>OW387024.1:107442029-112442029 GCA_936439885.1 Nowickia ferox | reverse complement strand
TTAAGTTAATAGCACCACCGTAATCATCATACCCGAAAGTATCTCTGGGCAAAATCTCAATTATTTTGTGCAATTTTTCAGGAAGTTATAGCGCAATGAATTGCTGCTTATGTTTTTTCGACTCATAATCTCATATCGAATATGTACCAATCCATACTCGTACATAAATACATAAACACATGCATATGCATATGTACATACATACATGTGTAAATATGAAATGTAGTGCACAATGGGAAATGTCGGAAAAATATACATATGATGAAATTATATTTTAATTAACAGCCTGTACAACGATATTGAACGTTTTTGTTTACAAGGATTCTAGACGACAGAAAACATGAAATAATCCCAAAGAAAGGCAACTTCGTGCAAATTGCGAATGTGTAAAAATTATTCATGGTTTAAGTTCAAGTTTCGATAAAGTGATAAAATATCTTCTATATCTCACATTCAGTTCAATAGTGCCATAACTAAAAAAACCAGTTTTGCAGAAAACACGTTTAAAGTTTTCAATTTACATACAACTCAATGAAGGCATAAACAAATATCAGTGTTAAAAAAACTGCAGTCGAAATAGCAAAAGTCGTAAAATTGTACTATTTCTTTGACTTTATATGTTTTGACTGCCCAATCACAAACTGTTGCTCATACTTTTGCTACTGAAATTCAAAGAGTCGTAGACGAAGTTAACACAATAAACGAATAGATATACAAAACGAAGAGCTTCAGCTGTTAACGAATCGTTAACTTTGTAAATTTGATTTTAGGATATGAATTGTTATTCCAACATTTCAACTTAGGCTTGTTCTAGCCTCGATTAATACAAATTTATTCAGTATTTATTAAATATTTTTTGAAGTTTTTTTTAAGATTTATTTAGTGTTTCGAAGCAAAAAACTATAAACTATATTTTTGGTTTTAATAATTAACAAAAATTTCCCACTGTTTGGCTTAAATTCTTGATGTTGCAATGTACTTATTTTGTTCATGCTTAAACATTTTATTGCCTTGGAGTTTAAACCATATGTTGTAATTTTATCTATTGGAGTGTGAAAAACATTTAAATCTAAGTGTACAGTTGCTCACAGATTATAGTCTACAATCACAAGAAAAAATTTTGTATATTTGTGTTGCATCATACGAGTAGCTAAGAACAATTCCGAGACAGCACACTTATCGATTGTAATCATCGGGGGTTACAACATCAACCAGTATTAGCAAGTTTAAAATTTTGATTAATATTTTGTTATACTATATGGCTTCCCGAAAATCGAATCAAAGGCCGAGTTTACATCTGTGTGTCATGTGTCCAACAAAGCGTAACCACTAATTACTAATGAAAAACTGTTTGATTCAGACACGTATTTATTAAGTTAAACAATTTCATACGTAACTAATGGAAAATTTTGTAGAATTCAACATGATTGCAAAAAATAAATACATGTCGGAATCAAACAGTTTTTCATTAGTAATTAGTGGTTACGCTTTTTTGGGGCACACGGCACAAACAATTCAACTCGGACTAAGTTTGAAACATTATCTATTTTTAGAAACTTGTTAAACAACGGGATATTAAATTTTTTTTTAATATCGGGTGGCCATCTATCGTTTTTAAGTTGAACCAACGGTTATTTCGATCTGGCAATACTTATGTAATTCTATTCTGTCACAAAATTCAGTATATTCTCACCACTGAACGAAATGAATCGATTTTTCTTTGAGCAACATTGGGATTTATTGGAAATTTATTGCCAAAACAAAGACAATTGCACGAAAATGATTTTGCCATAAGAATCATCTTTTCGGATGAAGCTCATTTTTATCTTGGTGGTTACGTTAATAAGCAGAATCGCAGTATTTGGGGCTCAGAAAAACCACATGTGCTCTTACAGAAGCCAAGGCACACATTACGAGTGGCTGTTTAGTGCGGCTTGTGAAGAGGCATCATTGGCTCACATTTCTTTGAAAATGAGGACGGCGCAACCAATACGGTCAGTGGCGACATCTATCGCACCATGATAACCGATTTTTTGTGCCCGCTCTTCATGGTATTGATGTGAACGGTGTTCGGTTTCAACAGGATGGTGCAACTTGCCACACATCTCATTCCACAATCGATTTATTACGTCAAACGTTTGATGGCCCTTTTAATTAGCAGAAATGGTGATGTCAATTGGCCGCCAAGAAGCTGCGATTTGACACCGTTGGACTATTTTCTGTGGGGAGTCGTGTTATGCCGACAAAGCAGAGACAATTGAGCATTTGAAGGCCAACATTCGTGATGCCATTGCCGAGATACGACCCCATACACTCGAAAAATTGCTCGAAAACTGGTCCGATCGAATGCGGTACTGTGAGGCCAGCCGCGGCAGCCATATAAATGAAATCATAATATTCCATCGCTAACCGGAACAATTGTACTTCACAACAAACAAATAAGTTTGGCCAAAATTCAAACCGTTTTTGTTTTATTGCATTTTTAAATTTAAACTTTTAAATGGCCCACCCGATACATATATTTCGATTTTATGGTTAAAGTTTAATGGCATGCTCTCAGTCGTAAAGAAATATGCACCCAACCTATTTGCCAGACATTGTCCCCTGTTTTTGCTATTCCCAAAGCAGAAAGAAACCTTAAGTATAGATTCTAAAAGACTTCTTATTATGTACATATGTATATCAAGCAGCAACTTTTTTTGCATTAACCCTTGATTATGTAACATAAGCACAAATATGACTACTTGTATCATTTAAACTGTGTGCACGCGTTAGAATTTCGCCACAAGTTCGTGTTAAGAACCTAAAACTTATTTCCTGGTTTTTTGCGGATTTTATTGCCATATTTGCATATCTTTTGATTTTCTTTGGTACTTAAGTTGTCATAATATTCACCAGACTATTATTTTACTTCAAATGCATACATACTTACTTATGTATGTAAGTATGTACAATAAAACACCCACATAAATGCCTAAGTACGTTGAGTGAGTGTTGCATGAAAGTTTACAACATGTACATATGTATGTAATATGTACAGAAATCGATAACGATTATGTTCATTTATGTTTTGAAAGATTTTAATATACTTATTTACTTATTTTCGTAATTTACATACACAGTGCTCAACATAAAAGTAAGAGCAAAATTGGCCATAAAAGTGCATAAGGAAGTACATATAATTATTTCTTTTAATTTTATCAGATATTCAGGGCAATCATGAATAAAATTCCGCGTGAAATTTTTCCCGGGGAGCAATTCCAACTAATAGTAAGTAATAGGGAAAACAAAAATTCTAATTGGAAAAGGGAGAAATTTAACGCTGAATTTTATTCATGATTGCCCCGATTAGTTTTATGGTTTAAGTGAAGCTGTAATTTAAAAATACCTAAAATTAACAGTCAAACAAGAGTAGATACGTATTTCAGTACATTGCAAATATGTACCCTGCACAGTGGTCAAAATGACAAATTTTGAGCGAAAAAAGTCGTAACTCTCTTTAGAAGCACCTACATATAAGCATAAAAATTTGTATAAACAAATGAATGAGCGAATTTTATCGAGTGGGTGTGTGCCACATTTTCATGTAAAAATTAACTCTTGTTTTAGCCTTGGCAGTTTTAGTTGCTCAACTTTTGATTTTGTATGAGAGAGTTGAGAAAGTAATATATACCTTTTGTATACCTATCTTTTTCTTTCTCATTATAAAATCAAAAGTTGAGCAAGAAAAACTGCCGGGTCTAAAACCAGAGTAACTGACATATGACTGACAAAATATGTAAATGTTCACTGCAAACACAAAAAATAAGAAATAATCCAAAAATACACAAGATGATAAGTTTATTGTGATTTCAGCCGTTTAGTATCTTTTTTAAATAATTAACATGTAACATTTCACATCTATGGGGAGTAAGAGTTCCCAAGAGATTTCATTTTCGATTGTTTCGATCTTTGACCCCACTTCCCTTCCTTCTAAAAACATTTTGAAAGATCGGCCGTCTTTCGATGTTGAGGATCCGTCCGTAGAGTATTCTTCCAAAAACATACAAGAGGCTTTACTTTGGGAAGGAGACAAATATCAGTCAACCATCATTCATAAGCACGAATCAAAGAATACAAACAAGATTACACATTGTACATGTTTGTTAAATTGAGTGTGCTGCTGTGACGTCAAAATGATGTAGAAATCGAAAGGCTCTATATGTTTATCGGCTGATGTGACGTAGATGCGCAGAAATACAATGTTTTTAAAAGCTGAATGCGTAATATTGTATTCTTTGATTCATGATTCATAAGTAGACTCGAAAACATTCTTTGTTCGATGTGCTGTCAACCGAAATTTCGATCAGCTTGCTTTAGTTTATTTGTATAGTCGTCACTTTCAACATGTTGTATACCAATTTTGATGAAAATGTAAAATAGTTATATCAGCATCATTCTTTTCCTTTGGATCCTTTGTCCATATTTACACTATGCAAGTCTTATTGCTAAGCTGATTAGTTTGACGGAGAGAGAGAGACGAGGGGAACAGTAACGTTTCTTTTCCCCTCGTCCCTCTTTCCTAACAAACTAATCAGCTTAGCAATAAGACTTGCATAGTGTAAATTAGGACTTTTCAGCATATCAAACATTGAACGAATCCCTTTTGGTGATACGACATTGCAACCTAAAGATTCGGCAGCTGATTTCTTAAATATTTAACAATTCACATGTTATAAAACGTAACGATACAAAAATTGGAGCGAAAAGTCAAAAGTCTAACACAAATCGCAATACAGTACAATTCCAGAATTAAGGAATACATTTTAATTTTCATACATCTTTTTTCAAATGGAGTGCTAAACCAACTCTGGACATCAAGAATAAAAAAAAATACATACCTCTATTGTATATACATAAGAGTACATACATACATATGTATAAAAACAATAAATAGTACGGAAAATGATTTTACCTTATTTTATAACCTCTCAAAACCACATACAATTATTGACTCGTTTCTTATTAAAAACAAAATTAAGCAATTATTTCTGTTTAAAACAATATTACAGTGATAATATTCCAAATATACCAAAAGAAAAATTATACCATTGTGCACGGTGGGGCCTGTCATTAAAAAACCATACATAATTTTCACTTTTGTACCATTTAGAAAATAACTAATTTTTTAGCGCTAAATATTGGGATTGGGACCATAGTGCCCTGCTGCTAATGCAAAGCTCAACGCTCTGTTTTAGGTTAAGCTGTAAATTATTAAAATTAGTTCAGAATTTTCAATGACCTGTCCGTAAATTTAAAAACTAGCCTACTTTATGTGATAAAAAAAATATATATATATTTAAGAATACAAATAAGTGTAGAAAAGATTTTGAATTTGCAAACAAACTAATTAATTACAACATATACGAGTACATACATACATATTTGATAAAGCTAAAATATTAGAAAAAAGACTTTAGTTAGCCATCCCTGATGAATATAAAGGTTTTAATTTTTGTGTGCATGACTTATGATGGGTTCGAATAAATAAATAAAACGAAAACGAAAAAAATGCAACCACGCGATACTGCCCACATTATCAAATTGAAACCAAAAGCAATAAAGAACTTTTAACGCTTATAAAACACGCACAATATTTACAAAATTTACAAAAAGAAATATAAAACCTACACAAAGATTAATGGTTTAGTTATGGTAGCTGTTCAAGTTTTGATTACCGAGCGAGGGTTTGTTTTTAAAGTGGAAGTCGGTTTTATTGAAAGCTTAAGGTCATAAACAGAGTAGAATTGAGGCCGCAGATGAAAGTGTAAAATAGCGCAGCAGTAAACATACGCATTTACATATATCTGATGTAAACGTGCATAACTTCTCGATCACAATCAATTGCGCACATAACAGATCACGTATGTACATGTAACGTACACTAAAGCAAATAAAATCATGAGCGCACTAAAAAATCAAAAGTTATTTAAGACTGATTTAGTTGTCATTTGTTTATTTCTAACAAACTATTTAATGAAAAGAAGCTTTATAAAAAAAAAACATTTATGAAAAATGATGCATGAACTTAACAGATTAGCAAATATTATTTAAAAACTTTTCTTTCTTCGCCCCCATTTGGATCGTGTTCACAAGTACAGATTAAACTTGTGCAAGAATAGACAATA
Organism: Nowickia ferox; assembly: GCA_936439885.1. Classification (NCBI taxonomy): domain Eukaryota; kingdom Metazoa; phylum Arthropoda; class Insecta; order Diptera; family Tachinidae; genus Nowickia; species Nowickia ferox. The sequence goes on along the minus strand of OW387024.1, from coordinate 112,435,862 downwards.
AAATATTGCCAGAACAGATGTAAAAGGAAACTACTCAATGCTGGTTGTATAAATAATAGAATAAATGTAACACAAGTTTGTTTTCACAGATAAAAAAGTTACTGAAATCACAAAGTTATCAGTTTCTTGCAGCGACTGGCGTTAACGAAGATAACTGTCAAAACAGTACTGCCATACTATCCAACTTCAATTTGATATTGCTGCAACTGTGGCAGCAACTGATATTGTGTAACTATCTTTGACAATTGATTTATCTTTTTAACTTACAAAAACAATATTAAATTTGTATATTTGTTGCAAATATTTGTTTTGTTAATTCATTAAAATTTCTCTTAGAACGACAATCCTGAGCGAATTGTGGCAGTACTGTCACAATTAGGGAGTTCACAATAGCATTTTAAAATGTGTGTTAACATTGCAAAGTTTCAACTTTAATACTTTAATATGGTCTGGCAAGTTTGTTGTTTTTGTTTGTGTGTAAATCAAATTTATTACCAGGTGGCAAATTTAAAAGTATAAAAAGCGTGTCATTTTCTATATGGCAATATGATAATGTTAAATTAAACATGTTAAAACTGTCAGCGTAACTGTAGTTGATGAAAAAATATTTGTACTTTTCGCAGAACAAAAGTTATTTTGAAAAATTTATCCAACAATAATTTCTAATTTAAAAAATGTTGTTATTTTATTTAATACGTACGGAAGAAAATAATTCAGTCTCTCATAAGCATTCGTACAAACATGCATTTTACTCTCTCTCTCTCTCTCACATATTATAAACTAATATGTAAACAATATAAAGATGTATGTGTGTTTGCCTGACTTTGATATACACAGTCTGTGTATTTATGTCGTTGCCTGCTCACAATAAAAAATTAAGATGGCTCAATGTTGCCACATTAAAATTTTAATATACTCATTGTGAATTCCCTAAATGTCTTAGCGCTGATTTACACGGGCATAATTCGTCGCTGATTTATCTAACTGACCTAACTAACATTTTAAACATTTAACAGGAGGGCAGTTTTTATGGTTGTTTTATACATTCATTCTTATGGCTGCGTCTGAAATCTTTTTACCTATATAGGCACAACAGTAATGCTTACAGTCATGAAAATTGTAGACAAGGTGTATTATGACTTATAAAGTCTAGTAAAGGACTTAACTCATTTTTCAAAAAAATTTCAGTTAGGTCGGTTTGTTAAAACAGCGCCGAATTGTGCTGGCATAACATGCCAGTTTGTATGTGAGAGAGGCAAAGAGAGTGGTTTTGTGGTTGGAATAACTTTTCATCCAGGTAAGCCCCCCAATTGGTAGCATAAAACCAATACACACACAACTTAAAAAACAGCAAATGTTAAATGAATACGAAAAAAAATAACAACACAAACAGCTTTGTGCTGCGTATACGTATACATTTTGTGCCAGATGAATTAGTGTCATGTAATTTGGAAAAGAACAAAAATTGTGCGGCTTAAAAATTGTTCTCGTGTAAACTACCTCTTATGGAAGTGAACTGCCATGGCAGCTCTATGGTGAAAGTATTCATGGTAACATTTTGTAGAAAAATATGCACTTTTCTTTTCTGAAAACTTTTTATTAAGAAAAAAAATGCAATTTAGCGTTCGTTTAAAGAATTTTCTTAAAAAAAAAAAAACAAAAAAAAAACAATTTTATTGCCAATTTTTACTGAAAAGTACAATATCTTACCTTGTGTTCATCGAATTTTAAAACAAATTCTAAAATTTCAGCCAGTTGTTTGACCAGCGCTTGTTGTGTTTCTAAATGCTGTGTAGGATTTAATTTACCGCCAACCAACTGACCCAGCAGCTTCGGTACGATTTTTTCTAATTCCAGTGAATGTTCATAGCAACGTTTTAATTTTATAACTAAAGGCAGGACGGCTGACCAGGCTTTTTCCTGGAGTGAAGGGTCGGCGATGGCTTCACGAATTTCTTTACCAGCACCCTGCAAATAAAATGAAAGAAAATTCAAGTTTCTAATAAAAATTATATATTACTGATTTCATTTTGATGTTAGCCAATATATATATATATATATATATATATATATATATATATATATATATATATATATATATATATATATATATATATATATATATATATATATATATGTACTATATAAAATATTATATAAACTTGTGTTAAACTATTAAAGCGATTTCTTAAAAGTGGAACGAACAGCCAAACGCACAACAAGAACTACTTATACGAGTAAAAAAAGCATGTTATTTTATCCATGCAAAGAATCAAACGGTGTTTTTCAAAAACCATATGCAAGAAGTAAAATTAAAATAAACAATAAGGTATAAAAATACAGGGTGTTTTTTTAGAGGTATAGAACTTCGAATTGAAATAAAACACAAGAAAATCGTTTTAATGTCCATCAATTTGGCTTTATTGGAAGGATAATTTTATGCCATTAACGTTTAAATATGATCTCGGGCATGTGGCCGCCGCGGCTGGCTCGAATAAAGCCAATTTTACAGGTCCAATTTTCAACCACTTTTTCGGGCATATGGGGCCGTATGTTGGCAATAACGCCACGAATGTTGGCTTCCAAGTCCCCTAACGTTTCTGGTTTGTTGGCGTAGACGAGCGACTTCACATATCCCCAAAGAAAATAATCCAATGGTGTCAAATCACACGATCTTGGTGGCCAATTGACAGGTCCATTCCGCGAAATTATGCGCTCATCGAATGTTTCCTTCAATAAGTCGATTGTGACGTGCGCTGTGTGGCATGTAGCGCCGTCTTGTTGGAACCACAACTCATCCACATTCATGCCATCCAAAATCTTCCATAAAGTTGATGGACAAAGCTCCAATTGCTGTGCACGGTGGCGAATCGATTCATTCGGGTCCTCTTCAACACTTTGCTCTACAGCGGCAATGGTTTCTTCGGTGCGCACTGTTCGACGTCTCTGCGGATGCGTATTATCACATAGAGTAAACGTAGTGCGAAAACGATCCATGGTTAACCGAATTAATTGCTCTGACGCACGATTATGTCGACCATAAAATGGACGGAGCTTGCGGTAAACTTCGCGAACTGAACCATTATTTTCGAAATAAATTTGCACGATTTGCAAGCGTTGTTCTTTTGTCAACCTGTTCATGATGAAATGGCAAACCAAACTAAATATTAATCACTTGACAGCTGACAAAATTGCCGCCAGTTAAAAAAGTGATGCCAACTTAAAGTTCTATACCTCAATAAAAAACACCCTATACAACCGACATAAATTTCATATGCATGAGCTCATACGGACACTCAGCCCAGGTTTTAGCTTTCTAATGGCGTTCCATGCAACTGGCAAATTTAAATTTATTTGTGCAACTTGCATGTCCATATGCCTGCATGCCAGCCTACACGTGCTTACATACGAGTGTTAGAACAGTTGGCTAAAATATAAAAAAGGCAACAGAAACTGTTAATTCCAAATTGCAGACTGGCCAACAACTAAATGCTCATTTTTTTTGTAACACAGAATATATGTACAACAAAAGGCCATTGACCATTAGAAATGAAGTACATGAACGTAACATTTGTTCGATGATTTGTTAAGGTGATTGTTAAAATTTATTTAAAAAAAAAAAAAAAAATAAAATTAACTGTAACTATGCAAAACAACGATTTTTTCCGTATTCTGTTCTATAAATTGCAATTTATTTTATAGTTGTAATAATAAAACTTCAAAATAAAAAGCATTTCGAAATAAACATAAGTGTGCTGAATCCAAATTGCATACAAATATAAAGAATTAATGGTTCGTAGTACGCTTTTTTAAAACCATTTTAAGCAAATTTCGTTGTAATTGAAATGAAATAATAAACGATTGTAATAATTACGTTTTGGTTGCAGAATTTTAGCGTTAATTTCCGTAACGGCTATTAAAACTATGTGGGTATGTAACAGATAAATTTATGTAATTTTTCTTTTATAATCAATAAATTGATGAAATCTGCGGTGCAACCGGTTCTATTTAATTTATTTATACTGACCAGTGATGCCAGAATTCCTGCACCAATAATGGCTAAATGTATACCAAACAAAAATGGCTAAAAATTGATGCAAAAATCATGAGTATTAAAGAAAAATACGTAATAAATGAAACTACTCGTAATAAATCAACTATTCTGTGGTATTTTTTTGGCAGTTCCTCTTTGTTGCGAGTAATAACTAAATTAACTTTACTTCTGAAATTTGTCATAGAAATAATAAAGTTAAATTAATAAGCTTATTCCGCATAAATTATGCCACTATCACGGTTTTCAACTTTTAAAATAGTTTGGTGGGATCATGGTAAAATTATACAAGGTACTTGCACGACTACAACAAAATTACAGCACCAAAAAACACACGCATTTTGTTGGTAGAAAAAAACGGATAATTGTCAGCAACAGATGCCTTTTGTTTTTAAAAACAGCAATCACAGGGTAACTAAAGTACAATTGCAGACGCGGCATTCATGCATGATTATAGTCATTCAGTGTTGCCAGTGTGTAATTTGTACTCTCATGTGTGGGCCATGTAATGAGATTCATGTATAATCTGTGTGTAATTATACTTTGGATTCTATTTTTATTTATTTTGGTTTTAATTTTAACTCACACAAAAGATGTGTAGTGCAATTTTCTTCAATGTGTAATTGGAGACACAGCCATGTGCAAATTCATTGGCAACACTGTAATCATTTCATTCACACACATACACTAAGTCCATATTTACACTATGCAAGTCTTATTGCTAAGCTGATTAGTTTGATGGGGAGAGAGACGAGGGGAACAGTAACGTTTCTTTTCCGCTCGTCTCTCTTTCCTAACAAACTAATCAGCTTAGCAATAAGACTTGCATAGTGTAAACTAGGACTAACATTTTTGCAGCTTGTAAACAAAGTTTGACAACTTTCTGCATTGAATGTATACTGGGCTGGGCCTGTGCATGTACCTTGTCTAATTTTACCATGGGTGGGATTGATAAATTTGCATTGCCATTCTCCACTAAGTTAACAGTTGACTTTTCAGTTGTTCTGCGTAAGTTTGGTTGAGAAAAACGTTGAGTATACACAACTGCTTTTTAGTAGTTGGGTCTGTGGTTGGGTTTTTCTCGTTACAGGTTGGTGCGATATAAAAAGCAGAAAAATATGGAAAAATCGTAACTAGAAATATTTATTATGCTTAATGACACAATTTTTTTTTAGCAGTTTCAGTATCGGCACATACAAAGATTTCTTTAACAAAACTTTTCTTTGTTCTGCCGGAAATAACTAAAAAAACCTTTTTAAAGAATTCGCTCCCTATTTGGATTATTTCTTACCTTGCATTGGGTAGTTCAAGAGGGTTGGAATCATCACGAATTTTTCTTTTGATACTTCGTTTTCGTCGTCATAAAATAAATCTACACTTATTTGTATACATTTGGTATGATTTCTTTGAACTAAAATACTAAAAACAATATTTTTGTAAAACTTTGTTTTAAATTTTCTCACAAATTAATTGCTTTCTGTCAAGCTTGATATTTTAAGTTGGCAACGCGATGACAATTTCAACTAAAAAAACAGTTGTGGTTCATAATACTAAAACACAGTTTGGTCGTGTGTAAGTTTGGTCTACTCTTAGACGACCAAACTGAATTTGGTTGGGAACCGTGATAGGGGCATTAATCATATCCTAAAAATGCTTTTAAATTTCGATTTGAATAGTTCAGCTCTGTGTTGTCGGTTACTTGGTTTTGGTATTGGATAATTTTTTATCATTTGCATTTTTTCTTCTTGCATATCAAAGTTTTTGATATAAGACAAAATAGTGTCTTTTCCGCGAATAGTAATTTTGTGTTCCAAAAAAAAAATGTTCAGCAATAAACTTAAAATAAAAATAATCATTGCCTCGATCAGTTTGAGCATATGACTGAGGAAAGATCCGGCAACTCTGGCTATGCATATTTCCATATAAAATCTATTGAACTATTTTTAGATTACGACTCGTATCGCATGCAGTAGTTTGCCCCCAGAACTATCCACTTCTTAAAAATTTTCATTATGTTTCAACATTAATTAAAAAGAAAAAAAACAATTAAATTGAATTTTAGGCTTTATAAAGGGTCCGCCATCTAACGTTTTTTTTCAACTAGTGCTTATTTCGTGAATGGTAACACTTAGCTCATGTCTGATTTGACAGATAATTAGTTTTATCCTTGAACAACGCTGGGAAATATTGCCTGCGATCGACTTACAGAAGATTTCGATTTTGCAAAAAAAAAAATCATCTTTTCAGATGAAGCTCATTTTGATCTTGGCGGTTATGTAAACAAGCAAAATTGTCACATTTGGGGCACAGAAAACCCGCACGCATACATTAAAAACCGACGCACCCAAAACGAGTCACTGTTTGGTGCGGATTTTGGTCCAGAGGCATAATTGGGCCAATGAGCAAGGAGTGGCCGTTACAGTCAATGGCGATCGTTATCGGGCCATGTTGAACGAATTTTTGTTTACAAAAATTGAAGAGGAGGATTTTGGCAACATTTGGTTTCAACAGGACGGCGCTACGTGCCACACAGCCGAAGCTAAACCGATGTTTTGCGCCCTGTTTTCAAAAAAAAAAGTTATCTTTCGGACCCTATAAATCATTACGAACGATTGGCTCAATCTCAGACCATAATAGTTTCCATTATTTTGTAATATTACGTAAATATATTTATAAATAAAAATAAAACTTTTTCAACCGATTCACAACAAATTTGTGAATCACTTCCAACTGTTTGTGTTGTACATAGTGTTTAAAAATAAGTTCTTTCATTTTCAAACCTTTTGGCAATTACAGCAACAATTTACAAACTTTTGAAAAAAAGTATGACCTTGCTTGCTGTGAAACATTCAGTTAAAAATACATATGTATGTATATGAGAATATATGTGTGTGAATGTATGTACATATATTTTTATATGCCAATTTCTTGAAGCAAAAAAAATACCAGTAACTTTGACGAAATGTTAAGGAGAATCCTTGAGACGGGTTATAATAACCCTCCTGCTATACAGCAGGTAACAATACTCCAGTTTACGTACAAGAACATCAAGGAGTAGAAGTAAGAAAGAAAAAAAATCAAGTGCAAATACCTAGACACAAAATCACCTGTCTGATGGGAAAAACTCAGTAAATAACATACAACAAACAATATCTTGGACGAAAAACTTTGTATGTATAAATACTCCTCAAATAAAAGAGAAAATACATGCGAGAAGATTTACCACTACTGGATTATGCTGGGGCATTGTATGCTGTTTTGTGTTGGTGACATTATCAGGATACTTGTTCTGAAGCAGTGGCATCCGTTAGGAACGAAACCAAAACACACATGTGTGGCATGTGTTATTTTATATTACATTCACTCTATTCAATTCATTTGGTGCTGAAAGGAGCACAATGTTACATTACAACATCTACGTGCATTGTGGCAGACTGAGTGTCATTGTGTTTATTGCATCGTTATTTTTTGCAGTTTTGTAGTTAAATAACAGACGCACACACAAACACCACGAAATTGTTTAATTTACAAATATTATGCATCATTGCAACTGCAACTGCACATGTACGAGCGAGTGCATACACATATTTTTGTTTTGTTTTAAAACAACTTGTAGACACAGAGATGTAAAATATTTATATAATTTTTCATGGCACATATGTACATACATATGTTTGTTTTAATTTATCAAATTATGTATATATAGTAAAAATAATTATCGAATGAATTAATGGAAATCTGATTCAATGATTATTCGCTACAATTAGTTATGATTTCAAATTAAAGAGGAAATCGTTTAAAATTAATTAATTAATTTCCTTTTATTTGCAATATATTTTATTTGGTTTCTGCTATGAAACTTTAATATTTATATTGCAATCCTTAGCTTATAAAATTTTAATTAACGATAAATAATGTAAAGTCGGGGTGTTTTAAAAGAAAGTTTATTCGGCCCTGTTCTGTAAACCAAATACGAGTAAATTTCTCATTTTCAAAAAAAATAATAATGCTCCTTCAGACGTGTTTAAAATCATACACGATAATTTTCTTTCAGATATGATATTTTAGAATCTATATAATAAAAAAATTTAAAAAATATTTCTTGTGTCGGAGTTAGTTTTCTAAAATCGTGTGAGATTTCAAATCGATCGGTCTACAGAATCTATATAATAAAAAAATTTAAAAAATATTTCTTGTGTCGGAGTTAGTTTTCTAAAATCGTGTGAGATTTCAAATCGATCGGTTTACAGAACAGGGCCGTATATTTCTTTAGGTTATAGAGTGAATGCAGCGAATATGAGTAATGTCCGGAGTATGTTAATTGGTAGCGTAGCTCTGGAGAATTCCGACGCTATGGAGCGCTTTCCCGAGACCAAAATTGTAATTTGGGGATTTCAGCGTGTAGAATATTTTGTAGTATTAGAAAAACCAAAATCGTTGCGATCGAAACCAAGGCGTATTGACACCAGGTGATCTCGATTCAGGAAATGCTGATCAGCTGTTAATTTTGTGTCAAATCAAACAAAACGTTCGAATATTTTCTGATAGCAGGAAATTTTGCACTAACATATATACGACTTTTAGAAGAAACACAGGTTTTTATGTAAAAAAGTAATTTTATTTTTCAATATAGAGTCCTTTGAGTTCTATACATTTAGTCCAACGTTTCTCAAATTTTTTTATCCCCTTCGAAATATATGATTTTTCGAGGTCATCAAAATAGGGATTTTTCTGTGAGCTGATTCGTCGTTGGAGTCAAATCTCTCTCTCCTCTTGCGGAAAGCTTTCTCATACCCAAGTGATAATTCAAAATTGAAACCACTGAGCCATGTGAGATGTCTATCTATGACTTCTACAATCTCTCTCACTTTCAATCACCGATCGGCTAACAATTTTTTTTATCGCAAATACAAAAATTATCGAATTAAAAAATTCTTGAAGTGATTAAAATGTTGAAGTGTCAAAAGTCCTGTGATCCTGTGTTTGTCAGAATATTTACAATTAACTTTGGTGTTATTTGTTCATTAATAATTATCACATGTAATTTCGCTTACAAAGCGATACGAACTTTAACCTGATCAAATCATAAATATAGAAACAAATCAAGTTCGAACAATAATAATTAAAAGTAACTAAAATGAAACATATTCTTTCTTTTTTTAAGAAAAAATATGACAAATGAAAAACAAGTTATTGCTAGTTTCCACTACGGGTAAAATATTGAGCGTACCAAAGGTTGTTTCTAACTGCAACAAAAGATATGCTTGTATACGAGTATGTTGCATTACTGCTATGAGTTTGACTAAACTTCTATGCACAACAAGCCCAACAAACAGGTGAAGCGGAGTGAGGCGAGTGCTTGGGGGAGAGATTACAACCGAAACATAGCAAACATCATTTAATGCAACTTTTTTTTTAATGTGACTTTTTGTTTGTCTTTCCTACGTTTTCTATTGCTTTGTGATGTGGCATTGATAAAAAAAGGTGTTAATTATTTCAGATTTCTTAAAGGTTGCACATAAGTGTTACAAATAAATGCTGCTTCTAATAGAGTGATTTATCTTTTTTTTATTTGTAGGAAGAGTTTAATGAACTTTAAAGTTTAAAAAAAAGTAAACAACATGAATGCAGAGAAATTAAAAATAATCTCATTTGACTTTAAGGCAGTTACATATTAAAATGTAAATGAAAGTTTAAAACAGGCCTAACAATAACATCAAGTTGGAAAGCTGGAAAGCAGAAAAGTATCTATAATGTTATAATCTTGAAATGGTTTATGATTATTTGCACATCTTAATGTTTTTTTTACAAGAGTAAGATATGTATGAGGTTTGGCAAAAATTTCAATTGCAGCTAAATGTAAATCCATAATTACAACACGTAGTTGATAGTAGACAGTTTCGTTTTAATCTCGAATAATTTTTGGAAAAGTATAATAACATTTGTTAGACTAAGCTACTTACTCTACCTAATTAAAAAAAAGAGAGGTCTTAGAACAACCGGTTATAGCTATGCTGCTTAGTTATATAAAACAAATTTTATGTGTTAAATAACAATGCACCAAATTATATCATATGATGATGTCAAATTCTCTGCAAATATTTCAAAACGTTTCCATTTATTCCCCATTATTTCATTTTCTAGAAGCGTACGATTAAATTAATGTATTGTTTGTGGCCGGTGGCGGCTGTTAGCTGGTTTACAACGGATCGGCTGTGTGCTCTGGTTTGTGCTCATGTGCAAAAACAAAACAAAAACAAATTGAGCAATCGTTTTGTTTTTGTTTTTCATAGAACGAAACAAAAAAAAATTAAACAATTTGTTTCGTTTATTTTCGTACTCTGCTTTTAACTACAAAGAAATAAAATATATATATAAATTTATAACTGTAATATTGTCGATTATTTTTGTTACGAAAATCACGTCCTAACTCCTTTATCGCGCAATAAATAGCATAGCTATAAAAATATTAGCGCATATTCATAGTGAAAAGAAGGTATGTATACTTTAAAAATTTAAAACCAGTATTGCCATACAAAATACTGGTTTAAAACTCTTAAATTATACTTTTGTTTTGACTATGAATATGCGCCTTTGATTCTATTTGCTCCAATTAAAATTTTTTTCTATTCAATTCAATAGATCAGTCTTTATACCATAATTAGGGATACCACCACTCTCAAGTAACAGATGTATGTTTTCTATCCATTAATTTTTGCGTGTCTTTGTACATGAAATATAATATTTTGTTCTTCAAGTATTTTTTTTTAAGATAAAAGTGTTCGTTCGGCCCACTTTAAAATAAAAAAAAAATACTGTTTGTAACTAAAAATAAATAAAAGCCACTTAAGAATAATATAAACATTCTCTTTACTACCAATTACCAATTTGACTACTAACCCGGTTTGTAGCAACACGTTAAAAGAAAGAAAATAAAGCCACAAGAATAAAAAAATGTATAGACAATTTATTATATTTCCGCTAAGACAATAAATTACAACATCGCAGCAATTGAAAAGGGGAATATGCAAGAGAGAAATAACAAGTTGCATGAATACACTGAAAAAAAATCTCCAAACAGAAAGTGTTAAAAAAAAACAAATACAATCCATAATTTAACTTAAGTCACGTTTAAAAACAGATGTTTGTTCCCTCCCTCTTATAAATAATATATACGGCCCTGTTCTGTAAACCGAATCCGAGTAAATTTCTCGTTTTTAAAAAATTAATAATGGTAATGCAGAGTCTAAGCTCACACACGAAAATTTCCTTCAGATATGATATTTGAGAATCTATATAACAGAAAAATTTTAAAAAATCTGAAAAAATATTTCTATTATCTTTCGATTTCAAATCGATTCGGTTTACAGAACAGGGTCGATAATCACAATATGTACACTGCCGCTCACTTGAATAGGTTCATAGTTTTTTGCAATTTTATTTTAATTTTTATTAATATAAATTTTAAGATTAGAATTTATTTGAGCTGGAATAGAAAGATATTTTAAATGCTCACAATATATAAAACAAAGAATTTTCAGAATTTTATTAGAAAACAGTCCAACTATGGAAAAAAACATGAAAGGACGTATTCATCGAGTTACAACAGAAGCAGATATCATAAGAGCTGACTCGAATTAGAGTGATTCAGCTCCAAAATTAGACAAAAATGGGTGCTACTGCTAGCCTGGCTACGGTAAAACGAATAGTTCTAAGTGTAAAGAATTTAAGAAAAATTAAAATTAAAAAAAAACTACATTTCAATGCTACTCGTGAAGCAAAACGACTCCAGAGTTTGCACGAGATCACATGTCCTATAAAAATTAATGGCATCGTATTGTTTTTTTTGTAGATGAAAAAATTTTAACTTGGAAGCTCCCGATGGATAAAATTGTTATTTCCATGATCTACGTAAAGAAGAACGTTACCTTGGACGTTTGCATAACTGTGACGGTAGTGTGTTGGTGTGTGGGATTGATTAACTATTGCGGTACAAGTGAGATTAAATTTTTGTACAGCTACAAAGCTGTACTTGAAACGGCTTTTCCATATTTTTCTTCTGTCTGTGGACCCATCCACCATAATCCACTGGTCTGAATATTATACAAAATGTGTGGGGATTGCTTTATCGCAAAGCGTACGAGTCCGGCAGACAATACGAGACAAACAAAATAAGCCTTAATTGAAGGATTTAAAAAAGCTTGGGCTGACATTTCCATTATCATTAATTGAAAATCTTTACAACTCCCTTCCCAGCTGAATTTTTAAAGTTATGTCAAATAAAGGAGGACATACGAGGTCTAATCAAAAAATAACCGTTATTTTCAAATTTCGTGAGTTAAGTATGTTAGATTTTCGCATTTTTTTTCTGTTATGTTGGTACACATGTCTGTTATATATGTTGGCAATATCAGCCATTTTGGATTGTCAGTTTGTTTTTGACAGATAAAATGGTTAGTCGTGTTTTGGTGTGCTCTTCGATTTTTTACTATTCGAAAAAATGGATCAAAGAAACTGTATTGAGTTTTGTGTAAAAAATTGAAATTAAATACGCAAGGACATTTGAAATGTTGGCTGTGGCGTTTGGCGAGTCTACTATGAGCAGAACACAAGTTCAATTGTGGTATAACCGGTTTAAGGAAGACCGAGAAGATGTCAATGAAGATTGTCGTCAAGCACGTCAAGTTCGGTCAAATGTGAAGGTTTTGCTCACTGTTTTCTTCGACTGCAATGGCGTGGTGCATCATGAATTCTTGCCACAAGGTCGTACGGTCAATAAGGAATAATACCTGGAAGTTATGCGCCGTTTGCGCGAAGCAATTCCTCAGAAACGCACAGAATTGTGGAAAAAACAATCATGGATTTTGCACCATGATAACGCACCAGCTCACACATCGATTTGTGCGTGAGTTTTTGACCAAAAATAAAACCGTTATCATGCCTCAACCACCGTATTCACCGGACTTGGCCCCCGCTGACTTTTTCCTCTTCCCAAAACTGAAGACACCGATGAAGGGAAAGCATTTTGCTATGATTGAAGAGATAAAAGAAAAATCGAAACCGGAGCTGTTGGCGATACCAAAAAGCGCGTTTCAGAAGTGTTTCGAGAATTGGAAAAAACGCTGGCATAAGTGTATTATATCTGAGGAAGATTACTTTGAAGGGGACAAGATGATGAATAAATAAATACTTTTTGAAAAAATTGAAAATAACGGTTATTTTTTGTACCGAATTCATTATTAATAATATTTACGAAAACATTAGAAATTGCCTTTAAAAATAAATTATTTTTTTTATATATTTTCTTTTACACTTATCCAAATGAGCCAAAAACATAATATTTACAAAAAAATTTGTAAATCAGTTGTTAGTTATTATTAAAATTTTTTTCCTTTTAATCATATGTTGTGCAAAATTTTACCATTTAAAACTCTAATATACATAATTATAGACTTTATTATTTTTCGTAAAAAATTGTTTTGAATGTAGGGAAAATTGTGAACCTATTAAAGTGAGCGGCAGTGTACATTTATCTTTTCTTTTAAAGATGAATAAACTTTATGATGAGCAAACACAAAAGTTAAGTAAAATTGAAATCAAATAAAAAAATATAATAATGCTTGGATGAATGAATGAATGCATAATAATGTCACCATATGCACTTATACTCGTATCCACATATTGAAATACTTTGCACTTTTGACTAACATTTTGATTGCAGAATAAACATTTGCTAAGAGAAAAATTGCAGCCGGAACTCAAACGACAAAAAAAGTATGTAATGCCAAAAGTATTTACAATGAATAAACGCGCCAAATCCAAATGTTTCGACTTTTTCTGAAGTCAGACTTATCGTACCGAATTCGTTGAGACATTTCGGTAACGAATTCATTAAGACATTTCGGTAGTTTGTCTGAACAATTTTGTTCATACAAAGTTTTAAAAACAATAAAACTTTGATTTATAAGTATATACGAGTACATAAGTAAAAATTGGTGAAAAGTTTTGTTTTAAATAAATACAATGAATAGAAAAGAATTGTAATAACTCCCAAACCAAATGTTTTGACTTTTTCTGCAGTGAGACTTGTCGTACCGAATTCATTAAGACATTTCGGTCGGTAGTTTCTCTGATTTTTTTTTAATAAAAATTTTTGAAAACATTAAAACTTTGATTTATAAGTTTTGTTTTAAATATGTAACTGTAATAAATAAGAAAGAATTGTAACAAATATTAAAATATGTAGGTATGTAATAAATAAATATGTATGCAAATATGTATGTATGTATATATATGCAAAAGCAGGAACATAACGGTGAAGCGGTACTCTGCTGTATAAACAAAAAGAAACAGCACCTGCATGTCATTGCGAATTCTTACCGACATATCATTGCGAAGTCGTGTCAACTATTTCATACAAAACTCATTACGATTTTGGTAATATTTCGGTTCCGAAATCGAAAAATTTTGTCGACCAGTCTTTACGAAATGCTCCGAGCATTTGGTTTGATGGAAAGTTTGTAAAACAAATATATATTCATATGTGTTGGATATGGTTTGGAACAACAGCGTAAAGCGTAGACACAAACAATAAATAATAATTGTATTATAGGGCATTTACACCTGCACAAAATCTAGCAGATTTCAATTAAAATCTTTATGAAAATCTATACCGTTTACAGCGACTTTTTTTTTAACATTTATCGAGATTTAAGTGAAACAATTTTTTAAATGTTTAGTTGAACTATAGTGAACTTTAATCAGAAATAATTTCTTAGTCGGGCTTAAGTTCAGTAATTTCAATTCTTATTGCATGAAATATTTTTTATTAATTAATGTGAGTTTCTAAAGAAGAGAAGAAAAATTAAATTAGACTATAAGCTGGGGGAAATACCGATATTTTTCTGTGCAGCAACGCACTTCATCAGCACCCAAGTCTATCTACTGGGGTAGAGATTGTTATTAACATCAGCTATTTAACGCAAATTTTTAATGAAATGGAATGAATATGAGAAATATTGTGTATACAATCTCTACCCCAGTAGATAGACTTGGGTGCTGATGAAGTGCGTTGCTGCACAGAAAAATATCGGTATTTCCCCCAGCTTATAGTCTAATTTAATTTTTCATCTCTTCTTTAGAAACTCACATTAATTAATAAAAAAATATTTCATGCAATAAGAATTGAAATTACTGAACTTAAGCCCGACTAAGAAATTATTTATCAAGATTTTTTATACAAAACAAACTGAAAAATTTGCAACATTTCAACTAAACAACTGCAATGTAGCCAATTCACACACCTTTTTAAGCAGACCGTAGCTAATTAACTCATCTCTTTTTATAAATATGTTGTACAGGGTAGTAATAAAATAAATAAATAAAAATATTAGATTTGGATTAGATTTCCTACAAATCTACTGACAAACTAGATTTAGTTTTGCATGGGAAATTAAGTAAAACGCAGCAAGAAAGATTTAACGCGAAATCTGGTAAGTACTAGATTTCGAAACAATGTAAATACCCTATTAAAGAATCACAACTGCGACTTTTTCCCGTCCATAGACAAGACGACACAATCGTCGAATAGAATTAGGGCATGTTTTATTAAAAGAAAGTTTTAAAAGTGAAGTGTTTTTCTTAATGCAATAATCTGTTTTTTTTCTTCACTCAAATGTTTGACTGCAACACGAGATAAAAAAATCAATATTAAATTAAGAATATGCAATACATTCAGCTGGCGTATATTTTGCCTTTGACTACGTACGATATTTTTGTAATAGATTTAAGGGGAAGGCAACATTTGTTTTTTTCTTCCTTTTTTATTAACATTTTTTGTTTCTTATGGCCTGTTTCACGATATCGAAAGGAAGCTTTCGACTGAAAATTCATTTTGAAAACAACCATAAAATATGAAAATTTGTTTTTGTTTTTTGAAAGTTTTCTTTCGATATTGTGAAACAGACACTTAATCTTATGGAAATTAAAAAATTTCCATAAGGAAATTCTTTTTACATATTTTATCCCCAGTTTCTATAACCCAGACGGTCGACTTGAGTATAAAATTTATTTGGAAAGTACTAATTTTTTTGAGTGGTTTTCATAAAAATTTTCTAGACGAGTCGTCTGCCTGACTTGTGGAAACCTTACATTATTTTTTTTTTGTACAAAAACACTCAGTAAATTACCTAGAAATTGGAAAATATCTAAATATCTACAAATCATGATCACATGTTGTGGAAAATCGTCACGTCACGTTTGTCTTAGCACCTCCCAGTGAAATTTGACATGGCACTGATGAAAAGCGTCTACGATTTATGACAAATCATGCATGACTGTCAAGAAATTTTCATAAGAAAGTGAAATATTGTCAGCTACTCGTGGTTTCCATCATATCGCCATTATTATTATAACAAATTAACAAATCAAATCATTAGCAATGTGACGCAAAAGTTCATTTTACTAATTGCTATTTGATTATTTTAATACATCAAAACTAATATTAAATTTTGAAACATTTGCTAATATTACCAAAAAAAAGAAAAAAGAGAAAACAATTTGATGGCAATTAAGATAAACATAAATTGTTAAGAGAAAATCGGTAATGCTAAACAATATTTGATATATTTGTATTACATGGGATTTCCACAATACAAACAGTCAATTTGAATTAAAAAAAAAAATAGTGCTTTTCATATCACACCGTACAACAAAATCAAACCTCTTCTATCGACGGGTCAAATAACGTACGCAATTTGAAGGTTTACTTCCGAGCCGGACATAACAGAAGATTGAAGTTCCTTCCTCCTCCCTTGCATATTGTTATGGCAAATCGACATAAGAAATCGATTTGTAATTCTTGTTCGTATGAGTTTTTTGTCTTACATGACTGTCAAGAAATTTTCATGAAAAATTGAAATATTGTCAGCTACTCATTGTTTCCATCATATCGCCATTATTATTATAACAAAAAATCGAATGCGATTGCAAATATTACAATACGTTAAAATATCACATGAAAATAAATTTGTATAAGATCATGAAGTTCGATGGCTTAATATAAGAAAGGCGGAACTCGAATTTTCGATATTTTATAGGAGAAGCAAAAAACTGAAGAAAAACTAAGGCATTTACATTAAGAAATAATTTTTTAAGTTACCATAAGTCCTTGATTATTAACTGTAACGTACGTACTAAGTTCTTCAAGGAGTATGCAATTATATTGGGTGTTTTTTATTGAGGTATAGAACTTTAAGTTGGCATCACTTTTTTAACTGGCGGCCATTTTGTCAGCTGTCAAGTGATTAATATTTAGTTTGGTTTGCCATTTCATCATGAACAGGTTGACAAAAGAACAACGCTTGCAAATCGTGCAAATTTATTTCGAAAATAATGGTTCAGTTCGCGAAGTTTACCGCAAGCTCCGTCCATTTTATGGTCGACATAATCGTCCATCAGAGCAATTAATTCGGTTAACCATGGATTGGCCACCAAGATCGTGTGATTTGACACCATTGGATTATTTTCTTTGGGGATATGTGAAGTCGCTCGTCTACGCCAACAAACCAGAAACGTTAGGGGACTTGGAAGCCAACATTCGTGGCGCTATTGCCAACATACGGCCCCATATGCTCGAAAAAGTGGTTGAAAATTGGACCTGTAGAATTGGCTTTATTCGAGCCAGCCGCGGCGGCCACATGCCCGAAATCATATTTAAACGTTAATGGCATAAAATTATCCTTCCAATAAAGCCAAATTGATGGACATTAAAACGATTTTCTTGTGTTTTATTTCAATTCGAAGTTCTATACCTCTAAAAAACACCCGGTACGTTGTCTCCCACGAAACATTAAAAACGCGATTTCGATTAAGCCATCGAGTTGTATTATATATTACATAGATGTATGTACTAGTAGCATTTTATTTTTCAAAAACACAAAAATATTTCCAAACACCGCTGCATTTCGGTATCATTTTGATACTTATGAGAACTTATTTATAGAAAAGCTTTCCGCTAAAATTTTAAAGCTTTGATAAGAATGCTTTACTTGTAAGTATATATGTATATCTTTTTCATGCTGGCTTAAAATAATTTTCGTGTTTTTGACGTTTGCTAATCGTTAACTATTTTCCTAAGAGAAAATAGTTTCGCTTGAAATATTCGCATACATTTTAGTGAATGCAAAAGCGAATGCAAATAGCAAAAGTAAACGAATAATTTGCGAATGCGAACATTCGTTACCTCCCTAATGTATACCCACTTGATATTTTCAAAGTTAGTGCGTTTTTATGCAGACTACACCAATTAAAAAAAAATTAAAATTAGTTAATCTGTTAATGTAATTTTGACAACTTGCTTGCTGTATCTTGGAAACTCTTCAAATGTTCAAAAACACCAAAACTAAAACATTCCACAATTAAAAAAAATCACCAAAACGAAAAAAATTTAAAAAAATCGCCAAAACTAAAAAAATCTTTTAAACTAAAATAAATCGCCAAAAACCGAAAAAATCGCCAAAACGAAAAAGAACCCAAAAACTAAAAAAGAATCAAAAAGGAAAAAAAACGTTAAAATTAAAAAACGCCAAAACTAGAAAATCGCCAAGAAACCTAAAAAAAAGTTTACCGGGTACTAAAATTTTTTTTAAAATTTTAAAGCAAGTAAAATACACACCTTTTACAAATTTTATTGTTGTCTTGTGTGTATTTTATTTGTAGATTTGATATTCGATTATACAGGCTAAAGTTCGTATAGTATTCCTGCAGTTTTAAAAGTAGAAATTTACTCAAAATCGTTAAGTGCTTTCCAAATGAAAAATCGACTATCTACTGCAGTTGCCACAAGTAATGCAAGAGTTCGCCTTTTGAATCTCTCACTCATGGATATGCCTTTAACCTCAAATTTTTTTTACGAGTGCAAAATATCTGTTCTGTTATTCCAAAGAAAAATCAACAAGAAAAAAATGATTTCAAGTAAATTTTTGATTTTGTGTTGGCGTCAGTTACAATTGCAAGTTCGTGGTCAGTGAACGTGTAATTTGTAGTGAAAAAAGTACTTTTTTGAGAAAAGTAAAATGAGCAGCAAAAGTCAATTAAAACGTTGCATAAAAAAAATAAAAAACAATTAATTGAAAAATGTATTAATAATTAATTGTTTTATCAATAGAAAAATTAATTGCATTGAATAGCGAAATCACTGGCGAAGCGTTATGCAGATGGTGGCAATTGACTACCGTCAATGTCATCCCCATGTTAAAATCGTCAGCCGTGTGCACTGCTAGTAGTTAGGCTGGTACTTAATGGTAACGATTGGTAGTTAAGGAAATAGCTAGATTACATATGTAATATGTATGTAGTGTCCGTACGGAAACCTTCGCGTGCGAGTCAAAAGTCGCACTTTACTGATTTTATTCATATTTCAATATAAATTTTGTTAAAACTTATTTTATTTTTTAGCTCCCATTTTATTAGAACTTTTCCATTATCTGAAAAACTAAAGATATATTTTTTTTGGAATTTAATTTCAAGTTACATTGTACATATGTATATTAAGAAATCATAAAAACACTGCTTGGAAAAAGTTGTCTGTCTGTTCTTATGATATTTAAGACTCTCTCCCTCTGGTTTTCATTGATATTTTAGAGATGTTCATTCCAATGTGAAATTTAATAAGCGAAAAACAAATTATAATAAAATAAATAGAATGTATGTAGTATAATCAGTTTTTATTGCTTTTATTGCTTTTTACTTTGTTTTTTAATGATTCTGTATTGTTTGTTGTATTCAGTGTCATATTAATTGTGATAAAAAAAACACCAACCACGACAAAAGCTCAGAACATAGACTCCTAGTCCGTTGGCCGGTAAATTTTTTTTGTTTATTTAGATTTCTTTTTTGCTTGGGATTGCACAGTTTTTTCTGTTCTTGTTGTTGTAGCTCATGTTTCTTTGTGCGATAAAAACAAGGTGAAATTCATCTAAATATAGGAACTCTCGCACATTGTTAATTTTTTCTTTTTGTTTAGTGTAAAAATTCAAAAAAAGCAATCACACGTAAAATACTTTTGAATATCAACAAAAAGAAATTGAGATTTCAGTTGAACGTATTCTTTGTATGCATAAATTTAAGGTTCATGAACGAACGTTTATACGAGTAGTTTGCATACTTTTGATTTTTTTTTTCTTCTTTACAACAGACTTTGCTGGACACAAAACTGTCTTTGGCATATTATAATAAAATATATGTAGCATGCATGAGTTACTCTAACTCCCAAGACATCTCCTAGACACTCGGTCTATATAATTGGGCGCTTTTAAGAACCTATTTCACCAATTCCATTTAAATATCAATTCGTATTTAAAAGTAGTTTTTCATATACAGTACGAGGTGTGTTCAAAAAGTATCGCGAATTTTGAATTTTCGTGGGTTACGTATATTCGAATTTTGATTTTTTTGTGGCGTTATGTTGGTACTCATGTCTCTCACTTATGCCGACAATTTCGGCCCTTTTTAATGTTCAGTTAATTGTTGACAGCTGCTTTGCTTGCACGTGTTTTGGCTCGTCTTCAATTTTTACCTTGGTTCGTGGTTCGGCAGCTTCCATTGAGATGATTGAGCTTTGGTTTCCACGTTATAACCATAAACCCACGATTCATTAGCAATGTTCATGCGATGCTGTTTGTGGTCGAAATTGACCAATTTTGGTACGAATTTCGCGGCGACCCGTCCCATTCCCAAATCATTGATAAAAATCGAATGGCACGAGCCAATCGGTATGTTTAGGTCCTCAGCAACTTTTCTAATGGTATTGGCCAATACCATTTTCTTCACTTCATCAATTTTTTCGTCTGTTGTTGAAGTGCTCGGGCGTCCGGCACGCTCTTCGTCGTTCACATCTTCTCGGCCTTCTGAGAACATTTTGTATCACCGATAAACGTTGCTTCGGTCCAAGATAGCTTCTCCGTATGCCACAGTCAACCTTCGGAATGCTTCCGCGCACTTAATTTCGTTTTTCACACAAAATTTGATACAGGTTCTTTGTTCCATTTTTTTTTTTTAATAGGAAAAAATCGAGAGTGAAAAAGTGAGAGACATGTGTACCAACATAAAGCCACAAAAAAATCAAAATTCGAATAAACGTAACCCGCGAAAATTGAGTCAATGTTTAGTTTTTCAGTAGAACCAACTTTCTCTTTCTCTTTTCTTTGCTCTCTTGGACAAAAAAAATCTTATCCTGCATAGACTCATTTTTGCACCAATGGAAACAACTATTGTATTTGTACTTTTTTTTTCATTCTATCGGTTTTAATAATTGTTTAAAATTGCAATTAGTAATTGTTTAACCACTTTCAAAAGTTGTATAGCAGAAGGGAGGCTGTAAGAAGTGTAATAAAAAATAAAGTTATTTCGTAAGTTAAGGAAGGTAAATCTAGCAAAGAAATTTCAAATTTGTTGCAAGTTTGTCAAAGATCAGTCATTAGAATTATTAGTAGCATAAATTCTAATGAAGAGAAGCAAAAATATCTCCAAAGATAAGAAGCACAAAAAATATAACGCCAACTGGAGCCTGAAGTATTGGGAGGATATTCGTGTTAGATAGATTAGAAAGCACGAAGGCACGTTGCTTAAGCAAATGAGCGATATGTACATAGTTCTTTCATCAATATTTCTTACGTAGAAAAAAGAGGGTTCGCAAGATTTTCTTAATAGTAAAATGATCTATTGTCATTTTAAGAGACTTTACTGATCGAAAACAAAACTTGCCTTCACAAATTTCTTCTTCCCCACTTGGTCGAGCAAAGTTTAGACTGCTAGCGCAAACATCTTATGCTCTAAATTTTTAAATTTTCTTTTTATTTATTTAACTTGCAACTAATTTGCTTAAAAAGTGTGTACAGACACAAATACTTCTACGTGCCATCATGGTGCTTAACTGTCAAGTTAATTGCTTACACACGTGACAAGTTATGTCGCATCCCCAAAATAAAAAAAAAATAAAAATAATAAAAAAGAGCACTAAACGACATTATAAAAATGCATGCCAAGTTGCTACCAATTTTTTAAAGCAGCTTCATCATCTCTGTCACCATCATCATTATCAGCATGTTCATCATCAGATTGTAAGTGTTTTTGCAACTTGCATATAAATAAACTTAAGAAATCTTTAACGCAGTGGAACCGCACAAAAAATTACATTTAAACTGGGTTAAGACTATAATACACACATATGTAAGTATGTACATACACATGTTCTTAAGTATGTTTATTTACTTTTATTCTTTCTGCCAAGAATCAAGAATGCAAGATTTTCTTAAAGAATTACTAAAAATATACGAGTGACAGAAGAAATATATTTTGCCGATTTTAAAGTGAACGATGTATTGCTAACAAGTACATATGTGCTTACATACATATATACATATACAGGGTGGGGCAAAAGTCACCATTTGGCTTCAAAATTTAATAACTTTTTCGTTTATATATATTTTTAACCGACTTAAAAAAAAGGAGGATGGTATCAATTCGTCTCTACTTCATAACTGGGTTCATATTAGACCGATTGTAAAAAAAATTGTTATTGTCTGAGAGGCTATAGCTTCCCATTGGTCCCATTGCAAAAAAAAAAAAAATTAGGCGGGGATGCGCCCACAAATTTTTTTATTTGATTTTATGATATTCTACTTATTTTAGTGCTGCGAAACCTAGAAAATACCTTTCGTTCTTGTAATTACACAAGTTTTAAAGTTGAAAAAATGGGCGGGGCTACGCCCATTAAAATTTAATATTTTATTTTCAGTGGTTCTACTGTACCGATTTTAACAAAACTTAACACACACCCTGAGCTCGGAAAAACACAAAATCTTCCATTTGAAAAAATGGGCGGAGTTACGCGCATTAAAATTAAATTTTATATACCATAAATTGAATCGTCTTTTTTTTTTGGCAGAATTATTTTTATTTATTTTTTTCACCTGGAAAACAAAGAACCAGAATAATAGAATTTTATTATTTAAATCAGCGATCAATTACATATGATTATGTGTGATGAAGCTCCTTTTCATTTGAATGGCTTTGTTAATAAGTAGAACTGTAGATTCTGGGGTTCTTAAAATCCAAGAGCCATTCATCAACACTAACTGCGCCCCATTAGGTGTATAGTATGGTGTGACATTACATCTGAATATATCATTGGACCTTACT
Organism: Nowickia ferox; assembly: GCA_936439885.1. Taxonomy (NCBI): domain Eukaryota; kingdom Metazoa; phylum Arthropoda; class Insecta; order Diptera; family Tachinidae; genus Nowickia; species Nowickia ferox. Next base: position 112,412,611 of record OW387024.1, on the reverse strand, counting down.
TCTTCGAAAATGGAGATGAAAGTTTTGTAACCGTAAATCGGTTTATGATAGAACTTTTGGACAACTAATGGTGACTTTTGGCCCACAATACACCCACCCACTTGACCATTTTGCAGCTGTCGTTTGCAAAAGAAAAATGATGTTAAAACAAAATATGAAGATTCAAAACAGGAATACATATTTAATTTAGTTTCTAGAGGGCTCAGCCAGCACAACTCCCCCGCTCTTCTAGATTTCAAAAACTTTGATATATTGGTCTAAAATTGTCTACCGTAATATGACATGGTCAAATGGGTTTATAGGCAGCACTTTTGCAAACGCCTGTATTTAATTGAAATGAAATGCAAGCGCTGTTAATATGTACTCGTACGGATAAAACTAAATGTTGTGCCTCAAAATACAAAACGACACTGTGGAATGCAACACGTTAATAAGATCAATTTCAAATGTGTTTACTTTTACACAAGTTGGCAGAGCATAATGATTGAAATGCTTTCAAGCCTAAAAAAATTTGAACTCATTATTATTTAATCGATTTTAAATGCTTTTTATATTTATAATCATATCACACACACACACACACACATCATTACTTGCGTAAAAATTAAATGTATGGAAATTATGTATTTAAAGAAAATTACTTGTTGCTAGTTTTTATTTCCTATTTTTTATGGTGTGCTTAAAAAATGCAAAAGATTTAAAAAATGTATGGAAGACGCCCTCTGTACGAATGTGGATTTTGCATTTGTATTTATTTTTGAGAAACCGATTTAAAAAAATCATACAATGAATTGCAATTGGGGCTTGTTCACTCGCTCTCGAGATGCCCTGTGGCTGAGTGGTAGCGATGCTAACCTCTCAGTCCAGAGGTCGTGGGTTCGATTCCCACCATAGACCCCGGGTGTTTGCTGCAAACAAGCTAATCGCTTTGCGGGTTGTGTTTGTTAAAACAAAAAAAACAAAATTTTTGTGCAACTGGCAATCTATGCTCGTTCTCTAAGGTCTAGAAAATAGCAACAGGAGTCAGCTGTTCTCGAGAGCGAGTAAACAAGCCCCAATTTTTTGGTATTGTGTTAAAGTGGCGTCGATGTCGACAGCTGGAATAATATTTCAATAAATACAAGGTGGGCCAAAAGAAGTCATCCGTTGTTTGTTGTTTGGCTCTCATTTTTTTTTTAAATGAAAAACTTCGATTCTGTATTTTTGATTACGTTTATTTGAACCTTTAGAATTTTATTGGTCAAGTCGAGAAGATGATATCGGCCAAATGGGCGCTGTCACAATTGATTGCTAGTTTTATGGCATTTTTCAACACTTCGGCGAGAACTTCGGGCGACAGATTCTCGCACTCGTGTCGCATGTTGTCCTTGAGGGCTTCCAGAGTCTCGGTCTTGTTCACGTAAACACCGGACTTCAAAAAACAACACAAAAAAGTCTGGAACGGCTAAATCGGGCGATCTTGGGGGCCAGTGTAAAACGCCAAAACGAAAGATGAGGCAACTCGGAAAAAATAGACAAGATTATTCCGCCATGGAGCGAGTGTATCGCTCCATGGCTTGTTCATTTGTATTCTACATCTGTCTAGTTCCCAAATGTTAAAAACAGATTTGACATTGGCCGCAATTTGCAAAAATAAGAGCATCTTCCTATAGGGTGATTTCTTTTGGCCCACCTTGTACATGTCTAAATCAAACAGTTTTTCTTAAGTAATTAGTGGTTACGCTTTTTTGGGCACATGTGTGCCAGATGTAAACACGGCCTAAGTGTCATAGTGCCATAATCAGGGAAACCACAAGTATGCTCTAAAAAAAGTGTTTTATGCGCATTCAAATATGTATGTCATTAAAAGTCAAAAAATATTCACTTAAAAATAATATAAATTGATTTATTTGGATAAAAATATTTGTATTTTTAATCTAACACTTCAATAACATTTGCATATAAAATAAGACAAAAATAAAATAAAGAAAAGAAAACAATAAAAAAATTTATAAAGAAATAAAATTTAGCTTCAACTTCAAAATAGATCCTTATTTGAACTGTGTTTTGGATAAATATTCACTTTTTTGATTTTTTAAATCAAAAGCAAGCGACAGCCACCTAAATAAACTTTTATACATTGAAAATTTTCTTTCAACTTTTACTAATGTAATCGGGGCAATATGTCCGTCTCAAATAGCAAAAACCAAATTTTTATTGATATTAACGTCCAATATTTTTATTGAATCGTCAAAAGTTGGATAATTGTGGAGTGATTGGTATTGTTCAAAGCAAATATTAAAAACTTATATACATATTATGACGTGATAAATGAGGAGATTATATTCAGACGGTAAAAAATAATCATAAAAATATTGGTCATATATGTTCGACCAAGCATATTAAAATAAAAAAATTCTATGAAGTATCAAAATATGCCCTAAAAGCGCCAAATATGCTCTAAGAATAAAAAAAAAATGCTAAAAATAGGCGTGTAAGTCTGCAATATGCAAAAATATGCTTTAAAGGATAAAATATGAAAAAAATATGCACTAACAAATCAATGTCAATATTCATAAAAAGTTCTAAAACGGATAAATATCTTGTCTCCGCATTAATACGTCACACAAGGGAAAACATGCAATTGCATATTTGCGGTTTCCCTGGTCATAATGTTTTGAAATTTTTGTTTGAAGGAAAAAACAAAAGCAAAAACAATTTAAAACATTATCACACTATGACACTTAAGACTACCGTTTGAATACCCCAATTATATTGTTATAGTCCAAAATTGTTGTCACAACATTGAATAACATGCGACGTTTTGATAGAATTAAATATATTAATTGTTGTTTAATCAATAATAAATAAAATAACAAATTTTTAATGAACGTTTTATTTGCAATAAATATTAGTTGCACAAAAGGCAAAGAGTTTTTATTTTTAACATGCACTCGGTCATTAAGTGTTTAAAAGTACTTATGTATTTAAAACTTGGTAATAGATTTCATTATAAGTATATTGATTTCGAAACTGACGGAAATATTAACATTTTATAATAGGTTTGGTTTGCAGATTGCGTACATTAGCTAATTTGATTGTAACTAAAATGGCTAAATTGCTGTGTGCAACATTTGGAATTTTCTATAAATATAGAAAATGGTTATAAATTACAAAATAGTTGTAACTCTAAAAAATAAATAAATGTATGTATTTTGTGGTCGTTTGAGTATTTACAATCCATATAATTTTTTTTTTAACACATTTGGGTCTACATACACACAAATGTACTTTTAATGATACATATGGATGGAGAGAATATTATTGTATTTTATTTTATTTAAAAAAATAAATATTGCATATACATACTAAAGTTTATTTTGTCCCCCTTTTTGTGGCGTTTAACTGTGTCTGTCTGTCTACTGGGTTTACGTTAATGTCAATTTTTATGGCAAATCTACTAGACTGTGTGTTAAATAAGTTTCAACACTTCTTCTTTTTCTATATTTAATATTTTGCTACAACGACTAGAGTTTAATAACCGGAAGTTTAACAATTTATATGTATGTATTTATGTATGTACATACATATAAATACAAATTACAATATATGTACATTAGGGCGGGTCGAGTTAAAAATCGCTCAAATTACAAGGAAAATCGTATTCTAGGGATCAAAATAAGCAACTTTGCCGAAGGAACCATACCTCTAAAATGTATTTTGATGTCCCGACTTTTGATCCGAAGGGTCAAATTTGTACAAGAAAAAATCAGCGAAATGGCTGTTTTTTTTATTTTTGGAGTTTATTTTTCTCTTAAGAAATTTATTTAGTCAGAATGAAATGAAAAAATAAATTTTACTTAGTAATAGAAAAAAAAAAATAAAAAAAAATATTGTTTGAAGTCTTTTTTGCTTTCAAGTCTGAGCAATTTCGCACGCTCTCTATGGGGAACCCCCAAGGGGTTGTTCCAGGGGGTGTGCCACTGGCATAGGTGGGTCGGCCTTCCAAAATTAGTGGGGGTCGGTCATACATTTTGACACGACTGAGGAACTCTAAATGGCCCAAAGTGAGATTTTTTAAAATTTGACCCTTCGGATCGAAAGTCGGGACATCAAAATAAATTTTAGAGGTATGGTTCCTTCGTTCCAAAGTTTCTTATTTTGATCCCTAGAATACGATTTTCCTTGTAATTTGAGCGATTTTTTTGCCTCCATACAAATCGACCCGCCCTAACGTACATACATACAATCTGTGGCCGTATGGCATAATCGCTTAAGTCGACTTAATTAAATATAGCTTTATTATGCTGTATTATGTCTAGAGATGCTAAAAGGGAAATCCCGATCCCAGAAATCGGGACTATGCAAATCCCGAAGCCCGGGATTTTTTTAATTTTAGAGCCCAGGACTTTTGGGGTTAAATGAATCCCGTTGTTGCATAATAATGATTTTCACTGTCATTTTCTATATTCAAATTTTTTTAGAAACATCCTGTTATAAAAAGTTAAAATAAAAAATTTGCTTTAAATAGTATATAGGCATAATATATAATATATTCTATGGCATTTTCTTTTCTAGAAAAAAATTATACATACATATATGTATTGCACTTTTCAATGAAAATTCGCAATAAAGTGTTTTTTTCTTTTTTTTTTTTTGAAATAGAGAGTTTATTAGAATTTATTGTATCACACCTTACGAACGTACATTTTTGCTTAAAACGAACGCCAAATTTAATTTTTCTTAATAGCGTAAATAGAACCCCAATTTAATGTCTATAAATTTCACATATAATATTCGTATTCGTATTGGCGAATATAAAAAATTGACATTCGGCACATCACTAGTAAAAAAATATAATTTTTCATATAAAGACAATATATTGGGGATTTTGTAAGTCCCAAAAATCCCGCGGTCGCGGTTCGTGATTTCGGGACTCCATCACTACATCCCGAAGTCCGGGATTTAGAAAAAAAACCTGTGCCTCCCAATTAGCATCTCTAAATATGTTCCAATTGAAAGCTGCAGTGTTTACAGTGCTACATATGCAAAGAAAGGATTATCCGAAAGTAGAATTATGAGTTAGATCCTTTTAATCTCTTAGCAGTAACGTTTGAACGTCCGTTGAACACTACCTTGCTTAAGTCGACTTAAGCGATTATTTCATACAGCCACAGAAATATTTACTTTATATTCGTACCGTACCGTATTTTCATAATATTTTGATTTAGAAACGAAATACGAGTGACAACGTTTTAAATTAGACACTTAAAAACAAAATTTGAAATTATTATTTGCAAAAGAAAAAAAAACAAACAATCGCAAGTGCACAAATATGTATAAATGTTTATGATTTATTGCTTAAATTTCATTCCATTTAAACGATGAAAAAAGCGAGAGAAAATTATTCAATTTAAAATGAATTCTCACATTGACCACAGTATGTCTGCCTGTCTGCCTCAAACAAGCGGGCATTGGAAAGAAAGAAAGGACATTTAAAATTATTTAATTAAGCCACTATTAAAACATTTAGCCGAAGCATTTGCTTGATGACAGTTGATAGTGATTTGAATTTAAAAAATTAACGTAAAATAAATTGTGATTTTTGTGGCTCTAGTTTGTAAAAAAAAAACAAAACAAAAATTAGTGCATATGTATGCATGTAGACCGTAATTATTTTTCAATTCTGTAGACAATTTTTTAATAATCTTTTTGTTTGTGGTGTGTTGTTTTTGAAAAAGTTTAAAAGCTTACTATGTTTATATTTCTTGTAATTCTCAATTGAAGCGTAGCCGGGAATAAAGTTGTAAAAGACAATTTTTACAAAACCAGTTTTTTCACAGATTACTGTTGTTAACATTACTATTGTTGTTGTTGTTCAAACATCAAACCATTCAAAATTATGCATCTTATCGCCGTCAATATACAATTAACATACAAAAAAGTAATATGCATAATTTTGTAATATCAATTAAAATATTTGTAATATCAATTAAGAAATTAATTAAATTTACACCTATCAACAATTTGATAATATCAATTAAGTTTTTTTACTCAAATTAATTCATTTAATTAAATCAATTAAATTCTTAATTGAAAACATTAATTGGTGAATACTTTTTTTCTGTGAACAAACGAAATTGTCGAAAATAATTGATAAATGTAATTGAGATAGAAAAAGAAATGTTAATGCTAATGATTATTATTTTCGATAAGCTGATTTTTTTTTACGAAACGAAAAAACAATCTTGCTTTGAAATACGTTTTTTAGCTCTCCTGAAAAATTATTATTTTGTCACTTACAACGTTACTCGCGGCTAACCTTCAATTATATATTGTGAGTGTTTCTTTAAGTAGTGGAGCTTTTTAAGCTTTTTTTATAGGGATTGAATTCTAAGCACCAACGCAATTGACTACAGACAAGCAGTGTCATTAGTACGAGTATGTATGTCCATTAGAGCGGCCGTTAGTTGTATGGAGAATTTTTATTTATTTTTTATTTTTTTATTCTCTCCCCCCAAAATCGGTTCAGTTTTATGTAAAAAAAAATTTCATAGCGATAAGTTGAGTTTTGGAGGGTGCGTCCGCCTCTCAAAGTTGGCCCTCAAGACCATTTATTCAATGTAATTTTTTTTTTCTTTTTTTTTGTTTAGTTTTTTTTTGACTATACGTAATATACATATGTATGTATGTATGTATGAAATAATTTAATAGATATAAGCTGTTATTGTACATGCTTAGGGCCATTTTCACAACTTGGCTTTAGCTAAAGGCAGGATTTTGTCCGCATGATATATGGCTTTGCATTATAAAACCTTTTATTATTTTTTTATCCATTAAATATTATTATTATTGATAATAATAACAATAAAAAAATTAAATTGTAATAATGCAAAGATATTTATCGGGCAAGCAAAATCCTACCTTTAGCTTTAGTATAAATAATTTTCATATAATATAATTTTGGTGTATAAAATTTTTGGAATTTTGTAGGTTATTTTCTTCATTATTTTCTAAAATATTAATTTTAGCAAAAAACTTTCTTTGAGGCTAATGTAATAAATATATTGCCATATATCATATTCTTGTAAAATGTTTTTTAAAAAGATAATCATATGCAAACAAAATACATACATTGAATAAATGACCTTAAAGGCCAAATTTGAGGAGCGGACGCACACCCTAGAACACAATTTATCGCTATGAAATTTTTTGTATTTTTTTTTTTATAAAACTGAACCGATTTAGGGGGAGAGAATAGAAGAAATAAAAAAATAACGGCCACGCTAATATTCATATGTATGTCTCAGATTTCGCTTTCGAAAAACCAAACTTAGTTTTCTTCGTATGTAGGTATGCATGTATGTATACTGTAAACAAAGACACAATCTACTTAAGTGCTTTCCACAATAGGAAAAAGTAAAAATAATGGAAAATGTAAACAAATTTATTCAAACATGACCTGAGATAACCCCTAGAAACCCAAAAACAACAATTGCAAACAAACCCAAACAAAACATGATAAACCAAAAAAAAAAATTTAAACACGAATAAAAAGCGAAAAAAATACAATAAAAATCAATGTTTAAGACAAAATATATACATACATACATACATATAGTCCAAATATAAAGAAATGGTAAACAGGACGCCACTACTCACTGCCACAAAACAATTGGTTTTACCAGTTTTGGCATTTTTTTAGTGGGATAAAATATATTGCTTTAGTTTTTGTATTTGTTTTTCTTTTGACTGTGCGCGGTTAAGTAAAACTTTACTTAGTATGTATAAAATATTTTTAAGTTTCTATATTTTTTTCTCTCTCTTAAATAAACACTCCTTTAAATGTTGTATGTATGTAGGTACATAGATACATATGTATGTATGTACATATGTACTATGTATCTGTAAATATTTATGATTATTTATTTATATTATAAAAATATCAGTGCTAAAATATTTTTTCCTGACACATGCCAGCCGTCACTGACAAACGACAATAAAGTCAACTAAATGAACCAGAAAATTACTTCACATTGGTTTTCGTTTTTGACCTAAAAAGCCAAATCCATGGCAGTTGGCTTGTGATAAAACAATTAATTTATAGTTGGTTAACAAACGAAAAAAAAAAAATAATAATAATAGGAAAACCCCTTAAAAAATGACGACGCAACCTACAGTTGCTCCTTGACGAAAATAGAGTTAATTCCCTTTCTTTGAGTTAATACCAGCCCCCCCCCCCCCCCATATGTATATACCTATTCAAATTAACTTAAGTTAAATAAATTACTTAACCAGAATCTTTATAAAAAAAAATATTTTAACAATGCTTTGAACTTCTTAAAAATTTAGAGTATTTTTTTCGAATTTTTACTCAACTATGACGGAAGATATTAGTGTAAACCCAAATTAGTAAGCAGATAAAAAACACGAATTTTCAAATTGAAATGCAAATATCGTTTAAGCCACAAAAGATAATAAAAAATAGTGCAAGAACGTTTTTTATTTATTTTATTGTGCGTTTTTCAAAAACTGCCACATCTTTAAAATCTATTGGCTATAGGTACATAAATCAGTAAAAATTACGATCTTTCAAAAGTTTTTCTAAGACAAGAATGGACAACTTTGACACCCTACACCGAAGTTTATATTACAACAGATTTTTCTGGAAGCTTATAGGTCTTGCTGTAACTATTTTGCGTATATATTTTTTTGTAATCTGAACACTAGAGTTCAGATACAGATTTGTGAAATTTTTTTATTTAGCTGAAACTTGTTGGGTCTCAAATATAGAAAATATGCTATTACAGCCCCAAAATTGTTAAATTGTAAACTCTAGCTCAAATATTTCACGCTGTACTTCTAATGAACTGGCCATTAAGCAAACCACCCCTTGAAACTCAGCTAAGCTAACCATCATATCGATTAAAACTAAAAAAAAATACTCCCTCCTTCATAATTATTATTATATTTTTTATTTTTATTTTGTGTGTTTTAAAAAAGACTTGTACGAGTATTTGTTTGAAAGCACTGTTTGATCACGAAGTGTTAGTGCAACCAGACTGTAAGTACTGGTGACATAGTTTTAGTTATTTACAGTTTATGAACACACAACGTATATGAATACATAAATACATACATATGTATGTATGTATGTACTAATGTCTAAAACCACAATAGTTAACATTTTTCTCTCTTCGAATACAAGCTAAATAGAACCTAGCAAGACTCTCGTATTCATTAGTTTGTAAAGTTTTTTTTGTTTTTTTAATCAAAGTTAATTTTCATTTCATTCGAAATCCTTTTGAAAACTCTTTTTTTTGCAAGTACTAGAGAAAAATAAATTATTTTCGTTTAAGCTAACGAAATAGCAAGCAAAAACAAAAAAAAAGAAAAAAGTCATTAAACGAAAACTCGGGGACAGACATATTCGTTATTCATCATTAAAAATATTTTCCATATATCCGCTTGATAGCAACATCATGAGCCAGTATGGAACGAGTGAGTGAAGTTGGTAGAAGTTGAAGTAGAAACCTGGTTACTAGCTCGCAGCCATGATGCGACTTTTTACACAGATTTCCCTTTTTTTATTTGTTTTCCTTTTATTCATGCTGTATTTTGTTTTCACTTGAATTGGAAGTGCGCCAGAAAAAAAATCAAATAACCGGGACAACAACGGCAAGTAAATGAAATGTAACACAAAATTGTAATTCTCTCCACATAAATTGCAACATAAATTTCAGTTTTTTTTTTAATGGGTTCTTTTACAACTGAACTGTTAAACTTAAGTTAGTTGGTTTACTTTTAATGGCTTAATGGGATGGCATTTAAAATTTTTGGAAAAATGCATTATAATTTAATTTTGCCACATTTTAAATCATAGTAATTTTAAGGAAAATCTGAGGAATGAATGCATTTGTTGGTTAATGTATATAATAAATAAGCATGCACATATCGTCCCTTATCACGTCAAACTATCCAGTATACAAAATTCGTTTTTTAGATTCGTTATCTTGGTACCTTAATTTACTTATACGATAACCCTCGTTGCAAAATGCAGAAATTCTCATGGACCATAGATAACTCAATAAGAAATATTTTAAGCCTGGAAATTTTTGGGAATACGCCGACTTTAAATTCACAATTGATGACTCTTTGTGCTTTTCTGAAAAGTACTAATTTGCATTTGGATAGTTTGATATGGTAGGGACGATGTGTACATATGTATGTTTGGTAGGTACTTGGACTATAAATTTGTGTCCAACACAAAGTCTATACACATTTCGTTGCTCCTTAAGCAACTCATCATTAGACTTTAACCACACTCAAGCGAGCTTATAAAACCTCAATCTTAATAGACAAACTATCAAACTCACTCTTTTTCAACATGCATAGTGAATGATATATGTATCTGTGGCAATAAGGAAAAATGCTTAAGTCATATTTTACTGGACAGCACTTTTAAGCGTTCAAGTCGATTTTCAGAAATTTATTTCTTTTACAGTTAAATTGGGAAATTCTCTGTTAACCTCTATTTTTTTAACCAAACATCGCTCTACACACTATAAGTAATACATTTAAGTTGAAATATACCCAAGTATAACCTAAATTAAGTTATTCCTTTCGGAAACGGAATTCAATCCACCCCATTTTTGTATGAGATGGTGTCTAAAAAAGAAAACTAAAATACGGAAATTTATCAGGTGTGTCCAGACTGTTGGAAACGGAATTGAACTCTGTGACATGGCCGATTATTCCAAATGAGATTAGAAGTCTAAAAAAGATAAGTCACAAGTATACAAAATAAGTGCAATAACTTCATGAAAAATCACACAAATTAATTGAGCTTTTGGACATGGGTACTTTCAAATATGCATATTACGGAGGTACCATTAAAAAATTAAATCAAAATTAGCTTATCTCGACTTAAGCACTTTTTCCTTTTCGCCACAGATAATATAAAATGTAATGATTATTAAACGGTTTGTTATGCAGGTGCATACAGCAGGATATTAACGACCAGGTCCTTGGAAGTTTTGTAATCACTTTTGCAGTTCTTATTGATATTAAAATAACGAAAATTAAAAATTTTAAAAACCCCTGATATATTTGGAAAAGATGTGATATCTTCTAAACGGCTGGACTGATTTTCTTTCAAACAGAAAAAAAATTTATCAAAATCGGTCCAGCCATTTGTTCTGTACGTGGACTTCACGTCGTGGAGTCGTACAGACACACAGATACACAGCCACACACACTACAAACTTATTATACCCTTTTTTTTTGGTAGCGGGTTAAAAACCTGGAGCCAAATTACGGCATTCGATACCGATCGAAATTTTAAAAAAAGTGTATAATTTTTTTTAAAGCTTTTGAACGAATTGTTTCAACATGAATTGATTAAACCTTTCAGCGAAAAAAAAAATCATTGCTATACCTTTATTCGTTTAGACGCAAAAAAATATATAAACATCTAGAAAACGAAAAAAATAAAACATTTAAATCTCATATAATTTTCTTCACTTTCCTGACTTTAGCAGGGTATCAGAGCTACAAATCGCAACTAAAATTCTTCAAAATTTACAATATAATGTAAAATATTGTTGTCTATCGAGCTGCGTACTTAGTTCTTAATATTTCTTTAAATTCAGTTTTGCCTTTTTGGCCAGCTTTTTGGGTGAAATACTCCTCTGTGTAATTTTAAAACCGCTTTTGCCATCTCTGATCGTTAGGTTAAATGGTTCGCTCATTGATTGATATTTTTTTTTATAGAGAAACTGAAATATAATGACGTCGATGGCGATAATAAATAACAACTACAATTATAAATGAATAATCCTCAAATGTCATGATAAGAAATATTGAACGATTTATAGCGAATAGACAAACACACTATTAAAAATGTTTGAAAGTTTTATTTTATTAATTTTTAGAAAGTTCTAAGAAATTTTTAAAAATTACATAAGTTGTTTTTAACAACAATACAACTTTTAACTTTTTTTAAATAAGCTTCAAAATTAACTTATTTTGGCTCTAACGAAAAAATTTCATTTTTGAACATGGGCTGTTATTAATGAAATCCACAGATATGTATACATACATATGTATATATTGCCTTTTACCATAAGAATATTTGAGCACTGATGGAAAATACCCATGATATTGTGTACCACAACGGATTACAGGGTATCATAAAGTAAATAAGTTTTTTAAGCACGTGAGTCACACTTTAAAACGAAGAAATAACGTCACCATAAACATCAGCAAAAAATCATTAAAAATATATTTCCCAAATGTGTATGTGTACATACATATGTACATATGTATGTATGTACATACATATGTATGTATGCATGTACTGTATTAATAAAAAATATATACAAGACGGGTTATTAAAATATTCATACACACTAATGCGAGGCGAGATAAATTTTAAAAATAAATTTACTAGGAATAAGGTGCCCCATGAGTGAGTTTTTCATGCAAGGAACTCTGTTGGCAGACATAAAGTTTAATTAAAAGAGCATAGCTAAAGAAATTTATCAGCTGGCGGCTTCAGTTTTTGAATAATGAGATGTAACAATAATTTTCTTTATACATTTTTTATTTATATGAGAAATTAAATTAAGTGGGAACTTACCTTGTATACTTGTATCTCCTCTAAAACAGCTTCAGACTCTTTCAGCACACGTTCCACCTCTTCATACACTTCTCGTTCTGTTTCCGTGGGCGCAGCATTTTCAAAATCCAAAAAAACGTCGTACGATTTGGCTGTGCAACAGTTTGAATCATCACGTGCCAATAAACTCAGTAATTTGCCCATTTCTTATATTTTTTTTATATTAAATTTGTAGCAGTTTTTTTTAACAACAGTACGTATGTACGAGTATGTATGCTTCTTTTTTCAGTTCACTTTTATTTTTTTGTACTTTAAACAGATTTTTTTTGTTGATTCTTTGTTTTATTTCTTTAAGCAAAAAGTAAATTATTTGAGCAGGAACAAAAATAATTGATTTTTCTTTAAAATATTTATTTCCAGCAATTGATAAATTTGCAATCTAAGAAATAAAATTATCATTCTTTAAAGTAAAATGCATTTGAAAACATTTTGTTTTAACGAAACAAATATATACATATGTATGTTATATATTTTATATTATCAAAAGAATACAAGATGTAATGGGAAATACGATAAAATGCTGATTGTAAAGATCCAATGATTTAGAAATAAAATGTATAAAATTTATAAAGTTCTAAAGTTAAATTTAATATCTATTTTAATAACGATAATATTCATAGTCTGTCGCTTGTTTATAGATACTCGTTAAATATGTACATACATATGTACATTTAATGCATAGACTTATGGGTCAAGTAGAAAGGTGACACACATTTAAGAACCATTAACAATAAAATACATACATATGGTTTTATTACAATAGAGATAATTTAAATATCTCGTTTAAACTACAGCTTTGATCACATTATCAGCACAATAAGTTGACTTATGAAATTTTTTTAATTCTCATTCAAAAATTCAAACATTTCATGAAGAAAGCTATGTATGTATATGTGAAGGAATATGTTTGAAACCAGTAGCTCGTTTCTGCATTTCTCGCATCGTAAAATTTTCCGCATGAAACGAGGGAATCGTAACAAAAACAGTGTAAATTGAAACACAAAATGGGTTTTCTCACATAAGTGTTTTTGTGTTTTGTCATTCAATTGAATTTCCAGCAATTATTGGAAGGATGTGAGAAAAAGTGTTTCTGTAACAATATTTTGTGAAAAGTTTCCAGCAAACAACTCGCATTTTAAATTGGTGCGAGAACAACTATATTTGTACAAAAACATATGAATTTTTTAATTTGTGTGTAAAAATATGAAAAATAAACTAGTTGACCAGTCGTAAAGCAGCTCTGGGCGAGTCAACATCAAGCGTCGTTGGCAATTATCTCTTAAGTGCAACCAGGCCACTGTTGTTTATTGGCTCTCGCTCGCACTGGTTGCCTGATCTGCCACGGATAACCGTATATTTTTGCGGTTCTTTTGTGGAATTTCTTTAACAACCATGTTGCTACTTCCTATGTGAAGGCATAGGTGGTATATAGTCAGTCACAAAAACTTTTTTAAAATACTTTAATACCATCTTGGGCATATGGTATAGTTACTCCGCCCATATTTGTGCAACAATACTTTGCAAATTTACTTTGTAAAGTATTTATTAAATAAATAAATAAATAAACTAGTTGAAAAGATATGCAACGAATTGTTGGACTAAAGTATTATTAAAAAGTCGATATGTTTACATTTATTTAAAAGTTTTTTTTGTGCAATTGTCTTATGTATAGAGAGTAGATAGAAAAAACTTCTTTCAAGCATTTTACATTCATTTTATATGCTTGTTTATTATTTTATTTAATTTTTCTTGTAAATTATTTCTTTTTTTGTTAAAATATAATTTTTGTGACATTTTGTTTTCATTTGACACTTTATTCCTGGAAATATTCTAGTAAAAACAGAATTAGTGTTGTCTGTTTTCGCATTCAATTACAGAAACACTTTTTTTCTCACAAATCGAAAAACGATGGAATTTTGTGTTTCACAATTCATGTGAGAAATTTTACAATGCGAGAAATACAGCAACGAGCTACAGTATCTAAAAAATGCCGCGTAAATTTTTAAAATTATGCATAAAAAATATATATGGAGATAATTTTTGAGGAACGTCATTAGCACAACTTCCGAATTATCAATGGCTGCAACAAAAACCAGAAACATACTTTGAGGTTGGTCAAAAAGCCTTCAGAGAATATTACACATATACATAATTGTGAATCTTAATTGACTGAATATCGTATTCTGATTTTCTTTTCAGATAACAACTTATTTTATTTATATAAATAAATTTATATAAATATAAATCTATTATGATCTTAGTTTTTATTGCATATGATGTTTATTCATATATTATTTTGCTCTATTGATTTTAAAGTGGTTTTTGCTTGTGTTTCGCACAGCACTGTACTACCTATTTTTAAGCAAAAAAAAAAAAAAAAATAGAACATCAATTCTCAAAAAAGGTTGAAGAATGAAGTTTTGCTTTTTAATACAAAGACAATCTACATAAAAAAAATCATGGAAATATTTTCATTTCTGAAATTAATACATAAAATTAAATTGATATAGGAAATTAAATAATTTCATTTTAAGACCAATCTATGATAATGAATTATATTAAAGCAAATCGAGGCCTTAGAGCAATCAGATAAATCATTCTGTTTAAAATTTTGATTTTTTATACATACATTAAAAGAAAATTTCAAAAATAAATTAATTATAAAGAAATTTTGAGATTTTTGATAATAAAATAGAAAAAATTTAATTTTTTTTTTAGAAAAGAAAACTTTGTATGTACCAGTGACAAACTCTGTTTACCAGAATACAAAAAATATGTACTGTCCAATCGGAAGTACTTCCCAAGGCGTATCTAATAATTTTTTGCTCTATGTGCATTCGCTCACTTTTGCTATATGCATTCGCTAAAATGTATGCGAAGTCTATTTAATATTACAGAACGAATCTTTTTGTTTTCAAAATTAGTTTTCACGATCAATAAACTTTTGTCTATACATATTTGCTTAATTGGTTAGGTTACGTTAGGTTTAAAAGAGGGGCAATCACTCTCACACAATTATATGAATAAGTTCTTATTTTATTTATTACGGAGAAGTCACTGTTATACATATAAAATAATTATATAAACAAGTAGTAATTAAAAAAAATCATCAAAAAACCCTACTGCGACCAACTTTGAACCGTTCAATATCCTAAACGGTCATTCGAAGTGAAAAATCATAAGAGAAACCTAAAGATGTTTTAAAATACGTGTCGAATGATACCCATTTTGATATAGTTCGCCGACTTTTTATTTTTTTTCGTATTTACTAAATGGCGTCTGTTGGCCGCCATATTGAATATTAGCTTCTGTCATATCTTTAGTGACACTTAGGACAAATCGATTGAAGTAAGAATCATTAAAATCGGTCCACGCGTTCGGTTTATATAAGGCCGCAAAGGAACACACATACATACATACATACATAGGTTGATAAACTCAATACTCTTCTTTGCGTCGCGCAGTCGAGTGATAAGTACTACTTACTACTTTGTAAGCCATTATACATATGTATGTATGTAAAATCTCGAAAAGTTTAGGTTTAAATCAACTTGAAATTACAATGGAGTAGGGTGCTTTTGTACAAAAGGCTAATATTTTTTTTCACTGTAAATAGCGTATGTAGGTATGTACACATTTATAATTTTGAGAAGTAAAAAATAATAGGCAGATTTTGTAAAAAACATTTCAAATTTATATGAAAAATAACGAAAATTCGTTTCAAAAAATAATAATAATAAATAATAACATTAAAAATCTTAGAAAATGATTTAAAAACGCCCAGAAATTTCTTTTGCTTGTTTATTATAAATCAGGGAAAACAAAAAAAAAAAAGAACAATATACGCACACTTGCACATGTTTGTATTCGGATATTAAGAAAAAAAATATACATACATACATATGTTTGTAAGTCAATAATCGATAATTATCAATAACACACACGTTTCAATTTTTCCTTGCACAGAGAAGGACCAAGAGAAAAATTATGCATGTACGTTTGTAGATGTGTATGTACATATGTAGGTATGTATGTATGCCTGTGCGTGAATAAAAATTAAACACACTTAAAGTGTGATATAACGAGTGATGATGAAATGAATGTAACAAAAAAGTATCATTTAAGGATGAAAACGTTTTAAAAAGAAAAGCAATGCAACAGAAATTGGGTGTTGTTTTAAAAATGTAGGCAAATAAGAATACATATCGCTCATTTACTCAAAGAACGTCATAACTCAAAGATGGGATTTTTTGAGTTAATGATCCAGAATTAATCCTCATATCGTTCTTCATATTGTGTAAAAATTTCATACAAATATTTTATTTTCTCAACTCTTGAAAGCAAAATTAAATTTTCTTTTTCCACTAAGTTGTGTGTAAATTGAAAATTTCAAACTCGTTTTCTGGCAAACTAGTTTTTTTTTTTATTTATGACGTTCTTTGAGTAAATGAGCGTTATGTACATACATATGTACATAATTATGTAACTCAAAATCAACAAACTTGTAAATAAAAAACAAATAAAACTTGATGGCCTACAAAGGATAAAGGATATAAAAGAAAATATATTTTAAATAAAACGCTAAAGCAATATTTATGTATGTATGTATGCATAATCATTAAAATTCAATGACAAGACTACTTATCTTGATTTATGAATTTAAGCACAATATTCTGATATGTCATGGAAATCGGCCGATACAAAAACGCGCGATTTCACAAAATTACTGAAATCCAGGATACAGTAGGTTAGGTTAGCAGGCTGCTGGTAAGGAAGGTTGAAATTTAGAGTCCAGCTCATTTGGGTCCAATACAATGATCCCTTTGTGCTGACGATACAGTAAAATCGAATTTAAGTTTAAATAAAATATTCGAAAACAATAAAAAAAGGATTAATAAGTCATCTTTGAATGGAATTTATTTTTTTTTTCATGGGCGCGGTTTTAAATCGATTGATTTCCATATCATATACCTATCAGATTGACATATGTACGTATTATTGTTTAATTATTATTTACATGTCTATGTACATACATATGTACACGTTTTAAACACATTCTTTTCGAATATTAACTACTTTTTCTTTGAGCAGGGGGCAAACTACGGCATTCGATACTATTCGAAATTTAAAAATATTTAATTTCGTTTGATAGCGAGTGCCGTAATTTGCCCCCTGCTTTATTATTTACCCCCTGTTTCTACAACCCACACAATAGATTTGAGTATAAAATTTATATGGAAAGCACTAAACTTTTTGAGTGATTTTCAATAGCACAAAATTGTTCTTGAGAACGAGTAGACAAACCCCCATTTTTGTGACTTCGATGTTGACACCTGTAATGAGCGTGAATATATATTTTATTTAAGCACAAGCCCAGTTTAAAAAAAAATAGTTTATTAAACAATAAACAAATTCTTATAATTATTATTCAACACATATTCAGAAAAATATTCTTTTCTAAAAAAATAAAATATGTATTTACATATTTGTTAAAATGATACGAAAATTTATATTATTGGTATTTTCGACATGTCCAAAAAAATGTTCACTGGGTAAGTGCATGCACACATTTGTATGTACATAGATATAGGATGTATATGTATGTACTTACACCCAGTCAGCATATGGAAGATTGTTTCACCAAACTGAGTCTTTTTCGAGTACCTTAGATGATCAAAAACTGATTAATCAGTTCTGCGCTTAAAATAAGAGTCGAGAATGATTCGCAGAAATGTTAAGAAAGTGGTTTGTTAAAAAAAACATACAAACAAAAACAGCGAGCTCGTGCAGTAAAGTCAAGAAACTGTAAGTGTTTTTGATATATCGTCGTCGAAAATCCAAAAGTACGTACCTATCATCAAAAAATTCAAAATCGTGTTTTTGATTGATTATGATGTGATTAACCAAAATACATCTTTCCTTAAAATTTTATTCACAAAAATGTTCAAAAATACCGATTTTATTTATTATTTAATTTGGCACTTAACAAATAAATAGTCTTAAATTTATAAGGTTTTTGCTTCTCCTGTAAAATTAGAAAAAGTGCTGTTACGTACTTTTGGATTTTCGACGACGATATATTGGGCTGCTTTTGATAACAAAATTAAGTTTTCTTTCAATTAAATAGCTAGTTTTTTTTGCACCACTCATTAAAGCTGTACAGAGTTCCAATACATCACATCTAATAATTCTTTAAATTGCAAGTAAAAACTTGATCAACTACACACACCTTCGAACATGAAGTAAATAAGGAAGATAGGTATAGCGAAAACTTCAAAAGGCGTGCCTATGCATGTTTTGCATTACTGTCATATATATTTACATACATATATTTCTATTAAATGAAAAAATCATTTATAGTTCAAAACGTTTCTTCCCCCACGATGCGCGATGAAATTAAATCCGTAAAATCAGAAGTGGTTGAAATGTGGAAAGAAATGCGGCAATTAAAGCACAATAATAAGCGAAATGTAACCACATTAACGCAAGCGGTCATTGAAGTACACATTTAAATTTATAATTTTATATGATTGGAAGACTCGTAAGAGACTAGTAAGATGAATGAAAAATGAGTCGAAGAAGATTCGCAACTGATTGTAAGTACTACCACAAACTGTCTCGAATCGAAAGTGTGCCGAAATTGATCAGAAACGCGAGTCATAAAAGGCTATTTTAAAAGAGTCGCTGCTAGGGTACCATTTTCTTCCGAATGAACATCATTTTCGCGCGGAGGAAAAAGAGTCGAATTAATTTCATAAAATGCTGACTGAGCATGCAGGTGTATACATACATATATATTTACATATCATTCAATTATTTCTATAGTGTCATAACTCAAAATATGAGTTTTTTGAGTTAATAATGAAAATAATTCGGCATTTCGTATTTTATCTTGTGTAAAAATTTCATAGTTAGCTTTTACTACCACCTTATGAGAGAATATTTTTTCATGTCTTCATTGAGTTGTATGTAAATTGAAAACTTTAAACGCGTTTTCTGTAAAACTAGTTTTTTTTAAGTAAATGAGCGATACATATGTGTGTATACTCGTATATGCATCTACGAACCTACATGGAGTTGTTTGAATTTGCTTGATATATGATGCTGTGGTTCAGAACCACTATGTGGGGGCCAACTTTGTATTTTAACATATAAAACTACTATAAACAAAATATCTGCATATAAAAAAAAATCTTGCCGAACCACTTTGTGGGGCCAACTTTATATTTTTACATACACATACATGTGTACATAAAATCTACTGCATATAAAAGAAAATCTTGCAGAAAATTGCAATTGAAATTGATAAATTTTTACTTAGTTTGGATTACATGTACGCATTGCAAAACAACCCAGAACATGTGAATTCAATACGAAAAATAAAACTTTTATCATGAAATTTAATCATCATTCTTATCTTTAGTAATTTTAGTTTTATTTTGTATTTTTCATTGCAAAACTCTCTTATCGGTGTCCACCATGGAAATACTCAGAAACAACAACAACAACATCAAAATGTCATCAGCTACAACGCAAACAAAAAAAACTTAAGCTTTTATTTTTAATACGGGAATGTTTTTTCCATATTTGTTTGGTGGCCTGCCGAGCTTCTTGCATTAATTCTAGGCACGTTTTCCTGTGTCTCCATATCGAAGAATGAAAAAAAGGTAAGACTACAATCATGCCAATACTAAAGAATGAAAATTAAAAAAAGGAATAAAACTCGTAGCAGTAAAGTTGTTTTCCTACATATTTATAATTTTCTATTACACAAAACATGTTTTAAGAGGGTTGTTTGCTTTATTTTTCCCTATAGTGGTACTTCAATATGTACTAGTTTCATTTACAACTTGTAAACCAAAGGTTTATTTTTTTTATTTTATCAAAATACATATTGGAATTTTGCAATGGCCTTTGCACAGGCACAATATGAAAAATTGTAAACAACTTTATAGTTTTATCACATAGTTTTCAATACTTTTATTGTAATTTCTTATCACCTTTTTCTCTTAATTTCACTTGCTTATATATGTATGTATATATTAATTAATGGAAATGTTGTTTTCTTTCTCTAGTAAATTTTTTATATAAAGATTAATTATTCTTTTTTAGAATGTATTAAAAATACCGCTATAAAAATACCGTAAAATCACCAATGTGTTCTAATCAAACGGCAGCTAAAATTGAACTAAGAAAATAATGGAATGGAAGAAAATAGAAAATGATAAAAATCAGTACCAAAATGAGCATCTATGTAACCGTAGTTGCCACATCAAAGCTTAGAGACAAAAGATGACGATTAATAAGAGAATTATTTTTATGTGCAGTTTCTACAAGTAGGCAGACGACTCGCCTAGAAAATTTTTATGAAATCACTCAAAAATTTAAAAATATGAGTGTTTTCCATATAAATTTTATACTCAAGTCAACCGTCTGGGTTGAAGAAACAGGGAGTTAATAGAAAGAAGGAAATGAATCTGAATCTGATAAGCCGATAATATATCCAACGCAGTAAGTGTTAATTGAAGAAAATATACAATATATATACTACTCTTACATACATATACCTGATCAGCACATCCAGTTTGGTGCTTGTGGTGGCATTGTGGATATATTTTTTGTTGTAAAATTGTGTTTATTGATAAATTAACCCCCTGTTTCCACAAACCAGTCAGACGACTCGCCTAAATCTATATTGTTGAACCTGGAATAGTCCTGTATAAAAATCATATGAGTAATGAACAAATTTATTAATTTTTATCTTTATATCGTATATAAGTTTAATTCGTGCAGTGTACTTGGATAACGTATCCATATTCACCTTGGATATGGCTACCTTCAAGGCAAATTCATAAATGAACATGAATTCGCCTTGGTTACTTTGATAAAAATTCGCTGTAGCAAAGCGAATTCATACTAGGTGGCCGCAAGGGATCAGGTGAATATTTTCGTCCTTGTAATTTTAATATCAACACACATTTTTCAGTATAAATTTCTCAAAGGCGAATTGAGCTGAGTATACCGTATTTGAAATTGCCTTGCGCTGTAGCTAGACTTTTTTCCAGAAACATCTGGTAGCTCTTCTTATCATTTTTCGAGTTGCCAATCTCTCATAAAAGTAAAACTTGTGTAGAAAAAAACACAACTGAAGTAATTCTGTGTCGACAAGATTTATTTGTTAGAAATCTGCCAGATTATAAATAAATAGTATAAACAAAATTAACGAATTGTGTAATATAAATATGGCCGAAGAAAATAAAATACAGTTGGATGATGCACAGAAGCAAATATTTGACAAAATTGCTGCCAATGACAAGGATGGTTTCAAGCAGTTGATTGCCCAAGTCAAAGGAGGTGTGAATTTTATTGACGAAAATGGCATGACTCCACTGCAACATGCCTGCTGCAAAGGTAACAAGGAGGCTGTACAAATTTTATTGGATATGGTGAGTTTCATGCAATAAATATATTATTTAATTGAGGTAAAAAATGTAAACAATAAACATATAAGCGTCCTAAAGCCACGTGCTTGTAGGTACATAGGTATGAGTAGCAATAGAGATATGTATGTAATTCATTAACTTGGTTTCTTTTAGGGAGCGGATATTAATTTTAGTCAACACGGTGCTAACTACACACCTTTGCATTTTGCTGCTTTATCTGGAAATACAGACATTTGTATTATGCTCTTGGATGCTGGTATTAATCCTAGTACGTTGAATAGTGTGAATCGCACTGCCTCTCAAATGGCTGCTTTTGTGGGAAATCATGCTTGCGTGGAGACAATAAACAATTATGTGTCTAAATCACAGCTTGAGTATTATACACAACCACAAGGTCTCCAAAAAGAGCCATATATTCCACCGGCATTATTAAATGCCTTCCATAAGTTTGTGGTGGACACAAATTTGCATCCTGTTCGAATTGTTCTGAATTTACAAAACTTTGGGCTACTTAAACATTTGCTTAACCTGCGCAAAACTCTGGAACTTATGTGTGAGAAAGAAATGAAAAAACCCAACGATGTCAACGAACTGATGGCTTTCAAGTACCACTATCTACGTTGGATTATATCGGAGTTGATACGCTGTGAGGAGCAATGCAAGGCTCAGCGTAAAGAAAAACCTGCCACAAATGTCGAGGAACCGAACAAGCATGATTTTGTCGAGATGTTCATTAAGCGGGTATTAAAAGAGAATAAGTTAGGCCAATTGGATTATGTGGAATTCACAATACGTGATTGTGTGCGCGAATTTCCTTTCAGAGAAAGTACTATATTCCGGCAGGTGGTCACTCAGCTGGCGGCCAAAGATGCTCCCTCTGCTATGACTATACTCCGTTCAGCTATTAATGGTCAACGAGCCTTTGTCGATGAAGTTTATAACTGCAGTTCCTGTGGCAATGAAAAACCCGACAAGAAATGTTCCAAATGTAAAGCTGTGCAATATTGCGATCGTGAGTGCCAACGTTTACATTGGTTTATGCACAAGAAGACCTGTAATCGGCCGACTTCAAATGTTACTAATACAACGTCCGTTGGTACTAAAAGCCCAATCGATGCCAGTGAATTGCGCGAAGAATTGGCTCGAATGACAGTAACTTAAATACATATACATATAAAATTATAAACTGAAGTCGCATTGAAGGTGTGTAAAAGAAGTGGACAAGCTTTTAATATTTTAACATATGTGGCTTGTATTTTTTTAAAGCTAGTTTACTACTCAATCATTTTCACAGTTGATACTTTTCTGTTGGAAAAACTAACACAGTTAAAAATGTAAAAGTAAAAACATAAAAATGATATGTTTTCCCTGTTTAGTTGTTAGTCTCGATTCCGGCATTTTTACTTTATTCACTCCTATAGTTTGTATATTGTATTACATCAATTTTTCAATAATAAAACAAATCTGGACCATACCTACATATATTGTAAAAAATAATTTGTTTATTTGTAATTTTTTTTATTGCGATGGCTCAAATATGATTTCTTTATACAAAATATCTTACTTTGCAAAAAAAATCAAAGTTCATAACATCAAGAAGCTATGTATAAGGAAAGCGAAATCTTACATACATATACATATGTATGTACATATCACTCTTTTACTCAAAGAACATATATCTTAAAAAGAGAAAAATAAAATTTTATTTGTTTGAGTTGTGTGTTAATTAAATACTTCAGTCGTTTTCTGGCAAACTCGTGTTTTTAGTTATGCTGTTTAAGTGAGCGATATGTACATACATACATATGTATGTACATACATATGTACATACATACATATGTATGTACATATTTTTATTTTTGATTTATTGCATGGGTCTAAAACTACGTTTGCTATATGCATAATTTGGCAAAATAACGGAACACAAGGAATAATTTAAAATTCACCACGAAATACCTAGATGGCGAAACTCGTCTTCTGAAATCAATCGTACCAACTTGTATGACTTTCCTACTCTATTACCTTTTCTCGAGGCTGTTGCACAATATAATGTTCATTTTTGTCATTCTTTCTTCTTCAATTGAATTTCATCTGATGGTCTCTGTCCCTGAAAAAAACAAATGTAATGATTTTATTCTTGACAACAACCTGGTACAAAAGTTAGATATTGTTATTGTGAATGTGGTGGTGCTTGATTTTTTGTTATAGTGACTTATTTAAAAAAATATATGTTTGTCAGCAACAGTGTTGCCAGAAGTAGGGGAAAATCCCTACATGTAGGTATTTTTAATACTAAAATAGAAGCGTAGGGAAAATCGGACAGATTTATTATATTCTCCAAAATGTAGGGATTTTTTTGTCGTCGCATTATTTATGAAATAAATGCAAACATAACGTTTTTTTAGTAATATATATTTTCTTTTTCAAAAGGGTTAAAACATTTTCTTTTAGTTAAAATCGCTTAAAAATATGTTTCCAGAGATGTTTGTGGTTTAAAAAGTTGGCGACACTAATATGTTTGTATGTACATATATGCCAAGGCGAATTCATATACCAGGTGGTGTCAAGGCTGCACCAACAAAATCTGCAATGAAACTGACAAATCAAACTCCCTACAAATTCTATTAAAATGTAATTTGACAAGACAAACTTCCTAAAAAAAACAGCTGTTAACTTAGCACCACCTGGTACATGAATTACATATGTATGTTAATTTTAAAATAATCCTTTTTTGTACCTGAATTGACTTTATCATTTAACATTTTATTTGAAAAGAACTATTCATATTAATTTTTAAAAAACTTTTTGATGTTTTAATTGAATTTAATTAAAAGTAAATAAATATGTATGTGCTATTTTTTTAGTTTTTTACTTATTTTTTTACCAAAGTTTTAATAAACATATGTATATGTATATTCTTTTATAACTAATGGTTTTCTTCTATTTTAATGACAAAAATGCGTAGGGATTTTTTAGGGGAAATTTTTTTAACGTGTAGGGAAAAATGGGATTTTTTTTAGCTTGTGTAGGTATTTTTTCGAGAAATCTACTGGCAACACTGGTCAGCAATAATATCGAAATAATAATAAATAAATATTATGAAGGTTTTTTTTATGCAATTAATCATTGAAAAAATAGTGTCTACTGTTAATAGACACAGCAAAATTACAACAGCAAAACCAAATACTTCAAAATCCTTGTGTTTTACTTATAAGTGTTTTTTAACAGAACACATTTTTTGTACAAAATCACACTCCCACACACTTTATATGAAATTTGACATTTCTGGTTTGCTGCAAAAATAATGTATTCTTAAGCAGCACACCCACTTGCAATATAATTGCACAATTTTTCGTATTGTACAATAATATCGCCAATGTGTATGTCTTATTTGAAGGTGGCACAATATATTGGCAAATATTAAAAGACTTGATTTTTATTGTACAATCAAGACAATTGTGTAATGTGGTGGCAACATTGTTCAATGTTGTTTACAGACCAACCTAAATTACGACGCAAAGCGCAACGTAATTTAGCGCTTAGCTTTTACGCTGAAATGAGTAACCTAAATTAGAGCGTTAACGTTGCCCCAGAAACAGTAATGCTTACTCACTTTGATTAATAAAAAAACTCTAAATAGAAATAAGAAATAAAAATAAAAACGTTAAATTGACCTGAAAGTAGCTAAAGTTACATTACTTAACAAAAACAACAGTACTTTTGCAGCCAACTTCACTTCTTTACGCGCTGTCAAAATTGGATTTTCCAATTGCAAAGCGTTGACGCCGCGTTATTTCGGTTGGTTTCATACATTTTGTATGGGCATGAGAAATTTTGACAGCCAGACAACGCTTTGCGTCGTAATTTAGGTTGGCCTGTTAATTTTTCACTAGCAGGAAAATTGGGCAATATTTTCTTTAAAAATGTTGTTCCATTTATTGCATAGCTATACTACTGTCAAAATGACAATAATATGTACAACAACATATGCAATAATATTGTATAATGGATGGTCCGCTTTAGTATCAGTGCGGCAAACAAGTAGCTACCTGACGATTTTTCTGTCTTGTAAATATTAAACAGCTGGGCTAGTGGTGGTATGTATTCATTTCGTCGTGAATGATTTTGAATAGTGCAAGAAGAAGCAGAGTTTTATTAACTTTCTAGTTATTTAGAGTTTGTTGAAAAAATTAAAACTTTTTTTTAGTTAATTGTGGAAAAATAAGTGTATTTTTGTAGTGGAAAATGCCTGAATCTTTGAACACAAAAAAATTAACAACAATTACTGTTTCGTTATGAATTAGAGCAAACACAATTTAAAGGTAAGAAAAATGGCCATTATTTAATATCACCAAATTAAATTATAAAATTTTGTAAATATTGCATTCATATGTATCTATTTAAATATGCAACTGCCTTTCAAGTTTATACGCGACTTGCTTTTACAATTAGTTGGTTACACTAGGTTGAGTTCTATTCTCCAGGAAAATTAAATATTTCCAATTAATTCTCAATAGCCTGTCCACACGTCCATACATACATACATACCCCGTAAGAAATGTCACTAGTGAATCAGTACTGATTCACTATTGACTTTGTCGCCAGTACTACTGACTAATTATACCCCAAAATATGCTTTTTACTATAGACATTTTACATGTGCGTGTCATTGAAAAGCAACTACTGACATTGGTACTACTGATTACATAGTTCTTTAGGGACCATATGAAGACATTGGAAACAGATAGTCACTAGTACATTTTAGTAATTCTAGTATACACTTTTAATAATGAAAATGCATATTTTGTTTACATTTTGGTATTTTATTAAACAAATTTATAAAAAATGGAACTTATGCATAAAAAACATACAATAAGAGGAACTAATTCAATAACTCGTTCAGCATATTACCAGCAAGTAGCGATTTTGTTTGTCATTTCTATTAAATAAAAATACGTAAATCAAAAATTGTATGTTTCGCTGAATTACTAAAGTCAAACACTTACCTATGGATCTGAAAGTGTGACAAATTTTTAACTGACGGCACAAAATCTTCCACAGGGTGACAGGGTGAAACAAAATTTTCCATAATTGGCCCTTTCACTTAAGATTGCTTTATTTTCACATTTTCTAGTTTTATACAATATGGATTCTTATTTTAATTGTTTTTTTTTGTAATTTCTTTTTGTGTATGTTTTTTAATTATTGCTCAATACATTTATATTAACCCTTTAATTTGATTCCTTAAACTTATTTTTATAAACACTTCATTAAATTTTGCTTGACGTCAACTTTATTTTCAACAAACCAATAAAACAAGAAGAAGCACAGTTGTGTGTATCTGAAAAAATGTTTTCCACTCATCATTAAAAACAATATTAATAGACACTCCGTTGCTAATGTCACCAAAATAGGCGACAAAAGTGGCGATTTGGGGATTCTTAACCCCGCGTTTCCTTCAAGGTACTTGTGTAAATAAGTATGTATTTATGTATTTTCTTAAAACTTATTTAGATTTTAGAATATTACAAATAATCATGGGCACGTGACAAAATATATGATCACTTGGCAATCGCAGTTTCATATACTGGAAAGTAAAATCAACTGTAGAAAGCAAAAACAATGTAAACATAATATCCACTACATTAATACTTACATATATGTACCGACGGTACATCGAATAAGTAAAAATAATTAATGTGATGATCGTAAAAGATAAGCAAGTATAGTTAAACATACATACTTAGGTAGAGTGACATAACTTCGTGCTAACCTGAATATAAAAATGAAAAAACGGATAAACAGAAAATGAATAGTGATACTTACAAATGTGTTTACCAAAGGTAAATCAATAATTGTATACACATATTTCTCATATTCCATTTCATTGAAAATTTGCGTTAAATAGCTGATGTTAATAACAATCTCTACCCCAGTAGATAGACTTGGGTGCTGATGAAGTGCGTGGCTGCACAGAAAAATATCGGTATTTCCCCCAGCTAATAAAGTCTAATTTAATTTTTCTTCTCTTCTTTGGAAACTCACATTAATTAATAAAAATATTTCATTTAACAAGAATTGAAATTACTGAACTTAAGCCCGACTAAAAAATTATTTCTGATTAAAATTCACTGTAGTTCAACTAAAAATTTAAAATTGTCTCAGTTAATTTATTTTTTTATAATTTTTTGAATATTTTATGCATAAATTTTGTGTTTGCTGCTCGTCATCTAATTTAGTCAATCATCATTATGTTTTAATAAAAGAATTGCTTTTATGTGTGTGTGCCTTAAAAGCATTGAAAGATAAAGTCGTAAAAATTTTGAAAATAAAATCATAAAAATAAATTGGCAAATGTTATCTTAACAAGTTGTTTCAATACGTTGATAATTTAATAGATTAAAATTGAAAATAGACCTATTTTGTAGATCATGTGAAATACAGTCATTTCCCGTTTTAACGAACCACCGACACCGAAGTCGAAGTCAAAATACGGCAATCACGATAGGAGGGAATTTCGTCAGGCCGATATTCGTTAAATTCAGTACTTGTGTTTTCTATACTTTTACGAATAAAAATACATTCTTTTGATGCACAATTAAATATATTTTGCATTTACATTTATACATACTTTAAAATACGTACATACATACATACTTATATATGTACATACATCATATCGTTGATTTAATATAGCAAGGACCTATGTAGCTCATTATTTTTTTTTTTTTTGAAATCGAGATTTTTGCATTTTTTGATGCATTAGATTGTTCTTAAAAAGAAAAACAAACAAAAAACTCGATTTAAAAAAAAACAATGAGTTAGGGCCTTTCTATATTAAGGTAACGATATGTATGCTTGTATGTATGTAACGAACAGGTGGGCCATCTATCAGTTTAAATTTGAACCACCGGTTATGTTATGTCATTCTATTCCGACACAAAATTCAGTATATTATCTCCACTGAACGAAATGAATCGATTTACGCTTGAACAACGTTGGGATTTGTATTCACCAATGACTTCAGATATCTAACGCTAGAGAAAAAAATCACACTATATTGATGGCCACTAACATGATCGCTAGACGCTTTTTTTAAATTGTATTGAATCCACCCATAAAGCCCACTAAAGAGTGCCTCGAGGATCCCACGATTTTGCTCACTTCAAGCGTGAAAATAAATCGAGAAATGGGACCTCAAAAAAGAATTTTAAAAATTTTATTTCTATAATCATTGGCTGATATACAGCAAATTATTAAATTTGCACCATAAATAGCAATCTCTAATTAATTCTTAATTTTTATAGCTTCTGCTGCTAAGTGTTCAATTTTATTTAAATTAAATTATTTAATAATAGAAAAAAAAACTTAAATTTATTTTAAGCTGGAATTCATTATACAGCCATACAAACAATCCTACACATTTCCCTTTCCGTTATGCTAATCATTGACTATTTTAGTGGAAAAGTTTCAGATCATCGAAAAAGAAAAAATAAAATAATTTTTAATTAAAATTTTTTCTGTTACTTTATAAACGAATCATATCAGAAGTGGTCAAACGATGGCGCCAGAAATTCCACACTCAATGCCACGACTTATGTACGAGTATGTATGTATGTATGCATAGATGACCGATCGACCGCACACATTTGGGATTTTTACACACACGCACACACACACTCTTTCCAAAAAGACGGGAGCAGCAATAAATATTGAATGGTAAAGAAAAAGAGTGTTTGAGTATTTAAATGTGTTTTTTTGAAAGGCCAAGATGATGTGAAAATTAAAGTCGCACGCACGCACTCTGGCTTAGAAGCAAAAGTGTTGTGGCAGCTAATATTTGTATACATACTCGTACATGTGTAGATACCCTGAAGGAAGCATGGGGTTAATCGTGTAAACGTCAATATTTTTGTCAACAATTATGGTGTCTTTTCGGTGACACTGTCAAAAATTTTTTTTTCTTTTATTTTTGATAGCGAGAGAAAATTGTTGACGATTAAAAACAAATCATCAAGCTAATGTGTTCAAAATTGATGGGTAGCCGACGGCAATTGTTTTTATTGACCTCGGCGCCGCCGACTATAATTGGCTCAAAGACTCAGTGGGGGAATTTTGATTTTACAAGCATACAAGTACATACATATATTTCCTTTTAAATAAGTGGTGACAGCATTTATAGTGAATCAATACAGTTTTACTACGGACATTTCCCACAATCTGGTGATATCGTCAATAGTAAGTCAGTACAATCTTACTATTGATATTTTCGCCATATGTTCCCACAAGAAGTACCTAGTCAGTATTGACGCAGTCTACTGGTAGATTTCGTAGGACAAGCCAGTGTTAAATGTCAATAGTAGATAGCATTAGTCGAAATATAATTCGTCAGTAGTACTGGTGACATCGTCAATAGATAATCAGTATAATTTTACTATTGACATTTCCTGCAGGGTATGTACACATGTACATATGTTATTGTAGCACCTTGATTTGTCATTGTTTTTAGTGTAGAACTTGATGAATTCCATTAGGGTTGGGTTGCCACGCTCTTTGGTAAACAAGACGACACTTTGAAAAATATTCTCATGTTTGTAAGCAAACGCCTTTACTGACTCAGCCACAATGAGACTTAAAACTTCAACAGCATAAATTTAATATAAATGCGAAAGATTTTAACTAAAATTAAATTCAAAAGTATTTTCTAGCAATTAGGCCTTTACATTTTACTGAGCAAGTAAAATATTAATTTTGGGAAAAAAGGGCGATAAAAATGTTAAACCTTAATCCAAAAAAAAAATCCCCCTAAAGCACAAATTATTAACAACCTTTATTGATAGTAAAATCAACAACTCAAATTGGTTGGCTTAACCTTCATTCCTCTGTCGAGCTAAGTTTTGTCAACTCCTATATTCACGAGGGAAATATTATGTTTTGTGGTAGTTTTAGTTATTAATGGCAACAAGAATTTACATTGACAGTAAATTAAACACTTAAATTGGTTAGATTAACCATATGAACAGTTTCTTTATGTAAATTGTAAAAACTGAGTATATAAAGAACGCTGATGATGAAGGTGTAGTGACCTTGGAAAACAGCTAGTTGTTCCGTTCTGCTAAGTGTTTGTCAGAATATTTACAATTAACTTTGGTGTTATTCGTTCATTAATAATTATCACAGCGATGCGCTGAACTTTAGCCTAATCAAATCATAAAAATAGGAACAAGTGAAGTTCGAACAATAATAATAAAGCAAACAAATAGTAAATTTTAGTAAATTTTGTATTATAAAATGAAAAAAATTAAATGGTTACTAAAAATAATAGCTTACCGTAATAGTGCGTTTACACTTGTGCAAAATCTAGTATTGCTTACGAGATTTCAGGCAAAATCTAGTACATTTCCCATACAAAACAAAATCTATTTAGTCACTAGATTTTTCAAAATCTACATAAAATCTAGTAGAACTTAGTGATGCAACTATGTTTTTTTTTAAAACTTGTATTAAAAAGTCAGGCTGTGTACATAAGAAGGTGTGTGAATTAGCTATATTGCAGTTGTTTGGTTGTAGTTTTGGAAAATGTTTTGAAATTTTTCACTTACGGTAAACTTTCTCGGCAACTCTTTTTCTCTTACACTTTAAAGTAGAATATAAGGAAAACTGGAAAACTAGCGCAACGAATCACACAAATGAAATGCGTTATTATCACCTAAAAAGCGACAAATTTGTCTCCCCCGTAAACAGCACATCAGCTCAAATAACACTTGTACATACATACATACATACATACATATGTATGTATGTGTGTATGTATACTTGTGTATGTAATGCGACTAGTTTGAAATACTTAATTTCAGCTCTCCTGCATCATTCTTTTACTTGTTGTTTTTCTTTTGTTATTTTTGCTATAGTGTGGCTACGACGATCACCCCAAATACGCTCTTGACGGCGCGCGGCAAACTTAAAACAATCTTAAAAGCCGTCAAACTGCTGTTCATAATGGACGTCTTATCACCAGAAATTGTTTTAACTACTGGACTTTGTTAAGAGCAGTTAAAAGCCAAAATACCGCACGTTATACAATCTATGGCTCGTTTTCTCTTTATGCTTCCAATTGCCCCTTTTGCCATAATTCCTTTTGTCAAAAGGTGTTTTAAGCCAAATATAAATAAGAAAACAAAATAATACTCGTTCAAATTAATATATGTATGTATTTTATATGCATATGTATGTTTGGATACCCATATATTATTTTTTTAAGTCACCATTATCACACCACTTGCCAACAAGATCATTATGATCACTACACAGCTATGACTTGGACAAATGCTTGCTTCTCGTATGATTGCCATTCTAAATTGATTTTCAAGTCTATAAATTTTCTCATTGCTATCGTTCATGGTTGTTAAAGTTGCCGGTTTAGTTTGGCTTTTTTAGAGGCTGCATTTAGCCTTTTGTACGGTGTAACTATTTTGAGGCCTTTTAGCTTTGGATTTTATTGACTTCTTTGCATGATCTTATTTTGGTATGTACACAGCAAAAAGATAAAAGTAAATTTTGAGGAATATTGCTTTCATTGCTGCTTACAAAGTAAGTGCGAAGTATTTGGGCATATACCTCTATATACTGTAAAACTTACAAGGTACCTCAATGTCCCAGCTAGCGGAAAATAAGGCAGCCGTTACTTTATATACATACGTGTATGACTCCCCTTATGAATGTCAGCACAGAGGTTAGAGAAGCCCGCCTAATACAACTCTCATGTATGGCCCGGACCTTCAAAGTCTATTTTGCGGCTGCTCGGTCGCGTACATTAGAGGGCGAAGAAGCTCATCGATGGCAGTAGGGTATCCAACTCTATTCATATTGATTCATTGGTGCATCGAGGTAACTACAATCGCAACTACAATCGAATGTGTTCTAATGAAATTAGGGAACTTGTTCCTGAAACCCGCCCATTTTTACGCACAACACGTGCTTCAGTTAGAGCAAGAGTGCCCAAGCCCTATGCGCTTGGTGCTCATTTGTTTTTGTAAAAGCACACACTCAGCACTAGCAATACGAAATACACAAACAACTTTGTCTTATTAGTTTTTTTTGCCGTTTTTCAAGTGCAAAGCAACAACAATTCCGTATGCTTTGCTGGTATTGGTATGGTATGTATTGATTTTTACCACAAAAAATATTGAATACAAATTAGTTTTTCTTTAAATAATACATTTGCTCTTCCATAAGGAACTTTTGGGCACCCCTGATTTAGAGCACATCCTTTTGTGGCCGATTGGCCAATAAATCCCACTACTACAGAGATAATTCCTTTTTTAGCCGTACTTGTTCGTATGTGGACTAAACTACCTACAGGTCTTTCCTGTCACTTTTAACGTGAACAAGTTCAAATCGAATGTCTACAGACGCTACTCCCTCTATCCTCCTCTCCATAGCTTATATTCACAGTTCTGCCACAATGCATTGCATGAGTAGGGATTATCCCCTGAGTGCTGGTCCTATTATATACATATGTATGTGACGCGCAAAATAGAAAGGGACCTAAGGGTAAAAACAGGTTTTGTTCAGGAAAGCCATTTGGTGTACCATCACATCATAAAACGCGCATATCTCTGGGAGGGAACACTTTTGGGTCATGGGATCGGTCTCATTCGATGCTCAGATGTTGTCCGCATAAAAAAAAAAGTAAAAATTGATTATTTTACCCTTAGGTCCCTTTCTCTATGCGCTGTCACATATGTATATATATCGTCATCTAAGCATAAACGACACAGGGGTGAACGAACTTGGTTACTTTTCCACAGAGGATAGTTCAGGATGGCACTATATGGAAATGGCTGCATCAATGCTTTGACCTGCCTTAAACCAGAAGAAATTAGCCACATTTCTTTTGCGGTTAAAGTATCATTTCCTTTGTTCGGAGAGATTACAGTCGACCAACTTAAGTCACAGAACGGCAAAAGATAGCGAACCATTCTCTCAGCAGACTTGACCTTTTATGATCAAACAAATGGCAATGAACTCAGCGACAGAATTACAGTCAACAAATGCTTGGAAAATGGTGGTCGCTGGCCAATTTTCAGCAGTGTACGAGTATAGACTATTAATCATCCAATCCATTGCCCGCTAGAAGATTTGATGTCAACGCATCTTGCGTTCGATGCGTTCTTGCATCGATGATAGAAAATCATTACGGCGGGCTTGTTGTTTTCACAGACTAATGGAAATCTGACGAGGATATACGGGTAAGGGAGTTTTATTCCTCGTTTCGGTTAAACGATGAGTTTCCAGCTAGACAATCAGTGTAGTAGTTTAGAGGTTGAAATCTGAGCAATTACCTAAGGTACTATAGAATACTCGTATGCAATGAGGATACATATTTGAATATGTACCGTTAGTAGAGCCGCTTATAAATCTCTATCAGTTGTATACGAAACATCTATTTTAATTTTATGAATGCCGGATGTCTCTCAATGAGTTGGCGGGATATTCTAACCTGGAGTTTTCCTAGATACCGGGACACAGAGTTGTACTCGTACACTATATAACCTATGGGATAGCCAAAGATAGGGCTCGACTGTCAAACTGGCATACCAATCAACTAGTCGGAACTGCATGAAAATGCTGCAAATCACAAATAGGATAGAAGCTCTTCACAACTGCGCAGACTAGAGGGTCAAACGATCAATATTAACTTGGCCACGATACAATCCTAGATGGTCCGCCGTACTGGAGGGAATCCTGATGGATCAGCTTTATACACTAGTGTGGATACTAACCGGCCACTGCCACATAGATTTCCAGGGCTTCGGATTGGAGTAGGTATGAAAAAAAAACTTCTTGCAACAGCAAGTCTTCTATTTTAAAATCATTGGAAATGAGCAAATTCTGCACTACCTCGATATCACAAGATTTTAGACTCCTTGGCTTCTATAGAATCTCTTTCTTTTTTTATTGAAGTGTTAAAGGGCGTACATAATGTGATACAGCCGCATAAAGCTCATTATCTCTATTGATCTCTACTTTGTCACATTAAAAATTATCACAAATTTCTAGACTCTCCTTTTACATTTGCTTATTAAGCTTCTACACATCTGTTTGCCGGTACATTTAACACTGTCTTATATACCACATACATATGTATGTATGTATGTAGCCAATGTATGTATGCACGGGTATAAATATGTTAGAAAATTTATGGTGTTGTCTTATAACAAGTTGTATTGCCACTGTTGGCTTGCTTGTCTTGTCTATTTCGTATTTATGCAAAAATTTTCTGCTGCCATTAATGATCATTATAATAATCGTTTTGGCGATAATGATTAAGCTTGTCGGCGGCCCACATTAAATATAGAGAGGGTCAATTTAACCATCGGGCGGTAGCTGTTTGGTGCCTAATGAAATGTCATATCTTAAGGAAATTTACATATGCAAGCATTAATTTGATATTTGACCAAAAATTAATAAGAATTTATGGCTTATATTTCATCTAAATAACTATTCAATGCTGGCATAAAATACTAAAATTGTCGTATTGTTCATTAACAAAAATATATATATATGTACGTGTGATATGCACTATGGAAAGTTTGTTTGTATAGGGTGCTTTTTATTGAGGTATAGAACTTTAAGTTGGCATCACTTTTTTAACTGGCGGCCATTTTGTCAGCTGTCAAGTGATTAATATTTAGTTTGGTTTGCCATTTCATCATGAACAGGTTGGCAAAAGAACAACGCTTGCAAATCGTGCAAATTTATTTCGAAAATAATGGTTCAGTTCGCGAAGTTTACCGCAAGCTCCGTCCATTTTATGGTCGACATAATCGTCCATCAGAGCAATTAATTCGGTTAACCATGGATAACCTGTCAATTGGCCACCAAGATCGTGTGATTTGACACCATTGGATTATTTTCTTTGGGCATATGTGAAGTCGCTCGTCTACGCCAACAAACCAGAAACGTTAGGGGACTTGGAAGCCAACATTCGTGGCGTTATTGCCAACATACGGCCCCATATGCTCGAAAAAGTGGTTGAAAATTGGACCTGTAGAATTGGCTTTATTCGAGCCAGCCGCGGCGGCCACATGCCCGAAATCATATTTAAACGTTAATGGCATAAAATTATCCTTCCAATAAAGCCAAATTGATGGACATTAAAACGATTTTCTTGTGTTTTATTTCAATTCGAAGTTCTATACCTCTAAAAAAACACCCTATATATACTCGTACATATATTTATTTATTAAAATCACAAAACAGCGAGCGGTCCAGATTTAATAGAGGTTAATAAACTTGATTTCTTGTGTTATTTTTTGCGATTCAAAACAAGTATGCGAAATTTCGGCAACATAATCTATAATCACCCATAAATAAATAAATTTATCTAAACATTTTCTTCTTTAAAGCTAAAACTTCAATTAAAAAAATTTTATTTTTATATTGCACTATTTTATTTCATTCCCTCACCATTTTGCCATACATCTGCTAATTTTATCAGTGGGTAATTTGTCTGCCATTTTCTTCCCACTGTTCTTTATAATGACTGGGAACAGTGTCTCTGAGAAATTCCATTGCAAGTGATTTAGGTAGTCTCCTTTGAGCTCTGTATACTTTGTAAAACGTTTCTTAAATTTTTTTTATCCCTTCCAAAAAATTAGATTAGTCGAGGTCATCAAAATAGTTGTTTGTTTGTGAGATGATTTCATATTTGGAATCAAATTTTTTTCTACCGAGCCATTTCATCAGATTTTTTAACAAGAATTTTTTTAATTTTCGCGGGTATATTCGAATTTTGATTTTTTGTGTGGCTTTATGTTGGTACTCATGTCTCTCACTTATGCCGACAATTTCGGCCATTTTGAATGTTCATTCAGTTAATTGTTGACAGCTGCTTTGCTTGCACGTGTTTTGGCTCGTCTTCGATTTTTATCTATTAAAAAAAATGGAACAAAGAACCTTGTGTGAAAAACGAAATTAAGTGCGCGGATGCATACCGAATGTTGGCTGTGGCATACGGAGAAGCTACCTTGGACCGAAGCAACCTTTATCGGTGGTACATAATGTTCTCAGAAGGCCGAGAAGATGTGAACGACGAAGAGCGTGCCGGACGCCCGAGCACTTCAACAACAGACGAAAAAATTGATGAAGTGAAGAAAATGGTATTGGCTAATCGTCGAATCACCATTGGAGAAGTTGCTGAGGACCTAGACATATCGATTGGCTCGTGCCATTAGATTTTTATCAATGATTTGGGCCTTCTTTTATTCCACTCTGATTCATATTTGTCAATGATTTCCCTGAATCCCCTGTCAAATCAAATGTAAATACTCATGCGTTGAGGACGGCAAAGAAATTGTAGTTTATTTGAAGAATTCGTTTGCTTACGCTACAGTTACATGACCAAGATCTGCTTTCATGTTTTTTACACATAATGATTGTCAAAATTCATTTAAATTGAAAGCTGTGACGTAGGCTGCACGCAATTTCAAAGCAAATTTATTTTCAATATGCCGTTGTTAAGAATACAACTTAAAACAACACCACTTCATGGCTTCTGTATAAAGGCTCAATTTGCCGACTGTAGTGGAATGTAACTGCAACAGTAGAGAACAGCTGATCAGTGACAAAGTGTGAGTGTATTTAAATTTGAAAGGCAAAACTTGATCGTGTAACCCTCAAGTTAGCTCGTGTCACAAAATGGCAAATTTTTCTTTAATTGAAAAAAGAGTGGAAATTATAAACGAGTTTCAAACGGAGAAATGTTCGATGCGTGAAATTGAGAAGATGTACAGTTTCTTGTGTATTTTAACAATTCTTATTGCTAAATTTTTTATACAAATTGCCCATTTGAAGCATTTTTCTAGACATGACATTGTTGTATTTCAACAAATAAAAACATTGAAAGTCATTTTGAAACTCAAGAGCTGAAATTATACCAATCTAACTTGAAGCAGTCTATTCTTAATATATTTTTTTTCAATCACAATAAACTACCAAAAGAAAAAAATGTGAATCTCTCACATAAGCGGACACCTCTAATAACCGGACAAAAATAACGCTACGTGATTGTTATGGGAGGTTTTAGTGTTATCATGTGTATTCTAATGTTGAAATTTTAAAGTCGGTAGCTAGCTGTAGTGAATGTGTTTAATGCTTGAGTGGAGGCGTTTTCACTATCCTACATAATCGTTGGAATTTTGAGAAAATGCAACCCTAGTCTCTTGATTTGTAATGTCTTGCCTTTTGCCATTTTCTTAAATCACGCGGTAGTCTGCTGGCAAGCACAAAGAAAATGCTCAGTTAGCCGACTGTAATGCAATGTAACTGTAATGTAAGAAACAGCTGATCGATATTTTTATATGAAAAGTAGGTTACGTTACATTACATCTCTATAACCATTTTCATTACTTTTCACATAACAATATCGATCAGCTGTTTCCTACTGTTGCAGTTACATTCCACTACAGTCGGCTAAGTGAGCGTTTAGGGTCGCTAGTAACACAATCTTGGGGTTTGATGTATTGCTTGAAATTAGATGTCGTCTACTAGGATTCTCAAACATAGGCGTAGAAAGGCCATTCTGGGGAGTGCATTGCTCCACCCTCCCCAGAATTGCTGTTGCCCCTCCTAGAATTGTTAAAAATTTCATGTAGTTATTTATTTTAATATTACTCATGAAAATCACCAAGCAAAATACTCCCCTAGAAAAAATTTGTAGTTACGCCAATGTTCTCAAATAACAAGATACAACAGATCTTATAGATTTTAGCTGATTTCGAGCTTTGGCGTATCCAGAGATGTGTATTACTATTTTGTGGCGAATATTTTATTCAATTTATTTGACCATTTTTTTTAGAAAAGGAACAAAAACGCCATAAGTTGGAAAGTAAAAAATTTTGTAAATAATGATTTCTCATATATAAAATTTAAAATCTACATGGTTTCATTTGAAGATTTAGCATGCTAATGTACAGTAGTACTGTGCTATTTTGGAAAACCGCCGCCTTCGCTATCCAGGCGGAAAATATTTTCGATACCTATTACAAACTGCGCCGAACCCTCCGTCAGTACGATCTCTGCTTTTAGAGCTAGGCATATCCTCGCTGACATTACTCTTCAATTTTTACTCTTCTTTGCACATTAATAACCAATACCTATCCGCCTATTCCACGCTATTTTTAACTTCCTTCTCAGCACAGCTCCACTACTTAGGTTACTTTCACTTTAATGTAAAACAAAGGGAACATAATATTTGGAATCCAAGTGGGCCGAACATTTCTTTACTCGGAGATCTGTAGAAAAATTGCGGCCGGAAGTTGGTGGGGGGGGGGGGGGGGGGTTGGGAGGAGGATGTAAGGTTTTAATATTTCCATATTGAGTTGATTTAAATTTGAATATTTCCGATTTAAGATAATCGTTTATTTTTAAATTTTTTAAGGAAAAACTTAATAACTATTTAAATTAAGTGCAGATAATAAAAATAGTTTAACAAACTTTGTTTAACAATTAAGTGTATGAATAAAAAAAAGTTATAACGATGCACAGCATACGTAAGTCATCACAATAACACTCTCTCCTGAAACATTTATCTTTATCAACATGATCATTAGTCCAAAAAAAAAAAAAATATTCAATAAGCCAAAATAGCCGAAATGCTAAAATTATTTCTCTTCTGGGAGACTGGTTGCTGCGCTGGTGCTGACGTCAATGCTGAAGAAGAAGCAGCAGGATCGGTTGAAGGTTCTGGCGAATTTGAAGGCGAAGAAGATGGGGATGAACATATTTTAGTTTCTTCATAGACGATTTTATCCTTGAATAAAGTTGAGGCTTGCGGTGACACTTGCAACGAAAGAGGAGCTAAGCTAAATCTCAAAGGGTTCATTATCAATGATTGCAACTGATGCTGCATAAGTTGCGAAGAAGCCAAAGGTTGTGGAGGATAATAATATGAAGCAGTTGGTGAGTTTAAGTACGGTGTATGGAACGGTTGCTGGTTATATTGTGCCTGCATAAACTGCTCATAGTGGGCCGAGTGGCCATATGAACAGGACTCCTCGTCGGAAGTTTCTGAAGCTCGTAAACGTTTTGGATGGCTTGGCGAATCAAAACTGGAAATACTTAAACGATCATCTTCAGATTTCGTTAGATAATCATCCCTTTCGTCATGCTGGCTTGAAGTGGATGAAGCAGACGACGATAGTGATGATGATGACATCATTTTTCTTTTACATTTTGATTGACCGGTCTCACGAAAACCTTTGGCAAAGGGATTATTGTCGATTTTCAATTTCGTAATACGGTCATTCTAAAGAAAGAAAGAAATAAAGAAAGAGGAAACAGAAAATAGAACATTTATGTATTATTAACATGTTTTTAAGTGAAAGTAATACTATGCATGATAATTTGTATGAAGTCATGTTTGCTAAACCACTTGGAAGTGTCAAAATTGTCGTCTGTAATTAGCAAAGGCTGTCGCGCCTTAAAAAAACACACACAGTCGAGACATTTTAAGTGTCAACTTAACGCTTTGTCTAGAGGCGTGAAATTTTTATTTAAATATCTAGTTTCTAGAAGAAAACAGCAAGTTGTTAGCATATGAAGATGACACCCGTTGCTACTTTAAATCAGAGTGGTGGTTTTTTCTTCTTTTCTTGGTTTGAAAAGATTTGAAGTCTAGACATTTCAAGTGCTTTTTTCTTCTGTGTGTGAGTGTGTGTGTGTGTAATGTTTCAAATACTAACCTGATAGGCAGTCACAGCTATAAATTCAGTTTCAGGAAATACATAGTTCTGCTGAGGAGCCCAGGGTAATTGGGATAAATCAGATGATTTTATGATATGCAAACGAGGTTGATATTTGTGCATGCTGGCCAAAACCATCTACAAGAAAATTGCGAAAAAGAAAATTTAGACTTAGAATGACTTACAAGTACTTTACGCTTTATAAGACAGTTTAATTAAGTTTTTTTTAATTTTGCCTATTCAAATAAATTTAATGTTATTGCTCCAATTAATTTATTTTGTTGTATTCTGTGTTCCAACTGAAACAATAAATGGCAAAGGCACGTGGCCAAAGAGCCAGGGTATTCCACGTGTAGAAGCTTCCTTCGATTGCTGCGAACGACCTATACCTTCGTATGGGAAGTAGGAGTTTCCAAGATCTACTCCTAGAGTTTTTTATGGTCTCCACCAATTAAATCTTATTAAAAATGTTTGCACTTGATAATGAAAAATACCACAAAATAACTAACTGTAAACGATACAATTAGTTGCGGTACCCATTAACAAGTGCGAGTGAGACGCAAAACTCTCGAAGGCCAAACAATACACACACGCCTGACCGCACTTAAGAAATAATTACGATGACGCGAGAGCTGTTCCCCAACCCAGAGCTGCTTTACGACAGCAATTAATTTATTAAACATATTCACCACAGCTACAGGCTACACGAACAAATGCCGCCAGCTGCATTTGTCGCCTTGTAGCAAGCAACTTAATTATTTTGGAGATGGCATCAGCATCATAAGCAGCTGATATTCAATTATGGCTGACTTCATAAATTCAGTTTGAAATCTAACACTGCAAAAAAATTCATTTACAAGGCAAAGCAACACTGCTTTGACAATTAGTGAAATGACAATTTAGTCCATTTATGAACGCGCAAAAGTTTTTTCCTTGTGTCATTAAATATATATAACTTTTGCAAAATAAATTTTTTTTTAATGAATGTTCAGATATTCTTTCGAAAACCGCTTTCGAATTGGCAAAATCAAACAGTGTTAATAAAAAAATACACCAATCACACAAGAATCATAAATCGAAACAATGAACAAATTTGACAGATGTTGCGCATTGAAAATCATTTCCTTGCAATAATGAACTTGCGGCATTGCCATAAATAACTTTGCTGTATTTATGAACACTACAAAATACAGTGTTGCATTGTAAGTTGTATTCAAACATGTCGCATTTATAAAAATAAAAGTACATAAAAATGAATCAGTTTATTTTTTAGCATAAATTTCGAAATGTTCTTTATGTTAAATAATACGAAATAATTGTAAGATATCATTCATTCAACATTTTGTATTAAACTGGCAACACTGTATTTGCTCATTGTCGCCGACAAAAATAAAAATTAGTTTAATAGGACTACAATCAGAGAATGAAGTCGATACTTATTTGTCGGCGACGGCTGCTGACCAATAAAAACGTTGGCGGCTAGTGTATGTCGGCTAATGTCAACAAAATCTCTTAGCTACTAGAGATTAGCCATTCCGTGATTTTTTAATAATGTTGCTCCTAGTGAACATGATTTCTAAATCGTTGTTCTTTTAAAATGTGAACGTGATCACAGTGTAGCAGTATTTTCTATTTAGCAGTTGTGTTGTCTTATAAGAAGAGTAGCAGTGCAATTAAACAGTAAGTGTGATTACGGTTTAACACATTTCAGCTCTCTGCTTTAAAATTACTCATTCTACTAAGAAGCGCGACAAGAACAAACAATAGCAATCAACCCTTTCCAAATATTGAATAAATTCAGTCGCACAGATTTTTCAATCGCTGTGAAAAAGTAACAGGTATGGAAATATCGCTCATCTCTATTAGCAACCGTTAATGTCAAAAGCCGGCACATACTTTTCGTTGATATAAAAAAGACGGATTTTTTTAAAAGCAGCCGAACTTAGCCGCAGAGATCGGCAGCAGTTGCGACTCGTCAAAATTGCCGGCGACGGCTGTTAGCCGGCTCATAGCCGATTGGCTTCGTCCTTCACTGATTACAACCACAATACCAGCATAGACAACAACCTACCGCCATGTTGCCTTGCTGTCATCAAAATAATGATTCTCATATAAACATGTGTATTATATTTTTTACATATTGAAGACGGTAGCTTGCTGTTGTGAATGTATTTAATGCTTAAAACTTAAATTGCAATCTGCGTCTGGTTGCTTTTACGCATGTAAAAGTTTTTCGATTTTATCATCATTCTTTTTATCATTCTGTGAAGTACGGGATGAGTAAGAAAAGAAAACTGAACCTTGAACTGTGTTGCAAATGGAGCATGCATGCAACATATTGTCAGCT
The DNA here is from genome assembly GCA_936439885.1 of Nowickia ferox. NCBI lineage: Eukaryota > Metazoa > Arthropoda > Insecta > Diptera > Tachinidae > Nowickia > Nowickia ferox. The sequence goes on along the minus strand of OW387024.1, from coordinate 112,369,417 downwards.
GAAATGCAAAACCACGTAACTAACAAAAAATTCAAATTCGTACTTTTAATTAATATTTGGGTATTACATCGAAAAACATGTCCCTATGAATTTTTCGACCTTTATCATAACAATCAGCCGAATTAAAAATTAAAATAAAGAAACTTTACTTCAGTCACTTGAATAATTTTGTTATGCTTTCTCTCTTTGCTATAAAATTTAAAAAAGTATAGTGACGCGTTTTTGAACTTTAGCTAACGATTATAAAATTTTTTTATAAATTTTTTTTGGATGCGTAAGCTTTTCATAAGTTACCGAAACGAGTCACTGAATCTAAAAACCAATCGGGGAAACAAAAAGATCAGTAGTCCTTCAAAAATACTTACATGCCCACTATTATCCAGGGTGTTGTTGGTCAATTTGACTTTGTTAAATAATATAGTTTGCGATTGCCAATGCGATCCACTGGCTGGACTATCGGGATGCAAAAATATTCTTTGGGCGGATTGAGGCTCTGCACCACCAGCCGGCACCCATTGAGAACCCGAGAACTTATAACGACAGTCACCAATAGGCACCATTTCCAACAACACACAATACTGGGTTTCGTCTTCTAAACCCTTAACTGAAACACGCATAGAAGGAAACATTCGTCTGCAAATTAATAGAGAAGAAGAAACATGCATCTTAAATAATTCTTACATCATAAATCATTTGACGAGAAAACTAAATGAAATGGAAATTATAGTTGTTCAAACAATTGGGTGTAAACTTTGGTTGATTTGTGGTTTTGATATGATAAATAGATATGTTCAAAGCCTTCAAACGAAATCTCTGCAATGTTAACAAGTGTACAACACCATCAATATTTCATTTTTAAAAGAAGGTAACAATCAATCGTTTGTTTATGTGTACAATTATCAAACGTCATTGTGGGCCACGAATAAATTAAAACAAAAAGAGAAGAAGAAAAACCAAGAGTGAAAGGAAGACAGTGATCATTATAACAGCAGGAGACCATAAACATATTGGCGCCATTTACACAATTTAAATGAAGGCCACGTATAAATTAAAATAAATAAAAAAAAACAACACTCGACAAACCAAAAAGGTCAGTATCTCAAACACTAAATATTGCTAACAACAGTTTTTTAGAACTGCACCACTCTAAAAGTAAATCCCATGATGATTAATTAGCAGAATCAAAAATAATTTGATTCGATGTTCAGCAAAATAAAAAATATAAATAAAATGTGTAATTAACTAAGAGTGTCAAATTAATTGCTGGTTTCATTAGAAAGTTAATTGAGGGTTTTCAACAGAGAAGTGTCATAATACGATTGAAGATTAAATATGCAAAAAAATTCAGTTGTTTTGCAACCTTTAACGCATACATGAACACATATCGCACACTAAATCATAAACAGTCATAACTCAAAACAACCACAACAACAACAACAACAATGTTTTTATGTTACATACTTGCGTCGTTTGTACAGTATCAACAGTTGTTTGCCACTACTAAGAGCATTTGAAATTTTTTGAGTTGTGACTGTTTATGATTTAGTGTGCGATATGTATATCTCTCGCGCCTTTTTTGCGTTGTTGTTTTTAGTTTCAGCGATTTTTTAGTTTTGGTGTTTTATTTTCGTTTTGGCGATTATTTTTAGTATTTTTTGGCGAAAATATTACTTTTTTGTTGTTACTTTGCATTTAAGCGATTTATTGGGGGCTATTCTGGAAAACGCATCGAAAAACTGAAACTTTATATTAAAATAAAAACAAATTTTCAAAAATTGTTTTTGTTTGTAATACATTTCTAAAATGAAATAAACGTGAGAATTTCAACGCGTTTCTCTCTCTTTTAAAAACGGTTAATTTTGTATGCGAAACAAAAACAATTTTTTTTTACATTTACACAGTTTTGTTTTAGTTTTGCATGTAACTTTCACCAATTCGACGCGTATTCCAGAATAGCCCCCATTATATTATGTAATATTTTTAATTTAAAAGCTTTTTTCATTTTGGCGATTTTTCGTTTCGGCCTTTTTTTAAATTTTGGGATTTTTTGGTTTTAGGGTTTTTGAAAATTTCAAGAGTTTGCCGCTTACGGTCAATTTTGAACATTCACAAAACTTTTTTCTCCTAAAAAAAAGAATTTCCCCCCGTTGACCATTTTGCGGTTCATAACAAACCCAAAAACACTATAAAATGTTTTGAGCTTTCTATTGTTATCACAAAGCATATTTTGTGTAAATTTTGTCTTCAATTTAATTTATATACTCGTACATATTATATTTTCTATATCTTATGAATATTTTAATGAGAAATTAATGAGCAGCAGCAAAGTAGCTTCCTAAAATGTGTAACACACACACACACACACACACCTATTAATTTACATAAATATCTTAAAGCGAAATTATGTTAATTTTGAGATAGAAAAGATAAAATCGATATTTTATGATTTTACATGCTTGTGCTAGTTTTTGTTGCTTTTAGTTTGGCCCGACTCCCATCTCTGGGGCTATAGCTGACTAAACCTGTCTACTAAATTGTTAGAAAACAATGAACTTAATGAATTATTAAGGGGTGCCGCCGCCTTCATTATATTGTTTTTAATTTTATTATACATACGTTTCTTCAAAAACAAGAACTTATCAATATTAAAAACAAAATGTGTGAAATCTCAGGTAGTTCAAGTAGTTATTGGATGATTTGATGGGTGACCCTTTTTCTTTGTTCGTCTGTCTGTCTGTCCGTACGTCCGTCTGTCTTGTCCACTATTTCAATAAATTTGGTGTCGTTTCTTTTGTAGCCGTTGCTGCTTGAAAGAAACATAAAAATTCTTTAACAATAAACTACTATAGATGTTGTTTAATATATTGTCAACACTTGTATTGTGTTGTGGAGATTTAAGCCCAAAATACTTGTATCATCTTCCTGGAACAATGTTTGAAGCAACAAGTGTCTTTTGGTACACTGGGTCACATTATAAGTAACAATTTTGATCTTTTGGTCATGAAATGAAATATGTGCTCGACCTAATGCTGTTTTTATGATTTAAATGGCGCCAGCGGTAAATTTTGTTTTTACTCTTCGGTGATTTCATTATTATTATGTTTGTTCAAGAAATATGTATGACTGGTAAAATTCTTTATAAAATAAAATTACGTACATACTCTCGTACATATGTATGTTTAATATCCGTAAAGGTTATTTTTCGCTTTTTTACTTATATATTGATATGTAATAATTATAGAAGACGAAATAGAATACAGACATACATACATAAATCATAAAATTTCTATAATTAATAATTGGATGGCTAATATTTATTTTTGTGCTTTAAAGCAGCATACACATACTCGTACTGTGATATTTAGATTTGAGGTAAATAGCTTTGAAAGCTCTTACGATTTGTGCTTGTTTCTTTGCAAAGTAAGCAGCAAGCATTGTTTTCGCCGAGATCTGATTGGCAGTTGCGCTCTAGTCGATGTGAAAGCACAAAGCTCTGTTGTAAAAGCTTGCACATTGTGCATATGGCTGGGACATAGCTGCTTTAAAGTTGAATCAACAAGAGCTGTCCTGCAGCTTTTGTTTTCCAATTTTTCTTTGAAATCTATTTAAAGCTATCTATTGATGTTTCACTAATAAACGCTTTCATATTTTTTTTTGGTTTTTAATTTTTTATTTAAAAGCTTTAAAGCTTTTAAAAAATATATTTCATATTTTTGATTTAATCGTAAGCGACATGTAGTAGAAAATATAATTTTTTATGGAAATTAAAATTTTATGGGCTTACCCACAGTTTAATTTTAGAATTGCCAAAATGCCAAAATTGTTGAAAGCTTTTAAGATACGTGCTGCAAAATTTTATCGTAAGCGACAATTTACGTCTATTAAACATGTTTGAATATTCTAAAAAAAACCTTCTCCTGAAATCTTTAATTTTTGTCGATTACGATTAAACCGAAACTGAGGCTCGATATGTATGTATGTATATATAAAAGTTTTTCGAATGCACATCTTGAAATAAACTTTTAATTTTCAGCTTACCTTTTTTATATGTATTCTTATTTGATATTAAATTCAGAATAACTTTTCGTACTAAAGCTTTTCAACTTCTTTTTATTTGAAAGCAATATATACTATTGCTTAAAAAGCTTTAGAGCTTTCGTGTTAAAGTTAACCTAATCTAAGTTCTATCGGCAGGGTTCCCAGATTTCTTTCGACTGACATCCCCAATTTTAAAAATTTTTATCCCCAAAATTCCCCAAAAGGCAAATTGTACTAATTTCACCATTTCTGGAGATGGATCAAAAGTGTCACAACAAATTCTATTATTTTTAAAATGTACATATATTATATTAATTCGTCGCAGAGGTTTTAGCAATTCGTACTGAATTTTGTTTGTAATTTTAGTTTTTATTGACTCCATTGCCAAAATAACTCGTTCAATGCAAGCGTTGCTCGTTCCTACACAAATTAAATTTAATACATACAATACTGTACCAGTTCTTTAAACGGCCGTGATACAGCGGCATCTTGATATGAACAAGCTTCTGCCCGAAACATGTTTAAGTTGTTCGTTATTTGTATATAAAATTGTACGCATCAAATAAGGTAAAGAACTATATAATTGTCAAATAATTTGTAAGTTATATAGTGCATACGTGAGCAATCTCGCCAATGCGAGTACCTGTTTGCCTTGTAATAAACCTTATTTAAATCTTGCGAACAATAAATGTTAAACACGAGTTCATTGTTATCATTTATCATTTTAAATTATTTATGAACTAAAAAAAGAAAAATATTAAGTAAAATACAAATCCCCAAAAATTCTCATAAAAGTCCCCAAAACATAAAAGTTATCCCCAATTAATTCCTCAATCCCCAAACAAAAATTCTTATCCCCATTTAAAAAAAAATATACCCGATTTGGGGATAAATCCCCTAATCTGAGAACACTGTCTATCGGTATTAGTTTTAGCCGAGACTTGTTTAAATTTTTGTAACAAAAATGGTATGATTTTTCTTGTTGCGGAATATCTCTAACAACTAATTTGAAAAATGTCAAGTTTTTCTTTCCCTCCTGTTTTCTTGGTTTGCAGATGTCGGTTGGTTTTTTTTTAAGATCTACTGCGTTATTTAAAATAAAAAATAAAATTTAATACGCCTCATTTAACACTAGAGGCGCTGCAACACTGCATTATTAAAAACGTGCAGAAGTTACAGAGTTGTAAAAGAATGAAGCTTTCCTCTATCTCTTCCTTCACCACCTGTCTTCTCTATCACTATCCCTTTCCTAAAGAAGGTAGCACCTGGGCATTCATTGTCTGAGTGTTACTTCTCTTAAAAAAAAAAAATTAAGAAAAATCACTTTTTTTATTAAAAAATCTAGTTCGTCGAATATATTTTCTTGGTATGCTTTGCAATAAATTTTTTAATTTAAGAAAACAGCGTTAAATAAAATATTTTTTGTTTGAAAAAAAAACCGGTTCATTGCTTTCGAATTGTGGGAGAACCGGTTTTTAGAAAAATATTGAGTAACCGCTCACCCTAATATTTACCTGTTTCCTGTTTACAAGATTGTGTGATGTTTTGGTGTATCAAAAATTCTTTGTTCTGCCTGTGTGTCTTAAAATATTTTCAAATTAATTCAGTCACGAATATTTATTTATAAGGAATCAGCACGTATCTTTTAATTCATTTAGTTTTTATGTAAACATTATGACAAATTGTCCGCTATTGTCCGCTATGTGTCTGTCTTATCTCTTCACTGCACTCATTATTTACAACTAGTCAGATCTTGAATAAATGTTGGACGTTCAATGTTTATCAATCAGAGCAATCTAATCTGTGGCATTCATATAATGTAATTTAATTTGTTAAAAATTTTATTTTATGTTTTGGTTAGTAACTCTCTAAATTTTAACAACCGTTTGCTAAACCCGTAAAATTATCGAACGAGTATTACAAAAATAATTTACACTATAAATTTTTTTGTGCCAAGACTACTCAGGCTTAAGCTGTAGGATTGTTGCTATGCTTGAAATGTTTCTATTTGAAAAAGTCACCTTAAACCAACAGGCACTTTTGAATGCATTTTAATTTGATGACATAAAAATAAATAGTTTATACTAATGAACCTGTTGTATTGCTTTAATATTTATAAATAATTTTACGATATGAAATTCTAGTTTTCTTGAACATACGAGTATTTGCGTATTCATACTCTGAAATTTACCGGACCGCTGTAATTCCAAATAAAATATCGAGTTTAAAGGTAAACGCGCCTGTGATTATTTATTCTCCTTTTTCCTTTTCCTTTTCCTTTTTAATAAACATTTTAACAAAGTAAATATTTTGTTGAACAATTTTAAGTCTAAGCAAAGTCTTTTACTAAATCAATATTAAATATTTAATATTAAAAAAAAAAAGAATTATTGCTGGCGCCATACACTTTCTCTTTTGATAGTGACAAATATTTATTTAGGATTAGTTTTTGTATAGTAAAATTTTTTAAAAGCAGTTGTGTCAAACTTACCTTCCACTCTTTGTGATAATCATTTCGGTGCCGATTTTATGAAACTGTTGCCACAAGTCATTATTTTCTAATTTGGCCTCAACGTTGCCGGGTAAAGTGGATCGCGGTGCCGGAATCATCAGGTGGGGGGGCATGCCTAAAGGCAATATTTGAGGAAAGGGATCTAGAAAACAGCAGTTATAAGAATTAGTTTAGCAATTTATTGCGTTAAAAATTAATATGTAATTAAGTCCAATGTAATTAAAAAAAAAACACAGCAACAGGGTCGTTTACGTATCGAGAAAAATTAATTACCACACGCAGCTGTTTTACAAAAACTAAATATGTACGCAAAGCCTGCAGTACTCGCCATGTAAAAATGCATATGCGCATGTGGCTCTGATACAACTTTGATGCCATCGAGAAGTTACATTTGCTGCATGCCGTGTACTGGCAACATATCGCTCATTTACTTAAAAAACGTCATAACTCAAAAAATGGAATTTTTGAGTTAGTGATGCAGAATTAATACTCATATCGTTCTTCACATTGTATAAGAATTTCATACAAATATCTTGTCTACTCAACTCTTGAGAGAAAAATAAGATTTTCTTTTTCCATTAAACTTGAAACACATTTTCTGGCGAACTGGTTTTTTTCCAGTTATGACGTTGTTTGAGTAAATGAGCGATATGTACAGATATTCATATGGTTACAAATGTGCTGCATCTGTATATAAGTCCCCTACCAATACTGTCACTATTTATTTAAAATAATTCTGCCAAAAAAAACCGACTTCAATGCAAAGATCTGATAGAACATTATCGAAAAAAATTTATGGGATATAAAATTAAATTTTAATGGACGTGTTTCCGCCCACTTTTTAATTTTCGTGGCAAGTTTCGTAAAACTCAGTTAAGTTAAACCATGAAAATCACCAGTAAGAAAAAATTTCAAGCTACGCCAATAACACGACATTTTCAACATGGTTGCATTTTTAACCGACTTCAAAAAAAGGAGGAGGTTATCAATTCATCTCTATTTTTTTTTGGCACTGTTACATCATAACTCGGTTCATATTGGACCGACAGTAAAATTTTTTTTATAAGGAGGGTACAGCTTCCCATTGGTCCCATTGCAAAAAAAAAGAAAAATTGGGCGGGGACACGCCCACAATTTTTTCAATTTTATTTCATTTTATTACACAATTTAAGTTATTTAAAATGGGCGGGGCTACGCCCATTAAAATCTATTATTATTATATTTGACGTGGTTCTACTTAAACGATTTTTACGAAACTTAAAACTAGGGATGCAACCGATACCGATACCGATACCGATATATCGGCGATACTGCTGGTTTTCCGATATATCGATATCGGCGATATTTTACTGTCGATACGCCGATACTTCTTATATTTTTCTTTAGAGTTTTTTTAAGTCTTATTAATATAAATTTTAAATCTTGAGCCAATCTAAACTGAATGCCATCGTTTATTTTGTAAAATCATAAATATTGCAGACGTTTTGCAGTTTGAATCTTAGAAACTGAATTAGAAAATGTATTGAAAATTTTGATGATTTGAATGGCTCATTAATAAACACTTATTTTGTATAATAGAAGAATTACTCTACTTGAGTTTTGTTAATTTTTTACTTGAGCTCAATTTCAATATGCGTATCGGTATCGGAATCGGTATCGGCGATATTTATTTTTGAATATCGGTATCGGTATCGGATCGGCGAAATGACGTATCGTTACATCCCTACTTAAAACCCATTTTGACACTTTGAACTTTAAAAATAGACACAACCTTTCATTCGAAAAAAATGGGCGGAGTCACGCCCATTAAAATTTAATATTTTAAGTAGTTCTACTGTAGCGATTTTTACAAAACTTAACGCACACCCTGAGCTCTGAAAAACACAAAATCTTGCATTTAAAAAATGGGCGGAGGCATTTTTTGTATCAGATCTTTGTATAAAAGTCGGTTTTTTTTGGCAAAATTATTTTGTTTGCATTTTAATGAATTTTGATGAGGGATTTTATACGATTATTACAAGAAAAAAAGAAAGAAAAGATAAACTGATTTTTGAAAGAAAAAAACTGCATGACTGCTCAACTCTTCAAAAAACTGCGAAAAACATATAAATCTGCACATTTTGGCAACGCTGATTGTGCGTGAAAAGAAATTTGAAGTGACGCCTTAAGTTATATAAATATTATGTGACAAAATTTATTATAAACGTGGCAAACAAGATGTTTCTAACAAGTGATTGAGTCGACTTAAGCAAAAAATTTTTGTTTCCACAATTTGCTTCATTGCTTAATTTTTTTAATTATAAAATGAAATTATTTTGAAATCAAAAGAAGAAACAAATCAGTCTTCATGCAATAAATACCGCCGGTATAATTAAAAGAGTTTGCAAGTAAAACGTCTGGTCAAATATTTGTAAAACTTGTACGATTATGTTTCTTTATAATTTTTAATTATTTTAAAACATTTCCTATATACATACGAGTACATATTAAAAAAAACTTACCCGGTATGCGTTGCATAATTTGTTGACGATAAATTTCATGAGCGATTTGCTGCTGCATGCGATATTCCATTAATTCCTGCACATTAAACATTTTGGCGTTACTTTTATATCTCCACTCTTATTTAATAATATTTTGCTTATTGATTTGTTCATTAACAATACCACAGTTTATTTTCTGTGTCCGCCTTAATTTTTTTTGCTACTTGCTTGTTGTAGAACTAGTTTATTATTGTTGCTAATTAATAACAAAATTCTTTAACACTTTTCCTTTTAACAGGTTCATAAAATCACCTTCATTTGCTCTCTCCAGCTACTTGTTTTCTAATAGTCTTAACCACTCAACGTCTCCTAAGCAACTGATCATCTTCTTACCATGTTGTTAATTAACTAACTCTGGCTTTAACAGATCACTTTTTCACTCAAATAAACGGCTCTGTAGAAATATCACTCTTATGCTCTTGTTCTGAAAACCAGTTTAAAAATACCTGCTCTTTGAAAAGAATTCAATAAACTGAAATTGCTTGTGATTGGTCCATTCATACAGTTATTTCCAGCACTTAAGCAAAAAGTGTCAGGGATGGAAGTGCCTATCCATTTTTTTTTGATGCTAATGATATAGTATAAAAGTATAAACTTTTTTAATGCATTTGATGCTTGCGAAGTAATTCCACATATAAACAAGTTAATATAGTTTTTAATTCTACAAACGACAAAGTTTTTCCTTGGATTATATTTACACTATGAAATTATTCATGACGTTAGTAAAATGCTACTTTTTTGTTTGTCAGTATTACGCGTGGCGAAGCAAGTTAGTCTAATGAGGTTGTTAATAATCTGTAATATATTCATGCTATGCCAGTTTTTCTAACTCAATATATTCTCTACGGTTAGTATTAAAAAATCGGAAGATTATACTGCACTAAATTTAAGGAAATTTCATGAATTATTTAGTGGTTCAAATAATAATATTAAACCTAATTTACATTAAGAATTTTTCATGAAATTAGTTGCCAGATATTTTTTCTTTCATTTATCAATAACCAGGCCTACGAAAGTAATTCACATAAAAAAGTTTTTCAGAAATTCTTGCTACGTCCTTTTTTATATTGCTCTCTTCTATTGCGCCGATATTATCAAATCAGCGTTACTATATGTGAAGTTATTTCTTCTTTTTAAAGTTTTTCGAGATGTTAAAAAGACTAAAAGATTTCGTAGTCAAAAATTAGAAAAAATATGATACGAGGGCGGGTCAATGTGCTGATTTAAATGGGCGTAATTATGCTGGCATAACATGGGGCAGTTTGTGGGCAAATTCGGTGAAGAGAATGGTTTTGTGGTTGGCATAATTTTTCAACCAGCTACAACCCCACATTAGCAGCACAACACCAATACACACACATTTTAAAAAACAACAAATATTAAATGAATACGAAAAACACTAACACACACAAAGCTGGGTATACGTATACATTTTATGCTAGATGAATTAGTCTCGGGCAATTTGGAAAAGAACAAAACTTGTGCGGCTTAAAAATTGTTCTCGTGTAAATTACCTCAATAAGTCCGTAACTTAATTGAAACGGCAACACTGCTCCTGTCAAGAGGCAACTGTCAGCTGATTCCTGTGTAAGTTTGAACAAGCTGCGTCATTTAGTTTGTGTTTGGCAGCAGTTGATAGCAGACTACTGAGCGTTTTGAGAAGAAAATGGACAAAAGTGAATTTCGTGTGCTCATTAAGCATTCTTTTTTGCGGAAAAAAACCATCACTCAAACCAAGGCTAAGTTTGATATATACTGTGGGAACTCTTCACCATCAATTTCAATGGTAAAAAAGTGATTTACTACATTTAGTTGGGGCCGTACAAGCCGAACGTTCTGGACGCCCAGTTGTGGTCTCTACATCCGAAGCAATTGCAAAAATTCACGATATGATTTTGGCCGATCGGAGATTGGAAATGAGAGAGATTTTGGAAACCATAAACATATCACATGGCTCAGTCGTTTCAATTTTGACTGATCACTTCGGTATGAGAAAGCTTTCCGCAAGTTGGGTGCTGCTTATGCTCACAAATGCATGTGCAGTTTAAATGGCAAAAATCCATGAAATCATCCGCCCTATTCTCCAGATTTAGCGCTCGAGTGACTATTTCTTGTTCCCAAATGTGAAGAAATGACTTGGCGGAAAGAGATTTGACTTCAACGACGAATAATCCCACAAACAAATGCCTATTTGGCTGATCTCGACAAATCATATTTTTCGGACGGGATAAATAAATTGGAGAAACGTTGGACTAAATGTGTAGAACTCAAAGGACTCTATGTTGAAAAATAAAATTACTTTTTACATAAAAACCTGTGTTTCATTCAAAAAGTCACGGACTTATTGATTCGCCCTCGGGTACTTTTAAAATATTATTTGAGGTTGCTTTTTTCCTTCAATGTACAAGCAGAAAGAAAAGAGAAAAGCCTGGTGGTAGTCTGTTAAAATTTGTGCAAAATGTTGAACATTATATTTATGTATATCATTTCGCATCAAAACTTGAAATTTTGAGGATACATTCATATGTTTTTCCCAAGATGAACACAGAGTACTACTTCAGCGACATATTTTAATGACCAATTCATGAAAATTTTCTTACATGTATTTTGAACAGAGGTTGAACAGAGTACCAGGCTTTATTTACCTCTCAAGTGAACTTGAAAAAAATATATTTTTTGGTCGACTTGAATATATTAAAAAATAATATGGCAACACTGTAGCAACTAGCAAAAGTTTCGTGCAACATATATAAAACAATATAAAAGAAGTTGCAGCTCCCTTCCCTGAACTGTGTGCCTCAGCCTTAGGCCCTAAGTGTACGTATGTACATGTGAAAGTAGAATCTACTTAGTAGATATTGTTGCATCGTATGTAGAGTCAACATTGTAGACACACACACAGTTATTGCCAAGGAAACTCCATTTTTTATTGCGACACTATGCATACTCGTACTTAAAGGAAACAGCATTAACACAGTAGATAGCATTCATTCATTGTTAAGTGCTATTGTTAACGCTTAAATTCAAAGATTTTTCCCACTCTTTCCCACTATGTTGTAAGATTTTTATGTTATTTAGCTCCTCCCCGTTGTTATCACTTCTGTAGATTTTCATTAATTGAAAAGTGCCAGCATTTTCAACATTGAATGCATTTCGTCTTCTTCTATGTAATTATGTGTGTATGTACATATGTATGTATGTATGTGCGTATGCCTATCTTTGTTGCATGTCGAAAGCAATTAGGATTTTTTGCTTCTACAAATTTGGTAAAGAATTTTATAATTTTAGTTGTTATTGCTGACAATTTTAGTTTATTTTATTTGTTATGTGCCTTATTTGGACTTATCTCTAGACAAAAAAACAAAAACAAAAAGAAATAGTCGGAGGAGTACTCGTATATATGTATGTACGAGTCGGTATGTGTTGCATATGTTTTTTTTTTGTTCAAGAAATATCCTAAAATATTAACATACATACATATCGTCGCTGGTTTAACTAACCGACCTAACTGACATTTTTTTGAAAAATGAGTTAAGTGCTTTACTAGACTTTATAAGTCATAATACACCTTGTCTACAATTTTCATGACTTTAAGCATTACTACTGTGCCTATATAAGTAAAAAGATTTCAGACGCAGCCATAAGAATTAATGTATAAAACAACCATAAAAGCTGTTCTCCTGTTAAACTTTCAAAATGTTAGTTAGGTCAGTTAGTTAAATCAGCGACGATATGTGCCATAGAACAGCCATACATACATAAGTACATATATTCATGTACCTACATATTCAATTGCTTTGCCGCTGCATACAAAATATATTCATACATATGTATGTATGTATGCATGCATATAAGTCCCGACTACTGCTTTTAATTAAGTGAAATTTTATATTTCATGATCTCTAATTTTTTTGAATTTTTATAAATTTTTAAAAGCAGGTGCTATTTTTGTTTGTTTAATTTATTTATTAGTTCTTCACACAGCTTCTTACTTTAAAATAGTCATGAACAGGGATCGGATTTTAATGACCTACTACTGTCTTATTCATAACAATACAAATTTTCTATGAAAATTAGTTTTATAAACCTTTAATAAAACCAATTTTTTTTGTCAGTAGGGCCCCTAAAACAATAAAAGATTCGTTAAAAAACACATGTACTTACAGAAAAGAAGAAATTAGTAAAATAAACTTGAAAAACAATTTTCTAATCAATTTGGTGCGAATTACAACACACATTTATACATACATACATGCATACATATGTATATATTCTTATGTATGTATGTTAAAATATTTTTATAAAGTGAAAAGTTTCTTTCGATATCGACGCTCAAAATAGGTGCATGAGTAAAATTTAAAATATTGTTGGCAGTCAAGTTTCCGTTGTAGCTTGTGAACAGTGTTGCCCAGAAATGATGATGGGAGAATGCTAAATCGGTCCTAAAGATCTGCTTAGATGTTCCACAGAAGAAAAAATAAAATGCTAGATTGAAAATTTGCATAGAGGGCAATCATGAATAAAATTCTGCGCGAAATTTTTCCCGGGGAACAATTTCAAACAATCAGGGCAATTGTGAATAAAATTCATGGAAAAATTTCTCTCTTTTCCAATTTGAATTGTTGTAGCTATGCTATTTATGGGGCGATACAGGAGTTAGGACGTGATTTTCATAACAAAAATAATCGACACTATTACAGTTATAAATTTTTTTTGTTTTGATTTCGTTGTACCTAAAAGCAAAGTAGGAAAATAAGCGAAACAAATTGTTTGATTTTCTTTTGTTTAGTTCCTTGAAGTGAGAGAAATAAAAACAATGAGAACGATTGCTCAATTTATTTTTGTTTTGCTTTTGCACATGCGCAAAAACCAGAGAACACAGCCGATCGGCTGTAAACTGGCATACAGCCGCCGCCGACCACAAACAATACATTAATTTAATCGTACGCCGCTAGCAAAGAAAATAACGGGAAATAAATGGAAACGTTTTGAAATATTTGCAGAAAATTTGACATCATCATATAATATAATTTTATTGCATTGTTATTTAACACATTAAGTTTGTTTGATATAACTAAGCAGCGTAGCTACAATCGGGTATCCTAAGACACGTCTCTTCTTTTTTCGTTTTCCCTATTACTTGCTATTAGTTGGAATTGTTCCCCCGGGATAAATTTATTCCAGAATTTTATTCATAATTGCCCGCAATAGCAAGTAATATAGAAAATAAAAAAATTCTAATTGGAAAAGAGAGAAATTTCTCGCCGAATTTTATTCATGAGTGCCCTGATAGGGTTTTTAGCAGTTTTTTTTTTAAAGCTATAATGTGTTATTTTTACGAAAGATTATGCTAAATCTAGCAGTGAAAATGCTAAATGGCAACAATTCTTGTGAAGTCAAAATTATTTTCATAAATCACATTCGATGCGCAGTGCATTGTAGGAAACCTTATATTTTTATGTATGTACATATGTAGTATAATACTTAAGTTATATACAGATCTGACGAATTTACTGACAATCAAAAATTGCCAGCACAAGGTAGATTGTCAGTTCACACGGTTGTATCAAATTTGTTAGAAAATTCTATATTTATCTAACAAAATTGTCAGTTCACACGGCTTTTCATATGCAACAATTGTCAGATCTCTTGTTATCCGTTGCCGGACTCGAAGCATTTGTTAGAAATTGTCAATTATCAATCGTTTGTGATTGTGTTAAATGTAAAAATTAAAAATATAAATTATTATGGACCATAAAGAAGCAATTTCACTTTCTTTTTTCGTCAAAATCAATTGTGTAGAGTGTTGCCCTTTGAAAGAATTTTCTTACAATGACGCCATTGTCAAATGCATAAACATCGCACATCTGACAATAATAAAATATCTGACAAATATCTGGCAATAAGTTTACAATTGCACCGATATGTGTTCACACGATTGTAAGATGTCTTAGAATATTTTGTCAGCTTATAGTCTTGCAGTGGACTGACAATACTTTTTCTGGCAACGATGTCAGACAAAAATTGCCAGTTCACATGGTTGTAAGAATTTTTAAGCACATTTTACTGACAATATTGTAAGATCTGACAACCATCTGTGCATATGCAGCTTTTATTTTTAATCAACAATAATACTTTTTCTGGGGATAGCATTTTACTTTGCAATGCCTTTCTCTATACAAGTTTTTGCAAACTTTCAAAATACGAGGAATGGCCAATAAGTCCGCGACTTTTTAAATTAACCGCCTCTTAACAAAAGCGGCAACACTGATTCGTGTCAACATTTGAACAAGCTGCGTCACTTGGTTTGTGTGACAGTCATTGCTAGCAGACTACCGCTTGAGTTGAGAAGCAAATGGAAAAAAGTGAAGTTCGATGTAAATTTGTTTTGCATTTTATTTTGTCATTGCTTTTTCCAATTTGTTATTAACGTCGAGCCAGCCAGCCAGCTGCATAGTCAGTCCTAGTTTACACTATGCAAGTCTTGTTGCTAACCTGATTAGTTTGAGAGAGAGACGAGGGGAAAAGAAACAAACTAATCAGGTTAGCAATAAGACTTGCATAGTGTAAACTAGGACTTAACAGAAACATTGACGACCAATTCCTATCATGGGTTTATATAAAAACAAACTTAAGTATGTCCATATTTAGTTAAGTATGTACTTACATACATATGTACATACATATATGTATGTCCATGCAAATATACACTTACATACTCGTACATATGTATGTATGTAGATTAGAAGAAGTGAAAAAAAATCAGACAAAAGTAATTGTGGGTGATTGTAGTAACTGCAATGTAACTAAACCCCTTTTATGTGAAAACTAAAAAAATTTTATTATTTACTTAAATAAACAACCAGGCATAAGAAAGAAAAAAAAAATACAGAAGCTGTTAAAGAAATTAGTACAGTGTTTTAGAAAAGATTACGACAAATTTAAATTCGTAAATGGAGAGCGAAAGACAGACAGCCATAAAGAAACCTCAAAAGTAATTTATGCTTATCGTGTAGGAAGAAACAAAATCATTTAAACACATGTTTTTATTCATTAACAAAAGAAAAAAAATAATACAACTGCCACAATTGAGTTTTTCCATATCCATATGCAAGTATCTACATACATATGTATGTATATCTAAACTCCTAAAATATATAATAAAAGTACATACCAAAGATCGGTGACAATAAGATCCGCTGAAAGCGATAAAAAAAATTTAAAAGAGAAATGAAGAACGGTAAAACAACCAACCAAGCAACCAACCAACAGTAGCAGGCACTCACTCAGTGATGAAACAGTGAAAATAACGAGATAAGGAGTTAAAACAAAATTAAAGAAAGGCAAAAAAAACGAAGGAAATAAACTACAAATCCATGCTACAAAACGTAATCGCAGTAATTTACTACATACCACATTGTGTACTCTTGCCGCACAACAACGACGGTACTTACAAGCACAACAATAAATTCATACGTACTCGTATAATATTTAAGGACATACTTTGACAACACAGTTTGTGGTGGCGCCAGGATTTTTGCTCTTAAGTGCATGTGAAATCCAAGAGGATATTTTATTTTATGGTTGTAGTTGATCCTTTTACTAATTTTATTGCAACATATTAAAACAGATTACAAACCAAATCGCACTTCTGTTATTGAAAGAAATAAAATTTGTTTAAGGTGACCGTAAGTAAATGATGAGTTTTATGCCTTAAACACATTGAACACAGCAGGCTACACGACTACGCGACTTGAAATGCAGCTAGCTGCAAATGTCGCCCTGTAGACAGCTAATTGATTAAATTGAAAGCGGCAGCGACATCATAAGCACCTGCTCCTTTATAGCAACATAGAAATATGGTAATTTCCACAGAAAATTCCATCTTTTGTCACGTTACGTCACCAAACAAATAAGCTCGTATTTTAGAGCCATGCCATGTAGAGCTAATTACGCTCTATACCATTAACTTTTTCAATAAATTTTTGTCCACGCATACATATTTCGTTAATAACTTGGGGAAAGTACTAAAAAAGTGCCCAGGAGACGATCAAATAAAACCCGTACCCGACTATGTGATTGATGGTTTTATTTGATCGTCTCCTGGAAACTTTACATATTGACATTGGCGTAGCTATAAATTATTTCTAGGTGGGTATTATTACTGGTGATTTTTATGAGTAATATTATTGTTATTACGGCTTTATGCTCCTTGTAGGAGTTAAAAGGAGCAAATATATCGTCACCTTAAATCGAAAAAGCCGTAAGTACACTTTTTACTATTTGCAGGAGAAACAAAAAACCTTATACGAGTAAATTTAAGATTATTTATTTGTTAGGGTCTTTTGGATTTAATGAATAAAATCGCTATTTTTGAACATGTGAATAAAATTTTAAGAAAAGATGTACATATTTTGGTTAGTCACATCGTAATCAATCAAAAAGTTTAATTTTTTGGTTGTTACGGCCTTTTGGATTTTAGGTGACGATAGACATATATATATATATACTTAAATATATAGATAATATTATAATAAATAATTACATGCAATTTTTTTGTAATTCTAGGGAGGCAATAGCAGTTCTTGGGGGAGGGGGCAATGCATCCCCTAGAATGGTCTTTCTACGCCTATGCATATTAATATAAATAAGTGCTTCTTTTACTCATTACGCGAAAGTCATTATTATATCCAAAAATAATGGAATGCATAAGTAGCACTCATTACTTTGTAAGCCTTTAAAAAAGTACTAACCATTTCAAAATCTCGCAAAGTTTTTGCTGACTCATTTCTAAATCAATTCAAATAAATTAAATATTACACACTAAGTAATGAAAATATCGCTCGCTATCACTTTAGGCACCATCGATTTAATTTCCACCAAAGCCCCTTTCACCTAAATAGTTTATTAAAATCCCATCTCCTATGATGACTGTCAGTGATAAGTACTCGTACTTAAAATCAAAATAACACTTTATCAAACAAACAAAAAAAAAAAAAAAATAAAAATTATATTAACCCAAAAAGAAAAAAAATTGTTATTAGTAGTTCTTAAATGAAACCGCCTTCGGAAACAACAAAAACACTGAACAATCATTTGAGCCATACAACAACAAAAATTGTCCGCTGTCATTGTCGGTGTTGAAAAAACTACAAGAAAAGCGAATGTAAATCGTTTCATAAATAAATATTTGTCGTCGCCTGCCTTATGTCGCTGGGAAATGTTAGAGCACAAATTGGGTTTGTTTGCCAATGGGTGGTGTTGAGACAAAACCTCCTCCGTCTAGTCTGCATGCTCTCCCTATGAATCGAATTGTATCGATATCAAGTGCTTGTAACATATTTAATGCAACTTGTCACCACTGCAAACCGTAACATGTCACATTGTTGCAATTACTTGTCTACATTCTGCACCTGATGTAGAAAATTTTTAAAAATCTTACAAGATTTTATTTGTAGTTTTAATTTTTTTTTCTAGGGGTGTAACTCAGACAACTATTAAATTGAAATAAATTTTTAATTTTGTGTGTGTTTTTTTGCTACAGCATAAAAACTTGTCTAATGTTTTTTCATTTATAATTTTTTTAATTTTTTCAGCCCAAGTTCAAGGTTACAAACATCATTTAATTATAGTTTTTGTTTTCATAATTTTTATTTCATACCATTTTTTTACGCAGGCGTTTAGCGTTACAAATTTTTTTTTTTTTTTTACGAGTATACCCTACATTAGTTGTAAGTATATTAAGATATTTGGAACTTGTGCCAATATTTCATTTAGTTTGTTGGAAAAAAAGTTGAATACGAATAGTTTGTTCAACATTATACTATTTCTGTGCTTCTAAGATCGATAATCAAAAGAGAATGTGGCATAGATAGAATATTTATGGTTATGGTTATATACCATACGTTGCCATACTTCGGCAAGTGGCATCCATAATCGAGGCACAAATGTACGCAGTACTTGTTGTATATTGAAAAAGGAACTTGCTATCTACGTATTAAAATATTATAGACCAGAGATCTTCAAAACCGCGCACATGTGCGAGTGCTCTCACAATAATGAAGAGAGCAATAAGAGATAATTTGTATTTTTATATAATGTGTACTCATTTGTTACTACAACCGGGTGTACCACTTTAATCTCAGACTATTCATACATGCCGGTTGTGTAGTCTCATTTTATTAGACAACAATGGATACTTTTTAAATTAGTTTAATTTCAAGGTTTTATATTTTTTACTACTTTAAATATCATATCCCAAATTAAGTTATTATATACTATTTAAAATACATCAAATTTGCCATTATTCTCTTTTTGAACACGAGAAGTTTACTCGAATTAGAGTTTTATAAATATATCATAAATTAATTAGTCTTGGCACCCTGGTGCAATGAGAGACAGAAATATTACGCTCAAAAACGAACCACCAACACAAACATAAGTGTGAATGTATGTGTGTGGGGATCACTGTTATAGACCATTAAAAAATCTCCTTCTCAATATTTCGTTAAAATTCATTCATTATTTTTTTGAAATTGAGATTTTTGCAATTTTTGATACATTAGATGTTCTTCTATCGAAATACACAAAAAACTCGATTTGGAAAAAATAATGAGTTAGGGCCTTTCTGTATTAAGCTAGCGATTTGTATCTATCAGAGTTGCATTTTTCAGAGTTGGTCATTCGCTTTTCAAGTCGTATCTAGGCAGTGGTCTGCGTAAATTTATCTTTCAACTCAGTCAAGGCTGCAGATTTTTTCCAATAAGACAATGATTTTACGTTGCCCTGTAGAAAATGGTTCCAAGAACGTGTGCAATTGAATCAAATATTTGACATGAACGTAGCAAGATTATCTTATATAAGTGGGTCCCAAATAATTATTAACCATGTCTCTATACCGTTTGACTTTGATGCTACTTTTGCAGACTTGTTAATTTTTGTAGCACTATGGGCCGATAATGCCATTGGTCGAGAAGGCTCTTCGTGTGAATGTAGCTCTGCCAACAACAATCTGTAATGAATTTTTTCCAATCCAAATACGGCAATTTTGCTGTTTACACAGTATTCATGATAAGATTTACAAGCCAATCAAAGCAGATAACATAAAACTGTGGAACATATGAATAATGTCTTCGGGAAAATTTAACACTTGAAAACTCCCCTTCAAAGTCATAGTTTAGGGTGAAAAATATTCGCTTTAGTTCTTATTTTAGTTTTCTTATGCTGGAGATACATATTAAATATGTTATTCGCCGTCATGACTATTTCATGGTGGTGACTTTTTGCAAATGCTGTGTAAGAAATTGTCGGCCATTCATGTTGCGAAATTATACTACGTTTATACGCACGGCTTATTTGCAAATAAAACTGTAAATTGTTGCCATATTGTTGTTTTTATTGCGATTCATAAGCCTATTCACGATTAACCCACTATTTGCAAATAAAATGCTTGAGGTTGCCACACTTACAAATTTTTCCTATTACAAAACAATAACTTGATAAATATTGCACAAAAAGACACTTACAGAAGAAAATAATGACAATAAAAACAAATTATTATTTGCTATTTTATACATTTACACAATTTTTTTGGTAAACATAAGTAACATTTCTATAGAAGTTCTACCAAGTTTTTATATATTTACAATGCCGTATAAGCAGTGAGTTAATTTGTTTCAAAATATTTTTATTTGCAAATAGCGCGCGTATAAACGTAGTATTATTTAGTTTTATATTTTATTTAGTTATTTTTGTATTTTCATTACTTAATATATTTTTAATATTGTTTGTTTTGTGTTTCAAATTGCAGAATTTTACGCTTCATGAGCATGAGAAGTGGCGCTTAAAATTGAATGTAAGTCATTTGGAATATAAGAAATTTAATAAAAAAATTTTTATCACAATCAAAACAACGATAATGAAAACCTAAATATTTTCGAGGTGTCTTTACAAAAAATCAGGGATGGTAATAACCGGTTATGTTTTATTTTAAAAATTACGTTTTAATCGTTATTTCTTGAGTTTTATTTATTCCTCAGAAAATAACCACCTGTTTCTACAAGTCAGGCAGACGACTCGCCTAGAAAATTTGTATGATAATCATTAAAAAAAATGAGTGCTTTCCATATAAATTTTATACTCAAGTCGCCCGTCTGTGTTGTGGAAACAGGGGGTTAATGTTATTTTTTCAGTTCTCTTTTTTGCTTAAAAAATGGTCATTTTTAAACTGAATAAAATTTAACAAAGTAACTTTAATGTAACATATAAGATTTGTTTTACAGATTCTGGCGGATAAATTAATTAATTAATTAATATTGATGCAGAAAATACCCTTTTTTTAAGCAAAAAAATAAAAATAAAAAAGTAACTGTTATTTTCTAAGCAAAAAATTAAACTCAGAAAATAAAAATTAAATCAAATAACTTTTCTTTTCTGAGGAATAAATAAAAATCAAAAATAATCTGCAAAGTCGAGTTTGTTAATAAAAATTATACAAATAAAAATTAATGCATGCAAAGGTAGTCCATGTAACAGGAAGTCGAGATAAGCTGATTTTGAGTTAATGGTAACTCCTTAATCTGCATACATACTCGAAAGTACCCCTGGTCAAAATCTCAACTAGTTTGTGCGGTTTTTCAGGATGTTATAGCACTATGACTTGTGACTTTTTTTAACTATCATATATTTGTTGTTGTACAGGGGTGTTCTGTAAACCGCACGTTTTGAAATCGCCTAATTTCCAGGAAAGAACTTAATTAAAAAGGTGAGTTGTTGCAGCTTTTTAATTGGTTTTAATATTTTAGATGTTTAATATATTTTATACGAACTGACCTGTGAATGCGTTAAGTCGTCCGATCAGAAGATCGCTGTTTTTCGTTTTTTAAATCGCACGATTTCAAATCGCGCGGTTTGCAGAACACCCCTGGTAGTGTTTTCTCGAGAAAACAGCCTGCGACGAACAAATGGACAGACGGACAGCGTAGCGAAAACAATAGGGTTCCTATTCACATTTGTTGTACGGAACTCTAAAAGTTTCGTATTTTAAGTACATTGCTCGTATACGAGTAACATGCATATTTAAGTGTGTTATGATTAAAATATTGAAAATTTCATTGTGACCCAATCAACCTCAAGTTAATTTGTTGATTCTACTCGTGTATTGTAATACAGTGTAATTAAATAAAACTCTCATTAACATGTTCACATAGTTGATAGTCGCACTAAATTTATTCCTACCCCCTACCCTGTCGGAGAATGTGTGGTCGACTACAAAAATAGTTAACTTATAGTTAACTTTTCTTAGACTGACTAAAAGCTAACTGCAATGTCATCCATAACAAATCCAAATTAATTCTTAATTGGTGAGCGCCAATAAATTTATTCTCAGCTACTATGAAACTCATTTCAGTTTTATATTAACATTTTGCTGTTATTATTTTAGATCGTACCTTGCTTGTGTAGTTAGCGCTTTGAGTACACAACGTGTGATCATACATGTTCGAACCCCAGAAAATTTTTTTTAATTTACTGACTACCAGGTGATTTAAAAAAAGCCAACTTTAAGTTAGCTGAAAGTAATGCAGAGTGAGACAATTGACTACTGCCTAGGACATCGCAATGTTAAAATAGTCAGTTGATTACATTGAAAAGTAATCCAAGTGCCAGTCAGTACTAGTTGCGAAATAGTTAGCTTAAAGTTAGTTTAAAGTTAACCTAATTTCCGACAGGGTACGCACACACACACACACACACCACTCAATATTAACGATGTTTGTACTCGTAGTTATATTATTATAAATATTTTCATTATTATTGTTGTTGAATCATTAAGTTAATGCATTTTAACACCTTTTAATAAAAAGACAACTCATGGAATAAATACGAACAACAAGTACAACAGAAAAAAAACATTTTCTTATTTTTAAACAAATAAGAAGGTAAGAAGGAAAAAAAAACATCATCATGTACGAGTATGCATGTTGCTTGGTTGTCTGATGTTAATGTGTTTTTTTTTGTTCTGTTTGGATTATTATGACAATTTTTTCCATTTAAAAAAGTGAGAAAATATTCATAAAATTTATTAGCTTCGATGTAGTCGAATAGTCTTGAAAAGAAAAGAGAGGATTTGAATTGGAGTCGAAGTGTAGTTAACACCTTTTGTTATTACACTACGTGTACGAGTATGATATGAACACTATGATGACAAGTATTACGAGTTCCACTACTGACTGATGTTTGCACTATTACTTACTGCTGCTGTTCAAAATAATGACTGAATGGCCAAGTGACTGGATGAGTGGCGAACAAAAAGCAAAGTATGTACTTGTGTACATACATACATACGAGTGTATAAGCGAAAATGTAGGGATGGATGGTTTCTGTGGAATATAAAATTTACTACGAACTTAAAGGGGGGCTTTAAATTGATTATGCATGAATTCCACCACTGCTGGGTAGCCATAAGAAAAAAAAATATTAAATATTAATATTGTAAAGGGAATGCAGTTTAAAATTTCCTTAAGTCAGATATTGTACACAATAAAATCTTCGAAATTACTTTAGAGAACTTATGTTAGAATTTTATTGAAATCCCTTAAGCGGTTCTTTGAAACATACAAACTTTCACATTCAAAATATGTATTACAGTCATACCGAAGGGAGGGTGGCGTTGGCTGAAGTAATTAGCACGTTGGCTACAAAACCGAAGGTCTTGGGTTCGAACCCGCTCTCCGACAGTCATTAAATAACAACACCATGCATTTTTTCTGTTGTGTATAAATGTCCCTTTGTATCAGTTGTTGTAGGAAAGTTCAAGTAATGAAGGCATATGCACTGGTCACTGGTAACTTCCCGCTTAGGGAAGTTATTGATTTTACCCCAATTTTCGAAAATCGAGTTTTCATCATATTTTTACGTTTTAAGGTAGGATCACACGATTGCCGCAAATACACCAATCTGACCCAATTTTTATTGTGGTGAATTGGTGCACAATAATAGAATTGTCCCAATCAAATACGTTGCAGTCACATGATTGCCCCACTTTTTAAAAATTGGATTGCCACAAATTTTTGAAGAATGAATTTGTGGCAATAATTGTCGCATCCTAGTCATACGATTGGTCTAACTTGCGGCAACACAAACAAACAGCTGTCGTGGTAGTTTTTAGATTGTTTTGTTTTACGTGCAAATAGTTTTCTTTTAAAAAGAAATACTTTTTTTCTGTTTTATTTTGTACGTGAAAATGTTTTATTCGTTTAAAAGAAATAAAATTGCCTCTGCTTTGTATATTTTGTTCTCATTAAATATACAAAGCAGAGACGATTTTCGTTCTTTTAAACGAATAAAAGCTAAATATATGGGTTTCAAATAAGTTATAATTATACATAAAGTAAGTTGAAGTTTACAGTACTTACGAAAACACTTCAAAAATTGTCGCGTATTGGCTTCTTTGATTGCCGCTTGAGAACACAATAAATATTGGTGCATTTTTAGCATTTTTATTGGGGCATGGTTGTCTATCAATCGTTCACACGATTGCCGCACCAGAGTTGCATTTGATTGCGTCAAATCACCACAATATTGTTCTTGATTGTCGTATGGGACAAAAAATTCTGAAATCACACGATTGGCATATAAAATGGAGCAATAATTGGTACATTGCGTCAATCGTGTGATCCTACCTTTAAAGTTCTGGCAGTCGATTCTGTATGTTTGTATGTGTGTGTGTGTGTATGTACGTGTGGGTTTTTGTGTGTATTTAAAGATTTCATATCTTAAAAAGGGGCAACGGATCAGAAGCAACTTTGCCGCATTAGAAGTCTGTTGAGCTCACTTAGATATAAAATAGTGCATCGGTTCGCTATAGCTAAAGATTTCGGATAATAAAATGTTTACAAAACTGTTGTAAACAAATTTTGAACAACTCACGACTCTTTTTACAATGTACAATTAAAAGCTAACAGGGACTTTAACTGGAAGTTTTGTATGAAGAACTTGTAGTTAAAGTTCAAGTTAACTCTTAATCATACACTGTGAAAAGGGACGTAAATCGGATTATTTCGAGCCATAACCGCCAAAAAAAGCTTAAGCGATATATATTTTGAATTTCGTTTTTCGTTTTCGTTTTTGTTTTATTTCGTTCCCTGAAGTGAGTGAAACAATAACAAAACAAAAACAATGATAACGATTACTCAATTTGTTTTTATATTGTTTTTGCACATCAGCATAAACCAGAGAACACAGCCGATCGGCTGTAAGCCGGCTAACAGCAACCACCGGCCACAAAAAATACATTAATTTAATCGTATGCCGCTAGAAAAGAAAATAATGGGTAAAAATGGAAACGTTTTAAAATACTTGGGGCGAATTTTACATCATCATATAATATAATTTTATTGCATTCTTAATTCATACATGAAATTTGTTTTATATAACTAAGCTGCATAGATGTAACCGGGTGTCCTAAGACACCTCTCTTCTTTTTATTTCCGATGAATGGGTTCAATTGCGAATTGCTCTCTATCTCTATCTAATCTTACTAAGTATTTGTTCCACGATGACGAAAGGAATCGTTCGAGTTGAAATTTGTATCCAAAACAAACAAACAAATAATTCGAAAATTGTGGATCGAACGTTTTCTTTCGTCATTGTGGAACAGGCCTTTTTGGAGCCTTATATTTATATGGATTATTTTATACTAAAATCTTTATGGCCGATGGAAATCTGTGTTGTTGTTGTAGTTTATTAAGTTAAAGGAAATTTTTGAAATATATGCATTACAAATAAAAAAAATTTAAAACTTAAAATACAAATGCATGGACAACCATTTGACTTTAAATCGACTAGTAAGTTGTTTTGCTAAAATCTCTCCCAAATAAACTGGCTCTTTCCCATCTTACCTTTATGTATTAATATGTTTAAATAAATAATAGATAGTAGAACCTACAAAAACAGAAAAATCTAACGTATACGAACCACCAACCATCAACACTAGCTGGCAGTTCGTGCGGCGTTAATTAATTTAATTCAATTGAAACGTTGATAAAATTCCAAGAAACTCATTTTCGTTGTTTTCACATTCACTTACAGTCAGTAGCATAATTTAAACGCCAGTGAAAAAAAAGAAGGTATTTCTTACCGACAACAATCGACGATAAAAGCGTCAGCAGCAATACAACAATGTGACACAATGTAACATGAATGCAATTGTATGGAAACGTTGTTTGGCATGACTCAATGGCTGAAATGTCCGGAGATGAGTGTGTCGAACGGTCGCTACGGTGTTTTAGTAACTCATTATACAATTGCGTTAAGCTGTGAAATTTGTTGTTTATTTGTTTGGCTTTGGGAAGATGAACATGAACGAATGCAACCAATACATACATACTTGTGCATAAAGTTAATTTTCTTTTTATATTATCAAGTTTTATTGTTTGCTTTTTTCCATCAAGCATTTCTCTATTTGTGCGGGTAAATATGTACATACCCTGCAGGAAATGCGAATAGCGAAATTGAGTGACATTGTCAGTAGTACTATTGCCCAGGTGTGCCCCAGCCAATGTTATCATCTATTGATATTTAACATTAGCTTGTAATTGAAAATCCACCAGTAGACTTTAGCACTATTCTTTTACGATCATATGGAGACATTTGAAGCAAAGATTCACTAATACATTTTAGTGACCCTCGTCTAAAATTTTGTAAGGGTTGGGGCAACAAACTTAAACACATACATATGTATTTTTTTTTTAACATTATGTGCAATAATAAAAAAGAAAAACAAACTATTGACGAGTTTATTGACAATGTCACCAGAAATACACTAGAACTGTTGTCTCTAACGTATCTCTACTCGCGCATAAAAGGAAAGTTGTGGGCATTTCAACTAGTGCAATTGTCGCTAGAGAAAAGAGTATTGACATAGAGACGCATGGTTCTAGGCTGACTAGAGGGTGCATATGTATGTTCGCTTGTGTGTGAATAGATGTGAGTGGGGGATTGTAAATATTTAAGTGAGACTTTCAGAAGTTGCTGGCAATTTACAACAATCATTTTAACTGCAACATCGTCCTCTTATTTGTTTTAGGCGCAAAAGCCTTGGCAATAGCCAAGCTGGTGATGTTAACAATAATAATGACTACATTCAACTTCATTATAATTTCGTTTGTTTAAAAAGCTTTTCACAGTCCACAATACCGTACACTCCAAGTGGTCTATATCAAAGCCGAAGTTTCCACAGACATCATGCTAATGAGAAATTAAACTTGGTGATGATTTGTTAATGACAGTCTTTCTGAAACTTGTTAAATTTATTATTATAGACATAATAGTTGCTGAATCTACTCGTATGTAAATCAGCAAACAAATTTATCATTATTTTACTATTTTACGATTAATATTATTAGTGGTTTATAGCAAAAAAATTTTTGGGCAACGCTGCACTTCCAATCTAAAGGCCGTGATACACTATCATACAAAGTCGTGCGATTTTTAAGAAAATACAACCCTGGTGTGATGGAGTTTATGAAAATTTTCAAAAGACAATTATAATTCATGCCACCAGGGTTGTATTTTTTCGTAGATCGTACGACTTTGTATGATAGTGAGTCATGGCCTTAAGTAAACAACTAATTCCAGTAGTGTGCAGAAATATTTAATATTTAAAATTTATAATTTTTGTTGAAACCGCACACAGGCAAACAAATGAAATCATATGCAATTCACAAGAAGATTTTTTAACTTTTTAAATGGCAAATGAACGGGTGGTGTATTTGTTCTTAAATAAAAAAAATAAGTAAAAATGAAATGAAAAAAAAGTTGAAATAAAAATAAAATTTTCTAACATAAATCAGAAATGATTGCAGTATTTTCAATTCTTATTGAATGAAATATTTTTATTTCTTAATGCGAGTTTCCAAAGAAGAGAAGAAAAATTAAAAAAATGTTGAAAAGGTTGAAAAAAATAAATTATTTATAGTTAATTTTAATTATTATTGTTCGAACTTCATTTGTTTCTATATTTATGATTTAATCAAGCTAAAGTTCGTTCGTATCGCTTTGTAAGCCAAATTGCATGTGATAATTGTTAATAAATTAGTTGTAAATATTCTGACAAACACGTAGTAGAACGGAACAATCGGCTGTTTTCAAATCGTAATACGATGAATCAAAACAATTCACATATTCCATTTGCAATAAAAGTTGCGTATATAAAGCAGCAATCTACATCAACTGAAACCACACACAGTGCACTAAACACAAAGAACGCTGATGATGAAGGTGTACTGGCCTTCGAAAACAGCCGGTTGTTCCATTCTACTACGTGTTTGTAAGAATATTTACAACTAACTTTGTGTTATTTGTTCATTAATAATTATCACATGCAATTTGGCTTACAAAGCGATACGAACGAACTGTAGCCTGATCAAATCATAAATAAATTATTTAGTTTCAGTTAAATAAAACATTAATGCATGTGTTATGTACGCACTATGGTCCCAATGCAAAATTTAGCGCGAAAACCGTAGTTTTTTTCAATGGTACAAAAGTGAACATTTTGTATGGTTTTTTAGTGACAAGGCCCCACCGTGCACAATGGTATAATTTTTGTTGTGGTATATTTGGAATAATATCACAGCAATATTGTTTTGAACAGAAATAATTGCCTAATTTTGTTTTTAATAAGAAACGAATCGATAATTGTGTGTGGCTTTGAGAGGTTATAAAATAAGGTAAAAACATTTTTCGTACTATTTGTTGGTTTTATATATGTATGTATATATATGACAGAGGTATTGACCAAACACGATCTCATAAACAGGCATACAATGACTTTAGATTCTAAAGTTTAGAAGAAGAAAACGTAGAAAATTTATTTTGAAGCATTGCTTTGGATTATCAAGAACGAGAATAGCCACCACGGGCGTTCTCAGGGAACTTTCTGACGTTGCCAGGGTTGAACTGCAACGTCTTAGTACCTTTGTATTGAGCTATACTTGGTTCGTGGTGAGGACTCCGTTTAAGCGCAGAGTCTCCGTGGTATCACAATGCACCAGAAGAGTCTAAGTGAGTCCGCGATTCTGACTCCCACCCTTCTTGACTTAAAAAAATCGACTTTATTTATTTTCTTACCTGAAATTTTTATCCACAAGAGCTTTAGGTGTGTTGGGTAGATGTACGTCAAGTATAGCTGATAATAAATTTTAGTGGGCATGACTCTTGCCACTTTTACAAGCTGGAACTTGTGCCAAGTTTAACAAGAATTAAAATTAAAAAGAGCCAAAAATATGTAAAAGATTTTGTAGAAATTGGAAATCGAAAGCTACTACAACCTCTCATGCAAAAGTAAATTTTTCGAATTTATTGAAAAATGCTAGAGTTACGAAGTAATAAGCATAAAAAATACAACCTAGTTGAGAAGTCGTTGAAAAAAATAAAATTTTAATATACATATTCAATATAGAAATAGTTACAAAACAGATGGAAAAATCGATCGGAAAACCGATTGGATCGTATGAAATTTCTGTTTAAAGAAGTCATAGTTTTAATCGATCTAAATTTTGTGCTTTAATATATTTTTTAAAAAGTACATTTACTTGAAAACTTTTTGATTTTTATATACCCTTCTCCTACATTTGTTAATAATTTATATACTTGTTAACTAAAACAATAATTAATAATAAACAATTGTTGATGTAACTCCCAACTAACAGACAAAATCATTTAAATCTTAAAAGCCAAAACAACAAAAACAAAAGCTAACTTTTTTTTTTTTTTTGTATATATTGAATACAACACACTCCTTTCTAAAGGAACTTCCACAACAATAAATAAAAGAAAAACGAACGAGTTGAGTCTGTGTAGTCGGTTGTATACTTGATTGTGTAAAAATGTGCCATGGGAGCTTTAAAGAATGAATCAACCTGTCAAAAGGCTCGTTAACGCCAACAGCATTTTTACGGTTGCAACCTTAAAAATCGAAAATGATCGCCCCTCGACATATTTAACGTTTTAAGGCAACAGCAGCAACAACAATTATTGAAACAACCAAAAAACATTTCACTAAACATCCAAACAGACATACGACTACACACACACACACACTGGCAACAATTGTATCTGGAAAGAAAATAGAGAAAAGCCAGAGGGCCACCAAAAAGTATTCTTGCTGATTTTGGTTTTGTTAACAAACACAATTTTAACTCCAAAATTCATGATAGAAACCAACCACATCAAATGATTTTTTTAACAATATGAGAAAAGAATTAAGAAGTTTATAACAACAACAACAGCAACAA
Source organism: Nowickia ferox (assembly GCA_936439885.1). Taxonomy (NCBI): domain Eukaryota; kingdom Metazoa; phylum Arthropoda; class Insecta; order Diptera; family Tachinidae; genus Nowickia; species Nowickia ferox. The sequence goes on along the minus strand of OW387024.1, from coordinate 112,339,031 downwards.
AATTAAAAACCATGTTAACAAATTTAAACGTATGAAATTTTCATTAACTATTATTATACTCATACTCTTTTCTGAAGTTTATTGTTTGCTGCTGACCTGGCGCCAACAAATACATATTGTTTTTTCTCCCTTTGTTGTTTTATTTGTTTGTTTAACTAAAAGATTTCGTTGCAAATGTGCATTCGAATGTACGCCAACTCATTGAGTTTTGTTTTGCCTCTGACTACCAAAAAGAGCGCTAGTGGCCTGCCGGCCGTTTACTGACTTCTTCAACTTGCTGCTGATTTTTGAAGCCTTTTTTTTGCCTAGTGTCTCATCAATGTATTCTCTCGTATATTCATGGCGGAGCTGCAACTCCAAGGCTTATCTAAGTCTTGATTGTGGTCTCTTTGATTGCTATTTTTGTTGTTGTTGGCTCTTTTTCGTCTTGTGCACATTTTTGTGAATGGTATGTGGGTACCACACACGCCACATATGATAAGAAAGCTTTGCACAGTGGCTTGATTGAAGCTAAAGGGGTGACCAAATTCAAGAGTTTTTTTTTTAATTTTTATTTGTGCTTATTAATGCATTAAACTTGAAATAAAATTAGTTTTCGGCTATATAAGTAAATTATTTGTAATTCTCAATTATTTGTTATGATTTTTTACATAAACATGAGGGGTTTTTAACCTTTTATTTCGAGTGTGGTTGGGGGCCTACTGACGAGTTGGCAAAATCATTAAACAAATTCATATACAACGAACAAACTTTTTGAATTCTTATTCATATTGAATTGTGGTTTAATAAAAATATGAAATTAACTCTCTGTTTCCACAAGCCACACAGTAGACTTGTCTAGAAAATTTGTGTGACAGGATTAATATTTGTAATGTGAAAACTAATCCCCCAATACGCTTTTTTATTTTATATTTTGTTAATAAGGGGGCTTATTTTAAACATTTGTTTAATTTAATTTCACTTCATTTAATTTATTAATTAATTTTATTTTAATAATTTATTTTCTTTTATATTATTTTATTTTATATTTCATTTTATTTTGTTTCATTTTATTTTACTTTTACTTTTACTTTAAATTTTATATTTATATTTTATATTTTATATTTTTTATTTTATATTTTATATTTTATATTTTATATTTTATATTTTATATTTTATATTTTATATTTTATATTTTATATTTTATATTTTATATTTTATATTTCATATTTTATATTTTATATTTTATATTTTCTATTTCATATTTTATATTTTCTATTTTATATTTTATATTTTATATTTTATATTTTATATTTTATATTTTATATTTCATATTTTATATTTTATATTTTCTATTTTATATTTTATATTTTATATTTTATATTTTATATTTTATATTTTATATTTTATATTTTATATTTTATATTTTATATTTTATATTTTATATTTCATATTTTATATTTTATATTTTATATTTTCTATTTCATATTTTATATTTTCTATTTTATATTTTATATTTTATATTTTATATTTTATATTTTATATTTTATATTTTATATTTTATATTTTATATTTTATATTTTATATTTTATATTTCATATTTTATATTTTCTATTTTATATTTTATATTTTATATTTTCTATTTTCTATTTTATATTTTATATTTTATATTTTATAATATCTATTTTAAATTTTCATCTAAAAAAATCTTATTTTGCAATTAATTTTAATTATGTTAAATTTTTGTTTTTGTTAAAACATTAATTCAGAGTGGACAAATTAAAGTTAAAGCATTTAAAATTTTGACAATTGTACTTGATTTGGACCACTGTACCTTTTGCCATAAAAGAAATATAGAACAGGCTTATACATACCTACAGATATACGTACGTTAAACAAACAACAAGTCCACTAAATTAAAAAAAAAAAAAATGAAATGCCAAATGATAATGTAAGAACAAATCTGTACCACACCGAAATTCAGAGGTGCAAATATGCACGAACTCGTACTATAATTTTGTGCTTTAAATGTGATCATTCACACACAAAATTAAAACGAACTTAAAGTAAAAAAAATATAAAATAAATGAAAAAATCAGACTGGCATTTAGGTCCTCAGAAAGCTCTACATAACATCATATATATGCTTGTGTATTTATATGTAACAACGAATGATGAAAATATCTAAAATTTCCTAAATAATCAATAAATAACTATCAACTACCAACAATTATGTTCCCACAAATTCCTTAAATTATGCAGCTCAAACGGCTATAGTTAAAAGTCATTCACTATATCAGCTATACACATAAGTATAAAAATACTCTGAGTATTTATTCAGTTACACATGAGTATATACAGGAGTATTTTATATGCACATGTTGCTTAACAATTCTTGAGTGTGCTAAAACATTTCTAGCTTATCACTTTACAAACTACAAAATATCAATTCATTAACGATTTTGTTTGCAAACATTACTACGAAATTTTTAGAAATAATATCAGTTGTTTAAAGGTTATATATAAATGTTCTAAATTTTACTTCTTGTTATCTGATTAATGCTTTCAAACAGCCAAATTACATTTTCCATTTCATGTCATTCACACAAATGCATACGGAGGCGTATATTGAATAAATACTCGGAGTGTCATGTGTATATTTACTCTGTCCGTATAAATATCCATACTCTGACTATTAGGATACTCCAAGTATAAGTATCTTTCTATTTATGGGTGTAGAGTATTTAAGCTTTCCCCATAAATAAAGTAGAGATACAGCAAATATGTAAGCGTACGAATTGTTTGTGCTACAATTATGAGTATACGCAGTTACTAAAACTTAAATACTTCAGTATATATCTCTTGAGTAGTTATTGTCATTCTCTGATATGGACATCATCGGATTAGATTTCCTTGATCTCAAAGCGTTGACATTTGGCGAAAACTCGATTTTCGAAAATCGGGATGAAATCAAGAATTTCCTTTATTTTTTAGTGGGACATTTTTTTTTGCTGACATTTTTTTATCGGAAACAATTTGGATTTGATAATTCAAAACTTTTATTTCACAATTTAGTCGTTGCAGTTTTCAATTCAGATTCAGATCAGCACCTAATGTCCTTAGATACGTATGTATATGACCTATGAGATTGGTTTGATTTCAAAAATCATAATTGTTTTGTTACTATTCAAAATAAAAATTAGCAGGTTAATAACTTAATTTGCAAACCAAACAACGTCAAAGCCTATGAACAGTCCTCAAGACCGCGAGATAAGAACAACACAATGATCATGATGAGCAGGGACAGCAAATATAAGACTGAGATTATAATGGGCTGTGCGTTCCCAATAATGAAGTTAATGTTAAATCTTTAATTTTTCCCCAACCATATCTGTGTGTATTGCTTTTTTATATTTCAAAATTAAAATGAAAGGAAATGAAATATTTGTCTGGCTTGCATGGTCACACAAAGTCATCATTTTATTTGGAACATACAACATACTCGTACTGCAGTAAAAGATTCCAAAGCGTAAACTTTTTTTGTCTTGAATGATTTAAAAAGAAACAGAAAAAAAGAACATTAAAAAATAAAAGCAATCAATGCATTCATGTATGAAAATATCAAAAACTTAAATAAAAAAGCCAACAACACATTCCCTTTCTGAAGGAACGCAGCAGATGCAGAGAGTTTTAAACAAACTGAATGAATGAGTTGTACAAAAAAAAAAAAAAAAAAATATTTCACATATTGCGGTGGCTTAAAGATTCATATCTTAAAGTTCCGAAAATATTTGAATGAGTTTTGGGATAAGAGACTTTATTAAAATCATTGAATTTATAAACATGGTTAAGGCTGCCACTGATTAAGTTCGTTTGTTGGTTTAGATGATCAATGTGGTTTTACATATTATTTACGTGTGTGTTTCACAAAAGGAAAACTGAAAAAAATCTGAAAACAAATCTTCTATTATGAAGATAAACGAAGTGTGCCTTGCAACAAAATGCATTGTAGAAGATGCGAGTTGAAACGTAACTAGCGGAGACAGGGGCGTATTTGATGATTTAACAACGTCGCGCCAGACGTCTAGCACAGAACGTTTGTAAAACAAAGAAGCAAATAAAATATAAATTTAACATGTTTCCAGAAACGCTGGTAGGTAAAGCGTTTTTAACTGTTTTTAGAATTTTATGGGATAAAATTAACAGCTACACACATTCACACGCCGCTTAACTAGATTTACGAAACATCTAATAGTCTTACCAAAAACATGTTTCCAACATATTTTAGAACACACTCTCATTAATTAATGTTTGCAGCCTCTTTCCCTTTTTGTTTTGCTTTTGTTTTTGGTTGCCCCAAAGAGTTTTCCTACTTCCAGAAATTTCTATAAATTATATAACTTGTTGGTTTTTAGTGTCATCAAAAATTTAAGTCACATCTTTAGGAGGCTAATTAAAATAAATGCCTTCAAAGCACACTGGCTCTAAAATACACATGTCTTGTCTTTCTATTCTTTGGGGATGTTTAAAATACTCGTACATTTATAATAAAGAAGCATCAGAAACAGCTAAAAAATAATTGTTTGGGAAGAAAGCCCCCTCAAAAAAAAAAAAAAAAAAAAAACAAAGCCCAAATGTTTATAAATGCGAGAAAAATGTCAATAAATACAACAGTTTCATGACATTATCGCAGCGACAAAAAACCGACCCACCAAATTGTCCTTATTTTCGTACTGCCAACAAACAGTAAGTCAAGAATTTATTCAATTTTTGTTTAGAATCTTTAAAATTAAAGCTGACCAGCTCTTTTAATATATTTATTTAGGTGTGACTATGGCCCTTGCAGTTAGAAAAGTACGTGATGATTTGTTAAGTGGAATCTCTTCGTCCATCTATATATGATTGCTTCAGCAATTGTAATTGTGCTATCAAGGTTACATGCCATAACTTCCATGAAAATAATGTCTGTGGACATTATCCCTTTTTAGAAAAAATTTGTAAATTTTTTTTTTTTCGTTTAATTTTATCTTTATTGATCAACTTTAAGGGCCACTTTGTTAGTTCAAGCTTAGAAATTAAATTAAACTTAATTTTTATTTGTTTTTTGCATTTGAGCGATTAATTTTATTTTTTAGTAATATTTTTCATTTCATTTTTAGTTTTAGCGTTTTTGAAAATTTCAAGAGTTTGCCTCTTACAGTTGTCAAAATTACATTAAGTGATAGATAGAATTCACTTTAATTTTGATTTCTTTTAAATTTCAGTATTAATTGGTGTTGTCTGCATAAAAATACAGACGGTTGTCAGATCTTACAATATTGTTTCTAAAATGTGCTAAAAATTTCTTATAATAGTGTGAACTGGCAATTTTTGTCTGACATCGTTGCCAGAAATAGCATTGTCAGTTCATTGCAAGACTAGCAGCTGATAACAAATTGTCAGACATCTTACAATCGTGTGAACACATTGTAAAATTATTGCCAGATATTTGTCAGACATTTTAATAGTGTCAGATGTGCGAACTTTTTGCATCTGACAATGGCGTCATTGTAACAGAATTCTTTCTATGGGCAACACTGCATACGCTTTATTTTAAAGAAAATATAAATAAAAAAATATATGCCGACCAAATCATTGCAATTGCTTCGTTATGGTTCATAATAATTTATATTTTCACTTTTTTACATTTAACACAACCAAAAACGATTGGTATTTAACAATTTCTAATAAATTCTTTGAGTCTGGCAACGCAAAACAACAGATCTGAAAATTTTTGTATATGACAACCGTGTGAACTGACAATTTTTCGACTGACGTTTTTGTCAGATGAATTTATTGTCATACAACCGTCTGGCAATAAATTGTAAGATTTTCTGACAAATTTGATACAACCGTGTGAACTGAAAATCTACCTTTTGCTGGCAATTTTTGATTGCCAGTACATTGTCAGCACATTGCCAGATCTGACAATATTGTAAGATCTTACAATCGTCTGTACAAAAAAGGTACACACAGTGGGGTGGAATAAAACTTTTTCTGAAAAACAAATTTTTTTGGACAACAAAAAACTTTGTTAGGTCTCCATTAAAAATTTCCAAAAAAAATTATTCAATTAAATAAACTTTTACAGTGGGCACATAGTGGGGTGGAAAAAACTTTTTCTGAAAAACAAATTTTTTTGGACAACAAAAAATTTTGTTAGGTCTCCATTAAAAATTTCCAAAAAAAATTATTCAATTAAATAAACTTTTACAGTGGGCAAACAGTGGGGTGGAAAAAAATTTTTCTGAAAAACAAATTTTTTTGGACAACAAAAAATTTTGTTAGGTCTCCATTAAAAATTTCCAAAAAAAATTATTCAATTAAATAAACTTTTACAGTGGGCACAGAGTGGAGTGGAAAAAAACTTTTTCTGAAAAACAAATTTTTTTGGACAACAAAAAATTTTGTTAGGTCTCCATTAAAAATTTGCAAAAAAAATTATTCAATTAAATAAACTTTTACAGTGGGCACACAGTGGGGTGGAAAAAACTTTTTCTGAAAAACAAATTTTTTTGGACAACAAAAAATTTTGTTAGGTCTCCATTAAAAATTTCCAAAAAAAATTATTCAATTAAATAAACTTTTACAGTGGGCACACAGTGGGGTGGAAAAAAACTTTTCTGAAAAACAAATTTTTTGGACAACAAAAAATTTTGTTAGGTCTCCATTAAAAATTTCCAAAAAAAATTATTCAATTAAATAAACTTTTACACTGGGCACACAGTGGGGTGGAATAAAACTTTTTCTGAAAAACAAATTTTTTTGGACAACAAAAAATTTTGTTAGGTCTCCATTAAAAATTTCCAAAAAAAATTATTCAATTAAATAAGCTTTTACAGTGGGCAGAAAGTATAGACTTAAAAAATTTTTAAGCAAAAATTTCATATGAAAATTTTTCATCTGTTCAAGTGTCCATACACAACTGTCAGTATAGCAGGCACAAAAGGCACAAGTATAACATTTTCGGTACATATATGTATTTTCAAAAGAAACGTTAGTAAAATTTTTAAATCTAAACTGGTCACCTTATTTTAATTCAGCGCAGACACAAACCGTTTTTTTAACGCTCAACATATCCATAAGTAATCATTACAAACAAACAGCCTTTGAAGTGTTTGTGTTTGTGAGAGAGTGTGTGTTTGTTTGTTTGTTTTGGTTTTTGCACACAATTAAAAATGTGCATTATTAATTAGTTGTTATAATTACATTTAGAAAAATTCATTAATATTTATAGAATTCATAATAAATAATGAGACGCCGCTGAATATTTTCTTTTTTTATTTCATTGCAAATCGATTCTTAAATGCCACAATGAAACATCACTCAATATTTGCAGTATGCATTTCAGATTTTACTTTGCTTTTTATATTGTATACACATGCACACACACACATACATACATACATACATATATCTTGCGACGAAAATTTCATGCTCATTGGTAACCACCCGGTAAACTGTCTGTTAATTTTTTATTTATTTATTTTTATTTATTTATTTTTTTTCGTTATTATTGTTAAGTTTAGCTGCCAAGTTGACATTATTATTCTACCGAACCTTCATGTTTTTCAAATCTGAGTCGGTTCGTGAGGTATGTGCGCCTCCGTTTTTGTGTCCATATTCAGAGCGTGTGTGTGGCATATTTGACATGCCAATATTGAGCATTGAGTTTGTTTGACAAATTCTTTAAATTTACGAATTTGTTAAAATTCATTTTATTTTTTTTTCCTTTAACTCTGGTGTATTTCAGTAATTCACTCTTTTGATGTATGATGATTTGCTTGTGCGATTTGTAAACGAGGTAATTTTTATTTGTGTTCGTTCAATATTCAATATTTTGTAGCTGCCATCACAAAGTTGCTTAAAAATGTGTGACTGACTGACATTTGTTCATCCCAAAAATGTTCTGATGTGTGTGTTGTTTCTTATTATTTATTTATTTATTTATTTCTTATTTTTAAATGAATGGTCTTCTTTGTTTGGTGATATGTTTAATTATACATAATTATAGTAAAATATGTAAGTGAAAAATGTTGCAATATATTGATTAATATTTAATTGCACTTCTTCGGTTTCATAAGAGATGGAAAATATTTGTGTTCATATGTACTTATGTATGTATTTTTTGTTATGGCCTTAAATAATAAGGACCTTCCTACAAATATGGTAAAAAGTATAATTTTCCATGGAAATTATGTTTTTTTCTCGCAAAAAGGGAAACAATCAGCAGTTTGTTAGAAGATGATGATGGTGTGGGATTGTTGCAAACGATGATTAGTATTAAATGACAACTTTGCTGTTAAAGTATTGCAGAGATGGAGTTTTTTTTATTATATATATTGTAGTATTCAGTAGTATTCAATTCATATTAAAATACAAAAAAATTTCATATTAAAATCTAAGAAAACACGTTTAACTTGACATTTGATAATATCGCAATGATTTTGCTTCAAACGTGTTTCATGTTAATTCAACATGCTTCACAAAAACCTTTAAACAAAAATTCCTTTTGAAATAACTGCTTTTCATGTTGATTTAAAATTCCAGTTGGCTGGAATAGTTAGCACATTGACTAGAAAATCGAAGGTCCTGGGTTCGAGCCTGGTCTCTGACAGTTATTGAATAACAACACCACGCATTTTTCTTATGAGCATTAGTATTCTTTGTATCAGTTGTTGTGGGGAAAGTTCAAGTGATTAAGGCATAGATAATGGTCACTGAACTACACCGTCTTCAGCGGATACTAATGCTAATGTAACATCAGAGCGCCCTAATTCGTCGGTATTGTGTAGCAAAATCATCGTCGAAGTAAAATAACCAATAAAACACAGCTTCAGAAATCTAATACGCCTCATTGACACCAAAGGCGCTGCAGCAAACACTGCCTTATTAATAAAAAGGTGCAAAAGCAGAGTTGTAAAAGAATGAAGCTTTCCTCTATCTCTTCCTTCACCACCTGTCTTCTCTATCACTGTCCCTTTCCTAAAGAAGCTAACATCGAGTAATAATAGTAGGCATGTATTACCCGAGTGTTATTTCTCTTTAAAAAAAAAATAAAGAATGAACCATCATGTTGAATCAATTTCTATTTAAGACTGCTGAAATAAAACGAAGAACCATGTTGAATCAAAGTTATTTTAAGTTAAAACAACATGAATTTAATTTAATGTAGTAATTTGTTTTTTGTTAATTATAAAATAAATTACAAACGTACGTGATTGTGTGTATTGGCACAGTCACTAGTGTAATTTTTATGTTGAATATAGTTGGCTCCCTCGGCCAAGATTATAACTCGAACTCATAGTGTTGTAGTCAATCCACTTGCGGTTGCAGCTACAATCACTTTAAATATTCTTTAGTATACACTAAATAAATACCATCATGAATTATGTTTTGATTCAACATAAAATTTATTTGAAATTAAAGTTGCGGTTGAAAAAAACTGCGAAGCTACTTTGGCTTGTCTGAAAAAACACCCAGAATCTACGACTGGAATTGAAGATTTTTCGGCTATTTACACAACACGAATATCAAAACAAACAACGACAAAACAAGAACAAGTCACACAATTGAGCACAACAGTGCATTGTAGCTCTGAACAGAGCAAATAAACAGCATCAAACTTAAACAACATTTTATTTCTAATAAATTTGATATGATTTCCAATCAAAATTGCCTGTTGGCCGCCATATTGAACTTTGACTGCTGTCAGATCTTTAGTGCCAGTCCCAGGATTAAATCGATTGATCTAAGAATCATCTAAATCGGTCCACGCGTTCGATTTATATAGTGCCGCAAAGGAACACACATACATACATACAATACCCCTTGCGTCGCCCAAAATAATATAAATTTTATAAATTTTTTTATGTAAAATTTGACTTTCGGAAAATAGAAAAAATTATTATTTGGTTTTAATACTGAAATTAACTAAAAAGATTTCTTTGATTATTTAAGTGTGTTTTACTTTCATATATTTTGCCATCAAATGATACAAAATAAAAATTGTGGGAATTTATGTTCCTTAACATCATATACGAGTACACATATACATACATTGTACATTGTACGAGTACATACAGTAATATTGGAAAAAAGAGCACTTGAGATAAAAACTCAATATTTGATTAGATAAACAAAAGATAGAAACCCTTAAAATCTTTAACATGTTCTTAAAAGAAGAGGAGTATTTACTTTATAACAATGGCCACATTAATGACAATTTTAATACATACTAACTGTTACCTTAAGGACAACAAATTGTATGCCATTTAAATGAATGTGTTTTTTTTTATGTACTTATGTATCTTAAAGAGAAAAAGATTATTTAATTGTTATTATCCTTGTGCTCTTTAGCACAATAAAAGGATTCTTTTCTTGTTCAAACATATGCCCACATCTTTAAAACAATTATGTGATCGGCATATGTCATCTCATGTTGTAGTTTGGGTATTTAATATTTCTTTTCTCTGTTTTCTTTTTTAAACAGTTTGTTTTCGTTTTATCTTAAGGGGGCTTTTGTTATTTTCGATTGACACAAAATGAGATTTGGGCTTACCGCAATTGTGATTTTGAAAAGGAAATTGTCTACTTGAATTGGTATTTGGCATTAAATGTATGTTTGTTTTTCTAAAACAATTATTATTTCTGTTAGTAATTTTTTTTTTCTAAATCTAAAGTAGCATTATATGTTGTAGTTGTTTACTGTTTATACTAAAAATTAAATTAATTTTTTTGTGTGTTTTTCGCATCATTTTCTAGTGTGTTGTTTTTTGTATAATGCAATTAAGATAAGGATATGACTAAAATTCCAATTATTTATTTACTTTAAAACATTACATAGAATTTCCTGTTTCCGCTTTTTACTCTCTTATCTATATACATATGTATCTTCAGGATGTAATGCGGCGTAATATTTCCCTGCTCGTTGTTCGGGCTTTTTAATTATTTCAGGCTTGTTTCTTAAGTCTTTTGTTTTTTCAACGCAAATTTTTTTAAGCCTACAAAGGCTCAAAATTTAAATACTTTGAAAAGAGCTCAGTGAGCATATTGACAATATGATCATACCGATGATTTGATCATGCAGATTCTATGATTATTCTAAAATATGTGCGTAATATGTATATACATATTTATATAAGTTAATGTTCATTAGACTTGAGTCCAACTGCTGTTTTTGAGTTATTTCCTAGTTCGAATCAAAAGTTGTTTCAAATCCTTTTACTTTACACTGACATTTCTTCCCTGACTTTTGTCCAACAGGTCATTTTAGTTCAAAAGAGCTTTTGGGCGTTTTAGACACAAACCGATGATCAATTCACATTTAATTGAAATGGATTGGATAATAGGCTTCTACCCAAGTCTAATGACAAGCATGTATGACAACATGAATTCAATTATTGGAGCTGGGTCGATAGCGTTCGAACTCGTAAAGTCGGCATGCATACATATGTATTAGACTTGGGTCGAACTCATTCAGTCGGTCGTCTTTGACACAAACCTATAATCAAGAATGTGTAATTTAAATGAGTTTGATCATAGGTTTGTGTCAAAAACAACCCAATGAATGAGTTCGACCCAAGTCTAATATGTATACGAGTATATGCATTATTTCAAACATCCCTGTTAACCGACTTCAAAAAAAAAAAAAAGGAGGAGGATACCAATTCGTCTGTATTTTTGTTGTTGTAATGTTACTTCATAAACCGTTACACTTGCGAACGATTGTAAAATTTTTTTTGAAATGGTATAGCTTCCTTTTGATACCATTGTACAAAAAGGGGGCGGGGACACGCCCACTAATTTTTTTACTCGACTTTATAATATTTTACTTATTCGATTCGTACAGAACTTACCCAATACATTGGGCTCTCGTAATGACACAATCTCATAGTTGAAAAAATGGGCGGAGCCACGCCCAACAGCACTTAATATTATATATTGCATGCTTCTATTGGACCGATTTTTACGAAACTTGGCACACACCCTGAGCCCAAAAAAAGACACAATATTGCATTCAAAAAGTGGGCGTGGCTGCTCTCATTAAAATTTAATATTATATTTCACGTGCTTCTAATATATCGACATTACGAAACGAAAGAGTTCGATACAAGTCTAGCGCATATTCATATTCGAACCAGTACTACCATACAAAATACTGGTTTTAATAAGAAATATTTTGTTTCAAAATATTTTTTATAAACCCTTTATAAATCCTTAATAAGCCCTCAATAGTTTAAAGCCAGTATTTTGTATGGTCATACTATTTTTATATTATTAAAGTATACTATGAATATGCGCCATTTTATTCAACTCAATCTAAATTATTTTTAACTTTCTAGTGCTTATTAGGGAAGTCGGTTTAATTTATTTTTTTCAAGTTTTACTTAAACTATTTTTAAGCAATACCATAAACAACTTTACAGCGCTCTTTTAAAGTTTAACAATTACTAATTTAATCCTTGAAAATATATATTTGCTTAAAACATTTGTATAAAAAAGAAATGTGGCTCTCAGACAATAAAAGCCCTACAAAAATATTATGAAAGCTCCGTCGATTTTAAATGAAAATAGTTGAGAAATTTCTGATGCTGAGGATTTCCTTAAAATTTTACTTAAAATTCTAAAGTGACTAAAGCCCGAATATGTTCCTTCTTTGTTGGTTTTGTTTGTACCTGTTTTTGTTTCCCATAATTATGGCGACTAATAAAAACATTAATCGCTACTAAACGGGCATAATTAAATGCTCTTTTACCAGGAACTATCACCAGCTTAATAAGCTGTGTCAGTGCCATTATATTTTATGGTTTCTTTCTCATTATTGTTGCTACATTTTCAATGACTATTTAGCTGGAATTGAACACGGTTTTTGCTTTTGGTGTCCGCCTCAAAGTCGTACGCATACAAAGCATCGTAGCACATTGGAAAAGAAAACATGTAACACACACACACACATACACACATAGAATGATTAATAGCCTTAATTTAAGCCACACACACACACACGCATGAGTGTGTACATATGTATGTATGTACGTGCCAGTATGTAGGTTTCTGTATTGCCTGTATACAATTTAGGTCAAGCGGCCGTATAAATGGGCTCACTGCTTGGCTTGGCGTTAAAAGCGATGACTATGATAACGTTCTGATTCAGGTACACACACACACACAACTAAGGTGTCCGTCCGTGTTTTGTGATGATTAGAATGGGTGTGGCATCAACGGGATGAATTAATTATAAAACGATATGCATATTAAAATGAAATTTTAAAACTAATTAGTAATTATTAGTTATGAAAAGATATATTTTTTTACAACAACGCTTTTCGATATAATTTCTAAAAAAAAATTATGTCAACGCTTTCAGCTTATATTCCTAAATTTTAGAAAAAGAAAAAATCAAAGAAAAATATTCGGTATAAAATTTTACACACCGTAAGTCAGGAAGCTTAAAACACCAGTTGAGTTTAAACCACCCCTGCGCACTTCTACCGGAGGTTGGGCAAGAAACGATACTGAAAAAGGTAACATATTTGCTGAGCATTTAAAAACCGTATTTACCCCAAACACATGTATGGGTGTTGCTGATTTGCCATGTGTAGTTGCTCTACCCCCTCGTCCCTTAAAGTTTAAGATGCGTGATGTACAAAAACTAATTGCTGAACTCAACCCAAAAAAAGCTCCGGGTATTGATGAAATTAGTAATAAGATGCTGATGATGTTGCCTCGTATTGCAATTAGAATTCTGCTATTCATTTTTAATGCCATTTTAAGACTGGAGTATTATCCACACAGCTGGAAGCTTGCCAAGGTCAAAATGATTCCAAAGCCGGGCAAAGATCTTACCAAGGCTGAGTCATACAGGCCAATAAGTTTACTGCCAACAATGTCAAAGCTCTTCGAAAAGTTACTCATGATCAAATTGTCCCCAATTCTAACTGATAATGCGTGCATACCGGATCATCAATTTGGTTTTAGAAGTGAGCATAGCACCATTGAACAAACGCATAGATTGGTTCAATTTATAAGAAGAACACTCGAAGAAAAGAAGTATTGTTCTGCCCTCTTTATTGATGTTTCTCAAGCATTTGATAAAGTGTGGCATAGAGGCCTAATTTTAAAATTGAAGACATATCTACCAATAAACATTGTTAATCTTCTGCAAAGTTATATTCTTGCTCGAAAGTTCACTGTTGTGGAAGGAGACTTCATGAGTGCGTCCGAATCAATCTCATCCGGTGTGCCACAGGGGAGCATACTGGGCCCAGTCTTGTATTTGATTTATACTTGTGATATGCCTTTGAGCAGCAATATCCATACATCTACATTTGCTGATGATACAGCCTGCCTTAGTATGCACGAAAACCCTCACGAGGCTTCCCGATATCTACAAGAACATATTACACAGCTGGAATTATGGTTAAACTTATGGAGAATTAAGGTAAACGAACAAAAGTGTGTTCAGGTAACATTCACTCTGCGAAAAGATACCTGTTCACCCATTCGAATCAATAATCAAGTTGTTCCTCAACATTCACATGTAAAATACCTTGGTGTACACCTTGACCGACGGATAACATGGAAACACCATATTGACTCTAAGCTAACACAAATGAAACTAAAATTAACTCAGTTACATTGGCTGATTGGTAGAAATTCAACCCTGAGTCTAGATTGCAAACTTTTGATATACAAGTCGCTTTTGAAACCTATATGGTGCTACGGAATTCAGCTATGGGGCACTGCTTCAGCTTCAAATGTAGAGAAAATCCAACGAAGACAAAACAAAATTTTACGGTTAATAACATCGGCTCCATGGTTCATAAGAAACTCAAATTTACATCGTGATCTAAATATGCCACAAGTGACTGAAGAAATTGCAAAATACTCAGGCAAATATTTAACTAAACTCGAGTCACACCCTAATCCGCTTGCTCGAAATATCTTGAACTTTACCGGACACATCCGCTTAAAAAAGAAGGACACAAGGGCTCTAATACTTACCACACCAGATGAAACTGTTTGAAATTATTTTTTTATTTTTATTTTTTGCTTTGCACAACTCTTATGTATTATGAATTACTATCACTAAGTTTATGTCCGACACTGGTCGGGCCTAATAATTATATTTAGATTTAAGATTTGAATACTTATTGTTAGTTCATTTTTGAAGATACAATAAATAAATATATGTATGCATAAAAAAAAAAAAAAAAAAACAAAAAAAAAAACCGTAAGTCAGAATTCAACTTGAAACGATTAAATATGGATTTGTGGGAATTTTTAACACGACTTGTGTATACGAAATATGTAAATCAAACCCTAGTATGCGATTTAAGTCTTGACATATCGCACATTTACTCGAAAAAACGTCATAACTCAAGAAAACTAGTTTGCCAGGAAAGGAGTTTAAACATTTCAATTTACACACAATTTAATGGGAAAAGAAAATTTTATTTTGCTTTCACGAGTTGAGTAAACAAGATATTTGTATGAAATTTTTACACAATATGAAGAACGATATGAAGATAAATACTGAGCTATGACGCTCTTTAAGTAACTGAGCGATATGTATATACAGTGCATGTTCGGTTAACGCAACCAATAGAAATTTTGGGCTGTTGCAAAAACCGAGTAAAAAATGTCTATGCCTGTTGCACTAAAAAGCTTATTTTAAACCAAATAAAAGGTTTATTAAGGAATCAATGCATTTATTTAATTAAAATAAAGAATAAAAACAAATATATAATCAAATTAAACAAAAATACACATTCTAATATATGTAAAGTTGTACTGATGGTTGTTATCATGTTGGAAATTCATGTCTTTAACGGAAAGTGTGAAATTTGCGAAATTTTTTTAGATGACACATTTTATTAATAAAATATAATAATATTTTATTATTATTATTATTGTAAAAAATTTTGTTACTACAGGCATTTTGTTTATCACAAACAAATACTTTTTTAAACTACGCTGGTTTCAAAAACAGAAGCCTAGCGCAAAAATTATTTGTCATTCCTAGAACAGCGGTAAATAAAAATGATTTTTGTACGTAATTATGAGATTTCATGCACAAAGGTTTTTAGTTTTGAATTTATTTATAAGAAAACTAAAGTAAAAAACAAAAAGAAACAGAGAATCTTAATTTTGTTTGAAAAGTTGCATTAATTGGGGTTTTGTTTTTTGAAAAGTTGCGTTAACAGAGTCACCAATGTTAATAATTTGGGTGTTGCGAATACCGAGGTGTTGCGCTTATCGATGGTTGCGTTTACCGAATCTGCACTGTATAAATATCTGTCGTTAGGGATGAACTTCGAGCTTTAGTGTTTTAAGAGGCTTTTAATATAATTATATGGCAAAATATGTTTTAAAACATTTTGACGAGTTCTATCGCCATTTAAGGATACTTACTTATCCATATTTTCGAAAAGTTATAAAGAAGTTATATACCATAGATGTTCGTTAGATATAATACGGGGCCACCAGATTCCGAGGATGCGGCGTAAACATCTGTTTATAAATGCTTGAATTTTTTTTTATTGCGTTTGTGACGTACCAGGTTTCACAGTCATATAGCAACACTGACTTCACACGCGCAATATCGCAAAAGATACACAAACATCACATACACATCTCTTGTTAGTATACTCCCTAGATATTCGAATTTATCTACCTCTTCAAGGGCGTTGTTATTGATGAAGAGAGGTATGTTATTCAGCGATGCCAACTATTTATAACCCAAACGCGCTATTCACCTTCGCAAAACGAGCTAGAACGCGCTAAGTTACAGCATTGTCAACTATTTGCAGCCAAAACGCGCTATTTTCCTACGCTCGAAATTACATGACCATGTGCATTAGTAAATACAATTAATTTTTTTTAGATTTCTTTCTTTTCAGATTTTATAATATTGTTTCTTCAAAATTATATCATAAATAACTAAAATTGTTTAATACAGAATCAGAATTGCCTTCCAAATAATCGAAATCCTTAGTTTTTATTTTGAACCACCGACCAAAAAGAGGGGTGTTATATGTTTGTAGCGTGTATCTGTGCATCTGTGTGTCTGTCCGTGTCCACGTACCGACTAAACGGCTGGACGGAGTTTGATTTATTTTTTTTCTGTTTGAAAGGTGACTTCATCGGGTGGGTTCTTAGCTATGCCTTTGTACTTCAGTTGGAATAGATGCTTAATAAGTTATATAAATTTGTTTGGTCACGAGTAGGAGTACATATTTTTAGTTTAGTAAAATTTCAAAATATTTGCCATTTACAGTATTAAAATTGGTTTTTAATTCTAACCATAGTCAAGGGAATTTTATTTGCGTCAGCTGAATTATTAACCAATTTAAAAAATTTTATGAGATTTGAATACTAGAAAATTGTTAAATTTATGCAAAAAAAAGTAAAAAACAAAAATATTGAACTGAAATGATGATGACTTTATTCAAAACGCGCTAATTTAGTGCTTTTTTAAGTAAACGAGCTAAGACGAAAAAAAGCGCGTTTGGCATAGCTAAAACGCGCCAAATCTAGCGCGAAAGGCGCTAAATTGGTATCGCTGATGTTATTGCTGAAGTTCATTCTCATGATTTTGGTTCTCTCGCAGGCCAGCCTGACTTGCTTCATTTGTGATCATATGTTAGGAGTATATTTTAGATATATTAGAGCAAAAATAATTTCCAAAAAAACGGGGAAAATATCCTACAGTGCGACGACATGATTATTTGTGTTTTCATAAACACAAATTTAGTTTATTTTTGCCAACAAATATTCGCGTCGAAAAATTCGTCGTTCGTGCCAATTGTGTTCCTAGCATTAAACTCAATTAAAATTCTAAAGTTGACAGCTGCACTTAACATTTTTGTTTCACCAAAGATTGATCTTTTTTTTTTTTTTTTTTTTTGCAAAACTACGCTTAAATAATAGAAACGAGATTTAAAACACTCGATTTAACACACACACTTTATGAAATAAAATGTATGAAATATTGAAATTGATACCAAACCGGCAAAAAAAAAAGCAACTGCCATTATGCCATTAATTGCAATAATTTACGCTCGATTTGTAAAGCGGCAAAAAATAAAAAACACGGCAACAATTTACCAAGATCAATTGAAAAAGAGAAGAAATAAAAACTGTAAAAGAAAATGCAAAGCATGCGGCAGTATCGATTACAAAACGACTTCTGTTTAAAGTAGACCGAAACTTGTTCATTGTTCTCTCCGATGCCTTTACTATACTCGTATATATGTATGTATGTATATACACAGGTCAATTGCTGACTGCCACGACTATTTATAGTATTTGCCTTTTTAGATAGTGGTGTTTTTTTTTGTTTCGGCTTGCATTTCATTATTTATTTGTAATCGATATGCAGTGTTAACTTTAGGAGATTCTAAAAGATACGATCGGGGAAAAAAGATTTTTGTGTGTGTCTTAGGAAGGGATTTTAGAGAAAAAATAAGATAATGAAAGCAAAGTACTCGTATACAAATTTTAAAAACCCGTCGTAATGAAACATTTATGGGAGCAAACGGAGGAATATTTAAGAAGACAACTGAAACGATGGTTATAAGATGCCGTTGCACTGATACTATTAAAATTGAAAATTCACAATCGATATAAATGCTACAAACGCACACATATACACTACATACATTTATGTATGTATGTGTATGCGAATACATATCGCCCATTTACTCAAACAACGTCATAACTCTAAAAATTGAATTTTTGAGTTGATGCAGAATTAATACTCAAATCCTTTTTCATATTGTGTAAAAATTTCATACAAATATCTTTTATACTCAACTCCTGAAAGAAAAATAAAATTTTCTTTTTGAAAACTTTAAACTCGTTTTCTGGCAAACTATTTTTTTTTGAGTTATAACATTGTTTGAGTAAATGAGCGATATGCACATGGCAGTAGATGTTTTTGTTTTAGCCGTTTCTTCTGTTAAGACAAGATCTTTTGTGTTAACTAACGGGCGCCAATTTGAATCTTTAAGATTAAAATCATCATCAGCAGCAGCAACGGCTGCAGCTGCAGCAGCGACCATAGACTCACTCACAACTTCCCCAACAACTTGAAACAATTAGTGTATATTCTTTTAAAAACATACAAGATATAAAAAGGAAAATTATTGGTTGTGTTAAAACAGAAGCTAGAAAAGGTAGATTATACAAACGTATTAAATGATAGAGTTAATTGCTTCGTACAAGCGAGTCAAATATGTAAAGTCGATCGTGGTCGACTAAGATTCCCATTGAAAATTATGCATTATTTTTAATATAAATTATAAAGTGAACAAATATTTTAATACAAATCAGTTATCAGAATTTAATTGTATCAATTACACTTTTTAATCAATCAATCAATAAATAAATAAATACTTTAATTTATTAAGTTCATAAGGGGCTGTTCACATATTAAGTAAAGCTCAAGTAAGGATTTGTTACGATTTAGAAAATTTATACTGAAAATTTTTATAAAGCTGGGGGAGGATAGAAGGGATGTAAAAACTCCAAAAATAGCGTTACGTAATATGTGAATGGTTATTAAAAATGATTAATTGAAGGGTGATTTTGTAGCAACTGTCTTGTTGGCAACATTGTTTTTGGCAACTCAGCTGTTTTCGTGTATCATGTTACTGATGAACATGTTCAGCCATGAATCGACTTACAAATGAACAACGTTTGCAGATTATTAAATTTTATTATCAAAATTCGTGCTCGGTTAAGAAAGTGCATCCGTGCACTTCTTCCATTTTATGATTAGTTTGGACGAACTTCTGAGGTGCCTTTTTGGAGTCTTGTGACAAACTTTCGCACCAAATTTACATTATTGGACATTAAACCACCAGAGTGCGAATAGAGGAAAATATCGCAGCTGTATCCGCCAGTGTTGTTGATGACCGTGAATTATCGATTTGGACCCATTCGCAGCAATTGGGCCAGTGTTACTTCTTTTTTTTTTTTGCCCAAATGGAAGAATTGGACTTGGCTGAAATGTGGTTTCAGCAAGACGGTACCAAGCAAAACAATGGTCCATTTGAGAGTTGAGTTCGGTGAACAGTTTATTTCACGTTTGGGGCCGGTCAATTGGCCGCCTAGATCGTGCGATTTAACGACTTTAGACTATTTTTTTGTGGTACTATGTTAAGGCCCATGTCTACAGAGACAAGCCCGCAACGGTTGACGCACTGGAAGACAATAACAAGAATATGAAGAATTTATTCGTGAGATACCGGGCGATATGTTGAAGAGAATACATATGTCAAAATTGGACCCAGCGTATGAACCATTTAAGACTTATATGCGGTCAACATTTACATGAAATCATCAAATGCTTAAAATATTGCAGTATATAGACCGTTCTACCGACTCAAATAAAGATTTCATACACTTCTCTAAATTTTATGTGTTTTTTTTTGTAAATCAAATCCAAAAGCTCTTAAAAAATCACCCTTTATTGTTATTATTAATTGTTCATAAACAAAAGTTCAATTCACTCAATTAAATTTTAATTAAGTTTTATGATTGCAAAGAAAAGTATAATTATTGAGCCAATTAAATTTTTAATCGATTTTTGGTGTGTGTGTTTTTTTTTCAATTAAAGGTATTAATTGGAGAAATGTTTTTTTTTCTGTGCAGTTTTTGCTTTTGAATTAAGCAAAAAATTTTATTTTGAACTTGAACTCCATAACGAATTGTATTTTTAATCGACTGTAAAAAAGGATGAGGTTATCAATTCGTCATTTTTAAACCGAGTTTGAAGATTTCTTTTTGTCTAAAAGGGTGTAGCTTCCATTTGGTTTCATTGCTAAAAAAAAAGTAGGTGGGAACACGGCCACTAAATGTTTCTCTTTGATTTAATGCAGTTTTACTTATTGGATCGCTAAGAAATTTAGCACAGACCTTGGTCTTTAGGAATCACATATTAAACTTAAAAAAAAGGGTGGAGCCACACCCATTAAAGTTTAGTGTTATATTTCGGGTGCTCCTAGTTAACCGACTCTTACAAAACTTGGCACACACTCTGAGCTCTTGTTTTTAAAAACAAACAACTTTTTTTATTTTATTTTTTATTTTTACAGGGATGTAACGCTCAGGCAATGACTACTACTATTACTAGGTGTTATATTTTTTAGGAAAGGGATAGTGATAGAGAAGACAGATTGTGAAGCAAGAGATAGAATAAAGCTACATTCTTTTACAACTCTGCTTTTTGCACGTCTTTTTTAAATAATGTAGAGTGGCAGCGCCTCTGGTGTTAAGGAGGCGTATTAAATTTTTGCAACTATGCTTAGTAGCCATTTTATTGGTTATTTTACTTCGCCGATGATTCTGCTATACAATACCGACGAAGGAGGGCGCTCTGATATTATATTAGTCCATATTTACACTATGCAAGTCTTATTGCTAAGCTGATTAGTTTGACGGAGAGAGAGACGAGGGGAACAGTAACGTTTCTTTTCCCCTCGTCCCTCTTTCCTAACAAACTAATCAGCTTAGCAATAAGACTTGCATAGTGTAAATTAGGACTAAGTATTAGTATCCGCTGAAGCCGGTGTAGCTCAGTCACCAGTGTCTATGTCTTTATCACTTGAACTTTCCTACAACAACTGATACAAATAGCCACTAATGTACATCGGAAAAATGCGTGGTGTTATAATTTAATGACTGTCAGAGACCGGGCTCGAAACCAGGACCTCGGGTTTTGCAGTCAACGTGCTAATTACTTCATAATGTCCTTAAAAAGTGGGCGGGACCGTGCCCTTCCAAACTTAATATTATAATTCACCGATTCTTGCGAAACTTGACGCGCACCTTGAGCTCTTTAGAAAAGCGGATGGGACGACTTATACATGCCAAAGTGGGCGTGACAATGCCCCTGAACACTTCAAATAGGCACTGAAAAGTTAAAAGTACAGCTTTTAAATAAATTGAACCGACTTCATAAATAAGATAAAAATAATTTAAATTCAATTTGAGAAGTAATACTGATGCACACTGTAGAGTACAGCCGAATACAAATTGAAAAAAAAACTAAATAACGAATAAGACAAGTGATAAATGCTGATTAGGGTTTTTAAAAGCGATATTTATTGGTGTCTTGATAAAATTCCATCAAAAACAACTTTGACTAACACCATTTACCAAACGTACGTACGACGACTCACTACCATTCAATACGAAATTCGAAAATTGTAGCAAGAAAAATTCAAAACAAAAAGAATAAGAAACAAAAGTGGCACACAGTAGAAGTGCTCGATGATAATGATGACGATCAATAAAACTAAAGCAACAAATACACGTAAAAATGAATAAAATCGTGAGAAATCTTTAATACCAATCAAGTCCAAAGGCTGTCTGCATACATACATACATACATACACACAAGATGCATAGATAAGCTACAATTAAAAAATTCAAAATCCTAAAAAATCTAAACTTTCAACACAACTGACAATGATGAAGTATACGAGTATGCAGCAGCAGAACAAAAGAAATCAAAGCGATAAAAAAGAACAAACTAAAAATTGGAAACTTCTCAAAACGGCAGCGAGATAATTTCCATAATTTCCTTAAAAGTCATTCGATTTGACAGAACAACATTGTATTTTTTATTTTTATTTTTTCTTTATCAAGAAGTAACACAAACAAGAACTCTTACACTTAATCAAATATGTAATCAGTTCTTGTGAGGGAAAAATGATTACGACTATTTAGAGCTGCAGTGGACTTTCCAATACCTCACAGATCGTGTTGTTTTAAAGTAGCGATTTAACGAATGTGATACTTTAAATTAGTGGCTGTTGTTGTTGACGTTGTTTGATGTTAGTTGTTGCAACTAGAATAAATTTTATAGCACTTCTAAGGAATTTTGACAGGAACAACAACATTCCTAACAATGTGTTGTAAAACAAAGAATTATTGCTTCAGTTGAAATCCTTAGAGGGAAGGGTTTAAAAAAATACACTGAACAAAATAAATTTGATAGTCACCCCTATTTTGCATTTTGATTATGTCTTCGCATTCAGTTATGGAAAACTAAATCATAAGAAAAAAAAGAAGGCAAGATTATTTTAAAAAAAAAGCCGTTTCGCTGTCGAGTGTATGAAATAGGAACAGAAAAATTAAGCAATTTTCTAAAACAAATAAGAATTGAATATTCTGGCAATTGTAATTAAATACGAGTACATTTATCGGTTAAGTACTGAAAGATCAAAAGACTAGCAGGAAGATAAGCAAGAGGTATTTGCGATAGTACTATTCCAGTGTAAAGAATTCTGTCGCCCCGGAGGCAATCAGCTGACTTCTAAAGCGTGTTAATACAACAAAGTTTGTATACAATTCCGATGCGATATTTATATCGTGTATAGACACAAAGTAGCAAAACATTGTAACCAAGGCGAGCAGACACCAAGTGATCTTGATTCAGCATATCGTGCCGAAGTTAATTTTTTGACCAAAATCGATTATTTGCGATCGTAAATAATCGATTTTGGTAAAAAGACTAGTTCCAAAAAATTTGTCGGTTAAATTTTTTGGCGGTTGGGGATCGATATGGTGATCAGCTGTTAATTGCTCTTGTGTCAAATCAAAGCAAAACGTTCCTGACAGCTGGAAATTTTGCACTAACAAATATACAAGGCGAATATGCAGAGTTGCAAATCGAGAACACCTGGTATCAAGTCGCCTTGATTGTAACCATAAGCATTAACTTTGAAAGCTATGCGCCACTGCTTGCTTATGCGCGGCGTTCCTAATACTTGTCGACGATGTTTCTTGCATACGTTCAACTCAGTTTAGTCGTCTGAGAGTCAACCCAACGACATGTCAGTCGTTCAAAAATACCGATTTTATTCATTAAATCCAAAAGACACTAACATATTTATAAGGTTTTTTGCTTCTCCTGTGAAAAAAGTGTACTTGCTGGCTTTTGGATTTTAGGTGACGATATCTATTGTCATTCACAATTGCAATAACGGCAGAGTTTGTAGTTATCTTGAGGCATAACAATTTCAAGTAAATGTTTTTTGTGATTCACAATAATAAACAATAGTTTGGATGTCTAAGATTTGAATTGGCTCTCTCTCTCTCTCTCGGTCGCTGAATTCAGTGGAAAACGACAGCCACCTGAAGATCATATCAACATGCAACAATTCCTAGATTTTTTTTATATTTAGTATCTATTTTTTTTCTTCTTCTTTTTCTTTTTAACACAGTAGGCAAATGTTAAATAAATAACAACCCGCTATTAACAGCTGTACGGTGTGTATCATCGATCATTTTTTGTGCTGAAGATTTTATTTTCAAATTCATATCAAAGGTTTAATCTAATACAACAAGAGTTCTGCATAATTTGTTAGATGATCACATTGAATGACTTCAGTACATACGAGTAGTTATGGTGGTTTCCATGCTCATGAGTAGGAAATTAAAGTTAACAGATAAATTTTAAACTGTGTTTAACTTATATTGAGAACTATACCGATACAATTTGTCCGGTTAATCAGTATAGTGATGAGGGCTTTATAATGAGAAGAATTTTTATAAATAATTACGCACATAATTCAGACTAATGCCACAGAGGATACCAGAGGTGTCACGAGCACAAAGTAAGACGGAAGATAATTATGATTTTGTGGTGTTTTTAGAGGTCTCGCTCACATAGTCATCAAATCCTCTTTACTTTTTCTTTCGCGTGGTATTATTTTAAAGTAATTACGTTTTATTCCTTGTGGTCTCATTCGCAGCCTAGTTTTTGGAAATAAATGGTAAAAATTAATATTTGCGAACGAAAATGCTTAAAACAAAGTCTCTAATCATTTGAAATCAAATTATAGTCACTTTATTAATACTAATAATCCTTTTCGCATTGTGTTTTTTAATTCAATACCACAAATTCCTCCATTTAATTTTGTACAAATGTTCATGTGCTCAAGTGTATTTTCGTTTTATGCTTTGTGGTCTCTTCGTTGTTTGCTTTTTGCAAGTTCAAGTTAAAAATTAATATTTTTGAAGGAAAATGTTTAAAATTGAGTTTGTAAGCATTTGGAAACTAATTTTAATCACTTTTATAATACTAATAATATTTAACACATTGTTTTATTTAGTTCAACACTGCAAAATCTTTCATTAAATTTTGTAAAAATGTTCAATTGTTCATTTCACTAAGTATACATTTCTGCTGTTTGTTTTGATTATTGTACTAAAAATATTCAATAACAAACACACTATATTTGTCCCTTTTTAACAGTGATCAAATCAGATGATTTGAGCTTTTTTCTTAAGTCACTTTCTTCAACTCTGGTATCCTCTGTGCTAATGCATCCGTTCTACGGATGGAGCTAATTCCCATTAAGTTTTCTTGCTCAAACTACGATTTTATACTGAAATAGAAAGAAAAAGGTTATAAAAGCGACATTTCTCTTGTACAAACTCAAAACTTGAGCAAGAAAATTTGATGTCTGAAGCAACTAACAAACGCAGATGGCACATAGCGCTTTATAAAATAATTTGTATAAGATTTTTTGTAGCAAATTAAAAGAATAGTGATTAAGGTTCATTTTTAAACCACAACCAAAAAAAGGTGTGTTGTAAGTTTGTCCACGTAGAGATCAATCGGCTGAAACGATTTTGATTTAGTTGTATCTGTTTTAAAGGTGACTTGATCGAGAGTGTTCTTAGCTATGTTTGAAGAAAGATGTCTTAGATCTTTTCTAGATGTATTCTGTTGAATATGTGTGTCTTTGACGCCTTAGCTACCAAATGGCTAGACCGATTTTAACTTGGTTTCTTTTTCGTTTCGTTTCGTCAAGTCACCTTTACCTAATTTGCGGTCTCCACCTGACATAAAATGACTGACCTTAACATTAACTTCAAGTTAATGTTATGTGTAGACTGCTCAAGTTTATGCTTTTTTGAAGTTAAAACATTATTGTTAGTGCATTTGTTTTAACAACTCAGTTATAACTTCAAGTTACAGCAAAATTTCATGTCAGGTGGAGACGTAGATAATATCTGCTAGCCTAACTTGAAGAAAATCGGTCCAGCTGCTTGGTCTGTTCATTTAAATTTCGCCACTTAAGCTAACTTCATGCCAGGTTTTCGTTATACATAAGGCTGCAGATAAATAAGTATCTCTCATTACTTTGGGGGCCATTAAAAGAGTACTTCCCATTAACAAATCTCGAAAAGTTTTTGTTGGGATCATGCACAAAACCAATTTGTTCAATCGAAAATAGCTAACGAGTCTAAAAAGATATATTATTAATATTTTTCGATACTTCTAAAGCTTGTTTTTTTACAGTGTCACAACTTAGAGTTTCTTTGAGTAAACCAATTGTAGCACCCGCTGTGTGGAATGTGGCTCCGTCCTGTTGGAACCACATATCAGCAAGATTAATGCCACGTAATTGAGGTACGAAAAAAATTTCGAATCATGTTCCTATACCGTTCGCCATTGACAGTAACATTATGACCATCAACGTTTTTGAAGACATATGAGCCAATGACTCCGCCAGCCCATAAAGCGCACCAAACAGTAATTTTCTGTGGATGTAATGATGATGTCGACAAAAACTTGTGGCTTCTCCTCACTCCAAATGCGACAATTCTGCTTATTTACGTACCCATTCAACCAGAAATGGGCTTCATCGGAAAATGGAAGAAGTGCACAATGAGTTTGACGAATAGAACAATTATTTTGATTAAAAATTCCAACAATTTGCACGCGTTGCTCTAGTGTAACTCGATTCATAGTGAAATTTCAAAGCAAACTAAGCAGAAAGCAACTATCAGCTGTTAAATGGGTGCTCAAATAAAGCAGTGATGCCAACTCAAAGTTGTGACACTCTAAAAAACACCCTTTACTTACTTTGGATTTGAAAATAAATTTTAATGAATTTCTTATTTCTCTTCGCAAAGTATTCAGCTCCGTCACTGTATCGTATACTCACCTCAACATTTTTAATTGTTTTTATCACAATGATGTAAAATATCGGGGAAAAAATATTGAAACCTTTTATTTTTGTTGCCACGAACTTCTTTTTATTATTGTTATTATTTTTGACAGCACACAATATACTGCTTCATGACATTTAACTATTTTTAACATTTTGTATCACTCTCTTCTTTTTATTGTGATACAAATTTCTTGCAGTCGAACATTTTACGTGATACCACAAAGAAAAAATACCACAAAATTCGAAGCACATTTTCGAGAACCGTAATAAGGCTGATTAATTCAAATGGAACTCCCCACATAAAGACCAAAACACATACATATGTATGTACATGCATACATATGTATGAATGCATGATGTTTATTGTCTTTTTATATAATAACTCATTATTTTTGTTCCCCAAGTCTTATAGAATTCAATTTTTTTTGCCAAAAAGAAAAATATACATACTCGTACATATGTACGCATAGTCTACACCCCAGCATGCACTTTATAATCAACGTATGAATGTGTGTGAAGATCGGTATTTAAGCAAACGAAGGAGATCCTTATCTGCATGTTTAACTCGTTTTGGCATTTAGTTAGCAGGCGCCTAAATCACATTGTTATCGTATCAAAAATCTGTTTTATATTTGTAAGTACATATATTTTTTATTTTATATTTTTTTAAATAAAATAAATACTCTACTTTACCTACGGATACCGCTGCTAAATAAAAAATTAATTAAAAGTGGTTGATTGTTATAATCATGATCCTCTTGCGCAAGCTGGTGCTGATCATGTTCCATGTGCTCATGGATGCATACACATTATACCGACTCACGTTGTATGGAGGTGAAAACCGCGACTTTGTTACCCCTCTCAAGTCAAATTTTTGGTCTTTTTAATGGGTACTCCCAAAACATTTGAGGGGTCTAGCGATGATGATGTACTTTTTTAAATGTGTTGTCTTAGAACAAAATACGAAAATATTTAAACAAAAATTTAAAAATATACTTTTTAGACACGTTCCAGCTCACGAACGGTCATCGCTAGACCCCTCAAGTGTTTTGGGAGTACCCATTAAAGAGACCAATCTCTGATTTGAAATGGGGTAATCATTTTTTTTTTAATCAGTCGGTCTAATACAAAGTCAGGCAAACACATACAAATATAATATACGAATGTACGTGTAAAAAAGAGCATAACGAAGTGCCCAAGGGCGGCCTTTTGCTTATCTCTGGTCTAATATATAGGGTCCGCCAGATAACTTTTTTTTTGAAAACAGGGCGCGAAATATCGAGTGTAGCTTCGGCTGTGTGGCACGTAGCGCCGTCCTGTTGAAACCAAACGTTGCCAATATCCTCCTCTTCAATTTTTGTGAACAAAAATTCGTTCAACATGGCCCGATAACGATCGCCATTGACTGTAACGGCCACTCTTTGCTCATTGGCCCAATTATGCCTCTGGACAAAAATCCGCACCAAACAGTGACTCGTTTTGGGTGCGTCGGCTTTTCAATGTATGCGTGCGGGTTTTCTGGGCCCCAAATGCGACAATTTTGCTTGTTTACCGCTAAGATCGAAATGAGCTTCATCTGAAAAGATGATTTTTTTTGGCAAAATCGGCATCTTCTGTAAGTTGATCGCAGGCAATATTTCCCAGCGTTGTTCAAGCGTATACACAACCATATTCGTTCAGCGGAAGGATAAAACTAATTATCTGTCAAATCAGACATGAGCTAAGTGTTACCATTCACGAAATAAGCACTAGATGGCGGACCCTGTACATATATGTATGCATGTGTATATGTATAAATTGTAAAAGGGCTTATGCCCACGTCATACGAGTATTGTGCCATAACCACCAAAAAAGCTTAAGCGACATAATTTTCGAACGTAATTTTTTGACGAAAAGCGATTACTTGCGATCGTAAATAATCGATTATCGCCCAAAAATGATGTTCGAAAATAATGTCGCTTAAGCTTTTTTGGCGGTTATGGCACGATATGTATGTATGTAATTTTAATATGGATTTTTGACAAGATGTTAATCTATTAATTTAAGTTTATATAATTTTAATGAAATGAAAGTTTGTAAACCGCACTAATGTCAAAAGTTGTCTACATATGTAAACATGGTTACAGTGAGAGTTTTAATTGCAACTCTAACCCGCAATAACAGGTGACAACAGATTGTTTTTTTTTTCTTCTTTAATATGATGATGAATATGATTTACGATTTTCTTGACTTATGTTGGTTATAAATTATAAAATCTAATCGCTTTTGCGTTTGCATCTTTTAGTCATACATACAGTGTTGTACAAAAGAAAAGCAATAAATTGCCCATTTGAGTTAAAATTGTGATATTTTATTTATATATTTTTTATTTTAAGCAGCTATTTTCCCATGTCATACTAGAACACTAATGATAATTTGAAATTTATTTGCTGGAGGTCAAGCATTGTCTATATATTTCATTGGTGCTTAGCCAAATCATCAGTAGACTTTAACCACATTTTGAACAGTCACAAACATCTTATCTTATGCACAGACTTTCAAAAACTATTTGAGAATTCACAAATAATAATCACAAATAATAATATTTCTGAAAATCACAAGCGAAACACAAGGCATAGAAACTATAACAAAATCCCAGCAAATAATTTATATTCGATATGAATCTATTTTATTTTTCTACACCTTTATACAATTAGAAATCCATTGGATAACAATAAAAGTATTTATAAGGCAAAATGAAAAATAAAATCTAAATTTAACATTTAAGAAATTTATTATTCGACATATTGTCATAAGTTTATTTACTCTTAATGATAATTTGAAATTTATTTGCTGGAGGTCAAGCATTGTCTATATATTTCATTGGTGCTTAGCCAAATCATCAGTAGACTTTAACCACATTTTGAACAGTCACAAACATCTTATCTTATGCACAGACTTTCAAAAACTATTTGAGAATTCACAAATAATAATCACAAATAATAATATTTCTGAAAATCACAAGCGAAACACAAGCAATAGGTATAGAATAATAAATTTCTTAAATGTTAAATTTAGATTTTATTTTTCATTTTGCCTTATAAATACTTTTATTGTTATCCAATGGATTTCTAATTGTATAAAGGTGTAGAAAAATAAAATAGATTCATATCGAATATAAATTATTTGCTGGGATTTTGTTATAGTTTCTATGCCTATTGCTTGTGTTTCGCTTGTGATTTTCAGAAATATTATTATTTGTGATTATTATTTGTGAATTCTCAAATAGTTTTTGAAAGTCTGTGCATAAGATAAGATGTTTGTGACTGTTCAAAATGTGGTTAAAGTCTACTGATGATTTGGCTAAGCACCAATGAAATATATAGACAATGCTTGACCTCCAGCAAATAAATTTCAAATTATCATTAAGAGTAAATAAACTTATGACAATATGTCGAATAATAAATTTCTTAAATCTAGAACACTAATTCGCATTTAATTTTTTCAATATTGATATTTACGAAAAATAAAATAACGATTATACTTGAATGCATAAATCGATATTGTACAAAACAATAGTAAAAATTGACGAATGA
Source organism: Nowickia ferox (assembly GCA_936439885.1). Classification (NCBI taxonomy): domain Eukaryota; kingdom Metazoa; phylum Arthropoda; class Insecta; order Diptera; family Tachinidae; genus Nowickia; species Nowickia ferox. Next base: position 112,308,457 of record OW387024.1, on the reverse strand, counting down.
CATAATTATCATTAATCATAATTCCAACGGCCAACAGGCTTAGTAGCACTTATTAGTCCATATAATAGATTTAAAATTAATTCTAGTAAATGTTGTGGATGCTGCTTGCTTGATCTAGTCAGAATGGGAAGGAGTAGATATGGCTCAGCTTTCGAATCCTTAAAATTATTTAATAGTACAAGAAAAGTGGGCATTAATTGCTTAAAAGTATAACAAAAATATATATCTGCAGTTTTCCGATGGGATAATTACGCATTAAGTATTTTTGCGGACATTCGCGAAAAACACGCAATAGAAATCCATTTAACAAGTTACAGAACATGAAAATACTGTTGTGACCAAGAGATACTTAAAACAGAAATTAAGTAACTGCGTACATTTTTATTTTTCACTACACCATTTCCATTTGCAATTCAGAAAGCGACAATTGTGATTAAGATTAGTCAATTTTAATTCAGAAAGCGACAATTGTAATCCACATTACTCAATTATAATTCAGAAAATGTCAATTGTAATTAAGAAAGTGTCAGCAATTGTAAAAGAAAAAAAAAATTCAGAAAAGTGCGACGACTTTCACACGGACACGGACACTACATATGTACTCGTATGCAATACTATACGAACTTTAGCTTATATAATCCCATATCTTACCTGATGTAAAAATTTAAAAAAAAATTTTGTACCCGGTAAGGTTAGGTTAGGTTAGGTTAGTCTGGTTGGGCAGGGACCTCGCATAGACCAGTATTGATCCTTAGCGATACCAGCAGATGACAAGAAACCTGTCAGTATGGCAGCCTAGTTCGTGGTGCCTGTATCGAATGACTCCCACACAGATTTAACAAACCTTAGTAGTCTACACATTTCCATTCCCGATACAAGTTCAAGACTTCGAAAAGTATGATCAGCAAGATAGTCATATCTAGTGCGGCTTAGAGCCGGACAGTGGCACAGTAGATGTTCTACTGTCTCCAGTACTCCGGGTTCCTTACATTTCCTGCAGGTACCGTCAAGTATCTGTCCTATTTTGACGGCATACGAAGCCGTCCAGCAGTGTCCAGTTAATACCCCCACTAGAAGTCTACAGTTGCTTCTGGTTAGTGATAAAAGGAATTTAGTCGATTCCACATGATTTTATAAGTTTTGCAAGTTTTTGTCGCACGCCAACTTTCCTCCGCTTCTTCCTTCATCTTAGAGTCTATGATCCAATTTTTTTCGGTTTTTGGTGATTTTTTTAGAGCTTTACTTAAGTTTTTGGAATTTTTTCGGTTTATGGTGTCTTTTTTTAGTTTTGGCGTTTTTTCGTTTGCGCGACTTATTTTAGTTTTAGAGTTTTTTTTTAGTTTTAAAGGTTTTTTTTTTCTTTGGGCGATTTTCTTAGATTTTTTCGTTTTAAGCGATTTTTTCTCTTTTTATTGTTTTAGTTTAAGTAATTTTTTTAGTTTTGATGCTTTTTCGTGTTGGCGATTTTTTTTTAGATTTTTGTGATTTTGAGATTTTTTAGTTTTAGCTTTTTTGAAAATTTCAAGAGTTTGCCGCTGACAGTTGTCAAAATTACATTAACTGATAGAATACTTTTTAATTTTGATTTTTTTTTTGGAATTTCAGTATTAATTGGTCTAGTCTGCATAGAAATACACTAATTTTGAAAATCTCAAGTGTTTGCATTTTACATATTATTGCAACATTTTTTGTTGCTCGCTTTAGAACACCCTTTAATTTGTAGTTGTCACATATTTGTTGTTGTCACGGCCAAAGTTTTGCAGCCAGACGGACAGCGTAGCGAAAACAATAGGGCGCCTTTTCACCTTTGGTGTACGGAACCCTAAAGACGCTGAAAGGTTTGCGCGTATGTTCGCAAAATGTCTTCTATTTTATGATGAGTGCACATCTGGTACAAAGTAAATTTATATCAAGTATATGCAACTACTCAGGTGATTAATTTTTTTCTCGTTTCGTGGCAATGCCTGAATGTCAAAAGTTGTTTACAATGTTCGTACGCCATTTTGTTTTCTTTTGCTTTGTTATACACAATTGTGTATACTGAAAACGTATGTGAAAAAGTTTAAATAAATTTTTACTTAAAAAATGTGTTACAAAACATTTAAAAATAATTATATTTAATTATTAAAGTATATATGTATTCTTTATTATACTTATTTCACATATTAAAGGTTTATCAATTAATAAATTTACTATGGTTTTGTCTATCCATACATTTTCTTTTTGTTGTATGCAGATCTGGGACTATTGCATTAAATAAGCAAACGCATTGACCATTTTACCATACTAAACCAAATCAATACAAATACAAATTTATTACATTAGCACTAACTTTGATAATATTAGTGCATTTTTTTTTTCATTAAACTAAAATCCCTTCAAAGTAATTTATGAATATTGCATTGTTACTTTTATTTCACTATTTTTTCACCACTTCACACATTATGAAAAGTATTATGGCATTATAGTGCAAAATACAACGTAAATGTCTACATATGTACATAAAAACATACCTACATACATAAATATGTAAATTTTTTCCTATGTACACTACGTTTTTTATAATTTTTTTGAGAGATGTAATTGTTCCAAGCGGTAGTATTTTTCGTTTATAAAATCACCATTTTTTAAGATATAACTACAATAAATGAAAACCTAAGTTCTGATCTTTTGTCAATTGCACGGTTTTCTATATAAGGTCAAGATGCAACGTACTTGAAGTATGAAACTTTTTAATTTTTTCAATTGGTTCTGAAATCTAGTTTGTATTTATATTGACAGTTTTTCTTTTCTTTAATTTGTACGTACATACTTATAAAGGTGCCCTCAATGAACTTTACTGTATTTTTTATTTTATTATTTGTGCTATCTGATAATATAGGTTAACGTTTTATTCAATATTACTGCGTACAATATTTGATAATGCAATAATATTGCATTACTTCATGATGACTAAGCACATCAATACAAAATCAGTGCATTTTTCGCCATGCTAATGCAATATTAATCCATTACTTTTAAGAGATTTTATTGAAGTGAAAAATAGTATTAAATAGCATTAAATTTAAATTTGCACTAAAATTTTTGTTTTTCAATCAGTGCTTATTCAAAAGTGATGCAAGTTGTCCAGGTCTGGTTGTATTCATCTGTTTTTGACATTCCTCCATTATTCTTACACAAACAAATAGCCTGTTGTTTTTGTACTTTCTTAGTTGTTGTAGACCTGCATATACTTTATATAAATATGCTTTGATCTGGTATTTCTTACGTTGTCATTTTCAAAATATGAACAACGCCGTCCACATTATGATTTTTTTCTCATATGGAAAGCAATGCCATACAAGGAAAAATATCGGAAATGCCAAACGTTGCCACTAGTACACACTAATGCGATGTCACAAAATGCCATAGTGTGTATCCGACATTAGTTATGTTAGTCCTTCCGAAAAATTTGCATTTAGTGGTGTAAATGTTGAGGCTTTTAGTTGCATACGGCTCTGCATTATTTTTATAATTAAATCTCTAGAAAGACGGTCGGTCTTCTTCTCTGAAAAAGAAATTCACACATTTTAAATTTCTTTAATTATATTAATAGAACAACTTGATGCAATTTCAAAACAGTTTAATTTTCAAAGTAAATAAGTATTGTTTGTACTCCACTCACTTGTCAGAAACGCCTTAAATGATCATATAAGATAAAAAAAATGAAAAATAATAATAGCTACCCAAACAACTAAATATGAAATATTAATAAAGTAAAATGACGAGTAAACGAGGAAGAAAAGGGTAAATAAAAATGAAAACATGTGATCATGCGTGTTTCAGTGGCGCCAACACACCGCCCGCTGATTTTCACAACCTTTAAACTGAAAAAGAAATAATCAAAAGACAAAATTCTAAACAAAATGTATCAGACCGAGCAAGTTCTTTGAATTATAGTCAATGCTGTACGATGTGGTGTGAGACGTAAATCTATAATATAAAATCTTAAATTTTATGATACATTTCTTGTAAAGAAAAAAAAAACTAACAGAAAAAGGTGTCTTAAATTTCACAAAAGGACATCAATCAAAATAAACATTTTTCAGTTTATTTATGTATATTATTTCTTTTTTTTAATTTTGTTTTGTGAATGACTTTTAAAAATGCATCATAATTAAAATTCACATAAAAATAAAACGCGAACAACAGGTATCACTCGCATGCGTCATTCAATCAATATACAATCATAGCACGACAATCGAACAAGTGTAGTCGTCAGTCGTCAGTCGTCGTATCCTACAAGCTACAATAGAAAATATAATACGGGCGTATGCATCCATCAATTTAGTTCCCTATTTTGATGATGTTGATGATGCTTGGGGTCATGGATAATTTTGTTTGAATTTTTTGTTTCTGGCCGCTTTGTTTGTTTGGTTTTTCTTTTGGAAATTAAATTGTTTTAACAGTTTTCTTCGGTTTGTTTTTATGGATTTATAATGATATTTTTTAAATTGTTGTTGTTTTTGTTTTGTCATTAAATCTCAAGACAAAATCATTTATTACATTTCTTATAAGATTTTAATATTTTCATTTGGTTTTCCTAATTTAATGGCTGATGATTGATTGATTTGTCGTTGTATCATTAGAATACTCGTAGATGCTCATTTTCTTTTCTGTATGTACTCGTACGATTTCCGTATAAAATTTCAAGCGGTTGGTTTGTTATGTTTCATGTAATAAATCAACTGCAAGTATTATTTTCGTTAATTAAATGGCATGACAAAATATTTTATTCTCCTTTTCATTCATTTATAGATTTAGTTTAAACTTTATGTAATTGCTATTGAATTACATACATACATATGTTTAGCTTGTGCTAACAAAATAACAATATATATTGTAAATTGTCTAGACACAAGTAGTATCGATGTCGCATTTCAAAAACCAGTACAATAAATTTTATTGTTATGTTTACAAGCTTACAAGCCAATTATAATGCTTACAAGTCATTTTAGTTTATTTGTGTTTCTAGCCAAGAAACTTTTATTCATTTTATATTTCATTCAAAAACATATTTGAATATAAACTTAATTAAAACTTTTAATGGGAACAGTATCTTTGCTTTACACGTGTAGTCGGTGTTATTAGCAGGAACCTATTTTTTTTATGAAAATACAAAAAATATGTAGATAATAGAGGTGAACACAAAATATTTGCTTGCATGCATTAAACACATTCACCACAGCAGGCTACCGACTACAAAATGTCAAGTATAGAATACACATCTTTATATGCGAGTGATTCTTTTGAAGACAGCAAGGCAACAGGGCGGCAGGTTGTTGTCTATGCTCATTTTGTCGTTGTAGTCCAATTAAACTAATTTCTAATTCTTTGGCTACAGTATAATACAAAATGTTGAATGAATAATATCGTAGAATTATTTCATATTATTTAACTTGCCTTTCAATTCCATTCAATTTGAAATACACTCATGCATTAAACACATTCACCACAGCAAGCTACCGACTACAAAATGTCAAGGATAGAATACACATGCTTATGCGAGAATGATTCTTTTGAAGACAGCAAGGCAACACGGCAGCAGGTTGTTGTCTATGCTGATTTTATCGTTGTAGTTCAATTAAACTAATTTCTATTTCTTTGGCTACAATGAGAAAATTCAGTGTTGCCAGTATAATACATAATGTTGAATGAATGATATCGTACAATTATTTCATTTATTTAACAGAAACAATATCCAAAAATTGATGTAAAGCATAAATTGATTCACTTACATACTTTTACGTCATATATGTACATTTTGAAAGAGTAATTTTTATAAATGCGAAATATTTCAAGGTGGCAATACTGAACTATGTACATATACTTAAATATAAGGTGCATATGGTGCTGCTGCCGTCTCCAAAATAATTAAGTAGCTGGCTACGAGGCGACAAATGCTGCTAGCTTCATTTGAAGTCGTGTGTTCGTGTAGCCTGCTGTGGTGAATGTGTTTATTGCATCACACGTTTTTTACTAACACACTCAAACTTTTTAAATTTAAAACTAGATTGCTTTCAAATTCACCTATCCATTTATATGGCAATTTAAATAATTCAATTAGAACAGCTAGTCACAGCACACCTTGATTGAAGCTACAAATTTGAGTTGTATCTTCGTCGGTGGAATTTAAAAAATGAAATTGACTATCAATTTGTGTCACAACTATCAATTTCAAGGAATTTTGACACACAGTATGTGTGATGAAATTGAAAGCGATTTATTGAAACGATATCCAAAAATTGATATAAAACACAAATTGTTTAATTTTTATACTTTTACGTCATATAAGTACATTTTGAAAGAGTAATTTAATTTTTATAAATGCGAAATATGTATTTATACTTAAATATGAGATGCACATGCTGCTGCTGCCGTCTCCAAAATAATTAAAAGCCGCTGGCTACGAGGCGACAAATGCTGCTAGCGGCATTTGAAGTTGTGTGTTCGTGTAGCCTGCTGTGGGAAATGTGTTTATTGCATAATCTGTATATAAAATTGAGAGCAAGTAGGAGTGTAATTCGTATGTGAGGTGTTTTGTGGGGATGCCTGGTTTAAATACAGCAGTTTATTTTTACAAGCTTTTTAAGAAAATAACTTGAATTTTATGATGCCAAAACTTTAAAAATAATTGAATAATCTTTATAGAATTGAAAAAAAAACATTATTCTCTTTTCTCTAGTTCATTTCGACTTTCGAGCATGTTTGGCGGCATTGATCAAAAAGAGAAATCATTATCTATTTTGTCTATGGATTAATTTTTTTTTATCGGAAGACTTTTAATGTCATCATTGTTTTATCTGTTCCTATTTTATGGTCATCACAACTAACTTTCAGAGGATTAAAAAATCATCATTACGCGACTCCTATCTGCAACTTCTTTCACACTCTTACGAGAGAGAGAGAGAGAGAGAAAGAGAGAGAGAGAAGAAAAACAGAACTAGTAGCACCACAAACGATCATACGCATCGGTGATTTGGCAAAAGAAACAAGCCGACATTGTAGAACAATGAAAACGGTCAATGAACAAAGAGATCCACTTTATTAACTACTTGAGATTAGAACTGATAAAGAGATAATCTCTCAAAGTAAAGAAATGCATACAAATTTTAGTTAGAATATTCAGTAGCGCTGCACGTGTAACAAGCATAACCGCCCCAATTCATAAACGTAAAGCAAATTTCAAAATTTCTTTTCTTTCTCTTGAGTTTACGCATATTTTTTTACCTTTGCCAGCCAGCCAGCCAGCCAGCCAGCTCCGTGTTAAAAAGTATTCCTGTGAGTGTAATAGATCACAGGTAAATGTGTCTGAGTGGCTGTATGTTGTTTGGCAGGGGTTGATGATAACGATAACCATAATTATTGGATGTGTTGCAGCAGCATGTTCTCTGTTGCGAGTATGATTGAGTTGATGTGTGATGGGTCGGTACATTTCTTTTCTTCTTTGCATTTGTTATTGTGTATTTCGTATTATTGTTATTATTATTGTTATTATTTGAAAATGAGGTGAGATCAATAGACGGCTTATCTCAGTTGAAAAAGGGCCGACATGTATTTTCCTTTGTAATTTCAAATACCATTACATATGCTTTTACAGTGATCAAAGCCCAAAAGTCTGAAACGCGAAATACTCGTAGATGATCACTTGCCCCGTATTAAAATGTTGAAACATTAAAAAGAGTCGTATGTATTATTTTTCTTCTTCTTCTTCTACTTCATAATCATTGAAGCGAATTTTTAATCCAAATTGGTATTGGCTTTCATTAAAACATTTTCCTTTTGTTTTCTATTTATACGATAAAAGTATGCCGCCATTGTATGGATGAGTATGATAAGAGCGCCGCATACTCCACCACGCCTCTGTTCTGGCACAAATGCTGGCAGGGCAGAGGAGACTTTCCCAACTTCATCACAAACGTCGACACTCACAGCGCTGGCAATTTTACAAAAGATTAGTGTGAAGTTGTAACCTTTTAATTGTGAGAAGTTTACGCTTTTCACAAATAATTGATACTTTTTGTTTATGAAGGCTTTCTTTATATTTATGTATGTATGTACTCGTATGCTGCTGAAATGTGATGAGATTTTATTTTAATTTTTTTTTTGGATTTAGTTTGAAATTAGAATATCAAGAATTTCACTGAATTTTTTTTTAAACATATTCGTACAAACCTCTACATAATGTTAAGGCAGGAGACAGATATGTGTAATCTTAAATCTGCCCTCAAATATAAAGTTTTGACCAAAATATTCATATAATTTTCAGTTAAATATTATAAATTTAGTAAAGTGCGACTGTGATTCGCACACTAAGGATTCCGTACGGACACTGCATTCATATGTAATACTATAAGAAGTTTAGCCTATATAATCAAATTACTTACAAAAAAAATTAAGTATCCGGTAAACTTTTTTTGCGGTTTTTGGCGATTTTTCTAGTTTTGGCGGTTTTTCTTATTTTTGGCGCTTTTTTCGCTTTTGGGCTTTTTTCGATTTGTTAGCATTTTTTAGTTTTGGAGTCTTTTTTAACTTGGGCGCTTTTTTCGGTTTTTGGCATTTTTTTCCGTTTTTGCGGTTTTTTATTTTAGAATTTTTTTAGTTTACTAATTTTCAAAAATTTCAAGAGTTTAACGCTTTTTTAATTTTTTGGCGATTTATTTTAGTTGCAGCAATTTTTTTTAGCTTTGGCGCTTCTTTTAGTTTTGGCGATTTTTTCGATTTTTGGGATTTTTTCGTTTTGGCGTTTTTTTATTTTGGGATTTTTTAGTTTTAGCGTTTTTGGAAAACTGCAACAGTTGAGCTCTCACGATTTCCAAGGTACAGTAAGTTGTGAAATTCCATAGTAAAAATAACATTAACTGATAAAACACCCTTTAATTTGGATTTTTTTATATTTAAGTGTTAATTAATTAATTGTAATAATTATAATTGTATGTTTATTACATGGAATTTTAACATTTTCCTTGCTCGTTTTGGAACACCCTTTAATTTTTAACTGTCATATGCTGCAGCGTCCAAAGTTTTACATACTCTGTCAAAATTTCAGGTCCGTAGCTCTTACGGTTCTCGAGGAAAAAGCCTGTGGCTGGCAGACGGACATACTAACAACATAGCGAAAACAATAGGGTGCCCTTTCACCTTTGGTGTACTACGGAATCCTTAAAACCAAGTTATTGTATCCAGCAGACCTATTCTATAGTTCGCTAAAGCTAAAGTTGAATTCGATCGCTAAAATGCTAAGCCCAATATAAAATTAAAAATTGTTGAAAATGAATTGAATAATTCTGCAGTTTCTGAGCTTTAAGGAGGTGTCACAGAGCTTAAGTCTGGAATTTGGACTCTATATCCCTAAAAGGGGCGGAGCCACAGATCCCCCAAAATGGGCAACCTTGGGTGTTTTTGATCTCATAAGAAAGTGGATTTCTCTATCCAAGAACTAAAAAAAGTCTGCTACATTTATGCAGCTTCGCTTACAGTTTAAAAAATATTCGAGAAAAAAATATATATTGGCTTTTTTACCAACCTTGGTGCACTGATCTGCTAATGGAGATTTAGATAAAGAAACTTATTATGGGTTAAGAACAAAATTTTTAACATTTAGAAAAAAGTTTGGCATGAAAAGCACAATTAAGTCAAAAGTTATACGCAATTTAAATTAAATTTTTGAAAAAAGTAGATTTTTTGCCGTTTTTTGCAGAAAAAAGTGGGTTAAATATTTCGCTTTTATAAAAAAATATTGCAAAAATTCCAACCCCATATTTTTATTTATTGAAAAACGTAATACTATAAGAAACATTACAAAGAAATTTTTTGTTTAAAGTTTTCGTTAGTAAAGGTGCCAGATCGTTTTGAAATAGACATATTTGTTATAAATATCAAATGTAAGACCTTTTTCCCAAATTTAAAGGCTGGAATCAAAAAATTTGTCATGCCACATTAAGACATGATATGTTTTTAAATATTTCCTAAAATATTATCTGCGCCCGGCAGATAAATAAATACAGCTGACGTGTGGTTTCAGCAGGACGGTACCACGCGAAACAATGGCCCCATTGAGAGGCGAGTTCGGTGAACAATTTATTGCACGTTTGAAGCCGGTCAATTGGCTGCCCAGATCGGTGCGATTTAACGCATTTAGACTATATTTATTGTGGGGCTATGTTAAGGCTCTTGTCTACAGAAACAAGCCCGCAACGATTGACGCACTGGAAGACAATATTGAAGAATTTATTCGTGAGATACCGGCCGATATGTTGGCGGTAGTATGCCCAAATTGGACCCAGCATATGAACGATTTCAGACGTTTCCGCGGTCAACATTTACATGAAATCATTTTCAAACATTAAATTATATTATAGATCGTTCTACCGACTTATATGAAGATTTTATAAATTTATTTAAATTTTATGTGTTTTTTTAATCAAATCCGAAAGCTCTTAAAAAATCACCCTATATATATTAATTTTTTTCATATAAAAAATAATGTATATACATATGTATCTAAAATTGTTCATGTTCTCTTTCAACATTTTAAAATTTTCTCACCAACATTGTGTTTTGGAGTTACAAATTTAAAAAGAAAACTGTAGATGTCTTAATCACCAGAAATCCCATCAAACAGAAACCTTTTGATAACATTTCTTCGTCAATCTACTAAACTCAGGCACTAAATGTCAAACTCCTCAACACTAAATCCATTGACAGACAGATGAAAACATCCGCCAGAGCACGAAAAAAAAACGGAAATTTAAATTTTTTTAAACACAAACAATTCTAACACTGTTTCGTTGTAGCTCGGAGATAAAAATGAAATAAAAAAAAAACAATGAACAAACTCTTAATGCATTTTACATTATCGACTTTGTTGTAAAAAATTATACATACATACATACATAAATTTACTAAAATTGTGTAACAATTTCTTTTAAAGTGTTAACTTGGTCAAAATTGATTTTAAAGTTGAGAGCTGGAGAATGTGTCGTGAGATAAAAAAAAAATTAAAAGAATGACTCAGTAAATGAATGAATGAACGAATGAATGAAAGAACGGTGGCGGCAATGATCAAACAATTTAATTTTCACTAAAATGCAGGAGGTAAAATGTTAAAAGCCAAGTCCAGTAGTCAAGTAAAGAAATTACCGATAAGCAGCAGACACTATTTTCTTTTTCCTCCAATCATTTAGTAATTGGTTGTCTTAATATTGATGACTTCTAGTTTTTGGTTAAAAATATTTAAATTGTCAGTTGAACACACTTTTACAACAGCCGCCTCTCATTTCTCTTTGTAAGCTTTGCTTAAGATCTAATTTTAGTCAATGTTTTAAGTTGGAGAAAGTAAAGTGGAAGCTACATATATTTTTTTTTTATAGACTACAATAAAATAATTATGATAACGGCAGCAGAACTATTCATTTTTTATTTATTTATTGTGATCAGGTTAATGCTTTAAACGCATGCGTGGCTGCAAACGCCGCTCATAGGGGCCAAAAGCGATCATTAATTAAAAAAAAGGGCTTAAAAACTGAAAGTAGCGAGTACTTAAAGTGCATAAAATTTTATAACGCTAGGCAAAAAAATTAATGTCCTATAGTTAAGGATACTTTTGTAACGATAGCATTTACTTAATTAATATTTTTAGAAACAAACTTTTTGCACATTTTATTGGATTTCCCATCTAAATCAGATACAGCGTGGTTAAAACTTAGAATCTGATCGTGGCCATAGAAATAGCTTCGTAAGGATAACTTTGTTCTCTTGGTTGATTGTCCTTTTCTTATTCGCGGAATCGCTAAAATCAGAACTATCGGTTTCTAAAAGATGTTGAAGCTCCTTGCTAAGTTGGCAATAATACGAATGGGACATATAAGCCCAGCGAAAATCCCGAATGGCCAAACAGAACAGTAAAGCTTATTGCAAAAAACATAGTTGAACATTTTTTGTTGCAAATATTTCAGATATATATATGTGATTCGTCAATGATGCTGCACCTTTACTACAACTTCTCATCAACTAACACTAATATCTCACATAATAATCGTTCAAAATCGGGTACCTGTATTTATTTCAAGCTTTAAAACTATAAAGTACTTCTGGGACATTTTGAAATACAATTTATTTGCTACAGACAGTATATAAGACTTTTAAAATTTTCTCTGGGACGTATTGTCGCAAAGGGACCGCAAGGCTTAAAATTGAATAATGTAAGAGAAAATTTAAAAAATAAAGAAAAAAAAGAGCTAAAAAATATTGCGTAATTAAAGATTATTTTACCTTAAACAATTTTGAAAAATTATAAATTGCAAACTACAGCATTCGATATCGAACAACTTTTTCACAAATTTTTAATTGTAGCTTAAGCGACTTACATTTCGAACTCGTTTATTTGCGAGCATAAATAATAGATTTTCGTCAAAAAACGAAGTTCAAAAAAGTGTCGCTTAGTCCATATTTACACTATGCAAGTCTTATTGCTAAGCTGATTAGTTTGAAGGAGAGAGAGTGAGACGAGGGGAACAGTAACGTTTCTTTTCCCCTCTTCCCTCTTTCCTAACAAACTAATCAGCTTAGCAATAAGACTTGCATAGTGTAAACTAGGACTTAAGCTTTTTTTGGCGGTTATGGCTCGATAATATGGAACATTCGTAAATATTTCCCTTAACGATGTCAAGGATCCTTTCAAAAAAAAAAAAAAAAAAAAAAAAAAAAAAATATTCATAATTTAATTTTTTTTTAAGATTGAAGTGTTTCTTAAGAAATTTTAAATTTTCTTGTTATTTATCAAGTTTTATCTGAATTTTTAATAAGCACAATTTTTGTACAAAAAATCTCTGTTGTTTGTGCATCTAATCTTTTGCTCAAATAAACAAAATTAAATATCAAATTAGTCATACAAATTCAAGGAAAGTACAAGTGAAATATGTGCGTATGTACGTGAGTACAAGCGCACGGCTCTTAAGTTTAAATAGAAAAAACAAAACACAACAACAAAAAAACCAAAATGTCCAAAATAAAATTTATGTTATCAACACAGCCTTAATATGCACATACGTACATACGTACAACAAGTGCTGCAGGAGATATTTTTTCCCCCCACCAAATATTTTAGTGTAAATTATAAGATTCCAAAAGGTATAAATAAAAATGGTTTTTGCCCATGAGCGTATGAAAATAGAATGTTGACGGAATTAAATAAATAAGATTAAAATTATCAAGATAATAATAAAGATTCATTCATGCCATTATGGTTGTGCGTTTCCCATTAACGCTTAATCAGCCAAAAAATACAAAAATAAAAATCAAGAGCCATGTTGAAATATGTATGTATGTATGTATGTTTTTATTTACTCCTGCTACAAATGCCACCACCAACAAAACTTTCATAATACAACCAGCCATAATAATAATATTAATAATAATTTCAATGCAGTAGCTACAAAAAGATGTGAAAAAGCTTAATTTGTTATTAACAATAACCACACACACACACACACACCCTCACACACACACTTAATTACTCGTAAGCGTACAGACCCAAAAGATTGGTTATCTCGATTTTTCTGTAAGTTTTATTATTTTTTTCGTTCCAACTTAATTAAATATTTAACAAAGATTTAGAGTATTTTGTCACCTTAACTTTGCTGCAGTAAAAAAATACATAGATTGAAAAAAAGATACAGAAAAATAAATTTATTAATAAGGAAAACAATTTAACAAAATAACAAGAAAAAAAATACAGAAGTTGTGTTCTTCACTTTTCTTGGCAACTTTGTTGTTTGCCAACGCAATTTATTCACAAATATTTACATATTTTTGAAAGGGAAAAATAATAAATTCTAATCTAAATAAAATATAAATAAACAAATAAATAAATAAGCTTAATGTACACATTGTGGATAAATAGGAAGTTTAATGGTGATTAATTTAAAGGAGCAAATACTCGTACATATGCATCTACGTAGTTTCTTTATTTTATCATGCAACTTTTCTTGAGCAACAGCAATTGCCCAGCCAGCAATTTTTGAAATTTTCAATCAAATTCTAGTCTTTTTTGACTCCTCTGCGCGATTAAAAAGCTAGAATATGCGCTCATTTTCTGATCATAAATTATACTTTTGTCGGTAGAAAAACGTGACTGCCCGCGACTCTTCTTTATAAATCATTTATGAGTCTTTTTCTATATTAGTTTAGAATCATTTTCGACCCATTTTCTAGTAATATTTAAGGTCTTTTTCGAATCGTTTTCTGATCATTTATTAGTCTTATTTCGCTTCATTTTTTACTCTTTTTCGAATTGTCTTTCAGCCATGTTTCTAATCGCTTACGAGTCATATTTGAGAAATTTATCAGTCAGCTTATGAGCCCTTTTATTGTCATTTATCGGCATATTTCTATTCATTTGGGAGTCTTTTAAAACACCTGGATGATTTGTTTTTGATTAAGCATTTTTCAGTCTTCCAGGTAAGCGAAATATGATAATAACAAACGGAAATAATAGTCACATTTTACACGTCTGGATGATTAATTTGCGATTGCTATACAATTTGTTATTGTATTTTAAATCGAACTATTTTTACACATTAGCGCGAATCTTTTTCGAGTCCTTTTTTGGTCGTGTAAATGATTAATCAGTTTTTGATCACGAATAGTGATCTAAAAAGACTCAGCAAGGTGATTTTTCAGAAAACAATCTTCCAAATGCTAGATGGGTGTATGTACATACTCGTATGTATGTATGTATGTATGTGTGTATGTATGTATACCCTCTCGGAGAAAATAATTAACTTATAGTTAACTTTTCTTAGGCTGACTAAAAGCTAAAGGTAGAGGTCCATAGCTCGCTTTTTGCGCGTTATGCTTTACACGCGTTTCATCCTCTTGTTTCATTCTATACTTTGTTCGCGTTGAGTTACATGCACTGCTTTTCATGCGCCATTTTATTTTTGTTTTGATCAGCTGTGTGCGTTTGTTTATAAATACTTATAAAGAAAAAATGGAGAGTGAAATCGAGTTTTTATAATAATTTGTGGAGTTAGTCGAGTTTGTATATTTAATTTTATGTGCAAAAAATGCCTATGAACAATTTCAAAAGAAGAAAAGGTTTTGGGTACGGCCGTTGTATTTAGAACGGAATTTAAGTGGGTTTTTTGAAACCACATTTAAAAAATTAAAACTTCTGACCCTGAGCAATTGCGAACCGCGTCAAGAATGTCTGCAGATGTCTTTGACTATTTATTCAGCATTTTAAAAGATAGTCTTGAGAAGAACTCGGCCAGGGCTATTCCAGCAGATTGTCGGCTCTTGTTGACTTTAATGTAAGTAAATTGAAAATTACATATAAATGTATGCACATTATTGGCTTAAGCAATAACTTTTCTAAGCAGCTATTTAATACAGATTTAGCGGAGATGACACTCAGTACGTAAAAGTAATCGATAACTAATATGCAAAATTTGTTACTGAGAAAAGTGTGGTGAAAAGTTAATTAAAATACATCGCATTAATGAAAATATTCACATATTTTATTAAACTAGTTTTTTTTTACTAAGAAATTTTTTTTATTTAAAAAAAAAAAAGAAAAAAATTATCCACTGCAAAATAATATTTATCGATAACGTAAGAAATAAAATATTATTTAACATCTTTAGCATTCAAGAACAGCTGACTTTCTTTCATGGTGCTTGTAACGCGTACAAAAGTAGAAAGTAGACCTACTTTTTGCTTTGAACGCGCCTACGCGTTCTGCGCTTTTTGCAATGTAACTTGTCACATACTATTACATTGATACTACTTTTTTGACAGATGCATAGAAAGCGTAACGCGCAAAAAGCGAGCTATGGACCTCTACCTTAACTGCAATGTCATCCAGAACAAATCCAAATTAATTCTTAAGTTGAGTACGTAATCGAATTTGGTGAGAGCCAACAAATTTATTCTCAGCTACTTTGAAACTCATTTCAGTTTTATATTAACATTTTGCTGTTGTTATTTTAGATGATACTTTAGCTGTGTACTAGTGCGTTGAGTACACAACGTGTGATGATACATGTTCGAAACCCGGAAAACTTTTTTAAATTTACTGACTACCAGGTGATTTAAAAAAAAATCAACTTTAAGTTAGTTGAGAAGTAAGGCAGAGTGAGACAATTGACTACCGCCTAGGATATCGTGATGTTAAAACAGTCAGTTGAATACATTGAAAAGTAATGCAAGTGTCAGTCAGTACGTACTAGTTGCGAAATAGTTAGCTTAAAGTTAGTTTAAAATTAACGGAATTTCCAACAGGGTATGTACAGATATGTATATAATCATAAATTAATTAAGAGTAATATTCTTGTTTTTTCTTGACATATTTTAATAGAATTTAAAAAAAGTTTGTTTGCTGTTGCTCCAGCTCGTCTATATGCATTTCGTTGCTGCTTAGGCATTTCATCACTTAATGAGCAACAAACTAGCGTTTTTAAATTCGTTTCATTTTGACACGCTTTAAATAAAAATGGAAAATTACAATAAGTATTTCACACATTAACAATACAAAATTTTTTTAAATTTTTCTCAAGATTTCTTTTTCTTTTTGGTTGTAGTCTACACACAGGAAAAAAATTTCATATTAAAATCTACGAATAATAATAAAATCTTGAGATAATAATAAGTTTTAATTGTCTCTAGTGCAATTGGTTTGGCTCATAAACAAATAAAGTTCGAACAAAACTAATTAAACTTAAATCATGCTATTATAAAAGAAAATTAATTTTCGTCAACTATGTACATCTCTGGAACGAATCACCAGATTTTAGTCAAATTGGGCAGCAATCGGAGGTTTTTTTTTTTATCTTAAGAGGTGATTAGCAATTTAAAATTAAGAAGAAAAAAAAACAGTTTTGTGAAAATTTTATTTTCGAAATCTACCAAACCAAATGATTCACTACCTTACGACATGTAAGGAGCTGAACTTTTTTTGAATGCAGGAAATTTGTAACACGTACACACATGCTCACACCTGTACACATGCATACATGCATGCACACATCCTTACAGACATCATCGCGAAAATATTCACAATCGACTCCCAGGGCCTCAAAACGTCGATATATCGTACCATAAACTCCAAAAAAATTTCAGCGACAGTTTTCGAATTAAATTTTTGTTGACGACAACCGATTATGTCCGATTGTAATTATTCGATTTTCGCCAAAAAAAAAAAACAAAGTTAAAAAATATGTCACTTAAGCTTTTTTGGCGGTTATGCTTGGATATGATGAAAACTCTATTTTGAAAATTTTGGGTAAAATCATTAACTTTCTAAAGCGGGAATTCAGAATAAGAGAATGACAGTGAGTACTCAACAAAAAAAAATATATACACAAGTAAACAGTCTTCATTTTAGTAACTGCGTTCAATCCGCAAATATTTGCTCTCAACGATTTCAACATACAAGTGCATCTCTACTTCGTTTATGCAAAAAACTAAAATACTCTTTTGAAATAAAAAGGCACATGCATGCCTGTCATACTTATAGCCGAGTTATACTTATACTCAGACTATGGATATTTAAGCGAACAAAAAACACTTATGATACTCACGATATTCATTCACCATGCATCACCGTATGCATACGTGTGTATGTGTGTGACTGTTTGAAAACTTGCTTTATGTGTGTGTGTCCAAATAAAATAGCTTTGTATATACACATGTGTAGCCAGAGTATTTTTATACTCATGCGTATGTTTGTAGCTCACACAGTCTATAAATTTTAGTTATAGTTGTTTGTGCTGCTTAATTTAAAAAATGTGTACAAACATAATTGTTGCATATTTAATTAATAATTAATGCGTGTGTTTGCACGGGAGCGTGTTTTTGCTTTTTAGCTGTACGCATTCATAGTTGTTTGACGGCCACTACTCTAACGAGTACTTAAAACAATACTTTTGTCATTCTCTGGTCAAAATTTTAATAAAAGTTTTGTTTTAACATACAGTTCAAAACCAAAAATATATTTTTTTAAAGTATAATAATTAAACCTTATATAAAATTTTCAAACATACGCGGTTATACATGAAAATATAAGTATGAAAATCACACTTAAAAAATAAACGTTCAAATCTCAAAATCATTACATCTCCTTTAAAAAATTTTTCATGTACAAATTTCGAATCCATTAAACTGCAAATTTCTTATGCAAATTTTATGCCAAATGACTCAATTGTAAACAAATAAAAATCACAAAGAATATAAAAAAAAATATATTTACATAGACGTAAACAGAACTCAACAAAGTGTATAAATAATAAAAATTAAACGATTATTGACAATCAAGTGGGCTTCCGTCTGCAACAACAGCAAAATACACTTACCGAATTCAGTTAAGAAAATAAAGCTTTTGCCAACAATAGGAGGCCTACGAAATTTAACAGATAAAGTAGTTACTGAACACTTATTAATTTCACCAACAACAGCAAAACAACAAAAACAAAAATTTTAACATTTGCTTACATCCATCCTTTACATTTGTTCATAAGTACAATTGTATGGTAATACGAACACGTTTACAATAAAATCAACAACGTTATTTGGATGTCAACACCACAGGCTATTTAATGTCGGATTCGATGGGGGGAAATATTATGTCCAGCAAACAATCTGTGTAAAAATAACGTTTAAATGAGAAACAGACAGAACATATACAGTGTCATGTATGAGGGTAAAGATTACCGAATCTTGAATGCCCTTCATGTAAACATCATGTTTTGAAAAAACATGAATTCTTTGAATTATTGGTAAAATTTTAAGCTTCTTCATTTTGACTCAGATTTTTCAAAATGTAAAGAAATCTCAACAACCTTCTGAAATTTTAACAGAAAAATTATCCATAAGGCGATCGAGAAATAAATACATTCTAAATTATTATTGAAATTAGAAAATTTCTTTAAAATCGAAAACATAGTGAGAGCCTTATTGTCGCACTTTCGCCTTCCCAAAGAAGGAGTGGAAGAGTTTATTTAATTTCACTAAATTTTTTTTAATTAAACCACCTTTTTGCATTCAAAACTATGCGGCAACTAAAACTTTGTGGTTGCCAAAATTATTGCAATTTGACAACCGAAACTAACAGCTGTGTTTGTTGCCATCCGTAATAACATTTTGGCAACGCAACTCAACTTTGTATTCCATCCATAATCGACTCATAAATAACTTCAAATGAAATACTATAAAGACGAACAAATTTCAAAGCATACATATTTAATTTGGAACATCGTTTTTATTTGCGTCATGTGTCCAAATTATTTTTTTACATCGGAGACTCAGCAGTACATATTTGCAACCGACCTCGATCTACTAGCGGCAAATTTTCTCTATGGGTGTTTGCCAAGCTGGCATCTCTGTGTTACTGTGACATTATAGTGGGCGTGTGGTTGCCCAATTTTAAAACAATAAAACGAAATGCAAGCTTTAACGGTCTTGGACAAAATATAATTTTAATATTTATGATTCGATTAGGTATCGCTCTGTAAGCCAAATTAAATGTGACAATGGAATATGTGAATTGTTTTCATTCATTGTATATATTACAAAAAAAAAAAGGTTTATGCAAATTTTAATTATTTAAATTTCGTTTTTTAAGCGTAAATCGTTTCATTTCTAAGGTTCCGTACACCAAAAGTGAAAAAGAACCCTATTGTTTCCGATACGATGGCAGTCTGTCTGTCTGTCTGTCACAGGCTCTTTTCTCGAGAACTGTAAGAGCTACGGCCCTGAAATATGTAAACTTTTTCCGCTACAACAACAAATATATGACAGTTATAAACTAAAATGTTTTCTAAAGCGAGCAACGAAACATATTGAAATCCTATTATAATATACGGAAAATATATAAATAGACACTTGAAATTTACAAAGTTAGTGTATTTTTATGCAGCCTGCACCAATTAACACTGAAATGTAAAAAAAAAAAATCAAAATTAAAGGTTATTCTATCAGTTAATAAATTTTTGACAAATTGATATATCTTGAAAACCGTACGAAGCAAACTCTTGAAATTTTCAAAAACTCTAAAACAAAAAAAACCCCAAAATTAAAAAAATGCCCGGATGAAATATCGCCAAAATGAAAAAGGGCTTAAATGAAAAAGTATGACCAAAAATAAAATAATATAATAAAAGTAAAGAGATCCCCAAAAAAAAATTAAAAAATCCCACAAAATTAAAAAAACACAAAATTAGAAAAATCGCTAAAATTTAAAAACAGCCAAAAAATTGCCAAAACGAACAAAACGTATCAAAACTAAAAAAAATCGTCAAAATTAGAAAAGCACCAAAAACCGGAAAAAATCGGCAAAACGAAGAAAAGTGCTGAAATAAAAAAAAATCGCTTAAACTAAAAAACAACCAAAAAACCGCCAAAACGAACAAAACAAATATCAAAAATTAAAAAAATCGTCAAAACTAAAAAATCGCTAAAACTTCAAAAATTGCCAAAATTTCAAAAATCGGTAAAACTAAAAAAATCGCCAAAAACCAGAAAAAATCGGCAAAACGAAGAAAAGTGCTGAAATAAAAAGATCACTAAAACTAAAAAAAAACAACCAAAAAACCGCCAAAACGAACAAAACAAATCAAAATTAAAAAAATTGTCAAAACTAAAAAATCGCCAAAACTTCAAAAATCGCCAAAATTTCAAAAATCGGTAAAACTAAAAAAATCGCCAAAAACCGGAAAAAGTCGGCAAAATGAAAAAAGCGATTAAGTTAAAAAATCGCTTAAACGAACAAAACAAAAACAAACCGCTTAAACGAACAAAACACATATAAAAAAACTCGTCAAAATAAAATAATCGTTAAAACTATAAAATCGCCAAAAACCAAAAAAATCAGCGAACGAAATAAAAGCGCTAAAAGACAACAAAAAAAATCGCCCAAACGAAAAAAATCGTCAAAATTAAACATATTGGTGTAACTAAAAAATCTCCCAAAATCGGAAAAAATGGAAAAACGAAGAAAAGCGTTAAAATTAAAAAAATCGCCAAAACTAAAAAACAACTCAAAATCACCAAAACGAAAAAAGTGCCAAAACTAAACAAACATCGCCAAAAGTAACAAAAAGCACTAAACCAAAAAAATCGCCAAAAACGGAAAAAATAGGCAAAACGAAAAAAAGCGCTAACATTAAAAAAACGCCAAAACTAAAGAAAAAAATGTTAAAATTTTTACATCAGGTAAGATATTTGATTAAATAGGCTAAAGTTCGTACATATAGTACGAAATCATACGGTACCCCTTGTGTGCGAGTTCAAAGTCGCAATTAACTGAATTTATTATTAAAGGCGGGCGTAGTTTTTACTTGTCATATATCAAGCAGTTACAGGTTAAATTTGCGGGTCTTTTGAAAATGAAACGTCTTATTATATAAAAGAAAAATATATATAACCAAAATGAGAATAATCAATTTTTTTAATTCACTTAAAAAGAGTATAGAACAATTATTATTTTTTTCTTCAAAACCAGTGTAATAATCACATGCATTTTTTATCACATTCACTAACAACATTTTTGCATGAGTGCAAGCAAGCAAGTACCGTCATTTATGGCAGCGAGTCGGCAAGTTAAACAAGAAGTTTAAAGTAAAAAATAATAAAAACCACATGTACGAGTATAAAAGCTGACTCTTTGGAAAATGTTTTTGGAGCTGGTTATGCATGGGGTCTCTCTTAGTCAAATGCCGCTGTGAATCGTGCAGAAAAATAATTAAAAGGTGTTTTAATCGCACATTTTCTATTACAATAAACAAAAACTACAATCGCCAATGTTAAAGTGTTTTTGTAAAAATATGCGTGAGTGTGTGTGTGTGTATTGGTACCCTGCAGTCAGACTAGCATCAAGTGTCTTTATGTCAACACTAAAATTCTAATGACAATTGTCACTATTTTAAAAATTGTCTATAATTTTTCTTTTATGCGTCAGTATAAAAGAAAGAGAGAAAACAGATATGGTCTATTTGTAGTGGAATTGTCAACAACTTGTCAATACACATATATTTGTATGTACGTAAATTATAGAAATGTACCAGTAACTGTCTGGTTGGTATATCTCCATGTTCCCATAAGAACTACGTACTCACTACCTATTCAATTGTTTTAGGGTCATTTGCACAAGTTTACAAAAGTAAACATTAACTGCCTTATTCATTAAAAATATTTCAGGTTTATTAAGCGCTTATTTGATATATTTCTATGAGAAAGTTGTCAAATAAACCTGTAACAAACCTAAAATATTTTTTATGAATTAGACCGTAAGAATTTAAAACTAGTATTTTGTATTGAAATACTAGTTTTAAAACTCTTAAAGTATACTTTTATTCGTTGTGAAAATGGCCCTTAGTGTTGCTAGTAGACTTTCAATGACAAGTATGTACGAGTACATGCTAAATGTTTATAGCGCAAAGTATCGGAAGGAAATAACTAGAGAGTACTGTAACTGGATTCTGTAACTTTTTGCGAACCGAAAGTCGTAATTTTTATCGATATATTCATTCGATTGCGTTAACGATAATGTGATTCCGTAATTTCTTTTTCACGATAGTCTCAAGCTGTATTTTAATCACCATTTAATTCTATATCATGTGGTATCTCTGTATAGAAAATGTCAAAATAAGCGAAAAGCACAAATATTAACAGCAACAAACTAAATGCTTGTGGTTTAATATTTGTTTAATTCAACCCATAGCGAATATCGTTAAAATATGTTATTGAATAGCAAAGTCAGCGATAGGATTATCGTAATAAAAGTTACTGAATCCAGCTACTGGTGACAATGTCAAAAGCGAGTCAGTACATTTTCACCATCGACATTTCCTTTAGGGTACCAATGAGTTTTAAGTTTAAGTTAGATTAGGTGAGGAAGGGTGGTGCACCTACACTCGGAGACTTAATTGGGTCCATTGTGATTCCCTACTATTGCCCATTAAAAGTAATATTTACCTCCCATTTGTACCTAGAAATTAGCCTATTATGCGTCATTAAGCAACTGAATTCTTATGATGAAGCTCCAGTTTACACTTCCCGATATCACTAATGATCTCATGGAAACGCCTGCTCAGCCATCTAAGGCTGCAGTTTCGGGCTGTGACAGATAATATGTTCAATGGTGTCTGGTTCCTCTTCAGCACTACACATCCTACAGAAATATGGAGTGGCAGTTTCCCAAATATTGGTTCTTGCTCTGACCGAGCAGTGACCAGTTAATGCGCCTATCACGACTCGCATCCCCTTTCTATAAATATCCAGTAGCAGTTTGAATCTTCCTGAGTCAAGCTTTGGCCACATAGCCCTCAAGACTCTACAATCATCCCTACATTGCCATGAACTTTTGGTCCTGCTCTCCACCCAATTACTGAGTTGCCTGTAGTAATAACTTATCGGTAGTTTTACCGATCTGTCACACATTCCTTCATCTCACGCCAAACCTATTCTTGCCAGCTCTTCGGCAATTTCATTTCCCGCAACACTGCTGTGGCCAGGAATCCAACATAGTCTGACACTATATTTGTCCATAAGCAAGTTGAGGGCTCTCCTACAGTCACTAATAAGTTTCAATTTTACATTGTGTCCCTTCAAAGCTTTTAGCGCTGCCTGGCTGTCGACGTAGAAGGTCAGCTATTTTGCTGGCCACCAGGTCCGTGGCCCTGAGGATCGCCAAGATCTCAGCTTGGCACACGCTGCATTTAAGTTTAGGGTTAAGCTATTAAATGCATATTTTTTTATACACATATAACTACTACACATTTACATAAATGAAAACATTTACATATATCTGTGGGAAAAAAATTAAAATTAATAAATTAAAATTTAAAATTTTTCTTTATTTCTTTATGTACTTTTGAGGAGCAAAAGAAGTTCTACTTTTGTTAAAAGATAAAGAAAAATATAACTGCATTGATCTGAAATACAAACTTAATTGATTGGTATTCGCACGTGACATATTACGTGAAATTCTGTGAAATTGCCCATATTTCAACTTAAATGCATTTTCCAAATGAATTTTCCAAATTAACTGTAAAAGAAATAAATTTCTGAAAGTCGACTTGGAAGCTTAAAAGTGCTCTCCTGCAAAACAATAAAATATGACTCGAGCACATTTTCCTTATTGCCTCAGAAATGTATTTTATTAAATTTAATTATTTAAAGTTCTTAATAAATAGTCCAATCCTTCAATTTCTGGTTGTGTGCAGGAGCAGCACATTCGTTTTATTTTTCTTTCTTCTTTCACTTAACACTTCAGATTACATTATTTATTTATTTAAGCCACCGTCGATTATTACTGCGTACGTACAACTGTGATTGTCATCGTGTTGCTGATCATGAGGCTGATGAATCTTACAAAAATAAATTTATTTATTATTTATTTGCTCTTAAATTATCATAAACAAATATATGAAAAAGCATGAAATAAATAAAGAAGAGGAAAAAAAATGATTTACAAAGTACAAGTACCCCCACAGGAAGAGACCTTGGAAAATGCATCTTGAACAAATTCCAAAATAGATTTCCACTCTTCGGCCACAAGTGAGTGTGGCTTTTTAATTACTTCTTAACATTTTGTATTTGCTATTCGTACCATTGACTAGAAGAAGAGTGCATTCGTGTTACGAGTACTGGCTGAAAGACTGGGTGAGTGACTACCAAATACATTTGGATTTACGCTTTCAGACATAATTCTTGTGTCTTCTCCGCCAGCGCCTGCCTGATTCCTTGTCTAAATTCTACATCTTTTGTTTAAATACGTTTAAGTGCTAAACTTGGAAATGACTGTCTAGTGTTACTTAAGTGTGCACTTGAATTTTTTTTTGTTTGTTTTTTTTTCATTTTTGTTTTTCTATTCGTACTTGTAGTTGTTGATTTGTGTCCATATTTAAGTGCTACTGGCGTTTTTATCTCGAGATATTTTTCTTATTGTTAAAATTCTTTAAACATTAAGCGTTACATTTGTCTGAATAATGTAAATTGTGCTATTAAAGTACATATTTTACATAAATTTAAGTTTTTGTATATTTTAGATAATTTTCAGATTTAATGTTTCTTTAATTATTTCATAAAAACATTTAAGAAGGGGTTTATAGGAAAAGAACTTTCGTAAAAAGCATTCAAATTATTGTATTATTTATGATGAATATAAATAAGAAGTGCAATTAATCAAACATTAAAGAAAGATCTTTCTTATAAAAAAAAAACAAAAATAAAAAATAAATCGAGTTTTCGATGATGCGTATTTTATTTGAAATACTTGCACAGACAGTTAATTAATATTGGTTTATTGAAGTTAACAGAAAATCTAAAATAATTACTGTTTGTAGTTTCTCTATACTCGTACATACATTAGCCGTCGATTAACAATCCTTTCAAATGATAATAAGGAAGCATTAGCTAAAAGTTTTATTAATAGTTTATAGCATACATAGATCTGATATTGTGGCCGTTAATTCAGTGCAATACCCTGCAGGAAATGGAACTGACACAAGACTAGTCAGGTGATCTGTCTCCAAATGATAGGGACCAGTTCAAGTTCTAACACTTCTCGACTGATGTAGCCGCAAGGAGACATCGTCGAAATTTTTTGGTGCAGTGCTTAGACTTCGGTTGGAGCACTGTCACTTTTACATGGGGATGGCCTAGAATGGGGTTAATTGACACTTTGTATGCACCTTGTGATTTGTCACTGAACTATCTCATAGGGACCTAATCGCTGTAGAGTAACACTTATAAATTTTTTTATTGTTACAAATGCAATGACATTTTATTTTTAATCTGAAAATTTTTTGAGCTTCGAACCAACAACCTCGTGCATGAAAGGCATGCACACTACCCAATCGACCTTAGGGCCACTCATATTTCAAAAGTATAAACACCAGCTAAGCGTGGGTTAATATCTAAGTATAGTTACGGCACTGGTTCCAGAGTCACGTTGGAGGAGTGCACTTAACATTAAATTTATGCTATTTGATAGGTTCTGTATTCAACCACATCGAATATGTTCAGTGCCGTTTACTACAATACTAGACCGAGTCCCAATTAAATTGGCTCAAGGTCAAGATGATACATCACGAAAATGGTAAATATGTAACCATTTACACGGTATGTCTTTTTTTTCACCATACACTACTCCGTACTTTTGATAACACTCGAATTTTCTCGAGTTATAGGACGAGTACGTTTGAATCAATTGTCACCAAATTTTCTGCAGGGTACCGACATACAGCATCCAAATTTTTTTTCTACCTAAATTGTATGTTATTGGCAGTTATTGAAATGATTTTCTAATTATACAATATACAGTGAACTCGCGATAAAAGGTTGAAAACCAATGTTTATGCTGTTCATTCTAAAGAATTTGTTCACCATTTCAATTGAAAAAATATTTAATGCTTCTGTGCTCTGTTTCCTTCAATTGACTGCATTTTAATTTTATAAGCAAATTGCCCCCAACCAATTTGCTTTTAAATTTTTAAATTAAATTTTTTGTATTGTGTACTACACACAAAAAAGTATTTATATCAATTAAAAAATTAATTAAATTTTCACCTATAAACAATTTGATAATATCAATTAACTTTTGCCAGTCAAATTAATTAATACAATTAAAAATTTAATTGAATCAATTAAATTCTTAATTGAAAACTTTAATTGGTGAATACTTTTTTCTGTGTACGAGTATTTAAAGCCATCAAACTTTGTTCACTATTTAGAGAGTTCACAGATAAAAAAAAATTATTATTCATTATAGTGAAAGTTCACATTACCGCGAGTTCACTGTATTCGAAAAGTCGGTATTTTAATTTTTTTTTCTTTTTTGGTTTTTTGAAAGTGATTATTATAAAGAGACGACGGGTTGAAATGCTGACTTTTTAGTACAAATTTGAAATAACCAAAGTTCTACTAGATTTTAAATAGATTTTGACAAAATCTAGTGGCAAAGGGAGATTTTGTTTCGTATATAATAAATTTTGTGCGAAATCTCGTAAGTACTAGATTTTGCTCAAATGTAGACGCGATATTACAGATCTTTCTAATTTAAAAAGTGTGTGCAATTTTAATGGACATGACTTCGGACAGGCTTTGTAAAGAACGGAAAAGTAGGTTAGGTTAGAAAGGGTGGTGCTATACCGCACCTCCACTCGGAGACCCAATTGGGTCCATTGTGATAAATAAAAAAAAGAACATAAAATCCAAAAAAAATGTAATGAGCATGTCCCCACTCACTTACTTCGTAAACGGAAACTATACACTTTCAGACGAAAAAGGAATTGTTAATATCGGTGTAAAAATTGCGGAGTTAAGAAAAACAAAAAAGAAACGAATTCAAAAAAGTAGAAGTCGCTGAAAAAGTGAAAACAGTCGCCATTAATGCAATAAACTTTGAAAGTCTGAGTTTAGACGGGCGAACATTTGGAAGGAAAACATCTGGAATTTTCTTTTGTTGTTTCCTGCGCTTTCACACAGACGAAAATGTTGCCGGCGACATTCCAATATTATTGGATAATACCAAGCATACATGCATATGTATGTATGTATGGATATGTAGCAAAGAATACGAAAAAAAGCTTTTCGCAGAGTATCGAACACAAAAATTATTTCCTCTTCCCCATCCGCAAATTGCTTTCAAACTAATCAGCTTAGCAATAAGACTTACATAGTGTAAATATGGACTAAATGCTTCCCTTCCAAATGTTTTCCTGTCTAAATGCTGGCAAAGGCAAAACGGCCGAATTGCCGAAGCATCGTCGAAACATCGTTTGAAAAAAGTTTAAGGATCGCGGACGAAATATTATCACTGTTCATAATATTACACCCAAGTACAAAATAATTTTCTCAAGAACATCAAAACTTCATATTTCTTCTCACTCTTAGTCACGCAAAAAAAAAAAAAAAAAATAAACAAAATAGTAACTTGTGTGTACTTTCCAAATATTTAAACACCAAGTCTAAACAAATTTTTAGAGAATTAAAATTTTAATTTACCACATCTCCGCAAGTGCTTGAGATGACGTTGCATGTTTTACGTGGAAACAATCGCGTACTTATTCACGGAACATACATACATACATAAGTATGTATATACATATGTACGTATGTAAATGCATAAAGAAGGAATTCATGCTCGCCAGAGTTTGGGTACAAATTTAATGCTCGTATGTTGATTGAATTTTTTTTTTCATCCATATAATATTGGCGCCCCTGGCGCCAAAGCCGCACTTTTTTTTTGAGAGTTTTGCTTCGTTACAGTTGGAAGCACTTGACTTGGAGTGCCAACATTTTCATTAACCTCACGACAACGATTAGCATGACAAACACGCTCGCTCGCTCGTACATTTATGTTTGTGTTTTTGTGTGTTTCCCATAAGAGAGAATATGCTGATACGCATGCGCTTGCTCTTGCTCTATATACATACAAACATGCATAAACATGCATGCATTTCCATTCATACTTTTTCTCAACTTGCTGCACGAGTAAAAGTATGTATCTGAGATTATTGTGTATGCGCCCCATGAAGATGCAGTTTAGCATGACGTTCATAATTGTTTATTTATTAAAGTGAATGCATGAATGTGTGAATGCGATTGTGTAGTACGAGTTAGTTAGATTTCTATGGAATTGCATTAGAGCGTTAGATAAACTTTAATCGTTTTAGAAAATGAAACAGAAATTGTCTGCATTAAATTTTTTACGATATTTGTTGAGCGTCACTTTGAGAGTTTTTCTTGTATTTTAAGACATTTTGCGTTGCTTAAGCCCCGTTCAGACTATTATACAAGTATTAATAGGTACTTTCATCACATTTTACGATACAGAAATCTAAATACATTCGTTGCGACTGTCAAAAAATCTAACGTAAAATCACATATTGTGTTCAGACCATCACACTTCAAATAAAATGTGTAATACAAGCAGAAAACAAAACAGCTGTTCAATAAAAATGTCTGTGCTATTCATTGACTAGCGGCGGCAAAGCGGTTTCATGTAGGCGGGGACGTGCCGGCAATTGAAAAAATTCAGCAGTTAAAAATATTCTATGTAAATAACAGTAAAAATTTAAGAAAAGATGTTACAAAAACGTTAAATATACTTCCATACGATTCACTTATTCAAAATTTTGAGCCGATATACATATGACAAAACATTACATCAATGACGACACGCTATCGGCGGCGAAACAGCCGACTTGGAAATTTGGTTTGTGTGAAAATGCAACCCTGATCTAATGAAAAGTATTATCGTTTAGAAAATTTTCTAAAAACGAAAAAGTCTTCTGGGATGTCAAAATTTTTATCGTATTATTTGCCACTTTGATGACATTTTGCGTTCAGACTATCACACTTGCACGTATTATTTGAATTTTAGACAAGTATAAATACAAAGTATAATAGTCTGAACGCGGCTTTAGTTTTATGATTTTTGTTTTGTTTGTTTTTTTTTAAATTTGTGTATATAAATCAGAATTTTGCTGATAAGAGAAGTTCTTTTATATTTTGTTAACAGGCGTAATACATCTTGTATTCACATGTGCAATTATTGCGCCTAATAAAAATAAGCATATGTATGTTTATTTCTGTTCACCACAGCTACATATGTGCAGTATATTGTGCTGATTTACACGAGCATAATTATGCTGGCATAACATGGGGCAGTTTGTTGGCGAATTCGGTGAAGAGAATGATTTTGTGGTTGGCATAATTTTTCCACCAGCTACAACCAGCCCGCATTAGCAGCACAAAACCAATACACCAGAGATGCTAGATTTAGCACGTTTTAGCTATGCCAAACGCGCTTTTTTCGTCTTAGCGCGCTTAATAAAAAACTCGCTAAATTAGCGCGTTTTGTACAAAGTCATCATCATTTCAGTTCAATATTTTTTTTTTACTTTTTTTGCATAAATTTGACAATTTTCTAGTATTCAAAACTCATAAAATTTGTGACCAAAAAAATTTACATATAACTTATTAAGCATCTATTCTAGCTGAAGTACAAAAAGCATTTGAGTCGCAACACTATTCGACAATTTATATAAGTTGTTAGTTAAAAAAGTTTGACAAATAAAATAAAAATAAAAACTAAGGATTTCGATTATTTAGAAGGCACGTCTGATTCTATATTAAATGATTCAAGTTATTTAGAGTATAATTTCGAAGAAAAAATATTATAAAATCTGAAAAGAGCTATTTAAAAAAATCAATTGTATGACTTTTCAATTTAGCGCGTAGTAAAATAGCGCGTTTTGGTTATAAATAGTTGGCATCGCTGCAATATACACACAACTTAAAAAACAGAAAAACAGCAAATCCCTAGTTGGCCACGTCTTTAAGACATCTTTGACGACGGGTACAAGACAATGGTAAGTCGTAGAAGACATATTGAAGACAGCTCCATACCAATCCTCCACGAAATTTTCATACAAATGGCGGCGAGGGCACACTAGACGAGATGAGCGACATTGTCGCTTAAATTGTCGTCAACACGGCTTTCTTGAAGACAAAACGTATGGCACTGTCACTCAGATTGTCTTCAACAAAGCTTTATTGAAGACAAAACGTATGGCACTGTCACTCAGATTGTCTTTAACAAAGATTTGTTGAAGACAAAACGTGTGACACTGTCGCTCAGATTGTCTTTAACAAAGATTTGTTGAAGACAAAACGTGTGACACTTTCGCTCAGATTGTCTTTAACAAAGATTTGTTGAAGACAAAAAGTGTGACATTGTCGCTCAAATAGTCAAGAACGACGATTTCTTTTAAATTGTCGATTAGAAAACCTAATCGACAGGCAACATGTCAAACATTAATCGTCGAGGACAATGTCGTCTGCGACGGCACTAACACATACAAAGCTGTGTATAGGTATACATTTTCTGCCAGATGAATTAAGGTATGGTCACACTTGGGCAAACGTTTGCCCAAAAAAACGTAACCAATAAATTTTAGTGAAAAACATTTTGATTCAGACACGTGTTTCTTAAGTCAAACAGTTTCATAAGCAACTAATAGAGAATGTCATAGAATCCAACATTATTGGAAACTATTTAACTTAACAAACACGTCTATGAATTGAAAGCTTCTTCATTAATATTTAGGGGTTACGTTTTTTGGGCAAATATTTGCCCAAGTGTGACCTTTAGACTCGTGTAATTTGGAAAAGCACAAAAATTGTGCGGCTTAAAAATTGTTCTCGTGTAAACTACCTCATTCACATGAAGTTATTTTATTCCCAAGGATTTGGAGAAAGCCTTGTTTGGATGTGTCAAATCTTATAAATGAAGTAACTCTACTAACCCAGCTCTTTCAATTGAAAGCTACAAAGATACGAATCGAGCCATAACTTCCAAAAAAACTTAACCGACATATTATTTTAACTTCGTTTTTTACGAAAACTTTTTATTTATGATCGCAAATAATCGAAATAATGAAGCTCCAGCTTTTTTGGCGGTTATGGCACGATATGCTAATTTATTCAGTTCTATACTTTAAGATAATTCTGTTGTAAGAAATCACTGATTGATGTTTGTTTTTGCTAATTTGTATACTTTTTTTAACGCTTCTTGCTGAATTTCTCTCAAAACCAACCAACGGTTTGGAAAAATCAATATTTTTTTCTGATTCACACTTTTTTTTTAATTTCCATTGCTGCAGTAAATTTTTTTTAATTTTTTGCCGGATAAAAAATAGACTTATGTTTGATGCTGGTAATGTATCTTTCTATTGGTGAAAGAATATTCAAAATCGGTTTAGCGAAATATAAAAAACCGGTTCCTAACCGGATAAAAAAGTAACCTATGTTTGATGCTGGTAATGTAGCTTTTTATTGGTGAGAGAACTTTAGTAGTTTGGGCGTGAAAGCGTAGTAAACAAACAAACAAATTCACTTTCACATATTGCTCATTTACTCAAACAACGTCATAACTCAAAAAATTTAAATGTTGAGTTAGTGATGTAGAATTAATCCACATGACGTAAAAAAAAATTCATATAAATATCTTGTTTACTCAGCTATTGAGAGAAAAATTAAATTTTCTTTTTCCATTTAGCTGCGTGAAAATTTAAAACTTCAAACTTGTTTTCCGACAATTTGGCTTTTTTGAGTTATGACATTGTTTGAATAAATGCGCCATATATAATATTAGTAAAGGCCGTGATACACTAGCCTACACGATCGTGCGATTTTTGAGAAAATACAGCCCTGGTATGATGGAGTCTATGAAAATTTTCAAAAGACAAAAACAATTCATCAGATCAGGGTTGTATTTTTTCGTAGATCGCGCGATTGTGTAGGATAGTGAATCATGGCCTTAGGGATAAATAAAAGTGTTGGTAAATTTTTATTTGCCATTTCATTGCATTTAAAAGAGATTTAAAAAATTTGTATTAAACAGCTGAAAAGATGTTGCAAATGCTCTTTTTTGTGTGGAAATTTTTTTAGAAATTTTATCATTTCTAATTACCTTCACAATCACTGACGTGAGCCACTACCTTAATTCCTCTACTGGCCTACATACTCGTACACCCATTTATGAGTCAGTGTAAAACTATTGTAACAACTAAAAACTATCAATTAAACATAAATTTTCATTATAATACACAAAAATGAAAAATCATTAAGGACAACTAAAAACAACTTTAACTTAAAATTGGCCATATGGTGGACATAAGAAAAAAACACCCAAGAAAAATAAGGAATAAATGTACTCATACACTAATAGTCCGTAATAGACACTTACTGAAATCTGCAACTTAAGTGAAAACTAGTGCCTGTCGACAGCGGAAGTGCAGCCTAAAGATACGCAGGAACATTAACACAAATTCATATATCATTTACCTTTTCAAGCGGACCTTTAACACGCCAATTTAGTTTTTAGTTAACGATAAATAAACTGACAAATTACCAAGCGATGAGTGTAGTGAAGCGAAAAACAAAACAAATGAAATCCTGTTGTGGACTGGATAAAAAAAATTGTATGAGCCACTCAGTAAATAAAGCATTGCTAAATTGTATTTGTTGGCAACAATTAGGAGCAGCCATTTTTAATCTTTCGTTTGAACGGCGATAGCCCAAAAGAAGTACATTTGTATTTCGTAAGGAAACCGGAAACCAAACGGAAGTGGAGTTTAAAATAAACAGACACAAAATTTATTTATTTCGAAAACAATTAAAAGCAATTACAATTGCATAGCAATTAAATAAGGGTGTTTGATTACCTGTTGAAAACTGAAAGAATTATCTTTAGGATAAACAAGTAAGAGGAATATACGAGTATTCATCTCTTTCAAATCGTACTCATACATTTCGACTAGTTTTGTCCAACATTATAAATTACACAGTACAAAACAAAACAAAATGATAAGACGGCTCCAAAGACTGATTCCAGCAGAGGAGACAAATAAATATGCGTATATACATCGGCGGTTGGAAAATTTGTGTCAGGATCTTGTTTAAAGGAGACCTTTAATTTTATCCGCTTTTGAAGTTTCTTGGGGAGAATGGCACTAAACCAAAAAAAAAACAATCATTTAGCTAATGAAGCAGCATAATTCATAATTCTTCACTGTATGAATGAAATTTTTCATTAGATTATTGAACGTTTTCATTATATGCATAAAATTTCATAATATACATGAAACTCAGCAAACTATTCTTCATTAACAGAATGAATTCTTACGTTAGCTCGTTATTAATTACAAAATTTGTTGATCCAATGAAGGCGTTCCTCTCAGTGCATAAACCTTACATTTTAGCTAATTCATCTTTGTGGAACATTTCAACTCGTAAGTGTCCTTTTTCTCCCTTTTGAAGAAAAGGGCAACACGCTGCCCTTAAATGGACACATTACGAGCTTAAGTGTTCCACCAAGAAATTCTACTACAACTTTCTGAATATAACAAAGCATACACGTTTAATTGAAAAAAAATAATTAATTAAAAATATAATTGATTCAATTAAACTTTTAATTAAAAATTCACTTTAATTAACAGTTTTATTGACTCAATAAAATTTTTAATTGATTTTTGTTTTTTGTTTTTTTTTAATTAAACCTGTTTATCGCAGGAAAATTTTGCTTCTGTGTATCAAATCATAATAATAGAAATTAGACCTATTGCCCACAGCCGTTAGTGTTCGCATGAAATTCACTCTTCACACCTTCGTACGATTTTAATGTAACACATGCTGAAATATTTTTTTGTGCCCCCTGAGTGAATCGTTTTTCTTGGAAAGAGTTTGTGGCTTAAAGTGACCGATATTTCATAGAAGTATAGTGCAGAAAGTGGACACTGCACAGTGGGATGGCTTCATACATTTTTGTGCAAAACCTTTAAGCCCCGGCACTCAGCATTATATTGACTCAATTGAGAGAAAAAATGGAATTTCACAAAAAAACAGCCACGCCCACCACCTTATGTAATCCATACAAATTTTTTCCCATAAACTTTTTCCTACACAAGCAGAATTTGGTACGTCCACTTTTTCGAATAAAAAAAGACGCCCACCGCCCATGAAACCCATACTAAATATAAAGGAGAATATTTTTAAATAATCATAAATAAAGTTCTGCGATAAATTTTTCTCGCGGAACAACTTAAAACAATAGCAAGTAATAGGCAAAACAACAAAAAAAATTAATTGGAAAAGGGAGAAATTTCTCACCGAATTTTATTCATGATTACCCTTGTATTTCTTTTTAATCGAAAAAACTCATTCCCACCTTTCAATTTATTGCAAGATCAGCTTGGTGGAAAGTGAGGGAACAGAATATTTTTTCCGTTGAAAATCAAATACAAATTAATATGTCGATGCTCATAGATTTGGGTATATCTTCTTAACGGTTTCTGATATCCCCATATTGTTTTTAATTTATGCACAATTCAGATTTAAAGATTTCTCTACAAAGCTGCATCATTCGATTTTTTATATTCAGTGCTCAAAAATTAGAGTTTTTTGCACGAAAATCCCATTGTGCAACACGGTGCTGCTACACATGGAAAATAATTTTAAAAAAAAGTTAAAAGTTTTGCTTGTTTTTTTTTTTTTTGGTTAAGCAACGTCTACTTCATTTCTGCTCATGCAACTGATCAGTAGACTTCAACCCAAAAGTTTTTGGAAAGAGTTTATAAATAGTGTTCGTAGATAATCACTATTTCATGACTTTTTTGTTATACACTATTAATTACTTAATGATGCTCCAAAATGCCGTGACCTGAACATTTAACATATTAAAACATTTCTAATATTTATTTTTCTTGGTTTTCTTTTAAATGAATGAATTTTGAATGTAAACAACAACTTCTTCATTATTTATGTTAATTTTTAAATTTGTTTGTTAATATTTTACACTTAAAATTTTTAAATTAAACAAAACACACCAAATTTGAAAATAACTAATTTCATTTGATAAAGAAACCAAAAAAAAACTACAACTTTTCAACAAACCATTGAACTGTTACAAAAACAAAACGTATCAACTAGACACATTTCGAATCTGGTCTCATTAACATAAGTCAGTCCAACATAAAAAACGGCTTAAATAATAGATCATATCAAAATGTAATAAAAAAAAAATTGGAAAAAAAATTAAAATTTCATTAATAATTCCGCACTGTGCGGTCTATTATAAAAAAATAATAATAAAAATAAGTAAGAGGGCAATAATAGGCTGTGCCGAATCGTAGCCGAAACGTATATACCCTTCACGCACGTAAGTAGTATACAACGTCATAACCCAAAAATTGGATTTTTGACTTAATGATTGTATTGAATCATGTCTACAATAATAATAATTAAAAAAATAACATATATTAACATATAATAAATAATATAACATATAATAAATAATAAAATAAAAACTTTGCGATATAACGAATTTTTCGGTATAACGAATGGGCCGGATATTATATCGTTCGTCATACCGGGATTTGCCTGCAAGTACAATATTTATAATTTTAAATTATGAGGGGTTGCTCACAGGAGTCTTATATTTTTTCGTGTTGTTACTTTAAAACATGTTAACTTATGTATATGTTTAAAAAATAAAGCAAAAAAAAATTATTTTTAGTTTTTAAGCAACATATCACATGTTTCGTAAGACTAATGAGTGCCCATTTCCATATCAAAATCGAACAAACATAAAAAAAGCTCTTAAGCAAAGATCTTCCTACAATATAAAATAGGTTTAATTGAAAACAAAAATCTGTTTTATTTAGTTCCTTTTACATACCAAAAAAAAAAAAGTTTAAATTTTCCAACCCTAAAACCATATTTTTGATTTGTCTGATTTTGAATACTTATTTCTTTCCTTCTAAAATATAACGTATATTTAATTTAAAAAGAAAAAAATATAGTTTGAAATTTATTTGCTGGAGGTCAAGCATTGTCTATATATTTCATTGGTGCTTAGCCAAATCATCAGTAGACTTTAACCACATTTTGAACAGTCACAAACCTCTTATCTTATGCACAGACTTTCAAAAACTATTTGAGAATTCACAAATAATAATCACAAATAATAATATTTCTGAAAATCACAAGCGAAACACAAGCAATAGGCATAGAATAATAAATTTCTTAAATGTTAAATTTAGATTTTATTTTTCATTTTGCCTTATAAATACTTTTATTGTTATCCAATGGATTTCTAATTGTATAAAGGTGTAGAAAAATAAAATAGATTCATATCGAATATAAATTATTTGCTGGGATTTTGTTATAGTTTCTATGCCTATTGCTTGTGTTTCGCTTGTGATTTTCAGAAATATTATTATTTGTGATTATTATTTGTGAATTCTCAAATAGTTTTTGAAAGTCTGTGCATAAGATAAGAGGTTTGTGACTGTTCAAAATGTGGTTAAAGTCTACTGATGATTTGGCTAAGCACCAATGAAATATATAGACAATGCTTGACCTCCAGCAAATAAATTTCAAATTAAAATAAACTTATGACAATATGTCGAATAATAAATTTCTTAAATAGAAAAAAATATAGTTTCAGTAGGTTAAAATTTTCCAGCTCTGGAGCTGTGTTTTTTTCTAATTTTTAATACTAAAATATTTCTTTCAAAAACATAAAATATTTTTAATTTATGAAGAAAAAGAAAAATTAAGTTTACCTAGTTACTTTATATATAAAAAAATTAAATTTTCCAACCCTGCAATCATCCTTTTAGATTTATATGATTTCCTATATCAATCCATTTCTTTCTAAAATATAAAATATATTTAATTTATAAAGAAAAAGAGAAATTAATTTTCCTAGTTCCTTAACCAAAAGGAATTTAAAAATTTCCAACCCTGGAATCATCCATCCTTTTAGATTTATATAATTTCTTATACTAACCTATTTCTTTCTAAAATATAAAATATATTTAATTTATAAAGAAAAAGAGAAATTAATTTTTCTAGTTCCTTAACCAAAAGGAATTTCAAAATTTCCAACCCTGGAATCATCCTTTTAGATTTATATGATTTCTTATACCAATGCATTTCTTTCTAAAATATAAAATATATTTATTTTATGAAGAAAAAGAGAAATTAATTTTCCTAGTTCCTTAACGAAAAGGAATTTCAAAATTTCCAACCCTGGAATCGTCTTTTTAATTTTGTTTATTATTGATTAACGCTCGATCAAAAAAAGGGGTGTTATAAGTTTGAAGTGACCAAACGGCTAAACGGATTTTGATTTAGTTTTTTCTGTTTGAAAAAGGTGACTTGACCGAGAGGGTTCTTAGCTTTTTAATTTTTGTTATTTTTAGTACCAATTTAATAATTCTTACTGAAATACAAAATAGGTTTATTAAAAAAAAAATTAGTTTTAGCTAGTTTTTTTTTTAATTCAAATTTGCCAGCACTGCAACCGTCTGTTTGATATTTCTGATCGTCAGAAAACCGATTTCTCGTATATACAGACGGACAGACAAACATCGCTTATTCCACTTCTCTCTTCGCAAGGACCCCCAGCATATACATATGTACACATCGTTACCTTAATATATAAAGGCCCTAACTCATTATATTTTTGTAATCGAGATTTTTGCATTTTTCGATACGTTAGATCTTCTTTTATCGAAATATGCAAAAAACTCGATGTCAAAAAAAGAATGAGTTAGGGCCTTTCTATATTAAGGTCACGATATACATATACTTTATAGGGTCGCATATGAATTACACGCATGGAATAAAAACAAAAACGGTAAGGATATACATACACTTGTATATCCTTACCGTTTTTGGTGTAGAGTATAAAGAAATTAATTTAAAAATGTAGTTGTAAAATATTGTACATATACATATATGTATACTAAACACACATTTCCAAATCTTTTTAATTTTCAAAACCGTAGATGCTACGTATGTATGTTAATTTTTTTTAGTCGTCACACAATTTGTAAGTGTGTTAAAATAATCTCATGAGTTTTTATTTTAATTTTTTTGGGCGTTTAGGTCAGTGGCAAATACATACAATGAATTTATCATTGGGTCATATTTCGATCATTTTTGGCGCCATCAGCTTCATGAACGGGGCGATGCTGCGTCATAAATTTAAATACCATCACTCGATCATTTTCAACTCTGATACATTTTGACAGGTACACTTTTTACACATGCATACGAGTACTGCATACATTTAAAAAGAATATGGTCAAGTCAAATACTCGTACAAAATAAATACCTTAAACAGACCATCAACATAGTTATCATAATGATGACGATCATCATCATTATCATCATCATCTGCAAGAGCTTCCATGCTTAAGAAATAAATTAACTTGAATATAAAAAAGAAAACGCAACTTTATTGTGTGTGATTGTTAAATTGCTTGTTTAGTTTGTTAAATGAAAAAAAAATAAAAAAATGTGGCCCATAAAATGATTTAATTTTAATAGCACTTTTGTAGTAATTTTCAACGTAGTACGAGTATTTAACAACTACGGCTTATGCTTGTCATTTATTTTTGACAGATTTATTAATTTAAAGCTTTTATGGCAGTCTTAATTTTCGCTTTGCATCTGCCATGGCAGGGCAAAGCTGTGAGCAAACTTAACTTGGACATGTAATAGAAAATATTAATGGCACTTTACGTATGTACGAGTACATAAAGGGTGATGCAAATGCTGCACTATAAATTAAACTGTCTTAAAAATATGCTTAGCGCCCATCTTGCTGAAACCATTAATCACTGATGTCAACATTAGCCAATTTTAAGTTGAATTTCTAAATCTGATATTTATGATAAGTATTTTGTGATACATTCTCAGATAATATAGAAGAAAAGTTTTAATTGAAATCGTCACTTCCGGTTCAACAATAATGCAAATCATTTACTGTCTTTTAAACTAATAGAAAAGAAAAACTTTACACAACTCGTGTTATAAGTGACACTCTAGGCTAATTTCGAATTTTTAAAAACTAAACGAAATTAGTTCTAACTTAAGAAAATTGTTATTTAAAATTTTCACTTCCGGTTTTCTCGACTGACATGCTTGCACAATTTACATTTCGTTTAATTTTATCGATATATTATTTCTAAATTTTCCAATACATGTATACTGAAAACACCCCAGACTCATGATGTTTTAAGACTAATGATAAAAAGTGGGGTGGAAGTTAGAAAAATTTTGATTTGAATGTGTCATTTCCGGTTTTGTTCATTAAAAAAAATTATTTTTTTACTCAAATTGAACTCTTTTGAAGAACCAAAAAATGGCCCCTGATATGAGCTGCATTAATTTTTCCATCTTCACTGGCTACCGAACATCAAATATTAAATTACAGGCAAATCCCGGTATAGCGAACGATATAACATACCGAAAAGTTCGTTATATCGCAAAGATTTTTTTTAAGTATTATTTAAATTATTATTATTGTAGACATGATGCAATACAATAAAAGGAATGGGTTAAATGTTTTTCAAATGACTTGCCATTGCTTGCATTTACATTGCAGCTGTTGATTTTGATTAAAATCTACGTTTATAAAAACTTTCGCTACATAAAGGGAACTAAATGTTAGAAATATGTTCCTAGCAAGTTTTTGTTTTTTATTTTGCGATTTTTTCTTTATCATTCGTTATATCCAGTATAAAATTAGGATGGTATTCGCTATATAAAATTGTTAATACGAAAAAATTTAACGTTCTCTTTAACGAAAATCCAATATAATGGATTTTCCTTAAAGCGAGATTCGTTATACTCAATTTCAACATTTGTGAACGCACTAATAATCCCAAATTATTATTTCACTTATTCAGTAAAATATTTTTTATTAACAAATTCTCTTATTTTGTTTTTGTTTTAAATATACGTAAGCGAAAGAAACTTTCTTGTCGACATCTTGGGCCAGGCCGTAAATATACATTAAAATTTATTGCACTGTAAGTACGTACGTAAAACACAGTGGTATACTCTGTTTTAAGAGATTAGGTCAGGATCAAGAGATATTCCACTTTTAGGTTTGCATTTTCTAGCAAGCTGTTTTTATACTATGCATGAAAAAAAGCACGAAAAGTTTTTTGAAATAATGTTATTGATTGTTTGTTTGTCGATACTTAACTCTAACAATGATATTCGTCTATTTTTAGATGGATACAAACAATTCAATTATTTTGCGTTTGTGGCACTATTTAGTCTAAATGATCAAACAGAATAAGGCCGCAACTTCAGGAAAAATCGCTTTCAAATTAACAAAGCCCATGATAAAATCTACGGCAGTAACTTCAAATGCTATTTAATTTTTGTTTTATTTTCTTTTGTGCTTATTAAGCCCCGACCAAAAAAAGGGGTGTCATAAGTTTTTTGAAACTGCATTCGTGTCTACACTGTGAAGTTTTTGTTTTGCAGCTTAAGACATTTTCTCATATATTTCTCATGAGAATGAGACGAGAATGACGTACTCAACAAGAACTGCATGTACGTGAAACAAACTTCCCTTTTCCATTGCTCTTTCCCCGTTCACCATTAAACTCAAAAGGTTTGCAGCAAATGTTTCATAGTGTGGACGAGGACTATCTATTTAAATGTGTTTCTGTCCGAATCCACGTACAGACGACTGGACCGATTTTGATTTATTTTTTTTCTGTTTGAAAGGTGATCGAGAGTTTTAAGAAAATCAGTCCATCCGCTTAGAAGATATCACATCTTTTCTGGATATATCGGAGGTTTTTAAAATTTTTAAGTTTTGATATTTTTCTATGTAGTTTTGTTTACAAAATGTATGAAATGTATTGAAAGTATGGTAGTATTGTTGAGAGAATATTTTTTTTTGTATGTGAGAGCATAAAAAACGCTGTCAAAATAAATGATGAAACAGAATAAAGTCTGCAACTTCAGGAAAATCGTTCCCAAATTAATAAAGCCCATAGTAACATCGTCGGCAGTAACTTCAAATTCTTTCTAATTTTATGTATGAAATGTATGAAATTTTTTGAAAGTATGGTAACATTTTTGAGAGAATAGGTACTTATATGTGAGAGCATAAGAAAAAACGCTCTCAAAATAAAATAGATTCTATCTCACGACTGCTTTCTGCGGCTGCTTTTTTGTGCGAATTTGTATGGAAAATGTGTTTATGCCGGTATTCGGTTTAATCATTAAAATAGATTCTTTCGACTGCTTTCTGGGGCTGGTTTTTTGTGTCAATTTGTATGGAAAATATGTTTATGCCGCAATTTTGTTTGATCATTTATTTTATCAATTATATTACAAAAAAAAAAAAATACATAAAATTCATAAAATTGATAAAATATGGATTAAATAGTAGAAAAAAATTAAAAATAAATGAGTTGTGCTAGCCGGAAGGTGGAAGGCCATCATCATAAGAGTTGAATTTCCACTAATAAACAAAAGCTTAAGTCATTTCAAAAGAGATTTTGTTGTATTTTCCTTAAAACACCAACAAATCCTTCAAAACGGGTTATACCACTGTGTTCTACGGACCAAAATTAACTTGGTGTGTATCGGGGTTTTCTGTGTCATTTTATTGAGGGGTTTAGCTGGATCCCATGCGCATTTCACTGTTGCTAACTATTATATATGAAAAAACCTCTTTTCAGCTATCATATTCCTAACGAAACGTAAATGTTTCTTTTCTATGCAAAATTTTCTTCGCTATCAGAACATTCAAATATGTTTTGAATGTTCTATGTCAATGTGGATGTTCTATTTAATTTTTTTTTTCTGAAAGGATTTCTTTAATTTCAACATTGTTCTATTGCAGTGTTGTTCTGTACTTCAGTATTCTTATCGTAAAGCAAAATACATCTCTTTTGGAAGTATGTATTTGTTTTACAATAACGGAGTAATATACACACACATTTTAAACTTAATGAGATTGCTTGTAAGCCACTTTTTAAGGCTTGTGCAACACTCTATTGTTTACTGAACCGGTGGACTCACATTCATCCAACTCACAGCGAATAAAATGGGCAAAATGCTCGGAATGTTGCTAGAACAGAACAACCATTTTTATTTTAAAAAAAGTTCTTATTTGCACATGTTGCAGACTATGTTCGTTCATGGCGATTTGGCAGCACAAGCGACAAATATATGTAGCTTTAGAAATGTGACCCCTATCAAGTGTTACAGATCGAAAGTCCCTAATGGAAGAGCCCTTGCTAGAAAAACTTCTCATTTACATCAAATCCAACTAAAATTTTAACAGAATGTTTCACGTTTTCTGCAAGAACAAAAGAGCCCAAATAAAAAAAAATTAAATAATACAACTTCCATATTGTAAAAAATCAATTCAAAATGAGTTCAGCAAAAATCATTAAATATTGATTAATTCCAACAAGTTTTCACAAACCAGCCACTTATTTACACATATTCGAGAAGAGCAAAAAAAAAAAAGAAAACAAATTCATACCAAAGTGTGAAATTGCATTTACATTTTTAATCGTTATAAACGTCAAGTGTAAACACGACTACCAAATTCGAACTCAGTTATACCAGCCAACACTTACGTACTCAGCACAAATGATTTGCATACAAAGCCATCCAACATGATTTAGCACGTAAATTGTACATCCAACCAAACACACTTTACATCAACTGTAAACAACACTTTTTTCATTTATCTTGTTTACATTTCAATCATGAGTTTTTTCTTACAACAAATATCCATAATAATAAACACTCAGTCAGTGCACGTCAGTGAGTTTGTTTTGTTTGCTAAACTTTCAAATTAAATGTGTCAATATTTTGTCATTGTGCATATTTTTAGTATTGCTTTTTTTCCTCTTCTTTCCATTACGTTCTTTGTTTGCAAATGTTAATGAACCGTGAAGTAGTCGAATTTGTCTGCGGGACAATATCTGCTGATATTTAAACCCAAAAATAAAACGCACTTTCTTAAAAAGTGTGAAAATGACACTTTAATGTATTCATAAAGTTTTGGTAAATTTAAATTTATAAACGTAGCTTATGCTGGTTGCATACGACTTATTTCTTGCATCTGAAATTAAATATCCCACTACAAAAGTAATAATAATGCAGTGTGAAAGATTTGGCACAATGACATTCAGCCCAATCACGAATATTCCCTCGGAATTCATTTCTCACGGAAAATAATTTTCTCGAGAACACATTCCTCCAATCAGAAATTTCTTGGGAAGAAAAAAGGGTAATACGTGGCATCACCGCATTATGAAGCTCACTGTTTTGCTTGTTTGTTGACATTTTGTTTCTCCCTGTTTTTGAGTGAGAGAGCAAAAAAATTATTAAAATTCACCAACTTGAAAAAATATGTAAAAAAAGTTTATAAATTATTTATTTGGGAATTATGTGTTTTTCCAAGTTTCTGTATACAAATTTTGTTTTAATGGAGTATTAACCATGTTTTTATGCAAACTCCCTTCTGTTTTGCACGAGAAATATTTTTAGTAAAAAAAGCAAGTTCAGCTGCGTTCATAATACTTGCTTTTTTCCCGGAGAGTTTTTTATTCCCGCATTTGTTAAAAAAAAGGGAAAAACAAAGTCATGATAGGAGAAAAGGGAAAAGTGAGAAAACTCGAGCGGAATTTTTGTTTATGATTGGGCTGATTATAAATGTCAGAAGATAATTCCAGAATGAGTTTTAGCTTGATCTGACAAAGTCAGATGTCAAAAACATATCTCTCGTGTATACCCAGCATTAACAGTAAAGGCGTCTTTACATGGCAATACAAAGTATTACGACTTTGTAGAATGAAAATATTATGAAATTCTCTCCGTGTTTAACAAAAAGAGAACAAGAGTCTGTTGTAGGTAATTTTCATGTTTACACTGATACCATAAGTAAAATGAAGTAAAATACAAGCAAAGATATCAAACTGCTGAGTTAATAACAAAAAATTGTAAAATTGCAACAACAAAATATGTGTACTAAAGCCCAATAATTGAGTTCTCAATTATATGTCATTTAGCTAATTGCCACTTAAATTTAACTTGCACTTAAATGCAGCTTCATTTTTTCAGTCATAAA
The DNA here is from genome assembly GCA_936439885.1 of Nowickia ferox. Taxonomy (NCBI): domain Eukaryota; kingdom Metazoa; phylum Arthropoda; class Insecta; order Diptera; family Tachinidae; genus Nowickia; species Nowickia ferox. The sequence goes on along the minus strand of OW387024.1, from coordinate 112,263,939 downwards.
AATAAATACTCACTTAAATACTATGAAAGTATGGTAGCACTGTGAAATGTCGATAGTTCTAAAAGAAACCAGATGTTTAATGTAAATAACAAAGTTAGGTTATCAACATGTAGAAAGTTAAAATAAAATAATAAAATAAAGGAACATCCGAAAGCATTTTTCTATTCATTTATCCCATGATATGAAACTATTTACTGTATATGTTATATTTTTATGAAAATTAAACAAATTTTTTTTAATACGACCACATGATGTTCATGTACATGTTTTCAATAAACACACACAAACATAAAAACATATGGTATGCTCAAAAAACTTAATTAGAACTTATATACGCAAGGTTGGGCATTTAAGTATTATTTAAATGTCTCTCAACTTTGCACTGAAAAAATCAATTTGTTACTTAAATGGCACTTAAAGAAAAATAACATATAATTATTGGGCCTAATACATACAACTTAATATTGGAGAAAACATTTTATAATTTCAATTTAATTTTACTACAAAATATAATTTTTTTTTAAGTTTATTTATTGTTTGTTTGGTTTTGCTGTACCAGTTAAGCAGCTAATGGTTGCAGTCGTAAAATATTTACAAAAACAACATGAAAATTTCCTGAGTTGATTTTGGTTGTTTTTGTAAAAGTGTCAACACCTTCAATAGATACCATTAGTGCTGCCAATGTTCACTTTGAAATACACCTCTGGTGTGATGAGAATACTTAAGTTTCTAAAATGATTTAGAAAATAAACATTTACCGACCGCTTGTCAAATTTTCTATCCGTATTCTCTCTTACTCGATACATTTTGCTTTTACATGATAAGATTTTGTATAATCTACAGCATTTTTTGACATGTCGATATACAATGTATTACCATGTAAAGACACCTCTCCACCAAAGAACCTGGGTGTTGTTTATACAGGTATATTCTGCTTGTAATATTTATGAACATTCTGATATAAAAAGCTTTCTGCAATAAACAACAACAATTTTGCAGCTATAAAAACATCTAATTATAAATATGTACTCGTATGCATGTTGTTTCTTATAGACCTTCATATCTTTGAATTGGCAATACTGTTTTGTTTAAGCCAGTAAATGTCATCCAAAAATATTCACCGATAGATCTTAGTCATTTGAGTACGATCTAAACTTAAATAATTTGGGCGCACTAGTAGCGTTAGCAAATTTTAAACTTAAACTTAAATAAGTTAAGCTTAAAATTGTCCTACAAAATACCAAACTTCTGTAATACTATACAATAGAGTTGGGCAAAATCGTTCCTTTTTGGGAATCGTTCGGAACGATCCGAAATATTAAAGGAACTAGGTCGTTCATTTCGTTCACCGTTCCTTTTTTACCTTGAATGAACGATGAACGAGAGAACTTTTCTGTCGTTCCTAAAAAATGTCAACAAATGCAATGCATGTATTTTGACGTTTAGGAATTGCTGTTTGCTTACATGTATGTATATTTTCGTGTTGAGCAAATCATTGTTATTATTATAATTAAAAAACCAATTATATATTAGCGCGTATAAGTTTATTAAAAAACATAATTCGTTATATAACTAGTTAATTGTCAATCTTTACACAAAAATATCAACCTTGTATCAGAAATAAGTGAACAATTGTGTATAATGCTGTCTTGATGAACAATTAACTTGATCGCAAATACCGCCCACTGCTGTCAAACTTCATGTAAGTACTTATAAAATCAATATCTCAAACTTCATGAAAAAAACTCTTCCACTATTTTGTGCATATGTGGTTGTAATAATAACACCACCTTGTTAAAAACACTTTAGTCGGAACAATGAACGATAAGAAATGAAACGGTATAAAAGTCCGAACCGTTCCTTTTAGTGAATCGTTCAATGGAACTAGGTCGTTCTGGAACGGCACAACTCTACTATACAAGCAGAAATTGCGGCAGCAAGCTCAGTATCATTCGATATCTGATGGAGATATTCAAATTTTTCTTGGAAGAAAAGTGACCAATAAAGAGATTCTCTACAAAACTTTCCAAAAATGACTGGTATCCTTGGGAGAGATAGCGAAACATTCTCCGGCTCCTGGATATGGGAAGATTGATGGCAATAACAAGGCTAAACCTACCAGCACTCAAGAAACAAACAAGACGATATGGGATATTGGAATCCCCCGTCAAGGGGGAGAAAGAATATAAACCAGAGAATGACAAAATTATCGTTTTAAGAACTCTTTGAGTATTGGTCCTCAAGCAACTATGAATGCGTACAGCTGAAAATAAAAACACGCATTAATTTTAAACCGAATACGTAAAAGGTGGGCCAAAAGAAATCACCCTAGTGTAAGATGCTCTTATTTTTACAAAAGGCGGCCAATGTCAAATATGTTTTGACATTTGTGAATTAGACAGGTGTAGAATACAAGTGAACAAGCCATGGAAAGATACACTCCCCAAAAACGCAGAACAATCGTGTCGTGGCGTTCCCGGCTCGCCTCATCTCTCGTTTTGGTGATTTACACTGGCCCGCAAAATCGACCGATTTAACCAGTTTCAGACTTTGTTTGTGGGGTTTTTTTGAAGTGCCGTGTTTACGTAAACAAGCCCGAGACCCTGGAAGCCCTCAAGGACAAAATTCGACAGGAGTGCGAGCATCTGTCGCCCGTAGTTCTCGCCGAAGTAATGAAAAATGCCATAAAACTGGCAATCAATTGTGACAGCGCCCATTTGGCCGATATCATCTTCTCGACTTGACCAATGAAATTATAAATGCTCAAATAAACATTATCAAAAAACAGAATCGAAGTTTTTCATTTACATAGAAAAAAATGAGAGCCAAACAACATCGGATGACTTCTTTGGCCCAACTTGTATAAGTATAAACATCCTATAACTATTTTTATATAAATTTTTTACATTATGCAGCACAAACAACTATAGCTTAAATTTATAGACTGTGTCAGCTACAATCATACGCATGAGTATACAAATACTCTGACTATTAAACGGATAGCCATGCGTGTATACAGGGCTATTTTATTTACACACACACACACACATAAAGCATGTTTTTAAACAGCCAAAACACATTTTCCATTCCATTCTGTATACACAAATGTATTTATGCATATGGTGGCAAATGATGAATAATTATCCCCATTATCATGCTTAGTTAGTTTTCGTTACTTTTTAAGTTAGAATCGTACTGATTTTGAATGAAAATATTACGTGACTTCATAGATTTGTACTTGGAGAGCCGGAAAAAGGAATTAAAAAATTTATTTATATTTATTTTGAGTGCTTATTGTCATTCTCTAATATAAACTCACACAAACTTCAATAAATTGCGAATAATCAATGGAATAAACAAACAAAAATTGCAAGATGCACTAAAATAAATGAACATTTTATGTATTATTATCAGGTCCTATCGACACATAGAAAAGTTGCATGCTGCAAATAAAATATATTCTTTTTATTTTTTTTTAATGAAATGAATTTTTAGTTGGAAATAAATATAATTCGGAATTTAATGTAATTCAAGGCGATCTTCTTGCAGTATACGAGATATTTTACAAGGCAGCAAAATAAAAACCAAATCAATGAAATTTCTAAATAAGTTTAAATCCAAAAACAAAATCTTACATTTCAACAAATTGTCAACAATATTTATGATGAAATTATCTGACTCGCAAATAGCAACTACATATTGCTGGATTAAAACAAAAATTGTTCAGGTCTTTTCTAAATATGGCCGCACTAATGGAAAGCAAACTCGCATTTGTGCACCTTTTGCCAAACCACCAAGATAAAAATGAACAGCTGCCAATCCAAAGCAGAAAACACACAACAACATCCACCAAACGAAAAAAAAAATAGGAAAACTTTAATTTTATAGCGTCAAACAATTTGTATACACACGGTATAAAAATTTATTAACAGCAAAAAATAGTGGATTTTTAAACACTCTCTTGGATTAATTACCACATTTTGGCTACAAATGTTTATGAATCCACCTGCCAAACATGACGAGGCCAATAAAATATGGAAACAACTTGTAAGAATGTCTACAAAAATACACACGATCAAAAAACCATTGTAAGAACCGCCATTAAACCGATATGCTGTGTCTCTTACACAGCATATGTTCCATTAAAACGATACTTACAGAGTGATGATCATAAACCTCATCATTACGATCTCATGAAAGCATGAGTACCCGGCTTTATTAGAAAATATACATACCTACATACATATATTTATAATGACTTAAAAGTAGAAAAAAGAATGGAAAAGCGGAGACCACCATCATTGAAGAGGATAATTTAAAAAAAAAAATTATATAAAAATGAAGATTAACAAAGGAACAAACTGCCAGCCAAAAAAGGAAAAAAACATAAATATGAACAGACAAACATAAATCCAAAAAGGGTTTCTTATTTTTCTTATTATTACAAAAAAAAAAATAACAACCCATACGTCCATGAAACAGGGTTAGAAAATACCAAAAACTGGCTGCTCAAGAAACAGAACTAACGCCATTGAGCGTTAAATTTTATTATAAAAGTAGCAGAAGGAGGAGCTAAAAAAACAGAAGCGTGTTGGAAGTCAACAGCCACAAGCGTCAAGATCAGCACTTCCCAATGAGTGTGATTTTCAAAATGGAGATTAAAGGGAGACACACACACGCACACACAAACATAGAAAAACATTAGTGAGAGTGCGAGAAATTTTTGAAATATAAAAATTCTGCAATTGCAATGAGAGAGACAGGAAACTAAAACTGAGTGGAAATGCTAACAGTTACATATCAAGTCAGCGTTGCCACTTTCTGTGTAATAGTGCACAATCTGTACTATTTTTAGTTCTTTGCACTATTTTTGCACCATAAATATTTTGTGTAATTTTGCACTATTTGAGTTTAATGGCATTTATATTTATATGTTTTAAAGCGATAACAGCATAAGTCGACTTAAGACAAAATCGAGTTATATGTGCTACAAAATTCTACAGGCGAAACTTCTGCGGGAAATCTCCATGTCTCCAACAAAGTTTATTATAAATATATAAACAAAACCATATTGCTGTAAGTCTTAATAAAAAACCAATAAAATTTTTAAAAAGGCCCTAATTATACTAAACATATTTAAAATATTTGTATCCTATTACAAAAGTAATGCAAACTTCAAAAATTTCTACGATATTTCCCACTAGAGAGCCATACAATCTTATCACCTATTATATCGCAATTGTTATAATTAACAGCTTATGGCATTGAAAGTGCTCTGGAACAATATGAAGTATTCAGATTATATTGAAGATTGGAAGTTTTTGAAGATCATTCAAAAATAACTGAATCAATCTTGGACTTTTGACTAATTTTAATTTAATGTTTTAAAGCGAATCCCTGCTTTTGTGCAAATTAAAGTAATCAAAGTTGTGCAAATTTTTTTTCTCTAATTACATAAAAGCAGATTTGACCAATAAAAACGAGCAGCTTGTTATACAGCAAAGTGGAATTTATATTAATTTAGCTACTTAAAATACTGTTCCGTGGCACAACAAAATGTTATGTATAACGATTTTAGTAAATTTTATATAAAAAAGCAACTTTCATGATGACCTTTATAATTTTTATTGATGTAGTAAAACCAAAATTTGCACAATCATTGAAATAAGAATCGATTTGACTTTTTTAAGCTAGATTATCAAAAATTAGATATGAGTGGCGTGAATATGCACTTTTAGGCCATAAATACCTTAATATATGGGATAAATTGGATGTTTTGAAAAAAAGTAAAAGCTGTGCTGGCGATATTCTCTTCCTAAATTTAAAAATTGTGATATTACCATTCTTAAACGCTCTGTTGAAAGAGTTTTTTTTTGTAAACTGAACTTAATTAAAACTGATACCCCAAAAATGAGTTACCAGTTATTGATTTTAAAATTATGGTGCAAATTATGAGCCTAAAATGATAAAAAGAAATTGGAAAAAATAGTTTAAGCTTAAAAAAAACTAAATCATATAAATTGAGAACATAAAAGGGTTGAGAACCTTCTCAAATGCCTCGTTTAAAGAATATTTTATGAAATTTTGACAAAATTTTAAGAGGAAAGTAGTAAATTATTCTTCGTTGAAGTAAATATTTGTGAATTAGTGAATTTTTTGCTACCTTTTAAATTTTGTTGTACGATTTTTATATGTTAAAAAAATACCTGGTTTTAAATTTCAATTTACTAAATAGCTAATAAAAAAATTACAATTCTTTCTCAGATTTTTTGCACTATTTCATTCGGTTTTGCACTATTTTGACTTGCAGCTGTGTAATTTCTTTTTCCACTAGTATCAACGCTGTATCAAATACAAATGTGCAAGTACATAAATATTAGGGGGAAAAGTACTAAGTACAATATTTATACGAGTACACTATTGCTGTTGGTGCCTACAAATTGGTTAGGTTCAATCAGATATACCATACCATAATTCCATAGCCATAATCAATGCCAAAACCATAAATATATGTGCTTCATCAATTAAGCTTAAATTAGACGTGCCATAGGCATAACCAAACCAAAATTCAATTGGTTTCTATGGTAATGGCTGTGGCATTATGTCGATTCACCTATAATCAAATACAGTGTTGCCCATAAGTTTCGTTCGAACAGCTGTTTTCTATGGCACGTCTGATTGAACCTTTAGTGCTGCCAAAACCATAAACAGCTGTTTATGTTTTCATTTGTTTATTCATTTCAAAATTGTAACCAAATACATATCGCTCATTTACTCAAACAACGTCATAACTCAAAAAAAAAAACTAATTCGCCAGAAAACGAGTTTTAAGTTTTCAATTTACACACATTTTAATGAAGAAAGAAATTTTTATTTTTCTCTCAAGAGTAAACAAGATATTTGTATGAAATTTTTACACAACATATGTAAACATCGATATGAGCTTTAATTCTGCATCATTAACTCAAAATATCAATTTTTTTTAGTTATAACTAACTTTGGTGTCATTTGTTCATTAATAATTATCACATGTAATTTGGCTTACAAAGCGATACGAACTTTAGCCTGATAAATTTTTTTTTTTAATTCTGCTGTATAGAGGATTTTTCTCATAAATGTACATGGATTACCTGATGATCTGCACTAGCAACAGTGAAATACGCATAGGATCCCTGCTAACCCCTTAATAATCAATTTTAATGTATTTTTAATAATAAAAAATTAATAAGTTTTTTTTCTAACACAAACACAACCTGCGAAGCGATTAGCTTGTCTGCAGAAAGCAACCAGGGTCTATGGCGTTAATCGAAGCCACGACCTCTGGACTGAGAGTCTAGCACCGCTACCACTCAGCCACAGGGGCACCCGTAATAATAATTTGGGATTATTAGTGCGTTAAAAAATTTTTAAACGTAATTGTAACATTTCCAAAAAACGCCAATTATTAACTATTTTATGTTTGTATGTGCTATAAAAATACCTGTAAATACTAATAAACTTGTATTGCTACTTCAATAATTTTTTCTACATTTAAATCAGGCATTATACTTTTCTTCTGTAGAACATTTTAGCAGAATTTTTTGACCGATTTAGCATTCTCTCATCATCATATTGTGGCAACACTGGTCTTCTGTGCACTTAAAGAGTTAAGGCAGAATTAGTTTGTACGTGCTGTTCCGTTCTGAATCAGCTGTTTTGTTTCTGTGCAATTGAAAATCTGTATGTTTGGTTTGTTTTTCCTTTTTCGTTCTGTTCTGTTGCGGACAAATCTGTAGAAAATAGAATTCAACGTTAAGTGACAGCCAAAAGTATGTATGTATTAGTTTATTGTGGTATTTGGTATGCAAGCGTAATCAGTTCCATAGGTTGCCAGCGGATTTTTTTTTTCACAGGAAAAGTAATTGCAAAATATTTTATACAGAAAAGAACGGCACAGAACGGCAACGAAAAGTCAAAACTAATGAGGCTTTTACACAGTACAAACAAATCTCCCCAATTTCCAGCAAATCTACACAATTCCCGATTCCTCTTTCGTTTGTTTCATTTTGATACTATTTCGATACTGTTTAAATCTTAATGAGAATGGTATTTATTTTCTAAGCGCTCATCACTGAAAAGACACTTAACTCAAGAGAATTACAAATAGCAAAAAAAAAACTCTATTTTAACAATTCCAACCAATCACAAGCTTTAAAACGATCTTAAAAACTCTCCCCGGGTGATAAAAATTCATGCATACAAAACCAGCTGGTGTCGTTACAGCAACAATTTAACACAAATACCAAACAGATCTTATAAGAGTTGTATTGTAGGCCAGCAGGTAGACCTGCATACTCAATAAACAAATGATCTCTTTGCTTTTGATCATTCAACAAAAACAACCAGCCAACCAGTCGAACAAACTAGCCAACCTTAAAAATCGAACGTTTTGCTGTTAAGTCGTTACTTAAGTTGTTGTTGTTGTTGTTGTTATTAGTTTAGTGATTCCCTGTGTTTGCAGCAGATGATGATCATCATAATGATGATGATCACTCATTTAAGCGAATAAATTTTTGTCGCAAACATAAAAAATATAAATTCAGTTGAAACACAAACTTTGCCAAGCCAGCACCAAAGCGTTTTTTTTTTTCATAACAAATTTAAAGCCGTCGGTGGGTTTTCACGTTTATGCTTTTTTTTATTTCATATTTTGGCACAAAATAACAACGTCGTGTGATTAAATGGCAGCCAGTTTTCTATTAGCGTTAGCAATTAACAATGATCTAATTCAATTAACACCCACACACAATTTTCAATTAAATAAAACCTGAAAAAAATATTATAGGTATAAAATTTTAGAAAATTAATTTAAATCGCAACAAAAATTAATTAAAATTAAGCTAATTTTATATAAAGAATTTAAATAATTTACATAAGTTATTTACATATTTCCATTGCCATAACATGAAACAGATAAGGAAATCGTAACATAAATTAAAGTTTCATTAAATCGTAACAAGATATTTATGGACGGAATACATAAATGCAGAAGTGAGTGACGAATTTAACACTTCCGACGCCAATGTGCTGGAAAAAAAAGCAAATTTTAACAAATTATTGTTTAGCTTCCATTTTTTGAAACTAGTTCGCGTAATTAGCAATGCTGAGCTTGTTTGTAACTGGTTGTGATTGCTGTTGATTATTGGTAATAATTTATTAACTAAATAAAAAGCACTGCCACCTGCCAGCTGCCTGCCAACTGTGAAAGCTTTAATCAAAATGATTACCATGAATGAATTGGTGGACTTGCGTATGCAGCAGCATATTGCCCATGAAATCTATCGCCAACAGATTATGCAGAGAATACCGGGTGAGTAACTTTGTTTTGATTAAGATTTAAATATATAATTTAAATATTTTTAGTCTTTAGTAGCTTAATAATCAATATGTATTTCAAAAGGAATTGATAACTGTTATGGCGAAAGCTCTAGACTCTCAATAATGTATCTAACACTTTATTTGGTGAGATTTCTGTATTAATATGAAGAATTTTTATTTGTTGTTGGTTAAGCATGCCTATAAGCATTCCGTTACTGCTTAAGAAACTTATCAGTAGACTTCAACTAAGAAAGTTCTGGAAGAAAAGCTAAAAAAATATTCCCATGTTTATAGGAAATCGTTCAAAGTGTTGCCCAATGGGCAAGTAATAATTGTAATAAGATTGTAGGAAAACTAAAAACAGATTTAATATTAAATAAAAATGTTCTTTGCGAATTTAAAGATTTTTGCTTAAGGCTTTTTAGCTTTTTATGCTTATAGACATAATTCTCAATACCTTTTTGAGAGCTTTTCTCTAAATATACGAGTATGACGCTTTTTTAGTATTTTCCAAGAAGTTTTGTTTTTGAAGTCTACTGATAAGTTTCTTAAGATATGATCACACGATTGACGGAATGCACCAATTATTGGTTCATTTTATACGCCAATCGTGTGATTTCACAATTTATTGCCTCATACGACAATCGAAAACAATATTGTGCTGATTTATCGCAATCAAATGCAACTCTGGTGCGACAATCGTGTGAACGGTTGATAGGCAACCATGCCCCAATAAAAATGTTAAAAATACACCAATATTTATTGTGTTCTCGAGCGACAATCAAAGTAGCCAATACGCGACAATTTCTTAAATTAATTTATTTTGTTCGTGTGTTCCAAGTGTGGTCATAAGTATCGACTTAAACTTACTTTTATATGTAATTATAACTTATTTGAAACGTTAGCACGGAACTGTGAGCCAATCTTAACCCATATACATATTTAGTTTTTATTCGTTTAAAAGAACGAAAATTGCCTCTGCTTTGTATATTTAAGGAGCACAAAATATACAAAGCAGATGCAATTTCATTTGTTTTAAAACAATAAACCATTTTCATGTACATAATAAAACAGAAAAAAAATCATTTCTTTTTAAAAGAAAATAAACTAAAAACTACCAAAACAGCTGTTTGTTTCTGCTGCCGTAGAACAATCGTGTGACTGGGCTGCGGCAATTATTACCACAAATTCATTCTTCGCCAATCTGCGACAATCAAATTTTTATAAAATGGGGCAATCATGTGACTGCAACGTATTTGATTGGGACAATTTTATTATTGTACACCAATTTACCACAATAAAAATTGGGTCAGATTGGTGTATTTGCGGCAATCGTGTGATCCTACCTTTACACAAAAAAAATATTCCTGCAATCAACAACTTTAATTGAAAATAAAAGCAAAAATCAATTAAAAATGTAATTGAGTCAATGAAACATTGTAATTAATTAAATTCTTAAACAAAAGTTTAATTGACTTAAATACATTTTTTATTTTCAATTAAAATTGGTGATTGCAGAAAAAATTTTTTCTGCGTAAGCAGCAACGAAATTCCTATAGACGTTGCTTAACCAACAACGAACAAAAATTCTTCATATATCTTCTACAAAATTTTCGCTTACAACATTTATAAAAAGTTTCTGCGCCCTGTATTGTTTAAAAGAAAATTCCTTAATAATTCATACCGAAATAAATATTATTTACTTTAGTTAATTTTAATTATTATTGTTCGAACTTTCATTTTATTTATATATTTATGATTTAATCAGGCTAAAGTTCGTATCGCTTTGTAAATATTATTTACTTTAATAAAAAATTTCAGCCTTATTTATAAAAATTGTTTAAGAAAATTTATTTTAAAAAGCCTTTATAATTTTTATAAATAAGGCCGTTAAATTTTACTATAATTGTATATGTATTATCAATATAATCAATCAATCAATATTTTATTTTGGGGATGACACCTTACCGGACATTACCCTCTATAGAATTTGATTAACTATCTAAATGATGCTGAGTTTCTATAGATGGGTTTCTATAGAAACTCAGTATCATTTACGTAATCGCTCAAATCCATACCTGTAATGGTCGTTAAGTTCGGGAACTCTGCTTGTAAAAAGCTGGACAATTACAAAGAAAGTCTTCCATTGTCTTGCTGACCTCCATGCTTGCCCTGCATTAATTGTTACTTGTGGTTTCAATCCGGTACAAGTGCTCTCGCAAGTTAAAGTGTCCCGTTAAGACGCCGGTCAACTTTCCTAACTCGGGCTTGTTTAGTTTCAATAGCCCATTGCTTTGTTTTCTTCCGGGTAACCTCATATTAACTTTGATAGTTGTAGTTCAAAAAATGTGAAGGCAGATCCCTTTTATGCAAGTTCAAATACTTCACAAATGTATTTAAGTCTAATTTTTCGGTTTCCGTATAGGATGATTGATAAGCAGGCTCAGAACCTTTAATCTCTTTACGCCTCCTTCACTTCCAATTTCTTCCTATTGCTCAATCCATTGAAATCAGTTCGTCTTAGCACTTAAGCGCATCTGTCTGTATCTTCAACTTCAGCTTCAAGTCTTTGTATCAGGACCATTCTGTTCCCACGAAATTGGTGGATATAAATGATTTTTTGATCTCACTAATCAAATGTGATCTTTACTACGGTGTCTCTTTTGTCTACATCTTCAAGTATCCTGCAAAACAATTTTTCTCTCTATACCAAAGTCAGCCAAGGACATACATACATATAAAACAGTGATGCAAAATCAAGAATTCATTTCGGTATCAAAAAATTTGATCGAGAGTACTTTTTTTAACGCAATAGTATCAAATTGGTTTTTTTTATTAACAAAAATTACATGAATATAAAATCAACAAAAACATATGTGTATGTATAAAATTCATAAATACAGATTTAAATAACATAAGAGAAAAAAACATTTTTTTATAGAAACTAAAAAAATAAGATATTGACAGCAAAGACATAAATAATTTTAATATTCGATTAAACATACCTACATATGTTTACATACATATGTATGTACATATATGTATGTTCATACATACATACATATGTATGTGTTTCCATTTGCGTATTTATTCTAAGGAACTGAAGTATTTCAAAGAGATATGAGATCAAAATTAACGAAAAAATAACGATTAAAACTTTTTAAATATGTATATCAAAGTTATAGCAACAACAGTTTTTAGATTTTAGTAAATCTTTGGTTTGTACAATACTTGCTACAGTTGAAACATTTAGTCTGTTTCTTTGTTTTGTTTTTATGAGATTTTGGTAAGAGAAAATTCTTTCTACGTTTGCGGAAGAATGAGGTAGTGACAAAATTCCGTAAGCAATTCTCGAAATATCAGGGAACATATATTCGCCTAACGCGTTTTTAGTTTTTGAAATTGTGGACCAGAAAATGCATATATTTTCTGTAATTAGTGGTTTAAGTTCTTCCATGTCAGCTAATGCTCTATATTGAGAGTTAATTTTTTCAAAATTTAACCTTTCATTGGGAAACATTTTGATTAGAAGAGGTATAATGCTGTTTGTTTTACCAGCTAAAACATTTTCAGGAGAAAAGTTGCTAAACCATATTAACATCTCATTGTTAAAATCCACTTTTGTTCTTAAAACCTCACAAAATTTTATATAAAATTTTCTGCAGTTTTCTTTAAACTCATATGTGATGTTGGGCTCGATTTGATTTGTATTAATATATAAATCAGCTTCCGTTCCGCAAAAAATATTATTTAGCGAAATATGATTCTCATGAAGGTTTAGTTTTAAAAAATCACATTTATCTAAAACATCTTTATTAATAAAGTTTCGAGCTAATTGCCGAAATAAAAATTTTAGTCTTGGCAAAAATATATGAATACGTGCGTCTTCCGACTGCATTTCTTTGTTAACTGCATTAATTATTTTTAAAACATACTTAAGAAATAAAAATGTCATTTTAAAAAGTGGGTTTAAAAATCCCGTTGTTAAAAACTGCATTCTTACATTTTCTGACTTTTTTTCAAAATCATTTAATGTAAAATAATATTGCAAAGGCTGCCATTGCTCCAAAACTCTATTTACAACTTCTTCTCGTGAAAGCCATCTTGTATGAGCATATCTAAGTATTGTATGTGTTTCAGTCCCGAAATATTCTTGGAACTTTACGAAATCCTCCTTTCTGCTTGCACTGTTGCAAAAATGATAATTTACTTCTTTCAGAAATTTCTCAATATCGTCTGGTATTCCAAATTTCGATGCAGCAGCAGATGTTAAGTTTAAGATATGACATATACAACCATTTGAGAATATATGCGGAATTCTTGCTTTAAATTTTGTTTGGACTCCATTTGTACTACCCATCATAACTGCGCAGTTATCGGTTGTAATGCCTATCATATTATTTAAAGGTATGTTACAATCTTCTAATACCTTGACCGAGCTTTCAAAAATTCCATTGGCAGTACTATCGTCTATTTGCACTAAACTTAAAAACCGATCACGGCATTGCCCATCAAAAATTCGAATGACTATTGCAAGGGTTTTTATGACGCTAATGTCGGTGCTTTCATCAATTACTAATGAGTAATAATTACTTTTGCAAAAACTTGCAATATCATTAATGTTTTTAGGGCCCAGGACATTTGTAATCAATTTCTGAGCTTTTTGTCGATTTATATTAAAATTTTTACTTATTTGAGAATCAGGTATTCCATTTTTAATAATCAAATTCAAATGATCTAAGGCTGCAAACGAAATATTGTGTTCTGCGGCAAAAGCACTCACCATTAGCTCCAGCTTTTTCGTGGATTGATTTGTTGGGCATTTGGTTGTATTTGCAAAAAAATTTTGAATTGTTGGTGTAGTTTTAGCAGCGTTCATGTTTTTCTTATGATTTGTGCTGGAATCATGGCGATTTAAATGTGATAATCCACCCGCAATAGGAATTTTACACACGCGACATGTTTTTTCGTTTCCATTATTTCTTAACCACAAAAATTTGTTTGCCCATTCATCCCGAAATGGAACTAAATAAGGCTTATTTTGTTTACTTGACCTAATAAAAATAATCAGGCTAATTCTTATAAATACTTATAAACACAAAAATAAAACTTACCTATTATCTTCACCAGAATCCATAATTTATTTTTAAGTTAATTCTAATAAGTATGTATGTACCTATTTATTTGTAGACGAAATTTTATGCCAATAAGAATTTATTTCCACGAAAAATTTTGAAAAAGCTTTACTTCTAAGCGGGATAATAACGCACCATAAAATAAATTGCATATACATACATACGAATACATAACAAAAATTAGCAAGTTTTCATCTATAATCGCTTAAAACACACTAAACAAACAAAATTTCTTATTTTTGTGTAGAGTTTGACGTTTATATTGTGTACATTATACAATAAAAAAGTAATGAGATGATCACATTCGTCATTCATGTATGAATGACATAGGAACATAAATCACAACAAAATAGAAAAAAGGGTTGCCGAGCTGGCAAAAAGAGAACTATTTTACACCTTTCATATAAAGTAAAGTTGAGCGTATCAAATAACCCAGGGGAGTATCATGGTATTTTTTAGCATTCAATAGTATCAAAAAAAGTACGATCGTATCAACTTTTTCATCACTGATATAAAATATAAAAGAGAGTAAAATGTATGCTTGTACGAGTGTACGTGTAAAAAAGAGCATAACGAAGTGCCCACGAGCGGCCTTTTGCTTATCTCTGCTCTATGCCCAATTCGGAGATTAACCTCTCAGACCCCTTTAATTAACCTTTCTTCGCTTGTCAATATCTCCCCCCAGCTAGTGACAAACTTTCTGGAAAGAAGCCTTTTTCGAGCGACCAGCTTTCAGGAGGTACAAGTCATACTTGTGCCAGTGTATATTCCCACTGACTCTTTGAAGCCATAAATACTGACCCCGCCTTTAAGAAAGTTCTGTTGCAGTTGTCATTGCTTTTTGAGTTTAAGAGCTGGAGGCAAATTATGGCTTCCGATACCGAACGATTCGAAATATATAAAACAAAGTTTATATGGGAATATTTCAAAATTTTGATAGACATCGAATGTCGTAATTTGCTCCCTGATTACATTTTGGATTTGATCGATTTATTAGCTTAAAAGTTATTTGAAACGATTTTTTTTCGAAAACATTATAATTCCAAAAATCAACCGAATCGAAACGGTTCGTTAAGTCAATGTCTTTTAAATGTCGTAAATTTGGTCAAGTCTTACACACATCAGTTTTTCTTGACACAAGTCTCTTTTAAAACTGTCCGTTTGTTTACACGCAGGCAGCACGTTTGTTAAATGTTCCAATTGTTTTAATGCAGCGAATGAAATAATAAAAGAGAATTTAAGTAACTTGTCGGTACAAGCAAGTATGCCTCAATAAAAACAGATGTGTCTAAAACATGACTTGGTTCCGTTCGGTTAAGCCATCCTTAAGTTATGGAAAGTTCAAAAATCAGCGTGAAGTGGGTTAGGTTAGATTGAAAGAGGGTCAATCAATATTGACCCAATCCATTTCAGATTATATCTATGCTTATGAAGAGATATTGCAGAAAGAGCCCAATCAATAACCATAAAATCCTATCAAACTTAGTCCAGTTAGGGACCTTGTTTCCCCAATATAATTTCTTAGGTTTTTCCAGTCTGAAACCCTTAAATATTCAATGTCTGGTGTATTTTCCAGATGAAAGATTTGTCTTCTAATGTGTCTGAATACTGAACAGTGACACAAGTAGTGTTCGACAGTTTCATCGTCTTCCTGCTCTACATGTTGTATCGTCAGCAACACCTATGCGATCCATATGACTTTTTAACTCTGTATGTCCTGTTATTATGCTAACCAAATTCCGAAGTGCTGGCCTTTTTAAAATGAGAATTGCGGTCACTTTTCCAGCAGTAGAGTTTTACCAATCTCTGTTGTGTTGTTCTATAGCAATGATGTCCAAAAATGTTTTGCAGCGGTATTGGTGAGAGAATTTGAAGTACAGTGTACTTACGATAAGTAAGCACAAATATTTTATTTACAATTTAATTAAAACAAATTGTTTTGTTTATCAAAAAGATAATAGAGTGCAGTTCGCACTGAGATGGCTATTTGTTGACTAGGTAAAATGACAAAGTTTTCAATACATTTTGCTGTTTTAAAATTTAACTTTTAAAAACAAAATATATTGAAAATTTTCCGCCTTTATCAAATAAAGAAATAGTAGATTCCTTAATAAAAACCCCATCGGTAAGCGGTCTACTTTACGTATCAATATATAAGGTCACTACGCTTAAAATTTCATTTTTTAAACTAAAATCCAATTTCCTTTCATTATATTTTCCCACTAACTCGCTTTAATTTTTCCTCATCATTATACCTAATCATATTGATATTAAAAGAATAATAATGCCTCTAAATAACATTTTATAATGCCTCTTATATATTTAATAACATAAAAACATTGGGCATTATCAAAAACATTATATATCGAAAAGTATTTTCTTAGGTCCATCATATACTTTACGCACTGTATTTAAAAAATCTCAATACAGCCGCTACGCATGTTCACTCGTTGCTGTCTCATGAACGAATAAATTAAAGAGCATAAAATAAAATGATGTGTGGCTTCTAAACAATTGTTTGGTGAAATGGACAGCCATGTTTGAACCAATTTTTAAATGTTTGTTTGAAAGGGCTTGGCGTTTTTAACTGTGATGTCATTCAGTAATGATCCCATCTTTGCAAGCCTATCTGCCTCTTCGTTTCCAGAGACACCCTGACGTTCTGGAATCCATATTATTTCGATGTCTCTACAACACCTGTATAAGTTTGTCTCATTGTTACATTGCAGGGGTTACTTCGTGATGAAGAGCGAAGTAAGCAGCGTCCTCTTCTTTTAATAGCTCATATAGAGATTTTATTAAACAGTTTACCAGTGGAATTTGCCTCTTAAAACTTTTTCGCGCCCAAAAACCAAGTACGGCTGATTTATGATGAAATCATCAAAAGCCATTTCCCGATTAACAATAGCTGCAATAAACGAATTATGCTATAATTTAGTACTTTTAAGCGCGTTTGGTTATAAATAGTTGACAACTGTGCTATGCTAATCTTTTTAATAGGACAATATATATACTGTAGACTTTCATTCTAAATTTTTCTAAAGGTAGGTAGGTTAGGAAGGGTGATGTTGCAACACACCTACACTCGGAGACCCAGTTGTGGGTCTATTGTGATTCCCTTCTATTACTACCGGTTCATAAAAATTTAACCCCCAAGTATATTCAAAAGAACCTCTATTATATGTCATTAAGCTACTGGATTCCCATGATGAAGCCCCTGATATTCTCCAGTTTACACTTTGCGATATCACTAATGCTCTCATGGAAACGTCTGCTCAGCTATACAAGCCTATGGCGTTGCAGCTTCGAGCAATGATAGATACTATCTATGTTCAATGATTTCTGGTTCCTCTTGATCTTCGCACATTTTACAGAAATCTGGACTGCCAGTTTCCCACATACTGATCCTTGCCTTCACCGCACAGTGACCAGTCAATGCGCCTATAAAGACTCGCATAAACTTCCTATTCATATCCAATAGTAATTTGAATCTTCCTGAGTCAAGTTTTGGCCTCATAGCCCGCGAGACTCAACAATCCTTCCTTATTTACCCATGAACGGTTGGTGTTGCTCACCATCCAATTTTTGAGCTTCCTGTAATAATGACCTCTCGGTAGGGATGGACACTGTAAAGAAAACATCGATGTTTTTTTCGATGTGATGCATCGCAAAAATACATGGATGTTGCATCGATATTTTATAAAATACATCGATGTTTTTTATACATCGATTGTGTTTTTTTATTTAGTATATTATTAACAAATCTTATGTGTCTTTTACATCTCCCAATACTTTCTTCCATACTGTTTAGAGATAAAAGTTTATCAAGTCTTTCGCCACTCAATCGGTTTCTTTATTGAGTCAGACGGAACCGATGTTCCCACCATTGTAAGGTATTAAAAAGCGATCTTGTAAAGTTTGGGAAACTGCGATCTATAATATTTTCATATATCCAACGGATTTTCGTTCAGTCTTCCAACAGTAGTATATAGTAAATATTAAAACATTATATCAGTCGGCGGCTAATTTGCGAAAACTATTCGGCGGCTCTCAGCCGATCGGCCTTAAATACGTTCTGTGTATAATTTTTCATTTCGATGCATCGAAAGAAAACATCGATTTTTCCCGATTGCTTGGGACCAAAAGAAACTTCGGATTATATCGATGTTAAGACACAATACATCGATTATTTTTAAAAAATCGATATTTTTGTCCATCCCCACCTCTCGGGAATTTTGCTGAACCAATTTTAGAAATCGAACAAACATTCAAACTCTGCCTCTTTGTAATATTATATAGATATAAGCTCCAAGCTTCCAAGCTAGTATTTACTACAAATTCTGCTCGATAGAAAATTCTGTGGGTAAAGAAAATTTCAACAAATTTTGATGTTTTGTCCTAGGGAATGAATAACTTCGAGTGCAACTCATAACAGCAGCCAATGTCATGAACCGCCCCACAGTTTCGCCTTTTACGTGTGGTTCCTTAATCAAACATTTGTTCTATTATACTTCTTCCAGATCCATTTCCTTCCATGCTGCCCTTGTCTATGCCCCGCCATGTTATTATGCCGCCACGTGTAACACTGCCCGGCGTTGAAGTCACCTTACAAAATGATGATCTCTGGAAGCAGTTTCATCAAATTGGAACGGAAATGATTATAACAAAAAGTGGAAGGTAAGTTTTCTTATCGCTCTTTTATCTTGGATTAATTTATGAAATATGATTTCATATTGTCTGTGTGCGCAACAGGAAAGAAAACCAATTATCCTAAGGAAAAGTCTTAGTTATTAACGAGGCGCCACCAGTATCCTTTTATTTTTAAATACCAACAAAGAGCACTCGATAACACGAATATTTTTTTTTTTTGTTGAAACTCGAAAAATATCGCGCCTTGTCAATTGATTGTTTGCCGATTGTCTGCTTTAGAGCTCAATGGGCAAAGGATACGAAAAGAAAAAGTTAGAAAAACTCGTGTGATTTGTTTGGTAGTGAGATTTTATGATTGCATTAACACATCCGTACAAATACAAAAGAAAAACAATAAATAAATTGCAGTGAAGTGAAGAGAGGTGCTTGACGGCATGAAAAACGTTTGCATTTGCTGCCATTTGAATGAAATTGGTCGGTCATTAGGCAGCGGCGCCTGCCAAAATGAGCAACACAAATATTAACAATGTCGCGACAAGATTTTTCACACACAAATAGCAGATAAGAAGGACAGTTAAAATAGTAATTCAGGCACAAATAGAAATGTTTTATTTTTTTAAAGAATTTTCGACACTGAATCTTTTAAAGGAGAAAGCAGCAAGCAAGCCTGATTTTAAAGCAGACAGGTAGATAGATGATGGTTGGCAAGGCTCAATTTGAGAGCTAGATATGTATGTAAGTTTTACATTTCACTAGTTACCGAGTACTTATTCACAAAACTTTGTTAGAACTAGTGTTTACAAACATTTGAAGAAAAAAAATTGAAGAAGAGGTAAAAGATTTTTAATGCACCATAAAATTTTCATCACCAACAGCAGCAGCACAAGCTTGATTACCAGAATTATCGTCGCAAGATGTTTTCAAAGGCAAATGCATAATTTTCGTAGTGATGTGTGCAGCATGTAATAAGGCGTCTTTGTGATTTATGAGTTAGAACTCAGTGGGGCACTTTACAGTGATGTGACTCAAGCATGTTACGTCATGATGTTGTAAATAAAAACTAACAGGCAACAGTTGCAGTTGCAATGGCCAGTGATCAGCGTTTCATTCTCTTCACTTTGTCCCTTAAAATATTTTTTTTGTTTTACTTGAAGCGGTAAATTTGTTTTGAAATGTTACATTTTCCGTTTGTCCAGTTGCTAAAATGTCGCTCATAAATCTTGCAAGTCAAATATGATGCACTTGCCCTCTCTATGTACGAGTATGTAGTATATCTTGAGTATGATGGAGTGGCATCGAAGGCACGTCACGTCAACTATGTAACACCTATAAAAAAATGTGTTAAATGTTATCTGGCTTTTAAGATTCACTCTCTCCCTCTCTCTCTCTCGCTCTCCCCTCCTCCTCCTTGCAACATAATACAATCAATTCACTTTTTCATTTCCAAGCTTATTTTATGACAATTTTTTTCTGTTTCTTTTTAATTTACAAACGTTTATGAAGTTTTTGGCGCCAGCTTAAAAACCAAGATTATTGATGATTTTTCGTTTAAAAGTATTGCCAAGTTGCTGCGTATTTGTGCCCGAGTTAAGGCAGAATTAGTTTGTACGTGCTGTTCTGTTCTGAATCAGCTGTTTTGTTTCTGTTCAATTGAAAGTCTGTGTGTGTGGTTTGTTTTTCCTGTTTCGTTCTGTTCCGTTGCGGACAAATCTGTAGTGACAGCCAAAAGTGTGTATGTATTAGTTTGTTGTGATATTTTGTATACAACTGAAATCAGTTCTATAGGTTGCCAGCTGATTCCTTGCACAGAAAAAGTAATTGCAAAATATTTTATACGGAAAAGAACGGCACAGAACGACAACGAAAAGTAAAAAATTAATGAGGCCTTTACAGGTGTGAAAAGTAACAAGAAAAAATTTAGCCAACTTTTCCTTAGAAAACTTAGTTGTTAAAAGTTGTTATTCAATAAATGTTGCAATAGAATAAGTGAAATTTATTTGCTGGTGGTTAAGCGATGTCTATATGCATTTCATTGTTGCTTTAACAAATCGTCAGTAGACTTCAACCACACATTTTGAACAGTCACAAACCTCTTATCTTATGCACAGACTTTCATAAACTATTTGAGAATTCACAAATATTAATATTTTTGAAAATCACAAAAGAAAAATAAGCATAGTAGGCTTAGTAACTTATACAAAACCCAGCAAATAATTTTTATTCGATATGAATCTATTTTATTTTTCTAAACCTCCAGCAAATAAATTTCACTTATAATATAATTATGACAATATGTCGAATAATAAATCTCTTGAATGTTGCAATAGAATAACACAAAATTGTTCTCGAGAGAGAGAGAGAGAGGGAATAGACAACCCCGATTTTTAAAACTGGAATACGGTGGATTATTATGCTGCTTCAGGATAAAAACAACCGAATTTCTGTATTTTTTTAATACCAAAAATTCTACTTGAAAACCACTATTTAAGTAAAATATCCACTACAATAATACTTACAGGTATGTACCAACGGTACATCGAATAAGTAAAAATAATTAATGTGATGATCGTAAAAGATAAGCAAGAATACTTAAACACACTTAGGTAGAGTGACATAACTTCGTGCTAACCTGAATATAAAAATGAAAAAAATGGATAAACAGAAAATGAATAGTGATACTTACAAATGTGTTTACCAAAGGTAAATCAATAATTGTATACACAATATTTCTCATATTCCATTTCATTAAAAATTTCCGTTAAATAGCTGATGTTAGATAGACTTGGGTGCTGATGAAGTGCGTTGCTGCACAGAAAAATATCGGTATTTCCCCCAGCTTATAGTCTAATTTAATTTTTCTTCTCTTCTTTAGAAACTCACATTAATTAATTAAAAAAAATATTTCATTCAATAAGAATTGAAATTACTGAACTTAAGCCCGACTAAGAAATTATTTCTGATTAAAAATTCACTATAGTTCAACTAAACATTTAAAATTGTTTCACGTAAAATAATTTGGAAAAATATTTTCACGAAATTTTAACTGTGCTTGTATGGAAATTTCGATCGATATCGAATGCCTTAATTTGCGCACATATCGTTCATTTACTTCAATAATGCAAAATAATTCGGCATTTCGTATTCTATCTGGTGTAAAAATTTCATATAAATAGCTTTTACTAACACCTCGTGGGAGAAGAATAATTTTTTATGTCTTCATTGCGTTGTATGTAAATTAAAAACTTTAAACGCGTTTTCTGCAAAACTCGTTTTTTGTTTTTAGTAAATGAGCGTCATGTATATCACTTCAGAATCTTAAAAGGTATTATTAAATCAAAAAAAAAAAAATTAAATTTTTATGACTGAAAAGCAAGTGACGTAGGGAAGCCAAAGCATCGTAAAAAATGCAAATATTTTATCCCATCAGGTACAGCGCAATGGCAACTCTTAAATAACTTTAAACCTCGACAGCATATAAAGAGATTATTTCTCAAAAGCTGATGATGATGATCGCTGATCGTTGACAATACACCCAGCACGACATCTTGTTACGTTAAATACGAGCAATTTCACACTTTCAAAACAAAAAAGTTAAGAAAAAAAATTCAACTTTAACAAATTTTTTGATCGTTCTCAGCAGATAAAATTAAACAAAAAAAATTTTAAATTTACTGTTGGCTGTTTTTTTATTTTTATTTTTTGTCTTAACCATCTTGATCACAGTTTCAAAACCAAACGAAAAAAGCAAAAAGCCAACATTGTTTCCTTTCAGTCATTTAATTTTCGAATATTTTCGTTTTGTGTCTCTGCTTCATAATTTAACGAAAAAAGGTAGTCTCTTTTATTGTTGTTGTGATCGCTGATATATATGTGTAGTATATGTAGTTCTATCTGGAATCAGATTTAAAGCTTAAATTATATTTTAGGTTTATTGTAATTTTTCATTTTCAAAATACTTTCTCACACACTAAATTAACAAAAAAAAAAACAAACAAAATATTTAAAGCTTTAAAAAGCAACGTAAACATAAAAGTTGTAAAAAAACACACCAACATTTTGAAGCATCTCATGACTTCTTTAGTTCAGTTCTGTTGTTTATGATCATGCATTATTCATGATCACTCACTACACTTTGACGACTCTGGCTGGCTGGCTGGCTCTAAGTTACTAATTCCGATTGTAACTCCTTTCAATGAGTTTGTGCTTTTGTTTTTTGTTTGTTTTTGGGTATTTTATGCTGCTTGGTGGCTTCAATGGCATCTTATTGTTGTGATCTGTGAAATAAATCTTATTTTAGCCATCATTTAGCTGTGAGAGTGTAGTTTACGTTTTAGTGCCCCTTCCAAAAAATTTATAACACTTTTTGTTTATTTATTTATGTATTTTGTGGTTGATTCAGATTTTGTCCCTGGTGGCTGGTGGCAGCAGTGCACAAGTGTCTTTTTTAGCGATTTAAATGGGTTTTATAATTTGAATTTTTAATTAAACAAATTTGTTATTATTGACCAGAAAGTTGAAAAACGTATAAAATATTGAGAAAAACAATAAAAATGATTTTAAATAAAACAGAAAAGCGAAATGCGAACACATCACACTTATTAATTTATACAATGAGATAAAACTTGTCTCCTAAAAATTTAACTATTATTATTTTATAACACTATTTTCAAAATTTTAACACAACAACTTTTACAAACAAATTGGAATACTCGTATAAGCAAAAACAAAAACACACACGCATAAAAATCGATCATAAAAAGTTTTGTTAATTTTTATAGATCGAAAGAAATTTCGTGATTTGTAAATGTATCAAGTTTTATGCGATTTGCTTTTATTATTAAGAAATTAACAAAGATTATTTGTTTATCTACAATTTTGGGCGAGTGTGTTGTTGTTGTTGTAGAAAACACATGAATTTGATGTTATAAAATTATGTTCGTTAATTAAAAGATTAGCCTTAATTCCAAATATTAATGATTTAATAAACTGAAACGTTTGCAGTTAAAGCAAATGATCGGCCAGGGATGGAAAGTTGAGTGATAACGTAATTAAAATTTGTTGTTGTTGTTGTTGTTGTTTAAGCTACTTTATCTTCAGCAGTGATGGGGAAATTGGTACGATCGTGCTTTTTTTGATACTATTTGATATGAAAAAGTACCGTAGTACTCCCCCATTAGATTTGATACTCTCACGATCAACTTAGAAATGCAGTCAGAAGACGTCCAAGAATTAAATTTCTTTTTCGACAAATGGCACGAAGCTTTATTACTAAAGATATTTTAGAAAAGTGCAATCTTTCACAATTATATATAAACGAAAACCATATTTCACTCAATGATATTTTATGTAGCACAGAAGTTGAACTATATACACACATCCATACATAGATATGAACACAAATCATGTTGAAACAACTGTTTTCGCATATTTCTATGGTGTATTCGGATATTTATATTCGAATAATTGAATTGTTTTATTCTCAATTTTTTTCGAGAAATCTTATGCTTGCATCACATAATAAAATTTTGTTACAGCTTTTATTCGATTAAACTGTAGTTCGGGTAGTCAGGACATTGATTTTGTTAAAAAAAAAAAATTAAGCCAAAATTGGAGAAGAGATTAAGTTTTTTTTTTACCAGGAAAACGCTGCATTACTTGCATTAACAGATTTTTTTAAAGTATCCTTCAAAAATTGTCCATTAGTTGCATGAAAAACGCGCTGTAGCTGATGGAGCAAACATTTAACAAGTGCTTTTGGAATTCAATTGCCATTTGCTGTCCATTGGACTGACCATACATACATACTGACCATACATACATACATATATGTTGGTCTACAAGCAACACTTTTTTATTGGAGCATTGATTACTTAATTTGGATGATTGCAGCTCAGCTAATCGAAATGTGTATTAAATGTTTGAGTTTTTGTTAAAATAAACAAATCTAATTTTAATTTCTCAAAAAAAAAAACTTTCACAATTTAATTAATTAATCATTTAAGAGTCCTCAAGCGTAAAATCATACAAAAAAAAAACAACTAAAGTTAAATTCAAACCCACAATCACATGCATATTTATAAATATATAATTTAAATTGGCGCCAAGGCTCGTGACCACCTGCTGTTCACCAATGAATCCTTGTTGGCATCGCAAACCTCAAAATTCGAACATCAAACTAAGCTACAACAAAAAAAAACGCTAAAAAACTACTAAAACAAACAGTAGAATTGAAACAGCCCGAAACATACTCGTACATTGAAAACCGAAACTAAAACATTTGTTTGTTTTCTTAAATATCTTGTGTTTATTTCAATTCGTTTTGTTTAATTTTTTTCTTTTTTCTTTCATATTAAAGACTATTTGTTTAGGTCCTTTTTGAACAAGTTTGGGAAGCGTAAGAAAGAATGTTACAATTTTGTTTGGCAATTTATATCTTTATTTTTTTCATATTTTCTTGTTAGATTTTACACAGTGCAGTGCGCCTAAATGTTTAAATATTTAAGAATGATCACAAACTTCAGTTTCATTTTTGTTAGAAAAGTAAACTTAACATTAATTATAAATCTCTTACACACACGAAAACTGCAGTCTGATTTATGAATTCGAATAAAGGGAAAGAAAAAACGTTAAACGCACAATTAAATCTATGTTACGCCCTCTTTCGCCCTTACTTTTTCTTTCACAGTTTGCAGCAGTCATCCATAGAATAAATATCAATGCACGAGCAAAGTAATATCTTGATAATAAGATTTTTGGCTGTTGAAATTGTTCCTCAAACAAGACTTTTCATAGCTATGCTATTTATTTCACGATACAGGAGCTAGGACGTGATTTTCGTAACAAAAATAATCGACACTATTACAGTTATACATTTATTTTTGTTTTGATTTCTTTGTGCTTAAAACCAGAGTACGAAAATAAACGTGACAAATTGTTTGATTTTGTTTTGTTTCGTTCTTTAAAGTGAGTGAAACAAAAACAAAACAAAAACAATGAGAAGGATTGCTTTATTTGTTTTTGTATTGTTTTTGCACATGAGCACAAACAGATTGGCTGTAAGCCGGCAAACAGCCGCCGGCGGCCACAAACAATCGTACGCCGCTAGAAAAGATAATAGTGGGAAATAAATGGAAACGTTTTCAAATACATATTTGCGGTGAATTTGACATCATCATATAATAAAGTTTTATTGCATTGTTATTGAACACATTAAGGGCCAGTCCCACGATGTCACAAACATTCGACTCGTCGCACAGTTACATTGCGAACAACAACAAAATTTTAAAATTTGTTTTTGTTTTGAATGTAAGTGTGCGACGAGTCGAACGTTGGTGACATCGTGGGACAGGCCCTTAGTTTGTTTTATATATCTAAACAGCACAGCTATAACTGGGTGTCCTAAGACACCTCTCTTCTTTTTTTATTAGTCGACAGTTTCCATCTCCCTGGCTTCAAGCGTTTGAATATTTAATTGTGTGTATATGTATAAGTAAAACAAATAATATGTTTATCATTTATGTTATTTCAGTGAAAACAACAAATGTTCTTTATTTAATTATTACGAGTATTAATGTTATTAAATTGTTTGTTTTTATTTTTCTCGTAGACGGATGTTCCCATCCATGCGACTGTCACTGTCTGGCCTTGAAGATGAAAGTAATTATTGTATATTATTGGAAATGGTACCGATTGGCGACTGTCGTTACAAATTTTCTGGCTCGCAGTGGGTGCCAGCTGGTGGTGCTGAACCTCAATCACCGCAGCGCATGTGCCTGCATCCTGATAGTCCCGCAACGGGTGCTCATTGGCAAGCACAACCGATATTGTTTAATAAAGTGAAACTGACCAATAATACGCTGGATAATAATGGACATGTAAGTTGCAAAGGCTTAATTAATTAAAAGAAAAACTTGAAAAAATTTGCATATACACAAAAATATAAATTTAAAAATATATAATGTTGAAGAATGTGTATGCAGCTTACGAGTACGATACCTTAAAGGTTCAATTAAACGTGCCATAACCATACACATACCAAACAGCTATTCGAACCAAACTTATGGGCAACACTGTATCTGATTATAGGTGACTCGCTTTAACGCCATATTTTAATTTTTCGCCATAGCCATAAACAGCTGCTGTTTTTTACTGTTTATACATATCACAGTCAAGGGAATTTTATTTGCGACAGCTGAATCATTAACCAATTTAAAAAATTTTATGAGTTTTGAATACTAGAAAATTGTTAAATTTATGTGAAAAAAGTAAAAAAAAAAACATTGAACTGAAATGATGATGACTTTATTCAAAACGCGCGTTTTAGCGCGTTTTTTAGTAAACGCGCTGAGACGAAAAAAAGCGCGTTTGGCATAGTTAAAACGCGCTAAATCTAGCGCGCAACGCGCTAAATTGGCATCGCTGATAAACACTAATAGGTGAAGCAAATCAGCCGAATCATAAACAAAAATTCCGC
Organism: Nowickia ferox; assembly: GCA_936439885.1. NCBI lineage: Eukaryota > Metazoa > Arthropoda > Insecta > Diptera > Tachinidae > Nowickia > Nowickia ferox. The sequence continues at coordinate 112,236,324 of OW387024.1, read as the reverse complement.
ACGATTTTTTTCACTTTTTCCTTTTCTGCTATTATGAACTTGTTTTTTATGCACGCAGTTGAAATTGCTTTTTTCACTAAAAATCTTTCCATTGCAAAACAGAAAAATATACGTCTATGCTCTGGATTCCACATCGTTTTCACATGTTTTCTTGCGATGTCGGATGTTAAAACACATGCTACACCTGTCTGAGTGGAAATTTGGAAAATATAAATACGTGTGCCAAGATAGCGTCGACGAGTTAGCGTCGATTTTGGGAATTTAAAAACCAGGAAAAAAAGGGTTATTATGGGTATTTTTAAAAATATATTAAGAAGCCGGCATCAATCTTGATAATTCAAGGGGGGAAATTAAAGAAAAATCGTTTTGTTCTCGTAAGTGTACACTTTAAGAATAAATGAGACTTTGGCGTGGGGTCCAAGAGTGCTCCTGTCAAAATTCATCCACGATTTTTCTTTAATTTCCACCCTTGAATTACCAAGATTGATGCCGGCTTCTTAATATATTTTTAAAAATACCCATAATTTTCCCCCCACTTTTTCCCGGGTTTTAAATTCCCAAAATCGACGCTAACTCGTCGACGCTAGCTTTACGCACTTAATATAAATTAAGGGCCACATTCAAAAAAAAAACAAATTTTAAAATTTTGTTGTTGTTTGCAATGTAACTGTGCGACGGGTCGAAAGTTGGTGACATCGTGGGACTGGCCCTAATAGTACGAGTATGTGTTCTAGCATACTTAGTTTTCTTTAAAGTTAAATGTTAAAAAATTCTCAAAATAACGGCAACATTTTTTGCCCTCTGAAAGAGAAGGTAATAAATTTCATGTTCGCTATGAACAGCGTTGCCATATAATTTTTTTTAACTGTAAATTTAGAACAAAAAAGCTGATTTTCAGGTGAAAAAACTATTCCTATAGATTTTTTCGCATAAAATTACTAATATTACGCAGGGAAATTGGTTTTGTTCCGAATCAGCCTAAACACGTAAGGGGAGCAAAATTCAATAAATAAGGTAATTAAAGTTTTTGCTTCTTTTCTTAAGATTTTATTTTATTTGAAGTCAACAATCATATATTTATTTAACACACTTTCTTAGCCAAAAGAAAGTGATGTTTTTTTTTGTGAAATACCAAGATTTTGCTCAGAGAGTTCTGAAAAAAATATGTATGGCTTGAAATTCTATGGGGTCTACCCTTTAATTTGGTTTATATTTCATCGAGTTTTATCTCATATTCATTCTATAACTGATCGAATTATTTCAATGATTCTTCTTTAATTCGCCTTGAGTTAATATTATTATAGGAAGTAGCACGTTCTGTATTTTATTTGAACTTATGAACTTAACCTGCAAGCAATAAGAGTAAATTCCATTTAGAAAAACATAACACAATTTGCAGAAAAACTTATTTTTTAACAAAAAAAAAACTGCAAATCTGCTCAATGCTTAGAAAAACTGCAAAATGCAAGGAGCGCTGCACAACGCTGGCTATGAAGCACACATTTTTTAAGAGAGAGAGAGAGAGAGAGAGAGTACTCAAGAATTTAAGACCTCATAATTTTTTAAATCATACCAGTAAATATTTTTTTAAAGCAATAATTTTTTTTGAGAAAAAAACGTCTTATTTGCTCATAAATATGAAAAGTGCCTTAAAAGATTTTTTTTTAAATTGTAATCATTATACCTATTTTTCCTTCTACAAATTTTAGATCGTTTTGGCCAGCATGCACAAATATCAACCACGCATACATGTGATACGTACATCTGATTTAGCACAAATACCCTGGGCACCTCAGCAAGCATTTGTTTTTCCTGAGACAGAATTTGTTGCAGTTACGGCTTATCAGGTAAATGAAAGAAAGAAATTTATTTACTTTAAATAAGCGTTCGGCATACGAGTACATGTTTAACTTGTCAAATTGTGAATAAAAAATTGTTGCAAGCATATTATTATTACTACACTGAAAGAAAAATAAGCAACATATCATTTACGAAACCTTTCTCGCATTTTACGAAACGTTTCGCAACTGAAACAGCAACGTACTTGAGGTGGACTTTAGCCTAATAGCACATTCCATTGCGCTATACAACAACTTACAACTTTTTCCAAAATTACGTAGTTCTGGCAATGGATTCTGGTAGAGAAGACAAATAAAAAATATATATGTATATATGTACGTGTTACGCCATTTTGAGAGATCACTTCGGAATTTTTTTGTCTTGGTTGTGCAGCATTTCAGTATATGAAACTATGTGTGTGTATGTATACTATAGGGAAATTCCATGATGTCGCACGCGACCGTCGGACACATTCAAAGTGTAAAAAAGTCTTAAACTTAGTATAGTGCTAAGTATGGTTTTAAATGATTTTTCATTTTCAAGATACATAATTGCAAAAAACCAAGGCATTCGCTTGTGACAAAAACAGAAGTTTTTTTGCAGCCAACGATTAAAACACTGATTTCAGCGAAAACTGAAGAAATAATTTAATGTGACTAATTTTAGAAAGCTGTGCATTGATTTTTAAATTCAATTTTAATCAAAGTCACATGTAACATGTCGCACGCGACATTTTTTCCCATAATGATATTTATATTGTTTCTGTTGCTCTTTTTACGAAACTATAAAGAAAGCTTAGTAAATTTCTTTTGTGATTGACAGAAGTATATATTATCGCATAGAATCATAAACAGTCACAACTCACAACAACCCAGATGTTCAGGAGTGGCAAAAATCTATTGATACTGTACAAATGGCATAAAATAACATAAAATAAATAACATAAAAACAAGCAAAAAAAAAGTTGCGGTCGTTAGAAATTGTTCAGTGAAAAAACAAATCCATTTTGATCATTTTGAGTCATGACTGTTTATGATTAGTGCGATATTCAATATGAATAAAACAAATTTAAATGAAAATAATATCAGGAATACCAAACACTGCTTTCTCAGAACATGCAATTCTAGCTGCTTTTACTTCTGGATCGAACCAACAAAAGAAGTGCAACTACGCTAGACCTGGAATGCCTTTTACTACTTTTTTTATTTTTCGTCTCTATTATTTATATAACACGGAATGCTTTTTTTAATTTTTCTATCCACCGTTTATTTCTTTCATCATGTCTGTTCATCTAAATTTGAATAGTTTAAAATTATGTAAAAAAAATTATATATCTAGTATTTTTTTACTTTTACGTTAACGATGTCGCACGTGACCAACTTGATATAGGTACTACTATCGCATATTTAATGCGATACTGGTCATCAAACAGACCTTTACGCATGTACTTTCCGCACAATTGATGTGTTGTTTTTCAATGTCGCACATGACATGAAAGTATGCAATTTTATGAAGCAAAAATTTATAGTGCTATGCAATCGCATAGTTTCCTGTGCATTCTTCTTTGACTCTTTGTACCCTCAGAAAATTTTTAGAAAGCGTTCAGAACATTCGTGTATCAAAACAAAACGTGCAAAGGAAATATCCAAATGAATAAAGTTGTGCTTTTGTGAATTTGCATTCGAATATCTCGAAATGAGTTGCTTATAAATGAGAAAATTTTTACATTAGTTAAATATGATTGTTTCTCAATGAAAATATGATAAAGTAAAAAAAAAAAATTCTTGAAAGTAATTTTTAATTTTTGGTTATCGGCGAACTTTTCGGTGGAAGTGCCCATATGTCTGTATATCGCTCATTTACTAAAACAAAAAGTCATAGCTAAAACAAACGATATAGTTTGATAGAAAACGAGTTTACAGCTTTCCATTTACACACAATTTAATGGAAAAAGATTGCCTGATATAATTTTTCAAAACGCCGATACAAGTACATGTCGAGCCATAACCGCTAAATAGCTCAAGTGACAATAGAAAAATAGAAAAGAAAATCTACTATTTACGATAGCAAATGATAGATTTTGGTACAAAATCGAAAAGCTTAAGCTTTTTTTGGCGGTTATGGCACGATATATTTGTTTGGTCTCCTCTACCAGAATCCTTTGCAAGAACCCCGATTTTTCTTTTCTTGCTGTACTGTCTTATTAATTGGCATGTTACTACTTTACTTTAAAACCGAGTCCGCTGAATTTATAAAAAAAAAATGTTTACTGCTGAAATAATTTAAAAAACATCAACACCATCGCACATGAGTGGCAAAATGCCTTATTATAAATTAATTCCCAATTACTATGTAATCTTGGAAAAACCTATAAAATTAAAATTTTTAATGAATTTCATTCATGCTCTGAACGAAGTACTCCTATGTTTGTTATCAATCAGTTAGTCATGAAATATGCTAAATTTTTACTCTCATACGATGAAATCCTTGCAAAACCCCGAATTATGGGATTTTTTTATGTTGCAAAAGAAACCACTTGAGTTAAGTTAATTATTTAATTTGTTAAAGTCTGCGAAATGAAAATATACAAAAATGGCCATGATAACAAAAGTCAAATAGTAAAATTGATGGACAACAAAGACACAGCGGTTGCTCTCTAACAACCAAATTAGCTTGTAACGCCCAATATATCCTTCGTTTGTTGAAAAGATGCTTCTTGATAAATGATTTAGGGAAATTGTAAAAGGAAGTTCAGTCAGTAGTTGTAGTTGTTGTGTTTTTCAGTTCTGCAAGGAATAAAAAAAAGACAAGACAAGACAAAAAACCAAAAGCAGAAATGTCTGAGTCATGATGCTGGTTAGTAGATTTTGGATTTTTGCTATATACTGACTCCTTTCTCAGTTTGTGATTTGAACATTCTTTTACATTAAACATGTCAAAAATGAATCACTAAAATCCAGAATGAAGTGGCATAATTTGATCTCTTGCTGTGTTTTTGTTTTTATTTCCATAATTTTTGGTTAAACTATGTCCGTTTGTTTGTCTGTCTGGCAGTCTCCTTCCCAGCGTCTGTTTGAGTGGTTGGACTGAATGATTATTTAATATGATTTGTTTAAATGAATGTGCTTCTAGACGCCAGTCTGCTGATGATGATAAGATTTTTTCTCTCTTTATATTTTTTTTTTTTTAGTTTTGGTTTGTCTAATTAGCAAGATTTGTGTTGAAAACGGAAAAGTATCATGTCGTACCGTAGTGTTTCTTCAGATTTAAGATTTTAAAGTGTCATGCTTGGCAGGGACGTGAGGAATGAATTCAATTTTGAAACTGCACTTCATGCAGCAGATACATACGAGTACATGTTTGAATTTTTTATAGTTTTTGTACATTGAACATTGAAGTTTTCTAAATAATGATAGAAAATCTATTTGAATTATCAAGCACTCAATACCAAATTCAGGCAGTCTACTCTATATTTCGAAACGAAAGATAATGATTTCGAATTAGTATATTATTAGCATTAAATTTGAAAGCATTTCCTTTCGTTTCAAATTACAGAGTATACTCCCGAAGGACGCCACACCTTCATCATCAGCGCTCTTTGTGCTTGGTCCCCTGTGTGTGGCGTCAGTTGATGTAGATTTCTGCTTTATACACATACTCAGTTTTCAATGCAAATTGAATATGTGAATTGTTTTGATTCATCTTATTACAATTTGCTGAAAGTTTTTGTTTTGTAGTGAAAGCTTAATTTTACCATCTCTAAATTTACAACAGTCTTGTTATTATCGTTTGTTCTTTACTACTTTTGTACATGTCAGGTAATTTTTAAGTAACTTTTTTGTTTGTTACTTTTAATTATATTTATTTTTAACACAAGCCATATTAATAAATAAATGAAAATTTTGTAACTTTAAGATTTTACAAAAATTATTTCACTCAATGAACAGTAATATTTTACTTAAATACTTTTACTTTTGAAACTTAAATCTCTGGGAGTGCTAAAATCTAAATTCGACATATAACAAATAACAAAAAATAATAATTTCTTGCTTTATTTATTTAATTATTTGGTAACATTTAAAAACAATTGGCTTAAATATTTTTTTTTAACCGTGGCAACACTGATCAGAATTGCTTTTGCACAGGTTTGCTTCTTAAGTCCTTAATGTGTGTGATTGGTATATTTAGGTTTGTTGCTTAAGTCTTTTATTCACTGTGGATTAAATAAAAATAAAAGTTTCTGTCTGAAGTCTTTAGTACTTAAACTTTTTCGTTGTAACGAAAATTTAAAAGAATAATTCTGCCAAAAAAAACCGACTTCAATGCAAAGATCTGATAAATAATTTTTGAACAAAATTTATGGGACCAAACTGGAAGTAAAATCTTTCAAACAAAACAAAATTTTGAAAATCTGTTGGTTAAGAAGTACGTGATATATAAAATTAAATATTAATGGGCGTGCATCTGCCCATTTTTTAAATGCAAGATTGTATGTTTTTCAGAGCTCAGGGTGTGTGTTAAGTTTTTTAAAAATCGGTAGAATAGAACTACATACTTAAAATAAAATATTAAAATTTAATGAGCGTGACGCTGTCCTTTTTTTTAAATGAAAGATTGTGTCTTTTTTAGAGCTCAAGGTGTGTGGCAATTTTAATAATAAATTTTAATGGGCCTAACCCCGCCCATTTTGCAACTGTAGAATTGTGTAGTTACAAGAGCTAAAGGTGTGTTCGCTAGGCTTTGAAGCAATCAAATACATAAGTAGAATATCATGAAATCAAATTAAAAAAATTGTGGGCGTGTCCAATAAAAAAAAACAATTTTTACAATCGGTCTAAAACAGAGCTGGCCACCGAGAGAAACACGAGAGAAATGTATTCGCGTGTGTGTATTCATTTGTATAAAAAGCCGATTGATGTTCGGCACTCTGGTGCTACTTTGGGCAGCTCAGGTCTAAAATGTACCGAGTTATGAAGTAACAATATAAAAAAAAAGTACAGGCGAATTGATACCCTCCTCCTTTTTTTGAAGTCGCTTAAAAATAGAGGCGTTTTATTTCTCCTGATCTTTATCATGAATTAATTCCTTTGTACGGATGATTTTCCTCTAAAATTTAAATGTGCTAAAAAAAACGTTGTGAAAGCACTTTTCTAACCCATATTCTTCTTCTTTTTTTAATTTCCCCCGTCACTTTTATTATACGTTTTTATATAACAATTGTTTTGTTTTCTCTTTTCTCCTTACAGAATGATCGAATAACTAAGCTAAAAATTGATAACAATCCTTTTGCCAAAGGGTTTCGTGAAACTGGTCAATCACGTTGTAAACGCAAAATGTCTTCATCACCTACTGCTGAGGATCAGCCGCATCATCATCATCAACAACAACAACAACAACAACAACATCAGCAGCAGCAGCAGCAGCTACAATTACAACAACATCAACTTGATATCATGTCTCCAACAAAATCAGCAACTACCGCAATCAGTGAGTCGGGATCATCAATTTGTTTGGATAAACCAGTGACGGCGTTCTTTAATGAACATCACAGCAGCCTTGTGGATGTAGTAGATGCAACATCACCACCATCATCAGCAGCAACATCGCCTCAAATTAAACGATTACGTTCGAATGGTTCGGCGTGTTCTTTAGAGACAACAAACGAAACCAGTTCGGGAGGCAACATGTCATCATTGGATTATGTTAACAGTGCAAGCAACATATTTCAACCACAGCCACCAATTGCTGCTGCCGGCAGCAATAGCGGTGGCACTAGTGGTTGTAATGCAACATCCGTTGCTTTCATGCATCACTTCCAGCAAAACATGCAATCGTTGCTACGACCTTCACTGGTCGATTTAGCATGTTCATATTTTGCGCGTCCCCAGCCTTTGTATCCCCACCATGTTTATGCTGTAGCAGCACAACATGAAGCATTAGTTGCGGCTAGTTTGCCACAGCCGCCACTGCTACCTCATAATATGGGTGATATGCCTCAACATTTGTCTCTACCAAGCAACGATGGCAGTACAAGTGTCGGTAGTGTTGTTGGTTGCAGCGGTGAATTGCCAAATCGTGTTATGGCCATTAACTCAAATACCACCTTAGAATGCATAACAAACGATGCCGATCTTTCTTCATCCGATTCATCATTAATACAAGACGATACTGCAACACCGGTTAGAACACCAACAATGTACGCCACTTGCAATTCAAATGATGATGCATTATACCAATCCCAAACCCAATCACCATCAGGCAATAGCAGTAAAGACAGCAACAGAACGAGAAACAGCAATGGCAACGGCAGCAACAGCAACAGCAATACCAACCATAAAAAGAAAGGCTTTAGCATCTCGGCCATTTTAGGTGGTGGCAGTTAGTTTAGAATTGATGTACTCGTACATTAGGAGTATATTAGCCTGTTGCAACATCTAATGCTGTATCTGCCAATGTACAATGTATTTATGGCCTTTTTAGCTTTAAAAGTTTGTAATCATTGTTTAGTTATGTATATGTTTAATTAAAAAATTATTTCTTTTTAATTCATTTAATTAATACGTAGAGTTAAGTTAATTAAAAGAAAACGTTGATAAATAACTTATTAAATTTAAAGCAATAAAACAGAGATATAAATATGTATAAGTACATATACATATGTACATATATACATATGTACACTTAATGAAAAATAAATCATTTTATTTACTTAAAAGGGGTTTACTAACGCAACACATAAATTGGCATTTAAATATTGCTGCAAGCGATAAGAGAAGGGAACTAATTAACAGACGCTTGGTTGAAAATAAAAAAAAATCCATTTATTAAAATTTTTCCCTCATACACTATGTGTTCAATCCCCGAAATTGGGACAGCGATCCCATCTGGCAACGCTGACTTTTGGCTTGCATTGTTGGTTTTATTTCATATTTTGGCCCGACAAAGTTGAACTGAGCTGCCACTACTTTTAATTTTTTCAAGCACTGCTGAACTGAGCTGCCAAATAATACACAGCCCAATCATAAACAAAAATTCCGCACGAGTTTTCTCACTTTTCCGCGGGAAAAAAGTAGGTATTATGTACGCAGTTGCACTTGCTTTTTTCACTAAAAATCTTTCCCTTGCAAAACAGAAGAGAGTTTCAATAAAAACATAGTTAATACTCCATTCAAATAAAATTTATATACATAAACTTCTTTATTTGGAAAAACATAAATAATAACCAAATAAATCCTTTACAAAGTTTTTGGTGAATTTGGATAATTTTGTTTACTCTCTCACTCAAAAAAATGGGAAGAAACAAAATGTCAGCAAACAAGCAAAACAACGAGCTTCCTAATGCGGTGATCATGATACAATTATACAAGGTACTTGCACAAGCCCAGCATGTTAATGTATACAATGCAGAAAGTTGTCAAACTTTGTTTACAAGCTGCAAAAATGTTAGTGTATGTGTGTGAATAAAATGATTACAGTGTTGCCAATGAATTTGCACATTGAAGAAAATTACACTACACATGCTTTGTGTAGATTAAAATTAAATAATAGAACCCAAAGTAGAATTACACACATATTATACATGAATCTCATTACATGGTCTACAGATGAGAGTAAAAATTACACACTGTGTATTACACACATATTGGCAACACTGAATGACTATAATCATGCATGAATGCCGCCTCTGCAATTGTACTTTAGTTACCCTGTGATTGTTATTTTTAAAAACAAAAGACATCTGCTTCTGACAATTATATGTAGGTATGTTTCTACCAGCAAAATACGTGTGTTTCTTGGTGTTGCAATTTTGTTGTAGTCGTGCAAGTACTTTGTATAATTGTATCATGAGCATAACGAAGCGCCCACGAGCGGCCCTTTGCTTATATCAGCTGTATACACCCATGTGTATGTAGTCGATTATAAGTCAGAGTATTTTTATATTCATGCGTATGATTGTATATCATACAGTCTATAAATTTTAGTTGCTGTCGTTTGTGCTGCATAATTTAAGAAATATGTATAAACATAATTGTTGGATGTTTATAGTTATACGTATTCGGTTTAAAATTAAAGCGTGTATTTGCATGTGAGCGTGTTTTTTTTTATTTTTAGCTATACGCATTCATAGTTGTTTGACGGTCAAACTACTCAAAGAGTACTTAAAACGATACTTTTGTCATTCTCTGATTCATACCTTTTTTGTCATATTTTGTAACAAAGTATAATTTATTAAAATAAAACAAGGGATACTTGTATTAAATTTCGCTTTAAATTTTAAAGAACTGCATACATTTTTATGTTTTCATTTCGCTATGCTTCATTTAAATTACAAACAATTGTATGTTGACAAATAAATATGTTGTTCCTTAATGCAATTCAAATGAAATGTAACAACATGAAATGCTACTCAAATTATACAAGACCAAGAAAGCAAAACAAAAATTAAGAAGAAAAAAAAACAAAGGCAAAGACATGTGGCATGTGCGGTTAAAAATTTAACTCATTAACACTTCCTTTGCCCCTAATTCGAAAACAATTAATTCGTTTTGTATTCTCAGCGTTGCTGTTGTTGCTATGGCACAACAATTATTTGGTATGTATTTTTTTTTTTGTTTCAAATAGTTTTGTAACAAAAAGTTTTCATGCGTTTGGAAGAGGGGGGAGAAGAAAATGAAAAGTGGAAAATGAAATTAAAATTTATGTACAATACTTTTGAGATCGAATTACAACATAACAGCAAACTAATGAAATAAAAAATAAAATAAAGAGAGAAAAAAAAACAAAACATCTTTACAAGACTAATAATAACAAATCAAGCAGTAAAACGTCAGATGTATGCATGAATGTCTGTCTGTCCGTCCGTCTGTTTGCCTGTCTATCTATCATTATGCCACAAAACTGTTGTGCAGTGGTTAAAGGTGGATGCGATCATTAATCGGGGGTGTGCATTGTTGCAATGCCATGGCATTTATTTTGAAAATTTATTATTGTTCTCTGTTGGGATACAACAACAATGAAATGTCTCAACATGTTATACGCACATTAAACGAATGCAACTGTCAATTGGCTGTAGCAAATAACGCATTAACCGGAGAAAAATGAAGGCCCACCACCATCAACAGCACAACATCTGTGTTCTTTTGTTTTTAAGGTGCATACAAACACAGACATATATACATACATACGTAGATAATAATTTTGTTTTAAATTTAACATTATGGCAACATTTTTTGGTGGTTTTTTTTTTGTTGCAAACAAGAATACAGATCATCATCGTAAATTGTTAAATGAAAATCACTTTTAAATAGAATGTTTTATTATCATTTTTTATTCAATTCAATGTTTTATTGTAATTTATACTATTAGAGTTAAAGGCTGCACGTTTCATTATTGCTGTTGCTGTTGTGAGTGGAAGGAGAAGGAATTCCAAAGCAAATAAATAAAACGAAAAATATCAAAAATTTAAATAGTAACTGCCTTATTCATAAAAAATATAATTTCTTTTATAAGAGGCTTACAAATACAAAACATACAAAACAAATTTTGTATGGAAAACTGGGCGTGTACTCTGTATTCAAATTTCAAAAGCCTTTTCTACAGCTTCGTATTAGTGAGTGGAACACCTTGTTTATCAACTTCTTACAAATCAAAAATATTTTTAATGAATAAATTCCTAAAAATAGAACAAATCAATTTTTCTAAAAAGAAAATTTAAATATATTAAATGCATGTGCTGTTTCGTCGCAGTGAATTGCATTCAGTAGTCAGGAAAATTGCTAACAACTATCGCAAATAAATGAACTGTCATGGCAATACTATCTCGACCCTTATTCTCATAATTAAATATTCTTTTGCACCAAATACGGCACAAAAATAAAAACAGCGAAAAAAATCACTTATACACAAAACAAAACGTGCAATTGAAAAACATGAACTATACGAACGCTTTCACAAACTAAAAATTAGTGTTAAGGTAGGATCACACGATTGACGCAATGCACCAATTATTGGTTCATTTTATACGCCAATCGTGTGATTTCACAATTTATTGCCTCATACGACAATCGAAAACAATATTGTGCTGATTTATCGCAATCAAATGCAACTCTGGTGCGACAATCGTGTGAACGGTTGATAGGCAACCGTGCCCCAACAAAAATGTTAAAAATGCACCAATATTTATTGCGTTCTCGAGCGGCAATCAAAGTAGCCAATACGCGACAATTTCTTAAATTAATTTATTTTGTTCGTGTGTTCCAAGTGTTGTCATAAGTATCGATTTGAAACGTTAGCATGGAACTATGAGCCAATCTTAACCCATATACATATTTAGTTTTTATTCGTTTAAAAGAACGAAACTTGCCTCTGCTTTGTATATTTAAGGAGCACAAAATATACAAAGCAGATGCAATTTCATTTCTTTTAAAATAATAAACCATTTTCATGTACAAAATAAAACCGACAAAAAATCATTTCTTTTTAAAAGAAACCCGTTTGCAAGTAAAACAAAATAAACTAAAAACTACCAAAACAGCTGTTTGTTTCTGTTGCCGTAGAACAATCGTGTGACTGGGCTGCGGCAATTATTACCACAAATTCATTCTTCGCCAATCTGCGACAATCAAATTTTTATAAAATGGGGCAATCATGTGACTGCAACGTATTTGATTGGGACAATTTTATTATTGTACACCAATTTACCACAATAAAAATTGGGTCAGATTGGTGTATTTGCGGCAATCGTGTGATCCTACCTTTAGTCAGAACATGAACATATACACAAAGTCGCCGTATACAAGAACATAAACATTTCGTTGCACTGCCGACGTCATGTTCATTTCACATGCAAGTCGATGGCTCGTGAAGACATAAAGTGCTCCAAAATCAGAGTTTACCTTCGCAAATGCTTGAGTTTGGAAGGGGAGCAAAAGGAAAAGAACTTCCATTCTCTTTGCGTATAAAAAAACCGTCTTACATTAGGTCTGTTTCTTTACTTTTTGGGTACAGTTCGGTAAAATGAGAGCAAACTATAATTTCTCTCAATATGTATATTACAAAAATGCACAAAAGTATGGGAACGCGAAAAACCAAAATTTTTAACACAAAATTAAATGTCAATGAATGTATGCATATACATACGTACACACATAACTAAACACATACTTACATACATATGTATATACACATAAGAAGAGTTTTGTATCTTAATTTCATATAAAAACTTATAAAACTTTGTTCGCCACTAGTTTTTGAATATATTTTCATACATTTTTCCATTTTTCTAGTATTTAGAAAAATGTAAATTTTCTTTGTTATTGTTTATTTTTCTAACTAGCACGAAGAAAAAGTACGGGCTGTTTCGTGCAAGAAGAAGAAGAAGAACATTACTCTCACAAAACCTCTCTCATTTACCCAATTTTCGAGTACGGGAACGCTTTTCGTGCAAATTGGGATGCCTCGGGATCCCAATGTAGAGTAAAGAAACAGACCTATTATTTTCAGTTGGAAAAAGTTGCCATACTTAATACTAATTTGTCTCAATTGGCAACACAATTGAAGTTCGGTTCAGAGAATGACAAAAGTATTGTTTTAAGTACTCAATGGCCTTTCACACATGGGACTAATTTTTAAGCCGCACAATTTTTGCGCTTTCCAGAACACACGAGATTAATTCATCTGGCATAAAAATGTATACGTGTACATAGCTTTGTGTGTATTAGTGTGTTTTGTATTCATTTGACATTTTCTTTTTTTTTTTGTAATTGTTTGTGTATAGATTTTGTGCTGCTAATACGGGGTTGTAGCTGGTTCACAAATTATGGCAACTAAAAACCACTCTCTTCGCCTTTCTCATCAACAAACTGGCATGTTATGCCAGCACAATTGTTCTCGTGTTTTTTTTTTTTTTTTTTTTTAAAGAGAAGTAACACTCAGGCAATGAATGCCTACTACTATTACTTACCTTCTTTTAGGAAAGGGATAGTGATAGAGAAGACAGATGGTGAAGGAAGAAATAGATGAAAGCTTCATTCTTTTACAACTCTGCTTTTTGCACGTTTTTTTAATAATGCAGTGTTGCAGCGCCTCTGGTGTTAAATGAGGCGTATTAAATTTTTTAAGCTGTGATTAGTAGCCGTTTTATTGGTTATTTTACTTCGCCGATGATTCTGCTACACAACGAAGGAGGGCGCTCTGATGTTACATTGGGATTAGTATCTGCTGAAGTCGGTATAATTCAGTGACCAGTGACTATGCCTTCATCACATGAACTTTCCTACAACAACTGATGCAAAGGGATACTAATGTACATCAGAAAAATGCGTGGTGTTGTTATTTGATGACTGTCTGATACCGGGTTCGAACCCAGGATCTTCGTTTTTGTAGTCAACGTGCTAACTACTTCAGCCAACGCCACCCATGCATGGTCCCTGAGTAGTTTGCCCGTCAAACAACTATGAATAAGTGTAGCTAAAAATAAAAATACGCAAAATGCAAAACACGTATTAATTTTAAACCAAATACGTATAACTATAAACATCCAACAACTATGTATGTTTATACACATTTCTTAAATTATGCAGCACACAAGAAAGCAACTAAAATTTATAGACTGTGTGAGCTCATATCACACGCACGAATATAAAAATACTCTGACTATTAAATCGTATACACATGCGTACTGCCTACAGGATTATTTTATTTACACACACGTATAAAGCATGTTTTCAAACAGCCAAAAGACATTTTCTATTCAATTGTATGTACAAAAATGATTATATACGATGTTAAATGATGAATAAATATCCCGAGTATCCCTGTATTTTTTTTACTGATTAAACATTCATAGTCTGTGTATAAACATACGCAAACTGAAAGTATGGGAGATAGTCAATTAGTTTGATATGCATGTGACTTTTTAATTTTTAGTTGTAGCGTATTTTAGTTCTTTGCATAAGCGAAGTAGAGATGCTCTTGTATCTTGGAAGTAAAGCATAATTTTTTTGTCATTCTCTGGTTCGATTGCCATCCATAATCGAGCTATTAGTTATACTTCTCTTCCCAAATCATTGTTTTTTTTTACTAAATATCACAAATTGTTAAATTGGCTGTTGCACCACCACTCATCGTCATCATCTTCATAGAAACCAGAGGGGAGTTGCTTCTAGTTAAGTTGCTTGTCTTCATGTTGCAACATATTTTGTTTTTCTATGTTCAGACAGTTATTTTTGTTTTTTTTTCAAAATCCTTGGGTTGTTTGTTTTTTATGTTTTCATCTTTTTTCTTTCGGCGTCTGTCCATGGGTTGTTTTTCCAACGCCTCCAGCTCGTTTCATTTTCATTTAGTTGGCGTCTTAAACATCAGCTCAGAGCTGAATGGAAGAGTGTGTTAAACATTTCGTCTTGGAAGGTGGTAACGCATGTCATCGTAAGTTTGCGTCTGTCTATCTATACTATTCTATTTTTTTTTATCCATCTGTCTGTCTGTTCATCTAGATAGAGTGTGTGTATGTAATAGAGTACGAAAAGTATTTAAAAGTATGGACTTATATCAGTTTAGTTGCCTCTACTATTTCAATCCCATTTTAGTGTCATAATTTACATGTCTTTTGTAACTTTTTGCTGGTTTGAGCTGGAAAAAATGAGAGAAATTTTCTTTACTCACTTGGGAGTTGGCAATTGTGGTGATTTCCATTGGATTTCTTTTGTGGATTAATTTTTTTTTATTTTTTTTGCTTTATTTTGAAATTGATATGTACATGCATAAATAAATAAATATATGTATGTATGTATGTAACTATTTGTAGAAACACAGATCCCAAGGGAAATTTTGTTTTGCTTTAAGTAAAAATGTCTGTGGCTTTTTATGGCTGTTATGCCACTTCAACTACTGTTTGTTTAATATTTTATTTTCTTTATTTATTTCGTTAAGGATGTACGATTATGATGCTGTGCATTTGAAAATTATTATGTTAACATTTCATTTGTACTGATATCCATAGTTTTGCTGGCCGTAGATGGCTTATAAGTGAATGTATGTACTTATACATACTCGTATTTCGTTTTGCTGTAACTACTTTGGATTAAAAAATATAGATGTAAAATGCAGGTGATTTCAGTGCAGAGTTTTTTATGCTAAAATTTCAGAATTTTTTCTATGGATTTCAAGTATTTAGAAAATTTTTTATCAGTAACAAATACAAAAAAAAACATTTTTCCACATCACTAAACGCTAAATCCAGTCACCATAAAATGAGATGTGACAAAATTGGCTTTCGGAAAGTATGCACCGCTAATAAATACTTATACAGAAGATTAAAAAGTAGAAAAATAAGCAAGTCTAGAATTTGATAACAATGTCTTATGCTGAGTACACATTTGGCGTTCATTTTGTTATCATTTTGAGGTGTCATTTTCAAAATGTGTGCAATGCCTTTCACATTGGCGATACTCAGGTGTCTGGTGCAAATGGTCTATAAAAAATTCTTTAAAACAATATACTCGTAAATTAAAAACGCCTAACATTAAAACCATAAACAGCTGATTTTGCGTTCACACTGCGAGTTTGATAAATTTAGGTTTTAAACAACAGGTTGTCTGCTAAATGTTGTTCAATAAAAAATAAAATAAATCTCCTGTAGAAATACGTGTATTTGTTGCTGTATTTTTCTGCTTTTTATAACACTTATTCGACAAACTGTACAAGAACTGTTTTTGTTTGTATGAAAAACTCAGAAATTTTACAGTGCACAGAAAAAAGTATTCACCAATTAATGTTTTCAATTAATAATTTAATTGATTGAATTAAATTTTTAATTGTATTAATTAATTTGAGTGGAAAAACTTAATTGATATTATCAAATTGTTTATAGGTGAAAATTTAATTAATTTTTTAATTAATATTACAAATATTTTAATTAATATTACAAACTCATTCATATTACTTTTTTGTGTGTGCGCTCTAAAATGGAAATTATTTTATATTTTGTAAATAAACATTTTAAAATTATGAAACTACTTATACAAAGTGAAGAAGTGCTTGAAAATCTAGTTATTATTGTATAAAAAATGCACGAATACATTATAAGCTAAACCTTTTTTTATCGGCCTGTTATATCGTCCATTTTCACTTCACAGAGGTCCATGAAAATATTTTTGTTGTTTTCCGTTCAAAAAATTCTTTTTCTTCGCAATAGTTTTATTATTGTTGCGGCTGCATTCATTTTTAAATCTTTCAATCGTTATCTGTTCTTATTTATCGGCATAAGCATTATCAGCTGCTACCGGTCATTTCTTAACTTGGCAGCACTAAATTTAGCACAGCGAAAACAAGGTTGCATTTCATAAAATCTACTTAAAACCAATTCAATGGTTTTAAGTTTGTTTAATAAAATTTATTTTTTATGTTAAAACCAGGTTTTAACAGTTGGTTTAAAAACCAATTTTTTTTTCTAAAAATAAAATCCACCTATCCTAAATAGATTGAGCTAAAAATTGAAATTTGAGGGAGAACTTCAAATTTTCAAAGTCAGCTTTTTTGTTTCCAGTTGTTTTATTTTAACTGAAAGCTTGCAAATGAATAGGGAATATACTCCCGAGGAAATGTTATTCCGAACAAGTCATTAAACAAAAAGTTCCCAATACTCAATAAAAATAATCGTGTATTACATATTATACAAAAACGCATATTCATAATCTTTATGTTTTCACTTTATTTCCAGTCTTCTTAATTTGTCTTTTCAACTGATTAATTACAAACATGACACGCGAAAATTGCAAATCCTTAAACGAAAAAGCAAAGCGACGGACTGACATACGAGTACAGACAGACAATAGTAAACATTTTGGTATAAATGTGTAAATTTCAGCAACCGCAATTTTAAATGCTGGAAGCTGAAAAGCAAAGTGCTAAGCATGAGTTAAAATGAACACTTATGAGTGGGTGTTGTAAGATAATTCTGTTAAACAGCACGCTAAACGCGCCAGCCAGCACACACAATGCTTACAGTAGCAAAGCGTGTGTGTGTATGTCTGCATGTGCGTATTTAATAAGGCTGTGCCGAATTGTATATACCCTATACATACATATATTCATAGGCTAAAGGCGACATTTTATGAAAAAACTTGCATATCCATTACGATTTAAAATTTGCGATGAAATTTTATACCATTAGGCAAGTCCCAAAAAGCGCTCAAACTTTGAAATTAACATTAATAGGCTTATCCATGTTCCAATTTATATGTAAAGATCTTGGTAAAATTAAAAATATATATAAGTACTACTAATATTAGTTGAAAAATGTTTAGCCAAAATTGCATTTTCCAGCCCTGGTAACACTGTCCTGCAACAAAAATAAAAAAAGTCGGGAGCAAGAACTTCATTATTTTATTTTAATGCACTTTTATGCGCTGACTCCAAATCTGTTCTCAGATTGTTTCCATAGCGTTTGGCTTTTGACCTATTTTCATTTAAATAAAAAATAAATAATCATTTAAATAAAAAGTTGTACGCAATTTGTTTTTTGGTCACACTTCGGCAAACATTTGCCCAAAAACACGTAACCACTAAATATTAGTGAAAAACATTTTGATTCAGACACGTGTTTCTTAAGTTAAACAGTTTCATAAACATCTAATAGACAATGTCATAGAATCGAACATTATTGGAAACTATATAAACTAACAAACACGTCCCTGCATTGAAAACTTCTTCATTAATATTTAGGGGTTACGTTTTTTTTTTTGGGCAAACTGATTAAAGGTTTATCTGCTGCCCGTTTTTTATATTCACTAAGCATTGATAGCGGTTAGGGCAGGGTTTACATCTGTGTGCCATGTGCCAAACATGCGTAAAAAAAGCGTAACCACTAATTACTAATAAAAAACTGTTTGTTTCACACACGTATTTATTAAGTTAAACAGTTTCATACATAACTAATAGACAATTTTATAGAATCCAACATAAACAGTTTAAATCAATAAATACATGTCTGAATCAAACACTTTTTCATTAGTAATTAGTGGTTACGTTTTTTTTTGGCACATGGCACACAAGAAATGCCAGATGTAAACTCAGCCTAACAAACGTTCCCATGACATTCGCTATAGCAAATTTCCCTTCATGGGGAACGGAAATTTCAGATTTTATTCACGATAGGGGTGATGGCAAAAATTTGCCCAGTAAAAATTTGGATTTACTCAGTCAATGAACTGTAATTTTTCTCTCTCCCTCTTCGCCCTCTCGTTTACTGGATTATGTGTAATCGAACGCAATTCAGTGAAAAATACTAACAAATTCTAAAAAGTTTTGAGTTCTCGAACGCAGCTAATGTTGGGAACGGTATTTTTATTTTACTGATTTTCAATACTACTGCGCTGATTTACACGGGCATAATTGTGCTGGCATAACATGCCAGCTTGTTGGTGAGAGAGGCAAAGAGAGTGGTTTTGTGGTAGGCATAATTTTTCAACAAGCTAAAACCACACATTAGCAGCACAAAACCAATACACACACAACTTCGAAAACAGCAAATGTTAAATAAATACGAAAAACACTTACACACACAAAGCTGTGTATACGTATACATTTTATGCCAGATGAATTAGTATCCTGTAATTTGGAAAATAACAAAATTTGTGCGGCTTAAAAATTTTTCTCGTGTAAACTACCTCACTCGAGCGAAGACAAATCCTAACACATAATAAGTCTGGCCTCTCTGGGGGCTTCGGGAAATCATGTTCGGGATTTCATGTACAGACAGACAGACTATCCTATTCATTCACTCAGGACCGAGAATATACATACATATTGTATTTATATTATGGGGTCTCATCTAAATATTGAGAAAATTACAAATGTAATGACAAAACTACATATATAGTATGTATACCCGTGCCATATTTTGTGTAGGGTATACAAATTATTTAAAAGAAAAGCAGCTGCAGGAACAATACTAAACACAAGCGCATGAAAATCTAGAAAATAATATTACGAGTACTGCTAGAGTGTGAAGACAAAGGAAATTCCCGTATTAGTTCATTCATGCATTTTTATAGAAATTTCCATAAGCTGCAATCAATGTGCCAGAGCCATGTATTTTTCAGACATACAAACAAATGTCCAAGCCATTGCCACAGGAGTGAGCAAGTGGTATGTGCAGATCAAATAAATATACTCAAGTTATTATTAAGATACATACGTACGCAAATAGTCACTTCTAAAAGTAACTACAATACACTACCTGTCTATAATTATATGGAATGTAGTGAGTGGATTTATATTGAAGATGGCAGCAGCCATATGCATGAATGTTCATACATACATACATATGCATGTATTTCTATATGTATGTATGTATGCAAGCATGTATAGTAGGATATCTAGAGGAAGCAATATATTCTAATAGTCGATACAAAAATTATGTATGCCGGACCGCCGGCGTTAGCAAGTACTTAAACACACAAATAGTTTATTTTTATGGCAAACAATGCCAATGTGAAGTGGGTACTTGAGGTTTTTATTGTTTGCCATGCAAATAAATTGTCCAACGTGTCTATTGCATGAATAGAGAAAAACCGAATTGAAACAAAGAATACTTTAACAATCGAATACATACTTATACTCGTATGTAGGCACTGTAATAGAATTGTTGTATATGAACTTATTTGCCACTTTCTATGTACGTCTGCGCGCCGGTGCTAAGCAATAAAATGCTTAAAACTCTTAAATATACTTACTGCAATCCAGTACTACAATTGAAAACTAAAACTAAGCGCCCCCAAGATCTACACTTGGAAAAAAATTTAAATATAAAAGTTAATAACATGAGTAACTTAACACGTACTTATGTATTGTGATGAATCAGAGAGCTAATTCAATGTACGCAACTGCTCCGAACCATTCTGAACCTTTTAGAGATGAATTGCAGGCATATCCATGCATATATTAAAAGAAAACACCCAATGTTTTGTTTTTCTAAGTTTTATTCTTAAATTTTTGGTGCCAAATTTTTTATTTTCAGCGGCTTGTCACGCCCAACTTTGCTTTTTTAGTGTCCGCCTATTTTTATAAACTCAATATCGCGTCCCTTTCAGAGCTCAAGGTGTGTGCCAAAATTCGTAAAAATGGGCATGGCTTCGCCCACTTCTTGCTTTTTCTAAGAGACGAAACTCTTTGCTAAGTTTCGTGGGAATCGGATAAATAGAATAACGTATAATTTAATATTAATATTTCATGGGCGTAGTCCGGCCCACTTTTTCAACATCGGATTAAATATTTTTCAGAGCTGAAATCGGTAAAGTAGAAGAACGTGAAATATTATATTAAATTTTAAGGGGCATAGCCCCACCCACTTTTTGCATGCAATATTGTGTTCTTTTAAAAGCTCAAGGTGTGTGCCAAATTTCGTAAAGATGGGTTAAGCACAATTACCTGAAATATAATATTAAAACTTAAGGGGCGTGGTCCGCCCTCTTCTTTAATGCAAGATTATTGATTCTTTTTCAGAGCTCCGGGTGTATGCAGAGTTACGTAAAAACCAATTTAGCAGAATCACGTGAAATATGTTAATACATTTTAATGGGCGTGACTTCGCCCACTTTTTTAAAAGCAAGATTGTGTCTTTCCTAGAGCTCAGGGCTGTAGTTCAATTTTCGTAAAAATCCTTCAAGTAGAAGCACGTGAAATATAATATTAAGTTTTAATGGGCGTGGCTTCGCCTATTTTTTTTAACTTCAAGATTGTGTCAATACGAAAAACCAATAAATTTGTGTGCTAAGTTTCGCAGCGACCACTTTTTTGACAATGGTCCATTTGGTGCCAGCTATACCCTCTCGGACGAAAGAAAAATTTTTTAAATCTTTCTAAAAGGTACCGAGTTATGAAGCAATAAACATAAAAAAATATGTCGGTTAAATATATTGAACTTGAGACTGATTTAAAAACTATTCTTTGCTTCAAAATGCATTCATTACATTTAAGAAGCAGTAAAACTGCTTTGCAAAACTTTTTCTTACAGTGTATTCACATTGGAAAAAAATAAATAAATATAAAAAACTGCTATGAATATACGAGTATGTATGTAGATTGCTCTGATTTAGTGGACTTTACATATTGTGCGTATTGTAACCTCAAGAGGGTTTTAAACATACAATAAAAATTCGAGTGGTTTTATTGTTACGACCTTGAATTCAAACTATTTCAAAAACCAATGCAAATGCACTGGGCTTCCATATACCACAAAATACGAATAGTTAGACGAGAAAAGAAAATAAGAGCAAGAACACAAAGCAAAAACCTAAGCTGGGTTCTAATATAGAGCACTTTCCTACTAGAGCATTTAGCCAACTCAAGAATCTTTTGTTTTCTTTGGCAAAAAGAAAAAAACAAATTCATAAAGAATGCAAAATGAAATAAATCTTTAAAGTAATTCTAGTACAATTTACTATAATAACATGCCCTCTATCTTACAAAATCTAATTCTAGTTGCAAAAAGGACTTAGAGCAGAGAGAGCGTGTTAGTTTTGAGGCCATATCGCGTGAACAATGGCAAACAATTAGAGGATAATGAAAATCCTCCCATAGTTATTACGACTATTTTGCTGTTAACAAAAGCCCACTCGAGTTGTAACCTAAACTCTTTTAAAGAGTCGCGCCCAAAAAAGCAGATTGTCGAAATCTTTCTTTCTTTCATTCTTCACTTATTTTTCTCATCTTTGTTTTGAGGCAAACAGCAGAGCAGCCAGCACAAGAAAAATGCAAAATGTTTATAAATTCTAATGTAAACATTTTTCAAATGTCTTTTTTTTAGACTTGTTTTTGGTTTGCGAACTTTTCCTTTTCATGTCTTTTAATATTAATCCCCTATTTGAGTAGTTGAAGAGTATTTTATTTTTGTCTTGAAAAAAAAGGAAAAGGTTTTTCACATTCTTTACCAGTATAAGTATGTATGTGTATGTGTAGGAGTTACCTGTTTTAAAACAATTTACTTAAAATGAGATTTGCCCTCTTCTATTTTGTCATATTGTTACCACACAAGGTGATTAATTCAAATCCCATCTCGGCTCATCTATTTATATTTACTTGCTATTGTGATCGCGGCATTTTCGTTTTCGATTTTTGTCATCACACTATTGTGGTCTTCAAATACAATATTGTTTTCCTATAGATTTATTATCAACATACAACATGTGAACAAATAAAACAATTTGCGAATAATATTATTTAAGGAAGTGGGTATTTTGTTTTTTCAAGCGTTAATTTTCGTAAGATGTAAATATTTTTTCATATGATTTCGCAATAGATTTAATATAATTGAATTTAAAAAAAGAATACACAAGTTTGAAGGCTGAGAGCAAACTAAAAATTGTTTGTTTGGAATACGCTCCTGATGGGCCCTGTAGGCGATCAAATAAACTCCTCAATCAGTGCATATGTATGTGTGGGTGCGTTGTCGCTTAAAAAAATACGTGCAAATAAACACAAATCAACATTTATATTTTCACTACGTAGAGTTCGTATCAAAGCAGGTCGTCACCGAATGATGTTTTTTTTTTTGTATTAGCGGCAAGCGTAGTTCTGTCAAAGAAAAGAAGAAAAAAAAAACATTAAAAAACCTGGATGAAATCTTGGTATATGTATGCAAACTTCTCCACGACTCTAGTCCACCATGCCTATTAACAATATTTTCAAAGTAATCTACATCGAAGTGGAAGACTTGAATCTATTACAGTTATCCAGGTATAGGAGCTGCTCTCTTGGTTTGGTCGTGGGCTTGTACTTGTTATAAAAAATTAAATAGATTTATAGGGTGTGCTCAAATGATTTTTGTAATATATCATTATACACATTAATTTCTAGTTTGAGTCTTATTTCTATTTTCAACCGTGTTCAAAAAAAAAAAAGCAGGAGGTTATCGATTCGTCTGTATTTTTTTTTTTTGTACATTATTAGACCGATTGTAAAATTTCATTTTTTTTTCTTAAAAAAAGTGGTCGGAAATATGCCCACTAATGTTTTCTTCAATATTATAATATTTTACTGAACACACTTAGAAAACACCTTGGGTTCTTGTAATGACAAAATTACGTAGTTGAAAAATTGGGCAGAGATACGCCCATTAAAATTAATTATTATATTTAACGTGCTTCTATTTGAGCGATTTTTACGAAACTTGGAGAACTCCCTCAGCTCTAATAAAGACACATGTTTTGTGCCATAACCGCCAAAAAAGCTTAAGCGACATAATTTTCGAACTAATTTTTTTTACCAAAATCGATTATTAGCGATCGTAAAAAAATATATTTTCGTCAAAAAAAAACCAAGTCCAAAATATGTGTCGGTTAAGCTTTTTTGACGGTTATGGTTTAAAGATTAATAATATATTTCACGTGCTTGTACTTGACCGTTTTAAACGAAACTTGACATAAACCTCGAGCTCCGAAAGTGACGCGATGTTGAATTTAGAAAAGTGGGCGGACCCTAATATTTGCCAAATTGGTCGTGACCACTCCTCTAAACATATATAAAACTATCACTAAAAATTTAAGCACAAAACTTAAAAAAAAATTAAACCGACTTCAAAAATAAATACTAAAAAGCTAAAAATAATTTAGATTCAGTTAAATTAAAAATTGTTATATGTGTTGCCTATAATGCTATTCAAAGTCGGTGACAAATACAGAGTTGGTTAACCTGCTCCTGTATTCTGTAACTCGCTAAAAACTAAATCTCTATCGCTAAAAATCTAAAAAATCGATTTATTGATTTTCGGCTACGAATACAGTTTTAAAACGTGTATTGCTAAATCAAGCAATGGTTTGGAAATCTAATTCGCCGAATTCGCATTTTAGCGATCAAATTTAGTCGATTAGCACCCACTTCGAATATCATTATGGCTAACACATATAAAAATTAGGGATGTAACGATATGCCATTTCGCCGATCCGATACCGATACCGATACTCAAAAATAAATATCGCCGATACCGATTCCGATACCGATACGCATATTTAAATTGAGCTCAAGTAAAAATTAACAAAACTCAAGTAGAATAATTCTTCTATTATACAAAATAACAGTGTTTATTAATGAGCCATTCAAATCATCAAAATTTTCAGTACATTTCAGTTTCTAAAATTCAAATTTTCAAACTACAAAACGTCTGCAATATTTATGATTTTACAAAATAAACGTTGGCATTCAGTTTAGATTGGCTCAAGATTTAAAATTGATATTAATAAGACTTAAAAAAAAAGAATTGAATTTCAATTCATGTTAACAAAAAATTAATTATTGTTTTTCACAAAATAACAGTGTAAGATTGAATGAGTCAATTCAAACTGAATGAGTCAATTCAAACTGAATGTCATACTGTTTATTTTCTAAAATCATCAAAATTGTCAATACATTTCAGTTTCAGTTATTCAAAAAACTCTAAAGAAAAATATAAGAAGTATCGGCGTATCGACAGTAAAATATCGCCGATATCGATATATCGGAAAACCAGCAGTATCGCCGATATATCGGTATCGGTATCGGTTGCATCCCTAATAAAAATGTTTTATTTAACCGAAACTAAAATATTTTTAACTTTTTCATGCTTATTTTTATTTACTACATATTTGTTTTCACCTTCACAGAGGTCTTGGTGTATGTCACACAAACAGCTGATTGATAGCAACAATACTAACGGATCTGCGCAGTGCGCAATCTTGTTTATTTGATCCATGCTTCTTACATTATACGATTATACGAAATGTTTGTTGTTTCGAGGAACGAACGAAGAAATTCAATCTTATTAACCACTTTGTAATTAAACGTTATTTACTTTCGAATCAAACTAATCTTTATTTTTTGAATTTTAAAGCATTTCTTTTTCCATACAATGCTTACGATCTCACAACTTGGTAATTCTCACATAAACTGCCCCTGTCAAAGTGGAAAGCAATTAACATAACCCAAAAGCAACAACCAACAACAAAAACATTTAAGAAATATAAAACTATACGAAATAATATTTATCCATATGTCAACAATAAAGACAATAATATCGCCAACGACGAAGACCCCCAAAAACCATTCCAACCATCACACATGAAGCGCAGTAGTATTTATTAGTAGTTCACAAATTCTATTGTCTCTTTCCAGGCTGAATATAAACACAAACGCACACACACACAAGCACTTTAACATGTAGCGGGAGCATAAAGAAAGCCAACTGAAATAATTTTAATGTGAGACTGATGATAAAATTGTCGCCAAACAGAAAATTAGTGGCTGCTGTTTTCTTAAGCCGAACCAATAAAATGAAAACAAAGGCAAGCAGAAGCTTAAGAAAAAGCTTTGATTTAAGCCGCCTCTAAACGGTCAGTTCTGCTTTAAGTTGTTTTTTCTGTTCCTCAACTGAAATAAAACTTGCAGCAGGCGCTTTAGTAACTTCATTCAGTTATTTAATTTTTTTTTGTCTACACACACCGTAAAAGCGACAAAGTAAAGTTGCTGTTGTTGTTATTGTTGTTGTTGCCGTTGTCCAATTTACATGTTGCAAACATTTGTTATCACAGCATGTAGATCTGTATGAAAGAAATCGAATGAGATGCTAAAAAGGTATTTCAGCCGCGCAACCAAATCGAAGCATCATCATCATCAGCATCAGCCTCAACCTCTTCCTTCTTTTTTTTAACAACAATGACTGTCACATTCAAACACAGCGATGTGATCTGGTCCAAAGACAATTTCCCCAATGAGAATTCAATAAATTTGTTTTGTAAGTCTTTTTTCTTGTTTTGTGAAAAGGGAATGGAAAATCAAGCTAAACTAATAACAATGAAACGGAAAACGATCTCCACCATCGAGCTTAATAAATCGTCGTCGGGTGGTTACTGGTTTGCCGCATCAATAATGTATTCTTAATATCTGTGCAGCAAACCAGTAACCAGTCGACGAAATGTTGTTGATGATCTTATATTGATTGCTGTACGAGTATGTAGTCAGCAATGTTGTTGTGGTGCTTGTTGTTGTTGTTGCTGTGTGTATGTGTATGTGAAAGAACATGAATATGCAGTGTTATTAATGTGGAGCTTATAAACACTTTAGCAAGCAGTTTATACAAAATCGAAACGATGAGAAAACCATGTTGTTAACTGTTTAGTGTTGCTTGGATTTTATTTTATAGTGCATATGTGTATATGTACTCGTATGTATGTATGTAGTTAATTCTGCAGGCAGGTGTGCATAAGAGTAGCGGAGTCAAAAGGCCCTTTACAATTTTCATTTAGTTATAGTTATAAATTTTTAAATTTTTTTAAAAATCATACTACCTATAAGTAGGAGAAAATGAAATATACGACTCTATTTTAGTTGTCGTAATCTTCAATAGGTCCTCAAATAGCATCCTATTATTTGATATTTTAGACCAGATTTTGTGTCTTGAACTTGATAAATTTTATGCTCTTATTTTTCAGATTTTAGTAGCATTGATAATGGGATTTCTCTGTCATATTATTCGTAAGAATAAATTTAATTACCGTATAGAAATTAAAAAAATTTATATGTTTTTGTTTAAGTGCGTCCAGGTGCATTTCGTAGCTTAACAAATAATTTTTTTTTTTTAATTCGTATTCATTTTGGCACGTGTTAAAAATAGTCTATAATAATATAATAATCTGGTCGGTCGATGGTACAGATTAAAAGGATTAAGAAAACTTTAGGTTTTCCGCACTGATAAGAAAACCTTCATTGGATCAATTAATTTTGTCATTAATAATTCATTGTTGTTGAGTTTAATGTATGCATATTATGAAATTGCATGCAAATAATGAAAACTTTCAATAAACTTATAAAAAATTTCATTCATGCAAAAAAGAATTATTAATTATGCTGAATGAATGTTTTTTCTTTTGTGCACGGGCGAGAACTAACAACAGAAATAAATTAAAAATGTCTCATATCAAATAACTCTTAAAAAATTTTTTAATTTATTTTATTCCATAGCACCTGCTATGGAAATGCTTAAAAAATCTTAGTTTTGATGGAATAACGCATTGCTGATGGTAAGAATGGAAAAGTTTAGTACAACTTGGAAGCGACTTGAAAAAATCTTTCAGATGATGTACTTTTTTTTAATATGTTGTCTTGGGAGAAAATACAAAAAAAAACTTAAAAAATAGACCTTTTTTGACACACGGTCCAGCTCACGAACGGTCATCGCTAGACCCCTCAAATATTTTGGGAGTCCTCATTAAAAATACCGAACTTTAATTTGAGAGGAATAAGAAAAACTTTTTTTCAGTGAGTCGCTCTAATGTACATATATATTCACCCTTATTCCAGTTATCGTCATCGACGTCACTTTAACACAATACCAAAAAATTGGGGTTTGTGTAGACGTTGTCGAAAACAACTGACTCCTGTTGGCAGGCTTGTGTTATTTTCCAGACTTTAGGGAACCGCAGTAGATTGTCAGTAGCACAAAATTGTTCTCGAGAGCGAGTAAATAAGCGCCAATTTTTTTTGTATTTTCTTAAAGTAACGTCGATATCGACAACTGGAATAAGGGTGATTGTGTTTTTTAGAGTGCCACAACTTTGAGTTGGCATCACTGCATTATTTGAGCACCCATTTAACAGCTGATAGTTGCTTTTTGTTTAGTTTGCTTTGAAATTTCATTATGAATCGACTTACAACAGAGTGTTCGGCGAATGGGCTGAAGCACAAATTGATATTGATTTTGAATTTCCATTCAAAATATTATTTTGCGACGAAGCCCATTTCTGGTTGAATGGGTACGTAAATAAGCAGAATTGTCGCATTTGGAGTGAAGAGAATCCACAAGCTTTTGTCGAAACACCATTACATCTGCAGAAAATTACTGTACGGTGCGCTTTATGGGCTGGCGGAGTGATTGACCCATATATTCGAAATTTTTTCGTACCTCAACTACGTGGCACTAATCTTGCTGATATGTGGTACCAACAGGACGGAACCACATGCCACACAGCGGGCGCTACAATTGCTTTACTCAAAGAAACTCAAAGTTGTGACACTCTAAAAAAACACGCTTTACATATGTACATTCAACGCCATGGAAAATGCTAAAAGAATTTACTGTTTCTTAAAGGCCCCCTCTCCGACATTTTATTTACAAAAAAAAAATACACACACTGCAATACGTCCCACAAAGCATATTGGCATTGTCGGTAAATCCATTGTGGCTTCTTACGGCCCATATAAAATGACAATAGGAAACAAGTTGTTAAATAAAAGTCTCTGTATTGTGTTTTCCTTAAAACAATCTACAAATTTTATGTCATCAATTGTTTTAGTCAGTGTTTTTTATTCTTTTCATTCAGGTCTTTGTGTGCAATTTTAAAATATATCGCGGGTGCGATTTAAATGCCACCCGTATTGAATATTCATTTATTTTATATTGAAAAAAATCCACAAAAAAAGAGCAGAAACGTTGGAGACTGCAAACACAAAGAAACACATACAAATCAACGTTGACAAAATACAAATGTTAAATTGGTTGGTTGCTCTTTGAAATGCACCGCTTTTACAAGCGTCCATAACTTTTACGTTGTTTGTTTGTTTGTTATTTTCTTTTTTCTTCAAATAATGCTCAAGCAGGTCCTGTTGTCAGGGAGACTTGTTTAACATCTCTTTTTTTAATTTTTTTTCTCTTGTTTTTCACCAGTTGGAGAAGCTGTTAGCTTTTCAAAGTGCAGGAATAATGCTGATGTTGATGATGACAATGATAAGCTGGCGTTACGTTTGACAATTTAAACATGCCATAATCTGAGAGTAGCGATGGTGGTCCTAAGCAGCTACCAATGCAGTGCGTGTTCGTCTATACGTGAAAACATCAATTTCCTTTTGTTCTAATAGAAATTTTGTGATAAGCAAACAGCCATCTTGTTAAAATTGTTACTTGCTTTTCCTCTTGCTAGATTCTCAATCTGCTGCTGCTGCTGCTGCTGCTGCTGCTGCTGCTGCTGCTGCTGCTGCCACACCAGCCAGTAATAGATTTTACACAATCATCACTGACAGTTGCAGCTCTGGCTTCATGTAAACATAAATTGAAAACTTGTGATACCGGCCAATAACACACATAGTCACAGCCTTGTAATATTTGACTTGGCGCCATCATTTAAGATGCGGCTCGCTATGATCTACTGATAAGCGAACGACTTTGCGAGAGAGCATGAGGAAGGCTCCTCCAAATAAGTGTTGCAAGTTAGTTGGTGCAAGAGCGCTTGCTTGTTAGCTGTATTTGCGTTCGTCTTATGGATCGATTTGCTCGTACAGGTTGTTACGATCGCCTTGAGTTCTATGAAAAAATAAAAATACATAAAAAAATTAACTGCCTTATGACCGACTGCATCGTGGAGATTTTTCTTGAATGATATGCGAGTAAATGTCATAAATGAATGACCAGTTGATGAAATGGCCATAATTGAAAATGATTTATTGATTTTATTAGGAGTTTGTTATAATAGTTTTGATGATTTCAAAAAGTCAAACCATTAAATTTTTTTTTAAATCACTTTCTTTAACACTAGGAAACACTAAACATAAGAATGCCTTTTTACTCAAATAAATTTAACATTATCCTTATCTGTCTGTGTATACATTAAAATTGATTTAAGTTTATTAAAAGAACCTCAACAACCAGTGTTGCCACTGTGTGGGTAATTACCCGAATTGGGTGTCATTTTTACTGTCATGGGTAGAGATTGGGTAATTTCTTTTAGGTGTACATCAGGTGTAATAGATTCGATCGATCGATTTTTTCCGGCTAGTAAATTATGACTGGAAGTACCCTGCAGTAAATAGAACTGATACAAGACTAGTGACGTGATTGGTCTCAAGTGATGGGGACCAGTCTGAGTTCTAACACTTCCTATGAAGTAGACCAGTCACTTTTACATGGGGATGGCCTAGGATGGGGATAATTGATACTTTGTATACCAGAAAAACCTATTCGGTGTAGAATAATAAAAATTATATATAAATTTTATTCCGACATTTAACTGTGACAATGAACACTTATAAGTTTTTTTATTGTTACAAATGAAATGACATTTTATTTTTAACCAGAAATTGTTTTGAGATTCGAACCGACAACCTCCTGCATGACAGGCTTGCACACTACCCACTCGACCACAGGACCACTCAAAAATATAAATACCAGTTAAGCTTAGGTTAATATCTAAGTATAGTTACGGCACTGGTTCCAGAGTCACATTGGAGGGAGCAATTAACACTATATTTACACTATTTGATAAGTTCTGGATTCAACCACATCGAACATGTTCAGTGCCGTTTACTACAATACTAGACCGAGTTCCAATTAAATTGACTCAAGATCAAGACTATACATCAGGAAAATGGCGAATGTGTAACCATTTACACTATATGTATGTCTTTTTTTCACCATACATTACATCGTACTTTTGGTAATACTCGCATTTTCTCAAGTCATAGGACGAGTTCGTTTGGATCAATTGTCACCAAATTCTTTTTTTTTATGGTTAGTTGATAAAGCATTTGAAATTTGATTTTCAAGCATAAATGAGATGTACATATCAAGCCATTTTTTTATTTTATTTTTTTATTACCTTTTGTAATACAAACACAGATAACCTTCTTGTTCGCTATGAATCTCATATTTATCGAAATGGAAGAGTTTGCAAATTATTTTTATATTAAACGACGAAAATGTTTTCTTAAAAAAATTAAAAAACAATGGTTGAAAAGACTGCGTATTTTTTTGATCAACAGTATATAAAATTATATAAATTTTATCACTAAAATCAAATCAATTTTCAAATAAAACTCTGTAAAATTTTCATATAATTGTGCCTTCTATATCGGAACAGAATGAAATGCCCATATGCATACATATCGTGCCACAACAGCCAAAAAAGCTTAAGCGAGTTTCAAAACTATCACTGCATTAGTTTCCAAGATATTTTTTTAATTAAATATTTTCTATTGTACTATACCGATTATTTTCTATCATCGGCAGAATCAGCTAAATTTGAAGTTTGTATTTGCAGCAGATACCAATATATTTATTAAAAAATTAATTTGTGTAAAGTTAAATTTTAAAATTTATAAGCCTTCTGGACACAAACTTTGTGCTTTAACAGAGCTCTGTTAGAGTGTTAACAGAGCTCTTTTAAGCCATAAATATTCGATTAATGCATTTGCAAAGGACTTTTCTAGTAAATGAGATAAACGAGACGGAAAAAAGTAATCCAGGCGTCGAATCGTCACATCCATGAACGTACAACTCGACACGTAAAAACACCACACACACATACATACGTAAACGTACTGAAACCCCATTCAGCTTATACGATTGACGTATCACTCAGTTTGTTGTGATGGATGTGACGATTTGAGTACAGGAAAAGCATGAATTTGAAACAGATATTTCCAAGTTTTCAACTTGGCATTTTCTAAGGGATACGCACTTTTTTGGGATGGAGTCAATGCAGATGGAAACGATTGGTCAGAGATTAATGTCCAAGTAGTCCTCTAAAAATTTCTTGAATTTCGAGTTTTCAAGAGTTTTTCGAAAAACTTTAAAATTGCTTTACTATATAAATAATAGGGATGCCAATCGGGACTGGTTTTTACGATCCCGGGATTTCAAAAATTCAAATCCCGGGATTTCGGGATTTTTCGTGACCCTGAAATTTCTTGAGATTCAGGAATTATTCGGGACTCTGGGTTTTTTAAACATTAACGGCCTGGCCCACAATGTCGACAAGAAAATTTCTTTCGCTTACTTATATTGAAAACAAAAACAAAATAAGAGAATTTGTTTTTGTTTTCAATGTAAATAAGCGAACGAAACTTTCTTTTCGACATAGTGAGCCGGGCCGTAAAAGACACATGGTTTTCATACGTATTTATTAAAAAGAACGACTTTGAAAGAGGTTCACAAACAAAAGTTTTATATTTATTTCACATAATATAGTCAAAAACTATTTGAGAATTCACAAATAATATTTTTTTAAATCACAAAAGAACAATAAGCAAAGTAGGCTTAGAAACTTTAACAAAACCCAGCTTCATATCGAATATAAATTATTTGCTGGGTTTTTTTAAGTTTCTAACATTACTACGATTTTTATTTATGTTTTAATTTTCAAAAATATTATTATTTGTGAATTCTCAAATAGTTTTTGAAAGTCTGTGCGTGCATAAGATAAGAAGTTTGTGACTGTTCAAAATAAGTGGTTGAAGTCTACTAATGGTTTGGCAAAGCATCAATGAAATACATATATTGATAATGCTTAAACACCGGCAAATAAATTTCAATTATAAAAGATCAATATTGTGTAGCCACGGTTACTATCATGACCTTCCCCCCCCCCCGGTTATGATGAATTTATTTTTAAGAAAGAAACAAAACTTAGTAAACAATTTCGGGATTGACTGAATCCCGAAAATCCCGGGATTAAAAAGTTTAAATCCAGGGATTCGGGATTCGCTAAATCGGGATTTCGGGATTGGCATCCATACTATATAATCATTTTCTAATGTTAAAAACCGCTTTTTGGCAGTATTTTCTTCAAAATGCCGCTTTTTTTATCAATTATGTCCCGCTTTTTGCAAAAACCATCTGGTCACGTTATGCTTGCTGCACCCATCAAAATAAACTTTGATCTCCTTAAGCTTTAATTTTTTCAAATTTCCTTCAGTCATTATTTTCCAGTTTTCATAAGAAAAAACAATTGTTTATAAATCACCCTTATTCCCGATAAGGGTGAATATGTACATGTGTATACATATATGTATGTACATATGTATGTACATTAGTGTTGAGCGATACTGTGAATTTTTAATAATATTGCTCCTTATGAACGTGATTTCTAAATCGCTGTTCTTTTAAACTGTGACTGTGATCACAGTTTAATTAACACATTTCAGCTCTTCTGCTTCAAAAGTATTTACATATTAGTATTGGTATTTTGATAAATACTAATGAGAAGAGCGAGAAGAACAAACAATTGCAATCAACCCCATCCGAATATTGAGAATTGTCGTATGAGAGGCAGAGAGACAGTAAAATTGCAAATACAAAAATGTGAGAGCTATACATAGTTGCCAGAAAAAATGATTTGACACGATTTGACGACTTTTTCTCGACAAACGGTGAAGATATGAAAAAAAAATTCATGTGGTAGCTTTGTTTGCTGTAAAGTAAGCATACAAGAACATTCACAGTTTGTATGAAAGAACTATATTTCTAAAACCTGTTACTTGATAAATTCAGTCACAGTTGTGATTAGTGATTTTTCAATCGCTGTGAAAAAGTAACAGGTTTCGAAAAATCGCTCATCTCTAAAGTACATACGACACGAAATATTTTTCTGTATAAAAAATCATATATTTTAATAAAAAAATATCACTACATAAATTATTAAGATATTAAAACAGTAAAAAAATGTAAAATCTATTACTTAGTTACATATACATAAATATAAAAAAAAATATTTACATAAAGTAGTAGAACTTAATACAATTTTTTTTAGCATCACATGGAAATATTTTAAACAATTTGCATTTACAAATATGTAAGTGCAGTTATTTTCACACAGAGACGGCGTTACGTGGTGTATTACTGCCCAATATAGAAGAGATACTAAAGCTGGTAAGTTTTGCGGGCACATCACAGCCCAAAAGTCTAGGTGATGAGCTGGGGGACGCTGATGAAGCAACTGGTTTGGCAGATTCTTGCGACTCTTCAGAAGATGTGCTAACAACATCCACAAATAGTTCGGGATTTTGATCGTCCCGCAATGATGACACTTGACTGGAGGTTTCCTCATTACCCGAAATATACTCCGATTCTGAACATGAATTGTGATATGGCAAACTTTGCGACGGCAAGTGTTCAACATAAGAGGGTAGGGAAGGCATAAACACGGTCATAGATTGTTGAGTGAGTTGTGGAAAGAAGGCGGGTGTGATTATGTCATTAATGTTCGGTTGTAAGGAAGCATAGCGCATGACATTATTAAAATCCATATAGGGTAGGGGATCCTCACGCATACATAAACGCTTAGATTGTGGTGAATCCTGGCTGCTGGCCACACTTGACTGATCGTCATCACAATGCGAGGAATTATTTTGATTGTCTTCCGTAGGCGGGGGCGATAAGGACATTTTTCTTTTGCATTTCGATTGGCCGGTCTCACGGAAACCTTTAGCAAATGGATTGTTGTCGATTTTTAGTTTAGTAATGCGATCGTTCTGTAAAGAAGAAGAAAAAAAGAGAAAGGTAATTACAGACACATGTATGTATGTATGTATTTTAAATTATATTTAAATATCTAAGCGCGTAGGTACCCTGTCGGAAATTCCGTTAACTTTATACTAACTTTAAGTTAACTACTTCGCAACTAGTACTGACTGGCACTGGGATTACTTTTCAATGTAATCAACCAACTATTTTAACATTGCGATGTCCTAGGCGGTAGTCAAACTTAAAGTTGATTTTTTTTTAAATCACCTGGTAGTCAGTAAATTTAAAAAAATTGTCTGGGGTTCGAACATGTATCATCACACAACTCGCTACTACCCAGCTAAGGTAGCATCTAAAACCGTGGTCGGCAACCTATACCATTACACTTTACAATTGTGTGAGTTATACTCTTACCAAGAGCCGCTGTTGCCAGTGAAATTTTCGTCTCGTTTCCCTAACTTGAAATTTTGAATCTCCAAAAGCAAACTTGATTTTATTATGGTCAGAAGAAACACTCAAGTTTTGTTTATAAAGAAAATAATATTTTGTTGTTGCTACATCAATGTAATGGTGAGTAAAGAGAAAGTTTTGTAGAAAATTTTCTTAAAATGATTTAAATATATGCTTGGAAATATGCCTTTGCATTTCATATTTCTTCATGGTTTGCCATAATCATTTTCTGAAAATAAAAAATTTAGTAAATTCTCATCACACATATTTTCTTATCTTTGAGAGAAAAATTTTTCTCTGGCAACGCTTATTCTTAAGAGTATGCGATACACACAAATTGTTCTCAACAATGCGTGTGTACACATACATACGTAATAGAAGAGTATATTAAAAGGCTCGGGAACCTTAATTTGCCGACCACTGATCTGAAATAACAACAGCAAAATGTTAATATAAAATTGAATTGAGTTTCAAAGTAGCTGCGAATAAATTTGTTGACTCTCACCAAATTCGATTACGTACTCAACTTAAGAATTAATTTTGGATTTGTTCTGGATGACATTGTAAGTAGCTTTTAGTTAGTCTAAGAAAAGTTAACTATAAGTTAATTATTTTTGTATTCAACCACACATTCACCAATAGGGTATTTATGTATGTATGTATGTGTATTTCGCAATTGTAAAGAAAGCAAAAACTCTGTTGGTGGTGGCCCTAAATTAGTGTGCTAATTTTGCTTTGAGGACCACCACAGAGTTTTTGTTCTCTAACATCTCATTTGTATGAAAAATGCAAAATTAAAATTAATTTTCGATACGGAAAAAATTACTCATTCGGAATTAGTTTAGTGTTTAGTTACCAAGCAGAAATATAAGTACATATATCCCATTTACTTAAAGAACGTCATAACTCAAAAAAACTAGTTGGCCAGAAAACGAGTTTAAAGTTTTCAATTTACATACAACTTAATGAAAAAAGAAAATTTTATTTCTCTCTCAAGAGCTGAGTAAAGAAATATTTGTATGAAATTTTTACTTCTGGGCACTTAAGACTCGTTGAACTGACTTGAAATTTCAAGTACAGAGAATTTTTTATATACATATGTATATTGCCCACTATGGATATCTTATAAAAACAAACGCAGACTGTTTTCGTCAATTCAAACAGAAACAAATAGTTAGTCATGGAATTTCGTACACTTTTGCCTTGCCATCAATTTTTAGTTGTGATTTTGCGCACTAAGAAATGTAACGAATATGCCACGTGAAATTTGGTGAAATAAGGTGTACTCATTTGGATATGAAATTCAACTCTGCAGAAAAAACAAGTAAAGTGCAGTATTCACCATCAAAATACATGACGCAAGCATCGTGGACGTGTGCATGAAGAACTCAGCATACACGTGCATGCATTGCACGATAAATTACTAGCATCTTGTTACAAGCTAAGTGCAATCCAATTGTCAAACTACATACAAAAACTTTTTACGTATAGAATTTGACAGTTATTTGTATAACATACTGCTTTGAGTAGCTTATCTTGTTATGTTTGTGCTGCATACATGCATGATTTTTAGATTTTGCTTCAAGCATCGTCGGTGTGACTCATACAGACAAAATTTCACTAATATTATTTTAATGCAGGTCATGCATTTTGACCGCTTACAGCTAGTGTAAAATTTTATGCTGTCAAAAAGTTTAAGAAAATTTTGCTTGATTTAACACCAGCGAAACTAACAGCTGATGATCATCTGCTAAAATGACGTCAGCTGGTATAACTTCGCCGTGATTGATAAGAATACGCTTTCAAGAGAATTACTTATAATTGTTCACTAACAATATTTGGCAAAGCAACAACAAAAACTTTAAAATTGTAAATACTAAAATTTGCAACACAAGAAGAAAGAAAGTAATAAAATGCAATAAAAGTATAGTCTCACTAGTAAAAATCGAAAATTCTTCAGGTGCAAAGTGGTCAGATTATAATGATATGTGCACGAAATATGTCTAGTTTTACCGTAGTTACAACTTTGCCAAATATTGTTAGCAAAAAAATTAGAAGTCCTTGTAAGTTATTCTGAAATATGTGAAAAAAATGTTCCCCTAACTTTTGCAAAAAAAAATGCGCCCGAAGAAATAATTTTTTCTGGCATGAGGTGTTAGCAAGATGAGTTTGGTGGACTGTTAGCTACATTATTGGGACCATTTTTTGAGGGTGCCAACTTTGGTCACCACAATTGAAAAACCTATACTGACCAGTTTCCAGTTTGTGTGTGTTTCCAAAAGTCTTCATTTGCTGCATAGTATTACTAACCTGATAAGCTGTAACTGCTACAAACTCCGTTTCTGGGAAGACAAAGGCTTGCTGCGGGGCCCAGGGTATTTGCGATAAATCATTGGTACGTATCACATGTATACGCGGCTGATATTTGTGCATGCTGGCCAAAACAGTCTGAAATCAATTGAACAAAAACAATTAAGTTAATAAAAATCTTAAAAGTTTCTTTTCATTACAAAAACTTCATAACAAAAATACTTACATGGCCATTATTGTCCAAAGTGTTATTGGTCAATTTGACCTTATTGAAGAGAATGGGCTGCGCTTGCCAATGAGAACCGGCTGCGGGACTATCGGGATGTAAGTACATTCTTTGCGGTGATTGAGGTTCCGCGCCGCCGGCGGGTACCCACTGAGTGCCGGAAAACTTATAGCGACAGTCTCCAATGGGCACCATTTCAATCAAAACACAATACTGAGACTCTTCCTCCAAACCCTTAAGGGAAACACGCATAGAGGGAAACATACGTCTTTAAGAATGAAAAGAAATTGAAAAAATTTCGGTTACTTTTGTTTCACATTTTTATTTTACATATGTACATATGTAGTATGTATGTACATAGTAGATAGATAGTTATCTTAAAACTTTGTTATCTCTTCAACATTATGAACTATTTCTGATTATTTAAGTCTCGTTACGTTATTATCTAGACACAAGAACTTCAACAAAAATCTTATGCAAATACACAATTTTACATTAGTAAATACTGAGGTATACTCATACATTTGTACATATGTACATATGTATGTATGTATGTATATTGTTGTGTATTTTCACAAAATGTAAACAATTTTCAATGACTGATAACATTGGGATCACATTACATATTTTCATAAAGTTTCCAAAAAAAAAACAATTTCTGATTCGTTGTCATACACAACATACCTTCCACTTTTGGTGATAATCATTTCAGTGCCAATTTTATGAAATTGTTGCCATAAATCATTATTCTCCAGCTTAGCCTCGACCCCCGGCAAAGGGGTATGCTGAGGTAAAAACATTTGCGGCGCTATATGAATGGCGGGCATTATGGCAGCGAATGGATCAGGTATACGTTGCATTATTTGTTGTCTGTATAAAATTTCATGAGCAATTTGTTGTTGCATTCTTAAATCCACTAATTCGTTCATGGTAATCATATTTTTATGCAATTTCTGCTGTTAATTAAACACACTTTATTTTAATAAATTCCAATTAACAACAGTTTTTATCCCGCTCACTACTTGTTGCTCGTTTAACGTTTATGCTCTGACTGTTTTAAAAAGTTGCTCAATTCTGCTTATTTCCCAGTAAGCCAAATCTTTAAATTGAAGCATACGAAAACGATCACTTCTACTCAAAGAGAGAATGGCGATCACTTGTTCAAAACTTGTTCTACCTGTTGTCTTTCCACTATACAAATACACATACACACAAAGACATTAAACATATACATATTCACAAACATATTTATATAAACACCCACTCCCCATCTCATTCTAATGTATTTAAAATTAATAACATTTTCTTATGCATACATACACACATTTCTCAAGCAATGTCATTGGTTTATTTTATATCATTGTTAGCTATCTCTCTTGCTCTTTCCTTTTTTTATATACCCTGACAACACACTGTTATCAACAGACTTCATTTTATTTTTCAACATTGTGCAAGTGCCAGCCAGGAATGATAATCACTGTTTGTATTTGTTGTTGTTGGGCTGCACAATGAAATTGCATGGCTGCTTTGTTTGCGGTGTATTGTGTTTACATATGTATGTATGTATTTACATTTAGGTGTAAACAAAGCAATTTGTTTGTGTGTGCATTAACACAAGGTACCCTGTAGGAAGTGTACAGAAATAAAAATCATGAGATAAATTTTATTTCTGCTCGAAACAATAAAAATCAGAAAATAAAAATTATTTTTGCTTCAACCAATAAAAATCAGATAATAACAATTATGTATTTCAGCTCGAATAATTACAAATCAGAAATCAACAATAATATCTGCTCAAAAACATAAAAATCAAAAAATAACAATTAGGTATATTTTGATTTTTTGTTATAAAAGTCATAACAATTGCCGTCCCTGCTCGTATCTATTAAATATACATCAAAACTTCAATGTTTGCTTGAATTAATAAAGCCTAATACTTATGCACCCCATACACTTTTCAAATTTATGTTTGTAGTTTTCTTTTGCAAAGAAAAAGTGTTTTTAAAATTGTCTTTAATTTGAATTGATTTGAAGGAAAATTTTTCAATTCAATTTATGAAGTGTGCGGCCAAGAATCAATTCAATTGGAATTAAAATTGTCTTTAATTTGAATTGATTTGAAGGAAAATTTTTCAATTCAATTTATGAAGTGAGCTGCCAAGAATCAATTCATTTGGAAGACTCAGTTGACAATTGAATTGAAACGTGTATGGGTGCTTTACATACACATGGATCTGAAAGAGTGACGAATCTTCAACAGATCCCACAAAAACCTTGCCAGGCTCAACAAAATTTCCACAATTGACATTAAGATTGTTTCATTTTAATGTTTCATATTTTTATACAATATGAATTGTATTTTTATTTGTCTTTTGTAATTGCTTTCACTCATTTACTTATACATAAATATATACAAAAATGAATCTCTATTTCCATTGGTTACGGCAACACGCGTGAACGTAATATTGTATTTAATATATAATAAATATATAAAAATAAAATAAAGTATTGGAAGTTAAGGTAAGATGTAAAATTCTGATCTAAAGATATAATAATCTTGATACTAACTTTTCGACATTTGATTTATATTATATATTCATAAAACGTAATATAAGTTTGAAAAGCATTTTATTTCAAATTTTTTATAATAAATTTTCTTAAAATAGTTTTCTTACTTATGACTTACTTTTACTTTTTCTAAGAAAAATCTAGCACTTACTAGATTTGGTGTAAGAATTAGCTACATTACAGTTGTTTGGTTGTAGTTTACGAAAAATTTCGGTCAGTGATTTTTGTTTTGGTTACGAAGTCTTGATAAGTGTCAAAACAAAACTTGCTCTAAACGGTATAGATTTTCATTGAAATCTACTTCATTTCGTGCAGTTGTTAACGCCCTACTAAATTGATTTCCTAAACTAATTTTTATAAAAAACTTAAATTTTTGCTGGACGAAACTTTTATTTTCAACAAACCAATAAAATGTTAAGAAGAAACATAGTTTTGTGTATCCGATTTCTAGACATCAAAAGGAAATATTAATATGTACACATTCCGTAGACGATGCCGCCAAACAGATAGTCGACAAAAGTGGTGAATTAGAGACACTTGACCAAAACTTCCTACAGGGTACATTTGGATGTATGTATGTGTGTAGGTATTTATTTTCTTATGAGAACTTAAACAAATTTTAATTGTTTATTCAAACTTTGTATTTATGAAAATCGTCGCCTGGACCTAATTGTTTTTGTGACTCACTTAAGGACGTTTTAAATGTTTTGTTTATTGATTAACTAATCTCTCACTTGAAGTTTATTTCTTGTAAAACGGAAATGACTTCATGATGACTTCTACTAACTATCACTTGAATATTAAAGGACTTTGATAATTTCCACAATAATACATACTTTTACATTAGGAAAATTGAGTGGCTTTTGAAATTGATGTCAAGAGGTTTTAAGGGATACATTTAAAAATCAAATAACCACTACAAAAGTCAGTAAAATAACATAATTGTTTCCATTATGAAATTTGTTGCCCGAATCTTTTTCTATTTGCTTATAGCAGCGCTAGGGGAGCTGGTGATGATATAAAGGGAGTTTTTTTAGAGTGTCACAACTTTGAGTAGTGATGTCAACCCATTTAACAGCTGATAGTTGCTTTCTGTTTAGTTTGCTTTGAAATTTCATTATAAATCGACTTACACCAGAGCAACGCATGCAAATTGTTGAAATTTTTAATCAAAATAATCGTTCTATACGTCAAACTCATCGATTGATATTGATTTTGAATTTCCATTTAAAATTGTATTTTCCGATGAAGCCCATTTCTGGTTGAATGGGTAAGTAAATAAGCAGAATTGTCGCATTTACATCCACAGAGAA
Organism: Nowickia ferox; assembly: GCA_936439885.1. NCBI lineage: Eukaryota > Metazoa > Arthropoda > Insecta > Diptera > Tachinidae > Nowickia > Nowickia ferox. The sequence continues at coordinate 112,194,359 of OW387024.1, read as the reverse complement.
TTTCTGCTTGGTGTCGCTTTATGGGCTGGCGAAGTCATTGGCCCATATGTCTTCAAAAACTAAAAAAAAATTAGTGTTCCAGATTGCGCCTTCTACGCCACATGGCAGAAATCATATTTAAACATTAATTTTATAAAATTTTCTTTCCAATAAAGCCCGGTTCATTGATATTAAAAATATATTTCCTTGTTTTATTATAATTTAAGCTTGTGTCACTCTATAAAAAAACACCCTTTAGAAAAAAAATGGCGTAAAATAATTATCCGAAGCATTTTGGCAACTATTTTTATTTGCTTTGCATATCCGGGCTTCCTACTGGCAAATTTAGACTTTAAATTTGTTTCGCATTATTAACCCCGAACGCCAATTTATTGATATACATACATACACATGTATGGCTATGTTGAAATAAAGGAGCGATAGTCAGTGTTGTCAGATAAGTGGATTTATCCCCAAATCAGGGATTTTTTTTTTGAAATGGGCATAAAAATTTTGGTTTGCGGATTGAAGAATTAATTGGGGATAACTTTTATGTTTAGGGGATTTTTTGGGGACTTGTAATTTAATTAATATTTTTTTATTTATTTCTCGGAGTATTTTAATTTTAATACATACTCCAAGATTTAAATGAGGTTTATTACAAGACAAACAGGTACTCGCATTGGTGGGATTGCTCATCAGCTGATTTTTTGTTTACAAGTACATAACTTACAAATTATTTGACAATTAGTTCTTTGCCTTGCTTGATGCTTACAATTTTTCGACACTTACGTTCTGAAAAGCGCAGAGTTGCATATAATGCTAGTATCTGTACTTAATGTTCAATGGGGCATAATTAATCGTATTTACCCTTAGATTCAGTGGATTTGGGTTACGATTTTGAGCATGAATTAAAGTCTGTAGAATCAATGTAATTATTAAAAGTAAAAAAGACTTGTTTTTATAACTAAAAAGCTTATTGCAGCAAATTTTCAAAACATATAAACAATTTGCTCCAAACATGGATTAGGATAACCCAAATTTAGCTCAATCACAAGATGGAAAGATTTATTTGATATTCAAATAACAAACAACTTAAACATGTTTTGGGCAGAAGTTTATTCATATCAAGATGCCGCTGGATCATGGCCATTTAAAGAACTGGTAGAGTATTGTATATATTAAAATTACTTTGTTATCAACGAGCAATGCTTGCTATGAACAAGTTTTTTTTTTGACAATGAAGTCAACAACAACTAAAATTAGAAGAAAAAAATTCAGTACGAATTGCAAAAATCTATGTTACGAATTAGTATACATTTTAAAAATAATGGAATTTGTTGTGACACTTTCGATCCATCCCCAGAAATGGTCAAATTACTTTTTGGGGAATTTTGGGGTTAAAATTTTGAAATTGGGGATGTCAGTCGAATGAAATCTGGGAACCCTGGCGATAGTACCTACATACATACATATGTAAAAAAACAAATTTAAATACACTTAAAAGGTTGTTGTCTCATTAATTCCATTCAAAATGGATTGGATTGGATTGATTTCCAGCACTTCAGCTGGCTGACGATTCTTTTTTTTTTTTTTTTGTTTTTAATATAAGATCTAGTAGAGGAATTTCTTTAAAAAAAATTTCAAATATAATTGAAAATCATATCAAATAATTTAAATCCACCTCAATATTGTTGTAACGTAAAAATGTTAGTACAATTGTTTATTTATTTACTTCAGAAACGTGATCTGATTCCTTGTCGTAGTTGGGGTCATTCTTTGCAATATTTTTATTACAAAATAATCATGAAAACAAAAATGAAGTTCGAAAATTATGTCTCTTAAGGCTCAGTTAGCCGACGGTAATGTAATGTAACTGTAATGTAGGAAACAGCTGATCGATATTTTTATATGAAAAGTAGGTTACGTTACATTACATCTCTATAACCATTTCCATTACTTTTCACATAACAATATCGATCAGCTGTTTCCTACTGTTGCAGTTACATTACATTACATTCGGCTAACTGAGCCTTTAAGCGGTTACGGCACGATATGTAAATATTTAAACAGTTATGAAATGTAAAATATTTTTTATATAAAATAGTAGAAAATTTTAAGAAAAAAAATTCGAAAATTTTTTTATTCTAAATAAAAATGAAAATATATACGTTACGTATACATGTATTGCTTATAGAATTTTCTGAATCTTTGCAAATATTAACTTTATTATTTTGCGACAGAGTATTCGTAATATTTAGTATTTGTGTTTTAATCAAGCCACCACTCAGGTTTTGATTTCTTTCTCAGTACATTTCAGTGGAACTGGAAATCAGTGCAAAATGAGTAAATGAGATGATTGGATTTTCATCTTGAGCTTACTTTACTGCTTCCCTTCTGATTTGATCGTATTAAATAACAAAATTTCAAATACGACATACATAGTTTATACATACATATGTACATATTTTTTTAAGGAGTTTTAAATTTGTTTCAAAAACCACATTTTCACCTTATCTTTCTGTTGTACATACTAAACACTAACATTAGTTCCATAACATCCTCTTGTCATAAATAACGGAAATTCCATAGAAACAGTTGCATACCATTAACGCACACACAGTTGGCCATCATGTCCTGTAACAGCAAAAATTATAAAATTACAAATCTTTCGGGATTAACTTTAAAAAAAAATATATATGATAATATCTTAAAGCATTCATTAAGAAAATCAACATTGTTGTGGTATTTCCCATTGAAAAGAATTTAAGGGGAAAACATGCTGCAATAAGAACCAAAAAGGATTTTCCATTATTTATTAATGATATTTAATTATTCTTAAAGATTTTTTTTCAACACAGTTTCCGTTTACTTATGGGTATTTAAGTTTAAATAACACAGATCTGAAGCATTCGATTAAGAGTTTTGAAAGAAAAAATCAAAAAACTAATTACATTGTATAAGAAACACAAGCAAATATTCGCCTTGGGTCTCGATTACTCAAATTACAATAATGATTACGTTTAAATGATGCTATTTTAGACTTTTTTTACAAAACCACAATATGTAAATATGTACATACTCGTATGTATGTATGTACATATATACATATGTACGTATGTATGTAAGTAACGCAACGATTTATGTAATTCATTTGCAGATTTTTAAATACATCTAATGCTGAGTACACGTTTGGCATTTCTGTTTGTTGTCATTTTCAAAATGTGTGAAATGCCGTTCACATTATCGGAATATAATATCGGAAATGACAAACGTTGCATCTTGTACACAAACACGGAAGTATGTGAAAAGAGCATTCATATTTCATTCAGTTGACTCAGTAGCTCAGTTCAATTGTAGTGAAAGATTTTGTCAAGCATAAAGAAAGAACGAAAACAGATGCATAAAAAGTGACAGATTTCAAGCTCAGTTAGCCGGCTGTAATGCAATGTAACTGTAATGTAGGAAACAGCTGATCGATATTTTTATATGAAAAGTAAGTTACGTTAAATTGCATCTCTATAACAATTTCCATTACTTTTCACATAACAATATCGAGCAGCTGTTTGCTACTGTTGCAGTTACATTACATTACAGTCGGCAAACTGAAGGCTCAGTTAGCCGGCTGTAATGTAATGTAATGTAACTGTAATGTAGGAAACAGCTGATCGATATTTTTATATGAAAAGTAGGTTACGTTACATTGCATCTCTATAACCATTTCCATTACTTTTCACATAACAATATCGATCAGCTGTTTCCTACCGTTGCAGTTACATTACATTACAGTCGGCTAACTGAGCCTTGAGCCTTTATACAGTGTGTGTGTGTGGTCATACTTACATTAAAAAACAAGACAGATGAAGTATAAAAAATAAATAAAACTAAAATAGTTTAATGAGCGGAATTTGTTAACAAATATACATATACATATGTATATGTATGTATATACTATGTATGTACAATCAAAATTAAAATATTTTAATATTATCACAATATATCAATTATTTTTTTGATGTAATTGTAAGTCACAAAAAATTTGAAAAAAAAGCACAAGACTTGTATGTTACTCTTTCATTAGGTCGTTTTAGACACAAACCTATAACCAATTTAAATTACATGCGTTTGATTATGTGTTTGTGTCTAAAACGAGCTACTGAAAGAGTTCGATGCAAATCTAGAAACCACTCAGTACTGAACTGACAGCGCTAAGTGGATTGAACGGCTCACAGCACTCACTGAAGTGAATCGTTCAATTAAACTAGTTCGTTCATGAGCTGCACAACTCTATTAAGCAGCTCTGGGCTGAAGAACAGCTCTCTCGTCATCGTAATTATTTCTTAAGTGCGGTCAGGTTTTCGTCTCGCTCACACTGGTTCACTGATCTGCCACAGATAACCGTATTGTATTGCGGTTCTTTTGTTGAATTTCATTGACAACCATGCTGCAACTTCCTATGTGAAGGCATAGCTCGTGTATAGTCAGTCACAAAAACTTTTTTAAAAATACTGTTAATAACATCTTGGGCATATGGTCTAGTTACCCCGCCCATATTTGTGCAACAATACTATGCAAACTTATTTTGTAAAGTATTTATGAAATAAATAAATAAATATTCATAATAAAATAAATGCCAATCACATTATTTCACAGATGTCAAGAAAATGTTGCCAGATACATTTCATAAATTTTTCACGAGTTGAACAGACAACAACTTTTGCAACATTTTCTCATGAATATTTCATGTGAACTTTTTTTATATGGATGATGTCAACATTTCGCGAGAAATTTTGAACAGAGTACCAGGCTTTATGCCAAAAAAGTAATATCTTCGAACACATTTTTTTTTTGTTTTGCAAAAATTAAGGAAACAATTTTTTTTCACATTTTTCAGAATAACTTACAGGGAACCCTAATTTTTTTTTGCAAACTTGTAGCTGAACTGACAACTTTTTTAAACATATCAATACAATCTGAACGTGTCTATGCACCCTAATAGCTCATACATACCACTTTTTACCTCAAACATTTTCGTTTTTCACAATTTTCGACGCAAAAAAATATTTTTTTTCCCTGCTTATAATTTGTTTATATTTAAGAAAGAATTGAGAATTTGTATTTGATAACTAATTGAGGACACTCTTAATTTCATTTTAAACTTCATACTTTGTGTTTGTTGGGTATTTTTTTCAGGTGCATACTTCATACATATGGATGTTTGTATGTATGTATACGAGTATACATACATATGCACTTATTTGGCCTCATGATTGTGTTCTTCGATTCCTTGTAATAACGGTTTCTTAATTTTATGCTTTTGTATTTGTGGTTTTGTGTCACAGCAGGAGTTTGTCGTCGGAAGCGGTGCCATTTGATGATATTAAAAATTTGCGCTCTATTCTGATTACACTGAGCAACACAAAAAAATAATTATTCTGACAGAGGAGACCAAAAATCACACAACGTGTATCGCCGTCATAGACGTAGAATGACTATGCCCCCCCCCCCCAAAAAAAAAACTGCTGTTGGTCCCCCTTAACTTATTAAAAATTGCTTGAAATTATCTATTTTAAAATTACTCATGAAAATCACCAGCCGTAATACGCCACCCTCCAAGCAAAAATTTCTATGTATTTTTTTATATATACATATGTTCACCGATTTCTCCGCCATTTGTGAAGCGATTTTAAAAATTCTTTTTTTATATGAAATGGAATACTCCACAGGTGGTCCCTATTTCACAAATATGCGATACATATTCCGTGTATTTCAGGTCCGTTGAACTCACAGTTTTCGAGAAAACAGCCTGTGACAGACAGACAACAATACGGTTCCCCTTCACCTTTGGTGTACGGAACCCTAAAAATCAACACTGAAATAAAATTTTAATAGAAACTTAACAATAGAGATCATTATTGTTCAAATAAAAAGCACAATTTCTCCAATTGTATAAATATCCAAGCCTTCTGTATAACAATCACATCATAATAAAAATAAAATGAAAAAAAAAGAAATTAACGTACAATAAGAAGTGTCGCCAGTTTCATAATAACCATAATTTCACATGTTATAAATTTGTTGCATGGCCCATTGTCTTAGTTTTTCAATCACGACCGGACCTTTCTTCTACGTTTATGTTTTTGTTTTCAAATGAATGCGTGAGCTGATGCACTCGAAAACTCTCTATCCCCTTATCCCCTGCTGGGCTACTACCAGGCTCTATGTCTTGTGTCGTAAGATTTTAAAGATCCACATTAAATTTGTTTTGTTATTGTTTGTCATTGTAACAAGTGTGATGATATTGTTGTGTTTCTCTGTTTCTGTTTTTTTTTTTTTTGAGACAGTTTTCTTCTTTTCTGCATTTTTTGCTGTCTGCAACCTTGTGAAAAGAATCGACCGACAAAGGATTTAATAATTGTCAACATCTATGTATGTCAATTTTTTAGTGCTCTTCTTGTTCTTCAATCACTGCAAGTGTCGCTTGACAAGTGTTTTTTTCTGTCTAGATATGAGATTGATTGTGGGCGAGTTGTGTGTGATTGGCGCCAAACTTTACTCGTTTTAATTTTCCATTGCGTTTTATTTTCCCGCTTCCTAAGTGGAAAATAAATTTGGGTTTTTTTATAATCTTAAGAGCGGATCTTTGTATTCTGTTTCGTCATCAGCAATAGAAGAATACATTTTTAAAAAAGAGTGTTTTTGCCATTGAAATACATATTATTGTTGCCAAAAATTTATTAGAATGCGGAAATTTTTTTATTTATTTGTTGTCGATAGTCGATATTGACTCTTTAAAATCAATTATTTAAAAATTATATCAATTCTAAAATTTATTAAATATCGCACTATTTTCTTCAAAGAGCGTCAACTCGAAATTTTGCAATTTTCCATTTTTGCAAGAAAACGATCTGACCACTGTAGCCATATCTACCCACTGTAAAAATCTTAAATCATTTTCTCTATTCTTTCGCAAAAAAAAAAAATACAGTTTTATTCCTCTATTTAATGCACGTGTATTGGTAAAACATGATTACATCCCTCTAGTCAGCCTAGAACCATAGGTATGTCAACACTCTTTTCTCTAGCGACAATTGCACTAGCGGAAATGTCAACCACTTTCCTTCTATGCGTGAGTAGAGATACTTTAGAGTCAACAGTTCTAGATTATTTCTGGTGAAATTGTCAATGAACGCGTCAATAGTTTGTTCTTCTTTTTTATTATTGCACATAATGTTAAAAAAAATACATACATACGTATATATTTAAGTTTGTTGTTCCAACACTTTTAAAATTGTAGACGAGGGTCACTAAAATGTACTAGTGAATCTTTGGTTGAAATGTCTCCATATGGTCCCAAAAAAAATACTTAGTCAGTAGTTCTACAGTCTAGTGGTGGATTTTCAATGACAAGCTAAAACAAGTTAAATGGCAATAGACGATTACATTGGCTGGGGTACACCTGGTCAGTAGTACTACTGACAATATCACTAGTAAATCGCTACATTTTCACTATTCGCATTTTCTGCAGAGATATTTTCTTGTATTTGCAAAGCTGGTTTGTATTAGTACAGTTTAATAGGCACTATTACAGTTGAATAGGCACTGTATTGATAAAACGTAAACAACAATTGGCAGATCACATCACGAAATAAACTCCAGCAGCTGGCGCTTCGAGGTTACCTGTATTATTGTATCATGGTTTTGAGTTGACGCTCTTAAGAGAAACTGGTGCGATATGAAAAGTCTTGAGTTTGTAGGAGAGAAGGCAGAAGAGCTCGCGCTCTTATATTTAAGTGGCAATTAGCTGAATGACATTTAATTGAGAAGTCAATTATTGGGTCTTAAAACTAGACGCTTGAAATTTTCAAAGTTAGTGTATTTTTATGCAGACTACACCAATTAACACTGAAATTGAAAAAAAAAATCAAAATTAAAGGGTACTCTATCTGTTACTGTAATTTGGACAAGTTGCTTGTACATATCTTGGAAACCGTAAGAGGCAAACTCTGGAATTTTTCAAAAACGCTAAAACTAAAAAACCCCAAAATTAAAAAAAAAAATCCAAAACGAAAAATTGCCAAAATGAAAAAAGCGCTTAAATGAAAAATATCATAAATCGCTAAAAATGCAAAAAATCACCAAAAGTAAAAAAATCGCCAAAAGCCGAAAAAATTCGCTAAAACCAAAAATATTGTATTGGCGAAAAAAATCGCTAAAACGACAAAAAGCACCAAGACGCGAAAAAATCGCCAAAACTTAAAAAAGCGTCCATACTGAAATAATCGGCACAAAGAGCAAAAAAAAATCGCCAAAAAGAAACAAGCGCCGTACGGAGCCTTTCGTGCGCAAGTCAAAGCCACAGTATACATAAAAAAGTGTAAAAAGTGACAGGTCAAAAAAGTTCGAATCAGATTTTTTAAAATTCGTGGAAAAAAGAGACAAGTATAGCGTATTTGTTATTGTAGTGTATTACTACTCACCAATTTCTAATACAACACGTTGAAATTTTATTGCACTAGAAAAAAGAATTAAAACAAGACAGCCGAAAAAATTTCAGGGAGAGCGAGACAAATAGAAAAATACCCTTATCTTCCGTCTCTTGACATCTCTGTATAGTTTGGGTCAAAGTCGCAATTTTTACTGAATTGATTTATTGCTATCGAAGTTTAGAATATTTTATACGAACTTAAAATCAATTTTAATGTATTTTGCAATTTACAGAACAACTATTTGGCTATTATTAGATTTGTGAAATCGAGCGAATTGAAATCGATCGATTTCCATCACATACTAGTAGACGCTCTACTCTGTAATTCGAAATTAAAGATAATTTAAAGAAAATACAATTTCTAAAGCATTCTCTTTCGTTTCGACTTACACAGCCGACATCCTGGTTGATTTACATACTATCGGTACATGCTTTTGTAAATATAACTATTCTCTTCTTCATTTTCGATCAAGTGGAACACTCAAATATAAAATCTGAAGAAAAAAAATTAAGACGAATTTTCTACAGAAAAATTTACAATTTGCTGATAAATTTCAATCGAATTTTTTCTATGCACTTTTATACAAATATAGGTGCAAACATTTATTAATTAATTATAAAGTATGTAATATGAAATATATGTATATTATTTTAATTTATCTATAATACATACACTATACATTTACGTATTTTTAAACAAATAACAAAATAAATAGTAGAATTAAAAATACATAAAGGAAAAACATTTTTTTTTTAAATTCAGAATCCAAAATATTTTTTGGTTTATTGGGTTTTATAAATTATTTTCATTCGCTGGACTATATATCGCTCGTTTACTCAAAGAAGGTCATAACTCAAAAAAATGGAAATTTCGAGTTAGTGATGCAGAAATTAACCCTCATATCGTTCTTCATACATATTGTGTAAAAATTGCATACAAATATCTTGTTCAATCAACTCTTGAGACAAAATGCAATTTTTTTTTCCATTAAGTTGTGTGTAAATTTAAAACTTCAAACTCGTTTTTGGCAAACTGGTTTTTTTTTGAGTTGTAACGTTGTTTGGGTAAATGAGCGACATATGTATATTTATTTTTAAACAAAATTTATTTCATTTTATTATATTTTTTTTATCATATTAATCAAGGCGAATTCATACTCGCAATGGATCAGCTGACTATTTTCCAGTACATTTTTTTACATTTAAAGAGAGAGAGAGAGAGAGAAATTTACTCAAAGCGAATTGAGCTGAGCATACTTTTTATGAATTTGCCTTGATACTAATGAAATTTGATATATATATATATATATATATTTTATTTGTTTTTTTTTGTTTTTTTTTTGTCTTTATATCACAGTTACTAAATATAATAGAGTAGAATTCAATTTAAACAAAACTAAACTACATGAAATTGATAGAAGGTTAATGCTAATAAAACATACAACATATACGAGTACACAGTACATTCACAGAAGAGAAACATATAAAATATTGATATGTTTTTTATGATTTCTCTTTTTTTTTTTTGTTGTTGTCAAAGTGTCAAACAGAAAAGTTCATTTCACGTCATGTTTAAAGCAGTGCAGTATTGAATTGTGGCAAATTGTTGTTGTCGAATGCATTATATGATTATGAGAGTTCGAAGCCAGTATTACTAGTGACTGCATATCTCAGTTTGTCTCTGAGTGTTGATTTCTTTTGATAATTTGGCAACTTGAGTAAATTGAAACAGGTGGATGAGGTGGGCAAACGATTCAATGGGTCTTTCTTGCGTATGGTGAAAAAACCTCGTATAACACTGCCTATGGTATCGCCAGTATCCTCGTCATCGCCTACTTCCACGCAGCGTATGGAAAATGGAGGCTCCAGATGAGCAAAACCCAAAAGCGGTGGTTTCGAGCAGCTGGTAACAAACTAAAATCAAAAAGAGACACATACGAGTGCATATGTAAATACTTTTTACTTCAAGTTTTAAAATCTGTTCAAATTTTTTCAAAATTGTTAAAATTAATTATCTTCGAAATTTTCGAAATTAATTACGAAAGTCTGCGAAACACCAATTTTATGTTTAAAATTTACACCACCACAATTAAGTGTTTTAAGGAAATAGTTTTTAAGTCACAAAGCAATACAACTATTTATCTACTGACCTTCAAAAACAATTTTTTCTCCTCTTCTGAAAAATCTTTGGCCAATATGTCCCACAGCCAACCAACAACACGATGCGAATCATGAAAGCCACCGTAATACTGCGTATGCTTGCGCAAATCTTTCAAATCCAACGGCACCGTATCGCCCGATATTAAACGTTGCAACTCGGGCGGCGAGAACAATGACAACCACTCCGGATTAACGATGCTACGAAAACCACGATTGAAGGCCTGCGTTTGTTCGCGAATTTGTGTGTTCATATGGAAAAAAGCCATATAATGAATATATACCAGCTTATTGTGATCTGTCACAGCACGAATTCTGCCACCCGGATGTAGTTCGTGGGTAACAATTTTACCCATAACATCTTGGTCGACGGAGAAAGTTAAATTTAAATCCGCCACATCCTGTTCATAGTGTTTGATAAAGGTTAAACTTTTATACAGCTCCGCATCTAACGAAGGCAATTCGTCCATGCAAGAATACAAGACCTGATGCGTTTGACCCAACAACTGGGACAAGAAAAACGAGGCAAATGGTACATCCACTACAATGCCCTCGTAAACAGCTTTGCCTAGCATACGACCAACAAATTCAAATAATTGTAAATGATTATCCTGGACATAAGAGATGGGTGAGGGATATAAACGCTGATCCGAAGTGGTTTTAAACAAGTTAAGAGAGGGATCGAAGACTTTTTTTATGGTCTCCTCTAGAAACTCTTTAAAAACGCCATCTTGATCTATGCCGGCCTCATGTAAGCCCTGCTGATTTATAAATCGCACTCGTATAACACCCTATGGCAATGAAACTTATTACTGCAACTCTCTAAAAATTTGATTTCATTTCATTTTATTTACCTTGAGAGCGTGGGGCTTCAAGGCCGCCAACTGCCTGTATCCATCTTCCACGATACGCTCACGATGTATAACAATCAATGCAGATCTGGGCGAAGCACAAGCCGATTCTGTCAAACCCAAAACAGCCTTTTCATTTTGTACAAATTTTCTGAATAGCTTAACTCTGTCTTCGTGCGGTATAATGTGGGGCATTTTCTGCAAGAGTATGACCGCATGGCGTTTACCCTTTTCCAAGTCATTGATAAATGTTGATGGTTTCACTTCATGTATCAGCCAGTGATTGGCAGGAGTAAAGCGGCGACGACAATCCCTTTTATAGAGGCACAGCATTAACGTGTGCAAAGATACAAAGACGGGAGAGTGTGTTATGTTTTTGGTGGTACCTAAATCAAGAGAATTGATTTACAAAACTTCGATTATCAAGTCGGCAAAAGAAAAAATTAACAAACTCTCTGTACTAACTCTGGCAAACGCGTCGAACAAACTTACCAAATATATCCTCATTAATAATTTTATACAAAATATTATTTAAAAAATATGTTAGCATTACAAAATCATTCAATTGGAATAATTTTTGTTCGGTGTACATTTCGTGTTCGTCAAGGACTCTGCCGAAAAAAAAAATCATGATTAGAGGTTTTTTAAAAAAAAATGTACACACACAATAACAACTCACGTAACATAATGTGTCATACTATCACAAAACAGCATCAGCATGGACGTCTGGGGCTTACTTTGAAAATCTTCACATTTAAACAATTCAAGAAATTCTTTCAAAGCACAGTTGAGGCCCAAAGAGGTAATAAACAGCCATAAATCGTAGAAAACTTTGTCAACAAAGCAAATGCCCGTTAAAATTTCCAATTTTAATTGCGAGAGAGTATTCAATGCTGCATAATACATGGCACATATTCGCGATACTTGCAAGACTTCAGGCGCATCCAATTTGCGCCATGTTATTTTTGTATTTTTACTAAGACTAGTGCGGGTCGAACTGCGATCCAAAGCGCGACGCAGCAGGTTGCTAGTGGAAGCTTGGTTGGGCGGGTGAAATTCTATGCGTTCGAAGTTTTTATTGACTTCTCTCAGAAAATCACCCATACATATTTGCAAACATCGTATGCTCCACAGCATGTGAAATTGTTTTTTGATTAAAAATACGCACTGGTTTTGTGCCGGATCTTTGGAGGGTGTATGCCAACCTAACAGCTCATGCCACTGACTGAAAACACCTTTAGAGGTAGAATTGCTGGGTATGTTCTCAAATAACTTGGTTACCGTGTTCTAGATATTATCAAAATTATGTCATATTTGTTTCCATGCTCATGTTTAAAAATCATATACTAACCGTCAATAAGGGGTAGGCTAACAATTTGGCTTCATTAACATTTTCTATATTAAATAAATTTATAATATTGCCCAACAATGCCAAACTTTTTGTACCCGGCATATGTTTGCCATAATCCGCAAACCACTCCATGTCATCGGAAATAACCAAAGCACGTTTCAATATCCACATTGAAGACATTTGATCTACACACTGAGGCGCAGTGGTACTTAAATGATACACTACAGCCGGTACCGATAAAATTTCCATTAAAAATTGTGCCATTATATTGCGCGAAAAGTCCCCATCCAACAGTGGTCTTGTGCATAAAGTCATAACAGCTATAAGAGATACTGGCTTGAGAGTTAACTCTTCACGTGATGTGCCCTTTATAAGTATAGACTATAAAATAGATGCCAGTAATTTAATTGCAAGTTAAAATTTTTATTACTATTTGAAGTACTCACTCTCATTACTGGAAAAAAGTTATTTCGTATAAGATCGCCTTGTATGTTACAACAGATTTTCTGCATTGCTGGCAGCAATTTCTCAAATTGTTTAATTCTTGTTATGCCCCATGACTTGGGCGAAGTAAAAACCACTAATGTATGTAGATATAAAGCCAGCGATATGCTATCAGTGTGACTTTCTACGAAAATATATGATAAATTTAGAAATTTTTTTTTTTTTTTTTTTTTTTTGCATAAATATGTATGTACGTATGTATGCTTAAGATGTATTTCTCTCACCTGGTTTAATTTCTTCTAATAACTGTAAATTAAAATTAAGCAAAATCTTAATGTGTGCAATCCAAGGCAGACTAGAACATAAAAGTATAAAAGAAATTTAAGAAAAAGTATTAAAATTATTAAAAGTATTCTCCCCTATTCCAGTTGTCAACATCCAAGTCAAGTCAATACAATACCGAAATATTGCTGCTTGTCTACTGTCTACTCGCCCTCGAGAAAAATTGTGTGCTATCGACAGGCTATTTCTGTTCCCTAAGATCTAGAAAAAAGGCATGAGCCTGTGAATAGCAGTCAGTTGTTTTCGACAATGGGTAGACAAGCCGCACTATTAAAATTATTTTACAATTTTAGAAGGATTTTGTTGCAAATATGTACATATGTAATTTTGTATTTGAGATGAAGTCTGTTGGTTACGCATCAAATCTTTTACGTTTATAATTTTAAAAATATTAATTTATTAAAATATTAGATGAGCTCAATGCAGATAAACTATCGGATATGCTTTTTATGGATTCTGCACCTTTTTTTTCTAATTTGTACATTATATTTGGTAAATTTTGATGAAAATGTCAATACCCAATAATTTTTATTGCGTTTTCTTTTCTGGAAAAGTGTAAAATTTTTTACTTTTTATTACGAAAAACTTTTTTTTGAAGAAAAAATCTAAGCTCGTAAGGAATGATACAATAATTTTAAATAAAATGTATATTTCAGAAAATCATTTTATTGCGAATTTTCATTGAAAAGTGTAATAATGTAACTTTTTTTCTAGAAAAGAAAATGCCAATGTGAGAAAATAATTTTTGATCTTCCAAGAAGGAAAATACAATTTAATACTTTTTGAAAAGTTTCTTTTTGGAAATGTACATTTTTGAAAACAACGTTTTTTAAAATGTTACTTTTTAAAAGTCGTAATTTTTGGAAAAGAAAAAAATTTAATTAATTTAAAAATTTAACTTTTTAGAAAAAGTATTTAAAAAATACTTTTACTTACTTGTTTGCAAGAACAATTTTTTGTAAATGTACTTTTTAGCAACTGTAATAATTTTTTAACAATCAGACTTGTACTTTTTATTAACTTGAAAAAAAGAATTTATGGGTGAAAGACAGAGGGAGAAATACTTTCTCTTTCTGTATTTCTCCCAGCTGAATTGAGACTTTTCAAGTAAACTTTGCGTGTCTAAAAGGGGTTAAAATTTACTCTTTGTAAATGACAATTTTCAAATTTCCAAACGGAATTTTCCTTTTCAGACAATCCAAGGCACATTTACTACAGGTACACGCATTAGAGAAAACACTGTGGCAACTTTGTGCTTCTCACATAGTTTTACAAAGTAATTGTCAAAAAATTGTATGCATCAAACAAGGCACAAAAGTATTTGTCAAATGAATTCTTCGTTATAAACGAGTAAACAAAAAATCAGCGGATGAGCAATTTGCCTGATGCATGTACCTGTTTGATATGCCTTGAGACAATCAAAGTTTACTTTGCAATGTCTTTATTAAGCTGGGAGAAAAAGAGAGAGAGAGAAAGTATGCCTCCCTTTGTGTCTTTCTCCCAGCTCAGTTAAGAACTTGCAAAGTAAACTTTGCCTGTCTAAAAGTGGTCTATGAAGAAAACGTATCTCATAAAAATTTAACTTAACTCAAAAAAGTAAGTACTTTTTGTAAAAGTTTCTGTTCCATAGCATACTTTTTCAAAAATGTTCTTTTTGGGAGAGCAACTTTAGAAAAACTAGCACATTAATAATGCTTTTTTTTTAAAGTAAGCACTTTTTTGAAAGGGTGCTCTTGGAAAGATTAGTTTTTGTAAAGGCATTTTTTTGAAAACGTACATTTTGGAAGAGAAAATTTTGAAAATCTAGAGATAGCTTTAAATTTTGGAATAAAATGTATATTAAATTGTGCTTGCAATCGGATTTTCATTGCTAATATTGCACATTATATCGATGGTCTCAAGTAGAAAGGCCCTAGCTAGTATTTTTTACGAAATTTAGTTTTTCAGTGATTAGAGTACATTTCCCGCAAATAAACTCAGTCACAAAAATCTATTACAATAGTGTAAAAAATAACGCTTTTACCAGCAGTTGTGCAAAAAAAGGTTACATGTTGAATATTAGTTTCTATTATGTTTTCACCTTCTCCTGTAAATTTACAATTATTTCAGTTAGGGCCTTTCTACTTAAACCACCGATGCATACATATGTGAACCACCTACCTTTTCTCTTTTTGCAAACAAAGTGTAGCATATGATATCTTTGGTGTTTCAGTTTCCATGGATTTATTTAAGTAGCGACACAAACGCTCAAAACGTTCGCGTGACTCTTCGCAATGTTTGTCGAGCTTGTAGGTGGTTAAAAAACGCCTTACAATGAAGTAAACATTAGATGATGCTTGTAAATTAACGGGTTCCTTTTTATCGCCAACATCGCTACCAAAACCACTGGTAATCATTAGTCTATCAAAGTCCTCACTATACAAAACAAAATAAAAAATAATGGCAATATATTGATATATAAATATATATGTAAATATATTTTTACACAAGATATGAAAATATGTATGCAAACTTACATTATTCGCTTATGATAACTTCTATATGCAAGGAAACCTTTGATGGTAGATTGAAGTTTAATGGCAGCCCATTCTCTTCGCTTTTCCAAAGCTCTTTCTTCACGAGCTGCTTTATTTTGTTCCAAAAATGATGTCTTTTGCGATTCAGTAGTGCAAAACATTTTTAATAATGTATTTTTTTTTATTTTGCTTAAAATTATTGTTCCACTATTGAACTTCGATTTTATCTCTTGTGCGCATGAGATCGTAGGTCACTTTATTTTTGCACAATTGTATTCAATTTAATAAAATAATTGCTTTAAAACTATTTATATACTAACTGATTGTGTGTTTACACTGATTATCGTCATTGTTATACATTTTTTATAAAAAAAGGTTAAAAAAATTTTGTCAAGAAGCTATATTTTTTCACAGTGCAATAGAATTTTGTGCAACAATAAATGCTTTGTTGCTTAATTATGTACTAGTTGAAAAAATATATACTACAATTTTAGTACACTTTTATACAGCTAAGTGTTTGTTTACGTATAATAAAAATAACACTAGAAAAAAACGGAGAAAATCAAGAAACGTAAAGGAGAGTACAAAGTCAGAGAATAATAACGCCTTGTAAAGCGGCCCACCCACTTGCAATATAATTACACAGTTTTTCGTATTGTATAATAATATCGCCAATGTGTATGTCATATTCGAAGGTGGCACAATATATTGGCAAATATCAAAAGACTTTTGATTTTTATTGTACAATCAAGACAGGTGTGTAATGTGGTGGCAACATTGTTCAATGTTGTTTACTTTTTCACTACCAGAAAAATTGGGCAATATTTTCTTTAAAAATATTGTGCCATTTATTGCATAGTATAGGTCAAAATGACAATAATATGTACAACAACATATGCAATAATATTGTATAATGGTTGGGTCACTTAATAGAAAGGAGGAAAAAATATATTTGTTGAAACTATAACATATATGTTACGTGAGCTGTGTCCACATTATATGTATGTGCCTTACATAGTGTCCACACCTGATGATTTTATACCATAACTCGTAATATGACGCCGGCAGAGCAACTATTATTTTTTCATTAATATCAACACAAAGGGGTAGACGTTGATAATTTTATATCATGATGAATCAAACAAATATAACAAAAAATACTTGCCAAAAATGTCTAATTTGCGTGTTGTTTAATTTTTTGGTCACAAATAAATACTGCGTCGCCTTTTTTAAACGCAAATTGTTTAATAAATAAACGTTAAGTGCAGAGTGACACATAAAATGACTTTTGATATCAAGATGAATTTATCAGGCCGTGAGCTCTGATGATTATATCGTAAATTCATCAGGTGTGGACACTATGTAAGCGCTTATTTGACATATTTCTATGGGAAATTTGACAAATAAACCTTTAATAAACTGAAAATATTTTTTATGAATTAGACCATAAACATATATTGTTCTTGAGCAAAAATGATTCTAATGACGATATTGATTAATTGTTGTTAAAACTTGGTGCTTAATGAGACAGTATATTCTTTTTTTAGTCATGTTGAATCTGTTATGAATGGTTTTGTCTATAATTTTCTAAGTCAAGTATTATTATGTTATCCAAGGCCGGCTTGTGATTATTTTGTTATAATATATGCTGGGATAATGCAGTGCTGTCTTTGTTGGATATCGACGAACGAATCTTTTGAAAAATTTAACATAAAATTCACGAAGCGTCTGGAAATCATGAAATAAAACTAATTGAATTTTTATTAATTTAATTTTTCATTGGCCTTACTAAAAAAAATAATTTAACTAATGAAATCTTGTATGTGGCCAAAATAAAAACAACAAACAAAAAAATTGCTCAAAACATTTAAAATACTTTTTTTTGCAACCGTTTTGTTTATACTCAAAAGTACAACCATAATTACGTTTTCATTCATTATCCCAATTTTTATCCGAGCAAATGAAAACGAAAATAGGAAAATTTTCCAACATACTATAATAAAATACCATAAATTTATATAAATTTGTGCAAAAAAACTGAAAAGTCTATGGAAAATTTTATATTTTAACCACTTTCAAGATGCGGAAAGAAAAATATGTGAAAAAATTTGTAAATCAAATGAAACGTGGTTAGGGGAAAATTAGCTTACAAAGAAAAAATTTTATTAATAAAAAAGTGACAAGTGAAATATACAGTGAGTTTAATTAAAAAGATAAAAGAAAAAATACCGAACAAACACACAAATAACATACAGCAAAGAAAATATTTAATAGATTTGCACAAAATTCCAAGTGCATTAAATAATGGAGGTAGTTATTTAAGAATGAAAATTGGGCAAATGAAAGTTATGTTGTAATTGCAAGTGGTTGTAGGGTTAGAAGCAGGGCATTATTAAACTCCTTATGGCATGAATGATTAAACAACGAAAGTAATGATTTGCAATAGCAAAAATTAAGATGAAGCGAAGAATTATTTCAAGGTTTTGCAGCGCTGCTAACAGCGAAAAGAAAATCGGATAACAAGCACCAGACAGCGCAGCATATAATGAACATCATCGCACATATGTATGTATGTATGTATAATCAGCCCAAAGTAAGAAATACAACATACTAGGCATCAAACATATTTTAGCAGATCATGAAAAACAACAAGCAATACATGCATTAAAATACACACTCACCGAGATATAAACAATGAATGGCACAATTTGTGTTTAAATTATTTTCTCGGACTCTTTTTTTTTTTACTTTGCTAAATGTGTACGTTAAAGTAATTGCAATAAATAAAAATGTATATATACATACCTACATATGCATACATAGATACATTCATGTATACATATCTATGTAGGTATGTATGTAGATACATACGCGTATTTATATGGGCTCGTATGTATATTTTTTGATTTTACTAGAAAATATATTCCTATTTATTCGAAAAATTTGTTTTTATTAAACAATTTACTTGAAACTAATTTTTAAAGCAAACACAAATTACAAGAAAAGCAAGAGTGCAAAACAAAACGAGATAAAAGAAACAGCTTAAACAGGTGAAAAAAATAACTTGTAAAAAACGCAAATAAGTGCTAAAAACAGTATAAATAAATGTACATATACACACTTACACCAAATAAAACACTAATCCTAATATTAATTTTAACGCAGTTTTGTAAAAGCAAGCTAGCGAACAAATAACGTACATACATACATACAAATATAAGTTATGTACAAACAACAAATATACAACAGTATTACAGCTATTATATACATACATACATACATACATACCTACTACAAATAAAAACATGCTTGAAATTCCCCACTCCTTTTATTTCGTTGTTTTTGCCCCTTATTTATTCGTATGACAGGTATTTACAATAAAGAGAAATCGTTAGTCTCCCCCAGTAGAATTGTAACTAAAATAATATGTATGTACCTATTCATACAAAAAACATAGCATCCCAAACACGTAAATATGTAAGTTTTTTTTCTCATATACATATGTATAATTACATATTTATATAGTACATACATATGTAACCACTTAGATATTTTTTTAATTTTTGCAAATTCCTTTTCTCTTTATATTCCCAGCAAAACATTGAAAATGATTTTGCTTAATTAACTGCTTCCGATATGACATGTAAGAAGCAGAGAAACAAGTCGATTCAAAATTATCGGCGGCGGCGGCGCATCAGTATAGTGACCGCCGGCGGCGCGCCGAGAGAATTTTCGGCGGCTAATATAAACATATGAAAATTTAATGAGAAAATTAGAAATTGAAAATTTTCATTTCTTTGAACAGATAAAATTTCGGCTCATTTTGAGCCGATGCGAGCCGGCGGGATAAACAGAAAAATAACCGGCGGCGGCGCGCCGTCGGCTTCGAGCCGATCGACTTGTTTCTCTGGTAAGAAGTTTGCTTTTCTCCTCTTATGCATACATATTTGTATTTGTTTTTCTGACTAGAAGTGAACAATAATCTTGTAGTTCAATTATTGACCAACAAGATTTTTGTTCAAACTTCGATAGTACACCCCTTTTCCACACGCTAAGTTTACTTTGCAAAAGATGTAGTAGTACAGTCTCTTTCTGTCTTTCTCCCAGCTGAATTAATTAAGACTTTGCAAAGTAAACTTTGCTTGTGGAAGAGGGGTAGTACATACTGAAGAAAAACCGGCATATTACAATTATTAATAGTGTTCAATGTTTGCTCCCAATATGTATGCAGTCTTTAAGAAATGCAAAAAAATTATAGCAAGTTGATACATCTCGCAAAATATGACACAAACATTGTTAAATTCGAAAAATTATTACTGTTAGTTTACTGATAATTACGATACAACTCTAGATAGCTACAAACAGATCAGAAGGTTCTTTTTATGAAAATGATTTTTTTGTTTGTTTTAGGTTGTGGATTTGTTAAAATGTGTTTTAGTAGTTATTATACATACATATGTATACAATATTTAATTAACAATTTCATCAAAAACTATAAGTGACAAATGCTTTACACTTTTTCTCTCAATAATCATATGTTCAATGTTTTGTTCAACACAACACTGCTACATTTTAGTTGAAGATTTTAGATTTTTAAATTTTTGCGAATAAGCTCAATCGATCGGAATTTGAGAAACGGAATTGAAAATACTGAATCATAACCGTTCCGATCGGTATGTGTGGCATGCCAGTTGTAAGAGAAGTTACTCTAGTTGTTCTATATTAAGCAATCGTAAGTGCAGTTTTGTTCCCCAATACGTCAAAACTTGCTGAATTGTTCTAATAAATGCATGTAATTCATGTCAACAGTTCAAAGCGCTAAAATAAAATATAACATTGCTCCATCATATACATAAATACATACATACATATATTTCAGAACATCTGCTTAATTTTTGACAAGACCAAATAATATCTTAGATACATATTAAAATTGCGAATAATAATATTTTAGAACTTTGTTTAATGAAACTGAGAAAACAATTAATTTAATTCAGTTAAAAATAGTATTTGTGTGAACTTTTTCCAAGTTACAAAAACGAATTGTACATACGAACATATATTGTCCCACTTTCATTTTGAGCCACTGTACATTGTTATTAGAGCAATGCATTTCATATCGAGCTGCAACAGAATTTTGAACTAAAATCAGTTGAGTTTATTTAAAAGTATAGTTAACTTAAGGTTGAGTTTACATCTGGCATTTCTTGTGTGACATGTGCTCAAAAAAGCGTAACCACTAATTACTAATGAAAAACTGTTTGATTCAGATGTGTATGTATTTATTGATTTAAACTGTTTAAAATCATGTTGGATTCTATAAAATTGTCTATAAGCTATGTATGAAACTTTTCCACTTAATAAATACGAGTGTGAATCAAACAGTTTTTCATTAGTAATTAGTGGTTAAGCTTTTTTAAGCATGTGTGGCACATATCACACAGATGTAAACCCGGCCTAACTCCCAACTTAATTATGGAATGAATGACAAGATAAAACTGTTCATTATCGTTCAAATGTTCTTTTGTATGAATATAAAATCAGCCTAAACACAATCTTCTCCTCCATTGATATCTTTACGATACATGAAGAATTAAAAAAATTTTGATGTCTACTAAACGAATAGATAAACAAAATTGAACATACGAGTATACCAACAAGCTTACACAAGTATTTATAATTTAGAGTAATTTGTTTACTTAACATCCTATAGTTAACAAATTAAAAAGTTATGAAATGTGAAATACTTTTTATACAAAGCAATTAAGGAACTCGTTCGAATATTCGACAAAAATTATTCGAAGAATTTTTTATTCAAAATTTAAAATTATTGTTCGTTGGAACAAACATGAAAAAAGTTGTTCGAATATTCGAATAATTTTTATTCGAATGACAAGACTAGTAAAAACATAATAATGAGCAGTACAACTGCTTGTACAACTGCTTTGTAAAATCGTTATTTTTTACACTATTGCAATAAATTTTTGTGACGAGGTGTATTTGTGTGAAATGTATTAAAATCACTGAAAAACTCAATTTCGTGCAAATACGAGTTAGGGCCTTTCTACTTGTGGCCATCGATATGTATTAAGGAAAAGAGATCTCTTAAAAAGATTTAATTTAAAATTTAAAATATTTTCTCTTTCACTATGTCTCCCTTTTATAAAAAAAAATCTAACGGAATCTAACTAACAACAAAATATCCTTTTTTAAATATCCCCATATAATGAGAAAGAAATCAAATCGAACAACAAGGCTTACCAAAATTAAAATTAACTCCATTATTACATTATTACTTTGCTGCTCGTGCTGTTTTGTACATTGTGTGTTTGTAATTTGTTTCTCATTTTAAATTAAAAAAATATTTAATTTGTGTATTTAATAATATTTATTAAAATAAAATAAAAATCTATTAGAAAATTAAAAAAACAGTTTTACAAATGAATTATTAATTTATTTATTCATCAATTCACCAACCAAGTGCATAAATAATTAAAAAAAAAAAAATAAGAACCTCAATAAATAATCTCAACTTTGACATTGGTTTCCTGGGGAAATTAATAAATTTTTCATGTTACACCAAAATGTAAGTATGTACCAATAAAATAAAATAAAATTTTTTGAATACATATTTTTTTTTTAATAAGCATACACATATTGGAAAACATACCGTTGGAGTACTGGAATTTTTAATTCCTTTTAGGTTAGGTTTAAAATAAAAGACCGCAAATATAAAAACGAAGTGATTATTAAAAAAAAAATATTGCTACACTTTGGTGTCAGTAGGAAAAAATTGCTTAACAGTCTCTGCATTCTGTCAGCAAAATTCATTTTATTTTTATGGCTCTGCAAGTTTATATTGCTGCTGTCTCGTAACAACTTATGCTGAGTACACATCTGGCATTTCTTGTGTTGTCATTTTCAAAATATGTGCAAAGCTGTTCACATTATGTTTTTTATATGGAAAGTAATGTCACACAACGAAAAACATCAGAAATAAGAAACTTTGCCCCTAGTACACACTATTGCGATATAACAAAATGCTATAATGTGTACTCGAAAAAAAAAAGGAAAAGAAAAAATAATTCAAGTTATTATTCCCACTTCAGCTTAAGGGGATTTTAACACATTAAAATAATCCTCTCATATAAAAATCAGGAAATCTTATATCTTATACATACATATGTATTTACATACTAGTGGTGAGCACAAGATGCTTGCTTGCTTAGTCCATATTTACACTATGCAAGTCTTATTGCTAAGCTGATTAGTTTGATGGAGAGAGAGACGAGGAGAACAGTAAAGTTTCTTTTCCCCTCGTCTCTCTTTCCTAACAAACTAATCAGCTTACCAATAAGACTTGCATAGTGTAAATATGGACTTAATCTTCATGTTGTACATTATTGAATTGTTTTCTCTTTTTAGTGCTCTTGATTTTATGAGAACACTGAAGCTGGTGCTCAATTTTATCAAAAGTATGCAACAGCATTTGTTTATATGCCAAGCGAGGACATTTGTTATTGTAGTGTCGAAGCATATTTCACTAGTGCACACCGAATGACAATTGTAAAATGAGCACACAAGTGTAAAAATCTGTGTATGTGTAAAAGAATAAACAAACAACGTAGATTGTTTGAGCGTGTTAGTTCCCATGAGATACTGTTCTAAGTTTTATAATTTATTAATTTAATGCTCTAAAAAATAAAATATTTATAAAAATAATGTCTTTGACGATGGATATAAAAGTAAAAAGTTTTATTATCACTTAATATTTTATGAAATTTTGAGTTTGTGAAATGAAGTATGGTGCACTATGAAGTGTTCAATAAAAATATTGGACACTTGCCACAACTGTTTATTCAACTGTTGTACAATGGTTTTGTGTGTTTTTTGTTTCCTTGTTCTCTATTTTTGCTTCACACTCAAATACGATCACCACTACAAACAATATTCGCTCTTGAAAAAAATACAATACTGTGCACTTTTTCATAGCTTGTGCACACTTCTAGTTCATACATACGTACATATGGGTAATTCCAGAAGAAAATCAAAAATCAATTCAATCAATTTTTTTAATAATAAAGCTTAAAGGTATAAATGTAAAAGCATTTTTAATTTTTTAAATTTTTTGACCGAAATATGCGACTTAAAAAAATATTTTTTCTGCTGAGCCTTTTTCTTGGCGATTATTTAAAGTAATAGGTATTATTTTTCTTTTTTTGTAATTTCATTTTATTTATTTATTCATTATGTATACCTAGACTATGGGCCATAGTCGGTCACATCATACTACTCAAAAAAATTAATTCAAAATTTGGCTAATTCGTAACGAATTAAAATAAAAAAAGAATGAACGATGATACAATAATTTCTAATAAAGAGTGATTTTTAAGTCAGTTTCTTTTTGGCAACAGCTGTTTACGTGTATCATGTTACTGTTAAACATGTTCAGTTTGGTCTATAATTTAATCATGAATCGACTTACAAATCATCAAAATTCACGCTCGGTTAAGAAAGTGCATCTGTGCACTTCTTCCATTTTATTGTCAGTTTGGACGACCTTCTGAGGCTGCTATTCGCAATGTTGTGATTAAATTTCGCCCTAAAATTACATTATTATAAATTAAAGCACCAACACGCATAAGTAGAGTGCAGACAGAGGAAAATATCACAGCTGTATCCGCCATGAATTATCGATTCGGCGCCTCTGTTACATTTTTTTTCGCAAAATGGAAGAGCTTTACTTGGCTAACATGTAGTTTCACATACCACACATCACGCCAAACAACGGCCCAATTGAAAGTCGAGTTTGGTGAACAGTTTATTTCACTTTTGGGGCCGGTCTATTGGCCGCCAAGATCGTGCGATTTAACGTGTTTAGACTTTTTTTGTGGGGCTATCTTGAGACTCATGTCTATAGGGACAAGCACGTAACGGTTAACACACTGCAAGATAATTCTGAAGAATTTATTCGTGAGATACGATATGATAAAGAAATTATGCCAAAATTGGACACAGCGTATGAACCATTTCAGACATATCCGCGGTCAAAATTTTTATGAAATCATCTTTAAACATTGAATTATATATGTATGTATGTAGATCATTCTACCAACTCAAATAAGGATGTTATACATTTCCTTAAAATTTTAAATCAAATCCGAAAGCTCATAAGGAATCACTCCTTAAAATCTATTTCAAAAAAATTTTATTGCGAATTTTTATTTGAAAAGTGCAATAAATATAACGCTTTTTTTCTAGAAAAGAAAACGCCATTATTTATCTATTTATTTATTTTGGAGAAAAATTTAAATATGTTTTGTTACTAAAATTTTTAATTTCCTTTTGATTTTATAACTTTCTAAGCACTCAATGTTTCAAATGTCTTATAATAATGCCAATATTATATTTAGGGCTTATCTCGTGGTCTTTTTGTCTTGGATTATCCACAAGGGATATAACGATACGTCAAGAAAACTTGTACAAAAACTTCTATTCGACTTGCGAATTTGGTATTAAATCTTGAACAGTTTTAAAAATTTACATCATACATGTGTTATAATTTATTCGTATGTAAATGTAATAACGATATATAAATATGCACATATGTATGTATGTATGTATATAAATACATATGTACGTATGTATGTATACATACATATCTTAAGGTTTTGGCGATGTTATTTGCTTCTCTAAAAAAAACACACATAATTAATCCGTGTACTTATATCAACTACATATTTTCAAGCTTACGCGTGTTTAATATTTTATAATTTATTTATGTACCTACATACATACTTACACCCCTTTTAGACACACAAAGTTTACTCTGTGTGCAAGGTCTTAATTCAGTTGGGAGAAAGATAGAAAGAGAAAGTATTCCTTCCTCTGACTTTCACCCAGGTGAATTAAGATTTTGCATAGTAAACTTTGCGTGTCTAAAAGGGGCCTTACATACATACATATGTGTGTACATATGTATATACATATGTATAATTATATCATTAGTTATTTGCTAAATAAATTATTTATTATTAATTTATTTAGTAGGTACATGATTTATTAAATTATATTTAGATCGTATTTTATTTACTTATCATGAATTATGCATATGTACATATGTATGTAAAAGTTTATGTTTACATACTTACGTATACATATGTACGTATGTGCATATGTAGTATATTGTTCGAAATTCTATTCTATTGGGATGGATGGTACTTCACAATGCCCGCGTTTTATTTATTTAATTTGTATTTGTACATTTTTTCTCATCTTGTTCAGCTTATGTATGTTATTGCTGTTAATATATGTAGTTGTTGTTGTTTATTTTATTCGAGGTATTAAGTTTTTATTCATAAAAGTAATTTAATTATACATACATATGTATGTATAGGTTACATTTTTAGACGTTCACATTTCCGAGTAGACAATACCAAATAAAATCCATCTTCTTATTCGAGTATGCTCAAAAATATTCCCATACTACTGAGAACTAAATGCACTAAAACTTATAATGTGTTTTGCTTTTTCTGTAAAATATTTTAAATGTAACTTACACCTATTTGAATTTATATACATACATATGTATGTATGTATGTACACGAAAAATGTTTAATGTTGACATTAGAGAAAATAAATATTTGTCGTTTTTTGTCATACATATGTTTCCTCAGTGTGGCCGTACCTTTAGTGCTTGTTCACAAAATTTCTTATTGATAAAAAAATGCAATGCCATACCTTTTTTTCTAACAACATCAAAACGCATTTTTGGTATTCAAACAGTAGTCTTAATGCTATGTTTCCACTACGAGTTGAATCACATGCTTCGCTTTCTCAATAATGTTTATGAAACATACCGCTTACACTGCGCATTTGTGCTTCGTTTGGCATATTTTGATGTATATTCATACATACATACATACATACGTATCATACGCACGTGCGTTTGTTTTTATTTGTTCACACACACACATACATATGTGTCTCTATTTTGTTCTGATATCGCACTTGTTCCTCAAAAGCATAACAACTCAAAATTTTCAAATTTTCACTTTTTGCAAAAAACCAAACAACAGAGGTCATATCTACCCACTGTAAAAATCTGCCTTTGATTTGTCTTCTTTTCCGTGAAGAAAACCGTTATGACTCTCTTTGTGTTTTTAGAATAACTAGGTACTACTAACAGAAACAGTTTTTGGCCTCTACTCGAAATTCATGAATTTTGAGTTGTTACGCTTTTGAGGAACAAGTGCGATATCCAGTTCGGATAAACTGGCGATAAAAGTTAGAGAAGACACCTATTTTACGTGCTTTGCAAGTAGATTCATGTTGAATCTATTTGATTCGTTCTCATAATTGGGGTGTGAAGCATGAATAGAGAGCGAAGCACGTATAGTAGAAACATACTATAAGAGTCAAAGTGTCATAATGTTTTAAAATGTTTGTTTGAATCAAGAGCAAAATTATATTAATTTTAAATATATAACTATGTATATTTAATTGGTATTTTTAAGCAATTGCTTATTTCCTGACGATGTTAACAAACTGTTAACGAAACATCGAAACATCAATTACAATTTTATAAAAAACGAGCTCGAGCTTAACAAACATCAGAAAATGATTATATTAAAATAATTTTACACATATGTATGTACTTATGACACTAGGACACTTAAGACTATCGTTTGAATCGTCAAATTTTAAAAGATATGCATACGAGTATAAGGGTACATTTATGCTTTTATCTGCCACTGTCTTTATGTATGTATGATGTACATATCACATACATACCTATGTATATGTATGATATTTTATGTTAAATTTTACGGTATTGCTGTTATTGACCACCATACAAAGGCAAACAAAAGCCATAAAAATAAAATGAGGTATAAGTAGGTATATGTACATATCGCACATCTAATTCAATAGTGACATAACTCAAAAAATTCGTTTTTTGAGTTAATAATACAGATTAATTATGCATTTCGTATTTGATCTGGCGTAAAAATTACATATAAATAACTTGTACTATCACCTCGTGAGAGAAGAATATTTGTTCATGCCTTCATTGAGTTGTATGTAAATTGAAAACTTTAAAACGTGTTTTCTTCAAAACTGGTTTTTTTGAGTTATGACACTATTGAACTGAATGTGCGATATGTACACATACTGTGTACATACATACATCGATACATATGCATGTGCAATTATATACCGGACAAATGTGAAGCCGCATATGTACATACATATGTATATATGTATGTACATATATATCGCTCATTTACTCAAAGAAAGTCATAACTCAAAAAATGGAATTTTCGAGTTAGCACGTTGCTGGTGAAAAATGAAATCTATGGGTCCAGCTCGCTTGCGTCCAACACGATGATCCTTTTGTGCTAAATTTTTGAGATAGTGATTCATATTGTGTAAAAATGTCATACAAATAGCTTGTGTACTCAACTCTGGAAAACTTCAAACTCGTTTTCTGGCAAACTGGTTTTTTGAGTTATGACGTTGTTTGAGTAAATGAGCGATATGCCCATACATACATATTTACATAAGTACCCTGTGGGAGAATGTATAGTTGACTACAAAAATAATTAACTTATAGTTAACTCTTCTTACACTGACTAAAAGCTAACTGCAATGTCATCCAGAACAAATCCAAAATTAATTCTTAAGTTGAGTACGTAATCGAATTTGGTGAGAGCCAACAAATTTATTATCAGCTACTTTAGATGGTACCTTATATGGGTAGTAGCGCGTTGAGTACACGACGTGTAATGATGATACATGTTTGAACCCCAGAAAAATTTTTAAAATTTACTGACTACCATGTGATTTAAAAAAATCAACTTTAAGTTAGTTGAAAAGTAATGCAGAGCGAGACAATTGACTACCGCCTAGGACATGGCAATGTTAAAATAGTCGGTTGAATACATTGAAAAGTAATCCAAGTGTCAGCCAGTACTAGTTGCGAAATAGTTAGCTTAAAGTTAGTTTAAAGTTAACGGAATTTCCGACAGGGTGTGTATGTACATTCATATGCATACTATATACATACATAAACTACAAATATGTATGTACATATACATATTTATGTATGTGCATTAGAGTGGCCAAAGTCATGCGATTTACGAAAAAGTACAACCCTGGTGTAATGAATTGTTATTGTCTTTTGAAAATTTGCATAAACTCCATAATACCAGGGTTGTATTTTTTCATAGATCGCACGACATGATAATGTATCACGGCCTTTACTTGTATGGAGAATATTTTTCTTGATTTCTTATATTCAGTTCGATTCGATTTTATGTAAAAAAAATACATAAAAATTTCATAGCGATAAGTTGTGTTTTAGGGGGTGCGTCCGCCCCTCAAAGTTGGTCCGCAAGCCCATTTTTCAATGTATTTTTTTTGTTGTTTTTTTTTTTACTATGGGCCAATTTCATGTTGTCGACATCGTGAAATTGACCCTATATGTACATATGTACATACATATATGTATGAAATAATTTAATAGATATAACGTCTTATTGTGTATGCTTAATACAAATAATTTCCATATAAATATAATTTTGGTAAATATAATTTTTGGTATTTTGTTGGTTATTTTCTTCATTATTACTAAAATATTAACTTTAGCAAAAAACTTTCTTTGAGACTAATGTTGTTGACTAGAAGAGCTAAAATATTGCCATAGGTATGTCATATTCTTGTAAAATTACATTGAAAAATGGGATTTGAGGGGCGTTCGCACGCCCCCCCCCCCACCCCCTAAAATACAACTTATCGCTATGAATTTTTTTTGTATTTTTTTTTTATATAAAACTGAGCCGACTTGGGGGGAGAGAATGTAAGAAATCAAGAAATAAAAAATAACGGCCACTCTAATGTACATATAAAGAAACCAAATCATTTTAATGAAACTGTTATTGTAGATACTGTTGCATACTTACTTTAAGAGCTATAAAATGCACAAAGAAATATAAAATAAAAAAATGAAACAAAAAAGTCATCACAACAATAACAAATCTTTATGTATATACATACATACATGTGTATGTACATATCGATGGCTTAATACAAGAAAGGCGTAACTCGAATTTTCGATATTTTACAGGAGAAAGAAAAATAATAATTTTTAAAAATTAATAATATTTTAATTTTAAAATTAAATAAATCTTTTATTTTTAATTGTTACTTAATTCTTTATTGAAGGCGGATGTAATTATACGTTGGCTAACAGAAAACGTTGAAAACGCGATTTCGAATAAAATTGAGATACACCCTTTTTATATTAAGCCATCGATATGTACATATGTATGTACGTAACTACATGCATACATACATACATGCATATAGGTATACAAATACTACATTCATACGTACATACATACATTGAAGGTTTGAGAAAAAAAACTAGATCAAGTGAAAAACAAAAACAACAACAAGATTGAAATGAGTAACAATAACCACAAACATAATACCAAGACCACTTTTTCGCACATCCATTCATACCATTAGAAATGCAATGGATGCCAGATGCATTTGAATAGAAAAATTGCTGAAGAATGATCCCAAATAAAAAACTCGTCGAAGAACTTGCATACAATTGTCAAAGAATATATCTATGTATGTACATACATACATATGTAAGTACATATGTACATACATACATTAGAGTGGGTCAATTGTTTTTGTCAACAGGCGTCTAGCAAAAACGAAATCTTCACAAAATTCCAAGAAAATTACCCTAAGAAACTAGGGATCTAAAATTAAAATCTAGCTCCCGCTGAGAGGCATCAAAATTCAGGCTCTTCATTGGCTAAAGCATTTATAACCAAGTAGGTAGCAAAAGTAACATTTGGAATATATTTGATTCCGATTTTCATAAAATTTTGTAAGAATTTTGTGAAAAATATTCTCGCAAATTTTCGAAATCTACCAAATCGATTTGATTCACTACCTTACGACATCTAAATGAGCTCAGAATCTTTCGAATGCGGCAAATTTGATTCTGATCCGTATTTCTTTAATTTCTTTTTTCAGATTACTACCACGACCTATCTGAATGGAAACGCGAAAAAGACTCCACAAATTTGATTTTATTTAATATTTTAATTGTGCAATATTTTTGCAATTGTAACAACATAAACAAATTAAATAATTCATTATTTTAGTCACTATTACAAGAAATAAATAAATAAAAGGCGAAAATATCCAAAATATCCGGAAAATATTTTCTCCTGCAAATAACTTCAAAATGAAATATACAACAAATACAATTGAAAACCAACAAACAACAAATAACACAAATGCCAATAGTACCAATAATAACAATAATAATTCAGTGACCTCATCATCATCATCGTCTTCGTCATCGTCGTCGTCGTGTGCATCATCCACATCTTCATGTCTGTCCACAGCATCAACGGCCAATTGCGGGGGTAACAATAACAGAAACGCCACCGGCAATTCATTATTCTGTGAGCAGGTGAATACAATAACAAATATCTTCGACAAATGGAATGACTGTGAACGTACTGTGGTCATGTATGCTTTGCTCAAACGTTTACGTTATCCTAGCCTAAAGTTTCTACAATATTCCATTGATAATACACTGACACAGAACATGGATTCAACATCCAATCTAAGTACAGTAGTTGTAGATATGAATGCCAACAATCCATCGTATTTACAAAACCTATTGAATGCCTACAAAACATTTCATTTGGGCGATTTGGTCGACACATTGTCATCGTCATCGTCAGACAAAGATTCACTACCTTGCTATGGATCTGATTTTCAAATAACA
Source organism: Nowickia ferox (assembly GCA_936439885.1). Taxonomy (NCBI): domain Eukaryota; kingdom Metazoa; phylum Arthropoda; class Insecta; order Diptera; family Tachinidae; genus Nowickia; species Nowickia ferox. The sequence goes on along the minus strand of OW387024.1, from coordinate 112,162,411 downwards.
CATTGTGATGAACGAAAATTGTATAGTAAAAAAGAAGATATTTTACATGAGGTATTAAATATGTTACCTCTCCTTAAACCGGGCAATGAAGAGGCAAAAATAATTTATTTATCACTGATACCGTTAGCGGTAAAGGATACAATCAGACAAATTGTGCCAACCGAGTTGGTCCAGCAGATATTCTCCTACATGCTGATACATCCAGCCGTTTCAGGCGACGATCGCAGGTAAGTTTTCTTCTTCTATATATGTAGAAGAATATTTCACTGTTCTTATGTTTGTAATGTTTTTCCAGGAACCTCAATGTTTGGCTACGGCACTTGGAAAATCATCTTCTAAACTTTAACAACAGCCCAGCAATTAATATGGGGGGCATAACAACAGCAAATGCAAATTATGTGCAAAATCAAAATAGTCTTATTAGCGGTCTGTTGCTGGATAACGCAGCAATGACCACTTCTGGCTCATCAGCTGCGTCATCATCATCATCCGGAATGTCAATTTCTTCTTCATCTGGTTCAAATGCTTCTGTAGCCTCGACATCGTTTGGTAACTTGACACATAAATGTAATGGACCTACAATTTCAAATAACTCAATGATGGGATCTCGCAATAATGACTGGCAAACTATACAACCGCCTAGTAAGCAGCAGCAACAACAACAACTGGCAAAATCCGAAGTCGGGTGGGAATGGGTATCGTTGGTGACAATAAGAAATACAGAAGAAAATAGTACTGCCGCCAATATTGGAAGTGTCAGCGACAGCGGTGGCACCACAGTCTGTCCGGAATGGTTATCGTTGGTGAAAATAAAAAATACAGCAGAAAAAAGAAATACAGAAGAAAATGGTACTGCCGCCAATATTGGAAGTGTCAGCGACAGCGGTGGCACCACAGTCTGTCCGGAATGGTTTTCGTTGGGGACAATAAAAAATACAGTAGAAAGTGTCAGCGACAGCGGAAGTGTCAGCGACAGCGGTGGCATTGTTGTTGTTCCAACTATGCCCGATCAACTCTGTGATAATTTAAATGGTATTACGCTGAGCGATTTAGCCTCTAGTCAAAATAGTTTAGGCCTCAGCATTGGTGACACTTCAATTGTCGATTCACTTGGTTCGGTCAGTGCTAATGATTCTTCGCTTGTCAATGGTGTGGCAGCTGCAGCTGCAGCTGCTTCAGCCACAGCGGCTACCGTTACATCAGTTGCTACAACGCCCAATATCTTTGGACCACAAACAAATCCAATTATTAACATAATTAATAATAACAACAACAATTGTGGTGGCCTGATGAATGGCATTGATGATCATGACACTTCATTTTCAAAGAATGGCACAGAAATCATAGATTTTGATCCGAATTCCAGTACAATGAATAATGGTTGCGATGGTTGCAGTAATAGCAACAGCAGCCAAATGCAGGTGGGTTTAATCGGACAAGTCTTTAAAGCTTTAAATCAATTAAATTAAATTAATCAAATTTAATTAAATTAAAAAATATATTCATTTAATTTAGCCGCATCAGCATATGGGCTATTCGGCATTTTTGATGAGTAATTGTGCTGATCATTTAGATATTAATCGCTGGAGTATAGATAATAAATTTGCTGCTTTGAAAACGAGACGTTCCAACAGTTTAACCACTCAAACAATATGCTCTTCGGGCTCATCATCGAATTCTTCGGTTATTACGGTCAATGACAATTGCTCTAACTCAACAGAAAACTTGGCGCAATTCGCCAATAAACCACGTAGTTTTTCGCTCTCTATAGAGCATCATCGCGGTTCGTTGACCAACAGCGGCTCCGATACCCGTTTAGATGATTACAAACCAAATTACATAAAATTCCAAACACGTAATGTTGGCATGTCCAGCATTGGATTGTGGTTGAAATCATTGCGTCTTCATAAATACATCGAACTTTTTAAGAATATGTCCTACGAGGATATGTTGCAAATCAGCGAGGAGTATTTACAAAGTCTAGGTGTTACAAAAGGTGCTTCCCATAAGTTGGCATTGTGCATTGATAAACTGAAGGATCGTTCTCAGCATTTGATTAAAATGGAGCAGGAATTGATCAATGGTCAGCTTAAGCTGCAGGCAGCTGTTGAGGAATTGGCCAATATTGTTTTGACTCCCATGAAACCAATCGAATCGGTCAATAGCAACAATTGCGAGGATAATGTGGCTTTAAACTTTTTGAAAGTGGTGGACTTAGGTAAATTAAAATATCTACATACATACATATGTATATAAAAAGATTACATATAGTGAAATTAAAAGATTTTTCTTAAAAAAATTCCATATGTGTTGAGCACTTTGTTTATTTTTTTCAGTTTGCACAATTGCTCAAAAAGATCCTTATGCTGTAGTTGATGATGATAATATTAGTGTAATCTTATGGATACTGGATCGTTCCATACATAACGAGGCATTTGCTAATAATCTCAATCAATTGAAAGAATTGAAATTCAAATTATCCAAATTAAAAATGTCATTGACACCGAAACTTCATCATGCCAAAAATGGTAGCAATGGCAATCTGAACAAGCCAAGGTAAGTGGGAATAATTTCAATTAATGGAGAGCTTGTGCAACAAACATACACAAATGCACATTGTCCAGAGCGTTCTTTACATAATCTCGAAAAATACGCAGAGTGGCAAAAATCATCCTCTGCTTATTGTGTGACATGTTACTCCTATCCTCACCACATCTGCTTCAACGAGTCTAAGGGCCATTTTCACAACTTGACTTTAGCTAGAGGCAGGATTTTGTCTGCCCGATATATATCTTTGTATTATTGAAACTTAAAATTTTTATTGTTATTATTTATTTAATAGATAAAAGTATAGTAAACGAAGGCTTTATAATGCAAAGCCATTTATCGGGCAGACAAAATCCTGCCTTTAGCTAAAGGCAAGTTGTGAAAAGAAGACGTCCGTCCTCTTCATTTAATATTATTTTAGAAATTTGTTTTAGTTTTTGTAATAATTGTTTTCAGTTTTCAATTTTCCAGGTGGAATGGTAAAAGTCGAAAATGTGATCAAAAGAATGGCAGCAATGATCGTGTAAATCATCGTAAAAATTCAAATGATATGTTGAACTTTTCTTTGAGTTGCTTGCAGCAGCAACATCATCATAGTCAGCATATGCAACAACAGCAGCAAATTAACGAATACGAAAAGTATCACAACAATAGTAACAATAACAACAATAATAATCAATATAAAAGTTCGGCATATCAAAATTATCAACAGCAACAGCAGCAGCAACAGCAAGTTAAACATCACCAGCAACAACAACAATTATTGCAGCAACATACACATTTCCCAGCTTTGCAACAGCAGCAGCAACAGCCGCAGCAACAACAACATCGAAGATCACTTAACAATTTGATTGTTGTCTCGGCGGGACCTCAACAGCCGCAAAAAATGATTTTCAAACCAGGTCAAGGTGTTTTATCAAATAGTCAGCTGACGTCGAATGATGATTTACCAATTGATATAATGAAGCCTAATCAGCAATCCCGCAAAACCAGTCTAACTTCACTAAACACTAGCAACAACCTCAGCAGCAGTAATAAGTTAAATAACAGCAACATGGAAACACTGCAGCAGCAGCAACAGCAACAACAACAGAAATCTCCTTCTACAAACACATCCATGGCGAAGAAATCTATGTCTACTGTCGTAATGGTTAGTAATGATGATCTCATGCATACTGCAGCAGTAACATCAACAACAGCAGCAGCTGCAGCTGCACCAACAGCTGCTAATGTTAATGTTCTTGCTCCACCTCCGCCACCACCCCAAATTCTTATAACAAACAATAACACACAAACACAAACAAATCATAATGTTATTTTGCAGCAGCAACAGCAGCAGCAGCAGCACCATGCGCTACAACAGCAGCAGCAACAACAGCAACAACAACTGCAACTTTTGGCAGCAGCAGCTGCTGCTGTTGGCAATTCATGTAGTCTAAATGTCGGTAGTCTTGTTCACAATTGTAGTAGCACTAATAATAGTAACAGTGCCAATGTTGGTCTTGTCATTGGCAACAATAACAATAACAATAGTAATATTGTGTTGCAGTCATGTAACAACATTTGTAGTACAACTAACAATAACAACAATTGCAGCATCAGCAATAATCTCAGCTCTTGCAACAATTGCAACAATCATCAACTACAAATTAATTTAAAATTACCTCCTCTAAATGAAAATTATCAACACCATCACCATTCTCCTCCAACAATTTCGGATGTTTTGAAAACATCCCTTAACAATATCACAGACCCACTAAATGACATAACAAGCTTGGAACAATTGGAAACATTGTGTCTTCAAATGACCGAACAAGCTATAAACTAAAAGTATGTTTGATTATATTGCAAGCTTGTTTGTTGTGTTTTGCGAAGGAGATAAGTAAAAAAAAAAAACCATAACCATCATATACCATTTATATTCTCATACTATTTCATCACATAAATATGTTAAGTGCGCATTTGGATCTATCGATATGTTGATTTGTATTCTAAATATTCGGGCATGTTCTGACACTCTCATATCGCATAACATTTGCGATTGTAACTTGAACCCGCAAGAGAGGTATTCTGCAAATCGCAATCGCAAGACTCTTGGCGAGTTCAAATCGCAAGAGTACATATACCGAAGTGAACTAATGAATTTATCCTAAACCAAACTTAAAAGAAGCACTGAAATGGTTAATAAATGGAATTAAATATGTTTTCTTTTGATTTTAATCAAAAATAGTAAAGTTTCGTAAAATTTTTATTATAAAATTAAAATTTATAATATGCTTTCTTGTTTTGTTAATGTTGTGATTGCATTGTTTAGTTATACAGGGTGGCGCAAAATGGACGAAGGGGTTTGAATTCCTTATAACTTTTTTATTATAATTTTTTTTATTATTTTTCTTTTCAGTATTTTGTAAAGAAGACTTGGGGAATTTGTTCAACAATTGAAACCGATAGATTGATTACCAGCAACGACTTGATTATGCAATTTATTTTCGCCAAAATTCAGAGGAAAATCGTGATCTTATTCAAAACTTAATTATGAGCGACGAAGCCCACTTCCAATTAAATGGGTTCGTTAATAGGCAAAACTGTAGGATATGGGCTACGGAAAATCAAAAGTAAAGAGTAAACAGCGCAAATTACACTCACTTAAGTGTACCTTTTCGTGCGATGTTCCGTCGGAGAGGATAATTGGCTCATATTTTTTGAAAATGAACATGGTATTAGATATCGTTGTTGAATTGTGTACTGTTCCAATTTAAATTCCCCAAGTCTTCTTTACAAAATCCTGAAAAGAAATAAAAAAAAAAAATTATAACAAAAAATGTTATAAGGAATTCCAAACCCTTCGGTCATTTTGCGCCACCCTGTGCAATGACGATTTCAACAAATAGCTGACCTAAATCAATATGGCAAGTCGCAAGCAAAACGCATGAGTTACAGAACATGCTTTTGGCGATTTGCAACTCACATGCGATTTGAAAACCATGCGAGTGTCGGAACATACCATGATTAGTTTCAAAAGAATGTTGACGACAAAATCGAAGAAAGGGTCATGAAATCAAATTTAATTTAATAACACAATGTTAGTGATCTCGTCCCCTCTTACGTATTTACACTAGTGATAGGCGCGCTTCGACACGACCCGAATACGAATACCAAGATGTCCAACACATACGAAACACGCACGCGAAATATTTCCCAACATGACGCACTCGAAATCTCATTCAATAGCGAAAAAATCATTTTTACATATTCAAATAAATGCATGTTTTTGTTTAATTTCAGAACTTTAAGCTTTAAGAGACCCATATACCATCAACAAATTTGCTGGTGTTGCGTGTTTGAAGATACAAAATATTTAATTTTTTCTCTACTGGAAGTTCATGAATACAAATTTTACACCTAAAATCCTTTAGAGTTTTTTCGAGGCAATGTTGTTCAACACTACCCCATCCGACCACGCACGAAATCAGATTGCCCGACACGAACACTTTGTGTTGAGTCGAGCGTGTTGTGACCACGAAAAAAATACGACACGCGCCCATCTCTAATCTACATACAAATCCTTAGACTTTGAAAAAATCCAAAGAAAGAAACTTAACTTTGTGATCCGAGCGGCCTCTACTCGTATCAAAATGTATTAAATCTAAAGACCCTGATGCAGTAATTGATTCTTATTTGTTCGCTGGCTGTTTGCTTGTGGCACCGTCTTGCTAAAATCTCATAGGTTATGTTCTTTATTTTTATTTTTTATTTATGCCAAACATCTGAAACTTGTGGGTTTTTGAGGTTCTCAAATGTAGGCATGCGTTGCTTATCTTTGTCAGTTGCGCCCCTAACAATTCAGCCCACTAATTCACATTGATGGTAGAGTTTGAAAATACAATAGTACAAAATACTTAGATCAACTTTTGCGTAATTACTGCGTGATTAAAATGTTCTGGAATGTAATGTGAACTTTCAGAACAATAATTTCGTAGATATCAAAAAGTAAAAGGAGAGAAAATAAGTTTTCAGCTCACTTGGGTCCAAATGACAGGTCCATTTGTGTTACCTGAGAGCAGAAAAGAGATAGTGCAGGTACAGATGGATAAGTGACAGATAGAGAGAAGAGAAGCTTAATTAATCAGGCTTATTCTGTAAATCACTTTATAGTAAAGTGATTTGAAATCACTGAAATCTGTACACTCAAACTTTCGAGATCTCGTGATTTGAAACCGGTCAACCAACTGCCTGACGATATCAAATCACTTGGTGGTTTTTGAAGCATTTTAATTTGAATTCGGTAATAGTTGTAGATCATTGATCGTTTCGCGTTTCTTTGCACCATTGTGCTAAGAACATTCACACGCATTCTTACCCTCTTTAAGTCCTAGTTTACACTATGCAAGTCTTATTGCTAAGCTGATTAGCTTATAAGGAAAGAGAGACGAGGGGAAAAGAAACTTTACTGTTCCCCTCGTCTCTCTCATCGTCAAACTAATCAGCTTAGCAATAAGACTTGCATAGTGTAAATATGGACTAATTTAGTCGTCGATGAGACAGCGACGAATGCACATCAGGCGGATGTTTTATTTCAAATTGATGATATGCGAAATATATTTTATAATAAATAACGCATTTGATGACATACAACTTTGAATAAATTTTTAGTCATGAATGAACTTTGAATAGCTTAATTTAAAACTCTGCAATAACAAAAAACAAATACCTTTTTACTCGCATGTACTCCAATGTTCATATTAGGATACGGGGGCAGTTCAAAAATTTAAAAGAGATGTCGCAGAAACTTATAGCCCGGTCTCCGACAGTCATTAAATAACAATAACACGCATTTTTCTGATGCGCATTAATGGCCCTTTGTATCAGTTGTTGTAGGAAAAGTTCTAGTGATGAAGACATAGACACTGGTTACTTAACTACACCGGCTTCAGCGGATACTAATAATAATGTAGCATCAGAGCGCCAACTCTCGTCGGTATTGTTTAGCTGAATCATCGGCGAAGTAAAATAACGAACAAAATGACTACTAAGCACAGCTTCAAAAATTTACTACGCCTCATTGACACCAGAGGCGCTGCAGCACTGCATTATTAAAAACGTGCAAAAAAACAGAGTTGTAAAAGAATGAAGCTTTCCTCTATCTTTTCCTTCATCACCAGACTTCTCTATCACTATTCCTTTCCCATCATCCTCTCTCACTAACTTCTCTTCAACTCACAGTTAGCATAAAGGGATCATTGTATTGTACCCAATACTATAAATATAAAAATGTACTATAAATTTCACCTTTCCTTACCAGCAGCCTGCTAACCTAACCTACAAAAGAAGCACATGAAAAACTCGTCATGCAAAGAAAGAACTTATAGAAAATGATTCTACGAAAAAAAAGAAATATTTGTAGAAAGTTCAAAGAACTTTCCCAAAATTCAAATTTAAAACTAATAGACCATACAAATTGTTCAATGGTCAGCTGTGGGCACACCTTATTACAATGTTATTACATACATAATCACGGGGCGGGGTAGCTAGACCATATGCCCAAGATGTTATTAACAGTTTTTAAAAAAGGCTTTGTGACTGACTACACGACCTATGCCTTCACATAGGAAGTAGCAACGTGGTTGTTAAAGAAATTCCACAGAAGAACCGCAAGAGTATACGGTTATCCGTGGCAGATCAGTCAACCAGTGCGAGTGAGACGCAAAACTCTCGAAGGCCAATAAACAACAGTGGCCTGGTTGCACTTAAGAGATAATTGCCAACGACGCTTGATGTTGACTCGCCCAGAGCTGCTTTACGACTGATAATAACTTCATATTTTGCAATATAATAATAAATTTTATTTCTGTAACCTTTTCAAGGGTTTTTTTATATATTTTAGACGAATATATTTTATCTTTGCTCTTGCTTATTTCAAATTTTTTTAAGACTGCGTTATGACAAACCCCCCCATTTTAAAGTAATGGAGCAACATTAAAAATTTGTATTAACCTTTTGTTTTAACATTTGAATTGTTAGTGTAAATTAGTATTGTTTGTGGTTATTATATATTTTTTAGTTTGATATTAGTTTTGGATATTCGCATGTATGTACCTACATATGTATGTTTTGCAATATTTGTTAACGTTTTCATGTTAAACATTTTTTTAAAAGACAAGCGAAACTCGAAAAGCTGTTATTTGTTTGAATATTTTATTTTATAAAATTTTTTTCTTTTTATTTAGTTTGGGCGTCTTAGTCTCGGTCCAACTTTTTATTTTTTAATGAAAAATGGCGAGAGAGGAAAACAAAATGTATATATTTCTATTTTAACACTCTCATACATGTTCAAGAATTACTGCAACAAAAATTGCAAGTAAACTAAATTTTTAATTTTTTTTCTTCTCAATTTTGCACTGTACAGAAAAATTTGAGTTGCTAGGAAAGCGAATATGAATAAGAAAATTTGAAATTTTTGTGAACAGAATATGTATGTCATAGTCAATGGAGAAATCAAAAATAGAAAAACGTATAATGTCCTGGAGTTAAAAATGGGGCATTGCACGCTAAATCAGACGTTCTGATTTTTTTTTTACTTTCCCAATTTTGTAATATTTTTAGTATGTCTCAATTGAAACGAGAATGACGTTTCCATTCCTCTTTCCCCCTTCATCGACAAACTCAAAAGTTTGGCCGCAAATGTTTCACTATATGGACGGGGACTTGGTGAAAAAAAAATCATATCGACACATTTTTAGAACCTCGTTTTTTGACGAAAATCGATTATTTACGATCGCAAATGATCGATTTGGGTCCAAAAATTATGTTCGAAAATTATTTTGCTCCAGCTTTTTTGGCGGTTATGTCATATTATGCCTCCATTAAATCTTGTGGTGGCATATTCACTATTGCTGAATAAGAATGTTGTAGTATTTAGTTAGAATTGTAGAATTAAACGGCTTTGCTTGACACTATATAATAGAAACGTATAAAAAGAGGACACTGGAGGAATAGAGTTAAGCTTGATTGTGGAAGAAAATTTGTATATTGTGTTAAATTTGAACTTGTGTTTATGTATCGGTAATGGTTTCTTTCAAATGTCTATACACATTGCATTGTTAGTTAATAATTTCTACCATTTTTGAATAAATATATTTGTAGCATATTTGTATGTATATAACCTAAATTGTCTATTGCACACTATGTTCCTAACTTCACATAATATGCATTTTTTTTTTTTTTTTAGTTTTTCATACATATATTCTTTTTCTTTGCTATCTCTTTCTTCATTTAGGAAAATTTGGTTACATTTGAGCAACATCAACATTTTACATTATTTTAACCAAATCACACATTTTTCACTTATTCATTACATACATATTATAAAAGTAGCAAATGTTGGATAAATGATTGGATGATGGATTGATGTGAAATAGCAAACAAAATCAAGAACAAAAAACAAATATCACAAAGTAATTGGAAATTTTTTTTTCGTTAATACAACAAACTTGTATTTTGTTTAAAATAAAAAGAGACTGACTTAAATTACTTTCCGCTGAAAAATAAATAAAAAAAACCATATGAAACTATTTTATGGGAAATAAAAGAAAAATTAAAAGAGAAAAGAGAGAGGAAACTTTTTCTCAACTGCTGGCAAATTAATAAAAATAAAAAAATTGTTAAAAGTTCAATTAGGCGTGCGATAAGTAACTGTTGTTCATGTTGTAATTTGTTTATTTATTTAAAAAAAAAAAATTTGGTATTTTATTAAAAAAAAAAAAAAAAAAAAAAAAGTTAAACTATTTATTTATACAGTAATCAGCTTGTTATGATTACCAAAACCAAAATTCAGGCTATGACTTTATGGCAGGCCACTCATAAGGTTGATTCTACCAGCCTTTTTTTTTTTGTGGTTATGGCACGCACGCCTATTTGAACCTGAAGGATAAACAAAGAAATGTTTTCAAATAGAAAAGAAACTAATGACTAAAATTTAAAAGAAATAATAATTATTATTAAAAATAAGAATATATTTGCTGAAGTAAAACTTTTATTGTAGGAAAATAAAATTTTTTCTTTGAAAACCAAAACTTTATACACATAAATATTTTCTCCTTACAAAAAAAAAAAAAAAAAAAAAAAAAAAATACAAAACTTTTTTCATTAACGGAATGTATTTGCTGAATTAATTAAATTAATATTTAGAAGAAGAAAAAAAAAACACACACACACAACATAACAAAAAATACATTTTACATTAACAATATTTCTCAACAAAAACAAAAAACTTTAATTAAGCTTAATTTTTTTTTATCTTATAAAAAATATATTAATTTATATAGAAAATTATAAAAATTGTTTAAGGCCGGGAATCTAATCAGATCTTTATTTAAACTTGGTTTAAGTTAGCCATAATAAGCCTCTTACACACACACATATGCTTGGTCATTATGAAATACGAGTAAACAAAAAACAAAGTTTTCTTAGGTCGTTTGGTTAGCTTTAAGCTTAGTTTAAATATTAGTTAAATAAACCCTGCTTGACTTATATATACATAAATATATAAAAACTACTTATACATACATATTTATATACTGAATGCATACATAAATAGTAAATATAATATAAATATAATAAATAATTATGATTGACGAAAAAGGGTTAATAAGCAAGACCCTTTAAACATAAATACGTATGTATACCACAAAGAAAAAAAAAGGAAAAAAAATTAAAACAAGTAACGTATTTATAATTTATAAAACTTTAGTAAAAATAAACATAAAACAAAAAATAATAAAAAAAAATTATATTTGTAATTAATTTATTTTATAATTTTGTTTATTATACTGTGTTTAGCGGGCAGCCTGTTTTTAATATACATACCTACCTACGATACATATATACATATTTAACTATTCATTTTTAATATAAGTATGTTATATATCTTTTTTTTTTATTTTAAATATTAAACGTCTTTGTATTTTAATTGTATGTAACTACTATTTCCTTTTGTAAATTTTATAAATTTGTTTTAATTTTAAAGATTATGCCAATTTAATATGGATCAATATTTAACAAAAACTAAAATGTCCATAAGGCTTATGATGATTATATAACAAAACAAAAAACTTATTTTAAAATTATTAAATTTTTAATGATAAACTTAGCAGCCCATGTTTTTGAATATTATGAAAAATTCTTATATTTTTTTTTATTGTTTAGAAACATTTTGTTTAAACAATCATCAGTAGTTTTATAAACTAATAAATATACATATGTACATACATCTTTTAATTTTTTCTTTCAATAATTTCATTTTGTTTAACTAAAATGTTAAGTAAAAATTTTGTATGCCATATTGAAAATGCATACAAGTTTTAAACTCATTTGCTTGCAGTTTGTCTGTAATATCTTCTTTAAAAAACAAAAAACATGTTGAAAGAAAATTATTAAATGCTTGTCGAGACATTGTGGCTTCTTTTTTCTAATCTGTAATTCGAAAAGAAAGGGAATGATTTCGTCTTTGCTTGTTATTAGCATTCAAATGCTAATCAAAGATAAATTTGTTTCTCTGTCAATTAAAAGCAAAAATGTATGACTATAGGAGTAAACTAGATGTTTTATATAAAAATTGAGCGAATATAAAAATAGTTTCAAATAATAATTTTAGCTAAAGATATTTCTAAAATATAAAATATGTTTAATTAATAAAGAAAAAAATAATTTTAGTACTGTGCGAGTCACAAATGTACTATATTTGAAAAAATTTCATATGCCAAAATAAAAAATCAATTTTCCAGCCCTGGAAACCGTTTTTTTGAGTTGGTCGATTTTCAATACCAATCGAGCCAAGACAAATCCTAACACATCAGTACAAACCGAAGTCTCTTCACATACAGAAATTTGAAAAAATTCAGCGCAAATAAATGAAATCTTTGCGGTATTATTTCACGATTAAAAATTTCTGGAAAGCAACTCGAAAATTCTGAAAGTCAAATAGAAATAGTTTCGTTAATTTAAGAAGGTAAAAAGAGTACTTTGTTAGCGTTATTTTTTCGCGTTAGTGGCTCATCATGTCTATCGCCGGCTTATTAGCAGTTGCATTCGAAAATCGAATGTCAAATTCATATTATGAGCATCGAAAATTTTGTTGAGGAACGAATTTTCTATTGAGTGTTAAGCGATTATTTTTATTTTAATCAGAAGTAATTTCTTAGTCGGGCTTAAGTTCAGTAATTTCAATTCTTATAGAATGAAATATTTTTTTTATTAATTAATGTGAGTTTCTAAAGAAGAGAAGAAAAATTAAATTAGACTATAAGCTGGGGGGAAATACCGATATTTTTCTGTGCAGCAACGCACTTCATCAGTCTATCTACTGGGGTAGAGATTATTATTAACATCAGCTATTTATCGCAAATTTTTAATGAAATGGAATATGAGAAATATTGTGTATACAATTATTGATTTACCTTTGGTAAGCACATTTGTAAGTATCACTATTCATTTTCTGTTTATCCGTTTTTTTTTCATTTTTATATTCAGTTTAGCACGAAGTTATGTCACTCTACCTAAGTATGTTTAACTATTCTTGCTTATGTTTTACGATCATCACATTAATTATTTTTACTTATTCGATGTAGATAGACTTGGGTGCTGATGAAGTGTGTTGCTGCACAGAAAAATATCGGTATTTCCCCCAGCTTATAGTATAATTTAATTTTTCTTCTCTTCTTTAGAAACTCACATTAATTAATAAAAAAAATATTTCATTCAATAAGAATTGAAATTACTGAACTTAAGCCCGACTAAGAAATTATTTCTGATTAAAATTCACTATAGTTCAACTAAACATTTAAAATTGTTTCACTTAGATTATTTTTATTTTTAGCCATCCACACACAAATTGTACACTATTTTTTTTTTGTAAATTTTATGTAGATCTAATATCGTAAGGACTAACCGCTTCGAAATTTTTCACTTGTGGCGGAAAATTCTCAATTTGCTGTGCAGGACCAAATGTATTTTAATTTACATTACTCTGTATGATTCTTAAGCTTAAAATCTTGAAATTGTTGCAAATTTAAAAAATAACAGTGAATGAAATTCACAATAGCGACCGACATTCTTTGTCGAATTGCACGGCATAATACCAAATGAAAATTCGTTCCATCAGCACTTTCGACTACAGTCGAAAATCGAAAGTTGCTCATAATAAGGACCTGAGATAAAAATTACAATTTGAGGGAGAACTTCAAATGTTCGAAGTCAGTTATTTTGTTTCCAGTTGGTTTATTTTAGTTCACTAAATTTTTAAACAAAAGTTTAATTGACCCAATTAATTTTTTTTGTAGTCTTATTTTTACATACATATTTATAAATTTTTTAATTAATTTAACTTAATTTTCCATATTTTTTCTTTTTATAAAAAGTTTTTGTTTTTTATAAAAATTGTATATCTATTTAAAGAAAATTGAATACTTCTTTTAGTCTAATTAAATTGAAAACTAAAATGCAAATCTTTTAATAACTACTCCCTATAAATTGCAGTCACATAGATTTTGACTTTTGCATAAATTAAATAAAACATAATATAAATATATTAAAAAAAAACGTATACTATACATACATACATATATATATAAAGTGCATCACATTTAAAAAAAAACAACTAATATTTTACTACTTTCTACATTTTGCATGTGAATTTAATGTTGTACGTAAATTCGCATTTGAATAAAAAAGAAACAAAAATAAAAATATATATACATATACATATATATATGTACATATATATTTAAATTAATGGTTCAACGATATCGAGATAGTTTGAGTTCGTTCGATAATTTTCTTATGTTATTAGTCTTTTCAATACAAGTTTCAAAACGAACGAATTCTTCCTTTATCTTTGAACAGCCCTCAAAACGTTTTCATTTAATTCATATTTTTTAATTAAGATTTAAACAAATTAGATCAAATTCCTTTTTGTAAATAAATAAAATAAAATTCTAAATAGTAAACAAATAATGAACAAATATATAAAAAATATTTTAAATGCTATAATTATTATTAAAAAAAAAGAATTGAATTTATGATTTTTATATACATACATAAGTACATATCGCTCATTTACTTCAATAGTGTGTGACACTAAAAAAAACTAACCGGTTTAAAGTTTTCAATTTACATACAACTCAATGGAGACATGAAAATTCACTATTCTAGTAAAAGCTATTTATATGAAATTTTTACACAAGATAAAATACAAAATGACAAATTATTTTGCATTATTAACTTAAAAATCGCATTTTTTTAGTTATGACAGTATTGAAGTAAATGAGCGATATTTATTGGCCCAATTCACAACCTGTTGTAGGAGTCATAAGTCGCACATGCATTGTTGTTATTTTCAATAGAAACATTGTTTATAAACAAATGTTTGTATAGAAATTAACAAAAACATTTGAACGACTCTCTTTCAACAAGAAGAAAAAAAAAAGAAATTTTTTTATTTCAAGTGTGCTTTATGCATTAAACACATTCACAGCAGGCTACACGAACACACGACTTCAAATGCAGCTAGCAGCATTTGTCGCCTCGTAGCCAGCTACTTAATTATTTTGGAGACGGCAGCAGCACCATCTGCACCTCATATTTAAGTATAAATACATAGTTCAGTATTGCCACCTTCAAATATTTCGCATTTATAAAAATTAAATTACTCTTTCAAAATGTACTTATATGACGTAAAAGTATACAAATGAATTAATTTATGCTTCACATAAATTTTTGGATATTGTTTCTGTTCAATAATATGAAATAATTGTACGATATCATACATTCAACATTTTGTATTATACTGGCAACACTGAATTTTCTCATTGTAGCCAAAGAAATAGAAATAAGTTTAATTGGACTACAACGACAAAATGAGCATAGACAACAACCTGCCGCCCTGTTGCCTTGCTGTCTTCAAAAAAAATCACTCTCATAAAAACATGTGTATTCTATCTTTGACATTTTGTAGTCGGCAGCTTGCTGTGGTGAATGTGTTTAATGCATTACGCTGCAGCCACACGTTCAATAAATCGCTTTCAATTTCATCACACATACTGTGTGTCGAAATTCCTTGAAATTGATAGTTGTGACACAAATTGATAGTCAATTTCATTTTTTAAATTCCATCGACGAAGATACAACTCAAATTTGTAGCTTCAATCAAGGTGTGCTGTGACTAGCTCTTCTAATTGAAAATTAAATTGAATTTGAAAGCAATCTAGTTTTCAATTTAAAAAGTTTGAGTGTGTTAGTAAAAAACGTGTGAGTGTATTTCAAATTGAATGGAATTGAAAGGCAAAAATTGAACGTGTGGCCCCCCAAGTTAGTCAAAACTTGTATGGAAATTTTATTTTAACGTAGCTTTGGTTCACACCCGTCAACTTTTAATTCAGCTGGTTGAAGGAAAAATATATTTGTATTTCCTTCTCTGTCTTAATTACAGCTGTGTTACGAAAGTTGACCTGTGTGAATGCAAATAATTTTTTCAGAATACCGCAGTAAATGTTCCCAAAAAAAGCCCTTTTTTCAAACAATCAAACATTTTTTCCAACTATTTTTAACAAACCTTTAAGAAAGAATTGTGAACTATTTATATATTGCTCATTTACTAGTAATTTAGATACTGGGCTTGAACAACGTGATTACTCAAAAAAAAAAAAAGAAGAAGAGAGGTGTCTTAGGACACCCGGTTATAGCTATGCTGCTTAGCTACATATGCAAAACAAGCTTAATGTTCATTACATTTATTTCCCATTATTTTATTTTCTAGCGGCGCACGATTAAATTAATGTATTGTTTGTGGCCGTGGTTTGTGCTCATGTGCAATGCAAAAACAAATTGAGCAATCCTTCTCATTGTTTTTGTTTTGTTTTTGTTTCACTCACTTCAAACAACGAAACGAAACAAAATCACACAATTTGTTTCGTTTATTTTCGTACTCTGCTTTTGAGTACAAAGAAATCCAAACAAAAATAAATTTATAACTGCAATAGTGTCGATAATTTTTGTGACGAAAATCCTGTGTCGTGACATAAATAGCATAGCTATAAAAACGAGCTCAAAGTTCTTAAACACACAACTTAATGAAAAAAAAACTATTTATTTTACCCTCAAGAGTTGAATAAACAAGATATTATTAGTATGAAGTTTTTACACAATGGGAATAACGATGTGAGGAATAATTCTGCATTATTAACCTGAAATATCGAATTTTCTGAGTTGTGATGTTAATCAAGTAAATAATCGATATGTTCTTAAAACAAGTTCAATTTATAGATTTTAAAACCATGCGTTTCCTACAAAAATTTAAATGAAAATAATTAGAACATTTTTGAAAATAAATCTAATATAAAAATAGTTAAGGGCGTGCTAAAATATAATTATAAAATATATATGCATGCATGTATTTAAACGGAAAATGTCACTTGTGCAAAGGAAATCGAATGATTTCAAAGGGGTTAACTTTCGAAAAGTGTAATCAATGCATTTTGAATTTCAAAGCCAATTTGTTGGCTTTCAAAATGTAATTCTGTGATCTACTTTGTAATTCGAAGCGAAAGCATTCTCTTTCGCTTCGAATTACAAAACAGACTCCCAGAAGTTAAAACACAAATAATGTAGAGAAATTAGCTGACCCTGCAAACGTTGTTTTGCCATATAAATTATTTCTAGGAAATTTCTGGGGTAGAAAATAATAACTAACTCATTATAAGAGTGTAAGGATGTGGTGTATGAGTGATATAAATAGCTAGGGACTGCTGTAAACGATGACGGAATATAAAAATAATGAAACACCAAACATTTATTGTTTTAAACTTATTATAATTTATACTTATATTAATTGTTTTCAAATTAACTCATACCAAATTTGCAGACTATTGCTATTATAGCTTTCAAGATATAAGATTATTATTAATTACTTTGTATGGGAGTTGCTCCTTACCACGGTCCTATTCTGCCAATAATTTGAAATACTTCGCACCTTGCTCTTAAAAGATTCCATACCAAATTTGAAGACTATTGCTATTATAGCTTTCAAGATATAAGATTATTATTAATTACTTTGTATGAGAGGTGCCCCTCCCCCCGGTCCTATTCTACCAATATTTTGAAATACTTCGCACCTTGCTCTCAAAAGAGTCCACACTAAATCTGAATACTCTGACTGCTATAGCTTTCAAGATATAAGATATTTCGTTCGTATGGGCGTGGCACAGCCCACATACAAAATTTCACAAAAACCGGTCTAGCTGTTTCGGAGGAGTTCATATATATACATATATAGACGAGAATTTTATATATATACATATATAGATGTATGTATGTACACAGATTTAAAAAAATTAAGAAAATTATGGAAAATAAATAATTAACTGCCAGTTTATGGAAGACAAGCAGAAATTCTTGTTCTATTTACATATATTGAAAACAAACACAAAGCACTCAAATTTGTTTTTGTTTTCAAAGAATTTTTGATTGTCTTCCATAAACTCTGGCAGTAAATATTGAGTACGTCAAATTGCTTAATTAATCGCAATAAATGTGTTACTAACCCTGTGTTTAGACATGCAAGCACTTGCATGTAAGTTCTATGTACATTTCTTATTATTATCAGCGAAAATTTTGAAAAACGCTTGATTGGCTTTGAATGCCGAAAATGTAAGTGTTTAGTAAAAAAAAAAGTTTGAGTGTATTGAGTTTTGCACTTGTGAACGCTAAGTGAAGGTGGATTCATCCACTTGTTTCTCGCAAATTTTTTTATGCTAATTGCTACTCGCGGGTTAAAATTACTATTAATATTCTATACTATTAATACTTGGGCTTTAAAAGGAAGGAAAATTGTGTTTTTTTTTATTTCACCCACCTGTACCCTTCTCTCTTCTCTCCACGAGCAGAAGTAATATATTTTAAGTGAAGGTTTCATTATAAACTGCCTTATTACGGTTATTTTTCGATTCGATTAAAGAAAAATTTATGCTTATTCAATACAATCGAATCGAAACATTCGAAAACCGTAATATTGATCCTTATTACGGTTTTCGCACTTAATTATTATTGAAGAACAAAAATGCTCTCAACTCGAAATTTTGCAGTTTTTTCACAGATGACCCTTAACATTACTCTCTTGTGTTGTTCAAACATCAAACCAGCCAAAATTATGTATCTTATGGCCGTCAAAACACAATTACAAATGGTCAGTCAGTGGAAGAACTTTGTAAGTAAGTAACTAATAAAATCATGCAAACGAAATTGCCGAAAATAATTGATAAATGTATGAATGAATGAATGAATTATTAAGTCAAACGGGAAACACAGGACACTGCGACCAAAGTAGATCTATTGCATCCCTTGCCAGGTGCTAGAGCACCTCATCTAGACCTACTCGCCTGATGAATCTCAGGATTGTTAGTGGGTCTAGTGATGGCAGTTCCCAATCCTCCAATAGATGCTTGCCCAATTGATAAATGTAACAGAGATACAAAAAGAAATGTCAATGTTAATTTTCATTATTTTCAATAAGCTAAAAAAAATTAAACGAAAAAAACAATCTTGGCTCCCCTGAAAAATTATTATTTTGTCACTTACAACGTTATTCGCGGCTAACCTTCAGTTGTATCCCTCGTTGTTTTTTTGCCTCTACTGAGAATTTTTAAATCTTGGAGGGGTCCTATTGTTTTTTAATACAAACCTTGCAAAAACATCGGAAAAAGTTTTATGATCCATTAAAAGGGAATGCGTTAATTTGACAATTTAACTTGGCATCAATTATAAAATACAAAATTTTATTTTCGATGTAAATTTTATAACGAACGTATTCTTTCGCAAGTCGCTGAACTTGCCTATTAAAATTGATTAAAAAAAATAATAATAATTTCTTAATCGGGCTTAAGTTCAGTATTTGCAAATCTTATTGAATGAAATATTTTTTTATTAATTAATGTGATTTTGTAAAGAAGAGAAGAAACTGCTGAAAAATTAAAAGCTGCGGGAAATACCGATATTTTTTTAGGCAGCCACGCACTTTATCAGCACCCATGTCTATCTACTTGGCTAGAGATTATTCTAACATCAGCTATTTAACGTAAATTTTTAATGAAATGGAATATGAGAAATGATTATAAATCCGGTATGTGTAAAAACAATTTGAAAACGATAAAAGGTGTGATGTGTTTCCTATAGTCGTTTTGTCAATAATTTTAAAACTTGTTTTTAATAGTTTTGCCAAACATTGTTAACAAATTTCTTCTCACAGCCCTATTATGTGGATTATATTTTATCTTCTAGTGTACCTTTTAGAAGTCGGCAGTTCAAAATTAGCTCAAAAATTATACTGAAAATCGATCGGAATTCATCACACCTTTTGAAAACGATTGTTTTGAAATCGTTTTGAAAACGATCGTTTTCCATCACATACCTGAATTAGTGTACACAATTATTGATTTACCTTTGGTAAAGTATCACTATTCATTTTCTATTTTTCATTGTATCATTTTCTATTCAGGTTAGCACGAAGTTATATCACTCTACCTAAGTATGTTTAACTATTCTTGTTTATCTTTTACGATCATCATTTAAATTTGCGTTAAATAGCTGATGTTAATAACAATCTCTACCCCAGTAGATAGACATGGGTGCTGATGAAGTGGTGGGTGGCTGCACAGAAAAATATTCGGTATTTCCCCCAGCTTATAAAGTCTAATTTAATTTTTCTTCTCTTCTTTAGAAAATCACATTAGTTAATAAAATATGTTTTTATCATAACGAAAGTCAAACTTTATATTGAAAAAACTTTTTTTTTTAATATGGAATTTGACATTTGTCATGATAGAAATATATCAGGTGAAGAATTGAAAATACTGAACTTAAGCAACTATTTTTTTGAAAGCATTTTGAAAACCAAAAAAAAAAAAAACTAAAAAATTCCTCACAAAGAGATTAAGATACGTGTACAAAAGTGATTAATATGCTGTTTTAACAAATCAGGCAGGCGACTCGTCTAGAACATTTTTTATGAAAATCAGCCAAACAAATTAGTGTTTTTCATATAAATTTTCTACTCAAGTCGACCGTCTAGGTTGTGGAAGCAGTCTACACAAATTTCAAAAAATTAAAAAAAGACATTCTAGAGGTTTTAGAACAAATTTTAAAATTTTTATGTTTATACATACATATGTATATAATATTAAAACAATTAAAATATTTATTTAAGCAAAAAAAAAAAAAATTAAATTAATACTTTGGATTTTTTATATTATTAAAAATAATTAAAAAAGAAGTAACAAAATTGAAAAATAACCAAATAACATTGAATTACTAAAAGTTGTAGTTTTTTAATTTGCATATTGAAAAAAGTATATACTTATATACATAAATACATATATATATTAGAATTAACTAAAAATACGAATGTTTTATATTAAAAGTAATAAAAATACATTAAAAATAATATATTTAACTAATCATTAAAAGTAACAACCAACGATGTAATTGAGAAAAAAAAAATAATACTAAAAGTACTATTTCATTTAATTAAAACTAAAAAACAAATCATAAAAACAAAATATATACAAATCATAATTTTAACAATTTAACCCGCATTTATCTTTTTTTTTTTGTATAAATCCTGGTACTCTGTTCGAAATTTCACGCGAAATGTTGACATAATCCATATAAAAAAATTTCACATGAAATATTCATGAAAAAATGTTGCAAAACTTGTACTCTGTTCGACTCGTGAAAAATGTATGAAATGTATCTGGCAACATTTTCTTGCAATCTGCGAAATAATGTGACTGGCATTTATTTCGCGTGAAATATTGACAGCTGGTGTTTATCTGTACAAAAGTCGATCAATGTTGCATCTTCTAACCAATAAAAACGATTATTTTTTTGGAAAAATTAATGTGGGCATCACTTGTTACGTGTAAAGTTTTTCACGCGAAATAATCAATGTTGCTAAAAAATTTTCACAACTTCGAACAGAGTACTAGGCTTAACTCAAAGATGTTGCAGGAGAAGAAGGAATATTTGTCGAATAAATATGTATGTATATTTAAAGCAAATATACATACATATATGTATATGCTTATTTAACAAAGTTTAAAGTTTGTAGTGTTTTCCCCATGCCAAAAAAATTTAAAAATATTCATATCAAGTTTTATAAAATCAAAGTTTTCTATAAAAAACATTGAGATATGTATGTATGTACATGCAATATTAAGTTAAATTTTTATGGGCGTGGTTCCGGCCACAAATTTGGAGTACACATTATCGAACATGAGTGATAGGGTGCGTTCATAAATGCATCACTGCTCTGCATCATACGTAAAAACTTTTATTTAAAAGCGCAATACAAGTTCGCTGATAATTTGTTTTAGTAGTAATCATGTTTGTATACCATATTTGATATTTATTTGTCTATTATCTACTTCAGTGAACCAGTTTAGAACATTTAAATTTTCATTTGCGAACACACCCATAATGTGTAGTGATAGTGTTAGCTGTTCAGACTATCGATCATGTTCGACACTCAAACCTTCATTAAAGTCAAAAATTCATCACACAAACACAGAAAAAACACAAGATGGATGCACATTATTGCTAACAAAATTTTTTTATAATGAATTATTTTAATGTTTTCTTATCTTTAACAACTCCTCGTACGACGTTGTCGTAATATTTTGTCTTTAACATCACACACAGCCTTGCATTTCATAAAAATATGTAAATTCCTTAAAAAAAAAAAAATTTTCCGTGTCCATCTTGTCTTGTTTATGCTACAAAAATATGTTAGTCTATGAAAAATATCTCTTGACTGACGCTTTTTGGTACAACACACTATCAGTCAAAAACCAATATGGCCGCTGACTGTCACTCAACCACAAAAAATTCTGTGGTTGACTGTTGACTGACGAAATTCGTGTTCACACTATCGATCAAAGTAAAATTTGAGCCAAACTGTCGCTCATGTTCGATAGTATGTACCCCACTTTAGATAAAAAAAATTGCAATTCAATTCAGAAATGTCGGAGTCTTGAGGCAACCAAAAACATTTAATAAATAATAAAAAAAATTAAGGACCTCCCAAATCGAATTCAATACGGGTAACTTATTTTGATATGAAAAGCAATTCAGCACGAAAAACATGTAAATGTCTTGCTGTCCAAAAATTTACGAACGTTTTGCTTGATTTGACACCAAAGAAACCAGCAGTTTTTTTAATAGGACCTGCACTCAGGGGATAACCCCTACTCATGCAATGCATTGTGCTAGAACTAGGAAAATAGGTTATAGGGAAGAAGGATAGAGGGAGTAGTGTCTGTGGACATTTCATTTAAACTTTCTTACGCTGGTAGCGACAGGAAAGACCTCCGCAGGTAGTTGGTTCCACATACGAACAGTGCGGCGAAGAAAGGAATTCTCTCTGTAATGCGTAGTGCAATTCGTTGGCCAATCGACCAGAAAGGGATGTGCTCTGAATGAGGCACGTGTTGTGCGTATAAATGTGCGGGTTTCAGGAACAAGTTCCCTAATTTCATTAGAACACATTCCGTTGTAGTAACGATAGAACAAGGAAATGCACCCCACATTGCGTCGATGCTTCAATGAATCAATAGAGCTGGATACCCTACTGTCACCGATGAGCTTCTTCGCCCTCTCCTATACGCGGTCGAGCAGCCCCAAAATAGACTTTGAAGCGCCGGCCTATACATGAGAGTTATATTCCATTTTCGGTCGGTTATAAGTGGTATAAATAGTAAGGAGATCAAATGGGGTGAAATATCGTTTTCACCGTTTCAAAAACCCGAGGCACTTGATTGAATGCTTCTTTTGCAACTTGAAAAATGTGTTCAGTCCATCGAACATCACACTGTATTTTCATGCCAAGAACATCAAGAGCATCTGATTCCTTAATATTTATACCCCCCATAGTTACAGAGGCAGCAGCATTTTCGGTCATGCGTCTATGAGTAACCATACAACATTGGGTCTTACGGGCGTTAAAGTCGACCCTGTTCGCATGACCCCATTCAGAGATTTTTGCTAAATCATAGTTTAAAGTCTCATTCATTGTTTGTCGCATAGCCTCAACCTGTGGCAGGCTAGGTCTATTGCTGAACGAGAAAGAATGGCAAATGCTGCTGTCGTCCGCGAAAGAATAGCGAGGGTTGAAAATTTTGCATAGAAAGTCATTTATAAAGATAAGGAATAGAGTTGGCGAAAGAACGGAACCTTGCGGTACCCCTGAACTTAACTTGAACTCATTTGATGAGATCTCATCTATAACAACTATTATAGTGCGATCAGTGAGGAAACTCGATAAGAATCGCGAGAAGTTATCACCGACACCAAGGGCAATACACTCTATCAAACGCCTTGGAGATATCTAGAGCCACCACCTTACTTTCGCCAAAATGGTCGATGGAATTACACCATTTCTCCGAGAGGAGGGTAAGTAGGTCTCCCGCAGAGCGGCCTCTACGAAATCCATACTGTTGGTCGTTGAGTAAGCTGTTGGACTCCAGATACCTTACAAGATGGAAATTCACCATACTTTCCATTACTTTGGAAAGTGCAGAACATATTGCGATTGGACGATAATTTTCAGGGTTAGTAGCTTGTCCTTTTTTAGGGATTGGCGTAACATTAGCAATCTTCCAACATACTGGAAACTCACCAACATGGTACAACGCGCTGAAGAGGTTAGCTAATGGACGTGCTAGCGTCGAGGAGCACTGCTTCAAGACCAGTGCTAGAATGCCATCCGGCCCGGGAGACTTGTTTTTATTACCCGAGCTCGAAAGAATATCGTAGGCATAGTAGTTGATACTCTCTCTAGCATAGGCAGAGGCTGATTGCTTTCCGGCAAGTAGGAATTACTTGCAAATATTTCAGCTAGTAAGTTAGCTTTATCAGCCGGGTCTGTGAATATTAGGTCATCCTTTAAAGGAGTCGGAATTGAAGAACTAGCATTATTTTTTACTCTTTTAACGAATGACCAGAAGCTCTTACTATCCCGAGGGGCATCATCAACTGCTGAAATGAGTCATCTGGGTGTCTACTGTGTAATTCGAAACGAATGAAAGTGCTGTTGAGTTTGCACATTATAAACATACAAATTCGAAAATGTTTTCTTTCGTTTCGAATTACACAGTAGAGCCCCAGATGCCTTATTTTTTCAACATTTAGAAATATGGGCTTTTATTGAATAACCGCGCAAGTCTTATAATCACCTTTATTCCATTTCTCGACATCGACGTCACTTTAAGACAACACCAAAAAATTGGGGCTTGCTAACTCGCTCTCGATAACAATTTTGTGCTGCTGACAATCTATTTACGTTTCCTAAGGTCTAAAAAATAGCATAAACCTGCCAACAGATGTCAGTTGTTTTCGACAACGGATACGCAAGCCTCAATTTCTTGGTATTGTGTTAAGCTGACGTCGATGTCGACAACTGTAATAAGGATGAATATTTTTTTATGTTAGCCAAAAAAAACTCTAGTTGAACCTGTGGGTTTAAATGAATAAAAACTACATATGTAAAAAATTTCGAATAGTAAAGCAGGACACACATTATTAATTTTGTTACCTTGGTATTATTTACAATTGTTTACTTTGATAAAGACGTTTGTTTTTTTTTATCGTTCCTATCTATCAAGTTTGAAAAATGTTGATATTTTATAACAAATTACATAAATAAAAAAAATTAAATTCTGAAAATTAAAAAAATAATAAATAATGCAATATCAGTCAAAAAGCTCAAGTTCCACAACTGAGCCAAGACTATGGCCCAGCGAACGCATACCACAAGGTGGCATGTTTCATACACCAAAATTCGAGTACAGCAAAGATACTGCGGAATTGTTAAAATGTAAGTTTCTGTCCCATCCATCATTGGATGATTGTGCAACGAGCTCAACGAATTATTACAACAGTTTCCAGAAAACATCACAAACAAATTAACGCTTATACTACCAACCGGTCCAACTAGAAATATGAAATGGGCTGTTTTTTTTCAAAAAGCAGAGTCTTATGCATATCGGAAGTCTACAAGAATTTTGTCGTAGATTCGTTAGTGCTTATTTTGCATTAATTTTTTTCATCATTACGGATTTTTTTTCGCGATTGCAGCCTTTTTTCGAGCACCTTGTAATTCTGTCATAATTCAAATATATTTAATGGTGCATATTCATAGTCAAAACAAAGTATGTACATACATGTACTTTAACAGCCTTATTTATAAAAATTATTAAGGCCTTATAAAGGGGTTTTAAACTGATTATTTTTTTTAATTTATTTTTTATTTATTTATTAAATGTTACAAATACAATTACAAATTATATCGTAACTTAATTTAAACGAGAATAGTAACAAAGACCTTCACTCGTTGTAGTGAAACAGACCAGAGTCTATGGTGGGAATCGAACCCACATCCTCCATACTGATAGGCTAGCACACTACTCACTAGCCTCCTCATTATTATTTTTTAAATCGAGTGTTTTATATATTTCGATAGAAGAACATCTAATGTATCGTTTTAAAAAAAATAATGAGTTAGGCCCTTTCTATATTAAGGTAACGATATATAAATATGTATATACATATATACATATATATTTTTTTAATTTCGAGCCCATTTTAGAAGTTTTTGTTACCTTTTGGCTTCTGTGAAAACTTATAAAATAAATATGTGAGACGTTAGGGTGCTTCTGTGGCTGAGTGGTAGCGATGCTAACCTCTCAGTCCAGAGGACGTGGGTTCGATTCCCGCCATAGACCCTGGGTGTTTTCTGCAGACAAGCTAATCGCTTTGCGGGTTGTGTTTGTTTATAAAAAATATATAAATATTGTATAAAATGATGGCTGTACGGATTATCGCCCAAGTCAAAACCCCCCGAAACAGCTAAATGAAGGAACGTTTTTTCGATTTCGAAAAATTTTAATAATTTCTTCGTTCCACTTTCTCTTGAATTCATAAAAATGTTTAACTGTTCATATCAATAGTTTTTGGG
The DNA here is from genome assembly GCA_936439885.1 of Nowickia ferox. Classification (NCBI taxonomy): domain Eukaryota; kingdom Metazoa; phylum Arthropoda; class Insecta; order Diptera; family Tachinidae; genus Nowickia; species Nowickia ferox. The sequence goes on along the minus strand of OW387024.1, from coordinate 112,135,809 downwards.
TCATTTCTGCAGTGAAGTGATCTGATTTGATTTTATTAAAATTTATTTCTTGAATTCGTTCTTAATAAGAACTCAAGAGGGCTCTGCTCTATGCTTCGAAAACTCGAAAGCATTCGCTTTCGTTTCAAATTACCGAATAGAACAAGAGTTTTAGCAACAATTAAACGATTTCAAAAAGTTTTTAAGTATGTATGCTCATCAACACTTCCGAACTTTCTTTCTGGCTGGAGCCACAGCATTTTTTATAGTTTAAGCGAATTTATTGATAAATACCAAGTTCAAACGATAACAATGATTATTCTGCAATATCAATGCTTGGATCTATTGTAAGTTGAAGTCAAATTGTAGTTTTGTAATTCTCAATAATTTATTGCGAATTTGTCTATAAGCATTAGGGTTTTGTAAGCTATTTTGTATTGTGGCTGAAAGTTCACTGACGAGTTGCTTAAGCAGCAACGAAATGCATCTAGACGAAACAAACTTTTACAAGTTTGTTATTTTTATTATTTTAATGATATTTTGTGTAATATTAATTGTGGAAATGATTTTATAAAACTTAATCATACGAGGTTCGTTCAAAACGTATAGCGAATTTTGAATTTTCGCGGATTATGTATATTCGAATTTTGTTTTTTTTGTGGCGTTATGTTGGTACTCATGTCTCTCACTTATGCCGACAATTTCGGACATTTTGAAGGTTCAGTTAATTGTTGACAGCTGCTTTGCTTGCTCGTGTTTTGGCTCGTCTTCGATCGTACATAGAACATTAGTTGGAACATATTTTCGGTTCCCCGAACTATAGGTTTTAAAACGTACATATTGACGAATATGTACCATTAACATACAATTACTTACACACATAACCCGCTTCGTTTCGAGAAATAGCTTCTTCAAACTTGTACTTGTTTCGGTTTCTTTAAGTATTAATGGAGGAATCCAAAATGACCATGCTAATGCGTAAACAAATTGGTTATCATTTACGCAACGGTGAACCACTGCCAAAACCAGAACCACGACGTATTAATATTTCCCAAGATGCTGACAAAGAGGCATTCGAAATCCTACAAAGGGCTCACAAGGCTAAACGTAAATCTTTAATGGAAATAAAAGCCAGCGGAGCCTACGATATGCCGGTTTACAGACCTAAACCAGATGATAGACTGAATTCGGAAAAATCCAAAAAATTATTGCAAGAAGCCATGTCGGGCTTGCGTATATCAGAAACAACATTGAAACCCAAACGTCGAGGAAAACTGAGAAAGGATATTAAAGCCACCAAGGACGATATAATAGATGAATGTAAGATGAACTTAATGGGCTCAATTACGAGTGTTAAAGAAAAAATCATGCAATATTCTTTAGTCTAGTATAATATCTTCGAAGTCGAAATGCGACACCCGTAATTAGGCCCAATATTATATATGTATGGTAGAATAATTTGAATTAATTTAATTTTTAATGAAGTGCTGAAACAAATCAATGAACGTGCAGAATGGTTGGTCGAAATGGAAGCTCTGGGCGAGGGTAAACGTTATAGAGATGAAATACGAGAACAAATAGCTCAGCGTTTGAGGCATATAAAGGCACTGGAAACAAAAAGAGAGTTACAAAAGGAAGGTTATCGTTATGTGGAGTAAATGGCAAATTTAATTTACATAATTTGACAATTTCTCTCAGTGAAGAAATAAGACTTATGGTATAAACAAAATTTTACATTTTAATAAACGTTTTTCCATTACTTTAAAGAAAAATAATTTGTCATTAAAATTTTAAGGGCCATTTTCACAACTTGCCTTTAGCTAAAGGCAGGATTTTGTGCGCACGATAAATGGTTTTGCATTATAAACCCTTCTTTTATTATTTTTTTATCCATTAAATATTATTATTATTGATAATAATAACAATAAAAAAATTAAATTGTAATAATGCAAAGATATTTATCGGGCAAGCAAAATCCTACCTTTAGCTAAAGGCAACTTGTGAAAACGGCCCTAAAACTATTCGTTTGTCCTGTTCTATATACATACGTACATATCGCTAATTTGCTTCAATAGTGTCAACTCAAAAAAGAAAATCTAAAGTTTTCAATTCAAAATACAAGTCAATGAAGACATAAAAATATATTCTCTCAGGAGGTAAAATGCGAAATGCCGAATTATTCTGCATTATTAACTCAGAAAACGAAATTTATGAGTTAGGACACTTTGGAAGTAAATGAGCGATGTATAAAAAAAACTGTAAGTTCGCTATTGTCACCGATTTGTAATTAGATAGATAAATAAATAAAACTTCCATAAGCCAAAAATATTTTTTAAAAATCTTTTTGATTAATAAAAAAAAACAAATAAACTTTTTTAGTGTTTATATATTTAGGTATTTATTTTGAAGCAAATTAAGATGTCTAAAAACGCAAAATCTTTAAATACTTATAATTTTGAATATAAAGTTATTTCTAGTAAATATTTATCGATTCAAAAATCAACAATATTTTACTTTTGGATGCACAATGAATTAAAAATTAATGCCAATTAAATTTTCGGGATGCCTCTAAAACTGCATTAACAGAGGGACAAAAAGGATTAAAGAAAAGTTGCCCAACAATTATTTAATTTTTGTGTTTAACAAGCTGGCAAATGACAGCGAAAATCACCGGCAGCCTCAGCACAGCGATTTCTTATTAAATAACCACTCAGCACTTCGGCCACTTCATGGGGACGATCCTCATGAACGGCATGACCACAACGAGCCAATACTTGCATTTGGAAACGTCCTTGCATTTGGCCTACAGTCAAAGCTTTATCCAGGCCATCAATGCTAGCCAAAAGCAACTGCTTGGGCAGACGTAGATTAAGAAATTTCTCACTCAAACCTGAAAACCATCCAATCCAATATTTTTCCGATTTAGACAAATCAATGCGCCAAGTATATCTAGAAAAAACATATATATTTTTTTTTAAGAGAAAGAAAATAATTATAAATTGTACATACTTTTTGATATCCTCTTCAGCGGCAGCTGTGGGTTCTTTAAAGTCATTTTCCTGTTTATTTACGTCAGTTGGAGTAGTGTCACCTGAAATATCTTCTTCGTCTTCGGAAATGCTAAATGGATGCATAAATTTAGTAGAACTGGTAGCCTCAGCTTCTTGGTCATCTTCAGCAAGTGGTAACTCATTAGTGGCCAATTTTCTCGTTGTGCAACTTAAAATAGAAATAAATAAAAAAGAACTTATATTCTTTATATTTTGGACATGATCGAAAATTCCATTTTTCCAAAAAACTGTTTGTATTAATTCGTAGTAAAAAGTTTGTTCGAATTACTTTTTTTCTTCATTGTAAGCCTAGCTGAAAAGTTTCTACTTACTTTATGATTTGTCCCGGCATTGATATTTTGGCACTGTCTATATTGCGTATTTGACCACTGCGTATGCACCACTCAATGGCATTCGGTATACTTTTAAAATATTTCGGTCTGGATCTTAAAAAACTTTGCATGCTGGCTAAAGCCTCCATGGCCGTGCCCTCCACCACATCTATGACAGTAATACCAATCACGTTTGGTATTAATTCCTTGCTGGCAAAATGCACAGCTATAGCACCACCCATCGAATGGCCCACAATATATATGGGAGGCATATTATCTGGGTAAATTTTTAACAATAAATCGCCAATGTCTCTGCAAAATAGAAGAGACATATTTGATAGAAAACACATAAAAACATAATAATTGCAGTTTTCCTAACAAAAGTTAATTGTGTGCATGCATGCAATGTACGAGTATGTGTGCATGTTTCAATTTTAGCAAAAGTTAAATATCTGTTTATGCCATATACAAATTTTATACATATTTACTTGGCTAAAGTATCGGCCGACAAGTCGTCATCATCATCTGTTTGGGTATCGCCGTGACCGCGCAAATCAATGGACAAACATTGACAGTGAATCATGTTAGTGATTTCAGCCTGAAAAAAGAAATATCACTTCATTTTACAAAACTATTGTAGTAATTAATTAAAAAAAAAAACTTACACAAAAATGAGCCCATGTTAAAGCCGAATAACCACCGCCATGTAATAGCAAAAGAACTGGTCCTGGTTTCTCCGATTGCTTTGTGCGATAGATACGAAAAGTGCGTTTTTCATCAACCACTATGTCATCCTTTTCGGCAAAGAATTCACTCCACAGCGATGGTTTAAAATCACGTACTCGTGATTTTTTAAATGAATCACTTTTATATTAAATTAAAACAATAATTATAAAATATTTTATAAATAAAATTTTACCAATAATAATAAATACCTTCTGCCTATACGGCTGCTCGGTATGGTAGGTGGCAAGCGACCTTTTAAAATGGTTCTTTGTAAATTCGACATATTAATTTCGCTTTAGACTATTTGAGTAAAAGTTATGTTGACTTCTTGGCGCCTTGAGGATTTTGTTTTATTTTAAAATAATTTAATTTATACTACATAAATAACACAAAATTTTTAAGTAGGATTGATTGTCTATTTTTTCTTCTCTTTAAAGTCATTTGTTTTGATTCCGTTACGTGCCGATTGGCAGCTGATTTTCTTCTTTGCAACCGAACCGAACAACAACACCAACAAAAAGCTTTTGTTTCAATTCTGTTCTAACATTGCGCCACAATGCACTTTTTGATTGCGCGTCTTTTTCGAAACCAATTGAATAAAGAAACATAAAATAAGTAAAAAGTGTACCATACATATTAATATTAAACTATTTTTATTTTGTGATGAAAAATTTACGTTTTAAAACTAATTTCAAGTGCATTAAAAGCCGAAACTGAGCTCAACAAATAGGAGGGCATAAAAATAAAAGTAAACTAAATAAAAATATGCTTGAAATGTTCTTGTCATCAATACGATTGAGCTACCGGGAATATAGTCAATATCGGAATTTACTGCAACGGAAATCATTTCCAATTGAAATTGTTAAAAAATATTTGTGTGTGTGTAAGTATTTACTTAGAAAATTAGTTGATCTGTGGAACCATGATATATATTTATATTGTGTGGAACTACACAAATTTTATTGCCGTCATACTTTGTACTTACATATGTACATAAATACAAATTTATGCATGCGTATGTATGTATGTATGTAAGTTTTGTATCGCCGTCCGAGGACTATTTCCAATTGTATCTACATAGCTGTATGTCTTGGAAACTCTGATTGGAGACCTAAGACAATATGTACAAAGAACAGATCGGTTTCTTGGTGTGAATAGTCTATACCTAGGTAGAATAGGTTTTTCTGGCCTGATAGGTATATTGGAGATACCCCGCATCTTCGGGTAGAGAGCACAACATTCCGGATTGGGCATAAGTGTCATCCCGCATGGGATTGTGTCATCGAAATTGCACCTCTTTTCAAACTAACTTAACCTAACTATAATTAAAAATAGTCGGGAACATATGTATGCACTAGTGAAATTAAACTGAATGAATAAAATTTCGCAGATGATATTGAGAAAGGTTCAAGTCGAATCACGAACCCATTGGTTTGAAGGAGTACTGCATAAAAAGCACTTAAATATGTACATATATGTGATCCAATGATGGCTGCGCTATAAATGGAAATTTAAATGTACTAAAGTTCTTTGCTGAAGTAGATAATGCATAAATAAATTTCAAATACCTATTAATGAGGTACATATGTACGTATTTGCTACAACCAAAAAAGTTTATCAGCGAAATTGTAAGTATCTATGATGCAAAGCAGTGATGCATTTCCGAACACGCCCGATGATTTTTTCTGTCTCCAAGCAATCTTCTAAGTTTTCTTACAATATTATTTTATTTGCGTGATACATTAAGAAAATTAGGTAAAACTTAAGAAGTATGATTCATTCATATCCCTTTCAAAATAATTTATTCTATAATTATGCATGCGCATATGTATTGTGTATGTATGTAAGTATATGTGCACATTTGTGTAATAATGCGTGCATTATACACTTAAGCTAAGAGAAATTCTATTTTAGCCTTAAAAGTTGTGCACATGTGTATTTACGTACTTGCGATTCATGCATGAATCCCTAATGCAGCAAAATATTTCTGCACCTAATCCAAAATAAAGGGCGAACTTATTTTTTTTTGTCTTTTGCAAAACAGAAATGTTTCAAGAGCAAAATGCTCTTCTAAATATAGACTGTTAATTAAATGTATTCATTATTCTCCGTTACTGCAACTTTGAAAGAATACTAGGAAAACATTGCACAGCATGAATTTTTAAGTACATACATATGTACATACCTATCGCTTCTTTATTGCAACATATGCATAACTAAAAAAGTGGTTATTTATTAAAGTTATCAATTCGTATACCTACAGCTCAATGAAGATACAAAAATATTTTTTTCTCAAGAGTTACATGAGTGTATAAGCCTTTTGTATGAACTTTTTACCAAAAAAGTAACGAATTTTTCTTCATGGTTAACTCAAAAATCGTTTTTCTTGAGATATGACTATGTTGCAGTAAAGGAGGGATATGCATGTACATACATGTAATTGTTTTGTTTAAAAACTTGCGAAGTAAATATTCTAAATTAATTAGAAACATTTTAATTATTTTATTTATTGATTTATAAGATATCTTAATATACTTAGGATACCTTATACATATATGTATCTATAGCAATGGCAAAAGGGCCATTCAGCTAGATGGAATTACAATAGCTTTTCACTTACTAACTAATACTATTTACATGTTATTGGCAGCTGTACAAATAATTTTTTTTAAATTTTTTTTTTTTACTTTCATATGTAGTATAGGTTTACATTTAAAATCTAATTGGTTTTTTTATAACATAACTTTAATTTACATATTTTTGTAGTTATACGGGCCTGTTCTGAAAATCATGGTGATTTCAAATCATGTGATTTCAAAAGTAAACTACTAATAGCTGACTTGATAGTGGGTTTTTATTATATTTTAAGTTTTTGTCATTTATAATAGAATATTTTCTGCCAACTTCCAACGCTATAAATCGTGCAATTTAAAAAAGCAATTATTTAGCTTTCATTAATTTTGTAAAACCACCGTGATTTGACATGTAGTGATTTGCAGAAAAGGCCCGATACATACATACATTTTAAATATTTTAGAAAATTTTGTTTCTTTTTAAGAATTTCATTACGGTTAGTATATTGTTTATTGCAGGTTTGGAAAGGTAGAAAATAGGATTAATTTCGCAGGTCCGTTATTTTATTTTCTGCTTGTGACGTAGACATAGATTTTTGTTGTAAACAAAGTACATACATTTGTTTGTAGAATGTGCTCTCTCTCACACACTTTTTACAACAAACACACGTGTGTATTCTATATTGACGTAGATGCGCAGTAGAAATTCTTTTGTTCGTCTGAATGCGCAATCTTGTTTTCTTGATTTATTTATTTATTGTAGTTCAGTCAATGGACAAATAATCCTTACAGCCTAAGATAACATTAAAAAATAGATAACTACTACTAAAGGCCGTGATTCACTAGCCTACACGATCGTGCGATTTTTGAGAAAATACAGCCCTGGTATGATGGAGTCTACGAACATTTTCAAAAGACAAAAACAATTCATCAGATCAGGGTTGTATTTTTTCGTAGATCGCGCGATTGTGTAGGATAGTGAATCATGGCCTCAAGGTTGTCTGTATATAAAATGTGTATTAATAAAAAAATCTATCACGGATATATACATATGTATATTACTTTAAGTTTACAATTAATAATTTAAATTAAATAATTTGAGATCACAGTTATTTTAATAGGCTTTAAAATAACTGTGATCTATTGGCTTGACAACACTGCTGAATGATTATAAAAAATTAATGCATAATTTAAGGCTTATTAACTATATTTTAAAATTTTAATTTTCAATTCTCATACAATGCGCTATAAATATTATGGCGCATAATTAAAATAGGACATGGTAATTGATTAATATATATAAGAAGGCATTAATATAATCGTTAAATAAAAATGCGGTAGTTAACAAGACCTATTACATAAGGCTTAATGCAATAAAGCTTACTTTCTTTCAGGCCTATTGATGGGCCTGCTCTTACTTTTCTAGTTTAAAAAATACAACTCTGCCACTGTGGACGATATGAAACTGTGAAATAAATGCCGGCATTTGAAAAAAGAACGTTTCAGCTGTTGTTACAATTTCATTGCATAGTCCCGGTTCACACACTTCAACTTTTGTTGCTCAACTCGTAATTCAGCTATAAGAAAGATGGAGAAGGAAATACAAATATCTCTTTTTTTCTTACAGCTGAATTGCGAGTTGATCCACAAAAGTTGAAGTGTGTGAATCGGGACATACAAAACCATGTTTCGTTCTCTCTTATTTTCTTATTGAAATGTGCCAGTTGTTGTTTTGCCCGTTTCCACGAAAGATCACAAGTGCGCATGGAAGCGACGTGTGTTAGCTTTTTTTTATTCAAACGTGCCGAGTTTTGTATTCCCTCTTTTACAAATGCAACTACAATAACAAAAAAAGTGCATTAAAGTAAAATAAAAAAGTTATTTTAAAGAGGAAGTTGCAAAATTAAACCTTTAAAATCTGCCAAAATATAAAAAGAAATAAATTTTAAAAGCAAATTTGAAAAGTTATTAAATACATATACATATAATAAAAAATAATGCTGATTTTGTTTAAAAATCTGTTCAATATTTCTCCAACTTCATTCGGGTAGTTTTTGTTGTGTTTCTTTGTGAATTTTTGTCGAGTGTGTCTGTTGAACGAAGAAGAGCAAACAAAAAATTGAAGTAAATGAAAATCAAAATTGCTGTATTTAAAGAAAAATTCTGAGTAAACTTGATTTAATATTCAAATTTTTACTTTAACAAATACAACTTTAAATAAGTCTACATAGTATGCACAATTTACACAATGGTGTCTTAGGTGTCCAATAAATAAATAAATATGTATATATGAATGTATGTACAATGTAGTACAAAACAAATGAGTAAGAAAAATTAAACCCACCATTAAAGAAAAAAAAGCAAAGTGAAAAAATTAAAAAAGAAATTCGATTAAAATTGCAAGCTATTAAACTAATAATGAAAATAGAGTGATAAAATATATAATAAAACAACAAACAAATGATTCAATATATTTACTAATAAAAAGGTAATACAATTGTGACTGTGTACAATAAGAAAAAAATTATATAAATGCATCTTCATGTATATACGTACATATATGTACATATTCCTATGAATGTATGCGCAGGCATAATTGAAAAATGCAACCTTGTGTAACCATATAAAAAGCAGCTGCAGCAACAAAAAGATCAATGTAAGGAATAATACAATAACGGTCTTTATTCCCTATTAGAATAAAGCAAATTTAAGAAAACTGTAAAGATTTAAAATTTTTTTTTTCATTTAATTTATTTAGAAACTGTAATTTGAATCGTTTTTATAAATTTCCATACATACAAATGTGTATATTTTTAAAAAATTGCTCGTTTTCAAGTTTTTCTTGTCCTCTATGACGTTTCTTCCTTCCGCCATCAATACAAAGTTCTTTTTATAGTGTTGCCAAACTCCTATATTAACGCCTGTCTATGGTATTTTAAAGGGAGACTGTGTTTACTCAGTCTCACGTACAAAAAAAGAAGAAAATCAAACGAATATTCGCATTAGAAAAAAGTTATTAATTATAAACAATTATTTAAGAACATTGTTATTATTTGTAATTTCCAATTTATATGGCATTTCCAATTAACCGATATCACGACCGGCCAAATATCTTAAGCGACATAATTATTGAACTTAATTTTTTGATAAAAATCGATCATTTGCGATCGTAAAAAATCGATTTTCGTCCAAAAACGAGGTCCAAAAAATGTTGCCGCTTAGGTTTTTTGGCGGTTATGGCTCAATTTGATATTTGAATTCTTCAATAGCTAAAACTGTTTCCCGTTATATAAGAATTCAATTACGACGTGTTTTACAGAACTCGATTTTGAACTAAAAAAATTATAAAATTGTACCTAAGAAATAATTATCATGGTACTATTAAGCCTGTTGAACTTTATTATTTATAGGCCATTATGTCGTTCTAAAAATCGTTATACATATTGGTGGTACTCGATGTTTGATGCAAATTTTCGTGCGTTCGTGCAAATGCAAAATATCGTAGATTTTCTTTGGATTGTGTGTATTTTGTTTTTGAATTTGAAAGAAAATCAGCGATATTTTGCATTTAAACCGAATACCGCCCATATAAAATGTAAAAAAATTTAACAAATTTCATGTACGTTCGAAAACTTATTAAAATTTTTTTGCCATTCGACAACACAGAAGGATAATTGCTTTTGAGGAAATACCTAGCAGTATTAAAAAATTAATGTGTGAAAAGAGTTGCACAATTGCTTGTGCTTATCCAAGGAAATATATTTTTTTTGACCTTTATTTTTTTAAAACAACGAAACACAAAAGTGTTTTTATTTATATTCAAAACAAATTGTGATTAAAAATTCAGTTAGGTGGAAAAGGGAACGTTTTTCATCTCAACCCACATTGAAAGAAATTTTTCTCATGGCAACCCTAATTTAACTCACAAAATTCTTTGTATTTTCTTTTTAACAGTTGCCAATTGCACTTCTTATCCCTGTTCTTTTTCAACACATTTATTTTTCTGGTATTGTTTTCCAATTAAATTGCACTTGTTTCTTTAACTTGTACTTACTATCTTATCTTCTTTTTTCACTTCTTTCTTTCTGTCTAAACAACAACATGAAATACTATTAACACTTCAGAGAATAAAAAATGTATTGCTGTTGCTGTTAAAGTGTTGTGTTCTGTTGTATGAGTGTTTCAAATTGTTTCCTTTTTTTATTTGTTTACCAATTCGGTTGTTGTGTGCATGTGTTTCTCAAAATTTTGTTAAGATTTTTTTTTATTATATTATATATTTTGCGCGTTTGCCTTTTCCATGTGTATACTTCTTCATTTTAAGTGTTGTCTGGCAATAATTTTTATTTACTTAACTATGCTATAAGTTTTGGAAAAGATAAAGAATTAAAGAAAATAAAATTACTATGATAAAAAATATTACTGTGGTGCAAATTGGATTCAAAATAAAACATTTTATTTTATTTTCAGTACCTACTTAAAATTTGAAAAACACGAATAGAAAAAACAACTTAAAAAAAGTTTGTGAACTACATCAATAATTGCATCTGCAACGTGTGAACTAACGCAATTTTTAAAGAAGAGGTAAGTCCAATCTATTTTCCCTAATATTATAATAACTGCAGTATTTTAATAATAGTATATTTATTTATAATTATAAAGATTAAATAATTATACCTACTTATATATGTAAATATGTAATAAAATTATACCTATGTACATACATACATACATATGTATGTATGTACTACGTCAAAAATAACCTGCTATTCCTGTGAAAATACGCGGTTATGTTATTCAAAAAATGGACATTTTAAAAAACATCTAAATGTTCTTATGAAAATTGCATTATATTGTATTATATCAAATAATTCAATTTTTTTGTTTGTCTATCGATATACATATTTTAAAATAATATGCATTTGTATGTACATATCTTAATAATAGTATTTATTATTTAATACTTGAGTTTAAATTTAAATTAAATATATGTAATAACAATCAGCATTTAATATCTAAACTATGTAGACAAACATAAAATAAGTTTGCGTGCCGCGAAATACTTGAAATGCTCAAGCTGGCAGCAGAAGGCTGAGTTTGACGAATCATTTTAGCATTTCCTTAAAAGCGCCGAGCTAAAGTAGTTACATACATGTACGAGTACATACATACATAGAAAAACTTGTCAAAAATATCACTATCTAAGTGCATACCTATCTATTTTTAACTTAATAAACATTAAAAAAAAAGTAAAGAGCCCAACAAAACGTAAAATAATTTGTAATTGCAAACATGTTTTAAACTTTGACTTGATGTCTGGTGATTGATAATTATGTTTAATCTTTTGATTAAAAATTTCAACAATTTGCACGCGCTGCTCTTGTATAAAGGTATGGTCACACTTGGGCAAAGATTTGCCCAAAAAAACGTAAGCCCTAAATATTAATGAAGAAACTTTCCATTCAGAGACGTGTTTGTTAAGTTAAATAGTTTCCAATAATGTTGGATTCTATGACATTGTCTATTAGTTGTTTATGAAACTGTTTAACTTAAAAAACACGTGTCTGAATCAAAATGTTTTTCACTAATATTTAGTGGTTACGTTTTTTGGGCAAATATTTGCCTAAGTGTGACCATACCTTAAGTCGATTCATAATGAAGTTTCAAAGCAAACTAAACAAAAAGCAACTATCAGCTGTTACATGGGTGCTCTAATAAAGCAGTGATGCCAACTCAATGTTATGACACTCAAAAAAAAAACACCCTTTATAAGTAAAATGCAAGCAAAGATATTAAACTGCTGAGTTAATAACAAAAAATTGGAAAATTGCAAAAAAGATGTGTAATAATAAAACTAAATATTGGAGAAAACATTTTATTATTTCAAAGTAATTTTAATAAAAAATAATTTTATTATATGTTTGTTTATTGTTTGTTTGGTTTTGCTGTACGGGTTAAGTACCTGATGGTTGCAGTTGTACAATATTCACAAAAACAACATGAAAATTTCCTGAGTTGAATTTGGTTGTTTTTGTAAAAGTTTCAACCCCTTCATTAAATACCATTAATGCTGCCAATGTTTGCTTTGAAATACACCTCAGGTGTGATCAGAATACAAAAGTTTCTAAAATGGGTTAGAAAATAAACATTTACCGACCGCTTGTCAAATTGTCTATCCGTATTCTCTCTTACTCGGTACATGATAAAATCTTGTACATTCTACAGCATATTTTGACATTTCGTAATACTTTAAGTTTGTAAATATTTTTCCCTATATTTTAAAATTTTTTTAGTTTTTAGGAAAATTCATTATTTCTTTGTTATTGATGTAGTTAGCACTTTGACTACAAAACCGAAGATCCTGGGTTCGAGCCCGGTATCCAACAGTCATTAAATAACAACACCACGCATTTTTCTAATGTGCATTAGGGTGCCTTTGTATCAATCAGTTGTTGTAGGAAAGTTCAAGTGATGAAGGCATAGTCACTGATCACTGAACTATACCGTCTGCAGCAGATACTAATCCTAATACAACATCATAGCGCCCTGCAATAACCAATAAAAGCTTCAACAAAAATATTAATACGCCTCATTTAACACCAGAGGCGCTGCAACACTGCATTATTAAAAACGTGCAAAAAAGCAGAATTGTAAAAGAATGAAGCTTTCCTTTATCACTTTCCTAAAGAAGGTAACACCTAGTAATAGTTGTAGGCATTCATTGCCAGAGTGTTACTTTTAAAAAAAAAACAGCTGATTGTTTTTCTGTGCGCCCAAACTAGCACGAAGAAAAAGTACGGCATGTTTCGTACAAGAAGAAGAAGAACATTACTTTCACAAAACCTCTCTCATTTACCCAATTTTCGAGTACGGGGATCCCAATATAGAATAAAGAAACACACGTAATATTTTAAAATTTTTGTTTGAAAAAAAAAACAAAAAGCAAAAACAATTATATTAAAATAATTTAAAACATTATGACCACTATGGCACTTAAGACTACCGTTTGAATCCCCAATATCTTTAATAATTCATTCAAATACATATTTTATAAAATGCTTTCTTAATTCGTCATTGCCATATATGACACACTAGTTTAATTTGGCTTTTTCCTGATACATATGTATTATTATGGAGTTTTAACATTTATAGAGGTAATCGCAAATATATTTAAAGAGATGCTAAATTATGTCCATTGAGTAAAAATGTACGAAATCACGTTGATTTTTTTAAACAGAAACTTTCGTTTCATTTTAAGTAATTTGTAACCAGTTGACTTTTCTATGGCCTTAAGCAGGAAATTCTTAACAAAAATTTTATTCCTTTCATACTCGTATATGCACAAATATAGATACATATGTATGTACGTTAGAGTTTTTCTTTTCCCGGACTTTTTCATTTCCCGGGGGAAAGCGGGAATGACTTTTCAGTTTCCCGGGAATTCCCGCCCAGTGCAAAACTATACAAAATATTTTTTAATTCGAAAAAAAAACAAATAACAATAATGTTTTATAAACACATTAGTCGAAAAACTAATATAATTTCAGTTCTTTATATAATAGTAATGCATAAATACTAATATTATATGTAAATGGAAAGTCAAGTGAATTGATATAACGCAAACAAAAAAAAAACAAATTATATTATTAAAAAATTATTACAAAATCTTGCTTTGAAAATAGGACTTTAGTACAGAATAAGAATTAATAGAATCGTTCGACAGTCTATTTCTAATTTTATTTAAATAAAAACTCCTGTTAATGAAAGAATACGTTCACTTTCTACGGATGTTGGCCTTATAGTCAGAAGAAAATTATATAATCTCTGGACACTTTCAGTTTTTTCACCACTTCCTTCAAAAAATTGCAATTCCTTTTTTAAGGAAAATGATTTTCTTTGAATCGAAACAGCGTTTTCTTTACTACAAAATCAACACAATATAAGTTGTTGTTGTAAAATTTTAGCTATTGTGCTAGTACCATCACCTTATTATTGCACCATCACCTTCATAAGTGAAGAACGACACTCATCAAGGAATGTGTACATATGAACTAAAGTTGCCATTATAAAATCAAAAAAAAAAAAAAATCCCGGGAATTCTCGCAAATATATCCCGGGATTTCTTTCCCGGAAATTGTGCGGGATCCCGGGAAATTTTTCCCATGAAATCCCGTATAAAAAACACTAATGTATGTACGTGTGTATGTATGTAAAAAATGCTTGCATTTTTTATTTAGATAACAATAAACCAAACAGACCACCACAGTACAATTAATATTTTGGCAGAGATTTCAAATTATATTATATTGTTTATGTGGTTGGTGGTTGTTTATTGTAATGCCGACTACAAATCTTGCATGCATGTGCCCAAAAAAGCGTAACCACTAATTACTGATGAAAAACTGTTTGATTCAGACACGTACATATTTATTAATTTAAACAGTTTCATACATAAGAAATATTACACATATCGTCAGAACATTATTGGTTTGACCCACCGACCATTTAAAAAAAATGAGTTAGGCATGGTGTATATACTCGTATATTTCGAATATCTCCTTTCTGAGATATATATAGCATTCATTTTGCTCCATTTCAACTATTTTAAGGTTTAATAAGTATTGTCTTGCTGTACATGCCACAGTTTGGCGTTTGCGTCAAATTCTTCATACCAAAACATTCGAAGTAAAGTTAACGCTTGTTTTGCTTCATTTTTATAAGAAACGAATCATAAATAAGGAAGGTGCCGCAATAAAAATTCAACGGCGACTGTTAAGCAAAAACATCATCGCCCAGACGCAGCCGCCGATTAAATGTTTTACTATAAACTTATTAAACACTAAAATAAAATAAAGAAATCTTAATTATGCATGTTTGAGTATAACAGAGATCATTTAATTTCATTCTTTTGATTAAATACACTTCAATTAAATGTTTTTCTTGTGGTAAGTGTGTAAGCGGATCGATAGTTAAAAATATTACGGCGGCGGCATCTTGGTCGGCATTCAACGATCGACTTATTTCTCTAGACAGCAAGAAAAATAAAACAAAACAACAAAATGCTCAATTCTCAGCAGTAAAGTATACGTATGAAACACAAAAGGTGTATGCGACGCAAAACGTATTTTTAATGCGACGCAAAACGTATTTTTAATTTTACAATTTTACAATTTTATTCATCAAAGTTCACTAAAATTTACACATTTCTTCCAAACATGCGACGGAAGCAATGGTGAAAATACAAAAAATTCTATCTTATATACTTTGAGGAAACTTCATGTAAATCTTCTTTGTCGTTTTTCTCCATTCCGACTTTTTGGCATATGCTCCAAACCAATAATGGGCTGACGATAGTTCAGATAAACTGGCGATAAAATGCGACAAAAGTTTGAGAAGGTTTTACGTGCTTCGCAAGTAGATTCATATTGAATTAGACTTGCATCGAACTTTTTCAGTAGCTCCTTTATGACGCAAACCTATGATCAAACCAATTTAAATTACATGGGTTTGATCATTGGTTTGTGTCAAAAACGAGCTACTAAAAGAGTGCGATACAACACTATATTGAATCTACTTCATTCGCTCTCATAATTTTGTATGGAGAAGCTAGTTGCTTCACTCATGATTGGGGTGTGAAACATGAATAGAGAGCGAAGCACGTACATATAGTGGAAACATACTAATAGACAATTTTATAGAATCCAACAGGATCGGAAACTGTTTAAATCAATAAATACATGACGGAATCAAACAGTTTTCATTAGTAATTAGTGGTTACGCTTTTTGGGCACATGTGTGACAGATGTGTACTCTGCATAAGATAGAAAGAGAGAGAGAGAGAGAGAGAGGTAGAGAAGAAAAGGTATTAAATAAAATGAATCTGACCCCATAACCCAACAAACATACAAACGGATAACAGCTAACGAATGAATGCACAAGTAGGCAACATACATTATTAAGCTTTGGTCGTTTTATTTTACATTTATTGATAGTTGTTGTTGCTGTTGCTTATAACGATTGCAGTTTATTGCTGTTGATATTTTGTCTAATAATGGCTTTTTGTAAAACATGGTGTTTTTCTTTTTGCTGTTTATTTGGCATGAACGTTGTAATATGAAATGATCATAAACATGTTATAATATTTTCCCATAATGCTTTTAGTTTTAAGTGTAGGAAGTTTTATTAAAAGATTGATAATAAACTGACCCAAATTTTAAGCAAAAATATATTTTGGTTAAAAAATTGTAAAGATAAAGATTTTAGTACTTTTGTATGTATATTGGTTTTAGGGTTCCGTACGCCAAATGTGAAAAAGAACCCTATTGTTTTCGCTACGATGTCTGTCTGTCCGTCACAGGCTGTTTTCTCGAGAACAGTATATCGCTGTTAACAAGTAGAAAGGTAAAACAAAATGTACTCGTATTAAAACAAGAAACTAAAACAAAGGCACATAAGAAACAAACTCAGTTTTAATTATATTATAATTATTTTAAGCGTCAAATGAAAGTGAACAGTTTCAACCTTAAAAAAGATACGTATGCTGCAAATGCAAAAATGGTGGCAGCTTCTTACATTTTTGTTTGTTTCTAAGTACAACGGGGAAGTACCGTTCTAAATATTCTCATCTTTCAAAGTGTATGTAGAATTAAAGAAAACTTTTAGTATAATACGAGTATAGTCAAAAATAGACAATGGGAAAGGAGAATGCTCGCGAAGTCATAATAGATTTGCATAAAAAGGGAAATATGTAAAATTATTGGAAGGAACTATTGTACTATAAAAAAAATTATAGACAAATACGCCAAATAAACGACAGTGGAGAATTTGGCACCTGGAAGACCCTAAAACAGTCTTACAAGCATGGAAGTTAGGATTGTTGTTAGAGAAGTGAAAACAACTCACAACAGAACAACAGAATGCTGAGAAAAATGATGTATATGGTAGAGTACCCCGTAAAAATCCTTACGTGTCGAAGACCAATGAAATAAAACTCCCAAATTTGCCAAAAAATACAGAAACCAGCGTTTAAATTTTGGGAAAACATTCTTTTTGCGGGTGAGAGTAAGTTTGAAATATTTGGTGCCAAAAAACCTCCGAAGATATGGAGAAGTGCAAATGAAGCATTTAATGATAAGTGCGTGGTTTAAACTGTAAAGATGGTGGAGTCTGTGTAATGTTCTGCTGATGCTTGACGGCTTCGGGGGTCGCTAATCTTGTGTTTATAGAATCTACAATGAATAAAGAAGATTACCTCAGCATTTTAAGACACAATGTTGCCCCTAGTGTGGAGAAATTGCTGTTGGCAAAGAAATGGATACTTCAACAGGACCACAATCCAAAGCATTCCTTCAAAATTGTTAAAGAATGGTTGCTGTATCACACCACACTTGACCACCCACCGCAATCCCAAGACATAAACCCAGTCGAGCATCTGTGGAAACATGTGGATAGAAAATTGAGGGAAAGGCAAATTTCTTGCAAGGATGATCTTAAATGATGAAACAGAATAAAGTCTGCAACCTCAGGAAAATCGCTCCCAAAACAATAAAACCCATAATATTATCATCGGCAGTAACTTCAAATGCTCTCTAATTTTTCTTTTATTTTCTTTTGTGTTTATTTTTCTTTGTAGTTTTGTTTACAAAATGTATGAAATTTATTGAAAGTATGGTAACATTTTTGAGAGAATGAGTACTTATATGTGAGAGCGTAAGAAAAAACGCTCTCAAAATAAAATAGATTCTATCTCACAACTGCTTTCAGGGGCTGCTTTTTTGTGCCAATTTGTATGGAAAATGTGTTTATGCCGGTATTCTGTTTAATCATTAAAGGCTCAGTAAGCCGACTGTAACGCAATGTAACTGTAATGTAGGAAACAGCTGATCGATATTTTTATATGAAAATTAGGTTACATTTTCACATAACAATATCGATCAGCTGTTTCCTACCATTGCAGTTTCATTACATTACAGTCGGCTAACTGAGCCTTAAGGCTGCATTGGAGGATAAATAGAGTAAAATTCTACCTGATGTTACCAGAAAACTTATCGAATCGATTAAAAATAAACTTTTGTCTAATATACGAGATATACTTCTGTTTACTTTCACTTGACGCGTAAAATAATGATAATATAATTAAAACTACATTTGTTTCTTATATGCCTTTGTTTTAGTTTCCCGTTTTAATATATTTTGTTTTACTTTCATTGTTAAAAATTTATCTAATATTCTTTTTTTACACCAATATTTATTTATAAATTATAATTAGTTTTTTCAAACTACATGTGGTGTTTACTTTCATTTGACGCTCACAGCATCTAATTCAACAGAAATTGGAAATTAGAAGTTTGTATGTCTTGATTACGCGACCTTAACATTAATTAAAAAAAAAATACATGCTTTACTAATAAAATGTAATTGTTCAAATAGTTTTGCCAACAAACAAATACATAAATGTTAAAAATAAACAATAACAATAAAAGTAGGAATTATAACAACAAACAAGTAAAAATTACAAATTAGACTTTATATGCTAAAAAAATATATAAAACAAGACTACTAAAATTTATTCTATTACCTCATATGAAAAGTATTAGAAATCACAGCTCAATACACGTGGAGCTATCTAAACTGCTTGCTTTAAGTCTTTTTTAGGAGAGTTTCTTACAAATGAAATATTTAAGTTAAATAACTTAATTGCTTGCTTAGATTAATATTCTTACAGATTTATTCAAATTTATGAATATCAAAAATACCACAAGCTTTAATTTAATTTAAGCGACTGAAATACTTGTTCGACATGATAATAATAGGCCATGTTGAAGGGTGTGGAAGTTACATATTGTCGGTTTAGAGTGTAAACCTGCTAAATCTACTTGCCGTTGGAAAGAGAAAGCGTCGCCACATCGACAGGCTAAAATATTTATTTTAATTTTAAACTCTTCATGTCGAACAAACTTATTGTAGCAGACTAATTTCTCAAGATACGATATGTATAGAAAAGGTTTTTTGTGAGCTAGCAGTTTTACACTCTAAGCCGACGATATTTAGTCCTAGTTTACACTATGCAAGTCTTATTGCTAAGGCCGAGTACAAACTGCGGCATTTTGTGGCAAATATGGCAAAAATAGCAGTAGGAACTAGTGGCAAACTTTGTCATTTCCGATATTTTTCGTTGTGTGGCATTACCACACAAACTGTTTACGCATCTGATGTGAACATATGTGAGAATAAGTTGGCTGCATTGCTAACACAAAAAGAAAATGTCAGCGTGTTGACATTTTGACATTGACGAAATGCAGAAAGAATTTTAAATGTGTGCGGGTGTACAAATTAAAAAAAAAAATGGAGAACGAAAAATCGCAGAAGCGTGTAAGCAAAATTCAAGCGTCATGGACTCATGATATGACGACACAGTTAATTCAGCGTGTAGAAGTTCGTGAGGCTGTGTGGAATCACCCATGTAGCTGTTTCTTAGATTTTCTAAATTTTTTCTTATTATTGATAAACACACGGTGGCACTAGCCAATTGAATAATTTTGCGATTATCCATTTGTATAAATATTAATTAAGGAACAATACGAAAAGAAAGTCTCACAATGTTAAAGCAAACGACACTAAATGTCATTATGTCAAAATTAGTTTTTGATGTAGACAATGATACCGTATTGCCATTTTTTAGGGATGGAGCTTTTTCCCGTCACAATCACAACAAAATTGTGTGTCATCGAAAAATTTGATGGGAACGGCACTGCACATATATGAAAATGACACCACAAAATGACAACACATGAAATGCCAGATGTGAACTCGGCCTAAGCTGATTAGTTTGTTAGGAAAGAGAGACGAGGGAAAAATAAAAGTTACTGTTCCCCTTGTCTCTCTCTCTCTCCATCAAACTAATCAGCTTAGCAATAAGACTTGCTTAGTGTAAATATGGACTTACGTATGTATGTACATTTTAACGTGACATCTGTGGAATAATTAAATGTTTATAGGCATATAGTATAATGTATTATTACCAATAACGAAGAAGGTTCTAATTTTGACATGAATTGTTAACAGAACTTAACAAAAAATCGTTAATCATTTTCGGCCTTATGTATAAGAAAAAATTGGCATGAAGTGAACCACAAGTGACGAAATTGAATTAGGTGTTAACGACTTCCTCCATACAATTTGACATTAAAAATGGGCGCATTACGTAGTTTTAACCCACTATACTAAGTCCTAGCGTGATTTTTAATGTGAAGTTTTATAGTGAGACAATTTTAAAGTTTTAGTTGAACTATAGTGAATTTTAATCAGAAATAATTTCTTAGTCGGGCTTAAGTTCAGTAATTTCAATTCTTGTTGAATGAAATATTTTTACTAATCAATGTGAAGTTTTATAGCAAAACTCTTTAATGACCATAATCTGTTAGTACCAACTAGAGATGGGCGCGTGTCGTGTTTTTTTTTTTCGTAACACCAACAAGCACGACTCAACACGAAGTGTTCGTGACAGAAAATCTGTTTTCGTGCGTGTTCGTGCCGTATCGTGTTGAGCTAAATTGACACGATAAACACGAAACGATTGTTGGTGTTAAAATATGTATGCATGAATTTCCCGTAAAGAAAAAATTTAATATTTTGTATCGTCAAACACGTAAAACAATCAAATTTGTTGATAGTGTAGGGGTCTCTTAAGCTTAAAGTTCTGAAATTAAACAAAAATATGTATCTATTTGAATATAAAGGGTCCGCCATCTAACGTCTTTTTTTCAACTAGTGAATGGTAACACTTATTCGTGAATGGTAACACTTAGCTCATGTCTGATTTGACAGATAATTAGTTTTATCCTTCCGCTGAACGAATATGGTTGTGTATACGCTTGAACAACGCTGGGAAATATTGCCTGCGATCGACTTACAGAAGATGCCGATTTTGCCAAAAAAAAAATCATCTTTTCAGATGAAGCTCATTTTGATCTTGGCGGGTATGTAAACAAGCAAAATTGTCGCATTTGGGGCACAGAAAACCCGCACGCATACATTGAAAAGCCGACGCACCCAAAACGAGTCACTGTTTGGTGCGGATTTTGGTCCAGAGGCAGAATTGGGCCAATGAGCAAGGAGCAAGGCCGTTACAGTCAATGGCGATCGTTATCGGGCCATGTTGAACGAATTTTTGTTCACAAAAATTGAAGAGTAGGATATTGGCAACATTTGGTTTCAACAGGACGGCGCTATGTAACACACAGCCGAAGCTACACTCGATGTTTTGCGCCCTGTTTTTGAAGATCGCATTATCAGCCGCAGAGCTGATGTCGTTTGGCCACCTCGGAGCTGCGATTTGACACCGTTGGACTATTATTTGTGGGATGCCGTCAAAGATAAGTGTTACGCCGACAAGCCAGAGGCAATTGACGCTTTAAAGGACAATATTCGTGAAGCCATTGGTGAAATACAGCTGCACACAATCGATAATGTGCTTAAAAATTGGACCGATCGTGTAGGCTACTGCATGGCCAGCCGAGGCAACCATTTGAATGAAATTATTTTTCATTATTAACCGGAAGAATTGTACTTTCAAATAAAAAAAGACATTTAAGAAAATATTCAGTAGTTTTTTTTTATAGCATTTTCAAAAAAAAAGTTATCAGGCGGACCCTTTAGATATGCTTTTTTTTAATTCAATTTGATTTCGTGCGTGTTGTGCAGTTTCGTGTTTTGAAAAAATTTCGCGTGCGTGTTTCCTACGTGTTGAAAAACTCAACACGCGCCCATCTCTAGTACCAACCCACCCCTATGAAACACTATTTTGACCTAACTGCAGTCTATACAACACCATTTGTGAAAACGAAATAAATGTACATATTTAAATCAAATGATTTTAGCATATATTAAACACACCTAATAGCCCGTTCAGCGTGCCACGAAATCAAGTAATTTCATGATTTCGACCGAAATCAAATTGAAAGTAAATAATTTCCCATACATTTTGACATATCAAAAATTAACTAATTTTACTTAATTTCAACGAAATCAATATGAAATTATAATGGACAACGCTGTTTTTGTATGAAAAACTCATTTTTTCCAACCATGAAGGTATTTACAACTACGAAAAGTGACTAAAAAAATTTCATGCGTCAATTTGGTTAGAAGTTGTTTGTTTTTTAATTCAATATAAAATAAAAATATGGGTAACAATCATTATATTGAAAAATATCATCATGTGAAAAGCTTATTTAAATGTTAAAAAGCCTTTATTCAACTGAAAATAATGCTGTAATGAATGCTGCAACCAATCAGATGTTTGCGAAATTAACTCAAGTGTCATTTAGTACCAGCATGAACACTTTTAATATCGTTCGTAATTTCATCTTGAAATTACTTGATTTCGTAGCACGCTGAACGCACTATAACTTAATTTCAATTCAAAAAAACGGAAAAAGTAACATAAGGGTACCCGGGTACCCGGTCATTGAGTAACGTATATTTTTTTGGTCATTGACCGTATGGTTAAGATCATGTACAAATAAATGGCAAAAGTATCAAATTTTGAGACGTCATAGCTCCGTCCAAAGTAAATTTATATCAAGTATATGCAACTACTCAGGTGATTCATTTTTTTCTCGTTTCGTGGCAATGCATGAATGTCAAAAGTTGTTTACAATTTGCGTACGCCATTTTGTTTTGTTTTGCTTTGTTATACACAATTGGGCATACTGACAACGTATGTGAAAAAGTTGAAATAAATTTTTACTTAAAAAATGTGTTACAAAACATTTAAAAATAATTATATTTAATTATTAAGGTACATATGTATCTTCTATTATACTTATTTCACATATTAAAGGTTTATCAATTGATAAAATTACTTTGGTTTTGTCTATCCATACATTTTCTTTTTGTTGTTTGCAGATCTGGGACTATTGCATTAAATAAGCAAATGCAGTGACCATTTTACCACAATAAACTAAATCAATGCAAATGCAAATTTATTACATTAGCACTAATTTTAATAATATTAGTGCAATTTTTTTTTTGCATTTTACTAAAATCCCTTCATCTAAGAGGAAAAATCATATCACTACGTTTTTTATAATTTTTCGAGAGAAAGACAAAACTTGATGAAATTGTTCCAAGCGGTAGTATTTTTCGTTTATAAAATCACCATTTTTTAAGATATAACTTTACAATAAACGAAAACCTAAGTTCTGATCTTTTTTCAATTGCACGGTTTTTCATATAAGCTCGAGATGCAACGTACTTGAAGTGTGAAACTTTTTAATTTTTTTCAATTGGTTCTGAAATCTAGTTTGTATTTATATTGACAATTTTCCTTTTCTTTAATTTGTACGTACATACTTATAAAAGTGCCCTCAATGAACTTTAGTGTATTTTATATTTTTTATTTGTGCTGTCTCCTAAAAATATTTTCACGTTTTATTCAATTTTACTGTGTACAATATGTGATAGTGCAATAATATTGCATCACTTCATGATGTGCTTAGTGGCAATACAAAATTAGTGTATTTTTTATCATGCGATTAGCTGCTAATGCAATATTAATCTATTACTTTTAAGAGATTTTATTTAAGTGCAAAAAATAGTGCACTACAAGCATCAAATTTAAATTTGCACTAAAATTTTTGCTTTTTAATCAGTGTTTATGCAAAAGTAATGCAAGTTGCCCAGGTCTGGTTGTATACATCTGTTTTTGACATTCATCCATTATTCTTACACAAACAAATCGCCTGTTGTTTTTGTACTTTCTTAGTTGTTGTAGACCTGCATATACTTTATATAAATATGCTTTGGCTCCGTCCTTAAACAATTCGGAATTTGATTCTGCCGAACCGTGTTTTGACTGCACAAATTCGTTAAAAACAAATAACCAAAAATTGCCAATTCAACAACGATTTTTTCTAAAAAAAATCTTCAGAAAAATCTAAATTTAGAGAGATAAGAACTGAGTTGGAATTGCTGTGTACAGAAAATAGGAACCAATTGGTATTTTTGAAGTCAGAAAAAAGTCTTATTCCTTGAGCAAGGAAAGAAATCACCAGCATTTTTGAAAACAATTATTTACAATTACATACTTTTTTTTCCTCACGAGCATTATTGACTTGTAATGCTGATTGACTTCACACGGTCATATCCTCTTAGTTGTTTACCTTCTTTGTCTCTATCTAGCATTCTATTTTTTTAATTATTCTTTTTTTCTTTAATCTAAAACTTTATCATTCAAATCAACTGTCAATGTCAAATATCGCATAAGAAAATATTTACTATGGTTTAAATTAGAAAACAAAAACTTGTTTTTTTTCATCTTCCTCATTTTTACATAAACTATTTTTATAAGAATAATAAATGAAGTTTTGGTAAAACCGAAAACGTTAAAAGACCTTACTTAATGTTTTTTTTTAAAAGCTTAATTAAATTCATAAACCATGATGACAATTTGTTGAAATAGAAATGTTTATGAATGAGTGCTTAGAAAATATAATACAGTGTATTTAAAATATTAACTGCCAGTTTATAGCAGACATGTAAAAAATTCTCGTCTGACTATTTACAAACACAAAATTTTGAGTGCTTTGTTTTTGTTTGCAATATAAACAGACAGACGAGAATTTTTACATGTCTTCTATAAACTGGCAGTAAGTTTTATAATATTTTATAAATGCAATTTTTTGGGTTTTTTGAGTATGTACTCGAATATGGAAGTTTATGCTTTATTGGGATAAAAGAAATGTTTTTTTTTTGTATAGAAAAATCATTCAATTCATTCTCGATCGCAAGTAAAATTACTTTTATTTCTTATATTGCGAATCAGCTTTTAAAAAAGAAATTTTGCTTTTTGGTATGAATTCAATCAACATTTTTTGTTTGTTGTATTAAAACATGTATTAAATGGTTCATTTTATAAAGTCATTACTATAAATAAAATATATGCATATTGTTTTAATTGATATTTAAGCAGTCGAAACAGAAATTAACTTGAATTTGATTTTTTCAAAGAGGTTAAATTAATTAATAAGCTGTCGACTACATGTTTAAGCTTATTTAGATTTGAAATATAATAGAAATGTTAAAACTTGTCACAATTAGTTCACTACGAATTTAACAAACAATTTTACTGCATCTACCGTGTTCGTCCGTTATAGATAAAAGAAAAATAATGACGATAAAAAAATAATAAACATTTGTTAGACGGGTAAACTACTCGTAAATGGGCAGTTACACACTAATAGGCAGACGGACGGACATTCGGTCTAAAATGCACGCAATATTTTTGTTATGGGATTTAAATACTAAATATACATACATCCATCCATCCATACATACATATGTATATCAGACATAAGTGTACAAATAAATGGCAAAAGTACCAAATTTTGAGACTTCATAGCTCCGTCCTTAAACAATTCGGAATTTGATTCTGCCGAACCGTGTAGTCAAAAGGCACTAATTCGTTAAAAACAAATAACCAAAAATTGCCAATTCAACAATAGTTTTTTCTAAAAAAAATCTTCAAGAAAATCTAAATTTAGAGAGATAAGAGCTGAGTTGGAATTGCTGTGGACAGAAAATAGGAACCAATTGGTATATTTGAAGTCAAAAAAATTGTCTTCCATATTTAATTCTTTGAAAAGAAGTCACTAAGTTTACACAGTTTCTGTACGACTATATTATTACCTGTAATGTTTATTTAACACAGTCTTCTGTTAAAATACCCTGTTGAAAGCAGTTTTGTCCCCCAGCTACCATGAGTGAAATTTATTGACAAACTGCTCCTAAATAAATAAAATAAAAAGTGACCAAACGCTTTTGAATATTCAATTCTTAACTGCTACAACCACCAACAACCAACCAACCACCAGTGCAAAAGACCGTGATCAGCGTTGCCAGCAAATATTGATGCAGAAATGCTAAATCGTTAAAAAATTTCCGCTTAAATGTTCTATAGAAGCAAAACGAATGCAAGATTTTACATTTATAGATTTCTTTTAATTTTTCCATGAATACTTTAAAATTACAATGAGTGACAAAACTAACAAAAAATTTTGATACTTTTAAGGAGACCTATCTTGTAGAGCTCTCGAGTAGATAACTAGATTAAGCCATCGAAATCGAAAGTTGTATATGAAATAAGATTTTTTATTTATTTATTTAATACCAATAACTTAGCCATTGCAGGCCATAGACGGTTACAAATTTCTACTAAAAATTATTTTACTTTTGAGAATCTGTGTATAAAAGTAATAAAAAAAAATGATGAACATTTTTTTTTCAACTTCTGCGCCTTTTTTTTGCAATAATTTATTTCAAATACTATTTCTTTTTATTTTATAAATATAAATAAAGATCAAGCCATAATAAATTTACAAATAAAACCATTCACTATACCGGAAAATAAAAACTGTTCTAAAAAAAAATCTGCTGAAAAATTATTTGTCCGGTGTTTTAAACATTTTATAAAAGATAATCGTGTATGTTCTTTCTGTAAACTGAATCGTTGTTAAAAGCGAGAAATTTTCAAAAACGACTAAATATCTATTTGGTATTCTACAAATTACTCGATATGCTGACATTCGGAATTAAATTCGAATAAAATATTTGAACGTTAAAGTCAGCTGTCAATAACAGAAATAACATTTTAAATAAAAAAAAGCATCTAAAATGTCCGGCTTCAAAACTTTGAAAAAAAAGTATTGAAAATCATACAAATAAAATTTCGTGAGACAACTTTTTTTTTAATTTTTAGTTGAACTATAGTGAATTTTAATCAGAAATAATTTCTTAGTCGGGCTTAAGTTCAGTAATTTCAATTCTTGTTGAATGAAATATTTTTACTAATTAATATAGAGTTTCTAAAGAAGAGAGGAAATATTAAATTAGACTTTTTATTAGCTGGGGGAAATACCGATATTTTTATGTGAAGCCACGCACTTTATCAGCCACCCAAGTCTATCTACTGGGGTAGAGATTGTTATTAACATCAGCTATTTAACGCAAATTTTCAATGAAATGGAATATGAGAAATGCTTATATTGTGTATATTGATTTACCTTTGGTAAATACATTTGTAAGGCCGGGTTTCCATTGGAGTGCCATGTGCCACACATGAGTAAAAATAACGTAACCACTAATTAATTAATTAATTTAAACTGTTTGCAATCATGTTGGATTCTATAAAATTGTCTATTAGTTATGTATGAAACTGTTTAACTTAATAAATACGTGTCTGAATCAAACAGTTTTTCATTAGTAATTAGTGGTTATGTTATTTTTACTCATGTGTGGCACAAGGCACACCGATGGAAACCCGGCCTAAGTGTATCACTATTAATTTTTTTTCTGTTTATCCGTTTTCTCATTTTTTCTATTCAGGTTAGCACGAAGTTATATCACTCTACCTAAGTATGTTTAACTATTCTTGCTTATCTTTTACGATCATTACATTATTTCTGATTCAAATAAATTTTCTTCATACTTGAAGCAAAACTGTGAACAAACGTTAGTGTTTATTTCAAATAAATTTTTCACACTTAAATGTATGAGAAAATTAATGTAAGTTGGTTATAGTTGGGTTATAAAATATCTCAAAAACGAGAAATTTACTTGGATTTAATTTACAGAATAGCAAAAATTCTAAAGTGGCAACAATGACCGTCATCAAAACTCGCTCTTTTACTGAATTGAGTTGGCTTCATTTTCATTTTTATTACAATAATTTGTTTGCCAAACTCTCATTCATTCATACATTTATTTACTCATGCACTTAGTCATTCATTTATCCATGTACATATGTATGTATACTCGTATACATATGTATGTATTTTTGTTTTCACTATTCGTATATGGCGCATGAAGATACTTAAATCCAGATAAAAACATTTCTTGTTTCCAAAACTTTAATTTATGTTGCGCCGGCGTAACATAAAAAGAAAAAAAATTATACCAACATGTATATATTGCATACTAAATCATAAACAGTCACAACTCAAAATTATCAAAATGGTTTCGTTATTTCATAAAGTTGTTCTCCCAACAAATCTCTAGCGGCCGCAAAAATTTTTTGTTTATTTCGATAGAAGAACATCTAATGTATCGAAAAATGCAAAAATTTCGATTTAAAAAAACAATGAGTTGGGGCCTTTCTATATTAAGGTAACGTTATGTAACTTCACTTCACTTCAGAAACAAAAAAAGTTTTAAAATGAAACTACAAGTAGTTTTTGTCATTCTGTAGATAACGTTGCAATGAAACAATTCTTTTAAGATTCAGCATTTAAAACAAATTTAGGGTGTAGTTAGTCATTGCACACAAACACAAACAAAAACAAAAATTATTTATGACCAGCACAAGAAAACAAAATCAACAACAACAACAACAACAACAACAAAACATTACTGGGTGCTGTTCACACGTTGAACAAATAAATGATCAAAGGAAGTAAAATTTTTCGTTCAAATAATAAATATTGTGTTCTTGCACGGAAGTCAGTATGTTATTTTAATTATCGAATTTATGCTTTTTCCAGATTACATACATAAATATCCAATTTAGCATGAAATAGTGTTTGCTTGTTGGGTTTGTCAGTTTGTAAAAGTGTATCTAAATTGAAATGAAATTTATGTTCTTACACAAAATTAGTTTGATTTACATACATACGTATGTATGTATGAATGAATATGTATGTAAGTCACATACAAAATCGCATACATTATTACACTCCCATTTTTCCAGCTCAAATTTGAAACTAGTAATATGCAGTTTATACAATTTTTCCAATATAGGACTTTGTCTTATTTCAGTATTTATTTTCATTTTCATTATTGTTTGGCTGACTGACTGCTAAGAAGTGGTAACAAGGAAATATTTTACATAACGCTAATAAATCATTTATGTTTAAATTAAGTCGACAGACAATTAAAAATCGTTTCGGCTACGCATTTGTTTCAAAAATAAGTAAACGCAAGGAAATTTATAAAATAAATGACTCAAAAATGTTTCAATACTCCATTTAGCCCCAATGATAAATCGTCGGGTAAGAGATGGAAAGTAAATGATTTTATTTTACATTTTGAGATGAGGGCTCCCTTGGTCATTAGTTCCCCTGACACATCTTTTTTTGTTGGGATTTTAGCCACAAAAGCGATTTATTCCTGTATTCCATGTAATCTAAATAAGCTGAAGTTTGATAACTAAAAGCAAATGATGCAAGAGGAATGTTGGTAAAAGTACAGTTGGGTTCAATTCAATTCTTGTTATAGAAAGTTATTGATTTTACCCCAATTTTCCAAAATCGAGTTTTCATCATATTTCGACGTTTTTAGCTCCTGGAAGTCGATACTGGCTACTTTCGCTAGTTTGCCCATATGGATCTGTGTATGTAGGTATGTAAACATCCCACTTCACCAAGACTTTCGTTAATGACAAAAACTAAAACTATCGAGAATGATACTCAAAGTCAATCGAAAAAAGTTTACCTGTCCCTCAGTTTTGTTCCAAAAAACATTAGATTTCGAAGGTTCGCTACCAATATCAAAATTGAGCCAATACCAAACTAATTTCGATATCGCAAAAAGGCAACAAAAAAAGTAAAAAAAAGTAATATTATTTTATAATTTATTTTATTTATTTTTTAACCCCCATATGCAAAAAAAGATTAACGTGTGCTTGAAATTTACAATAAAACAAAATATCCATAAAAAACCCGGTTTCAACGTACACTTCAAGCACACGTTACTGTTTTTGCATAAGGGGGTAATTCTTTAACTTACGCTGCAGGCTTTGAACACGGTACCTCCATTCTAACAGTCTAGCACACATTCACTGGGCTATTGTCACACGTTCGAGAAACTATCGAGAAAAGTTTGCGTTAGCGAACATTCGAATTTTTTTTAGATTCGCGAACAAATATCGAACAATATTGTTTCGAAATTTCTTCGTTTTAGTGAGCATTCGTTTATATCGCATTTCAGGTCAAGTGGGTGGGTGCCCTGTGGCTGAGTGGTAGCGATGATATCCTCTCCCGCCATATACCCTGCGTGTTTTCTGCAGACAAGCTAATCGCTTTGCGGGTTGTTTAAAAAAAAAAATAACTTAAGAACAAGTCAGCGGAGATGTTGAGTTCTTAAATGTCTTGAGGTAGTGACCCTCAAAATTTTTCGAAAATAACATTTCCACAAACTTTTGTTTAATAAAATTTTAAACTACTATGCTGACCCATTTCGAAGTCTAATCAGCTCTAAACCTCAAAAGGACACGTCGATTGCTGCCGATTTGATTATAGTCCGGTGATTCGTTCGTAAGATAGATATATAGGGTGTTTTTTTTATAGAGTGACACAAGTTTAAATCATAATAAAACAACGAAATATATTTTTAATATCAATGAAACGGGCTTTATTGGAAAGAAAATTTTATGAAATTATTTTCTTTTAGTTACATTGTTGTATTACCATCGTTGTTGCATGTCGGGTTGTTGTGTCTTCGCTTCGTCGTACTGGCATCTTACGTTCCTGTGGAAATACCAGTATGATCGCACATTTTCTCCAGGCGTAGTACTCTTCACTGTTGTGGTACTGTGATTTGTTCTTCCGGCTATGCTCGTCGCGGCGTGGATTCTTTTGTGAACTCAGTACTACTTGCGACAACAACGCAAACAAAAAGAAAACAAAATTAGTACCATCACCTTATCCCGTCCAGTATAGGAAATCTTCGACGACAGAGTGTTGGTGTTATATAGGGTGTTTTTTAGAGGTATAGAACTTCGAATTGAAATAAAACACAAGAAAATCGTTTTAATGTCCATCAATTTGGCTTTATTGGAAGGATAATTTTATGCCATTAACGTTTAAATATGATTTCGGGCATGTGGCCGCCGCGGCTGGCTCGAATAAAGCCAATTCTACAGGTCCAATTTTCAACCACTTTTTCGAGCATATGGGGCCGTATGTTGGCAATAACGCCACGAATGTTGGCTTCCAAGTCCCCTAACGTTTCTGGTTTGTTGGCGTAGACGAGCGACTTCACATATCCCCAAAGAAAATAATCCAATGGTGTCAAATCACACGATCTTGGTGGCCAATTGACCGGTTAACCGAATTAATTGCTCTGATGGACGATTATGTCGACCATAAAATGGACGGAGCTTGCGGTAAACTTCGCGAACTGAACCATTATTTTCGAAATAAATTTGCACGATTTGCAAGCGTTGTTCTTTTGTCAACCTGTTCATGATGAAATGGCAAACCAAACTAAATATTAATCACTTGACAGCTGACAAAATGGCCGCCAGTTAAAAAAGTGATGCCAACTTAAAGTTCTATACCTCAATAAAAAACACCCTATACAATCTAAAGTTAGCACCCCTAATGGATTGTATCTTTACGGATACCAATCCCCATAATGGCAACTTCGGAGAAATGTCTGAAGTGTCCCTGTACATCCTGGACGAAAAATTTCGAAAAACTCCTTTTTTTTCTCCTAATAACATAAAAAGTATTATTCCAATCGATTTGAGATTTTGAGATATTCACTGATTTTTACAGACATTAAAGTGCTTTGGGTACCGCAAATGTGACCAAAATATGTGTTTTACCGGGAAGTTTAAGAGATGACCGGGCAAGGTCAAACGATTCCCATATTTTTTGCACTGATTTTTTCTTATCACATTTTATACTTCCAATATCAAATTTAAATAAGTACAATTTTATAGCACTTTGTCTAAAGGCCCCTATTTGTGGCCCAGATTTTTATTTGCAGCCTTCTTTTTTCGGTTGTAGCTTAACTTACGTTTTAATTTGTTAACATAACATCCTTTCACTGCTGAATGCATATTGCCAACTCAATTCATTCGCAAATCGATTTGAATTGATTAACACAATCATATTAAATTATATTCCAATGATATACTCGTACGATTGTGGAAGTAAAATAAATGTCAGGTTTTTTGTTTTTATTAAATGAATGAATGAATGAGTGTATGTCTGTCTGTCTGTCTGTCTGATTGTTAAAGCAATTTTTGTTACGCCAAGTAAAAAAAATGCGGCAAATATTAAACCGTATGCATGCGAATTATGTGATACAGATATTTAAAAATAAAAACTTTCATTTTTGTATTCCCTAACTTTGCTTATCAAATAGTTGTTTTTTTTATCTCTGCTAAACCAAATTTTACCAAAAAATAAAAATCTTGTTTTTGTGCTTATTTATCATTCTGTTTTCCCCTGTAAAACACGAAAATAGATAAAAAACTCCCAAATATCAATTCCAGCTGTCATCTTTCACAAAAAAAAAAATAAATAAATTTAAAAGAAAAACCAACGGAGACATTTTATTTATCTAAAATCTAATGAACTACAATTTTGATAAAAACGGGAACAAATGCTATAAAATAAATCATAAAGCTCAGTCTTTCCACCAAATAGAAAAACAATCTTAAATCATCATTTGAATGTCAATTTAAAATATGTGTATTTTTTTCACTTAATTTTGGTTTCGTTTTTATTTCCCCATGCATCTCGCTTTTTTTTCATCCATAAAAATGTTAAGTTAAATATTGTCAACTGAACAGTTTGACATACAAACAAAAAAAAAAAAAAACGACTAGAACAACTAAAACATGTGTCAAACCAGCCATTTATTATATGCACAATAGACATAAAAAGTGGACGCCACACAAATTTAGTCTTATTTTTTTTAAGTAGAATTTAACAAAAAAAAAAAAAAAAAAAACAAAGAATGTTGAATGCATGATTTTATATTGAATTACACATTAATCACGCTTTATTTCTTTTTTTTATTTCGACTCTGTAAAGAACTTTATGTCGAAAATTGTGTATTTAGATTATGCGAAGGTTGTGCGTGACTTACTCCCAAATATTCGAATTTTCGAATAAACATAATATGTTTGTATGTTCTTGGCATATACATACATACATATAACGATAATATACATGAAAAAATATTGCCAATTTATTTAATTGAGAGTATAGGGAGATAATGCAATTATTTGTTATAATACAACAGGATATTCCTCAAATTCGCTTCAACTTTTTGACCCTCAGGGCATAAGATAGCGGGTTACCTACCCGCTCTGTTCTGAGAAATGTTCCGATTTATATGTATAATATGAAGAGTCGTTGCCATATTTATCACTCATGGCATCATCATGGAAGCGGTCACCATGCTTCGCAGTCACTAAGAATAGTGGATTTTGCACAAAATATTAAAATAAATTCAGTAAATTACTACTTTGACTCGCACGCGAAGGATTCCCTACGGACACTACATATGTAATACTATACGAGGGTTAGCTATAATAAACCATAGGTAAATCAATAATTGTATATACAATATAATCATTTCTCATATTCCATTTCATTAAAAATTTGCGTTAAATGGCTGATGTTAATAAGAATCTCTACCCCAGTAGATAGACTTAAGTGCTGATGAAGTGCGTGGCTGCACAGAAAAATATCGGTATTTCCCCCAGCTAATAAAACGTCTAGTTTAATTTTTCTGCTCTTCTTTAGAAACTTACGTTAATTAATAAAAAACCATTTCAGTTTAAAATTTTTTAACGCACTAGTAATCCCAAATTATTATTTTACTTACCATTTCATTCAATAAGAATTTAAATTACTGAACTTAAGCCCGATTAAGAAATTATTTCTGATTATAATAAACATAACGAAAATTTATCGACTTCGCTATTCAGTAACATATTTTAACGATATTCGCTGTTGGTTGAAGTAAAAAAAAAGGGAAAATAACAAGCTCAAATTCATTTAGTTTTTCTTTAATTCTTCTTTGTGCTTCTCGCTTATTTTGTACATGGCGCGTAAAACACAGCTGTACATTATCGTCAAAAAGAAATTACAGAATCACACTTACGTTACCGAAAACGAATAAATATTACGATTTTCGGTTCGCAAAAAGTTATTGAATACAAGTACTGATGTAGACATTTTTTAAAAAAGTTTAAATTTTATTTTTGGTTTTTGGCGATTTTCTTAGTATTGGTGATTTTTCTTAGTTTATCGCTTGTTTTCGTTTTTCAGATTAGGTTTTTGGCGTTTTTTCGTTTTCGGCGATTTTTTTAGTTTTAGCAATTTTTTTAGTTTTGGCGTTTTTTTTTGATTTTTTTTGTTTTGGCGATTTTTTCGGTTTTGTGATTTTTTATTTTGTCATATTTTTGGTTTACCGTTTTTAAAAATTTCAAGAGTTTACCGCGTTCTTGGCGATTTTTTCTGTTTTCGGCGATTTTTTTTTTAGTTTTAGCAATTTTTTTATTGTTGGCGTTTTTTTTGATTTTTTAGATTTTTTGTTTGTTTTGGCGATTTTTTCGGTTTTGTGATTTTTTATTTTGGCATATTTTTAGTTTACCGTTTTTAAAAATTTCAAGAGTTTACCGCGT
This sequence comes from Nowickia ferox, assembly GCA_936439885.1. Classification (NCBI taxonomy): domain Eukaryota; kingdom Metazoa; phylum Arthropoda; class Insecta; order Diptera; family Tachinidae; genus Nowickia; species Nowickia ferox. Next base: position 112,100,726 of record OW387024.1, on the reverse strand, counting down.
TTTTTATTTGATATAAGCGATATTCTCGGTTTTCGGCGATTTATTTTAATTGCTGCAATTTTTTAGTTTTGCAGCTTTTTTTTCGTTTTGGAGAGTTTTTTCGATTTTTTGGGGTTCTTTCGTTTAGGCGATTTGTTTTATATTGGATTTTTTTTAGTTTAAGCGTTTTTGAAAATTTCAAGAGTTTGCCTCTTACGGTTTCCAAGATACAGCGAGTTGTCAAATTTACATTAAGTGATAGAAAACCCTTTACTTTTGATATTTTTAAATTTCAGTGTTAATTGTTGTAGGCTGCATAAAAATACACTTACTTTGCAAATTTTAAGTGTCTATAAGTAATTGTCTGTATATTACATTAGGATTTCAACAACTCCCTTTAATTTTTAACTGTCATATATTTGTTGTTGTAGCGGCCAAAGTTTTATATAAAGGGTCCGCCATCTAACGTTTTTTTTCAACTAGTGCTTATTTCGTGAATGGTAACACTTAGCTCATGTCTGATTTGACAGATAATTAGTTTTATCCTTCCGCTGAACGAATATGGTTGTGTATACGCTTGAACAACGCTGGGAAATATTGCCTGCGATCGACTTACAGAAGATGCCGATTTTGCCAAAAAAAAATCATCTTTTCAGATGAAGCTCATTTTGATCTTGGCGGGTATGTAAACAAGCAAAATTGTCGCATTTGGGGCGCAGAAAGCCTGCCCGCACGCATACATTGAAAAGCCGACACACCCAAAACGAGTCACTGTTTGGTGCGGATTTTGGTCCAGAGGCATAATTGGGTCAATGAGCAAGGAGTGGCCGTTACAGTCAATGGCGATCGTTATCGGGCCATGTTGAACGAATTGTTGTTCACAAAAATTGAAGAGGAGGATATTGGCAACATTTGGTTTCAACAGGACGGCGCTACGTGCCACACAGCCGAAGCTACACTCGATGTTTTGCGCCCTGTTTTAAAAAAAGAAAAAGTTGTCTGTCGGACCCTTTACATATGTTGTGAAAATTTCAGGTCCTTAGCTCTTACGGTAGATAGACGAACATCGTACAAATAACTTTTTGTATTATTGCAAGCACTTTATAGTTTAATCTAGAAATAGTCCTATTACATATTTTGAAGAAGTAATTTTTAAATGAGTTTGTTTAATCGACCTTTTCTTAACATAATTAGTATGCACATGGTTTAAAAAAAAAAAATAACAAACAACTCATTAGTTAAAAGTGGTGCAAAAAGTAAATCAAACTATTTTGCTTTGCTAAGAATTAAAACTTTATTTCTATATGAAAAAATACTCCTTCCTATTGCTTTGAACACAACTGTACCTCCAACATTTTCATGTCTAACAGAGCTGCGTTATCTCAGATTAACATACTATGTACCTCGCTTACTGAATTTGGTTTGTGTCTCGGCTTATAAATTTCGAAATTATCCTCAAATTTACGACAAAAATTTTAACATTTAGCGATTTTCAGCGTTTTTGGCAACTTTTTCTTGTAAATAAGGCCACATCTCCACATTATAAAGAATAATTTTTTCATAACGCAGAGAACCCCCCGGTATCAATACATGACCTCCAAGTTTTGTATCGCATTGCAATGCAAACTTTGAGACGAATTCGTTTTGCATATTTATTTATTTCATTAGTATCTATGGCACTCTAAAACCAAGATATTGTCAATATAATTAATAAAAAAATATATACATACATACATAAGTATGTGTTTACATACAAGTATAATAAATAATACCATAAAAACGTCTACATATTTAGTTATCGATATGTTTACTATTTATTACTGCTGTTGTTGCAGCAGCTGCTGCTGCTGACGCTGTTTGCCATTTATAACAAAGTTGTCATTATTTTGTTAATATTTGGAAACAAATTCCAAAATTAATAGCAAGTTGTTGTGCATATAAGTTTTGTCTTGAATTTATATAAAAATGTATAGTATGTTCTATTGAAGAATAAAATAAAATAAATCAACAATAAATACTAATGCTTAATACATTTATTTATATACATATATTTTTTAATTTGTGTTTCTGGAACAAACATGTACAATGTGCAATGTTCAAATTGATTTGAGGTAAACCGCACAATAGCACTAGTGTATATTGTATGCAGTTTCAGTAGCAATAAATGACATCTCAGCTGCAGGCAGGCAGGCAGGCAGGCAGGCAAGTAGTAAATCGGCGACATTTTTCAATTGCAAAATTTCAAACTCTGAAAAGTAGGTGGTCGTCGTATTAAAACGAACAATCGATATTACGATTTACTTTTGTTTTGTGTTTGTTCTAAGTTTTAAATTTAAATTTACTTGGGGGTAATAAATCAGTGAAAGTTTAAACGCTGGCTTAGTTGAACTAAACTCAAATTTATATGTGGTTTAAACTCATCAGGAGTAAATCAGAATTATACCTTACCTGTAGCTTAAAAAATAATATTGTGGCAGCAGTAGAATAAATTAAAAAAAAACAGCTGTTTTGCAGTAGGCCATCAATTCTTTGTGCAATCAAAAAGTTAAAAAATTTAAATAAAGGTCGAAATTTTACTGAGCAAGAAATTATGGGCCAATTTCACGATGTCGACAACGTTCGACTTGTCGCACACTTACATACATTCAAAAGAAAAACAAATTTTCATATTTTGTTGTTTCAAATGTAAGTGTGCGACAAGTCGAACGTTGTCGACATCGTGAAGCGAAAGTTTTTTATTTCCTCTGGCTTTACTTTTTTTTAATGAGCAATTGCAACAACAAAATTCAAATAAATTTTTCCTCTAAATTAACAAAAACTCATGTGACATTCTCATTGAGGAAAAAAGCGAAAAATAAAATTAAGGTCAGGAATGTTTTTTGACAGAAAAAAGAAGTTAAATAAATTATGAGAATGCATATACCAAGTGCTTTGTTATTAGTGCGTCTGTATTGATTTAAAAAGAACAATCACGTATAACAATATTTAATTAATTAATTAAGTTCAAAATGCAGGTTTATCAAAAGATGAGTAGTGCGATTCAGTAACTTTTAACGATCCGACAATCGTAATTTTTGTCTATGCATTTTGTCGCTTGCAATTGTGCGATTGTGTGATGCTGTAACTTCTTTTTAACGATAGTACGCAGCTAATATTTTCTGTTGATTTTTGTCGATAAAATGAACAGCACATAAATTATTGTTACCGGCGAATATCGCTAAAAATGTTACTGAATAGCAAATTCGATAACTTTTAGTGAATCGCACTGCACGTTAAAATGAAAAAGACGAAAAAGAAATTTAATAAATATATGTACGAGTACATACATATTTATCTGAAGTGAAATTCAAGTGTAAAATAAAAAGTTTGTGCATCTTGGTATGTGGCTGACGAGGAATGAATGTAAACAATATTTTGAGGATTTATTCCCTTTAATCTGTTTCAAGTTTACAAAACACAAAGCGAATGTTTGAAATTTTAACTCCCATCTGTATGAAAACGTTTTTGGTTATTTTCGAAATTTCGAACTTAATTTCGAATTCGTGTAAAAAGCCATATTCGAAACCATATTCGAAAAATATAAACTACATCGCCTGTCGTAAAGCAGCTCTGGGCGAGTCAACATCAAGCATCGTTGGCAATTATCTCTTAAGTGCAACCAGGCCACTGTTGTTTATTGGCCTTCGAGAGTTTTGCGTCTCACTCGCACTGGTTGACTGATCTGCCACGGATAACCGTATATTCTTGCGGTTCTTCTGTGGAATTTCTTTACCAACCACGTTGCTACTTCCTATGTGAAGGCATAGCTCGTGTATAGTCAGTCACAAAAGTTTTTTTAAAAATAATGTTAATAACATCTTGGGCAGATGGTCTAGTTACTCCGCCCGTATTTTTGTAACCATATTATGCACATTTACTTTGTATAATATGTATAAATAAATAAGTAAATTATATCGAATTGTCGAAAATAGTCTGCTCAACTATGGATTGCTATAGGGTGTTTTTTATTGAGGTATAGAATTTTAAGTTGGCATCACTTTTTTAACTGGCGGCCATTTTGTCAGCTGTCAAGTGATTAATATTTAGTTTGGTTTGCCATTTCATCACGAACAGGTTGACAAAAGAACAACGCTTGCAAATCGTGCAAATTTATTTCGAAAATAATGGTTCAGTTCGCGAAGTTTACCGCAAGCTCCGTCCATTTTATGGTCGACATAATCGTCCATCAGAGCAATTAATTCGGTTAACTTGTCAATTGGCCACCAAGATCGTGTGATTTGACACCATTGGATTATTTTCTTTGGGGATATGTGAAGTCGCTCGTCTACGCCACCAAACCAGAAACGTTAGGGGACTTGGAAGCCAACATTCGTGGCGTTATTGCCAACATACGGCCCCATATGCTCGAAAAAGTGGTTGAAAATTGGACCTGTAGAATTGGCTTTATTCGAGCCAGCCGCGGCGGCCACATGCCCGAAATCATATTTAAACGTTAATGGCATAAAATTATCCTTCCAATAAAGCCAAATTGATGGACATTAAAACGATTCTCTTGTGTTTTATTTCAATTCGAAGTTCTATACCTCTAAAAAAACACCCTATAGTTTAATTTCTCGGTGTATTAAGGCGCCAAAATTAAAAAAAAAAAAATACGAACGACAAAGTTAAAATATTTTGGTGTACTCGTTTGCCTACATATGTCGTCTTGAAATTTTATTATTTATTTATTTACTTGATATTAAAATTATATAAAATATAACAATAATATATACATTGATAGCACTGGCTGCCAAGGCCATCGACTAATTAAAATTTTAATTTACTGCCAGTTTATCAACAACCCCGTTACCTAATTCACTTAATTGTTAGATTTTCTTATAAATTCTTAAATAATTCTATTGAAATTCCGTTATGACCTTCCGTTATAAACAAAATTATGAATATCAAATGCCTTTGTCTCATGGTAATAGTTTGCTAGAGAATCAGAAATGAAATTAATATGCTGGCGATAACAAATTTCCAAATTTCCAGACTCTTTGAATGAAATACATAAACATAATCGTAAATAAATCTTTTATGAAAGCTAAAAGAACACCACAAACACGTTGCGAGTATAATTTTCCATCGCATTGTTCTGGGCAAATGAGTGACTGGCCTGCGACCAAAAACATGAACCTGCTGCTCAATACATTGCACATGCATTTGCTGGTCGAAAGAATTTTTACTCTTTTTAAAATAAATTTTCCTTAAACTGACCAACAGTAACAACAACACCAAAGACAACAACAACATTATTGTTTTGCAACTACGATGACAATAACTGCAACATTCTTGAATGTTGTATGCAGCTTGCAGTATGCTGTGCCACAACATGTGTGTGCTAAATAAAAAATATTTGTACGTTAAAGCGATTTTTTTCATTTTTTGCAAAAAAAAAAAATAAAAGAAGAAAACTAAAAGCAAAAATGCCTGTTTTATTTTGTTGCTAAAAATAAAAGTTAAGAGAGTAACAAAAAAAAAAAATGCAAGTGTCTTTTTTCCCTGTTGCCTTTGTGGTTTTCAAAATTATTTATATTTTTGTTGTGCCAGGTATGTACCACAAATGGCCCTGCTGTTAAATTAAGAAGTATTATATTGGGTGTTTTTTATTGAGGGATAGAACTTTAAGTTGGCATCACTTTTTTAACTGGCGGCCATTTGGTCAGCTGTCAAGTGATTAATATTTAGTTTGGTTTGCCATTTCATCATGAACAGGTTGACAAAAGAACAACGCTTGCAAATCGTGCAAATTTATTTCGAAAATAATGGTTCAGTTCGCGAAGTTTACCGCAAGCTCCGTCCATTTTATGGTCGACATAATCGTCCATCAGAGCAATTAATTCGGTTAACCATGGATCGTTTTCGCACTGGCCACAAAGATCATGTGATTTGACACCATTGGATTATTTTCTTTGGGGATATGTGAAGTCGCTCGTCTACGCCAACAAACCAGAAACGTTAGGGGACTTGGAAGCCAACATTCGTGGCGTTATTGCCAACATACGGCCCCATATGCTCGAAAAAGTGGTTAAAAATTGGACCTGTAGAATTGGCTTTATTCGAGCCAGCTGCGGCGGCCACATGCCCGAAATCATATTTAAACGTTAATGGCATAAAATTATCCTTCCAATAAAGCCAAATTGATGGACATTAAAACGATTTTCTTGTGTTTTATTTCAATTCGAAGTTCTATACCTCTAAAAAAACACCCTTTACAAAACGAAAGTTTTATAGTAAAAATTAAGAAAATGTTCTAAAAGAAGATTGGGAGTTACTCAGCTCGGCTTAATTTTTTTTATCAAGAGGAAAAAATTCAAAAATAAAAAATTATTTCTTTTTTGCCAGTGTTCGATATATCGTAAAGAGAAAAGTTACAGACTGGCCCACGATGTCGACAGGAAAGTTTCTTTCGCTTACTTACATTGAAAACAAAAACAAATTCTCTTATTTTGTTTGTTTTGTTTTGTTTATTTTAACCTAGTCAAGTACAGTACAGCACTCACTTGGCGCGATTTTTATTAAACCCGCTAAAAGAAAACAAAGAACGTCGTTCTAAACACGCTAAATTGACATCACTGCTAAAATGCTCGAAATAATTGAGAGAAAAAATTTGAGTACTTATTTTTTAAATGGTATTTTAAATTAACATTTTGGAGTACTTTTTCTTTGCAAAATTGTCTATTGAAAAAAAAAAAATGGTTTCTCTACCATTTTTCTACTCCTTAAGGCTATTTCGAAATAAGAAATTTTGTTTTTGTTTTCAATATAAATAAAGGGCCACTCAGACTATTATACATGTATAAAGACTTTCGTCACACTTTACGAGAAAGAAATCTAAAGACATTTGTTTCGACTGTCAAAAAATCTAACGTAAAGTTACATTTTGTGTTCACACCATCACACCTCATATTACATTAAAAACACAAGTAGAAAGCAAACAGCTGTTGAGGATTAACATGCCTACATTATTCGTTGACTTCCTGCGGCAGAGCAGTCTCATGAAAGCTGTGGTCGTGCCGGCCCTTGAAAATAAGCGGTATTCAAAGTAGTTGATTTAAATAAGAATAAAAAAAAAGGAAATACGATGTTTCGCTTATTTTCAGACATGGCTTACACGAAAAATTATTCAATACGATAAGCATATTCAATATTTATAGCCGATTTAAGACGAAGACATATGCCATAAACGACGGCACGGCAACGGCGTCGAAACAGACGACTTGTTGGTTTGCTTATTAGTTGGTTTTGTAATAATGCAACTCTGATCAGATGAAAAGTATTATCATTTAGAAAAATTTCAAAAAATGGTCAAGTCTTATGGGATGTCAAATTTTTATCGTATTATTCGTCATGATGTCATTTGTCATGACATTTTGCATTCACAATATCGCACTTGCACGTATTAATTGAATTTTTGACATATATTAATACAAAGTATAATGGTTTGAGTGGCCCTTAAGCGACAGAAAATTTCTTGTCGACATCGTGAGCCAGGCCGAAAATCTCAAGAAAAATTAGTGAAGCCAAACCTAAAAATATTTAAAATGCTTAGCGATAATTATGGTTTCAAAAAAAAAAAAAACATAATAGCATAGTTAAGAACCTCTTCTTTCCGATCAATGTTACGAAGGCAATTAAAATTAGTAGTGAATCATAATAGGGACATTATTCTTGATATCCATTGGTTACCCCCGTAGTTTCGATATGTTATCTTTGTACCTCTAATACCCGTCCCCAATTATTTGAAAATGTTTGCTTCCCTAAATTCAACATTCATATAAAAATAGTTTGCAGCAAAAAAGTATTTTCCCTGTTTTTCGTAATTCTTGTTATTGCTGCAAAAAATGTTTTCCATTTGTTTTTTATATTTATAATTTTAAATGTGGACAAGACCGCATTCCTTATTTTATTCAGTTAAAGTGAAAAAATCTTTTTTTTATTATTAATGGTTGTGATTTTATTTTTTCTATGTAGCTTTTGGTGCTCAGTCAAACAGCCAGTGAAGTCAGAGATCTTTGGCTGTTCTTGTTTTCAGGTTTTTCTTTAAGTACACCAAGGTACATACATACATACACATACACATGCATACGAATGCCAGCCACACTTGCAGTTATGTTTTCAGTATCCATAGTAGATTCAATAACAACTGCAGCAACAACAACAATAACAGTATTAAAGAGATCATAATGGCACCAGCAACTACAACAATAAATAAGGCAATATTGTTAAAGGGGTGACCAGGTTATCGGGCGGCCAGATTGATTAAACATAATTTTTGCTCGTAACTCAAACTCATTTACTTTTTTGTTTTAAGTTAAACTTCAATTTAAATTAAGGGTTTTCTCTTTTTTATTGCCACTCTTTTTATTTAAGCTGTATCCACATGCATACAGTTTTTTTTTTATTAAAAAAAAAAGTATAATTTGGAAAAGATGTTTTTATCTGCCAATTTAATTTGATTATTACTTTTTTTTTTTTTTAATATGAAACATGTGTTCTTTCACTTTGTTGAGTGATTGGATTTTTTTTTAGCAAGAAACTTAAAAATATCATAAATATTTTGTTAAAAAAAAAGAAATGTGTTATAATCTTAAGAAATCATTTCATACAAAATTTATTTCTCAAAAATAAAAAAATCGAAAATGTATAAGAAAAAAGAAGGGACGAAGTGTCTTAGGGCACCCGATTATAGCTATGCTGCTTAGCTATATAAAATAAATTTAATGTTGCAATAAAATTATATTTTATGATGATGTCAAATTCGCCGCAAATATTTCAAAACCTTTCCATTTATTATACGATTAAATTAATGTATTGTTTGCGGCAGGCGGCGGCTGTTAGCCGGCTTGCAATCCTTCTCATTGTTTTTGTTTCACTCACTTCACTCACAAAATCTAAAATTTTTTTTCGTTTATTTTCGTAGTCTGGTTTTAATTACAAAGAAATCAAATCAAAAAATAAATTTATAACTGTAATAGTGTCGATTATTTATTTATCGTGATATTTCACGTCCTAGCACCTGTGTCGTGACATAAATAGCATAGCTATAAAAATAAATTTACTCAATTTAAAGTGAACATAAAAAAATCAAACAAAAAAACAGTTTTTGGCAGTCATTAATTTCTTAAAGTATTTCTCTTCAAAAAACGTCTAAAAGTCTTTATTTGATCTTTTAGTTTTTATTTACAAAAAGTGTAAATAACTTTAATCACGAAATTTCGCAATTGGTTTGATGGTTGTTTTAATTAAATTCTGAAGTAAACATTTGGGATAAATTTATTATTGTTCTTTTCGTTTGTTGTGTCAATTAAATTCCATGCCTAAGTGCTGATAAATAATTCTTCCAAACAGAACTGCCAACAGATGTCTGTTTCTTAATAACTTGTTGCTTAACATTGACAATAGATTTTTTTTACATAATGTAAATGTTTACTTGAAAATATTTCTTATGATTAAAGAGATTGTTTTTTCTTTTTTCTTTTTTAGGTAAGATGTTAAACAAAATATAGAATATTAAGTTTTACCAGCAAAACTTTGAAAGCTGTTTTCTGTGAACTTCAAACACTTGCAACAAATTTTTTATTCAAATAGCATGTACTCGTATTATGTATGTATATAAGTAAGTAAATAATTTTTTTTACGTACACATCTTTTTTTGTATTTTGCACTCAACAGTAAAAATTAGATAAAGTGATTTTTTTCTACAATATTATGTTATTAATTAATAAGATATGTGTGTGAAGCAGGGTTGGCTAAATTGGTACAGTTGTACTTTTTTTTGTTATTCAAACTCGAGGAGTATAATAGTACACCAACGGTTAATTTAGTACATTTAATGAATTTCCCCAGTTTCACACCACATTTATTTTCAAGCATTTGCATATGTATGTCAATTTTCACTTTTGGACAATGAAACTCATATTCTGCTCACTTGTGTATTGAGCAACAAAAAACAAGGAAAAAAAAGTTTAAACGAAAAATAAACAAATTTGAAGTCCATTTCAAAACTGTTTTTCTCCTAACTTAAGAATGACAAGCGATCGGAACAAAATTTGTCGGCCCACTTAGATATGGTTACATAATGCACCGACTCGGTTTGGCAAATTCTAACTATTTTCGAAAAAAGAATTTTCGAAAAAGGTTTTATTTTTATTGGGGTTCCGCACACCAAAAGCGAAAAGGAACCCTATTGTTTTGGCCAAGATGTTTTTCCGTCCGTCCGTCCGTCTGTCTGTCATAGGATTTTTACGGACCTGAAATTTTCACAGAATATCTAACTTTTTTTATTGTATTTTTATTCAGACTACATCAATTAACACTGAAATTAAAAAAAAAATCAAAATTTTTACAACTTGCTGTATATTGGATAAATAAAAAATCCCAAAATTAAAAAAAAAAATTTCGAAACGAAAAATCTTTTGAATGAAAAATATCACCAAAAATAAAATAAATTCCAAAAAATGCAAAAAAAATCACCGAAAGTAAAACGGTGGCCATAATACAAAAAAAAAAAAAAAAAAATAACAAACACTGAAAAAAGCGCCAAAACTAAAAAAATCGCCAAAACAAAAAAACGCCAAAACTTAAAAAGCGTCAATACTAAAAAATCGCCGAAATGAAAAAGCGCTTAAAGGAGAAATATCACCAAAAATTAAATAAATTGCTAAAATGCAAAAAAATCACCAGAAGCAAAAGCAAAACAGCCGCCAAAAAAAAACCTAAAACTTAAAATATGTCTGTACATATTGCAAAAAAAAAAAAAAAAAACAGAAAAAATCGTCAAAACAAAAAAAAAATGATTAAACTAAAAAATCCCCCAATACTAAAAAATCACCAAAAGCCGATAAAAATCGCCAAAAAGAAGCAAGTGCCAAAATTAAAAAGTTCGTATAGTATTACATACATACATATGTATGTATGTATGTATGTTTATATGTATGTATGTAGTATCCGTACGGAGTCAAAGTCGCACTTTATAGAATTTATTTTAAACTCATAACACGATCGACTGCAAAGTCTAACCAGCGGTTAAGCTCAGAAAAAATTTAGACTGCTAGAGATTTGGCTAAAATATACTATTTAGTATAATCCGTTGTCAAACATGTTCGGAAAAATTTTCGTTTTTTTAATTACTTGTAAAGTTTTTGCGGATTAATTTTAATGGAAAATTTGCTGTTTTTCAAAAATGGAAAACTCCCGAAAATTCGAAGAATTTTTTTTATCAAATAGTGTTTTTTGTAACTTAAAAAATCTCATTAAATATGTCGCGAACTTTATCTCAGTTGCTTAGATGGTTGAAGCGATACCGCTTTTGGAAAAAATTAAAAAAAATGTTCTTTAATTTTTTTATGTTGAACTTCTAAATTGTTAATTGGTTTGAGGTGGATATTAGCGGGACGTTCCAAGGATGGCCAGAGTAATGTCCCAATATAATTTTATTTATTTACAGAACTGTTTTAGTTGCAAAATGAACTCTGCTATTGAAATTTTTAATTAGTCCTCATTTACATAAAATAAATTAATATAAATTTTTCTTGTCTTCAAAAACTTTTCAAATTTCATAAAATTCACATTGACATCTTTTCGCATTCATTCATTCATACTATGCCTGCTATTTTTCAGCTTAACTTTAATTTCTTAACTATAAAACATGAAATACTTAAAAAAAATGCCCATTTGACACTATACAATTTTGGATTTGTCCCAGTTTACGTTAATTATTCCAACGAAAAATTGTACATTGAACAAATATTTCATAAATGGAAAATGATTTTCTTTCGTATTTCTTTGACCACTTTTAATTACTTCATAATCCATCAAAATGAAACTCTTAGTTAATTACGAAAATTGTGATCCACGCCAACGATTGCAATTAGTATTTCTCAAATCCACGACTAAATGGTGTAATTAAATGGAAATTCCTCGAGTCAACACTGTCCAATGGCCAATAAATAAAGTACACACGCACAAGCGCACGCGCACACATACACAAAAAGAGGCTTCAAAGTGCGAAAGTTTTGTGAAGACAAACAAAAAAACTCAAGTAAAATTGCACTAATCGGGTTTCGTTCATTATGTTTATTGCAAATGGAATTGGCAAAGATGAATAGTGTCTTAATCTTGAGATTATGGCGTAGAGTAAGGAATATGGCATGGTGTGGCTTGGTTTAGTTTGTATAACTTTAAATGTCTGGTTTGTATATGTGTGTGTGTGTCTGTCTCCTTCCTCTTTTTAATAAACAAAAATTTGCTTTGATTTAAAACTTTTTTAAGTTTTTTTTTATTTCTTAAATGGGTTTACTGACCCAATTTCTAAAAACCAAAAATCACTAAAAGCCAAACATTTTCACACAGCACAAAAATCTGTATTAACATCCAAAGCACTTGTAGTACAAAGCAGGCTTTTTTTTAAGCCTTCAGGGGACGGACGACACCGAAAATTGATGGAAAATTAAAACTAAAAAATAAAAAAACACTTGCATGCCCCATACCCCGTTTTTTAAGTGTACAAATTTTTAAATGCGAGTAATGCGGCAGTTACAATATAAACGCACCTGCACGCATGCTGGCTGTTGCATGTGGTACATAAATTACACCATTTGGTTACACAAGCCACACCTCCCTAAAAATGTGTGTGTTTTTTTTTGTCTGCGTAGTTTTTTCTAGATGTTGTACTCGTTTAAATTTATGAGGTTTTTGTCATATAGAAACATAAGTTTTGTTGTATTATTGAATTTTATTTTTTTGAGGCTCGTATGAGAAGCTCATGTTTAAGATCATGGATGTCATCTTGCAGCAAGTTTATATTTAGTCCATTTACTACAGATGAGAATTTGTTTAAAAATTAGCTTAAAAAATGTGTTTTTTATAGATGTATAAAACTTTAAGTTGGCAACACTTTTTTTAACCCTCGGCCATTTCGTTCGCTGTCAAGTGATTTATGTTAAGTTTGGCTTGGTATTTACACATGAATAGACTGACGCCTGTGCAAATTTATTTTGAAAATCATGGTTCTGTTCGAAATAAGTATCGCGCACTACGTCCATTTTACGGTCAACATAATCGTCCATCAGAGCAATTAATTCGATCAGCTATGGCAGGTTTTCGCACCACGTTTACTCTACATGATAATACGCCATACACAGAGATGTCGTACGCTGCGTACTGAACAAGTCATTGCTGCTGTAGAGCGCAGCGCAAAGAAAGACCCGAATCAGTCTATCCGCCATGATTACTGACTTCTTCGTTCATCAAATGAACAATCATATGATGTGCAGGAGCTGTGGCTTCAACAAGACGGCGCAACACATGTCACACAGGTCGTGCACCAATTTGGTAACTGCATTATTTCAAATATCGGCCGCTAGACTAATTTCTGTGGGGATATGCGAAGTCGCTAGTCTACGCCGATAGGGCCGAAACGACTGACCACTTGGAGGACAACATTCGCCGCGTTATTGCCAATATACCGCCACAAATGTTGGAAAAAGTCATCGAAAATTGGCCCTCCAGATTAGACTACGCCCGAGCCAGCCGGTGGCGGTCATACCCGTATGCCAGAAGTCACATTTAAATTATAATGCCAGAAGATTATTAAATTTCATGTCAATTAAAAAAATTTATCTCTGTTTTATTCTATTTCAACGTTCTATATCTCTATAAAAAACGCTGTTTAATTAAAATTTTGTTAAATAAGAGGAATTAATGGCGATAGTCGTCCTCTAGTGGGTTAACACAACTTTATTTCTTTTTTTTTTTTCTATGGAGGACATTGTAAACATCGAATTTATTAAGAAACTGTATGGACACACATTTTTTTGATTAAACAAAGCTGAAAAAATAGTCCAACATGTTTTTTTATTTTTTATTTTTTTGATATAGAAGAGATAACTAGAAAAACTTTCAGTATTGAATGTGTGTGTCATACATATAAAGGGTTTGCTGACAATGGTGAGTCAATGTTGACAGTAAAATATGTGGCGGACATGTTGTATGTTTTTGGAATCAGTTGTTTATTATTCTGTCAGTTGCGAGATACTCCATGAAATGTAACAGGATTGCATGTGGCAGCAGTTCCATCAGCTAAAACTCTTTATTATCAGCAAGGGTTCCGAGTTATTTCAACTAGTGTCTGCGCGTAGGAACTTGGCTGATTTTAGATGACAAGAGCAAGTTGCTAGTGTGTCCATAGTCAAATGTCCTTGACGTATTTGAAGCTATGGTTGGCACTTGTGGTTAAGATTTCATTATTTTATATATTTTATCCAAGTCAAATATACCATTGCCAACAAATTTGGGCTACGAATAAAGTGAATGAAATCTTCTGTGCTGTGCGATATCCATATATTTATCTTAGTAACTTTATTCTGCTGTATATTATAGCTGCCAAGTAGTAGATAACGTGCTCCAGTGTCTCCTCAGAGAACGACGACAACCGGCTGTAATTCGGCTAACAGCCGCCGCCGCCAATTTTTGACGGGTCGCAGTCGCCGCCGACCTCTGGCAAATTTCAGCTTCGGCCTAGCCTCTTTTTTTTAAACAATACTTTTTTAAATCAACGGAAAAGTATGTGCCTACTTTTGACATTAATGGAAGCTAAGCCGACTTATACTAGAAGACGAGGGATTTATTTGTCGGCAACCGCCACCGAATTTTCTTCAGCGCAAGTCAAGTTTTGGCCGAAGCCGAAATTCGTTCCCTTTGTCTCATCTTACAGTTCACAGAACTTGCACTGTTTGGCCTCAGTGTTCCCTGTTATCTGAGAATCTACAGCTCTACAAATAATACCGCCTGTACTCTGAGATCGTTGTTACCGACCGACAATGGTATTTGATATCTTTTTGCATGGCAGCCTTGCAAACAGTCTCGGCTGCATGATGCGTGATGAAATTCCGTCCCCAATCTAATATATACGGCCATGTCACAGAGTTCAATTCCGTTTGGAAACGGAATTCAATCCACTCCATTTTTGTAGGAGATGGTGTCTAAAAAAGAAAACTAAGATACGGAAATTTGTCAGGTGTGTCCAGATTGTTGGAGGCGCTGATGTAATGGGGGTATGCTCCGGGTAGGGCTTGACTTCTTGAAATGGATTCAATTCCGTTTCCGAACGGAATTGAATTCTGTGACATGGCCGATAAATTTTTCAGACACCTCTTAAAACACATCCATCGCTATTGGTGAGGCAGTTGTTCTTTCATAAACTTCGCAGCCAGGAACAGACTATAGCAGTAAACTGCTTAGGCTGGCAAGATCGAAATCTTAAACCGATATAGTACAAAAAAAAAGACTAGGGAATCCTTGGATATAGATATCTACTTTAGGTCCCATAATGCCCGAAATTCTACAGTTAGGTTGGTTCGGTTGAAAGGACGTGCAATAAATATCCATTTGTGCGCTCTTAGAACAGATATTTGGGGGGAGTATCAAATAAAGAACCATAAAACCTTTCAAACTTAATCAGGTTAAGACATTGTTTCCTCAATATATTTTCTTAAGTAGTTCCAGTCTGAATCCCTAAGATATTCTATATTTGGTGTATTTTAAATATAAAATATTTAATTTCTAATTTGACGAAATGATGAACAGTGACAAAAGTAGTGTTCGCGAGTTTCATCATCTTCTAGGCAAGCTCTACATGTTTTAGCGTCAACAACACTCATGCAAGCCTGGTGATTGTTTAACTCTGTATGTGTGGTTATATTATGTTTACCAATTTCCGAAGTATTGGCCTCTACTAAAATAGTCTTAGAATTTCCTTATTCTTTTCCTTATTTGGGTTTCTCCACAGTAACATATTTCGTTCACTCCTTCAGCTCTTTTATTGCTGTCTGCCAATCTCTGATGTGCTGTTCTATAGCCCATTGTGTTGGTTGGTTGGTTTACGTGGCTGAATCTGGAATCTAGATGATTCCTTTTTGAAAGGACCACTACACTTATAGGTGTCAATCTATGCAGAACCTTATCTAAGTATTCTAATACGGTGATCGTTACTAGATCCAACCCGTTGCATTGAGATATCTGATAAGGTCCTTCAACCCAATCTCAAATAAATCTGAAAGTACATGACTGCCTAAAAATTTGTGTCTCGAGAGATGCAAAGTGGAAGATTGTTTCTTCTTTGCTTACTTCTCGACAACTTCGACAGAACTCATTATACGACAGACCTATCCTAGTAGCATGTCTGCCGACCATCCAGTGCCCCGTCACGACCAGCTCTAGCCAGCTCGTCCGCCCGTTCGTTACCTAAAAAATTGCTATGTGCTGGAAACCAAATGAGGGTGAGGTCATCAGCCTGACCACCCAGTCTAGTTAACAAACTCTTGCACTGCCCGTCTAGAATGGACGAAGTGATATGTGATCTTAGGGATAGAACGCTGCCTGGCTGTCGACAAATATACCAACTTTACCCTGTACCTTCCTATCAATCAGCACTCTAGCCGCTTCCCTTACCGCCAAAAATTTCAGCCTGAAGTCCATTGTGTTAGTTTGTTTTTGAGTAGGTTTGACGTTTTCCAGTATGATCTTATTCAACTTATCCGCCTCTTCATTTCCTGGAATCTATATCATCTCGATATTTCCACAATACCTGTATGAGTTTATCTCATTTTTGCACTCAGATTGAATGTTGCATTAGAGATCAGCGACCAGCGACCATCGACCTTAGAATAAAATATATGGAAGGAGTGTGGAAAAACTTAAGAAAATATATTAAGAGAACTACGTTCTTAACCTAATCAAGTTTGAGAGGGGTTTTTGGTTTATATATTGGGAACTTTAATTTTTTTTTCCAACATTGATTGCCTTTCTACTCAATTTAACCCAAAATAAGTCAACACCATCGTCCATGCCATCGTTCCAATCCAGCAAGATTCATACAGCCAAAGTCTTTGAAATAATTGTAACGGAATGTGAACGAACTCTTCTAATACTATTCCATTGTTGTTGATTCTCCACACATAAATAGATTCTTCTGCTCCAACTTCGACTTGACCTTACCTTACTTACAAGAAAACCCTTTCTTTTCTTCTCACTCCATCTCAACTACACAAGGAAGATCGCCCATTATCGACCATTTTATGTGTAGCCATAATGATGTATGTATGTCTAGTTTTGGACGAGTGGTTATTTCAGATGTATGTTTGTTTGTATCTTCAGATGGCTGAATGAATACATGAATGAATGACGAGTGCCTGAATGGAATCGCTTGTTGTGTATGTAGATAGATAAATATGTAGATAGGTTGTTGTGGTGGGCCGCTTGTGAAGCGTTTGTTTTGTTTTGCGTTAGAAAATTTAATTCATAGTTGATTAACGAGTTATTATACTTTTTTGCTTATTTGCTACATGCACCGCAGAACAGGAGTTATTAAATAGTGGATGTTGTAATGTTTCTAATAACCAAATTGATTCGAAGCATCATACTATTTAAGTTTATGTCGTTGTTGTTGCTGCTATTGGCAAGCTGGTGTTGTTCAGGTGGTGTTTAAAAAGCGTTTAATTCACCTGTAACAGTATACTTGTATATTTATTTATTAAGTTGAGATTTGAGTGCAAAAATGTTTGCATATAGTATGTATATTCCTGCATCTCAAGTTGGTAAGAGACTTTGTATGAAATACTTTTATGCTGTATGATCATATCTACATACATACATACATACATACATACTATGTTAGTATGTACATACATATTCTGACCGTTTATATTGAATTGTTGTGTATTTAGAGCAAAGAAATGTTCAACAATTTTGCTATGAATAGTATTGCCTTTAATTTTAGCTTGCAAATACACTATTTCTAAGAAATTTGAAGCAGTTTGTGGCAGGAGAGAGCGATATAGGAAACTGGCATAAATATGCTTATACATATTTAAAAAATGATAAAATGAGCAAATGGTAAATTGTACGTGTATTGTATTAGCATATTTTTGTTTCAGCTAATTTAGTATAAGGCATTATCTCTATGTTACACAAATTTCGGTGTTTAAAACCCAAGACACAAACCAAGTACATTAACAGAGGAGCGTTAACCTGACAACAGAGCTCTGTTAGACCTGCAAATCCTGGAGTTACATAATTCAAAAGGAATTCTCGCCATATTTTTCTATCAAATGAAGCATTCACACAAAAAAGTAATATCCATGAGTTTGTAATATTAATTAAAATATTTGTAATATTAATTAAAAAATTAATTAAATTTTCACCTATAAACAATTTGATAATATCAATTAAGTTTTTCCACTCAAATTAATTAATACAATTAAAAATTTAATTGAATCAATTAAATTAGTAATTGAAAACATTAATTGGTGAATACTTTTTTCTGTGTTGGTTTTACAAACACAAAAAAAAAATATTAAAAATGATAGATAAAAAAATTTGGCTTTTTTAAGTACTTGTTTTATTTAATTCCCGGGGACAGGAGATACCTGAGCGGCTAAATATTTGCTGTGCCTTTTTATGAAATTCTATGGGAAAAAACCCTTGACATTTGCCAGTCTATATAATTTGGTAGCATTGTTTTTAGCGTCAATTTATTGATTGATGATGATTTGCCAGAATAAACTGATCGATCATAAATGTCAAAAAGTGAGAGCAGTATGGCAGTTAACCCTTTCTTAAGTTCTATCGGGCTTTAAAAAAAAGTGTTCTAATGAAATCAGTGAACTTATTAACGAGACCCAGATATTTTCCATTTGTGGTCGATTGGGCAGTGAATCGCAACTTGCATTACAGAGAAAATTTCTTTTAAATAGCTGCAGATGCTTTTCCCTACACTTTTAATGTGGAAAGATTCAAATCGATTATTCATAAACACTACTCTCTCTATCCTCCGCACTCCTCATAACCTCTTTTTCTGGTTCTAACACAATGCATTGTATAAGTAGGGCCCTCCCCTAGAGTACTAGTACTATTAAAAAATTTTATTTTTCAACATCGCTAACTTCCACTTCCAGGAAATCTTCCTTGAGACGACTAATTTTCTGAGAGATTTCATTAAAAAATCATATTTTACTGAATTCCTTTACGATTTCCAAAATTATTTTAGAAACATGAACAGTTGGGTTGCATTTAAAATTCCTGAAACTACTTTAGGGATCAAAATGTTTCAAAAAATATCACTAAAAAAACATTTTTGTTAAAATCGATTAAGTCAACTTATAAAATTATTTCAAATGCCAGATCTATTGGGATAGTGTTTAAGGTCCTTGGGACTCCACGCCTCTATAAAGTGTGTAGGCATGGATTTTCATATTTAACCATATTGTTAAACAATCTTTTCTAATCCAACCTAATGTGCTCTATTACAGCTGTACCTGTAGCCCGTTTCTATAACCTTCGTTACGCATTATAACGAACGATATAACGAATTTAGTGGTGTAATGAACGGCGGTGTTTCTATAAGTGTGGTGGTATTCATTTTCGTTATAATTTTCGTTAAAGTTTTCGTTATTATATGTTTAACAGAAAGTGTAGTGATATTTAGCGCAAAAACAAACATGAGTGAGGTAAGGTTGAAAAATTCTACTATTGTGTGCAAATTATAATTATTAAAACATATTATGTACAGAAGAAAGTACGTACTGGTAAAATTTCCAAAGGCCAAAAGCAAAAGCTTTTGGAAATTGTCTTGCTCATCGAGCAAACGAAATCCTGCCCAATATCCCTTAAGTAGGATCCTGTCGCATAATAATGCAATGCTGCTGCCATCCTCAATGGTTTTGGAATAAAAGTTATTCTTACTCCGTCTTTCATGTAAGGGCGTATTTCATGCAACAACGCTATTGCTGCATCTTTTTTAAATCTAAGAAGCTCTTCAAATCGCGCTTCCGGGAGGTGAAAAGGGTCGGTTGAATCCCTTAGGTAGCGTCTATGTACACGCAGCATATTTCGCTGATCAACTAATATTGCTAGCGCGGCAGCTGCAAGCATAGTCACAAGCTTCAAAATATTAAATAAGTAAACAATTCACATTTACACACTTACTTTATTTATCTATACTTACTTTTTTAAATGAATAATTAAGCAAATCAATACAATACAATATGTTCAAGTAAAATGTACAAGTAGAATTGAAGTAAACAAAACAACTCAGCTGTTACACATAACGAACAGTGTTTCGTTTCCACTGTTTCATACAATTTATAACAACTCCCCACGCTCGTAACGAGAGGTAAGTTTTCTGAGTTGTAGAAACACTTCGAAGCAAAATTTCGTTATGACCCATTCGTTATGAAAAAAAAATCCTTCGTTATCATAACGAAAAGTTATAGAAACGGGCTGCTGGATTCAGTAACTTTTATTACGATAACTGTATCGCTATAATAAGTATAACGAAAATTTATGGACTGTGATATCCAGTGACATATTTTTTTGGTTGAAATAAAAATAGTAAAATAACAACAGCAAGTTCAAATTCATTTAGTTTTTTTTTTAAATTCTTCTTTGTGCTTTTCGCTTATTTTACATTTTGTATGCAGGGATGCCACATGATATACAGAGTGGCGCAAAATGTTCGAAAGGGTATGAATTCCTTATAACTTTTTTATTATAAATTTTTTTTCTTTTTCTGTTCAGTATTTTGTAAAGAAAATACTGAACAGAACTATAACTATATATAACTATATATTAAATGGGTGTAATTCTCGCTGGTTAACTACTCTTGGATTTTCCGTAGCCCAAATCCTGCAATTTTGTCTATTAACGAACCCATTTAAGTTATGAATAAGATCACGATTTTTTTCTGCTTTTTGACGAAAATAAATTGCATAATCGAGTCCTTGCTGGTAATCTGTCGGTTTCAATAGTTGGACAAATTTCCCAAGTCTTCTTTACAAAATACTGAAAAAAAAATTTCAATAAAAAAGTTATAAGGAATTCAAACTCCTTCGTACATTTTGCGCCACCCTGTACAATTAAATGGTGAGTAAAACACTAACGTAAAAAAAGAATTACAGAATCATATTGTCGTTACCGCAAACGAATAAATATTGCGATTTTCGGTTCGCAAATAGTATGAACTCCAAAACGTTTCAATAGAAAAGCTTATATACATTTCCAATGCTGTATTTATGTACATATGTATGTATATGGTATACAGATACAAAGTTGCGAAACATTTTGAACATGAGCAACAACTTTGAAACCGATGTTGCTTTTTTGTTCGAAGACAAAGCAATTGACGTTTTGGAAGCCACTGTTTTTATTCGAACTTAAACAACTTCTCCCACATTTTCTATGATTTATTTTATACATATATCTTCCTCTTAGCTTATTAATGGAAATGGTGTTGTTAGTTTTTATCTCGAAGTAGAAATTTAATATAACGTTGATGCCAAAACTATACAGTCATTTCATCTATTACTTTGCTCTCTGAATTTTTCTACACTCATGTTTTATAGTCATCTAAACTAATTTAAAATGTAAAATGATAACGATGACGTTGCTTCTTCCTTTTCAACAAAAAAGCACTTTGTATTTTTCTTTTCTGATATTCTATTCGAAAGATACGAGCACATACTTGTAAGCATGTGCAACAGCGCTCAAACAACTTTGTTAGTTTAGATAAGACAAAAAAAAAAAAAAATACAAAAAAAATTTAAACATGTGCAAGTGCATTTGTGACAACTTTTTAAAGCGTAAATAGTACAAAAACTGTGTGTTTGTGTAGTGTCCGATTACACATGTTTCTAAGAAAGATACATTTAGAATGCGATGATTTACTTACATGATTTACATACAGATACGAGGGCTAGGACACAAGTCTTTGCGAAAACATGTTGCTCTTCTTTTATCTTCAATATAACTTTTTTTAAAAGCTGCGTGTTGTAGATTGTCCCTCGTACTTTAGATTTAAGAAAAAAAAATGTCTATGAAATGTCATGTCAAAGAATGTTTTTGTGATAAGCCACTT
Source organism: Nowickia ferox (assembly GCA_936439885.1). Lineage (NCBI taxonomy): Eukaryota > Metazoa > Arthropoda > Insecta > Diptera > Tachinidae > Nowickia > Nowickia ferox. Next base: position 112,078,795 of record OW387024.1, on the reverse strand, counting down.
CACTTTTGGCTTTCTAGACTCATTCATTATACTAAAATTGCTCACTTGGAAAATGTTTAAATTGGACTTATTTTAAAAACTTTTATTTAATGTACATACATACATACATATGTACACACTTAAGTTTGTATAATAATAATACTTGTCATAAAGCATCCGCATCCATTAACTCGGATGAACTGAACTCTTTGCTCCTCATTTTCTAAGTTTTTGTTCTACAAATTGAGTTTCTCTCTTAAGAGATTTCTTATTTCCTTAACATTCAAGATGCATACATTTTCAACCAGTTCTATGTATGTGCAAATACATACGTACATATGGGCAATTCCCACATTCGTACACTTTTAGTTGAGCAAAAAACAAGAAGGGAATGGAAAGATCCCATATGTAACGCGCAAAATAGAAAGGGACCTAAGGGTAAAAACCGGTTTTGTTCAGGAGAGCCATTTTAAAGATTTAAATACGTGTATCTTTGGTGTAGTTCGATTTCATAAAACGCGCATATCTCTGGGAGGGAACACTTTTGGGGCATGGGATCGGTCTCATTCGATGCTCAGATGTTGTCCACATCAAAAAAAAAAAAAAAAAAAAAAAAAAATTTATTTTTTTTAACTCTTAGGTCCCTTTCTCTATGCGCTGTCACATATATATATCTTAAGTGTTTTAAAGCAATAAAGGAGTAGTATATTTAAGAAAAAATTTTGGGCGATATCAATAATATAGTAAAAATACATAAGCAAATGTCAGCGAGAAACGGACGCGACAAAAATATAAGTTATTTTTGTGCACTTATAGAAATATAAATTCAGCGAAATTTTATGTAGAATTTTTTTTTTTGTAAATGTTGAAACGAAAGTGAAATATGATCGTTTCTGTGTAGATTTATGAAATATGAAAATTTAGTTTTATTTTTTTTTTGTAATGGGTAAAGTACAAATACGGACGCGACAAGGCGGTCTCGACAATTGATTGAACTTTAATTGAAAAGAAATTAATCTCCGTTCTCCTTCTTCTGTGCTAATGCGTAAGATTATTGTTATTAGAAAATTTTTAAATTAAAAAAAAGTAGAAAAATGATATCTGTTATGCATTAAACACATTCCCCACAGCAGGCTACACGAACACACGACTTCAAATGCCGCTAGCAGCATTTGTCGCCTCGTAGCCAGCTACTTAATTATTTTGGAGACGGCAGCAGCACCATCTGCACCTCATATTTAAGTATAAGTATATAGTTCAGTATTGCCACCTTCAAATATTTCGCATTTATAAAAATTAAATTACTCTTACAAAATGTACTTATATGACGTAAAAGTATAAAAATGAATCAATTTATTCTTTACATCAATTTTTGGATATTGTTTCTGTTAAATAACATCATTCAACATTTTGTATTATACTGGCAACACTGAATTTTCCCATTGTAGCAAAAGAAATAGAAATTACTTTAATTGGATTACAACGATAAAATCAGCATAGACAGCAACCTGCCGCCCAGCCCTGTTGCCTTGCTGTCTTCAAAAGAATCACTCTCATATAAACATGTGTATTCTATCCTTGACATTTTGTAGTAGGTAGCTTGCTGCGGTGAATATGTTTAATGCATTACTTTAAATAATCGCAAAAAAGGCTCAGCAAAAAAATATATCTTTTTTAAAGTCGCATATTTCAGTAAAAAAATTTCAAAAATTAAAAATTCTTTTACATTTATAAAGTTTATAGATCTTTAAGCTTTAGTATTAAAAACAAAACAAAAATTTTTGAAAAAAAAAAAATTTTTTTTTTGTTGACCTCTTTCTGGAATTACCAATATGCTAATTTTCTTATTATTTTCATTTTCCAGTGTTCAACATGTAAACTACCAATTAATAGTCATGTACATACATACATACATACATACATATGTTTTCAAACATGGCATGCTAATTTTTCCGTTATACCTACACAGTCAAACACAGTGAAATTGGCCAACAAGGAAATGAATTAATCACCCGTATTACGTATGTCGTGTCGAATATTCGTCTACGAGAGTTTTGTCCTAGCTTAAAGAAAACTTGTATACATTTGCTTTAATCTAGTACGAAATTTGCGTAGACGAATATTCGACGCGACATACGCAATACGGGTGAATATCTGCCTAAAATTTTTATTAAAAAAAAAAAAAGTTTTCTAAATTCAATCATTAAAAAAAAATTATTAGTTTAGAAGCTGGGCCAATTTCACTGTGATGCACTGTAAATGTTCATATTTGCCGCTAATAATTTTTCAAGCGAAGCTTGTGGGCACTGAAGGGAAGTTAAAATAATTAAAGCACTTAAATGTTGATTTCTTTTTATGGCTGCCGCATTATTAATAAATTTTTAAAGTAGAACGCAACAGCAGGATTATAAGTTTTATTTAGTAATTTTCACTTTTTGCAATTGCATTGACAATTATTTAATTCGTTTTAAATTTTGGTCAGTGATTATAAACAAACTTGCAAATATGTACTTTTTGTTTCAGCAGCTAGTGAAAAAAAAAATAAAAAATTCACTATGGTGTGATTATCACAGATATGTAGGTAAAATGTAAAGCTATACATACTACAGTATTTCTTAAGGGGAGAAATTGAATATGATGTGATCTTTTTGCAATGTAACAAATTCAATTAAATTTTTGTTTTTTTTTTAACTTGTAATTTCATTTGAAGGTTTCCATTTGATAACCGTTGACAACGTTCATGAACAGCAATTAGTTGTGGCATTTATTCAATTTGAATTTATTTGAAGCGCAAATTAATGCAACTCCTTGTTCGTTAAAGGAACAAAAAGAAATCATTTATTGTAAGAGATTTTTGCTACGATTTCGCTTAAACTATTTGCTACAGTTTTAAATACAAGTATGTAGTGGGTATCAGTTGCAAGCGCTGAGGACTGCACAAGTACTCATACTATCTAAGACACACATTGCAACAACTTGTAAGTTACTAAAGTTGCTGTCGTTTTAAATATTTTTGTTAGTTAGTTGCAATGTTATTAAGTGGGCGTTAAGTTAAATTGAATGCAAAAATGCATAAAAATTGTTCCCCCTGAAAATTTCTAAGAAAGTAGGTGGCCAACAGCAACAGCATCACTAAATGGCTGTAACAGGGGCAGAAGTAAGTTGAGCCTATTCCAATGAGTACCAATATCAAACTAAGTATAAGCCACCATTGATGCTATAGCATCAGGTGGAGCACAAGCCCCGTCGCCAGTTTAAAATATACTAATACATATTTTTAAAAGTTAAATTTTTTAGTTTTGACTACCGTCTTGAAATTTGCGTGCTCTACTGAAAGACAGTTGATTAAAATTCACCGACATGTTTATGCATGCTATTAAAAATGACTCTTCCTTGCTCGCACCACATGTAGTAGATATGTACATATGTATATGTATATGTATGTATGTACCCTGTCGGAGAATGTGTGGTTGACTACAAAAATAATTAACTTAGACTGACTAAAATCTAACTGCAATGTCATCCAGAACAAATCCAAAATTGACGGCCTGGCCCACGATGTCGACAAGAAAGATTCTTTTGCTTACTTATATTGAAAACAAAAACAAATTCTCTTATTTTGTTTTTGTATTCAATATAAGTAAGCGAAAGAAAATTTCATGTCGACATCGTGGGCCAGGCCGTAATTCTTAAGTTGAATACGTAATCGCATTTGGTGAGAGCCAACAAATTTATTCTCAGCTACTTCGAAACTCTTTTCAGTTTTACATTAACATTTTGCTGTTACTATTTTAGATGGTACCTTAGCTGCGTAGTAGAGCGTTGAGTACACAGCGTGTGATGGATAATACATGTTCGAACCCCAGAAATTTTTTTAAATTTACTGACTACCAGGTGATTTAAAAAAAAATCAACTTTAAGTTAGTTGAAAAGTAATGCAGAGTGAGGCAATTGACTACCGCCTAGGACATCGCAATGTTAAAATAAACAGTTGATTACATTGAAAAGTAATCCAAGTGTCAGCCAGTACTAGTTGCGAAATAGTTAGCTTAAAGTTAGTTTAAAGTTAATGGAATTTCCGACAGGGTATGTACCAATACTTCGTGGCTCGTACATTGATATTTGCCGGTTTGTGTGTGAAAAGAAAGAGTTCATATTATTTAAAATTTATTTTAATGCAACAAGTGAATGTGTTTTTCATCATCAAGCGGTGATTACAATGTTTTTCTTTTATGTTATGTTGCATAAAGTTAGTCGTAAAGTTTGCAACATATTCAGTGATATCGCAATTTATAGTCTTATTATACTGTACATATACACATATAAGTACATATGTATGCACATAATTACACACATACATACATATCTACGTAATTTTTTATGTAAAAAGTAATAAAAATTTAAATTTCTGAAAAAGACTTTTCACAGTGGGTGGATATATGTTTTTTTTTGATGGTGGTAAAACTCGACGCGATTAAAATTGGATTGGAGATTGGCTTCTTTTTTTTTGTAGCTATGCTATTTATTGCGCGATACAGGAGTTAGCACGTGATTTTCGTAACAAAAGTAATCGACACTATTACAGTTAAAAATTTATTGTTGTTTTGATTTCTTTGTACTTAGAACCAGAGCACGAAAATAAACGAAACAAATTGTTTGATTTTGGTTTGTTTTTGAAAAATACTTCATTGCTCAATTTGTTTTTGTAAGCCAGCTAACAGCCGCCGCCGGCCACAAACAATACATTAATTTAATCGTACGCCGCTAGAAAAGAAAATAATGGGAAACAAATGGAAACATTTTGAAATATTTTTAGAGAATTTGACATCATCATATAATATAAATTTATTGCATTGTTATTTAACACTTTAAAGTTTGTTTTTTATAACTAAGCAGCGTACCTACAACCGGGTGTCGTAAGACACATCTCTTCTTTTTTTGTTTGTTGAGGAATTACTTTTCCCCTGTTGTATAATACTTTATTATGGAAACTTAAATAAAAAGTTGATTCGTGATTGTATATCAGGCCTGCATCAGTATCTGGATTCAGTAAGTTTTGGCGAACCGAAAATCGTAATATTTATTAGTTTGTGATTCTGTAATTTCTTTTTTACGATAGTCTACATCTGTGCTTGATTTGTCACTTAATTTTTTTTATCATGTGGCACCACTGCATACAAAAATTCAATTAAAGAAAAACTAAATGAGTTTGAGCTTGTAATTTTTTTTTATATATAAATAATAATTTGGGATTATTATTTATTATTAGCTTGTCTGCGTAAAACAGCCAGGGTATATGGCGGGAATCGAACCCACGACCTCTGGACTGACAGGCTAGCACTTCAACTGACAGCGAATATCGTTAAAGTATGTTACTGAATAGCTAAGTCGATAAATTTTGTTTATAGTTATTATAGCGATACAATTATCGTAACAAAAGTTACCGAATCCAGGTGCAGTTTAACTACTACATATATGCTGTAATTTTAACCAGAAAAACTTCATTCAAAACTCATTTCCCAATTCAAACACTTAATTCTTTGAAACAAGTATTAGTTTGTTCCATTTAGGTCCCACAAAGAAATTTGTAAATTCAAATGAAAAAAAAATTAACTTTTCAATCAACAAATTGTTTCGTTCAAACAAAGTTTTTAATGAAATTAAAAAAGAAATCAAACAAACGTTTGTTGTATTTAAATTTTGTGTCTTTTTTTTATAAATCAAATCCCCGAAAGCTCTTAAAAAATCACCCTATACATACATACGTCTGCACATATTTCAAACTTTTACTTGTTATATTTCACTCTTTTCATTTGCAAAATCTCGCTGACTGACACCCGCTATTATTTTTATTTTTCAAACCTTTTTATTGATTTTCTTTTACTCCTGTTTTTTGTTTTGTTTTTGCAGCACTTTATTGCAAACACATACATACATGCATTTTTTAGCTGAATTTTATTTTTGTATCTCGTATTTCGTTATCCATGACTCCTCCGGAGAGAGCATTGAACGTCATTGGATAAAATGTGTTCCGATAAATAAAACAACACCAACTCACTCACGCTTAATTTTGCTTATTTTTTTTTCTTCATTCCGTATTCACTTCACAATTAAATTGTTAAATATTGTGTCTACTTTATGTACGAGAGTATGTTGTTTTGTTTTTTTTTTTTAACATACAAGTCAGAAGAAAATCTTACTTTCATTTGGTCAGGCGTTTAACAAACTAACAACATTTCAACAACACGTACATATAATGTTTATTTTGATGTTTTTTTTTTGTGTTAGGAGATGATCTAAAGGTATGAAATGTTAGTTTAACTACAGTTTAAAGTAAAAGCAATCACGAGTTTTTCTAACACTACACGACCCGGACACACACGAAATCAGGTTTACTATCACGAACACTTCGCGTTGAGTCGTCCGAGATCGTGTCGCAACATGACACGGCACGCCCCCATCTCTACTTTCTAAATCGGGAAGCTAAAAATTGGAAACTTGCAATAACTTAGTAAAAACTTTCAAGCATATTGGAGCTCATTTAACCGAATGGCGAAAATTCTATTATTGAAATAAACGTATGCATGTACGTATGTAGGTTTGTTTTAATTGGGGGTTCGCATAAAGCGAAGGCGAACTGTACTTAATATTAAAGTACTTGCGCACCCATGATTGTAGTTACCATTAATACAGTTGCATTCAAGAAAAATTGTTTGCAGCTTTTCACTTGGTTTTCCATTGTTGCACAGCTCTGATATTCACATTTGAAGATTATTACAAATTTTAATAACTGGAATTAATTTATTAAGCACCCGGCTTAATTGTTTAATAATGCTTTTTTTTTTGTAGTAATGTTAAGTAAGATAAAAATTTGCAGATAAAACACTTTAAAAAATATACAAAAATTTTTGTATTTGAATGATGGGAGGCGGTGGCACTTAATGTGTGTTTTATGAGCTTAAACTTTCAAACACTTTAAGTCAAATATCAAAATTGTTGAATTAAAATAATGCAATTAGTATTTTTTTTTTATAAAGATACATATTGCGTTGAAGCTGAATTTTATTACAGTTGTGTGATTTCGTACCAGAAGTGTTAAATAAAATGTGAAAAAAGCAGCGATGCCAATTTAGCGCGTTTCGCGCTACATTTAGCGCGTTTTAACTATGCCAAACGCGCTTTTTTTCGTCTTAGCGCGTTTAGTAAAAAAGTAATAATAAAAAAAAAGTAAATAAAAGTAATAAAGTCATCATCATTTCAGTTCAATATTTTTTAAAACCTTTTTTGAATAAATTTAACAATTTTCTAGTATTCAAAACTCATAAAATGTTTTAAATTGGTTAATGATTCTGCTGTCGCAAATAAAATTCCCTTGCCTGTGGTGAGACTTAAAAACGCATTTCAATACTGCAAATGGCAAATATTTTGAAATTTCACAACTAAAAATATGTACTCGTACTCGTGACCAAAAAATTATTACAATTTATTAAACTAGGGATGTAACGATACGCCATTTCGCCGATCCGATACCGATACCGATATTCAAAAATAAATATCGCCGATACCGATACGCATATTGAAATTGAGCTCAAGTAAAAAATTAACAAAACTCAAGTAGAGTAATTCTTCTATTATACAAAATAAGTGTTTATTAATGAGCCATTCAAATCATCAAAATTTTCAATACATTTTCTAATTCAGTTTCTAAGATTCAAACTGCAAAACGTCTGCAATATTTATGATTTTACAAAATAAACGATGGCATTCAGTTTAGATTGTCTCAAGATTTAAAATTGATATTAATAAGACTTAAAAAAACTCTAAAGAAAAATATGAGAAGTATCGGCGTATCGACAGTAAAATATCGCCGATATCGATATTTTGGAAAACCAGCAGTATCGCCGATATATCGGTATCGGTTGCATCCCTATATTAAACATCTATTCTAGCTGAAGTATAAAAAGCATTTGAATCGCAAAACTATTCGACAATTTATATAAGTTGTCAGAAAGTCTGACAAATAAAATAAAAATAAAAACTAAGGATTTCGATTATTTGAAAGGAAATTCTGATTCTGTATTAAATGATTTTTAGTTATTTAGGATATAATTTCGAAAAAAAACAATATTATAAAATCTGAAAAGAGCTACTAAAATGTACTAATGTACATACAACGATTTTTATTAAAATTTAATTTAGCGCGTAGGAAAATAGAGCGTTTTGGCTATAAACAGTTTACAATGCTGTAACTTAGCGCGTTCTAGCGCGCTTTGCGAAGGGGAATAGCGCGTTTGGGTTATAAATAGTTGGCATCACTGAAAAAAAGTGATATTCGAATTAGCAAGTTGCAAACGGCTCTTATTTCGGTATATTTCGGTATATTCACCCTTATTCCAGTCAGCTTAACATAATACCAACAAATTTCTAGAATGTTTACTCGCTCTCGAGGAAAATTTTGTGCATAAATCGGCCAACAAGAGTCATTTGTTGTCGGCAACGGGTAGCTAGACCCCAATGTTTTGGTATCCCATTAAAGTGACGTCGATGTTGACAACTGGAATAGGGGTGTATGTTTAGTGATATGAGTGGTGAGAAATTATTATTATACAACGTTTTATTTTTATTTTTTTAAATTAATTTTTTTTCTAAGAGAAGGAACTAAGGCCGGGCCATGTGCCAAAGAAAGCGTAACCACTAATTACTAATGAAAAACTGTTTGATTCAGACATGTATTTATTGATTTAAACAGTTTCCAATCATATTGGATTCTATGACATTGTCTATTAGTTGTTTATGAAAGCTTTTAACTTAAGAAACACGTATCTGAATTAAAATGTTTTTCACTAATATTTAGTGGTTACGTTTTTTTTGGGCAAATGTTTTCCCAATAATTATAATAATTATAATATTATGTATTTGATTTGTTCTTACCGCTCATCTGTGCGAAAATAGCTGGCGGCGGCGGCTGTGCGCCAATCGGCTTCGAGCACTGGTTACACCTGCATCATCTTCTCTCGCGTTAGAAGACAAATAATTCTCTTTCCGTCAACATCATCTGTTAAAATTATTAACTTTAATATCAATTGGCAAACTTTTAAGCTCCGAGTACCTGATTTTAATTAATGTTTTCAAGTTATAAAACTTCAATTAAAATGTTTAATGTTTTCATGAATTTTTGACAGCCACAAACGCATTTTGTATGATCAGCAAAGGAAGCTGAATATTTTAGAAAGTATTTGTATGTATGTAAGTAAGTATGTGCTCCAACTGAATAAAATGCATTATTTTAATATGACTTTTTTTTTTTTTTTTTGACAAAGTTTTGTATTACTTTTCTCAATAAATGTATGACTCTTGACTTTATTTTTTGTTTCCGTATAAATTGTAGATTTCGTTGTTTATTTCATATTTTCGATACGATTTTATACAATGTAAATAATTTTAAACAAATCATAAATGGACGGTTTAATTTTTGTTTTCCAAATAAATTTATGACTTCATACTACGAGTATTAAATGGTGAAAATATGTACATATCGTTGGTCACAAGTAGAAAGGCCCTAACTCAAATAATTGTAACTTTACATAATAATAAGCAGTACAACTGCTTTGTAAAACTGCTTGCAAAAGCGTTCTTTTTTGCACTATTGCATTAAATTTTAGTGACAAGGTTTATTTGTGTGAAATGTATTGGAATCACTGAAAAACTCAATTTCGTAAAAAATACGAGCTAGGGCCTTTCTACTTGAGACCACCCATATATGTATGTATGTATGTGTGAAAGTGTGTGTGGCGTTATGTGTGCCTCATGAGGACTTATTAGTTTTGGTTTATTCTTCGTGAGCGCCATACATACATACATATGTAAAATTGAAAATGAAATACAATTTAATGTTTTAACTGTTTCTTTACTTTATTTAAACAATGAGTTACATTTTTCTAATGCAACAAAGATCATGACAATAATGACCGATGAATTGTGCTTGCAACTGGACAGTGATAAAAAATAGTTGAGCAATGATTAGAATAAAACTTATCGGAAATTTTTTTATTTTTATTATTTATAATAACTCCAGATTGAGTAAATTTGAAATTATAAAGTAATTTGGCTTAAGAATAAATTTTTGCACAAATTCATTAAAAATTCATCTGTTAAACATGATGTTTGTAATTAATCTCAGCTAAAACAGATGGAAAGTGGTTTGCGATAACACCCAAAATGCGGAATCTCTAATTTTCTTGTCTTTTTCAGTAATCATAAAAACTTTAGTTTCTGAAAAGAAAAGACATTAAAAGTAATGAACTTTGGTGTGATAATAATAAAATTATTTCTTGAACAAAAATTCATTACAAGTCGAATAAAGTTTTTATTAATGCCAATGAAAAACTAAAATCAAAATAGGAATCAATATGAGATCGGTCAGATGTCCGTTCTTTTCACGACATTTTAAACCAAACTTATGAAATCTTTTCGTCTATTGCCGATCACAAAAACCCAATATTCACGACGACGGAGATTTACTGCTTTTTTGCCATATTCTTTTGGAAATTCAAGTCGCATGTGTATTTTAAAAGCTTTATTTCGACAGTAACATTTTACAATCAAAACCGGTTACTAAAATTTCCAAACTTTTATTAAATGAATATCAAAGTGCAGTACCATTCTTGATATTTCATAATTTGAACGCCAATTTGCTTCATAAGCTCAACTTTGCTCTACCTGAATCTAAGTATCTGATCAAATAAAACCCAATGAAGTGTCCTACTAATTCTTGACAGACTCCAACAGTCGAATTAGATGTCCTGACACTAAAATGCTACTCATCTTTTCTTCACTGATATCTACATATAAGGGAAGCTGGTTGAATTCAGGTCAGGAGTTGACGTGGACTTTGTTAATTTTTTTGATGAACTTGGCGCTCATAATAGTTTAAAGCTGCTATGATTCGGTGTACATTTCGCCATGAAACGAACAAACGGCCATCAAAGATGTTATCAGGAATGTTGAGGAAATCCCACGATTTTCAAAGCCGATATGACGAAAATATTTTATATTTAAGAAATAAAAAAAAAGAAGAGAGGTGCCTTGGGACATATGGTTATAGCTATGCTGCTTAGCTATATAAAACAAACTTAATGTGTTAAATAACAAATCAAAAAAATTATATTATATGATGATGTCAAATTCGCCGCAAATGTTTCAAAACGTTTCCATTTATTTCCTATTATTTTCTTTTCTAGGGTTGTACGATTAAATTAATGTGTTGTTTGTGGCCCGCGGCGGATGTTTTCCGGCTTACAGCCGATCTCTGGTTTGTGCTCATGTGCAAAAACAATACAAAAACAAATTGAGCAATCCTTCGCATTGTTTTTGTTTCACTCACTTCAAAGAACGAAACAGAATAAAATCAAACAATTTGTTTCGTTTATTTTCGTACTCTGGCCTTAAGTACAAAGAAATCAAAACATAAATAAATTTATAACTGTAATAGTGTCGATTATTTTTACTACGAAAATCACATCCTAGCTCCTGTGTTGTGAAATAAATAGCATAGCTATAAAAAATAAAATAAATTCATATCGATAATAAATTATTTGCTGGGTTTTGTGTAAATTTCTAAGTCTACTACACTTATTTTATTCTTTGGTGCCTGTTCTGTAAACCGAATCCGAGCAAATTTCTCGTTTTCATAAAATTAATAATGGCCCTGCAGACGTGTTTAAAAGCATACACGATCATTTTCTTTCAGATAAGATATTTGAGAATCTATATGATAGAAAAATTCGAAAAAAAAGTCTGAAAGATATTTCTATTATCGGCATTGATTTTCTAAAATCGTGCGATTTCAAATCGATTCGGTTTACAGAACAGGGCCGATTATATGTGAATTCTCAAAAAGTTTTTGAAAGTCTGTGCATAATGTGTGGTTGAAGTATACTGATGATTTGGCAAAGCACCAATGAAATGCAAATAGACATGCTTAACCCCAACCACCAGCAAATAAATTTCAATTAAAATATTTAATAGCGTGTTAATAATTTGTTATTAAAAGTCTCACATTTTCAAATCGAAAAATTTCCAAAACACGCCATTATATTAAAATAGGCGGAATTTGTTTATCACTGGACAGTACTATGGAAACGAGTTGATAAGTGTTCCGACATGGATTTATTTCTGGAAAAAATTTGTAGAAGCTGCTTTGGCAAAGCTCACAAGTTGTGACTATATTTGCCAAGAAGCACCTGCGAATATTATGGCGTTTTCTCTGCAGAAAGTGCAACATTTTTTTCTTTTTTAAGTTAAAAAAAAAAAAAAATTAAATACCGGTACTTTAAAAAAAAATGATGAGACTTTGTAAACATTTTCGAAAAATTTAAGCTATACGAATTTTTTTTGCGCTTACTATACACTCATTTTACTAGCATAAATATATGCAACACTGATTAATACAAAAAAAGAGAAAAAAAAATAAAACAACTGCAAAACCATAAAAAAAACTATTTAATAATGTTGTCAGTTAAATACATTTAACAGTCGTACAGACGAATGGCCACACCGGCGGACGGACACCTCAATACACAATATATATATATATATATATATATATGTATGTATGTATACCTTTAAAAAAAAAATGAAACATTTATAAACTTTAATACTGTTAGATGGCGGTACAAACTATTTAACCGCTTAAAATAATTTAAAAAAAAAATCAAAAAAGACAAGCACGCATTTGTTAAATAAAATGATTCAAGCAAAAAAAAAAAAATAAAAAAAAAGAATAAATAAACTGCATAATTCAACATTTTTTATTATTTATCTACAAACACACGGAATCATAGAGAAACATAAGTAACATGGCACTTGAAAGTCATTTTAAAGTGTTTGTTTTTTTTTTTATTTTTTAGACCAACAGTGCGCCACCATCAGAATTACTTGAAATAAAAAAGTGACGGACTATAAAATGTCATTATTTTTTTTTTTAGTATTAAAATGAATGCAAAACGAAGGTGTTAGTTTTATTAATTATCAAATACTATCTATTTGTGTTTATGCTTGTAATTTTATACGTCTATAACTCGATTTACACAATGCTTTTTATATGTACAGGTACATATATTTTCATATTGGAATAATTTACTTGATATCACCAACCACTTGGCATTCCCAATTACCTCTTATTGTTATAGAATTGAATCCTTGTTTAAATATGAACTTATTTTAATTTAGGTTTCCATCACATTTCGACAGTCAGGTGAAGTTGTTATACTTACTTTATTACTTACGATTCTAAAGGTTCAATCAGATGTGCCATACCATAATGCCATAATCATAAAGAAGCATATTTGCTTCATCTATTAGTGTCATAACCATAAACAGCTGTTTGTGTGCTCATTTAATTATTCATTTCGAAAGTACAACAACAAATATGTATGTATGTCTAACCAGCAATCAGCTGTTTATGGTTACGGCGAAAAATCGAAGTTCAATTGGTTACTAGTCGTCTCCACTAGCCATGAACTTGTTATGGGCATCATGTCGGACATCGCAAATGCCTAATGGAGACCGCTCATGTCCATGTTTTGTCCGTCCATGCTTTAATATCGATGCCCGAGCATATGGCTGAGCAATAATGTTCGCCATGAGATTCGCCGTCTGTTACCATTTGCAATAGAAAGAAAATAGTATACAGAACAAAATTGGTAAATATTCCATCTCTATTGCACTACCACCAAATTATTTGATATGCCTGAACATGAACATCGCACGTATTCACCACAACAAAGAAGTTGATGAATTTTTTACAGTTGCTCTGCCAGCGTCATTTTCATGTCATGCACAAGTTTATGAATCAAGAAAACAAGATCCAAGCGCAGGTCCGTTATTTTATTTTCTGCTTGTGATGTAGACATCGAATTTTGTTGTAAACAAAGTACATACATTTGTTTGTGGAATGTGCTCTCTCTCTCACACACACACTTTTTGCAACAAACACACGTGTATTCTATGATGACGTAGCTGCGCAGTAGAATATTTTTTTTGTACGACTGAATAGGCAACCTTTTTTTTTTTGCTTCATGGCGAGACACCTACATAGAATCAAATACAGCGTTGCCCATAAGTTTAGTTGCAACAGCTGTGCGATGTTAATTTAACCATTAGAACTAAATAAACTTGACAAAAATGGCTTAAAATTGCTGTTTGAATGGCTAAAAACAATCGCCAAACAATTACATTTTGAAAACCTTATCACACTACAATACACCATCGGAAACAAAATTCTATTAAACAATAAAATTTCTTGCAAATGAAAATTTTGCCGGTGTTGCCATTTCATAATACGCATTTTACATTCGATACTCGATCGATGTTCGATACCCAAACCGAAAATTGAATGCAACTCAAACAAAACAAACTTCATCATCAATCATCATTGACAAAATATATTATAAAAAATTTCTAATATTTATCTAAATGAATAATAAATATTTTATTGTACAATAAATGTTAAAATTCCTTTTGTATACAATACAAATGAATATTTTTTATTTTAATTATGAATAAATCACTAAAATCCTATTTACGTTGTAATTTATTGCAAGTGTAGATAATAAAAATGCGAATAACTAATAAAATGTATAAATTACACTTTTCGGCAAAAATTTTAAAACTTTTCTAATAGGTGGGAAAATTTTTAAGCCAAAAATTTTTAAGCAATGATTTAAGATGAAATTAAATTAATAACAGACAGTAAAATTTTAATTTTGAAATATTTGTACAATATAAAGCAAATAGATTATTATCTAGTATTTTATTGAGGTTGTGCAGCATGGTAAAAATTTGCTTTCGGACAAAATCGTTTTAAGAGCAAAATTTTGAACGATATAATCAAAATTGTTTCATTTTCGAAATTATTAGTACTTGTCTAATTTTCATTTATTTACAAGGCCGCCGGCCAATATATGTATATTTCATTTGTGGCCAAAGATTTAAAAAAAAAAAAAAAAAAAAGTGGCAAAATTTAGGCAGCCGCCAGCCGTGGTGGTTCTTCCGAGAGGATATTGGAGGGATCGATGCCCGGCCAGCATTATTAAAATTATTTTATTTAATTTAATTTAATTATTAAGTAAACTGACAATATAGTGACTTCCAACTGTCTTTGGTTGGCGGTGGAGGGGAGGATGGTCGGACCGCCACGTGTATCATGTGGAAGTTCAAATATTGTTTTTGCAACATTTTTTATTTGTTTGTTGGTGTTTTTAGTGTGATGTTTTGTGTCTTTTATGTAGATATATATAGGTGGCTGTTGTATTTGGTACATACTTACGGTTAATATCGATTTAGTGATAAGCACATGTATGTATGTATGTATTTATGTGTGCTGTATTTGTTTGTTGGTGTTTTTAGTGTGATGTTTTGTGTCTTTTATGTAGATATATATAGGTGGCTGTTGTATTTGGTACATACTTACGGTTAATATCGATTTAGTGATAAGCACATGTATGTATGTATGTATTTATGTGTGCTGTATTTGTTTGTTGGTGTTTTTAGTGTGATGTTTTGTGTCTTTTATGTAGATATATATAGGTGGCTGTTGTATTTGGTACATACTTACGGTTAATATCGATTTAGTGATAAGCACATGTATGTATGTATGTATTTATGTGTGCTGTATTTGTTTGTTGGTGTTTTTAGTGTGATGTTTTGTGTCTTTTATGTAGATATATATAGGTGGCTGTTGTATTTGGTACATACTTACGGTTAATATCGATTTAGTGATAAGCACATGTATGTATGTATGTATTTATTTTTTTTTCTCTAATCGCTTCAAGGAAAATAAAAAAACATTTAATTTTAGTATGTTTAATTTTTTGCTAGCTCATAATTCAGACATTATGAAATATTATTTTTCTATTACTTTAAGCTGATGTCTGCTTAACAGTGTAATTTGAAGAAAAAAATTTGATTCTAAAATATTTTTACAAGTGACTTCTATATAAAAAAAAACTTTAAAATAAACTGTGATATTGAACTAAACACACAAAGACAACAAAAAAAAAATTAAATATTTTTCAAGTCAACAAAAATGTTAAAAGCTAATTTCATTTTCTTCATTTTCAGCGTGGAATGCATACGAAATGAAATGAATAAAAAAAAAAAAATTACAAGACACGTATAATTTTATATGTATACCAGACAAATAAATTAGGAAAAAAATTGCAAAAATATAAATAACAACTTGTTATAAATTAAATACAAAATTTATTGTTGGATCAGTCATACAACAATCTAATAGTGACTGTGTGTGTTGTTCTTTTATTTTATTGTTTTATTTTCGAAAATGCTCCTTACTAATAACCAGGGACACCAGAAATATGCTCTAAAAAAAGTGTTTTATGCGTTTTCAATATAAACTAAAAACTTGAAAATATGCACTAAAAACTCCAAAATATGCTCTCAAAAATAAAATAAATTGGTTTATTTGTAAATGAAAATATATTTTTAATTTTAAAATTCAACAACATCTGCATATAAAATTAGATAAAAATATAAAAAGAAAAAAAAATTGAGTTTGAAGTTCACGTTAAAACAAAATTGCCATACAAATTTTGACTAAAGCAAATAATACATAATGAGGGCAATCATGAATAAAATTCCGCGAGAAATTTTTCTCGGGGAATAATTTCAAACAATAGCAAGTAATAGGGAAACAAAAAAATTCTAATTGGAAAATGGGAGAAATTTCTCACGGAATTTTATTCATGATTGCCCTGAATTTCTTTTTTGATACTCGTAAAAATTTAACTTTAATTTCAAAATTAAAGCTTTGGAACTTTGTATGTATGTATATTTTGGATAAATCAGACAAGATTTTTCTTTACATAATATTTGTTGCAATAAACAACAAAATATTGATCTAGATTTTCCAATAAAAATCGTTGGTGGTATCACATCTAAATTTTTTATACATTGACAACGTCTACTCGGGGCAGCGTCCGTCGCAATAGCAAAACCGAATTTTTATTGAAATTAACGTCCGTAATAACTGCGTAGTATATAAGAAAAATATATAAACTACATGGAAAATTGGAAATAAGAAATAAAAATAACAATTTTGACCAACACGTCATTTGAGCTTTTGACGCCAAGAGATAGGGAAGGAAGTTTCGAACCACAAATAGTCAAAAAAAGGCAAACAAACTTACATCCAGAGCTTGAAACGAAGATTTTGAGCACATTTGCCAGTGGTATGGGCTATAGAGATATAGTGTCACATGTTGAGGAAATTTATGATCACATAGTACTATTACTTGAAGTTAAAGTAACATATACATTACTTGATATAAGCTTGTATTGATTAAATAAATTTCTTTCTAAAACCTCAGCAGCAGCGAACAATAGGTAATTACTTTCATATGCTTGCAAGCATATTGAAATAAACAAAATTCTATAAAGTGTCAAAATATGCCCTAAAAGCCTAAATTATGCTCTAAAAATTCGAAAATATGCTAAAAATATGCGCGTAAGACTGATATATGCAAAAACATGCTTTCAAAGGTAAAATATGCAAAAATATGCACCAACAAATCCATGCCAAAATTCATAAAAAGTTTTGAAATGGATAAATATCTCGCCTTCGCATCAATAGGTCACACCAAAAAAAACATGTAATTGCATATTTGCGGTTTCCCTGCTAATAACCAATCGAATACAAGGTTTTACTGGCTTTCGTGGCATAAAGTATAATTACTCTGGCCAGCCTTGAGACAGACCAAGCTAAATATGTATAGGATCACCACACAGTGAGGCCCTTCACAAAAATTTTGGTATTATATCTTTTATCTTCTAAACTTTTGATCCAACTGCATAATATGCAAATACAAAAAGTACAGAAGTGTGTACATAGAATTTTTGAAAATATTTCACGTGATTAACCGGTTGTGATCCAGATTGTGGTACAAACCTAATTTTTCTAATAATTGTTGACCCATTTCAATTCTGTGGCAATAAGGAAAAAGTGTTTACTGTTTTTCTGGAGAGCACTTTTAAGCGTTCAATTCGATTTTCAGAAATTTATTTCTTTTGCAGTTAAATTGGGAAATTCTCTTCTAACTTTTATTTTTTTTTTTTAACAAAAATCCTTCTAAACACTATAAGTAATACATATAAGGTTAAATATACCAAAGTATAACCTAAATTAAGTTATAATTCCAAATCAGGGGGCAAATTACGGCACTCGTTATCGAACAAAATTACGAAATATTTCAATAGAGTTTGTATGGGAATATTTTTAAATTTCGAATCGTATCGAATGCCGTAATTTGCCCCCAGATTAGACTTCTAAAAGAAATAAGTCGCAAATAATAGTGCTATAACTTCCTGAAAAATCACACAACTTAATTGAGATTTTCATCAGGGGAACTTTGGAATATGCAGATTACGCAGGTACCATTAATTAAAAATCAGCTTATCTCTACTTAAGCACTTTTTCCTTTTTGCCACAGAATTAGTTTTGTTTTTTTAAACGACTTAAAAAAAAGAAGAAAGTTATCAATTCGTCTCTATTTTTTTTTTGCGGTGTTACTTCATAACTCGATTCATATTAGACCGATTGTAATTTTTTTTTATTGTCTGAGAGGGTATGGTTTCCCATTGGCCTTATTGCAAAAAAAAAAAAAATTGGGCGGGAACACGCCCACAAAATTTTTATTTGATTTTATGATATTCTACTTGTTTGATTGTTTGTAATAACATAATTTCAGAGTTGGAAAAAATGGGCGGGTCTACGCCCATTAAAATCTATTATTATATTTTACTCTGTTCTGCTTAACCGATTTTTACGAAACTTACCACACACCTTCAGCTCAAAAATAGACACAATCTTCCATTTGAAAAAAAAATGGGCGGAACCAAGCCCATTAAAATTTTATATTTCATTTTAAGTGGCTCTACTGTAGCGATTTTTACAAAACTTAACACACACCCTAAGCTCTGCAAAACACAAAAACTTGCAATTAAGGGCCATTAAAATTTTTTTATATTGTATTTTATATTTTTTATTTTATATCGCATAAATTTTTTTTCCAAAATTTTCTATCAGATCTTTGATCTTTTTTTGGCAGAATTATTTTCAAAAAATTTTTATTTGTGTCCAAGTAAACTTGTGTTGATATAATCACGGTGAGAAAAGGCGAAGATTTTATTCCCCTGAAATGCTATTGTGAATTTTCCCTTCAAAATATTTAAATGTAAAATAAAAATATTTTGAATTTGTGCAATTCTTTTTTTTTGTCACATCTGGAAGAAGGAAAATAACTAAAATTAAAGCTAAGTAAGTATCACAAGAAGGTTAAGAGATGCCTCAAATCATTTGCATTGTCCAGTATATCTAGTTTTTTTTTCTCAGAACATAATGCTCATCAGATGCAGCGCAGTGATCGATTTCCGAACAAGCCCAACGTATTTATTCTCGACTGTACCTTTCTTACTCACATTTAATTACGAAATTGCTTATGGATTTTCTGAGAAGACCTTTTTAATGTGTTTAGTCTCAGAGTTATTGGAGATGACCGCAAAAACTCTAAGAATGCATCGCGGGAATGTCAACCTTCTCTCTAAAGGAGGAGTTACAAGTATAAGTCGTTTGGTAGCTCATACACTGGTAATATTAGATTATTTGAATTCTGCAACTTGTCCTTAAAAAATTTTAAAATATACAGCCTTATTCTGAATAACATCTCCCCGGGAGTTTATTCCCTATTCATTGTTCCCCAATTTTAAAAAGTCATTTGCCAGCTTTCAGTTAAAATAAAACAACTAGAAACAAAATAGCTGACTTTGAAAATTCAAAGTTCTTCCAAAGATTTTAATTTTTAATTATTATTAATTTTTTAATTGTTTTAATTTATATTTAAATATCTATAACTGCTGAAAACTGCAAAGTAGAAACTCAATACTTTTATTTTTCTGCATATTGTACTCTTAAAATCGCTAAAATTAATACCGTGAAAAAAGAAACTATGAAATCAACGAAGTAAAAAAAGTTGCAACAAACTGCAGCCAACAATAGCATTTAATATGTGGCAGACAGACAGACAGACACAAGGAATCAATTTGGCCACATTAAAGTTTCAAATTGTTTTAAGTTTAATTTTTTTTCTTTCTAATTTTTTTTTGCTTAAATTAACAAAAAATTGACCCTGACACTGGGCGTAGGTATAGAGTCAAGACTAAAAGCGGCAATCAAACGAAAATCTAGCAAAAGTTAAAACAAAAACACAAATTGCAAATAATTGAAATTAGAAATGCGCGCTGCAAGTTGATTTTGAGTTTATTGCTTTTTTCTTTTCTTTTTTTCTATGCCATCAACAAATGTGTCTAGTCGTGTCTGACAAATGTTGTGACATGTCTGGTTTCCTAGGGAATAGACCCGGGGAAACATCATGCATGCAATTTATAAAAAGAATTTCTATTTTTACACTTTTAAAATGTGTAAATTCTCTTTTGCTTTCATAAGAGGGATTCTGTTATTATATTATTCAATGATTTTATTAATAAATAAAATCCTTTAATCAACATTTATAGTTTTTTTATATTAAAAATAGTTTATTTTTAGGATTTTTTTTTTGTTTGCCCAGCGAGTCATTAAATTTTTTTTATGACTGTAACGTGTCTGTTAAAATGCTTCATTAATAAAGTTGATTTTTATTGTAAACAGAGTGGGAGGGTTATACAATTTGGAATACAATTTTTATAAAAAAAACGTGCCCCTGTGGCTGAGTGGTAGCCATGCTATTCTCTCAGTCCAGAGGTTGTGGGTTCGATTCCCACCACACAAGCTAATCGGTTCTCGGGTTGTGTTTGTTTGTAATATAAAAATAAAAAAATTTTTTTTTTTTGCTTTTCATACAAAATTTCTGAAAATAACAAACATTAAAAATTTTAAAAGCCTCCCAACATTTAGAAAACATGTGATATTTTGATATTTTCAAAACGACGGCTGGACCGATTTTCTTCAAACATGGCTAAGAAAACTCTCGAACTCTGAATCAAAATCAAACCAGCTGTTTGGTATGTACGTGGACTTGTATAGACAGACACAGCCCTTTTTTCTAGTCGGAGATTAATACTAACAAACTTTAATTTTTTTTATATTTGTTTTTGTTTTCCATTTAATTTTCATTTGGTGAAGTGTTTTTTTTTTAATCTATTTTGTGATTTCAAAACCGCCGGTCTGGAAAGGCTGTCAGGTGTTAAATACATTTCATTTGAAGTGTCATTTACTTAGTGAAAGGTAACAACACATTTGCAATATTATTGTGCAATATTTGATATTGTATTTGATATTGTGCAATTAATTGGATAATTTTTCATACAGTTACACACTTTTACTATAAAATTTTAATTTATTATAATTTAAATTATGATAAATTTGTAAATAAATGCATAAAATAAATAAATAATTTCAAAGAAACCTTTAGAGAATGTCAATTTCTTTGTGGCGCTAGTTGAATGAAAGAAAGTTATGTAAATAATTTGAACATTTAAATTTTTAAAATTTACATATGTATGTATGTTTAAAAAATAATAGACATGAAAGGCACTTAAAGATAAAGGTAAACGCATTAAAAATGTCATAACTTCAAATTGAATTAGACTCAAGTTCGTTATTATTACGTGAAAATTTCATTGTAATAATTTTTAATGAATAAATATTAGCTGCCTCTTTCACTATTCCCAAAGAAGGTCTTGATGTGCATTCTAAGCGAAAGAAAATTGATTTCCATTTCTCTATCTTACTTCGGTACGAACATCGATTCGAACGACAAGTCACAAGAAGACGTAAGAAGTGTTTTCATACAAATTTTCAAAATCAAGCACTTTCTATTTTGCTTTCGACTGGTAAAATTTATTTAAATTTATTTGCAAACCATCCATTATTAAAAAAAAAAATATTTTACTTAATAAGTAAAATAATAATTTGGGATTACTAGTGGTTTAACAAATTTTAAACTCAAATTGTAACAATTCCCACAAAAAACACTAATCATCCAATAAAGTTTGTAAAAATATTCTTTTAGCAGTTTATTATTTTTTTTTATATTCAGATTACTTCAATTTATTTCTTATTTGTACACAATATTCATAAAATATGATTTATGCCCTAATTCGTCTTGTCTATGGACAAAAAAAAAGCAGCCGCAGTTGTGATTCTTTAAAACAATTATTATTTATTGTCCATGCTAGAGAAGGTTCGTGTATTTGCTTTATCATTTTGTTCTAAACATTATATACAACATATATTTTTTCAAATATTTTTCATACTATTGTAGAATACTTTAATTTATTTTTTTGTTTGTTTTAAAAACATGGTAATAATATTTTTATTTTTCAATTATCAAAGACAGCAACCATTTTTTGAAGAAAATAATTTAGCGAATTCCAAAACAAGAACTCAAAAGTATTTTCAAAGAAAAACGTCCTAAATCTTCTTACTGAATTAGGGCATTATTTTGATTATTGTTTTATATTCATTATACAAAGTACTCAAACAGTAATAGACAGCATGATGTTGCTGTGCGACTATTTTGTTGAATTCTTTTTCATTGTTCAATATGGTTGTATTTATTTTCATGTAAATGTTAGTAACTTTTCAAAAATCGCTAGAAGTACTTGAAATTTACAAATTGGCACCACTTTGACTTACAAACACGTAAAAGAAAAAAGTGACATACGTACATATGTAATCATGAGGGAAAGAAAGCTGGCGACATAGTGGAATGAAAATTTATTAAAGTTCGAGCGACTAGTTTTCTTTCGCAGGGGTTTTCTTTCGACATAGTGAAAAAGGTAGTAAATACACTCAAGAAAATTTTAATTATTACGACAAACATCAGCAGAATAATAAGAATTTTCCTTAAAACTTATAATTGTTCGAGTAACGGCAAAAAAAAAGAAAGGACCGAAAACATTTGAAGAGAAGCAAACTTTGATAATTCATACCCAAGGCTAGAAATCACTCTCCTATACAAACGTACGACTTTTGACAAACTACAACCCTGATAATTTTTTTTTTTTTAATTTTTTTTTTTTTTTAATTTTCGCAAACTTCATCATGCCCCAAGGTTGTGTTTTCTCAAAAGTCATACGTAAGATACGTATGTAAGATAGTAAATGTGCATTTAAAAAAAATAAAGTTAAACATTTTTTCAAACTAATCTCTGTTTATAAATGAGAACAAATTAATTGGTTGGATTATTAATAATGAATATAATACTAAAAAAAATGGAATATTTAGCAACGATGGTCTCATTCCATTCCCATTTCGGTTATTGTTTGTTAAATAATACACTTAAAAAAATTAATATGTAACAATGATAATTTTCGAAAATAACATGAAATTCAACAAAACGTGTACATATTTCATTCAAATATGAGTGAAAGTAAAATTTTTTTTTAGAAATTCATTAGGAAAAATAAAAAAATTATAAATTTTTTTTTTATCAAATATGGGAAAAACTTTATCACAGGAAATTCAAAAATTTTCTTCTGTGTAGTCTCTTCTGTGGACTTGTTAGTATAAGTTGAAAATTTAGTAAGGAGCTTCTGCGATCATCCGATTACTCACAATTTATTTTATTTTAATAAAACTCAAACGACAGCTGCAAACTAACAATTTTATGTTATTTTTTTATTTGCTGTTTTAAGTGAAGTTGCATTTATAACAAAAAAAGTACACATTAAAAAGAAAGGAAGAGGAGGGGAATTCGAATTCTCCTTTCTTAACACCACCACTCCTATTCTATTTACATACATAAGTTATGTCTGTATTTGCTCTAATGCTTTTACAAAACTTCTAAATATTTCCCTTTTGGTTTCTTTTATATTTTCCTGTTAATATCACCCAGCAAATTTTCTTATTGAGTGGGGGAGGGAAGTTGTGTTTTTTAAAATTTTTCTACTCTATCCCTTGTAATACAATACTGATACATATTCCTACATACAGTGAGCGTCAAAAGTTTACACCTGGTTAGCTTATTTAAAAATATTTATTTCGGTATTAAGAAATGGAAATTTTTTAAACTTTTTGGTCATTTGCAAAACATTACACGATGCTCTTAAAAGAAATATTTAAAATTCAAAATATTTTTTAACAGCCACAAAAACCGCTGAAACAAAATCAAAAAACTAAATTTTTAAAGCGTTAAAAAAGAGTTTACAGAATATTTCAGAAAATTAAAAAAAAACTTAATGGCGACTATGTAATTTGATTTCCCTATGCTTTCAGAATCAGGAGCATCGGTTCCACCAATGTAGATGATACCTCCTTTGGAATTTTCGACCATTCTTCCTCTAGAACGTTTTTTACTGTTTATGTTCCTTTTTTTTTATTTGTCTGTTCAAATGCTCGCAGAGATTTTTAATTCGTTTTACGGTGCGACGACTGTTGTGGATGGTCCAGTTGTTTTGGTGTGTAATATAACCATTCTTTAATTATTTTGGCGCTGTGCTTAGGATCGTTGTTCATTTGGAAAATCCATGCTCTTTTAATTTTGCTACTCTAGGGAATTATTATTTTTTTAATATTTAAGTAAACACTGACTCCCACCATACAGATTCGCATCATCACCAAACCGTCACCACACACTTCGCGATAGATACAAGCAGTTCTTAAAGCAATAAGTTAATCAAACAAACTACATATTGATTTAATTTTACATTTTTGGTTTATTAAATTTTGTATTTGTGATTCTGTGATTTTTTGGAAAATGTAAAATTGTTTTATAAAAAGATTATTCATATCGCTCATTGACTCATAACTAAAAAAAAACCACTTTGCCATAAAATGAGTTTAAGGGCCTGTCCCACGATGTCACCAACGTTCGACTCGTCGTACAGTTACATTGGAAACAACAACAAAATTTTAAAATTTGTTTTTGTTTTGAATGTAAGTGTGCGACAAGTCGAACGTTGGTGACATCGTGGGACAGGCCCTAAATTTTTCAATTTACACCCAACTTAATGGAAAAAGAAAATTTTATTTTGCTCTCAAGAGTTGAGTAAACAAGAAATTTTGTATCAAATTTTTACACAATGTGAAGAACGAGATGAGGGTTAATAATTCTGCATCATTAACTTAACTTGAGTTATGACGTTGCTTGAGTAAATAAGTTCTTTTATTATATAAAAAAAATAAAATAAAAATAAGTTTGCAGTTCACCGCAGCAAGCTACCGACTACAAAGTGTCAAGGATGGAATACACATGTTTATATGAGAATGATGCTTTTGACGACAGCAAAGCAACAGGGCAGCAGGTTGTTGTCTATGCTGATTTTTTCATTGTACGGTAAACTAATGTCGGTTGGTTATTGGTTTGCTGCACAGTATATTCAAAATACATTATGACTGCAGCAAACCAATAACCAACCGACGTAATTTCTATTTCTTTGACGACAATGAGCAAATACAGTCAGTGTTGCCAGTATAATACAAAATAAGTAAATAAATAATAAATCGATTAAGTTTTATATTTTTACTTTATATAAGTACATTTTCAAAGAGTAATTTAACTTTTATAAATTCTAAATATTTGATGGTGGGCGCAAATCACCGCATTCGAAATCGAGTGCACGTTCGTGTAGAGAAATATTTCGATGGCTGCAATTTTTTGGATCACGATATTCGATCGTAATTTACCATTACCAATCGAATGCAACTTCGAGTAGATACATTTCGATAACGACTGCAGTGATCCACGTTAACAACATTTCGATGACAAAGTACTCGATTTCGAATGCGGTGATATATACATATGTATACACTCAAAATATTATGTAGGCAAATTCAAATGAAAAAATCATTTGGAACAAGTAAAATCTCATTTAAAAGCCCTTTCGCTTACATTTCATTTGAATCAATTGAGTTTTTCAGTTATTTTTTAATGTTAATTTTATAACTAGCACATTATGTAAAAAAAAAAAAACTTAAATAAGTTAGATATTTTAGTTTTGCTTATTATAACAGCCTGCTGCGGTGAATGGGTTTAGTGCATTATGCATTAAACACATTCACCACAGCAGGCTACACGAACACACGACTTCAAATGCCGCAGCAGCATTTGTCGCCTCGTAGCCAGCTACTTAATTATTTTGGAGACGGCAGCAGCACCATCTGCACCTCATATTTAAGTATAAATACATAGTTCAGTATTGCCACCTTCAAATATTAAAAGTATAAAAGTGAATCAATTTATGCTTTTCATAAATTTTTGGATATTGTTTCTGTTAAATAATATGAAATAAGTGTACGATAACATTCATTCAACATTTTATATTATACTGGCAACACTGAATTTTACTCATTGTAGCCAAAGAAATAGAAATTAGTTTAATTGGACTACAACGACAAAATCAGCATAGACAACAACCTGCCCTGCATTGCTGTTTTCAAAAGAATCATTCTCATATAAACATGTGTGTTCTATCCCTGACATTTTGTAGTCGGTAGCCTGCTGTGGTGAATGTGTTTAATGCATTTTAATTTATTTTACTTTTAAATGCTTGTGGTTACCAGATTTTAATAAAGAATCCCTGAAGAAGTTGAAAAATACCAACAAAATGTAGGATTTAGAAATGAATCAATAATCTTTTATTTCCATTAAAGAAGACGCTAGAAAATTATACATAATAAAGAAAAATAAAAACTTTATATAACTAAAGAATGTCGATTTATTAATAAAATTGTACAAAGTACTCGTATTAGTGTTTTAAATATTCTGAAACTGTAAATATTTTTTGATGCATAAAAAAATTAAGTATCTATTATTGGATTTGTTTCAACTGCTGTTGTTGTTGTTGTTGAAGTATTTTTGAATTTTTATTTATTTATTTTAATTGGTTCAATCGAACGAGGTGCAAACTTTCTTTTGACGCTCACTGTACGTATGTATGTGCATATGTATGCGTCCATTCACTTTCGTTGTTGTTTAATCGCGTGCAAATAAATTGTTCATAAAAATCAAGGGAAAATCATATTATGTTTTTGTTTAACATTGACATTCAAAAAAAAAAAAAAAATACATGTGTAGTATGTATTTAAATGAACTGAAAAAAATATGCAAGCAAAATTGTCTATAAGAATAGATGAATGCAAGTGAATACTACTTATTCAACTACAAAGATTATTCTTTAGGATTAGTATTATTTTCAATGGTACTAAAATTATACTTTTTTTCTATTTGACAATTTATTTAACTTGTTTCTTGTACTGGATATCTGATTTTTAAATAACACTGATCGCAAATTAACAAAATAAAAAATAAAAATCAGAATAAGATTATGCAATAAATATTTGTAATGGACTTATTTAGATATGAAGATGACAGATTTATAGCCACGAAAAAAGCCCTATTTGATTTCAATAATTTTCCATAAAAAGTAAAAAAAAAGAAAATCGAGATACGCCTCTTCTATATTAAGGCATCGATATGTCATACATATTTTAGTATAATTACCCCATTTTGCATAAATTATACAGCCCAATCATAAACAAAAATTCCGCACGAGTTTTCTCACTTTTCCCTTTTCTCCTATCATGACTTTGTTTTTCCCGTTTTTTTAACCAAATGCGAAAATAAAAAACTCCCCGGGAAAAAAGCAGGTATTATGAACGCAGCTGAACTTGCTTTTTTCACTAAAAATATTTCTCTTGCAAAACAGAAGGGAGTTTGCACAAAAACATGGTTAATACTCCATTAAAACAAAATTTATATACATAAACTTGTATTTTATAATTCTTTTAATTGGAAAAACACAAATAATTCCCAAATAAATAATTTATAAACTTTTCTTTACATATTTTTTCAAGTTGGTGAATTTTAATAATTTTTTTTTTGCTCTCTCACTCAAAAAAAAGGGAGAAACAAAATGTCAACAAACAAGCAAAACAATGAGCTTCATAATGCGGTGATGCCACGTATTGCCCTTTTTTCTTCCCAAGAAATTTATGATTGGAGGAATGTTTTCTCGAGAAAATTATTTTCCGTGAGAAATGAATTCCGAGGGAATATTCATGATCGGGCTGATAATATTTTGTCTTACTGTGAAATATCCCAATATTGGTATCTGTTTCAGGGGTGATTATTAAAAAGATTTAAAAGATAAAGAATTACATTATATGCATTCCCGAAAAATTAAAAAAATACTGCATAAGAGTTCACAAGAAATGTAGTAAAGAACGAACGACAATGGCCATACTGTTGCAAATTTACAGCTGGCAAACTCGAGCTTTGATTACAAAAAACCTTTTAGCAAAAAGTTACATGATGAATCAAAACAATTCACATATTCCATTTGCACTGAAAAAAGTAATAAAAGTATAAGTATAAAAAAGTAATATAAAAAAGTATATAAAGCAGAAACACAAAAAACGCTAATCATGTCGGTGCAGCAACCTTCGAAAACAGTTGTTTGACAGAATATTTGCAATTAACTTTGGTGTTATTTGTTCTTTAAAATGTATCACATGTAATTTGCCATACAGAGCGATACGAACTTTAGCCTAATGAAATCATAAATATAAAAATATTTGCAATTTGAAATAATATACGGAAGGTTTTGGTATAATTATTGCTATTTTGCTCGAAAGCTTTTTATTTTTTTATATATTATATTTATTATTATATTATTTTATTTATTATAGCCACGTTTTTCGATTTGTTCTATTTAATTTTTAATTATTTTTTTTTTTTAATTTATTTATTAATTCAGAATCAAGCCTTTAAGGCCAAATATGATTCATATTCTACTCACTCTTGAAAAAATATATGAGGGCGGATCAATAAGTCCGTGACTTTTCGAACTTCCCTCGCAGTAATATGAAATGCAACACTGTTCCCATCAAGTACCACCTGTTAATAGACTACTGTAAAATTTTTCGAAAATGTCGAAAAAATCCATGATATGGTGTTGGCCGATCGAAAAGTAAAAGTGCATGAGATAGTTGATGCCATAGGCATTTCATATGGCAGTGTGGTTTCAATTTTAAGTGATCAGCTGGGCTTAAGAAAGTTGTCTGCAAGATGGGTGCCGCGTTTGCTCTCAATTGACCATAAACGTAAACGTGTGACAACTTCAAAGGATTGTTTGGAGTTGTTTAACCGCAATCCGAATGAGTTTTTGCGGCGTTTTGTAATTGTGGATGAAACATGAATCCATTACTGTACTCCGGGGACCAAGCAGCAATCTAAACAATGGGTTTCTGCGGGTGAATCTGCTCCGAAGAAGGCCAAGGTAAGTTTGTCGGCCAATAAGGTGATGGCAACAGTTTTTTGGGATGCACGCGGGATAATCCACATCGATTACCTTCAAAAGGGAAAAGCAATAAACGGCGAATATTATGCCAACTTATTAGACCGATTTAATAAGGATTTAAAAAGCAAACGTCCCCGTATGGCCAGGAAAAAAGTTCTTTTTCATCAAGATAATGCACGGGTGCAGTCTCAATGGCAAAACTCTATGAATTGGGCTACGAATTGTTACCTCATTCGCCATATTCTCCGGACTTAGCCCCTAGTGACTACTTCCTATTTCCAAACCTAAAGAAATGTCTCGGTGGAAAGAGATTTAGCTCCAACAATGAAATTATTGGCCAAACAAATGCCTCTTTTAAGGACCTCGAAAAATCCTATATTTTTGGAAGGGATACAAAAACTGGAGAAACGTTGAACTAAGTGTATTGAGTTAAAAGGAGATTATGTTGAAAAATAACTTTTTGTTTTGCAAAAAAAAAAAAAAAAAAAAAAAAACTATGTTTCATTCAAAAAGTCACAGACTTATTGATCCGCCTTCGTATGTATGTATACACTTATAATTAAACTTCTTAACACGCAAAGGATTCGTTGTTTTATTTTCCCAAACATTTGGCAATTAATCAATGCATCATTAATATTTTTTCTAACTCATATCTTTAAAATGATTTAAAATTCATCGAAAAATATTGCTTACTTCAAACGCAAAATATCTTTTACCGAAAAAAAGAAAAGAAATGTTCTTAAAACTTCCTTAACATGATAAGCAAAGATGCTCTCAGTAGTTTTCCAAAAAACTTTAGTAGTTCAAAGCATTCCCACATATAAAAAACGAGTGATAAAGGCGAAAGAGACTGATATTCATTTGCATCAAGCAAATGATTACATCGAATGTCGACGACTGCCCACCAGCTATAAAATATGTAAATGTAAAAAAGTCCCATGAACAAAAACGCATTCATTGAAAAAGAAAAAACAAAAACAGCGAATAAAATTAATTGTTTCAATACGCGTGCGTGCGCCCCTTTTCGATAGACAGCTGAACATTGTGTTCAATGAATTCACTTAGAGAAAAGTGGAAGTGATGAGTGAGTGAGTGGCACACAGCTAGATATGAATATAAAGACAGACAGACGCCAGATTAAAATGGGAGCCCGCCATTCGTAGTGCAGTCACTTCATTCTTCATTTTATGGGAATTTCTTCGTTTTCTTTGAATTGTCTTTTGCGTGGTTTGAGTTTTTTTTTTTTTTCTAAATGTTTGCTGATGTTTTGAGGTTTTTTAAGATCACCTGGCAAGATTAATTTCGTTTCATAATTTTTTATTTTTATTGTATTATATGTGTGTTTTAATGTTGTTGTCGTTTTACCTCCTTTGTAAAGTTCTTGATAGAAAGTGAAAGATGCAGCCAACGTATGCATGCACATAGAGATATATGTACATATTTTCACTTTTGTGCTGCTGTGGGATTTCTTACAAGCAACTCGGTTTGCCAAAAAGAAACTGAAATCTGAAATCTCTGATTACATACAATGTTTGTTTGCTTTTTTTTTTTTTGTTTGTTTGTAGGAATTCCTTTGAACATGATACCAAACCAAATTTGGTTGTTTAGCTATTGATAGTGGGTTGAATCACTGAATCCCCAACCGATTGTGGTGTTATAATTATGTTAAACGTATTTGCAACACCCCACATACTACATATGGTTTTTCATAATTATACGAGTATGTACTTATATTCGTATTTCATTCAACTGGTATTTTTTTTATTGTACTCGTATCTTAAACACTCTAAACAAAAATTACATTTTATTAACTTATTGTTTGATTTTAACGGACGTCACAGCAAGTGATATGGATTTCAGAGCAGGCCTTTAATAAGGAATATTTTTGATTCAATTACTATTCTTATCCAACTGCCAAAGAATGCTTCATAACAGGCCTTGACTCTTTCGCACGAAAGATAAGATACAGAAGGAAGAAGAGAAGGAGTAACACGTTTTTTTTTTTTTTTTTTTTTTTTTTTTTTTTTTTTTTTTTACCAAAGCCAAAGCAAAATCCATTATTGTGAAAAACCTTCCCGAATCTCTGGCGAAAGAAGCAAGAACAGAAGACCCGCAATGACAACGCGTGTAAAAAAGATATGAGCATGGAATGGAGCGAGCAGGCCTTGTACATGCAAAAGAAGTACTATAGAGGCCTTTTAGAATGCATCCTTACTCATTGCTTGATTATTACTACGTTTATACACACGGCTTATTTGCAAATAAAACTGTAAATTGTTGCCATATTGTTGTTTTTATTGCGACTTACCAAAGCATATTTATATAAAGTATATGCAGGTCTACAACAACTAAGAAAGTACAAAAACAACAAGCGATTTGTTTGTGTAAGAATAATGGATGAATGTCAAAAACAGATGTATACAACCAGACCTGGGCAACTTGCATTACTTTTGCATAAGCACTGATTGAAAAACAAAAATTTTAGTTCAAATTTAAATTTGATGCTTGTAGTGCACTATTTTTTGCACTTAAATAAAATCTCTTAAAAGTAATAGATTAATATTGCATTGACAAAAAATACACTAATTTAAAAAAAATTAAAAAATAAAATCTCTTAAAAGTAATAGATTAATATTGCATTAGCAGCTAATCGCATGACAAAAAATATACTAATTTTGTGTTGCCACTAAGCACATCATGAAGTGATGCAATATTATTGCACTATCACATATTGTACACAGTAAAATTGAATAAAACGTGAAAATATTTTTAGGAGATAGCACAAATAAAAAATATAAAATACACTAAAGTTCATTGAGGACACTTTTATAAGTACGTACATACAAATTAACGAAAAAAACTGTCAATATAAATACAAACTAGATTTCAGAACCAATTGAAAAAAATTAAAAAGTTTCATACTTCAAGTACGTTGCATCTCGAGCTTATTTGAAAAACCGTGCAATTGACAAAAGATCAGAACTTAGGTTTTCGTTTATTGTAAAGTTATATCTTAAAAAATGGTGATTTTATAAACGAAAAATTCTATCGCTTGAAACAATTTCATCAAGTTTTGTCTTTCTCTCGAAAAATTATAAAAAACGTAGTGATATAATTTTTCGTCTTGGATGACGATATGACATAGGAAAAAATTTACATATTTATGTATGTACGTATGTTTTTATGTATGTACACATTTACCTTATATTTTGCACTATATGTTCCACTGATAATGCAATAATGTGTTTAGTGGTGCAAAAAATAGTGCACTAAAAATAACAATGCAATGTTGATGAATTACTTTGAAGGGATTTTAGTAAAATGCAAGAAAAATTGCACTAATATTATTAAAGTTAGTGCTAATGTAATAAATTTGCATTTGCATTGATTTGGTTTATTGTGGGAAAATGGTCAATGCATTTGCTTATTTAATGCAATAGTCCCAGATCTGCATACAACAAAAAGAAAATGTATGGATAGACAAAACCAAAGTAATTTTATCAATTGATAAACCTTTAATATGTGAAATAAGTATAAGAAAGAATACATATGTACTTTAATAATTAAATATAATTATTTTTAAATGTTTTCTAACACATTTTTTAAGTAAAAATTTATTTAAACTTTTTCACATACGTTTTCAGTATACACAATTGTGTATAACAAAGCAAAACAAAACAAAATGGCGTACAAAAATTGTAAACAACTTTTGACATTCAGGCATTCACACTACACGAGAAAAAAATTAATCACCTGAGTAGTTGCATATACTTTATATAAATTTACTTTGCGACTTACTAATTCAGAAAACTAATCACGATTAACGCACTTACAAATGTTTCTTAATAAAAAACAATAAATTGATAAATATTGCATAAAAAACATTGATAGAATAAAATAATGACAATAAAAAAAATTATTATTTGTTATTTTATACATTTACAAGTTTTTTTTAAGCATAAGGAACATTTCTATAAAAGTGCTACCAAGTTTTTATACATTTACAATGCCGTATAAACAGTGAGTAAATTTATTTGCAAATAGTCCGCGTATAAACACAGTGTATATATGTAGTCAAAAGATGCAGAATTTCTCCCTCATAATCACTGCAAGATCATATATCAAGTAAAGATTTTTACATTTTATTTTATTTTATTTTTTTTTTAATTTAACACCGCAGATGTTTAGTGTTCATTAAATTCGTTTCCAAAGATCAGTTGACACTTTTGCTTTTCTTTACTTATTTATTAATTTTTTTTTCTGGCCAAGTTAAGAAAATAGATTACATACATTTTTCATATAAAACAGAATAATTAGATGTAGTGACTAAAGAAATAAATTGTTTTTAATGACACTTGCACAAATATGTCAATAATTTGTGTAGTGTTTTTTTTCATGTGTGTTTTTTTTAATCTCTCATCAACCCAATTTGAACATAAGAAAAAGTCAAACGCTTTTTTTTCTATCTGCTTCAAATAATAAAAAAAACGAAACATTTGAAATATTGTAAATATGTGATTGTACTCGTATTTGGTCAGATGGGAGTTAAATAATAAGTTTTGGAAAATATAATGAATGAACTGATTGTGTTTCTTTCTGGCCAGGTTTGTTTGTTGCTTGTAATTGAAGAAAAATATTTATAAATATGGATTTCAAAAGAAAATTGTACTAAACATAATTAAGTAGAAATAGGTATTATTTTTATTTATTTCGAGCACATTTAATTGAGTGGCACATTTATTTATGGAAGTGGACCAGCTATTATGTCCGTTTTTTATATCGATTATTATTAAATGAAAATTAAGTGCTTGTTGCTTTGAAATTAGTTTAATTGGATTTTAAATTTCTTCTATGTCTTTCTTGTTTTAATAAACTTAAATTTTTTGTTTCTTTTTAGGTTTGTAAAATATGTATTTCTTATGTTTGGCTTGAAGTGGTATGTCGACAATTTCTAATGTATTTGACTATTTGCTTTGCAAGTCATCATCATTCAGGTAGGTAAAAGTGCTTTGCAACTGAAATAGAAATACTACAAATCCAGTAGAAGTTTCAAATAATCAAAAATACGTTTGAACGCAATATGAAAAAAAATCGCGATTTTCGCGAACGTTCGCAAATTTGAACTTTCGCTATTGTGATTTACTTTTCTTAACATGTGAAGTGTGGATGGGTCTAACCGAATTGAGAACCTAGAAAGATTGAATAAGCTCTAAAAGCTTAAAGAAATGTTAAAAAAAAAATTTTATTGGTTTTATATCTGAAATGACAAACCTTGCCACTAGTACACACCATTGCGATGTCACAAAGTATCATAGTTTGTGCTCGGCATAAGGCTTTTACAACAAACCGATGGCAAAATTCGTAAAAACTTCAAAAAAAAAAATTCTCAACCGAAATAGATTTCGGCAGTTTACCAACAAATATGATGCTTTTGAAGAAATACATTATTGTGATTGAAAGAAAAAATCACTTGGACCAGTTTCTTACTACAATTTTTCGCTTGTGTATTGTAATTTTTGCACAACTTTGCAGCACCAAAAACATTTACTGCAAAAGAAATTCCACTTGCGTTTTCGATTTGAAAATTTTACACATTTTTATTGACACACTGAGCACAAAAGAAAAAAACAAGAAAACAAACAAATATTACAGCAACAATTTGAAATAAAAAATGCCCCATTGAAAATAATTGAAGTGCCTACACACACAAGTGCTGCTTCACTTGCAACATAAAAAAAAAAAAAAAAAGAATTCTTTTGTTGTGAGGACTCTAGAGAGGAAAAGCAAGCTGCACAATGGCAGTTACGAAAAGTGGAATATTTAAACAGTAGAAAGTGAATTGAGAAGATGCTGCTGCAGCAGCAGATGCCCACCATCATCATTATCCAACAAAAGCAGCAACATTCGAAATATGTTGGTTGAGCATAAAGAAAAGCTGACAGACAATTAGACGGACCGGACCGGACCGGACGGATAACACAAGTAAGAAACCAACAACAAAAAATTAAATGAAAAATAACCGGCACACATAAAACATTGAATTTTCTTTTATTGTTTTTTTTCGTTTTTTTTTTCGTTACAACAAAGATGTTCAAAATCGGTAACAACTTTTAAGTCACATATTTTGTTGGAAACCCACCAACAATAGCAGTGGCAAACAGCAACAGCAACAACGATCATTTTCAGTTGAAACGCATTATTATAAACAATTATTTGTTGGCAACACAAATAATTCTTTTTTTTTGTGTGTGCAAGTAACTGCAACTAAATCATTTCATCAGTCAATGAAGCCTGCCATTGGCTTGATCATCATCAGCGAACGCTGTCATGATCATCTGGACTGATTTTTCTTCTTTTGTTTTTTTGTATAAACAACAAATGACAACAATTTCAATCAACAAAAACAACAAGACTGAAGAAATTTTAAATTTTTAATAAAACAAAAATCTCATTCATGAAGTAAGTGGTGACATGTCAAATGAAAAAGAGAAAGATCACTAGGAGCAGCCTGCAGCATAGAAAACATTTTCAATGGAATTTTTCTAATTTAAACAGTTTGATTTTTTTTTTTAATATTTTGGGCAGAAATAATGCTATTCGCAAATCTAACTACGAGTATGATAATGTCTAAAAAAAATCGAAAGAATTAAAAAAAAAATTATTTTTTTTGGGATTGACATTTTCATTGCTTCCAAAGCATCGATAAATGCATATTCTCATTATCTCATATAACTTATTTAACTTTATACAAGTTTAAATAATCAATTTGTAGAATTCTGCAAGCT
This sequence comes from Nowickia ferox, assembly GCA_936439885.1. Lineage (NCBI taxonomy): Eukaryota > Metazoa > Arthropoda > Insecta > Diptera > Tachinidae > Nowickia > Nowickia ferox. The sequence goes on along the minus strand of OW387024.1, from coordinate 112,042,718 downwards.
TGTTCGATTCCTATGAAAATCAGCACATACGATTGCGGTTACAAAACAAGCTGATCTGACGTACAGATGGCGCCAGTAGTTAAAGAAAAACTTACTTAGGTGAAAAGTGGAAACCTCGTAAAATATGCGTAATTTGTAAACATGAAAAAAAAAATGATCAGCGTTATGTAATTCAATACTTTCATTTGAAAGTTCTCAGTCCCACCAATATTAAAGACGAGGAATCTGTTCCTTCGGTGGCAGAGTTTAAACAAGGCCGTAAGGGTTACCAAGACCAAAATTGTACAGATCGACCAATTGAAGGGTTCAAGCCCGAAAAGGTTAAAAAAATCCTCTAAACGATATTGGATTGACGTTGGCTGAAGGTATGCGAGCTAGAATGATAGGCATTTCAAAAAAAGCTGTACATCTTATAATGACAGTAAATTTAAAGATAAAGAAAGCTGTGCCCAACATCAGTGTCGCGTTAGATGTGAAGATGTTTAAACAGTTTAATAAAGCAGAGGTTTTGCTGCGAACCGTAATTATGGATAAAACTTGCGTCCACTATTTTACACCTCAGACAAAGAAACAGTCAAGGCAGTAGACTGGCATGGGAAAATCTCCTCCAAAGAAGCAGAAGACACTTTCATCTACAGGTAAGGTCAAAGTGTCTGACTTTTGGGATGCACATGGAGTAATTTTTATTGTTTACTTTCAAAAAAAAAAAAAAAAAACGAGTATTCTGCTGACTTATTGCAGCATTTAAGTAATGAAGTTAAGAAAAAATGGCTGGGGCTTCATTGGGCGCAAAAGCAAGTGTTGCTTTATCAAGACAATGCATCAGTTCACACATTCACAATTGTGCGATGGCCAAAATCAATAGATTACAGTTCGAATTACTTCATCGCGGTGCTTATTCGTCAGATTTAGCTGCCTCGTATTATTTTATAATTCCAAACCTGGAAAAACGGAGCGGTAGTAAACGATTTGCCAACAATACGAGTAAAGAGGCTATTTTAAGAAGCTAGACAGTTCTTACTAAATATAAGCATTGTATCGAAGCTACTGAATATTGCTGAGAAAATTGTATCGATCTAAAAGAAGATTCTGTTGAGAAAAAAAGGAAAATTTTTGCAAAATTTGCTGTATTTTCTTTGTTATTTCGACTAGTTTTATATATTACTAGATGAGCCCGGCAAACGTTGTCTTACCCTCAATTAATTTTTTTTTAAACTATAAAATACAGTGGTCATTTGTTGGGTCAAAAACAAAACGAAAACCTACCCGGTATTGACCCGAATCTGTGTTGAAAATTTCAGATCCACAGTTGTTATAGTTCCAGAAATTATGCGTTCGTAAAAAACACACACTGCGATTTTATATATATGTATAAAGGCACATTAAAAAAAGTCATTCAAAACTTTGGAGGTCCGTAACTCCGTAAATATGCCATTCCGTGGATTTTTGGGCATGATAGTTTTTTCTTAGAATTAAATTTTCCACCATATATGATAAGCTTTATTTTATTTTGAGTAGCTTCACTAAAGTATATTTATTCCCTAGTTCGTTCCTTTAGAGCACAACTCTAGTGAAATGCACACGAATGCAGAAAGCCGACGGCTCATAGTCGGCGTTGATTGCAAATTATGTGCTCAGCCGCTGAATTAATATGGTACAGTTTACTTAATTCTGAATCCATATTTACTGCAAATTTTACAATTATTGTCGAACGGGATAAAAAGTATCTTATGTCCGTCTCCTGGCTCTAAGCTACCTCCCTACCAATTTTCACCCAAATCTGTTCTGCCGTTCTTGAGTTATAAGTGGTGTAACTAACACTACTTTCTTTTATATATATAGATATATGGTAAAAATTTCCGATAAAAGGAAAGAGCAAAAGTATCATCAGTGCTGCCAGAGGTTGGGAATGTTAAACATTTTTAGTTTTTAAAACAGTTACTTTCAAACACACATACTTTGACATTTGCACTTGAGGTAAACAGCTTTGAAAGATATTACAATTTGCTCTTGTGTCTTTGCAAAGTAACCAGCAAGCATTATTGATGCTGAGATCTGATTGGCTGTTGTGCTCTCGTCGGCGTGAAAGCACAAAGCTTTTTTTTTTTTGTAAAAGCTCGCACAGTGTGCATATGGCTTGCACGTACTTAGCTGTTTCAAATGAATCAGTTTTACTTAATTGACGCAAGGTATTTGTTGCAGAAAACTTTTTCTATTTGCTAATAGCGCTAATACTTTTTGGCAACTTTCCTGATATCTCGTATTAGTAGTTTTCTATTAAAAAAAAAAAAAAAACAGTTAAGAGAAAAAGTTAAGTTTTTTTGGCACTGCTAAAAAAATTAAATAGAAGGTGATTACTTTGCAATAATCAAACAACATTTGTGCATTTCTTATTTTATGTTTGCTTGAAGTCTAACGAAAGTTTCCCAAGATTTCTAAGAAAAACAAAAAAAAAACAGTATTAACAGATGAAAATTGAATAATGTGGCTGCTTATGAATTTCGAAAGACAGATCAAAAAAGACAGGCTGGCAGGTACAAAAAGAAAAAAAAAATAAAACGCATTTACAACAAATTTTAAAGTAGGCAGAGCAGTAATAAACTGCAACAACATCCATAAGGAAAACTCAAACAAATCTATATAATTTTATTCAAATGATAAAGCTATAAATGTTTTCAAAAATTTTTACTTTTCTTCTCTTTTTCCCCCCTCCTAAATTACAATGTTGTGTGGCTGGCAACAATAATAAAAGCATGGCACCACCAGCAAATTCCCAATTCGAAGCTTAAAACAACAAACAAATGCATCAAAACAACAGCAACAATAAAAGTAATAAAAGATAAAAAAAGACAGTTGGTCATGTAAATAGACAGACAATTCGGTATATGAATATTTAACTAGACGTAAAGACAGAACGACAGAAACAGAAAGTCACTCGTAGTGGAGCTGGGCACCACTTACGTGATTGAGTAACGCATTGTGCAGTAACGTGAGCGTGCACAAGTGAAAATTTTGCACTATTGTTTCGTGGAGAAGTTCTGAATCGACAAGTTTCATTGTAAATTTTATGGTGTAAACAATACTTCGTGAACGCGTTACCTACGTGAGAGTGCATGAACATGAGCCTAACAATTAAAATAAGGCATTCTTTTTTGGTGTCCGCGTATGACCATTAGATAAATACAACTCACGATCTCTGCTTTAATATGCAATAAAATAACTACAATGACGGGGTAACTTTCAATCAGCCTAGTAACTTTTTAATAGTGGTAAAATTAGACAAAAAAAAAAAAAATGCAGTTTCAATAAAATTTCCACATACATAAATATTTTAAAATAATTTTCCCTTTTTTTTAAATAAAGCGAAATCATATTTGAATAAAGCGAAATCATATTTTCTTTTGAAAACAGTAGACGTAACATTTGATTATAAATTTGTTCATATAATTAACACGGAATATTTATTAGCTTATAAAAACGTAAAGAAGCATTTAAAAAAAGCTTAAAATCTATTAATGAATTAAGATAATTTGATTTTATTTTCCGAATAAATATTAACAACACAGAGTGTCTTTCTTTCTTCGTTTCTTTTGTGGTTTAACAAATTAACAATAATAAAAGTTGTTAAAGATATTTCAAATTCAACTTTTATTCTTAACCCATTAAGGTCGATTGGATTGGAGATGGCAAACACACCTGCAAAATATTTTAAGCTTTGAAACAAATATGAAAAAAAGTATCAATAGATTTTTATGCCCTAATTCTGTTCGACAGCTGTATCGTCTTGTCTATGAAGGAAAAAAAAAGCCGCAGTTGTGATTCCTTAGAACAATTATTATTTATTGTCCATGCTAGAAGGTTCGTGAATTTGCTTTATGATTTTGTGCTAAACATTATATCCAACACATTTTTTCGAATCTTTTTCAAACTATTGCCACGAGAAATGAATGACTGAAACTAACACAAACAAAATTTCTTCACTAACACACTTGCAACAATTTTACATTGAAATCAATAGTGACAGTCAATTGACTAGTCATTTGATCGGAAGTGATGATGAAATTTATTTATTTATAATAGTTGCTCTACTCTAGCATATATGTTAGAGTGGAACATCTAATGTACATATGCCAAAACTTTTCAAACATCGAGTTTTATTTAAAAAAAAATACAATTCAGTCTGTCTGTAAAAATTAAATTTATAAGTGCGAAAAAAGATAAGTAAAAACAATAGTGAATAAAATAAATTTACAAAATTTAATTTAATACATATTTCTTCTTAAAATTTTAGATATTTTTAAAAAGCAAGATGCGTTGGACGTGAAAAGTTGTGAAGAGGGCCAGATACCGCCTAGGTTATTCGGCTTTTTTAATATATTTTTCGTTTTGAATATTTAGTTTACTTCTATATTTTTTTAAGTGACTATAATAAAAAAAAACAAATTAAAATAATAAGAATTACATATATTTACTGTCAGTATATCAATCATGTATGATTGCTCAATTGTGGGGGGTGTATTTGTCAATTATGATCATTCAAACTTGACTAATATTTATGCTATCAATGATTAGTTAAAAATAGTAGAGTGAGCTGTGCGACTATATAGTCGTTAGAGTGAGATGCAACATCACACGTACACAAAAGTTTCCATCACATTTTTCATTTTGCCCTTAATAATGTGATAGAAACTTTGTTCTACGCAATGATGAATATAACCTGCATGACTTCCGATCAAATGACCAGTCAATTGACTGATACTATTCTTGTAGGGTTGTATATAATACTTAAATTTTATTTTTATGTTTAAAAAACATGGTAATAGTATTCTTATTTTTCAATATCAAAGACAACAACCATTTTTGAAGAAAATAATTTAGAGAATTCAAAAGCAAGACCTCAGAAGTATTTTCAAACAAAAACGTCCTAAATCTTCTTACTGAATTAGGGTATTACTTAAAAAAAATATATTTAAAAGAACTCAATCACATTTAATAGCGTTCGCCTGCTCTAATGACGCACAGTGGGACGTAAGGCGAAATTACATAATACTAATAAATAATAAATCTGTATGTTATGAAAATTTTCATCCTACACAGATGCACCGTTTGTTGGACCTTATTTCTTCAGAAATGAAATGGAGATCGTTACCGAACCATGATCCCTGATTTCTTGTTTGAAAATATAAATGACATTGATCCGGGCCAGATTTGGTTTTAACAGTACCTATTGAATCAAATCGACGATAAATTGATTTCGATAAATGGTTCTGTCAATTTCAAGTCGTACGTTTGGACGCGTCCACCATTATTTCGTATGAAACCTAGTCGCCTTGCAGGCCCACATTGTTTGTGTTATTCGTGATAGCAATGCTCGAAAAAGTGGCCCAAAACTCAAAGTCCAGAATGCGCTTAGTAAAACACCAGTAGCGGTCCATCTAATAATGATCTTTCAAAAAAAAAAAAATTTTAGACTAAAGCTTAATTTTTTGCTTTACAAGAAAACCTGACAACGCTGGAGACGTGACCATACTAAAGCCTGGTACTCTGTTCACAATTTCGTGCGAAATGCTGTCAAACTACATATAAAAGTATTTGGTGTGAAATATTTGCGAAATAAATTCGCAAAAGTAGTACTCTCTTCTTGTTGTGAAAAACACGTAAAATCATGTCTTTCCATGCAAAATTAGTCTGGCATCATTTTAGTTTAGCTGCGAACCAACATGAGCAGTGCTTTTTTCGCACGGAATTTTAACAATGTTGCATACTTTCAAGCAATAAAAGCAAGAAATTATAAAAAAAAACCGCGACTTGGGCTACATTTAGTACATGTCAAATTTTTCACGCGATATAATCAATGGTGCTGAAAATTTTTCACAACTTTGAACAGAGTACCAGCCTTAAGAGAAAAACATTCAGGCAGCTAATGAAGTAGCATCATTTGCAATTTTTCATTGTATGAATGAAATTTTTCATTAGTTTGTTAAAAGCTTGCATTATATGTATGAAATTTCGTAATATACTCGTACATGAAACTCAACAAATTATTTTACATTAATACAATGAATTATTACGTTAGCTCGTTATTAATGACAAAATTATTTTTTTTTTAAGAAGCACAACCCGCGTAGCGATTAGCTTGTCTGCAGAAAACAGCCATGGTCATGGCGGGAATCGAAGCCACGACCTCTGTACTGAGAGCATAGCATCGCTACCACTCAGCCACAGGGGCACCCAATTGAACCAATGAAGGTTTTCTTGTCAGTGCGTAAAACCTAAAGTTTTCTTAATCCTTTTGATCTGCACTATCAACCAAAATTTATTTCATGCGTTTGGCTAATGAGTGCAAAAAAAAATGTTGCCAGCTTAACTTGAATTAAGCATGTCCTTGATCTTATTCCATTAGGCAACCCATGCGCGATGTTATATGATTCTTGATGTTATATAATTGCTACACAATTTTGTTTTATCCGTTTGGCCGAATCTCCTCGTACCAACAACTTTTTGTCTATTGTTTCAAATTTTAAAATTTACTGCCCACATTGTAAGACTTTTTTCTTTTTCTTTTAAAATATCGTTTATTTAGATTTTTAATCTTATTGGGAAGCTATCGAATTTAAGGGAACTACAGTTTAAATTACCATTTCAATTTGCTAAATTTAAATTTTTCTTGCATCATTTCATAGATTTTTTTTTTTTTCAAATCATCCAAAAGTCTTAATGACACTGCAGCTCCACCAAAATTGCAATAAAAGACTTGTAGTTTGTAATCAGTTAAAAGATTTTATTTCCTGAAAAATTTTGTAAATTGAAAATTTAACAAAACATTAACCGCTGCAGCAAAAGAAAAATAATAGAAATATGGCAGTGGGTCTCTAGTGGAAAATCGTATCCCAAGTTAATTTGCAATTATCAAGTTTCAACCTTTGATTTAAATTCATCAGCATATGTAATTTTGCAGCACCAACAACAAACGCAACAAGGAGAAACTTCATTCAGCATTTGTTGTATTATTTTATGCAAATACAACAAAAACCGATCGAATTACTACTTGGTGGCAATTGACTTATCTGTCTAAGATTACTCTTGGTTGATTGTTTGTTGTTGGTTATTTTGTGTATCTTTAAGGAAATGAAATTTAAATGCTTAGAGATTTTTCAGCTGGAGAAAGGGGTGTAAACCTAAAACAACAATAATGATGAAAGGTTATTAGAGCATTAACATAATGTCTTTAAGATATGGACTGAGATGGGAGAAATCGGAGGCAAAGTAATTGTTTTTTTTTTTTTTTATAAAAAATTATTTATAAGATAAATTTATCTGACACGGTTTTTTTTTGTAGAGGAAGAAAAATTGTTCCGAATTATTTGTCGTAACATAAATTTATTCTAAACTTCATTTTGTAAAATTAACGGCCTGTCCCACGATGTCACTCGAAATCGTTCAATCCACAACTTGTATTGCAAACAACAATAACATTAGAAAATTTGTTGTTGTTTTCAATATAAGTATTCGATCGAACGATTTCCAGTGACATCGTGGAACAGGCCGTAAATGTGTAGAAGAGAGAAACAAGCCGTCTTAAAAAGTAGCAAGCGGCTGTTTAGGAAAAAAAAAAATACTCTGCGGCGGCTCAAAGCGGGCTTGTGCCGGCTGGCACAAGTACATAACAATGTGTGTTTATAAGGTCCAAAATATAATAAAAAAATAACGAAACAACGTAACATCACTTTTCATAAGTTGACAGGAGAAGCAAAAAACTGCATAAAATGTACACTATTAGAGATATTAAGTTCAAACTTTTAAATCATGGTTTAAATAAAACAAGAAATATATTTTGGATAAAAATGGTCCGTTTATCAAATTAAGCTTAGTGCTATGTGCCTTACGTTATTTTGAATTGTGGTTTTCTGAAACAAAATAACGTATCATCAACTTGCTAAACTATATGAAAAAACCAAATCTAAAATAAATTTTAAGAAAATTATTTAAGAAATTTATTATTCGACATATTGTCATAAGTTTATTTTAATTGAAATTTATTTGCTAATGGTTAAGCATTGTCTATACATATATTTCATTGGTGCTTAGCCAAATCATCAGTAGACTTCAACCACATTTTGAACAGTCACAAACTTCTTATCCCATGCACAGACTTTCAAAAACTATTTGATGATTTGGCTAAGCACCAATGAAATACATACATAGACAATGCTTAACGACCAGCAAATAAATCCACTTTTTATATCATATGACATTTTAATGCCACTCGGAAGAGAAGGAGACGCCTCATCGACTTGCTTAAATATTTATTTTAATTTGAAGCTCTATATGTCGAAGAAACTTAATGTATTTAGGCTAATTTCTTAAGCTTTGTATAGAAACCGTTAAGGCCCAACTATAATATGAATAAAATGGCTTAAGTTAATGTCAGAATTGAACGATAAGCCTGTCAAATGCTTAAACATTTCAGAGGTGACTTTTAGGTGGCCATAATGTACTTACATGAACTTAAGCACTTCTTAGCCATAGCTGCACATCTAGGTATTGTTCATAATTTTGCAGTAATTTTGTTTCTTCTCATAACTACTAAATGAATGCAATTCAATCTAATTAATTTGTTATAATGTGCTTATCTATTATAAATTCACAAATAATTATATCTGTCAATTTATTACATGTTTTATTTGCTTTGCCTACTAAAAAGTACAACAGTGAATGTACATAAAGGCCGTGATACACTAGCCTACACGATCGTGCGATTTTTGAGAAAATACAGCCCTGGTATGATAGAGTCTATGAACATTTTCAAAAGACAAAAACATTTCACCAGATCATGGTTGTATTTTTTCGTAGATCGCGCGATTGTGTAGGATAGTGAATCATGGCCTTAAGCAAACACATGTGGATGTGTGTATATGTATGTTGTAAAAAAATGAGTGCAAATTAAAGTTTTGCTTTATTTTCTGAGTTTCAAATTAAAAATCAATAAAAAAAAAAATTTAAAAGCAATGAATATTTTCTGCTGCTGTTTATTTGAGTTTAAAAAATGCACAAACCGTTGTTTCCGTACGGAACGTGCGTTCAGTTTGGCCCTTTACTTAAGCAAATGACATTTGACGAAACTTGACGAAAAGTTTCATTAAGTACATTATAGTTGCACACATACATACGTATTGTATGTAATCGCACAGTTGCTTAAGTTTGGTTATTCATATTATAGTTGGGCCTTTAACAGTATTTTGTCTCTCTTTTGTAAAATTTGCTGGAAGTGAGTTAGCAGGTTTACACTTAGAGAGCCGACGATATATTTCATTGGTGCTTAGCCTTGGCAGCCAGTGCTATCAATGTATATATTATTGTTACATTTTATATAATTTTAATATCAAGTAAATAAATAAATAATATTTCATTGGTGCTTAGCCGACGACTTCAATTAAATAGTTTTTATTAATAATATAATTTTTCAATAACAAATTCCACATTAAAAAGTGCAATTGATGGTGTACATTTTATAAAAATTTAGTAATTTTTACGCTACACGGCTGCAGTTTTGCGCCTAAGTTAGTCGCATGTATCTGTGATCGGCTTGTTTGTCTGGTCTGGAATACATTTTTGAGACCCGAGGATACCAAGTAATGCAAACAGAATAGAATTCCAACACAAAAGCTTCTACAAATAATTTATTTTATTATTCATTTAAAATTAAAAAAAAAAAAATATTTTGCACAGTCATCGTTTGTGCAAACTTTTCTTACAAAACAGTAATGTCGAAAATTGAACCGGCTAATGTATGCCCTTACTTTCGATTTCTTTCGTTAAGCAGAGGTTGGTGCTGCTGTTGCACTCTTAACACTTTAAAATGGTTTTCTTCTGCCACTTTTACTATGTGACTTGTTGCAACTGAATGAGTATTTGTTAATGTTGTTGTTGTTAATGTTGTTGTTGTTGTTAGTATTATTGGTATTGTCTCTAAACAACTAATTGTTAACTGTTCAGTTTTGAGACTTCAATCTTGGTGTTTGTTGTTGGTTTATTTGAAGTCTAAAAGAAAGGTGGGCGTCTGGCTTTATTGAAAAAGAAGGAGTCGTAATGATGGATTGTTGGTGTGCAAAAAAAAAAAAAGTTAAGACAATCTTTTTTTTTACACAAAGATATTGAAGATTGTCTGCGCCTGTTTGTCTGTGTAAAAGAAAAGAAGGTATTATTTTTTTTTCTTATTGTAGTTACTGTGGCAAATTGTGGTTTGCATAAATTTCATCATCATCATCATCATCATCGTCATATTTGCTAACAAATGCAACAATCAAGGCATCATATACACTCGTCTAATCAATCTTTTCGTACACATAAAACAAACGTTAACAAGTTGCCCGTTAAGTTGTTTTACAAATTACCCATAAATGATATTTTCTGTTGTAGTTGTTACAGCAACAAATTTTTTGCAATTTAATCAAACACACGTTTAATTTGTCGGTTTTTTATTTGTTACAAAATTTTTAGAATTCGTTTTATATTCCCTTTTTTTTCCTGGTTACCAATAATCATTGTTGTTTTAAAAGCTTTGCTGGCATAAACTTTAACTCAAACTTAAAAAGAAACACGGATAACCTGGTCAGTTTACATTGTTGCCCAGTCAAGAAGTTAGCCAGACATTCATTCATTTAGCTTTTGTTGGCATCATGAGATTTTTCCATCAACTTTGAAACTCCTTTTTTCTGCTGTAAAAGCTTGATGAAAACGATTGAGTTTGATTGAGTTAAAGTAATATTCTCAATGATCGGCCGGTCGTTTTATGGTTGATTTCAGTATAACAGTGGGTTGTTCGAAAGCAATTAAAAAATTTTAAAATAGTTTAAACTTGATTTTTTTTATTGCATTATGCATTATGTAGCTACTTATTTTTATTTGTGAAATGTTTTTTAAGCACACTGTCACACTTAGCAGACACTTGCCCAAGTAAGCGTAACCACTAAATACTTATGAAAAATCCTTTGATTCAGACATGTGTTTATTAAGTTAAACAATTAAGTTAAACAAATAGAATCCAATATTATTGGAAACTATTCAACTTACTACCAACCAGTTTATAAATAGAAGACAAGTAAAAATTCTCGTCTGCTTATTTAATAAACACGTGTGTGAATCAAAAGGTTTTTCATCAGTATTTAGTGGTGTACGCTAATCACACTGGACCCAACTGGGTCCCCGAGTGAAGGTGTGTTGTAACACCACTCTTCCCAACTTAGTGGTGACGGTTATTTCGGCAAAAATATATACTTGCAAAAATATCAATTTATAGCTATTTGTAAAAAAAAATTATAAAATAAAATTTTGTGGCAATTATTTTCGTCGCAAATTTTTCTATAATACGACTACAATAACTTGAGCCCAAATCCTTTCAACATTATTTAATTTTCTGTAGAAGTTTTCTATAGAAGACAAAGTATACACAAGTTTTTTTCTCAAAAACACATTTAGTTCTATAAAATTTAGTTTGTGAGAAAATTCCTTTTAATAAATCTTGGCAATATTTTTATTTAAAAAAAATACTAAAGTTTTGGAATAAAAAAATATTGTCATGAAAGTATTTTTTTTTATAATAATTTTTGGTTTAGAAAATATACAAATAGATGTTTTGGGAAACATTTTTTTAAAAATATACAAATATCTATTGTAGGGATCTTGTTAAAGAAAATTTTTCAATTATTTTAAAGTACAAATTTTGGATATTTTTTTTTTTAATTTTCCAGTACGATTATTTTTGTTTATAAAATATTTCTGAAATAGTTTTTGTAGCAATTTTTTTTTTTCAAAAAATCGATTTGTGACAAATTTGGTTTTTTTTAAAGTAATTTATGACAAATTTTTTCTAGAAAAAAATATTTTTAAAAAGTTTTCAAGAAATCAATAAGTGACGAAAGCAGGTTTTTGGCTAAATTCTCTACACAAAAAATTAAAAATTTTGTCACAAAAATTAAAAATTTTGTCACAAAAGTTGCAAAATTTTTTTTAAATATAAGTAATTTGTGGCACAATCCTTTTTAAGAGAAAAACTTTTGGCGAAACTTAAAAAAAAACGTATCGAAATTTTTTTTTTTCATATGAGTGCAAATTTAATTGTAAATAAAATACTTTGTGACAGAACAAATACTTTTTAAATTTATGTCGAAACTAATTTTTTCAAACAAAAAACAGTGCCATTTAAAGCAAATTTATTCTAAAGAATGACTTTGTGCCTGATTAAGTTTGGAACAAAAAGTTTTTAAAGAAACCCATTTGAGGTCATAATTATATTTGTAAAGACATCTATTTGGTACTTTTTTTTCTCAAACAAAGAAAAAATCATTTGTAACACGAAGTTTTAAAAGAAACTTTGACAAAACTTCAAAAAAAAAAAACTGATTCAGTAAATTTTTTTCGAAAGCAATGTGTTCCAAATTTGTTTTAAATAAAATGTGTAACAAGATTTTCAAAAAGAAAGAAAAAATTGTGACAAAAATTTATATGAAGAAAAGAGTTTCTGACAACTTATTTTTTTCAAAGAAAACATTTTTTGCCAACATTTTTTATAAAAATTGTTTCAAAGGAAACCATTTGTGTTAATTATTTTTTTTTTTATAAAAAAAATGTGTATACATATTTGTGACAAATTTTTTTTTCTAAATAGCACAATTTGTGATAAAAGCTTTTGTAAAGAAAATTTTGGCACAATATTTTCCAAGACCAGACTTAGTGATTTTATTTTTAAACTTATTGGGTTTTAAGTGAAAAAATTTTAAATGTTTAGTTGAACTTTAATCAGAAATAATTAGTCGGGCTTAAGTTCAGTAATTTCAATTCTTATTGAATGAAATATTTTTTATTAATTAATGTGAGTTTCTAAAGAAGAGAAGCAAATTTATATTTTTCTGCGCAGCCACGCACTTCATCAGCACCCAAGTCTATCTACTGGGGTAGAGATTGTTATTAACATCAGCTATTTAACGCAAATTTTTAATGAAATGGAATATGAGAAATATTGTGTATAAAAAATTAAAAAAAAATTAAACAAATATTTGGTAAAATAAAAACAATTTCTCACAATTCTTGTTTTGATAGCAATGCTTTCACCTCAGTCCAGAGGTCGTGAGTTCGATTCCCGCCATATATCCTGGGTGTTTTCTGCAGACAAGCTAATCGCTTCGCGGGTTGTGTTTGTTAAAAAAAAAAACAATTTTAAAAAGAAAACAATCTGTGACAAATTTATATTTTTCTAAAACTGATTTGTGACAATGTTTTTAAGAAAGCATTTTGTCACAAAAAGTTTTCTAAATACAATAATTTGTAACAAAAATTTTGTAAAGAAAGCAATTCGTGACGAAAACAATGTGCGACAATATTATTTGAAGAAATGAAATATTATTATATTATGAAATATTTTAGATGTATATATTTTTAGTGTAATAAATGATTGAGTAAATCATATTATACTGAAAATATTTTAGAACATATTTTGACACGTTATTGCTGCAAAACGCAAAATTTATGACAAAAATTTGGGTAACATTTCTCAGGAGGATAGTCTGAGAAGAAAATATTTTTACAAACACACCCGCTGCTAGTTTGTTTCACTGTAAAATTGTCTTTTTTTTAAGGTAAAAAAAAAAAAAAGTTTTTTATTGCCGCTGCTCTCCACCCACACACAGTCCATCCAACGTTATTGTGGAATGTTTTGATGGCTTTTCTTGTTATTTATTTCAAGTTGTCTTGAAATCTCGCCCCATTTGACCAGTGCGAGTGAGTGATAGATGCCGAAGAGTGCGAGTTCGTAAAGGTTAATAACGGTAATAAATATGATTTTGTTATTGTTGTTTTTGTTGGCGGCGATCTTTCGGTTGATGCAACTAAAAACACAGTTTTCCTTTCAATCAAAACGATTTTGTCAATTTGTTATTTGATTTTTGTGAACAATTTGACCAGTGAATTTATGTTGATGCTGATAATGATGATGATATGATGTTGGCGGCGGGGCGGTGTGGTGCAGGTTTGTTGTTGTTGTCTCTGCATCTGTGTGCAATAGTGTAAATAAAATTAATGAAAATTTATGTAAAGTCATACAACTAAACTAATTTCCTTTTAAACATTGTTGTAATCAAAGTTTTCCCTAAGGGTAGTGGAGTGGTAAAAGGAAGAGGAGGGGAGGTTGGTTAAATGTATTTGTTGTTGTTTTTGGTGCATAAATAAATTTCCCTTGCTAAACTCAAGAGATTTTAGCCAATGGCCATTTAATGAGTTTTAAATTTTTATTGATTTCCTTTAAGTTGCAAGGCGCAGGAGAGATATGTACCAGTGAAAATGTATTTGCATTTAGCTTTTATTTTCTTTTCGTAATATTATTGCTGTTTGATTTATAATTTATGATCCGCTCGAGTCACTGTGTCTAGTGATGGCTGCAAATGGCGTGATGGTGGTGGTGGTGGTGGTGGTGGTAGTTGTTTTAAGGTGGGTGGTTTGATTCATACTTCATAATCAGTTTGGGCAAAAATAAACAAAGAAAAAGAAAATTTTCTAATCTTTGGCCATGATGCAATTTGTTGGGGATTTTTTTTTTGTTCACTTTTGAAATTATGGTATTTATATAATTTATGTATTATTTTATGAGATCATAAATGTAAAAGGTGTCAAATTTGACTCAAGGCTGTGATAATTTTGGCTTTGAGACTTTTTGTGTTGTGTGGCGCCCACTCGAGCCCTTAAATACCCATGGAGGCATTTAGTGAAGAATTTTAAGATGACAATAGCAATAGAAAATTTAATTTTTCAGGCAAGTGTTGCGATAAAAATTAATCTTGCAAGCATACGTCAAATCACGGAATTTTTCTTTTCTTTTTAATGTGGAACAACGAAATGAAAATATTTTGTGCTCAGGATTTTATACATACTAATATTATATCTGTGGTAAAAAGGAAAAAGTGCTTAAGTCGAGACAATAATGATTTCGAGTTAATGGTTTCTCCATAATCTGCATATTCGAAAGCATCCTTGAGCAAAATCTCAATTAATTTGGGCGATTTTTTAAGAAGTTACAGCACAATGAATTGCGGCTTATCTCTTTTAGATTTCTAATCTCATTTGGAATAAAAGCTTCATTTAGGTTATACTTTGGTATAATTCAACTTGAATGTGTTATTTACAGTGTGTAGAATGATGTTTGCTTACAACAATAAACGTTAACAGAGAATTTCCCAATTTAACTGTAAAAGAAATAAATTTCTGAAAATCGACTTGAACGCTTAAAAGAGCTCTCCTGCAAACCATTTAAATATGACTTAAGCACTTTTTCCTTATTGCCACAGATGCATACATATACTCGTATAAGGGTCACCTAGTATTCCAAGTCTGTTCGTCATTCATTGAAACTTACTTAAACTTTTTATAAATGTGATTAAATTTATAACTATTTATACATAAATTTTTGCGCAACTTCCTTATAAACAATATTTTGCGGAAAAAAAAATTAATTTTTGCTATAAATTAAAATATTTAATTTGACTTTCCGCTTAAACCATTAACACTTATTGTTTATAATATTAATTATTTTTGTTTTTTTTCCAATATCTTTGCAGACATTACCTTGTGTGTTTAAACTGGGCTTCAGTTCAAAATAACCGTAGATGTGTTTTTGTGTTAAAAAATTGTCTTAAACCTCTTTAACAAACAACAACAACAACAACAGGCTGGAAATTTAAAATTTTTTATTATCTCGGACAAAAGAAAACTCCAAAGCAATAAACGGCAAAGCTACAAACAACTTTATGTGATGAACCACTTGTCTGTCTAAAAGTTTTAACTGTCTAGCAAATTTGAATACGTCCGTCCCCTTCCTTGCAAGTCCAACAAATATTTTACGTTTCTCTCTACTTAAATTTATAATCAATTTGAAAAACAAAGAGAGACGCGCACGCCTGCAATCGCAGTGATCTTCTAACAAATTGTCATTAGAAAGAAATTGTAATATGAAAAGCTTAATTTATAAGCAAGAAGATAACGAACACGTGCTGCTGCTTGATTAAATATATTTCATTGCGGTCGGGAAATTTTACTAATTAATTTTGGAAATTTAGGAAATCACAAAAGAAGGTAAGTGGAAACTTTTATGGTTTTACGTTTAATATTTGACACTGGATGCTGAAGTAAATTTTAAAATTTATTCAAACATACTGTTTACATTAAAATTAAAAAGGAAATTTGCATAAACTTTTTGAAGATTGAAGTAGTATAATATCAAAGTAGGAAATTGGAATATATTTTATATTAATAAAAATTGCAACCGAATTGGGAGCTGACAGCTTTACGTATGGTATAGGAAGAAAATTGACATTGAGAGTGGCACTTCTTGCTCTGCTCTAAGATCACTTGAAACCTCTTCAGTTCAATTCAAGGTTGTGCTATCCATACTTTGTCCTCAGACCAACGCTACCCTGCAGGAAATGTTAATAGTAAAATTATACTCATTATCTATTGACGATGTCACCAGTACTACTGAAAAATTATACCCCAACTAATGCTTTATACTATTGACATTTAACACAGGCTTGTCCTACGAAATCTGCCAGTAGACTGCTTCAATACTGACTAGGTAGTTCTTGTGGGACCATATGGTGAAAATGTCAATAGTAGGGTTGTACTGACTTACCATTGACGATATCACCACACTGTGGGAAATGTCCGTTAGTAAAACTGTACTGATTCACTATAGACGCTGTCATCACCTTGCAGGAAATTGTTTGTCATTTCTATTAAATACATATACGAGTACCATATATAAACCAATAAAACATTAAGAAGAAGCATAGTTGTGTGCATCTGAAAAAATATTTTCTGGGCATTAAAAACAATATTAATAGACGCTCTGTTGACAGTGTCACGAAAATAGTCGACAAAAGTGGTGGCCCAAGTTTCCTTCAGGGTATTCTTAGATGGGTTCCTACACATACAAGGAGACAAATTTCACATTTTTATCTGTGTAAACAAGCTTAATTTAAAATTTTTTCGGCAATTATTTTGCTTCATATGTGTTTCATGTTAATTCAACATGATTTACAGTAATTCCGTATGTTATTACGTACGGCAACCGACAACTAACAGCTCTGTTAACTTTAGTTGTCATATATTGTTTATAGGATTGGCAACTGCGAGTTTTTAGTTGTTGCATAGTTTTTAAGGAAAAAAAAAAAAAAAAAAAAGCGGCAAAATTAAAAAGTAGGTACAGTATTATTTTTATTTTTGCATATTTTCTAAATATTTTATGATAGCAGATTTGACAGCAGTTCGATTAAATTTATTTAAAGAAATGACAGCTAAACCTAAAATTGCACTTGCATTCGGTGTTTTTGGGTTTTTGGGGGAAACAAATGAAAACGCAGAGAAGCTGTGGAGAGAAATTGAAAAAAAAAACTAAATAGTTGTGGCCCCAACTATTACGAGTGGTGAATGAAAATTAAAAAAGAAAACAGAGCAGAACCAACGAAACTATCAGGGCAATCATGAATAAAATTCTGCGTGAAATTTCTACCTTTTCCAATTAGAATTTTTTGTTTTCCCTATTACTTGCTATAAGTTGGAATTGTTCCCCGGAAAAAATTTCACGCGGAATTTTATTCATGATTGCCCTGTATAGGTGGGCTATCCCAAGAAATCAGCTTGTCTTGATTGGAGTAGACTGCGTCTGGTCTGCTGCATTCCGACCTAACCAGCAATCGTAATGGTAATACTTTTGTTACAAACCCTAACGAACTTGTTCTTTTTAGTAATTATATATTTTTGAAGCTTTCTTTACATTATTTTCATTTGCCAATCTGTCAAAATCGTACTTTCGATAACTTTTAGGCAACTGGAGAAAGTTGTCATGCAGTGAACAACACAACGAATGTTCGGTTGTCATACATAATCGAGCCATAAGTTTTGACTGCAATTTGAGCTCAATTTATATACTTGTTGTATTCATTAGTAAAATTTTTTCAGAAGACTAACTAACTCCCCATCATAGCGTACTTTTTATTTTTGAAAGGAGCAAAAACACCCGCACGTACAGCAGTTAGAGGGTTAACATTTTACAGAAAAATTTACCTCTTTGGGTTTTACATGAAAATACTACACACATTCTCATGCCTAGAATACAAAGTTAGCACGATTCCATATGCCGACTCACCATAGTACGGTGCCAAAAAAGTAGAACTTCGACAATCTTTTAAACAAGATTCAGGCAAAATTTTCCATATACATATACGTATACATATTATTTTTGGTCTCCCCTAACAGAATCAATAATTTTCTTTCACTATAATTATAACTATCAAATGATGAGATGATCACATTTAAATCAGAATAAATTATTATTTTGCTCCTTGCAAAAGTAAAAGGAATAAATAAATATATATATACATATAAATATATATATATATATATAAATATATTGTATACTGGAGGGACTAATTCTTGCTCTTTTAATTTTTGTGTTCTTTAATCCCCCATATTAAGCTTGTGTCATTCTTGAATGAAATATTTCTGTATTTTCTTTATACTTCTTTCATCATTTGCTTCTATTTTTGAGCTGAAGCAACTCAAAACTATTTGCCTTGCGAAAATGTAATTTCCAATTAATATTAAAAATGTTTCTGTTTTCAAAAAGAAATATATTGAAAAGTGTGTGACATTCAGATAGATGAAAGAAAAGAAAGAATTACTTCACCTAACCTTTCTGAAAGAAAATGAAAGATGCACACAAATGAAAGATTTTGCCCAATACTACCCCATATCAATAAATATAATTACCACGGAGTAATTATAATTATTAGAACGTCTCTGCAGACGTTAATGTCGCTTAACGATTGTGCATAAAGTTGGGTCGAATTATCAGTCAACCCAAGATTCACCAACTACCAGATTTAGACACATATCTACTAATTATTTACTCAATATTATTCATGGTCCTTCGAGCCAGACCATAAATCATGTTTCTCTTTTGCGACTTCTTAAACTGGGAAATTAATTAAAAATTTAACTTTTTGTCTAAGAGTTCATCAATAAGTTGAGGGTTCTACCAAATTCTTTTAACACATTAGACAAATTAAAAAAAATATTTATTATCTGATACGCTACACAATTTAAGTAACTGCAATAACAAACACCTCAAGTGTAGTGGAAATGAACTCAAACAAATTGCGAATTCAAAGAAGAAAAGAATAAAACGAAAAATTAACTTAACTACTATCCAATTTGTTCAAATGTGTTTATACAACAAATATAATGTTTTCATTATTTCTAGGTTTGCTATTGTAGCACTTGATCATTAATTAAACATTTAAACAAAACCGAAATGTTCACACAATAGCAAAATTGAATTAATGAAATCATTTAAACAATTTTTGGTTGGCAAAACACTATCTAATAATAAATTGAAAACGACAAAAAGTAATAAAAAATTATCAGTGTTAGAGATAAAGAAAAAATAAAAAAAAATTTAAGTAATAAAAAATGTTCATGTATGTTACTTTAAGCGTTTCAAAGTTTAATATCGCAATAAAAAAAAAAAAAGAAAAGAAAATTGACTGTGTGCACTCGTTCTTAAGATAATAATCCAATCATCCATGAAGGTGGTGTGATGGTAATGAACTAAACAAACTTGAAATTAGAGGAAGGCAAGAGAAAATGTTAAAAGATAGAATAGCAGGTATACAATGTGATGTGATGGAAATCGATTTGAAATATAAAAAGAAATTGTGTAGTGCTCATTATATATCCGTGTTGAATATCTGTTATAAAATTGGGTTAAAACAAAATATTCAATAATAATTGCTCAATTGTTTCTGTTAACATCTAGCCGTTTTATTTTTGGAAGTGATATAAGTTGGGAATGAAATATTTTTACATAAATACTACCATGGTGGTATTCGATGTTTGATGCAAATGGTCTTGCGAGAGAGCAAATGTAAAATATCGTAGCATTTTTTTGGATTGTGTGTATATTTTGTTGTTGGATTTTAAAGAAAAGCTACGATATTTTGCATTTACATTTACGCAAGACAATTTGCATCAAACACTAAATACCGCCAATATTATCAGAGTCTAAGTACGTGCAAGATTGTCAGGATGAATTTTGCAAAGTTTTGCTACTTTCGAGGGCATTGCCAAGCTAAACAAAATGGACAATATGTACTCATAAAATCAACTCTACACTAAATTACAACTCAGAAATAGCTGTTTAATGTATGTATATATGTATATATTAGGGATGCCAATCCCGAAATCCCGATCCCGAAAATCCCGGAATTGTTTACATAGTTTTTTTTTTTTTTTTTTTTAGAAATTCATCATAACCTGGGGGAAGGTCATGATAGTAACCGTGGCTACACAATATTGACCTTTTATAATTGAAATTTATTTGCCGGTGTTAAAGCATTGTCTATATATATGTACTTCAGTGATGCTTTGCCAAACCATTAGTAGACTTCAACCACATATTTTTAACAGTCACAAACTTCTTATCTTACGTACAGCCTTTCAAAAACTATTTGAGAATTCACAAACAATAATATTTTGGAAAATCACAAAAAAAAAAAAGAAACTTTAACAAAACCCCGCAAATACTTTATATTCGATATGAAACTGGGGTTTGTTAAGGTTTTTAAGCCTACTACGCTTATTTTTCTTTTGTGGTTTTCAAAAATATTATTTGTGAATTCTCAAATAGTTTGTGACTACGTAATATGGAATAATTATAAAACTTTTGCTTGTGAACCTCTTTTAAAGACGTTTTATTTCAGTAAATACCTATAAAAAGTAGGTGTCTTTTCATATTAAAAACACCCAGAGTCCCAAATAATCTCCGAAAATTTCGGGATCCCGAAAAATGCCGAAATACCGAGATTTGATTTTTTGAAATCCCGAATCCCGGGATTTTAAAAACCAGTCCCGATTTTCATTCCTAGTATATATATATGTGACGCGCAAAATAGAAAGGGACCTAAGGGTAAAAACCGGTTTTGTTCAGGAGAGTCATTTTAAAGTGAGGAAACACTTTTGGGGCATGTTATCGGTCTCATTCGATGCTCAGATGTTGTCCACATCAAAAAAAAGTGAAAATTGATTTTTTTTTACCCTTAGGTCCCTTTCTCTATGCGCTGTCACATATACATATATCCGTATTTTTTTTCCAAAAAAAAAAAAATTAAAAATTTTAAAAACGATAGCTAAGAACACTCGATCAAGCCACCTTTAAAACCAAAAAAAAAAAAAAAAAAAATTACTATCAAAATCGGTCCAGCCGTTTGGTCTCGTACAGACACACACTGCAAACTTTTAACACCCATTCTTCTGTCGAGGTTATTATAAGAGATATATATTATATATAGATATTATAAAGAGGAATTAATTATCTTAAAATGTTGTGACTTGTCAAAATTAAGACATACATATCGCACACTAAATCATAAACAGTCACAACTCAAAAAATCTCAGATGTTCAGGAATGGCAAAAAACTGTTCAAGAAGACTCGTAATCATGAGTTGTGACTGTTTATGATTTAGTGTGCGATTTGTTAGTTTCTTTTTAACATTGTTATGTTGGCGGTATGTTTCTTATATGCTTCTGAGAGTAACACTATGGTTACTTCTTTTACGGAGTAAAGAAAAACACGAAATGTAGATGTTACACAAGCATTTCAGAAAACCTGCAATTTGGCAGTGATAATCTGCAAATCTCACCATATAATTTTTGCAACGAAAAATCAGCAAAATGCAGAGAAATCTGCAAATCTGGCAACAGTGGCCCTAACTTAATTTGACTGTTCCAATAACTTTGTTACAAGGGCTGTTTAAAAAAAAAAATCAGAAATATTTATTCAATTTTATACTGTATCTGTGAATTAATAGCAGTATTTTGAACAAATTTAAGACAAACAAATGCCACTTTAACGTACTTAATATTTTAAACATAAACAAAATTGAACAAAAAGAAGAAAAATTACAAGCCTAACAGTTTCCTATAGCCCGGCTATTATCGCTTAATAAAAAAAAAAGACGACAAAAGCACACTTTCTAATTTGTAATGCAAATTAGTTTGAGTTAAAGGCTTTGATTATTTTTCACAGTAACTTCTTTTATTGGGGAAATAAGCTGCTTGCACTTAAAATAAGACTTTGTTAACAAAAAAAAAAAAAAAATCTTTAGAAAAAAATGTATGTATGTACTCGTGTATAAACAAAAACGTCTTAACTATGAAATATTTACCAACAGATATAAGAAGAGAAAAAAGTAAATATTTTTGTATTTATTGGCTTTATGGAGTCACTTTGCATCCCATACCACATTGAATACACATATGCATAAACATTTAGTAGAGTCGTCTTATTTAACCTATTGAGGCCCTGCGTTGCATTTTCGCAACGTTCGTTTAGTATTTTTATCATACATAAGTTTTTTTATAAAAAAAAAATTTATTTAAATTTTTAGTTTTTCCTGTTTTTGGATACTTTTTGGAATTGTTAAAAAAAATACAGTAATATATAATATAGCTATCTCAAACTTTAGACGGAGGTAGCTTACATACGAATATTATTATTTTTAGTGGAAACCCCAATTGTCTTAGACATTTGCTCCTATTTTTATGATTGTGGCCCTAAACGATATACAAATTAAATTAAATTATCAAATGCAAATATTAATTTTTATATCGTTTAGGCCCAACGTTGCGTTTCGGGGGTTATCTGGGCCCCCACTGATACGATTTGTCTAAAAATTGTTTTCTTTCTTATTTACGTGTATATATAATTAAATTTTAAAAGTTTCATCATTATAGCTCAATGGGATCATGGATCGGGCCTTAATGGGTTAAACCAAAAACTTGTTACAAGTTGTAGTAATTAGCGCTTAGATGAGAGGTTATTTAATATTAATCTCCAACATACGCTACTCCAGATCACCTTTTTTTTTAAAGGCAACGAAAGTTACAAGAAGCGAAAGTTTTTGCTTCGTCTGGCTTTACTTTTCTTAATGAAATATTGCAAAAAAAAAAAAAAAAAAAAAAAAAAAATGCAAATAAATTTTTGCTCTAAATTAGCAAAAAGCCATGTGACATTGTCATCGAGGAAAAAAGCGAAAAACTTTTAAGTACAGGAACGCTTTTTGAAAGCAAAAAAAAAAAAAAAAAATTTTAAAACTCTTAATAAATTAGCAAAATGAAAATACATACACCAAGTGCTCGATTAACGCTTTTATATTGATTTAATTTTTAAAAAAAATGCCGTCATGCGCCATGCGCTTCAATACATCACTAAATTTTTAAATTTCCCGCCTCTAAACTGAAAGAGGAACACTAATCCTGGCCACTGTCACACAGTGGTTCCAAATAGAAGAAAAAGAGGTAATAAATCTGTATCGCCCAAAAATTAAGCTCTATTTTTTTTTTTTGCCAACATTTATCAATTTTTCACTCTCATTTCAAAGTCTTGGCTTTGATTTTTTTCACGGCTATGCAAATTGAGATAACTCAAAAATTTTTTCTTTATATAATCAAGAGTCTTAGTAAAAATTATAAAATATTTTAAACAACATTTTGGCTATGCTACTATCGGAGATATATACGAAATCAGGAACCAAGTCGAGACCAAAAACCTAAATTAAAAAATTCAAATCCAAATATCTTTGAAATTATTAAAGATATCGCTATAAAATAAACTGCATTTCCTTTGACTAGTTAAAAACTTTGCAAAATCAGATGATATTTAAAAAAGTTATGAGGCCAACAAGGTTTCTCATGCCCGAGGTAGTCAACTTTGACACCCTGTATGTAGATCATCTTGTTTTTCAACAGGGTAGTTCAAATTTGAATATGCTTAAAGCTGGTGACCAGGAATGTAGCTGAAGGTGAGAAGGTAACCTTCTACGTCGACAGCCAAGCAGCACTAAAAGCTTTGAAGGGACACATTGTCAAATCGAAACTTGTTAGTGACTGTAGGAGGGCCCTCAACTTGCTTATGGATAAATATAGTGTCAGACTATGTTGGGTTCCTGGCCACAGCAGTGTTGAGGGAAATGAAATTGCCGATGAGCTGGCAAAAATATGGTCGGCATTAGATGAAGAAATAATAGAAAGCGCGGTGAAATTACCGATAGGTCATTACTATAGAGAACTCAGTGACTGTATAGAAAGCAGGATCAATAGTTCATGGCGAAGTAGGGGGGATTGTAGAGTCTCAAGGGGCTTGTGGCCAAAACTTGACTCAGGAAGATCCAAAATGCTACTGGACATTAATAGGAAGGCGATGCGAATTTTGTTAGGCGCGTTGACAGGTCACTGCTCGGTCAGAGCAGGAACCAGCATTTGGGAAACTGGCACTCCAGATTCTTGTAGGATGTGCGGGGATGAAGAAGAACCAGAAACCATTGAATATGTTATCTGTCACTGCCCGAAGCTGCAACGTCATAGGCTTAGATGGCTGAGCAGACGTTTCAATGAAAGCATTACTGATATCGGGAAGTGTAAACTAGAGCACATCAGGGGCTTCATCATGGTAATTCGGTGGCTCAAGCACGGGTAATAGGGTCACTTGTGGCTATAAAAGGGGGGTAAATATTACTGTTTGGGCAACAGAAGAGAATCACAATGGACCCAATTGGGTCTCCTCTCCGAGTGGTGGTGCGGTGTAGCACCAGCGTTCCTAACCTAACCTAACCTAAAGCTTACGTCTTCCTCTATAATTTCTTCATACAACATTTTGTTATCGAATCGCAAATTTCACATACACAGACTTATTAACCTTTTTTTTTCTATTTGGAACCACTGTGCGTCAGTTGACTCCTGCCAAAATTGGAACACGCTGAGTCATTTACATAGTTTGTGTTTTACATCCATTGAAAGCAGTCTACCGCGTGATTTGAGAAGAAAAAAAATTAATTAATTAATTTTTTAATTAGATTTTATGTGTTTTACTTCTGACTACTCTTTCAAGAGAACACTGAAGATTAAGACTACCCAAAAACCCGGTATGTTGATCAAACAAATTTGAAATGAGATGATGGATTTGATGTTATCGCAAAACACCCAACACATCAGTTTAAAGCAGGGATGCGAAATCAGATTTACAAATTGTACTAACTTTTAAGAAAATTTGTACTTTTTTCAGTACGATTGTAACAAATTCCTAATTTTTTTCAATTAACTCAAAACGTACGCAAAATTCATTTGTATATGTGCGAGTATGCATGAGGTTAATTTATTATAATATCTTTAATTATTATTATTAATAATTATTAATTTTTAAGCAATATTAATGTCTAACTTCAGTAGGTATACAAGAGACATACATACCTTTTCATCCATGATTCGATTGGAGACAGTCGAAGCAAACAGTTTTTATTATTTTGGTTTTTATTATATGTTGGTACGAATACCCTTTCCACATTTTCAGGCGAATGTAGAATAGATAATAGTCCTCTAGCATTTCTGGAAACATCGCAAAACTTCGGTTCATTTAATTCATTTCTAATACCCTCGAGCAAAGTATACGAATGTTGCCGTTTCTTAAAGGCTTAATAACTCCTACATCAACCAGCTCTCGAAACTGGTTATTTATTGATTCATTTTTTTTTTCATGTTGTATAATAGGAAAAAAGTTTCAATAGTGCTAAATTGGTCATTGGGGTGCTATGGTATTTTACTTTCAAATAGTGCTAAAAAAAGTGCAATTGTACCAACTTTTCCATCCCTGGTTTGAAGTATAACAGAAGAGGGAAGCGACAGAAAACTTTTTGCAAAGCTAAGCAACGGAGACTATTGATACATTATATAAAAATACATAAATACCTTCATAGGAATATTGTCATAAATCTTATAAAGACATAAAACCGATTTTAGAAAAATTTTCAATTGGGCTAGTTCGCCCTGATTTTTTTTTTTTTTTTTTTTTTTTTTTTTTTTTTTTTTTGTAACCTTAACAGCAGAAGTCTTGCACATGAATATTTTAATTTTATGTAAGTGCAACATGTCTTATTTTTTATTTGCAATCTTTTCCATGATATGCCAGCAATTGTTTAAGCACATTTTTTGCCGGCGCTATAGACAACGGTGGCGCTGATCAATTTTAAGACTAAAAAAAAACTAAAAAAAAGATACCACCATTGATACATTCAATGTGTTTTCGTGTGGCTGCATATTCATGCCCAGAGTTGTAGCCAAGACTATGTACAATAAGTTGGAAATTGTATTTATGTATATGTATATTTTGCTTTTTAAAACTTGCCATTTTGTTTGTTTCGTGTGTCATTAATGACACTTTTTTCGACTTGAAATTGAAATTAGAAAATAAAAGAGTCGAAATAACCATCAACTACAACATAATGAACATTTATTCGATGAGTACAACGTCTAAGAGCACAATAATGACAAAATAGTACAACAAGTTAGTGCAACATGTCGCAAGACACTTAACAATTCATTAGACGATGATGGCACACATGTGGCTAACATTAACATTAAAATATTTGACATGATTTGTATAGGGGAAGCAGTCTTTAAAGTAATAAAGAATAAAAGGTAAACAAACCTAAGACATGACATTCTTACGTACAATACGAGGCCTGGTCACTAGACTTGGGTGCTATCATCAAACTCAAAGTCTAATGTGAACAAATTAATTTTATCCTAGAAAGATTATTAGCTTAGCTAAACGTTTGGACCGATTTTCTTAAAACATAGTTAAGAACCCTCTCGATCAAGTCACCTTTCAAACAGAAAGAAACTAAATCAAAATCCGTCCAGCCGTTTGGTCTGTACGTGGACACGGACAGACACACACTACAAACTTATAACACCCCCTTTTTTTTTTGGTAAAAACAACAATAAAAAAACTATAAAAGCCAAAAATTCGAAAACTTGTAAAAATTTCTAGGCATTTTTATTGCCCCCTTTTAAAGACTCCCTTCTATCAAATTGATTTAGGTCATCGTAACAGACAGACATTTTTCATTATTTTTATATCCGGAGAATTGATTAACTTACAGCTCTGGCAGTGTGAGTTAGAGCATTGTCGTGTTGGAAGGTTCACGTCATGGGTCCAAATAAGTTTTTAAATTGTGGAAACTCGCCTTGTATTATCCTTTTATACGATGCTCCACACTTTTTTCCGTTTCAAATATCAAGACGATAATGCCACTATTAGATATGGCACCGCATAGCACAACTCCGCCTTCCCTGCCGTGTCCTCCTTGCAAAAATATTTATTTCGCTCTTAAATAGTGGAAATACAAGTTCTATCCATCTGGCCCATTGATATTAAAATTTATTTTCTTCAGAGAATTAAATAAAATATTTATTTAATTTACTCGCAGCGTATTTGTTCATTTTTTTAAAAAGTTTTTGTTATAATTTCACTACTTCACAACTTTCTTTTTTAAGAAAGAGAAGTAACACTTAGGCAGTGAATGCCTACTGCACCGAAAAAATATTCCTGCAATAAACAACTTTAATTGAAAATAAAACCAAAAATCAACTAAAAATGTAATTGGTCAATTAAACTTTGTAATTAATTAAATTTTTAAACAAAAGTTTAATTTACTTAAATACATTTTTAATTGATTTTTGGTTTTATTTTCAATTAAAGTTGCTTATTGCAGTAGTATTTTTTCTGTGTACTATTACTAGTGCAGTGTTGCAGCGCCTCTGGTGTCAATGAGGCGTATTAAATTTTTGAAGCTGTGTTTAGTAGGCATTTGCTACAATTTGCAATTGCTTGTGATTTGCACAAACAATCATTCACTTTTTCAACTTATGAATTTAAATACAAAGAGAATACTTTTCTTCTGTGAAAAGAAAGAAAAAAAAACAAAAATCAAACAAAATCTTCTTAGCGATTAAAGTTTAAAGATCTTTAACTTCAAGGCCTTTATTTTTATATATTTTTTTCGATATTGCACATATCATCGAACTCTTTTTATTCTCACAATCTATGATTTATGACTTAATTGCAATAAAATTACAAAGAATTAAAGTAAAAAATTAGACAAAGCAAAAAAAAAAACCAAAAATTTATATTTTATTTATGTATACATGATCTGGTAAGACTTTCAAACTGCAAAATATGACTCAACTTGCATACACGACTTAACTGTCGCTTGTCATTTAGCAAACGTTTGTTTGTGGTTGTTGTGGCTGTTGGCGCTTTTAATTCAAACACTTAAAAATCCTTAAAAAAAACAAACTTGAATAATATTCTATAGATGGATGGGATGGCATGCGTGTATTTTACGCCAATATTGTGCACGTAACAATGTGTGTTGAAGAGCCAGTGCGTACCCAGCAAACATTGCGGTTTGCTGCACTGTTCACAAAATTTGCCACTTATATGATATTTATTTATATATATCTTTTTTTTAATAAAAATTAAATATTTATTTCATATCGATTTATATTTAGGCATAACTAACATTTTTCCGCGACTTCGTTCGCATCCAGAAAGAACTGAGTAGATTTTAAACTGTATTGATATCAATCTTATCAAAAACAGAAAAAATACCAACAGCACTAATTTTTCACATTTTACCCTGTTCCGTGCAATTTTCTTTCATATTATTCTTCTACAGAAAATAAGAAACAAACATAAAAAGAATGGGGGAATCGGTCAAGCCGTTCACGCGTGAGACCGTGACAAAGAAAAAGCGATTCATTTTTATATATAAAGACTAATACGTCATATAAAGTCGAAAAAGGCCTAACTTACAAAAAATTCAAAATCGCCTTCTCGATTGATTATGATATAAAGAGTGTTTTATTTTTAGAGTGTCACAACTTTGAGTTGGCATCACTGCTTTGTTTGAGTACCCATTTAACAGCTGATTTGTTTTTTTGTTTAGTTAGCTTTAGTTTAGTTTCCACTCAAAATTTTATTTTCCGATGAAGCCCATTTCTGGTTGAATGGGAAGAGAATCCACAAGCTTTTGGCGAAACACCATTTCATCCACAGAAAATTGCTGTTTGGTGCGCTTTATGGGCTGGCGGAGTCATTGGCCCATATGTCTTCAAAAACGAATGTTACGGTCAATGGTGAACGGTATAGGAACATGATTCGAAATTTTTTCGTACCTCAATTACGTGGCATTAATATTGCTGATATGTGGTTCCAACAGGACGGAACCACATGCCACACAGCGGGCGCTACAATTGATTTACTCAAAGAAACTCAAAGATGTGAAAAAAAACAAGGTTTAATTTAAGAAAATCCAACAACATTTTTATTCGTGTATGCCCAAAAATATCGAATTAATTAACGAAAGTCAAAATTATAACCTTTTTTTTTGCAAAGCAAAGTTAAATAAAATACGCAAAAAGCTATAATTTCGTTGAAGCTTTTATTTCATTATAATGCTTGGTTGGACCTTGCCATTTCGTCATTTAAATGACCTCCTGTAGGTTCGTTAAGATCCTTTGGGTATAGTTTTCGACCACTTTTTTTGCACATTTCGGGCGGTATAACTTGACGAATGTTGGTTTTCAAATGCCCCAAAGTTAGAGGATTTGGCGTAGCCTCACTAATAACGGCATCAAACCGCATGATCTGGGTGGCCAATTAACGTCGCCAAAACCTAAAATTACGAGTTCTGGAGACTTCCCATGCAATAAAGCCAAAATCGATCGTGTTGTGTGGCGCGTGGTAGCCTCTTGTTTAAATCACATCGTACAGTTCATGATCTTCAGTTGCAGGCCAAAAAAAGTAGGCTATCATGCCGGTAATGGTTGTTCGGACGGTAATGGTTGTTCGGACGGTAATGGTTGTTCGGACTAACCGCCACACTTTCACTTCCAGAAGCGATATTTTCGACAATGCGTACATTGCAATGATTCACAGGCCTGACCAAACCTGTAACGCTTCCAATCTTTTCAAATTGATAATGACGACCATAACAACCCCATAATGCTGGCAAAAGACTGTAAAAATGTTAAAAGTTCAAAAAATATTTTAAATTACATACAAAAATTATAAAAATTCTCAAAATTGCAAAAGTAAAAAACCCATTACTAAAAGACAAACTTCAAATCTCGCAAAAAATTGCTAAAATAGAAATCAAGTCCTAAAAAAAAATCATAATCATAATAAAAAAATAATCATAATAATAAAAAAAAAATCGAAATCAAGTCCTAAAAAAATCATAATCATATAAATTTCAATGATCTTCAAAATTAGTTTTAACTTAAAAAATAGACTTATGGTGAAAATAACGATTGTTTGGAAGTAGTTCTAAAATTAATTCGCAATCCTTAAATATTAGCATATTTTATTTAAAAAAAATATATCCAAGAGACAAAGCAAAAAACTCTTTTTTATTTTACAACAAGCCCAAATATTACACAACTCAAAATTTACAAATTATATATACATATGTATCTGTACTCCTATATCACAAAGAAGATATGACTACTGTATATCGTTTTCTTGCAAAAAGTGAAAATGGCAACATTTTGAGTTGACCCTCTTTACATGAAACTTTTTGTAATGTCAATGAAATATAGTCGCTGAAAACTTTTTTTTAAGAATTCCTGAATTCGTAGGCATTGAAGTTAATGCAAAATACATTTTGTTTGCCAGAAAAATTTCGAGTATTTCGAGTTATGACTTCTTGTTCGCTGGGTTACTAAATATTGTAAATAGGCATGTTTCATGCATCATGTCATTGGTGGCAAAACTTTAAAAATAGCAACAGCCAGAATACACATCCATTAAAAACACTGTTGGAAAAAAATTTGTTTTGTTTGTAAAGAACTGATTTTGAGTCATTGCTGGCATTTTTTTTTGTTCAGTTTGATTTCATGTAACAAATTTTAAGGCAACAACTAATATTTTATTCGTTTGGGACACACACATGTGTTTACTCGCATTAACAACCATTAAGCCAATGTGGTTCTTTTATATTGTGTATTTTTGCCAAAGAGTTTTTTCGTATTGTTTCTGTTTATTTGCTTGTATGTATTTCTAAGTTAAATACTTTAAAGACCGCAAATAAAAAGTGGAAAAAAGTTAAACAATGAATGAGTGAGTGGACTGACTGATAAATATTTTAAGAAAACACTTTTTTAATTCGTTTTTTTCCTTTTTAATGTTAGTTAACGATGACTGTTAACTGCTGTACTTAAAGTCAATTTAAAAAAATTAATTTTTTCTATTCCAATTCGTTTTTGTTTAGTTGGAGATTTATTGCAAGAATAGCTATTGAAGCAACTTTAAACGGACATTAACGTCCAACCGATTAATTGGCTTCATTATCGGCCAATAATCTGCGCTTGACATTAATTTTGCTGAATTTAACCGAAGGTGGTAAAAATATTGTGCAAAATACATTACATGTCCCAGATTGTTGATTGAATTTTTCGAATATACATACATATCGTCACCTTAAATGCAAACGGGTGTAAAATACAGTAAACCACACTAAATGAGCTTTCATTACAAAAAAGCTTTCAGCAAATTGTAATACGATGAATCAAAACAATTCACATATTCCATTTGCAATAAAAGTTGCGTGTATAAAGCAGAAATCTACATCAACCGACACCACACACAATGGACCAAACAAAAAAGAACGCTGATGATGAAGTTGTAGTGGTCTTCGAAAACAGTCAGAATATTTACAACTAACTTTGGTGTTATTTGTTCATTAATAATTATCACATGTAATTTGGCTTACAAAGCAATACGAACTTCAGCCTGATCAAATCACAAAAATAGAAATAAATGAAGTTCGAACAATAATAATAAAAAATTAACTATAACACTTTTTTACCATTGAAATCGGTGGTTTAGAGTCCCATCGTTCCAAATTTCAGGTCCTTAGCTCTCACGGTTCGCGAGAAAACAGTCTGTAACAGACAGACGGACAGCGTAGCGAAAACAATAGTTCCTTTTCACCTTTGGTGTACGGAACCCTAAAAAGGAAGAAGATGATTTGTAAAGATTAAAAATTAAACAAATTTAAGTTTAATTGTAAGAAATACACAAATTTTAGGTTACAAATAGAGATGGGCGCGTGTCTTGTGTTTTTTTCGTGACACGAACACGCACGACTCAACACGAAGTGTTCGTGACAGAAAATCTGTTTTGGTGCGTGTTCGTGTCGTATCGTGTTGAGCAAAATTGACACGATAAACAAGAAACGATTTTTGGTGTTAAAATGTGTATGCGTGAATTTCCAGTAAAAAAAAAAATTAACGGCCTGTTCCACGATGTCACCAGAATCGTGCGATCGACAACTTGTATTGCAAACAACAGTAACATTAGAAAATTTGTTGTTGTTTTCAATATAAATATTCGATCGAACGATTTCTGGTGACATCGTGGGACAGGCGGTTAATATTTTGTATCGTCAAACACTTATAAACATAAAATTTGTTGATAGTGTAGGGGTCTCTTAAGCTTAAAGTTCTTAAAATAAACAAAAATATGTAACTATTTGAATATAAAAAAATAATTTTTTGCTATTCAATTTGATTTCGTGCGTGTTGTGCAGTTTCGTGTTTTGAAAAATTTCAAATTTCGCGTGCGTGTTTCGTACGTGTTGGACATTTTGGCATTCGTGTTGGTGTCGTGTCGTGTTGGAAAAATTCAACACGCGCCCATCTCTAGTTCCAAATGAATATTTTTTATCTATTCTATGCGCAACGCCATAAAATTTACTGTGTGTTGCAGGCTATTATTGTTAACAATCGTGAACTTTATTTAATAAATTTGGCCCAAAAATAAATATTTATAAGTTTTAATATTTAATTCCAAGGAAAATAACGAAATTAACAACAAACAAAACCAAGGAAAAGTGAAAAATCCTTGTGAAAAATATTATTCGTGATAAGGGGAATCAAAAAAAAGAAAAAATATTCACGATTGCAATTTGGCGAAAAATTTTGGAAATATTTCGAGGGAATAAATTTTCACGATAAGGGTGATTGTAACGAAACATTTTATGAACAAGAAGTAATAAAAATAAAAAAATAAAAAAACCCGACTGCGTCTGTTGGCCGCCATATTGAGTTTTTGCTTTAGAAAATATTTCACCACCTTTGACCTAATGTAGGGCACTTAAAGCCTGGATTACTTTTTGTTTTGCCACAGTTCAGCTAAATGAATATTGGTTGCCTGCTTTATTGTTTGGTTGGTTGTCTGTTAAATTTTGTTGAGACACGGTAGCCGCCAGCTAAGATAAGTAAGATAAATAAGAGGAAATACACACATAAAAAAAAATTAATGAAACTTCAACAACGTACTCACAAAAATGTTTTAGTAACGACTTTGTAGTAACACTACAGCTTATGTCTAACCTAA
This sequence comes from Nowickia ferox, assembly GCA_936439885.1. Lineage (NCBI taxonomy): Eukaryota > Metazoa > Arthropoda > Insecta > Diptera > Tachinidae > Nowickia > Nowickia ferox. The sequence goes on along the minus strand of OW387024.1, from coordinate 112,009,377 downwards.
TCTCACCAATCATCCCCAATCCACCAATCGATCCCGCCTCGAATTTTTATACCGCTTGTTAGGGTTTTGAAATTTTAAGTCTCTTATTCGAACAAATCAAATCTTAGGTGAGCAAATCAGCAAGATCAGTATTAGTTTTGAAGACAAACAAAAATTTACACTTTATGAGAGGCAACACGCCAAATTTTTCAATTCTGATCATTTTCGTACACTCATCTAAGCTAAATGTATGTATTTTTTTAATTTTTATAAAAATTATGCACGTAAAGTTTTCTTATGAAGCTTTTTTCTGTAATTTTTTTTTATCCGAAATATTATTTTTTAATTATAGGAATTATAAAACAGGACACATTTAAACTTTCGGGTATTTCGTAAACCGATTTTTACAAAGCTAGAACTTTCGAAAAAAACAAAAAACAAAACCCACAAACCGGTTTTACGTCTTGAATTAGTCTATGTTGTATTTCAGTGTAGATTTCATGCCCCAGCCAAATGTTATATGTGCTTGTATCACAACACCAAAGTAAACACCAACATTTGAATATTGTTATAAAAAAAATATATTAGGTTATGCCAGTGTTGCCAGATATATTTTCAGCCTCCTCGCCAAATTACTTGTCGAATATCGCCAAATATCGCCAATTTAATAAAACATAAAATTTTAGCCACAAAAAATATCTATTTTTATTTTGTAATTACATTACAAATATTGTTAAATTTTAAATGCAGTAGGTAACCAGAGTTGCCGTTTTTGGTAATTTCCTACCAAATTTGGTAGTTTTGAAATGAGTTGGTAGGTTGGTAGGTTGTGTCGTGAATTTAGTAGTTTTTTTCAATTTCAGTTTTAAGTAATATTTACTTTTTATTTTTATCCTACATTTTGCCTATAATAAATAATCTCAACAAAGAGTTCCAAAGCGAAAGAAGCAGATTGCCATATTTATACAGCAGTATAAAAACAACTTTTATTTTAATTTTGAGCAACTTTGTCCAAAAGAAATATATTGACAAACATTTTAATATCGATTATGAAAATAAAAATACACATTTAGAAAATGGGAGCATATTTATCGGAGCAAAAGCAGAAGCTTTTTTAAAAGATAATTTTGATAATGATGAAATACTTGCAGTTAAAACAAATATAGTGCAGTTTTACATTGAATTTTTAAATCAGCTTAAAAAAAGATTTGACTTTGTCAGATCTGACTTGCAATTTTTGAAATTAATAACACCTCCAGAAACTTTATCTGCAAATGACAAATCAATTCTGCCTTTGATATCAGAGTTCGATAAATTATTAGATTGTGATACCGATAAAATTGTATCGCAGTGGAATTTACTGAGTTAGTGACCACAACTTGAATGATGAAATGGATATTAATGTTTTTTGGGAAAAGGATGGCAAAATTAAAAATGGGCTTAATGAAAATATGTTTAGCGATCTAGTTAATTTTGTTTTCAATTTATTGTCTTTACCACATAGTTCAGCAGCTGCAGAAAGAAAATTTTCAACACTTGCCTTAGTAAAAACCAAACTTCGAAATAGACTCGAACTATGTTCCTTAAATAATATTATGATGTGCAAGGAAATGATATATAAGACTGATTCGCACTATATATGGTCAGCAAAAAGAGACTTTAAAAAATAAACCTTTTTCCAAATACACACTTAAGATTTTTACTTTAAAGGCTGGTACTCTGTTCAAAGTTGTGAAAAATTTTCAGCACCATTGATTATATCACGTGAAAAATTTGACATGTACTAAATGTAGCCCAACTCGCGGTTTTTTTTATAAATTTCTTGCTTTTATTGCTTGAAAGTATGCAGCATTGCTCATGTTGTTTCGCAGCTAAACTAAAATGATGCCAGACTAATTTTGCATGGAAAGACCTGATTTTACGTGTTTTTCACAACAAGAACAGAGTACTACTTTTGCGAATTTACTTCGCAAACATTTCACACCAAATACTTTTATATATAGTTTGACAGCATTTCGCACGAAATTGTGATCAGAGTACCAGGCTTTACAAATGAAGTCTTATTTATTTTTTACTTAAAATTTTGTTTCTTTTACAAATGAATTGTTATTTATTTTTATAAAGATACATATTAACATTGTTATGTATAAATATGTTTTTTTTTTTAATAAATCTAATTTTTTTTATAACTGCTTATTTTATTTTTTGGTAGGTTAACTGCCATTTGGTAGTTTTTGAAATTAAATTTGGTAGGAAAAAGAAATTTTGAGTGGCAACCCTGTAGGTAACGTCTATTGTAAAATATAAAAATTATACATACATATATGCTGGCGTATAAAAAATACTTAAAAATAACTTATTCCAAAAGATCAATCTAAATAGGATAAATTGAAATTTAACACCAAGACCAACATTAATATTTAAATCTTGTAATAAAACTGAAGTGGTAAGTACCAGCAGCATCGTCGTAATCATGCATTTTATTCGAGAACTCGTGCAGGCTTTTTGGAGCTTCATTATCAAAATGTTGGTTCCAATTTATATATAAAAGGAAGTTTTCTCCACTGTGTTTCATAAGCACCAACAGAGATTTTGTGGTCTATAATTTTGTTTAAAACTTCTTCAATTTCAGAAAATTTTGTTTGAGACGAAGAGCTTATAATCTTATAATCTTTTGCACGAAATAGTTTATATTGAAGAAAAAATGCCTTATCTAAAAAATTTCATGTTTTGAACATTATTCTATTTTATTGAAATCGTAAAAATATAGCCAAAGATATCGCCAAGGATTACAAATATCGCCAATCGCCTTTTCAAAATTTTCATCGCCAAAAACAAATTTTTGTCGCCACGTTTGGCGAGATATCGCCATATCTGACAACACTGGGTTATGCAAATATTGCTTTTAAATCAATCACAATCAACCATAACATACCATACGTCTGGTGAGTGGTAAAATTTAAGCTTAAGAAGTAAATTGGCTTAAAACACACCCTTTTTTTTGACAAATTCAGTTTTATTGATACCAATGCTAAGTGGAAATATGGGAATTAATAATGGAATATGATGGGGGCAAATGTCCACCTCCAGAACGTCGGCAGACGTCCGCTCTTTTCACAAAATTTTTAACCACATTTTGCCACAAAGCTTCGCTTATCTCGTCAATGCAGCAGCACATTTCATTTTTCAAAGCGTCAGTTGTTTCTGGTTTGTTCCCCTAAACCCGGTCTTACAAATTAAAATTCACCAATTTCACAACTAAAATTCTTTGTTCAAGAGTATAGCTTTACATGGTTAAAATTTCCCAACTCTTTACTAAATAAATGTCAAAGGATGACAGCTCAATTCTTGACATTTCATCATTTGACAGGCAATTTACTTTCTAACCTCAAATTTGCCCAGCCTTTGTAACGTTTGTCCGTTTGTCTTCACAGAAAAAAAAAGATTTGTAAATACAATTAATTTATTTGTGAATACAATTAAAATATTATTTAAAAAGGCACCTACAACGATTTTTGTAAATACAAACACACATTTGTAACATCAGAAAACAAAATCAACTCAATTATTTCCAATTAAAATGCTTGTGTTATTGACAATTGAGTTGTTAACGAAAAACAAAAATTTTTAATGAATTTGTTTTTCAAATTCTCATGTGTGTTTTTTGTTAGTTTTTTTTTTAATTTTTATTTAGAATTTGGTTTCTTGTTAAATTTGAAAGTTATTTATTTTTCCACACAACCTTCGAAACTAAATGTGTTTGGGATGAGTCGAACCGGCAATCTCTTGACTAATAGACTAACGTGCTTACCACTCAGCTAAAGAGCAAATCGTTTTGATCATGCAAATAATGAATACACGCAAACATGATTTCTATGTTTCTTCTACATGTGCGCTTTGCGTTGATATAATTTAAAAATAACTTTGTTGAGTGAAAAAAAAAACAATCCACGACGTTTTCCGGCTTCTTGTCGGAATTCACACGTATACAACACGAGCAAGCAAAAAATACAACAACAAAGCACATGACCGCGTTGGGTCAATCAACAAGCAAGATAAACACCAACACAAAGAAATTAAATTGAATGATATTTTAAAATGCGCGGTATTGTTAAATATTGTATTAAATTAATGACAAATATTGTTGAAATTAAAATTTTCTTTCAATAACATGGTTTTGTTGAACATAATTCTTGTCTATTTTTTTCTGTGTTTAGTCCTGGCTAATTATATAGAATATTAACCGAGACTTCCGTAGATTATGAAAACCACTAAATTCTAATTAAAAATTCAAGCAACTGCCAACTGTTTTAGCCAACAATAAATCAGCCATACTTTATAACCCAACATCCGTTTTAATAATACATAAAATTAAAATTTTTCCTCTTTTTCTTTCCATCTTTTTTTTTAGTATTGCACAACCAGCAAAGAATACAAAAAGATAAAATGCCAACATTAATTAATAAATGAAAAGAAGTTGAATAAGTAAACTCACAATGGATTCCTTAACGTCAAACATTAATGCAATTCTAATAGAAACTGCACACAACAATGCAGAGGAAAAGGAAGCAAAAGCTCCTGCTGAACTCGCCACCACCACTGCTACCACTTGCACTCGAAGTGAAGTAAACACTGATAAAAATATTACAAAGGCAAACGCAAGCACAATTGCAACCACAACTATTGTTAATGCCAGTAACAAAAAGACTGATTTAGCGGCCATGTTTAAAGATTTAGAAGAATCACCAGCGCCAGCGCCACCAGCTCTACTACAATTTTCAAATGATACTGCAAAGGATTCTTCTGCATCGTGTCTCTTAACTACAACTACTTCCGGCAATTCTACTGCTGCCACTGATACAAAAATTGCAAAAAATGTCTGTGAAACAGCAACAACAACAACAACGCAATCTTATCAATTTGTAACTCCTCAAAAAGCAGAAAATAAATCAACACAATTACATGCCTCAGCATCTTCATCTCTAAAGAAAAAACGCAATAAATTTGCCAAATGTTCAATCAATAACCACAACAATAGTAATAGCAACAAAAACAACAATATTGGCTGTGACGCAACAAACGGCGATCATGATTCATCCTCGTCATTATCGAATATTTTGGCATCAAATATAAAAACTTCATTATCGATGACTTCATTGCCACCGGATGAAAAGCGGGAAAGTCGCGATGGCATTAAGGCTAAATTGACGGTGGAGAGGCCTTATAATAGTTTAAAGGTAAGTTGTTTCTATTTAGTTTTAGGTTACGGGCATATGTGAGAAATTGGTCTGGCAACACTGCGCCTTACAGGTCTATTTTATGATAATCTGCGATGCGATATTTATCCGCTCATCGCATATTTTTCAAGTGACCTGGGGGCAAATTACGGCACTCGTTATCGAACGAAATTACGAAATATTTCAATAGAGTTTATATGGGAATATTTTTAAATATCGAATCAAATCGAATGCTGTAATTTAACCCCTGAAAAAAATATAAACAGCCCAATCATAAACAAAAATTCCGCACGAGTTTGTTCACTTTTCCCTTTTCTCCTATCATGACTTTGTTTTTCCCCTTTTTTTACCAAATGCGGGAATAAAAAACTCCCCGGGAAAAAAGCAGGTATTATGAACGCAGCTGAACTTGTTTTTTTCACTAAAAATCTTTCTCTTGCAAAACAGAAGGGAGTTTGCACAAAAACATGGTTAATATTCCATTGAAACGAAATTTATATACATAAACTTGTGTTTTATAGTTCCTTTATTTGGAAAAACACAAATAATTCCCAAATAAATAATTTATAACCTTTTTTACATATTTTTCCAAGTTGGTGAATTTTAATAATTTTTGTTGCTCTCTCACTCAAAAAAAAAAAGGGGAGAAACAAAATGTCAACAAACAAGCAAAACAATGAGCTTCATAATGCGGTGATGCCACGTATTACCCTTTCTTCTTCCCAAGAAATTTATGATTGGAGGAATGTTTTCTCGAGAAAATTATTTTCCGTGAGAAATGAATTCCGAGGGTATATTCATGATCGGGCTGAAAATTATCGATAGTAGACCGTATTACTGCTTGTACTGCATTTTTGTATGTGTGTATGTACTAGAAGTGAGCGCAAGCCATGAACAAGTGCACAGTATTGTATTTTTTTTTTCAAGAGCGAATATTCTATATAGTGGTGATCGTAATTGAGTGTAAAGCAAAAATAGAGAACAAGAAAACAAAAAAAAAACACGCAAAACCATTGTACAACAGTTGAATAGACAGTTGTGTCAATTGAGCAATATTTTTCTTGTACACTTCATTTCACAAACTCAAAATTTCATAAAATATTAAGGGCCTAATTCATAAAAAATATTTTGGTTTTATAAAAGGTTTATTGAAAAAATTTCCATAGAAATTTTTTTTCATAAACCTTTATTAATAAACAGAAATATTTTTTATGAATAAGGCAGTAAGTGATAATAAAACTTTTTACAGTTATAGCCATTGTGAAAGATATTATTTTTATAAGTATTTAATTTTTTAGAGTCTTAAATTAATAAATTATAAAACTTAGAACAGTATCGCATGCGAAATAATACGCTCACATAATCTACGTTGTTTGTGTTTTCTATTACACATACACATATTTTTACAATTATTAACTGCCTGGCTCACGATGTCGATCGATATGTTAAGCGAGCGACATGAAGTCACTCATTATCGTTCTCTTAAGCGCCTCACTAATTATCGACTTGTCGGTCGTCAGGTGTTACGTTTCTAACGTAATCCTTTTACTAATTGTCAAATTACTATATTGCCATACCAACTATTCGTTAAATTAAACGCTTGTTTGAAAATAAAAATCGCTAAAACATGTAAATCAGACTACAAAAATGCAGCTCTGCGCTACTTACAAATGAGAACAAAGAAGTAAACAAAAGACATTTGTTTTCAGTATTTGAATTTGCAATTAAAAAAGTGTAATTTTGTTAGTGGTTTTATTAAAAAAACATATTTTATTGATTAATATTGCATCAAAATGTTTCTTTAACTCCGGATTTGTCTCCATATATTCAACCAGAATCTGCAGCTGCTGTAAAGTAGACTTTTTTATGCTGAAAAATTATTTTGGTGATTAATAAAGATGCTTTTGCTGCGTAATAATAATATTTATATACTTACCACTTGTTTTCCATTATAAAATATATAAAATAATTTACTTTTTGTTTTTTAATGTACTGCGTTTTATTTTTTTATGTATCTGTCGACAACCACAACACAAGTGACTGATTTTGACATTTGTAATCGCATGATATTTCATAGGGAGGCGCAAATATGTATGAAAATCATTACGTTATTGTTCGCATTCATTATCGATCGACTTGTCGTGCTGATAATTTTAAGTGAGGCGCAAATCAGCTGTTTGTCATCAAAAATGCATGCGAGCGATAGCCGTCGACATCGTGAGCCAGGCAGTAAATATGCTTCGACACTACAATAACAAATGCCCTCGCTTGGCAGATAAACAAATGCTGTTGCATGCTTTTGATAAAAGGGAATACCAGTTGTAGTGATCTCATAAAATCAAGAGCACTAAAAGGAGAGAACAATGCAGTAAAGTACATCATGAAGATTAAGCAAGCAAACAGTTTGTGCTCAGCTCTAGTATGTACATACATATGTATGTATGTATGTATGTATCTATGTCATTGTGTTAGCGAAGCTTGTAATCGATAAACAGGTTGCCTTTTTAATTAATATTATTAACTTAAATTTATAAATAAATTAAAACTGAATAATTATTGCTTGAAAAAAAAACATTGGTTTCTTTCGAGAAAAATATCATATAATAAATTTTCTCACACATACAAATTTGGTGACAATAGAAAATTGATTTAAACACTCACTCATTCACAAAACTGCAACACAAGTTTGTATGTGTATGAGTATTAAAACGATACCGCGTTGTGAGTTTGAACAAGAAATTAATAAAAAACCGTTAACTACTGCAATTAACAGCCATCTCGCTGTAATTTTGAAGGCGCTGGTAATAATGCTAAAAGCCAAAAGCCAGTAGTTAAACACTAAACGGCGGGGAAAAAATATGGCCACTAACAAACACACATAAATACTTACAGTGGAAAGAGATTAATTAGATGGAAAGAAGAAAAAAACAACTAATAAAACGAAAGGTCTAAAAACATACAGCAACAATAGCAATTATTGCTGTAATCAATGTTGCTGTTGCTACTGTAACTTGTAACTTTTTTTCTTTGTGAAAACTGCTTGATCTAATGTTTGCTCATGCTCACAAGCGTTTGCACAGTGGTGTGTCACTATGTAATATAAAAATATTTGTAATATAAGCGAAAATTGTTATAAACACAGTTGTAAAGGTGGATTCACCCATGTTGTACGGACAATTTTCTCTTCTGCAGCACGATTCCACTCATTGCCAAAAATTGTTCCCAAAAATATAAATGCTGAGTACTCATCTGGCATTTCTTGTGATGCCATTTTGTGGTGACAATTTCACAATGTGTGCAATGCCGTTCTCATTATGGAAAGCATACACAACGAAAAATATCGGAAATGACAAACGTTGCCACTAGCACACACTATTGCGATGTCACAAAATGCCAAAGTGTGTACTCGGTAAAAGCTGCCATATATAAACAATCCCCCTTATTGTGATTGGCGTCGTCAACGTCACATCAAGACGACAGTAAATATTGTCACTTGTCTACTCTTTAGTCCTAGTTTACACTATGCATGTCTTATTGCTAAGCTGATTAGTTTGTTATGAAAGAGTGACGACGGGAAAAGAAACGTTACTGTTCCCCCCGTTTCTCTCTCTCTCTCTCTCTCATCAAACTAATCAGCTTAGCAATAAGACTTGCATAGTGTTAATATAGACTTATCGGCAACAATTGGATCTTATTGACAATCACATACTAATCTCTAAAGGTAGGATCAAACGAATGCCGCAAATACACCAATCTGACCCAATTTTTATTGTGGTGAATTGGTGCACAATAATAGAATTTTCCCAAATACGTTGCAGTCACATGATTGCCCCATTTTATAAAAATTTGATTGCCACAAATTTTCGAAGAATGAATTCTAGTCATACGATTGGTCTAACTTGCGGCAACACAAACAAACAGCTGTCGTGGTAGTTTTTAGTTTATTTTGTTTTACGTGCAAATAGTTTTCTTTTAAAAAGAAATACTTTTTTTCTGTTTTATTTTGTACGTGAAAATGTTTTATTCGTTTAAAAGAAATAAAATTTAATTTAAAATTTAATGAGCACAAAATATACAAAGCAGAGGCGATTTTCGTTCTTTTAAACGAATAAAAGCTAAATAAATGGGTTAAAGATTGGATCACAGTTCCATGTTAACGTTTCAAATAAGTTATAATTATACATAAACTAAGTTGAAGTTCACAGTACTTACAAAAACACTTAAGAAATTGTCGCGTATTGGCTTCTTTTATAGCCGCTCGAGAAAACAATAAATATTGGTGCATTTTTAGCATTTTTATTGGGGGATTGCCGCACCAGAGTTGCATTTTATTGCGTCAAATCACCACAATATTGTTCTCGATTGTCGTATGGAACAAAAAATTGTGAAATCACACCATTTGCATATAAAATGTAGCAATAATTTGTGCATTGCGGCAATCGTGTGATCCTACCTTAAGGCTTTGTAAATGAATGGAGCATGTTAATAGTAGTCAATTGTTACCGACAAAGAGTAGACAAATTACAATTTTTACTGTCGTCTTGATAATATTATTGATAGATAATATTTTACTGCAAATGGAATATGTGAATTGTTTTGATTCATCGTATTACAATTTGCTGAAAGCTTTTTTGTAATGAAAGCTCAATTTTTACCATCTCTGAATTTATAACAGTCTTGCCACTGTCGTTTGATCTTTACTAATTACGCATATGTTGTTAGTTTACTCATTTTTGTTGTACTTAAGATAAAAAGCTTTCAGCAAATTGATCAATCAATGAATCCGTCATACGTTAAACTTCGCCTTTTTCACCTGACAGCTAAGTTGAAATACATGGTATATTATGAGATAGATCCATCCATCAACGCAAAGTACAAAATTGGTAAACTTTTAACGTCTTGCATACGATGAGTTTTTTTTTTTTTTTTTTTTTTTTTTTTTTTTTTTTTTTTTTTTTGTATATTCTGATTTAGGTTTTTGTATTTTGCGAACGAAATAAATAAAAAAAAGTTTAATTTAATGGATAAAATGGAGAACCAACCTATTGAAGCTGTTCAAATGGTTCCGTATATGAAAAAGGCGAAGTTTAACATATGACGGATTCATTGTGACCCGACCTTTACTTCTTCAACTCCGTAAGGGTTGCATACTCAACTAAATCCCAATTGTAAATTTGTTTGATGAAAGTATAACATTTTCTTTTCTGTGCTTGAGTGCCTTGTTTGTTCCACTGTGTGTGTCAATTTTGTGGCACAGCGACATTTATGGCGATGATTACATCGATGTGTGTGTGTGTGTCTGTTTGTGTGTGAGTTAGTTGATGTTTAGAGTTGACTGTTAGATGCAGGCGTTATAAATGAAAAACAAACCAAATGCATGAAAAAATAAAAAATTTAAACGCTTAAATTAATGCTGCGTAGCAATGATTTATTGGCTCAAACATTGTATAAATACGAATACATATAAAAGAAAAAAAGTTGGTTATGAAAAACTATCTGTTACAAGTACGCATGCTCGTGCATGTAGAAGTAGTGGCATTAGTCACAATAACTAAATAAATATATGCTTTTAACGAAAACAACAAACATGTGATGCAGCCAGTGGCCGCCACATTTCTTTCTTCCTTTTGTTTCGATTGTAATCGAAAATTCAAAAAATTTCACACAAAAATTGTTAAAAAGAAAAACAAACAGTTGTTGCTGCTGCTGCTGCTGCGGCCACATTAAGACGATGTAATAATCACAATGAAATGTTTGTCACAATAAAAGAACAACAATAAACAACTGACGCAACATATAACAACAACACCTTCTTAAATAGGACACGTACATACGAATGAATAGCCAGAAGGCTTCCTTGGTGCAGACCTTATTAAAGGCCTGCTTAGGAATTTTTTTGATTCACACATTCCAGAGAAGAATTAAATTTTTTTTAACCAAAGCAAAAGCAACATCCATTAATTTGAAGGCCTTGCAGAATCTCTGGCGGCGAAAGAAGCAAGACTGGAAGACCTACCCAGCAATGACAACGCGTGTAAAGAAGATATACATACTGATATGCAGCGAGCAGGACTTGTACATCCAAAAGAAGAAGTATAGAGGCCTTCCAGAAGGCATCCTTACTCCTTCTTGTTCCCGCTGGTTACTTATTGCTAAGTACATATACTTTCCTATGTGCATGCAGTTGTTACATAAAAAATTGCTGCTTACTTACTATTCGTAAAGAAAGAAAAAAAAAGAAGGAAAAAAATTAATAAAAATATGTATAATAATTCCTGTTTCTGAATGTTGTCAACAAATAATTTTCAGGTTTATTTCGTTTATGGTATGTGGGAAATTTGTTGCAATGACTGCAATATTGCATTTAGGCTTTTGGTGACAATTGATTGCATAATCATTCACAATTAGGATTTATTGCTGCATTCATTACACTCGTAATCCAACGTAAGATTGCTGCAGCCTCTGAGAGGTCTGAAAACGATTTAAAAAAAAAAAGAAAGACAGTATTTTTCATGCTTGAAGTCTATTTGTTATAAAATCATTCAGTTGTGTTTAATCATTGAAAGAAAGTATTTATTAACTGTTAATTTTTTGTAGGAGTTTGTAAAATACGATGCAATCGAAGAAGGATTATTCCAAGTACAAGAAACTCTTGAGTTTAAGTGATGGCGATATAATTTATTGTGCGTTACACAATTTAGTTAAATGCCAAAAATATTATTGCCAGTATTATTCATAAACGATTGTTAAAGTTAATGCTTCTTAAAGAATGTTTTATATTTCTTTTTATGAATAATTGTGCATGAACTTTATTGAACATTGAACTTCATTAGCATACTTAGTTCCCATCACTTGCCCCAAATGACTTTTTCGTAGAGAAGAAATTTTTTAAGCAAATCATATGTAGACCTTGACAGAACAGCAATTATTACATAACAGCTTAAACCAGAGAGTCTACTCTGTAATTCGAAACGAAAGACAATGCTTTCGAATTTACATAATGGTGGCTGAAGTAGTTACTTTACTTTTTGCGGCGTTTTGTAACTGTGGATGAAACATGTACTCCGGAGGCCAAGCAGCAGTCTAAACAACGGGTTGGTTTCTCCGGGTAAACCTGCTCCGAAGAAGGCCAAGGTAAGTTTGTCGGCCAATAAGGTGATGACAACAGTTTTTTGGGATGCACGCGGGATAATCCACATCGATTACCTTCAAAAGGAAAAAACAATAAACGGCGAATATTAGCCCGATTTAATGAGGATTTAAAAAGCAAACGACCCCGTATGGCCAGGAAAAAAGTTCTTTTTCATCAAGATAATGCAAAACTCTATGAAATGGGCTACGAATTGGTACCTCATCCGCCATATTCTCCGGACTTAGCCCCTAGTGACTACTTCCTATTTCCAAACCTAAAGAAATGGCTCGGTGGAAAGAGATTTAGCTCCAACGATGAAATTATTGATCAAACAAATGCCTATTTTAAGGACCTCGAAAAATCCTATTTTTTGGAAGAGATGCAAAACTGGAGAAACGTTGGACTAAGTGTATTGAGTTAAAAGTAGATTATGTTGAAAAATAAATTTTTGTTTTGTTTTCATTCAAAAAGTCACGGCCTTATTGATCCGCCCTCGTATTTATGATTGGTTTAGTTAGGCCGGTCCCGCTCCTGGCATTTACGAATGTACTCTTGTCTCTTTTTCTCATTTAATTTTGTCCATACACTCAGGGAAAAGCTGCAACTTAATAGTAAGAACGCGTCACATTAATTCAATAATCTTCACCGTAATAGAAAATGTATATTGAAATACTTAAAAATAAACAAAATTAATAAATAAATACTTTAAATTATAATTTTTCCATATTGAAATAAGAAATTTCAACATGGCTAGACTTTCGTCAATGTTTCTTATTAAATCAATATGGTTTTTATTGATTTTAAGCGGTTTTTTCTCTGGGTGTAGACCTTGAAAATTTGGATTTTATAGATTTTTTTTTGTTACAAACAGGGCTGTCCGATTTTGTCCGTCCTATTTCGCCAAATAGATTTAAAAAAATGCCAAAAGTAACCAAAAAAAATTTTATGTAGTTTTACTTAATACATACACATGTGTGTAAAGGGTCCGCCAGATAACTTTTTTTTTTTTGAAAATGCTATAAAAAAACTACTGAATATTTTCTCAAAATTTCTTTTTTTATTTGAAAGTACAATCCTTCCGGTTAATAATGAAAAATAATTTCATTCAAATGGCTGCCTCGGCTGGCCATGCATTAGTCTACACGATCGGTCCAATTTTTAAGCACATTATCGATTGTGTGCAGCTGTATTTCACCAATGGCTTCACGAATATTGTCCTTTAAAGCGTCAATTGTCTATTGCTTGTCGGCGTAGCATTTATCTTTGACAGCACCCCACAGATAATAGTCCAACGGTGTCAAATCGCAGCTTCGAGGTGGCCAAACGACATCAGCTCTGCGGCTGATAATGCGATCTTCAAAAACAGGGCGCAAAACATCGAGTGTAGCTTCGGCTGTGTGTTACGTAGCGCCGTCCTGTTGAAACCAAATGTTGTCAATATCCTCCTCTTCAATTTTTGTGAACAAAAATTCGTTCAACATGGCCCGATAACGATCGCCATTGAATGTAACGGCCTTGCTCATTGGCCCAATTATGCCTCTGGACCAAAAGCCGCACCAAACAGTGACTCGTTTTGGGTGCGTCGGCTTTTCAATGTATGCGTGCGGGTTTTCTGTGCCCCAAATGCGACAATTTTGCTTGTTTACATACCCGCCAAGATCAAAATTAGCTTCATCTGAAAAGATGATTTTTTTTTGGCAAAATCGGCATTCTTCTGTAAGTCGATCGCAGGCCCACTTAGCTAAGCGAAGGAAGGATAAAACTAATTATCTGTCAAATCAGACATGAGCTAAGTGTTACCATTCACGAAATAAGCACTAGTTGAAAGAAAAAAACGTCAGATGGCGGACCCTTTATATGTCTATTTGATAATAGATATGCTTTTTTCAATATACATTTTTGTAAAATAATAATCCTATAAAAAATTTAAGAGAAAATCGGCAAAAGTACAATTAAATCGCCAAAATTTATTTCTTGTAAATTTCTTCATCCAAATTCAAAATGCATAATAATTTATATAATTAATATAAGAAAGCTCATCAAAATCAAACGGTTTTAATTTCTTGCACGCGAGTTTTGGTAGGATCTATTTTTCAAACTACTCCTTCAACAAACCAATTTTCCTTAATTAGCAAAATTTTGAAACTCAATTTTAAAAAAAAATAGCCATAAAAATCGCCAAAAAAAACTTATTTATCGCCAGAAAAATCGCCATGACGCCAAACAAGTGTTGAAAAATCGGCTTGTTTGGCGAGAAATTGCCAGATCTGACAACCCTGGTTACGACAACAATAAATTCAGTGTCACTATAGATTCCTTGCTAAAAGTTTCTGTACTCGTTTATGTTAGCAAATTAATTCTGCTTGCCTTGGAATTCGATTCTCAATTTAGTTTTTACCTTAACTTCTTCAATACTCGTTAATTTAATTTTTATCTAGCGAAAAATATTTTTATTACAAACAAGTGCAATTTTTATTACAATTTATGAGGCTGCTGCTGCATGGTCAATTGAGGTGTGCGCATAATGCAGCGACGATGCGGAAGATGCCTCCAAAGAAGATTCAGTGGAATACATGTGTGTGGGTTCACAATAAACTGAACGTCGTCAATACGAGTATTAACTTTATATAATAATGTGTGTTGCAAACTACTGAGTGTGTGTGATCTTGTAATATGAGGCGTAAAATGGAAATAAACGTGTTTTGATAGTTGTTGCTGATGTTTTAGTTTGTTGTAGTTGTTGTTGTTGTAGTTCATTTAGACGCTTAATACACAAATATTTATATTCACTTAAAAAACGTTTCTTTTAATTGTTCATTTTTTCGTTACAAAAATTAGATACCGTTAAAAAATGTTATTGCATTTGAAACGGCAAACATACAAACATACTAGTGATGTAACGAATGTCAACTTTTTGATATTCGCGAACACGAATACGAATATTTTAAACGATATTCGCGAAAACGAATACGAATATTGTATGTGAAATTTATTCGCCAAATTCAGGCGAATACGAATATCTAAAAATGGCCGAATATTCGACAATTCGAATACTTCGTAGTCGTATTCGTGCATCACTAACACCTACTTACTCGTATATTTTTTTTGTTTTTATTTTTAAAGATAACTAAATAGATTTTTTAATTGCAAATAAATTGTAAAATTTTAATGCGACACTTTCTTTTCAAGAGGTGAATAGCGCTGCGGTTGCCATGCGTACTATTTTTCGGCTTATATAATTATTAAAACTATTCAAATGAAATGGAAAGCAGATATTTTGATTGTAGAGATTAAATTTGACTGAATTTGTTTTCCTATTTTTAAGAAATTTAAATTTAAAATATAAAATATAAAATAAATATATGTACATAAGTTTTGTTAAAATTAGAGCTCTGCGTAAACATTCTTGAAATGTAAATACGTCTTGCTTTTTAAATGTATTGCCGTTGCATGTATTAAGGTTCAGTTAGCTGACTGTAACGCAATGTGACTGTAATGTAGGAAACGCGCTAATCGATATTTTTATATGAAAATTAGGTTACGTTACACTACATCTTTATAACCATTTTCATTAATTTTCACATAACAATATCGATCAGCTGTTTCCTACCGCTGCAGTTACATTACATTACAGTCGGCTAACTGAGCCTTTATACTAAACTAACAATAAATGCTGTCGTATTATAAGCGAAGCACGACGGATGTAGTGATGTTCGTTTATTTGAGTGTTTACAAGTGATGTCGCGAACACCTTCTTGTTGGTGACAAACGCTCCAAACACTGCAAGTAGTGTCTTGACCTGGTCACAAATACTGGTAACAACTACATACCATGATGATACTGATGTGCCTTACATGAAACGTGCATCCAGAGAAAAAAAACTACGCTTTCCGCTTACAAAATGAGCGAATTTAGGTGTCAAAAGTGTAGCAACAACTTGTCTTATGCCAGGAGCACAACTGGGACGAACGACGAATTTTGTCCACTTTGACGAATTCCTCGATAAGACTTCGCTGACTAAATTCGTCGTGTGAAGCACAATAACGACGAATTTACTCTGCAAATTCAGGGGGGTTATTATGTAATTCGATTCGAAAAGAAAACTGTTCGAATTTGTATGTTATTAACATTACAATTCGAACACATTTCCGTTCGATTCGGATGACATATTAACCCCCAGTTCGTATAATTGATAAAGTTGGTTATTGTTTGTGCAAAGAGAGAGAGAGAGAGAGAGACGGAGTGAAAATAAATGTTTTTTATTTCTGATGACGAAAGTTCGCAACGAAAAATTCGTCGCTCGTCCCAGTTGTCTTTCTAGCATTACGTAGCGATCGATTGATCGAAGGCAAGTAATAACGTAGCTTTTCATAATAACCTCACTCGTTGCTGATTTTGCAGCATGTTTTTTCTCGCAGTGTACCTCGTATGCAAGTTATCGCACACAAATATTGTACATTAGTTTTATTTAGTTATTTATTATAATCATTATTACTGAGTAACATTTTTCTTATGTGTAGTTATAATAATTTTTTACTAAAAATTTTTGTTATTTATTGAAATTATTTACAGAAAAATGCAGATCGCAATTTAACTAATCAATTGGCCAACATGCAAACATCTAAGTATCATGCTGGTAACAGCAACAATAAATTTAATCGCTATTCTTGGGGTAGTGGCCATAGTTCTTCTTCTCTGCAAAGTAGTGCTGCCACATTGGGAATTGGTTCAGGAAAAGATGACTTTTGGGCTGCCATACAAACCAATTACAATTACATCATGGACACAAATCTTTTGGACACTTGTAAAGAGGCAAGATGTGAACTAGAGGGCGCAGCTAGTGTATTCGAAAATACTTTGGATAAAAGCTTCAAGGTGAGTTTCATTAAGAGAAAATGTTTGTAGTGGTTGTTGTCTGTGATTGTTTTTGATGGCAAAGCAAGGTGGGTAAGTGGCTGCGAATATGGTGTAAGTTGGGCTTGTGTCAGTGCTAAGGGAAATTTGTAATTAGTGGTAAATTGTTGGTATGCCGACTAGGGTGAATATGTGTGGTGGTAGTCACATTCACCTAAATGTTTTGTTGAGTAGTTATGTAAAATGTATGAAGGTTAATTTCATATTATTTTATGGTTGCCTACTTTTAGCTGCTGGATGGAAATAATCGAAATGTGGACTTTTGCGAAGATCCCAAAGAATTACGTAAATGGTTACGTGATATGGAACACAAATTGGAAAATTCTCCTACGTTGTCGGAAGCCACCATGTTGAGTTGTGCTGAGTTGGAGTCACATCTTAATGAACATTCGGTAAGTCTTCACGTTGTACTTGTATTTAAATAAGGAAATTGTTTTTTTTTTTTTATTATTTTTGAATCTTTACAATTATTAATAACTTTAGGGCCATTTTCACACGATACAAAAGTAAACTTTAAGAATTTAAAGCCAGTATTTTGTATTTAAATACTAGTTTTAAAACTCTTAAAGTATACTTTTGTTCGTTGTGAAAATGGCCCTAAATGGATGAAATTTTCTTTTGGTTTTGAATTTTTATCGTAATAGTTGCGATCTCCTTTATATTTTGAGTAAAGTTTGGTGAAATGCATATTAATAAGGAACAAACATTTTGAAAAGTGTGGGTATGGAAAAAAGTAGGGGCCTCATTTTGTAAAAAAGCAACGCTAGGCGTTGATAAATTCTATATGTATTTTGTTTTTGTAATTTATATTTTTGCCAGCGTTGCGTTTTACAAAATGGGCCTCATTTAATTTATATTTCAATAAAAAAAATTTAGTTTTTTCAAATGCATGGAGAAACAAACAATTAAATTAATTGTAAACATACATAAAAAAAATAATTGTATAATTTTTTTTTACAAAATATTTGAGACCAACTAATTTACTTCATCTAAAGATATGTAAATGATTTCTACAATAGGGGAACAAGGGATTGGAATTGTTTATATCTTTATTTGCTTGCTTTTTGATTTTATGAAAGTAAACATAAAAATATCAACATCAGTTTATTTGATTTATTTCACATATTTTATGTCTACTATAAAATTTGAATGTGGCATTTTAAAATTAACCTGTCGATAATTAAGTTTAACCATAAAAATTTGAAAGATTAACGGTTTAGTAAAATTTCTGCTTGCACAATATAATGATAACAATTAAAAAAAAAAAAAAAAAAAGACATTAAATTTAGCACGCTACCCATCAACATTTTTGAATTTATTTTAACATTCTCCTTTTCTTCGCTAATTTAATGATCTTGGAATTTCTAAGATTAAACAATAATCAGTTTCTTTTTTAATAAATATTTATTTCTGCACGTCTTGTGCAAATACTTTGTTTGAGCAAAAACTCCTTATTAGAAAATAATATTATATTATCTTTTATTAAAAAGCTCCCAGCATAAATCAAATTATTAACATTTATAATTTTTTTTTTTTTTTTTATTGATTTGTGGACTAAAAATTCATTGCTGCTGTCTTCTGTTTTCTTTCTTTAACTCTCATGAATGCGCGGTAAAATAAAAAAAATAACATAAGAGTTGCATTAACATTCTAGCGCAAGTGCATTCATTCAAATGTTAGTAGGACAGTTAAGGTGAAAACGAAGTGAACGAAGATGATAGAACAAAAAATAAAAAAAAATATATATGTACATGTGTATGTATGTATGTATATGCATATTTTTCTTTCTATTTATTTCGTGTTAATGATATGAAGAAATAAATTATAATTTTCTGGGAGAGAAAGGAATTTTTAAGAGCAATTTAAATTAAACAATGTATAAAAAAATTGAAAGTTTGCATGACTTGATGAAAAGTTGTACTCAAATCAGTGCATAGACTCGTATGTACCAACAAGTAAGAGTGTTACAGTTAATTTTGTTTGTAAAATATCTTCTTTTCGTAGACTCATTTTATCGTCAATTAATAATCACTAATCAATTTTAATGTATTTTTAAACGACTTCAAAAAGGTAGAGGTTATATATTAAATTCGGCCGCATTGTCATATTATTTCTTCATGACTCCGTCATTTTCAGACCGATTTTTAAAATGCTTTTTTTTTTATTTGAAACTGTGTAGCTTCCATTTAGTCTCATTTCCCAAAAAAAAAAAAAAAAAGTGGGCGGAATAGCGCCCATTAATTTTTTCCTTTGATTTTACGTACTTTTACTGATCCGACTTGGCAGACATTTTTGACTCTGCACTCAAAAAAATAATTAACTAACTGCCAGTTTATAGAACACAAGTAAAAATTCTCGTCTGCCTATTTACATAATATTGAAAACAAAAACAAAGCACTCAAAATTTGTTTTTGTTTTTAATGTAAATGGCGAGAATTTCTACCCGTCTTCTATAAACTGGCAGCAAAACTTTGGAAAATTTTCTAACGGCCTGGCCCACGATGTCGAAAACAAAGTTTCTTTCGCTTACTTACATTGAAAACAAAAACAAAATAAGAGAATTTGTTTTTGTTTTCAATGTAAGTAAGCGAAAGAAACTTTATTGTCGACATCGTGGGCCAGGCCGTAAATTTGAGCAAAAAAGTTGTCGTATGGCGCCAAAGCTGTTTTTTTTACTTGAAACCAGTAAAATATTTACTAAATTTCTAGTTCATTAATGAACTAGTTTTATAGTTTTATTATATTTTTATATTTAAGTAAATTTTTTTCCAAAATTTGTAAAAAAAATTCGGAGCTTCGCAAAAAAAATTTTTCATCTTTGATCTCAAATTTAGTAAATTTTCCAAAGTTTTTTGTTTTTATGTGTTTAATAATTCTGGTACTTATTGTTATTTTTAATTAAATTCTGTAGCACATGATATGTTATTTATTATAGTATCTTCATATTATGGGCCAATTTCACGATGTCGACAACGATCGACTTGTCGCACACTTACATTTGAAACAACAACAAAATATGAAAATTTGTTTCTGTTTTGAATGCAAGTGTGCGACAAGTCGAACGTTGTCGACATTGTGAAATTGGCCCCTATATTCTTAATTAATTCAGCATACATATGTACATATAAATTCCTTGAGAGTAGACAATTATTGAACCAACAACCTCTGAGTGATAGACAAGCACTCTAGCCAATTGCCTAACAGGGCAGCCTGAATAAGCATTGAAATGATTGAGTTTTAAAATTTAATTTTATTTTATTTACAAAAAAGTAATTTTCAAGTTCAAATATTCCTCGAAAATATGAAAAATTTACTTAGATTTTTTGCTAAATGCAAATTAATAATAAATTCTATAAAACTGGTAAATATTTTTCTTAAATAATTAGTATGAAATCATATAGCACTAGCCACATTTTCGTTTATTTTATTGGTTGATCAGAAGCAGTTAATTTAGTATTTAGATGCTCCCAGAAGTGGTGCATTTTTTATTTTCCCTGACAACTGTTGGGCAAAACATTATTTGCCAATTCAGTGTGTTTTGTTATATTTAAAGTCAACTAGAAATTCTTTATTCAAGAGATTTATTATTCGACATATTGTCATAATTATATTATAAGTGAAATTTATTTGCTGGTGGTTAAGCGATGTCTATATGCATTTCATTGTTGCTTTAACAAATCGTCAGTAGACTTCAACCACACATTTTGAACAGTCACAAACCTCTTATCTTATGCACAGACTTTCATAAACTATTTGAGACATCGCTTAACCACCAGCAAATAAATTTCACTTATAATATAATTATGACAATATGTCGAATAATAAATCTCTTGAATGTTTAATAAAATAGATTCATATCGAATAAAAATTATTTGCTGGGTTTTGTATAAGTTACTACTTGTATTTTTATAAAATAAGCAAAATATTGAACTTAGATTTTCATTTCCTTCGCTTTTTCTATGTTAAACGTTATTTCGAATGCCTTTTTGCTTGCGAGTAAAAAACACGAACGGTTGCATTCGAATGGCTGCCCGTTATCGAACGCTGTCATTAGAAATTTCGATATGTGTTATTCGAAATCGAATGAGAAAATCCCAAAAGTTAAAAAACTCGCACGTTCGAGTAATAACTCGCTCGCAATCGAATGCGGGAATTAGGCCCCAGTTTTTATAGCTCAGCTATTGGGCGTTTTGCCAGTTTTCATACACAGAAACAAATAGACAAGAATTATGTTCAACAAAACCATGTTATTGAAAAAAAATTTTAATTTCAACAATGTTTGTCATTAATTTAATACAATGTTTAACAATACCGCGCATTTTAAAATATCATTTAATTTAATTTCTTTGTGTTGGTGTTTATCTTGCTTGTTGATTGACCCAACGCGGTCATGTGCTATTGTTGTTGTATTTTTTGATTGCTCGTGTTGTATACGTGTGAATTCCGACAAGAAGCCGGAAAACGTCGTGGATTGTTTTTTTTTCACTCAACAAAGTTATTTTTAAATTAGAACAAAAAAAATAAATAAAAATCATGTTTTCGTGTATTCATTATTTGCGTGATCAAAACGATTTGCTCTTTAGCTGAGTGGTAAGCACGTTAGTCTATTAGTCAAGACGTTGCCGGTTCGACTCATCACAAACACATTTAGTTTCGAAGGTTGTGTGGGTGGAAAAATAAATAACTTTAAAATTTAACAAGAAACCAAATTCTAAATAAAACTTAAAAAAAAAACTAACAAGAAACAGACATTAGAATATGAAAAACAAATTCATTAAAAATTTTTGTTTTTCGTTAACAACTCAATTGTCAATAACACAATCATTTTAATTGGAAATAATTGAGTTGATTTTGTTTTCTGATGTTACAAATGTGTGTTTGTATTTACAAATATCGTTGTAGGTGCCTTTTTGTATTCACAAATAAATTAATTGTATTTACAAATCTTTTTTTTTCTGTGTAGCATCGTGGCAGCTCCTGTGATATTAAGTAAGCGGATTACTTTATGATGTGTAGACATTTTCTTAGTTATTTTACTTCCCCAACGATTCATTGCTTCAAATATCGAGAAAGGAGGATATGACTGGATCGAACTTGGGCTCTCGCAGACCGTCATTTGCTTTTGTATTAAACTCACCAGCAGCAGCTGCCTTGTAGCACGAATTTAAAATCTTTTGCAAAGTGATATTTCTTTTCTTATATATTACATTTGCGTTGTTTGGTGCTTTCCGAAGGCACATCGAAAGAAAACATTATGATTGTAGCAGGGGCAAAAGCCTAATGCCCCTATCACGGTTTTCAACTAAATTCAGTTTGGTCGTCTAAGAGTAGACCAAACTTACACACGACCAAACTGTGTTTTAGTATTGTGAACAACAACTGTTTTTTAGTTGAAATTGTCATCGCGTTGCCAACTTAAAATATCAAGTTTGGCAAAAAGCAATTAATTTTTGAGAAAATTGAAAACACAAAGTCTTAGAAAAAATATTGTTCAAAGAAATCATTCCAAATACAGTGCTTTTCGCTTAAAGCGAACTTCAAGGGACTGATAAAATTTGTTCGTTTTAAGTGAAGTTCGTTTTAAGTGAAGACATCAAGAAACCATTATTGTGTGTGCACATGTCTTTTTTTAACACTTTGGCTATTTATTTATTTATTAAAACAATTTTAGAACATTGTAGTCTTTAAAAAATAAGTTTATTTAGTTTTTAAAAAAATAAGTTATTTTAGTTTGCTTAGTATTAATATTGGCTTCATTTATATACACTTCAAGAATTTGTTGTGGAGTGTCGCGAGACTGAAGAAAATTTCTTACACAGCTTACGCTACACATTGCATCCAGGGTAGTAGTAGCTCGGATTGGCTCTTCGTTGTCCATTTCCATTTCAGTTTTATTATATCAAATTTCTCTTTTAAAGAAAAACACTTTCTTTGTTTTGCAACCGCTGCTACGGCCATCTTCTAACTTTGTAATTTTCAACTGCTGAATTCACATCGCCTTCACACAAAAACAAAAAACAATTAAACCTAGGGGAAGTACCTGATTATAGAGCATACGACAAATAAACCTACAGCGTTACCAAATTAAAAAATATAATTTTTTGTTCATGGCAACACACTTCTTGGTTCGTTTTAAGCGAAAAAAAACAACAATTTACATGCAAAAAAAGTTTGTTATAACCGAAAGTTCGCTTTAAGCGGGTTCGTTATAAGTGAAAAAATTTTCATGGTTTTATATAGGGTGTTTTTTTTTAGAGATATAGAACTTCGAATTGAAATAAAACACAAGAAAATCGTTTTAATGTCCATCAATTTGGCTTTATTGGAAGGATAATTTTATGCCATTAACGTTTAAATATGATTTCGGGCATGTGGCCGCCGCGGCTGGCTCGAATAAAGCCAATTCTACAGGTCCAATTTTCAACCACTTTTTCGAGCATATGGGGCCGTATGTTGGCAATAACGCCACGAATGTTGGCTTCCAAGTCCCCTAACGTTTCTGGTTTGTTGGCGTAGACGAGCGACTTCACATATCCCCAAAGAAAATAATCCAATGGTGTCAAATCACACGATCTTGGTGGCCAATCCATGGTTAACCGAATTAATTGCTCTGATGGACGATTATGTCGACCATAAAATGGACGGAGCTTGCGGTAAACTTCGCGAACTGAACCATTATTTTCGAAATAAATTTGCACGATTTGCAAGCGTTGTTCTTTTGTCAACCTGTTCATGATGAAATGGCAAACCAAACTAAATATTAATCACTTGACAGCTGACAAAATGGCCGCCAGTTAAAAAAGTGATGCCAACTTAAAGTTCTATACCTCAATAAAAAACACCCTATACAAATATGTGTACATTTATTTTATGACGACGAAAACCAAGTCACACATATAGATGTGCTACGTATCAAAAGAAAAATTCGTGATGAATCCAACCCTCTTGAACTACACAATGCAAGGTAAGAAATAACCAAAATAGGGAACGAAGTCTTTCAAAAATAATTTTGGAAAGTTTTTTTTTAGTTATTTCCTGCAGAACAGAGAAGCGTTTTGTTATTTGTTGGATCACCTATAACTATATTTAAAGAAATCTTTGTATGTGCCGATACTGAAACTGTTAAGAAAATTTTCTTATTAAGCATAATAAATATATAGTTCTAGTTACGAGTTTTCCATTTTTTCTGCTTTTCTAGAAAAACTCAACCACAGACCCAACTACTAAAAAGCGTTTTTCTCAACCAAACTTACTCAGAGTTGTAAATGACAGTGCAAAAAAAAAAAAAACAACTGTAAAGTCAACTGACAATTTAGTGGAGAATGGCAATGCAAATTTATCAATCCCAACCAAACGAATTTTAAAGTTGAAAACCGTGATAGGGGCATAAATGTGAAACTCGTCTTCATTGAATTTAAGGCCGGTGAAAAAAATTCATCCATGAACGAATTCAAGTGAATTGTCTTGCTTTAATGTAACAAAATAATTTTTTTTTTTTTTATTAATTTCAATTAATTAATTTCCAAATAAAGTCTGTAATATGAAAGAAATAGTGTATGAAATTTATAAAGTCATTGCATGGCGCATGAGTTTCCAACAAGCTCATGACTACCACCTTTTTTTTCTCTTAATTTTCATACAAAAATGTTAAACATTACATTATTTTGATAAGATCTGCTTGTAAAAATATACTTTTTATATCCTTTGGTCTCTCCAGATCTTCTAATCGAGATATTGTCAATTTCCACTTGATTTCTTTTCGCTATTTCGTTTTTTTTTTGTCCACCATCAAGTGAAAGGTCTTTAACACAATAAAACAGGCAGCCTGGACGGTTGCGCATACAAGATGACAAAAATAAAATAAAAACATATTTTTATCGTTACCGTTATAGTTTTTATGTTTTTCAATAAACTTTTTTTTTTTTTTAAATTTTTTTCTTTTTTGCTTTAACAATTTGAAATTGTTTACAGTGTCATATTTAAACATTACAAAATATATTTATCTATTTTGAGCTTGTGACCATTTTTGGTTGAACAAGGATGTAGTAAAAAACTAAGAAGGCTGAAAAAGAGCCCCAATAGTAGAAGAGAAACAAGCAAAAAGAAGAAAAGAAGACCACGATTTAAAACGATGACAAAAAGCAAAAAAAAATTTTTTTTTTTAAACAGCAAGTTTTGCTTTTTCTAGTTGGGGGTAAAAAAAAAAAAATCAACAAAAACATTAAAAATAATATTAGAAATAAAAAACAGAATTTAAAAAGTGAAGGTGGATTGTTTCTTGTTGTTGCTGTTGTGGTCTTTCAATGCACATTTTGGCAGTTACAATTTAGTCATAATTTTTTTTTCTGTTTTGGTTTCAGTTTGTTTTTTCTTCTCTTTCTGTTACCCAGAAGAAAAAGATTTTTAAATTTATAAAAAAAACCGTTACTTTACCAAAGAAAATGACAGCGATGGCAAAAAATCTATAACAACATAACATGCTTATTTAAACTGTTGTAAAGCATTTTAAGGTATTTTTTTATAGTTTTTATAGTTTTTATACAGTTACGAGGGTGATGAGAATAGTTTGGGAAACAAATCTCCAAATACTTTCATATACACATCACATACAAGGAAGGTAGCACCTACACTATTAAGATGTGGAAAATATTCACCCTTATCGGGAATAAAAGTTCACGTGAAAAGTGTTCCCTTTCCCTAAAATTGTGATCGCCAATGTATGCGTTCTTGTTGTATCAGTATACTATTTTCTAATTTTGTTCGCCATTTTTTTGTTCACGGGAAATATTTCACGTGAACAAATTGTTCGCCTTTTATTCCCGATAAGGGTGATTATCAACAAACAACATTTATGGTTCATGTAATTTGGCTCTGTAAGCCAACTTACATGTGACAATTTTTAAGCAACAAATAACAACAATGTTAATTGTAAATAGTCTGACCAACACTAGCAGAACGAAACAACATGTTGTTTTCGAATGACCCCCCACATCCTTCATCATCAGCCTGCTTGTGTTCGGTAAACTGGTTGCAAATATTTAAAAAAAAAGGATAATAAAAAAGTCTGTATCTGTGAAATTTGCGATCCGGTGACTAAATGTTGTGTGTAGAAATTATAGAGAACGGCCTAAGCTTTAAGAATATTGAAATTTTAAATACCCTGTTGAAAATAGAGATGGGCGCGTGTTGTATTTTTCCAACACTATACGATCACGAATGCCAAGATGTCCAACACGTACGAAACAAGCACGCGAAACTTTTTCCAAACACTAAACTGCACAACACGCACGAAATCAAATTGAAGAGCAAAAAAAAAAAGCATTTTTTTATATTCTAGTATATTTTTGTTTAATTTCAGAACTTTAAGCTTAAGAGACAGAATCCTACACTATCAACAAATTTGATGGTTTTACGTGTTTGACGATACAAAATATTAACGGCCTGTCCCACGATGTCACCACAAATCGTCCGATCGAATATTTATATTGAAAACAACAACAAATTTTCTAATGTTACTGTTGTTTCTGGTGACATCGTGGGACAGGCCGTAAATTTTTTCTTTACTGGAAATTCACGCATACACAATTTAACACCAAAAATCGTTTCTTGTTTATCGTGTAAATTTTGCTCAACACGATACGACCCGAACACGCACGAAATCAGATTTTCTGTCACTTACACTTCGTGTTAAGTCCTGCGTGTTTGTGTCATGCAAAAAAAATAAAAAAAAACACTACGCGGGCCCATCTCTAGTTCAAAAACACACGCTGATCTATACAGGGTGCCAAAGTTGACTCAACTCAGGTATAAAAAAACTTGTTGGATTCATAACTTTTTTAAATATCATCTGATTTCAATGGCTTTAAGTTTGTTCCAAAGTTTTTAAATGCGCCAACGAAATGCAGGTTATTTTGTAGAGATCTCTTTAATAGTTTAAAAGTTATTTGGCTTGAAATTTTCAAATTTTAGTTTTTGGACTCAACTTGGCCTTTTTTTCGATTTTATAGTCAGCGACATGTTATCGAAAATAGACTTTTTGTTATTGAAATTAAAACTTTATGTTGCCTAACCATTGTTTAGAATTATTAAAACGCCAAGACACGGGCTTGTAAAATTTTATCGTAAGCGATAATTTACGTACAAAAACATATTTGAATATTTAAACAAAAACCTTCTACCGAAAAATTTCATTTTTGTCGCTTACGATGAAATTGAAACTAAGGAAACTCCACCAATTAATGTCATAAAATTACGATTTTCACCAGTGTTCAAAAAAACTGTAATGATTTTCATTTCATTTGAGTTTGCTTCTGCTTTCACTTTTGAAAAAGACAACAGTTTCAGTCAAAGCAAAATCAAAAAACGATTTATGACCAATTGCGCAGTACTTTCAGCAGTCGACGATTTAAAAAGTTTGAATTTGATTTACTTTTGCTTTTGGTTAGTATCGCAAGTATAACACAACAGCAGTCTACAGTCGAATCCGCTTTAGCGCAACACGCTTTACTGAAAAAAACCAGATTACTGAAAGCGATACAAAACCCCGCACTGATTTTAAACGCAGCTAGTCTTATTCACTTCGCTTTAGCGAAACATCGCTTTACTGAAAATATCGTATAACTGAAAACCAAAAGCAAGCCCACAACTACGTTTTGTATGACACTTACTTCGTTTTAGTGAAAAAAATAAACAATGACAAATTTATTTATTAGAAATCGATTGCATAACTTAAGGCTGCAAAAAGTTGTGCATGTTTTATCCGTTAAAAAATTAAATGGCAAAATGTATTTGTCCTTTTCGCTCTTACATACTTTATTGTATTTTTCTGTTATATTGTCAATGCAAGTGGCTAGACATTTTCGAGGAACAGAAACAGGCGTAGTTTCTGTTTGTCCTATTTGCTGTAAAGCTTAAGACAAAACTGATTAAAAACCAAATAAATAAAAAATATTGTTTTACTGATTTTAAGCAGTACACTTAACTGTAACAAATTTCAGTAATCCGAACTATGTTTTAGAGAAAAAATTGGATAACTGAAAAAAAAAATTGGGTTTTGGTTAATTCCAGTAAAGCGGAGTCGACTGCTTTTGGAAGTCGCAAACAGTCACAGTCGAAGAAGCAAAAACTCTTGCTTTTAGAAGTTTTTGCTTAAATCGGAGTAAAGTGTTGTTTGTTTTTGACTCTTGTCTGATATGCAAAAACAACAATAAAAACATGACAAACACCTCAAAATAAATGAGTGAACCTTCTGCAGGCTTCTAAAAGCAAGAAGCAAGCTTTTACTTCTTCGACTGTGACTGTTTGGTACTTACAAAAGCATACAGACTGCTTATGATTTTACTACAGAAACTAATCAAAAGCAACAGCTAAACAAATTCAAACTTTTGAAATCGTCAACTGTTGAAAGTGTTGCTCAATTGTGCATAAATCGTTTGCTGCTTCTGCCACGACTGCGAATGTTGTCGATTTTCACAAGCAACAGCAAAAGCATTGGTTGATTTTAAGCAGTTGGAAAAAGCCAAAGCAGCGAAAGTAAAAGTTTTACAACTTTTGCTACTTCGACTGCGTTTTTTAAACACTGATTTCCTTAGCTGTCGCTCAATAAAGGTCGGCCCGGAAAGTTTTAACAGCGCCTACGTATAAATAGTGGAGCTGTTTAAGATTTTTTTTTTCTATTGCATTTTAGTATGTATTACGTTTTTTCTTCTCTTCATTCATTGGTAGATTTGGTTCCATTTCGATTTAAGCCATTGTTGCCGGTCTATTGTTGTAATAATTTTTTTCCTCTTACAATATTGAAGTAAAGCACGAGCCAAATTATAATAAAATGTATGAAAAAGAAAAAAAAACAAATCGACTGAACTGAATTGCCACTTGACTTTGTTAAATGTTTTTTTTATTTATTTTTTGCTTTTCGAATGCTTTTTAAGTATAAACAACCACAACAACAAGCATTAAGCCATTATTACATGATGTTATGTCTTGCATAGTTGTTGCTGTTTTTGTAGTTTTTCTTGTTAGATCGTAGACCTCTTTTTTTTTTTGTTTTCCACGTTCCTCAATTTATAATAAGAAATAATTTAAGTGCCGCATATAAAATCAGTTAGGGAAATTTGAACTTAAAATTATTTGTTGTAATTCTTTTTTTTTCTCTCTCTCTCTCTCTTAATGCCCAGAGAAACAAATCGATTATTTATATTGTTATTGCTTTTTAACATATTTTCCTTGCAATTTATATGAATTAATAGCTTAAGTGGGTGTTTAAATAAGTGACCTAAATTTATTGGGTGTTTTGTAGGTAAATTTCACTTGCACTTAAGTATTTTGTTAATCAATAACTTAATAAAAAGAAAATAAAAATATAAATCACAGTAAACTATTTTAAAATGATTAACACAAAAATAAAGACGAGCCAAAACACGTGCAAGCAAAGCAGCTGTCACCAATTAAATGAACATTCAAAATAGGCTAAATTTTCGGCATAAGTAAAAGATATGAGTACCAACTTAACGCCACAAAAAAAAAATCAAAATTCGAATATACGAAACCCGCGAAAATTCTAAATTCGCGATACGTTTTGAACAAACCTCGTATTGAAAATACATTCCCACAGAATAAATTTTTTTTTTTAAATATAATCCTAAACAGATTGAGCTAAAAATTTAAATTTGAGGAAGAACTCTCCAGTTGTTTTATTTTAACTGAAAGCTTGTAAATAACTTTTAAAAATGGGGGAACAATGAATAGAGAATAAACCCTGCGGGGAGATGTTATTCAGAATAAGACTGAGTATGTTTCAAAAAAGGGTCTTTTGAAAAAGTATCTCTCAAAAAGTAGCTTTTTAAAAAATTACCTTTTTGGAAAAGTAAATTTTTTTTTCAGAAAACAGTACTTTTAAAAAAATTACCTTGTTAAAAAAGTACTTTGTTAGAAAAGTACCTTTTTAAAAAAGTACTTTGTTAGAAAAGTACCTTTTTAAAAAAGTACTTTGTTAGAAAAATACCTTTTTAAAAAAGTACTTTTTTACAACAGTACCTTTTTAAAAAAGTACTTTGTTAGAAAAGTACCTTTTTAAAAAAGTACTTTTTTACAAAAGTACCTTTTTAAAAAAGTACTTATTTAGAAAATTACATTTTTAAAAAAGTACTTTTTTACAAAAGTGCCTTTTTAAAAAAGTACTTTTCTAACAAAGTACTTTTTTAAAAAGTAAGAAGATTCTGTCCCAAAAAAGTGATTTTCTCCAAAAAAAAAAAAAAACTTAATTTTCTTACAAAAGTACTATTCTTAAAAAGTATTTTTTTTTTAAAACAAAGAGCGCTTCCTAAAGAGTACTTTCTCCAAAAAGTGTTTTTAAAAAAAAGTACAAAATAAATTTCTTAAAAGGTGGGTGCTTTTCCAAAATTTACAATTCCAAAAATTACTTTTCGCAATAAATATTAGCAATGCGTTTATTTGCTGCATTGTCGCCACCAACTATGGCACGCTTATAAAAGTTTTAGTGACTTATTTGGTTAGTCTGCCTAAACTTTTGCATGTGAATGTAAAAAAAAAATATCATATATTAAATTCAATTGTATTACAAGATCTTTTTTATACAAACAAATTTGTATTTCATTCCCTTTCGATTGCTTTAAAATACATATTTTTCTTTTGCAAACAAAAAGATACAATTGTTAAATCCATTCAAGCATAAATAATTAGTCGCTTATATTATGCCACCAACATATTGATTAAAAAAAAAAGTAAAACGTTTTTCTTAAAGCAACTGTTGCAAATAGTTCAAATGGTAAAAAAATATTATAAATAATTTGAAATTTATTAATTTAACTGAATGTAAACTCAATTTGAATTTATCAAGTGTGAAATAGAGTTAAAAATTAAACTACAGAAAATACGAAAGTTTTAATTTTCACAATTAACTCGTGCATAGACCTCAAAACTACTTCCCACTAATTCTCTTGACATGAATTATAATGTTTTTTGTTTCCTTTGTTCTGTGAGTTTCTTTTTTTTTTAAATTCGTTCATTTTTCAAAAGTTAAATTTTCTTTTGTTAATTTATTAAAACGTGTGACTGACTAGTTAGTGACATGCAGATGTTGTATATGACTAGTTAATAGACATACATACATACATACATATGTACATATCGAGCATTTGCTGCAAGAACGTTACAACTCCAAATGTGTACATATTATTTTTTAGAATATGTCAGTTAATTTTCATATCCTTTTCTTAGAATGTGTAAAAATTTCATACAAATGTCTTGTCTACCCTACTCTTGAGAGGAAAATTATAAGTTACTTTACCATTAAATTGTTAATAAGTTCGAATCTTTGAACTCGTTTTCTGTAAAACTAGTTATTTAGAGTTATGTCGCTCTTACAGTAAAGCCTCTGTATATGTGTTTGTACATAGGAGTATTCAAATATATTTAATACAGTTTCTGACCTAAAAACTTAGTAAGTAAGAAAGTAAATTAAAAAAAAAAATACACTACGGAAATTATGCTGCAAGTATGTGTGTTAGTGTTGAGCGATACTGTGATTTTTTAATAATGTTGCTCCGTGTGTACGTGATTTCTAAATCGCTATTCTTCTAAACTGTGACTGTGATCACAGTTTAGCAGTATTTTATTTGTAGCAGTTCTGTTATTTTGACAAAATCTAATAACAAGAGCAGCAGTGGAATTAAACAGTGACTGTGATCACGGTTTAACACACTTCAGCTTTTCTGCTTTAAAAGTATTTATTATATTTTGGTAAATACTAATAAGAAGAGTGACAAGAACAAACAATTAGCAATCAACCCCATCCAAATATTGAGAATTGTCGTATAAGAGGCAGAGAGACAGTAAAATTACAAATATAAAAATGTGAGAGCTATACATACCTGCAGAGAAAAGACGATTTGACACAATTTGACGATTTTGTCTCGATAAACGGTGAAGGTATAAAAAAAAAATTCATGTGGTAGCTTTATTTGCTGTAAAGTAAGCATACAAGAACATTCACAGTTTGTATGAAAGAACTATATTTCCAAAACCTGTTACTTGATAAATTCACTCACAGTTGTGATTAGTGATTTTTCAATCGCTGTGAAAAATTAAGAGGTTTCGAAAAATCGCTCATCTCTAATGTGCGTATTGTAGTCGCAAATGCCAGAGTATTTCATGCCAGTGATACTTATAAAGATGTTTTAATATTGTTTCAGATTATTTAAATCTCAGTTTTTTTATACACTTGTACCCAAAATGACTACTAAAAATATATAGGGTGTTTTTTTAGAGGTATAGAACTTCGAATTGAAATAAAACACAAGAAAATCGTTTTAATGTCCATCAATTTGGCTTTATTGGAAGGATAATTTTATGCCATTAACGTTTAAATATGATTTCGGGCATGTGGCCGCCGCGGCTGGCTCGAATAAAGCCAATTCTACAGGTCCAATTTTCAACCACTTTTTCGAGCATATGGGGCCGTATGTTGGCAATAACGCCACAAATGTTGGCTTCCAAGTCCCCTAACGTTTCTGGTTTGTTGGCGTAGACGAGCGACTTCAGCGGATGCGTATTATCACATAGAGTAAACGTAGTGCGAAAACGATCCATGGTTAACCGAATTAATTGCTCTGATGGACGATTATGTCGACCATAAAATGGACGGAGCTTGCTGTAAACTTCGCGAAATAAATTTGCACGATTTGCAAGCGTTGTTCTTTTGTCAACCTGTTCATGATGAAATGGCAAACCAAACTAAATATTAATCACTTGACAGCTGACAAAATGGCCGCCAGTTAAAAAAGTGATGCCAACTTAAAGTTCTATACCTCAATAAAAAACACCCTTTATAAAATAAATTTTCCTAAGGAATCCTGAATTCATAAAATTACGTTTCATGAACAATTCTTTTGTTGGAAAGTACTTTCCTTAGAAAATACCTTTTGCTGTTTTAAAAAGAATCCTTTTAAAAGAATCCTTTTTAAAAAGAATCCTTTTAAGTAGTAAGAAAAGCTTAAAAAAGGATTCTATTTAAAAGTAATTTTCCTAAGATGTGCTGTTCAAAAAAAGTTTATTTCAATAATACGTTTGTACTGTTCGCAAAGAGTTCTTTCCTTAAAAATCACAAAATGTTTCTTAAAAGTGCTGCTAAACTTAAAAATAGTTTGCTTACAACCTACGTTTCCTAAAAAGTAGTTTTCTTAACAAATCAATTTTTAAACGTTCCATTCCAAAGAATTACTTTCCCCAGAATAGTACTTTTATAAAAAAAAAAATACTTAAGAACAAAAATGTACTTTTTCAAACAGTTACTTTACTAAAAGAAATTTTTTAAAGTACCAAATTCTTTTATCTAATTTTTCGATCTTTTTCAATATATTCAATTAAACTTTTTTTTGAGCTGTAGGTCTGTTTTTATATTGAAAGGAGAAAGAAAAAAGAAAAAATAAATAAATAAAAAAAAAATAAAAATAAGAAATATCCTGAAGAAGTTAACCGAAGGTTAACGAAATATCGAACTAATAAATGAAAATATAACCAGAACTACAGCTTAAAAAAAAATTTTGAATTGAATATTTTATAAAGTACTTTTCACGAACAAATTTGTTTTCTTAAAAAATACTTGACTCAAGAAGTACGCTTCCTAAAAATAATTTTCCCTAAAAAGTTTTTTTTTGAAAAAAGGTGCAAAAAGTATTTTTTCCAAAAAGTATTTTTTCAAAAAAGTACAAAATTACTTTTTTTTAGAAAGTGGCTTTCTTTCTTAAAAAAAAGTACTTTTCTCCAAAAAAATTTTTTTTCTTAAAAAAGTACTTTTCTGCATAAAGCGCTTTTCCTAAAAAGTTTTTCCCCAAATAATATTTTTGAAAAAAAAAATACAAAATAACTACTTAAAAAGTAGAGTGCTTTCTAAAAAAAAGTACTTTACTCAAAACAATTTGTTTTACTTAAAAAAGTGCTTTCTAAAAATGCGCGTTTGTAAAAAGTCTTTCCCCAAAAAGTTTTTTTTTTTTTTTTCAAAAAAGTACTTCCACAGTGTCTTTCTAAAAAAAAAAAAAAAAAAAATTCTCAAAATAGTATTTTTTCTTAAAAAGTACTTCTTTAAAAAAAAAAGTACTTTTCAAACAAGTAGTAATTGAAAAAAACCAAAAACCCGACTGCTACCAACTTTGAACCGTTAAATATCTTAAAGGGTCCTTCGAAATGAAAAATCATAAGAGAAATCTTAAGATGGTTTCAAAATACCTGTCGGATGACCTAGTTCGCCGACTTTTTATTTTGTTCGTATTTACAAAATGGCGTCTCCCAGGATTAAGACAAATTGATTGATGTAAGAAACATCAAAATCGGTCACCCTTCTTTGCGTAGCGCAGCCGGGTAAAAAGTACAAAATAAATTTTCTTAAGGGGTGTACTTTTCCAAAATATAAAATTTCTTAAAAAATTACTTTTCTCAATGAAACGCATTTTCCGGAAAGTATTTTTCGAGAACAGTGCTTTTTCAAAAAAGTACTTTCTTAAAAATTACTAAAAAAAAAAAAAAAATACTTCCCAAAAAGAACTTAAATATTATTTTTCTCAATAAAAATATTTTTCTAAAAATATATTTCGAAAAAAGTAAATATTTTTCTGAAGATTAAATTTATCAATAAAAATATTTTTCTAAAAATATATTTCGAAAAAAGTAAATATTTTTCCGAAAATTAAATTTATCAATAAAAATATTTTTCTAAAAATATATTTCGAAAAAAGTAAATCTTTTTCCGAAAATTAAATTTATCAATAAAAATATTTTTCTAAAAATATATTTCGAAAAAAGTAAATATTTTTCCGAAAATTAAATTTATCTAACAAAAACACATTTTTGGAAAAATATTTTTTTTTGTGTTACAGTAATTTTTCTAAAAACAAAATATAAAAATGTTCGCTGCGATTTTGTTTTTCTCATTAAGTGGGTGGGTGTTAGAGTTTCAACTTGGAAATAAGAAAAGTGAATTTTAAAAATCTATATTCGTTTTGTATAAATTAACGCTTCCATAAATGTCAATGATTAGGAAAACCATCATCTGATGTATAGCCTGCAGGCATACAACCTACTTTTTTATCTACACATAAATAAAATTTAAAATAAAGGAGAAATTATGTATGTTCTTAGGAAAAGTCTGCGTTAAAAAGTCATAAACACCTTTTTGTGAGTAAAATTTTCCATGTCATGTTGGCAAAATGGCAAGCAATAGAATTAAGGTTGATACTTTTGTTGCGGGTTTATTTATTTTTTATTTTTTCCATAAACATGTGTTTAAATGTTTAAATTATTCGTCTTGGAAAACTTTTACTTGATGCCTCCTTTTGATTTTATGATGATGAGAGGAGGTTTTCTTTTTTAATTCCGCATATTTACCAAGAATAAATGCTTATCGCCATCTTTCTCTAGTCGAGAGTGGCTGTGGAGGAGGACACTTTTCATAATGTATGGTAGTTTAAATGCTTACTAAACTTTTATAATTGTTCTTTTCATACGAATACATGGTGTAGTATACAAGCAAAAATTTAAATAAAGTTTTAACAAACTCACTGCACTGCTCCGTCATTTATTCATTCATATAAATTACCCCATGCACATGCATTAAGCCACATATTCATTCATCTAAGATCTTTTACTTTTTTGCTATTGTTGTTGTTGTTGTTTGCTCTTAAGTTGCAACAAACAATAACCGCAAGTACTTACAAGAAAGTAACTACTCAACCACTGCGATTTATTAACCAAATTGTGTGCGTGGGTGTGCTTTTATTTCTTCTTTTGAGCAGCGTTAATGCCTTCTGATTTTCATATAATAAATTTTCAGTTTTTATTCATGAATCTGGCACAATTTAGAAAAGATGAAGGAAATAAAATCAAAAAAGAAAAGAATTGAAAATCTTATGAATAAAGTATTAGATTGCGACGGATTGGGCATTATTTTCTTAATTCTTCTCTGAGCAGCTGCACAGAGAGAAATTAGTGGGGGTAAATTTGAGCTTTTGTTAAAAAAAAAAAAAAATTTCAACAAATTGGAATACCATGAATCATAACAATTTACGGGCCTGGTTCACGATATCGACAGAGTTCGAATTGTCGCACACTTACATTCAAAAAAAAAAAAACAAATTTTATTGTTGTTTCCAATGTAAGTGTGCGACAACGTTCTACTTGTCGATATCGTGAACCAGGCCCTACATATTCCATACTTACTAGCTGAACCCGGTGTGCTTTGATACCCCCCATCATCGCGCTGTCATGGTTCAATTTAAATATTAGTGGGTCTAATTACGAGTGTTGTATTTCGACTTCAACTGCGACGATTTCGTGGTAGACTAAAGGACATTGCATCATTTTTTCTTCAATCCAGTATATACAAAATTGTCGTAGTCTAATAAAGGCGAAATACGACACTCCTAATTAGGCCCAATACGTTTTCACTATATACTTTATAAATGACCAAGTTATTTGATAATAAAATTTCGGAACGGGCACTTTTTTGGGGCGGGCCCTTTGCTTCTCCCCTCCCCTCCCCTCCCCAATTTGAAAGAAATGCAGCGAAGTTATTTAATATTCTTTTTTTTTTTTTGAAAGGGCACTTTGCACCCCCCCCCCCCCAATTTCTGAAAATTGGGCAGGGGTGCAGAGTGCCTCTCAAAGCAAACAAAATATTTTAAATTGTTCTACAAATGGCAAAGTTATTTCATGATTACTTTTTGGAGCGGTCACTTTGCCTACCCTCACAATTAAAAAAAAATAGTATGCAAAAAGCATTTTGAAAATTGGTCCACAAATGGCGAAGTTATTTGATAATCAATTATTGGGGCCAGCAACACGCTTGCGACACCCTCCCCCCAATTAAAAAAATTATGCAAAAATTTTTCAAAATTGTTCCACATAGATCTGGTTTCCTATAAGGTACAAACAAACACACACACATTCCGGTTTATATAGGGTGTTTTTTATTGAGGTATAGAACTTTAAGTTGGCATCACTTTTTTAACTGGCGGCCATTTTGTCAGCTGTCAAGTGATTAATATTTAGTTTGGTTTGCCATTTCATCATGAACAGGTTGACAAAAGAACAACGCTTGCAAATCGTGCAAATTTATTTCGAAAATAATGGTTCAGTTCGCGAAGTTTACCGCAAGCTCCGTCCATTTTATGGTCGACATAATCGTCCATCAGAGCAATTAATTCGGTTAACCTGTCAATTGGCCACCAAGATCGTGTGATTTGACACCATTGGATTATTTTCTTTGGGGATATGTGAAGTCGCTCGTCTACGCCAACAAACCAGAAACGTTAGGGGACTTGGAAGCCAACATTCGTGGCGTTATTGCCAACATACGGCCCCATATGCTCGAAAAAGTGGTTGAAAATTGGACCTGTAGAATTGGCTTTATTCGAGCCAGCCGCGGCGGCCACATGCCCGAAATCATATTTAAACGTTAATGGCATAAAATTATCCTTCCAATAAAGCCAAATTGATGGACATTAAAACGATTTTCTTGTGTTTTATTTCAATTCGAAGTTCTATACCTCTAAAAAAACACCCTGTACAAATGGCAAAGTTATTTCATGATTACTTTTTGGAGCGGTCACTTTGCCTACCCTCACAATTAAAAAAAAATAGTATGCAAAAAGCATTTTGAAAATTGGTCCACAAATGGCGAAGTTATTTGATAATCAATTATTGGGGCCAGCAACACGCTTGTGACACCCTCCCCCCAATTAAAAAAATTATGGAAAAAATGTTTAAAAATTGGTCCACATAGATCTGGTTTCCTATAGGGTACAAACAAACAAACACACACACACATTCCGGTTTATATATACCTACATGCATAGGGTGTTTTTTTATAGGTATAGAACTTTGAAATGGAATCAAACAAAGATAAATTTTTTTTAAATTGATATGAAATTTACTTTATTCGAAAGATAATCTTCTGGCATTATAATTTAAATATGACTTCTGGCATATTACCGCCACGGCTGGTTCGGACTTAGTCTAATCTGGAGATCCAATTTGCGATATATTGGCAATCACGCGGCGAATGTTGTCCTCCAAGTGGTCAATCGTTTCGGGCTTATAGGCGTAGACTGGCGATTTCACATATACCCACAGAAAATAGTCTAGCGACATCAAATCGCACTATCTTGGAGTACAATTTATGGCTCCGAAACGTGAAACTGCGCTTACCAAACGTTTCCTTCAATAAATCAATTGTGGCACGAGCTGTGTGACATGTTGCGCCATCTTATTAAAACGACAGCTCCTGCACATCATGGTTATTCAATGGATGAACGAAAAAGTCAGTAATCATGCCTCTATAGCCTGATTATAGACCCTATAGAGTCTTCTATAGGGTCTTCCACTACGCTACCTACGCTCTACAGCAGCCTACAGATTCGTATTATCGTTTAGAGTAAACGTGTTGCAAAAACGTTCCACAGTTAAACAAATTAATTGCTCTGGTAGACGATTATGTTGAACGCATTTCGAACAGCACCATGATTTTCAAAGTAAAATTGCACAATTTGGAGGAAGCGTTGTTCAGGCACAAAGTATACACAGATGTCACGAGACGCAAGATAAGTTAATTTGTCTACTTGTCTTCTTCTTCTTCTTCTTTCTAGTGCTATCAAATTATAACGCTTTTTATTAGCTGTGTTAATTGGTAAGTAGTAATACACTACAATAACAAATACACTATCAGGGCAATTATATAAAAAAAAAAAATCCGCGAGAAATTTCTCCCTTTTCCCATAAGAATTTTTTGTTTTCCCTACTACTTGCCATTAGTTGGAATTGTTCGCCGGGAAAAATTTCTCGCGGAATTTTATTCATGATTATTCTGATTCATTTTTAAAACTTTACTTTAGCCCACCTTTAACTTATCGCTCATTTAACTAACGCCAAGTTGTAATAATGGCCCATAAACTTGTTACCAAGTATTTAAAAGTAAATGACCTACATGTACATATATCGTCCCTATAATTGCCCTGTATATTTGTCTCTTTTTTTCCACGAATTAAAGAAAAAACCTGATTCGAGCTTTTTTTTACCGGCCACTTTTTACACTTCTGTATGTTTTGTGGTTTAGGCGTCAGTCAGTCTATTCATGTTGAAATGCCAAACCATACTAAACATGAATCACTTGAGAGCTGACAAAATGGCCGCCAGTTAAAAAGTTTTATAGCTCTATAAAAACACCCTTTACATGCCTATTAAGAAGTTATAACTTACACCACACACAGAGGACCAAACTCGAAAATGCTGATGATGAAGGTATAAACGGCCTTCGAAAACAGCACGTTGTTCCGTTCTGCTAGTGTTTGTATCTGGTGCAATTTTCTCCTTAAAAATTATCACATGTAATTTGGCTCACTCAAATAGACAAACTTTAGCCTAATCGAATTAAAAACATAAAGAAATTTATTCGCTTGCTCAAACTGGAAAACAGCTTGGCAACTTTTGTTCGAACATCTGA
The DNA here is from genome assembly GCA_936439885.1 of Nowickia ferox. NCBI lineage: Eukaryota > Metazoa > Arthropoda > Insecta > Diptera > Tachinidae > Nowickia > Nowickia ferox. The sequence goes on along the minus strand of OW387024.1, from coordinate 111,969,605 downwards.
ATAATCTGACAACATAAAATGCGTATTCCATGCCAAAAACTGAACTTTGATTTTGTTCACTGAAGGCAACAAGAAAGGAATTAGATGGCAACTGGCTAATGGTACTTCCAGCACCTAATATTTGGGGCTTATCTTTTAAGTTGTCAGCAATTTCTTTCTTTAAAAAGACTCTAACTGTAACTATAACAAAACTTTAGTTATTCAATCAGTCAAAATGTCTGTTAACCGATTCGAAAAATCGATTGGTCTTATTAATGACATATTCCTAAAAAGAAAACTTAGATTTGCTAGAAAGTTAAATTAATAGTTTTTTTTTAAATATTTTGAGTGTATGTTATAAAAACTGATGAAAGTTAAATGTATACGAGTATGTAGACGTATCATTTGAATCATTTTCAGCTAAAGTCTTTTAACAATTCTAATTGTCTGATAGCATATTAATGTGTATCCTAAATGCAATAATAATAAAATAAAATAAAAACTGAAGTGATTTTGGCAATGATTTGTTTCTTGTCTTCCTGAACTTGGCAAATCACTTTTATTCCCTGCCTTTTTTTATAAAGAGAGGCGTATATACAGGGTGGGGGGCCAAAAGTTACCATGGGACTTAAAAGTTTAATAACTTTAGTTTATTAATTTTTTTTTATTTCTTTTTCTCAGATTATATAATATACAAAATGGAAATTTTTTTACACTAAGTATGAAAAATAATGTCTCTTAAATTACCATCGTTCTCAGCTGCGCACTGATGGGCTCGTTTTAGAGCATTTTCGATAACATCTTTCAAAATTTGTGGCTGTAGCGTTCGAATTTCTGCAACAATGTTTGCCTTGAGTTCAAGGATTGTCTCTGGCTTGTTCACATACACTCGCTACTTCAAATAACCCCAAAGAAAATAGTCGGGTGCTGTCAAAACTGGCGATCGCGCTGGGCCAAATTATTTCCGAATTTCTGGAAATTATTCGCTCTCCAAAAATTTGACTTAAAAGTGCCATTGTGTCTCGGGCAGTGCGGGCAGTGGCTCCGTCCTGCTGAAACCAAATACCAGGTCTGTTTTCAAGAGCAAGACGTAAAAAATTTGCTATCATAAACCGATACCGCTCTCCATTTACGGTTACAGCACTTCCATCTTCATTCTCGAAGAAATAAGGCCCAATGATATTTTCAGATGTGATCCCACACCATATTGTACACCTAATGGGGTGCAATAGGCGTTTATGAATGGCTCTTGGATTTTCAGAACCCCAGAACCTACAGGTCTGCTTATTATTAACAAAGCCATTCAAATGAAAATGAGCTTCATCACTCATAATCATAATCGCCCATCAGTGCGCAGCTGAAAACGGTGGTCATTTAAGAGACATTATTTTTCATACTTAGTGTAAAAAAATTTTCCATTTTGTATATTATATAATCTGAGAAAAAAAATTTAAAAAAATTAATAAACGAAAAAGTTATTAAACTTTTAAACCCCATGGTAACTTTTGGCCCACCCTGTACCATGATTCTATAAAGATTTATATACTTAAATAGCAAAACATTACTTAGAGAATCATTTTAACAATGAAATTATAAAATATGGCATAAATCATAAAACTCTAAAAGCTTGTTTGTGAAAAACAAAAATTATAGAAGATATAAACTAATTTCAACCGTTCGTTATATTATTGCACATGCGAGGAGTACAGTGCAGTTTAATTTGAAATTTTATATTGCTGTATAAGGATTTGATTTGATTTGATTTGAGTTTCATTGCATTCCTTTCTACACTTTCTCATTTATATCTTTAATGATTTATGCATTTCTTAATACGAGTATTTGGTTTTATTAAACAATAAATTATTGTGATTTTGTTAATAAAAGCATTGGCGAATAACAACTTATTAAGCACATTTACATGCTGCCTAAAAATTATAATCTTTACAAAATATTTCAACACTTTTTAAAGCCACAAACTATAATTTTCTTCAAAAAAAAAAAAAAAAAAAAGATATTTTCATTTTGTTTTAGTGATTTTTTTTTGCACTCTGGAAATTAAGCTTCAATAAAAATATTTCATTTCAACACATTAAAGAGATACGACGAGAAAATGTTTGAAAAAAAAAACAAAAAAATAAATATTTTTACCACAATAAGTGCATGTATCAATATGAAACGCCTCTTGAAAAAATTTTGTGAATGTTTGGAAATTTTTTTTTGATAAAAGGAAACAAGTGTTTAATAGTAATAAAAATAAAATTGTGTTTAATCGATGTACAGTGAAAGATTTAGAATTGAACTTTTTGTAATAAAATCACAAAGTATACAGAGATGTCACCAGACGGAAGATAAGTGAATTTTTCTACTTGTCTCGCTCTCCCTAAAAATTTGTCGGCGTTTTTGTTTAGATTCTTCTTTCTAGTGCAATAAAATTACAAACGCTTTTTATTAGCTGTGTTAATTGGTAATTAGTAATACACTGCAAATACCAATAAACTATCAGGACAATTATGAATAAAATTCCGCAAGAAATTTCTCCCTTTTCCAATTAAAATATTTTGTTTTTCCTATTACTTGCCATTAGTTGGAATTGTTGCCCGGGAAAACTTTCTCGCGGAATTTTATTTATAATTGCCCTGTATATTTGTCTCTTTTTTTTCCACGAATTTAAAAAAACCTGATTCGAGGTTTTTTTTTACACTTCTGTGTATTTGGTGATATAATCAGCATTCACAGGAATAACTGCCACTGGAGAACAGAAAAATAATAAGGATTTATCATCCATAAATAATTATATAAGAAGGACTCGTAGAACGGCGTGCTTAGATTCGTTTTTTTTGTTTAAAAAACGCAAACTAAAGATATATCATTATATTTAAGATTTGATCAGGCTAAAGTTCGTATCGCTTTGCAAGCCAAATTACATGTGATAATTATTAATGAACAAATAACACCAAAGTTAGTTGTAAATATTCTGACAAACACGTAGTAGAACGGAACAACCGGCTGTTTTCGAAGGCCACTACACCTTCATCATCAGCGTTCTTTTGTGTTTGGTTCACTGTGTGTGGTGTCAGTTGATGTAGATTTCTGCTTTATATACGCAACTTTTATTGCAAATGGAATATGTGAATTGTTTTGATTCATCGTATTACAATTTGCTGAAAGCTTTTTTGTAATGAAAGCTCATTTTTACCATCTCTAAATTTACAACAGTCTAGCCCTTGTCGTTTTTTCTTTACTAATTATGCACATGTTAGTTAAGAATAACTAATATCTTGGTTTTTAATTTTTTTTTTTTTTTTTTTTTTTTTTTTTTTTTTTTTGTATAAAATATTTTGTAATTTCTTTTTTTGTGAATTGATTACACACTTGTGTACGAAATATCTATAACAACAGAACAGGAAACCAAACAGCTGATTCCGAACAGAAAACAGCACGTACAAACTAAAGGCTGAAGGCTCAGTTAGCCGACTGTAATGGAGTGTAACTGCAACGGTAGGAACCAGCTGATCAATATTGTTATGTGAAAAATAATGTATAGATTCTTATATTCCGGTTGCATTTCTATAACCATTGCCATTATTTTGCACATAATAATATTGATCAGCTGTTTCCTACACTCCATTACAGTCGGCTAACTGAGCCTTAATTAATTCTGCCTTAAGGTACGAATAAAACCAGTTTGTGCTGTTGAGAGAACGACTATAAATTTCTCTGCAGTTCAGGGGTGTTCTGCAAACCGCGCGATTTGAAATCGTGCGATTTCAAAAACGAAAAACAGTGATCTGCTGATCGGACGACTTAGCGCATTCGCAGGTCAGTTCGTATAAAATATCTTAAACATCTAAAATATTAAAACCAATTAAAAAGCTGCAACAAGTCACCTTTTTTAATTAAGTTCTTTCCTGGAAATTAGGGGATTTCAAAACGTGCGGTTTACAGAACACCCCTGGTTGTCAAAGCGATTCAGATTAACTTTGCTCTTGCAGGCATTACAATTGATCCGATCACGTATTTTTAGTTTAAGTTATTCCAGTTGTCGTCGTCAACGTAGGCGTCGATTTATCGCCAACATCAGTTTTTTTTCATCATTGATATTAATAATTCAATAGAAAATGGCGACTACTTTACTACTACTCATCTTTAAATATTTATTTTTGTTTTCATCAAAAATTTCAAATTTTTCTGACTCAAGCGTTAAATTCAGCCCCAAGAGCCTTGGAAATTAAAGTAGAATTTTTAGAATTTTTGGGAAAACTTGTTTTGCCTTGAACAAGTTATTGGTTCCAAATAAAAATGACGACCAGCATTCAAAGAAACAAGTGGAAGCAAAATTATCGGCGGCGGTGCGCCGAGAGAATTTTCGGCAGCTAATATAAACATATGAAAATTTAATAAGAAAATTAGAAATTGAAAATTTTCATAATTTTTTCTCCGAAATTTGTCTCCTTTAACAGATAAAATTTCGGCTCATTTTGAGCCGATGCGAGCCGATACAATCGGCGGCGGCGGGATAAACAGAAAAATAACCGGCGGCGGCGCCGTCGGCTTCGAGCCGATCGACTTGTTTCTCTGCCAGCATTTGTATTCTAACTGCAAAGAATTTTTTTATTTATATTTTTTTATTTATATTCATAGCTTTCTACTTCCGCCAGTGAAATATGTTCTTCCTACGCTAATTCATTAGCTACTTTTTCCAACTGTACTCCCTGAACTGATGCCAGCAGCAGATTTTCCACAGCTTCCTTCTTTCTTTTTAACTTCAAACTTCAAGTCTTGGCAAACCTTTGCCATCCATTTCATAAACGTATCGGCAGGCTAAGAATATTTAATGGGCCTTATCGGGGTTGGCGTATTTCGATTTTGACTGCGACTTTTAGGTCCTATATTAAAGAAAAAAAAATTGAAAAAAAATGTTGCGGTGTTCTTTAATCGTTATTGAAGTTGAAAATACACCAACCATGATAATTGCCCCTTAACTACCAATTTCGTCTCAGAGTTCTTTGCGAAATTGCAATGACAGAGAGGAATTCCTCTGCAACTCTTCCAACTAATTTCTCAAACTGGGGCGCAGCAGTTATTTTTTTCCCATTTTCCATTTTTAATTACTGTTTGCTTTAATCCAATTCAAGTCTATATTAAAAAAGGCAACGATAAACTTTAAGTCGTTTCAACACAATATTGGATAGAGTTGTGTCCAACAGCTCTTTTTGAACTAGTTTGAGAGCGTTCGAATCAAAAGTTGTTTCAAACCCATTAAATTTACATTGATATTGTTGACCGGACTTGTGTCCAACAGCTGATTTTAGTTCAAAAGAGCTGTTGGACACAACTCTAATATTGGAGTGAAATTTTCTTGTGCAATCTTTTTTCTTGCAAATCATATGCTGACAGTCATCGATAACATTCGACAACGACAACTGGAATAACAATTTAAAGAACCCAACGCGAAACAATATCATTTTGTGGCGATGATGACAACTTGCATAAGGGTGAATACCCCTAATCTCAAACTATAAAAAGTGATGGAATCAAATCCAAGCAACCAACCAGATCCCACAGCAGCACAGCCACAAAGAGCATGATCAGCTAATAGGACCAGCCACGAACAACGTGATCAGGGAATCTACGCTGCGAAACGATTAAAAATGCTTGCGAATTTGCATTTAATTAACAAACAAATTCGAAAGGATTTGCTTTAGTTTCGAACTACAGAGTAGACTCCCAGTAGACCAGATAAAATTGGAAATGGGTATTTCATGCCCCACTCCACTTCTGTGATTAATAATTTTGACGAACATACAAGTCCATTCATTGAGTTCTTTTTCTTTTGTAAAACTTCATTAATTCCTTATTTTTATTTTTTTTTTTTAAAGAAAATAGCAATTGATGTGGTATCGTTTGGTGGAAATACCCATATGTGCGTGCACACTTCTTCTTTAGTTATACAATTGGCATCTCTTTATTAAAGCTTTTACTGTATAAATAGCAAGCAATAATTCCGATATACGTATCTTCAAACAAAAAAATGTGACAAAAAAATTATTTCCATGGACTCAAAATCATTGCAGTAAAAATGGCTTCGTGTGGCTGTGGTGGTGGGTAGAGGTGGGTGGCTAAGCAGTCAGTTTCTTTTATAGTTGTTGTTGTGTTTATTGTATGCAACAATTAACCATTATTACTGCATTTGTTGCTGTTGTGTTTATATGTTGCTGATCTACTGTTGATCGATCTATTGCAACAGCAATCGAAGGCAGCAGCAGCAGCAGGAGCAACTGCAATAATAACCACAACGCAGGAGAAGCAACCGAAAGCGTAATAGATGTTGGAGGTGGTTGGTTGGTTGGTTGGTTGGTGCAAGAGGACAATGCAAATTGATCAATAGTCATATAATTTTTATGAATGTTTATGAGTTGTGCTGCAAGTACTCGTATATGAAGTTAAACATTGTGTTTTATTTCCACCAGCATAATTTTTGAGGTTTCCTGTATTTTCTTTAGCCGTTTGCTTGTCCGCTGGTCTTTTTTTTTTTTTTTTTCTTTTTTCGTTATGCCTAAACTGTTTTGGCATTATTGTTGGTTGTGTCTTGTCAGATTGCATATGATGCGTTTTCACTTTCAAATCATATAAATTTAATTTTTATTATTTTATACATTTTTGTTTTGTATTGTGTCGATACACTCATATGTACTCTAATGCAGTTTCTATATAAAAAAAGGTGACCCAAAAATAATCTAACGATTATGAATGTGATCTTAAATTATTATATCGTTAAAAATTACAAAATTTTGTTTGCCATTTTTTTAACTACCCGTTGTAGGAAGTGTGTGATTTTATTGCAGTTTTGTAAAATCGAGTTTTCAGCATATTTCGACGTTTTCGGGTGACTTGTTCGGGAGATATCGTTGACGAGATATTTAAAAAAAAAAAATCGTATTATCTTTTAGTGACTTCAAAAGCCTTAGTCAAATCGATTTTTAGATATTTACGGACCAAAATCGGCACCTAAGTGGGAAGTTTGAGGGATGGTTTGTCTTCAAGATCAACCGATTCCCATATTTTTTTCTATTATCACTATGGGACGTAGTAAGTTCTCCAACTCGCCGTCGCTGTTTTCACTAAACCGACGACCTAATTTTTTTTTTTTTTTTTTTTTTTTTTTTTTTTTTTTAAATAAGTTAAGATCATTAAAGATTACTAAACTTTCGAAGTCATAATATAATAATAGTAATATAATCATAATAAGTCATTATAAACCTTACACGAATATTTAGTTTCTTGCTAATGACTGCTTCAAAGACATGGTGCACCGCAGACAAGCTAATTGCTTCACGGGTTGTTAAAAAGAAATAACAGACTAACTCCCTGTTTCTACAATCCGGAAGGTCCTCTTAAGTGGAAGATTCATATGAAAAGCACTCATTTGTTTGGTTGATTTAAAAAAAAAAAATTTTTTTAGACGAGTCGCTTGTCTAAGCTGTGGAAACAGGGTGTTAGTCTGGCATCTTCAGCTGTTACGGCGAAATTGTAAAACTCACATTGCATCGACAACTCTGATGAGTTATTTTTTTTTATTTTTTTTTTAAAATATTGAATATTTTTCCATAGTTTATCGCCTTATATAGGGTCCTCCATCTGACATTTTTTTTTTTTCAACTAGTGCTTATTTCGTGAATGGTGACACTTAGCTCATTTCTGATTTGACAGATAATTAGTTTTATCCTTCCGCTGAACGAATATGGTTGTGTATACGCTTGAACAACGCTGGGAAATATTGCCTGCCGATTTTGCCAAAAAAAAGAATCATCTTTTCAGATGAAGCTCATTTTGATCTTGGCGGGTATGTAAACAAGCAAAATTGTCGCATTTGGGGCACAGAAAACCCGCACGCATACATTGAAAAGCCGACGCACCCAAAACGAGTCACTGTTTGGTGCGGATTTTGGTCCAGAAGCATAATTGGGCCAATGAGCAAGGACCGTGGCCGTTACAGTCAATGGTGATCGTTATCGGGCCATGTTGAACGAATTTTCGTTCACAAAAATTGAAGAGGAGGATATTGGCAACATTTGGTTTCAACAGGACGGCGCTACGTGCCACACAGCCGAAGCTACACTTGATGTTTTAAGCCCTGTTTTCAAAAAAAAAAAAAAAACAAGTTATCTGGCGGACCCTATATCTTGTTATTTTCATAATATCAAAACGAAATTAACGTTCGTCTCATTAAAAAAAAAAAATTCATGTATTTTCCCATAGAGTGCTACATATGTTTTGGGTCACCTTTTTCTCGGTATCTTTCTTACCAACAACACAAAATCGTAATAAAATAAGAAGAAAACAAATCTCGATAGCATTTGTTACAAACAGACATTTGGACAAAAAGTTTGTACTTGGGCCGGACGGACGAATGTAGAGACAGACGAACTTGTCTGCATGGAACAAAATCTTTAGAAATTTAAAAAGCAACTTGAAAACAAAATTGTTTTAATGAAACTAATGCGTCTAAAAGAAGACAATAAGACAATAACGAATATTGTACGATTTATTTATTTAAAAATCTAAATATCGAATGCAAATGCAAATGCAAATGCAAATGCAAGTCATGTACATAAACATTTCATATTGCTTAACACTGCAGTCACTCTTGGCGGACAAAATTTTTTTTTTTTCTTTCAAAGTATGGAATTTTGAATTTTCTAAGTCTGCTGATTTGTATTAACTAAAATTTCGCAAATATTCACCCCTATCGTGAATATTTTTTCCCTCGAAATATTTTCCCTTTTCGCCAAATTGCAATAGTAATTAATTTTTCCCTAGAAATGTGCTGGTTCCTTTTTTCGATTCCCCTTATCAGGAATAACGAGAGTTTTTGCACTTTTAGCTCGCTTTTTGTTCACTTTTTTTTTTTTTTGCAGACCAAGTTCACGATTGTTGATAATAATTCTCCGCAACACCTTTTTTCATGGATTATGAATATTTTTGGTTCACAAGCTGTAAATTTTATGGGTGTCCATCGCGGTGGTATACTAAAGAACTTTTTTCCACTAACCCTAGAGTGTTTTCATTTGGAGCCTAAAATTTATGTATTTCTTATTATTAAACTTAATTTTGTTTGATTTTCAATTTATTTTTAAGGGAAGTTACCTTTTAAATGTTTGTCTTTTTATTTTATTTTTTATTTATTGGAATGTAGTTAGTTCTTCGAGGTCTAAGTGTCATTCATTATCTTAAGTTTTTTTTTTTTGTTTGTTTGGTCTATTAACTGTTTGGAATGTTTAAGTGGCACCCACCGAATGTATACCTTATTTATATTTAGAAAAATATAAGTATATTACACAATAAAGCACATCATCTATCGCTCATGATTAACCTCTCTAAAAAGCTAAATAAGCGTCAATTTCAAAGCATTGACGGTGTCGATCATAATGACTACGATGCTGCATTAAACACAACAGCTCGACGTCGCTTGGCTGCACACAACGGATGCTGTCGTACACATTATGAAAAATATGAAAACGTTTGTATTACTGTTTCTCTCCAAGCATGCATTGGGTGGACTTTAAGTAGAAAAAAAAAACATATACATATTTTAGATAAAATTGCTATTACATTAAGAAAAAGTTAAAGTGAAAACTTTGCTTTGTTGTTATGGTTGGTTGTTGTAAATTATGTTACGAAAATTTCAAAAAATATAATCGTAGTCAAAGTTACAAAACAGCGCTCTCATTACATGTGTTTCTTTTAGCGGAAAGGGGGGGGGGGGGAGGGGGATTACTAAACATGTGTATTGTTGCATTTAACATTAATTGTAAATTTTGTTAATATTTAATAACAGAAAAAAAATTTTCACTTTCTTTAATGATGTTTGGATTTCTTTCATATTTTTTTCCACTCTTCTATTCCTCTAAAAAAAAAAAATAGTAAGAAATTACAAACAAAAATTTTTAGATAATTTTTTTAACGGCTTTATGACTTGAAATTTAAGATTTGTTGCCTCAGTTCGTATGGTTTTATGCATTTAGGAAATATTTTGCTTTTAACCATATAATTGATAATTATTTGAAGCGATTGTTATAAGCCTGCAACTTGATTAGTGAAATTTTTGGTTAATGAAACGACGACGAAGTCTTATGATAATGATTCAGCATTGTTTTGGATTTAAAAATGATGAAAAGCTTTTCATTATTTCGTCTAAAGAGTTTTTGATTGCAGTTACAAGAAATGTTAATTACATACTTAAATAAATTGTACATATACATACGTTTCATTACAAAAATTAAATTTTTGCCATACCAAGGAGAAATTAAAGAAGAAAAAAAAACTTCGAAATTTTCATATGTTTTGTCTTTGCTAAATTTTATCGTTTTTAACATTCATCAATTACGACTGATATTGGTGCATCGACCTTTAGAAAGCTAAAAACTCCACGGGATTGTTGTTCCACTACTTTTTCATATTGTCGTTGGTGAATCGGCCACGGCGAAGGATGTGCTTAGTTTTTTTCTTTGCGTGAAATGTTGAGAGCAATATATTTGTAAATATGAACCTTTTTGTACCTTTCGAGAGAGGGAACAAAAAAGTACTTTTAAATTTATTGAAATATTGTACCAAAATATTTGCCAAAAAACTCTAATAACTATGTATAAGTCGCTCAGTACACCAAAGTTCTAAATTTAAATTAAATACAAAAGAAAAGAGTTGTCCTAGGGCACCCGGTTATAGCTATGGTGCTTAGTTATATAAAAAAAATTTCATCAGATGAAAAGTATTATCGTTTAGAAAATTTTCAAAAAATGGTCAAGTATTATGGGATGTCAGATTTTTATCGTATTATTTACCATTCGCACTTGCACGTATTATTTGAATTTTTGACATGTATAAATACAAAGTATAATAGTCTGAGTGGCCCTTTATAGCTATGCTGCTTAGTTATATAAAACAAATTTCATGTGTGAAATAACAATGCAATAAAATTATATTATATGATAATGTCAAATTCTCTAAAAATATTTCAAAACGTTTCCATTTATTTCCCATTATTTTCTTTTCTAGCGGCGTACGATTAAATTAATGTATTGTTTGTGCGCGATGGCGGCTGTTAGCCGGCTTACAGCCCATCGGCTATGTTCTCTGCTTTGTGCTCATGTGCAAAAACAAAACAAAAACAAATTGAGCAATCGTTCTCATTGTTTTTGTTTCACTAACTTGAAAGAACGAAACAAAACAAAATCATTTATTATTATTATTATTTTCGTTTCGTATTTTAAGTACAAAGAAATCAAAACAAAAATAAATTTATAACTGTAATAGTGTCGATTATTTTTGTTACGAAAATCACGTCCTAACTCCTGTATCGTGCAATAAATAGCATAGCTACAAAATCATAAATTAGTCAAATTTAAAATACCTTTAAGGGCTAATAAATCAGTGTAAGCTTAAGTGATGGTTCAGTTGAACTAAACTTAAGTTTATATGTAGTTTAAACTCAACAGCGGGTAATCAGTGCACTAGTGTTGAGCGATATTGTGATTTTTTAATAATGTTGCTACGTGATTTCTAAATCGCTGTTCTTTTAAACTGTGACATGATCACAGTTTAGCAGTATTTTATTTGTAGCAGTTCTGTTATTTTGACAAAATCTAATAAGAAGAGCATTAGTGAAATTAAACAATGACTGTGATCACGGTTTAACACACTTCAGCTCTTCTGCTTTAAAAGTATTTATTAGTATTGGTATTTTGATAAATACTAATAAGAAGAGTGACAAGAACAAACAATTAGCAATCAACCCCATCCAAATATTGAGAATTGTCGTATAAGAGGCAGAGAGACAGTAAAATTGCAAATATAAAAATGTGAGAGATAAACATACCTGCCAGAAAAGACGATTTGACACGATTTGACGATTTTGCCTCGACAAACGGTGAAGGTATAAAAAAAATCATGTGGTAGCTTTATTTGCTGTAAAGTAAGCATACAAGAACATTCACAGTTTGTATGAAAGAACTATATTTCTAAAATCTGCTACTTGATAAATTCGGTCACAGTTGTGATTAGTGATTTTTCAATCGCTGTGAAAAAGTAACAGGTTTCGAAAAATCGCTCATCTCTACAGTGTACCATACATAAGGTGTTGTGTAAAAAACAATATTGTGGCAGCACTAGAATAAATTTAAAAACAGCTGTTTTGCAGTAGACTATCATCAATTCTTTGCGCAATGCGTGCCAAATTTTACTGAGCCAGAAATAAATTTTATGTTTGGCGAATAGGAAAAGTCTAAAGGAACATTGTTTCATACATGATTAATAGACAATTTTGTTAGAATTCAACATGTTTGGAAACTGTTTAAATCAATAAATACATGTCTGAATCAAACAGTTTTTCATTAGTAATTAGTGGTTGAGCTTTTTTTAGGCACATGGCACACAGATGTAAACTCGGTCTAAGAAAACAAATCGAACAAGATCTGTAAAAAAAAGTAGAGGCTGAAACTGCACTTGTTATTTTTTTCAGGAGAAGCGTAAAAAAAACTGCAGTCGAAATAGCTAAAGTCGTAATGTACGGAGTAAAATTATTTTTAAATGAAATGAAGATCTTTAATTAAATAACACAGTACAACAGCCAATCTGGGGGGTGAGAAATTCCAAGTCAGGGTGATGGTACTAGGTCAGTATAGTAAAACCCTCAAAGGGTTTGGCGTTCGTATGTGTCAGTTTTTTTTATGACCTTTCAAATTTTTTCTTTTTCACTTGTCCGATTTTGATGAAACAAATTTAGAAAAATTAAGAATTACAATTTCTCTAATGTGTTTCTATACCGTTTTCCTATATGTGCAACACTTTCGAAGTTAAAAATAAATTTGTGGAAAAATATTTTTTTTGCTTCCACATTTTTAGGCAAAATTAAATTTTTTTTTTTAAATTCATAAAAAATCCAAAAAGAAATTCATGGCTTTTTGGAAGCTAAATGTATTGCTTCTCGCTGTCTCATCTCGAACAAAATAAATGCCTTATTCATGCGCAACAGCAAGTGATTCTGTAACATTGTCTCCCTTACAAAAACGCTTCTGGTAAGCAGTAATTTTTGCTGGGATGTTGGGACGAAATTACACAAAAATTGCACACAAAATTTTATGGTTCCAAAATAGTTCAAAAAAAAAAAATTTTTTTTTGTTCCATTTTTGGATAATTACACAGAAATCGGCAACGCTGAAATAGTCTGTATGTGATAAAATCATATTTTATGGGCTGATTTAAACATATGTGACCTGCTCCACGAAAAGGGACCTCTGCGCCGAAAAGCGTTTAAAAAAAGCGCTTCGTTTTTCCGTGTTTTGCGCATGGTTATGCAACTCTTCCTTCAACCTGATCATCTGGCGATGTATTTCGACTCCCTGGTACTTTGTACGATGTTCACTATATGCAGTGTTGCCTCTATGAAAATTATTTCTAACAGTTAAAAGACCTGTTTTTGCTAATTTTGTTTTCAAAATGACTATTATTTATTATTATTTAATTTATCTATTATTTAATTAATTTCAGATTAAAATTTGTAAAAAAAAAAACTAAAAGACATAGAAACTTGCGGTTTGCGGCATTTGAAAGAGCGTTTTTTTTCCTATAAGAATCACCCAAAAAGTAAAAAAAAAATTTTTCGGCGCACATATTTTAAACCAAAATTAGAGCTTAACTTATTCTGATTTATTTAGCCCTAAGATTTAGTTTTGTAGTTATCTTGTCTTTTAAGTATAGAACGTGTTCAGAGATTTTATGTAAAATTTTAAGGGGAACATTTTTGTAAAAATGGGCCAAATAAATATGATAAACGGGGATGTAATTAATTGTAATGCTTAATGAAAGCATGAAATTTACTTTTTTGCATTTTCTTCCCAAATCACGCGGTAGTGAACTAAATTACGCAACTGTCTTAAATTTTCACAGGAGGCTGAACTGAAAGCTGCCTTTTGACACGAGCAGCAGAGTAGCAAGCCGATCAGCCGATTTCTTTTCAGAATCCGAGCCGCCGCCAAATCACTCGGCTTATCGGCGGCTTAATACTCAGCCGCTTTTGATCTGTTTTTACTTTTATCTTCTTTAAATAATTTTTGATTTTGTATGACAAGTAGTCTTGTCATACGTATGGTTTTTATTTATATTTCGTATGGAATATGAAAACCAGTGCCTCAAAAAATAGTTGCTTTCGCTTTTGTTGTGCAAAAACTGCAAATTACACAGAAAGAGCTGTGACAACGCTTAAGTTCTCTATTTGAGTCGCTTCTAAAACCCATGCTCGTTTACACAAAGACTTTTTGTCGCAGCATTCAGGCGACTTTTTGATAATGGGCCTTGTCGTGGTTGGCGTATTTCGACTTCGACTACGACAGTTTTGTCCCATATAAAAGAACAAATGTTCTTTAATCTCTTACAAAACCGTCATAGTAAGAGTCGATAAGGGTCACTGATTTGATCAATGCTTTTTCTTCGTTCACCCCTAGCAGTGTTGCTATAATGTAACTAATTTTTTTATTTGGGAAATCGAAAAGCTTAAGTAAAATTTATTTATAGTCTATAATATGTTTCTATGGCTTATCAAATAGTTTGCGAAGGTACTTTTCTTGGCATATGGGACATCAATTACTGCAATACTTAAACTATTGCAAATAAAATAATGTTACAACATGGTGATTCAATAATTCACGTACTTCTCCAGAGCTAGATTGGGATTAAAATTAAATGCTTAAAAATTCGGCGTTAAGCCGTTCAGCCGCCGCCGCCGAAAATATTTGCCTTTCAGCCGCCGCCGAAATATTTTGATCGGCTTGCTACTCTGACGAGCAGTATTGTCATTATTATTTCAGTTGGGGGGCGGGAAACTTAAAAAAAAGTCACTAGTCAGGCGCTCCCGAATTCATGACAGTTTTTTTTTTTTTTTCGAAAAATAGATCATGTGGATCTTCATGCTTGGCAACACTGCTGTTGCCTAGTTTCAACCTTGTCGCATTATCAAAAAATATTCATGCTCATTGAAAACCCCCTTTTTACATTAGATAACTTCAGATTTAAACAGTAAACTTCAAAAGTAAAAGGTAACATTTAATGACATTAGCCTTCTTAAGGAAATTGGCAGAGTCGTGAAACCTTTTTTATGCAACAACTGTTTGCTTTTTATTTACACAAATTAAGTTAGTTGAATAAAAATTTAAGGTACATTTTAAAAATAAAAACTCAAAATAAGTTTATTATTTTGTGCCAGCAATTGCATAATTTCATTTTAATGTTATAGACTTTACTGTTTTAAGTTTGTTGTTATTGGAAAAAAAAGAAAAAGAAAATCGTTTCATTGGAAATTATTTTCAGTTTTATCACTTAAAATGGCAACAACAAACAATGTTTTTTATTTATTTTTTTTATTTTAATACCACAAATTTTAAGTGCATGTAACAACTGTTTTACCACTCTAAATAACAATTGGATTAAAAAAAAAAAAAAGAAAGCAATGAAAATAAGAAAATATAAAGTCTAAATAACGCATAAACACTATTGGGCCAAAAATGGTTTGTTACATTTTCAGGCTAAAGCCATTGTAATGTGTAGTAGGAGGCGTTGTTAATATGCCCATCGCCGACTGCCTTCATTTTTTTCCTTGGCTTTTTTGTTTGTTTGTTTGTTTGCTTAAAGCCTGGTCCAGTATTTTTTGAATTTTTAGAGAAAAAAGAAAAGAAAAGAAAAGAAAACAATTTATGTTCGTTACTCTCAATGTAAAGCAGCTGTATTTTCTTTGACGTCTTTACTACTAAATACTTTGAAATCTTCCGTTTTTGGTGTTACGAACAGAGTAATACATTCGTTTTTGCTGCAATGCCAATATGTGCACTCGATATGTGAATAAATGAATAAATAAAAATAAAAATACATTTGTTACACAAATACAAAATTGCAAAATTATTTCCAATCACTACAACCAAAAAAAAAAAAAAACTTCCTTTTACGCGCATTTGCAATTTTTTTTTTTTTAATTTTTATGTTATTGTCGTGATTAGTTTTAAAGACTGGACTGGTAAGTGTGATTGTGAGTAGTGTGAGTGGTGCATGTGATTAATATGGTTTTTATCACTTGCGCAAATTTTTAGTATATATAATTTTGCTTCCTATAACAAAATTTCTTTAAATTGCTTCAAATTCTCGTTTCCATTCATCGAAGTATGGATACTTTTCTTTATTATAAATTAATCTTTATGAGAAACTCTGCTCTCTATTTTATGCTTCATAAGCTTAATTTGTTTTGAGTTTTTACGACTTTGTTAATGGTGTAATTAAGCTTATAACAGAGTTTTATCGCTTTTTAAAATTAAACATGTAAAATAGGTAAATATTTTTTTACTCCCCATTTTCGTAAACTGCTTTCTTTTAAATAATTTTCTCAGCATAGTTTTTAAAGTTCTTTTGTTTTTAATATGATTTTATTAACACTAATTGTTTTATAAAGAGAAAGTAAAATAAAGATTTTTTTTTTAAAAACATGTGTTGTAAAACATTTGTTGTCAAAAAGTAAAAGTAAAAGAGTTAAATTTCACTGGCTTTCTTATTATCATGCAAGGCAATCATTCTTGAAACGAAGCCACTGTCAATGTCCACTGTCTATTACTGGAAAAGCAGAGTACATACATATCGAGCCTTAGCTGCACAAGAGATTCTTATCTAAAAAATATAAGATTTTTATTATTACAGAATTAATTGTCATGTCGTTCTTTATACTTTTAAAAATTTGTAGCAACTATTGTATCACAGCTCGCAATGGTATGATGGGTATTCCATTGGAAGTATAACACAGTCTTAATTTATAAGATAATCAACTGTATTGAAGTTAAATGTCTTCGAAAGCAGGTATAGTTATAAAAAATCTAATGATAGTTTAACAATGATGATGAGTGAACTAGAGTTGGGCAAAATCGTTCCTTTTTGGTAGTCGTTCGGAACGATCCGAAATATTAAAGGAACTAGGTCGTTCATTTCGTTCGTCGTTCCTTTTTTACCTTGAATGAACGATGAACGAGTGAACTTTTATGTCGTTCCTAAAAAATTTCAACAAATGCAATGCATGTATTTTGACGTTTAAGAATTGCTGTTTGCTTACATGTATGTATATTTTCGTGTTGAGCAAATCATTGTTTTTATTATAATTAAAAAACCAATTATATATTAGCGCATATAAGTTTATTAAAAAACATAATTCATTATATAACTAGTTAATTGTCAATCTTTACACAAAAATATCAACCTTGTATCAGAAATAAGTGAACGATTGTTGTGTGTAATGCTGTCTTGATGAACAATTAACTTGGTCGCAAATACCGCCCACTGCTCTCAAACTTCATGTAAGTACTTATAAAATCAATCTCTCAAACTTCATGAAAAAAAAACTTCAACTATTCTGTGCATATGTGGTTGTAATAATAACACCACTTTGTTAAAAACACTTTAGTCGGAACGATGAACGATAAGAAATGAAACGGTATAAAAGTCCGAACCGTTCCTTTTAGTGAATCGTTCAATGGAACTAACTAGGTCGTTCTGGAACGGCACAACTCTAGAGTGAACTACTACTAGAGGTAGGCGATATATAAATATCAGGTTGCACATTTAAAATAGCAAATGTTTTAGTTTGGAATTAATTGTTAGAACATGTAATTAAAAAAAAAAAAAAAAAAAATCTATGGCAAAAATTAATTGAGTTCTACATTTTATTGCGTTGGGATATTGTGGCTTGTAATACCAATGGAACAGTAGTGAATATTAAATTTTATTTTAGTGGAAATTTAACAAAACTGTAGTTATGTTTGGCTCTTAAAATTATATATAATTTTTTTTTTTTTTTTTTTAAAGAAGTAACACTCAGGCAATGAATGCCTACTACTATAAATAGGTGTTACCTTCGTTAGGAAAGGCATAGTGATAGAGAAGACTGGTGGTGAAAGAAGAGATAGAGGAAAGCTTCAATATTTTTACAACTCGGTTTTTTTTTTTTTTTTTTTTATAAATAATGCAGTGTTGCAGCGCCTCTGGTGTTAAATGAGGCGTATTAAATTTTTAAAGCTGTGATTAGTAGCCATTTTATAGGTTATTTTACTTCGCCGATGATTCTACTACACAACGAAGGAGGGCGCTCTGATGCTACAATAGGATTAGTATCTGCTGAAGTCGGTATAATTCAGTGACCAGTGACTATGCCTTCATCACATGAATTTTCCTACAACAACTGATACAAATTGACACTAATGCACATCAGAAAAATGTGTGATGTTGTTATTTGATGACTGTCTGATACCGGGCTTGAACCCAGCACCTTCATTTTCGTAGTCAACATGCTAACTGCTGCAGCCAACGGCATAAGCCACGGAAAAAGCTTTCGACTTTCTATGCTAGAAGCATACAAATTCAAACAGGTTTGCTTTGGAATCGATTGAAAAACCAAAACCGAACCGGTCGGGTCGGTTCAAGTAAATTTTCAACCGAAATCGCGGTTTTTCATTTTACCGGTTTTTAGCAAACTCTAGTGCACGCTTATCGCACACAGGATTCAAAATGTAAAAATTCAAAAAATATCGTGTAAGTTCAAAAAATTCGTGCAAAAAATCATCGGTTCTTATTTTTGAACCGTGTTATTTCAAAATCGGTTAAAAAGAGACCGTGTAAAAAAAGAGTTGAGTGTATATCATAAAAGGCATTTATGTGTTAGATTTTTTACTTTTATCTTAATGAATACGTACATATTTTATATTCTAATATTAGCATTTCATTGAAATGAAAAAATCTCAAAAATTAGACGTGATGGAAATAAGCTGTGAACAGATTTGAATTCAGTACACAAAAGTTCATTAAAACCACATAATGAAGTTCCTGCTCCCGGTTTTTTTTTTTTTTTTTTTTTTTTTTTTTTTTTTTTTTTTTTGCAGAAAACAGTGTTGTAATCAATGAAATGCGATCTGTTTAAATGCGGCTTGAAAAACTACGCACGCTATTTAGAAATTTGATTATCTTTTCAGTTACGTATTGCTGATCTTCTTCATTACATTAGTACTCACTATTTTCTTATGGTCACAAGCAACATTTTAATAATTTCATTCAATTTCTCACAGACACGAGTATAGTAGAGAATCTAATAAAATAGAAATAGAATTAAACTACAGTCACAAAAATATAAGATTTATAATAGAAACGTATTTGGTAGATTGTGTGATTAACAATTGACTGTCTGACTAAATGTCGAGAAGTTAATATTGAATGTTGTTGTTGTTGTTTTCGTTTTTGTTTTATCTGTTAAAGAAAATCGTTGAGAAATTATATACATAGTAAAACGTTTTGTAGGTCACATTTTCTTGTATCTTGTAAAATTGATCAAGACTTCCTTCTTTATTTTTGAAATTTGTGTACGATACTCGTATTTTAGTGAGATGGTGATTATAATGTTTATAATTTACATATTTGTAAGACGAGCAGAGGAAGTCCGGTTATTTTGTAAAAATATCTTGAACTTTACCGGACACATCCGCTTAAAAAAGAGGGACACAAGGGCTCTAATACTTACCACACCAGATGAAACTGTTTGAAATTATTTTTTTATTTTTTGCTTTCCACAACTCTTATGTATTATGAATTACTATCACTAAGTTTATGTCCGACACTGGTCGGGCCTAATAATTATATTTAGATTTAAGATTTGAATACTTATTGTTAGTTCATTTTTGAAGATACAATAAATAAATATATGTATGCATAAAAAAAAAAAAAAAAATTTTGTAAAAGTTTTTTAAGTCAAGGGCAAAGCTAAAATTAATTTAAAGCATTTCATTATATATTTTTTTATATACATACATATCTTAAAGATTAAAGTTAAAGCAGAACACTTTTCTCTCCCTCTACTTTAACGAATAATAAATATCATGTATATTTCTTTAAGCTCGAGCTAAAGTTCATAGGAAATGTTATGAATGGGAAATTTCATATATTTTTTTTATGTGGAACAAAATTTTATATAATTTTTCTTTCTCAAAATATGGAAATTTACTTGACTGCACAGTGTCACAGAATCACATTACTATTTCCAGAGTACAGTTTTATTATGAAAAATTATTAAAAATATTAAAAGTTATTCTCACATTTTTAGACATTTAGAAAACTTTTGTGTAATTCTGAATTCTATTAATTAAAAAATTAATTGTCCTCATAATCAGCCCGCCCAATCATGAATATTCCCACGGAATTTAATTTTCTCGAGAAAATATTCCTCCAATCATAAATTCCTTGGGAACAAAAAAGAGTAATACGTGGCATCACCGTATTACGAAGCCAGTTGTTTTGCTTGTTTGCTGACATTTTGTTTCTCCCCATTTTTTTGAGTGAGAGAGTAAACAAAATTATTAAAATTCACCAACTTGAAAAATATGTAAAAAAAACAATAAGCATAGACTCTTATTCCGTGCAAAAGTTCGAAACTTCTCATATCAGAAAACATTTTCTTTCAAAGTTTAGCAAAGCATATAAAAATGCCGCAACACATTTCGTCAAGAAATATCCTGATATGTCGTTTTTCTCAACTGTAAACAAAATTAATGCAGTCATAAAATATAACCTTTTTTAAATTAAGTATGTACATGCATATTAGTACATTTTCAAGTAACAACTTTTCCATCCCTGGTATACTAATGATATTCTAATTGGATATTGAATGATATGAAAATTTTAATTAAAAATAATGCAAATTTAGAGTTTGAATTTCTTATAACGGTTCTTCCAATAGGGACCACCGAATTTTGACATATCGAGCCATAACCGCCAAAAAAGCTTAAGCGACATATATTTTGAATTTTGTTTTTTTGATGAAAATCGACTACCTTTGATCGTAAATAATCGATTTTCGTAAAAAAATGAAGCTCAACAATTATTTCGCTTAAGCTTCTTGGCGGTTATGACAAGATATTCTGCCATGTCACAGAGTTCAATTCCGTTCGGAAACAAAAATAGGTTGGATTAAATTCCGTTTCCGATTGTTGAAGCTACAGCTATCCAATTGGCTATAATTTATTGAGTTTGATTTGCCAAATTACAATGGACGGATAAAGCGTTCAACAGCACGTGCAAATGACAATTTTTTTTTTTTCATCAATATGGGTGTTTTGTTAAGGCAACGCTCTTTCGAAAAATTATCTTTAGCCAGGAGGCCCATTTCTGGATGAGTGGGTACACCAACAAACAAAATTGTCATACTTGAGTTGAAACAATGGGCTATAGAAGAACACACCCGACATGGTAAAATTATACAAGCCCAGCCTGTTAATGTATACAAAAGCCTGTTAATGTATACAATGTCAAGCTTTGTTTAACAGCTGTAAAGATGTTAGTGTATGCATCGTCGGTTGGTTATTGCTTTGCGGCAAAGTATATTCAAAATACATTATGACTGCAGCAAACCAATAACAAACCGACGGTATGTGAATAAAATGATTACAGTGTTGCCAATGAATTTGCATATGGCTGTGTCTCCAATTACACATTGGAGAAAATTACACTACACATCTTTTGTGTAGGTTACAATTAAAACAAAAATAAATAAAAATAGAACCCAAAGTATAATTACACACAGATTATACATGCATCTCTTTACATGTCCTACACAAGAAAGTAGAAATTACACACTGGTATTACACACATATTGGCAACACTGAATGACTTTAATCATGCATGAATGCCGCGTCTGCAATTGCACTTCAGTTACCCTGTGATTGGTAATTTTTAAAAACAAAAGACAGCTGTTTCTGACAATTATTCGTTTGTTTCTACCAACAAAATGCGTGTGTTTTTTGGTGCTGTAATTTTGTTGTAGTCGTGCAAGTACCTTGTATAATTTTAACATGACACCAGAGATTGGCAGAACTCTACTCTTGGAAGAGTGATCGAAATTCTCTGGGGAAACTCAAATATGTACTGAAAAGCCGATAGAGATTCTAAGTTTAAAAAAGGTTTAAAAAGGCCAACACCTCGGAACTTGGTTAGTGTAATAACAGGACATACAGAGTTAAGAAGTCAAGAGAACGATAATGAAACTCTGGAACACTACTTGTGTCACTGTCCAGCATTCAGTCAAATTAGAAGACAAATCTTCCATTTGGAAAATATACCACATATAGAACATCTTAGGAGTTCAGACTGGAAAAACATGAGAAAGTATATTGAGGAGACTAAGTTCCTAGTTTGGTTAAGTTTAATAGGTTTTCATGGTTTTTTAATGGTTATCTCTCCAATATTTCTTATCAAGAGCGCACAACATGCTATAATACTCGTAGTCGGAAACGACTGCGTCAATTATATCTGCCCCTCTTTCAACCTAACCTAACTTGGGCCGATACCAATTTACATGAGAGCCGATGCATTCCAAAAAAAATCATTAATATTGATTTTGGGACTGGCGGCGCCATTGACTCATTTCACATTGGACATTTCGCACGAGCGATTGGAAGTCATGGTCATCTCACGTAGAGGTGAGTGATGTGAATTCGTTAGACTTGTTTTTTTTTTTTTTTTTTGTAAGACGCAGATCCATGCTAGTAAGTCACAAACCACAGTGGCCCTCGAAGCCAACATAACCCATGCAATCGGCCAAATTTAGCCTAATTGATGCACCAGAGGCATGCAGAAATTTAACATTTCGAAGGCGCGCCTCTTAACAAAGCAGCAGTGGACCAGAGAAACAAGTCGATCGGCTCGAAGCCGACGGCGCACCGCCGCCGGTTATTTTTCTGTTTATCCCGCCGCCGCCGATTGTATCGGCTCGCATCGGCTCAAAATGAGCTGAAATTTTATTTGTTCAAGGAGACAAATTTCGGAGAAAAATTATGAAAATTTTCAATTTCTAATTTTCTCATTAAATTTTCATATGTTTATATTAGCCGCCGAAAATTCTCTCGGCGCGCCGCCGCCGGTTACAAAACTGCTGCGCCGCCGCCGCCGATAATTTTGCCTCGACTTGTTTCTCTGCAGTGGTCATTTGCACGATGTTATATTCCATACATAGTTAATGGCAACGAGAGGCCATTATTCGTTTTATTTAAATTTCAAACAGGAAGCGTTTAATGAAATTTCTATACATTTTAGCATTTTCCATTTTACCGCTTAATGATTTATCTCATAAGATCTTGTCTCAACACAAACAGCAACAACTAGGCCACAAACTACTCGTAATAACAATATCATCGATTTAAATTAACTTAAATATTTAATTTCCTTGCAAGACAGCCACTAGTTAGTTCATAAAATCTGGGTTAATTCTGTCATCAAAACATCCTTGCAAGACACAATTGGTGTCAAGTCGCAAAGGAAATTCAGTGATAATAAAGTACGACAAAAAGAACCATTTTTGAAATAATAAAATAAAAGAGTAAAAATTGAAAGCACAACAGCAGCACAAGATCAAAAAAAAAAAAAAAAAACGTACTTGCAGTTTCGGAAAAAATATACGAGTATAAATAAAAACTGAAGTAAATTTTTAGCACACAAACATTCAAGACACCACGTACCATGTTAGACTGCAAGGCGATAAAGTTACAATAATTTAAGTTAAATGCGAATGAAGAAATGCAATATATTTATATACAAAAATAAAGAGCCTACAGCGAGCATGGATGTGTATTAAGTCAAACACAGCAGGCTTCAGCAGTGGCAACAGGCATTAAATAAACTACACTCGATGCAACAAGAGCAGCTACGAATAATCTTACTCATGTTCGTAACTATAACCAACAAGACAACCTACATTTTGCTGTGCTCTAAAGATATTGGTTTGGATGTGTGTTTGAGTCTGGGTTTTAAGCCAATACTATTGCACAGTGGCATCGATCGTAGTAAAATTATAAGAAAGAAACATATTCACCCCTATCGTGAATAAAATGTGGAATTTTTGTTCCCGTGAGATTTTCATTCCCCATGAAGGGAAATTTGCTATCGGGAACTTCATGGGAACGTTTGTTCCCGCTATCAATTCGTAGTGAATGTAAAAAACGAGAAGAAGATTTGTAAAGCTTAAAAATTAATTGAAAACCAGACAAATTTATGTTTGATGGTAAGAAATACACAAATTTTTTGTTTCAAATGCAATGTTTTTAAATGTGAATTAGTGTTTTTAAATATTTTAGGTGCCGAGGAAAAAAATTCTCAGCATGCCATCGCCATAAAATTTACTGCATGTGAACCAAAGATATTCATATTCAAAAAAACAGGCGTTGTTCGGAGTTATTGTTATTAATCGTGGACATTATTCACTGATATTGTCCTAAAAATAATTATTTATAACTTTTAATATTTAATTGGAGGTTTAAACATGAAATTACGCGATGTATTTATTCAGTTCGCTTGCAAAAATAAAGTGAACAAAACTAAGGGAAAAATTAAAAATGCATATGAAAAATATTATTCACGATAAGGGGAATCAAAAAAAAGGAACAGATTTCTGGGGAAAAATTATTCACGATTGCAATTTGGAGAAAAGGGAAAATATTTTGAGGGAAAAGCTGTTCACGATAAGGGTGATTATAGAAAGAACAGCTCCTCATATTTGTATCGTAAAT
Source organism: Nowickia ferox (assembly GCA_936439885.1). Taxonomy (NCBI): domain Eukaryota; kingdom Metazoa; phylum Arthropoda; class Insecta; order Diptera; family Tachinidae; genus Nowickia; species Nowickia ferox. The sequence goes on along the minus strand of OW387024.1, from coordinate 111,945,006 downwards.
TACATATTTGGTTCGCATGTTTTTGTTTTTTAAATATCTAGAAATTAAATTTCTTGCTTAAACATTATTATTAGTTTCAAATTATTATTGCTTATGTAAATCAGACCAGGGCTCTGGTTGTCGCTTTCGATAACGAGCTGTTTGGATCACGTTTTTTCAGCTTGAGATTGTGGCATTCGATATCGAACCTTATTATTACACTGTTCGATAGCGAATGCCTTAATCATAAACTGAAAAAACGTCATGGCATATAACGAGCTGTATCGAAAACGACGATTAGACCCCCAGTAATTTTATATATCGCTCATTTACTTCAAAAACATCATAACTCAAAAAAAAACTAGTTTTACAGAAAACGAGTTTAGAATTTTCAATTTGCACACTCACAACTTAAGGCAAATATTGATTTTATTTCAAGAGCTGAGTAAACAAGATATTTGTATCGTGAATCTCCCGTGAAATTTTTTGCCCGCTAGCAGTCCCAGTGAATGTAAAAAAGGGAAGAACATTTGTAAAGCTTAAAAATTAATTGAAAACCAAACAAATTTAAGTCTAATAATAAGAAATGCACAAATTTTAGGTACCAAATGAAATGTCGCCTGCTAAAATAAAGTGAACAACATCAAGGGAAAAGTGAAAAAATCCCTGTGAAAAATATTAGTTATGATAAGGAAAACATTTCTAGGGAAAAATTAGGCACGATTGCAATTTGATGAAAAGGGGAAATATTTCGAGGGAAAAATGTTAACTATAGAAATGAATATGAATAATCATATGAGAATCAATACTGCATTATTAACTGAAAAATCGCATATATTGAGTTACGACGTTGTTGAAGTAAATGAACTATATGTATGTATATTAACTTATATTTTGTGAACGGCCCCACTATGCATTGAAATATTGCCACGCAAAGAAAAAAGAAGAATCTATTGATTCATTGTAATCTTTTTTTTTCTTTCTTCTTAAATATCGTCAGATCTAATAAATGCTGCTATTTTTTTTTTCTTCCTATTTTCGATGTTTGGTTTTACTTTGTTGTGTGCAACCAACAATTTATAAGTCTCTTGTGTATGTTTTGAAGGAGGAAGTCATAAGCATCGTTGTTTTGTCCTCATCATAATCGTCATCGCCATCGCCGTTCATCTGCAACATCAGACGACGGCAGCCGCAGCAAAATGCAACCGAAACAACAGTCTCATTATTTAAAACGAATGTGAGTTTTACGCTTTCTTTTTCAATAAATAAATTCTAAAAGACCAAATTGCCAACCACCACCACCGGAGTTTGTATTATTATTTTTAATGAATTTGAGCACCCTACAAGAGGATACAAAAAAATCGCGCGTGGAATATATTCACGAGTCACAATAAAGTGCTGCAGGGATTTTTAATGTCAAATTGTATAGGAAATCGGTTTAAAAAAAATTCTGTTGAATTTTTTTTTTTCTATATAAATATTTATACTGGCTTCATGTCGACTTTTCATTAGCATATGGGTAATTCCATGAGAAAGGTCAATCAAAAAAAAAAAAAAAATTTTTTTAAGAAATTAAGAAAAATCATTCCGAATTTTTTAAATAAAATCTTTTTTTATTTAAACAATTTGCTTATTTTATCTCAATTTATAAATGAAAATGTAGAGCAAATTTCCGGTTGGTCCGCATGTTATCGTACTGTTGTTACGAGTATCAGGGAGCCCTTGATTTTCTTTTTTTAAGAGAAGTAACACTCAGGCAATGAATGCCTACTACTATTACTAGGTGTTGCCTTCTTTAGGAAAGTGATAGCAATAGAGTAGACAGGTGGTGAAGCAAGAGATAGGGGAAAGCTTCATTATTTTACAACTCTGCTTTTTATTTGCACGTTTTTAATAATGCTGTATGGCAGCGCCTCTGGTGTTGATGAGGCGTATTACATTTTTTTTGAAGCTATGCTTAGTAGCAATTTTATTAGTTATTTTACTTCGCCGATGATTCTGCTACATAACGAAGGAGGACGCTCAGATGTTACATTAGGATTAGTATGTGCTGAAGCCGGTATAGTTCAGTGACCAGTGACTTTGCCTTCATTACTTGAACTTTCCTACAACAACTGATTGATTGAGCCAATCTCTTTCTCTACAGATATCCCATCAGAGACTTCAGCCAGATTATAGTAGGCAGGGTGTTCAAGGTTCTACTTTAATTGATCCAAGTACTCGGCCTGCTGCAATATTTTAAAAGTCGATTCATTCGATTCCTTTCAAAATGAATCTCGGTTATTGTTATTTTTTTTTATTTTTATTTTTTCCTATTGCCTGACTAAATGATGATCAATATGTATTGGATGTGTGGCTCGTGGTGATGATGGCGGCGGTGCTGTGCTGTGCTGTTGGTTTTAAGCTTTAATACTTAAATAATGTTGTGGCAATTGCTATTTAAGAAAATACCTCCTTCTACGAAAGTAAATAGCAAGAAAATAGGAAAAACTTATTGTTTATAACTTATGAAATGGAAAACTTAAAATAAATTTGCCACAGTCTTCAAGCAAAGAAAACAGCGAATGTTCGGCCCTGTTCTGTAAATCGAATCCGAGTAAATTTCTCGTTTTCAAAAAATTAATAATGGTGCTGCAGACATTTAAAATCATACACTATAATGTTCATTCAGATATGATATTTGAGAATTTATATAATAAAAAAATTTAAAAAAATATTGCTATTGTCGGAGTAAGTTTTCTAAAATTGTGCAATTTGAAATTTTTAATTTTTTTAAACAAACACAACCCTTCAAAGCGATTAGCTTGTCTGCAGAAAACACCCAGGGTCTATGGTGGGAATCGAACCCACGACCTCTGGACTGAGCATCGCTACCACTCAGCCACAGGGGCACCCTGTCGTTCGTTCGATCGTTTTACAGAACAGGGCCGATTATTAGATTTTATTTAATAATGGATTGCTGCTGCAACTCTGCACCGCACGATGCAACAAACAAATCATACATAAATGAAAAAGAAAATCAACAAAAAATAAACATTTAAGAAAATCACTAGCGAAACAAAACGAATCAAAAAAAAAAAAAAATTAAAGAAAATAAACCAACCGGCCACTGTTTTGATTTAGAATCTGAAAGTTGTTGAAGCAACAACTTTTACTTAAAAATCTATGAAAAACAAAAACCAAGCACGAATAAACCAAAGAGATGATGCTAAACCAACAGATCAAGAACACTAGATAATAAAATAAAAATCATAAATTTTCCAAAAAAAAAAAAAAAAAAAAATAATGCTCATTACAAACAATTCTGAATGCGAAATGTTACAGCTGGCACAACTTGGCCAATATATTTGCTTAATAAAAAGGAAATTACTATTTTGATAAATTAATTTACATTTAACTTTTCTTGCTACGACTATTTTCAATTATTCCAATTTATGAAAATCAAATCATCAAATTCAATCAATAATTATTTGTCAAATACAAATACACTTCAAATATGGAAAGAAATAAAAATCTTCTTGTGGTGGGTGGTGAAAGTTTTGAACGAAACATTGTTGTTGGTTGCTAAGTTGCGGCTTGTCAGCTGCTGCTGCTGCTGCTGCTGATTATTTCTCATTCATTGATTTTCCTGTTGTTATAAGTTATTGTTATTGTTCCTTGCAGTTGTCTTAACAGCAACCAGCCACTCGATCAATTCCACATTAAAGAGTCTAAAGTAACTGATGTGTGGCATGTATCGTCGAACAAATGTACAAATGTGTTAAAAAGTACACTGCAACACTATCTCCTTCCCCAAAAACCCCAACAAACATCTCGCTTTGACATGAAACTCACACATTAATTAATGATTTTTTTTATTATTATTATTATTATTATTGTTTTTGCCGTTGTTCGATTCCTTTTAAATTTGATTTCCAATTGATTTTTAAAGATATTTAACTCGCATTTATTTGAAAAATAAAAACCGTTAAAATCATTATTTTTCAATCTAAAAAAAAAAACGTGAATGTACGAGTTCATTAAAGAAAATGTGAATTCAATAGTAGAAGTCAAATGCACTTCACTTTAATAAATATTAATTGTTTTTTTTTTTAAAGCACGACTACTTTTTTTTTTACTGTTGGGAAAAGAAAAGAAGCTTTTTTTTGAATTTGTAACAAAAGTAATCGTACACCAAAGGTGGTATAGCTATAGCTGTGTTCACTAATTATAACCAGAGAAAGGAACGGAACATTTCCACTTTAGACGTTTAGAATTAAAACTGACAATTGGCGATTTTTGGAATTTTCGCTTTAAATAGAAATTTATCAATCAAAATTGAAAACCGTGATATGAGCATATAATTTGTCATAGAAATTTACTGTGTAATTCTTGAAACAATTACGGCATTTTTGCTGCAAACTTTAGGTTTTGAATTACGGATATAAAGGGTAATTTTTTTAGCAACTTTCTTTTTGAGAACTCCGCTGTTTTTGGGAACTCAGCTGTTTTCGTGTATCATGTTACTGTTAGACATGTGCAGTTTTGGTCTATAGTTTAGCCATGAATCGACTTGCAGGTTATTAAATTTTATTATCAAAATTCATGCTCGGTTAAGAAAGTGCATCATGCACTTCTTCCATTTTATGGTCAGTTTGGGCAACATTCTGAGGCGGCTATTCGGAATCTTGTGACTAAGTTTCGCACCAAAATTACATTATTGAGCAGTAAACCACCAACACGGATACATAGAAAGCGGACAGACGAAAATCTCGCAGCTGTATCCGCCAGTCTTATTGATGACCGTGGATTATCGAGTCGGCGCCATTCGCAGCAATTGGGTCTCTGTTACTTTTTTTTTGTTTTTGCCCAAAATAGAAGAGCTGGACTTGGCTGACATGTGGTTTCAGCAAGACTTTGCCACATGTCACTCTCCACGCAAAACAATGACCCAATTGAGAGGCGAGTTCGATGAACAGTTTATTTCACGTTTGGGGACGTTCAATTGACCATCTAGATCACGCGATTTAATGCCTTAAGACTATTTATTGTGAAGCCGCAACGGTTGACGCATTAAAAGACAATATTGAAGAATTTAATCGGGAGATACCGGCCGACATATTGGAGAGAGTATGCCAACATGGGACCCAGCGTATGAACCATTTCAGGCGTAGCCGCGGGCAACTTGTACATTAAATCATCTTTGAACATTGAATTATATAGATCGTTCTACCGACTTAAATAAAGATTTCATATATTTCTCTAAATCTTAGGTGTTTTAGAAATCAAATCCGAAAGCACTTGAAAGCCAGAGAATGACAATTTGTACTCAAAAAAAAAAAAAAAAATATACATAAGTATAATAGTCTTGATTTTAGTAGCTGCTTATAATCATAATTGTAGCGCAAACAATTCGTACGCTCGCACATTTTGTTTTAAGCAAAATATGACTGGAAATAACCAACACCCAATTTGTTTTCAGTTATCCGATTTTTTCTCTAAAACGTAGTTCGGATTACTGAAATTTGTTACAGTTAAGCGTACTGCTTAAAATCAGTAACCATACACATGCACTAAAGCGAAGTAAGTTTGGTTTGATATTTTCAGTAAAGCGATGTTTCGCTAAAGCGAAGTGCATAAGACTAGCTGCGTTTAAAATCAGTGCGGGAATTTGTATCGCTTTCAGTAATCCGATTTTTTTCAGTAAAGCGTGTTGCGCTAAAGCGGATTCGAGTGTATAATCGGTTCCAACATACAAGAGCATCTTTATTTCGTTTATGCGAAAAATTAAAATACTCTACAACTAAAAATAAAAAGGCACTCCAGTATCAAACGCATTCGCTCTCTCTCTCTCTCTCTCTGGTAATTACAGTCTGGATATTTAATAGTATAAGCATGCTCAGACTATGGATATTTAATGGGAATAAAATATACTCATGGTACTCGCGATATATATTCATCATTCGTCACCGTTTGTTTGTGTTTTGTTGATTTTTATTTATGAATGGATGTGTTGGTATTTTATATCAATGCGCCACGGTATACATACATTTGCGTATATAAAAATGTGTAGGTGTGTGTGTGTAAATAAAATAGCCCTGTATATACGCATGTATAGCAGATTAATAGTCGAGAGTATTTTTATACTCATGCGTGTAATTTAAGCTTACAGAGTCTATAAATTTAAGTTGTTGTCGCTTGTGCTGCGTAATTTAGAAAATGTGTATAAACATGTATTATTGTATATTAATAGTTATACGCAGTCATTTTAAAATTAATGCGTATGTTTGGATATGAGCGTGGTTTTCATTTCTAGCTGTACGCATTCATAGTTATTTGATGGCCGATACTCAAAGAGTGCTAAAACGATACTTTTGTCATTCTCTGGTCCTAAAAATTTATCAAAAAGTTTTACCTTATAATTTAAAGAATAATTACCAATTGTCGCTTGAATTCAAATTTCAAAATTCAGGATATATGGCAGATTGACATGTCCTTGCACAGATTGAAACAGAATTCACCAGAGAATTTAAGAATATAATTCTAGAAATAGTTCAAAAAAATTTGTCTACTTTCTGATTATAGGTCTGTTCGTATATGCATCACTGCTCTGCATCATATTTGAGCAAACTTTTATTTGAAATGCAATACAAGTTCTCTGATCATCTTTTTCAGTAGTAGCCATGTTTGTACCTCATATTTGACATTTATTTGTGTATTATCTACTTTATTGAAGTAATTTAGGACATTTCAATTTCCATTTGCAGCGCAGTGATGCATTTACGAACATGCCCTATACTTATAGCTGGAATTAAATTTTTGAGTTTAAGGGTGTATGAGAGATAGACATGTCCTTGAAACGATTTGAATGAAATTCAGCACATGCTTCACTATATCTGTGGCAAAAAGGAAAAAGTGTTTAAGTCGAGATAAGCTGATTTTGAGCTAAAATAGTACCTCCGTAATCTGCATATTTGAAAATACCACAGGTCAAAATCTCAATTAGTTTGTGTGATTTTTCAGGAAGTTGTAGCAGTGTGACTTGCGACTACTTTTTTTTATACTTCTAATCTCATTTGGAATTACAGCTTAATTTAGGTTATACTTTGCTATATTTCAACTTAAGTGTATTACTATTAAAGTGTGTAGAACGATTTTTGCTTAAAGAAAATTTAAGGTTAACGCAAAATCTCTCAGTTTAACTGTAAAAGAAATAAATTTCTGAAAATCGACATGAACAGTTGAAAGTGCTCTCCTGCAAAACAGTAAAATATGACTTAAGCACTTTTTGCTTATTGCGACAGAAATATTGAAACATGTCTGAGTTAGTGTTGAGCGATACTGTGATTTTTTTAATAATGTTGCTCCTTGTGCACGTGATTTCTAAATCGCTGTTCTTTTAAACTGTGATTGTGATCACAGTTTAGCAGTATTTTATTTGTAGCAGTTCTGTTATTTTGACAAAATCTAATAAGAAGAGCAGCAGTGAAATTAAACAGTGACTGTGATGACGGTTTAACACATTTCAGCTCTTCTGCTTTAAAAGTATTTATTAGTATTGGTATTCTGATAAATGCTAATAAGAAGAGCGACAAGAACAAACAGTTAGCAATCAACCCCATCCAAATATTGAGAATTGTCGTATGAGAGTCAGAGAGACAGTAAAATTGCAAATACAAAAATGTGAGAGCTATACATAGTTGCCCAGGGATGCGAAATCAGATTTACAAATTGTACTAATTTTCAAGAAAAATTGTACTTTTTTCGGTACGATTGTACCAAATTCCTTAGTTTTATTTATTTTTTAATACTTTTATTACATTAATTAACTAAAAAGGCTCGCATAGTTTATGTGTAAAAACTTAACAATTGACAAAAATGCACTTTGAAGTTCAATTATTATAATATTATTAATTAATACTATTAAACAAAAATAGACTATTAGTTGCTGAGATCTGAATATAAAAGTAACATTTAGGATATACTTTTCCATCCTTTGTTTTGATTCAATTGGAGACAGTCGATGCAAATAGTCGCGTTCTCTCCTTCGTACGGAAATACATTTTTCACATTTGCAGATGAATTTGGAATATATAATATTCCTCCAACAATTTTTTGAAATATCGGAAAACATCGCTTAATTTACCTATTTTTTCATTTCTAATACCTTCGAGCAAAAGGTACATACATACATATGCTGTCGTTTCTTAAGGACTTAATAACTTCTACAATGTAGAATCTACATCAACCAGCGCTCGAAACTAGTTACTTATAGATTCAATACTTTTAATGCTATTTGTGGCATGTAATATAATAGCAAAAAATTCAATAGTGCTAAATTGGTCATTGGGGTGCTACGGTACATTTGGCATTCAAATAGTACTAAAAATGGTACAATTGTATCAACTTTTCCATCTGACATTTGACACGATTAGACGATTTTTTCTCCACAAACGGTGAACTTATAAATACAAATAAATTCATGTGGTAGCTTTATTTACTGTAAAGTAATCATGCAAGAGCATTCACACTTTGCATGAAAGAACTACATTTGCAAAACCTGTTACTTCATAAATTCAGTCACAGTTGTGATTAGTGATTTTTAAATCGCTGTGAAAAAGTAACGGGTTTCGAAAAATAGCTCATCACTAGTCTGAGTGCAAGCACAGATGTGGAAAATTTGCTATGAATCATGAATCCCTTCATCTTGTTTATAAGTATATTTATTTGAACCTTAAAACATAATTTACATTTATTTCGTGAAGATGCTTAAAAGTTTATTACAATTTCTTTTATTATTGCTGGGACAATTTACCTAAAGCGGATTTCGTTCCAGTTTTTAAGCTTGAAAAATATTGTGTCATGTACTACATTAAAACAAAAACAAAAACAAAACCAAATTGTTTATGTTTATGTCTTCCACTCGAAGCTAACTAACATTTCCCAAGTGCGTATGTTATCTCGTGGCTAAAGGTATTCATCATCATTGAACATCAAGCAGGCAGGCAAGGCAGTCAAGTCAGTCTGTCGCGTCCCTTGTTACAAAATCACCAGAAAGAACACTTAAAAAAAAATTACCTTTTAAGACTGAGTTGCGTCTACCTTTTTCTGGCTTTCTTTGGCAAATGGCTAATTATACTGTCTATTTATTATGTTTTAAATATATTTTGACATTTTGACAGCTTTTGTTGCTTAAATCTTTTTTTTTTTAGGTAAAACTTTCTTTTCAAGAAAATTAAATAAATAAAAAAAAAATAAAATCAATTTTTAAATACTTGAAAAGCTCTCTAGGTGTGTGATATTTTCATGTTGCATTTTTTTATTACATTGTTTGGGTTGTTTTTACCAGAAGATTAAACCTCGTAAGTGTCTAGTGTTGTTTACTTTGATGGTTTTATTGGATAAAAGAAAAATTAAAAACTATAATTTATTGTAATAATATGTTGTAAAATTTACATAAATGTGTTTGTCGTTTTAATGCTGATGTTGTAAATTAATAAATGTGGAACCCCCATATGAAAATTTAAATTTTAAAGCGTCATTATTTTTTTATTTTTTATTATTGTTGTTATCAATTTGTGTGTTAAGAAAATTGTTTTGTGGCTTAAACAAATTAATAACATTTGAGATCATTAAGAAGAAAAAAAAAAGTTAATTCCTAGAATAAGCAACACCTAAACTTTTAAAGCTTCTTTCTTACATTTACTTTGTTTGTATCTGCATCCAAAGTGTTAATTTGTTGCAAGTTCAAATTACCTTAAGCATTCTAATTTTGCAACTCTTCTTGAATGGAAGAAATTCGTGGTTACTTCTTTGCATGGTTGTGTATTATTAAACAAAAAAAGAAACTTTCCGTATGTGATTTTTTCTTTCATTTTTATTTATTTATTTATTTATTATTTTTGCTAAATGTTTAGCACTTTTTATTTATTCACAATAAATTTATTCTTTTGCCGCCGGTTAAAGAAGCTTTAAATGAATAATCTGCATTAAGCCTGATACTCTGTTCAACATTTCACGTGAAATGCTGTCAAAATACATATAAAAAAAATTGGCACAAATTGTTCATGGAAAAATGTTGCAGAAATAGTACTCTATTATCTTGGGAAAAACGTATGAAATGTATCTTCAACATTTTGGGGGCTATTCTGGAAAACGCGTCGAAAAAGTGAAACTTTACATTAAAATAAAAACAAATTTTCAAAAATTGTTTTTGTTTGCCATACATTTCTAAAATGAAATAAACGTGAGAATTTCAAAGCGTTTCTCTCTCTTTTAAAAACGGTTAATTTTGTATGCGAAACAAAAACAATTTTTTTTACATTTACACAGTTTTGTTTTTGTTTTGCATGTAACTTTCACCAAGTCGACGCGTATTCCAGAATAGCCCCCTTTAAGTTTTCATGCGAAATAAGATAGGTGGCACTTATTTCGTGTGGAATTTACAACAAACACATGGGGAGTTTTTAAAAACATAAGAAATCGTAGCATAGTTTCAGGTCTAGTTAATATTATTTACATGTCAAATTTTTCGTATGAAATAATCAATGTTGCTCAACATTTTTCACAAATTTCAACAGAGTACTAGGCTTTAGAGCAAACATAATTTGTTTAACAACAATGCAGATCCCAATATGTAGATCCCTTGCTTTGTTTATAACATTTAGATTTAACATTATCAACATGTTGCGTCAACTTAGCAGTTATGTTAAGTGTTAAAATAAATTAAACATGTTAACTGACAGAACAAGCAGCAACAAGAAGATTTTGTAAACACTTGGGATCTTCTTTTTTTTTTTTTAGTTGTTGTAGTCGATTTTAAATCAATGTAAAGCAGTTGATCTAATGACGCAATTCATTCGTTATGTTTAAACTCAAAAAGTTTTAAAATGTTTGATTGAAGATCTTAAGATATGTAACCTGATCTTCGAATTGTTAAAACTACAATGACACCCACTTCAGCTTAACAGCTGTCACAGTTCTGCCCAAGCAATCTACATGTCTACATGTAAATATTTCTCGAATTATGTAATTTTGGTCAAAAGTTGTGATTGAAGGCCATATCCCTCATTTACAACAACAATGTCATAACTCAAAGAATGGAATTTGGAATTTCATTCTTGAGAACAAATACAATTTTTATGTTTTTATGTTAAGTGCTGCGTGTAAATTGAAAATTTTGAACTCGTTTTGTGTGCTACAAGTTTTTTTTTTTTTTTTTTGAGTTATGACTTTGTTGAAGTAAGTGAGCGATAGGTTTCGTTTTAAGTATAAAACTGTAATTTATTAAAAATATGTCTACAGATGTATAAAACCTAAATATTATTTATATTCCCTTCATACAAATTAATTGTTACATCTTTTGTCTAGAAAGAAACTATAAATCTTTAAAATTATACAAAATTTAATACGCTTTCAGAATATTAGCATTTGCCGCCGATGTTTTATTTAGAGGTATAGAACTTTGAGTTGAAAGAACAAAATCGTTTTTTTTTCTGAACGAATGTCTCCAAAAATAAAAAGGCAAATGGGACTTATAATTTTCGAAGTCAGCTGTTTTCATTGCAGTAATTTTATCTGATTTGAAAATTTTCTAAACATTTTTAAAAATGGGAAACAACGGATAGACAAAATAAACCAATTATGCATAACGATTCTTCGAAAGTTTCTTCCCTTATCCCATTCCTGCTATTATGAGTCAAAATTTCCCCAGGAAAAAACTCACTGGGAAAAAAATTAAGTAATTCTAAATATGAGGGATAGGGAAAGTTTTTAAGAGTTTTCTCCCCAAACATTTTGTAGGGAATTTAATGTAAAATTTCTTAAATCAAATTAATAAATGTTGTAAAACATTGGTAGAAACATATATTTAGAGCAAAAAGTTTATATACGTGCTGGAATGCTATAATTCCCTCTTATCTCAAGGCCCAGGCACATAGAATCCGTAATATATGTTAAGCTTCACCTTATTTAACTGACATGAACGTAACAACGGAGAAGGTTGGCACAATGAGTACTTTATTGATGGAAGCGTTTGAACAGCTTCAATATATTGGGTGTTTTTTATTGAGGTATAGAACTTTAAGTTGGCATCACTTTTTTAACTGGCGGCCATTTTGTCAGCTGTCAAGTGATTAATATTTAGTTTGGTTTGCCATTTCATTATGAACATGTTGACAAAAGAACAACGCTTGCAAATCGTGCAAATTTATTTCGAAAATAATGGTTCAGTTCGCGAAGTTTACCGCAAGCTCCGTCCATTTTATGGTCGACATAATCGTCCATCAGAGCAATTAATTCGGTTAACCATGGATCGTTTTCGCACTACGTTTACTCTATGTGATAATACGCATCCGCAGAGACGTCGAACAGTGCGCACCGAAGAAACAATTGCCGCTGTAGAGCAAAGTGTTGAAGAGGACCCGAATGAATCGATTCGCCACCGTGCACAGCCATTAACGTGTTGTTGTTTTGTTCCCGAATTGGATGGCATGAATGTGGATGAGTTGTGGTTCCAACAAAACGGCGCTACATGCCACACAGCGCACGTCACAATCGATTTATTGAAGGAAACATTCGATGAGCGCATAATTTCGCGGAATGGACCTGTCAATTGGCCACCAAGATCGTGTGATTTGACACCATTGGATTATTTTCTTTGGGGATATGTGAAGTCGCTCGTCTACGCCAACAAACCAGAAACGTTAGGGGACTTGGAAGCCAACATTCGTGGCGTTATTGCCAACATACGGCCCCATATGCTCGAAAAAGTGGTTGAAAATTGGACCTGTAGAATTGGCTTTATTCGAGCCAGCCGCGGCGGCCACATGCCCGAAATCATATTTAAACGTTAATGGCATAAAATTATCCTTCCAATAAAGCCAAATTGATGGACATTAAAACGATTTTCTTGTGTTTTATTTCAATTCTAAGTTCTATACCACTAAAAAAACACCCTGTATTAGTGCTCCATTGTATTTATTAAACTAAACTTTTTTTTATTTCTTTTGTTTTATTTTATTTTATTTTTGCTGCCACAAAACACAAAAACATAAATCAAAACATACCAAACTACTCAACGTACTCAAAAAGATAAATGTTGCCCAATTTTTGTACTTTGCGTTGACGGGCACGTTCTGAATGTAAGAGACCTCATAATAAACCGTGTATTTCAACTTGGCTGCCAGTTGAAATTGGCGAAGTTTAACGCATGACGAATTCTATGTGCCTGGACCTTTAGGCATTTTTATCCAAGCACATTCAAGCACATTCAAAAATATGAACTACTTCTGCCTTCAGAAAAAAAAATACTAAAACACTCAATTTTTCACGCCTCCTTTAAGTTCATATAATGTGTAAATGGAAGATTTGTTTCCCTCTAATATCAAGAACGATATGAAATTATAACATTTACAATTTCCTTTGTACACACAATCATTGGAAATTTAATCCATTCGCATCTGCACCTGGCTCAGTATTATCTCCACTTTCTCAGCATAAACTTATTCCGCGTACTTGTGAATGGTTACGCTGTGTATTTTATTTTTTATTTAAGCAAAAACTGATATTTTCATTAACACAATCACCCCTATCGTGAAATTTTTTTCCCTCGAATTTTTTTTCCTTTTTCACAAAATTTGATTCCCCTTATCATGAATATTTTTTTTTCACTTTTCCCTTGGTTTTGTTCACTTTATTTTTGCAGGCGAACTGAATTATGAATCCAATAATTTCGATATTTTCTTTCGAATTATATATTAAAAGTTATAAATATTTATTTTTAGGACAAGCTGAGTAAGTAAAGTTCATGATTCTTAACAATAATTCCCTGCAAACCCTTTTTTCATAGATTAGGAATCGCTTTGGATCACACACAATAAATTTCATGGTGGTGCACCGCGGACCACCGATACCAATACTAAAGAATTTTTTTTCCACTTTAACTTTTAAGTTAAAAAAAAAAATTAATAGAACCCAAATTAATTTTTAAATTTTGTGTATTTCTGATTATTAAACTTAAATTTGTCTGATTTTCAATTAATTTTTAAGCTTTACAAATTTTCTTCCCTTTTTTACATTCACTGGGACTGATAGCGTGAACAAAATTTCACGGGAGATTCGCGATAGCATTTTTCCCTTCGAGGGGCATACAAATTTCACGTGCACAAAAATTCAACTTGTTATTCACGATAGGGGTGAATATCTTATTACCAAATAAAATTATTAATTTTTTTTTTTATTATTAAATTTCTATTACTGATCTCTTGCGTTAGTACAGAATGAAATGTAAACATTAAACAGCTGATCCCGATTTTGATCTCTCCCGTAGTTGCTTATTCCCCGGGTGTTTAGAACAGAAGGATTTTTCCCCTGAAACAAATGATAGTAAAGAGAAAAAACTCCCCGGAAAAATATATTATTTGGCTGAAAATATTTCTGGGGAATTGTTATTCAGAATCTGGCAGATCGGCTGGATTGGGAAAGGCTAATTTTCGATGGTTTAGAACAAGGGTGAATATTTTCGGGTGAAATCCGAAATCAACAGCAATATAATACTTACTTAGCTGTGAGCGCGTTTTGCAAATTTATCCACATCTTGCCCGACCATTGCACAGTGGTCGAAAAGGCTCATTTAGCGGCGTTTAATTAATAGCGCTTAGGGAATTTTTTTTTGTTTGTGTAATATTTTTTTTTTGTTGAAAATATATTAATCTACAATGTTAAACAAAAAAAAAAAATTATTTTTAAATATAAAATTAGATTTTTTTTGTGAAAGTTGAAATTTTTTTTCATATTTACGATATTTTTTATTTCATTCAGGAAAACATTATAAAGTTAATATATTCTTTTAAGCTAAACAACAATTTTTATTTATTTCAGTGCTATATATTGTTAATAAAACGACATATGTATATATAGGTACAGTTGTGTTGGAAATAATAGGCTTAAACATTCATTGTGCCTAAAAAAATAATTAACCAATCACATTGCGCGAACGGGCATGTCATATTGGACGATTCACAACAACAATAATCCAAATTAATAAACAGAAAAAGAATTATACCGAACACGATCGAATCCCAAAAGTTGCACTCCATCACACAATAGCATATAACACTTTAAACACCCTATCACAAATGCCAACTTCTACAATTCACTACTACTAAACTAGATACACACAGGTCACAAACATTTATTTTTTAGTTAATACATACCTTTGTCTTTCAATTACAACTTTTAGGCTCAAAATTGATAAACAATTGACTTAAAGGTGTCAAAAAGCACGTAATGAGTAATTAGGCGCCAAATTCCTTAAATGCACGTGCTGCAGCAAATGTTGTGTTTGACTGCTAACAGCTGAGCGAATATTGAAAGCAAAATAAAAGTAAAAACGCAGAGTTGCTCAGAAAAGTATCGGTAATCCATACAATGCAAAACATTTATCGATTTTAAACATTTAGTTTTTGACTTAAGCGCAGCTAGATCAGTTATTTCGATCAGGGTGCGTTGGTTGTCGGCCTACTCATGATGAATTGGTAATCTCTAAAATAAGTACACAACAAGTAGCAGCTGTCGAAATGGCGCACATATCAAACACTATTGTCAAATCAAAGTTCTATACCCCTAAAAAAAACTCGCCTTATATACATACATATATTTATGGCCTGGCCCACGATGTCGACAAGAAAGTTTCTTTCGCTTACTTACATTGAAAACAAAAACAAATTCTCTTATTTTGTTTTTTTTTTTTTTCAATATAAGCAAGCGAAAGAAACTTTCTTGTCGACATCGTGGGCCAGGCTGTTAAAGTTGGCGTCACCCATATGCAGGTTTTTTTTTGTAAGTTTTTTTAGTATCGATAATTATTTTTATATTTTTGACAATATTAATTGCGAAATCATTTACATGTGTTTCCAATGACAAATTTGATATTTTTAATTTCCCACACTAATGACAATTAATCTCTCTTATGTTACAACATTTTTGCTAAGAAATATTTATTTTATCTGCAACTTTTTATCTTTGGGTAATGCATATAAACATTGCAGCTAAACAATGTTCTGGCATGTATCTCTGTTTACACGGTGTGTATTTGTCACAAGTAATGTCTTGCTATTCATGTGTTGCAACATGTTTACAATTTGCAACGTTTTATTATACATGCGAGTAAGAGTAGATATGTAGGAATTTTCCTTTAGCACAGGATATTTTTAATTTTATTTTTTATATGTAAATGCAAAAAGTATGCATATGCCTAAATTGCACCCCCCGGGAAATACATACATACATATGCTTTAATGGGATCATGCAACACACTGTACGTGTACATACATACATATGTGCAGCATATGTAGATATAACAAAAAAAAATTCACATTCCTTATGACATAAACATGCAATGTGAATAAAACTTTGCTCTCTCAACAAATTTAGACTAGCAAAACCTGCATACAAGCCGCACAATAAAAATTTCAATGAATTGCAGCAAATAAGAAACAGCAGATAGACCGACAACGAAGAGATACTCAAAACAATGCAAAGCAACATAGAGAAAGAACAACAAAAATGTATCTGCTTGCTGGGTAGATACTTTAGTAACACGCGAACACTTCACATGGAACGTTTACAATAAAAATAAATGCGGACGCGTTCGTTACATTAGAAAACTAAATTTGGTTTTTTATTTTTGTTAAAGAGTTTTTTCATTTCTAAAAAAAATGTGTATTTTTAAATAAAAGTTTTTAAACTAAATCAATTGCTTACTGAATATGGTGCAGTTTTATCTACATATGTATATGAAAAATTTATTTTTTATTTAACAAAATATATAAAAAAAATATAAAACCTTTTTTTACTTACTAAAAGAAAAAGTTTGTGGATAAAATTTATTTTTACAAAAACCTTAAGTGCCCTTTTAGTGCGGAAATAATTAAACTAAAAACGATCTAAACTAGAAAAAGATTTTTTTTTTGAAGATTTGTATATTTGTTCTCTTGTTTGTGAAACAAAATACGAGCAAATTTCTTAATAATTCATAAAAGTTATCAAAAAAAAAAAAAATTAAGAATTAATGAAAGTACACACATATCAAGTGTAGTGCTTAAAACGTACCTTGCATAATTTTAAAAGCCTTGGATTTTTAAAGCTTAAAAAAAGGTATAATAAATTTTAAGAGGAAAGATCAACTTTTATTCTTAATTATTTAAGTAAATTATTTCATAATGGCTTTTTTTATTTGGTTTTTGGTTTTTTGAAAGTAAAAATACATACATACACACATACTTATGTATGTATGTAGGTGCATGCATGCCTATAAATGTAGATATAAATTGTCGGCTTTGCAATAGATAGTCCATATTTACACTATATTCCCCTCGTCTCTCTTTCCTAACAAACTAATCAGCTTAGCAATAAGACTTGCATAGTGTAAATATGGACATATCTACATTAGGTTTTAGCTTATTTATGAATATTTTGTTATTTTTATCATAGAAGCCATTTTTGGGTAGGCGCTTATGTAGGACGCCTTAAACTTAAGAAATCCCTTTTCGTTACTCCAGACAATGAAAACCAAACAAATTTCTTTGATATTTACACACAAATACATACATACATAAATTTTCTGATCGAAAATACTTTTTTTTAACATTCCCTTATGACCCAGCCAAAATCTTATTGCTGTACAGCCTGGCACGCTTTAAAATATCCTTGCGATAATAAATACAGACGCCAAACAAAACAAAAATTTTTTTTGGGATTTATCCTAAAAGTGAACATTTTATTTATTGTATGTATAAAGCAAATATGGCGATCACAGAATGTTTGAAGCGGATAAACTTTATTATTCGAAGAGTTTAAATTTTATTAATAAAATCTTTGCATGATTTGATGTCAGGTTTCACTACAACACACGTTGCAAATTGCAAAGACACCAATAAACATTTTACACTAAAAAAGCAAATAAAAAAAAAAAAAAATCTGCTGCATTTAAAAATACATATTTGAAAATTAAACTGCAAACTGTTTTATTACACATACATACATATTCTTGGTGATTCTTCCTCTTGTAGTTTGTTCTTCTTCTTTCCCAACTAAATATACAGTGTTGCCATAAAGGAAAATCCTTCTTACCACCAACTTTTCTTTGAACAGGTTGGTTTGATGAATTTGTAGTAAATTATTTTTTTATTTTAATGAAAATGTTTTTTTTCATTTTATTGAATTTTTACAAATTTTGGTTTATAGTTTTACGAATTCTGTGTTAGCTTTTCTTTCGGTAAAAATATTATTTGATTTTCTGCACTCAGGGAAAAGCTGCAATTTTATAAATAAGAACGAACGCCTCTAAATAATTCAATAAATTTCAATATAATAGAAAAATTACATTAAAATACTTTAAATCAATAACTTTCAACTCCGAGTTAATGTTGATTCGATTTATTGATTGAATTACATTGAATCAATATTGCTTTACAGTCTAAACATATTATTTTAAGACTTTTATTTCATTAAATTCTCAGTTAAGTTGAAATTTAAATTGCAAAATATTGAATTAATAAGAAACATATTAAAATATAAAGGACACCACTTTAAATGAATGTGTAAGCCATATCATATCAATAAGACGACAATACTGTTCTATAAAAGTTCAATATTAATTCAGTGCCGAAAAATATTTTTTCTATATTTAATTCTATATTCAAATTATCGAAATAAATTAATATTGGTTAATATTAAAATAAAAATTTTCAAAATGACTAGACTTTCGTTAATTTTTTTTATTGAATCAATATGGTTTTTATTAATTTTAAATTGTTTTTTCTCTGGGTGTCAATGTAGTAACTGAAACAAAACAAAGTTTTTTTTATAAATAAAATAATTTATTTATAAATAAAATAATAATGAACAACTAAAAATATCGAATTTTCGCTTTAAAAAAATTCCGAACATTACAAACTGCAAATTTTTTAACACTACTTAAACCCAAATCATAAAAAGAATTCCGCGTGAGATTTCTCACTTCTCACATTTCTCTTATTGCGAATAAAAGTTTTACCTTTTTTTTACCAACTGCTGAAGAGGAAATATTAGGAGACAAAAGAATAGGCAAAAGCAAGAACCACGAGAAAAAAAAACATAACCAATTTCTTCCCTGTAATTTTGAAATGAGTTTGCCAAAATATATAAATATTCAAATTTAATGAAAGTTATTACTTTTTAATGCGAAAATCAAAAGAGATTGTCTCAATAATTGCACATGCGTTGATGTATCCCGTGCTAACAGGATTTTTTGTTTGTTTCCTCTGTCACCTTTGGTCTATTTATTCACATTAGGCAGAGTATGTTGGCGGTATTTATTCTAAAAAAAAAGTTATGATTATTAAGATTGTCATGATAACATAGTAAAAAATATGATTTAAGAAATTTATTATTCGACATATTGTCTTAAGTTTATTTTAATTGAAATTTTATTTGCTGGTAGTTAAGCATTGGTGCTTAGCCAAATCATCAGTAGACTTCAAGTATTTTTATTGTTATCCAATGGATTTCTAATTGTATAAAGGTGTAGAAAAATGAAATAGATTCATATCGAATATAAATTATTTGCTGGATTTTGTTAAAGCTTCTAAGCCTACTACGCTTATGTTTCATTTGTGATTTTCCAAAATATTATTGGGGGCTATTCTGGAAAACGCGTCGAAGAAGTGAAACTTTACATTAAAACAAAAACAAATTTTCAAAAATTGTTTTTGTTTGCCATACATTTCTAAAATGAATGAAACGGGTAATTTTGTATGAGAAACAAAAACAATTTTTTTACATTTACACAGTTTTGTTTTTGTTTTGCATGTAACTTTCACTTCTTCGACGCATTTTCCAGAATAGCCCCCTATTATTTGTGAAATCTCAAGTAGTTCTTGAAAGTCTGTGCATAACATAAGAGGTTTGTGACTGTTCAAAATGTTTAATTTTTGTTATTTAATTATTTTAATTTTTGTCTCATTTTATAAGTAAATATTATTGCATTGTTGATTTAAAAATATACTACATATCTTCATTTCCAACTAAGCCAATTGGTGTTATTTTTAAGCGGCTCATCCATTATACAATATTATTGCATATGTTGTTATACATATTATTGTCCTTTCGAGCTATACTATGCAATAAATGGCACAATATTTTCAAAGAAAATATTGCCAAATTTTCCTGACAGTGCAAAAGTAAACAACATTGAACAATGTTGTCACCACATTACACAATTGTCTTGATTGTACAAAAAAAAATCAAAAGTTTTTTGATATTTGCCAATATATTGTGCGACCTTCGAATATGACATACACATTGGCGATATTATTGTACAATACGAAAAATTGCACAATTATATTGCAAGTGGGTGGGCCGCTTTAGAAGCATACTTTTTTTTTACTTTTGAGCGCATATTTTCAAGTTTTTAGTGCATATTGAATGCGCATAAAGCACTCATTATTATAAATAAAATTTTCATGATATAATACAATGTACCCCAATATGATTAAATTTTTCAGACCATAATCAAATTTATCCTAATATAATAGTTCAAAATTTCGTTCCATATTGACTCCATAATTTGCCACTTGAGCAAATGAGATCAAAGCGGTAACGTTGGTATGACTAAAAACGCAAACACACATTCTTATTTGCATTCATACACACACACACACAGCCATACGTGCATATTTTTTATATGCTGCCGACTTTTGTATGTACACATGTATGCATTTGTATATGTAGTTCCAACAACAAAAATCAATAAAAAGCAAAAATTAGGATATCTGATAATACATATATTTTCTTATTTCCCTTATTTCTGTTTATTATACTTAATTTTTTTTTGTTATTATTTCGGTTATTCGTTCATTTGGTTGGAAAAAAAACTCCACCATCATCATTTCTATTTTGAATAAAACTCCAACAACTTAAAGCAAAAACATAAAAATGGCATGATCAACAAGAACACCGCCATTAATAAAAATAAATGAAAAAGAAGAGGGAAAGAACATAATCAGAAAAACAAAATACACCAACAGCACATGTTTGTTTGTTTCTCTGGACTAGAATAAATACAAAAGCAACTGCAGCCACAAAACACAACTGCAGCAATTACGTCCACTGTAAATGTTTATTTGTTGCATTTTCTTTTCATACACTGTTCGGCTTCTACATTAAAGAAAAAAATTTTATTTTTTTTAATGTATGTATATGTGTGTGTGTGAGTTTTAGAGCATCCGCTTGCATTGCAGGATTTATGATTTCGAAAAAAAACAAAGCAAACCAACATTGAGTGCACTTTTGCATTTCTTTTAATTTTTTCTTTCTATTTATGCCGAGAATGGCCAGAATTTATTTAAGTGTGTGTGCGTGTATGCGTGTTTGGTTGTTAATAAGAAAACTGAAATAGTGTTTGTGCGGACTATGTTTTGACTGCGATGACACTAGTTTATTCTGTACATATTCACAATCGTTTATTTTTATTGGATTAATTGAAATAAGAAAATAAAAGCCAAACAAACAGTTCAACTTTTTTTTATCGAAATAATGGATCGCTAGGCGACACACACACACACAAACACTGAAATTTTTTAACTGCCATCAATTGGAACAAAAAGGGGCTTTTTATTACAAACGTTTTTTTTTTGATAACGTCTTCATAAGGAATTATATTATGAACGGTTTGAGAAAATGTTAAATCGTTTAGAAGCCAGTGTCAGTATTCACTATCGGATGTAGTCGTTAGAACTGCCAAGTGTGGCTGCATTTGTGTTATAAAATTGTGACAGGTCGTCAGGCATGTTCTGAAATCACGGTGATTGCAAATCACGAACAATTTTGAAATCACGGAAGTGATTTTTGGGTGTGCTGAAAATCACGAGATTTTTAGTTTTTAGTAGTGATTTTCAGTGTTCTAAATAACAAGCAAAAAGCTTTTATTGTGCTGGCCCAGTTATTTAGTAGTTATTTATGACAATTGTATATTAAATATTAACTAATAGAATTTCATTATTATTATTATCTATTATTGAACAAATTGAACCAAGTTTTATTCTTAATGATTAATTTCTTTGAATAAATTATTCATATTCTATATGTACGTCTTTAAAATTTTGTTGCTCTGGCAACCGCAAATGTCTTTTTGATTAACAATATCTTCAGTTGACTACAAAAAAAAGTAAAAGTAATTCACGAAGAATGTTAAAGAGTCTACAACAAATATAGCATTTTCATAAATTTGTTAATTTTAGTGTTATTTTGTGTAAAATAGTTGATTTGATTACAAAAACAAATAAAGAACAAATCATATTAAGTGTATATAATTGATTTATTACCGAATTCAAAGTAAAATGCTTCAAAATCCACCCAGTGTTTTGATATCGTCAGGCAAAAAATTTAAAAAAAATCACAAACTTTTGTGCGCAGCACACCTTTTCCGTGATTTCAAATCACTTTAGTATAAAGTGATTTTCAGAACATGCCTGAGTGTGAATTGAAAGTGCTGATTTTTTTTTATAGGTCTGTCCGATTTGCTCTTGAAAATTTTAAGTAGCCAGTGAAAATTTTGTTCCATACATACATCTCCGATCTGAGACCAGTGACAATGTAAGCACGACCCATCCAAAGTCTGTATACAATTTCTGCTAACATTTACACAGCGTTGGCCTAGGCCATAAGATGTGTCCAACACTGTATACATTGTAAGCAATGGTTGGATGACCCCAACTGTTATGGTGATTCGGAGGGCATTAAGATGTGTCTGAATGCAATTAGTCTTTAAAGTAAATATAATTCACACTTACTTAAACATGTATTAAAGTACAAAAATCAATTATTGAATCAAAATTGTTGTACTCATTATTTTCAGTATCATTCACCCTTATTCCAGTTGTCGACATCGACGGCACTTTAACACAATACCCGTTGTGGAAAAACAGCTGACTCCTGTTGACAGGTTTATGCTATTTGCTAGACCTTAGGGAACAGAAATAGATTGTCAGTAGCACAAAATTGTTCTCAAGAGTGAGTGAACAAGCCCCAATTTTTTTGGTATTGTGTTAAAGTGACGTCGATATCGATAACTGGATTGAGGGTGATTACTGTCGTTTGTACACACAAAAAAGTAATATGAATGAGTTTGTAATATTAATTAAAAAATTAATTAAATTTTCAGTTAATTTTAATTATTATTGTTCGAACTTTCATTTTATTTATATATTTATGATTTAATCAGGCTAAAGTTCGTATCGCTTTGTAGCCAAATTACATGTGATAATTATTAATGAACAAATAACATCAAAGTTAGTTGTAAATGTTCTGACAACACATAGTTGAACGGAACAGCCAGCCGTTTTCGAAGGCCACTAAACCTTCATCATCAGCGTTCTTCTGTTTTTGGTCCACTGTGTGTGGTGTCAGTTGATGTAGATTTCTGCCTTATATACGAAACTTTTCTGCAAATGGAATATGTGAATTGGTTTGATTCATCGTATTTCAATTTGCTGAAATGTGTTTTTGTAATGAAGGCCCCAAATTTACCATCACTATATTTACAACAGTCTTACCATTGTCGTTTTTCATTACTACATAATTATGCACATGTTAGTTAATTTGCTTATTTTTGTTCTATTTAAGACAAACTTTTTTGGTTTGATACTATAAGTATATTTTTTATTTAGTTTTTGCCACTGGCCCATGACTATCTATTTAGTTAATTTTAATTATTATTGTTCGAACTTTCATTTTATTTATATATTTATGATTTAATCAGGCTAAAGTTCGTATCGCTTTGTAAGCCAAATTACATGTGATAATTAAATTTTCACCTATAAACAATTTGATAATATCAATTAAGTTTTTCCACTCAAATTAATTAATACAATTAAAAATTTAATTTAATTAAATTATTAATTGAAAACATTAATTAGTGAATACTCTTTTCTGTGTATCCTTAGTGGGATACATACATTATCAAAATGTCGCTTCCAATTTACAAAAGGAAGTTTTCCCCCCACCTGTGTCTCATAAACTCATAATGAACTATGGGAGTACCTGAATTTTTTTTTAAACTTCTTGAGTCGTAGAAAATTTTGTTTGAGATAGAGAGTTACAGCATTTAGAAATTGAAAAATTATCATTAATTTGGATTTATACATATTTGCTGGAGTTCAATGCAGCATTTCTGATAACAAGTTCTTTAAACATAGAAAGCAACTCTCTTTTGCAGGAAATAGTTTATGTTGTAAAAATGTCATGTTTGCAATCATAAAAATATAGCCAAAGATATCGCGCCAAAGAGTGCAAGTATCACCAAGTAAATCGCCAATCGCCATTTCAAAATTTTCATCGTCAAAAACAAATTTTTATCACCACGTTGGGCGAGAAATCGCCTTATCTAACAACACTGCCATGAGATTTTTCGGCGAATGATGGCGATCATATACATACATATGTACATACACTGCGAGTCTTTTCAATACGAAATTTAAGTTTATCAATTTTTAACGAATATTTGTCGAACGAAAAAAGTCAATATTGACGAAACAGATGTAAGTTAAATATTTTTTTTTCGCATGAATTGGAATTTTTTTTTATTTGTCCGTATTCATAAAAATAAGGTTTAATAAGTTTTTGTAAAATTTAATTATTTGCTACATATGTATCTACATATATAAATAAAAAAATTAAAAATATAAAAATAATACGTTAATTTTGTTGACCCATTTCTTCTTCAACAAAGTAACTTGTATAATATTCGTACGTATAAACGATAAATGTTCATTTTTCATTGTATGTATTCATTTTTAAATAAAAGCATCTCATCATACAGCTGCTCTTGTATTGTTGCAAAGTATACTGCACAGGCATCCATACA
Source organism: Nowickia ferox (assembly GCA_936439885.1). Taxonomy (NCBI): domain Eukaryota; kingdom Metazoa; phylum Arthropoda; class Insecta; order Diptera; family Tachinidae; genus Nowickia; species Nowickia ferox. The sequence continues at coordinate 111,920,144 of OW387024.1, read as the reverse complement.
TACATACATACACCAAAAGAAATACCATAAACAATTTATATTTTATGCGTTTTGTGTGTATTTTGTTTGAGTCGTTTCTTCTCAACATCCTGTTATGGCCAGTGCCAGCATTTGTTCTGTTCGTGCTTTTAAAGCAGACACTAATAAAAAAAAATTTCAAATGTTTCTGCTTATGCGGTTTCTTTTTAAGCGCTGTTGTTTATTTATGAAATTTTCTCAGTTTTATATCCTTCCTCTGATTTTCAAAACGGCAGTCAGACAAGCGAGCCCTAATAAAGGGTGATTTTTTTTATCAAATTTCTTTTTGGCAACACTGTTTTTCGCAACTCAGCTGTTTTCGTGTATCATGCTACATATACCCCTTTTAGAGAAAGACAGAAAGAGAGAGTATTCCTCCCTCTGTCTTTCACACAGCTGAATTAAGACTTTGCAAAGTAAACTTTCTGTGTCTAAAAGGCGTATGGCTGTTAAACATGTTCAGTTTTGGTCTAAAATATAACCATGAATCGACTTATAAACGCACAACGCCTGCAGATTATTGAATTTTATTATCAAAATTCATGCTCGGTTAAAAAAGTGCATCGGGCACTTCTTCCATTTTAAGGTCAGTTTGGGCGCCCTTCACATTGAAATTTAATTATTATTGAACATTAAGCCACCAACACGCATACATACATACATATTTAGAGTGCGGAAAGGGGAAAATATCGCAGCTGTATGCGCCATCGATTATGGAGTCTGCGCCATTCGCAGCAATTGTGCCTCTGTTACTTTTTTTTCTCCAAAATGAAAGAGCTGGACTTGGCTGACATGTGGTTTCAGCAAGACGGTGCCACATGCCACACACCACGCGAAACAATGGCCCAATTGAGAGGCGAGTTCGGCGAACAGTTTATTTCACGTTTGGGGCCGATCAATTGGCCGCCTATATTGTGCAATTTAACGCCTTTAGACTATTTTTTGTGAGGCTATGTTTCGGCTCATGTGTATAGGGACAAGCCCGCAACGGTTGACGCATTAAAAAACAATAGTGAAAAATTTAATCGTGAGATACCGGCCGATATGTTGGGGAGAGTATGCTAAAATGGGACCCAGCGTATGAACCATTTCAGGCCTAGCCGCGGTCAACATTTTCATGGAATGATCTTTAAACATTGAATTATACAGATCGTTTTACCCACTCAAATCAAGATTTCATACACTTCTCTAAATTTTATGTGTTTTTTTTTATATATGTAAATCAAATCCGAAAGCTCTTAAAAAATCACCGTTTACAACCAACCAACCAATCAATCCATTGTTCGTTCACGTTATCGCAAGCAGATGTTTTTGTTCTCAAGTTTTTGTTGAGGGGGGTGGTTAAAACTTAAAATTAAAGTGCGTGTTTTTGAAATAAAATGAATTAAGTTTAGCAAATTTTGTAAATAGATACTCATAAAAATCACATGTCTAAATTCTAGGAACCATATAAGGAATGCTTTTGATGGTTGTAACACATACCATCAAATGCACTACTACTACCCAGGAGTTTTTGTGAGGTCCTGTTGTATCCATATGTATGTACATATCGTCACCTTAAATGCAAACGGACGTAACTACACAAAAATTCGAAATCGAGTTTTTGATTGATTATGCTTCATTTGATCAAAATACATGTTCACGCAAATGTTTAGACCTCTGCGATCAAAAATGACGACTTTATTAAAGAAATTCCAACGGACGTAATTACGAATGCACGTATTTTTTATTGCAAAGATCGTAACTAAAATAAAAGTTTAAATATATGTGACCTGCTCCACGAAAAGGGACCTCTGTGCCGAAAAAATTTTTTTTTACTTTTTGAGTGATTCTTAAAAAAAAAATCTTTCAAATGCCGCAAACCGCAAGTTTCTATGTCTTTTAGTTTTTTTTTTACAAATCACCTGTAAAGATGAACATAAGTAATGAAAAAATTTAAAAATGTGATATAAACAGATAATATGTATATATAATATTTGAAATTTAAAAATAGTTAACTGTTAGAAATAATTTTCATAGAGGCAACACTGCATAGTGAACATCGTACAAAGTACCAGAGAGTCGAAATACATCGCCAGATGATCAGGTTGAAGGAAGAGTTGCATAACCATGCGCAAAACACGGAAAAACGAAGCGCTTTTTTTAAACGCGTTTTTCTCAATAACTTCTTTTCGGCGCAGAGGTCCCTTTTCTTGGACCAGGTCACATATATAAAAAGGAAATAAATGGTTAAAAACATATGAATACCATTCGAAGACAATTTTCAAGAACACTTACATATTATTATTATTGATTTTGAAACGTTTTTTGTTTCTCCTTTAAAAAAAAATATAAAAGTGTTGTTAGGTCCTTTTGTATTTAAGGTGACGATATGCATGGATGTATGTATGTATGTACAATAAGTGAGTGCAGGTAGAAAAGTAACTAGAAATATGTAGGTATGTATATTTCTTATGTAAATAAGCATTCTGTGGTATTTCCTGGAAGACATTGCCATTGCCGCGTGCACATTCGGTAAAAGTTTTCATTTAGCTTTGATCTTATTGAATCAATTCCATTTTGTTGTAGGTGTACGCTTGGCTAATGAATAAGTAAAGAGCTGTTCAACGTGAGCAGATGGCAAAATGATCCATGTGTATATGTACATATGTATTCCAGAATTTAGATGAATTATATTATGATCATCGTTTGATGGATGTTCTACATATTGAAACTTTAAGCGTATCTGTACCTTTTTCAATAGTAGTGTGACATGAAATGGTACCGCCTGTATTTTATTCGTCTGAAACTACCCTTAAAAATTCGCTTCTAGTTATCAATGAAATCGCATATGGGTTCATTTCTCCTGTTTATGGACACTGAACATAAATTTTTTTTTTGCAACTTTTTTAAATGAACAATTTTAGGCTTACTGAAAAAAATGAACTAAAATTTGGGACATTTTTCTAAGTTTGAGTAGAAAAGAGTTGTCGTATGGCGCCAATGCCGTTTTTTACTTGAGACGAGTGAAATATTTTCCAAAAATTAGTAAAATAAAATAAATAAAATTTGGAATCTTGAACGATTTTTCAAGCAGTCTTGCCATATTCACTGTATGCACTCGTATGTATCTCTGCTTTTAGACCCGGCAGTTTTAGTTGCTCAACTTTCGATTTTGTATGAGAGAGTTGAGAAAGTAATATACACGTTTTGTATACCTATCTTTTTCTTTCTCATGTTAAAATCAAAAGTTGAGCAAGAAAAACTGCCGAGTCTAAAACCAGAATTAGTTTAAGATTTTTTTAAGTGTTGCCATATGCGCTTTTCAAATGTGTTCTATATCAGGGCTGTCAGATATCGTGACTTCTCGTCAAACGTGGTGATTTTTCAACTTGTTTGGCGTCTAAAGGCAGCATTAGTTTGTACGTGCTGTTCTGTTCTGAATCAGCTGTTTTGTTTCTGTTCAATTGAAAGTCTGTGTGTGTGGTTTGTTTTTCCTGTTTCGTTCTGTTCCGTTGCGGACAAATCTGTAGAAAATAGAATTCAACGTTAAGTGACAGCCAAAAGAGTGTATGTATTAGTTTGTTGTGATATTTTGTATACAACTGAAATCAGTTCTATAGGTTGCCAGTTGATTCCTTGCACAGAAAAAGTAATTGCAAAATATTTTATACGGAAAAGAACGGCACAGAACGACAACGAAAAGTAAAAACTAATGAGGCCTTAAATCTTTGGTTTGGCGACATGGCGATCAATAAATTTGTTGGCGATTTTTTGGCTAGTTTTTTTTAAACAAAATTTAAATTAAAAATGTTTATAATTCAGCAAAATAAGTTTGTTGAAGGAGTAGTTTAAAAAAAATATGTAACCTGCCAAAACTAGTATGCAAGAAATTTGAACAACTTGATTATGATGATTTTTCTTATATTAATTAATTCATTTTGAATTTGGATGAGAAAAATTAAAAGAAACTAATTTTTGGCTACTTTATTTCTAATTTTTGGCGGTTTTCTGCTAAATTTCTATACGGTTATTTTATAAAAATTTACATTTAAATAAGTGTTATATAAAATCAAATTTATTATCAAATATTTATTAAGAAAAAAAAATACATAAAATTGATTTTGGCGATTTTTAAAATCAATTTTCTATATACCGATCATTTACTCAAAGAACGTCTCAACTGAAAAAAATGTAATTTTTGAGTTAAATTATTAAAGTAATAATTATCAGAAATTCAACTTGAAACTGGAGCAAAAAGAGTATTCTCGAAAGAGGGTCAAAAAGAGTACAAGACAGCTGACAAGGTCTTAATTTAAGTATCACCAACGGTAATTAGACTTGTATCGAACTCGTTCAGTAGCTCGTTTTTGACACAAACCTCTGATCAAACCCATTTAAATTACATGGGTTTGATCATTGGTTTGTGTCAAAAACAAGCTACTGAAAGAGTTCGATACAAGTCTAGCGGTAATGCCCAAGCATAAGAGAAATTATAAGAACTCTTAATTAATATGTCACCAAATTAGTCCAACTAAAACGCAAAAGTTCATAAAAAAATTTTAATTATTATTTTTTTTTTTGTTAATTATCTTACATTAAAGTGTTTAAAATCTTGGCTAGTATACCTATTAATTCTATTTATTTGCACAAAGTTCGTAGCCACTTGTGGCACATGCCCTTTAGCCTACTCAGTGTACATATGTATGTATGTACGTATGCACGTATTTCCATAACATGTCGATTGTTTATTTCCATTTTGAAAAGTTTTATTATTCCATAGAACAAATACAAGCAATTTTTTTTTTTAGTTTTACTTATTATTCTCAAATGCTTTTTCATTTAATTTTTTTAGTTTTTCTTATTATTCTCAAATGCTTTTTCATTTCATTTTGCTTTGTGTTACGATCATAAGAAAAAAGTAATTTTGTTATAACTTGGGTTTTTCCTCGAACGCCTCTTCATAACTTTTTTCATTTCGTCTTGTTAAACCCTTGCCAGACCTCAACCTCAACCTCCACCTCCTTCCCTCATCATCATTGGTAAGACATTTTAGACTAGACAATGACTTTAATTTTAACATCGTCATACCCACATTTTTTGTTTCAGTTTCATGTTTTTGTTGTGCTTTTGGAGGTTTCCAAACTACGGGTACACACTATTTTTGTTGGAAGAGCTGTTTATCACCAGAACTTTTATCTCGTTTATTGCGCCAGCCTTAATAAGGAGAGTTTGTTGTTTGTTTGTTTGTTTTTCATGTTGCTGTTGCAGTTGTCGCTGTGTTTATGGTTAAGAAGGTCTTCACCTTATGGTTGACTGCATTCACTAACTAACTTGCCCGCCTGGCTGCCTGGCTGCCTGCCTGCATGTGCTCGCCTGCCTTTCTTTTTACCAGCCTGTCTTCTTCTTTCTTTTTGTCATGCGATTGCCCAGTCATACCAAACCAATTTACCATGTGTTGTCGTTCTCGAAAATTGAAAATGTTCTGCTTGTTTTGAAGTTCGTTTTGTATATTTTTCGATTTCAAGTAAATAAAACTCGTGCTAAAATATTCTGGAAGATTGCCTCCAAAAAAAAAAAAAAAGATGTTTTAATGTGTTGTTTGTTCTTTCCAAAAAAGAAACTAGTTTTTCGTCACAACAAAAAAAATAAAAAAATGGAAAAGAATAATTTGTAGTTTTTGTTTTATATAAACAAGTTCTTACGTAAAAAAAGAAAGAGTTTAATAAACTTTCCTGCTGCAAAAAATATATGTATGTATGTAGTATGTATGTACATATAAAATCAGTATAAAAACCTGTAGTAAATACGAATGACGAAATAATGATTTATTAAGATTCATTTAAAAAGTTTTTCTGTTCAACAAACACACGTTTTATTTCTTTCAATCACTTGCAAAAGAAAACCCTTCATTCTTTATTGAAGCTCCGTTATGGAAGTTACATAAACGGCAACAAGAATAACGTAAGAAACATTACGTGTTCGTCTTTCTTCTTTTTTGTTGTTGTTGTTGTTGCTACTGCTGATCCACGGCTCATGCCACTTTAATGATGTTTAACCTGTTAATTTAGATTGTTTTTTTTTTGTTTGACGAAAGGAATGATATTGTATTATTTATTCCTTTTTCTTAATGAGCAACAGCAAAAAAGAAAAACTGCATTTCCTTGAAGTTTTATTGTTTTTTGTTTGACCATGTAAATGACAAATAGAAAATTATTTGAAGAGAAGACATTTGAAAACATGTACATACATAATCGTACATATGTACATAAAGTCAAGAAAAGCGATTCAATTTTAGACAGTTCAGAACTAACGATTCTTGAAGTGCCTTTTTAAAGTCCTTTAAAGTCGTTCTTTTTAGTTTTTCAACACCTAGGGCTATTATTACTTTAACCCCACCGGCAAACTGTTTAGTCATTTGAAGTTGCCACACTTTCATAATTTGCCATACTTTCTACTTTATAAATTACATACATACAAGCAAATTGAAGTTTATTTATTTCAACAAAATATGACGCAGTACAAAAACCAATATGCACAAAACACATATTGATAAAAAAAAAACAAAAGAATAACAAAAAATTGTTTCAATATGTTTGTAATTGGCAAGTCACACACGAGAACAATTGTGCTGACATAAAATGCTAGTTTGTGGGTGAGAGGGGCAAAGAGAGTGGTTTTGTGTTTGGCATAATTTTTCCACCTGCTACAACCCCACATCAACAGCACAACACCAATACACACACAGCTTAAAAAACAGCAAATGTAAAATGAATACAAAAAACACTATTACACACAAAGCTGTGTGCACGTATACATTTTTAAGCCAGATGAATTAGTCTCGTGTGTTCTAAAAAGAACAAAAATTGTGCGGCATAAAAATTAGACTCGTGTGTGAAAGGCCATTGAGCAAATAAACAAAAACAAGTTGCCACTCATTATTTTTAATAATCAAAAGTTGCCATATCTCAAAGAATTTTTTTATTTAACGATTTAGTAATAATGTCTGGCTGAGGAAAACTATTTTAAAACCTTTTTTAAGATATTTCTTTTATTTAAAATGCAACTACATATAACATAAAATTATGGAATTTTTATCACGAATTCCTAGCAGCAGCGTTTTTCAAGTGCTTTCGGATTTGATTTAAAAAAAAAAAAAAATTAAATTTAGAGAAATGTGTGAAATCTTTGTTTGAGTCGATAGAACGATCCATATAATTCAATGTTCAAAGATGATTTCATATAAATGTTGACCGCGGCTACGTCTGAAATGGTTCATACGCTGGGTCCCATTTTGGCATACTCTCTCCAACATATCGGCCGGTATCTCACAATTAAATTCTGCAATATTGGCTTCCAGTGCGTCAAACGTTGCGGACTTGTCCCTATAACCATGAGCCTTAACATAGCCTTCATGCGTTAAATCGCACGATCTAGACGGTTAATTGACCGTGCCCAAACGTGAAATAATCTGTTCACCGAACTCGCCTCTCAATTGGGCCGTGGTATGTGCCACTGTCTTGCTAAAACCACATGTCAGCCAAGTCCAGCTCTTCTTTTTTCGGCAAAAAATGTTTGTAATCATCGCACGGTAGTGATGAGAACGGCGCCGAATCAATAATTCACGCTCCTCAACAACACTGGAGGATACAGCTGAGATATTTTCAACTGTCCGCACTCTACGTATGCCTGGTGGTGGTTTAATACCCAATTATGTAAATTTTGGTGCGCAATTTAGTCACAAGATTCCGAATAGCCGCCTCAGAAGGTTTTCCGAAATCTGACCACAAAATGGAAGAAGTGCACTGTGCACTTTCTTAACTGAACATGAATTTTGTTAATAAAATTCAATAATTTGCAAGCGTTGTTCATTTGTAAGTTAATTATAGACCAAACTGAACATGTTTAACAGTAACATGATACACGAAAACAGCTGAGCTGCCAAAAACAGTGTTGCCAAAGAGAAAGTTTGTAACAAATCACCCTTTGCTTCTGAAAAATTGAATGATATGATTTGTGTGGGGTTTCATGTGGGTACGTATGGGTAATATTGCGAGATGATATATGATTTTTAATATATTATTTGAGCACATATGTATGTATTTACTTAGATATCTATATATGTGTGTAGCTCAAAAGCAGTGTTGTCAGATGAGGGGATTTTCGAAATGAAAATAAGAATTTTGATTTCGAGATTGAGGAATTAGTTGGATATAACTTTTATGTTTTAAGGATTTTGTAAGATTTTTTGGGGAATCTAGTAAAATTAATAATACATATCAATGATAAATAGTAACAATGAACTCGTCTTTAACATTTATTGTTCGCAAGATTTAAATAAGGTTTATTACAAGACAAACAGGTACTCGCATTGGGGAGATTGCTTATCAGCTAATTTGATTGTTTACACGTATGTAGTATATAACTTAAATTAATTGACAATTACTTCTTCACCTTATTTGATGCTTACAATTTTATATACAAATAACAAGCAACTTAAACATGTTTTGGGCAGAAGCCTGTTCATATCAAGATGCCGCTGGATCACGGCCGTTTAAGGAACTGGTAGAGCATTGTATATATTAAATTTACTTTGTGTATCAACGAGCAACGCTTGAATTGAACGAGTTTTTTTCCGGCAATGGAGTCAATAAAAAATTAAATTAGAAACAAAATTCAGTGCTAAAATCTCTGTTACGAAATTTAATTTGTTGTGACACTTCTGATCCATTTCCAGAAATGGTAAAATCAGTACGAATTGACTTTAGGGGAATTTTGGGGATAAAAATTTTAAAATTGGGGTTGTCAGTCGAAAGAAATCTGGGAACCCTGCTCCAAAGGTAGAATATTTTTGTATATAAATTAATTTAAATCAAAAAAATAAAAGGTAAATCAATAATTGTATACACAATAATCATTTCTCATATTCCATTTCATTAAAAAATTCCCGTTAAATAGCTTTTGTTACTCACAATCTCTGCCCAAGTAGATAGAGATGGGGTGCTGATGAAGTGCGTGGCTGCACAGAAAAATGCGCATTTCTCCCAGCTAAAAAAAAGTCTGCTTGAATTTTTCTTCTCTCCTTTAGAAAATCACATTAATTAACAATAATATTTCATTCAATAAGAATTGAAAATACAGAACTTAAGCACGATTAAGAAATTATCCCTGATTAAAATTCACTCTAGTTCAATTAAATTTAATATATATCAATGGCAAATATTTTTATGAATAAACAAGTACTTTATACTTCCTTTATACTTCCATTAATTAATTGAAATTTCTTTCTCTTTCTTTACAGGTAAATATTTTTCATTATTCTGCATAGATTTTAATATAATTATTGTTAATTGGTAAGTAAGTTCATCAATAATTAATTTAAATCTTTTTCAAACGTCAAAACTTGTGTTCAAGGTTGTCGTAATTTGTCAACTGGTTGGATGTTTTATCTCTTTATTGGAAGGCATAAATAAAAAATTCAAAAAATATTAATTATTTTTTCAATTCACAGGCTTGCATTAACGTCGTATGCGTTATACAATATTGTATTTTTGTATTGGTAATTTTCATACAAAACTATTTTTCAAATATGTAGTTGTATTAAAAAAAAATCTTTTAAATATGTGAAAATAAATTCTTCTGAATGATAAATATCCCAGTAAAAAGAGCTTCCACGGAAGTCAATAAGATCCTGAATTTGTTATCCGGAATTAGAGCAAATTTGGATCATGTATAATGATTCTTACATGTCATTGCAAGAAGTTTTCACTGATTCCGAAGTCATGTTCATAATGTTAATTAAAACTGGGGGCAAATTACGGCATTCGATACGACTCGTAATATAAAAATATTTCCATATAAACTGTATTGAAATATTTTTGAATTACGAGTCGTATCAAATGCCGTAATTTGCCTCCTGATTTTTCGTATGTTCTTTTTTTCTTTTTCTAAATTTCTCTTTTTTAAAATGCTTCCTAACATGGATTTCAATTTCCCAAAAAATCAAGACATATCTATTCGTAAGTATATGCGAAAACTACAAATAATCTCCAATTTTGCATAAGTGAAAATGCTTCGTAATTAATTATCTGGATGTTGTTAATAATCGATTCCTCAAAAGTAAAAAATACATAGAGAAAAAGTAGTTGCTGAATAATTACTTCCAACTTTTTTCACTGGGATATATTTAATTAATTTTAATTTAATTTTTAGACTGTTTGCCTCAAATATTATAACGTTTTTTTTTTAATTTCATGCTTTCAAATGAAATGATTGTCAACTTAAATTTCAAACATTGAAAAATATCATAAAATAACGATACAACAAATTTGTCTGTTTACAACCACAAATACGAGTCGAGTATCCTCTTTGTTTATAAACAATAAACCATACGACTGAGTTTGTGAATTGAACAATTAAAAAACACACTGATTTATTACAATACAGTAGCTAATGGATAAAATTTGTTTAGCGCAAAACTGAGAGATTTCGACATTTTGTTATGTCGTCCAAAATATCAGATTTGTTGTGAGATGATTTCATCGTTGGAGTTAAATATCTCTCTGCCGAGCCATTGCCTGCGAAGTTGTCACACGATTTCAGTTGTCACACGATTTCACCTTACGGACAGATTTCTCACACCCAAGTTATCATTCAAAATTTAAATTACTGTACCATGTGAGATGAATTTAACTTCTAGCTTGAGTTTTCATTACAAAAACAGCTTTCAGTAAATTGTAATACGATGCAGCAAAACAATTCACATATTCCATTTGCACTGAAAAATATGTATGTATGAATGTATACAAAGCTGAAGTTTGCCTCAACTGACAGCACACAAAGTGGGCCAAACACAAGAACGCTGGTGATGAAACAGCATGTTGTTCCGTTCTGCTTTTTTTTTTTTTTTTTTTTTTTTGGTCAGAATGCTTACAATTAACTTTGGTGTTCTTTGTTCCTTAAAAATGATCTCATGTAACTTGGCTTCCTAAAAAATACGAACCAAAGAATTTGTTATTTTTTTTTTGATCAGTTAAAAAAATAAAATGTCTGCATGACTATACAAACTTTAAATACAGAATTCAAGGCTATTGAAGAAATTTTACATACGATGTCCTTTGAGAAAGCTTGTACTGTGTTATTAAGATTTCCTGCGTGTGCGTTTCTTTTTTCTCAGTTCGTTTTTAAGTCCATTTTTTTTGCTCCTGACATTTGAGTTGGCTGATTCATTTATTTTTCCTACAATCTTTTCAGACAATACTTCTGATGTCTTTTGTTGTTTTCATTTTTTTGTTTGCAACCTTAAATCTGTTTATTTGTTTATTTATTTTTTTACACGTCTGTTTATCATTCATCTGTCCGTCCTTCATACGACTGACTGGTCCGGCCGTTTCCCTGAAGTGGTACTTGTTTGCCTTGGTTTGGTCATAAAGTGTTTTTTTTCTCATCTCACTCTTTTGATTCTTTTTTGTTGCCTGCCCTCTTGTGTTTTATTCGTCTAAAAAAAAATAATTTCTTTTTGCTCACTCTGCGCGTCTTGGATTACGTCCACTTCTTTGTGTCATTTACGCTTCATTTGTATTCCTCAATACTTGCCTGGAGAGAAGAAGAAATGCTGTATCTTGGTTCTGGGTAGTTTGTTTGTTTTTGCCTTATACAGATATTTTGCTTTCTTGTGGATTTTATTTGTTCTTCCTTCCATGCAACTTGAGAGATTTTCATCTTTTCATGTACTAAACACACTCACTCCAGCAGGCTACCGACTACACGACTACAAATGCCGCTAGCTACAATTGTAGCTAAGTAGCCTAGCCAGCAACTTAACTATTTTTTGAAAGCGACATCATAAGCATCTGATATTGAAATATATGTACCAGTATGTATGTAAACCTGAGCTGGCCCAAGTAGCATCAGCTTCTTATACAAATGAATACACATACGAGAATACATTACTCTCGTTGGCCAGCTCTGATGTAAACACATATTTCAGTGCTGCCACTTTGTAATACTTCACATTTATAATAATAAAAGTACTTATTTAATTATACACTATATTAGTATGAAAATTAATCAATGTATAATTTTATATGAGTTTGAGATTTCCTTTCTGTTGTGTAAATAATATCCAATAATTTCAAGCTATAATTCATTTGACATTTGCATTATATTGGCAGCACTGTATTTGCTCATTGTCGCCAACAAAATTAGAAATTTGTCTAAGTTGGCTACAGCCATAAAAGAAAATAATCTTTTTCATATACACACATTTATTCTATTTTTTGGCACGTTGTAGTCGGTAGCCTGCTGTGGTGGATGTGTTTAATACTTCAGTTCTTACGACTATTTTTTTTTAGTAGTGTTGTTGTGTGTTTAATATTCTGTTTTATGTTTTGTTTTAATTTTATTCTTTTCATGACTTTGAACTTTTATAATGCTTCATGTGATGAGCAAGATTACAATCTTTAAGCTTAGTTTATTAGTTTTGCAACAGGGATGCAAACGTGACTAATTTCTCAATCACGATCACATTTCCCTTCAAAAAAAAAAATATACAATTATTAAAACACATCTGAACGATTCTTTCTGAATTGGTGAATAATTTTTTTTTAATTCTTAATTCAAATTTTTTTCGTATTACCCCTATAATGCCGATTACCAACTATGGCATTTTGTGACATCGTAATTGTGTGTACTAGTGGCAACGTTTGTCATTTTCTATACTTTTCATTGTGTGGCATTGCTGTTCACATAAAAAACATAATGTGAACGGCGTCGCTTACATTTTCAAAATGACAACACCGGAAATGCCAGATGTAAGCTCAGCCTAAGATTTTTAAATGCAGCAATTGTTGCAGCAAATGCTGCTTCTCCCTCGTGTTGGAGGAAAAAATATGTAAATCTTCGTGAAACGTGAAAGGCCACTCTAACCACATGACCGTTGCCGCTCATCTCTTTTGCAAAAAAAGTTGATTTTGTAGTTATTTTAATCGTACAAGTTTGCTCATTATATCGCAATTCTGTTAAGCTGTTTTATTTCAAAAGATTTTTTATTTTTTTTTTTTCTAAACCAGAAGCTCATCATAAAATTATACATATACCTGCATATTTATATTCTTATAAGAATTTTTCTTGTGCTATGCTGAAGACAAATATTTATTAAATTGTTTCAATAGAAAAAATAATTTTTTTAAAGATCATACAGATCATACATTTTCAATATTATTGTGCAATAATTGATATTGCACAGTAAAATTACCTGTGTGGAGCGTAGAGTCCATTAGCGTTTCGTTAGCAGGGTTGATAGCAGAAAAGTGGGTTGCTGCTGCCCCCTTTTCTTGGATTGGTAATAGAGCTATCTCAGTGACAAATTCAACGTTACAGTCGTGCTTCAGCAGACATTTGCAAGATGTTATGTGACCATTCAGGCCACCTAACCGAGCGCAGTAGAAAGTGCCATTATATGTTCAGCCCAATCATAAACAAAAATTTCGTGAGAGTTTTTTCACTTTTTCCTTTTTTCCCTATTACGAACTTGATGTTTTCCCTCTTTTTACCAAATGTGGAAAGAAAGATATTCCCCGGGGAAAAAGTAGGTATTATGAACGCAGCTGAGCTTGCTTGTTTTTCACTTAAAATACCAGGCAGTTTACATAAAAATATAATAAACACTTAATTAACACAAGGTGTGTGTATATTTATAAATAAAATACTGGGCCAAATTACGAGTGTCGTATTTCGACTACAACTACGACTATTTTTTACTAGATTATAGAAAAAGAAGAGAGTTGTCTTAGGACACCCGGTTGTAGCTACGCTGCTTAGTTATATAAAACAAACTTCATGTGTTAAATAACAATGCAATAAAATTATATTATATGATGATGTCAAATTCGCTGCAAATATTTCAAAAAAAATCCATTTATTTCCCATTATTTTATTTTCTAGCGGCGTACGATTAAATTAATTAAATTAATTATGTTTGTGGCCGGTGACGACTGTTAGCCGGCTTAAAGCCGATCAACTGTGTTCTCTGGTTTGTGCTCATGTGCAAAAACAATACAGAAAAAAAATTGATCACTCACTGCAAAGAACGAAACAAAACAATATCAAACAATTTCTTTCGTTTATTTTCGTGCTCTGGTTTTAAGTACAAAGAAACCAAAACAAAAATAAATTTATAACTGTAATAGTGTCGATTATTTTTGTTACCATAATCACTTCCTAACTCCTGTATCGCGCAATAAATAGCGTAGCTACAAAAATGTTGCAATGTTCTTTAGTCTAGTACAAAATCGTCGTAGCCGAAGTCGAAGTCGTAAACGACACTCGTAATAAGGCCCACTATTTTATAGTCCTTGTACTTTGTTTTATGTTAGAGCAACTAATAGAAAAAAAAACGTTTTTGTTACCCCCTCTCAGATTAAAGTTCGGCCTTTTTAAGGAGGTTTCTCAAAATATTTTTAGGGGTTTAGCGATGACCGTTCGTGAGCTGGACCGTGTGTAAAAAAGGTATTTTTTGTAGTTTTTTTTTGGAATATTTTCTGCCAAGACAACATCTTGAAAAAATACATAATCTGAAAGATTTTTTCAAGCCAAGTCCAATGGTGTATTAAACTTTACTATTCGCATCATCAGCAATGCGTTAGCGCATAAAAAACTACGATTTTTGAAGCATTTTTATAATTGCTACCTGAGCCACAACACAACTTCCAAAGATTTCACAACCATAGATTAACCCGGAGCAAAGTAAAATTCTTATACTGTCCTCTGGTCCTCTTGTGAGGACCAGAGAGATCTTAGCTTTGCAGACGTATGACCGATCTACCAAGCAGTTAATATGCTGAGTCCAGTTAAATTATTATTACAAACTATTGCGAGATTTTTTTGCTGCATTATAACAATTTCGATTTTCTCCTCTTATTACAATACATTTCGACTTGTTGGCCATTGACAGTGGCTCAAAGGTAAATTTTGGGCAAATTCTCATTTAGGGACGATATGCCTGACACGATATTGCTGACTGGGCTACTTAAAGTAATTTACACATCATCTGCATATAAATGAATTTTGCAATTGGAAAGATATGTTGGCAAATCAAGATTTTACTACACAAATTGATGAAAACTTTTTTGGCGTAATTAAACTTGAAAGTTTCTTTCACCGTAAATCATTTACAAGTATGTACTCGTATGCGTGTATGTAATTCATAAAATTTTCTAAGAGCAATTAACAATATTTAATTGATTTTTCTTGTAGTTCAACAGCATCTTTATGACATATTTCCTTTTTTTTTATTATAAACAATTAATTACGTTTATATGTACATTTTAGTGTTGAGCGAAACTGTGATTTTTTAATAATGTTGCTCCTTGTGAAAGTGATTTCTAAATCGCTGTTCTTTTAAACTGTGATTGTGATCACAGTTTAGCAGTATTTTGTTTGTAGTAGTTCTGTTATTTTGACAAAATCTAATAAGAAGAGCAGTTGTGAAATTAAACAGTTACTGTGATCACGGTTTAACACATTTCAGCTCTTCTGCTTTAAAAGTATGTATTAGTATTGGTATTTTGATAAATGCTAATAAGAAGAGCGACAAGAACAAATAATTAGCATCAACCCCAACCAAATATTGATAATTGTCGTATGAGAGTCAGAGAGACAGTAAAATTTAAAATAATAGTTGCCAGAAAAGACGATTTGACACGATTAGATGATTTTTTCTCGACAAACGGTGAACGTATACAAATAAATTCATGTGGTAGCTTTATTTACTGTAAAGTAAGCATGCAAGAGCATTCACAGTTTGTATGAAAGAACTACATTTGCAAAACCTGTTACTTGATAAATTCAGTCACAGTTGTGATTAGTGATTTTTCAATCGCTGTGAAAAGGTAACAGGTTTCGAAAAATAGCTCATCACTAGTACATATGTATGTGGCACATAAAATATAATTTATGATTTTAATGGGATATTTGTGTATTTACTAAATTTAAGAATCAAATAATTCCATATTAAAATAGTTGAACTGCTAAGAAATAAAAATCAAGAGATGTCTTATTCTTTATACGAGTACAGTCTTAAATACTTTCTTAAATGCTTGTTGAAACTCCTTACCCAAAAACCAGACCGGCATTTTAAACCAGGCAACATTATTTCTAATTTTATTTAAACCAACAAAACTTTTGTATGAATTTTCATGTGTGTAAAGATAAATGTAAATTTAACTAGCAGAGACAAAAACCAAAAAATTTTACAGAGCCCATTTTGCAGTTAACAGCGGACTGTTAAGCACTTAACAGTCCTAGTAAAATAAAGGAATATTATTTCGGTTGCGAAATCCAGGAACGGGGACTGATACTATGCCCAACAATTAATGGAAAATATGGTCCGAGATCTGAATAATGAAATTATACCACTTAATTTTAAAAAAGCTCCTATTTTGAAAGGAAAATTGGGACATTGTGGGAAATAGAAGAATTCTACAGATATTCCACTATATAGAAATGGTGCTCCTAATGGTTCTTTATAGAGCAAATGAATTCGCATTTCTGAAATCATTTTGGGAGAGTTTGGAAAAATTAATTTGAAAAAAACTGATTTTTGAAGCAAAATTTCTGGTGAAGAGTAGTGGTCATTGTGGGAAATAGAGGAATTCTACATATATCCCACTATATAGAAATGGTGCTCCTAATGGTTCTTTAAAGAGCAAATGAGGTCGCAATTGCAACGATATTTCGTTATCCCACAACAAGTTTGGTTTCAGCTATGACCCATTTTCAGTGTCCTTTTTGTTCAAGAGAAACCCGAAACCGAAATTTTACCTAGGATAACTGAAAATCGTTCCTAGTCAAAGAAAACCTGTACGGAATTTTCCAAATTTTTTTGGTGAAATTCTAAGTTAAATATCAGAACTCTTTAAAAATCATAAAAAAATTACTCACATAAACAACTCACTCACGCCAAATATTTTTATACTAAAAAAAGGGGGAAAAATATATGAATAATCAATTAAAATTTTAATTGTGTCCATTAATTGATTCAATTAAACATTTCATTAAACTTTTAATCACACAAATTTTTAAACAAAAGTTTAATTGACTCAATGAAAATTTTAAACAAATTTTTAATTTACTCAATTAAATTTTTTTTCAATTATGATGTTAATTTTTCTATGATCGCTCAGAAAAGCGTAGCAAAAATTATTCTTTGCAATTACGATTCATTTTCTTTTATCTTATTTTTCGACCTTTTTCAATATATTCAATTAAACTATTTTTTTGAGCTGTAGTAGGTCTGTTTATATTATGATTTTATTAGTTCGATATTTCTTCAGGATAAGAAATAAGAAATATCCGAAATATCGAACTAATAAAATCATAATATAAACAGACCTACTACAGCTCAAAAAAATAGTTTAATTAAATATTACGATTCAATGGATGTTAAGTTTCCAGTTAGCTAAAAAAAAATTATAATAAAATTTTTTAAGTGGTTGGCGTTCGTTCGCTGGCGATAGAATAAAAAAAAATTGTTCGTTCATATAAAGGGTGTTTTTTTATTGAGGTATAGAACTTTAAGTTGGCATCACTTTTTTAACTGGCGGCCATTTTGTCAGCTGTCAAGTGATTAATATTTGGTTTGGTTTGCCATTTCATCATGAACAGGTTGACAAAAGAACAACGCTTGCAAATCGTGCAAATTTATTTCGAAAATAATGGTTCAGTTCGCGAAGTTTACCGCAAGCTCCGTCCATTTTATGGTCGACAGAGCAATTAATTCGGTTAACCATGGATCGTTTTCGCACTACGTTTACTCTATGTGATAATACGCATCCGCTGAAGTCGCTCGTCTACGCCAACAAACCAGAAACGTTAGGGGACTTGGAAGCCAACATTCGTGGCGTTATTGCCAACATACGGCCCCATATGCTCGAAAAAGTGGTTGAAAATTGGACCTGTAGAATTGGCTTTATTCGAGCCAGCCGCGGCGGCCACATGCCCGAAATCATATTTAAACGTTAATGGCATAAAATTATCCTTCCAATAAAGCCAAATTGATGGACATTAAAACGATTTTCTTGTGTTTTATTTCAATTCGAAGTTCTATACCTCTAAAAAAAACACCCATTACTAATTTCAGTTTTCTTTATCTTTTAAAATTTCACAAAATTGGCAACACTGATTATGATTTGCATAAACAAATTAAAAGTTTATTTTCCAATTTATTTTTACAAAATATAAAACAATACGGAAGTCTTATAAAAGAAATAAAATCGTATCAAATATTCAGAGCTTTCGTCTGCCTGTTGCAGCAGATTGTGAGGCAAAATGCAAAATGCAAATATTTATTTTATGTTGAAGTTTTTTTTTTTACTGTTGCTTTACTGTTAAACTGTCGTGAAATATCATTTTCATTTCATCAAGAAACCACAAATTTATGAAATTATTTGTTTGTTTGCTGATTGGTAATGCCATGAAAATAATACAGTTTTCACTCAAAATAGCAAAGCAATTAGCAGGTAAATAAAATAATAATTTGTGACACTACAGCCGTTAGAGTTTAACAATAGCCCAATTCACAATCTTGTGCAAATGGTCTTGCATCGTAGCATGTGCAAAATGGAATATAGTATATTGATACTCACCACTAAGAATTGTTAAGTGTTGAGTATCAATATACTATACCATTCTGCATATGCTACCATGTAAGACCATTTGCACAAGACTGTGAATTGGGCTAATGTCTATTGTTGTAAGAGAAGATTTTTATGCAGGTGTTAAAATATATTTGAAAGTTACTTCTTATGCAACAACATAATTCTGCTCCCTTCTTGTGCTATAAAAATAAAAGCTGAAAGCACTCTTCGTTGCAAACTGCTGGTGCAAATATTGTAGATGTAGCATGTCTAGGATAAATGCTACATTCTGCAATACCACAAAAACAAATCACATGAAATTTAAATTTCCTACACTCATATAGTCGTATGCAATACCAACACCATTGCAGACTGAAAAGTGCAAAAGTTTGCAAAGCCGAAACAGCTGTGTTTTTGTCTTGTTTCCCTCAACTCTTTTTTTTTACATTGTTTTGGTGAATCAGCATAGAAAACCGTGAAATCCTATGAAATTTTAGTTACAGCCTGTGTTCAGTCAAATATTTTACGAGGAACAACATAACCCTCTGCCTTTTTACGGGAAGGGGACAAAAGATTACCCTTAAACAAAGGTATACAAGTTTAGGATAAATATTTGCCATTAAATTCTACTAAAAGTTGCTGAAATGTCTCAACACTTGAAGTACGTTTAGGGTGAATTTTGTAATTATTCTCACTTGCATATTAGGAGGCAAAGAGAGTGTTCGACAGCTGAATATAAAATCCTACGAGATAAATTTTGGTGAAACATTTTAAAGCTGTAACGCTTCTACTTTTGGCTCGCACAGTGGGATGGCTTCATACGTTTTCGTGCAAAAACTTTTCTGTAGTGGTCCTAAAGCATTGAAATTTGGCAACGACCAACTAAATAAAAAAAAAATGGAATTTCAGCAGAATCTGTCACGCCCTCCACACACATACCCATACAATCCAAATTGATACTTTTCGCCTAAAAATTTTCCTGTCCCAGCAGGGACAAAAATAAAATATAATCTTTTTCAAAAAAACACAAATGTAAAAATTTGTCTACGAATAGGTAGCATTCGATTTTTTAAATTGGGTAGTCGAAAAATAGGGATTTGGCACCAAAATCCCACTGTGGGTCGAACCTTTTAATTTTTTTTTTTTTTTTTTTTTTTTTTTTTTTTTTTAAGAGTAATAACACTCAGGCAATAAATGCCTACTACTATTACTAGATGTTACCTTCTTAAGCAAAGGGATAGTGATAGAGCAGACAGGTGGTGAAGGAAGAGATAGAGCAAAGCTTCTCATACTTTTACAACTCTGCTTTTTGCACGTTTTTAATAATGCATTGTTGCAGCGCCTCTGGTGTTAAATGAGGCGCATTAAATTTTTTGAAGCTGCGATTAGTAGCCATTTTATTGGTTATTTTACTTCGCCGATGATTCTGCTACGCAACGAAGGAGCGCGCTCTGATGTTACATTAGGATTAGTATCTACTGAAGTCGGTATAATTCAGTGACCAGTGACTATATGCCTTCATCACATGAACTTTCCTACAACAACTGATACAAAAGGGACACTAATGTACATCATCATGCCTATTTACATACATATGTTAATAATGAGATTTGTATTCTGCAAAATAGTGAAGGTTGAACCACAAGTTGAACCACTTGAAATATAAGAAATTTTTCGTTTCATATCAAAACTTATATGGGGTGTAACGAAGCACACAGGATTTTCGCTAGTTAAGCAATATTTACACTAAAAAAATATTTGGAATGAACTTGTGATCAATTTCATTACAAACAAAATCAAATAAGAGATTGAACATTTGAAAACTCTAAAAAGCGGGAAAGAAATTCGAAGCGGGATCGACCTATGAAAAGCGGGATAATCCCGCCTAAAGCGGCATATTTGGTCAGGTTATTCTTGCAACCAAAAACCTAAATGAAAACATACTAAGAAGACCAACTAAGAGCTCTCAAACTACTCAACATACGCTAAAAGTTAAGAGTTGGCCAACTTTTGTACTTTGCATTGACGGAGACGTACTGGATGTAACAGAGCTCATAAGAAACATTAAATTTCAACTTAGCTGTAAGTTTAACGTATGACGGATTCTAAGTGATCTTGTGTGTGACAAATTACCCACGGTCCTGTCTATAGTTAGAACAAATCTGGTACTGAGTTGAGCTGGCACCATGAGTAATTTGATTGAAAGAGTCTGTACTAAACTTAAAATTGTGCTTTTAAGTTATGGCAAGTAATCCAAGTAATCCTACTGCCAAACATTTTTCGCAGCTTGAGCCTGTTGAGTAAATTACTTATTGAAAAGACTACGTACTGCTGTCTTCTTGATTCAACCAAGTCTTATTGATAGTTATTTTTTCATTTTAATGACTTTCTTCATTTATTCTTCAAAATTTTGATTTAAACCAAGCCGTAGTGTTACTTGGTTGCAAATCATTTCAAGTCAACGATCTTCACTTATTCAATAAATACGGACATTATCAATAACATTGCATACATACATACAAACATATGTACGAGTATGTATTCATTTTAAAATAATCATTAACGCCGCTGTGCCACTTCATCGCGAGCAACTTCATGAAATTTTTGTACTTAAAGAGTTTCATTTTATTTCATTTACTACTTTAAAGTTTAAACAAAAGCAACTAGATGTTTTTTTTTTTTTTTGTTAAACTATTTATTATGAATCCGAGCAAATAAAGCGAGCGTTACACATACAACACAATTACTTTAATTGTGGCATGATTGTTAAGTACTTAACTAATTAACTAACGTTAGCGAAGTAAGTAAGTGAACTCAATTCCTACAAATGCATGAAAACAAATGTAGATATGCGGACCCGTACAAACAAGTCCTGTGTATGTGTGTACATATTTATGTATGTATGTGTGTATGTAGTTTGAAATTGAATAGTGTTAGTAGTGATAGAGGCGACTGACTGACCAAGCCCCATCGAGCAAAAACTGAAGTCATAAACGCTAAACTTTGACGCGTCATTTTTTGTTTCGTATAATTTAATTTTCTTTTATTATACTCCATTGCTGCTTCGCTGTGATGTGTTTGTTGATTAAGGTTTATTTTATTTTTTTTTTATTTCGTTTTAGCATTTTAATTTTTATTTTTTAGTTTTATTGTTTTGAAGCCAGCCATCATTTATGAGTTAATTCCATGAGCTTTCATAAAACTAATTCGAACAATTTTGTAATAAAAGCAAAAAAAAAAAATAGAGAAAAAAAAATTAAAAATATATATATCAAGTTCTTGGTATTGTGTGTATACAACTAATTTGCGTAAGCAAAAAAAAACAACAAAATTATTTTTGCTAAACTGAGGCTTAACACCACATTGCAGCCTAAGATCGATTGTGTTCAATTCAGTGATCTCTGCAAAGGTATAATTGATAAAAGAAACGTCTATTTTTCTATTGTATGTATGTGGAATTTTGTAGAAATAAATCATAGACGGTCAAAGTGGCACCAGTTCGGCACGAACTTCAATCGGCTTCTTAAGGTAGGATCACACGATTGCCGCAAATACAGTCAAATCCCGATAATTCGTACCCCGATAAATCGTAATTCCCGATAATTCGTAATAAACTGTTGGTCCCTTGAAAAAATCTCGTTAATTCGTAAAATTTCCATACATTTTGGTCCCCTCGGTAATTCATAATTTTTTTTCAAATAAAATCTTCTTTACCTCTTATAAATCGTAATTGTTTGCTAACTACCACTTATAATTCGTAATAAAACAACAGAAACATGGAATGAATGATTTTTTGTTTACCGCTATTTTTTTGCGTGGGTTTTTTCTTGTGTGTGTGTTTATTTTCTTAAGATCAGTTTGTTACATGAATGATGAAGAAAAATGTCAACAACAAATTTTTTTTTATCGTTTTGGTAAATAAATTGAAAAACCCCGCTAAATCGAAAACCCCTATAATTCGTAAGAAATGGCCGGTCCCTTGCGATTACGAATTATCGGGATTTGACTGTACACCAATCTGAACCATCTTTATTGTGCTAAATTGGTGTACAATAATAAAATTGTCCCAATCAAATACGTTGCAGTCACATGATTGCCCCATTTTATAAAAATTTGATTGTCGCAGATTGGCAAAGAATGAATTTGTGGTAATAATTGCCGCAACCCAGTCACACGATTGTTCTACGGCAACAGAAACAAACAGCTGTTTTGGTAGTTTTTAGTTTATTTTGTTTTATACACTTGCAAACGGGTTTCTTTTAAAAAGAAATGATTTTTTGTCTGTTTTATTTTGTACATGAAAATGGTTTATTGTTTTAAAACAAATGAAATTGCCATCTGCTTTGTATATTTTGTGCTCCTTAAATATACAAAGCAGAGACAATTTTCGTTCTTTTAAACGAATAAAAACTAAATATGTATATGGGTTAAGATTGGCTCACAGTTCCATGCTAACGTTTCAAATAAGTTATAATTACATATAAAAGTAAGTTCAAGTCGATACTTATGACAACACTTGGAACACACGAACAAAATAAATTAATTTAAGAAATTGTCGCTTATTGGCTACTTTGATTGCCGCTCGAGAACACAATAAATATTGGTGCATTTTTAACATTTTTATTGGGGCATGGTTGCCTATCAACCGTTCACACGATTGTCGCACCAGAGTTGCATTTGATTGCGATAAATCAGCACAATATTGTTTTCGATTGTCGTATGAGGCAATAAATTGTGAAATCACACGATTGGCGTATAAAATGAACCAATAATTGGTGTATTTACGGCAATCGTGTGATCCTACCTTTATACAAATTAATACACATGCACGACTACATTTCTCTCGGTGGTCAGCAGTGAGTTAAATAGATGGTGCAGTGATATCCCGGTTTAACGAACGATATAATGTCAGGTCAATTCGTTAAAGCGAAAAAACCGTTAAGCTTTCTTAAAAGTAAATACATAATGTTTGGCCATCCAATTTCCAATCTGTCACAAAATTCAGTATGTTATCTCCACGGAACGCAATGAATCGATTTACGCTTGCGCAACGTTGAGATTTATTGGAAATGTATTTCCAAAACAAAGGCAATTGGTGGGAAATTGCACGAAAATTATTTTGCCAAAAAATAAAATCAACTTTTCGGCTGAAGCTAATTTTCATCTTGCTGAGTACGTTAATAGGCAAAATTGCCGTATTTGGGGCTCAGAAAACAAAACCCACACGTGGTCTTACAGAATCCAATGCATCCATTACGAGTGACTGTTTGGTGCGGCATTGACCCATATTTCTTTCAAAATGAGAACGGCGCAACAATTACGGTCTATGGAGACACCTATCGCACCATGATAACCGATTGTTTTGTGCCCGCTCTTCATGGTATTGATGTGAACGATGTTTGGTTTCAACAAGATGGTGCATTTTGGCACACACCTCATGCCAAAATCGTCTTATTGCGTCAAACATTTGATGGCCGTTTAATTAGCCGAAATCGTGACGTCAATTGGCCGCCAAGAAGCTGCGATTTGACACCGTTGGACTATTTTCTGTGGGGCGCCGTTAAAGACAAGTGTTATGTCGGCACACCAGAGACAATTGAGCATTTACCGAGACAGGACACCATACACTCGAAAATTGGTCCGATGGAATGGGGTACTGTGAGGCCAGCCGCGGCAGCCATATGAATGAATGAAATAATATTCCATCTTTAACCGAAACAATTGTACTTTACAACAAAAAAATAAACTTGGCAAAATTTTATTTTTAAATTTAAACTTTTAAATGGCGCACCCGTTATATTTAAAACTTTACACACCAATCGAATATAGATGTAGTATTTATGAAAAATACACCAAAATGCAACAGCAAAACAACAAATACAAATTTTTGTAACAGAAATACATTTCGATTTTGTTCTACTTTACAGGATTGCTAAAAAGGCGAATTGATACCAGATGGTCTCGGTTTGCAACTCTGTATATTCGCCTTGCATATTTGTTAGTGTAAAATTTTCTTAGAAAATTTCTGAAAGTTTTGCTTTCATTTGACTTCAGCGAAACTAACAACTGATCATCAGCTGGTGAATTGAGATCGATCATCTGATACGATAAGAATTCGCCTTGATTGGTATCATAAACAAATCCTTATATTTATTTGTATTTATTTTCTGGATATTTTTATTATTATTTTTTGCACAATTTAATAGAAAATTCATTATATCGAGTGCACAATTTTATGGTTTGTTCGTTTATAAGGTAATCAATGAGAAAAAAAAAATTCAGTAAAGTGCGACTTTGATCCGTACGGACACTACCATATGTAATGTTATACGAACTTTAGCCTACATAATCGAATATATCGTCGCTGTTTTAACTAACTGACCTAACTAATATTTTAAAAATTTACCAGGAGAGCAGCTTTTATGTTTGTTTTGTACATTCATTCTTATGGCTGCGTCTGAAATCTTTTTACTTATATAGGCACAACAGTAATGCTTACAGTCATGTAAATTGTAGACAAGCTCTATTATGACTTATAAAGTCTAGTAAAGGACTTAACTCATTTTTCAAAAAAATGTCAGTTAGGTCGGTTAGTTAAAACAGCGACGATATTACCTGATGTATTAATTTATTCGAACAAATTTTAGGTATTTTCGTTTTTTTAAGTTTTTGCACACACAAAAAAGTAATATGAATGAGTTTGTAATATTAATTAAAATATTTGTAATATTAATTAAAAAATTAATTAAATTTTCACCTATAAACAATTTGATAATATCAATTAAGTTTTTCCACTCAAATTAATTAATACAATTAAAAATTTAATTGGATCAATTAAATTATTAATTGAAAACATTAATTGGTGAATAATTTTTTCTGTGCGCTTTTTTCGTTTGTGGAATTTTCCGTGGTTTTGGCGTTTTTTTTCATTCTGGAAATTTTTTGCGGATTTTGGCGATTTATTTTAGTTTTAGCGATTATTTTAGTTTTGCTCCATTTTTAGTGTTGGAGACTTTTTTCGGTTTTTGGCGATTTTTTTTATTTGGCGTTTTTTGAAGTTTAAGTTTTTTTTTTTTAAATTTCAGGAGTTTGCCTCTTACAGTTTCCAAGATGCAGCAAGTCGCCAAAATTATAAAGTCAAAATTGCAGTAACTGCTAGAATAGCCTTTAATTTTAATTTATTTTTTATTTTTTAATTTCTGTGTTAATTAGTGTAGTCTGCATAAAAATACACTGACTTTGAAAATATCAAGTGTCTATATATAAGTTTTTGTATATTTTAGTTGCCAAAGTTCCGGGAAAATTTCAGGTCCGTAGCTCTTACGGTTCTCCACAGACAGACGGGCATCGTAGCGAAAACAATAGCCTTTATTTTCAGCTTTGGTCTACAGCGACTTATTTAGGATGCATTAGGCGCTCTTGGATCTCATGTGGGTTTACATCATGGCTCTCCATTTCACCAAACAATTGTTTAGAAGCCACTCATCATTTTATTTTATGCTCTTTAATTTAGTCGTTCATGAGACAGCAACGAGTGAACATGCGTAGCGGCTGTATTGAGATTTTTCAAATACAGTGCGTAAAGTATATGATGGATCTAAGAAAATACTTTTCGATATATAATGTTTTTGATAATGTCCAATGTTTGTATGTTATTAAACATATAAGAGGCATTATAAAATGTTATTTAGAGGCATTATAATTCTTTTAATATCAATATGATTAGGTATAATGATGAGGAAAAATTAAAGCGAGGGTTAGTGGGGGAAAAAATAATGAAAGAAAATTAAATTTTAAGCGTAGTGCCCTTATATGTATATTGATACGTAAAGTAGACCGCTTACCGATGGGGTTTTTATTAAGGAATCTACTATTTCTTTATTTGATAGTCGGAAAATTTTCACTATATTTTGTTTTTAAAAGTTAAATTTTAAATTTAGTCAACAAATAGCCATCTCAGTGCGAACTGCACTCTATTTTCTTTTTGATAAACAAAACAATTAGTTTTAATTAAATTTTAAATAAAATCTTTGTGCTTACTTATCGTAAGCACACTGTACTTCAAATTCTCTCACCAATACAGCTGCAAAACATTTTTGGACATCATTGGTTTACATCGTGCACATGATAGCTATCAGCTAATAAAGGAATTACAACAAAGTCGAAAATAAGAATTTAGGGTGTTAGTTTATATATTTTTGTTATATATTTTTAACCGCCATCTCGCTGCACTGTGTCCACTGTGCGCCGGTAGCCTAGTTTCGGGATGTTCAGAGAACATTGTTTCTAAAATCTTAAGTCGTCTGCCAACTTTTTGTATACATTCGTTCTGTAATCGGAGCGTTAGTTTTAAATAATTTTCTTGTGAAAAAATGTTTTTCATGTCCGGGCTGCATCACTCAATTGGAAATCAAATTTATCACCACGAAGTTTTCTTCTCTTCCAACACTAATTTGAAATTTATAATTTTTCCACATTAAGTGGCATCTTGTTGAACTGCACATCTGGCGAATTTTATATTACAGCTACACAGCCTCCATCTCTAAAAAAAAAAAAAAATATGTACTTAGAAACATTGCAACTCCTACAAAAAAATTACTTGGTAATTAATAATATTTGCCCAAGGAAAGGTCAGTTCTTATGTACCTGTTAATCATCTTCTTCTTCTTTTGTCTTCTTCTAACTTCGTCTTCTTCTTTGATTCTGAGCAGCAAATAACAACAAACATTTTTACAGAACCACCTTAAAAAGCTTTAATACAGCAGGGCGTTTAGATAAATGCAACATTAAGTGGTAAATTGCATGTCAAAATAATGTTTTAAAGCAATTGTTTGTGCATGCGTTTGTGTGTTTCCTTAAAAAAAAAAAAAGCGAACAAAACTATTGCAAGTAACGGAAATTGCAGTAAGAAGAAGAACGTTATTGCAACAAAACAAAAAAAGGTAGAAATACACCAGCTCAATAAAATAAACTGCATGAAAAAAAAAGCTATGATGCAAGAACATTCAACAGCCACACTAAATTGAAGGTGCGACCGACCCAACAGCTGAAAATGCTTTTTATTAAATTAAATGTTGCAAACACGTCAATATATGTATGCATAAAAATAAAAATAAAATGTTTTTTTTAGGCATTTGGTTATAAAAAGCCAATGACCCACGCAACACTATTTTGTGTGGTAAACCATATTGTACTCTCTGTTGGCGAAAAATATTCTCTGTTGTACTAAAGAAGAAGCAATATGGATTTCTTACAAGTCTCCTCTCCTGTAGTTTTTACCAAAATGGCAACCAACCATAAATTTACTTTACGATGTCACAGTTGCAATAATTTCTGTCGTTGTAGTCGGGGCAACTTGCCTCATAATGCCGAAGAGCTAAACAAATACACTTCAACTGGCAACATGTGTTGGGTTTTAATTTCAGCATAAAGTCTCGGGAGAATTTTAGGGGAGGGAGAATACTCTGCAACCCTATAGTGAGCAGTCGTAGAAGTATATTTTATATTAAAATCTTTAAGATTGGTTGGTTGGTTTTCTTGGCAACCGTTTTTAAAAGGTGTTCTGGAAACCACTTCTACTTTTTTAAGACGTGAGGGTATAGGTAGGCTTTGGTGTGATACGTTGGGGCGGGCAACACTGCATACGCAGCAACAATTCTGTGGCAATAAGGAAAAAGTGCTTAAGTCATATTTTACTGTTTTGCAGGAGAGCACTTTGAAGCCTTCAAGTCGATTTTCAGACATTTATGTCTTTTACAGTTAAATTGGGAAATTTTCTGTTAACCGTTATTTTTTTAAGCAAACATCGTTCTACGCACTGTAAATAATACATTCAAGTTGAAATATACCAAAGTACAACCTTTAATTCAGGCTGTTATTCCAAATGAGCTGAGAAGTCTGAAAAATATAAGTCGCAAGTCATAGTGCTATAACTTCCTGAAAAATCACACAAATTAATTGAGATTTTGACCAGGGATACTTTCGAATATGCAGATTACGGAGGTGGCATTTACTCAAAATCAGCTTATCTCGACTTAAGCACTTTTTCCTTTTTGCCACACAATTATAAATACTAAATCTATCATGCAAAACATGATATCAATAAACAAATTAATTGCAAATAAATACAAATTTAATTAATCTAATGATTGAAGTATAGTGCCAGCTCGGTATTCGCGACGGCTTAATTATAAAATTGCAGGTTCTATAAACACAACAGTTAACGAAAAAACGGTTCTATTAACGCGACTTTTATCTGTTTTTTTTAAATGCCTATAAACAAAAAAAAAAGGGGAAATCCCCGTCTTTTGGTATATTAACCTTTTTGTATGATTTTGATTTTCAATTTTGTCAGTTTATGCGTGTCATTTGTTGTGTTAATACATTTCTTAATATGAAAAGAGTTCTACATATTTTAAAGCCAACGATTTCTCAAAAATTAGAGATTTTAAACAAAATTTAAAAGTAAAGATTCCATAAATTCAATTTGCGTGAATTACAAGTTGCATTAAGGCTCAGTTAGCCGACTGTAATGGAATGTAACTGCAACGTAGGAAACAGCTGATCGATATTTTTATATGAAAAGTAGGTTACGTTACATTACATCTCTATAACCATTTTCATTACTTTTCACATAACAATATCGATCAGCTATTTCCTACTGTTGCAGTTACATTCCATTGCAGTCGGCTAGCTGAGCCTTAAGTCTTCGGTTTGCCGCACTATAAAGCAAGAAAGTTCATTAAAAAAGTTCGCACGTACAACAGAAAGTGGCTCTGGCAAACGTTGTTCCTTAAAGAAAGCTCAGTTCGTAAAAATGGAAAAAATGCTTTTTAAGTGGTTTGTAAAACAAAGGGGAAACAAGTGAGTGTTCCAATATCTAGTCATGCAGTCATTTGTATTCCAAAACTTATCAAACCAATTCTGGTTTCAATGCCAGTGAAACATGGTTTAAGAAATTTAAGTCTCAATATGGCATTAGAGTTTTAAAAATTACGGCCGAAGAACTGTGTTCGGAACCCCATCTTATTGATCCGTTTGTGAAAGAGTTTTAAGGATTACGTTGATGCGCATTGGTTGACTCTTCATCAAATCTACAATGCCGACGAATCCGGTTTCTATTACAGGATGCTTCGTTAGAAAGGCCTATCGAAGCCATTATGCGGGAATATAACATCGTGCTAATGGCTGCCGCGACTTCTGTGGGTGGCGCGCACGCGTATTGTAAAAGTTTTCATGACTCTGTCGCATAAGTCAGGGCACAAATCGTCACATCCGTAATCTTATCGACAATCGTACGAAATCAAATTGAGTGATACGTCAATCGTATAAGCTGAATGGGATTTCAGTACATTCACGTATGTCATAATCCGAAAATGGTGTTTTTATGTGAGGAGTTGTACGTACATTCACGGATGTTACGATTCAACTCCAGGTTGTATTTGACCGATATCAGGGGTTATATGTTGGCTTTAAGGGACGCTGTGGCTTGTTCGCATAGACCTGCGCCTTTAGGAAGCCACACAAGAAAAATTTCCACGGTGTCGGTGGGCAGTTCACATCACCTGCATCTGTAAGATATCCAGGGTCTCAAATCCTTTGTGCATAATGTCGAATGTGACATGAGCTGTGAGGCAGCTAGCGCCGTCTTGTTGAAACCATAAGTCGTTGTCATGTACACATCATACCATTTTGTTCAACAGAAGTTGGTAATCAAAGACCCACAATGCAGGCCCTTGACGTTAGAGCTGGGTGCAACTCGTTAATTCGTTCATTTTTGCCACAAACCTATGATCAAACCCATTTAATTACATGGGTTCGATCAAAGGTTTGTGGCAAAAATGAACGAATTAACGAGTTGGACCCAGCTCTACAACTCATTCATTCGTTCATTTTAGACACAAACCTATGATCAAACCTATTTAAATTACATGGGTTCGATCAAAGGTTTGTGTCTAAAACGAACGAATGAACGAGTTGGACCCAGTTCTAGTTAACGGTTATGGCGTCAGTCCAAAATCCACATCCAGCAGTTAATTCTTCGAGATGCATTGGCTGCTCTTAGGTCTCATATATCATTCCAAATTCGACAATTTTGTTTGTTGAAGTAGTCCTTCATCCAGAAATGGGCCTCATGGCTGAAGATGACTTTTCGATGAACGTTACCCGAGCAAAACAAACTTTTTTTTATATTATTATTTCCACATGTTGTTGAACGCTTTGTCTGTCCATATTGTTTTAGCAAAGTAAAATGAATATATGACAGCCGATTCGACAGATATAGCTTCAAAAATGTGGCTGCTATTGATTCTGGAAAGTTCAATGAAAAAAAAAAAACTATAATTTTTTTTTATAAAGCTTGATTTAATTTATATTTTATCATCCCAGAACGTGTGTTTATGAGTAAAACTAAGTGCTCCGAAAATATGTTGCTGTTAGAGAGCAAATAGTCCATTCCTTGTCTTAAGGTGCTTCGTTCATAAAAGAAATTTGTCGAATTGGATCCACTGTTAGAAATTTATACCGTACGTCTATATAGCGCCATGTTGCCTGAAGATCACTTGTTGTCTATCAGTCGAGAGATCAAAAGCTTGATAAACCCACTTTCAACAAGTCTGTGCAAACAATAATCTCGCAAGCTTTACGAAGTTTGTGCTTTTCTTAAATAAAAACTCGCATGTCTTAAAGATAAATACTGCTAAAAACAGAGAATTCACAAAACACTTTACTCTGACTGCCTTATTTGAAGTTGTTACAAGCGTTGAAATGTCTGGGAATCTATTAAATTTTTACAGATATTTTTCTCTTTAAGCTTTTGCCATTTTTCCAGTTTAAGAACTTTATGCTTGGAAGATTTTACAAAAATCCGCTACTTTTGTAAAACTACTTGAAAAAAAAAATAAGAAAAATAAGAAAAAAAAATATTGTGTTCATGTTGTTCAAGATACAATACGATACAAAACTGAAATGCATGTGAAGTCATGCGTTACATTTCAAGATATTGAAAATTGAAAATCACTTTTAACACGCAATATTTTTAACAAGTTTTTTCTTTTTGTTAAGAAACTATAAAAAAAAACGTTTTAAAAAGGTTGTCTGACATACCAAAATCGCAGGCAAAGTGAATGTCTTGAAAAAAAAAGAAAAAATAAACGATATTGAAATGTAAAAAGTTATTGAAGCAAAGACGTTTACAGCAAAAATGAGTCAATTGATTAATGTCGGCAAAAAGTTGTTGTTAAGATTTTCCTATTTTTCGAGAGTATAATACGCAGTAATTAAACTTATTTTTTGTTTGCTGTTTAAAAAAGAACTTTTTAAATTCTTACACATGATATAATTATACAAGGTACTTGCACGACTACAACAAAATTGCAACACCAAGAAACACACGTATTTTGTTGGTAGAAATAAACGTAAAATTGTCAGAAACAGATGTCTTTTGTTTTTAAAAACAGCAATCACAGGGTAACTAAAGCACAATTGCAGACGCGGCATTCATGCATGATTAAAGGCATTCAGTGTTGCCAATATGTATGTAATACACAGTGTGTAATTTGTACTCTCATGAGTGGGCCATGTAATGATATTCATTTATAATTTGTGTGTAATTATACTTTGGATTCTATTTTTATTTATTATGGTTTTAATTTTAACTCACACAAAAGATGTGTAGTGTAATTTTCTTCAATGTATAATTGGAGCCACAGCTATGTGCAAATTCATTGGCAACACTGTAATCATTTTATACACACACATACACTAACATTTTTGCAGCTTGTAAACAAAGTTTGACAACTATATGCATTGTAAACATTAACAGGAGGGCTTGTGCAAGTACCTTGTATAATTGTAACATGTTCTTACCAATGTAATGTATTCAAGAAAATTAATCGAATAATTTAGAAGTTCTACTCAATTATTCGTTTGAATATTCACTAAGAAGAAATGTATAGCAAATAATAGGAAATGAATATAAAAACTAAAAATAGTCTTCGTGGGGTTTTTTTTTTATTCGAAAAGTGTAACCAAAATTTAAAATGTATTCTATTATACAAATAAAAAACCATTAATTTCTTCACTTCTATTATTAGAATATAATATTTTATTCGTCGTTCATTCGAATTTAGTAGAAAAATTTTAAATTTTTATTCGAATATTTTCATTTGCGCTTTAGTCTTATTGCATGCATTTAAAATATATATTTATGTATGTACTTAGTTATCCGGAATTTCATTCCATATAGTTAATTATAGTATTTGCATTGTAACTAATATTATTTACATTAAATATTGACAGTATATGAAACGCCCTTAATTTAAGCAAATACTCTCACATCAATATTTTGTGTGTGAAAATAAATATTAAAGTTTAAGTCCTCACGAAATCTCTACTCTTAATCGAACGCTTTTCATAACGATTTTGTAAGTCGTCTTAATATTTACAATCTGCTGATATCTGAGATTAAAATGCTTTACAAGTCACTAAACTTTTAAACACAATCAATCCATAAATTTTATTTTAAACTTAAATAAATATGTACAGACAGACAATAGCAAACACGACACATTCAAACAATTTTGTAATGAGATTTTTAAAATTATTTTAAAAATATTTCTTTTTATATGCACAAATATTTTCATTTTCGTTTCGTATTAAAAAAAAACTGAATGAACCTGCGCGCTTGAATGAAAGAAAAAATATATAATGATACCAATAATAGCAGCTTTAAAGTAAATATGTATTATTATTATTTTTTTAAACGTTTGTACGAGTACTTACTGCATATGCATGTATGCATGCATGTATGTTATATGTTTAATTTGTTTTAAATAACGAAATGTTTTGAAATTTAAAAACTACATACAACTCAATATAAAGCAACACACAGCCATCCATCCAAGCCAGCCAGCACACAATGAGAGTAGGAAAAGAAAGTTTAATAAACTTTTGTTTAAAACTAAAATCATACAATATGAAATAACAAATAAAAAAAGTTATGTACGTACTACAATTTAATAATTAAGGAAAATTTATTTCATTGTCTTAAAAATAAAAGAAATTTCTTTAAGTTAAAAGCCAATACCCTACAAGAAATACTCTTGTCACGGAAAAAAAATTCACGAACCAATTTGCTGTCTATGTATGTACGAGTACATACAATGCACGCCAGCATTTGATTAAAATCTTAATGCCTTATTTATAAAAATTATTAAGGCTTTATAAAGGCTTAACAAGAAAATTTTTCTATGGAAATCTCTTTTATAAAGCCTTAATAATTTTTATAAATTAGATCGTTAGTTTTTAATTTTAAGCCTGGTACTCTGTTCAAAATTTCACGCGAAATGTTGACTTAATCCATATAAAAAAAAGTTCACATGAAATATTCATCAAAAAATGTTGCAAAACTTGTACTCTGTTCAACTCGTGAAAAATGTATGAAATGTATCTGGCAACATTTTCTTGCAATCTGCGAAATAATGTGACTGGCATTTATTTCGCGTGACAGCTGATGTTTTTGTTCACAATATTCCATCAATGTTGCATACTTTTAACCAATAAAAACGAATATTCTTTTGGAAAAAGTAGTATGGGCATCACTTGTTAAGCCTGGTACTCCGTTCAACATTTCACGTGAAATGTTGTCAGAATGAAATGAATGAAAAAATGTTGCAGATATAAGTAGTACTCTGTTTATCTTGACAAAAACGTATGAAATGTATCTTCAACATTTTAAGTTTTGATAGATAGGTGGCATTGTAGTCTGTTCAAATTTGTGAAAAATGTTGAGCAACATTGATTATTTCATACGAAGAATTTGACATGTAAACAATATTAAGTAGCCCTGAAACTATGCTACAATTTCTTATGTTTTTAAAAACGCCCCATGTGTTTGTTGTAAATTCCATAAGAAATAAGTGCCACTTATCTTATTTCGCATGAATGCTTAAAATGTTGAAGATACATTTCATACGTTTTTCTCAAGATAAACAGAGTACTATTTCTGCAACATTTTTCAATGAACATTTCGTGCCAATTTTTTTTTATATGTATTTTGACAACATTTCACGTGAAATGTTGAACGGAGTATCAGGCTTTACGTGTCAAAATTTTTCACGCGAAATAATCAATGTTGCTGAAAAATGTTCACAACTTTAGTTTTTAGTTTAACTGGTACTGTTAAATGATTAACAGTGCGCTGTTAAGTGCAAAATGCGCTCTGCTATAATTTTTGGTTTCTGTCTCTGCTATTTAAATTAAATTAACTAAAATTTCAAATAGAAAATTATGTGTATCCTTTCTATTACTCTCTCCCCTTAATTAAGACTTTCTGCAAGAAATATTTCATTATCTACTCTAGGAAAAAGCTTGGACTACATTGTATAAATACGTACGTAAGTATTTTATCTGCTAACGCTGTACAAAGTGTGTCGTTGCATTGATGTCAATGCTGTCATAGCTTAATAGTATGTTTCCAACGACTTTAAATCAAGTAGGTTTAAGTAAATCACTTCAAGTGTTTGCAACGAGCTTGTGAGTGATTTGTTGTTCGAATTTTCGCATTCAATTTATGCAAGTGCTTTATAAGGTGCACGCAGCCGCTGTATTTTGAATTTTATTCACATGTAGTTGACATTTAAAATTGATTAAATATTCCTTAATGTCATTTATTTCGAAATTGTCAATCACTATTCATGGATGGCCCAGGGATGGAGTTTGTAATTTTAAAAGCAACGCAGGGTTCGAAAAATAGTATTTTCGACATTATTTAAAATAAATCAACTACTTTGAGGTGTTTTATCCATATGAAAAATGTATGCTAAATCATGTATAAATTAACATGATTTGCACAAATTATCATGATTTGTCTAAATCATGCCATGCCGGTGGAAACATACTATCAGGCCTGTCACATAATCCAAATTCGATCGAAATGATTTCAATTCCGTAATTAGATTCTTCAGAAAACGAAAACCGAAGAATATGCTCGAAATGAAACCACTTTAAATTTAATGCTCGGAATTGTAATTTTCCTTATGTGAAAGTACAAAAATCTGTTCGAAACAACTTATTTCAATAAAGAAAAATGTTTTCCAACAATTTATTTAATTTTTTTTTTGTATTATTTAATTTTTTTTTTACAAATTATAAAATTTCCTTAAGTCTTAAGGAAAAATGCAGCATCGAAAAAAGTGAAATATGTATTCTGTTCAGTCAAATAAAAATAAATAAAACTTTAACATATACACTGCGTTTGGATATGAAAGTGAACCTGAAGCATCCCGCAATCGTCTTCCCCGTAATTTTCCGGTAAAGTCTTGACGTCCCTGCGCACCACAAACTGCAGTTATTGCAGACATTTCGTGTATTAATTTTTAAATCTTGTTCACTTCAAGTTAAAAAAAAAATGTTGTGCCTTTCCTATTTTGTTTTTCTCTTCTAATAACCATGTTTTGTTTTGTTTTTCGTTGCCCAATATTGCCACATTTAAATTGAAAACAATCGAATTGCTGCTTTTTCGTATTGTGTGCCCCTGTGGCTGAGTGGTAGTGATGCTAACCTCTCAGTCCAGAGGTCGTGGGTTCGATTCCCACCATAGACCCTGGGTGTTTTCTGCAGACAAGCTAATCGCTTTGCGGGTTGTGTTTGTTTAAAAAAAAAAAAAAAAATCGATCGAAATCTGGGGAAGGTAAAACAAAATCGATCGAAATGAAAATTCGTAATGAAAACAATTTCGATCGATTTCTGTGACAGGCTGGTACTCTGTTCGAAGTTGTGAAAAATTTTCAGCAACATTGATTATTTATCGCGCAAAATTTGACATGTACTAAATGTAGTGCAACTTGTGGTTTTTTTTATTTATAAATTTCTCTCTTTTTATTTCTCTCTCTCTTGAAAGTATGCAACATTGTAAAAATTTTGTGTGAAAAAAGTACTACTGCTCATGTTGTTTCGTAGCGAAAATAAAATGATGCCAGAGTCATTTTGCATGGAAAAACATGCTGCCAGATAGATTTTACATGTTTTTCGCAATAAGATTAGAATACTACTTTTGCAAATTTATTTCGCAAATATTTCATACCAAATACTTCTACAAGTAGTTTGAACGCATTTCGCACGAAATTGTGAACAGACAACCAGACTTTAGATGAGATTTCTCAAAATATGCCAAAAAGCTGTACTATGACGTTTATCATTAGATTAATGTCAGTTTTCGTATTATTGATGACTTTTGCCATAACAAAAAGATATTAAAAATCTGACGCAGAGTTGTGCGCACAGCTCTCCTTCTTTTGGTTTAGCTTCAAAGAAAGTCGTTGTTTACCGGCTGATTAAACATATCGTAATTTTCGTTAAAGTGCTTAATTAGTATTTTCATTTTTTTTAAAGCTTCATATGGATTTATAATTTTAAAGCCGGTCTTATTATCATTTGTCGTGGAATGGTGGAATGGCTTAACATATTTGTTAACAACCACACAACCCCAGCTTTATAGCCATGTTTTCCTCATTGTCTTGACTTGTCTCAAAGCAGGAGATGTTTTTGTTTTTAATAGTGTCTGTCGCTGCTTATTTTGGTTTTCATTAAATTTAATCGCCGCCGAGTTCTTTTGTATCATTATGGATGTTTATTTTATATAATTAAATTTATTTTCCGTTTAAGTAAATTTTGACTTTTAGCATTAATGCGAAATGATATAAAATTTAAACAAAAAGAAAAAAAGTAAAATAAGGAAAGACGTAAATAATGTTATTACAGCTGAGCGTAGTTTCTTGGCAATTAAGTAATTTTTATGTTTAATTCGAGGCAGACAAACAATTATTATAAGCTGTCGTTGACGCAAACGTTGTTGTTGTTGTTGTTATTGTTGCATGCATATAAAGAAAAACGTTAAATATTCTTCTTGTTGCAAGTTGGTGGCTTGGTTTTGAATGTTGTCGTTGCTGTTGATGTTGTGCTTTTGGGCCACATTTTTATTTATTTTTTGTTTAGTTGCTTTTATTTACATTTAATTTGTTTAACTAATTTTTATTGACATTTTAAACTTTACGAAATTGGTTTGCGAGTATGTTGAGGTTTGGTATTCTTACATGTAGCTCTATCTCTCTCTCTTTCTCTCTCTTTTTCGGTCTGCTGAGGCTCTGTTGTTATAAGTACTATGTCTAAAATTTAGACTCCAAATGATGCAAGTTTTACGTACATTAGCTGAGGGTTTTTTTTATATTTTTTTTTTATTGCATATTGTGGAAAAACATGAGCCCAAGCATTGAAAGGAAAAGAGTTGTATACAACATTGTTTCGCTTTCGAAACAAATGATTTCAATTAAAAAGTCTTGTAATTTGTTTAATTTTTTATTGCATATCAAGCTGGTAATTGGCGGGCAGTGAGACAGACGCAACAGCTCAGACTGAATGACGTCAGTAACATCAAGTTAATCGATACAATTGTGCCTAAACTCGAGGGCCAGATGAGATTAATTTATTTTTTATTTTAATTTCGAAACGGCTTGTATGTGGGAAATGAAACTTAACATGGTTATAAAATTGTCTATTTGCTTAGGTAATGCTGAGATTTGGTTATTTCGTAGTGATTTATATTCTTAGTTATATTTATCTATACATATGTTTTAATGTCCATGAAGTTGTTAAAAAAAAGCAGGAGCTTATCAAGTTGGCGGTATTTTTTTATGGTTTTTTTAAGAAATAATTTTGTTTGATAAATGCTTGAATATGATATAATGTGATTTTCCCATGCTCTGCACACCAAATCCGGCTGTACTTCGTTGGCGTAAGATGTGATTTTTTTTATTTCGTTTTTTTTTTAAAGTTAAGCATCAACAGCCAGACTTAAAGTAAAATGTTGTTAATTAGTGTGAACATTTTGAAAACTTTTAAATTACGTATTTAATTCGTAACCTTAACGCATAACTTTGTTGCATATTAAATTCAGAAATAATTAATTAGTTCAAGGCAAATACGCTATTGAAAACTAGGGATGTAACGATACGCCATTTCGCCGATCCGATACCGATACCTATACTCAAAAATAAATATCGCCGATACCGATTCCGATACCGATACGCATATTTAAATTGAGCTCAAGTAAAAATTAACAAAACTCAAGTAGAGTAATTCTTCTATTACACAAAATAACAGTGTTTATTAATGAGCCATTCAAATCATCAAAATTTTCAGTACATTTCAGTTTCTCAACTTCAAATTTTTAAACAACAAAACGTCTGCAATATTTATGATTTTACAAAATAAACGTTGGCATTCACTTTAGATTGGCTCAAGATTTAAAATTGATATTAATAAGACTTAAAAAAAAGAATTAAATTTGAGATCATGTTAAAATTAAATTAAAATTATAAAAACATTGCAAAATATTAATATTTAAAATTGATATTAATAAGATTTTTGTTTAAAAAACAAAGTGTTCTCAAATTTGGCGGAGATAGGCGATTTCTCAAATCCGTTTGAAGCAGACCTGCAGTGGAAAATAGTCTCTCAGATGCGACAGAACTCATTTGAAAACTTAAGTATTTCTGCGCCATTTTCTTTAAGTTTGGGTAGGATATGTCATTGCGCCAGTAAACAAGAGGGTCTGCGTCTCTAGGAATATTAGGAGATCTAAGATATCTCTCGACTTCTTCGTTAGCAGAACCACAGCTTAGGATGGATAGAGGCTCATCCTCCTCGGATTCTCTTATAATTTTTTCACATACGCTCCAAAGGCGAGTACTTCTCGTAGACTTATCAGAACTTTTGCGAGGTGTAGGGAGGACTGTGTCTTTAAAAAACTTGAAACTTAAAACTTGTTTGAATGAGTTAATATATTGACAATAAGTAAAAAATTTTACAATAAATACATCTATAAATTTGTCGGCCCTTTTAACTTGCATTATAACATTTTACATTAATTGTCAATTTATATTTCATTGAAGCAAGTTTTATGCTCCCCTGTAAAACTTTTAAAACGTTATACAGGGCTTTTTGCATTTTCATGCAAAAAAAAAGAGTTGAAAATTGAATATTTTGTTCAAAAAACTCTAAAGAAAAATATAAGAAGTATCGGCGTATCGACAGTAAAATATCGCCGATATCGATATATCGGAAAACCAGCAGTATCGCCGATATATCGGTATCGGTTGCATCCCTATTGAAAACCTCTTAACACATTTTTTGTAGCTTCCTATTATCGGCCATGTCATGTGAATTATATCTAGCCCATGCTTGTAGGAGATGGTGTCTAAAACAGAAAACTAAAAGACGGGAATTTGTCAGGCGTGTCCAGACTGTTGGGAGCGCTGGTATGCTGGGTTGGCTATACTCCGGCTAGGGCTCGACATCTTGAGGTGCATTCATTTCTGTTTCCGAACGGAATTGAACTCTGTGACATAAAGCATGGTAAACTCAATTTAATAAAAAAGAATAAAAAAATACGAAGACGGATCAATAAGTCTGTGACTTTTCAAACTTCCCTCGTAGTTATATGAAATGCAACACTGTTCCCATTAAATTCCACCTGTTAATAGACTACTGTCAAATTTATTTTGCGTTTAACTTCTGTTCAAAACATACAACCTCGTGTATTTTTCTAAAAATGGAAAAAACTGAATTTCGAGTGCTCATTAAATATTATTTTTTGCAAAAAAAAAACCCTCAATCAAACCAAGGACAAGCTCGATAAATACTATGGGCACTCTGCACCATCGATTTCAATGGTAAAAAAAAAGTGGTTTACTGACTTTCGTTGTGTTCGCACAAGTACAAATGACTACAAGTGTATTTGAGAATTAGTGTTACCAGGCAATTATGTTTTTTATTATTTATGAGTTGCTTTTTTTTTGTATTTAAAATTTGCCAATATCAGATATTGCCGGAATTAAATTACGAAAATAACCGTGTGGAAATGAAAATAATTAAATGTTTTGTTGGTCCATTTATTTATTTTCTCTTAATTTGAAAAATATTTCTATAAAGATTTTATATAGAAGAATGTGCAATTAAGACGTAACAAAAACTAAGAAACAAAATAACATTTCCCAATACGTTGATTTAACAAATTGTCAAATTTTTATGTAATTTTTTCTTTCTTTTTTTTTTGTATCTTTCCAGGTGAGTGTTGTTAACACAAATTGCTTTCAAATAATTCTCTCCTCCAAATAAGTAAATGTATGTAGTAAGTAATTTAAACTAATAGTTAGAGCAATTTTTCTTAAAAAAAAAATAATAATTTATATAAATGAAAAGGCCGCTTTGCCTTAAACGAAAATGAAAACGAATAAAAAAAAATATAAAATTTTATCACACATCAACATACTGAAATTTCAACAAAAATATTTAGTTGTAAATATCGTTGTAAAATTATATTCCAATTGTATGATTATACTACTGAGAGAAAGAGCGTTTGGTTGGGAACATAAT
Source organism: Nowickia ferox (assembly GCA_936439885.1). Taxonomy (NCBI): domain Eukaryota; kingdom Metazoa; phylum Arthropoda; class Insecta; order Diptera; family Tachinidae; genus Nowickia; species Nowickia ferox. The sequence goes on along the minus strand of OW387024.1, from coordinate 111,879,081 downwards.
AAAAATACAGTGGTGACTGGTGGTGTTTTTTGTTGTTGTTTTGGGCTTAAACATTTTCACGAAATTTAACATACAAGTTTTCCTGCTGCTGCTTTTATTTAAAAAATAAATTGTTTGAATTTAATTGGCCGTCTGTTTAACCGCCGCCCGTCCGACCGTTTTCTCTGTTAATCGTAATAATAGTAATTTATATTTTTTTCTCCATTTTTTATATGTGAACAATAAGCTATTATTTTATATTACTAATTTCATATTAAATCTAAAATATTATTACACAAATGGCATCATTATTTTATACACTGGCAAAAAACTTACAGCAGTAAATGAAAGCAAAACATGATGCGTTAAAATGTTTTCCCAATTAATGTGAAAAAAAACGAACTGGCAACACATCTTTTCAATACATATTGACAGTTTTCGATTTTTAGATTGATACTGACTTGGTCGTAATAACGTTTGTAAATCGTTTAATTGAAATAGAAACTTTTATGGTGTTAGTAACATTGATTTATTTAAACAACGTCATAACTCAAAAAATAACATTTTTGAGTTAATGATACAGAATTATTCCTCATATCGTTCTTCATATTGTGTAAAAATTTCATACAAATATCTTGTTTACTCAACTCTTGAAAGCAAAATAAAATTTTATTTTTCCATTAAGTTGTGTGTAAATTGAAAACTTTCAAAGCACTTCTTTTGAGCGATATATTGAATATATATGACTTCGATTTCACTAAACAGGTACCAACTAGTTCTGCCCAAAAAAAAAACGAATTCTATGCAAAGATGGGACCAAACTGGGAATAAACTCTTTCAAACAAAAAAATAAAATAAAAAATAAAAATCTGTTCGTTACGAAGTACGCGAAATATAAAATTAATTCTAATGGGAGTGCTGCCACCCATTTTTTTAAATGCAAGATTTTGTCTATTTAAGAGCTCAGGGTGTGTGGTAGGTTAGGTTAGATTAGGTTGAAAAGAGGAGCCATTACGCTCATGTCCGGGGACATACACATAAGCCAGTACAGGCCTGTTGTGCGCTCTCATGTAAATTTTCAAACGAAGCCCACCTCACGTAGTCTCTCAAACTTTTCCAGTCAATACCTCTAAGGTGGGTAATGCCCGGTAAGGTTTCATCCCTAATATTTAAGGGATCTCGGCTGGGCGAAAGCTGACAAAAAATTGCTCCATTGTCTGCATGATGGAGGACATGGCATGCTTTGCATTCATTGTCATTCGTGGCTCCCATCCGGTACAACAAATTTCCTCGTAGATTAGATAGAGTGCCCCGTTAAGATGCCGGTCAACTTGCCTAGCTTGGACTTGTTTAGTTTCAACAGTCCCCTTGTATTATCTTCGTCCGGTTAGATTACCCACAGTATCACAATTCCATTGTGTCTTGTAAGCCATTTTCGCCCAATTTTATAACTCAATATTCGCTGCGTTGAAAGGCTTTGCATTAATTAGAGTTACTGTCCGTAGCATTCTGTAGTTTTTCGCCAGTTCATTTCCAGTTACGCCGTAGCGGGCCGGCAACCATACAAGACGAATGTTGCCATGTACTGCGTAATCGTTTATCATGTTCTTGCAATCTAAAACGGTCCTGGAGTTTACTCTTTCGCTTGTGATTGCCTACTTGCTGTCGGTAAATATATTGACCTGCGTGGGCCTAATATTCGCACTGATCCATTTTAACACCTCCGTGATTGCACGAACCTCCGCCTGGAAGCATGTTTTATGATCAGGCAAGCGGAAGTAAATCTCGGTCTCCGGTTCTTCTTTGAAGAAACCTAGGACCGTTTTTCCCCCTAGCTTCGAGCCATCCGTGTAGCAGCAAACTCCTACGGATGTTTGTTCTAGGGTTCGATTGACTCAGAAGTGTCTTTCTGGTATCAATGTCTAGCATTTAGTTATAATCCCAGTCTCACATACCCGGACGGACATTTCCAAAGTCTGGTCGTATTCGGTCAGTGATGTCTATATGTTCTGATGGTGTGGTTTGTTGTCTTGTCCGATCCATTACCCCTTCACTTGTAGACGTTTTGTGGCAAGTTTAAGTAGAACCACATGAAATATAATAATAAATTTTAATGGGCGTAGCCGTGCCCACTTTTCGTCTTTATAATTGTGTAATTACAAGAACCAAAGGTGTTTGCTAGGTTTAGCAGCAATAAAATAAAAAGAATATAAAATCTAATAAAAAAAATTTAGGCGTGTCCCCGCCCACTTTCGTTTACTATGGCACCCATTGAAAGCTACACTGTCTCAGACAAAAAAAAAATTTTTTACAATCGCTCTGAAATGTACCGAGTTATGAAGTAACAATGTCCAAAAAAGACAAAAGAATACAGACGAATTGATAACCTCTTCTTTTTTTTAAAAAATAACTGCTGGCAATAACAATCCTGTGTAAAGATCACCAGCAATTACAGAGATATGCACTACTTCCAAATCACAAGTTCGGTATCTTATTGAGTTTCTGCGAAGCATTTTTTTTTACTGGATCGTGAATAATCGTCATGGTAGTTTAACATTATTTTTGTTTATACTTTATTTCTAATTTTGTAAATTTATTACGGTTTAAATATGATTGGCAGTCTTGCAATTTTAATTTTGAAAATAAATAAAAAATACTTTTTTCAAGCACCTACAATTTGTTTTGCATTTACCATTGCATTGCTGTTGCTCTTTTTAAAATGCAATTTAATATTTATGGTCAAGTGAAGTTGGTGTGTCCCATTGACCATTTGTCTGTCTGTGTTAAGGAAGGCGTTGGTAGCATGCGGTTTCAAATTTCCTATAAGTTATCCCCCATTTGTAGAATTAATGGCATTTTACTTTGTTGGCATTTTTCACAAATCGAAAAAGAAGAGAGCAAAAAAAAACCACTAAATATTATTTATACTGCCAACAAAACAAATATAATAAATGTGTGATTTTATTACAATTTCTGTAAGCGATACGTTTGTTAGGAGGCCGCTTTAGGGGTCTCGGGATTTCAAACTCATGTGTGACTTTCGCATTAATTCTGTGTATTTGCTTTTTTGGACTAAAATTCAATTGCCAGGTTTTTTTTTTAACAAACTCACATAATCATGTTAAAGTTATTAGCCATTTATTTGTCGATTAGACAAACACAAATATTTATTTAGTATTTGTGTTTGTTTTTATCGAAGATTTTATTTATAAATGAATACAAAATGCGGCAAACGAGCGCGAGGGGGGCTTATTCAACTACAACCACAATAACGACGGCAATCTGCATGTTTTCTTATTAATTTTATTTGCATTTTAATGGCTGTAATATTTTTGTTTTAATATGTTGTTTCTTTCATACATTTGCTCAGTCATATTCATTCATACCATTCATTACATTCATTTACCACCATATGTTTGACTCTTTGACCCATTATGTCTATAATTTTTATATGTTTGGTTACTTTTTTTTGGCAAATCTTTTTTTTTTTAATTTTTTTTTTATTTATGGTCTTTAATTATGCCAAAGGAAAAGGCGGTTTATTTGTTAAGCTGTTGCTTATTTTTTTTTTCCTTTTGCAATTCAATAAATGGTTTATTTGAGGCAACTATTTGTTTTTTTTTCGCCTTAATAATATTTTTGTTCATGTATAAAAATTCGTGAATGCACTGACAGTGCCTGTGACCACAATTTATGGCCAACAAGACTTAAAACTCGTAAAAAAAAATACTTTTTCGAATTTATTTATTTTGGGTCAATAGTGTTATAAATTCTACAAAAATTTGTTTTGTTTTGTGTTAAAGTTTTGGTAAAAAAAAATCTAAAATAATAATAAAATTGCACCAAATGTTTAACATTCTAAGTATTCAATGTGTTTAACCCACCATCACCTGGAAAAGTTTTTTGTTTTTTTCAACTAAATGCAATAAAAAATACCTTAATTATTTTTTATTCGTTGCGCTGTTGCCGCCCATCAGAGATAATTAAAAAATTTAATTTATCACCCAGTTAATATTACGATTTAAGGGGCTCAATAGTTATTTGGAAGATTTACTACTGAAAATATCGCATCCTAAATACAAAAGGGGCCAACTCAAAATACTAAAATTTTCAGGAGAGACAAAAAACTGTTTATGTAAAAATGATTATAATATTTAAAGAAAATATTGTTCCATTATGAAAAAATTCGATATTGAAGAAGGTTCTGCTACCTTTTTTCAATCTTATATTATGTTTGCGAAAATAAAGTAAAATTTTGATTTATGACTCTTTACTGAAATTTTTTTCGGCACATAAATAAATAATACTGTTAATTGAACTTACTTTTTCCAACTAAAGAAGCACAATGCAAAATAATATACCACGAAATTGATCACTTTTTACAGTAATAGAGACAGAACTCAAAATAAAACTCTTTATGTGTAATAAAAGTAATCAGTTGTTCTTGAGCACATTAGCACAACTAAAAATAATTCTCTTTAGTTCATCGTGCAGAAGCAACACACTTAACATAAAAATAGACATAACTGTATTTTTCCAGTTAAAGAAGATAGTGATGTGAAAGAAATTTTTGCAGTAGTTAGAGCTGTGTATTCTGAATTAATTTATGGAAAAAAGTCAGTTTTGGAAAATTTTGAGTTGTGCCCCTTTTGTATTTAGGGTGCGATATGTCAGTCATCGGTATCTGAAAATCAAGTCAGTCAAGGATATTTATTTATTTCACACTTAGCCTCAGTTTTGTTATATGCACTCACTTGATTATTTTGTTGATTTGTCTTGTAGGCCGTATGTTCGTGGCGTATCTTTGAATTACAAAGCTAATCAAACTGGCCCATACGAACCTCGTAACTACTCTCCGTATGGAAATTCCCATGAGTACCGATTACACAGTGCAACACGAAAAATAAAATTACCGAGTTCTGACAATGTATTCAGTTAGAAGAGACAACTTATGAAACAGCCTTATCATGAATCTCATATGTGAAAATTTTCGAATAACACTTTTCAGTAGGGTGTATAAGACAGTTCTGGAAACAGAGCAGGGAGCAAAAAATTTATACTAATTTTGTATGGCATGAACGATGAAAATCTGTGTAATGCATACTTGGCAACACTGGTCAGTTGAATGTGTGTTTAAAATAGGGTGGTACTTACTGGAAGTTTTTGAAATTGTGTGTGAGTAATGGGTTGGTACGACTTGGTTTGGCTTGGTTGAGTTTGGTCGGGGTTTGAGCGGGAGTTGGTCGGGATTTGGTCGGGGTTTGGGCGGGATTTGGTCGGGTTTTGGGTGGGGTTGGTTAGGATTTGTATACTAATTTTGTATGAGAAAACTAACAACGATTACTTTTGTACAGTGCCACCCTACTGTATTGTTCTTCTGTTGTGGGTTTTTTTTTATTTTTGATATGAATGAATGAATGTGTTTGAAGCAGTTGCTATAATTAGGCTGTTTGAGTTTGTTAAAAATTCTGTTGTGGTTTTTTCATTGATATGTACGAATGTGTTTGCAACAGTTGATATAACTAAGCTGTTTGAATACAAAAGCTTGATACTGACCATACACAACAAAGTTGATTAGAAATAAAAATCAAAGCAATACTATTTATTCACATACATATATTTTATTTATTAATTTGTTTTAAAATTTTATAATATAATAAAAAAAGTAAAAAAGAATAAATCTCATATTGAAGTACATATAAAATATTATTGAAGTTCATCTTTATTGATCCAAGAATTATGTTGATTGGAAAAACCCAACCATTTTACGTATGCCTGGTGTCCCTTAGTTTTAATAACCTTTTCAATCAAGTATGTATTTGGAAAATGTGTCTTTAATAGTTCATGTTCATAGAATCCACCAACAATTGGATTATTTTGATAGTCTTCCAATAAATATGTAATGGGGTTTGTGTTCCGTAAAGTACGAATTTTAAAAATTTCAGTTGTCCAGTTTGGAGTATATCCTTTTGAAAAAATATGTTAATATTTGCTAATTCGAACGTGATCTCCAACTTTTAGTTTGCCAAATTTAAATATTTTGGGATGATTATAGGCTTGTTTTAGTAAAGAACTTTCATTTTTTGTGTTAACAGTCTTTGGTGTCATTCCAATTGTTCTATGCTTTTTATTATTATATTGATTAATTAAATCCTTGTATATATGTATCCATCGATAATTTCCTTGTAGACTAAAATTTTTCCACATCATTCCTTTCAGAGTTCTATTAAATCGTTCTACAATAGATGCTTTCATGATACTATATGTAGAATAGTGATTGACATTATGTTTTTTCATCAGGTTTTGAAATATTTTATTATAGAACTCTTTACCATTATCTGTTTGCAAGTTTTTTGGAATTCTCTTTAGCGAAAAAATAGATTGCATAGCATTGGTTATATCTTCACTACTTTTAGATTTTACGGGTACAGCCCAAGCAAACTTTGAAAATGTATCTATAACTGTTAAAATAAATCTATAGCCTTTGTTATATTTTGAGTAAACACCCATTTCAACAAGATCTGCTTGCCAAAGATCATCAATTCCCTTGTGTACCACTCGACGTCGAATGAAATTTCTGCGTGCTTGTTTATGAAGCTCCTTAACCACTTCTTGTCGCTCCATTTCTAACATCTGTCTTAGATTACATCAATTTAAATGCTGTTGACGTAGGATTTAAATCAAAACGATTTATATTTCAATTTTTAAATGTTTTGTAATGAGCTTAAGACGTTCTTCAACTGAATCAATTTTGTAATTAAATAATGATCTCATTTCTTTTAGTGATTGATCGAGATTATTTTGTATTATACTTTGATCATGTATTAATTTACTTAAACGTGTTTCTACATTTTCAAATTTTTCTGTAATCGACACGTTTTGTTGTTGTATTATTTCGTTAAAACGATCCTCCATTCCCTTAATTCTCTCCATATACATTGTATCCAGCTGTTTCTTTATTTCACTTAAATAGCTTTTCATGTAAATTTTGTTTACAGCATCGTTTTCCAATACAGGACTAGCAATATTTTTTATTCTCCGCAAGTTAAAGTTGAAATTACGATCACTATCCAAATGAATCTTGAAATGTTGATTTTGATATCTTGCAGATTTTTCAATATAATGTCCAAACTTATCGATAGGCATTTTATGAATATGAATCGTTAAACATTTTTAAGTCTATTTATATAATAATTTTTGCTTCTCTCAATTCCTCAATAATTGATACAATTTCATTATTATGATTTGAGTGACCAGCTGTTGTTGATGAAATCAAAAGACGTAATCTATCAACCAATTCATTAGGATCATCCCAATAAACATAATTAGGCTTTTCTCTATTCAATTTCATTAAACCTTTTCCCTTATGAATTTTCTGTTGTTTAAATAGGTTTTTAATAATGGTTGTATATTTAATTGAACGATTTCCTTTAATTTGACCATTAATACTGTTATTTCGTTTATGGACATTAGTCATCTCCAATATTTGTTTATAATTATTTAAATCTGTTTTATTATAACTGATTGGTTTCTTATAAACTAACAATTCATATAAGCCTGATGTGAAGGGCCATTTTAAATTACCTACAGTAATATTGGTTGAATCGAAAGCGATGGGTTCATTACCCAGTCTCCATATTTGATTTTTATCCTTATGTGGACCATAGGTTTTATCATATATATTTAAGTTAACTTTTGATAAATTATATTGAATACTTTGATTGGGATGTACTGCAATGGTGTTATCATCATCATTATCATCATTCTCATTATCAACATTATCATTATTATCATCATCATCATCATCATCATAGTCATCATGATCATTTTCATCATCATCAAATGATTGAAACGTGTTTGAACTTTTCTCGATTTTCTTGTTATTAAAGCTTGAAGAAAACGTGTTATAATCAAGCTTACTCTTTTTATATGGTGTACTGAAGGCAACTTTATTATCCTCAAGATCATGTTTAAAAGAGTTATCCGGATATTTTTCATGTTTTATAATGTTATTATTATTAGTTGATTGAACTAATTCTTTTAATGGTTTTGATATTGGTTTAAATGTCTTTTCCAACAATTCATCATTTGCAACTTCTCCAAGCAAAATATTCTTATATTTCTTTTTTAAAATATTTCGAGTTTTAATAAGATTATTTACTAGATTTGTATTCATATTTAAAGATTGAATTAGAAACAGATTCAAAACAGATCAGTTTAGCAGTTAGCAGTTTAATAGTTGAGAAGCTGTTAGTTTAATAATTAATCTTGTACTGATTTAAAAATATCTGTAATATTTCTTTTATAGATTTATAAATATATCGAAGCCTTTTCTATATCGACCATTATTCATAGGATCATCTTTGTTAATAACTAGAAAACCATATTTTTCTTTCCAACACTCGGCACATAACTCATGAAATGTTTTTAAAGTCATATCAGAACCAACATGATCATTGTAAATATGCTTAATATTCATTTCATCCTGTTTAAAAATTATAATCATATTTGCATTATCGCGAATCAAGTGTTTTGGTATTCGTGTATAAGTTTGACATAAATAAAAACTATCAATATCTTTATGACGACCCATACAGAAGTAAGAACGTACATGATTTTGTTTCTCACAAGCTATGTCGTCGAATATAAATACTGAATTTGGCTTAACTTCGTCTGGGGATATAACATCATCATTATTGGAAAATGATGAAAAATGTATCTCCTTGATAGGTTTAATTAGGTTTTCTAAGTACTTATATTTCGGTTGTTGTGTTGACTTTGAATATAAGTAAATATTTTTAAATTTCAATCCATGTGGACTTTCAATAAGACTGATCATCACATTTGTTTTTCCACAATTTGATGGACCCACAATAAGGGCTCGAATAGAATTCGGTAGTAATGAACTATGACGAATTTTATTTGATGATGATGAATCGAACTTTGATTCGATATTCTTTACATCAATCCTTTTATGTTGTTTAAAAAAACGCATTCTGAAATCTAATGATAACATAATATATAAACCAGTCTCTTTTATTTGTTTTCAATCAATTTGGTTTTAAACTTTAATCGATAAAGTGTCAATAGATATGACAATCATTTATAAAAAGATATTCAGTCGTCATCCATACTTCATCGGTAAAGGTTTTCTGAATAAAATTATTAATAAACTTCCTTTTGAACTTCATTTACCCGGTTATCAATTTTGTGGACCTGGAACAAAATTAAAGAAACGTTTAGAAAGAGGTGATCAAGGAATCAATCCATTGGATACTGCTTGCAGAGAGCACGATATAGCATACTCAAACAATAAAGATTTAGAGAAAAGACATATTGCTGATAGAATCTTAGCTGAAAAGGCTTGGCAGAGGGTTAATGCTAGCGATAGTAGTTTCGGTGAAAAATCAAACGCTTGGTTTGTTACTACTGCAATGAAAGCAAAAACAAAATTCGGTATGGGTAACGTTATTAGTAAAACTAAAAAGTCGTCTCCAGTAAATACCCACAAACTATTTACACATGCATTGAAAAGTGCAAGAAAGAATATAAAGAAAAGTGAAAACTTGAAAGATGCTATAAAGATTTCACGAAAAGTTGTAAACAATATTTTCAAGGGGAAGAAAAAATCATTAATAAAAACACCTCGAATAATACCGCTACCAAAATCTGGAGGTTTTCTTCCACTTGCCCCTATATTTGCTGCACTGGGTGCACTTGGTGGTTTAGCTGGTGGTGTATCTGGTATTACAAAAGCAATCAATGCAGTTAAAAATGGAAAGGAACAGCTGACTGAAGCAAAACGACACAATAATACAATGGAAGCCATTGCGATGGGAAAAGGCATGTTCTTAAAACCATATAAAAAAGGTTTTGGATTATATTTGAAGCCTTATCAACAAAATTTTTAATGAAGCTACCTAAAAGAGCCCTTTCTGATGTAGACTTGAGAAAATATGCAAAACATATTCCAAATTTTAGAGGTGTGTTTATGTGTAACACTCTTCCAAGCAAACCATTTAAAAAAGAATGTGGAATAATTAATCTGGATACTTCAAAGGGATCTGGCACACATTGGGTAGCGTACTGGAAAAACAACAATCAAATTGAATATTTTGATAGCTTTGGTAATTTGCAACCGCCGAAACAATTAATAAAATATTTAGGAGAAAACATAAGTTATAATTATGATAGATATCAAAATTTTAATACAATAAATTGTGGTCATTTATGTTTAAAGTTTTTGTTTTCGAAACTAAACTAAAAAGAGAAACTATAATTGTTTTAATAAAATACATTGATTAAGAATTTGTTTTATTTATAAATAAACATATTATTTCATTTATTAAAAAAATTTCAAAATAAATATAATTAAATAATTTTTCTAATTTCGCTTGTTAGAGGTGAGTATTCGATTAAACGATCATGAATAACTAAACAGTATGCTGATGTATTATCTGGAATTAGTTTGTTTGCTTCAGTATCAAATTCAATTCGTACATCAATAGGTCCTATTTTAACAGCCTCATTTTGATGTGAAACATCAACAACAATAAGCGGCGCATAAGTCTTATATTCATCAACATTTAATAATGGTTCAGGTTCTCGCATGTAAAAGCTTTGTTGAAATTTTGCATACATATTATATAGAATCGAATACTGACCCATTTCGAAACGATTATTTAAATCATCATATGGATATGACTCTGAGTTTAGATAAACTTTTAAATTAGAGATATTGCAATGATCAAATACATTTCCTTCTTCTTTAGTTTTCTCTTTTTGCAAACCAATTATAAGAAATCGTGGTCTTTCGTTTTGGGGAGAAAGCTTTACATTCCATAAAACCTTTGTACTCTTTGGTAAAACAGGATTTACATGACAGTCCCAACTTCTAAACGCAATTGGTATAGAATGTTTGCTGTTGATTATCTTAAACATTTCCAATTTTGCAAAGTCCGATAGTTGAATGTGTGGCATTTTCCATGTTATATCCAGAATTGTTAATTTCAACTGATCAGTTGCATTTGTAGAATAATATGATCTCTCATCGGATGTAGAACGTTGAAGGATAAGCTCATGTTTCGAATTTAATAGTATTTTGTTATAATCTTCAGCAAAACCCAACAACATTTTCAGAGGTATACAACAACTAAAATGACTTTTTACTAAAGCGCAAGTTTCAGTAAGAGACCAACCAGCATTTTTTAATACATCACTTTCAGCCTTATTCAACGATACAAAATTTTTCATGGTGGATGAAATTCCAAGTTTACGTGTACGATCAACTTCAAAACCATTAATTTCGTAACGAATTTCATCAAACAAATATGAAGCAAAGTTGTTTTTTAATTTCACATCTATAGCTGGAACCTCTTTGGTTGCTTCCTTCTTTACTATAAAACCATGAATGTAAATCATACTCTCACTTGGTAGGACGAAGAGATCCTGATTTTGAATTGGTATACGAATCTCATCGTTGTTGTTAAATGATTTTAGATATGGAGAGTAACTATGATATTCCCTTTTTACAATACTCTCATCATACATAGGTTTTTGAAGAACATTTAGTATTTCATTCATTGTTGAAGATTAAATCCCAGCGATTTTAAGTATTCTGTATTAGATGGGGACAACAGTTTTTTATTTTTTATACTTTCTCGATTGTGAGTTGATGCGGTATTGAATGAAAATCCTCTTTGCACTATGTTTTTATTGTAAATGATCATTATTCTGGTTTGAAGTGGAGTCTAAGAGTGATTTTTTCTCCTCTAAAATTTATAAGTTCACCGTCTTGATTTAAGATTCTAATCGTTATGTTGTTTATTTGCTGACAGTTGACGGGAAAATAAATAACATTTCGAGGTTTTTCGCTTATTTTATATCCTGGAGGAACATCAAGAGGAAATTCATGAATAGCATGATTCGAAGTATTATTAATAAATGATCCGGTTGTTAAGTTGCTTTCAATGCGTATTGTATTAACATTCGTAATATGTGCAGGTAAGTCAGATTCAAATAACCTTGTAGTATTCAATTGATTAATATCTACAATCATCACTTCCACAGATTTATCATTTTGAAGATTTTGATCAGTGTTATAATATTCAGTTGAATTTACTTCTAATTTACTTTTGCTAAATCCGAGCAACTTTCCTATACTGTTTGGTTGTGAAAAATCTATATCCATTGATGAGGTTATTTCAGTTTTAAGTGTGTTATTGTTAGCTTCAATTACTAGATAAATTGATTCATCAATATCTTTTAAGCTTGAGTTTAAGAAAAAATCAATATCCTCAAGTTCATATGAACCAACCGGAATAGTAATAATATGATTTCCTATATGAAACAAATTGTTGTGAACATCTACATTAGGTATGGAGTTGAATGTTACAAAATCAATAAGTCCACAAACATATTTTGTAGGGAGTTCAATTGGAGGAAAATATTCTTCAACCAGAGTTGATTTGTTTCCGTTTAAAGATATTGTTATTGACATTTCAAGTATTCAGAATGAACTGATGATGTTTGATGATTATTCTATCTGATTTAAGTGTTAAATAATAAATCCAAAAAAAGAAAAAATGTCTTTTATAATTTTATGTTTTCTTTATTAATATTTGATTTAATAAACTTTCTTAAGAGTATTACATTTTTTTGAGCACATATACAATATTTTCTATGATAACAACAAACATTTACAGATTCATCATTTTGATATAATGTTTTTAAATTTGGACAATTTAAATCATCCAGGTTATAAAAATTAATTTTATCCTTAAAAATATTTTGAATCCACTTAATTTTTTCTAATCCTTTAGCATAATAAATATAATTTTTATCTTTAACATGCGCAATATAATATTCCACAATATTTGTTAAGGATGAATCACCATCTTTCCATTTTAATCCATGATGATGATTATAAAGCCAATTAATTGAATATTTTTCTTTTGTTGTCAACGATGAATATGGAAAAGGTGGTTTAATAATAAATGTTTGAACTTGTGAGTCGTCAATTGAAATACTCAGTTCTTTTACAATGAATTTATTGTTGAGATAAAAACCTTGTACGTCTACAACTAATATTCTCTCCTCCGACATTGTTTAGTACTAATCAAGTCACAACGACGACTGTAGAACTGTTTATAAAGTTTATGTTTTTAAATTATTATAAAAATTCATTATATATAATGCTTGATCCCAACTGTTATCGATAAGGGAACATTTACAGGTATCAGGTCCACAAGTTGTTTCATCGTTGGACCACACACAATTGTTATAATGATATCCAAATTTTGATTTACTTTTCTTATAAAATGCATATTCATCGAATTGAGCTTTTAATTTCTTCAAAATAATCTCATGTTCATACCACAAAAACCTTTCTTCATTCAAGAAGTCATGTACAATTTTCGAATAAAACTGATTATTCATTATTTTTCTTATTTTTTATGTTAAATAAATCTTCTTAACACATCAACAACAAAGTTTATATTAAGTGGTAGTAGTAAATGTATTTCATCATATCAGCTAATTTATATTATTTCCATATCCAAATCATGTGTGTAATCTTGAATGTTGATTAGTGTAACATCAGATCGGTATGTTGTATCATCCTCAGAAGCCACCTCAATTTCACCATTACTTAAAATTCTCTCGTATTCAACTTGACGGTATTCGAAGCATGAAATATTTAATCGACGTTTCAAGTAATTGCTGTCATATGTACAACGGATTCTCAATTTTATATTATCTTTATATTGAAGTTGAAAATGTCTATAAAATGGAGCCGAACTTTCAATTATTCCTGCAATATTTTTTTCTTTTTTTACTAAATCTTGCCTAAATGTTTCAATAGCTTGTTCAACAGTAAAAGATTGATTTATAGGCGGTGGGGAGTCTTCTTGTTCTTCGTTTGATTTATTTTCTGCTTTTGTTGTTGTTAACTCGATGTTTTTATTTAAATCAGTACTGTACTTTAAAAGTTTGAAATTTAGTTGTATGCTCACAGTATCATTATTCGGTAATTTTATAGCAAATTCTGTATTTTTAAGTTCATTTTCACTCAAATCAATAGGTAATGAAGCTGAAAACACTTGTAGGATATAAATATATGAAAACAATATGATAAAAATATTTTTCATTTTAGTTTTTCTTTTTTAATAGACGTGTTCTTAAGTTAGCGATATATTTTAAATGAGATGATAAGAATTGTTTCTCATATTTATATACTAATTTAATAATCGTCGTCGTCGTATTCAATAGATTTATCAACTGAGTCGCCACCAACGTTATTGCCATCTTTCTTAACTTTACTATCATTAACCCTTTTTTGAAGGAGAAAAGGTTTTTGTTGATTTTTTTTATTTAATGAGTGGATATCAGCCTTACTATTATATAGTTTATTTGTATCTCTGAAAACAATAGTCTCTATTTCACTATAAACGCACGATGGTTTGTATGAGTGTACATTTATATCTTTAAAACCACCTTCATAGACTGTTCCAACTAGTGATATCATACCACCGATAACCTCAATTTTTATATGTTGATTGTGACTAAAATGAAATATTGGAATATTTGTTGGCATTTGCTGTCCTCTATTAAGAGAAAAAATTTGTGTTCTTGTTCCTCCTTCTGCGGTTAGGAACACCTGCATTATAATATCCAAAACTATTGCATTTATTATTTGAAAAGTTTTCCACTGTGCATGACAAGTACAATATTTATCACCAGTTTTTAAAAATTGACCCCAATACATGTTTATGAAAGGTTTTAATATAACTGAATCTCTCTCTATATATATATATATATATATATATATATATATATATATATGCTTAACCGCAATTGATAAGAAGTTATTGAAATATCTAAAAACGTCTTATGCTATCAATTATTCAATATAAAGAATCAGTTTGAAAGTTCGTTTTACGGTGAAAAGTTGAAAGCAAAAAAAAAAAAAAAAAAAAAAAAAAAAATGAGAGCAAGCTTAAGAAAATTGTTTCAAAATCCTAATATTACATACTTACCTTTAAAGGATATGGAAGAAAATACTATATATGAAATCAACAAAATAGATCGAGTAGATACAAAATATGGTGAAAGTATAAGATGTCTTCTAAATAATGAATATTACATTTATTTACCTAAAAGATTTCTGATTATTACTAAAAATCAAATGGATTACCTAAACACAACTCCACACATTTTAAAGAAAGTTAAAGAAGTGAAAGGATTATATACTCTAATCGTTAAAAAGAAGAAGCAATTTGTATTCTACAACAACTTGCATGACAGTACCGAAGAAGAAGATGATGATGATGATGACGATCATAATGATGAAATAGAAAACACATTTTAAATAACCTCGAAACAGAAACTTTTTTAAAATTATAAAAAATATTAATAATAAAGAAAAACCCACAAACTCTAAACTTTCTCACGTATTTAATAAATTAGGAACTTTATAAAAATGAAAAAACCGCAACGCAAGCATTTTAAAATTAAAATCCAATAGCATTAAAATATTTACCACATTTTTCCTGTTTAGAAGAAAAATTACATTTCTGAATTTTGTATAAAAACCCCCCGCTAGTTTTACTTTAAGTGTCATTCAAGTTAAGTAAATCACAATGGAAGCACAATTAAAATCCATTTTCAAAAAAACCCAAACTAAGAGCATTCTCCCCATAAAGGAGATGGTGTTTGGGTATAAATACATCATAACAAAAATGGAGCGTGTTCAGACGCCCTATGGTAAAAAAGTTCGTTGTTTGGTGGAAAACACCAAATACATATACCTACCTGGTATATTCAACGACACTTTAGACGATAAGTGTATAGAGGAATTTACCCGCAATACCTACTATCTTACTAAAGATAGAAAAGGTAGCAACAGCAGTGCATATTACGAGCTAAATATACATGCAGCTGCAACAGGTAATTTTTGGTAAACAGTTTTTTTTTTATTTATTTTATTATTATTAAATCTAAATATTATTTTTTTTTTTTTGTTATCGTTCTAGCTCAAGATACACTAAGGAGATAATGTGAATCTTTAACATTGATGAACTTCAATAATATTTTTTTTTTTTTTTTTATGTACTTGAATATTAGATTTATTTTTCTGTTGTATTAGAAAATTTTAAAGCAAATTAATAAATAAAATATACATATGTATATACATAAATAGTATAGTTTTGATTTTTATTTCTAATCAACTTTGTTGTGTATGGTCAGTATCCAGCTTTTGTATTCAAACAGCTTAATTATTGAAGCCCCAACAAATGGAAGCAGAAATTATTTACATACATACTTTGAATAATAATATGTTAATAACAAAAATGTAGTATAACATATTTACTTAATTAAAAATGTGGTTACAATTAAAATATAAGCATTTGTTTGTTAATTTTTTTTTTTAACATTTGACCACAACTTTTTTATCAAAGCTTTATTTTAGTAAGAATAAAAAGTATATAAAAAACATTTGGTAATGAGTTTTAATGCAACAATTAATTTTGATCATTCTTAGAAAGCGCGTCTCACGTAATAAAAAGAAAACTAAAAAAAAAAAAAAAAAAAAAAAAAACGATTTCAGTGATTGAAGTGCTAAGTGTTAAATTTTTAACAGTGAATTGTGAAATTAATTAATTTTCAAATTTGAAAATTTTATAACACAACACAAAATATTTCCTGAAGAAGATATCCAAAGGAAATCGAAAATTGAAAATATACAAATTCATTTTTATAAAACCATAAGTGACCTTAAGCTCGAGCAATTATTGAAGAGAAATTAATTAATTAATTTATACAAACATCTTCACCAAGTCCAGGTATGTTGTGCTAAAAAAACAAATCTATAACTTGTTAATTTGTGCTAATTTAAATTTCAATTTAAATTTCAGCACATTACTTTCATTTCTGCTGTTTATTTTAAACTGAAATTGTGAAATCATAAAATTTCTATAAACATCTTTACTATCTTTACTAAGTCCAGGTATTTTGTAGATATGAATAGCAAATCTATAATTTCTGTTTATTTAAATTTCAATTTAAATTTCAGCACATTACTTTCATTTTCTGCCTAATCATGTTCATCTGTGAAATTTGTGGAACGTCTTTCGTATCCAAATTTAATTTCAAGAGGCATTTTAGTAATAAGCATACTAACCTAAAATATAACAAAACAAAACTAAATTTAAAAAGTGAAAATATTGAAGAAAGTCCATCGTGTAGCTATATACGATGTGATAGTTGCAAATTAAATATAAGTAAAGGTTCTTGGTCTCATCATTTGAGAACTAATGAACATAAAAAAAATAATAATCGTATATTTATAAACAATGATATATATATAAGTAAAAATTTATTTTCTAAGCGTATTCAAACTTTTGTATACGAAAATAAAAAGGTAGATGAGCTTTCATTAAACATTTTATTTTCGAATGCAAAAGAAAGTATTATAAATATTTTAAAAAATACGTTATTAGAACATAAAAATATAAAATTTAATATAGAACTTTTTGCAGAATATATAAAATTCTCAAAAAATAATGAAACAGTAGATGATGATAGCACACTAATTAGTATTAAATCTTTTCAAACGAAAATGGTAATAGCACAATTAGAACAAGATCTATCTGACATTTACGATAATCATTGTATAGAAATAGCAAGCAAAATGGATGAGTTTCAAGAGAGAGATAGTGGTTGGTCTCTAGTTTGTATCAATAAAATTGAAATTAATATCAACAAGTATTGTCCTATAAAAGGATCTAAATATTTAGAACTACCGGCATTTATCAGAAATAAAAAAGCGTGCATCAATATTAAAAATAATGATAATTATTGTTTTAAATGGGCTCTTATAGCTGCATTAGAAAACCATCATTTAAATCCAAAATATTCACATTATAGTAACGTTATCACACAGAGCCTAATAACACTAACAAATGGAATAACCATTGATTTCAACAACTTAACCTTTCCTCTATCTATTGGTGATATTAAGATATTTGAGAAAAACAATTTAAATATAAGCGTGAATGTTTTTGGATGTGATGTGATAAAAAAAGAAATCGTTGGACCATATTATAAGACAGCTGATGAAAAAATTAATCATATAAATTTACTATACATTCAAGATGATAAA
The DNA here is from genome assembly GCA_936439885.1 of Nowickia ferox. Lineage (NCBI taxonomy): Eukaryota > Metazoa > Arthropoda > Insecta > Diptera > Tachinidae > Nowickia > Nowickia ferox. The sequence continues at coordinate 111,860,942 of OW387024.1, read as the reverse complement.
AACGATGAATCACATTATGTTTGGATAAAAAACATAAGTCGTTTATTGAGCACACAAGTTTCAAAACATGACGGTGCTAAATATTTTTGTAATTTTTGCTTACACTATTCAAGCAGTGAACTCTTGTTGTTAAAACATAAACAAGAATGCAATAAAATTGTCACCAAAATGCCATCGGGTGTTAAGGATGATAATATATCGCAGTTCAAAAATTTTAAAAATCAATTAGATGTACCATTTGTTATCTATGCGGATTTTGAATGTATATTAAGTAAAATTAACAACGAAAATTCTAATAATGTCACAAGCATTCAAAAACATATACCTATAGCTTACAGCTACTACATAAAATCATCTTTTGATTCTAAACTGAATAAGCTTAGAACGTATACGGGTAACGATGTTGTTAAAGATTTTGTACAAAATTTGATTGAGGATGCACGTTTTTTGTGTACAAACTTTCTAATGAAAGTAGTGCCAATGAATTCTCTATTACCCCATGAAGTTGAAAAACATTATAATACTAATGAGTGTCATATATGTAAACAAATTCTAGATGATGATAGATGTGCTGATCATTGTCATTTAACTGGTCAATATCGCGGGCCAGCTCATTGGAAATGTAATATTAATTATCAATTACCTAACTTTATTCCAATAATTTTTCATAACTTTTCAGGTTATGATTGTCATTTGTTTGTAAAGGCTCTAGCAGATTATCCAGGTGATATAGATGTTATACCACTTAATAAAGAATTGTATATATCTGTTAGAAAAAGAATTCAAATAACCGACAAATATAATTTAGAATTACGTTTTCTTGATTCTTTTAAATTTATGTCGTCTAGTTTAGATAAATTATCTAATTATTTGCATGATGATAACTTTAAAACACTGCAATCAATATATCCAAATCATTTAGAATTTAATCTTTTGAAAAGAAAAGGTATATTTCCTTATGATTATATCGATTCAGTTGAAAAATTAAATGAAAATGTCTTGCCTTCTCGTGAACAGTTTTTCTCTACTTTAAATAATAAAGAATGTACTATTGCTGATTATGAGCACGCGTTAAGTGTTTGGTCTGCATTTAACTGTCAATCTCTGAATGAGTATATGCTTTTATATCTAAAAACTGATGTGCTTCTTTTAACTGATGTATTTGAAAATTTTCGTTCTGTTTGTAAATCAATATATCATCTTGATCCATGTCATTACTATACAACACCTGGTTTATCGTGGGATGCCATGTTAAAAATAACAAAAATTAAATTGGAATTATTCACCGATATAAATATGTATAATTTCATTAAAAAAGGAATAAGAGGTGGTATTGTTCAATGCACAACACGTCGAACAGTTGCAAATCATAAATATATGAAAACATATGATTGCTCTAAACCCTCACAATATCTTATGTATTTAGATGCGAACAACTTGTATGGTTGGGCAATGTCTGAATATTTACCAGAAGGTAAATTTGAATGGATTGAAGATATAGATAATTTTGATATTTCAAAAGTATCTGAAAACTCTGATTTTGGTTACATTTTAGAAGTTGATTTAGACTATCCTGAAGAACTACATGATAGTCATAATGATTTACCGTTTTGTGCTGAACTTAAAAGTTCACCAATACAACATCATAATATAAAGAAACTAATTCCCGATTTAACTAACAAAAAATCATATGTAATTCACTATCGAAATCTTCAACAGTGTATTAGAAATGGTTTAAAATTAGTTAAAATTCACAGAATATTAAGATTTAAACAATCAACTTGGTTGAAACAGTATATCGATTTAAATACCTTTCATCGAACCAATGCCAAAAATGAGTTTGAAAAAAATTTTTTTAAACTTTTAAATAATGCGGTATACGGTAAAACTATGGAAAATGTTGAAAAACGTAAAAATGTAAAAATCGTTAATGCTTGGGAGAGTCAACACAAGCGTTTGGGCGCACGAGCTCTTATAGCAAAACCTAATTTTCATAGTTCAACACATTTTACCGATAATATGATTGCAATTCAAATGAGTGTGGATAGCGTAACATTTAATAAACCTATATATTTAGGGTTTTCAGTTCTAGAACTATCTAAATATAAAATGTATGACTTTCACTATCAGTATATGCAGGCAAAGTTTAATGAAAATTTAAAACTAAATTATATGGATACTGATTCTTTAATTTACACAATAAGAACAAATGATTTTTATAAAGATATTTACAATGATCTTCATCTAAACTTTGATACATCAGACTATTCAATTAATAATGTTTTCAATTTCCCCTTGCAAAACAAAAAAGTCTTGGGAATGATGAAAGATGAGAATAATGGCCATGTAATGTTAGAATTTATTGGACTTCGATCAAAAGTATATTCAATAGCTGTTGACGATAAACAAGAAATCAAAAAAGCTAAAGGTGTAAAAAACTCTGCTTTAAAAAAACTAACTATAAATGATTATCGTAACTGTTTGATAGATAAAACCATATATCACGATAAAATGTATATATTTAAATCTATCCTACATGAAATTTATACACAACAAATATCAAAAGTTGTATTAAGTTATGATGATGATAAACGTTATATAAGAGAAGATGATATTAATACCTATGCTTGGGGACATTTCAAAATAAACAAAAATTGAAATTTTAATAAAGTCTAATTCATATAAAACAAAAATACATACTTCAATATGAGATTTATTCTTTTTAAACTAGATATTTTTTATTATATTATAAAATGTTCAAACAAATTAATAAATAAAATATATATGTACATAAATACAAAAAGAGTATTGTTTTTGGTTTTTTTATTTCTTATCAACTTTGTTGTGTATGGTTAGTATCAAGCTTTTGTATTCAAACAACTTAATTAAATCAACTGTTTCAAACGCACATTCATTCATATCAGCGAAAAAAAAAAACCACAACAGAACTTTTAAAAACAGAACAACAAAATAGGGTGGTACTTACATCATCGTTGTTAGTTTTCTCATACAAAATTAGTATACAAATCCTAACCAACCCCACCCAAAACCCGACCAAATCCCGCCCAAACCCCGACCAACTCCCGCTCAAACCCCGACCAAACTCAACCAAGCCAAACCAAGTCGTACCAACCCATTACTCACACACAATTTCAAAAACTTCCAGTAAGTACCACCCTATTTTAAACACACATTCAACTGACCAGTGTTGCCAAGTATGCATTACACAGATTTTCATCGTTCATGCCATACAAAATTAGTATAAATTTTTTGCTCCCTGCTCTGTTTCCAGAACTGTCTTATACACCCTACTCTTTTCGTCACATGGATTTTAATTTCATATCATCAATTCCATCAAAATTAAAAACGTACATACATATTTTCACATTTTTCGATAGAATAATTAATTTTTTGGGAATAATTTTCTTTATAAATTTACAAAATATTTCACTATTGTATGAAGTTTTTTGAAAGCAAAAAATTCACAACCATTTTTTTTTTCGGAGTTTAAAAATGTAAATATTCGGACATTCTCACAACACATTTTATACATGATAACAACTAGTGTTGAGCGAAACTGTGATTTTTTTTAATAATGTTGCTCCTTGTGAACGTGATTTCTAAATCGCTGTTCTTCTAAACTGTAACTGTGATCACAGTTTAGCAGTATTTTGTTTGCAGCAGTTCTGTTATTTTGACAAAATCTAATAAGAAGAGCAGTTGTCAAATTAAACAGTGACTGTGATCACGGTTTAACACATTTCAGCTCTTCTGCTTTAAAAGTATGTATTCGTATTAGTATTTTGATAAATACCAAGAACAAACAATTAGCATCAACCCCAACCAAATATTGATAATTGTCGTATGAGAGTCAGAGAGACAGTAAAATTGCAAATATAAAAATGTGAGAGCTATACATACCTGCCAGAAAAGACGATTTGACACGATTAGACGATTTTTTCTCCACAAACGGTGAACTTATACAAATAAATTCATGTGGTAGCTTTATTTACTGTAAAGTAAGCATGCAAGAGCATTCACAGTTTGTATGAAAGAACAACATTTGCAAAACCTGTTACTTGATAAATTCAGTCACAGCTGTGATTAGTGATTTTTCAATCGCTGTGAAAAAGTAACAGGTTTCGAAAAATAACTCATCACTAATAACAACTGTTAACACGTTCGGTAATTTCATTGTTAAATTTTATCTATGATAAGTCTGGTCCAGACCTGTTAAATTTCGATTACGATTAGCAACCAATTAGATTATATTTTAAAATATAATATTTTTTAAATAATTTCTGATAACTAATTGATTACGGTTATAAATAATCGAAATTACGATAGTATAATCAAAAAGAATCAAAAGTAATCAAAAATAATGCGACTTCGTTCAAAGATTACTTCATAAATAATGAAAAGGAATTAAAAGTAATATTTAAAAGTAATCAGATTATTTTTTAATTACTTTTGATTCTTTTTTATTATTTTGTTGTAATTTCAAGTAATTCAGATTACTTTTCCATTATAAGTAATCGTAATCAATTAGTAACCATGCGAAACTGAATATAATCGTAATTTAATCATAACTCCACCTTTCAAAAAAGAGTAATCAAATTACTAATTAATACGATTACTAATCATTACTTAACAGCTGTGGTCTGGTCATACATATTTTTATATTGTGATTCTCAATAACATAAATAACATATTAATGTTTTTCTATGCTTATTTATTTAAAAATATTTTGAAGTCTACTGACGAGTTCCAGGAACGAAATGCGTATAGACGTCGCTTAAAAAAAAAAATTCAAAATATAAAGCTTATTGTTCCTTCCAATAAGACCGCCAAGTCACTCTGGAACAAATACATACATATATGTAGTGCTTTTCGCTTAAAGCGAACTTCAAGGGACTGATCAAATTTATTCGTTTTAAGCGAAGTTCGTTTTAAGTGAAGACATCAAGAAACCATTATACATACATTTTTTAACACTTCGGATATTTATTTATTTATTAAAACAATTTTAGAACATTGTAGTCTTTAAAAAATAAGTTTATTTAGTTTTTAAAAAAATCAGTTATTTTAGTTTGCTTAGTATTAATATTGGCTTCATTTATATACACTTCCACTTGGGCCAAGTGGTCAAGAATTTGTTGTGGAGTGTCGCGAGACTGAAGAAAATTTCTTACACAGCTTACACTACACATTGCATCCGGGGAAGTAGTAGCTCGGATTGGCTCTTCATTGTCCATTTCCATATCTTCATCAAGGTCGTCATAACCAGTTTTATTATATCAAATTTCTCTTTTAAAGAAAAACACTTCCTTTGTTTTGCAACCGCTGCTACGGCCATCTTCTAACTTTGTAATTTTCAACTGCTGAATTCACATCGTCTTCACGCAAAAACAAAAAACAATTAAACCTAGGGGAAGTACCTGATTATAGAGCATACGACAAATAAAATACAGCGTTACCAAATTAAAAAATATAATTTTTTGTTCATGGCAACACACTTCTTGGTTCGTTTTAAGCGAAAAAAGAACAATTTACATGCAAAAAAAGTTTGTTATAACCGAAAGTTCGCTTTAAGCGGGTTCGTTATAAGTGAAAAAATGTTCATGGTTTTATAGAAATAAAAGTTCGAACTTTCGAAAATGGTTCGTTTTAGGCGAAAGTTCGTTTTAAGCGGGTTCGCTATAAACGAAAAATACTGTATTTAGATATTAACTTTAGCTTAACTGGTATTTATACTTTTGAAAAATTAGTGCCCCTGTGATCGAGTGGTAGTGTGCTAGACTGTCATGTCAGAGATCGTCAGTTAAAATCCCAAAAAAAGAAAAATTAGTTGCATTTGTAACAATAAAACAAAATTCAATAAGGTGCGACTTTGACTCGCAACTTTCTACTTTTGGCGTTTCTTCTTTTTGGCTATTTTTTTGGTTTATCGCGGTTTTTTTATTATTGGCTTTTTTTAGTTTTTTCGATTTTGGCGATTTTTTTTGTTTTATTACGATTTTTTTGGTTTGGCGATTTTTTTATTTTTTTGTGCGATATTTTTACTTACGGTGATTTTTTTGCATTTTAGCGATTTATTTAATTTTTTAGTGGTATTTTTCATTTAAGCGTTTTTTTTTCATTTTGGCGATTTTTCATTTCGACATTTAATTTAATTTTGGCATTTTTTAGTTTTAGCGTTTTTGGAAATTTTATGAGTGCCTCTGACGATTTCCAAGATACAGCAACGGACGGATGAACAATAGGGTGGCTTTTCACCTTTGGTGTACGGAAATTGTTCAATTATTGCAGTTAAATTTCGAAATGACATTTACATTTATACACTTTATATTATTCTGCATCAATTAGATACCTATAAGACAGTGAAAAGTCACAAGTTATATACAAGCATCAATTAACCCCATCCTAGGCCATCCCCATATAAAAGTGACTGGTCTGCTTCATAGGAAGTGCTAGAACTCGAACCGGTGCCTATCAGTTGGGGCTAGTATTGAGTCAGTTCCATTTACTGCAGGGCAGTATTATTATTCCTTTTATAAATGGTGATTCAGGTTGTAGATAAGATTTTTATTTAACTTTTTTTTAAACGTTCACATCTTTTAGTTGGCAACACTGTTGTATTTTACAAACAATTTGACATCTGACAGCTGCTTCGTGGTTAATTAAGAATGACAAAGCAATTCTATTGAATATAATATTGGTCATGTGGCGGGACGTTGCTTCCAATTGGTTACAAAACCAAACAGTGTTGCCAGGTCAAAGATATGAACATCTAAAAAAACAAATTTAACCCTCAAATTTAAATTTTAAATATGTATTGTGAAAAAGCAATTAATTTTCCTCTTATATGAAATTGTGTAATACATTTATGCTTGTATATTTTTATACACTTGAACTCCAATCAAAGTAATCACCACAGTGCTTTTGTTGTAACAAATAACGTGCGACGCAAACATTTTTTCGGTTTTTTTTTAACTTATATGAGTGCGAGTATGTGTTTTGTATTGTATACATACATACATACGACAAATAAAGGTTGCCCGCATTCAAGTATTTGCTTTAATCAAATTGTCAATAAAAACAAAACTTGATTGAATTTTTAGAAAAAGTGCTGAACGCTCGCATTGTTCACTCAGCACTTAACAGATTTATTTTAACCTTAAAAAAGCGCTTTGGCATGTTGTTAAATTTATTGTTGAAGTAGTTTTAGTTCCTTTCTCCCTTGGCCTATTAGTTTTTCTTTTTTCTTTAAGAATTGTCTACACTTCAATTTAATGGTTTTTCTATTTTTACAAATTTGTTATCAATTTTTGTTGTTGCTGCCGACAACAGGCGAGCGCTGGTTGTCATTGCTGTTGTGGCCATTACAGCTGTCAATAGTTGAAAAAGTTTACATTCATTTATCCACAAATTGTGGCACAGTAGTTAATAAATTGTCATGTTGTAACATTTTTAAAACGCCCCACATTTATTTAAGCCAGACCTTTTGATAGCTGACTTTTTTTAATAGGCACGCGTGCTTCTTGGTAGAAAAAAAGGGAAAGGGAATTGTTAAAATTTGTGTAGAAACTACAGGAATAAATTGTGTAAATGATGGCGTAAAGTATCACAAAGGAAATACATTATCAATTTCAACAATAAAGTTTCTCTAAAACTATTAAAAAAAAAATTTTAAAGCTTTCTTCGAAATTGTACTATTTTGTAGCGATGCCAACTTGGTGCTTTTTGCACTATTTTTAGTGCTTTTTGAAGACTCAAAACGCCAAATTTTGAGCGTTAGTGCCAAACTAAAAAGGAGCACTAAGGGCCAATTTCACCAACTCTATTTAAATATCAATTCATATTTAAATATCGTTTTGCCATAGAAAAATTGACTAAAATCGATATTTAAATATGAACTGATATTTAAATAGAGTTGGTGAAATTGGCCCTAAGTAGTGCTTTTAAGAAATTTGTGTATTTCTTAAAATTATTTTTATAAAAACTTGGTGTATTTATTTTTATAGCTATGCTATTTATGTCACGACACACCAAAACAAAAATAATCGACACTATTACAGTTATAAATTTATTTTTGTTTTGATTTCGTTGTACTTAAAATCAGAGTACGAAAATAAACGAAACATATTGTTTGCTTCGTTCTTTGAAGTGAGTGAAATAAAAACAATGGGAAGGATTGCTTAATTGGTTTTTGTATTGTTTTTGCACATCGACTGTAAGCCGGCTAACAGCCGCCACCGGGCACAAACAATACATTAATTTAATAGTACGCCGCTAGAAAAGAAAATAATGGGAAATAAATGGAAACGTTTTGAAATATTTGCAGAGAATTTGACATCATCATATATTGCATTGTTATTTGACACATGAAGTTTGTTTTATATAAGTAAGCAGCATAGCTATAAAGGGCCACTCAGACTATTATACTTTGAATTTATACATGTCAAAAATACATTCGTTGCGACTGTCAAAAAATCAAACGTAAAATCACATATTGTGTTCAGACCATCACACTTCAAATAAAATGTGTAATACAAGCAGAAAACAAAACAGCTGTTCAAAATAAAAATGTCTGTGCTATTCATTGACTAGCGGCGGCAAAGCGGTTTCATGTAGGCGGGGACGTGCCGGCACTTGAAAAAATTTAGCAGTTAAAAATATTCTATGTAAATAACAGATAAATTTAAGAAAAGATATTACAAAAACGTTAAAAAATTACATCCACGAAATATACTTCCATAACATTCACTTATTCAAAATTTTGACCCGATATACATATGACAAAACATTACATCAATGACGACACGCTATCGGCGGCGAAATAGCCGACTTGGAAATTTGGTTTGTGTGAAAATGCAACCCTGATCTAATGAAAAGTATTATCGTTAGAAAATTGTCTAAAAACGAAAAAGTCTTATGGGATGTCAAAATTTGTATCGTATTATCTGCCACTTTGATGACATTTTGCGTTCAGACTATCACACTTGCACGTATTATTTGAATTTTTAACTTTATTGATTATGATTTGATGTAATCAAAAGTTTTCAATTAAATGTATAAATGGTTCAATTAAATATTTAATTGCAATAAACTAAATACACAATCGTTTTCTATCGCTTTCAAATGCAAAACAATTGAAATTGAAGTCAACCTGTTTTTCAGATTCCTGTACAACTAATTAAGAAAAGCTTAAAGAGTTAAGCTGAGCCTTCAGTTTATAACTCCCATGCGGCGGCCGGCCTTCTTCGGTAGTTAGTTTTAAAAATGTAATTGTTTTGTTGGCGGTCTGTCGTGTTTGATTTTTTATTTTTTTTTTGTTTGATAACAACAAATACTGGTGTACAACAGAACAAATTGTTATAATTATTTACATTTTTGTTTAGAAAATCATGAAAATCATTAGTTATTAAGGAGCGGCTTTTATGTGTGGCCTATTGTTTGTGTATGTGTGTTTCTGTGTTCTTTTAAACAATAACACGTGTTTTTTTTTCTTCTGTTTTAAATTTGGAACATTTCGGCACATAAATAAATGGTTTTCTATTTGTTTGCTGTAGTTTGTGGTTTATTTTAGTTGTTCGCTTTTATCTGTAACTATAAATCTTGATTGCAATTGTGTTTATTTTAATTTTTTTTTTTTGGCTAACACTTATAATTTAGCGCTCACTCCATCCAAGTCAGCAAGCAGTCAGTCACTCATTCATTCAAGCGCTTGCTGCCAACTGTCATGTTTGCATAACTAATTTAAACGTCTGTCCCAGTGGACGCCTTTTACCGTTATTTTTTGTACCCACATTATTTTTCAAATATAATTAGTCCTCTCGCAAGGTGGGCTTGTTGCAAAAGAAAAAAAAAAAGGTTTTATTTTATACATTTTTATTGAAAAGTAATTTGAATTAAAAGAAAGCCAATGTAAATAGAATTATCGGCTGGTTTAATAACAATATTGCTCTCAAAATGTATATACCACTTTTTTCTCTCTTTGCCTTTGTCGTGGTAGAATTTGTTAAGTAAAGCAGACAGGTGTGTTTGCCACGAAAAACAAAAGCCTTTAATGTATATATACAGACACAAATGTGTATTTCGACTCAGATAAGAAGGGTTGATTCAAATAATCAACGGAATTAATAAAACAAACTCATAAATACCATTTTTAATACAAATGGAAAGCCATTTATTCTAGGTACAGTTTTTTTTTTATCTTCGTATCCATTTATGTTTATTTTATTTCCTTAGAAAAACTATGAAAAACACATATTTTTAATGGTGTGAAGCATAAAGTGTTTGGAAAGTCAATAATATGTGTCATGAAGAATATATTAAAAAAATAAAAACTAATTCTTTATGACGTAGACCGATTACTCCGCTTCCATGGCACAATCGAACATTTTTACAGAAGGGGCGCCAGGAAATTTATAATTGTAAGCAAACATTTCTTAGCTGGACTTAAATAATCACAAAAAAAACTTTGTTTAAGAGTTGAAAATAGCTTCTAGTTTCCTAAGATGAAATCGCCACAAATATAAAAAAATAAAAATATTCCATTTGCAATAAAAATTCTACATCAACTGACACCACACACAGTGGACCAAACCCAAAGAACGGTGATGATGAAGGTGTAGTGGCTGGTTGTTCCGTTCTACTGCACCTCCGTTGACAACTTCAACCCCAAAAAGAAATTATTTACAATTACAAAAATTCATAACAATTTAAGCAGCTTAATAAAATTCATTTAAATAAAATTTGTTTTATAATTAAAGTGTTACAGTAGCAGTTCCTTACAATTACAAGCTGCTAATAAATTTTATTTAGCTAAACAACTGAAAAATTCCGAAATGAATAAATAGGTGTGTAACACCAGGCTGGCAATAAAAACAAAATCCGTCTGTCAAATTGCAAGCTTTATTATGGTGTACGAGTGCAACCACGAATAATTGCAAAGAAACCAAATTTACATACCGTTTGCAACAAGTGATGATAACAAGCCTATTTCCTTATACATACGAGTACGAAAACAATTGCCAGCCAACAAGTTTGCGAGTGTGAGGCGAAACATTTAACTGCCACAAAATAAAATTAGTTTGAGTACGGTATTTCTTTGTTGTACATATTGCTGCGATTTTGTGCCAGCTTGTTGCTAACAATTGCAACAATTTGTTAAGTTGCTTTGCTTCCACGTTGCAAAAGCAAACATAAAAGAAGTTCAATAGAAAAATGTTGTAACAAAAGCCGTACGTAGTCACTCTTTTGTTGTAGTCTCATGTACTCGTATATTCACTTAGCAATTTTGGTTATATACATATATTTCTTTTTTTTTCAATTTAATTTTCTACCACTTTTGTTACTTTTCAATCTTGATCAGTGTTAAATTTTATTTCATTAAAAAAAAAAACATTATTTTGCGTTGAAAGGCTAAACAATACCATGCAATAGCAGCAAAAACGTAATATTTTGTAGTTGATTTGTACATCAAGTTGAAGCTACACCACAACCATTCATCCCGTCATCCCGTCATCCATCCATTCAGCAGCTATCCATCTTAAAAATAATAACTACAACAACCAAAAAAAGAAATATAAAGCAAAACTTAAAAACATATTGCACTAAAGCTGTAGGGGGTAAATTTTCTCAAATATATTCCGTCATTTGTTATTAAATATTTCTTTTGCAAAATAAAACTACTGCGCCAACAGTCGAAAGAAAAAAGCAAATACTCGTGTATGTCATAATATCTGAATTGAGGAGTTACCAGCATGATAGACTTGACTCACAAAAATTAATATTTCAATGAAAATGTTTGATGCAATCGCAGCGAAACAGTGAAATAGAGTTGATTTCATATACAGGAGTTATTTTAACCAGCACACTGAGAGTGTAAAAAGCACTAAATTTCCTATGACCCGGTAATTAATTTTTATTTTATTTTTATTATACATATAAAGGACTTTCCGACAGCCTGTAACGAACGGCCTTGTTGTTTTTGAAGCATTTGACACATACTATAAATGTTTTTTCTTCTTGTATTAAGTTACACGATTAAATACTTTGTCCAACTGATGAAATTTCATTATCAAAGTAATGCTAGGAACACAACTGGGACGAACGACGAATTTCGTCCGCGTTGACGAATTCGTCGATAATAGTTCGCTGCGTAAATTCGTCAGGTGAAGCACAACAACGACGAATGTACTCAGCGAATTTCTCTCTTATATTTGATAAAGTTGTTTATTGTGTGTGCAAAGACAGAGAGAGAGAGAGAGAGAAAATAGTTTTTTCGTCGTTCGCCGGCGTAAGAAATAGAAATAAATCTATTGCTACTTTCGCCGCGTATGACGAATTTCGCCCTACGCCATGATTGTGTGCATTTTCATATACACCAATGTGTTTTATTTTTGACGACGAATATTCCCGACCAAAAATTCGTCGTTCGTCGCAGTTGTGTTCCTAGCATAAGTGTTAAGATTAGCGCCAGCATTGCCACAGCTAAAGATTAATGATTTCTTTTAATTTGCTCTGGCCAAATGGAGCGTTAAGAGAGATACGGTAATAACAGAATGGAACTGCGTGTTCAGAGAAACTCTTATGCTTAAATATATATATTTTAATATTATTGTATTTTATATTAGATATGTATATGTATTAAGCCATCAGGGTTGTAGCTATCTCCAAATTAGAAAAAAATATTTTAAGCGACAATGAGTCCTAGTTGACACTATGCAAGTCTTATTGCTAAGCTGATTAGATTGTTTGGGGAGAGAGAGAGACGAGGGGAAACGAAACGTTTCCGTTCCCCTCGTCTCTCTCTCTCTCCCTCAAACTAATCTGCTTAGCAATAAGACTTGCATAGTGTAAACCAGGACTGAGCAAATACTAGTATTGTGATGCCAATATAATGAAAAAAATAAAATGTTAAATTAATGATGATATAGTAATCGGATATTTTTTAACAGAAATAATATCTCAAAATTCATATAAAGAATTGAATTGATTCGCTTTTATATTGTTACGTTAATACCCTGTTCACACTTCATTCCTGTTTAAAAGCTTAAACACGATGATTTTGAGATGTTTTACTATACATTGCCTTGTTTTGTTGAACATCTCAATTGAGGTGTTTCAGATTTAAACACTTCTTTCAACACGTAAATGGTGTATCAGTCCGTTTTTTGATAACTCTGGCAACTTTGTGTTGTTATTAAATGGCGGCACGTGAAAAATTCTTTGTTAAACAAGTAATTAGTTAAGAAATACTCAATTATTTACAACAACATTTGTTGTTTCAAAATAATAAACCAATAAAAAATCATAATTGTTCGTAATTTTTCACAAATACAATAATTTAATATGAACGGTTGTGTTTAGTTTTTTTTTAAACGTTTAAGACCATAAGTGTGAACATAGTACAGGGTGGGCCAAAAGTTACCATGGGACTTAAAAGTTTAATAACTTTAATTTATTAATATTTTTTTATTTCTTTTTCTCAGATTATATAATATACAAAATGGAAATTTTTTTACACTAAGTATGAAAAATAATGTCTCTTAAATGACCATCGTTTTCAGCTGCGCACTGATGGGCTCGTTTTAGAGCATTTTCCATAACATCTTTCAAAATTTGTGGCTGTAGCGTTCGAATTTCTGCAACAATGTTTGCCTTGAGTTCAAGGATTGTCTCTGGCTTGTTCACATACACTCGCTACTTCAAATAACCCCAAAGAAAATAGTCGGGTGCTGTCAAAACTGGCGATCGCGCTGGGCCAAATTATTTCCGAATTTCTGGAAATTATTCGCTCTCCAAAAATTTGACTTAAAAGTGCCATTGTGTCTCGGGCAGTGCGGGCAGTGGCTCAGGCAACACATTTCACGCTATTTTTTATACCCGATAAGGGTGAATATATAATAAATTTAAGTGGACATTTCCTGCCCACTTATTCGGTAATGAGACCAAAATGTTGCGATTTTTTTTAAATCATTGTACAAACGATGAAGTAACTTAAACTTAAACAAATAAAAAAATCACCGAACTGAGAACATTCTTCTCTTTGAAAAGCCCATTCCGAGTGCTGAAGCATCTGGACAACCCTACCAGCACGGCTGCCAGATTTGACGATTTATCGTAATTTTGACACTTTTTGCTGCCGAAATGACTATTTGACGATTTTTTCTTTAAAAATTACGATTTTAATATGGCAGCTTTTTATGGAAAATCAACTATTTGACGAATTTTGAAATATGAAAAGACGATTTTTTTTTAAATTTTTTTTATCAGGATTTAAACGATTTTTTAATCATTTTATCTGGCCTACAATACGAAGTTTTTCAAACATTTAAAAAAAAGCACATATGCTTTATTATGAAAGTGGTGTCTAAGAGTCTATTTCATCAACTTATTTAAATATCAATTCATATTTAAAAGTAATTTTTCACTACAAAAATTAATGAAAATCAACATTTAAGTATCAATTGATATTTAAATAGAGTTGGTGAAATTGGCCCTAAGTCATGTGCATTTTTGCTTCGAAATATTAAATAAATCTTAAAAAAACACTTCAATAAATATTTAATAGATATTAAATAAATTTATATTAACCCAGACTACTACAACTCTAAATTAAAATGTTGCATAATATCAAAATATTTCTTGATTTGTTCAAATGTAATCTACCAATCCGCCAAAGAAATATATGACTTAGACCATTTTCATAATTAAGGGCACATACATATACATATTTATATATGCACGTATACATTATTTGCAAATGCGTGAGCATAAAATTCACACGTATGTTCACATCAAATATTTCATTTGGGCCTTAATAATGCGATATAACTATGATGGATATATTCGTCACAACTATCGATCAAATGACGTAGTCAATTAACTGTCATATTCAGCCTTATCATGAATTCCACACATGTAAAAATTTCCGAATGAAATTTTTCGTTTACATATTTCCCCTTTTTCCGACAGACAGACAAATCCTTGTGAATAATTTTCTTCAAAAATTTTCAAAATATTTCGCAATCTTGTGAAGTTTTTTGCTGGCATTTGTTCACACGTTCGGAAATTTCCATGTGAAATTTTATTCATGATTAGCTTGATTGTCTTGTAGGGAAGTTATTTGTTCAGAACAACATCTAAACAATTACAACGATGTGTAACTGGGGCGCTGCAATCATTATCAAGAATAAGTTTTCATACAATTTGTATGCAAACAAGGTGCTTGTTTTTTGCTCCCAAACTCCTTTTCTATTAGTCATGAAAACGATTTAGAAAACCCAATAATTTCTTGCCGCCACAAAAAACCGTTTTGCATTATTTAAAAATATTTCCTTGTACATGTTTGAAATGTAAAACACTTAATGTTCACATTTTGTATGTGCACATGAATTTAAAAAACAAATTCAAATGTCTGTCATACAAAGTGAACTGACTAATAATCTATAATTAAGTTTTCATTGATTGAGCATAATGTCAGTTGAAACTCCTCATGCCGCCCGCCCACTCTTGCACGCCTTTTTAACGGTGCCAAAAAAAAGATACATGCATATCACTGCATTTGCCATAGTATTTTTCAACTCGTGCAGAACGCGTGAAATTTGTCTTAATATGTAATTATTTTCAGCCGTTTAATAAAGCAGTGGCTTAGCGAAAATTCCTAATAAATTGGCAGTTTTGTTAGCAAAAGCGGAAGCTTAAAGTTTTGTGGGCAAAGTTGTCAGCCAAAAAGGAAGTTGAAAAATCCATGTTTTTAATTTGTTTTTAACTTTTTTCTTTTTTTTAATAAAAACGTTATTTAAACATTCGATGGTGTTAAAGCCAGAAGAAATCAAACGATCTTTATCGTATTTAACATAATTTTTACCATTTTATTTTTAATATTTTTTCACTAATTTTCTCTTTGTTAAATAACTTTTCATTTCGTTTAAGTTTTTCTTATTTTCTGTTGGTCTATTTGTGTGACTGTTTGTTTATTTGGCTTCTGTTGACTTTTGGCTTTGGATAGTTTCGTTTTTTTTTAAGTCAAACTTGAAAGATGCTTCAAAGTTATAAAATCGATAAAATAACGACATGAAAATAAATAAAATATGTATTACTCTGCCCGTATGTAATTTTTCTTTCGATAATTTAAAACAAATTGTTTGGTTTGTCAGGGTCAATAAAGTTACAAGCAGACTTAAAAACATAATACAAAAAGTTGTAACTTCAAATCAAATAACTGAAGTCTTAAAGTTATTAATTTTATTTGCATTTCAAGTCGTTATATGTATACTTAAATGTAGAGATGTGTAGACTTAAATATTCGGCTGGAGAAAAGGAAAAGCCCCAATGTGTATGCTATGTGTCCGATTTTAGTAAATTAAAGAGTGTCAGAATTTATTTGGGTCTTTGAAATAGTCGTATTTTTAAATTAAGTTTTAAGAAAGTGCCTTTTCATTACAACAGGACCTTATTTTTTTTATAAGATATTAACTTTAAAAAATTCACAATTAACACAAACAATTAAGGTAGAAATATTTTTCGAAATAAAAAAGTTTTAAAATTAATTAACGTAAGCTGAAGTAGTAAAAACTATTTTTTAATGTGCCAAAGAGGAGTGAGTCATGGATTCATTCTGCTCCACAGGTCACAGGAGTTCGCTCTAAAAAATTATTCTCCTCATCACAAAGTTAAAAAAAATCAAATAAATTTTTTCTAATAAAAAAAATTTTGAAAATTATAAACACATCGCTGATTTGCTCACAGAACGACATAACTCAAAAAATGGCTTTGTTGTAAAAATTTCATACAAATATCTTGTTTACTCAGCTCTTGAGAGAAAAATTTAATTTTTTATCTACATTAAGTTGTGCTTAAATTGAAAACTTTAAACTCGTTTTCTGGCAAACTAGTTTTTTCGACTTATGACGTTGTTTGCGTAAATTAGCGATATGTCCGAATTTTTACAAAAATGGGATGTTGTGACTTTTTTTCAAACTCAAAACAAAAGATTTGCCAAGAATGAAAAATTGGAGTTTGTGTTTGTTTTGATGACTTTTCTAAGTCCATATTTACACTATGCAAGTCTTATTGCTAAGCTGATTAGTTTGATGGAGAGAGAGACGAGGGGAACAGTAACGTTTCTTTTCTCCTCGTATCTCTTACCTAACAAACTAATCAGCTTAGCAATAAGACTTGCATAGTGTAAACTAGGACTAAGCAGTAGACTCTTCCTTGAAAAAAAAAACAGCACAGCAAAAAGTACTACGAAGAAAATTTCTTTAGAGGAAGTAAGGCATTCAACGTATGACTATCGATTTGATGCAATAATTGTGCTGACATATCAAAAACCTTCGTAAGAAAAATTAGTGTGCATGTTTTTGTGGTTAGTAAGTTTTATAAACCAGAAGAAAAAAAGTTTAAATTTTCCAACCCTGAAATCATATTTTTAATTTTTCTGCTTTTTAATACTAATTTCTTTCTTTCTAAAATAAAAGAAATAAATTAATTTGCCTTAGGGACTATTCACATATTACGTAACGCTTCAGGTAAGGGGAGCGTGGGATTACGTTTTATTACGGATTACATAATTTATACTTATAAAATTTTATAAAAAGCGTTACAAAAAGAGGGAGAGGTGGGGTATAAAAACTCTAAAAAAGCCTTACGCAATATATGAAAAGTCCCCTAATTCCCCTAATTATTCTTTCTAAAGCATAATGTATATTTAATTTACAGAGGAAAAGAAATAAATAATTTTAGTAGGACACTTTTATGTATAAACAAAAAGTTTAAATTTTCCAACCCTGATGTTGTTTTTTTATATTTTTATTTTTAATACCAATTTTATTTTATTAACAAAAAAAATTACTTTAACTAGTTACTTTTTATACCAAAAAGAATGTTTACATTTTCCAGCTCTGAAACCGTCTTTTTGATTTTGCTAATTTGCAATACTAAATCTATTTTGGTCTGTTTCTGACACACCAGTCCAAGACCGAAATCGCTATTCTCTTCTGAGAGCTTCGGAAAACCGATTTCACGTACATACAGATGGACATCGCTTATTCGACTTCCCTATTCAAAGGGACCCAGAATGGCAAACCATACATACATACATACATACATACATACATACATATGTATGTATGTAGTTCATTTTTTTTATTTATGTCTATAAATTTTATTTTACCTTTGATGTAAGAAACCCTAAAAACTAATGCCGAGTACACATCTGGCATTTCTTGTGTTGTCATTTTCAAAACGTGTGCAATGCAGTTCACATTAAAGCAATACGTACATACGAGTACATATGTATGTAGGTTCCGAGGCAGATTTCCCTTAAAAAAAAGAAAAGATTTAAACTAAATAATATTAAATCGTATTTTAGAATAAAATGACTGATATCGTGCGTTGCATCATTGTTTTTGTTTCCATTTTATGGCTCTGCTGTTTCAATACCACTTTTTTGTGCTTTGTCAGTTCATGGTCTAATTATTTTGCATTTTGAAGTCATGGCTTTTAACTTCCATTACGAAAAACGAATCATAATTCATATTTAGAAATATTAAATTTAATATGAATATAAAACCTCTAACTGAAGTTTTGTTTGATAAATGACCGTTGAATAAAACAAACAATAACAACAACTACCACAAAATAGAAAAAATGGAAAAGTAAATAAATAAAAGCAGATGTGTGTCAAATCAAACAATTATTATCAACACTGCAGAGATGGAAAAACGCGTGTTAAAAATAAATTACTGTACCAACAAACAAAAGTAAAATAATTCGAAATTTTTTTTTTAATTTACAAAACAGCATTAAAATTATATACATAATTGGCCATGACAATTACAATAAATAACACGAGTTGTAAAACTAATGCGCTGCAAAAAATAAATAAAAAAAAAGATACTAAAACACTACCATCCTTGACTAATAAACGCAATAACTTCTCATAAAAAAGTGAAATAAGACAAGCTTAAACTTCAGAAAACGAAAATTATGACAAGTAGTTTTCGCCTGGTGTAATAAAGTCTGCTCCTATAGAGGCACTTGGCAACTTCATTGCTCCTGAAATGGTAATGGTAGTGTTAATAGAGGTGGTAGTGGTGGTGGTGGTGTGGCGGTGGTTAACAAAGTGTCTGGCTGTCTAATGTGTTATGGGTTGTTTTTATTGTTTTGTAGTGTTGTTGCATGCGTATGTTGTTTGTAAAGACATGTGCACATATTCATGTACTTTTGTCTGTAAATTATTCATTCATTCATTCATCATCATTAAAACGTTTCTTATAAAACTATGTACATGCTGCGTATAAGTAAGTGTTGTGTTGTTATTGATAATCGTTATATGTATGTATGTTCATAGTTCAAAATCAACAAAAAGGAAAATTGTTTTTATTGTTAGATTTTAAATCTAACAACATTACCGCCACCGCCACCGCCTCCGCTGCCAACCAACCAACCACCAACTGCAATAGAAATAACAATGAATTAGTACATGTGTTCAACGAATTGGAACGTCGAAAGTATACAGTATTTCTATACAGAGCGACAATACCAACAACTAACACTAAAAGCACAAATGAAATAGTTTTCTCTAAATAATTTTCGTTTTTATGCAATTCAACAGCAATAACTATAATTTTCATTTCATTGTTGTTCATTTGCAACGCAATTTTCAATGACAGGAAACCAAAAAGTTACTTAATTGAGGTTTTTCTGTTTTAACGCTTGGAAACAAGTACTTATTGAGATATTTGAAGGGTTCTTTTTTTTTTTCTAAGCTTGGGAGGGATTTTTAATTTTTTGCTTTTCCAAAAGGGGGTTAAATACAATTAATGAAGAATGAAAACTATATATCAATAATTCGAAGTTAGACAGATGTAAACAAAATAAAATTTAATTTAGGCAGTTGTTTCGAAGTTTGTTTACCTCAGAAAGTATGTAGTCTGCTTAAAAAGTGCAAGCAGTTCATTTAAAAGGTACTTTTTTTAGGGTTTTGTACACCAAAAGTGAAAAGGAACCCTATTGTTCGCGCTGCGATCTCCGTCTGTCCGTTAAAGGCTGTTCTCTAGAGAGCCATAAGACAGAATATGAAGAACTTTGGCCGCTACAACAACAAATACATGGTGTTCCAAACCAGAAATGAAAAATGTTAAAATCCTATGTAATATACATACGATTATTTATATTAATAATATACATACGATTATTATATATTTAGTATATTTTTATACAGACTACAACAATTAACACTGAAATTTAAAAAATAAATATTAAAGGGCATTCCATCAGTTAATGTAATTTTGACAACTTGCTGTATCTTCGAAACCGTAAGAGGCAAATACTAGATATTTTCAAAAACGCTAAAACAAAAAAAAATCCAGAATTATAAAATCGCCAAACCGTATAAAATCGTCAAAAACCGAAAAAAGTCGACAAAATAAAAAAATCATCAAAATGAAAAAAAAACCACCAAAACCAAAAAAAATCGCCAAAACGAAAAAAACTCCCAAACTAAAGAAAAAATCGCTTATACTAAAATAAATCGCCAAAACCGAGAAAACGTCAAACATTAAAAAAAATAACGTCAAAACTAAAAAACGCCAGCATAAAAAAAAACGCCAAAGTTCGTCTAGTATTACATACGTATCTAGTGCATTTTACTAAATTTATTTAAAGGTACATACATATTTTTTTTACAAGTAGTGAAGTTACTTTCTTACTTATGTTTGAAATATATATTTTTTTTAAAGGTTCTCTTTTAAAAGATAATCGGGTATACAGAACGTATTCCATGTGAAATAAATCGTTCGGAATTGCCAAAACAGTGTTGTTATAAATATATATATATACATATATGTATTGACGTGGAATGCAGAACATGCCCGACTATTTTAAAAGGCACTTTTTGAAGAGGTACTTTTTTAAAAGTTACTTTTTTAAAATTAATCTTTTTTAATGTATTTTTTTTTTTGAAGAAATACTTTTTTAAAACGTACTTTTTAGAAAGTTACAGTTTCTAAAAGCTTCTTTATTAAATGTTGCTGTGAAAATAAACTTTTTGAAAAGGTACTTTTCTAAACGATTCTTTCTTATTAGGTATTTATGTATTTAAATGGCACTTTTTGAAAAGCACTATTCTAAAAGGTACTTGCTTGGAGGTACTTTTTTCAAATACACTCTTTAAAAGGAACTTTTTCGAACGGTACCTTTTCCAAAAGTACTTTTCTAAAATTGACTTTATTTAAATGTACTTTTTTTTAACATATTCTTAAAATATTTTTTAAAAAGTACATTTTAAGTGGTAGATACTATTTAGAAAATTCAGTTAGATGCGACTTTGACTCGCACACGAAGGGTTGCGTACGAATATCATATATATACATACATAAATATGTCTGTATGTCCCTTTTTCGTTTTAACTATCTTTAATTTTTGAACTTCGATTTTGTCGTTCGCCAACTTTTTTATTTTTTTTTGTTGCGATTTTTGTTAGTTTTGGATATTTTTTGCGTTCTGCCATTTTTTGGTTTTTGACGATTTTTTAGTTTTGGCGATTTTTAGCTTTGGTGTTTTTTTCGCTTTGGCGATTTTTTTAGTTTGACGTATTTTTCGTTTTAGCGATTTTTTCGGGTTTTATCGATTTTTTAAAGTTTTTTTGTGGTTTTTTTTAGTTTTGGTGATTTTTTTGCATGTTATCGTTTTTTACTCGCTTTTGGCGCTTTTTCCGTTTAAGCGTTTTTTTTTAATTTTGACGATTTTTCGTTTTGAAATTTGTTTTTAATTTTTTTAGTTTTAGCTTTTTTTTTTATTAAAATCTCAAGAGTTTGCCTTATATGGTTTCCAAGATACAGGAAATTATCTAAAACACGCTTAATTGTTACGGTCTAATTCATAAAAAATATTTTAGGTTTATTACAGGTTTATTTGACAAATTTCCCATAGAAATATGTCAAATAAGCTCCTAATAAACCTGAATTATTTTTTATGAATAAGGCAGTTATTGTTTTAAATATCAGTGTTAATTGGTGTATTATATTGTACAGACTATACCAAACAAGACTAACTATGAAAATTTCGAGTGCCTATTTCAATATTTTTCCTTGCTCGCTTCAGAGCACTTTTTAATTTTTAACTGTCATATATTTCAAAATTTGGCATCTATTAGACGGCACTTGAAGGACAATTGAAATCCTTTAGACTCACTGCTTTTATTATTTGTTTTTTCTTCTTGAAAGGTGAATTTTATAAGAAATACGTGATTTTTTTTAACAATTCGAACTCACGCTATTGTTCACTGAATTTCAATTAAGAACTTTCCAGAATTATTTTAAGGAGTTGCCTCTACTTTTTAATTAAAATCTCTGAAGTAAATACAAGAGAAAGTTTCCAAAAAAAAAATTAATATTTTTACTTGTTGCATGTACATACTTAAAAAATATTCCTTTGCAACATATTGATGAACATCGACATGTTTAGCAAATAAGTTTTAGTGCTTTCTTAATGTTTATGTTTAAAAAAAATGTTGTAGGCGTTTGATACAACTTTCTAATAATAATTCTTGCTATCAAGCCACCAAAAAAAATATATTAAATTAAAGGTAAAAGCTGTAAAAACAAATCGTTCGTTACAGTGGAAAGTAAAAAAGGTAATTTAAATGAAATAAAAGGCACTCAAGATAAAAAACAAAAATCTTGAACCAATTCGCTTAAAGATTATCTTGGCATTTTGTATGATAAAAAGAAAATAGACAATTTAAACTAAAGTAAAGACATCAATTTTGTTTATTTATTTTTTCTATTGCATTTTTATTTCAACGAGCATCTATACTGCATTTGCCTTAATCAATTCATCAACTTATAACAATAAATTGTTGTTTGCTAAGAAAAAAGCATTAAAACAGAGAGTTGTTGGTTGGCTGGTTGGTCTGTCTGTCTAAGGATAGAAAAAAAAACTAATAATAAACATGTATTAGTCTAATTTTGTTGGTGTTTTTTTTTATATATATATTTTATTTTCTTTTAATAAAATTTAACATTTTAATCAAGATGATCTTGAATTAGTTTTTCTATAGGCAACATACATGCATCTATGAATAAAAAATAAAATAAAATAAAATTCGAAAAAAGGTTAATTGAGTTGAAATTAACCCACTGGGATTCGCAGTTGATGGCGACTCAACCCTTGTTGCTATTTAATGTAAAGGAGAGTTTTAATCTAAATAAATGTTTTGCAGTGAAACTGGAATTGACACGAAATTTAATTTAGTGGTGATAATATTATTATTATCTTTTTTAAGAATAATATTCCTTTTTTTTAAACAAACACAATCCCGCAAAGTGATTAGCGGGAATCGAACCCGAAAGAATTATTATGTTCTTTTATTCTCAAATGCTGCGCAATATCGCAGCTTGTTTGAAAGATGTAGGAAATATTTGAACTAATTTGTATCGAACTCTTTCTGGTTTAAGACACAAACCCATTTAAATTAAACGGATTTGATAAAGGTTTGTGTCTCAAACGAGCTTCTGAAAGAGTTCGATACAAATCTAATTTGCACAATATAGCACAACATTAGAAATTCCTTTTTCTTCAAACAGCATTGACTTGTGAAACTGTAAAGATTTTAAATCTTTTTACATTATATGTTTATACTAATTTTAATATGAACCAAATGAGAATTGTATTACATATATATATGTATAAAAGCAAAACACGACCACATTAATTCCTTTTTGGAAGTTGGTTCTGATGAATTAAAAAATATACATTTGTCAATTAATACTTCGGTGGCAATGACAGTGTCTGAAATATTTTGTCGCTCCCTAAAGAGTTAAACAATTCAAGTTTGCTGCCTAAATGTCTCTCTAATGCATTTAGCCACTACTTGATGTTTTAATGTTTTTTCAATATTTTTATTTATGGTTGTTTGATTTTTATTTTAAAGTTTGTTCCTATTATTTAGTGTTTTTTGTTTGTTTTTTTATTTGCTGCTATTTTTAGTTGATGATACATTTTGAGGTGCGGTGGGTATTAATGTTTAAAATATTTGTGCAGCTAATATTTGAGCATTTACAACTGTGTTTTCCATGCCATTCCACACCATCCAGGCAGTCAGCCGGGCGGTATAAAGCACTCTTGCCATGCAAACCGTTTATTTTGTTAAATGATTTTATTGAGACCAAGTTTTTTATTTCCTCGAGCTTTTTTTTTTTGGTTTTGGTTGATGCTAAAAACATAAATTGCTATTGTGGTGGTTGTCAAGAATAACCGAGTATGTCTTGAAATATTATTTTAAAGAAGAGCCTTTTTCTTCCAAAAGATTTTTAAGCTCGTGCTTTCCATACTTGAGAAGTCATATTAACTCCCAAATATCAAAATAAGGAACTTGTATATTTCCAGTTATAGCACGTGCATTCTCTGCACATAATAATGTTTATTATATAATTGAAGGGCTTATTGTAAAAACACGATAAGCCACACGATTTCAGAAAGTGGTTTTATCAGTTCATTCAATTACTTTACAGCATCGGAACGTCCTCTTAAAATATTGTACCTTTATTCCGTTTAATTTCCGCCTTGGCCGCAAGTGTCACTTTTTACATTTTGATTTTATTCAGAATTATTTGTCCCAAAAACTCGATTAGCCACAGCAATTACAAAGGCAGTATTACAAAACGATGGATTCTGATGAAGATAGCAGTGGAAGTGATTATTTTGTCGAAGATAGTGATGACAGCGTGAAAGACAAAGAGTTTTTGCCAACAGATGATGAAGTAATTTCAGAAACCAGCGAGGTATGATTTATTGAAACTGAATCACAACTTATAGAAATTATTTGATCTAATAAATAGAAAAAATAATAAATTTTAAACTGCAAAAACACGATATGCCACTTTATTTCAACCGAAATAACAAAACTTTTGATATTCAAAAAAAAAAAAAAAAATAAATAAATAAATAAATTTCATGCAATAACTGGATAAGCCACAACTTTTTGCGATTTTAGCGATTTCCGAAGATTTCTTGGTGTACAGCGACGGGTATGTGATAGTAGTCTTCCTTAAGCACTAAATAAAAGTATCTGTATCATGATTTCATCAAATCCCTATTTTCTGCATTTATTTTAAACTTCAAAGGCGATTTCTCAGTATTTTCATTTTGTGGCTTATCGAGTTTTTGCAATAAGCCCTTCAATTCTCAACGGTTCGCGTGTAAGTACATCCATGATAAAATTTCAAACTAAACAAAATGAATTCAATATATGGACACATGTAATACTATACGAACTTTAGCTTATATAATGGAATATCTTACCTGATGCAGACATTTAAAAAATAAAAATTAAGTACGCGTTAAATTTTTTTTTCGGTTTTTTGCGATTTTTCTAGTTTTGGTGTTTTTCTTATTTTTGGCGCTGTTTTCGTTTTTGGGATTTTTTTCGGTTTTTAACGATTTTTTAGTCCTGGCGTTTTTTTCATTTTGGCGATTTTTTCTGTTTTTGGAGATTTATTTTAGTTTTACGGCCTGGCCCACGATGTCGACAAGAAAGTTTCTTTCGCTTACTTACATTGAAAACAAAAACAAATTCTCTTGTTTTGTTTTTGTTTTCAATATAAGTAAGCGAAAGAAACTTTATTGTCGACATCGTGGGCCAGGCCGTTAGAGTTTCTTTTTTAGTTTGGCGATTTTTTAACTTTGGGATTTTTTTAGTTTTAGCTTTTTTGAAAATTTCAAAAGTTTGCCGGTTTCGAAGATACAGCAAGTTGTCAAAATTACATTAACTGATGGAATACCATTTAATTTTGATTTTGTTGTAGTCTGTATGAAAATATACTAACTTTGCAAATTTCAAGTGTCTATATACAATTGTATGCATATTACATGAAATTTAAGAATTTTTGCTGCTCGCTTTGAAACACCCTTTATATGTTAACTGTCATATATTTATTGTTGTAGCGGCCAAAAGTCTACATATTCTGTCAAACAAATAAACCGAAATAAATAGTCTTAATTTTAGTAGCTGCGTATAATCATAATTTTCTCTAAAGCAACTATGACTATAGCCGATTCCAACATACAAGAACATCTCTACTTCATTTAAGCGAAAAACTAAAATACGCTACAACTAAAAATAAAAAGGCACATGCGTTTCAAGCGCATTGACTCTCTGTGTCATACTTATAATCGGAGTATGCTTGTAGTCAGACTATGGATATTTAATTGGAAAAAAAATATACGCAGGATACTCGGGATATTTATTCATCATTTGCTATCGTAAACAAACATTTGTGTCTATAAAATGGAATGGAAAATGTGTTTTGGCTGTTCGAAAATATGCTTTGTGTGTGTGTGTGCAAATAAAATAGCCCTGTAAATACGCATGTGTAGCCGATTAATAGTCAGAGTAATTTTATGCTCATGCGCGTGGTTGGAGCTCAAATAGTCTATAAATTTTAGCAACCAACCAATTTTACTCATAATTAAAAATTTTTAAAAACTGATATAAGCGGTTGTTAATGAAAACCACTGCTAAGCTTATTTATGTATGTACATACTCGTATGTATGTATTTTTACTTAACAATTTAAGTTTTGATTTTGATAAATAACAAAAACGGTTAGAAACTTAAAAATTTTCCAGTTTTGAAAAAAAAAAATAGTTTTTGTTGTGGTTGCGCTAAGTTTCTTAAAGATTATTATTAATGACGTTTGCTGTCAGTCTTCTTCTTTAGTTCAAAGTTTTGTTTTTTTTATACACAATTTAACAAACTTGGCCCTGGATGTTTTGTTTTTTTATGTCGTATTTTTTAAGCTTGAGTGAGAAGTATATATAATATTTTTCTTATATATTTTTTATATTTTTTTTTGTAAATGTGGGTGGCATTTGAAAAATGGGTTTGTTGCACAAAAAGATAAAGCAAGAAAAATTCAAAAGATAAAAATGATTCCTTTATCTTAAAGCGGGTGTAACAAGAAAATCCAATAGATTTTTGTTACTTGTTAAAATGAATTGTATTTTTTTTTTTAATTATTTGTATTCCTTTTTGTATAATTTGGTGTAATTTAACACTTTCTCTTGTCGAACAAGAGCTCTTTATTGTTTCTTATTGGTTTTTTGCTTTGATTTGTTGTTGTTGTTGTTGTTATTGTTTTTGGTTTTCTTTTCAAATTATAATTAACTCATCAATTTGTTGTTGTCGCTGTTGGTTGGTTGGTTGGTTTGTTTAAAATATTGAAATTATAATCCACACGCAATATGTTGCATTTTCAGGTTTTCCTTTTTATTTATTCTTATTGGTTTGAAGCCACACTTTAATTATATTACAACAGGCATGCATGTATGTACATACTCGTATGTACTCGACAACATCATGCATCATGCATCATCATCATCAACGTGAGGCACATGCCCCCAATACAAAAAAAAAAGTAAAAAATGTGTATCAGTGGGAGTTGAGCCACAAAGTAAAATATTTCAACAAATTAAGATAATTATATTTAAAGATGTTATTTGTTAATGCAAACATTTCATTGCTCAAGTATTTATTAGCTGCGGGGTTCAAGTCATCAATGTCTCTTAGCCCATATTTTTTTTTCTTAAGTGAATAAATGAAAAGTATTTGTTTTTTTTTTTTGTAAATAAAGAATAACGCTGCTGGCACTGTAATCCAATATGTATGATGGTTGTAAATATAGTTTCAGTGTAAAGTTTGAATCTTCTAATTTGTGTTTTTTTTAAACTGCAGCACTACAAATTGGATGCTAACTTTAAGTTCGAATGAAACCCAAAGAATCCAAATGTGGTAGTAAATCGGAATTTTTGAAATTTTTTATGAGTATGTTGGAATCAAGACACCGATGAAGTCATAAATAATTTCTGTGAATGTGTTAAAAACTAAAATACACGTACGTGTCGTGTTGTGTGTGAGTAACACACAAGAAATTCAGTAAAGTGCAACTTGATTCGCACACGAAGGATTTCGTACGGACACTACATATGTATTTCTATACAAACTTTAGCTTATATAATCAAATATCTTACCTGATGTAGAAATTAAAAAAAAATTAAATATCCAGTAAACTTTTTTTCGCTTTTTGGCGATTTTTTTACTATGGGCGTTTTTTTAGTTATTTTGTGATTTCCTTTTGTTTTGGCGATATAGTTAGTTATAGCCCTTTTTTGTTTTGACGATTTTGTTCGGTTTTTGGCGATTTTTTTACTTAGTCCTAATTTACACTATGCAAATCTTATTGCTAAGCTGATTAGTTTGTTAGGAAAGAGGGACGAGGGGAAAAGAAACGTTACTGTTCCCCTCGTACCTCTTTCCTAACAAACTAATCAGCTTAGCAATAAGACTTGCATAGTGTAAATATGGACTTAGGGATATTTAAGTTTTAGCGTTTTTGAAAATTTCAAGAGTTGGCCTCGTTAAGGTTTCCAAGATACAACAAGTTTCCAAAATTACTTAGTCAAAATAACATTAACTGATAGAATACCCTTTAAATTTGAAATTTTTAAACTTTAGTGTTAAACCTAGTACTCTGTTCGAAGTTTTGGAACATTGATTATTTTGCGTGAAAAATTTTACACGTAAAGCCTGGTATTCTGTTCAATATTTCACGTGAAATGCTGTCAAAATACATATAAAAAAAATTCGCACGAAATGTTCATGGAAAAATGTTACAGAGCACTATTGTTTATCTTGACAAAAACGTATGAAATGTATCTTCAACATTTTCAGTTTTCATGCGAAATAAGATAGGTGGCACTTATTTCGTGTGGAATTTACAACAAACACATGGGGCGTTTTTAAAAACATAAGAAATCGTAGCATAGTTTCAGGGCTAGTTAATATTGTTTACATGTCAAATTTTTCGTATGAAATAATCAATGTTGCTCAACATTTTTCACAAATTTGAACAGAGAGAGTACTATGCCACCTATCTTATTTCGCATGAAAACTTAAAATGTTGAAGTTACATTTCATACGTTTTTGTCAAGATAAACAGAGTACTATATATCTGCAACATTTTTTCATGAACAATTCCTGCAAATTTTCTTTTATATATATTTTGACAACATTTCACGTGAAATGTTGAACGGAGTACCAGGCCTAACAAGTGGTGCCCATATTACTTTTTTCAAAAGAATAATCGTTTTTATTGGTTAGAAGAATGCAACATTGATCGACTTTTGTGAACAAAAACATCAGCTGTCATCATCAAAGTAGCAATACTCTTAAAGGCACTTTATCAACATGTTTCTAGCAACATGTTTTCTCTGTATAAAGCCTGGTACTCTGTTCAACATTTCACGTGAAATGCTGTCAAAATACACATAAAAAAAAAATTGGCACGAATTGTTCATGAAAAAATGTTGCAAAAATAGTACTCTGTTTATCTTGACAAAAACGTATGAAATGTATCTACAACATTTTAAGCTTTCATGCGAAATAAAATACATGTTCGCATAGAATTTACAACAAACACATGGGGTGGTTTTAAAAACATAAGAAATTGTAGCATAGTTTCAGGGCTACTTGATATTGTTTACATGTCAAATTTTTCGTATGAAATAATTAATGTTGCTCAACATTTTTCACAAATTTGAACAGAGTACTGTGCTTAAGTTTAATTTTGTTTTTTGATTAAAAACAAATCACGATAAATTTGATTATGTAAAATAATTCTATGGTACACAATTTCGAAATACATACATATGTACTCGTATAGAACATGACGAAATGTAAATCAATTGCTGGTAACTTTTGGTTTGCTTCAGCGAAACATGCACATACAAACAACTATCAATTGTAATTTCTAAGCAAATAAAATTTAATAATTAGCTACAGGCCCTGTAGATACTAAAGCCATTAGAAAACACGAATTAAACACAATGAAGCAACCGCAAATTGCAGAAATAAAAAATAAATATAAAAAAAAAATATAAAAAATGATGTATAACCACTAACTTCATCATCTGTAGAATATCAATTGAATTATTCGTTGGGTTGTTGATAAAATTCATTTTAAAGCCAGATATTTTTATTTATTTTTTTTTATTTTTTGATTAAAGGTTCACATTTATTTAAATGTCTGTGTGACCGACCGTTTTATGATGAAACCAATAAGCAAAAGGCAAATCTTATTTAATTTGTGGACGTTTTTTACGCCTAAAAAGCTCTTAAATTTTGAAACTAATTAAGACATGCCCTCAAGCTTTTGGGCAGAAAAAAAAGTTTATTAATAGGAAATGTTAAAAAACCAACACCTTCAGTTAATTTTAATGGGTTTGTTCCCTCAAAAAAAAAAAAAAAAAAAATAAGCTCACATGTTTGTATTTTGTAATCTGCACATTGCGTCATGTAATTTTTAATCTTTTATATCTCGTACATAAAACACAAAAAATACCCAGAAACCACAGTTTAAGAAAAGACAAAATTTTACGTATTTTCTCTTATTTTTTCATCATATATTTAAAAGTAATTGATATGATTTGTTGTGCATTCCTTAAGATTTCCACAAGCATTTTTGAGCTGCTTAAGGCAGCCTGGCACGATTTTCCTAAATCATTAAGCCCACATTCAGATGAATATGTGTGATATGTATGTGTGTTTGTATTTTTTTATGAAAATATTTCCCTAGAGTAAATATTTAATTAGTAAAAAAAAAAAAATTAAAATTGAAATTGAAATAAAAAAAATATTATAATTGTATATTAAGACAAATATTGATTGTAAATGTATTAAATTTATCTCTATTTTCATAAATTTCATTTTTATGCTTAAAAACTGTACGACAGCTCCATTAGTTTAATTTAACACATATTTTCGAAAACAGCGATAAATGTGGTTTGAAGAAACAACATAAATATTGAGAAATGTCGTCATAAAAATTTTTATGGACTATATCGTCAACTAAAATGCAAAATGAAATAATTGTCTTATGTTGTTTTTGTTTTCAATATACAATATTTCAAGATAGAAATTTTCTTGTCGACTTCGTGGGCCAGGCCGGCTGACTTGTGTAGTACTTCTATTATTTGTGTAATAAATTACAAATGACGTAGTTATTTTATTTTTTTTATAAAAAAAATTAAAAAAAAAAATCTTGCACTAATTAATTTCGTATTTACTTGCAAACCATATTAACTAGAGAATCACGATTTTTTTTTATTTTTTGGCTAAAACACTAAAAGCAATTATTTTTTCTAAAAAATTGTGTTTTTTAAATTTTAACACAAATTAATTGCTTTCTCTCAAACTTGATATTTTAAGTTGGCAAGGCGACGACAACTTCAACTTGGTAAGTTTGGTCTACTCTTAGACGACCAAACTGAATTTAGTTGAGAACCATGATAGGGGCACTACTTGTGACAGTTTTCCATTATCTTACGAATGAAATATTTTTTATGACATAAACTGACAAACAAAATTTATTTCTCACGCACATGCACGTATGTATTTATTTTTATATTCCCTATTTTGTTCATACGCACAAATGAAACATTTTTACTCACTGGCCACTTGAATGCAAAAGTTCCCAGCAAGGCGAATTGATAGCAGGTATTCTCAATTTGTTAGTGAAAAATTTCCCGCTGTCAGAAAATTTGCAGAGAAATTGACAGCTGATCATCAGCTGCTGAATTGAGATCACCTGATATGAATTCGCCTTGTTTCCAAATCAGCCTGGAAGAGTTCAAAAATTTGTAACAAATGAGTTTTTAATGAGTTACGAAAATACAGTTCAATCGCGACATCGTGAAATAATTCAAAATCGCGGCGTTCACGCTTGTGAATTGTTCACCTTTTCGAATACTATATAATAAAAAAAAAAATTTTTTTTTCTGAAAATTTTAATCAGGAATTTAAATTTTTATAGAATTAATTAATAAAAATATAATTAATAAAAATATTTCATTCTCAAGGGTGATTTTTTAGCAGCTTTCTTTTTGGCAACACTATATTTGGCAACTCATCTGTTTTCGTGTATCATGTTACTGTTAAACATGCTCAGTTTTGTCTATAATTTAGCCATGAATCGACTTACAAATGAGCAACGCTTTTTGCAGATTATTGAATTTTATTATCAAAATTCATGTTCGGTTAAGAAAATGCATTTTGCACTTCTTCCATTTTATGGTCAGTTTAAGGGCGACCTCGGAATAGTGTGACTAAATTTCGCTCCAAAATTATATGATTGAACATGAAGCCACCAACACGCATACGTAGAGTGCGGACAGAGGAAAATATCGCAGCTGTATATGCCAATGTTGTTGATGACCGAGGCGAGTTCGGTGAACAGTTTATTTCAAGTTTGGGGACGATCAATTGGCCGCCTATATCGTGCAATTTAACGACTTTAGATTATTTTTTGTGGGGCTGGGTTTAGGCTCATGTCTATATGGACAAGCCCGCAACGGTTGACGCTCTGCAAGACAATATTGAAGAATTTATCCGTGGGATACCGAATAAAAATTTCATACATTTCTCTAAATTTAATGTGTTTTTTATAGCTATGCTATTTATTGCGCGATACAGGAGTTAGGATGTGATTCTCGTAACAAAACTAATCGACACTATTACAGCTACAAATTTATTTTTATTTTTTGATACGAAAATATACAAAACAAAATGATTGCTCAATTTGTTTTTGTTGTATTGTTTTTGCATATGAGCACAAACCAGAGAACACAGCCGATCGGCTGTAAGTCGGCTAACAGCCGCCACCGGTCACAAACAATACATTAATTTAATCGTATGCCGCTAGAAAAGAAAATAATGGGAAATAAATGGAAACATTTTGAAATATTTGCGGCGAATTATGTCATCATATAATATAATTTTATTGCATTGTTATTTCACACATGAAATTTGTTTTATATAACTAGGCAGCATAGCTATGACCGGGTGTGCTAAGACACCTCTCTTCTTTTTATAAGAATTGAAAATACTGAACTTAAGCCCGATGAAGAAATTATTCCTGATTAAAATTAAAAAAAATAATTCTTCTATTTTTAGTATTCGAAAAGGTGAACACCGCAGTTTTAATTAGTTTACAAATGCACTGTACTTTCGTTACTATTTTACTTATATTACTACACTTGTAAGTTTTGCGAAATATGTACACTCAGGGAAACACTGCAACTTAAAAATAAGTACGTGTCACATTAATTTAATAATTTTCAATATAAAAGAAAATCTATATTAAAATACTTAAAAATAAATAAAATTAATAAAAAAAAAATACTGTAAATTAATATTTTTCCATATTGAAATAAGAAATTTCGACATTACTAGACTTTCGTTAATATGGCTTTTTTTGATTTTAAGCTGTTTATTTTTTCCGGGTGTATGTTTGCTTCTAAATAGTTCTCGTATGTAATATTTAATTATGTATATATTTTTTTTTTAATTTTTAAAAACAATTAATTCCTTTTTGTATCAAAATCACTTAATCTTAAGGCTCATTTGTTTATTGGTATTTTGAGCACTTCAAATATTATTTCAAGCAAAAACAAAAATTTTAATTAAAAATCGTGTGTTGTTATATATAAATATAAAAATCTTATAAAATTTCCATCAACAATAGATTGTTAATTAGCGTGCAATACATGTACGACGGGTTCAAGTCATATTTTAGCAAAAAAAAAAAAAAAAAAAAATTAGTAAAGGGGTGTTAATAAATTTAAAACATTTGCTGACCGGCTGGCTGCTGATCTAATGGATAGATCCGGTATTAAAGTTAAACACAATACAGAAATTGTTTGTTAATCAACTTTAAAAATAAGAGAGAGAAAAAAGAATAGTATTTTTTTTTTTAAATATGTTTATTAACACCTTTTTCCTATTCAAGAAGACAATGATGGAGCACAAAAAAAAGTCTTGTAACTACTTCAGTAGTTGTAGTATGCTCCTTGAATATAAAAGTGGAATGTGCATCATTTGAAAGTAACGAAATTAATAACAAATTTAACCTTTTATGACTGCTTCTTTTCACCGTATGCAGCGTCTAATTAAAAATGCAATAAAAAACAATAGAGGAAACTTTTCGTTATGAAATATTAATGAAATGAAAAGTACAATTTAATGAAAAGTGAAAAATGTGCTGCATAGTTTCTTTTCTTTTCTTTTATTTTGCTTTAAAAATTAACAAAGTCATGCTGCATAAAATTGTTTTTATACTCGTATATTTCCATAAGCCGAGGCCGAGGTTATGAAATTAGTTGATTTAAAAAATAATTAAAAAAAAATAGTTTTATTGATGTTTTATGAAGCCAGAAATATGGACGATGTCGGCTAAATAGCCGCCTGTAGCATGTTATTAAACTTCGGCCACTTTATATAGTCTTAATTTCGAAGCTTATTTTGCAAAAACGATTCCCTACCAAATTTGCCTCTTCAGAATATCAATTGTTTGTGGTTTATTTACATAAACCTGGGAGTCGAATCGTCACATCCGTGAACGTTTAACTCGTCAAGTAAAAACACAATTTTCGTATTATGACAGTCGTACGTGAACGTATTGAAATCCCATTCACCTTAAACGATTGACGTATCACTCAATTTGTTTTCGGACGATTGTGGATACGATCACGGATGTGACGATTTGAGCCCTGGTATTTCATATAAACTCAGAGAAGGCCGTTCAACGGCTTTGAAAGGTTAAGAACGAGGCGACCAATTGATAAGAGCCAAATTGCGGAGTTATACGGCGGCAAAATTTCTCAGGCAATAACTGAAATGTTTAGTCTGCAGTGTAGCTGGCGGTGCCGCCTCTGCTACAATATAATACCACTGAATGCATCATAAGCCAATGATGGCTGCAAAAAATTGTTTTTTAATGATTTGCCAGCGCATGGAATTTACGCTGACGGCGTTAATTATCCCATAATGGTGCCGCCTGTCACTGCACGTCAATTCTTGCAACTGTGCAAAATGCATAATTGCATTTTCTGACGTGAGCAAACTCAAGTCAAAGAAACAAAATATATATTTATATGTTTCTTGATTTTAAAAAAAAAGTATCAAAACTGCGCTGCTTAATTATATACTCGTAATTATGTAATTTAATTTTAATTTTACACTGTACCAAAGGCAGCAATTTCAGTTTTATTCTTTTTAATAAAGTTGTTATCACATATTTGAGCAATAGGTGAGTGGTTTATAAAGAAAATATTTTTATTTTGATTTTTGGAAAACAATAGTACAAATTGTGGCATATAAATGCCTTAAGTGTGTTTTTGACTTAATTATAATTATTCACGCAGTCGATATATATTTGAGTTGCAATTATAGAAATTTTGTATTCAAACATTAAAGAAATTCGAACCAGAGAATGACAAAAGTATCGTTTTAAGTACAATTTGAGTTTTTGCCGTCAGCTTAAAATAAAATAAAAGAAGAGGGGTGTCTTAGAACACCCGGTTATAGCTATGCTACCTAGTTATATAAAACAAATTTCATGTGCGAAATAAAAATGCAATAAAATTATATTATATGATGATGTCAAATTCACCGCAAATATTTCAAAACATTTCCATTTATTTCACATTACATATTTTGTTTTCTAGTGGCATACAACTAAATTAATGTATTGTTCTGGCTTGTGCTCTTGTGCAAAAACAAATTGAGCAATCGTTATCATTGTTTTTGTTTTGTTATTTGTTTCATTCACTTCAAAGAACGAAACAAAACAACATCAAACAAGTACAAAGAAATGAAAATAAAAATAAATTTATAACTGTAATAGTGTCGAAAATCACGTCCTAGCTCCTGTGTCGTGAGATAAATAGCATAGCTATAAAAACACTTTCATATGCAATCCAATCCAAATAGGATAAATTGAACTTGAACACCAAGATAAAAATTATTATACATATAAATCTTGTGATAAAACTGAAGTAACATTTATTTAGATGTGTATTTAAGTACACATATCATATCCTTAAAGTGGTAAGTACCAGCAGCATCGTCGTATTCATACACTCTATGCGAGAACTCGTGTAGGCTTTTTGGTGCTTCCTTATCAAAATGTTGGTTCTAATTAATAAAAGAAAGTTATCCCCACTGTGCTTTATAAACACCAAATGAGATTTTGTGGGCCATATTTTTTTAAACTTCTTGAATTTCAGATAATTTTGTTTGAGATAAAAAGTCACAACATTTAGAATTTCATGCGCGAAATATTTTATGTTATAGAAAAAAATCCTTACAAAAAAATTTCATATATTTAACATTATTCTATTTTATTGAAATCGTAAAAATATCGCCAAGGAGTTCTAATATCGCCAATCGCCATTTCAAAATTTTCGTCGCCACGTTTGGCGAGATATCGCCATATCTGACAACACTGGGCTAAAGTCATAGTTGCTTGAGAGAAAACTTGTGAGCGTACAAATTGTTTGGGCTACAAATATGATTATAAATTAAAGGCTCAGTTAGCCGACTGTAGTGGAATGTAACTGCAACAGTAGGAAACAGCTGATCCATATTGTTATGTGAAAAGTAATGGAAATGGTTATAGAGATGTAATGTAACGTAACCTACTTTTCATATAAAAATATCGATCAGCTGTTTCCTACATTACAGTTACATTGCATTACAGTCGGCCAACTGAGCCTTAAGACTTACTCATGTATATTTTTTTAGTACTCATTGTCATTCTCTGAATACAGTTCTCTTTCATTTAGTTTTTTTATGCTACAGGACTCCATTGATATCCCTTAATCCATCAGACAAGTAAGTGTTGTTATGTTTTAATTCCCATAAAAATCATAACAAGTGTTGAATGAAATTTCTTTTATCTCTACAAAATTTCAATTCAACAGATCTTTTTGCCAATCAAAGCACCCTTGAAAAGCGAAAAAATAAATAAAATCCCACACATCTTACATCTGTTTAAATTTTGAAATTATTTTCCATTATAAATTGGAATGTACTTTCAAATTGTTTTCATAATAATTTGTTTACCCCTTTTTTTTAAATTTTTAGAAGAGAATAATAAAAAGATAATGTATGGCCTGTGTATAGCTTTTGTGAGAAACTAATTGCGTGTGTGTGTTCCATTTCATGGAAACATGTGTTCTTTAAAAGATTTCCTATTTAAGTTAAAAGATTTTTTTTAATAGTTTTGGTTTTATTTCATTGTTGTTTAATTTATAGTTTTTATCGGAAGCAGAGTTGATGTCTATGTTAATTTTTTCAAGCAATTTATGTTTACGAAATAAATTAAAAAAATAAGAGGCCACCATGGGACAAAATTCTTGGTAAATTGAACGAACATTTTTAAACATACGAGTACATTTTCTAAAACCAAAGCAGAAAATTAATAAAACCTTTTGATGTTTTAATAAATTTTTCAATAACTTGGAGAATTATTTTTAAAGAATAATTTGTCTAGAAATTATTTTTTTTTTTTTATCAATAATTAGTTTCTATAAGAAATCGTACCGAAAATCAAATTTCTCTCACAAAATGAAAGGGCATCTCAATTTATAAATCGTTAAAATATTTTTAACATTTATCATGCAACGGAAGGATTTTGAGTTATAAATGACTTGGATTTTACTTCTGCTACTGGCCATGGTAAAGGTGGATGGCATTGGCACAACTGTAAAATAAAAACATGGTTACGTTCGCGACGTACTGCTGAATAGTTATTTTTATTCCAAAAATTTGTAACTTTGTAAGAGCAGATGCATCCTCCGCGTACATATCGAGCCATAAACGTCAAAAAAGCTTAAGTGACATATTTTTTGGGCTTCGTTTTTGACGAAAATCGACTATCTGCTTTCATAAATAAGCGATTTTCGTCACAAAAATGAAGCTGGAAAATTGTATCGCTTAAGCTTCTTTTCTGCGGTTATGGCACAATATGTTTCCTGCACATATTTATCTGAATTAAAGAAATATCTTTAGATACTAGTCTGAAGTATTCTACTGTCTATGATAGATTGCATGCATAGGGAATAAGTTAATTTCTTGATTATATGAATAAAGTCAATAAAAAGTTTTTTTTTCTTCAAACTTTTTTAGCTTTCATACTTTTCATACTTTTTTTTCCAACTTTTTCCTGCACCTAAATTATTGTATGCATTCTACGGCAGATTTACAGATATTACACTAAAAGTAATGATTCTGTAAACTCTGAGATTTGCTAGGTCACACCCGTCACAGCCTTCTGGTGTTAATTCTCAGCAGAAATCATGTTCATTCAATGTCTATCTGTTATCAAATGTTTTTAAGCTTAACATTTTTAGGATCTGTTATCAAATGTTTTTAATTTCAAATTATATACTTTTCAATTACAACAAAAAATTGTGATTCATAATGATTTTGCTTTATGTGTATGTGTTTCATGTTAATTTAACATGATTTAAAGAAAATTTTTTGCTTTTGAAAATTGACTTTATTTCTAATATAATCTAATAATTCCAAATCATTATTTTGCTTATTCAGTAAAATATTTTTGATTAAAAGTACATTGAAATTGATTAAAAATACATTGAAATTGATTATTGAGGGGTTTAGCTGGATCCTTCAAAATTATGCAGTCTGGAATTCTCTAAGATGTAAAAGGCTCCCTGAAAAACTCATATCTTTCATTCAGGGTATGTATAATAATGGGAAATGATGCGTTCTGCGCGAAACTACCATCAGCAGCCCAATCAACGTCAACGTGGGTGTTAGACAGGGCTGTCCTCTCTCAGCTCTATTATTCAGGGCCAATCCCACGATGTCACCAACGTTCGACTCGTTGCACAGTTACATTGCAAACAACAATAAAATTTTAAAATTTGTTTTTGTGTTGAATTTAAGTGTGCGACGAGTCGAACGTTGGTGACATCGTGGGACAGGCCTTTAATGTAGTTCTTGATAACATACTGGCAAAGGCTACAATACCACTTAAGGGCATCACTTGGGGCTTCAGTAGAAGGTTGGAAGACTTAGACTATGCTGCATATATCTACTTACTGTCGCACCGATTCGAGTATATGGAGGCCAAACTGAAAACCCTGTAATTGAGGCATTAAAATGCGGCCTGAAGATCAATACTGCAAAAAACAAAAGTAATGCGATACAACACCGCCAGCACTCAGCAATTCCTCCCAAATAACCATCAACTGGGAAACGTTGACACTTTTTGCTACCTGGGTAGTATCGACAACCGGTGGCTCAAAAGAAGATGTGTCGAACCGCATAAATAAGGCCAGATAATCCTTCGGTTAGCTCAATTCAGTATGAAACTCACACCATATATCCAGATGAACTAAAAATAATATATTTAATAGCTGTGCTAAATCGGTGGCATTATATGGCAAAGAAAGCTGGAACGCAAACCGACGCGATCTCAATGCTCTACAAACCTTTCTTAACCGTTCTAAAAATGTTCTGGCCAAACGTTATCAGCAACCACCGGCTATGGGCTGAGACTGGTCAGTCGCCAATAGAAACAAAACTTAAAAAACGTAAATGGGAGTGGATGGGACACGCTTTGCGCAGACCCCAGTACGACGTTACGAAAAGTGCCATAGAATGGAATCATCAAGGCAATTGAAGAAGTGGACGACCTAGTCATACCTGGAGGAGGCAGCTAGAAATTGAAGCGGGCAGAGCAAACAAACTGTGCAACGAAGTCAAGATCATAGCAGCGAACAAGCAGAACTGGAACGAATTTTGTCGATTCCCTATGCTCCTTATAAGAACAACGGGAGCTAATATATAATAAATAGCGGGCAACCTTCACACAAAAATTTTGTAACTTCCATTTAAACAAATGAGAAGTCCAATAATCAACATGTCTCTTATATCCTTACTTTACCATTGCTACATTTACTAACTTTTTTGCAGCTCGAATTGCAGTTGTAAGAAGTATGTAAAGAAAATAATTGTAAAAAGTAACAAAAAAGAAAAACACTATTCAATGCTTTCCCAAGAATAGAGTGTTTGTTGCCACACCAGGTGCACTTAAGTTAATAACTGGTAGACTTGGGTCGAACGCGTTCACTAGTTCATTTTTTTTTATCAAACCCATGCAATTTAAATGGGGTTGATCATTGGTTTGTGGCAAAAATGAACGAGTTCGACCCAAGTCTAATAACTGCTGTTGTTGATTTAACATTCTAGTACTGTTAAATGAAAATGAAATATCATGTTGAATAAAACTTATTTCAAATTAAAGCAAACTTGAATTTGATACTGCAAAAAAGAAAATGAATTTAATGTTATTATTAAATTCATTTTGTTTCAACTTGAAATAACTCTGATTCAACATGGTTTTTCAGTGGCAAATTCAAGTTGTTTCAATTTGAAATAAAACTGACTTAGCAAATAAGCAGTAAAAATTTAAAAATAAGTTAGATTCAGTTAAATGAAACATTTGTTTGAAGTCGGTGCCGAGCAGGTGATCCAATTCTATTATTATTAATTAATTTATTATTATTTTTAAATTTTCACTGCTTATTTGCTAAGTCAGTTAGATTTTTGTTTAAACGTTTTATTCAAATAAGCGTCCTCGGCCAAGAAGTTTTGCTCTCTTACTTTTTCACGCCGCTTAGGAAATTATAAATTCTACAATTATATTTAAAACTTCAAAATTTGTAAATTTAATTCACAATTTTTCCTTTTTTCGACTTTTTTGACTCTGCTTTGCAATAAAAAATAGTCACAAATACGTGAATGATGCTTTTGATATTTTCTGATCAGTTTCATCTCATTTGTCAGCCATCTACTGCAATCTATTTTTTATTGCTGCTTTTGCATATTGTTAGTGTAGTTGTAGTTGTGGTTGTGTTTGACCACAGAGTGATACTGAGATTTGCTTTCTACATTTCTTTTACGGTTGGTTGTCATTGTTTATTTTTACTCGTTCATTTACATTAAAACTGATGCAATCTTTTGGTAAATTATGCAATAAGTGTTTCTTTGTTCACCTTTTCTTAAAAATTACTCAACACCTCCTGCTACAAGATAAATAATTACAAACTTTTTTTTTATCATTTAACACTTATCAGTGTTGCAAGCTTTCAAGCCAGATTATTTTTTTTACAGCTTGCAAGGCCCTTAAAAAAATTTCTTTTTCAAAATTAACTTTCTTTGCAAGAGATGGCTTGTTTAAGAGCAGCTGCTGCGCGCTCCGTTCTTTTATGAAAAGAAAAATAAATAAATATTTTATGTTTTTATATTATATGGTGTTGCTTCAACAATAATTAGCCTTATTTAATTTATTCGCCAGCCTTGTCAACCACAAAAATTTCCAATTCCAATGAAGTTAATGAAACCATACAAAACTTTATGGATTTTACATAAAATTAACAGAAAACAAAAAAAAAGCTCTCTACTGCCAAATGTCTCTGCTTATATTTCTGCCATGTTGCATACAACCAACAATTCAGTCAGTCAGTCAGTAACTGAGCTGAGTGACTGTGTGGCTCCGATAACAATAACAAATTATAACAAATAAGTAATAAATCCTTAAACATTTCTTCAAGTTTATAAACCACAAAGTAAAAAAAAGGGAAAATAGTCATAAACAAAAGCCACACTAAAAATGAAACCATAAATTTGTTGAAAAAAAAAAAAAATAAAGCAATTTCCAAATTACAATAAAGAAAATAATAAAATAAAGTAAGAAAAAAAGCAACCTGGTGGTGGCATGAAGATGATCATGCGATCATCCTCTTCGGCTTCGACAAGCTGAAATTTTTTATTTTGTTTCTACTGAATATGAAGCTGCCAGAGCAGCAGATGAAAATGGTTTCACTGATTGTAATGATACGTCGCCAATATTAGCAATGCTTCGTGGAATATCTTTTTTATGGCTGCATTTAAATTGTAACTGTTGGATCGCAAACAGCACAACAAAGAAAAGCAGACGAAGAAGAAGAAAAAAAAGCTGGCAAACGATTTTAATTTCATGGTTTGTCAATCATTTTCAGTAACTAAACAGGGGAAAAAATGCAAAAATTGATACAAACTGAAACAGAAACACAACATAAAAATGTTAAAGGTGAAACTTGATTATATGCCACATCAATCTCGGTGTAGCAACAACTAAAACCAACTGAAAGGGGAGGGCAGTTGGTATCTATTTGAAAAAGAAATAATTTATTGGAAACAAAATTTGTTTCGTAAAAATTTACAAAATTTGAAAATGTTAAAATGTAAGATTTTTCCCAAAGTGATAAAACAAAAAAAATTTAAATTTCAAATTCAATTTTATTATTGTCTTAACTTTTTGATGCATAATAGCATTATATATTCGTATCATTATCATATTCATCACCACAACAAACTGCTTCATCATGTCAAAGGTTATTATAACACAAAAATCATCATACCATCACTATCATCAGGTCCCATCCACAACCAACCCAGCACAAGCAACCAACATAGAAATGCTTCAGACATATTCAAGCTGCTTGCTTGGCTTGTTGGATTTTCTTGTTTAATTTCTCTCTCTATCAGTTGGTTTTCTTTTTTCATTCTCTTCTTCTTTTAACCAATTGACAGTTGCATTGACTTGAAAATTTATTGTATTTGAAATTTTCTTTTGTTTTAA
This sequence comes from Nowickia ferox, assembly GCA_936439885.1. Classification (NCBI taxonomy): domain Eukaryota; kingdom Metazoa; phylum Arthropoda; class Insecta; order Diptera; family Tachinidae; genus Nowickia; species Nowickia ferox. The sequence goes on along the minus strand of OW387024.1, from coordinate 111,818,377 downwards.
GAGATGAGCTTTTAAGTGTTCAGAAAATTGAAAGACCTGATTTAATATTTTTCATTCATACCAAATTGATGTCATGTTATGTGTACGAGTATAATAGCTAAAGGCCTTAATTTTATGGCAATTATGGAATAATCGCTTAAGTCGACTTAAGCAAAGCAGTGTTATTCGGAAGTTTCGACGCTATCGCTAAGAGATTAAAATGCTCTAACGCATGATTCTATTTTCACGTGATCCTTTTTTTTTTGCAACCTTCAACTAAGACAATGCAGCATACTAAAGCTTAAATTTTCTTAAGTCAAATCAAGCGATTATTCTATAAGAATTATTTTAAGTTTTTCCCCAACTTGTTTAAATACTCGTACATACGATGTATGGAATTTTGAAAGGATAAATTGTGGGCTAACCGTTACAGTGTACAACATAGTCGGCCAAAGTGGCACCAGAGTGCCGAACTTCAATCGGCTTCTGATACAAATGAATACAATTACATTTCTCTTGGTGGTCAGCACTGCTGTGCAACATCGAAAGACTTCGTTCGAACTCGTTCACTAGTTCATTCTTGAAGCTAAAGTTGTGTCCAACAGTTATTTTGAACTAAAATAAGCTGTTGGACACAAGTGCCGTCAAAAACATCAATGTAAATTAAATGGGTTTGAAACAACTTTTGATTCGAACGCTCTCAAACTAGTTCAAAAAGAGCTGTTGGACACAAGTCTAAAGTCCGGTCTAAAACGTCAATGCAAATTAAATGGGTTTGAAACAACTATTGATTCGAACGCGTATGAACTAGTTCACAAAGAGCTGTTGGTTACAACTCTAATCGAAACAAACCTTTTATCAAAGCAATATAATTTAAATGAGTTTGATCATTGGTTTGTGTCAAAAATTAACTAGTGACAGAGTTCGACCCAATGCTACTACTGAGAGAGTTCGGTACAAGTCTTAAATTTGTTTAAAAGCAAGCATCCTCCGCGAGACCTATATTTGCCTTATTAAACAAGCGAATCTGATGGTCCACCAATAGAGCTGGGTCCAACTCGTTCATTCGTTCATTTTTGCCACAAACCTTTGATCAAACCCATTTAAATTACATGGGTTTGATCATAGGTTTGTGGCAAAAATGAACGAATGAACGAGTTGGACCCAGCTCTATCCACCAAAATATTCGATAGGCAACATGCTCGATTGACTTGGTTCGAACTCGTTCGCTAGATCATTTTTGATACAAACCAATGATCAAACTCATTTAAATTACATGGGTTTGATCAAAGGTTTGTTTCCATTGGAGTTGTGACCAACAGCTCTTTTTGAACTAGATTGAGAGCGTTCGAATCAAAAGTTGTTTCAAACCCATTTAATTTACATTGACGTTTTTGACCGGACTTACGTCCGACAGCTCACTTTAGTTCAAAATAACTGTTGGACACAACTCTAATCAAAAGTTTATATAAAAAACGAGTTCGGGCAAGTCTATAGTTTGATGTTAAAAAAAAATAAAAAAAATATGCAAATGTGTGTGCTTCAAACATGCTTGTCTCAGACATTGAACATTTCTGTGTTTAAAGTAGAATTGTGTCAAACAGCTCGTTTTGAACTAGTTCATACGCGTTCGAAGCAAGAGTTTTTTTTAACCCCATTTAATTTACATTGACGTTTTTGACCGGACTTGTGTCCAACAGCTCATTTTAGTTCAAAAGAGCTGTTGGACACAACTGTAGTTTGAAGTGGCTACTAAACAGCGAGCATGTTGTCGAATATTTATGAGCAACAGCTTCGCTTTTGTAATACGGCAAAAAATAAGTGTTCTGGAGAATGCTCGTGTGTTAAAAAAAAGAATTATTTTGGTTCCCTATCGAGTCTTTCAACTTGTGTACTTCCTTGTTCGTCCAACACACATGCAAATTATACTTGTATCGCGCTGTTCCAGCGGGTCATTTTAGACACAAACCTATGATCAAACCAATTTAAATTACACGTGTTTGATCATCGATTTGTGTTAGACTTGTATCGAACTTTTTCAGTAGCTCGTTTTTGACACAAACCTTTCATCAAACCCATTTAAATAACATGGGTTTGACCATTTAAATAACATGGGTTTGATCAAACCCATTTAAATTAAATTGATTTGATGAAAGGTTTGTGTCAAAAACGAGCTACTGAAAGAGTTCGATACAAGTCTAAAGCGATCACGATTTTCACACTAAACATATTCTATATTAAAAAGAAAACATAGAATTCTATTACAAGTGTTTGAAAATTTTATATCGTTCTTAAAAAAAATAAATAAAAAATCCAAACTATAACATAAATTGAATCTCTTTATGGCCGGCAGCCGGTATCTTCGTAAGATTATTTAAACAACCCAATTGTTTTCAGTATTACTTCATGTTTTATTAATGCATTTATATATTTAAGCTTATAGTTTTAAATTTGTAGCAGTATACTTAAATTACTTTAAAATGATTAATTAACTAATGAATTTTCTTTTATTTTCTCGTTGCAGGTAAGCCTTTCTTTACATCTGATTAATTTTCTTATTTTGTGATGGTGACGACGATGATAATGATGTCTAAAGTTTAAAATTTTTTATATAATAAAATAATAATTGCGTAAGTAAAAAAATAAGTGAAAATTGGAAGGCAACATCTTCAGCTCGTACGTTGAAGTAAAAAAAAAATAAAATAAATAAAAATGTTGGTAGGTGAGTTTTCAAGGAATTTTTTTTTTTCTTAGTGCAACATTTTTCAATTTTCTAGCTGAAGCTTATAATGGTGGTGGCAAAAATTAATCCGTGAGTGGTGTGTATTTGTAGTAAAATTTATTTAACCAACCCACTTCAACTTCAGTATTTCAGTATGTATTTCTCTAGTGTGAACACACCTCATTCGCTCACAGTAATCCATATAGACGACGCTTATTGTCTACATACTTGCACTTTCTGAGCGCACAATGTATTTGATTGCGTGCAATATATAATTTTTCATAATAATTTCTTACGTAGTTTGTCTTTATTTTTTTTTCTACGTGTGTATTTATTAAATTAAAATCATTTTCTTTTTATTTGAAATAGTTTTAACTTTTGTTTTTCTTTAAAGAAGAGAAAAAAAGTACTACTCGAACATATGAAAGACCTTAAAGTGAAAGTTATACTTTGTTTGAAAAAAAAAAAGAAACGATAAAGTAATCGACGTAAAATATAATTGGTTTCATTTTTTTTTTAGTTTTTATTTAACAAGTAAACTATAGGAAAAATATGTGTATATAAATTGCATTTTGTCCATTTCAATGAAAATTGATTATGTAAACGTCGATTTTTAGTTTTTCGTTAGACCAAAAAAAAAAAACAAATGCAACTTTAAAAGTATTAAACAAAAAACAAACAAAAGAAAATGTGAATATTATTTTTTGCATCCATCCAAAATTTTTTCTTTGTATATTTTTCTAATGGTCATTTGAGTGTGAACAAAATGTTTACACAGAAGTTTTACAGTGTTACACACACCATATGGAACAGTGATGCTGGTGTTGGCGATATGACCGCATCTCTACCAACCAACCACCTTCTCCTCCTTGTTTAGCCATCAAAAACTAAAACACGTGTGCCGATAGACATAGAAAGTCTTTAGTGCTCGTTTTTAAGTTATTTTTGTGGGAAGTAGAAAATATATTTTTTTAAATTGCTTCCCCAGCGAAGGTGTGTAAATTGGAACATCTCTTTCGCTATTGCATGTTAAATACTCCTTCTGCGAAGATTTTGTAGAGAAAATAAAAATCTGAAATTTTAATAGGTCTCTTCTTAGTAGGCAGACATCTTTGTTTCTTAAAACTGCCAAAATATTTTCAAAAGAATTATATGTAATGCTTTTATTTACTTATTTATTTTGCATTACAAATACAATTGAAAATTGTACTTTAATTTAATTTGGTAACACTTCCGCACAGTCTTCAAATTCATTTTATAAGAAAACACCCTGTTGGGGGTTTTTTTTTTGCAAGTAAAGCGAGCTGATAAAACAAATAACCAATTCGTGCAATTATTCATTCTCAACCTCCAACAGCAATTGTTTATTTTCACACATTGTGCATGTTGGTGGCATGTTTAAAACCAACCAAAAAGCTCATGCAAATTTTTTATATATTTTTTTCTTTCAAACAGGTGTGATTTTTCACAATTATTCAGCTTTCAGAAAAAATATTTGATATTTTTCTCTTACTATTATAAAATATGAATGAAATATAATTTTATCATCTAAGGGAAACGTTTTAGAGGACTTACGAGCTGTTAATATTAAAAAACGGATGATTAAAAGCACTTGAAACGCAAATTTATAATTTTTGTTTTTGCAAAGTAGGTTTAGCACTCAGGGAATGACCTCTACTCTAACAATGCTAGAACTAAGAAATTATGTTGTGCGTAGGAGGATGCAGAGAGTATTAGTAAAGTAAAGGAAAAGTTCAAATCGAATGTCGACAAGACTAGACTTGGGTCGAACTCTTTCAGTCTGTCGTTTTTGACACAAACCTGTGATCAAACCCATGTAACACAAATGGGTCTGAATGAGTTCGACTCAATCCTACTACATTAGAGTTGTGTCCAACAGCTCTTTTTGAACTAGTTTGAGAGCGTTCGAATCAAAAGTTGTTTCAAACCCATTTAATTTACATTGATGTTTTTGATCGGACTTGTGTCCAACAGCTCATTTTAGTTCAAAAGAGCTGTTGGACACAACTCTATACTATATATAGACACTAGAGCTGGGTCCAACTCGTTCATTCGTTCATTTTTGCCACAAACCAATGATCAAACCCATATAAATTACATGGGTTTGATGATTGGTTTTGTGTCAAAAACGAGCTACTGAAAGAGTTCTATACATTCTAATTTGGATGCAAAACGTGTTGGTAGCCCGGTTTTGACCGGACTTGTGTCCTACAGAACGAACTTGTTCCAAAAGAGCTGTTGGACTCAAGTCTATTTTATCATAACAGCAAGCAAAATCAATTAAAAAGAAACGTGGATTCTACTAAAATATTAAGTGACAACAATTTTTCTGGGTAAACAGTTAATTGAAAAAAAAACTTGACAATTATTTACTCTGTATAGCATAAATTTATTGTAATAATTTTTCAATAGTTATACAAACTTTTGCAACGATTGTTTTATTTTAAATATTAAAATACGAGTACATATTTTAAATTTCCAGGTGTCCGTCCAACCAACCAATATAAAAACAATCGCGCATACCACTTTAATTTGATCAATTGCAGATACATATCTTCAAATAAAAATTCTTCACTCCTATTTTGAAAAGTGTTCGTCAGTAATTTTCTCTTAATGAGATTTCTCAGATAAAATGTTTGTTATTTGATTTCAACACCATTTAAATAAGAAAACAAATTATTTATGAGAAATAAAATAAAGTGAAATGAAGAGCTGCCTGCCTGCCATTAAGCTAAAACCATTTAAGCCGTTAAAATTGCAAATGAATTAGTTCAATAGCAATTACAATAACAATGCAACTGCTTTTCTCAAGTCAATAATAAACACAAAACCCCGCCATAACTATAAAAACATTGAACAGTAAGTTCTCAAGCTCTCAAGTTAAAAGCTTAATTAAATCAGTGTTGAAGGAAATAAATGTTTTGTCTCAAAGTACGGGAGTGTGCAAGAGTTTGTATAGTCAACAAATTAACATGAAAAGAAATTTCAAGGAAAGAAAAGCCAGGCCAGGCCAGGCCAGGCCCATCTTTTTTAACGTTTCTCGGTATTGTATTTTTATTTTCTTAATTTCAGTCTGTTACTGTTTCAAATTCACATTTGAAATGTAGAGGAAAAGTTTTTCTTTTGTTGCAACTCGAAACTAAAGTAGTTTTTTAAGAGTCTATTAAAACGAAACCAGAAAAGAAAAATATTTAACTTTAAAGTTTGTTTGTCTGTGGCGGATGATATTTTTTCTCTCTCTCTCTACAAATTCGACTCTTCAACAGCAAATTAAAAAATACTCAAAGAAGGTGGTCATTAAGATTATGGCCATAAACATAAAAATATTATAGTTATCGCCATAATTATACGTACATACAGTGCATTTAAGAAAAATGCCATAAACCTACTTCTCCAATTTCAGACTTGGCAGTATAAAATTTAGCACTTTTTTACTGTTTGCCTTTTCAATTAAGTATGCATACTTGTCTTTATCACTGTACGTACAATGATAAAGATGATGTTACCATTAATTTCTTTAAATAAAGGAAGAAAAAAACACTCAATTACTAATGTTTGCAGTTTGTTTTTACAAATTCATAGAAGACATACACGCATACGAGTACATCTCGTAAATATTTCGCATTTTCTGTTGTTCGCCAGTTATTTTAACTTTTATGGGAATACGAGTATAGTTTTTTTTCTTCTTTCAATCACTAATTGTTTTTTTTTTTGAATTGTTATTTGTTTACTAACAAAGATTGATTAGGTTTATTTCATTTAAATGTTGTTTTGTTTTTGTTAATTTTTTTTTTTCTTTTAAAAGAGGCGGAGGAATCAAACATTAAAGTTTTGTAAATAAAGATCTTTAATGGGTCTGCAAAATGCTGGTAGCTGTCATGTGCTTGTAAGGCATTAAGGTCTGAATAATAATAAATAAAATTAACTAAAATTAATAGCCATGGGCCTGTGGCAAAAAAAAAAAAACTAAAACAATAATATACTTATAGTATCAAACCAAAAAAGTTTCGTCTTAAGTAGAACAAAAAATAAGCAAATTAACTAACATGTGCATAATTGGTAAAGAACAAACGACAATGGCAAGACTGTTGTAAATTTAGAGATGGTAAAAATTTAGCTTTCATTACAAAAATCCTTTCAGCAAATTGTAATACGATGCATCAAAACAATTCACATATTGCATTTGCAATAAAAGTTGCGTATATAAAGCAGAAATCTACATCAACTGACACCACACATAGTAGACCAAACACAAAGAACGCTGATGATGAAGGTGTAGTGGCCTTCGAAAATAGCTGGTTGTTCCGTTCTACTACATGTTTGTCAGAATATTTACAACTAACGAAATATAGAAACAAATAAAGTTCGAACAATAATATTTAAAATTAATTAAAAAATTAATGCCGAACATATCTACATAAATCAATTAGAAGTTACACAAGAAACCGTGGAACCATTGAAAGGATTCTACGATACGAACCACTCCCTCCAAGGCGCTCTTCGTGATGATGGACTGGCTGCCAGCGGATCTCATGGTAAAGCAAATTGCTATGAATTCTGCAACTAGATTACAGTTGGTAAATGCGTGGAAAAAGCTGACTTGTGGTCACTCTATAATAGGAGATCAATTGAATGATCTACCGGCCAATATTGATTACCGATCCCCCATACCTCTGCCTGACAGTAGATTCAAGTCTAACACATCGGGTGTGTCTAACTCGTCTATAGGAACAGAGGAAGATCTGCTTGAAGTGTACACAGACGAATAGAAGTCACACAGAGGCGTGGGTGGTGGAATCTTTATTCCTCGCTTTCAAAAGAGGATAAGCTTTAAGCTAGACAATAGATGTAGTATACTACAGGCGGCTAACTGGTTGAGGTATTACATGATATACAACTGGGATATCCGTATCTTCACGGATAGCAAAGCTGGCATTAAAAATATTGCGGGTGTCTTTACGACATCGAATCTGGTACATGATTGCCGGATGTCTCTTAACAAACTGGGAATGCATGCCGATCTGAAGCTACAATGGCTTGCAGGACATGCGAATTATGTTGGAAATGATATTGCGGATGAGCTGGCTAAGGCTGGAGCTCAAATGCAGGATGAGGACACTGATCGGTTGGTGGGTGTTCCGATGAATTGCTGCAAAATGCAAATACAGCACGACCTTCTCAGAATTGCACAGGCTAGATGTTCAAATGAGGTAACATGCTCTGCCTCTAGAATGACATGGCCCTGTTATGACATGAGGAGGTCCGAAATATTGGAGAGGATTCCAAGAGGACAACTCCGTACTTTGGTTGCAGTCCTAACAGGACACTGCTATATAGGTATACATGCTGGTAGATTAAATCTACTTTATAATGACTACTGTAGAAGCTGTCAGGACGAGGAAGAGGAGGAAAATATTGAGCACTTTCTCTTTCACTGCCCAGCACTCGGGGAGGTGCGGTCAATCTGCATGGGGGCTCCGATACTGCAAGGTTTGGAGAGCCTGTCAGAATGTGACATCGGCGATGTGAATTCATTCATACGCCTTTCGGGTTGGTTTTAACAAAACATAAATAGTGAATAGAGGGAATGAGGATGGGTATTCCACCTAGGTAGCACAACGGGACCTCAACGGACCCAAGTGGGCTGATTTTACTATAAATCGGCAGCCTGTTATAACCTAACCTAACCTAACCTACACAAAAAAAGGCATTTCATATAAACTTGAAAGGCAATTTTCTGGTGAACATTTTTAGGACATGGAACACAATACCTACATTTAATAAACTATTTCTTTTGCATGACTAGTTAATAAAACAAATTTTTTCTATTAATTTCGGTTTGAACTTACATACATATTTTTGTTTCTCTGTTTGTTTGTTTTATTATAAAATTATGCCACTTAAGCTTTTTTGGCGGTTATGGCACGATATGAAGAATGATATAAAAAAGGATTAATTCCATTTTTTGAGTTATGACGTTCTTTGAGTAAATGAGCGGTATGTACATACATATGTACATACATACATACTAAGTATATATATGTTTAAAAAAAAGTTACTCAACCTTTTATTCTTTCAGAAAAAAAACTCACGTGTTGAAAAATTAAAAAAAAAAGAAATATATCAAAGAATGGTTCTGGTAAAACTTAAACAAACAACGGCAACTATTACATACATAGAGTTCACTTTAAAACACTGTGCCATTTCGTATTAAATTACAAAACTTTATGGAAATTTTTATGTTGGTAGCAAAATATCTTAAGTTACACACACTCTACGCAGTCCTTGAAAAAAAGACACATTTGCTTTAAAAAAAACTATAAACAAACAATAAATAAGTTTAATTACCCCGGTACGCAATGCAACAATGCCAGCAATAACAATGAAAACAACAACAACAGTAGCAAATTGAAAAAAAATAATTGAATTACCAAAATAACCAATTGAGTAAAAAAAAGTACGTAAAATCATAGAATTCCGTTGCATGTTGTTGTTGTATTTGTGTTCCTTATAAACATAATTAAGTTAATTATTGTCGTTTTACTTACATACATACATACATACATACATACAAAAATTATTAGTTAGAGGTGGTTAAAATTCGCATTCATTCTGCATGTTAAAAGTGATCAGTTTTAGCATTGAGTGGCCGCAGGACGAGTGCATCAGTTTTGAACTAACCATGAGTTAGGGTCATTATGAGTTAGAAAGTGTTTTATTTTTTAGTTGATTATGATTTAACTTGGTTGGTTGGTTTACGTGGCTGCCCACTACACGCAGGCATTCAAGTAGAATCTAGAATTTAAAGTCGGCGTATTTCCAAGAGTGTCAGGCTAAAAATATTTCTTATTGAGTTATCTATCGTCCATGAGAATTTCAGAATTTTGAAACGAGGCATATCTTATAAATTAGGGACCAGATAACGAAAATAAAAAAACCCCCATTTTGCATATTGGGGCGATATCTGAAGTTGGAGTTGATTGACATATTTAGCTTTAGGAAAGCTCATACAAAATTGTTTGTAAAATCAATAGAAAAAAACATAAGCCTTAGAATCTACGCACAGATAAAAAAAATTTGCCTGCAATAAACACGTTTAACAAAAAAAAAACTCAATCCCAATCAAAATTTCAAAATTTAATTTCATTGAGTCAACAAAATTTTTAATTGGTTTTTGGGTTTTTTTTTAATTAAACGTGTTTATTGCAGGAAAATTTTTTTCGGTAACCTGAAATTTGAATATAATAACTGCCGGGTATATGTAATATGTTTGTCAAAAAAAACAACATTTGCCATTCCACATGTGTGTGCCTTCTTCGTCCGTGACAGCTAAAATAATCCTCGCATAGTTCTTAATTTTTTTTTTCACTTCATGTCACGTTGTTACAAAGTACTTCTTTCTAAGTAAACTGACACCAACAGTAAAGTACTGACTGGGCTGGCTGACTATTTGTCGTCTGTCTGTAGCAAAAGTAATTTTTATGTTGTACTATTGTCCATTGAGTACAGTGTTATTGCTGCAAAAAATGTTCGTCATGCACTTCATTTCCACTGTAAAGGAATAAAACTTAAAAATCATTCATTATCATTATCAATTTTTTCCGTTTTCTATTTCTTTTGAAAAACCTTTTCATGCAAATATAGTATTGTCTATAATTGTTGGCTTTGACACGAACATTGAGTGGCCAAGCAGTCAATGGCTGGCCAGTGTGTGTGGTGCTGCAGCTGTTTAGCTTTTTGTTAGTCAAGAAATGTATGAAATTTAAAAAAACAAAAAACTATAATAATAAAACTAATAGTATTGAACATGGTACATAGCGCTCCTTTATTGCAACATTGGCATATCTCAAAAAATGCATTTGTGTGTACATTGATCATATCGTATTTTATCTTGTGTAAAAATTAAATTCTAATGGCTTTTGTACTCGTACATTTAGAAGAAAGTTGTGTGTAAATTGAAAATTGTGATACTTTGTGGAAGTAGAGAAAAAGTAGTTCCTATATAATTACTTCCAATTTTTTCACTGGTTGGTTATTATTAGAGAAGAACAATGAGTACTCCAAAAAAAAAATGCAATGCGTATAACCATAATTGTAGCGCAAGCAATTCGTACGCTCGCATATTTTCCTTCAGGCAACTAGGAGTATAGCCGATTCCAACATACCAAAGTGTCTACTTCGTTTATGGGAAAAACTAAAATACGCTACAACTAAAAATAAAAAGGCATATGCAAGTCAAATTCATTGACTATTTTTCATACTTACAGTCTGAGTTTGTTCATACTCAGGCTATGGATGTATAATCGATAAAAGAAAATACGCTGATACTCCGGATATTTATTCATCATGCGCCATTGTATACATACATATATCTGTGTAAATAAAATGGAGTGGAAAATGTGTGGATTCATGTGTGGCTGTTTGAAAACATGCTTTATGTGTGTGTGTAATTAAAAAATACCTGTAAATACGCATGTGTTAGCCAATTAATAGTCAGAGTATTTTTATACTCATGCATATGATTGTAGTTCATACAGTCTATAATAAGTTTTAGTTGTCGTTTATGCTGTGTAATTTAAAAAATGCTTATAAACATATGTAGTTGTTGTATGTTTATACGCATTCGGTTTAACATTAACTCGTGTGTTTGTATATGAGCTTTTTTTATACTTTTTGCTAAACGCATTGATAGTTGTTTGACTGGCCGTCAAAAAGTACTTCAAACCATACTTTTGTCTTCTCTATTGTTATTAGACACACTATTATTTATGTGAACCACACAAGTAAATTATTAGGAAAAATAAATATCGTTTTTGTTTCTACAAACAAAAAGTATGATAAAATTGTATAAGATACAAGAAAAAATATTGGAATATTTGTTGAAGTACCTCAATACTTTCAGCACGAAATAACAATTTTTTTGTAAGCATATACATTATTTTTTTTTTTCATTCATTGTTCACGATAATTATAGTAAAAAAAAAAGGTAGATCAAAAAATTTACAAATACTGGCTTATTTTTTTACGGTAATTAATATTAAATTACATGAATTTTTTATTTGGTCTTTGCCATTTTACATATGTATGTATGTTGGCTTACAGAACCGACCTTCATGGTTCTTTGTTCTTTTGTAGAATTATGTATGTATGGCCAAGTTAAAAAAGGTTTAATTTCAATCATTAATTCTATATTAGCTACAGCTGACTGAGCTTTTGTTTGTAAGTATTTTTTAATATTTATTTTTTCTTATTATTCTTAAATATTTCATTATAACTTATGTAAGTGTCTTACTTATAATGAAGTATTTAAGTTTTCTGCATTAAACACATCACAACAACATGGCTACACACAGAAAAGAATAACAATGTAAAATCAACATTAAAAATCATATTAAATTCATTAGAAATAATAACACAAGTTAAATCTATACTAATATTATAAAGTTGAAGCAAGCATACCAACGCTTATAGGTTTGTAAGAGGTAATCTCCGGAATTAAAAATTTTTTTTTTAAACAAAACGAAGAATGGTTCCACTACAGTGCTTAGAAAAGCGGCCAGGGGCGCTAGATGCCCTGTACTCAAAGAAAAACAAAGCCATTTTAACGTGAGTACGCTGTTCTCCATCATCATTCCTCCTCCAGTCTATCCGAACGCTCGAAATAGGAAAAATTACTGCCTCTTCGAAAATATGGTTACATATTGTAATAAATTTTGAATCATATATAGACGCTGATCTAGAAAACACACCGGGTAAAAAAATTAATTAATTGAGGGTAAGAAAATCTTTGCCAGGCTTAGCTTTTAATTAATACAATAAAGTGGCTACAATAAATTCAACTCACATTGTTTTAATTTGAAATAACATTGATTCAACATGATTCTTCATTTTTGATTAAAAGTACTGGAATAATAAATCAACATTAAATAAAGTTATTTCAAAAGCAAACATTTTCTTTGAAGCTTACTGTAAATCATGTTGAATTAACATGTGTTTACAACTGCTGCTGATGATTGCTATCGTCACCGTCTTTTTCAAAGCCCTTTATGATGAATTTTTTTATGTCTTAAGAAGTAAATTAATTGTAGTGGTTTGTTAACGACTAGGGATGCCAATCCCGATCCCAAAAATCCTGGGATTTAAACTTTCAGTCAATCCCGAAATTGTTTACTAAGTTTTTTGTTTTGTTTTTTTTTTTTTTTTTTTAATAAATTCATCATAAATTGAGGGAAGGTCATGATAATAATCGTTCGTGGCAACACAATATTGATGTTTTATAATTGAAATTTATTTGCCGGTGTTTAAGCATTGTCTATATATGCATTGTAGACTTCAATCACATATTTTGAACAGTCACGAACTTCTTATCTCATGCACAGACTTTCAAAAACTATTTGAGAATTCACAAATAATAATATTTTTGAAAATCACAAAAAAAGGAAAAGCCTTGTAAGCTTAGAAACTTTAACAAAACCCAGCAAATAATTTATATTCGATATGAAGCTGGGTTTTGTTAAACATTTTAAGCCTACTGCGCTTATTTTTCTTTTGTGATTTTCAAAATATTATTTGTGAATTCTCAAATAGTTTTTGACTATGTAATATGAAATAATTATAAAAGTTTTGTTTGTGAACCTCTTTCAAAGAAATCCCGAAATCCCGGGATTTGACTTTTTGAAATCCTGAATCCCGGGATCGTAAAAACCCGACAGTCCCGATTGGCATCCCTATTAACGACACACCCCATAGTGCAGTTTAGTTAATCTCAACTAAATATTTAATTAAAATAATTAAAATAAAATGTAATTTTCTGAAATTTTACAACTTATATTTTCCCCATACCAAAAAAAAAATAGAAAAAAACTTACAATCTATTTTTAACTTTCTCCAAATCGTTGTTACATTTCGTTGCCGTTTGCTTAGTTTTTTTTTTGTTTAAGAGGGGGAAATAAAAATGCCTGTTTAAATTATTAAAAAAAAGGTCATTTAGATTAAATTGCAGCACATTTATAAAACTAAAAATTTGCAAGAAATGAGAAGGAAAAACAAAGCAATAATAAAGCATGTAATAAAACTATAAATTTAAAAACGCAAAAATAACCAGAAGCTAAAAACTTAAGAAAAATTTACATTGACCACACAATGACCTGCTCAGAAACCCTCCCTCCTCTCACAACGAAAAAAAAGCGGATGTAAAGCAAAAAAAAAAAACCCAAAAATAAAACTCAGCTCCAACATTAATTGAGGAATTTAATAAAACATTGTAAAAACGGAAAACACATAAAAAAAGGTCAAACATTTTAAAAAGACGCGCGCGCGTGTCAGCTTTAAAAAAGTAGGAAAAAGAAAACGTCTTTAAAATCAAATGAAGCCAAAATTGTTGTTAACCATTTTCCAATAATGGAGAAATAACCATAATGACGATCATAAAGGCGGTGTGCGGTTTGTGATGGTGGTAAACTCTTGTAATCGAAGTTTTGTGGTTTATTTAGCACTTAGAGGCAACAGCTTTAACAGCAGCTTGTTGCATGCTGGAAACCCTCTTGAATAGTAATAAAACACCTGTTAGTTGAACATAAAACTAAATAAGGAATGATGCATCCATCCGTCCATCCATTTGGGCAATCCATCGCATTAAAATGATTATATCTTTGCCATAAAAATAAAAAGTGCGGAGAGTGCATAGCGGTAGTTTCTGCTTGGGAAAATTGATTTATGAACTCCCCAGAGTAATGGCCACTAATCGCATCTACTTAACAGTGGCCGGAGTAAAGGACAAATTACCGAAAAAAAAAGTTTCATTAATAAACTTTAAATATTCACCCACCCCCCCCCCCCCCCCCTCTCCTTCTCTTTCACACTCACGTGCTGTCCTTTCCTTCTCAGTTAAAAGCCGGCTAAGGAAAAAAGTAAAAGTCCACTGCCCACCAAGTGTTAAAAAACAACTACCAGCAACCAACTGACTCAACTCAAACTTCGCTCAACTCCACTGATGACCATTAGATAATTTTTTTATTATTTTGTTTTTTTTACTTTTTAGAAGCCTTAGAAAAGTGCTTTTTTCTCTAATCTAATGGAAACGTGATTTGCTACCAGCATTTTATTATTATTTTCCACTTATTTATAAAAAGCTTAACGGAGCCAAGAGCTCCAGCTCCAGCTCCAGCCATACTGACAATAACGAAACACCATCAATAAATGGCGTTATAATTTAAGCTCATTAGTACTTTTCACATTTTATAACTTCTTGGCTGAAAGTTCGAGGGCAATCGGCTATGAAAATGTTTACAACAGCTTCGGCTTGCACACTGCATCGTGATTGCTAATTTTTGTTGGAGTTAGAAAGGAAGTTTGATAATAATTGATATTTCAGCTTCTTGTTCGCAACATAAATAAAATATGGTGTTACATAATACTAGTGAATGAATCTGGAAATAATGCAACAGTAGTCCCTCGTTAATTACCGCTTCGAAAAAAAAAATTAAAAATAATTTAGTTTCTAGTTAATTATTACAAAACAATTTTAGAAATTTATTATATGACATATTGTCATAAGTTTATTTTAATTTAAGCACCTGCAAATAAATTTCAATTATTAACCCGTGAGGGCGGATCAATAAGTCCGTGACTTTTCGAACTTCCCTCGTAGTTATATGAAATGCAACACTGTTGCCATCAAGTACCACCTGTTAATATACTACTGTTGTCATTTACTTTGCGTTTAACAGCTGTTCAAAAAATACAACCTCGTGTATGGTAAAAAATGAATTTCGAGTGCTCATTAAACATTATTTTTTGCAAACAAAAAACCGTCAATCAAACCAAAAAAAAAAGCTCCATAAATACTATGAGGACTCTACACCATCGATTTCAATGGTAAAAAAGAGGTTTATTGACTCGTTGTGGTCGCACAAGTACAAATGACGCTGAACGTTCTGGACGGCCAATTGAGGTCAGTACACCCGAAAATTTCGAAAAAATTCACGATATGGTGTTGGCCGATCGAAGAGTAAAAGTGCGTGAGATTGTTGATGCCACAGGCATCAGATTTTAAGTGATCAGCTGGGTTTAAAAAACTTGTCTGTAAGATGGGTGCCGCATTTGCTCTCAATGGACCATAATCGTAAACGTGTGGCAACTTCAAAGGATTGTTTGGAGTTGTTTAACCGCAATACGAATGAGTTTTTGCGGCGTTTTGTAACTGTGTATGAAACATGGATCCATTACTGTACTTCGGAGACCAAGCAGCAGTCTAAACAATGGGTTTCTGCGGGTGAAACTGATCCGAAGAAGGCCAAGGTAAGTTTGTCGGCCAATAAGGTGATGGCAACAGTTTTTTGGGATGCACGCGGGATAATCCACATCGATTACCTTCAAAAGGGAAAAACAATAAACGGCGAATATTAGACCGATTTAATGAGGATTTAAAAAGCAAACGACCCCGTATGGCCAAGAAAAATGTTCTTTTTCAAGATAATGCACGGGTGCACACGTGTGCAGTCTCAATGGCAAAACTCTATGAATTGGGCTACGAATTGGTACCTCATCCGCCATATTCTCCGGATTTAGCCCCTAGTGACTACTTCCTATTTCCAAACCTAAAGAAATGGCTGAGATTTAGCTCCAACGATGAAATTATTGACCAAACAAATGCCTATTTTAAGGACCTCAAAAAATCCTATTTTTTGGAAGGGATAAAAAACTGGAGAAATGTTGGACTAAGTGTATTGAGTTAAAAGGAGATTATGTTGAAAAATAAATTTTTGTTTTGCAAAAAAATAACTGTTTCATTCAAAAAGTCACGTACTTATTGATCCGCCCTCGTACTCTATTCAGTTAGGTAAAGAATCCAAAATTCGACAACAAAATTTTCTTTAAGCAGTTTCGACGATGTTGTAAAAGTTTGAGCCAAAAAAAATCTAGTTTACATTTGGATCCAAATGGGTTAAAAAAATACACACACATACATACTCGTACGTCCAGTCAGTTATGAGGCATGCTGAAAACCAATTTTATTGAAATACCATCATCTTGTATTATATCGCTTTGAATTCTCAGGACGCCTTCGATTTATTTTGCATACTTCATTGTACCAGGGAGTCGAAACAGTTTCAGTTGAAGTTTGCATGTTTTTATGTCATAAGAAATTTTCTTAGCATTACCATCTTTACATCCATACACATCTATTGTTTGTTGTCTCCTCCTCTCCTCCATAATCCGTCATTAAAGCCTTGTTATTTTATATTTGTGTGTGTATTGTAGTACTGTGTAATTTGGAAATAAAATTAACATTATTGTTCACGTAGTGCATAGTCTTAAATTGACATGATCTAACCTCATTATGATGTTGCAGTCACGTTCAATTTGGTAACAATGTGCAATTAATTTTCTTTAAATTCAACATTCATTAAAATGCAGCGTAATATACGAGTATGTATGACACCTTGACTACACGAACACAAGGTGTCACTCGCACTCAAACTCACGTTTGTGATGTTTGTTTTAACTTGACTTTTACCCATCCATTCAAAAATTAATTTTTATTATCAATAAAAATTGTTTAAAGAAACAAAATAAAACAAGTTCGAAAATGAAATTAGTGATTAATTAGTTCATGTTGTGTCATATTTTTTTTTTATAATTCATGTTTGACATGAATTTTGATTGCGTGTTAAATGGAAAAAAGTTATGTCTAAAATAAACATAAATAATTAAAACATGACACTGATTTATTATTATTAATTTGTGTTTAATAATTTGTTTAACACTTGAAGACGACCTGAAATCTGATTAAATAAATAAATCACGATTATGTGATGGAGAGATTGCATAAAAGGCCAATAAAGTGATGACATAATATATTTATTTATCTTTTAATAAATGCAAGAAATTATTTTACAACTTAAGAAGAAAACGACGCAAGTAGCGTTACCAGCAAAGCAGAATTAGTTTTTACTTTCTCTTCTATTACGACTCAGCTGACTCTTCGTTCTGTTCTGTTTCGGTTCAACCTGTGAAAATCAAAACATGTTTAAGTAGTTATAAGTGACAGCTGTGTGACAACTGTGCTTGTGACTTTAAGAATTTAAAAAATTTAATTTTTATTAGAAAACCCTAAAACTATATTTAAGCATAACAATGGACGATGCAGTACTCATCATTTTAGTGGAATTCTGTGTGGGTGTTCTGGTCAGAAACAGCTGAGAAGTCATTAGAAAAAAGTAACTATTAAAATTTAGAAGCAGAACGGCTCAGCACAGAACAGCAGCAGAGAGTAAAGACTAATGAAGCCTTCACTCTTTTGCTTGAAAGGTTTCATGAGCGTGTCCTTTTTCGAATAGGTGTTCACAACAAGCATTCGAGATTCTGACGTTTAGCTCTTAGGGTTCTCCAACCCTTAAAGCTAATAAATCAGTCAAAGTTTAAACGCTAAACCAGCTGTTAAACTAAACTCAAATTTATATTATTGAAAAATTGATATTGTGGCAGCACTAGAATAAATGTCAAAAAACAGCTGTTTTGCAGCAGGCTATCAATTCTTTGCACAATCAAAAATGCGCAAAAGTTAAAAAAATTTTAATTAAAGGTCGCTAAATTTTACTGAGAATTATATTTATGCTTGGCGAAGTAGAATAGTATAAAAGAATAATAGAGTGTAAGAAAACAGGTCGAACGAGCTCTGAAAAAAGTAGAAACTTGCCAAAAAGTTGAGTGCTCTTTTATTGCAAAACATATGGTATGTAAGTAACAAAACCATATGGCCTGTATTGGTAGTTTAAACGCCCAATTTTATGCGTTTACAGATGGCTTAAATACTGTATTGATTTAGAAGTTTGCTAGTTTAAACACATTTTAAACCAAAAATAGAGATTAACTTGCACTGATTTATTAGCCCTTAGTATGGAATCGCCTTTACGTGTGGCGGCTAATTAATGAAAATACAACTTTGAACAACAAAAATCGTGCTAATCTAAAAATCTATTAAATCCTAAAGTATAAAATGTATTTACAGACGATTGTCGGTAAAATGCGCTAAAAATTTCTTAGAACCGTGTGAACTCACCATTTTTTTCTGACAACGTTGCCAGAAGCATTGCCGCTGCATTGCAAGACTACCAGTTTGACAATAAATTGTCAGACATCCGACAATGGTGTGAACACATTTCATAGACATTCCCCCCCTTATTTTGAATGGCGTCGTCGACGTCACATCAAGACGAAAGTAAATATTGTCACTTGTCTACTCTTTATCGGCAATAATTGGATCTTATTGACAATCTCTTACTAATCTCGAAGGCTTTGGAAATTAATGGAACATGTTAATAGTAGTCGATCGTTGTCTAAGTGACAATTTTTACTTGTCGTCTTGGTGTGCCGTCGACGACGCCATTCACAATAAAAGGCATTGTCAAATTATTGTCAGATATTTGTCCATTTAACATTTTAATATTGTCATATTCACGAATTTCATATATATCTGACATCATTGGCATCATTACCAGAGAATTCATTCTATGGGCAACACTGCAAACGAAAGTGCAAAAATGTAATAAAATATATGCAGCCAAAATCATTGCAATTGCTTTCTTTATGGTTTATAATATTTTATATTTTCAACTTTTACATTTAACACAAGCGTAAGCGATTGATAATTGAAAATTTCTCTTAAATGTCTTGAGTCTGGCAACTCATCACAATAGATTTGACGTATGTCTGTTAAACGCTTTGAGTCTGGCAACACATTACAACAGATCTCTGTAACAGATCTTTTTATATGACAACTGATAATTTTTTGACTGAAGATGTTGTTGTTGATTAAATATAACCGTTTGTACTGACAATTTTCCTTCTGCGGGCAATTTTTTATTGTGAGCACATTGCCAGATCTGGCAATACTTTAATAACTGACAGCTTAATTCTCTGGTTTTTTAGTTAACCAAACTCCACGGCAACAGGTCCCCCTTGTTAATGACTTAAAGTTGTTCTACCCAGTTAAGTTTGTTTTCTTTACGTTAACACGTTAACTTTTCTTTTTTTAATATTAATGTGTCTTGAAATAAGAGTCGAGTTCTGTGATTTCAAAATTATTTGTTTCTTTTCCTATTTCTCTATGAAAAAAAATACAAGATTATGACTGTGTTTGTGCACATGTGGCATGTATTCGGTTAATTTATTTAGCTAAATAACATGCAACAACATAAGAACAAGCAAAACCAAGACAACATTCTGTTCTGTCGCGTCGAGTTTGTGGGTCAAGCATATTAAGCAAGTTTTACTTTATCAGAAGAGACAAGAGACGATGGCTGTTTGGGGGCAAGTACCCAACTGTTGTATGCATACAACTTTACAAGATAGGAGAATGGGTGAGAAACACAATACTTGTGAAATTGTAAAAGAAAGGAAATAAACACATGCCGAAAACCTGTGAAGTGGTGTACAAAGAGTATTAACAAATAATTTATAGATTAATAATAATGCATTTATGTATGCCTGGATGCATTTTATTGCACGACGAGCACTACAAATATTTATGTTTGCTTTTGTGTGATACAAGCATTATCTACTATGTATCGCCTCAAGTGACAACAAAATGTACGTTTATATTTATCTCTTTTTGTCTAACAGACAGAACGTATATAAGTATGTACATACGTCCATCCTTCCGTCTGTCCGTGCGACTGTCCTACGTTCTATTCACTGCAATGTTTGCATTATGTGCCGCTTGACTTACAATTTGCTTAAACTATTTGTTTGCAACTTTATGAATACCAAATTGTTGTAAACGATTTTTTTTTTCTTCTTTTTTTCTTTAGTTGAGCCAAGAGAACTTTCATTTATTTTAATGTATTGTTGTATTTACTGAATTTTCTCACTTTTGTGAAGAAAAAAAAAAAAAAGACAACAAGCAGCAGCAGCAGTCTACAGCTTCTTATGTTGATTATTTTATAGCACATGTGTGTGATTTGAACTTGGCTGAAATGATCTTGCAATGACTTCCTTTTTGGCCTTTTGTGATTTGCTAGAACATTTTTGTTTTTGTATAATGGTGAAAATTCTTTCTTGCTACATGCAACACGATACATGGCATGCATTCATACATTCATACAAATTTAGTTACACTCAAAAAACAGGATATACGATATACTATTGAGTAAAAAAAATTTTAAATACAAGTAAAAAAATTCTAAGTTTAACTGCCAGTGATATATATATATAAATATTATAAAAAACAAAACGAAAGAGACAATCTAAAATTTGTTTGCAAAGTTGCGTTAATTGGGGTCTTGTTTTTTCAAAAGTTGCGTTAACAGAGTCACCAATGCTAAGAATTTGGGTGTTGCGAATATCGAAAATAAAATTTTAAAACTAAATAATTTGAATGATTATTAAGGCTGCCCAGTTAGGCAATTGGTTAGTACGCTTGCCTATCAGTCAGAAGGTTGTTGATTCAGTACTTCAGGAATTAATATGTAAGTATGTATGGTGAATTAATTAAGAAAATAATATGGTAATATAATATGCAAAAATTTAAAATGCAAAAAAGTAATAAATAACATCCATACAATTTAAATAAAAAATAAGTACAAGAATTAAAGACATAACAAACTGGAGAATTTACTAAATTTGAGATCAAAGCTGAAATTTCTTTTTTAATAACTCAGATTTATAATGAAAAATTTTACTTAATTTTAGTAAAATTTTACTTCAACAATTTTTTTTTTGTTTTTAGTAAATATATCACTCGTGTCCAGTAAGAAATGGCGCCATACGACAAACTTTTTTACTCTAATTTTCTCAAGTTTTAGCTAATTTTTTTTAGTGTACTCGTATGTATGTTTATAAGTATAAGAAGATGCATGATAATAAATGGAGAATTATATCTGTTTCTTCATAAATTACCAAAGCAAAAAAAAAAAAAAAGAGAAACAGAAGCAAATCATTACCGTTGAAAACTTTCCCTATTGTTCTTTCTCTTCCGACATCATGTTAGTACGTTCTTCTTTCATGATCGTGATCATGTAAAAAGTTGTTTTATTTTTGTTTTTTCTTCTTAATTCTGCCAATGTATTTTATTTGTTAATGTAATGGTAGCAGCCGCATTTTTGGTTAATGTGTGTGGCGTCAATTTGTTGTGCTACCCAATTTTTGGTGTGTTCGAGCCAGAGAAATGCAATAAATTTGTGATAAGCGCATGAGTGTTTTATTATGGGGCATGTTCTGACACTCGCATATCGATCGCATAACATTTGCGATTGGTACTTGAACTCGCAAGAGAGATGTTCTGTAAATCGCAATCGCAACACTATTGGCGAATTCAAATCCCAAGAGTAATACTGAAGTGAACTGATGAATTTATCCTAAACAAAAGTTTAACGAAACACTAAACTGATTAACAAATGAAAATGAAATTTTCGTAAAATTTTTATTATAAAATTGAAATTTATAAAATGATCTGTTTTAAATTTAGAGATG
This sequence comes from Nowickia ferox, assembly GCA_936439885.1. NCBI lineage: Eukaryota > Metazoa > Arthropoda > Insecta > Diptera > Tachinidae > Nowickia > Nowickia ferox. The sequence continues at coordinate 111,796,182 of OW387024.1, read as the reverse complement.
GCAAAAGTGAGCTTTCATTTCAAAAAAAAAAAAAAGCTTTCAGCAAATTGTAATACGATGCATCAAAACAACTCGCATATTCCATTTGCAATAAAAGTTGTGTATATAAAAGCAGAAATCTACATCAACTGACGCCACACACAGTGGACACAAACATTGAGTACTCGTTTCTTTTCCTCTCGCCTTTAAAGCAATCTTAGACGACTGTCAAAATGACGGTCTATTGAAAATTAAACATTTTATTGGAATTAAAAAAAATAAAACATATTGAGTAGTAGAATAAAAAAAGTATTTGCTTTTTACTTTAAAATTTGTTTTAAAACACCAAATATGAATGTGTTTTTTGTTTGTTTTTTAAACAAAGTTTTAAAAATTAAATTTTTTTTATTCATTCTACCTATTGTTTTTTATCGTCCGAACATAGACGATAAGACTAAAAGGTGAACTCGAAGTTCACGTGAAGTGTTTTAAATTTTATATAAAATTGCTTCCTAACACTTGAAAAATGTTCAAGCAATCACTATTCAGCGTGATTGACGAGTGGCACCAGCACAGCTCTAGCATAAATTAAGAACTTCTTTTCTTCAACAGAAACACATCTGGCGCTGCGTGATGCTGTCTGTGCAGTTGTTAAATGGCAAATAATGCGGATGTTAAGTTGAAAATGTATTTTAAATCTTCCATTTTTTACATTTAAAACATTCACTTTTATTTGCGAAAAATTTCATTTCATTTCATTTCATGATCGTTTTATTTCCTTGCAAGTGAAAACACGACGTCATTGAAATGTCGAAATGTTGAATATAGAAAAAAATTCGTGCATAATTTTTTTAACTGCTGCAAGTTTTAAAATATTTTTTTTTTGTAAAATTTTTTAATTTGTTTTAAAATAACATTTTAATTTTCTTAAAATCTGCATGAATTCTTCCAAATTGCAGCTGTTGGCAATTAATGGGATCTTTTTCCATTTACATATTTAGTGTGTGCCAAGGAAGAACTGAAATGTAAAGTTTCATAACAATCGATTGGCCATTATAGCCCTTAAAAGGTGAACAGTTTTTAAAAAAAGCAAAGTTTCACTTGAATAAACTGTTCGGAGAATATTAGATTTGTGTCAGTGTGAGTAGGCACTGCCTTCAAAATTCGCCATGAAATTCTACTTTAAGCTCTTGAAAGGACAAAAGCTCGCATCTTAAAACTCTCTTTGTTATGTTCCACTAATTAAAATAGTAATACTCACTATTAAGAGACTACAAAGAAAATTACGGTCTTCGAGATCACGTACTCAAGCCCTGGGAAGACTTCTCGTCGATTTTTGCACCAATTAATGGTCGGGGAAGAAAAGTAATTAATAAAATAACTATAAAGCTTTAATTAATACCCCTACTCAACACCAGAGGCGCTGAAACAATGGTGTACAGAAATCGCAATAGCGCAGTTGTAAAACAGGTTAAGCTTTATACTTCACCATCTGTCCTCTCTTCACTCTCCCCTTCATCAATAAGGTACTTGTAACATACATATCGTCGGTTAAGAGTGTACACCTGCTAATTCACTTCAACCAAAATTTTTTTTGTTCACATTTCCTATACATGGCTTAAGAAACTAGCCTAATACATTGAGTTTATTCGCCATGTAGAATTTTGAATTAAAATAAATATTTTAGACAGTCGATGGATGCAGCGTCTCATTCTCTTTCAAACGGCATTAAAATGCCGTATGTTACATAAAGTGGATTTAGCAGGTGTGCACGATGTGTACATAAGTGTATTGGTTGGCATGATATATAAAAAAGTTAGTATTTTTAAATGAAATCATTGGATGTTTGTTAAATTATAAAGAGGAGGGTATGTAACGGCTTCACCAATTCCATTCCATCTTGGAGGTCTTGCATCGGTTGTGTACCAATGGCATACACCTTATCTGTTGTGTAGTTCCAAACACAGAAGCCTTAATACGATAAATCACAAGATCCCGGTGGCCAATTGGGATCACCTCTTAGAGAAATTACACGGTCAGAAGACTTTTCACGCAAAAGAGCGGTAGTACGAGTAGCATCTTTACTTGTGTTTTGTTTTGCGAACTGTAACCGAGAAATTTGCACAATTTTTGTAGTGAACTATATAATATACAGTGCAAATTCGGTTAACGCAACCAATAGAAATTTTGGGCTGTTGCAAAAACTGAGTTTGTTGGGAAAACCGAGTAAAATATTTCTATGCCTGTTTTTCACTAAAAATCTAATTTTAAACGAAATAAAATGTTTACTAAAGGCCGTGATACACTCGTGCGATCTACAAAGTCGTGCGATCTACGAAAAAATACAACCCTGGTATGATGGAGTTTATGAAAATTTTCAAAAGACAATAACAATTCATCACACCATCGTTGTACTTTTTCGTAGATCGCACAACTTTGTATGAAAGTGAGTCATGGCCTTAAAGAATCAAAGGTTAAATTTTAAAATAAATGCATTTGCCACGAACTTCGTTAGTAGTTGCTAGTTTTTTTAATTCAACATACTATTGATTTATGAATTTTGTATTCATTGCAAATCGTTTTCACAGGTATGCTATTTTAAGTTTCTTCAGAACTTCGCTCTTTTGTTTTATTGTTAGTTTAACAAATTTTGTTACTACAGGCATTTTGTTTATTTTACTAGAACAACCGCTTACAATCAAATAATTTTTTAAACAGAAGCACCACGCAAAAATCATTTCATTTCATTCATCATTAACATAAGATTTCAATTTATTTACAAAAAATTTAAGTACAAAAAAAAACAAAACGAAAGAAAGAATCTTAACTTTCTTTGCAAAGTTGCATTAATTGAGGACTTGTTTTTTGAAAAGTTGCGTTAACAGAGTCACCAGTGCTAATAATTTGTGTGTTGCGAATATCGAGGTGTTGCGCGTATCGAGGGTTGTGTTAACCGAATCTGCACTGTAATTCTAATTTTTTCTATTAATGGCGTAGCTTTTATCTGTCAAGTAGTTACAGCTGGAGTCATGACGACTGTCAAAATGACGGTCTATTGAAAATTAAACATTTTATTGGAATTAATAAAAAAATAAAACACATTGAGTAGTATGAATAAAAAAAGTATTTGCGTTTTACTTTAAAATTTATTTTAAAACCCCAAATATGAATGTGTTTTTTGTTTGTTTTTTAAACAAATTTTTAAAAATTAAATTTTTTTTATTCATACTACCCATTGTTTTTTAATATGCTCCATCTAATGCGTTTCAATGTTGAAATATTTCATAACATTTACCTTTAATTCCTGCTCTCAAGCTTCTTCTTCCTTCAGCTCGAGAAATTTGTTAATTCACCAGCAGGTGCCAATGACTTCAGCAGGTATGCAAAACACTTTTAATTTTACACACCCCACACACACACTATTTTTTTTTTTGCTTCAAGTCTACCTTGATGTCATGACAAATTACCATCAAGATGCACCCTTGACTTAATGCTGAAAGGAATCCAAGAGGGGAAAAAAGGAGAAGAAACTACATTTTACAACAGGGTTTTGTTGAGATTTTTTATAATACACCAAAAAATACATGAATAACTATTAAAGTTTCTTAGAGATTTTGTTAATTTGGCAAAGCGTAAGAAAGAAAGAAAGTGTTTTCTTTAAGCCATGTTTTGTCTTGTTTTGTTTTGTTTTGTTATGTCTTGTGCTGTGGCTGCTGCCGCTTCTTCTTCCTGAGTGCATTATTTCTCGCCTTAAAGCAAATAATCAATTTTATACACATTAAATGTTGGAAAGAAACATTATTATTTTTTTTTTGAATTTTTATTTTTGTACTTATCTGTGATTATCTCTCTTAAAGCAAGAAAAATTACATATAAATATGTTTTCTAACATGCATAATTTTCACCCACACAAACACCCGTTTACAACCAGGAGTTAAGAAAGCAAAAAAAAAACTTACTCACTTTCATTCATTTTTACTTGAAGGCTTTAATGTTTAGTGGAGTTTAGTTTTTTTTTTTAATGCATTCAGCTCTCCATCATTCAAACACCGTCTGCCAGTAATCGTGAGACAAGTCAGTCACCACCAAACGAGCACTAAAGCTTAAACACTCCAGAGTGAGGAATTTGTTTGCAAAAAGGGTTAAAATGTTATCACATTGCCACTTGTAGTGTTTGAATTGTAAGAAGTAAAAAATAAACTAGACAGTGGTACAAATGTGGAAAAAGGTAAGAAAAATTATTTGATGTAAATCACTGCATGAAAATAAACAAACACACAAAAAATTTACGGAAACCTTTTCTGAATTGTGAATTAGTTATTGATTTCGTTCTTAGTGCTATTACAGTCCAAATAATCATATAATAAAAATAGAAAACCTTACCTTAATTCCACTCAAAACCAAAAATTATGTTTAGCCCCCCTGTTTCCATCACCCAGACAAACGGTCGACTTGAGTAGACAATTTATATGAGAAGCACTGTGAGTTAAAACCTGAATTTATCAAACGTGTAGTGTGAACGCAAAATCAGCTGTTTATGGTTTAAAGTTAAAACCAGGGGGCAAATTACGGCATTCGATACGAATCGAAATTTAAAAATATTTCCATACAAACTCTATTCAAATATTTCGTAATTTCGTTCGATAACTAGTGCCATAATTTGCCCCCAAGTTTTAACTATTAAAACATATAGGGCCTTATCCTGGTCCTAGATTAAAGAAACAAAATTTGTGGTGTTTTTTAACCGATTACAAAAACATCGTAGTCGAAATATGGCAACCATGATAAGAGGGATAGTTTTTCCAAAACGCAATTTTTTGTACTGTACTTTTACGCAAACATTCTAATTGTTTTTGTTTGTTTAGTTTTCGTTCAACGAAAGCAACGTTTGCTTTTATTTATTTTCATACTCTGTTTTATATTAATAAAGTACTGGTGGGCCAAAAGAAGTCATCCGTTGTTTGTTGTTTGGCTCTCATTTTTTTATTTTTTTTTCTAAATGAAAAACTTCTATTCTGTTTTTTGATTATGTTTTTTTGAACCTTTAGAATTTTATTGGTCATATCGGCCAAATGGGCGCCGTCACAACTTATTGCTCGTTTTATGGCATTTTTCATCACTTTGGCGAGAACTTCGAGTGACAGATTCTCGCACTCGTGTCGATTGCTGTCCTTGAGGGCTTCCAGGGTCTCACGTAAACACGCGACTTCAAAAAACCCCACAAAAAAAGTCTGGAACGGTTAAATCGGGCGATCTTGCGGGCCAGTGTAAATTGCCAAAACGAGAGATGAGGCGACCCGGGAACTCCAAGACAAGACAAGATTATTCCGCGTTCTTTAAGAGTGTAGCGCTCCATAGATTGTTCACTTGTATTCTACATCTGTCTAGTTCACAAATGTCAAAACCGATTTGGCATTGACCGCGCTATTTGCTAAAATAAGAGCATCTTCCAATAGGGTGATTTCTTTTGGCTCACTTTGTATATTATAAATTTTTTTTTTTTTAATTTCCCCGTTTGGTCATCTGCTGTTTTTGAACACATTGATGTGTTAAAACATTAATTAATAAATAAATATAGTATATAAAAATTCATATTTTTACCCTTTTCATCCCACTGTGTATTATTTTTGTTTTTCCTTTAGTGACAAATATTTAAAAAAAGAAAAACTGTCATGTTTAGCAATAGTGTTTAAAGTTTAAGTTGAAGTTAAAAAAGCCTGCTTAATCATCGTCACCAAATTTTTGCATATTGTTGAAATTAAACGTCGGTTAAAGTTAATGTCGAGGAGTCTGCCTTTGGAAGATTCATGGGAAATAATTTTTCTTAATCATTGTTTGCTCAGACGTTGTATGTTTGTCCTCTACTATTTAAATTATTAGAAAGAAAAAAAATCAAAAATACGGCAAAAAAGAAACACACAAACAATTTTGGTATTTTATTTTACTTCAAACATTTTTAAGGTTCGTATAACTTGTTAGTCTTTAATTTTTGTATATTTTTTTTTTGTATTTGTGCAAACAATAACCTTCAAATCATTATTATTATTACAATTTTTATTACAACTTTTTATCATGCTAATAATGTTGCAGAGACAAAATTAAAAACTTTATTATTATCTTGGCTTGGCTGTTTCAATGTTGTTTGTTTGTTGCAGTTAAAGTTAGTGCAGTTCGTTGGGTTGTTGTTAGTGCAACATATTAAATAGTACTCGTACTCACTCGTACATAATAAAAAAAATATATACAAAAATCATTGAAATTTACAAGTACGAGTATTTAGCTTTGTAAGTGCAGAAAAACAGTTAAAACAGTTTTAAATTTTATTTTAAGTTCATTGTTAAAGCTTCAAAAAATTAAAACAGAACAACAAAAAATATTTATGTAAAGGCAAATCTCGGTATATCGAATTTCGCTTTACCGAAAATTCGATATAACAAACGTCCAATTTTTTTTTTTAATTTTTCTTTAAAAAAAAATGATACGATGATGATACGCATTTCTTAATTTTTGAATTTTTTTAATTTTTTTGCATTTTTATTTTTCAAAAAATTTTTAATTGAGGCAATTTTTTAATTTGTTCTTTTTGAAAAATTTATTTTTATTTTTTTAGGACGCATGTGTTCATCCATAATATATTATTTTAATCGATATAGAAATGAAAAGGAAGAGAGGTGTCTTAGAACACCCGGTTATAGCTATGCTACTTAGCTACAGGGTGTCCGCCGGGAAGGTATACTACTGTGTTTGTTTATAATTTTTGATTAAATTGGCATATTTACGGCGGCATAACTGGTCTTGTGGAAGAAGCTTATATGGAAGGCAATTATGAATAAAATTCCGCAAGAAATTTTTCCTGGGGAACAATTTCAAACAATAGCAAGTAATAGGGAAAATAAAATATTCTAATTGGAAAAGGGAGAAATTTCTCGCGGAATTTTATTCATAATTGCCCTGATGGAAACAAATGCTAAAAATTGTGTCCAAAGTTGTTCTTTGAAGACCAAGCTCCTGAGCACGGCGTCGAATTGAAGTTGATGGATTGTTTTGAACACTTTCTTGGGCAGCAGTAATATTTTCTGCCGATCTTGCAGTACGTTGTGGTCCATGCTTGGGCCTATCACCTACAGACCCTCTTTCTTCGAAATCATTCACTACACAATAAATAGTGCGTTTTTTCTCCCAAAAATTTCACAGTAATCGATGATTGATTTTGATAAAATGTTTTAACGATTACAACACGTTTTCATAATAACTTTGCCACGTGTCTACTTCACGACTGCCAAATATTAACTGTCAAGACTAATATTTACCAAAATGGCGGCAAAACAAAGTAGTATACCTTCCCGGCGGACACCCTGTATATAAAACAAACTTAATGTGCCATAAAATTATATTATATGATGGTGTCAAATTCGGCGCAAATATTTCACAATGTTTCCATTTATTTCCCGGCTGTGTTCTCCGGTTTGTGCTCATGCTGTTTTCCGGCTTACGGCCGATCTCTGGTTTGTGCTCATGTGCAAAAACAATACAAAAACAAATTGAGCAATCCTTCTCATTGTTTTTGTTCCACTCACTTCAAAGAACGAAACAAAACAAAATCAAACAATCTGTTTCATTTATTTTCGTACTTTGGTTTTAAGTACAAAGATATTAAAACAAAAACAAATTTATAACTCTACTAGTGCCGATTAATTTTGTTACGAAAATCACGTACTAGCTCCTGTGTCGTGCAATAAATAGCATAGCTATAATAAATGGCAGAAAACTGTGGGAAAATTGCAATTTTTAAGTACTTTTTAAACGAGTTTTCAATCTTAATTATTTTTTAAACAAATGCTAAACTAAAAAAGCGGTTAACACCACTAAATTCAGTTACATTTTTGCACTAGTACAGCGTTATTAAGGACTCTTATCGTGATTGGTTTATTTCGACTCCTACTGCCATCCTAGAACCAAAATGTGTCCTAGAATAAAAAATAAATAATCTATTACAAAAAAGTCGCAGTGGAAGCCGAAATATGTCAACCACGTTAAGGGGAAATATTAATGTCCTTGTTGTGCAAGTATTTAGTTGACAACTAAATTTGGTTTTTGCTCTTTCTTAATGTGTGGGATATTTCGCCCCCTTAAAGCGCTGCCCTAACCAGCTTTGCAATAAGTATATACATACATATATTTCTTTTCTTATTGCTAACCGCAATGTTTCCTTTCTCTTTGTCCCATAATAAGCAAAAAAAAAAAAAAACAACACAAAACTTACTAAATTGAGTTGGAAATGTTTCAACCAACAAATTGCAACCAAACACAATCACACCACCACACCACACCTTCCTTCAATGTTCAGATATTATTGGGGACTTTTTTTTTTGTCTATAAATATTATTTTCATTTTACAATACGAGTACTTTTCTGCAGTGGTTATAAAGCACGATTTTTTCAAGTTCTTTGAAAGTTTTATTTTTTTGTATTTAATTTTTTTCAAATATATTTTTCAACAGAATTTTTTATTTTTTTTTGGTACCAAACTCGTGACTAATCAACATAAATACTATGTGAAAAATCAAAACGAATTGAAATGTTTTTTTTTTTTTTGCTTTATATGTATTTTAGTTTAAATTGAAATCTAAATCATTCGTCGTATGCAAATGTATCCTTAGGATTAAGAAAAAGCAAAATTGGAGCTTTTAAAGAAAACTTTTGTTACAACTATTGTTATGATTATTGGCAACGGTTTTCTTTATTTACTCTTTTATTATTATGATTATAATTTTTTTTGGCAATTTTTAAATTATGACTTGGTAATGATTTCAGTTTTGTTGCCTGAAACTCACCCACATTCTAAAAGTGATTGTAAATCTGAATCGTTTGATTTGTTTCTTTGCACGAATTTTTGTTGCAATGAAAATAACTGAAATGTTTTTATTTGTTTATGTTTTTGGCGCCGAAGAAATCACTTCAATTTCAAAGAACTCAAAGTCGCTAAAATTTAATTAAAAAAAATTTCGTAAAAAAATAGAGCTTAAATTGGTTTTTGCAAATTCTGTTTTAATTATTTTCATGTTTACTCGTATAGTACAAATAATAACTTTAATAGTGGAACATAATGTCGAGGAAATATTCATATCTCGCACTTCGGCAGGCGTCAGCTATTCTCACTTTTTGAAAGTTTGAACTTCGTTTTGTCTTGTATTATTTGAATTTTGCTTGGAATTTCGTCTTTCAGAGCACAAGCTGTTTATTGTTAGTTTTTTATAACTGCAGCTCTTAAACATCATTAAATCACAAGAGGCAGACCCACATCCTGCAAGTCCTTTTATATAAAAATTAAATTAAATACCTGAATTATGATCAGAATTAAATGAATTATTTAGTCTTTCTGGTAACCTTTATGGCGGTTGGTGTGGGGACATGACTAGCTTCCATATATCATTTTATATAAAAATTTAATATTTGCTACAGTTGTAATCAGACTACAACAAAAGTGTGTCATTACTTATTGAATGAATTGGGGAAACTTTTGGAAAAGTTTCATTGCAATCGGCGCAAGAAAATTTTAAGATCCTGCATATCCTTTAGCTTAAATATTGAAGTTTACTACAATTATGATCAGAATGCAACAAATTTTTTGCTATAACTAGTAATATTGACCAATACAACTATCTACTGAATTTCATTAGAATCTTCGCGAGAACATGGCTACCTCCCGCATATCCTTTTATATAAAAATTAAATTTTGGCTACAATTAATACCAAAAAGCAACTTACAAGTTGTAAAATGAACTATTTAAGCTCTCTGACAAGTTTTATTGCAATTGGTGCAAGGACTTGTCTGCCCCCTTTATATCCTTTTATATAAAAGCAGAATTTCTTCTACAATTACGATTAGAATGCAGCAAAATTTTGTAACCTCTTATTAAATGAATAAGGGAACCTCTTTGAAAAGTTTCATTGCCATCGTTACAAGGATATGCTTAGCTACCGTATATCCTTTAGCTTAAATATTGAAGTTTTGGTAAAATTTTTATCAGAATACAACAAATTTTTTGCTATAACTAGTAATAAGTAATATTGAAATAGAAATATATACTTTTTGTAATCCTCTCTCGCTCTTTTGCGCTAAAAAATAAAAAGTTGCTGCAACAAAACTTGCAAATCTGGACCGGGACTTATTGACATTTCATGAATTGCCCGCTAAATGCCTTCATGAGCTAACATTTTTCAAAACTCTTCAATAAATCAGATTTTTTTTTCCTAAACATATCTGATTGCCTACTTATTAAGATTACGAAATCGACCTTTGCATTCCTTTACAATTATTTGTATAACAAATAGTTTTTACCTTTTTTTTTTGTTGTATGTGGGCAACAAAAAAGTGCTTTCAGTTTTTCCGGCATGGCAAATTAAATTTCACACTTATTCATTCTTTAACCTTCGCAGACATCTATCAAAAAAAAAAATAAAAAAAATTCCATTTACTGCGACTGGTCAATGAAGTTTTACTTTTATTTAAAGTTATTTATTTTTGTTGGCAAACTACCAAACAAGCAACACTTTTTACAACTTTATAAAACTAAAACTTACGGAGATATAAAACTATCTAATGTTTCGTATGTGATGCAAGAGTTCAAAAGTTTAACCCCACCACTGGCCAAATGTCTTTGTCCCTGTCCCTCGTTTACTGGGCGGTGGGGGGACAAAGAAGAAGCAAAAAAAATATCTTAATGTTTTGAAGTTGAGGCTGGTGAAGTTAAAGCTTTGTTCGTTCGTTGGTTTGGGGTCTGCACTGGCCTGTTATGGTGTGACGGTGGGTAACTAAATGATAAACGCATATTAGTAATTATTTGTGTTTGGTAACGTGCCCATTATGAATGTTTTTTAAGCCTATTTTTTTGTTTGTTCATTTTTTTCCTTGAGATCTTTTAAAATCGGCTTTTTTTAAGTTTTATTTTTCTTTTGCCATTGTGTATTATTTGGTAAATGTGCAATTGTTGCGACTTTGACTTGTGCTGTGAGTTTTAAGTTTCTTAAAGGAGGCGTGAAGAGAGTACGTTATAAACAATTACTGTTTTTCTACAAATTATTATTATTATTATTTTTCCTTTTGTCTATTTAAAGTCATGTCATGTTTGCAATCAAAAAGTTGAAAACAAAACAACTTTGTTTCGTTTTTCACTCATTTGATTCCCTTTTTTTAAGTTTTTTGTTTGTTTTGTTTCTTCTTCTTCTCAAAAGTGTGATTGTGTTCATTCACTTGATGTCGGTTTTAAGTTTTTGTTTGTTTATTTTAATTTTATCAAGATTTTAAAATAAAAATAAATTTGAAAAAAAAAAAAAAAAATATTGACATGTGGTTGGTAAAAATGTTATAAATGATGATTATTTTTTGTTTTGGCTGGTTGTTGATGGTGATGGTGACGTTGACGTTTTCTTGTTTAGATGGTTTGAGGTGATGGTTTGTTTCTTTCATATACACACAAAGTCTATTTGGTAATAATTCATCAAAAATATCCACTCCCTAATTGCAATCTGGGATCGGAATGATAAATACACTTTGAACTTTAATCTAAAGGGTTCATTGGATGATTAATACTTTGTGACGAAATAAAAAGGAAAGACATCTTAACGACAAACTTTTGATTATTTAAACCAGTTGTTTGTCGCACGGCTATAGCGAAGTTGTCAGTTAACAATGAAAAAAAAAAAGATTTAAGGAAATATAAAAAATTTATTTAAACACAAAATCACAACACACATGTTTTTTTTTTAATTTTTTTAGTTTTGTATTTAGAAGCCACAGGTTGACCATTTGATAATATTTTTAGTGTCAAACGTGTGTTTTGATGTCGAATTTGCATTTGAGGTAAACAGATTTGAAAGCTCTTAAATTTGTTCTTGTTTCTTTGCAAAGTAAGACCAAGCATAGTTGTCGACGAAATCTGATTGGCTGTTGTGCTCTCGTCGTTGCGAAAGCACAAAAGCTCTCTTTTCTTTGGACGTAGCTGTTTTAAAGCTTTAAAATTTCATGTGGCACACTTGGGAGCCCTAAACGTATAAAACACCTATTAAAAAATTTGTTATTTTTCAACAAGTTTTTCCTTACAAACATAATGACTAAAGTATTTTTTCTTTTTATAAAAAAAAAGTATAAATTCGTGGAAAATAAAATTTTTTGTGCACCAGCTTATCCTTACAAATATATGTGACCTGATCCACGAAAAGGGACCTCTGCGCCGAAAAGAAGTTATTGAGAAAAACGCGTTTAAAAAAAGCGCTTCGAACGAATTGTTTTTGCAAGAAATAACTTTACAGGTGGTTTGTAAAAAAACTAAAAGGCATAGAATTGCGGTTTGCGGCATTTGAAAGAGCGTTTTTTTTCCTATAAAAATCACTCAAAAAGTAAAAAAATTTTTTTCCGGCGCAAAGGTCCCTTTTCGTGGAGCAGGTCACATATTTGTTTATTTTGTATGACTTTATAGTATTTTTGCATAAAAAACCTTCTTGCTACAAAATGTATCTTTTTATAGGAAAAAGTATATTTTTATAAAAAGTATCATAAACAAGAAATTATGTCCTTTTTTTGAATAAATTTAATTGTTTCATATATTTTTTGAAACAATTCATCTTTTTGGAATAAAACACGTGCAAGCAAAGCAGCTGTCAACAATTAACTGAACATTCAAAATGGCCGAAATTCTCCGCATAAGTGAGAGACATGAGTACCAACATAACGCGACAAAAAAAAAAATCAAAATTCGAATATACGTAACCCGCGAAAATTCAAAATTCGCAACACGTTTTGAACAAAGCTCGTATTGTTTAAAAAATTTCCGCTTTTTTGTTAGAAAATGTAAATTACTGATATTGTTATTGAAGTATTTTCCAAACTGAAATTTGTAAGTCGATAAATCGACTTTATATATTTTTAGCGATAGAGATTTAGCTTTAGCTATTTACAGAATACGAGGGCTGATTGATGATGACTATTGCTTAGGTGCAACTCTAAAACTATGACGTTTATTAAATAATTATTTTTTTTATAACATAAGCAACAACAAAAAAACGGACAGAAGTATAAAAATTACTTACTATGATTAATTAATTTAAGAAAATACTTCAAAATTTCAGTGAACTCATCCGAATGAATAATTTAGCTTTGAATTATTTTCAACACCATAAACTATGTATACTTCCAATAGATTCTAATCTAATTGGCAGAAGAAAAAAAGTATTTTTACGAATGCTAAACGAAAGCTGATTACATTTTCGCTAGACAATGTCGAGGTCAATTAATCACAGTTTTACAACTTCTTTCTCTCTGTGCGAATTTAAAATAAATAAAAAAAACTCATTTTGTATTTAAAGATCAATTAAAATTGTAGTTTTCTAAAAAAAAAAAATTTAAAATATCTTTGCTATGGAAAATATTATGCACATACATACATATTTTCATACAAACTACAAAAAAGTTCTTTCCGACAATATGGCTTATTTATTTGAAAAAAAAAAAAACACAGAAGCCCGCCGTATTTGTCACGATGAGTCAACGAACCTCAAAATCGCACAATAACAACCAGCTCGAACATCTCATCTGATCGTACGTTATATTTATGTTTATTTTTCTTTTACATTTAAGCAGCCTCTTTCTGAAAAAGTTTTTTGTTTTATTTCTTGTAATTTATAGTCAAGTTGGAAAATCTCAAACAGGGATGGAAAGTTCAGTACTATATTATATTTGCTTATTTCGTGCCAGTTAGTTTGACAGAAGAATAAATTTGAGTGTACAGCTTTTAACCGAAACGAGCATTGAAAAAAATAAACAGATCAGAATTTTTCTCTATACTATACTGTAGCTGGTGCAAATTTGAATCATCTCTAATGACTTTTACGTAGGCTTGTCATCGTACAAAGTTCCCTTTTGCGATTCCTTATCCACCGAATTGGAAGCGATATTATTTAAGAAAAATTTCATTTTTAAAGCAATGATATCACATGTTTACAAATTTTGAAAAACTTCTTCGATCTCTAATTATTTGGAACGCTGAACGCGAATCTGCACTTAACATAACATAAGTATGAAGTCGGTGACAGCGAAACTTTTTATGAAACGCGATGTACTGTTAACATGTGTACTTTTCTTTGGGAAAAACGAAACAAAAATCCATTTTCGCAGCTCGCTTCTTTTTATGCGAATGTAAATGCAAAATATTGTTTCCATATAAATTTCAGCACATAGTTAAACATATTTGAATGAAAATAAGTTCTTAAGTTTCTTCAAAAAATAAAATTTTTAAAAGGCACTAGATGAGCCCGGCAAACGTTGTCTTACCCTCAACAAATTTTTTTTAACTACAAATTTCTCCATACCGTAGTCACTTGTTGGTTAAAAAACAAAACAAAAACCTACCCGGTATTGAACCGAATCTGTGTTGAAAATTTCAGCTTCACAGGTCTTATAGTTCCACAAATCATGCGTTAATAACAAACACACACTGAGATTTTATATATATATATAGAAGATATATAATCTAGCGCCTTTAAATATACAACATACTTGAATTTTTGTATTACAAACTGTCAAACAATGTATCTTCTTAAAATGAAACGTACTTATTTTCGTGAAGTATCCTCACACACCACGTACTTGCGCCGTTGTAGTACATGCTATGTATCAGAGATGGCGCTGTATGTGAAAAATGATTTTCCCTGTTTTCCTGCTTTTCTATTGAAGTTTTCCCTGAATTTTCTTTGCTATAAACCTCACGGAGCCTGATACCTTTCCAACGAATGCAAAACCGTGGAAATCGGTTCGTGCGTTATGGAGTTATAGCGTCAGGAAGAAAAAACCCGACTTATTTTTATATATTAGATTGTGGGCATTTTCTTAAACTATTACGGAATTACAAAATTTATTTTTATATATAAATATAATGAAAATTACTTTCAAGCTATTTTTACTGGGTAGTATAATTTCTCTCTCATAAAAGCGCATTTGCAAAATTTCAATTTGCCAAGCCTGGATCTCAATACAAGTGTGCGTTCTTTTTCTGTCCATTGCGTATGCCACGCAATTATTTGTAAATTAAAAATAAGAAATGAACACACACAAATCTTAGACACTCACTCTACTTTTCGACCAAAAAAAAACACAAATCTTAGACACTCACTCTACTTTTCGACCAAAAAAAAAGAAAAGATTTCAAATGCAAAAGGCATTTGCCTGCCAAACATTTTAGGCAGCAATTCTTTTTCTTTTCCTTTTCTTTTTTCATATTACATATTCTAATGAAAAGAAATGAGCTAAAGATTGTTATAGAGCTTTTTAAAAATAGACAGATCATTAGGTAGTTTTTTTCAGGAAATCTTTGAAGAAGAAAAAACCAAACAAGAAAGTATAATAAAATGTGTATCGTTATATATTTTACGTAAATTTGGAACAACATTTTGTATTTGCCAGAGATTACAGCCGATTACAGCTGAAGGTTTATTGCCTGCAGGGATTCGGAATTTTGTAAAAATTTAAAGAAGCAGTTGGGGATTTCTGGGATATCGAAATTTTTTTTGGGAATTGCAATAATTTATTAACTATAGTCACGGTTTACACTATGAAATTTTCCTTTCAGGAAGTGTGTGAGAGTGTAGTCCATGCTTTCAAGTTCTGCTACGAAATTCTCGTTTGTATTGTGAACAGGTATTTTTTGCTGAAGTTTTTAAACACTTTTTTTTTTTAAATTAAATTTATTGTCATTTGTTTAATTTTGGAAATGTTAGAAAAATAAAACTAGTGCTAAAGTAAATACACAGAAAAATTTTTTTAAGGAAAATTTTATTTCAGTAAATATTTTTTACTGTTCCAGTAAATAGTTTGTTGCAATTTTGTTTTAAGCAAAAAAAAAAAAAAAAAAACGATTTTTCTGTTCCAATATAGAAATTGCTGTTCCAATATAGAAATTGCTTACTGTACTGAATAGTTATTTATTTTAGTTGCATCACTCTGTTGTTGTTTGCAAAACAACAGAGTTCTTTTAGCTAATTTTAATTATTGTTGTTCGAACTTCATTTGTTTCTATATTTTATGATGTTATCAGGCTAAAGTTCAAAGCCAAATTACATGTGATAATTATTAATGAACAAATAACACCAAAGTTAGTTGTAAATATTCTGACAAACACGTAGTAGAACGGAACAACCGGCTGTTTTCGAAGGCCACTACACCTTCATCATCCACTGTGTGTGGTATCAGTTGATGTAGATTTCTACTTTATATACGCAACTTTTTATTGCAAATGGAATATGTGAATTGTTTTGATTCATCGTAGTTCTTTTCAAACAAATTATTACAAATTTTTGCATTTGATTTACAAATTTTAAAATCGTTACACGCGTTTGGTTTATATAGTTCCGCAAAGGAACACACATACAAGTCAATACATACATACATATGTACATACATACATACGCGCATAGGTTGATAAACACCATACCCTTCTTTGAGTCACGCAGTCGGGTAAAAATGGGCCCGGACGCAGATGTACGCTAATTTTCTTTCAGATATGATATCTAAGGCTCTAAAATTTAAAAAAAGTCAAAAAAAATTTTCTATCATCGGAGTTAGTTTTCTAATTCTAACATCGTGTGATATCAAATCGGCTCAATTAACAACAGAACGGAATCGTTTATATTATATTATATTATATTGTTTATACATATATTTATACATATGTGTATGAACATACATGTGTAATTAATTATTTAGCAAACTTTCATAACCTGGAACTAAAATAGAAAAATTATTTTTAACTTTGACCTCTTGCTTTGGGCACTACTTCGCGCCATATTTTTGTTTTTACCCGCAATCACAATCTAATGCAATTATTTTATTATAATATTTCATATTCTTAACCAGAAAATCAACATATGTACATACAAGGAGAAACATAATAAGATAATTGCAATAATATTCTCAATACATAATGATGCTGTAATATCGTCGTCATTATTCATTCATCTGCACACGCAAAAATTGCAGACACCCAGAGACCGACAGACAAATCAAACAAAACAAAAATTTTGCGTGGCCTTAAATTTATAATGACGACCGCAACCGACAACGGCAGGCAGCGCTCTTGCAGTCAACGCCAATGATGATGATTTGATTTACTGTTCTATCTATACTGTAAATTACGATCAAAATGATGATGATGATGACTATCACGATCACGATGACGATGATGCTAATGCTAAGCCTGTGCTAAGCCTGTGTCTAACCAACCCATTATTCTTTATTATACAGATTACGGGTATTTGTTGTTATGTTAAATAAACATGTGGGTTGTATCTTGTTAGGCCGTGTAATTTGAGTTGTAAGCGAGAAGAGAAAAAAATTAATTCCAGAAATTAATCTGTATGTAAATAAATAATTGCATAAAGCCTCTAATCGAATAATGTGTGTGCGTGTGTGTGTGTGTTTTTGTTTTTTTGCTGTTTTTGGCCAGCGATGCCAACTTGGTGCTTTTGGCACCATTTTTAGTGCTTTTTGAAGACTCAAAAAGACTCAAAACGCCAAATTGTGAGTGTTATTGCCTAACTAAGAAAAAGTACTATGTAGTGAAATAGAATAAAAATTTGTGTATTTCTTAAAATTACTTTTTAATAAAAACTTGGTATGTTTATTTTTTTCAGTGTAAAGCATACCTTTTTCGTCTGATATATGTATGTCATTAAATGTGATACCATTGACGAAATAGAGAATAGCTTAGAAAATATTAAACGTTATTAAACTTCACTCGTTTGGATTTTCACTCGTTCTTCACGTTAGTGAAAAATTACGCTTTTAGTTAGTGCTTTTTTCAATTTTGATGTAGTTCTAGAGCAAAAAATGTTGGCATCACTGTTTTTGGCTCGGATGAATGCAATCGGCTGAACCAAAGGAGAGGAAATCGAACCTTGATTGGGATTAAATTAATTTTTAGATTAGCTAATGATAGATTGAAATTTACTTATAACTCTCTCAAAAATGTCTCAGTAGTTTGTGGTGAAATAAATAATAAATTAGCTGTGAACTGAATTCATTTCAGTTCAAAATATATAAATATATGGACTTAATTTTTAGATATGTATGTGTATACATTTTAAACAAAGAATTTATCGCAATAATTTTGAATTTTAAAAAATTCAGTAAAATGCGACTGAGACTTGCACACGAAGGGTTTCGTACGCACAATACATACATACAAATGTACATATCGCTCATTTACTCAAAAAACGTTATAACTCGAAAAAACCAATTTACCAGAAAACGAGTTTGAAGTTTTCATTTACACATAACTTAATGGAAAAAATAAAAAAAAATTTTTTTTTCTCAAGAGTTGAGTAGACAAAATATTGGTATGAAATGTTTACACAATATGAAGAACGATATGAGGATTAATTCTGCATCACTAATTCGAAAATTCCATTTTTTGAGTTATGACGTTTTTGGAATAAATGAGCAATATGTAATACTACACGAACTGTAGCCTATATAATGAAATATCTTACCTGATGTAGACATTAAAAAAAAAAAATTATGTGCCCCGTAGACTTTTTTTCGTTTTTAGCGATTTTTCTTAAATTTGGCGTTTTTTCGTTTTTGGGAATTTTTGGTTTTGGGCGATTTTTTCAGGTTTTGGCGATTTAGTTTAGTTTTAGAGATTTTCTTTTTTTTAGTTTGGCGCTTTTTTGTGTTTTGGCGATTTTTTTTCGGTTTGGCGATTTTTTAATTTTGGCATTTTTTAGTTTTACCGTTTTTAAAAATTTCAAGTGTTTTGCCTCTTACGGTTTCCACGATACAGCTAAGTTGTCAAAATTACATTAACTGATAGACTACCCTTTAATTTAGAATTTTTTAAATTTTAGTGTTAATTGTTGTAGTCTGTATAAAAATGCACCAACTTTGCAAAATTTCAAGTGTCTATATATAATTGTATGCATATTACATGGAATTTTAACATTTCCGTTGCTTGTTTTGGAACACCCCTTGATTTTTAACTGTCATATATTTGTTGTTGTAGCGGCCGAAGTTGTACATATTCGGTCAAAATTTCAGCTCCGTAGCTCTTACGGTTCTCGAGAAAACAGCCTGTGACGCACATCGTAGCGAAAACAATAGGGTTCCTTTTCATCTTTGGTATAAAAAAAATCGTTTGCCAACATCTCATTTAAATTAAAAAATGTTTTGATTCATACACATCAAATTTCATTGCTCAAGTTTTGGTTTTGTATGGGAGCGAAGGATAATAATTACAATATTAAATGAAAATTAAATTAAAATAACTTTTTTTTAGTCAATGTCTTTCATTTATGTTTTTTTATTGTATAGAAAATTCAATTGAATTGTATACTCGTACATGTAGCTAATCGTTTTTGAAGATGATAGACCCTAAATGATCTCTGACACTAATCAATCAATACAATAATTTTTGGCGAAATTCCAGCAGAATACACAAATCCAGTGGATTTATTTGGCTTGTAATTTAGACTTTGTACGGAAACAAGCTTAAGTCATCATGAATTATCCGTTGCAATGACCGTCTGCTAAGTCCAATTTGCGATGATAAGTTTCAAGTTGAGACTCTTGGATTTCCCCGAATTGACAATGATACAGAAGCGGTTGTGTCTTGAGCCCGTACATAAGAGATCTCGATAGTAGGGGCTTCGTGTGAGGCTTCCAGATTCGGCAAACATGCTTACCAGTCTCATAATGGTCCATCTAGTCGGGGGAGGGGCGCCAAACTCCCGCCTAAATTCCTTTGGACGGCAAAGAAGAACTGCAAGGAATGGTATCGTTGTATTTTTCAGTATCGCAAGCATTCATTTCAATAAATCTAAATAGTAATCTGCCAAATAAAAATAATAATCCGATTTGTAGCACTATTCATGCTTCACCCTGTATATACCGTTTGTTTAACTCTCTTTTTTCTTTCTCAGCAAAATACAAAACTTGAGCAAAAAAATTTGATGTGTGTGAACCAGTTGTAATTTTGATTAAATTTTCAGAATTTCTCAAATAGTCTTGAATCCAATAAAATCCTTTATCAATATCTTGAATAGAATTAAAAAAATTTATAGTTTTACTGTTAAAGTTTCTCTTAAAGTTCGTTCCACTTTCTATTGTTAATTCACTTTTTTTTTTTTTGTAAAATTTTAATACGTGCTGCCATTCTGCAAATTTGCAATACTTTTACATTAGATTTTATTTTTCCTTATGAATTTAATGCTAATTTCATTTGTTTTTAGACATAAATAAAATGAAAACAACTCTTTTTTCCATTTTCAAACATCATCATCATCATAAATTTTTTATGCATTAATTTTCACTTGCAACAGCAACAGCGGTAGCATTTGCAGCAATAAAATAAAGAAAACCAATGATTTTTTATTTTTATTTGCTCATAAATTTTTGTTGTTTGTTTCAGGTGTTATACCATGAAATAGTATCACACGCTCGAGTAGTAAGTGCCTGCATAAGAGCTGCATCTGAAAAGGAACAAAAGCAACAGAAACAAATTCAACAGCAGCAAGAAGAGTTGGAACAACTGCAACAGCAGCAGCAGCAGCACGATTCATATAATACAGATGCCAGTTTAATTGCGGAACAAACTAATTCCTCACTTTCATCAACAGACGATACATCCACCAACACCACCACCACCACCGCCAACACCATCAATACAACTGTATGCTCGTCATCGGCAGCAACAACAACATCATCAGGTGTTGTTTGTTCAACAGCCACAACATTATCTGATCATCAAATTAGTCCCAATTCAGCTGCAACAGCAACAACTACAACTGCAGCATCAGTTCATACGTCGAAAAAGTCGGATAACAACAGCTTAGAACGTTTACAAAATCGCTATCATTTGCTGTATTTGAAAGCTTTCGAAGTTCAATTGTGGCTGGATGGCCTGTTGCGCAAGAAAAGCTCATCTGTGGTAAGTTTTTGAAAATGATTTTCTTTTACGTTTTCTTTTTTTATATTAATTCAATATTGAATAACAAAAATGAAAAATTTAAAAAACCTGCGATATGTGAAGAAAAGATGTAATATCTTCTAAGCGGCTGGAGCGATTTTTCTCAAGCATAGCTAAGAACACTCTCGATCAAGTCACCTTTGAAACAGAAAAGACTAAATCAAACTCGGTCCACACACAGGCCACTTGGCCTGTGTGTGGACTCGGACAGACACACAGATACACTAACTACAAATTTATAACACCCCTTTTTTTTGGTCCGGGGTTACAAAAGAATATTTGAAAAATTTGTTTTTTATTTTTTCTAAAGAAAATATATATAGGGTCCGCCATCTAGCGTTTTTTTTCAACTAGTGCTTATTTCGTGAATGGTAACACTTAGCTCATGTCTGATTTGACAGATAATTAATTTTATCCTTCCGCTGAACGAATATGTTTGTGTATACGCTTGAACAACGCTGGGAAATATTGCCTGCGATCGACTTACAGAAGATGCCGACTTTGCCAAAAAAAAATCATCTTTTCAGATGAAGCTCATTTTGATCTTGGCGGGTATGTAAACAAGCAAAATTGTCGCATTTGGGGCACAGAAAACCCGCACGCATACATTGAAAAGCCGACGCACCCAAAACGAGTCACTGTTTGGTGCGGATTTTGGTCCAGAGGCATAATTGGGCCAATGAGCAAGGAGTGGCCGTTACAGTCATTGGCGATCGTTATCGGGCCATGTTGAACGAATTTTTGTTCACGAAAATTGAAGAGGAGGATATTGGCAACATTTGGTTTCAACAGGACGGCGCTACGTACCACACAGCCGAAGCTACACTCAATGTTTTGCGCCCTGTTTTCAAAAAAAAAAAGTTATCTGGCGGACCCTTTAGTATATAAAAAAATATTTTCTTGGGCCCCTTGTTGTTTGTTCCAGTTTGGTGAATTTTTAAAAATTTTGATAAATTGCAATAACTACAATTGAGAGGAATGACGAACTTTTCGTAACGAATATTGGTCGTCTTAACTAAAACACAACCAGTGCGTCGAACGAAATTCGTTGTGCATAACAAACTGTAGGAATTGATAAGGAAACTTATTTATGAAATGTAATATACATATTTTAAAGCCAAATGGAATTTAGTAAAACTATCTTGATGAACAGAATTTTTGTTATGCAAACAACCTGACTAGAAGGAGGGAGTCCGGTTAAAA
This sequence comes from Nowickia ferox, assembly GCA_936439885.1. NCBI lineage: Eukaryota > Metazoa > Arthropoda > Insecta > Diptera > Tachinidae > Nowickia > Nowickia ferox. Next base: position 111,773,986 of record OW387024.1, on the reverse strand, counting down.
TGACATTTTTCAGTTATTTGACTATAAGTCCTAAACTAATAACCTTAAGCAAAAATTGTTTTCTACAAAAGTTGAAGCTAATAAAATTCCCTACAAAAACAAGCATCATCAAGTTTTATGTAGGACCAACCATTTTGGTGTTATAAAGCCCAGAAAAGCATAAAAGTTTACAGAATTGCAATACCACCGAAGAATTACATGTGAGTGAAAAGGAAATCACTTAAGCTATGTGCAGCCAATTGTCAGATCTTACAACATTTGTCAGTAAAATGTGCTAAAAATTTCTTACAAACCGTGTGAGCTGACAATTTATTTGTTTGAAAACGCTGCCAGAAAAAGCAAAACTACCAGCTGACAACTAATTGTCAGATATCTTACAGTCATGTGAACACGTTTCGTTGCCATTGTCAAATTATTGAAAGACATTTGTCAGACATTCTGTTATTATCGGACGTAGCAAATTTATGCATCTGGCAATGCCATCATTGTCAGAGAATTATTTACATGGACAACACTGCACACACTGGATTTTAAAGAGAAAGGAAAGTAAAAAAAAAATATAATAAAATATATGCAGTCAAAATCATTGCAATTGCTGCTTTATGGTTCATAATAATTTATATTCTCACTTTTTACAATTAACACAAGCACAAACGATTGATAATTGACAATTACTAACAATTGCTTTGAGTCTGGCAACGCATAACAACAACTTTTGCATATGACAAGCGTGTAAATTGACAATTTTTTTTAACTACCGATTATAAAGTATAATTGTTACCTATTGCAAAAGATGTGACAATTGTTTCATATGCAAAATAAACCGCGTGCGCTGACAATTTTTTAACTGTCAGATAATTTTACTGTCATACAATCGTCTTGCAACAAATTGTAAGATGTTTTGAAATTGCAAATTTTTTTGCTACAGCCCCTGTGAACCGACAATCTAATTTGTTCTGGCAATTTTTGATTGTCAATACATTGTCAGCACATTGCCAGATGCGACAATATTGTAAGATCAGAAAATCGTCTGTACATAGCTTTACGCTAATCACATGCGCGGCGCCTCCTTCGCCCCTACAAACGTATTAAAAAAACATTGATTTTTATTTGTATTAAAAAAAATATCAAATTTTACTTTTAAATGATTAATAAATAGCCGATTTAATTTGACAATAAACAACATTCGTTCACAATAATTTCCAAATTTCCCCCAGGCGATGGATGCTGCTTCAGTATTGAAATTAAAATATCAATGCAACATGCTGTTCCGCGCGACGACATTTTATTTAGTATGCAACACTTCAATGTTGTTATTTGTTCGTTTTATTACTTTATAATTTAGTTCAATGTCTTTCAACTTCATTGTTGCACGTCACCTCACCTATTTTGCATTTTGTTGGCGAGTGCAAGCAACGTGCAGGGAGGTACTAGAAAGAAATTACTAAATAACTGAGTTAGTGAGTGTTAATTTGTTTGTCTATTTTTTAGTTTCTTTGAAACTTTTTATTTTTTATTTTTTTGCTATTGATTTGGGTTTTCTTTAGATAATAAATTAATTTTCAGTTTCTTTTCTTTCTTTTTGTTGGCATATTTCAAGTTCAAGTTTGTAATGTATCTCCTCCCTACATGTCGATTGTGTGCGTCAGTTGGCGTCTGGTTTTATTTAGTTTTTATTTATCTTTTCAATGTATATTTTGTAATATTTTTTTTTATCTATTCAAGAGCTTTTGGTTGCGAAGCACAATAGATTTTTTTTTTTTTTTTTTTGAATAAATTCAATTTGAAACTATTATATTTGAAGGCCCAATATTTCGAGAGGATTTTTCAATCAAAAATATATAATATTCGATTGTATTATATATGTATGTATGTATGTATTAGTTTTTCAAAATGCAAAAATAAATATTTTATTACGGCAGTGCATTTATGTCGTTGCACTCAAACCTCAATTGCTATAAACCTAAACATAAATTAGCAGACCTCTGTTTGCATACTAACAGCGGCACTGTACAATATCTTTCAAAGAATGCATGCGCTAAAGCCATAAATGGTTAACCGAACGAACTATTCGCCCGAATGGACGATTGTGAGAATCAATGAAATGGATGCAGAATAGGGCAGGACATCGCTTACGAACTGAACCGAACAAGCTAATTACAACTGAGCCCCAATAGTTTTATCTTAAATATAAGATTTAGACAAAACTGATTGGGATAAACAATTTTTAAAATTTCACAGGAAACATTATTCTCTAACAAAAATTTCTTTTTATAAAATAAACATAAATTTAATAATTTACTTTAAATTTGAGCGGACTTGTGGTACACGTCTCTCCACCCATCGATTGATCTGAAAATTTGGCAGAACTATTATTTTTTTATCAATAGCAGGGGGTAAAAAAAAAGTAAAAAAATAAATTACAAAAAAAAAATTTGCATGTAGCTGAGGGCTACCCTAGGCTGCATTATACACCTTTATGCCTTAAACACATTCACCGCAGCAAGCTACCGACTACAAAATGTCAAGGATAGAATACACATGTTTCTATGAGAATGATTCATTTGACGACAGCAAGGCAACAGACACGGCGGCAGGTTGTTGTCTATGCTGATTTTGTCCTTATAGTGCAATATAATTTTAACTTGTATTTCTTTGGCTACAATGAGCAAATGCAGTGTTGCCAGTACAAAATACAAAATATTGAATGAATGATATCTTACAATTTTAACATAAATAATATCCTGAAAGTGACGTAAAGAATAAATTGTTTAATTTTTATATATTTACGTAATGTAAAAGTACATTTTAAAAGAGTAACTTTATTTGTATAAATGCTAATCATTTGATGATGGCAATACAGATAAATGTTTTGTACTTGAATATCAGGTGCTGATGATATTGCTGTCGTTATCAAAATAATTAAGTAGCTGGCTACCAGGCGACAAATTCAGCCAGCGTTATTTGAAGTCGTGTGTTGGTGTAGCCTGCTGCGGTAAATGGGTTTAATGTATTTTCCCTTGAGTTTTTTTTGCCCCCAAGTACAATTTTCTATCGTGAATTTCCTGTTCTCTTCGGAATATACATATTGAATTTTTTGTCGATAATATTCGTCGCGCCAAAAATACAACATGTTTGTGTATATAAAACTACACACAGTCATGTCGTTGGCCGAAATTCGCTATAGATTTTTCTACATATTTTACGCCGGCGCACCGCGGAGTATTTGAGCCAAAAAGCTGGCCATTTAATTTTTTTTTAGTTTATCTTGCTTGTGAAAAGTTATTGAGTGCCCCTAGATCAATGAAACTTTACATAAATATGTCTTATAGTGAAGGGCTATTAAACCTTGAAAATCACTAAGGGGAAAAAATTTCCCCTCAGCGAAACTCATTCTACCTCTGAAAAATTAATTTCTTTTTGTTAACTTTTCCCATACGTTTGTTTAGCAAATGCCACTTTTAGCGTCGCCGAAAGTTCAAACCCCCTAAACTTGGACCCAGGAGACCGTAAGATGCCATTTTCGTTTGCGCTTCCTTATGTGGGACGTGACAAAAATATTATTTTTAGTTCTTTCCAATGAAGCCCATTTCATTGATATTAAAAATATATTTCTTTGTTTTATTTTGATTTAAATGTGTGTCACTCTATAAAAAAAACACCCTATATTTCGAAGTTGCCATATGTTCACGTGAGTAAAATTTACAATAGCGCTTTTGTGAACAGATAACAAAATGCCAAGGAAATTTTAATCACGATAAGGCCGGTTTTCGTATTTTTGTATATATTTGATGTTTGGTTATGAATTATTTTTTGCAAAATTTTCTTTAAAGATGCTTTTGAATGCTTGCGTTATACTTTTTCATTCTTCATTTATGTGGTTGGCGTATTTCGAACTCGACTACGACGTTTTTGTTATATCGAGCCATAACCGCAAAAAAAAAAGCTTAAAGGGCATATTTTTGGACTCCTTTTTTTTAACGAATTTGGTAAAAAAAAAATTAAGTTTGAAAGTTTTGTCGCTTAAGCTTTTTTTTTTGGCGGTTATAGCACGATATATATATTGAAGAACATGGCAGCATTTTTTCTTCAATCTAAGACCAAAATTTCGTAGCCGAAATCGATATATGGCAATCATCATTAAGGCCCATTATTTCTTTCTATTTTCTTTCGCGTGCGAGTACATTTTTATATTCAAGGCTCGTTAAAAAGAATTTAATATCTCCCAAAAATGTTTACCATCTATCTACATACATACATTCACAAATATTTCAGACAGCAAATTTACAGAAAATTCTTTCAGCACAAGCGAACTTTTTTCTCTATGTATATATATTTTTTCTAATTATAACTCTTAACAAATTGTATACGACTTCTTTTATTTAGAGCAAATGTGTTTGCGGTGATTTTCTCTATTTGATTCGAATCCACCCGATAAATTTGTAAACATATTTTCTTACACTAAAACCGAAATAAAATAAAAAAAAAACAATAATAACATGTTGCAAAAGTTCTTCCTGTTTATAATGTCTGGAAAATTTTTTTAAAAATAAACTTTAAATCACTAAATTACAATTGTTGCATTTATACGACTCCAGACCAGCCAAACAACCAGATTATGAATATTTTCCTAGAAAATGAAAACAACATTTTATACACATATTTTCTTGGACTCTTTAAATACTACGTGCATAAATTTATGTATGTTGATGGTAAAACGTGGGGGCATCATTCATTCGCTTGTACATACGTGGACGCAAACGCAGCATAAAAACACATTTTAGCAGTTTACGAGTATTCAGCAAGAAAAAGAAGAAAACCATGGTATAAGTGATTTATGAACCTTTAAAAATTATGAACAACCAACAATACTACTTTGCAACAGTCTCTTTCATCAATAAATAAATACAGCAAATGCCAACATACAAAAACAAAACAAACAAAAAATAGACGAAAAAATTTAGATGTAAAAATTTCTTTGTACAACAAAACTTACAACATTTAACAGTGCTTAACAATATGTACATATGTGCAGATGTAAATATACGGAGTTACAACAACGTTGCAACAACAAACAAAACTGACAGTCGGAACAGGCGAACGGACAAAACTAAAATTGATGTTAATCTGTACATGTAACTCACATGTTACATGTGTCCAAAAAATTGTTCATTCATTTGTATGTTGCTGTTTGTTCATTACACTCTGTTGCAAATGAGCGAGCGCATACTTATGAGTGTTACATGCAACATACTATCTACATTGATATGCATCCATGGAGGCATTTGTTGTAACATGCCTGGTCAAATGGTGGACATTGTTGCACTTTTAAATAGCGCTCGTGTTAATTGAGATTTAAATTATTTTAATTTCTTTTTTTCGCTCTCTTTTTTTTCGCCGGCATTTTAATGAAGACATAAAACGCTTTAAAAGTTAACGATTGTGTGTTGTGTGTTTCATGTGAATTTAAACGGCACTTTTTGTTTTTGGCATTTTGGCAGATAGTGATATTATCAGGGAAACCGCCGCATCAACGCGAGGATACGATACATATATGTATATCTGTTTCATAGCTTTTTATGATTTGTTAGTGCATATATTTGCATATTTAATCTTTTTAGGCATATTTTTGCATATTTCAGTATTGCACGCATATTTTTAGCATTTTTTTCGAATTCTAAGAGCATGTTTAGACATATTTTGATACATTAAACAATTTTTTATTTACGCTCAAAATACGAGTATGTAAAACAAACAGTATATACGTAAAATGCTTAAATAAAGGCTCAGTTAGCCGACTGTAATGTAATGTATCTGCAACAGTAGGAAACAGCTGATCGACAATGTTATGTGAAAAGTAATGGAAATGGTTATAGAGATGTAATGTAACGTTACCTACTTTTCATATAAAAATATCGATCAGCTGTTTCCTACATTACAGTTACATTGCATTACAGTCGGCTAACTGAGCCTTAACATGTGCAAATGTACTGTAAACTGTAACCCAAAAAGTGTGCCGGCTTAGCTGATTCACACACCTTCAATAGAAAATTTTGTAGAGCGTATGTAATACACTCACCTTTTATACAAATGTGTTGTACAGTAGTGGTTCGAAAAAAAAAGTTGCGCCAGTCACCCCCTAGGATTAAAGATAATGTAAAAACAATTCCAAAATTTTATTTTTATTTTTTTGCCACACCTACAAATACCGTCCTTTTAGTATTTTGTTCATTGTGTCGCCATTTTTAGTTCGATCATAATATTTTATATATTGGTGTTCATACTACCACGTTGTTCTAGTCATGACTTAAAAACTCGGTTCGTACTCACCCTAATGCTAAATATTTTTAAACGAAAGTCATGACTATGACGTGGTAGTAAAAAACTATTAAAGACAGAAATTTAGCCCTTACAGAGCCATGAATATTATTATCGGACCATAAATGGCGACACAGTGAACAAAATACTAAAAGGGCGGTATTTGTAGGCGTGGCAAAATATTAAAAAATATATTTTTGGAACATTCAAGAGATTTATTATTCGACATATTGTCATAATTATATTATAAGTGAAATTTATTTGCTGGTGGTTAAGCGATGTCTATATGCATTTCATTGTTGCTTTAACAAATCGTCAGTAGACTTCTTTTGTGATTTTCAAAAATATTAATATTTGTGAATTCTCAAATAGTTTATGAAAGTCTGTCTATAAGATAAGAGGTTTGTGACTGTTCAAAATGTGTGGTTGAAGTCTACTGACGATTTGTTAAAGCAACAATGAAATGCATATAGACATCGCTTAACCACCAGCAAATAAATTTCACTTATAATATTTTTGGAATTTTTTTTACATTATCTTTAATCCTAGGGGATGAATGTGGCACAACTTTTTTATTTTTATGGAAGGCGAACCACTCAATTGTACGGGGTAGTAAAAAATAAATAAAAATATTATGTTTTGAGTAGATTTTCTGTACATGTACTGACAAAATAGAATTCGTCTTGTATGGGGAATCTAGTAAAAAGCACAAAGTTGCGAAATAGTTAGCTTAAAGTTAACTTAGTTTCCGACAAGGAAGCCAAGATACTTAAACAACATATCGGGGGCTATTCTGGAAAACGCGTCGAAGAAGTGAAACTTTACATTAAAACAAAAACAAATTTTCAAAAATTGTTTTTTTTTGCCATACATTCCTAAAATGAAATGAACTTGAGAATTTTAACGCGTTCCTCTCTCTTTTAAAAACGGTTGATTTTGCATGAGAAACAAAAACAAATTTTTTACATTTACACAATTTTGTTTTTATTTTCCATGTAACTTTCACCAAGTCGACGCGTATTCCCGAATAGACACCATTATCCCTTGTAAATTTAATATGATTTGAAGTCATTTAATTGGTATTTTTTTTTTTCTGTGTGTACATATGTACGTGGTTCTGCATTTGATATCAAAAGTGAATTGTCATTTCATAAATATATTTCATTATATTTCTAAAAGGCAAACATTCTTCAATTACCGTTCGTGTTTATTGGAAAGATATATTTGGAAATTTTGCTGTATATGACGTGAGGAATGTTAGCTTATTAGTAGTCTGTCTGGTGGCAGACCAATCGCTCCCCAATATGATTATTTAAATTCCGTTTTTTCTGATGTTCTTAACATAGTCCAGTATTCTAAAGAAACTATAAATTTAAAAATATTTTGGCCATACATTTGGTATTGTGACGAGCATTCGACTAAGAATGTGAATGAATGTCGCTATTGTGAATAACACTCACTGTGATTGTTCAAAATTTTCATCAGCTGCGACTGAAAATACATAAATAAATGTTTCAGTATAATTTTTTTAAGATTTTAAGCGCAAGAATCATATAAAAAAAACTTTATTTTGTATTTAATTATTAAATTCAAAAAAATCAAATAATATTTTTACCAAAATAGAACATATCACAAAATTCATTAAAATCAAATACAGCTTAAAAAAATGTAATATGCCTCGTTTAACACCAGAGGCGCTGCAACACTGCATTATTAAAAACGTGCAAAAAAACCAGAGTTGTAAAAGAATGAAGCTTTCCTCTATCTCTTCCTTCACCACCTGTCTTCTCTATCACTATCCCTTTCCTAAAGAAGGTAACACCTAGTAATAGTAGTAGGCATTCATTGCCTGAGTGTTACTTCTCCTTAAAAAAAAAAAAAAAAAAAAATTAAATGAAAAATGCATTTATACAGAAAATAATATTGCTCAAAATAAGTTTCAAAAAGATTTTTGTTAAAAAAAATGCCGTCATCAGTTTTCTTTGCAGAATATAGAAAATTTGGTAATACTCGTAATATGAAATTGATACTCGGTACTTGAAGTTCGTACCATCGTAGATTGAAAATCGAATGCAATTCGTAATAAGCGTCTTAGTTTCACTGTTGCTTTCTTAAGAAGTTTTTCTTTTTTTGGTTTTAATTTTAATTTTTCATAAATTTTGTGTTTATTATCCATTTCTTTTTATACGGCAACAAAACTTAACGACCGCAACAAATTTTTGGAACATTTTAACGGCAAACGAGCGCCAAAGAAACTTAAAATTCAAGCACAAAAAGTACCAAAATTTATGTTGTACAAAATCCCATAAAAACTTACAATGAAAATAAAAAACAATAAAATCAGCAGAAAACCTTAACATTAACATCGTCACACCAGCATATATGTGAAGAAACAAAAATCAATAAAACAGTATTGAACTGTATTGTTTTTAAGTAGATTTCGAGAAAGAAAAAAAAACAAACATAAACATAAATTAAACTTAAACTTTTACTTTCAAATCTGCACTCCTTTTTTTACATTTTCTGGAAAAAAATAGAAGAAGAAAATCCTTAAAATAAAAAAACCAGTGAGTTTTAAAATGTTTTATGAAAAAAATTTTACATTTGGCCGGTGATTTTTCTATTTGCTGAACAGTTTTTTTTTTAATTTTTAATGTATTTTTTTTTTAATTCAATTTCTGTTGCAAGTTGTTAAACACGTAGTAAATTTTTATGTCTGGCAGCCAATAAACATAAAAATCGAGGGCTCAAAAGTTTATTCAATACGTAATCAATATATACATACATATATTTTTGTTGTTTTTTATTCAACTAATACGGAAAACTTTTTGAAAAAGTAAAAAAGTAAAAAACAACAAATGGAAAAAAGCAAGTGACATTTAAAATGTGTCATGTTTTTATCAATGTCCAATTGCTTTTAAATGCGAGCGAGTATCTCCACTGACTGTCGCCGCTTGTGTTTTCCTTTTCTTATTGCGTCTGGTTTGCTTTTTTTGTTTTTAATTTGAATCTCTCCTGTTGCAGATAATTAATGATCCTTCAAATTGCCTGTTTAGCAGGCAGTTAGTTGACTCGATAAATTAAATTTGTATTGCAAGAAATTCATTTTGGTTTAGTTTCATTTTCTTCTCTTTATCTCTTTCTTGCTTTGCTGCAAGCAAGAGAAAGATTTGAAAATGACATTTTTAATGATTTTTAATGTCATTTGATTTAATTTTATATATATTATGACTTTTGAAGCGAATTGCTTAAAATTGAACATTTTTGGCGACATTGCATTTCTGCTGTTGATTGTAATATCTAAAGTGATTGAAGTTGGTTTGCTGTGTTGTAATTAAAATAATGATTTACAACCATGAAATACAATAGACTTAATTTGACAGTTTTTTTTTCAACATATTTAAAACTGGCAAATTTACTAATGAAAAAAAAAATTATTTTCTGTGAGTGGCAGTATTTTAGAGTCGCATTGATTATTTAAATACTTCTAACAAGGAACTAGCGAAACAAAAGTGAAATTATTATTAAACATTCGAAAATGTTGTACTAAAGATTCTATTAATTAATAGCATAATGAATTAAACCCATTCACCGCATTAGGCTACACGAACACACGACTTGAAATGCCGCTGGCTGCATTTATCGCCTCGTAGCCAGTAGAACTGGGTCCAACTATTTCATTAGTGCATTTTTGCCACACACCTACACACAAAAAAGTAATTTGAATAATTTTGTAATTTCAATTAAAATATTTGTAATATCAATTAAAAAATTAATTAAACTTTCACCTATAAACAATTTGATAATATCAATTAAGTTTTTCCACTCAAATTAATTAATATAATTAAAAATTTAATTGAATCGATTAAATTCTTAATTGAAAACATTAACTGGTGAATACTTTTTTCTGTGTATGATCAAACCCATTTAAATTACATGGGTTTAATCATAGGTGTGTGGCAAAAATTAACGAATGAACGAGTTGAACCCAGCTCTAGTACCCAAGTACTTAATTCTTTTGGATACGACAGCAGCATCATCAGGGATATTATTTCTGTTAAATAATTTGAAGATTTGGCTTGTTTTTATGGTTAAGCAATTGTCTATATGCATCTCGTTCCCGCTTTTGGAACTCATAAGTAGACTTCAACCCAAAAAATTTTTGAATTTAGTTAACAAACTTCGTATGTTTATAGTAAGACTCTTAATACTATATATATTGAGAATCACAATATACAAACATAATAACTTTGAAAGCTTCAAACAAAAATCTTTACAAAACAAGCATCTATTTATATATTTGATGAGTTCCCAAAGCGGGAACGAAATGCATATAGACAATTGCTTAACCATAAAAACAAGCCAAATCTTCAAATTAAATAAATAGAGACTTTATGTCAAATAAATATACTTCGGTATTTCATATCTGTTAAATAATACGTATTCAATAATTTTAAGATATTATTCATTCAACATTTTGTATTATACTGGCAACACTGTATTTGCTCATTGTTGCCAAAGAAATGGAAATTAATTTAAGTAGTCCAACAACGACAAAATCAGCATAGACAACAACCTGCCGCCCTGTCTGTTGCCTTGCTGTCGTCAAAAGAATCATTCTCATATAAACATGTGTATTCTATCCATGACATTTTGAAGTCGGTAGCTTGCTGCGGTGAATGGGTTTAATGCATAAGGGCAAACATGGAGTTTGTTAATGAAGTAAAAACAGCGTTAGTAAATGCATTAATTTTTATTTTTACATGTGTATTATTTTTCGATCTTAGTTTTAATTTTTTTCGGCAGCTACATTTACATTTTTTTTTAATTTTTTAAATTTTAATACATAAAATTAATATTTTTAATATTTAAAATGAAAAATGTGTTGGAGGTGGACAAGTCCTTGTAATGATTGTAGTGAAATTTAACAATAATCCCAACTAGAGACACCACACGAACACCAATGCCAAGATTTCCAACACGTACGAAACACGCACGCGAAATTTGTTCAAAACACGAAACTGCACGTAATCACTCACGAAAACAAATTGAATACAAAAAAAGACATTTTTTTTTACATTCAAATAGATATGTACATAGTTTTGTTTAATTTCAGAACTTTAAGCTTAAGAGACCCCTGCACCATCAACAAATTTGATGGTTTTACGTGTTTGACGTTACAAAATATTAAATTTTTTCTTTACGGGAAATTCATGCATACATATTTTAACACCAACAATCGTTTCGTGTTTATCGTGTCAATTTTGCTCAATATGATACGACACGAACACGCACGAAAACAGATTTTCTGTCACGAACACTTCGTGTTGAGTCGTGCGTGTTTGTGTCACTAAAAAAAACACGACACGCGCCCATCTCTAATCCCACCTGCTTGATTCTATACACAGAAAATATAACCAAAATTCGTACAAATTCAATAAAAAATAAAAAAATGAAATAAAATACTCCAATTTCAAAGACTTGTTTTAAAAAAAATATCACAAATTTTTCTGTGCAAGTTATTAGAAAGTTTTGCTAAATTTTAAACTGAAATATTTTTTTTTCAAATAAAGGACATGTGGGAGATAGACAAATCCCTGCACTGATTATTAATGAAATTTAACCCAAAACTTAACAATAAAATTCTTCAAATAGTTACCAACTTACGCAATTGTAGGTATTATCGATTTTTTTTAAATTAAGTATATACGTCAGACAGCCAAAGTTTTGCCCTGATTGAAATGGAATGCCTTCATGCTTAATTGTAGAATAAGATTAAATGTATATCTGTATTGAGATTATAATTTTGTTTGAAATTATATTTTTTGAAATAAAGGATATATGGGAAGTAGTTATGTCCTTGAAACAATTGAAATGAAATTCTAGCAGAGACTTCAAGATTGTTGGTAGTAATCCTAATTGTAGCTGAAATTTATTTATTTTTTAATAAAGGATATATGAGAATGACATATCCTGGTTTAAATTTTCTTCAAACCTTAAGGACCTAAGTGTTTAAAATGCTGTAATAAATATATAAAATATATATTTACCGGCTTGCATAATTTTTAAAATTTATGTGCTGCATCTTAAAGCTGGAATAATTATTTATTTTTAAATAAAGGACATATGGGATTTAGGCAAGTCCCACAACTGGTGGCTATGGAATTCACCACAAAGCTTAATAATAAAGTTCTATAAATAGTTATAAATTTCCACTGCATACTGCTCATAATTGTAGGTAATATCGCACTTTTTTTTTTAAATTAAGGATATACGGCAGACAACCAAAGTTTTGCCCTGAGTGAAATGCTTAATGCTTAATTTGTAGAATAAGATAAATTATATATCTATATTGAGATTATAATTTTATAATTTTGTTTGAAATCCAATTTTTTGAAATAAAGGATATGTGGGAAGTAGTTATGTCCTTGCGAAAATTCAAATAAAATTCAGCAAGGACTTTAAAATCGTGTTTAGTAATCATTATTGTAGCTAAAATTAATTTTTTTTAATAAGGATATAGGTAAGTGACATATACTTGTTGCAATTTTCTTTAAACTTAAAAAAGTTGTTTTTGTTTTACAAACATTTCAGACATTTTCATAATTTTTGACATTTGTATGCCAAACAAAAACAATTTTTTAATATTTCTTTTAAAAAATTTTTTTCTCTATAGAACTCATTACTTGAGAAAGCATTTATACAAGTGCTTCCTAAAAGCTCTCTTGACTTTGGTATGGAACACCATCCCACTAAACTTCAGTATGTATACGAGGTCTGATTAAAAAATAACCGTTTTTTTCAAATTTCGTGAGTTACGTATGTTCGATTTTCGCATTTTTTTTTTCTGTTATATATGTTGGCAATATCAGCCATTTTGGATTGTCAGTTTGTTTTTGATAGATAAAAAGGTTGGTCGTGTTTTGGTGTGCTCTTCGATTGTTTTACTAAATTTTGAGCAAAAACAACGTCGCATGTACATCGCTCAGGAGCTCAAAAAGGTCACAACTGGTGACGAATCGTGGGTGTATGACTATGACATTGAAACCAAAGCCCAATCATCCCAATGGAAGCGTCCAGAAGAGCCAAGACCGAAAAAAGCACGTCAAGTTCGGTCAAATGTGAAGGTTTTGCTTACTGTTTTCTTCGACTGCAATGGCGTGGTGCATCATGAATTCTTGCCACAAGGTCGTACGGTCAATAAGGAATACTACCTTGAAGTTATGCGCCGTTATGCGCGAAGCAATTCGTCAGAAACGCACAGAATTGTGGAAAAAACAATCATGAATTTTGCACCATGATAACGCACCAGCTCACACATCGATGCTTGTGCGTGAGTTTTTGGCCAAAAACAAAACCGTTATCATGCCTCAACCACCGTATTCACCGGACTTGGCCCCCGCTGACTTTTTCCTCTTCCCAAAACTGAAGACACCGATAAAAGGAAAGCGTTTTGCTACGATTAATAACGATTATTTTTTGAACAGACCTCGTACTTTCCAAATAAGCTTCTTATTTGGCTACATGGAAACGGAACACTGTGCGCTTGTCATAGAAAACAGCAATTTTAAATTCCAAATTAAAAAAATAAGCATAAATAAAAGAAAATTATAAATTTATTAGAATTGCTAATTTCCATAGTTTATTTTAAAAAATATTTCCCATGTAAATGCAGCAGCATTTAGAAAATTTTTTATGCATCATACTCCGTTTATAAAGCTCATTTACCTCAATTAGTCATTTCCATTACATCATTTTCAGTAGGAAACAATTAGGGGAAAAAAAAACTCCATCATAAATATAAATGTTTTAAAAACATTATTTACTATCTTGAATTTTGTCACACATTATAATGATGATATATACAAAAATAACTACTGACGAGGATGACGTGATGATGATGATGATGACAAACTTAAGGTGGCGTTGACAATAAAATTTTATTTAAGTAAAATTTCCTCACCTCCTGTGACTTTGGTATTGGAAAGCATAAAGTTGACACCTGTAATGGTAAAAAAAAAATCATTATAAAAAAGTGATGGTAATCTTGCTGATGATGATGTTGTTGCTGATGATGTCGGTGTTGTCGACAATGTTGGGTTTGTGAGGTGCGAAAATGCATTTTTTTTCTTCAGTAGATAATCATGCAACTTAACTAAGCAATATATTCTATTGTTGCCGTAATAAGTAGCAATTTTCCACTATATTACACACAAATTCACTTACGACGACTGCTACCCATTATTATACCACTAACTCTATTAATAAGACAAGCCAAAACGACTCCCAACATACGATGAGTTGACTCAACTAAAACTACACATTCTACAAGCAGACAGAGACAGACAGACAGACAGACCGACAGACAGATAAAAAGAAGGTGCAACTTGTTTTTAAATGACATTTTGAAAAATGTCACTTTTGAAAGAGTTACGAAAATTATGAGTATAATTATATTTTTTTTCTGAATACCGCTCACTACTTACGTACTTACGATTAAGGTTACAACACACTATACAATTGTACTTGCACCTCAAGAGTTGTACCAACAAATACGTTGGCGGTGGTTGTTGGTTGGTTTTTAGATTTCTGTCTGTCTGGCTTAAGTAGTCTATTGCTTACAATTAATTTATTTGTTAAATAATTTAATAATTAATGATGGCTGTTTAAAAGTAGGAAAAATTTATTAATTCATGAAAAATTGTGCTTGAAGGAAATATTTTCAAATTAAATTTGTGCTGTAAAGGTGGCAATGGAGGAAATTGTTAATAATAAATTGAAAATTGTAAAAAAGTTAAAGTGAGATTATTAATAATAAAAATGAGTGCTAACATTAAGAGTTGTAATACATGGTTATTTAGACTTGGGTCGAACTCGTTCATTTTTGCCACAAACCCATGTAATTTAAATGGGTTTGATCATTGGTTTGTGGCAAAAATGAACAAGCCTAATGGTTATCTGTTCAGTGGTTTCAAAACGGCCGGCCTGGCAAGGCTGTCAGCTGTTAAATATCGTGTCAGTTGAAGTGTCATTTATTTAGTGAAGGGTTTATCATTTAACAAACGAGCAACGGGTAAAAATAATTAAAACTTACTAAAAAAAAAAAAAAGTGGTGGTTCAAAATTGTTGGCCACTTTTCGAGCATTACGGGGTGATAATTGTCGTCATAATCTTCCTGCGACTTCACAAGGAATTGGCAAGATTATCTTTAAAGAAATTTAAAGAGACTAAAAGCGCTAGAGAGTGTTCAGGCCTGCGCATCATTGCAATGTGTCTACTGCCGAAAACATCGCTTCTGTTGGTGAAAGTATGGCGGATAATCCAATTTTGTCGATTACACGACGTTCTCAGCAATTGACCATGTCTTACGGTCTATTTTGCATTAGGATTTGTACCTTCATTCATATAAAGTCCAACTCGTGCATCAATTAAATCAGGCTGTCCAATAAATAAAATCCCTTTTCTACCCTTCAACATAAACGCTCCGAGCATTTTAAATGTTTAATTTTTTTATTTAATATATGATGAACAGCTGACTTTGACGTTCAAGTATTTTACTACAGCTTTTCCATTTGTAATTCAGAAAGCGTGAATTGTAACTTAGATTTATCAATTTCAACTCATTAAGCGCCAATTCTAGTTTAGAAACTGTCAATTGTAATTCAGAAACCGTCAATTGTAATTCAGAAAATAATGAATACCCACCCATATTCCAAAATATCAATTTATTTTTTAGTAAATCGCGCGATTGTGTAGGATAGTGTATCACGGGCCTAAGCAGCAACGAAATGCATACAGACGGTGGTTAACCAAAAAAAAAAAAAAGAAAAAAATCGTAATACGAGGACGGATCAATAAGTCCGTGACTTTTTAAATGAAACACAGTTTTTTTTTTGCAAAACAAAAATTTATTTTTCAACATAATCTACTTTCAACTCAATACACTTAGTAAAACGTTTCTCCAGTTTTTGTATCCCTTCCAAAAAATAGAATTTTTCGAGGTCCTTAAAATAGGCATTTGTTTGGTCAATAATTTCATCGTTGGAGAAAAATCTCAGCCATTTCTTTAGGTTTGCAAATAGGAAGTAGTCGCTAGGGGCTAAATCGGGAGAATATGGCGGATGAGGTCCCAATTCGTAGCCCAATTCATACAGTTTTGCCATTGAGACTGCACACGTGTGCACACGTGCATTATCTTGATGATCCTTGGCCATATGGGATCGTTTTCTTTTTCAATCCTCATTAAATCGGTTGGCATAATATTCGCCGTTTATTTTTTCCCCCTTTTGAGGGTAATCGAGCTAGATTATCCCGCGAGCATCCCAAAAAACTGTTGCCATCATCTTATTGGCCGACAAACTTACCTTGACCTTGTTCGGAGCAGGTTCACCCGCAGAAACCCATTGTTTAGACTGCTGCTTGGCCTCCGAAGTACAGTAATGGATCCATGTTACATCTACAGTTACAAAACGCCGCAAAAACTCATTCGGATTGCGGTTAAACAACTCCAAACAATCCTTTGAAGTTGTCACACGTTTACGTTTATGGTCAATTGAGAGCAAACGCGGCACACATCTTCTAGACGACTTTCTTAAACCCAGCTGATCACTTAAAATCGAAACTACATTGCCATATGAAATGCCTGTGGCATCAACAATCTCACGCACTTTTACTTTTCCATCGGCCAACACCATATCGTGGATTTTTTTTGACATTTTTGGGTGTACTGACCTCAATAGGCTGTCCAGAACGTTCAGCGTCATTTGTACTTGTGGGACCACAACGAAAGTCAGTAAACCACTTTTTTACCATTGAAATCGATGGTGCAGAGTCCCTATAGTATTTATCGAGCTTTTCCTTGGTTTGATTGACGGTTTTTTTTTTTGCAAAAAATAATGTTTATGAGCACTCGAAATTCACTTTTTTCCATTTTTAGAAAAATAGACGAGGTTGTATGTTTTGAACAGCTGTTAAACGCAAAGTAAATTTGACAGTAGTCTATTAACAGGTGGTACTTGATAGGAACAGTGTTGCATTTCATATAACTACGAGGGAAGTTCGAAAAGTCACGGACTTATTGATTCCTCGTAGAAAATCGCTTTAAAAAAATATTTTGCTGCCTTTGATTTGTGTACTTGAAAATGAAATCAACGTTTAGCCGCCAAGTTTTCTTTGAATTGCAAGTATCTTTTGAAAAAAGAACAACTTGTAAGTATGTGTTTCGCAATTTCTTTAACACTTAAAGTTCATTGAGTTTGCAGTACTTCTTAGTATGTAAATTGTGATTTGAAAGTACAAAATCATTGCATATGTTTCTTTCCCTTCATTTGCAATGGAACATTATTACAATCCCGTCATGTCTCGAAGAAATCAAAAAGATAAACAACATTTATACGGCTTCACTCGAATTTAATTTAAATTATTGTTGTTCACTGCTTTTATATTTTCCTTCCCCCCCCCCCCATTTGATTTTGCTAATTATGCAACAAAGCAACAACAGCAGGAAAAGCAACAATAACAAGCAGAGAAATAAATACTTTCCCTTTAGTTGATACATATTAAAACAATTCTGCCGATTAATTTAGTCTAATAATAATGGTATTGAATGTTTGTGTTAAATTGAATGAAAAGTTAAAAAAATAAAGTTTTAAATTTTCCCTGGTTATTTGATGGACAGCCGATTGATTGACTGTTGGAATGGGCAGCAAACACCGCAAAATCATTGTGTGACTGAAAATATATATAAAAAAAAACTTCCTTGTTTTAAAGCGTTTAATGTCTTTTGTAATATTATTCATTCCTTGAGTTAAAAAAGTTGTACTCGTATGTATATTTTTGTTTGGTAATGGTGTTCGATTACAATAGTTTAATACAATTCAATTTTTAATTTACCCAAGTACTCACTCAATATTCCTATTGATATAGATTTTATAGAAAAATTTAATTTTGTATAAGAAGTGTTAGTTATTTATTTGATTACTTAATGACATCAATTATATGAAACTTGTTAATTTTATATGCAATTGGGGCTTGAAAAAAAGGTATTGGTATCGTGCTTCAGACGACGAATTTACGCAACGAATTCGTATCGTGGACGTGGACGAAATTCATCGTTCGTCCCAGTTGTGTTCCAAGCATATATTCTTGCTGTTTTTTTTTCGTATAGAAATATCGAATGCCAAAAAACCGATTTTTGCAATAGAAAACCTGTTGATAAAGCCGAGATTTTACTGGAATAGTTTTGAATGTAATTATTTTTAGACCCGGTTCTTATTCGGTTTGACAAACTGGTTTGAAAACCGGGTATTGAACCGTTAAGATCGCTTCAGATGAATTTTTTATAGTTCTTATAGAAAAGTTTTTTTTTTTGCACGCGCCGCGAACCAGTGCCAGTGCAATAAATCCGGTTCAAACTCGGTTTGCATTTAATGTGTTTTTTCTCATGCAAATTTTTTTAATGCCAAAGAAATCATTTTTTGATAAGAAAATCATACCTAAGGTCCTCAGTGTTCTAATCGGTCTATACAATTGGATTTTTCTAAATTTTTTATGGGAAAATTTCGAGTACCCAACAACTGGTGTTTGTTTTATAGATTCGTTTTTAATTGACAATAAAGCCGGGATTTGAGTGAAAAAAGTCTTAGATGTAAATTTTTTATTAAAAACCCGGTTTTTGATTCGGTTACATTTTTTATTAAAAACCCGGTTTTTGATTCGGTTTGTTAAAACCGGTTAACAAAAAACCGTGTCTTGAACCGTTAAGTTCGTTTAAGATGAATTCTTCAAAAGCAAAGTAGAATATTTCTTGTCACTCGCTAAGCGGTGCCAGAGCCATAAATCCGGTTCATACTCGGTTTGCATTTAATGTGCTTTTCTCATGTAGATTTTTTTAATGCCAAAGCAATAACTTTTGATAATAAAATCAGCCCTAAGATCTCAAAAATCTAATCGGTATATATGTAAAATTTGTACAAAAAAAAACCTGATTTTTGTTATAGAAAACCGAAGTAAGGGCTGTGCATTGGATGGGAATTTTAACCGGTTTAAAAGCGAAAATTAAAATCAAATAAAAACTTTTTATAAAAGAGAAACAGCAATGTGAACTCACTTTTCCCTGTTACTTTAATGCTTATAAAACTTGTTACGCTAAAATTATTTCAGTTTTAGTTAAACAAGTGTTTTAATCCACATAAAATGAAGCAGGTCAACCATTTCCAAGTATATAATTTGGTCAAATTAGAAATTTCGTTTACCATTTAAACCAATTACAAGTAATTTCTTTAAAATTGTTTCTAAACTTCTAACATTTAACAACAACAGCAAACGATTCTCTAAACAATTTACAATTATTCTTGCAATTGTGATGAAAAGAAAAAGTAGGTAGAAAAAATCAGGGTTACTAAGTTTTCATCTCAAATTGCCCTTAAGTTAAATAATGAGTGTTTAAAGTTGCCCCTTTTTTAAGCTATTCCATGGCTGCACTGTATAACTGCTGCTGTAAAATAAAAAGTGTTTTAAATTACTTTTAATATTTGAAAAAAAATAAAAATACTCTAATGATTGATCGATTGCCGTCTATTGCTAATCATGCAAAAATCTTACATTCTACAAAAAAAAAATAAAAAATAATAATAATATGCAAAACAGCAAAAAACGGATTTTGCACGATCTACCTTTTACTGGCTGACACATTAAACACAAATCAGTTTATTTAAATCTGTTTGCAAAGCTGTAAACTGATTTTTTGTATGTAGTATGTATATGAATTTCCTTATGGGCATTTTCATGCAACACTTGCATTTGACTCTAAATTGCTACACAAATGTCTGGGATGAAAATGCTGCTGAACGAGGTGCACAAAGTCGTCGTCTCATAGTGTTGTCATTAAGATCAATCATGAACTGCTTTGCATTATTGAAGTTTATTGCTTTCGGTTTTTTTTTTTTTTTTTTTTTTTTTTTTTTTTTGTAAAGTGATAAAGTTTTCTCTCCCATTCCCGCTCAATTTGTAATTAAATAGTTTCTTGATTCTTGACACAAATTATACCCCGTTTTTGCTATATTTCCTACAGCCATCACGTAAAATCAATTTTAGAATTTTTCCATCAATACGAGTATTTATTTGAAATTATAATGATTGTTTAGCTAAGTGGCATATGGATATGCGGCCTTGCCGAATTGTGTTGTGATATTTTGTAAGCACTTTTTGCTAAATATCAAATTGTTTAAGTTATCAATTTTTCAAATGTTTACAAGTGTGCAAATTATAGAGTTGCATGAACAATTCCATCCATGAAACTACTGAAATGTTTGTTTTCTAAAGCCCAACTTCGAATAAATATGTTAATACTGAACAAACTGTTGCTTTTATCATACTGTGAGTGAAAACATTTCGCTTCATACTGTTAACACAAAGAGATTGTTTATTGAAACGACTTTTGCTTCATGCTGCTTTCTCTCATCTCATCTTTTGTTATTAATACGCAATAGCAATGTTGCCAATATAGTGAAATCATGGAATTTTTTGTATGCGTCGCACATGTGTAATAGCCCAGCAAAAAATTTCAGAAAATATAATCGGGTTTGGAATTAAGCATTTTTGGTGGAAGCTCTTCCCTACTGGATACCAACTTAATGATTTTAACAAGGCGTGAGACTAAAATAATCGATTCTTGAGAACTTCTTACATTTTTTATTTGGCAACATATTCACGTAAAAGTGACCCGAAATAATAATTTTTTTCATTAGTAATCAGGTACCATCGACCAAATAAGAGGAGTTATATAAATTTTAAGGGTGCATCTGTGTCAGCCTGCGCATTCGCAGAACCAAAACGTTTGTACCAATTTCCATTTAGTTTGTTATTGTTTGAGAGGTGACTTTATCGAGAGTGTTGTGAGCAATATTTGAAGAAAATCGATCCAGCAGTTTGGAAGTTATAAATTTTTTAATTAATTTTATGATTATATTTAAAATTTTATGTACGAACTCTTTATATAGATAAGAACTTAAACCAGTTCATAATAGTTTATTAGTTGTGTGACAAAAATTAAATAAAACACAACAAAAGTACTCGTTTCCTCGTTTCCAAGCGAAAATAACTATTTGTATACTTCCAAGCAAAAATATAACTAAAAATTATTTTTGAAATTAATATTTGTAATAAAACTCAAAAAATTTGATTATCACGAAAGCGAAAGATAGTATAAAATTAAATACTTTTATCTAAATTAAATATTTTACCGAAGTTGCAGATCACTCCCACTAATTAAAACTGAATTTAATTTAGAGCTCGTTAAAAAATTTTAACTTCCTTTTCTAATCGCTTTTCCTACAACTGGCAACACTGATCTTTAAAAGCATATTGTTTTTGCATGAACTTAATCGAGATTTACTCAACACATGTTCTGTTTCACATTTGTAAGTTTCACAGTTATTCATCTGCATGAAATAGAAATGAAACGAATAAAAAAATTATAGCGAAAGTTTCATGAACATCATTATTTAGTTTCATGCATATGTTTAGTGCAAATGCAGTCATAGTTTGAATAGATTTGGATATTTCGTTGGCACTTGGAAGCAGCGTTACCGTTTGTGCGACTAAAGTGGCAATTTTACACTTTTTTGAAGCCTTGCCACTTTTATTGCCACTTTTTCAAAAATCCCCTTTTTTGCCACTTTTTTTTATAACTAAATACTTTATAATTTAACAATAGTTTCGGCTTGAGGTCATCGGTGCGAAATGAAAATCCAAACATTCCAAAAGTCTGCTATACGTTAAATTATCTAAGTACTTAATATATTTACATAAATATTTACATATGTATATGAATTTGCTTCTATGTATCTTGTAGAGAATTGTTGTTTAGTTTTAATGTTAATTATTATTATATTTTATTTTATTATTTTACCGCTTTATAAATGAACTGATTGTTTTCTGTTATGTTTTTGTTAATTTTTACTAAATTCCAATGTTTTGTTGAAAATAAATGCCTTTATGAAAACGTTGCGACTTTTTTTTCAAAATCCCCTTTTATGTGCCACTTTTTTATTTTAAATCCCCTTTTTGTGCCACTTTTTGAAATTTCTCAACGGTAACGCTGCTTGGAAGTAGTGAAATGTCAATTCAGTTACTGAATAAATTCGAAATTTAACTTGTGGTTGGCTATAAATTTCGGACTTACTTTCGCATTACTACCAAGCGATACAAAAAAATGTGATTGCCCGCATTAGTAAGTTTAAAAAATTAAAAGAAAAACCTTAACGTCAAGTTATTGTTATAAACAGTTAAAGCTTTTCCAATGTGATTTTTGGCATGTTGTACATAATTTACCCAAAAAAAATATATATATATGTGACCTGCTCCACGAAAAGGGATCTCTGCGCCGAAAAAAATTTTTTTTACTTTTTTTTTATTCTTTCTTTCTTTCGCCTTTAAAAAGAGCGTTTTTCTCAATAACTTCTTTTCGGCGCTGAGGTCCCTTTTCGTGCAGCAGTACGATTTTATAACTCCATTATAGCGCGATAGCAACCCGCTTGCTTGTCATAATATTTTTACTTAGGCCCAATAATTGAGTTCTCAATTATATGTCATTTAGCTAATTGCCACTTAAATTTAAGTTGCACTTAAATGCAGTTTCATTTTTTCAGTCATAAAAATAAATGCTCACTTAAATACTATGAAAGTATGGTAGCACTGTGAAATGTCGATAGTTCTAAAAGAAGCCAGATGTTTAATGTAAATAAAAAAGTTAGGTTATCAACATGTAGAAAGTTAAAATTGCATAAAAAGACCATCCGAAAGCATTTTTCTATTTATTTATCCCATGATATGAAACTATTTACTGTATATGTTATATTTTTATGAAAATTAAACGAATTTTTTTTTAATACGACCACATGATGTTCATGTACATGTTTTCAATAAACACACACAAACATAAAAACATATGTTATTATGCTTGAAAAACTTAATTAGAACTTATATACGCAAGGTTGGGCATTTAAGTATTATTTAAATGTGTCTCAACTTTGCACTGATAAATAACATATAATTGATCAGTCAATTATTGGGCCTTAATTTATTAACATCGACACCACATGTCATTTAAAGCAAGGCAATCAGTTTATTGCTCTTATTGAAATAAATCTTTGTAATTAATTTTAAGATAAAACTAAAACAAACTTGTATCAACATAAAAACTAACTAGCATTTAAATTAACTATTTTTAAAATATATTACATATATAAAAAAAATAATTAAAAACACTTTTCTCCACGCAGATTTTCTACGAAACATTTTCATTTGAAACATTTACTTCTTCATACGTTTCGTTAACCTCTATTTTATTCTTTAGTTGGATTTATTTATTTTTTTCTGAACTCATTTGAAAATTTATTTATTGTCGTCTTTTTCTTTCTTTAGTTGGCATTTTTATTTTCGAGTTTGTCTTAATCTTTAGCACGTTTTTATGTAACACGATTTAAAAAAAAAAAAAGTTAAGCTGATAATCGTATTTTATGAATATTTGAAAGTCTTTCCTTAAGTTTTTTTTTTCGTTTCATCACTTAAGTTTAAAGTCTTTGATGTGACATGTAATCACGTTGTAAAACATTTTAAAACAGAAAAAAATTTATGTTGTTTCTATGTTTATCTTTTTGTTACTCTACATCCTGCAGAGAACGAGAATTTTTCATACAAAAAATTATTTTTTGTTTATTACCAAAACTATTGCCAACCATATGAGAATGTGTAACTGAATTGAGTCTCAATTTTTTCAATAATTTATTTTTATTTATTTTTTTATGGTGAAACACTTCAATATTTGAAAAAAGATTGTAACCAAATGATTTTTCGGAAACAAAATCAAAAAAAAAAAAAACCCGGCTATGTCACTTAGTAGCGTAACGTGACAAAAAGTGGATTTTTTTTATGGAAATTATTTTAAATTAAAAATAAATATAAAAAGCTTTCAATCTCAAGCCTTCTCTATACCTACTACAGTAGTCTCCGCTTAACTGAATTAATTTAACCGCTTATTTAATATAAAAAGCGTACAATTGCCTTCATGCATTAATTGGCAGAGTATCACATTTCTTTATAATCTGTGATACATAAAATAAACTTTTTAAATATCTTAAATTAGTTTATAGAATATAGAATTCCTTAAAGCTTTCAAGCTGTCTCTAAAACTATTACAGTAGTTCCCGCTTAAGCGAACTCTGGTTAATTGATATAATTAATTAATTAACAGAGTAGCGCGTTCAAGATTTACCCGGTTAATTTTTCAAACCATGAATATTTTGAAAAATCATTTAAACGCAAATTAGTGTATATACTTATGAATTTGCCTTAAAATCTTTCGGCGAATTAAACTAAAATGTCTGGTAAAGAAAGTATTTGGCAAAAACAAGTTTTATTTCTAAACGTAAAACATTCTATTTCATGTTGTCATTATGTTTGAATAAGAAGACGTTCATCCAACAACTGCAGCAGTTGCAACAAATTCAGCAAGTAGGCAGTAAATAGTTGTTTTGAGCGTAAGTGAGCAACTTCACAACTTCGTGCGAATGTTTTGCAAACACATGTGTGTATCGCATGTATGTGGAATGAAACAATGCGTCGTGCACGCATTTTGTCAACTTCATGTTATTTTACTTTTCTTAGCAAGAGAGCAACTCTTGCTTAAAGATGTTTAAAACCAACTCAAAGTGAATATCATCGATGTGAAATATTTGAATGTGTGTTTGCGTGTGTGTTGGTTGGTTGCCACAACGAAACCATCCCATTGAAGCCAGTCAAGTTCAACAAGGCAACCAACATTTATTTTATTTTCGGAAAACTGCATAATAATGTCATAAATTATTACAACATTAAAAACAAACAAACTGGAGAAATGAAAAATTTTAGTCAACCCTGTTGCTGCGTTGTTGCTTTGCTGCATGCAGCAATGCCGGTTAAAAAAGCGCTAGTCCATTTCCATTACATACTCTCAGGTCATTGGACTTGAAAACCATAAAAATGGACAACAACGACAATGAAAACAGTAAGACTTTTTTTAGTTTTATTGGCCGGCGAAGGGGGAAAAAAGAATAACTGAAAATAAAATGTGTTAAATTTGATGACATAAAACACGTTCTTGCAACAAGTTCTTGGTCAATATTAAAAATAAAGTGTTAGTATTAGATAATTCTGTTTATTATTTTCTTTGTCTGCCAGCTGTCTCTGTTGGACTGGTTGACTGTCACTTTGTCTAAACTAAATTTTGAAGTAGGCACAGATGTTGATGTTGAGATAAAATTTTAAAGTAATTGAAACAGATTTTTTAGTTTGTTTTTTATCAAAGTTTGTTTGAAAAGATAATCAAATAATGTTTATTTTGGAAAAAATTTGGTTAATAGTTCTGTCTTTCTTGAATTCTAAATGTACACATTTTTAATATTATTGTGTAATAATTATTGTACAATAAAATTGCCAATATGTATAATAGGTTTATGGCACAATATGTTGGATTCAATCAAAAGTTTTTGATTTACATATATTGCCCAACAAGAAATATTTTGTAATGTGATGACAACATTGTACCATAATTATTTCCAGGTACATCACTCAACATTATTTTTCCATTTTTTTAAATTACTTAATTACAAATTATTTATTTCTTTATTTAGTATTTAACACGAAAAATCAATTTTAAAATTTCTTAAACGCACATGTGTCTGTGTCTTTTATTTACTTTTGCAGATATATATTATATATCGCTCATTTACTCAGAGAACGTTATAACTCAAAAAGTTAAATTTTTGAGTTAGTGATGCAGAATTAATCCTGATATCGTTGTTCATATTGTGTAAAAATTTCATACAAATATCTTGTTTACTAAACTCTTGAGAAAAAAATAAAATTATAAAATTTTCGTTTTCCATTATGTTGTGTGTAAATTGAAAACTTCAAATTCGTTTCCTGCAAACTGTTTTTTTTATTTTTATTTATGACGTTGCTTGGGTATATGAGCGATATGTATTGTAAGAACAATTGCGCTATATATTTTTTTAATATTGTACAATTTATTGATTAGTGTGGAACAAAACGACTATAATAATAGCAATATTATACTCAATAATATTGCGTAGTCTATGGCTAACTTAATGTAATATTGCATGAAATTTTGGCTGCATAAAATAACGCCCAAATCAAATACCCCTAAAAACGTCAAATAAATCCAAAAATTTTTCATAAATTTTGAAAAGTTATTACATGATGAATTAACCTTCAAAATTTTGGAATTTATTTAATATATTTTTTTTGAAAGTTATTTCGTCGGGGAATAAATTTGGGACTTGTGTCGCTCTTCGAAAAATTTATTAAATTTATTGATTTTCATAACGAAATGTTATTTATATATTTGGGAGTTCAAGGCCGGTTTCGCTTTTTACCCGACTGCGCGATGCAAAGAAGGGTATTGTGTTCCTTTGCGGCCTTATATAAACCGAACGCATGGACCGATTTTAATGATTCTTACGTCAATAGATTTGTCTTAATCCCGGCAGACTTTATTCTGTTTCATCATTAAAGTCTGCAACTTCAGGAAAATCGCTCCCAAATTAATAAAGCCCATAATAACATCGTTGGCAGTAACTTCAAATGCTCTCTAATTTTTGTTTTATTTTCTTTTGTGCTTATTTTTCTTTGTAGTTTTGTTTACAAAATGTATGAAATTTATTGAAAGTATGGTAACCAGTGATGCCATTAGGATACGAAAGATACATTTTTTGTATGTTTTGATGACTTCAGGTACCATGTGTAATCCCGACATTTTTCGTATCTTTTGAATCTGCACGCAAAATGTACAGAAAATATGAAAAAAAATTTTTTACGAAATATGAACATCTTTTTTTATTTTCTGGAAATTTATATGAACTTTTTAATATAATCGCCTTAGTATAAAGGTAAAGGTCCATAGCTCGCTTTTTGCGCGTTACGCTTTCTATGCATCTGTCAAAAAAGTAGAATCAATGTAATAGTATGTGACAAGTTACATTGCAAAAAGCGCAGAACGCGTAGGCTCGTTCAAAGCAAAAAGTAGGTCTACTTTCTACTTTTGTACGCGTTACAAGCACCATGAAAGAAAGTCAGCTGTTCTTGAATGCTAACGATGTTAAATAATACTTTATTTCTTACGTTATCGATAAATATTATTTTGCCGTGGATAATGTTTTTCTTTTTTTTCAATAAAAAACATTTCTTATTAAAAAAAAACTTGTTTAATAAAATATGTGAATATTTTCATTAATGCGATGTATTTTAATTAACTTTTCACCACACTTTTCTCAGTAACAAATTTTGCATATTAGTTATCGATTACTTTTACGACTAGCTCCACAAATTCTTTTAAAAACTCGATTTCACTCTCCATTTTTTCTTTATAAGTATTTATAAACAAACGCACACAGCTGATCAAAACAAAAATAAAATGGCGCATGAAAAGCAGTGCATGTAACTCAACGCGAACAAAGTATAGAATGAAACAAGAGGATGAAACGCGTGTAAAGCATAACGCGCAAAAAGCGAGCTATGAACCTCTACCTTAAGCGCTTTAACTCGTATATTAATTTTTACAAAAATGAATTTGTTTTGATAACAAATTGCTTGCTGTATTTTTAAAAATTAACATTCCCAATATATATGACTTAAATAATTATAAAAATGAATTTATATCATATAATTTTCTTTACAATATTCATCAAATATGAAATAATGTTATGTTAATAAATGTTAAACGTTAAAAATGGGCTTTAAAACTTTTTATAAAATGTATCTTTTTGGGAACAAATGTATCTTTTTGGAAACTAAAATGTATCTTTCTCGAAATTTCACTGCCAACACTGATGGTAACATTTTTGAGAGAATATTTATTTATATGTGAGATCATGACGAAAAACTCTCTCAAAATAAAATAGATTCTATCTCACGACTGCTTTCTGCGGCTGCTTTTTTGTGTCAATTTGTATGGAAAATGTGTTTATGCCGGTATTCTGTTTAATCATTTTTATTATTATGTCGCTTAAGCTTTTTTTTTGACGGTTATGGCACGATATACATATTTCAGAGCCATAAATTATAACGAAGCAACTGAAAATTTAATATATAAAATTTTTTTCTTAACTTGAGAATATTAACAATTTAGGAATGAATAATTAAGCAGCTAAAAGGAAATATATTTTATTTTTAAATGGAAATTGTCCTTCTATGAAAACAATTAATTATACTTAAGATTAGCAGAAATTCTTTGTATATAATAAATAAAAGAAAATTTCATAACTTTTTTATGTCTCGGTATATTTTTTTTTATTGTTTAATGTCTGTGTTTTCACAAGAAAAAGAAAGAATAACAATTTTAATGCTCGAGCGGTCTATATTTATGTTTTTTTTTTATGTTTGTTTGAACATCTTTGCGAAGAGTGATTTCATAAGTGTTGACGCTTAGTAATCTGTACTAATTCCATGAGTACCAACGGAAACTGCCAACATTTTTGTTGGCCAACATATTTGGGACTACAAAAATTGTTTGTTGTTCTAGCAGTTGTGACATACCGCTTTCAAATGTGGAAAAAATAAATCATTTTGTTGTTGAATCATTTTTTAGCTTAGGAATCGATAATACATCTTGGTATGTATAATTTAGAAATATGTATTAATTAGACTTTTCAATAATTTATGGGGAAGATTTCGAATAATAAGACCTAACGAGAAATAGTCAGCACATTGTCATGTACAACAGCCGATTATTGGAAAAACGTAGATCAGATAAAAAGTAGGCTCTCGTTACCAGTAATATTTAAATATATTTACACAGCTACACACATGTAAAGAGGGACACCAAGATAATTCTGATGTTGCTATGTTGGGAACCCAAAATACAGGACTTGGTTAAATTTGGAAACTTCCATTTAATATTTTTTATTTTATTAAAGAAATATAAAAAAGTTAAACCATATCAGCAATTCAATCATTTTAATAAAAACAATATAAAATTAGACATTTCATATTTCAACTGCCTAAAGCGAAGCTTACGCTCAAAGTGGGACACTACAATTTCCATATTTGTATTTAGTGTTGAATACATTTCCAGTACTTGGTCGACTTTCCCATCGCTTGACATCATAACTTGAAGACGTCGTGTTATACGTTTAAGCAAATTTTTCATAATTCGGGTTCAATACTATACCATTCTTCTGTTACGATTTCTTTAGTGCGTCAAAACCTTTGGCCCATCGTGTGGCAGCCATTTTTTTCAAGTCTGCCCCAAACACCATGGTATTTCAGAACAACACTAACTTAAAACAAATTTTGTTTCATTATCAAGTCATGATAAAAATATACCAGCTCTTCCATTTTAGGCAAATAAAAGTAACAGAGGCTCAATCAAGGGTGGCGTTGTCTGAAGTAGTTAGCACGTTGACTACAAAAACGAAGATCCTGGGTTCGAACCCGGTATCAGACAGTCATCAAATAACAACACCACGCATTTTTCTGATGTACATTAGTGTCCCTTTGCATCAGTTGTTGTAGGAAAGTTCATGTGATGAAGGCATAGTCACTGGTCACTGAATTATACCGACTTCAGCAGATACTAATCCCAATGTAACATCAGAGCGCCCTCCTTCGTTCTGTAGCAGAATCATCGGCGAAGTAAAATAACTAATAAAATGGCTACTAATCACAGCTTCAAAAATTTAATACGCCTCATTTAACACCAGAGGCTCTGCAACACTGCATTATTAAAAAAACGTGCAAAAGCAGAGTTGTAAAAGAATGAAGCTTTCCTCTATTTCTTCTTTCACCATCTGTCTTCTCTATCACTATCCCTTTCCTAGTAATAGTAGTAGGCATTCATTGCCTGAGTGTTACTTCTCTTTAAAAAAAAAAAAAAAAAATCATCATCATCAACATCAATCAACGGATGCAGCAGCGATATTTTCCTCTGTTCACACTCTACGTACTCGTATGCGTGTTGGTGGTTTAATGTTCAATAATGTAATTTTGGTGAGAAATTTAGTCACAAGATACCGAATAGCCGCCTCAGAAGGTCGCCCAAACTGATCATAAAATGAAAGAAGTTTACGGATGCACTTTCCTAACCGATAATAAAATATAATGATCTGCAAGCGTTTTGTTCGTCTTATAAGTCGATTCATTGTTAAATTGTAGATTAAACTGAATATTTAACAGTAACATGATACATGAAAACAGCTGAGTTGCCCATCACAGTGTTGCCGAAAAGAAACTTGCTAAAAATCGCCCTTTACTTTGTGAATAGTTCACTTTATAATGTGGCCATATGATTGTGCGTGTGTATGAGAGCAAAGAGTTCAGGCTGGTACTCTGTTGAAAGTTGTGAAAATTTTCAGCACCATTGAATATTTCGCGTGAAAAATTTGACATGTACTAAATGTAGCCCAACTCGCGGTTTTTTTTATAAATTTCTTGCTTTTATTGCTTGAAAGTATGCAACATTGTTAAAATTCCGTGCGAAAAAAGCACTGCTCATGTTGTTTCGCAGCTAAACTAAGATGATGCCAGACTAATTTTGCATGGAAAGACATGATTTTACGTGTTTTTCACAACAAGAACAGAGTACTACTTTTGCGAATTTATTTCGCAAATATTTCACACCAAATACTTTTATATGTAATTTGACACCATTTCGCATGAAATTGTGAACAGAGTACCAGGCTTTAAGAGCAATATTTTTAGTAGCCAAGTAGCAAGTTCATATCAGCTGATGTATCATACGCAAACAAAAAGATTTCCAAACTGACCTCAAAACTCAATAAAAATGGCTGCACTCAAAGCAAAACTCCATTAAATCATATGAAAAAAAAAGAACCAAGGAAATCGTATTTGAATACCATTTCCATCGATTTCGTTTGCTGCAATGTCCGTAAAACACGTAATATTTTCCCACAGCTTAATTCACATTAACGAAATTTGTTTTTCCTAAAAACCAATCTATTATTGTTAACAAATCTGATTAAATTTAACAGTAGAAAAAAAAGAAACCCATACTTACGAGTACAAGTTGATGTACTTAATTTGGTAAACACACTGACGGAACTTTTTGTTGTGTTGGCCTCAATGGTTGAGACGTTTTGGCTATTTTTGGCTTAAAGTCTATACCTAAAATCCCAAATGTTCAGGCAATGTTTGACAGTAGAGATGTCATACTTTATAAGGTATTTCTCTTAAAGTGTTTAACAATTTAAATTTTAAATTTAGTAAAAAAAAAATAAAGAAGAAAAGTATGTATTACAAATAAAAAATAATATGCAGAAATTTTTACTGCTTATAATAGCAAATTTAATAATTAAACAAATTTAATAAATTAATTTGTCTTGTAATAAAACTAAAATTTTTTTTAAATTATATTCTAATTTAATTCCATATCTTTTTACAATTACAGGGCAATTTAACTAATGAGGAATTAGATAGCGAAGATATTGATGATTCAGTTGATTATTCCGATGATGGTTTGGATGTTAATGACAACGTAGATGGCGCCACTGAAGACGATTTAAATGATGCTGCTTCCGATTTAGAAAGTGACATAACACATAATTCATTGTCATATAACGACGATTTGCTACAACCTACCTACAGCAACAATCACCAGCAGCAGCAGCAGCAGCAGCAAAAACGTCTGCAACATCATCACAAGAAACAGCAAAACCAACAGCAACAAAAACATCAGCATTGTCATGCAAGTGACATCGATGAAAACAACCAAACGATAAACGTGTCTTCTCATCATCTTCAATCTTCTCGTGATTGTATTCAAACTAAGGTAAGTTTGGTTTCGTAACACACACGAGTATTTGGTTCACTACTTGTTTTATTCATTTTTATTTCTACTTTTGTGTCTTCTATAAGTACAATTTTTTTTTTTTTTTTTTTGGTTTTCCTAACAATTATTTATGTAAGCCAAAAAAGAAAACAAAGCAGACAAATAACAATTGCATTCGAAACAAGAGTTTCGTCTCGTATACACATATTTCAGTTTTTTGTTTCTTTTTATGCATTTGTGATGTGAAGAAAAATGTTAACAAAATGATTTCGTTTTTAAAGTTAACAATAATGCATGCAAAGTATGTATTGTCAACTCTTTTAATTTTTTTTTTCTTCTAATGCTGCAAAAACTAACTTTATTGTATAAATTTTTAAAAATTTTGCTTATTATGGAATTTGTAAGTTTTCCAACCTCTTTCGATTTGAAGTTTTTGTCTAGCAAAAATGTTGACAACGTTGTTAAATGTAATAAAAAGTGTCTGTTAATTTATTGTGTTGAGTGTATTTGTAGGAAACATATAAAATTTCGAAAATTTACCAGGGCAGTGTTCATAAATAAATTGTCATGCAAAGAAAGGGAAACTAAATGGATAATAAAGAGTTGCCATATTTTAACAATTCTTGTCGGCCCACAAAATATTATGAGCGCAAAAATCTTTATTCGAATAATGCATACAAGAAGCTTTGAAAATTAAAAAAAAATAATCATATAATCGAATTTAACATATTAGAAGACTTAAAAGCTTTCTACGATTATTCGAAAGAAACACGAAAAAAAATTAATTCGCATAAAAACTAAAAACTAATAATATTAACAAAGACAATGAATAAAATTTGTTACTCTCTTATTCGATGAAAAACAAAAAAAAAATTTTATACTTTTATTCAAATGAACAACGAATAAGAAATAGTATAAAAAAAATTAAGAAAATACCCAAGTGATCGAATAAAATGTTATTCGAATGGGTATCGTACGAAAATTGTTTATTCGATTATTTGCATGAGTATCAAATAAAGTTCGTATGGATGAAAAACAAACAATATTTATGACATTATTTGAATGATCAACGGGTTACAGAATTATGTATTTAAATAATTGAATAAAAATTGTATCCAATTAATCGAATGGGTAAGACATAAAAAAATATATTCGAAGTAATAACGAATAAAAATTTTTGTTCTAATAAAATTGAAGCAAAACCCCGTTTTAAACAATCTAATAAAAATTTTGATTCGATTTTTCGATTATTCGAATGAATAACGCATAGAATTTTTTATTCAAATAAAAAAATTTAAATTATCGAATAAAACAGTTTATTTACAATATTTTAAAAAGCAACGTATAAAAAATTAGTCGAATAAAAACAAAGAAAAAGCTATTCGATGCGTTGAAAAACAAACAAAAAATCATACTTTTATTCGAACAAATAAAAAATTGTATTCGAATAAAAATAAAAAATACTCAAGTAATTGGATATAAAATTTTCTTCGAATGAGTAACGAATAAAACTCTTATTCTCTTATTCGAATGAAAAACAAAAAATATTAGATTATTTCAATGAATAATGAGTAAAAGAATTATTTAAAAAGTTGTATACGATTTAATGAATAAAACAAAATTATTATTCTTACAAACAACGATTAAAAATATTTGTGTTCTAATTAAATATAGAAAAAGTCAAAATTAAAACTCAATATTTCGAATAAGCATTTTTTTTCGATTATTCGAATGAATAACTATTAAAAATTTTTATTCAAATCAAAATCGAAAAATATTTAAATAAGCTAATATAAGATTTTATTCGCACAATTCAAAAACGAATAAAAAAAGTTATTGAAAAAATCAAATAGAAAGCTTTCTCGATTATTTAAATAAATGACAAATAAATTTTTTTATTCCTTTATTCGAATAAATAACAAACAAAAAATTTTAATTAATCAAAAATAACAAAAACTTCATCTAATCGACAAGATAATTTTAACGATTAAAAATTGTTATGCGATCTCATCTCATCTCATAAAATATATTCAATTATTTGAATGTATAGTGAATAAAAAATTTATTTAATTATTCGAATGCATAAATAATATAAAATATATTTATGTAAACCTAAATAATCGATTAGGAAGGTTTTTTTTATTATATTTTAAATGAGCAACATGAAAATTTTTTTCGAATATTTGAAGAAGTAAAGATTAAAAAGTTTTATTCGAATAAAAATTAAAAACAATATTCAAAGTTTGTGTTCAAGTAAAAATTTAAAAAAAAATATTTGAATTATTCGGTTTTTCAAATGAGCAACATGTAAAAGTTTTATTCGATGATTCGAAGAAGAACCTGCACGTTCTTTCATTATACCAAAAAAATTATTTTGGTGAAAAGCTGAAAGACATTTTTTTATCATTTAGTTTAATCACTCTTAACAGTTTAATATATTTATTTTTTAATGGCAACTCTTAATATTTTGAACTAGTTCAGGCACCCTTTTCTTAAGTTCCCCTTTCCTTCATAAATAATCCTCCTAATTGAATGCTTCTAACAAATTTTTAATTGCAACCCCACGCAATGCCCACGCAATTATAACATCTAGATTAACTGTGAAGACGGTGACGACGACGAAGACAACATCGAAATCGAAGAAGAAGCCGAAGACGGCGACGACGAAGACGAAATTGATAGTCCCAATCATAAAAATAAATTAGGTTATACCAAATTACTAGTCACATTCGATCGATCCAGTGGACGATCATCGGCAGCTGCTCAGCATAAAAACTCTGTAACTCTTACCGACTTCGAGGCTGATTCGGAAAGTTCCGATCTAGAGGCCGTGCAACGTTGTATGCGTTTCAGCACTCAACGTAGCACGAACAAGACCCACTACACGCCAATGTCTTACAAATTTTTAACAAATAACGGTAGTAGTTTAATAACGGGTCACCACAGCAAACGATCCGCAATTTGTGGCAGTGTAACAACAGTTAATTCCGTTGGCATTAATGTGGCCATTAATAATGCCACTAGTGAACTAGAAAGTTGCGAAATAGATGAAATGCAAACAAGCGCAGCAACAACTACAGCAACCTCAGCAATAACATCAACAGTGCTAAATGAACACTTGCCACATAAATACCAACAAAAACAACAGCAACGTTATCAGCAACAGCAAAGAGTAACCCTTATGGCAATTGCAAAAAACGCCATGACAACAGGTTCAAACACAAGCACAGCAACACAGTCTTTAGGCTCAAATGTTTCCACTTCCACAGCAAGTAACAACAACAATAGTAACAGTGTTAGTGGTAATAATAGTGACGGCATGAGTAATAATACCAGCTCAAATGGTGTTACAGCAACAAGTGCTGTTGTTGTTGCAAGCAACCAAAACAACAACAGTAATTTAGCAACACAATTATTAGCAGACAAGGAAAGTAATCAACAACATCATCTCCAGCACCATCAACAAGAAAAACAGCAACATCATCATCATCCGCAACAGCACCAGCAGCAGCATAAAATTAACGGTGGTCTTGCAATGAAACAAAAAAATGTTGCCATTATTTCGCCCAACAGTCACAAAAACTTTAACAGTAATAAACATTCACATCATCACCACCACCACCACGGCAACAACAACAACAACAAGAAGAACAACTGCAACAATAAATCGCCTACAGTGTTGCGCAAACATCATGAACACCATCATTCTACAGATATTTCAAAATTCAATCGTTCAAATCGCAAATCGAAAAATTGTGCCATTTTCTATTTTAAGCACTTGGACACAGACAACGAAACCAACTACAGCAACAGCAATTGTGACGATGATGGCCAAGACGATTGTCATGTTATTACTTGCAGTGATGCTTGCAGTGGTATTTGCAGCTTCGATGATGCCGCCAGTGATCATTGTTATGGACATGTTGATGGTGTTGGTGTCGATGTTGATGTTGATGCTGATGCTGATGAGGATGATGGTATGGGTAATGATAATATTATCGGTGGCCTACTCTCATCGTCAAGTGATGTAAGTAATCGAATCAAAAGCAACGAAATTAAATTACCCATCATCTAAGTATTCTTAAAGATCACTCAAGCTTATTATTATTTTTTTGTTTGGTACTTCTTGGCGGTGACAGTTTTATGTGCAGTGTTGTTTTTATTTGTTTCCTTTTTACTCAGCGTATTACAGTGGTGTTAAAAGAGAAAAATGTGGTTCAAAAAAAAAAAATATGTGTAAATTTTTTTTATAATATTCATAAGAAATATTTTTTATTTTTAAACTATTTTATAAAAAGAAAATTTTTTATTATAGCAGTAAATATAATAAAATTTTCTTAAAGAAAATTTTCTCTAATTAATAAATCATTAAAAAATTTCTAAATTTTCGAATTACATATTTCAAATCTGATAAACTAAAAATAAATAAAATTAAAACTTAATGAAGAATTCTGTAATTTTCGAAAATAACTTCGAATAAGTTTTAAATTATTATTTTTAATTAATTCGAAAGTAGTTAGTTTAAATTAAAGTATTTCTCAAAAGTTTTATTTTTAGAATAAATTTTCAAATTTACTTAAAGCCAATTTTTTGATATTACTAATTTGAATTTATTTAAAAAAGTTTTGCCAATCATATACATTTCATTTATTTGTTTCTTTATTTATTACAGCAAGTGTATTTCTATTACATATACTCGTATATTCCGCTAAAAATATATATTTATTTAACTTTCTTTGATTGAAATTTTGAGTAATTCTTTTTAGATTTTAATGTTTCGAAAATAATTATAATGCCGTCTTGTTGCGTACTTGTATTTGTTTTTTGATTTTCTTGACAAAAATGAGATATTAGTTGAATTAAGACCAAAAAAAAAAGCTTCGAAAAATTCGAACATTAATTTTCATTATTAAATATTGATAAAAACCCACCATCTGCTTTATAAATGACTTTTATCTACCATTAAACTGAATTTAGTTTTCCAGAATTTGTTAATTTATGTTATCTAAAATTTTTAATTAGGAGAGGTTTGTCAATGTTGACAATGTTGCACTTGTCGCAAACTTACATTTGAAACAAAAACAAATTATAAAATTCTGATTTTGTTTCAAATGTATGTATGCGAGGGTGCAACAAGCCGAACGTTGTCGAGATTGACAAACCGTGGCTCAAACGTCACATCCGTGATCATATCGACAATCGTACAAAAACAAATTAAGTGATACGTCAATCGTATAAAATGTACGTTTACGTATGTCATTATCGGAAAATAGTATTTTGACGTGATGAGTTGTATGTTCACGGATGTGACGATTCAACCCCGACTTTTCAATAATTATAATTTAATTTTTTTTTTGTTAAAAAACTAATACATATCAGCCATTTCTGATCAGAAATTATTTAAAAAATAAGAAAGTAGAAAATTTTCAAATTAAAATTTTTCGAACATAATTTCGAAAAGTTTGAAAAAATTTTTAAGTACTACACAGTAAAAATATTCCTGCAGTAAAAAATTTTAATTGAAAACAAAACTGAAAATCAATTAAAAATGTATTTAAGTCACTTAAACTTGTGTTTAAAAATTTAATTAACTACAATTACATTTTTAATTGATTATTGATTTTATTTTCAATTAAAGCTGTGTATTGCAGGAATATTTTTGCGGTGTAGCATTATCTATAAAACATTATATAAGTTTTTTAAAAAGTTTTATGCATCAGAACTCGAAGTCAAGAATACGCTTAAAATTACTTTAAAATAAAATACTAAAATATTTAAAAAATGTAAATTATCAAATATTTATTTGAGTAGCATTTTGAAATTTGTTTTACCGCTTAGTGCGACTTTTGTTCGAGTTATGCTCGAAAGAAAAAAACAAGCATTAATAATACTGTTTTATCAGGTTTTTGTTAAAAAAAAAATAATTAAAGCACTTTTCGAATTTAAAATTTTTCGAACTTAATTTCGAAAATTTCAAAGAATTTCGATTATGCCAGAAAGTTGTTTACTAATATGTGTTATGTATAGTCTCTTAAATATTACACTGTGGAACAAATTCAAGTTAGCAAAAGTTAGGACGATTCTGAGAGCGAGGGGTGAAAATAGAGGATAAATTAGAAGACCCGTATCGCGGCGTTTGTTTATGTTAGTTCGATTTTTTTTTAAACGCAAAGTTCGAAGGTGGATTAAAAAAAAATTCAAACTAACATAAACAAACGCCGCGATACGGGTCTTCTAATTTATCCTCTATTTTCACCCCTCGCTCTCAGAATCGTCCTAACTTTTGCTAATTTGAATTTGTTCCACAGTGTTATTTAAGTTTTAAAAAAAGGTTTAAATTTCAACTTAAAATTATTTTGAAATGAAATATTTACTTTAAAAAACGTAAACTAATCACATTTTTCTCTTGCTCTCCCTCTCTCTCTCTCTCACTGTGCTGTTCCACAGTGCTTTATTGGTTACCCATTACATTTGAGCCAACAAAACGATGTTATTTATAATGCGAGTATTTCCCCCTGTAGAGTTGTATTTTTGTAAAATGTTGCATTTAACGTACGTGTTTGAGAGTAGATATTTATTTATGTATTTACAATGTGACAATGAAACAATGATGCACACACATGTTCCACATTTTATCATTCATCCATCTGTTTATGGTGTGATTTGTTTCATTGCTTTTTTCACTCATACAACATCTTTGTTTTATTGTATTTCCTGGTTGCTGGTTGTTGCCTGTTGGTTGGTCGACTTGGTTAATTTTTTTCTTATTTATTGTATAATT
Organism: Nowickia ferox; assembly: GCA_936439885.1. Classification (NCBI taxonomy): domain Eukaryota; kingdom Metazoa; phylum Arthropoda; class Insecta; order Diptera; family Tachinidae; genus Nowickia; species Nowickia ferox. Next base: position 111,735,044 of record OW387024.1, on the reverse strand, counting down.
TTTTGTTTGGTGTTGGGGTTTTCTACTTTCTTTATGTGTATACATTTAGGTATTTATTTCTTTCTTCCATCTTTTGGTTTTAAAATGCATTTTAGCACAGACATACTACTACTTCTATATATAGAATATTGCAATTGGCGGACTTGAGCTTTTTCCATGCGTTATTTGTAATTATTTATAAATCTTGAACGAGCTTGAACCACATTATTAATGTTTTGTTATGAGAACCAACAAGAACGATGCAGTTCCACAGAACTTTTATAATTACATAAGTATAACTAACATTTGAGCTTCAGTGTGCGAACAAAGCAACAAACCTGGTTGCCAGTTCATTGAAATGAATTTTAATAGTTTTGTTTCCCAGTTTGGCTCTCTCTCTCTGGGAGTCTACTTTGTAATTCGAAAATCTACATGTTCTTTACATACAAATTCGAAGGCATTCTCTTAAGTTTCGAGTTAAAGAGTACAGATGCTGAAGTCCTGAGGGTAAATGCCGCGATTTCGATACGTATCGAAATTTTAAAATATTTGCATATAAATTTTGGAATATTTTGTAATTTCGTTCGATATCGAGTGCCCGTAATTTTTCCCCTGTCTATTTATACTTTTTAAATAATTTGTCGCCACTTTTCTATAATAATTGGTGGCAATAACTAGACTAGGATCGAACTCATTCAGTGGCTCGTTTTTGACACAAACCCATTTAAATTACATGGGTTTGATCATTGGTTTATATCAAAAACGAGCTGAAACTGAATGAGTTCGATCCTAGTCTAGCATTAACATATTTTGCTTGATTTGTTTTAAATGTTAAAAATATAAATCAAAAACTAATATAATACTAATATTTTACTAATTTTCCTTATACTCACCCCAAAAAAAATATTAAAACTATGAGCATATCTGCAATTTATTTTTGTTAATTTTTGTTACAAAATGAAGAGAAAACAAAAAATTTTTTTTTGCACAAAACTTAGTTGGATGCCCTTTTACATTTACATGTTCATTCATTGACATTACAATTATATTTTTTAAAAGATTTTATTTAAAACGTTAAAAAATTACAAAAATTTATTTGAAAATTTATTCAATTAAATAATTTTCAATTAAACACACATATTTATATTATTTTATGTTTAATAGAGCCAATGATAATGTACACACATAAATATTTCATAATAATTATAATTATATTGTTGGTATTTGATTTTTTTTTGTTGCAAAAAAAAAAAAAAAAGTTGTGTTCACTTTAACCCTCTAAAAGTCAAGGAAAAAGTTTTGCGAATTTGACTAGACGACGAACATAAATGAAACTTCTAATATTGCCTTATTTGAATATTTATAGAATTTTTCAAGTGATTTGCGCCGCAGTTAAACCAATTACAGTCGTTTCCCAATTTTACAAATTCGCAATTAAAGTTATAGTATATTTTAGTAGATTTTTCCATTAAGTACTTTAAATTATGAACAAAATAAATACAGTTTTTATATCCAGTATAAAATTGTCTCAATTGCGGTTCTTAAGTCAACTCAGTTTGTTTGCCTGAAAGTCAATCCAACTTTCATGCAACACAATAGTTTTTTTTTTAGTATTATATGGCACAAGACAACCAGGGTTGTTTCGCCAAATGTGGCGATTTTTCATCTTTTTGGCGTCTAAATTTTTTATTTGGCGACATGGTGATTTTTCTTTTAATAAACATATGTATGTTCACAGAAAAAAGTATTCACCAATTAATGTTTTCAATTAATAATTTAATTGATTCAATTAAATTTTTAATTATATTAATTAATTTGAGTGGAAAAACTTAATTGATATTATCAAATTGGTTATAGGTGAAAATTTAATTAATTTTTTAATTAATATTACAAACACATTCATATTACTTTTTTGTGTGTTGTCGAATTTATTGTACTCATTGTTGAATTATAATCATAAAACTAATGGCGTTTTCTTTTCCGGAAAAAATGCAACATTTTTTAAACTTTTCATTAAGAAAAATGCAATTTACCGTTTGTTTAAAGCAAAACTTTACGCTCGTAAAGGATGATACAATTATTTCAAAAAATCATTTTAATGCGAATTATCATTGAAAAGTGCAATAAATGTAAAATTCTTCTTCTAGAAAAGAAGACTCCATAAGCCTTGTTATGTAAAAGATTAAGTACGTAAAATAAATTAAAATAAACAAGTACATACGTACATAAATTTTTGGCTATTTTTTAACAAAATTGAGCTTCAAAATTTTTGTAATTCAGATAAACTAATTTTGTTGAAGCAGTAGTTTCAAAAATAAATCCTTCCAAAACTTGTCCCGCATGAAATTAAAACAATTTGATTTTGATGATTTTTCTTATATTAATTAAAGTATTTAATACGTAATAATTTTTCTGCTAAATTTTTATATGATTATTTTATAAAAATTCATATTAAAAAATTTTTTATATAAAAACAAATTTATTATCAAATATGTATTAAGAAAAACTACATAAAATTGATTTTGGCACTTTTTAAAATCAATTTGACGAAATAGTTCTTAAAAAAAATCTGGCAACCCTGTGAGACAACTAAAAGCTCAAGCATTATTTAAGTTGTGAATGGCAATACCAATGTGAAAGTTGGGTTCACTTTCAGACCAAACCAAACTGAATTGAGTTGAGACTGACAAAAGTTAAGCAATTTTTATACTTAATAGAAAAAATTTATAAAAAATACGAAATTTAAGTTTAGTGTTAAAGCAAAAGGTTTCATTTATATCAAGAAAATTACTGCAAATGCAGGAATATTTAGAAATTAATTGCAATTACTGAACCAAATTTTTTTAAATCTAAAGATGTATGTAAGTACAATTGTAACAACTGTACCATCCATGTTCATTTTGCTTAGTTTTCTTGCTTGTGTTTATGTTTTACACTTGTGCCATTTGTACAGTATCAACAGTTGTTTGCCACTACTCTGCATCTGAAATTTTTTTGAGTTGGTGACTGTTTATGATTTAGTGTGCGATATGTATGTATATATGTACATACATATATAACTGCCTTGATATTACATTAAGATATCAACATTTTTCGTTGCTCGCTTTAGAACACCCTTTAAGTTTTAACTGTCATATATTTGTTGTTGTAGCGGTCACAGTTTTACATATTTTGTGAAATTTTCCTGCCCGTAGCTCTTACGGTTCTCGAGAAAAATAGCCTGTGACAGACAGGCGTACACCGTAGCGAAAACAATAGGGTTCCTTTTCACCTCTGCTGTATGGAGACATAAAAATGATATTCCTACCTTAGAGGGTTAATAAATAATACACTTAAAAACATATTTAAAAAAAATTACAATGTGAATGTGTAAAATCTCCTCTACAAAAAAAAAACAAAAACAAAAATTTGTATGCTTCGAATTTATTTGTTCGTATATTTGCAATGAAGACTAATAATTAATCAATTCGCATAAAAGACTTTTTAACTTTTATAACTGTCTTGTGCATTAAAAATATTAATTTAACATTCATAATAATAACAACAATTGCAATGCTAAAGAAAAGTATTTAAACTATTGCAAGCAAGAGTCTGTTTTTCCTTTAAACATCTTGCATTCTTCAGCCGCTTCTTTTTGCGAGTGTAAATATGTATGTAATCATCATGTGTATCTGTATATATGTAAATATGTATAAATGTATGTATGCGTGTGTGTATGTAACAGAGCTGTAAATGATACATTCATTTGTGTATTGATTCGCGAATCATTCATGCACTGAATTAGCAAATTTTGAAATAATTCTTTTCACACAAAAAAATGCATTGAATGAAATTTGAGTCAATTCAAATAAATTTGTTAAAAATGAATTGCAATTCTTTTCCAATTCAAATGAATTTGTCAAATGAATTTGTCAAAGTGAATTGCAATTAATTTCCAGTTCATTTGAATTGAATTGATTCATACGGCCATGTCACAGAGTTCAAATCCGTTCGGAAACGGAATTGAATCCACTTCAAAATGTCGAGCCCTAGCCGGAGTATAACGCAGCATGCCAGCGCCCCCAACAGTTTGGACACACCTGACAAATTCCCTTATTTTAGTTTTCTTTTCTAGACACCATCTCCTACAAAAATGGGGAGGATTGAATTCCGTTTCCAAACGGAATTGAACTCTGTGACATGGCCGATAGTCTTAATTCATTTGAATGTATTCAAAATCAATTCAATTCAAACGAATTGTAAATGAATTGCAATTCACTTTAACAAATTCATTTTAATTGAAAACGAATTGCAACTCATTATACAAATTAATTTGAATTCGAAACGAATTGAAATTCATTACTGTCTTATTCGTTTGAATTGATTCAAATTGAATTCAATTTTTTTTGTTGTGAAAATAATTAACTCAAAATTTAGCTAATTCGTAACGAACTAAAATTAAAAAAGAATGATTCATTTACAGCTCTGGTATGTAATGATATGGCATCTTTAGGATGCAATTTGCCATATGTTGCATTTTATATCTTGTTGTTGTTGTTTTTATTATCATCATCAAGTAACGCTAATTAAACTTCAACGCTTGTTTAAAATCATCATCTTTGGTTTTATTTTTCTTCTTATAAATCATGTTTTTTGTCTCCCTCTTTCTCTCTCACTCTTTAAATTATTTTTCCTAACAAATATTTCCACGATTTACTGATTGGTTTTTTATACTATTTCTTTTATTTAAAAAAAAAAACTTATTTCTTGTCTGTGTATTTTCTATATAAAATTTCATTATGAACAAACGAACGTACGGTGGTGATGACTACTGAATGCTTAGCTACTTAAATCCGCCGATGTTTCATCGGACGACGAAGGCTGGCTGTATACTTCAGCTCCAGTAGCTGCAAATGAGCAGCATCATTTCTTCGGCGGTATTGAAAGTTTGAATTCCAATCATATTTCAAAAGGAATTGCAGCTTCGCATGAAGTAAACTTTAGAGATAGTGGCATACAATCGTCTATGATTTCATCTTCCACAACAACTGCAACCTCTGTGGCTGCAGCAGTAGCAGCAAGTGCCGCTGTACTAAGTGAAGATTCTGATAAGGAAAGTAAAGTAGTTGCTAAAGCCGCTTGCACCAGTTCTCTAACACAAATACTTTTAAGCACAAATCAGACATTTGTTGCTAACACGACAGTGGTTGACAGCAACAGTGGCAGCAGTAGTGATACCAACGCCAACAACGATCAACCCTCAACCTCAAGTAGTGGTCATCCTAGTGGCAATAGTTCTAGCAGTAGTATTATCAGTAGTTCATGTTCATCCAATGATCGGTTCACTGAAGCAACAACAACCACCTCTACAAAAACAATTACAACACAGATACTAAAATATCCAATGCAAGATCAGCAGCAGCAGCAGCAACAGCAACAGCATTCTGCTCACTATCGCAGCGAAATGGAATTACAAATCAATAACAACACAAACAATCGTCATCAAATAATGATGAAAGACAACATTTTATCCACAACAGCCAACAATAATAATAAATCAACACCACCAGCCGCAAATATGCCTCATCTTGTCATTAACCACAACAACAATAATAAAAATTGTGCCAACTCAGCATCATCAGCAGCTTTGACTGCAAATTCTCCACAGCACAACAAACAAAACCACAATTGTGCTGCGGCCAAAACATCTTCTCTGCACAGCTCTGCTGTTGCAACAACAAGCCCGGCCGTTAATGATGCGAATGGCAATTACGAAAATGTAAGTTTTTTCTTAGCTTAATCTTCTATTATTTAGCAGAAGAGAATATTTGAAATATTTTTGCATCTTAAACTTTTTTTTTAGTACTTTAACGAGCTTTCAAATTGACAATATAATTATTTAGGCTTCAATCGAAAGAATAGATTATGAAAAAAGAAAATTTTATAAATTCTTAGAAAAAATGTTCGATGGAGGGGAAACTTTGTTGTTTGCTGTTATTTCGAGCAAAGATCTGTTAACTTTTTATTTAAGTGATCCAAAAAAAAAGATATACCCCCCAAAGAAGTAATTAAGATAAGGAGTTTTTGTAAATCCGAAAGTAGTGCAACTTCTTGTAATTTCTCTAAAATCCAAAAAGCCATAACTGCACTTTTTATATTTAAGAAGCGAAAAACTTTATAAATTTAAGATTTTTAGTATACAAATTTTAGAATTAGGCTCAGAAAAACCAATGCGAAAGAAATAATTGTCATGTTCTGCTACGGGTAGTAATTGCGGACTTTTGGAATCGCTTTTCCTGAAACCAAAAAGCCGTAAGCGTATCGTTTTGTTGTTTTAATGAAAGTAAAAATAAGATTTATATGTAGTCAAACTATGTTCCTTATAATACAGTTTTCACACCGAAAGTTAAAAACCGGTTTTAACGTTAAAACCACAAACAGCTGATTTTGCGTTCCCACTGCAAGTTTGATAAATTCAGGTTTTAAACAACAAGTTTGTCTAAAATAAAATAAATGTACTGTAGAAATGTGTGTATTTGTTGCTGTATTTTTTTCAGCTTTTTAAAGGGTGTTTTTTTAGAGTGTCACAACTTTGAGTTGGCATCACTGGTTTATTTGAGCACCCATTTAAGAGCTGATAGTTGCTTTGCAATTTCATTTGCAGCACGTGGAAATTGTTGAAATTTTTAATCAAAATAATTTTTCTATTCGTCAAACTCATCGTGCATTTCTTCCATTTTCCGATGAAGCCCATTTCTGGTTACATGGGTACGTAAATAAGCAGAATTGTCGCATTTGGAGTGAGCAGAATCCACAAGCTTTTGTCCACATACTATTACATCCACAGAAAATTACTCGTTCTGTTTGGTACGCTTTATGGGCTGGCGGAGTCACTGGAGCATATGTCTTCAAAAGCGATGATGGTCAGAATGTTACTGTCAATGGTGAACGGTATAGGAACATGACTCGAATTTTATTCATACCTCAATTACGTGGCATTAATCTTGCTGATATGTGGTTCCAACAGGACGGAGCCACATGCCACACAGCAGGCGCTACAATTGATTTACTCAAAAAAACTTTTGATGAAAAAATAATTTCACGTAATGGCCCCAATTAATTGGCCACTAAGATCGTGTGATTTAACTCCATTGGATTATTTTCTTTGGGGTTTTGTTAAGTCACTTGCCTACATCGATAAATCACAAACAATTGAAAACCTGTACCTCGTTTCTGTAACTTTTTGCGAACCGAAAATCGCAATATTTATCCGATTGCGGTAACGATAATGTGATTCAGAAATTTCTTATTTACGATAGTCTCCATCTGTATTTTAATCACCATTTAATTAAATATCATGTGGTATGTCTATATAAAAAATGTGAAAATAAGCGAAAAACTCAATGAATTTGGGCTTGTGATTTTATTTTTTATTTTCTCCAACCGACACCGAATATCGTTAAAATATGTCACTGAATAGCAAAGTCGATAAATTATCATTTTATTTATTATAGCGATACGATTGTCGTAATAAAAGTTACTGAATCCAGGTGCTGGAAATCAACATTCGAAGAGTTATCGGCGAAATACGGTCGCAAATGCTGTGAAAAAATTTTTAAAATTGGTGTTCCCGGAGATCAGTGAAAATATTTACTTTTTTCCCCTCCAAAGGACTCTTTTTCTTCAAAAAAAATTTTTTTTTTGATAATTATTGCCGCTGCATCTATTTTTAAGTTGAAAATGTATCAATTGGCATCTATTCTTTTTCACTGGCATAAACGTTATCAGCTGCTGCCGGTGATTTTAACTTGGCAGCACTGAATTTAGCACAGCGAAAACAAGGTTGCATTTCATAAAACCAAACTAAATCCAATTCAAAAATTGTTTTCAGTTGGTTTTAACAAAAACAATTTCTAAGGTAAAACCAGATTTTAACAGTTGGTTTTAACGTTAAAACCAACTTTTATTAAAACCAAATCAGTGTGAAAACACTATTACTTTGTATTCTTTTTGTTTTGAATATAAGATATACAAAATTCAAAAGGATATAAAAATTTAAAAAATTAGAGAAAAATTTATTTTTATTTTATTAGAAAAAAAACACAAACGAAAAATCATGTTTTGAATTTTTCGTGTGAGTTACGTACGGCCTTTTGGAATTTAGGTGACGATCTGTAATTATGTATACACTGATAAAATTAATATGCAATCATTTAAGTATTTAATTATATGTATATAATCAAAAAGGGCGGGCTATCAAATAGTGCTTAGGGCTGCATCATATAAGACTATATTGAGTTCCTTAACTTTACTGGGCTATAGCTCATCTATAATTACTTAAATATATTTTTTTTGTTTTTTTTTTTTGTTTACATTGAAAAGAAAATGTAAAAAAAATTTAAAATAAATTTGCGACAAAAATCTACTTTCCTATTTGTAGTTATAATAGTAACCAAGATAAATATCTATTTATATCCTCCTAATCCATTTTTATCTTGTTTGTGTTTCTTTCAGTAACATTTAGTTACATGTTGATCTGTCAAATTTTTGAAAATCCTCGAAACGATTTCTTTCAATTAACAAAACTTTTCTTCTCAACAAAAACAAAACTGTTTTCTTATAAATTAAAAAAAAGAAAGAAAGAAAAAAACCTTCTCTGACTTGACTGTTCGCTTTTGAAACAATAAATCATCACATACAGAGTATTTTTAATGGATGGTTAAGAAAAAAGTAGTGTAGTGAAATGAGAAAAACCAGATCTAAATTTTGATAAACGTTTTCACAAATTAACAAATGATTTCCGTTACATTATGACGGACTGACACCCGAACAAGAAAAAAAAACTGTTTTGAACTAAAGAGTGGAAGGAAAAAATAATGGCAAAATCATTGATTATGATTTAACCAGCAGCGCTGCCAATTTGGCATACAGATGCAAAAAGATATTTAAAAACAGAAATTTTAAGTAGAAAAAAAGAAGCCGTAGTGTAGTAATGAGCGGAAATCATGTAGTTTTTCGTCGCATATTTTTCTCTTGATTATTTTGTGATTTAGTTAAGCAGTTGAGCAGTTACTTTTCACCAAAAGGCTGGAAATAGTTTTCAGTTGCCTTTTTAATTTAAAAATTTTTATTTTGGCTGCCGCTTTTGGCACTGGCTGCTACAATTTTTCATAAACAATTTATCTTATTTTTGTTTTTCATACGCTCCTTTACTTTTAACATAAAAAAAATAAAATTGTTTTTCGCTTGGAAATTACCAACAGCCAACCAAGCCAGCAGGTTTGTTTTGTAAATAAAGCCTTAGTTTTTGTCGTGTTAATGATTAAAGATTATTGTTAAATTAATATATTAAAGAAAATTTTCTTTGTAAAAAATTTATTTTTATGTGATTTTGGGATTGCAGGAAAACATACGCTTCTATACACGTGCAGAAATTTGTAATATCGGCGCCAGGACACCAAACCAAGGCAATGACAATAATAATCACTACCATCACCAGCAGCAGTTGGCAAATATTAATGGATCCCCAGCATTTCCTTTATATGGCGCTCAACATTTGTTGCATGTTAATGTTGGCAAACGTCTGCCACCACGATCACCAGCGAAATCAAGTATTTCACATGCTTCCACAAATACCAGCACATCGACCATTTCACCCACTAAGGTAAGTGGTGATCTAGATTGTATTTTTTATTTTGTTTTATTTTCTTATTTTGTATCAAATTGTTTGGCTCCTAGGAGAGGATTTTTCTTAGAGATAAATTTTAAAGAAATAAAAAAATCATTGTTATTAATGCTTTAAAGGTAATTGAAGTTGAAATATGATCATGATCGATTGATTTAAAGTGATGGAAAAACGAGGTAAATCGTAAACGTGATCTTAAATGTTTTTCATTTGGCAAAATGCTGCAAAGCGATGTTGGCCATAATTTATGAAATTGGTCTGAAACATACATGTTTTGTTTCGAGATGTTAAATAAACTTAAATAATTATATATTCACCCTTATTCCAGTTGTCGTCGTCAGCGTCAACGTTAACATCACTTTGTTTCAACGTCAACATTAACGGCCTTGCCCACGATGTCGACAAGAAAGTTTCTTTCGCTCACTTATATTGAAAACAAAAACAAAACAAGAGAATTTGTTTTTGTTTTCAATGTAAGTAAGCGAAAGAAACTTTCTTGTCGATATCGTGGGCCAGGCCGTAAATCAATTCAACCGTTTAGCATTCATTTGACTATCGTTTATATCAACATATCAAATAAACATCCCTAAATAATAGAATCGGCTTGTGATTTTTTAGAATTTTTGTACAAAAATTTTATTAAAAATTAAAAATGTCTCATGTCTTATTTTCTACTCAAGTCGACCGTACGTGTTGTGGAAACAAGTGGTTAAACTCCACATGGGGGGCACAAAAATTTCAGTTGTTTCTACTGCTGCCAGTGAAATATGTATGTCTTGCGTCCGCTAATTCATTGGCTTCATTTTTTAACTGGATCACGCTTGCATTTTAGTTACAGAATGTGTTCAGTACTTTTTTGTTAAACCGAGTCACCTGGTAGTCAGTAAATTTGCAAAAAGATGTTGCTGGGGTTCGAACTACTTATGTATGTCAACCAGGGTGATCGACTCGGTTTTTCAACCGGTTTTAAAACCCGGTTTTTTTCACAATACGGTTGTCGGTTTTTTTTCAATATGTTGATTTTTCGAAGGTCGAATAGTCAGGTTTTTTTACAATTTAAAAACCGGCTGAGTTGAATACTTTTCGATTTGTATATTTTGCAATAAGATTTTTACTACGTTAGAACTTATACCAACATGTTCTGTTGATTTTCCCAAGTATTTTTTTTTAGTGTAAAAGCTCTAAGCGTTTTTTTACCATGGCAACACTTAGTCCTAGTTTACACTATGCAAGTCTTATTGTTAAGCTGATTAGTTTGTTAGGAAAGAGAGACGAGGAGAAAAGAAACGTTACTGTTCCCCTCGTCTCTCTCTCCATCAAACTAATCAGCTTAGCAATAAGACTTGCATAGTGTAAATATGGACTTACTGAGGTGGTATTTACATGAACTGTTAACTCTTTTTTTAAGAAATTAATTTAAAATCAAATCTTTGTACAATAATTTTCTTACTTAAAAACCCGGTTGACTGGTTTTTCTTGAATTGTAAAAACCGAAACCGGGTTTTTCATAAACAAATAATCGACCACCCTAATGTTAACGCGCTACCACACAGCTAAGGCACCATCTAAAATAATACATAACAGCAAAATATTAATATAAAATTTGAATGAGTTTCAAAGTAGCTGAGAGCTACGTTGAACTCTTGGCTTTTTTGTAATAGATTAAAGAAAACTTGTACATGTTTCCTTTAATCCATTACGAAAACGTCAAGATTACCATTTCCAGCCAACGTCTTACACAAACGGGCTGTTGATTTTTTGGCTCTCACTAACTCCAATTACGTACTCAACTTAAGAATTGATTTGGAGTGAGTTCTGGATTACATTGTACTTAGCTTTTAGTTGCTCTAAGAAAAGTTAATTATTTTTGTTGTCGACTATAGTGATTTTCCGACAGGGAATGCATAGATTTTATTTGGCTCTTAACAAATTTATCAAATCAGTTGTCTCAGTTAAACTCATGAGGTGCTGCTTAGCCTATACTGGCTGATAGTTATTTTTTTATAAATTTTTTAGTTTAATGATGTACTAAATTAAATAAAAGTTTCTTTGTATGAGCCTTTTTACGTTTAGGCAATTTCACACCATATGTAGTAGTCGCTACAAATCAACAACAATAATATATTACCTTGATTTGTATATCCTTTTCATCATGATCTCCATGGACGCACGTACATACATATGTACGAGTATATATCTATGGATGTGTGTGCTTTTTGGGATTTCTATTTATGAGAAAATTGTGGAAATTAAATGTTTTACCCGTTAACTCCCATGGTGGTCGCATGATCCCCAGGTCTGTTGGAAATTACATATGGACTCGCAGTAACATTTTACGTACATCATACATAAATATCTACATACATATTTACATTAATTTTTTCTACTATCTTTCATGGACATTGTTGTCGAGCAACAAATCTTTCTACACTTTAGTGACATGAAAAAAAAGCCACGCTTAAATGTTTACAATATCGATCAGCTGTTTCCTACTGTTGCAGTTATATTACATTACAGTCGGCTAACTGAGCCTTAAGAGTGTGTACATCAACGCGCCTCTACGCATAATTTTCAGTTTCAATATTTAATTTTTTTCATACAGACCGACATAAAACGGCATGTTCGAAATCGTGTTTGCAATAACACGAATTTGTAGTTAATTCCCAGTGGAATTTGAATTTCAAATCAAAAAATAAAAATAAAATAAAATCGCACACATGTACTTGCAACGCACCAGAAAAAAAATTGTGTAGGTTTTTCTTTTGCAACATTCGATTAAGTTTATTTTTCCCAAATCAGTGAAAAATGAAAATTTTCAGTTTTCTTTATGTAATTGCTGATTTTGTTGGCAACTTTTGATTGGCCGTAAAAAAAATTGTATCATAGTTGCTGCCACAACATGCGTACATACTCGTATATATGTATGCAAATATATATGTACTCGTATGTAAGTATCTCGTTATGTTCGATAAGTGATCGTATTTGCAAGGCTTGTTGGCTTTCCTTTATCTTTTTACTTATTTACATATTATTATTATTATTATTTTTTTTTTTTTTTGCTGACACTTGTTACTGCAAACATCAACGCAACACTGAACACCTTCGTTAAACGTTTTTGCCATTATTTTCTTTAATACTCGTATTTGTATTTAATTTTATTTGATTTGCATACGCATGTGTCACTGCCAAGGTGACTTATGTGATTTTTGTGTGTTTTATTTTTAACAGCCACGAGAGTTGATTATGAGTCTGTTGTATAAAATTCACATCTATTTTCTTAATGGCTTTTTCTAACGAACGCCTACTAGATTGTTTGGAAAAATAGTAACTTTTAGTGGGTTATTTGTTTTTTGCCTTAAGCAGCTTATTTGAATTGTATTTTATAATCAGTTTATTTGTGATTTAAGGAAAGCATTTTTAAATTAATTACTCTGCAATTTATTAATAATATTTTAGGTTTTTTTTTTCAAGATTTATTAATGCTTTTTTCAGGTTGCTGGCACGAATTAGTTTTTAAAAGAGCATTGCATAGAAAAGCTTTATACAATGTCTGTAATACTTTCTATACAATTGTATGTATGCAGCAAAAACTTTGCTTACAAGTAAAGCGTGTTTGTTAGAGTGTCACATCTTTGAGTTGGCATCACTGCTTTATTTGGGCACCCATTTAACAGCTGATAGTTGCTTTTTGTTCAGTTTGCATTGAAATTTCATTATGAATCGACTTACACCAGAGCAACGCGCGCAAATTCTTGAAATTTTTATTTTGTTTCTTTATTAATTTATTTTTTTTTTTTTTGAAAATTTTATTTTCTGATGAAGCCCGTTTCTGCTTGAATGGGTACGTAAATAAGCAGAATTGTCTCATTTGGAGTGAGGAGAATCCACAAGCTTTTGTCGAAACACCATTACACCCACAGAAAATTACTGTTTGGTGCGCTTTATGGGCTGGCAGAGTCATTGGCTTATTATTTATTGTTTTTTTTAGAGGTATAGAACTTCGAACTGAAATAAAACACAAGAAAATCGTTTTAATGTCCATCAATTTGGCTTTATTGGAAGGATAATTTTATGCCATTATTCAACCACTTTTTCGAGCATATGGGGCCGTATGTTGGCAATAACGCCACGAATGTTGGCTTCCAAGTCCCCTAACGTTTCTGGTTTGTTGGCGTAGACGAGCGACTTCACATATCCCCAAAGAAAATAATCCAATGGTGTCAAATCACACGATCTTGGTGGCCAATTGACCACCATCGAAGGATAATTTTATGCCATTAACGTTTAAATATGATTTCGGGCATGTGGCCGCCGCGGCTGGCTCGAATAAAGCCAATTCTACAGGTCCAATTTTCAACCACTTTTTCGAGCATATGGGGCCGTATGTTGGCAATAACGCCACGAATGTTGGCTTCCAAGTCCCCTAACGTTTCTGGTTTGTTGGCGTAGACGAGCGACTTCACATATCCCCAAAGAAAATAATCCAATGGTGTCAAATCACACGATCTTGGTGGCCAATTGACAGGTCCATTCCGCGAAATTATGCGCTCATCGAATGTTTCCTTCAATAAATCGATTGTGACGTGCGCTGTGTGGCATGTAGCGCCGTCTTGTTGGAACCACAACTCATCCACATTCATGCCATCCAATTCGGGAACAAAATAGTCGGTTATTGCTGTGCACGGTGGCGAATCGATTCATTCGGGTCCTCTTCAACACTTTGCTCTACAGCGGCAATTGTTTCTTCGGTGCGCACTGTTCGACGTCTCTGCGGATGCGTATTATCACATAGAGTAAACGTAGTGCGAAAACGATACATGGTTAACCGAATTAATTGCTCTGATGGACGATTATGTCGACCATAAAATGGACGGAGCTTGCGGTAAACTTCGCGAACTGAACCATTATTTTCGAAATAAATTTGCACGATTTGCAAGCGTTGTTCTTTTGTCAACCTGTTCATGATGAAATGGCAAACCAAACTAAATATTAATTACTTGACAGCTGACAAAATGGCCGCCAGTTAAAAAAGTGATGCCAACTTAAAGTTCTATACCTCAATAAAAAACACCCAATATGTCTTCAAAAACGATGATGGTCAGAATGTTACTGTCAACGGTGAACGGTATAGGAACATGACTCGAATTTTATTCGTACCTCAATTACGTGGCATTAATCTTGCTGATATGTGGTTCCAACAAGACGGAGCCACATGCCGCACAGCGGGCGCTACAATTGATTTACTCAAAGAAACTTTTGATGAAAAAAATAATTTCACGTAATGGCCCAATTAATTGGCCACCAAGATCGTGTGATTTAGCCCCATTGTCACTTGTCTACATCGATAAATCACAAACAATTGAACACCTGGAATAAATTGCTCAGCGCTATGTAAAAGAAAACTTTCATCTCAAAGGTCTCAATGCAGATGACTTTCTTATATTCGAATCGTACTGAAAACTGTTCGAATTCCGATTCGCACGCCTCTGATACAATTTTCGCACATAATTTTATACTATTCTAACAGATGTAGAATTTAACACAAAAATTTCTAATTTTAACATGCAAGACGACACACTTTGAAATAGTAATGCCCCTTACTGTGGTTGGCGTATTTCGACTTCGACTACGACGTTTTTTGTAATAGATTAAAGAACACTGCAATATTTTTTCTTTAGTCTAGGACCGCATTGTCGTAGTCGAAGTTAAAATACGCCAGCCACACGATAAGGCCCAATAGTTTCGACTTAATTCATTTTCACATCATGTGTATAGTTTTATGGTTGCTTAAAAAGTGCCGAAAATGCTTTACTTAAATAATTGCAAACATTTCACGTTTCGTGTAAACAAATCACCATCAAACCATTTTGGAATATATTATTTATTTAATTAAATTTCAATACAGCAAACGATTGGCCATTTAGACAAAAATTTCATTCATTGCCTGCACACAGTGCAAGATAACAACGATTAATGGTGAATTTTACACACACACAGGCTTACACTTTAAATACGAAATGAAAGACGCCTGTTTTGGCGCGAGAGGCGCAAGTGCAGGCAAAGACAACAGCAACAAAATTGCCTTCGAACCACAGAAAACATATGAAAGAAACATTAATGCCTGTGGCGTTGTGTTGTGCAGGTATTTGTGATACGATTCATGCAATGCGCAACACTCAAAATTTCCATTTAAAGGCCTAAAACAAAGTACTCGTACTTACAACTGCTGCCATTTGCTCACTTGCATTTATTATGTTACTTTTTTTCATTACAAGTATTTTTTTTTTTTTTTTTTTTGAGTTGCTGAACACATATTCCATGCAATCATTATTCGCATTTTTTCATCAGCTACTTTATAAAACGTACGCATTTTAATGGCTTTTATGTGATTTGTATATGAATCAGTTAAAATAACGTAAAAAAAAAGTAAAAATAATGAAAAAAAAAACGTAAATGAATTTATGTGATTTTAATCAGTTTGACAGTGAGACAGTGCGAGCAGCAGGAAAAATATGACGTATAAAACGATGACTGACCTGACGCCTTTGGAAAGTTGGATGAGTTGCGAATTAAATTCATATGCACATATTTCCAGTTTATTTGCTTTAGTTTATGATTTGAAATTGATTTCATGCGAAACTATTATCAGTGTTGAGCGGTAAAATGCCATAAATGCGACAATTTCGTTATGATATTTGCTTTAACAAGTTATTTCATGAAACATATTCAAGGGAGAAATTTAGCAAGTAAACAAATGTTAGATAAAAAGCTGAAACTACATATGTCGTAAAAAGTATCACACAGTATCCAATTCTGAGAATTGCATGTGAAAATAAGAACTTCTGCATCATCATGCATTAATAATTTAATGGCCATATGAATTTTTTTCTTTTTTGGGGCTCAAGATGGGTGAAGATGTTCATTGAAATATGAAAAACCTCATGTTGTTGTTTTATATTTAAAATTTGTTTGCACTTGTTGCACTAAATGTGCTCTTTCTTTAAGCTAAACGGTCCATTGGTTACCGAGTTATAGGCCTTTTTCTGAAAAGTACGTAAAATTAAAATTAAAAAACTAAAAAATTAAAATATGCAGGGATTTTATTCACACACACACACACACACACACACACACGCAAAGCATATTTTCAAAGAGCCACACACACACCTTTCCATTTTATATGTGCAAAAGTGTGTATACGGAGGCGAATGATGAATAAATATCCAGTGTATCATGCGTATTTTTTTTTTGTCCTAAATATTCATAGCCTGAGGATAAGCATACTCAGACTATAACTATGAAAGACAGAGAGAGATACAGAGTCACAATGCGCTTGATACGCATGTGCAGTGTTGCCAGAAAATGATGATGAGATAATGCTAAATCGGTTAAAAAATTCTGTTAAAATGTTCTACAGAAGAAAAGTATAATGCCAGATTTAAATGAAGAAAAAATTATTGAAATGGCTTTGAATTTCATGTTTATACGAACTTATTAGTATTTGCAGGTATTTTTAGAGCACATACAAATATAAAATAGTTAATAATTGGTGAAATTTATTTGCTGGTGGTTAAGCGATGTCTATATGCATTTCATTGTTGCTTTAACAAATCGTCAGTAGACTTCAACCACACATTTTGAACAGTCACAAATCTCTTATCTTATGCACAGACTTTCATAAACTATTTGAGAATTCACAAATATTAATATTTTTGAAAATCACAAAAGAAAAATAAGCATAGTAGGCTTAGTAACTTATACAAAACCCAGCAAATAATTTTTATTCGATATGAATCTATTTTATTTTTCTACACCTTTATTTGCTGGGTTTTGTATAAGTTACTAAGCTATGCTTATTTTTCTTTTGTGATTTTCAAAAATATTAATATTTGTGAATTCTCAAATAGTTTATGAAAGTCTGTGCATAAGATAAGAGGTTTGTGACTGTTCAAAATGTGTGGTTGAAGTCTACTGACGATTTGTTAAAGCAACAATGAAATGCATATAGACATCGCTTAACCACCAGCAAATAAATTTCACTTATAATATAATTATGACAATATGTCGAATAATAAATCTCTTGAATGTTAATAATTGGTGTTTTTGGAAATGTTACAATTACGTTTAAAATTTTTTTACGCACTATAATTCCAAAATATTATATTACTTATTCAGTAAAATATTTTTTTTAACTATAAATACATTGAAATTGATTATTGAGGGGTTAGCTGGATCCTATGCGCATTTCACTGTTGCTTGTGCAGATCATCAGGGAACCTTTAGCCTGCAATACACGTACATTTATGAGAAAAATCCTCTACACAGAAGAATTTTTTTTAACAAATTACAAAGCAGTATTTTTTGAAAGTTGAATGCTTTTTAACTAATGAAAATGCCAGATCTTGCAGTGAAAATGCTAAAATGGCAACAATGCGCATGTGCCGTTTTATTTTTAGTTGTTGTAGCATGCTTTAGTTTTTTTGCTTAAGCGAAATAGAGATGCTCTTTTATATTGGAATCGGGTAAAGTCATAGTTGCTTGAGAGAAAATCTATATGTGAGCAAACGAATTGTTTGCGCTACAATTATGATTATACGCAGTTACTAAAATTAATACGATTTACTTATGTATATTATTTCTTTTTTTTATTACTTATTGTCATTCTCTGGTTCATACACGTCCGTGTACAAGTTGACAACTAGCGTTGTTAAAAGAAGTAAAAACGTAGTGTGATTTTACAACGTTTTTTCTCTCAGTGTAAAATTTACAATATAAGGATGTATTATTGATAGCGACAAACAAACAAACCTTTGTATTTATAACAAAACAAAGATGCTGCTTCCTTTGTCTATTTTTGATTTGCACAGTTTTCCTTTTTTTTTTATATGTATTGTGGTATCAGTTTCACAATATGCCTGTCTTAAATTTGAATTAGAAAAGCACTACTTTTTTTTGTAAATAAATGTTACTTGGTCCCTTTCTGTTTCTACCTGACCATTATGAGGCAACCAGTCATGAAGGATTTATTTACAGTTCTTATGGGCGCATTTTATAAGCGTACAGTTTGAATAAGTAGAATTTTTTTTTGATCCTACAAATAGTTTCCCTCCTAGTGTTGGAATAGCAATAACTATTTTCCATTTTCAATGTTTTACCTCTTTTATTTTTAAAACACAAAGCAAAACTACAAAACGTAGTAATATGTAATCTACCCCCTGTTTGAATAACGTAGTATAAATTCAAAATACAAAAAAAAAAAGATACAATAAATTACAGAAAATAAAAGAAAAATACAAATAATGGGTGATTTTTTAAGAGTTTTCGGATTTTATTTAAAAAATATTTTACTTTACCCTTAATATCCTGATGCTGATCTTGTTTTTTGTTGAAAAAATAATGTTATAAAGCTTGCGATTCTGAACAAAGTTTGTTCTACGGTTTTGTTCACATGTTTTTCTTACATAACTTAGATAGAAAATACCTAGTTGGTCCCTACAGGAACCACCAGGCGTTCTCTAGCATTAAGTGAATTCTATATAACTGATATAGTTTTTTATTAGAAATAAAGAAATTTGATTGCCATATAGATCGAGCATTAATACATAAATTGCTTACAAAAGTTTAATTTTGGTAAAATTCTGCGAAAACAATTTTTCGCTAGAGAAACATAAATTAATTGTGCATTTTTGGTACGTGACCTTCATACGAGGTGTGCATTGCTGATTTATGTTTCTTTTAAAGATTCGGTCCATTAAAAATATCGGAAAGTTCGTTTTCCGTTTTTAAATAACGATTCTGGCATGGAATTTCAAAAAATCCACTACAAAGATCCACCAAAGTAACGTTTCTATGTAATTTCCCATATAAACAATATTAATCATAAGCTCCTGATGGTTCTTCAAAGGACCATAACAATATTAATCATAAGCTCCTGATGGTTCTTCAAAGGACTATAGAGAAAAATGACTACAAAAAATACGGGTAAAAAAATACTCTCATTTCAATACTCACAACTTGTTTTAAACACTATAATGAAAATGGAAATATTTTTTCAAGACTCTCAACGTATTTTATAAAAAAAAGCTTTTATATAAAGTAAATGCGCACAATTTCTCTTTTGTGAGTCTGAACCAGTCCGGTTGACACACAAGCTTCAAAAAGTGTTATTTTTAAGTAGGGATAAATGAAAACTGTAGCATTTGCACCAGCGCACAACTTATAGATCACGGCAACATCACTTTAGAATAATCGTTTAACAAAATTTTTAATATTTTTAGGTGGTTCCTTGAGGTACCACCAGACTATTAAGCGTTAATAAGTAAAATAATAATTTGGGATTATTAGTGCGTTAACAAATTTTAAACTTAAATTGTAACATTGCCAATAAAAAACACTAATTAAAAACACATTAAATTTAGAGAAATGTATGAAATCTTTATTAATCACAATGGACCCAGTTGGGTCTCCTAGTGAAGGTGCGGTATAGCACCACCCTTCCTAACCTTATTAGAGTCGATAGAACTATGATTTCATGTAAATATTGACTGCAGCTACGCCTGAAATGATTCATACGCTGGGTCCCATTTAGGCATAATCTCTACAACTTATCGGCCGGCATCTCACGATTAAGTTCTTCAACCGATGCGGACTTGTCCCTATTGACATGACCCTTAACATAGCCCCACAAAAACAAGTCTAAAGGCGTTTAAATCGCACAATCTAGGCGAACAATTGACTCGCCTCTCAATTGTGGCATTGTTTCACTTTCTGTGTGGCTGTGTGGCATTTGAAACCACATGTCAGCCAAGTCCAACTGTTCCATTTTGGGCAAAAAGAAGTGGTGGCCCAATTGCTGCGCCGAATCGATGTAATTTTTGGTGCGAAATCGCCAAACTGACCATAAAATGAAAGACGTGCACGATGAACGTTCTTAACCGAGCATGAATTTTGATAATAAAATTCAATAATATGCAAGCATTGTTCGTTTGTAAGTCGACTCATGGTTAAATTATAGACCATACTAATATATAATAATATAATACTTAATAGTATGATGTTTTGTGTTGTATTCTTTGTTCCAAATGGAACAAAAATTGGCAAAGGCACGTGGCCAAAGAGTCAGGGTATTCCACGTGTAGAAGCTTCCTTCGGTTGCTGCGAACGACCTATAACTTCGTATAGGAAGTAGGAGTTTCCAAGATCTACTCCTAGAGTTTTTTATGGTCTCCACCAATTAAATCTTATTAAAAATGTTTGCACTTGATAATGGAAATACCACAAAATAACTAACTGTAAACGATACAATTAGTTGCGGTACCCATTAACAAGTGCGAGTGAGACGCAAAACTCTCGAAGGCCAAACAACACACACAAGCCTGAACGCACTTAAGAAATAATTACGATGACGCGAGAGCTGTTCCCCAGCCCAGAGCTGCTTTACGACTGACACTATGATGTTACACGAAAACAGCTGACCTGCCAAAAACGGTGTTGCCAAACAGAAGCTGCTAAAAAATCACCCTTTATAATTAATAAATAACAATAAATGAAATTGAAGTGTAGTAAACGCAGGAAAATATATTTATAATAAATTTAATCGATTTTTGTGGTTTATTTTATAATTGTTATTTGCATGTATATTTTCTTTATTTATTTATTTTTTTTTTTTGCTGTTTATTATCTTATCGCTTAAATACAACAAAAACGAACACAAGCATATGAAAAACATGTGTACATATGTAGTTGTAAAATATTAAAAGAAAAAATAAATTTTAAACTCTTGTAGCGCCAGAAAAATAAATAAATTTTCACTCACATTTGTCTAACAGAAGTTGCAAGAAAAACAAGCGGGAAATTTTTTGGGTCTGTGCGTGTGTGCTTTTTTTTTTTTTTGTTTTTTTAGTTTCTAATTGAAATTGGTGTTAAGCAATAAATTTAACTTTTTAATTAAAATAAATATTGAGCAAGAAGCAAAAAATGTTAATTTAAAATTTGAGCCACAAACAAAAGAAAACAAGTGTTAAAATTATATTTGTGCCATAAAGTTGTAAAAAAAGCATTTATTCCTAGTGTTGAGTTGATTTTATGGCGATGTGAAAATTATCAGTTCATTTTCATTAAAAAAAAAATAGAAAATATAAATTTAAAAAATGTTGTTTAACTAAAGTTCAAATAAATAAAACCAAAAAAAAAAAGAAAAAGTATAATACAGCCTGTGTTTTTATTAAATTCACTAAACTACAGCAGATCTCAAAATATTGTTTTTTCTGCATCGTTAATGTTTTTTATGGTGATTTTTTAAATGTCTGGCTTTTTAAGTTAAAAAAATATCTCATAATCAATAAACTTTTTTAATGCTAACGAAAACATTCAATTTCCATCCCTGCTCTAAATAAAAGTCATTCTGCTGCGTTAATATTTTGTGTGGTTATTTTTGAAACGATTGACTTTTTAAGTAAAAAAAAAAAAATCTCTCAGAATTATCTCTCATATAAATAAATGGCTTTAAAATGGGGACTTTCGAAATTTGATGGTTGATAGCGAATATGGCCGTTGAAGCTAAATTTGTCGAATTAGCTGTCATTTATTCAGTCTTTTCTGCCGAATCACTATGGACCGCTAGAGCTTTCAAGAACTTGTGCTGAACTGAACTAGTGGGACAAATTTTCGGCTGTTTCTCCCACTTTGCGGCTGCCATTATCGTCCTACGGACGTTGGATGAAAGGAAATAAAATTGTAGAGTTTGGGACGATACCAATCCACATGAGATCCAAGTTTGTTGTAGACTTTAGTATTTAACCGCGTCATCACCGTGAAGGCAGGGTGCTATAAGTCTATAATTAACAACTTATATTAGCCAGAATGAATGTGGTTTCAACAGGACGGCGCTGCCTGACGCTCATGCCACATTGAATATTCTGCGCCACCGATTTGAGAGCCTGATCATCTCATGTTATGTGAACTGATCACCAATCGTCAAAATCGTCAAGATTTTTATTTGAAATTTTTCTAAAGTCGCAGGCCGGTACTCATAAGCCACAATGCACAGCGGCCCTCAAAACCAACATGACTAAAACGTCAGTCAAATGCAGCTTGATTTATTTACATTTCACATGCGTGCCACTCAGCAAAGCTACGAAAACTTGCGCAATGTTATATTTCATACATAAACGAAAGTTTACATTATACGAGTATCTGGCACATAATTTGCCTTATTTAAATTTAAATATAGGAAGCGCTTAATGAAACAATACGCAAAGCGAAAATGCGAAAAATGTGTAGAAGTAATAGAATTTAAAGTGCGAAATTTGAATTTTGGCCAAACAAATATACCAAATTAGTTGAAAAAGGCGAAATTTAACGTATGACGGATTCATTGTGTCCCTGCCTTAAGGCTGGTACTCTGTTCAAAGTTGTGAAAAATTTTCAGCACCATTGATTATTTCGCGTGAAAAATTTGACATGTACTAAATGTAGCCCAACTCGCGCTTTTTTTTATAAATTTCTTGCTTTTATTGCTTGAAAGTATGCAACATTGTTAAAATTCCGTGCGAAAAAAGCACTGCTCATGTTTTATTTCGCAAATATTTCACACCAAATACTTTTATATGTATTGGGTGTTTTTTATTGAGGTATAGAACTTTAAGTTGGCATCACTTTTTTAACTGGCGGCCATTTTGTCAGCTGTCAAGTGATTAATATTTGGTTTGGTTTGCCATTTCATCATGAACAGGTTGACAAAAGAACAACGCTTGCAAATCGTGCAAATTTATTTCGAAAATAATGGTTCAGTTCGCGAAGTTTACCGCAAGCTCCGTCCATTTTATGGTCGACATAATCGTCCATCAGAGCAATTAATTCGGTTAACCGGTCAATTGGCCACCAAGATCGTGTGATTTGACACCATTGGATTATTTTCTTTGGGGATATGTGAAGTCGCTCGTCTACGCCAACAAACCAGAAACGTTAGGGGACTTGGAAGCCAACATTCGTGGCGTTATTGCCAACATACGGCCCCATATGCTCGAAAAAGTGGTTGAAAATTGGACCTGTAGAATTGGCTTTATTCGAGCCAGCCGCGGCGGCCACATGCCCGAAATCATATTTAAACGTTAATGGCATAAAATTATCCTTCCAATAAAGCCAAATTGATGGACATTAAAACGATTTTCTTGTGTTTTATTTCAATTCGAAGTTCTATACCTCTAAAAAACACCCTATAGTTTGACAGCATTTCGCACGAAATTGTGAACAGAGTACCAGGCTTTAAGTGGCACAACAAAATCGCGGCGTATTTTATGAACGTTATTTCTGACGCAGTCAGTTTTGTCGACTCCTAAACTTCATTTTCGACTTCGGTACTTGTGTAGAATATTTATCGAAAATTCTCCACTAAAACACCAATCATCAAAAAATTATCTTATACATATCGATTATATACTCGTACATATTTGTTTTCTTTTTTTTTTTGTGGGTTTCGGCTTTTCGTGATTTTTTTCTCTGAGATATTTTTGGCGTGTAAAGTAACAATTAAAAAATGTTTTCTTTTCTTTTTTATTTTTGTTTATAATATTTTAGTTTTTAAAATTTTAATATGTATTTATTTATTCATTCATTTAGTCGGCTATTCGCTCGCTTTGTAGTTAATGTACAAAATTGCTTTGTGAGCATTTGAAAAGAAACAGCACACAGAAGTTTGCTATTTAGCACAAGCTCATTTTCGATATGAGGTCTTTTTTCGTATCTGTATGGATGGCAAACGGCCACAAAGACGGACTCTTTTGTTAAGGCTAGAAAATGAGTGTGTGTGTAGTGTACGTACATACTCGTACTCATACGTTTTTTCGACTAATTTAACAATTTAAAACTAGACATATAATATTGTTTGGCAAATGCAACAAAAAATATTTAAAAAATATGATAAAGAAAATTGCTAAAACTAAAACTCACAAAGCACAAGTGTTAAATTGGTTCAATTAAAAAAAATGTTAACAAAAAATAAAAAAAATAAAAGTTTTACTCATTAAATGTTTATTTAAAAAAATTTATAAAACTTAACAAAACGGAATGATTCATGATGTTTTTTTTATATATGTATGTATATAAAAAAATGTGTGTGTTTTTGAAAAATTAACTAACATTAATTGAAAAATAAAATGTAAAACATTAATAAAAATAACTTTAAATGAAAAGGCTTAAAATTAAAAAAAAAAACTTCTGGTGTCATTTTAAAAGTATAAACCAAACCCAACCAAGGTTTAAACATATAAAGAATACTCGCCTAAATTTGCTGTGAAAAATTGATAATTGAGTTGTCAAAAAAATTTGCTGAAAATGTGTGTTGACATCTGAGGGATGTTCAAATTATAAGCGAAGACAATAATCATATGGGCAGGTGACCACCTGATATGGATTCGTCTTGACAAAAACGTTTCAGCGCTCACTTCAACAAGAACAAAATTATACAATTTACGATTGACTGGAATAAACCCAAAAAGAATTCAATGAAATGGTAAATAATTACATTTATTTTTTAAGCTTTTAGTAAATATAAATATTTAAATAAATATATGTGAAGGACCTGCAAGATCAATCGTAAAACAGATCATATGTACATGCTCGCTCCATCTGAACATACCTTTTTTCAGCACTGAAGAAAATTTAGTTTCAGAAATTATTTAATCAAACACACACACAAAAACTGATTCGATATAAACGAATGCTCGCTAAAGCCAAGAAATTTCGAAACAAAATTGTTCGATATTTGTTCGTAAATGTAAAAAAACTCCAATGTTCGATAAAACTTCGAGCTTCGTACTTCTCTCGATAGTTTCTCGAATGTGTGACGGTAGCCGAGTGGATGTGTGCTAGTCTGTTAGTCTAGACTGTAGAGGTACCAAACTATCACAGCACTGTAAGTAAAAAAAAAACAAACACATACTTACATTTGCCACGATAGCCTAGTGGATGTGTAATACGAGTAGTCTGTTAGAATAAGGAGGCACATACATATATACCATGTTCAAATTGTAGCGCAAATTAAGGTATTAAAAAAATAAATGAGTTAAAATAAATAAATTAAAATAAAATTACTATTTTACTTTTTCTGCTGCCTTTCGATATTCTCTGACCTTTGATATTGCTAGCGAAACTTCGGAATCGAATGTTTTTTGGGACAAAACTGAGCAACACATGAACTTTTTTCGATTCATTTTTGAGAGTCACTCTCGATTGTTTTACACGACAAATGTTCGCGACGTATTCGAAATCGATATCAATAACGAAAGTCTTGGTCAACTGGGAAACGTTTGTTTCATTTAACCGCATAATTAATTTCATTTATTGCAATTACATTTAGATCAAGGCCAAGCTCATAAATTTCCCTAAATGTTTTTATTGATATTAACATTTGAAATATTGTCTTCAAGAGTTTGTTTGACATTTCTTTTATTGTAAATAATGAAAATTTATTAAATCAGGCTTGAGTTTGTTAATTTTAAATATATTTTTTATTATCACGAGGGGGAAAATGTATACACAGCTAAAGTTGAGTAATTCCAATAAGAGAAGCAGAATGGAATGACGACGCACGGTGGTTCAAAATGAATTTTTACTGGCCAAAACCTAAATTTTCTCTTGAAATTTTTACGACATCAGTAAGGAAACATATCAAAACTAAGGCAGCCAAAAAATTAGGTCAAAATATTCGCAGTAGTGGGCGTGGCATTAAAAAAAATTAACATAACTTTTTCATTATACGAGGTCTTTTCAAAAAGTATCGCCAAATTTGAAATTTTCGCGGGTTACGTATATTCGAATTTTGATTTTTTTGTGGCGTTATGTTGGTACTCATGTCTCTCAGTTATGCCGCAAATTTCGGCCATTTTGAATGTTCAGTTAATTGTTGACAGCTGCTTTGCTTGCACGTGTTTTGGCTCGTCTTCGATTTTTACCTTGGTTCATGCGGCAGCTTCCATTCAGATGATTGAGCTTTGGTTTCCACGTCATAACCATAAACCCACGATTCCTCACCAGCTATGACCCTCTGTAGCAAATTTGGGTCGTCGCGGACAGAGTCTAACAGCTCATTAGCAATATTCATGCGATTATGTTTGGTAGAAATTGAGCAATTTTGGTACGAATTTCGCGGCGACCCGTCTCATGCCCAAATCATTGATAAAAATCGAATGGCACAAGCCAGGTCCTCAGCAACTTCTCTAATGGTGATTCCACGATTGGCCAATACCATTTTCTTCACTTCATCAATTTTTTCGTCTGTTGAAGGGCGTCCGGCACGCTTAACCTTAAATTTCTCAACAACCACTGTACTGATTCTAATGAAACTAAATTTGGCCTAATATCTTAAGATGCTATTTAGTCCGTAAAAAAAGAATTAAAAAAATATTCTTTAATTCAAAAGTTACAGAGTTTTGGCCGATGAAAAACGATTCTGACCCACTGTGCGACGGAGTTATTGCTTGTGAGGCCGCGTGCGTGTGCCTTCCTTGTTATTTTGGAGGTGGTACAACACATCGTTTTTGTAAATTGCTACAAATAGTTTTAAACTTACAAACAAAAAATAGAACTGAAAATATTTTTTGTTAATTAAAAAGAAATTAGATATTATTAGTAAAATAATTAGAGCGAGTCATGTCGTTTTAATTTTAGTGTTCCAGCAACAAAAGTTTTATACATATAAAACAAAATTAGAACACGCTTTAACAAAGAGTTTTGCTAACATTAAATTTCAACCAGATGTAAGTTTGTATGTGGTTTCATTGTGAGCGGAAATGAAGGGCTATTTGGAAATATGTATGTTTGTAATATGTGGTTAGAGTTGGCCCCCAATTAAAAGCTTAAACTCTTAAAATTCCAACCTAATACTCATAAACTTCTCAACCTCATGATGTCATGTCAGGCTTTTTGTTTGAAATAAAATATACTGAAAGTAGTTATTAAAACAAATGCGAAAAACCATTTAATTTTAATCATAAATAATTATAGTTGCTAGAGAAAGAGATAAATAAAAGCAATTATGTTCAGTAAAACTTTAAAATATTCAAGGACTAATTTGGTTAAAATAATTTTAAAATATTGTTAAGACATCATTAATAATGTACAATTTCAGCCATGACGACGGTGTACATACATACGAGTACATATTTATGTATATTGAATGTATCGCAATTGTTTAAGCATGAATTGCTTAATTTCATATTAATTTTCGTTCAAAATTTTCCCATTGTGAGTCTAAACTAATTCCTTTCAAATGAAACACTATGACTTGTTTCTTTTTTCTCTATTTTTATTAATTTTTATTATTTTCTTAAAACTAGATAATTTTTATCTCCATTTACATCTTAATAAAAGCAACATCACTAAATTAAATAAAAAATACAGTTTTTATTAAATTTTTTTTTTTTTATTTTAACTGTGACAAGAGTTTATAATGCAGTTTTTTAACGAAACAAAAAACAACACACTCATAAAACGGAAATAATTTATTTTACGAAAATATTTGTGGCTACAAAAATACACAAACAACAGCAACAAGAAAATCTGTGTAGCGAAAAAAAAGTTGAAACTTTAATTTGCTAAAATTTTACAAAACAAAAAAAATTAGAGTAACTTTACAAACGTTTAAGATTAAGATCATTGGTTTGGTAATAAAGGAAAAAATTAAAGAAATATAACTTATAAATTCATTACACGGTACGAAAAATAAAATAAGTTATTTCAGAGTCGAAATGAAATGACATTGAACCCTGTCAGAAACTAAGTTAACTTTAAACTAACTATTTCACAACTAGTGCTGACTGAGACTAGGATAACTTTCCAGTGGAAACAACTAACTATTTTAACATTGCATTGTCCTAGGCGGTAGCACAGAGGAGACCAGAGGTGTCACGAGCACAAAGTAAGACGGAAGATAATTGTGATTTTGTGGTGTTTTTAGAGGTCTCGCTCACACAGTCATCAAATCCTCTTTAATTTTTCTTTCGCGTGGTATTATTTTAAAGTAATTACGTTTTATTCCTTGTGGTCTCATTCGCAGCCAAGTTTTTGTAAATAAATGGTAAAAATTATTATTTGCGAACGAAAATGCTTAAAACAAAGTCTCTAATCATTTGAAATCAAATTTTAGTCACTTTATTAATACTAATAATCCATTTCGCATTCTGTTTTTTAATTCAATACCACAAATTCCTCCATTTAATTTTGTACAAATGTTCATGTGCTCAAGTGTATTTTCGTTTTATGCTTTGTGGTCTCATTCGTTGTTTGCTTTTTGCAAGTTCAAGTTAAAAATTAATATTTTTGAAGGAAAATGTTTAAAATTGAGTTTGTAAGCATTTGGAAACTAATTTTAATCACTTTTATAATACTAATAGTGTTTTACACATTGTTTTATTTAGTTAAACACTGCAAAATCTTTCATTTAATTTTGTAAAAATTTTCAATTGTTCATTTCACTAAGTATACATTTCTGCTGTTTGTTTTGATTATTGTACTAAAAATATTCAATAACAAACACACTATATTTGTCCCTTTTTAACAGTGATCAAATCAGATGATTTGAGCTTTTTTCTTAAGTCACTTTCTTCAACTCTGGTATCCTCTGTGGCGGTAGTCAATTGGCCCACTCTGCATTACTTTTCAACTAACTTAAAGTTGACTTTAATTAAGTCACTTGGTAGTCAGTAAATTTTAAATAAAAAAACAAAATGTTGCTGAGGTTCGAACTATGTATCACACATTGTGTAGTCAACGCGCTAGCTGCTGAGCCAAGTTACCATCTAAAATAATAACAGCAAAATGTTAATATAATATTGAAATGAGTTTCAAAGTAGCTGAGAGAAAATTTGTTGGCTCTCACCACATCCGATTGCTTAGTACGTAGTAGAGCGTTACACGAGCATTGAAATCAAACGCCATGAGCATGCCCATGTGTGCTCAGTTTAGTAAACATCATATAGGCAAAAGAGAAATGTACTCAGAGTAGAGTGAGTACTCATGAACATTGTTCGAGTATTCATTGCAGTACTCTAGTACGTACTCAACTTAAGAATTGATTTTGGGTCAGTTCTGGATTATATTGCAGTTTGCTTAACCACCATCAAATAAATTTCACTTATAATATAATTATGACAATATGTCGAATAATAAATTTCTTGAAAGTCTAAGAAAAGTTAACTATTTTTCCCTGCAACAGGGTTTAAACTTTAAACCCCTCATAGCTACAAAATTACTGAATACTCGTAGATCGCGATATCCTTGAAATATTGATTTCATCCACTTAAACGTCGTGGGAAAATTAAAAAAAGTAAACTTATATATAATTTCGAAATTTTTTTTAAGTAACTGAAAAAGTTTTTGTCAAATCCATTTTCTTTTTTCGGTAAATTGACTTTTTTAAAGGCAAAAAATAATAATTTTTTTTAATAATTTCAAAAGTTCTTGTCAAATTGATTTTCTAAGTTTATTTACTTTTTTGGATTTTATAAATTGTGGATCGCATTTAGCAAGAATTTTTCAGGATGACCTGCAAGTTTAACCGTTTCCCATGTGTTTTTGTTGTCTTCTCTGCCAGAATGAGTGAAAAAAATCTTGATGGCTTAGAAAAAATCGGGTTTTGTTGTAGTGTGTCACATATCGCTCATTTGCTTCAATCTTAATCTTAATAGACCGATTCCGGAATAATTCTATAGTCAGCTAGATGAGCCCGGCAAACTTTGTCTTACCCTCAATAAATCAATGTGGCGCCATCTACTTAAAATGAAACAAAATGAAACGTACTTATTTGCGTGAAGTATATTCACACACCACGTACTTGCGCCGTTGTAGTACATGCTATGTATCAGAGATGGCGCTGTATGTGAAAAATGATTTTCCCTCTTTTCCTGCTTTTCTCTTGAAATTTTCCCTGAATTTTCTTTGCTATAAACCTCACGGAGCCCGATACCTTTCCAACGAATGCAAAACCGTGGAAATCGGTTCGTGCGTTATGGAGTTATAGCGTCAGGAAGGAAAACCCGACTTATTTTTATATATTAGAAGATTAGTTGAGAAACAAGGCCATTTTGGTTTATTACTCATGACATTTTAACAGTGAGCCTGTCAAAATCAAAAATCTGATAAATTAATCACCCGTTATAAAAATACAAAATTTAAAAATAAAATACCAAAATCCATATCACATTCCCACATATTAGAGAATTATGTTCAACAAAACAAAAAAAAACAAAGAAATATGAATAACAGTTTTTGTGACAAATCAATTAATATTCACCTCTAAGAAAAAACACACTTTTTTCTTGCGGTGCATAAACTTAATGAACTCCGTTTTCTTAAAGATCAGTGAGAAAAACTCTTAGAAAAAGTATTTCATTTGCTGAGTTGTTTTTATTATTTCATTGCATTTAACATTAAAAACAAGATTGGGCGTTTGTGATAATTAATGACAATTATTACAAACTTCAAACTCTAACTTTGCGATAACGATGACAAAAAAAGGCAACATGCTCGTAACAAACAAACTAACAAACAAACAAGAAAAGTATGAAACAAAATAAGAAATAAAGTAAAATCAAGTAAAAATGCAAACGCAGGCAATCGTAAAGACAGACATATGGACGGACAGCAGCTCACATTTGGTCAGAAGCAACTTAAGTTTAAGCCAATTAACACAAAACATAAACGACATAAAACATGGTACATACTTTATTTGTTGTTTCTTCAATTTTTTTTTTTTGTGTATGTTGGAAAATAAAAACTACTAAGACATCGTGCCATAAAAAACAAAATTAACAGAAAGGAAAAAAAACAAACTCAACTAAACTCAATTAACTATAATTTAAGCTCAAACTTGGTGAGACAACAACAAACAGCAAACCAAAAAAAAACAGAACTAGAGATAGAAAAAGTAACACTCAAACAAAAATATCACATCTTTCAGATTGAGATACACTAACAAACACTACGAACGACATGGGCTCGCTTGCGTTTGCATGCGTTATAAAGTGAAAACAGGAAAACGTATGGACAGTACAGTATGCAGCAGAAAATTTCAAAAATGAACGGATGGCAATGAAAAAGGGCCAATTTCACCAACTCTATTTAAATATCAATTCATATTTAAATTTCGATTTTCATTAATTTTTGTATGGAAAAATTACTTTTAAATATGAATTGATATTTAAATAAGTTGGTGAAATTGACTCTAAGTCCCAGTTCGCACCATGCAAGTCTTATTGCTAAGCTAATTAGTTTGTGAGGGAGGGAGAGAGAGAGAGAGAGAAAGAGATAACGATATATACATATGTATACAATTCTTATCAGTTTTTATTCAATTCATTGCATTTCCACACAACTTCAGTTCAAACTTTTACTTACGTGCATTATATAACGTACGTTTGCAAAATTACTCTTTCTATTCCACATTGTCATTTGATTTATTAATCGACAATATTTGCAAAACAAAATAATACTAAATAAAGAACGCAAATGAGGTCATTTCATTACGGCCAAAAGAACGTACAAGCCATTATCGCAAACGTTTTTCAAAACAAAGTGCTAAAAAGAAACGACAATAACGATAAAAAGCCAAATTAAATATTTAATTACAAAACAAACAAAAAAGTTATTTTATCTTTTTAAAACAAATAGAATTAAAAATGTTAAATAGAGTCAGCTCTATTCTAAAATACTCGTATTGCTCATCTTTGAATATTTTATTACCAAAAAAAATATATACGAGTATATGTGCCCACCCGGATGACCATAAAATCATACAAACATTATTTCAATGTCAGCTTCTTTCTTAATTTGTACTATTATTATAATTGCCATTTCTCAGCTGTGCTCGGTTTTAGAAGTCATTTTGGGAAACAATTATAAAATAGTGGCTGTATACATTTTTCGAAGCGTTATTTATGCATATAGTGTATAGATGCAAAGTTGCGAAACATTGCAACATGAGCATCAAATTACTTGTTTGCGGCGCTCTTAAGGCCGTGTCAGATACAACTTCAACGCTTTGCGTGACGTTTCTAACGTTGGCAGAAAAGCGTAAAGCAAAATGTGTATGACACAATAAAAACTTTGACAACACTCACTGTTTGTTGTACTGCCTTATTGAATGCATAAAACACAGCACAATTCGATTACTCTGATGCCACTAGCTAGTTTTTTATATAAATTTAACAAAAGTTTAATAAAGTGTCATATTTACATGCGAATTTGGCCAAACAAATTAAGAAAATTGTACCAACTGATCGTCAAGGCACGCAAAAAGTTGACAGTTGCCTAACTTTTTGCTTCGCTTTGCGTTTAAAGTACTTTATGTGATATATGTTTCATATAAGCATGTACACTTCATCTTGATGATGCCAAAGCGAATCTTTAACGCAACGCGAAGCAAAAGTTTTGCCTGACTTGGCCTTTAATGAATGTCGAAGACACACATAAGGGCCAAAGGCGGTAAATTCTCGGATTAATTAAAAAAAAAGTTCAAGTACCGTGAAAACTGAAAGCACTTGCTTTAGGTGCATAAAATTGTACAGCACTAGGCAAAAAATAATGTCAAGTAGGTAAATAGGCGTAGAAAGACCATTATGGGGGTTACATTGCCCCCCCCCCAAGAAATTGTAATTATTTATTTTAGTATTACTCATGAAAATCAGCAGTCATAATGCCCCCCAGGCCCTTAGAAAAAACGTCCAGCTACGCCAATGAATAGGTAATGGTGCTTTTGTAATGATGAACATTGCGAAAGAAAACTGAAAAAAAATAAGAAGAAAAGAGCGTAATTAAATCCTATTTACCTTAATACAGCATTTGCATTGTCTCGAAATCTAGTACTTACGAGATTTCGAGCTAAATCTAGTTGATTTTTACTTGATTCTCCATACAAAAAGGAATCAAATTTGTCAGCAGATTAATATTTTTATTTTTTATTAAAAAAAAGATGGGTGAATTAGCTACGGTCTGCTTAAAAAGGTGTGTGAATTGGCTATATTGCTGTGGTGTGGTTGTAGTTGTGGAAAATTTTCAGTTAATTAAAATCTGCTAGATTTTGTGCAGGTGTACATGCCCTATAAGTTATTTTTAAAAGTTACTAAATCTAACCATCAAGTTCAGTTATTTATTTAAATGTTTTGCTTCAATTTGCTCTGAAAATTATTTGTGGAAAGGATATTGTTTTTAATGTTTGTATTGGAAGTGCAAAAACAAAATATGGATTTTCTCAGTTTAAGTGGACATTTAGTTATTAATTGGGCTCAATTAAGCAGAGATTTTATTTTTATTTTATGCAGGAATTAGTAATAGCCTCACGCGTTGAGTTTACCAATAATAAGCGCTTAAGGACTCCTGCTAACGCTTTCGTTGCTGCTGTTTTGTCACTGTTGTTGTTTAGTTAGAGATATGCAAATGTCATGATATTTTACTTGTGAGTCACGTATTAGTCACGTGTGAGTCACGCGTGATCGTGGTTGTATTTATGTATAATAATAATTTAAAAAAATAACGTTTGTGGTGTAAGCTAACTTTTTTAGGCTTGTTAAAAAATCTATTATAAATTTTTGTATATTTCGTATCCGAAGTCATTCAATGGCTGGCGGGCGATTCATCAGAAGCGTGCGCGTATAAAAAAATTATGAATGTTCTTGTTATTTTTTTTGGCTAAGCACCGTTTAGATGCCATTTGTTTCTGCTTTGGTTTTTCACATTTAACAAAAGCCATGTTTATTAACTAATTAATAAGTGCTTTGTATGGGGGTACCCGTCTCCCCCTCCTATAACCGCAAGATTCTGGTGGAACATGCAGTTTACTTTGAGATATATTCACATCAAATTTATTGTGCCTAACTATAGTAGTTCTGAAGATATGGGAAAAATAATAATTAGTTTGCATGGGGTATGCCCGGTTCCCCCTTCAATAACCTCAAAATTTTGTGTGAAACTGCAGTTTGTTCTAAGATCTACCAATATTAAATTTGGTGACCCTCACTATTGTATATGAATTGATCTTTAAAAAAGGCTGCTTTGGCCCCGCTGTGCGACATTTTGAAAGGTTGTGCGCTTATCAATGTTTTGTACTGTGGCGTTATGAAACACTGCACTTTGTTCGAAGACAAAGCATGGCGATATTTTGGAAGTGTTGGATTCTGAGTCTTCGTCAGATCAGAGCCTTCACACAATCCCAACCAACAAATCGCTTAATGACTTTTCCCTGAGACAGTTCGGCTGCTGAAAGAAGCGACTACCTGCCGTCGAGTAAACCCATAGAAGCTGCTCTGCCGATTCTGCCTTTCTTTCGTCGAAGCAGCTCCTGCAGTGGACCAATAATCTTTTTAGTTATGAACTTAAGTATAATTTTTTTCATATTTTTAAAAGTTAAATTTTTACAACTTCTGAATATTTCATTACTTGAGTAATTCAGTTAAAGCGAAACTAACAAAAAGTTACATATCGTTACCTTAATATAGAAAGGCCCTAACTCATTATTTTTTCAAATCAATTTTTTTTTTGTATATTCCGATAGATCTAATGTATCGAAAAATGCAAAAATCTCGATTTTAAGAAAATAATGAGTTAGGGCCTTTCTATATTAAGGTAACGACATGTGTGTACATACATATATCTCGCTCATTTACTTGAACAACTTCATAACTCAAAAAATGCGATTTTTTTCAGTTAAAAATGCAGAATTAATCCCCATATTGTGTAAAAAATTACATACAAATATCTTGGGCACTACACTCTTGAGCGAAAAATAAAATTTCATTTTTCATTAAGCTGTGTGTAGATTAAAAACTTTCTTCAACTCGTTTTCTGTAAGATTAGTATTTTTCGAGATATAACGTTATTGTAGTAAATGAGCGATTTTAAGCTTTTTTTTAATTTATTTGTGGTGCAGAAACCAGATTTAAAAAATTATAAATAAATATTTTTTCTTAAAAATATGTACTGGAAAAGACCAAGAGATACATAAACGTCTGTCTCCTTATTATAAAATTTATCAAGTATGTACTTGTGAAATGAATACCTATGAATAAACATGTGTAGGAATTAAATTTCACACTCCTTAATGTCTACCATTAATGCCAGCCTACTTACTCCCTTTTCCCCTGAACCTGCAGCTTAAGGCAGCGATGAGTTAAGGGCGAAATACTACGAAAAGAAGATGAGTTTTTTTCGGCGTTCTAAAGTGGGATAACAATTTTTTTATTATGGTAGACAAATGCAATATTTAGTCAAGTAAGTTAGTACATTAAGATATACGAGGTGTGTTAGAAAAATTCAAAAAATAATATATTAATATTCCAATAAAAGATGCAACCTTGTTGCGAGCATTCTTTATGGATTTGCATATTTTTGTGCTATATTGAAGTTAAAATGTTGCAATATTGAAAAAATAGGCATAAAAAATTAGCAATTTTGTATCTTTGTTTTTCTAGTTTTTATGATTCCAAAGTTTTTTTTTAGTACGAAAAAATTCATTTTAAAGAATTTAAACTTAGGTTTTGATTTTAAATTTATGCATTTCAATCTGTTATGCAATCATTCACCTGAACTTTTTTAATTAATCTCCGACCTGATGTCAATTTGTCTTCAAGTGATGTGGCAACCTGACGCTCAAGTTAAACAGCTGATCACTCTACTTGCAAATAAATTTTCTTGTTTCGTTTTAAAAATATTCTGCCACAACAAAATGATTAATAAAACGAATAAAAAGAATGATGTATTGCGATCTGTAGAAGTGCGCACAACTTGAAAGCCAAATATGGCACAGGTAAAAGCTTATGAAAATATTTACCCTAGGGCGCCACACAGTGGGATTGTTGTGTTAAAACCCCTTATTTTTGACCACTCAATTTCAAAAATCGAATGATGCTAAAGTATAGAATGTGCATTTAGGGTTTTTTTTTAGAAAAATTTAATTTTATCTTAAAAAATTTAAGTAAAGTCCTTGCAAGGGTCCTAAGCAAGAAATGACTTATATTTTCACGCAATTGAGTATTTATGTGTAATTTTCTTGAAAATACCATTTGACCTTAATATTATTGAAAATAAAGCATTCTTCCAGAAATTTAAAAAATAGGCCTTATTTATAAAAATTATTAAGGCTTTATTAAAGGTTTAATAAGAAAAATGTTGTGCGCAAATCTGTTTTATAAACCCTTTCATTATAAAGCCTTAATAACACTATGCAACAAATTAAGACTTTTGGAAAAACACGTGAACTGGACAGCATAGGTTCGATAGTATTACCAAAGGTTGTTCAGCTTTGCGATAGCTACAACTTCGCCAAATATTGTTGGCAAGAAATCAGGAGTCCCTGGAAAAAAAAAAATTCCTTTACTTTTGCAAAGAAGAAATAATTTTTTTTTTGACATAAAATGCCAATAGGATTTATTAAGTGATTTCTTAGCTACATTATTGTCATATATATTTAAGCGCTCTGACTAAATGTGAATTAGCTGTTGGCCAAAAACTGATGACACCATTTTTTGGGGGCGCACTGATTTTCGAAAACTTTGGAGGTCCATAAAAAAAATTGGTCACCATAATCGCGAAACTGAGTAAAGCGTTTTACTACTTTTTGATAGTATCGTTGTAATTGTTATAAAGAACGCTGTATATATGTATATATGGAGACATTATTTTACGATTAAGAAGATCTGCTCAAATCTGATCAAATCTATAAGCCTCTAAAAATTTAATTATATGAGATTTTCAATGGAAAAAGGTTAAGTATCCCGCGCGTCCTCAAGCTTTTCTTTCAACAAAATGAAAGTGGGAATGTCATCTTTCGATTCAAAAGAAAATAATTCTCGAAAATTTCTGAAACGTATCACAAAATTCTTGCAAAAACCATTACACACTTTTAGGCCAGGTATTTATTGTAATAACAATTTATTGAAAATATTAATGAAATTCCTTATTTTTCTTAAGTTTTGATATATAATGAAAAATATGGACGTATGCACATCATTTTTTTTTTCTAAACCAACAACTCAACTTCTATTTTTTTAAATAAGCTTCAATAAGAAAAAATTCGGTTTTTGGACATGCGCTGTTCTTTATGAAAACCACAGAAATGTCATATATAAAAGAAAATAATCGTATGTGGTTTTAGAAAAGTCTATAGGACCGTCATACAGTTTTGGAAACCGTACAATTACAAATCGTCTCGATTTTCAGAAAAGGATTGGTAACGAACAATTTTAATTCCCCGCTCCTAAAAGTATGCAACAAATTATTATTTTTATAATCTCTATGTTGAATAGTAACTTTTGTAAATATGTCCTTTCATGTTTATGAAGCTAATTGTATATAATTATTTATTTTCATGTAAATTTTGCTTCACTGGCACAAACGGGGGGTTATTATGTAATTCGATTCGAAAAGAAAACTGTGCGAATTTGTATGTTATTAACATTACAATTCGAACACATTTCCATTCGATTCGGATTACATAATAACAACCCCCCTGATTGTTTTTAAATAATAAAGATAATAAAAGATTTTTTAATGTGTTCTGGACATTTTAAACACACCTCGTATGTGAGTATAAACTGGTAAGACAGGCAGATACAATATTTTAATAACTTTTTTTTTGGTTTGTCCTTCCCCGTAAGAACAAATAAACTCAAAATGCCAACTCAAGCACTTGGTTGTTTTATTATAACTAAATGTATGAGTATGCAACCACTCGTAGAATCGGATTGAAGTGAGCGTTTTGTATTCCCCAGAAAATTATTAAAAAAAAAATAAAAATACATAAACACATCTACAATATCTATACAAATGTTTGAAGATGTATAAGTACATATTGTCACTTAAAATCCAAAAGGCCGTAACAACCAAAAAATTCAAAATAGACTTTTTGATTGATTATGATGTGATTAACTAAAATATGTATATCTTTTCTCAAAATTATACTTAAAATGGGGATTTTATTCATTATTCAATTTGGCAAACTTTAAGTTAAAATGCAATCCAAGTTCGATGATAATCTTTTTTATTGGTATCCATGTTTGTACCTCATACATATTTGACATTTAATTCTGCGTCATCTACTTCAGCGAAGTACTTTAGGTTTTTTAAATTTCCATTTGCAGCGCTGTGATGCATTTACACACGAGCCTAGTCTTTAATACGTACAATATACTTCTCATTTGATTCATATTGAAATTATTATAAGCATTTAAAGTTTACAGTAAGTTCATTACTCTAATACGTACTTAAGTACTTAAGCTATTTCTGACGAAATGAGTTTGAAGCAAGTTTTTATTTTATTTGTACATAAATTTTTGTTTAAC
This sequence comes from Nowickia ferox, assembly GCA_936439885.1. Taxonomy (NCBI): domain Eukaryota; kingdom Metazoa; phylum Arthropoda; class Insecta; order Diptera; family Tachinidae; genus Nowickia; species Nowickia ferox. The sequence continues at coordinate 111,696,074 of OW387024.1, read as the reverse complement.
ATTTGTTTATACTACAAATACATACATATGTATGTATGTATGTATATCAGCTGTTTATTTACAATTAGCAAACGCCTTACAATTCTTTAGCAACATTGTAGCAATTTATTAGCAACAGGTTTAGACAGTGCTTTATGAAACATTAATAGCCTAACTTCATGCCAAATATTTGTCATACATAAGTTTGTAATTATTTAAGCAACTGACTTGACTATCTTTTGGATAAATGAACTTATGCCACTTTCAAAACAGTCATATCGAGCGTACCATGCATTTGTATATACTACATACTTACACACTTATTTAAATACATGCATGTATTTGTATATAAAAATTTAGATAAGATACCACGTTTAAATTATATTGAGAATGAGAGCGAATATTTTGTTACTTACTCAATCAAAGTTTAAATTGTTTTCTTAAGTTTTTTTTTTATTTAAAAAAGCAACTAAATTCAAATTTGCAAATAATAAAATTAATAATAAAATTGTGCGTTTGCCACAGCAATTAGTAGACAAACAAGCCATTAGACTTGTATCGAACTCTTTCAGTAGTTCATAATTTAAATGGGTTTGATCATACGTTTGTTTGTGTGAAAAACGAGCTACTGAAAAAGTTCGATACAAGTATACAAGCCATACAATACATGGCATGATACACATATGTACAAATAGAACCTGTTACTTTTATGATTAAGCGCGTAAGTCCGTAAGTAAAAGCTTTATTTCGAATATTCTTTACTTAGATTCAAACATTTTTCGAAAATGCTTTTCACTTTATAAGAAACTTTTAAGTAGAGATAGGTAAGTGATTTTATCTGTACGAACTTTTTTTAAAAAGTGCTAAAATTTTATTCTTGTAGGAATTTCAACAAACATTTATTGATGAAAACTACAAAAAATAAATACATATGGACATTAAAACTAACACGACAGTATAACAAGAGACTTCATTTTTATATAAATCTTTTTTTATAATAATTAAATAAATAATAATGCTTTTTGCTGAAATCCTTTTGAAATGCGGAAGACAGTTTTATATGTTTAGTTTCTGGGTCAAACAATTTAAAATATTATTTTAAAACTTTGAACTTATTTCAACTTCATTCAGTGTTTTGTCCATTTAAATAGGGTACACTTAAGGTCGCATATTGCCTGAGCACTGGGTCTTCTTCTTTTTGGTACTTTGTTTTTCGTCTCCTCTTCGTGGGCATGTGTGTATGCGAGTTTGCATATGCTTATACTTATATACATACATACATACATTTAGTATATATTTTTTTTATTTATTTTCATTAATTATTAATTTTGCTCAAGCTCTCTCTCTCTCTCGCTATCTCATTCACTTAATTTTATTTTTATTTTATTCTCCTTCTCAATAGGGAAAAGTATCGCATGAATCCATCAAACAGTTGGTACTTGGAGCAGAGCATTTAGTACGTGACGAAGCTTTGAAAACACCAACCAAACAAAAGCATTCCAGCAATAGCAACAACAACAACCACAATAATAATAATAATAACGCCAGCGGCGGCAATATAGTGCAAATTTCCACAACCGTAAAAAAACGTGAAGTTTTAATGCCGGGTCCCATCAAACGAGTACAAGTAAGTAAAAGTTTCAAATTAACAACAAAAGATGGAAGAAAATATAAAACTCATATTTTTTCTAATTTCTATCGCAGGAGTGGTTGGAACATCAACCCTCAACTACCGCACAAATGCCAAAAACATCTGCAGGCCATCATCACTCGAGTGATGATCATCAGCGACATTTAACAATAGCAACTCCCAGTACAGCTCCTAGCCCAACACGCACCGATGACTGTGAGGCTTCAGGCGAAGCTTCCGAAACGGATTCTGTGCCACAGCATTGCTCCGATACATCGGAAGTATCAGATTCTATAGCGACTTGCATGCAAACCAGTACAAATTCTTATGGTAATTCCACAGAACGTATTGGCGGTTCTGCCGAACCCATTGTCAATGCTGCTACCAGTAATCAAAGTTTAAATGTGAAGGTGGTGAAACGTCAACCGAACAGACGCAAATCAGAAAGACCCTGGTCTGTATCCTGCCTCTCCCAATTGACCACCGATGCCAATCAAGTGGCTGCCAAAGTTAAAACCATTAGCAATGTACATTCTGGCCTAGCTTCCCACTCCATCAGTGAATCGGCCCTGGATTCGCTCTCGCCGGGTAGGCCAAGAGTGTGCTCTTCATCTGCCGTTACCCAAGTCAAAAGCTATGACAGCAAGGGCTCTTTGAAGAGACGTAAAACGCGCAAGAAGAAACTTTCCTATGCAAATTGCAAAAAATCCGACACCAATTCAGAAGATAACAATCCACACCACCATCATGTACATTACAACCATCATCCCACCACCACTCATGAGGAGGAGGAGGTGACTTTAACGCCAATGCAAACAGTGCCCACTTTATTAATGCAAACCTGTGAAAATATGACACCTCAGCAAATACAGGAGATAACGCAGGCTCTAATGAAATTACAGAATCCTGATTCGACGGAACAGTTGCAAATGGCAACGGGTATTCTGCAGCAGCATCAATCGACCACTGTGGTGAGTGGTGCTACAAATGAAAGCGAAGAAGAAAATCATTTAATGAAACCAAATTTCCGTGTTGGTTCTTTTACAACGGCCTACATGAAAAACGAAGCTCGTTTGGGTTCCTTGGCCGCCTTAGCCACCTACATGAATGATGAGGATCAGCAAGGAGGTGAGTGTTTCTTTATAGCTTTGTTTCTACATTATTGTGTTTGAGTTATTATTGTTTACTTTAAGTTTATACATACATATGTATGTTCAATTGTATCTGTCTCTTAACAGCATTTAACTTGATAACGCTCCTTGATTTCTTATCAAAGAGTTGATAGAATTTGCAAAGCTGTAGAAGTTTATTTTTTATAAAAAAAATAAATGAACAGAATATTATCAAGAAATTTTAGTTGCAAGAACCAGTTTTTCAATAAATATTTTCTTTTAATAAACTTATTATTTTTCTGTGTATAATACATTAAACACATTGAGTACATCAGGCTACACGACTACACGACTTCAAATGTCGCTTGCTGCAGTTGTCCCCCTGTAGCCAGCTATTTAATTATTCTGAAAGTGGAAGCGACATCATAAGCACTTGATATTGAAGGATGTGTTCATACATATCGTCGCTGACGTTTAAAACAATAAAATTACTCATAAGAAAATATACTTATGTCACGTAAAAATATAAAAGCGAAGCCATTTACATATTTCTTAGTATGAGTTTTGAGATGTTCTTTCTGTTTAATAATATCCAATCATTTTAAGCAATAATTAATTTCACATTTGTATTATGTATTTGCTTATTGTCGTCAACATAAATTAATCTTAAGTTGGATACAGCTACAAGAGTGGCCGTGTAGTCCTGTAGCCGTGTTGTGGTGATAATAATCATTTTGCAGTCCGTAGGCTGCTCTCGTGATTGTGCTTCATGCATAAAAGTTAAAAAAAAAATGATTCTATCAAGATACTTTAACTGCGTTGTGAATGCAAAATTGCATTATTTCAAAAAATGCAATTTTGTTGGTTTTACATAGTTTTCACTGAATCTATCACGCAGAATGACATCGTTAGCTTAAATGAAAAATCACTAAACTACATTGTTTTGAATTTTATAGGAGAGAAAAAATTAAACAAAATTATTCAAGATTGTTATGGCAAATGTTTGCCAATTTATATTTGATATATTTATTTCAATATATAATATCCAATATATAATATCAAATGCCATTTTTAATATTTGGTTAATTACGTGGGTTTGCATTTCAGTTGACGATGTACTGAAGTGTCTTACAATTGATTTCAAAATCTGCTGAACATTGTATTGCTTTGCTTATTTCGAAGTTCATTTATGTGTATCACTTTGCATAATTTTTAATACTTAAGTAATTACATGCAAATACCTGTTGTATTAATTATTGATTTAAAATGCTTCTCATATAATTAAAATTTTAAAATATTAAGAAATATTAAACGATTTCTAAAGTTTGTGTTAATAGTACCAGCAATAACAGAGCTGGTGAAGGTCATTTGTTTTATTGTAGTTAAATGATTAATTATATGATTTCCAACAAAATATATCAAATTTTTGAAAGCAGTAAAAAAATATTCCATTTTTCCCAGAAGCGCTGTTTTGGAAGCGCTTTCGAGGACGCCGTGCAGGTTAATCAGTTACTTATTTATATTCTTGTAACTCGAAAACCAAAATGAACAAGTTTTTGTAGTTTAAATTTTTTCATATAAAATTTGTCGACACAAGACGACGTTTACACTCGCAAAACTTACTTTGCAATAATAGAATGGGACCTCTCGTCCCTTCTCTTCTACAAACTTAAGACTTTGGAAAGTAAACTACGCTTGTTTAAAAGCCGTCTGAGTGCCGATCCAGACTTGCAATTTTTGTTGCAGCAACTTTTTATTTTTTAGCGCAAAAGAGCGAGAGAGAAATACAAAAAGTATACATTTCCATTTCAACACTCTCACAGATATTTAAGAATTGCTGCAACAAAAATTGCAAGTATGGACCCGGACTTAGCGTAGCGTTTTATAAAATAAGGCCCTTAGTTTAATAACTTAAATAATACATAATTAAAAAATTAAAGTTAAATTTTTTTTTATACAATAGAGCAAGTTTATTACACTTATAATCTGAATGACTTTTTTCTTACTTTTTTGGTTTTGTTTTGAGTCATTTTATTTGTTTTTATTTTTATTATTCACCTTCTTGTTGTGCAGTTTTATTTTTTCGTTTATTTCGATACATTAACAAGTGTTTTAAAAGTTGATTTTTTATGGTTTATTTGCTGTTAATTTTTGCATTAAAAAATAAACAAACTTTTCGTTGTTGTTTTTTTTCGTGACTTTAATTTTCTTTGTCTTGTTTATTTGAAATTAAAATGAAAGCTTTATTTAATATTAAAAAATAAAATTAATATTTCAAGCTACCACTCCAGTACCGCAAAAAATAAAAGCAAAAGGTATTTGAAATATTCTGACGTATTTTCAAATAAAAAATCCCTTTAGACACATATTATATTAAATGCTGAATATCAGTATAAATTTATATTATTTGTGACCTTGTTAGTTTTCTTTATTTACTCCTTTTAGAATCCATTTAAAAATTCTTCCATTTTTAGGTGAACCCTTAAAAAACTCCCTTTAATAATAGTAATAATGATAATAATAATATGTAATAAGGCATGATTATACGCCCAATTTGTTTGTTTTATTTTATATTTATTAATTTTTAAAATAAATTTTAATGTTATTTGTATGTGGAACTACTATAAAATAAAAAAATAGAGTCGACAGCAGAGGAACTTTATAAATACTCTAAAATACTTATTCTATAATTACGATACAACCATTCAAATTTATTTTGCATTTTCCTATGCACTTCTCTTGAAGCAACTTTGTTATAAAATAGAGAGAGATAGACATCTAAGGACTAAATAGATATAAGCCTAATGGCTCGATTATGAATATCAACCTAACTTTAGTTGCTTTGCCAGCTGCGAAAATGTTGGGTCAACAGCTGTTAATTTATGTTGCCAAACTGCAAAAATATTGGCAACTACAAATTTTTAATGAAAAAAACTTTGTAAAGTTTAAAACATCAATAAAATTCAATTAAATCGACTAATCCTTCTTTCGGAAATCGGAAATGTGCTTTTAAGTTAAAAAGAAACTTTATTGTCGGTACTTATTCGAATATACTCATTGTACATCCAATAATACCTTAGTTACTATATTTATGATTTGATCAGGCAAAAGTTCGTATCGCTTTGTAAGCCAAATTACATGTGATAATTATTAATGAACAAATAACACCAAAATTAGTTGTAAATATTCTGACATACACATATTTAGTTGAACGGAACAACCGGCTGTTTTCGAAGGCCACTAAACCTTCCTCATCCTTAGTTAATTAAACGCCCCTTTTATTGCTGAAATTTCAGCCTGTATTACACTACTAAGAAAATGGGAAATAAAAACTCCTACATTTCGATTTCGATCCGCCTGTGAAAGTATACAGCACACAGAAATGATTTCCCATCAGCAATCCTTGCATAGCAGATTCCTTCACATCAAATCTATCAGACATCGGTTTGAATATATACTGCTTAAAATATCCTAATTGTGGCAATACCAATGCGATTGATATAAATGCCAAAAATTAGTTTTAGCTGGCAACTCTGTTTAAATATAAACAGCTGTGAATGTTTACATATTTGTAATTAGGTTGTAAAACTGTTGAGTGGTAAAAAATTGCCATAAAGAAAGAGTGATTTTTTTCTTTCAAAAAATTAGTTATATATAAAATTTTACCAAAATGGATTGCAATACTGGAGGTGTGTACTTAAAAAAAAGATGAAAATATTTTACTAAATGTTGGCATTATGTGTACAATTTCGAGTTTTTATTAGTTCATGTTTTTTTTGTGAAGTTGCGAACAACTTTTTATCTTCTGTGGTATAGAACATGTGGTTCTTCGAGGAAGAGTTATTTGTGGGAAGCTTTGGCATCATGTTATGCTACAATATTTTCCAGCTAAGCAAATAATTGCTTACCAAAAATTTACTTATAGTGGAGTGCCAAGAAAATTTGAGCAGTGCCTAATCCATCTTTTGCAGAAATCCTATTTGTGGAAAGTGCCATGAGAATAAACATTTAATCCTTTTTTTCTAACAAAGAGAAGTAACATTCAGACAATGAAAGCCTACTACATACTATAACTAGGTGTTACCTTGTTTAGGAAAGTTTTTATTACCAACTTTTTTTTGGAAATGCTTATTTTAGCAAAAAAAGGGTATCTGCACCAAGCTTTATGATGCTTCCTCATTTAGAAATAATTTTTGCCATAATTTCGGCTTTTGGACACATAGTCTTATCAATCTTATTGCCATTCGTTTGACCATGAGGGCAGCTAGAAGCCAGAGCATCGTTTGTGAAGGGTGTGGTGTTTGAGGCAGCAGTTATAAACGAGTTGGAGGTACGAAGCTCTTTATATTATCCCTCGATATGCATGCCACCCATACTATATCGCAACATAGATCAATGTGGGCAGACCAAGTGTTAAAAAACAAAATTTATCCATAGTACAATTTGAAAATCAATTTAGCTACAATTATTGCAAAATTATTTTTTGGAATGAATTCAAAAATTTTTCAAGAATTCTCAAATCATGATCATTCTAAAATCGGAGAAAATTATAAAAACACAGAGTATAATTGAAAAAGTATTAAAAAACTATTATAAAATAAAGAGCCAACGAATGGAATGAGCTCTCATCTACTTTCGATTTACATAAAAAAAGTCACGTTCTTCATCACATCTATTGAACTTCCTATTACAAAAATTTAAAAGAAACGGAAATTGTAATCATCAACCTTAATTATCAACTGTACCCAACATCAACTTGTATTTTGTGAAATATTCATATTTAATTATAATGAAACTATTTTTTGTCATTACTAAATGATAAAACTATCACTTAATATTTCTAAATGAACAAAAATTCATTATCTTGCACATACCCAATATCGTTAGTGCAATTTGAAGATTTATCAAAAATTGTAAATGAAAAAATCCGCATGTATTTGATTCATGTGTATGTATGTTTCCCCAACTCGCTTGCATGTTATTTTTAGTTGTACTCGTATATACATACATACATACATACATAGTGATCTCTTTATATTTTACAAATATTTTCTCTAAATAGAATTTAATATAAAATTTTTCTTTTATCTAAATTCCATAGAATACAACACCACCGGCACTGAAGATCATCACAGTAGTTTCTCAGAGACTGCTTGGGACAATTATCAAGAGAAATATAATTCGGAAAATTATTCCGAAGGTTTTGATTCAGATGCCGCACGAAAGCTATTAGAATTTGGCGATGACTATCGGTAAGTTTTTGTTATTTAATGAAAGAAAAGCAACTTTATTGATCATATTTCTCTTTTGATTTTTATTTATTCTTTAATTAAGCAATTTCATTGACTCCCAGTCTGATTGCTGCTCTTCGCTGTCGGCTGCCAACAATTTGGATTCATTTTCACCACCACGTATGGATTCATTGCAACAAAATGAATCAAAGATCATCACACAAGATACAATTGTCAGTAGTGTGGATCATGCCAGACGTCGCAGAGCTTTAGAGTTGGAATACGAAAGACGTCGCAAAAATTTAGAAACCCGACGCAAATCTTGTCAAGGTAAATAAATAAATAAGTAATAAAAAAAAAATGAGAAAATATTTAAAGAAATAAAACAAATGCAACAACTATTTATAGTGAAAGTTAAAATTTAAGAAAAACAGAAGAAAAATATTTTAGGCACAAAAAAATTTCAAGGTTTTCTATGTTTGAGAAAAAGAATGTGATGTGAAAAAATGCAGCCCTTGTGGGAAATGATTTAATTCAAAGAAAAAAAAAAAACAAAACACTAAAAGAATTATTTCTTTTAAATAATGCAATTCAAAATAAAGTTTCATGTAATTACATTCAGGTTCTGTAAAATATTTCTCCGCTTCATCGTGGAATATTAAAAAAAAAAACTTGTACTTGTAAAGTAAACAAAAGCAATCTACTGGAAATCACTAAAAATTCCTTAAATATATTTTATGAAATACATTTTCTTGAAATTTAGAACTATGTGGCTTTTGATGTAAATCGATATTTTTTAAGTACTCATTGTCATTCTCGGGTCGAAATATGTCAACTACAATAATGAGATTTGAGTAACGTTTTCTGCTTTTATCTTCAACTGAGTTATTTTGATTGTAAAACAATCTCATGTTTCACTTTTTGCTGCATGTTTAGGTTACATTAAGAGGAGGAGGTCATTTGAACCATAATGTCGCTGATGAGATCAAGTGCGTCAACTTTGGTTTATAAAAATATCGGTTTCGGCTTAGAGCCATCTTCAGTGTTCTCTCCAATACAGAATTCTTAGCCGAAAACCGTATAACTTATTCGGCTTAATTATGAGTGTCGTGTTTCAACATCAACTAATTACGTTAAAATCTAGTTTTATTTATTACCGCAATCAGCAACTAATTTATATTTTTCTTTTTGCAGAATCTGTGGAAATTCATCACAACAATCCCAAATCTCCGGCAGTTACTACTTTATCCTCTTCCACCCAGGCTTTGACTCCTAAAAATTCTGAACGTTTCAATTTCCAGCATAAAAGTGAAACGGCAACACGTAAACTAGAATTTGGCATGAGTCATTCGGCCCAATCGCTGCGACGCACATCGGAAAGTGATACGTCACAGCGACGTCGCAAAGCCGATGAACGTAGACGTTCATCGCGCAATTTAGAAAAATGTATTAAACTGATACCAGCTACTTCATCATCATCGGGCGATGACACGGATGATGAGAAGGAAATACGCAATTTATTACAACAATCACACAATGGATTGGAAGACACAAAAGCATTGAAAATACGTTGCCATCTGCTAAGACCAGAAGATTATGTAAGTCTATTGAAATTTAATCGAAATAAAGTTAGAGTTGAATGAAAATGAGTTAAACATCATGTCAGCAGAAACTAAGAAAAAAAAGAAATGCTATTGTTAACAATTTAGAGGAATTTACAAATTGAGATGTGAAATAATTAGTAAAACAAAAAATTGTAAGGGAATTTGAAGTGTTAATTATGATTAAAACCTTAAAACATTCATAACTTTCTAATATAAAAAACAAATGTGAACAAATAAATTTTGAATTTTAAAAGTACAGTAACAATACAGTATGATAAAAAAATGTAAATCCATTATTTTGATTGTCTTTTAATAATTTCATCATCTATTTATATGCAGAAATTTTAAAAGATGTCTACATAAAACTGTTTTTGAGATATTTCTATGCAATTTGATATTTGTTAGTCCGGGTTCAGACTTGCAATTTTTGTTGCAGCAATTGTTGAGTATTTATTTATTTATATGAATTGGATATCACATACAACAAGATATGAATCTTTTTAACTACAGGATATACATTTTGTATACACCTCTCGCTCCTTTTCACTAAAAAATAAAAAAATTTCTGCAAAATAAAATAAACTAAAAAATAAAAAATGTACCAAATATACGAAATCATTTTTATTTAATACGAGTATCTTAAACATATTTATTTCTGTATTTCTAAATCTGGATCACTAATATATTATTAATATTTTTAGACTGAAATAATAAATACTTGTCGTGACAATATACGTTGTTTGGAATCAGTGCTCAAAGGTCCAACAAGTTCGGTTCTCTCCTCTCAGTGTGTTACACAATCTAAAGGTGAGTTGAACGTTTGCATCCATATCGATTGCCAATGTGCGCCCATTACCCGCTTTATAGCACGTCTTATCACATTTATTCTAGACATTAGCAATATCTTCGAATATTTTACTTTATATAGGTTTTTTCTCAGAACTTTAAAATCTTTATACAGTTTGGTTAATTGTCAGTTAACGAGTATGTCAAAGTCTATAGAATATTATCGCAATTTATAATAGAAAATGAATAAAAAACAGAGAAAATTTGTAATAATTTCTAAAGAAAATTTTGGAAACCTTACTTAAGAAAATAAGTACTTAACGTCAATAATTTTGCAGTAAAAGTAAAAAAAAATATTGCTGAAATTAAAAAATAAAAGTTTGGTTTGCAATTTTTGTTAGTTGCGGCGTTTTGGATGATATTATGTAAATTTAACTCTGTATATGTATGTATTTGCTTTATTTTAGACTTAAACAAATATGTTTATTAAAATTTAATAATAATAAAAAAACAAGATAAAGTTTGTAATAAATAAAAGTAAATAGTTTTTAAAATAAAAAAATATATACACACAGCCATACATACACATACATATAAATGTGTACACATATAGACATTATTTAACGTTTATGTAATCAAAATTAAATTTTTTCCTTGTATAAAATATTTTGAATTGCAATTTTAAAATTTCACTGTCGAATAAATATATTTCGGTATTTCTTATATAAAAAAAAATTGTGTTTATTTTCGCCTTAAAATACTTTTAGTGTTACTCAATGTGGCAGCTAATTGTAAGAAGTTAATAAAAAATTTAAATTGATGCAAAATCGATTAAAGTTGCTTGTTTTGTAAATATTTCTGTTTGAGGTTTTTAAACTTATTATGTTTGTATGTTGTGTTTCTCAATAACATATTAATTTTTTAAGTTTATTTCAACAACTTATGAGTTCCATAAGCAGGTACGAAATGTATGTATGTATGTAGACAGTGTTTACCAAGTAAAAATTCCTAAAACCTTAAACACTAAATATCAAATAAATATACTTCGGTATTTCTTATATCAAGAAATATAGTTTTCAATGTGTCTTTGGATGCCTGAAAATAAAAAAAACAAGTACTTCTATTCCATTCTCAATAATTGTTCACATTGAAATAGTGCATCGACAGCAAAATTTTGTTTTCGAATGAAAATTCCTTGCTCATCAAAATTTTCGATGGTGTTGCCAGCTCATAATATGATTTTGACATTCGATGTTCGATAGCATAGCAAGTGCCGGCAAATTCGTTGCTACACGAAATTTTCCATGGTGTTGCCAGCTCATAATATGTATTTGACATTCGATACTCGATGTTCGATAAGTCCCGGCTTACGCACATCAACTTTTGTTGATCAACTCGCAATTCAGAGCTGTAAATATAATTATTTGACGTTTATGCCAATTTCTGTTTATTAAGAAATGTGCAGTATTCATAAAGGATGATACAATCATTTCTCTCTTCAAAAACAATTTCATTGCGAATTTTCATTGAAATGCGCAATAAATGTAACATTATTATCTAGAAAATAAAATGCCATTACTATTAGTCTAATGTAGTAATATATAAAAAGGTTGTAAGAAAAATAAAATCAGCTTTGAATGAAATAAAAATACTTGTTGCGAATTTAAAAATTTGTTTGAGGTTTTTTAGCTTATCGTGTTTCTGTTTGTAATTCGCAATAACATTTCGAGAGTTTTTCTTTAAAAATATAAAGCATTTTTTTTTTTAACCTTTTCAAGATCGGTTTTCTAAGCCAAAACGAATTGCATGTAGACTTGCATGCTATTGCCAGTTATTATAAGTTTAAAACAATATTTTAACAAATAATTGACTTTAAAAAATTCACAATTTAAAAAGGAACAAATGTTGAACTTAAAAAAAAAACTATTTGCAATTCAAAATATTTTTTAAAGGGTAGACTTTCTCTCTATATTTAATACATACAAAATATTTATGGAATTCTAGACAAAAATTGTAAGGGCATTTTCATACAAAAATATCGATTTCTCTAAATTGTATATTTTTTTATTTATTTTTTAATAATTTTATTTTTAATTTTTCAAAATTTTATTGTGAAATAAACTTTATAGTAAATTTTAAGCAAAAGGAATTTTTTTATTTATTTTTAACGGTAAAAAAACAATTATTATTTTTTTTTGTCTAGTTAAGGCTACATGTACACTATTCTACACAATCGCACGATTTACTAAAAAAAATACAACCCTGATCTGATGAATTGTTATTATATTTGTAAAATTTTCATAAACTCCATCATAGCAGGGTTGTATTTTCTCAAAAATCGCACGACTGTGTATGATAGTGTACAGCGGCTTTTATTGTTTGTGTATGTTTTAAAAAAATGTTTTTTATTTAACAAAAATTACATGCTAACTTCGTTTTTAAATTCATAATAAATAAATTAGTTTTAGCTTTTTAGAGTAACTAAATGTGATATTTTTAACAACGGTAATGGGCTCACATTTGTAAAGCATATTACAGTATATTTTATTTTATTATATTTTTTTTTGTATGCGTTATAGTAGAAGTTGATGTGTGTATTTAATTTCAAAACTTAATTGAATATTGTTCTGCATTAAAAATAAAACATGTTCCGAATTTGATTTTCTATTAATGCTGACAATCTAAAAATCTGTCAGAAGGAATAGAACTATCATTAAAACAGCAGAAAAGCTTGTCAAACAATAGTGAATATACAGACATACATATAAATTTTTCATTGTCAACTTAAAATATTTTTTTTTATTAATTTTTATGCGTCACATTTGATTTCGTTTTATGCCATCATGAATACTATTTCATAGTCTACATAGCTGCCTATTTAGTAAATGTAGCAATTTCATTATCAAACACCACTTCTAGTATGTATATTATTCCTTTTTACACTACATTGCTGGGTCAGTGATAGCAAGCAAGTTTTAATTTCATCTAGAATTTCTACACTCAATGCACTCGCTTTTTGAACGAATTTTTTCTTATTATATGATAGATTTCATTTCATTTCATTTTATCATTATTATATCAAAAATTATAATTAAACAAATTTGTGTAGCATATTTTAAATATCATTAAAAAGCGCCCAGTATCATTTATTTAATATAGCGAATCAGTTTGTTTGCGCATAAACAATGAAAATTCTTATTCACCACTATCTTGGATTAAATGTGTAATTTTTTCCCATGAAAATTTCGTATGAGTAGCTTACACACGGCAATTTTTGTTGAGCGACTTATTAGTTTATGGGAAAGACTATATGAAAAGGGGAATCATATGAAGGAAACATTTCTTGGGACAAATTTGTATGTCGTCAAAATAAGACAAATACTTGACGGTACCTGTAGGAAATGTAAAGAACCCGGGGTAATTGAGACGGTAGAACATCTACTGTGCCACGGTCCGGCTCTAAGCCGCACTAGATATGACTGTCTTGGTGATCACACTTTTTGGAGTCTTGAACTTGTATCGGGAATGGAACTGTGTAGATCACTAAGGTTTGTTAAATCTGTGTGGGTAGTTCGTGGTGCCTATATCGAATGACTATACAGACACCACGAACTAGGCTGCCATACTTACAGGTTTCTTGTCATCTGCTGTTATCGCTAAGGATCAATCCTGGGGTGTTATTATGTAATTCGATTCGAAAAGAAAACTGTCCGAATGTGTATGTTATTAACATTACAATTCGAAAGCATTTCCGTTCGAATCGGATAACATAATAACCCCCCTGATCTATGCGAGGTCCTTGACCACCCATACTAACCTAATCTAACCTAACCTGGGGGTTATTATGTAATTCGATTCGAAAAGAAAACTGTTCGAATGTGTATGTTATTAACATTACAATTCGAAAGCATTTCCGTTCGAATCGGATTACATAATAACCCCCTGGGGACAAATTATTCACGATTGCAATTTTGGGAAATGGAAGAACATTGCGAGGGAAAAATGTTGAGTGTTGAGATTATCTTCCCAATCCAAAATTGAGTATTTTTATGATGTAATTTTTTTAATATGTTGTCTTGGGACAAAATACGAAAATATTGAAAAAACTTCAAAAATAGACCTTTTTTAGACACGGTCCAGCTAACGAACGGTCATCATTAGACCCCTCAAATGTTTTGGGAGTCCTCATTAAAAAGACCGATCTTTGATTTGAGAGGGGTAAAAAAATTTTTTGTTCAGTGAGTAGGTCTAATGTACATACTTACATATATGCATATATATGTATATATGTATGTATGTATAAATTATGAATTAAAATTATTATATATTAAGAAATATTTTAGTAATAAAAATATTTTAAAGAAATACAAGTATGTAAATGAAAATAAATTAAAATGCCTCTCAAGAGGCCTACTAAGGCTTTCCATCAGGTCTTTTAGATGAAGCTGAGAATGCAATGGGAAGTGGAGTCCTTGTGCTTCCTATATTAAGACTTCTAGAAGGCCTTTTTACTCCTATTTTTTACCTCCTCTTTTATACATACTTATATGTATGTATGTATGTAAGTTGGTTGTACATGTAGCGGGGAAAATAAAACTTTACAAGCATAAACTGACGTCACTTTGGCAAAAAAAAAAAATATAAAAAAAATAAATCAAATAGGTACAAAACTTGAATAATATGCTCTAATGATTTCAAAAAGTCATTGAAATAAAAATAACAATTTAAAAAAGCAAAACAAATAAAACGTAATTAAAAAAATTAGAACATGTAGGTATTAATAAGCAGAGAAATTATTACATATAATTTGTATTCTTCAAAGTTAAAATAACCGTTAAATGTTTACACCTGAAAACATTTGAAAAATAAATTCTCTTTATTCGGTACACATTCTCTTGAATTTAAATTCTCTTTCCCATTGCGCGTTTCCATTGGGTAGTTTTATTATTGTTTTGTATTTACTCGTAAGCAACTAAAAACAAATCATAAACCCCATTGTGCTGAAATATGAATGAAGCAATTTTCTTCTTAACTACGTAGTATGTATTGTTGAAAAGCTTTTACGTTTGCAAAGCTTACATTTTTAATGTTAAACATTGAAGTTGAAACAGCCTTCTGTTAAAGTGACTAATTCAATGTTATTGTATAGATACATACATACATACACATGTATGTATGGAATTGTGGGCAGGCATGGAAAATGAAGATTTTACAATGTTACTAAAGCTGTCTTTACATGGTAATACGATGTATTACGACAAAATGTTTATTTTCTAAACCATTTTAGAAACTTAAGTATTCTCACCACACCAGAGGTGTATTTCAAAGTAAACATTGGCAGCACTAATGGTATTTATTGAAGGTGTTGACACTTTTACAAAAACAACCAAGATCAACTCAGGAAATTTTTATGTTGGTTTTGTAAATATTTTACGAATACAAACCATCAGCTACTTAACTGGTACAGTAAAACCAAACTATAAATAAACTTACTACCTGGCTCACTATGTCGACAAGAAATTTTCTTTCGCTTATTTATATTGAAAACAAAAACAAATTTTCTTAGGGCCAATTTCACAATGTCGACAACGTTCGACTTGTCGCACACTTACATTTGAAACAACAACAAAATATAAAAATTTGTTTTTGTTTTGAATGTAAGTGTGCGACAAGTCGATCGTTGTCGACATCGTGAAATCGGCCCTTATTTTTTATTGTTTTCAATATAAACAAGCGAAAGACAATTTCTTGTCGACATTGTGAGCCAGGCAGTTAAACAAATAATTATACTTTGTAGTAAAATTAAATTGCAATTATGAAATGTTTTCTCCATTATTTAGTTGTATTAGTACAAATTTTTTTTTGCAACTTTCCAATTTTTGTTATTAACTCAACAGTTCAATATCTTTGCTTGCATTTTACTTATAGTTTCAGTGTAAACATGAAAAACACCTACATACAACAGACTCTTGTTCTATTTTTTTTTAACACGGAGAAAATTTCATAATATTTTGATTCTACAAAGTCGTAATACTTTGTATTACCATGTAACTACACCTTAAACAGTACAGCAAAAAATTATCACTTTGGCATTGAGGTCATTATTGTAAATATTAGGCGTAACGACGCTTCGTATTTTTATGGAAAATAAAAACAAATTGTACACAAATTTCAAGTGAAATTCCTATATGAATAAAAATGTAGCACAGTCCATTAGAAAAAAATATGTAAATTTTTATCATGACAAAATTCAAATTCTATATTGAAAAATTATTTATTTTATGTTCGTTGCTTTTTTATATGGAATTTGCTTTTGCAATGATTAAAATATATCAATTATAGACGTAGGGTAACTGCGATATTCAAAATAAACATTCGATTTACTACATACAAAATTTTGACAACACAAACTTTTTATGAAAATTTGTTTAATAAATGTTTATACAGTAAAATTATTATTATTTTTTATACGACAGTAAAAGTGTGTACACTTACGGAGATTGATCGATTCTACAAAAGGAAAACCGTTGGAATGTACAAACATAGGTATGCAGAAATAAAAACATAGCTTGCTATAAAATCAGAATACACAGAATCGTAAAAAAATTTAAACGAAATGGCATACAGAATATAGATATTGCGAAACGGAGAAAATTTCAATTCGAATCGCAATACAGAATATGGAGTTTATATCGAATTGAATTCTCTTAAAAAATTGATTTCGAGACTTAGACTTAGAAAAAGTTTAGTTTTACAAATTTTCAATATATACGAAATAAAACAAATGAAGAACTAAAATTAATTGTTCAAAGCACAGTTTCTTGTACAAAAGAAGTCTTTGATGTGCTCACATGTCGAACCCAAATCGAAAGGGTAACATTTAACTATTGTTAGAGTACACTTTCTAACTAATTTGAGGCAAGGAAAAATAATTGCTGTTATTGTTCAAAAAAAAAGCTATTTTGTTTAAATTTCAATGGTATTAAGTTTTCCATCCCGGATATGGGGGTTATGTTTGGAGTCAGTATGTTGTGACAACATAATAGCTTTAATTATACTATGTACTCGTATGTATGTATGTGTGTCTCTCTGTTAAAGTATTCCGAATTGAACGTTTTATTCTACATGGATTGGTGAATGTACATACATACATATGTATGTAGTTTGGCAAAACAGATTTAAATATAAACAACGTGTTTCTTTGTGAACGTCTTAAGTCATACATATCGCTCATTTACTCAAAGAACGTCATAACTCAAAAAATGGAATTATTGAGGTAATGATGCAGAATTAATCCTCATATCGTTCTTCATATTGTGTAAAAATTTTGTACAAATATCTTGTTTACTCAACTATTAAAATTTCTTTTTCAATTACGTGGTGTGTAAATTGGAAACATTAAACTAGTTTTTTTGGCAAACTATTTTTTTTTAGTTATGACGTTGTTTGAGTAAATGAGCGATATGTTTATTTTGAACATACATACATACATATCTACATATGTATGTATGTATATTTGTAGTATATTTTTTGTTATTGCTGTTGGAATGAATTTTACATTTATGTATGATTCTTTCTAAAAACACTTATTTTTGGCATAATGACGTCCAATTTTTTGTTTTTTTTTGTGTAGTAAGATGTTCCCAAATATGTTTGCTTCACCAAATTTATTTTTAAATAAACTTGAATTATTGCGATTATATATAAATATGTATGTATGTACATAGTACATACATAAGTTCAAGGTGAGATTTTAGTTGGTGTTGCAATAAATTCCTGTACTTACAGTTGTGGTCCCTAATAGTCGGCTTTCACATTCACAATACATAAAAGTCTACCAAACAATGGTAAACTTATAAATTAAATGTTAGTATAAATTGTTGTAGTGTGTATAAAAATACACTGACTTTACAAATTTCAAGTGTCTATACGAGTATACATATAATTGTATGTATGTACATATATTACATGGGATTTTAACATTTTTCGTTGCTCGTTTTGGAACACCCTCTAATTTTTAGCTCTCATGTATTTGTTGTTGTAGCGGCCAAAGTTCTACATACTCTGTCCAAATTTCAGGACCGTAGCTCTTACGGTTCTCGAGAAAATAGCCTGTGACGGACAGACAGAATAGGGTTCCTTTTCACCTTTGGTGTACTGAACCCCAAGAAACAAATTCGCACTATTTGATAGAAAAATTTCTTGGTGTGAGTAAAAGTGTTAACAAGCAAGGACTTAGTTCTCACTAGCAAGCGGTGTGGTTACGTCAATGAAACAACTTAACAAAACTAACAATTTTCGCTATTGTTTATACTCGACATACAAAGTAGGGGAATAGCCTCAACGAGTTGAGCCTTACAGTTTAACATTAAAAGTCATGCTAGTATAAAAAATATATTATGCGCCGATTTTCGTTAACACCTATGTAGTTCAGTTTCGTGGACCGACAGGTATTTTGAAATCATGTTGAGGTTTCTCTCATGATTTTTCATTTCGAATGACCATTTAGGATATTTAACGGTTCAAAGTTGGTCACATACATATGTATGTACACACATACGTTTTATATTACGTAAATATTGAGTCGTTTCAAATATTTGCTACATTTGGCTAGAGGAGAGCATAAATGAACATATCGATGTGAGAAAAGTTCTAATTCACCATTAAGAACCACTGCTATCATCTAGTAGCTTAAAAGCACACAATAAAACTAACCGAAATACAATTTTTTTTTGTAGCAACAACAAAGCGTGCTATCAGTCAGTAATAAAGCAACACGCAAACTAAACGGTTGTTCCCAAATAATTAAAGAAAACAAACACAAAAATCAGTGGTAAACATTTTGTAATACAAAATATTACTAATGTAACGGTAAAAAAGAAATGACGTAGTTTCACTAAAACGTGAGAATCTCTTAATTAAAAACAAAAAACTAATTATGTACCTACATAGATAAATTAAAAACGCTGTGATAAATTTATGCATAAAATAAACATTTTTGCAAGAAATTAATTTATTAAAAAGTCACAAAATTAATGTAAAGCAAATGTAAAGCAATGTTTATTAAAAAGGGTGAGAAAAGCGCAAGAGCGCAAAAATTAATAAAAAAAATGCGTAAAGAGAAGTTTTATATAAAAAACAAAATATGTAAGAGAATTTACATAAAGAAGATATATTTTGAAATTTACAATCTGTTTATTTTATAAACTTTTTAAGTGCTTACAAAATATTGGAAAGAAAATGATGGCTGTTTGTTTTACATAAATTTGTTCTTGTTTTTTTCTTTCTTAATTTATGATATTGATATCAATACGCTGTTGGCATCTCTTGCTACAATATAAACAAACTAAGTGAAAAACAAAAAGAAAAATCATTTTCATTAAGCATCTGTAATATGAAAAAAAAATAAAGCAATTACATGCATTAACAAAAAGTATTAAATAAAAAACGAAAGATAAGCAAGCAGCCAACACAAGTCATTATTTTTACCCTCAAATAAACAACAATTAATTTGTCGAAAAATCACGAAAATTAAATAAAAGTGCTCGCGCTCTTCTTTTTACCAAATATCCAACTATTTTTCTACACACCGCTTGAAAAAAGAAATACAGGGTGTTTTTTTAGAGGTATAGAACTTCGAATTGAAATAAAACACAAGAAAATCGTTTTAATGTCCATCAATTTGGCTTTATTGGAAGGATAATTTTATGCCATTAACGTTTAAATATGATTTCGGGCATGTGGCCGCCGCGGCTGGCTCGAATAAAGCCAATTCTACAGGTCCAATTTTCAACCACTTTTTCGAGCATATGGGGCCATATGTTGGCAATAACGCCACGAATGTTGGCTTCCAAGTCCCCTAACGTTTCTGGTTTGTTGGCGTAGACGAGCGACTTCACATATCCCCAAAGAAAATAATCCAATTGACAGGTCCACCGAATTAATTGCTCTGATGGACGATTATGTCGACCATAAAATGGACGGAGCTTGCGGTAAACTTCGCGAACTGAACCATTATTTTCGAAATAAATTTGCACGATTTGCAAGCGTTGTTCTTTTGTCAACCTGTTCATGATGAAATGGCAAACCAAACTAAATATTAATCACTTGACAGCTGACAAAATGGCCGCCAGTTAAAAAAGTGATGCCAACTTAAAGTTCTATACCTCAATAAAAAACACCCAATACTACTTACATGTGTACAAAAATAAATTCAAACGAAAGTGAATGACTTTATAAAATTGTTGAGTAACTCAAGTGCTGCTTTTTATAATGAAGAAACAGTAAAAAGAGAATTTTTTTAAATATGGGTCAATGTTCCATATACATACTCGTATGTACATATGTAAATATGTAGTAAACTTGAACTCATTTTCATTTTTATACTGTTGCGCCAACTTTTTTGTGTTTCTTAAGATAAGGTCAGACAGGACATTTACATATGTATTAGTGATGCGCGAATATTCGTATTCGAATTCCCAAATATTCGGAAATTTTTAGATATTCGTATTCGCCTGAATTTGGGGAATTTTAATAATTTAATAATTTGGGGAGTTTTAAATAACAATCACAGAGTAACTAAAGTACAATTGCAGACGCGGCATTCATGCATGATTATAGTCATTCAGTGTTGCCAATATGTGTGTAATACCAGTGTGTAATTTCTACTTTCATGTGTAGGCCATGTAATTAGATTCATGTATAATCTGTATGTATTTGGGTTCTATTTTTATTTCTTTTTGTTATAATTTAAACCTACACAAAAGATGTGTAGCGTAATTTTCGTCAATGTGTAATTGGAGATAGCTATGCGCAAATTCATTGGCAACACTGTAATCATTTTATACACACACATACACTAACATTTTTGCAGCTTGTAAACAAAATTTGACAACTTTCTGCATGTACCTTGTATAATTTTACCATGTGCAAGTCCATTTCCTTTTATTATGTACTTGTTGCCTTTTTTTTGGTAATAAATGTTGTAGTTTCATATGGAAATAAGTTATTTATGTGTATTAAAAATATTTAAATATGTAGAGGGAAAGGGAAATATGTAGAGGGAAATGAAAACCATCTAAACAGTTTGACTACAATTTGTCTGTAGATTGTTTGGCATAAAGTGAATTTTCTGCAAAAAATTAAAATTTGTAGGAATCTGTTAATTTTTTTTTTATAGAAATTTGTATTTTGTAGCATTTTCAAATATTATTTAAGGCCATGATTCACTATCCTACACAATCGCGCGATGTACGAAAAAATACAACCCTGATCTAATGAATTGTTTTTGTCTTTTGAAAAATTTCATAGACTCCATCATACCAGGGCTGTATTTTCTCAAAAATCGCACGATCGTTTAGGCTAGTGTATCACGGCCTTTAATGACGATCATTAAAATTTTGGATAGTTTTTATTAAACTACGCCAACAGAAGTATGAAATTCTTTTTCATATTTCATTTTGCAGCCGTAAATAAAACCCCAATTTAGTGTCTATAAATTTCTCATATAATATTTCTACTCACGAATATCGTTTCAAATATTCGTATTCGTATTCGCGTATATCAAAAATTGACATTCGGCACATCACTAGTATTTATGTATGTATGTAAGTAATTTGCTTTGATTTAAATTCAAACTTGCCTAACAATTTAGATGAAGTAAAAATTAACAAACATTTTGATAAGTTGTTACTTGTATTAAAGGCAAAAGTTGTTGTACATACATATCTACATGGGTACATACATATGTATGTATGTTCATAAAATATCAAATATTTGTCTAGTCTGACCGTACCTTTTCCTCACAATATAAAACACATTTAAGGGTGGTGATTCAATATGTGTACATACGAGTACATACCCAAACCTCAAATAACAAAAAAAATATTGAGACTTAAGGAATTCGAGATAACTTGTAACACATAAAAATAATCTAAATCATCAAGGGGAAAAAAGCCGCAAGCAACCACAAAATTTTCTCAAACGACCCCAGTGCTTTTATTTAGTTGTACCTATTTCGGAATCTTAAAGTTTTTTATACGAGTAAACTATTTTGTAATTTTAGCTTTAATTGTGGTTAGAAACGTACAACTACGTTTCTCTAAATAACATAAAAATCTAAATCTAATTACATAGTTCCATATTTCTAAGTGTAACTTAGAGATTTAAAATTAAAACGGTTAAAAAAATGGTTTTAAAACTAGATGTAGCCGTGCAAACTGAATTATCAGAATGTTTATGGTCTTCAAGTTCAAGTTCTTCAGCCACAACTTCTCGAACTTCCTCCATGCCAGGTAAATATTGAAAATAATATAAATAAACTATGATTGTTGTTAACATTTCAGTTTGTAAATTGAAATTATTACTAGATACTGTTGCACAACTCGCAAGCAATTCATTTAAAATAAGTACAATGGTCTACAAAAATTTACATAACATAAAATTTATGATTTGATATATAGAAGATATTACAAACAACAGTTCAATCAATATAAACTAAAAAAATAGGTATTTGAGCAAAATTTAGTACTTACGAGATTTCAAGCAAAATCTAGCAGATTCCCCATACAAAACAAAACAAAATCTACTTCGTCACTAGATTTTGTCAAAATATACTTGAAATCTAGTATAATTTATTGATAAAACTATGCTTTTTTTTACCAGACTGCGCGACGCCAAGAAGGGTATTGGGTTTATCAGTCTATGTATGTATGTATGTATGTATATATTTGGCACTATATATAAACCGAACGCGATGACCGATTTTGATGGTTCTTACATCAATCGATTTGTCTTAAACCTGGGAGTGTCACTAAAGTTATGACAGTAGTCAAAACACAACATGGCGGTCAAAAGACGCCATTTTGTAAATACGAAAAAAAATAAAAATAAATAAAAATATAAAAATTAAAAATATTTTCAATTATTAATTATGTACTTTGATTTGTCCTCTCTTCTTTAGAAAATCATATTAATTCTTAAAAAATTTTCAATCTTTAATAGAGCATTTACATTGTCTCAAAATCTAGTACTTACGAGATTCCGAGCTAAATCTAGTTGCTTTTTTTTGCTTTTTACTAGATTCCCCATACAAAACAAAATCTAATTTTTCAATAGATTTGTAGGAAATCTACTGAAAATCTGATATTTTTATTTATTTTTTACTACCCTGTACATCACAATGTATATAGAAGGTGAGTGAATTAGCTACGCTCTACACAATTTTCTATTGAAGGTGTGTGAATGAGCTACTAAATTTCAGACAAAGGATTTTGTCTCGGATACAAAATCTTAAAAAAATCTCGGAAAAAGGTTAGTGTAAACGATATAGAGTTCGTTAAAGATTTCTAATCAAATGTACTAGATTTTGAGACAATGTAAATACTCGTACAGTATAAGCATTGAAAATTTGAAAATACAGTAAAAAATTTGCTGCGAAACATTTTTAAATTCTCTTTTGAAACTGCATTCGTGTTCACACTGTGAAGTTTTTGTTTTGCACTGTAATATATTTGCTCATATATTTTCGAAAGTTGTGTTTTCTAGTGTGGACGAGGACTAATAAAGCCTAATTAAGAAAATTAATCTTGATTAAAAATCAATTATGTAATTAAAAAAAAATGTTTCTGTTACAAAAATTTAAGATTTTTCTTAACGTTACCTCGAATCTAGGATTACTCTCGGAGCACATTATCAAAATCATATTAGTTTCTTTAAAATCTTATTTTCACTGTGATCTTATTAACAACAGAAATTTGTCTCCGCTTTTAATAATCTTTTTGCTATTTATCGCAAAATGAAATATTTATCTGTCATTCACCATAACCAGGGACAAGGACGTCATGCATTTAAAAAAGTTATTTTAGGCGCCTAAAATATGACATCAAAAACGCAAAATATGCACCAAAAACAATAAAATATGCACATATTTTAAACATATTTTGTTCAAAAGAAAAGTTTTCAATTTACATACAACTAAATAAAGATATATAAATAATTACTTAGCTTAAGAAGTGCGTGTACAATCATTTCACATTAAATTTTAACACAAGATTAAATACATTATAACGATTTTCTCTGCATTATTAACTCCAAACGCGCATTTTTCGAAAAAAGTTAATATTGAGGAAAAGGGGAGATACGTAAATAAAAAAAGTGTTGTTATATATTTATTTTCATTTAAAAACTGTATCGGGTATGTTCTGTATTCCACGTGAAATTAAATCGTTCGGAATTGCCATAGCATTGTTGTTATAAATACCCATTTCCAACAACAATTCTATGGCAATTCCGCACGTTTAATTTCACGTGGAATACAGAACATACCCGTATATTTTCTATATTTTCGAATATAAAGTTGAATCGATTTGTTCTTAAAAAGCGTTTGTGAATTGAAAAAGGCCTTGTAACGTCTGCAGATGTAAATCGGCCCACCCACTTGCAATATAACTGCAAATATCGTGCCATTTATTGCATAGTGTAGCTCGAGACGACAATAATATGTATAAAAACAGATGCAATAATATTGTATAATGGATGGGCCCTTAATCGGCTCAAATTTAAATGATTCTTTTTATATAATCTTATATACTTATTTATTTAACTCAATCATTACAATGAATTGAATAAATACTAGCTATTAGATTTGTTTTTTAAATCCGTTACCATTTTTAAAAACAATACCAAGTTTCCACAGAATTGTTTCACTACTTTCGGCTTTAAAAGCAGACAATTTCCTCTTGAAATCATCAAAATGACAATTTCCATTACATTTGGTTGGTGTGTGTAATCTTGTATAATTGTTCTACAATTCTTCAACAATTCATGCGAATAAATTTGCCAAAAAAAACAGTTTTGTCTTAATTATTCGACAAGCCGACAGTAAATATTGTCTCTTGTCTTCTCTTTATAGGCAACAATTGGCTCTTATTGAACATCTCTTACTAATCTCTTCTAAGGCATTGTGAATTAATGGAGCATATTAATAGTAGTCAATTGTTGTCAACAAGGAGTAGACAAGCGACAATTTTTACGGTCGTCTATATGTGACGTTGACGACCTCATTCACAATAAGGGGGAATATCTTTTGAAATGTGATTTTTTGTCAAAATATGACACAAAATATGCAAAAATATGCACTAACAAATCGATGCCATTTGCATGCAAATTCATTGTTTCGTAAAGATATTTCGTTTTTGCCATTATCAGGGTTAAGAGAAAAAACATGCATTTGCATGAAACCCCTGTCCCTGACCATAACTAAAAATTAAATGAACAAACAACAATTTCTTACAATGGGTTAAAGTTCTATTGATTTTTTTTTAGTTTTCGTTTTCTCAATATGGCTTCGAACATTTTTTTGTCCCTTATGAACAAAGTAATTGAATTTTATTTCATACACATTTTTTCTTCTACTGTTTACAGGCAACGCGTTGCCAGCCAACCAATCCATTTAGAACTTATTTATAATCGACCGTTATTTTTTTGACAAGTTTGTACAACTTCACAACAAATTTCTATTATCGACTCTTTTTTTTCGATTTTCTTTTTTGTCTTGTACAGCAATTTTGTTTGATAAACGTTATGTTTGAAGCTCCAATGGCAAGAAAAGTGATGTGCACATTGGTAATTCAACGTTATGTAGTGTTATTTATGGAAAGGAAAAATAAATAATAATATTTTGAAAAGTTCAAGTATTAGACAACAATTGAACAATTTGTCTTGCTGCAAACAACTGATCAAATATTTCGAAACATTGTTGATTGCATTTCATTTGGTATGCAGGTGATGTTTTCATAAGTGCATACTCGTTCAACTATTTCGTAGTAGTGTTTAGAACTGCGTGTTAATAGTTCAAACCTTTCCGTTTGGTTTCTCAATAAGTTTATTTTATAATCAGCATAAGAATGCAAGCAATAAAAGATACTACATATGTATTTGTGTTACATATGTATATCTTAGATTTCCCTTACGAGGGCGGCTCAATAAGTTTGTGACTTTTAACTCCTCTTGTCAACAAGCAACTGTCAATTTACGCCTTTCAAAATTAGAATAATTTGCATTTGACAAGGATTGAAAGCAGAATACCCCGTGCTTGTAGAAGAAAATGGGATAAAGTTAATTTCGCGTGCTCATAAAAACAATCACTCAAAAAAAAAAACGTAAGTAGTTTACTGAGTGTAGTTGTGGCTGTCCAAGCGCTTAAGATGCCGATTGTTCTGGACGCTCAGTTGAGGTGTAGAGACCGAACTAATTAAAAAAATTACGATATGCTTTCGGAAGATCGGGTATTGAAAGTGAGGGAGTTTGTGAAAGCCATAAGCATCTCACATGGGTGAGATGGGTGCCGCGCTTGTTAACAATCGACCACAAAGGCAATCGTGAAATAATTTCGTAACAGGATTTTGTCTTGTTCAACCACAATATGGACTAGTTTTTGCGCTTTTTCGCAACCGTGGACGAAACGTGGATCCACCAAAAACACACCAGACACCAAGCAGCAGTAAAAATCGGCGTCAAAGAAGGCCAAGGTGGGTTTGTCAGCCAATAAAGTCATGGCGGCCGTTATTTTTTTTGATGTACGCGGTATAAAGTGCATTTGACTACTTTCAAAAGTTAAAAGCAATCAATGGCGAATATTATGCCAACTTATTGGGACGATTTATTTAATTTTATTTATTTATTTATTGTGCAAAGATGCACACATGCGCAGTTTTCATGGCACAACTCCATGACCCCGCTCGTATATGTATGTATATGTAGATGTGTTTTGAGAAAACATTTTAAACAGGGTTGTATAGAGGTTGTTTAAAAAGAGCAAATATTCGTTAACTACAATTCAATATACATACATATTTTCGTCACTAGTGTCTTGGTTATATCATTTTTAAATAAAGTCCTAATATATTTTTATTATTTTGAATTATCTAACCAATGACTGACTCCTTGCAATTTTTCTTTTATTTTTGCAAAATTTTAGTTGTTTCTTTTCTATTATTTCTTTTCAATTCGCGTGACTCAATGTCATTTCAACAATATTGAAACTTAAAATAAATTACATTTCATTTTATTGCAATAATAATAAAATTATATACAAAAATATATGTATGTACGTATGTATGTGTACACATGCAGACATGTAGTGTACATAATATGAAAATGAAAAAAGAAAATTAGCAATTATAATGGGAAAAAATTGTGACAAGGTCTATTATAAACACTGTGTTCTGTCAAAGCAGGCTTTCCTATCAATGCAGTATAATCTTAAATCAATAATATGAGTAGTTTAGAAGAAAAAAACTTCTAATTACAACATTAGGAAAGGAGTATTTTATTAATAAAAATTGTTATCCTGGCTCTGGCAAATTCAGCGGTTATAATTAAATTTTTTTATTGGAAGTAGATCGAATGATTGGAGAGGATTAGGATATGCATTTCGCTTCTGCTTAAGGAACACATTAGTAGATAGACTTCAACTTTAAAGTTTTTAAAATTAACTAAAACGTATTAAGTGGCTTAAGGCTCAGTTAGCCGACTGTAATGGAATGTAACTGCAATGTAGGAAACAGCTGAACGATATTTTTATGTGACGTTACGTTACATTACATCTCTATAACCATTTTCATAGGCGGTTAAAGCACGTTTAAATTTGTTTCTTGGTTAACTCAAACGTACATATGTTAAACTAAGTTTAACTAATTAGTAAGAAACTAGCCCTAAGAGTATAGCGTTCCATGATTAAAATTTCCCAACGTTACTAAATAAATGTGAAAGGATGACAGCTCAATTCTTGACATATCATCATTTAATAGCTAATTTACTTGCTAACCTAAAATTTTTCCACCCTTTAGATCCAAAGATCTATTTTGCATTTTAAGAAGCAGAAGCGTATGTAAAAGCAAAAGCAATTACACAAATGAGAAGTTTTTAAACGCTGAAAAAGATATGAGTATGGAATGGAGCGAGCAGGCCTTGTACATCCAAAGAAAAATACATAGACTTTATAGAAGGCATCCTTACTCCTTCTTTTTCCCGCTGGGTATACACAGATGTATGCATGTACATACATTAGAGTGGGTCAATTTTTTTTTCTCTGCCAATTTTTAAAGATCACGACGTCCTTTTAATTTTTCGTGTACCGTTTAACGATAAGTTTTGCATTTTTCCATGACTTAATGACAATTTTTATTAAAAACTTTTTTAAAATTAATCTAAACATCAAAATTGTTTGGTTATCTAAACAGCTTTTGAAAGCTCATGAAATTTCCTTTCGAATAGGCCGAAACATAATCACTTCTGTCAAGTTTCTTAGAAGACTCAATACAATTTTAGCATATTAAAAAAATTTATATAAAATAGGAAAAGAAAAGTTTCTCGTTAAAAATGGAGCAAACCTTCTTACAATTCGTCGTAGATTACAAATTGACCCACTCTAATATAAATACATAAATATTTCTATTTTGCTACTGCTTAAATTTGTTTAAATTAATAGAATGTATATTCATTATTGGTTTAGGCGTTTTATTCTTTATTTATATAAAGTAATTAAAATTTGTAAATGACATCTCCAAAAAACATTCTTCATATTGTTATACCTACATATGTACGATAAATGGTGATGATTTTTCTATCTAAACGAAAAATAAATTGAAAGAATAAAAAAAATAAGGCTCATTATTAATTATTAAAATTAAATGACTGAAGAAATTATTCAGCAAAAAAGAAAAAGAATATGAGAACGTTTAGAGGAAGCCCATGATACTCGTATACTATTTTTTTTGTTTTGTTTGAATAAACTTTTAACGAGCAGTGAGCGCAAAAGTATAAGGTTAATTCACGAGGTGATGCTTTCGAAAAAAATAAGTTTAAGTTGAGTTTCAAGCTTTGGAGTATTCCTATTTTTATAATATATTATTTAAGGTTATTTATATTTGAGAATTATTTACGAAAGAGACAAAAGAGACTCGTACATCTGCAAATTTTTTCCTCGTAGTATTGTACATAAAACTGCTTAACTTATGCCGACTACACATGTGGCATTTCTTGTGTTGTCATTTTCAAAATTTGTGCAACGCCGTACCCATTACGTTTTTTTTATATGGAAAGCAATGCCACACAAAATATCGGAAATGAGAATCGTTGCCACCATTATACACTATTGTCATAGTGTGTGCTCGGTATTATCCTTTACTTAAAATGCAAGTGTGAATGCGGTCGAAATTTTCTAAAATTTCTGGTCTCAGAGAGGGGATGGATAACTTTCACCCCTCTTTTTTTTTTAATAAGTTCAAACGTAACTAAACTTTCAAAACGCCAATCATATACCTATTGGCCCTCATTGTGGTTGGCGTATTTCGTCTTCGACTACGAATAAAGAACAAATTTAGGGGTGTTCTTCAATCTATTACAAAAACGTCGCTGCAAACGTCGACAGTCTTGGTATCCTCTACCCAGAAGCTGTCATTAGAATTATGTTTTTTTTTTCGATACACTCAGTGAAAAGCTGCAACTCAAAAATAGGAATACGTCGCATTAATTCAATAATTTTCAATGTAATAGAAAATGTATATTAAAATACTTAAAAATAAATAAAATGAATAAATAAATAGTGTAAATTGATATTTTCCCATATTGAAATAAGAAATTTCAACATGACCAGACTTTAATATGGTTTTCATTGATTTTAAGCTATTTTTGATTTGGTAGTGTAATATTGTATTTAATAATTGTTTATAAAACCCGTGGCCTTTCGATATCTCTCTTTTGACGAAATATACAGGCTTATCCTAAATAAAATTTCACACGGAAATTTCCGAACGTGTGAGAAATCGATATCAGAAAACTTCATACGATTGCGAAATAATCTGACAATTTATGAAAAAAATTATTCACATAGATTTGTCTGTTGGGAAAAGTGGAAATATGTTAGTTTTTAATTTTATTGGAATTGATTAAACGAAATTAAAATCCTTGTGAACGAAAAATTTTATTCGGAAATTTTCACATGTGGAATTCATGATAAGGCTGATAATGTTTTATTTGTAGCTATTCACACTCTTGGAGCCTCTGGCGATTCCAAGCTTTATTGTGAATTTCATCGAAAATTTCTATAGAAACTGCCAAAATCCATTTCCAATTGCTCTTAAACGACGTTGAACATGTACCTATACTAATCTTTGACTTTCTTTAATGTGCCGTCTAAAATATCAGTGTTTGATAACAGCACGAAGTTCATTTTTGTTTCTTCCAATTGATTTTTGAAATTTTAGTAAAGTTTAGCAGCGGGTTTCTTTCGTACAAAACTATATTGACAATTTGAGAATCACATTTTGCTTTAAATTTCTAATGATCCTAAGACGTGATTGACTTCCGCTCATTTTGTATTCTGAAACTCTGAACGAGAAATGCTTGCAATTAAATTTTAAAAAATGTGTTTTTGTTCGCCTTATCTCGAAAAAAAAGAACAAAAACAAATTCAGTGGCAAAATACTACTTATAGCAAAATCACTTATATATTTTAATATTAAAACAAATTCAAGGTCTTTAAATTTTTTTTTTTAACTTGTTAGAAAACTTTTTTTTTATATTAATATCAAGCTTAATTAAGCTTCCAAATGACATTTTATTACAACTAATCAATTAAAAAAATACTTCTAAGCAATTGTAAATCTGTAAAAAAAAAACATTCTCAGTTAATTTGTAAAACTTGTTTTTTTGCGTTTAAATTTAATCTTAATTATTTAGCAATCTGGGCTGCTGCCAGACTTCGGCGCCTAAAAGTTCTGTTCTTTGTCTGTAATTATTTTTCTCTCATTTTAACTAAATCAATCAGTTAAATAATATTTATGTAAATATTTGAAGTATGTTGAAAAGTAGGTTGCTATTTAAATATGAAATTTTAATAATAAAAAAAAAATCAGTACTTCAGGGTATTATGATCTCAACACGTGAGATCATGATTTAGTTAACAAAAGCAAAAAGTCATTAGTAAGTTTAATGATCAGCAAAAAACAAAGGGTACTCACAGTTTATTAATTACATATGGGCAATTCCACAGAATGTCACTTGCGATATCACGTTCGTTGAGCAATCAATTAAACTTGTATTTGAGAGAAAATTTAAATTTTTCTTTATTTCTTCATGTACTTTTGGGGAGTGTAATAAGCTCTACCTTACAACAAGTTATACAAGTTTAATTGATTGGTCAACGTACATATGTGACATCTTACGTGACATTCTGTGGAATAGCCCATATATTATGTTGTTCTGAAAATCAATATTTGTCAAAGTGATTTTATTTTTTATCATTTACATTAATACAATTTTTTTCGTTTGTTTGGCAAAAGTGCCATTAAACCTATTAACTGTGCTAACTTTTTGATCACTACTGCCCCCCCAACACTAGAGGCATTCAACTCTTGTTTTAAACAAAAATTTAGTTAATTTAAAAGCATTTTCTTTGTTCAATGTCAAATTAAAAAAATAAAATAAAAAAAACTAATTCATTGGCATTTCCTTATTGGAATATTAGATACAGTGAATCACAGTGAAATTGGCCCACAAGCAAAATAATTAATATCTTCTTAATATTTGTATTAAAAGTAAAAGAATTTTAATTTTAAAGTTAATAGAGCACTGAATGTAAGGAACTAAAGGTTTTCTAAATTCAATCAGTTAAATATTAAAACAAAAACATATAAGATTTAAGCCCACAGTAAAAATGGCCCAGAATATTTTTTGTTAAAAAAATTTATATTTTTTTTTGTTTCCTAGTAATTTGTAGAGAATTCATTTTGAGTAATGACAGATTTTATAGGTCTAGGAATGGATTCCATTAATATTTTTTTAAATATGAAGCAATTTTTCTCCATTCTTCCTGTAAAGCCGCTTTGAGGTCGTTGACATTGGAAATTCGGTGTTTGCTAACTTCAATGGCCACAAATTTTCAATTATATTCAAATCTGGAGATTGTGGTAGAATTTCGATGACCCTTGGGCCGTTATACAACAACCATTCTTTAACTATTACAGCGGAATGTTTAGAGGGCCGTTGTTCTGGTAGAAGTGGAACGTGCCCCTTAAGACGAATTTTTTCTATACTTTATATGCTTTAGATTATTTTTTTAAATTGTCAAATTTTGAAATTTATACATATTTCCTTGTAAAAAACGTAAATTTCCATCTCCGGTTACAAAACACGCACCCCGTACCATACGTGACCACCTCCAAACTTTGCATACTAAGCAAGTGCAAAGCCTCGTCCGAGCCAAAACTATTAAATTTTGACTCATCTACAAACAAAATATTTTTCGAAAATTGAAGATTTTCATTAAATCGTTGCGAGCGAACTCGAGTATAAGTTTTTTTTATTTTCTGTGCTCACAAAAGGTTTTTTGGCGGGCCACCTTTCCTAACTACTCTTCATACCTTTTCTGAATTGTATCTAATATTTAATTGTTCCTCAACCATGTCTCTTATTCAGGACTATTTAATCTTGGATAATTGTGGACTTTTGGCGTACCCAACGTTCGTCCCTGTCAGAAAAGTTTTTTTCGGGACTGATTTTTTTTATCTATAAGTGATTCGCTTTCCTTAATTAAACCTTTTAATAATATTTTTTACATTTCTACGGGGTATTTGAACAATTTGAGCAATCGTCCGTTGACTTTTCCCATCTTTGCGCTGGTCAATCATTAATTTTCTCACTTCAACTGTGGCATGGCGACCCACCTTCTTAGAAAACAAGTTTAGTAACGATTTATGGAGTAAGATCAATGTTCGCAGGAATAAGAACAAAGTAAACGTTCCAAAAAAATAAATTTGTTTTGTTTCATTTCAAAATAAACAGAGTTATAATGAGTGAAACTTTTTAGGTGGAGATAAAAAATTAAATTTTTCTCTCACATAAGTTGAGTTTATATACCGTTTTTTAAATAGTGCGTGTTTTAATCGGAAATTTTTAATATCACATGTGATACATATGTATCCTAAAAGAAATTATTAGTTTTGAAGGTGGCCCAATTTCACTGTGATTCACTGTACGAGTATGTATTTCTTAAATAATTTAACAGCTTGGAGAAATTATTTAATTTTTCAAGTGAAACTCATAATTGTCAGTGCAAGCAAGCAGAGACAAAATACTAAAAATTAATGCGTTTTTAATTTTTTTTTACCATACTGCATACTGCATTGTTGTAATGTCCAAACATGCAACAGGTTGTTGTTGTTGTTGTTATTGTTGATTAGGTTGCATGCGTAGAACGCATAAAGATAATTGGTTTCGAATCAGGTTTTGCCCCGGGTGTTTATTTCGTTGTTCTCTTTCTATCTATCACTTTCATGGCAAATAAAAATTTTAACGCTTTTTTTATGAGGCGGTTGATTGTGAATTGCGATGATGTGTTGTTGAGCCAGAGGTTGCCATACTATATACATATATTTATATGAGTCATACCGAAAATATTTCAAGTACACTCAGGGAAAAGTTGCAACTTAAAAATAAGAACGCGTCACATTAATCCAATAATTTTCACTATATTATAGAAAATGTATATTAAAATACCTAAAAAATAAATAAAATTAATAAATAAATACTATAAATTATTATTTTTTCATATTGAAATAAGAAATTTCAACATGACTAGACTTTCGTTAATGTTTCTTATTAACTTTAAGCTGTTTTTTCTCTGGGTGTAGTATTGCTACATCAACCAACATTTTTTTCTTAACTTTTTTCAACCCAGAGAATGTAAAAAATACTTGCTAAACATTACACACGTCGACAAGCTACAACAAAAGAAGAGGTCTACAAATTATTCAAAATTCAGCTACTAACGACTGGCAAATGTCATTGAAGTTTAGCACAGATGTGATATATGTGTTATAAAAAAAAAACAAAGATTTATTATTTAAAACACATTGTATTTATTTATTTATTTATTTTTTTATTTTATTTTTGTAAAAAGAATTGTACTGATTTGATTTAGCTATTGGCGGGAATACTAGCGATTTTTTGTGCATTATAATTCGCTTTAAAATGTGAGCTTGCTTAGAAGCAGTTGGCAACTGTGTTTGGAAAGTAATGCAGTGAGAATTTTTAAACTCTTCATGACTATTTATGTAAATAATGAGAATTGTCTTATACAAAATAGTGAAGTTGAAGCACAAATATCATATCAAAACGTATATGGGGCGCAGCGAAGCACACAGTTAAGCAATAACTACACTCGAAAAAAATATTTGGAATGAATTTTTTTAATAAAAATTGAATAAGAGATTGAAAATTTCAAAACTCTAAAAAGCGGGATAGAAATTCGAGACGGGATCGACCTATTACAAGCGGGATAATCCCGTCTTAAGCGGAATGTCTAGTCAAATGTTTGCAGTACTGTGGTGGTACACAACTTTTGGAAGAGTCGTAAAATATAACGAAAAATCTAATCGCATTGATCTGAAATAAGCTTAATTGATTGGTCAACGTATGTACATGACATCGTACGTGTCATTCTGTTGTAAATTCGCATACACTTTATTAAAACACCTTGACATTACATAACATTTCTCTTTTATTATACAAATAAAAAAAAAAGACTTGATACATATGGCCCGAATGTAAACACTTATTTACCTTGCAAATAACTGAAATTACACACCACTTCATGTACCATAGCATTCGGCCAACGCGATAGATCCAATCCATTGTCCGGAAAAAGTTGATTAGCCAATACGTGGCGAACATGAAATACGATCACCTCCTCCTTCTGGCTCTACCTCGTGATATATGCCACCAAAATCACACTGTTGATCCCAGACAACGATTTGGGAAATGACAATCCGGTTACTCTGTGTGATTTCATCTTAACTAATTCAGCTCAAACCAAGAGAATTCTTTTTATGGTGCAACAAAATCTTAAATATTAAGTAATAATAAAACAGCAAAGCAAGAAAAAAAAGCTGCAGACATGAAGGCCAACTCAACAACAACAAAATATATTTTTTGTGCACACAAAAATATACACAATCATATGACTAAATATGGCTTTATGCCAAGAAACTAGATGTGCAACAGGCCTGTCACAGCCGTTGCAACAACAAACAGAAGTCAATGCAATCAATTAAGCAAATCATGTTAAGGCGTTCCGTTGTTGTTGTTGCTGCCACTGCTGCCGCAATTGCTGTATTGTTGTTAAGTATATTAATAAACATAACAATAAATATAAAAATTGTAGTAGAAACTTTTATTATTTTAATGCTTTATTACACTTTCCGAATCGAAGCATGGACTTTGAAAAATCAAATACGGTTACAGTTGAGTGCGTTTCGATTACGGTATGTACTTACATACGAGTACATACATACGTATCATTCTGCTTGAGTGCCTTCTATGGAAACATTGACTACTGCCTAAATGTTCAACAATATAAAAAAAAGCAACAAGCAACCAAGACTGCTGAAAGAAATACATTTAATTTAAATTCCACTCCACTGCAGCGTATAGTGCGAGTGAGTAGTTGTTATTGTCGTAAGTGCTGGTTTGCATACAATTTATGCATCCACTGAATAGATACATACATACATACATACATACATATGTACATTAGAGTGGCCGTTAGTTGTATGGAGAATTTTTTGTTTTCATTTCTTATATTCTCTCCCCCCAAATCGGTTGAGTTTAATGTAAAAAAAATACAAAAAAATTTCGTAGCTATAAGTTGTGGTTTAGGGGGTGCGTCCGCCCCCCAAAGTTGGCCCTCAAGCCCATTTATTCAATTAAATTTTTTTTTTTTTTTTTTTTCTTTAGTTTAGTTTCCTTTGACTATATGTATTTGTATGAAATAATTTAATAGATCTAAGCTCTTATTGTACATGCTTAATATAAATAATTTCCTTATAAATATAATTTTTATAAATTTAATTTTTGGTATTTTGTTGATTACTTTCTTCATTATTTTCTAAAATATTAATTTTAGCAAAAAACTTTCTTTCAGACTAATGTTGTTGACTAGAAGAGCAAAAATGTTGCCATATATCATATTCTTGCAAAGTGTTTTTTTAAAGAGATAGTTACATGCAAACAAATTAGATTGAAAAAATGGGCTTGAAGGCAACTTTGAGGGGCGGACGCATCCCCTAAAACACAACATATCACCATGAAATTTGTTTGTATTTTTTTTTTTCACATAAAACTGAACCGATTTGGGGGAGAGAATATAAGAAATCAAGAAAAAATAAAAAATTAACGGCCACTCTAATGTACATACTTACAAACTTCATAAATAAATAATAGTAAGTAGTACGATACTTTCCTCTCTTCGTGCACACAAAAACGGCCCACAATAAGCTGCCTGCCGACTCGCCTGCCTGTGTTTTGTTTAGTCTTTAGCTTTTTTAGGTTTTGTCTATATCTATCTATGATCGTAGTAGATTTTAAATCTACTCTACCTGCCTGCCTGCCTGCCTGACTTTACTCTGGTTGTATTCGAATACCTGCAACCAGTTTAGTTGAATCTCTCCCAGAGTTTAGTTTAGATTACATTTTTTAGCGGTCTTTAGTTTTATTCCATAAACTTTGGAAACTATTTAAGTTAAAAAAACGCCTGTAGCATCCTGTGTAAATTAGTTTCCATAAATCGTGCACTCGCGAGACAAGCTTACAATTTACTTACGCACGTTTTTATTTTATTTAAAACTAAATAAGTGGTGCCTTGTTTTTGCGTAATACAAGTATGCACGCGCAACTGTTTGTTTTGCAATGCAGTGTCCATATTTGCAGTTATTTTGTTGAACAGATTTTGAATCTTAAAATTTCTTGTAATTTGTCAATATAAATAAAGTGTGTAAGATATGAATTTTAACATTCATTCATATGTACATATGAGTGTTTTTTTTTTATTATCAGTTAGTGAAAGTCTTATTGGAAAACATATGAAACATTAAAATCGATTTGTTGTGAAAAACATTTTATGGCAATTGCAAAATACAACTGAAATTTAAATTTAAATGGTGAGAACAAAGTTCATTGTGCGTGTAAAAAATAATTTTAAGCGGATGTAATTAATGAGTGCACTAAATTGTACAAAAAAATTACTAAAATTACTTTCTTTTTTTAGTAAAATATTGTTAAATGTCAAGCTTGATGTTTGTTATTCACCCACCGTTTGTGAATTGAACATAAAACACGAAATAATTAAATATTTTGTATTATATCAATTGAAAAATTCATTGTTTGCAGTTGCAAACAACAAATTGATGGTATCAATTAAATTGTTTTTTATGTGAATTTAATCTTTAGTTGGAAATAATAAATCCGCTTGTTTTGCCTCCTTTTTGAAAATTATTAAATGCAAACGATTTGTCTATTTCTTTATTCTATTTTGCTAAAATATATTTGGAATATTTTTTATATGCTTT
The DNA here is from genome assembly GCA_936439885.1 of Nowickia ferox. Classification (NCBI taxonomy): domain Eukaryota; kingdom Metazoa; phylum Arthropoda; class Insecta; order Diptera; family Tachinidae; genus Nowickia; species Nowickia ferox. The sequence goes on along the minus strand of OW387024.1, from coordinate 111,658,325 downwards.
TTCTTAAACGTGGGTGTGTGTTTCATATAAATTGCGTTATAATTAAAAAAAAAATTAAATGAACTGTCGGCTGAGTTCATGAACAAAATTATGAATATAAAAAAAAGTATGTATTTGGCCTTTTAAAGCAATTTGAAAACAGGCGATTCTCGCAAAAGAAAACATTTCCCTATTATACGATTATGTTGGAAGGAAATATTTCAATCAAAAACCAAAAAGTAAGCGTTTTTGAAGACGAAAGTCTTGAGGAAAAAACTCTTAAAAATATAAAATTTGTTTGCCCAAAATACTTAAATAATTTTACCGTCGCAGTTTCTTCTGTAATCCATATAGGATTCTCCATCATCTCATCTAAATCGAATTTCATGTGACTTTTCCCAATGACTCCTCTTTCGTTAATGTTGCTGCTCCCCCACTGACTATGATGAGCATTAGCGTCCTCGCCGAGTACCAATGCAACCCCTCTCACCCTTGCATACTCAATTACCTTCTGCACGCCAGCCCCCAATGGATCAACAGCGTCATAGGGCATATGAACCGATGCAAACACAATTCCCTGCTCACCCTTGGCCTCTTGACCACAACCTAACCTAACCACTGTATTTTTAGAGAGATTTCTGATGTTTTTTGATGTTTTTTCCCTCTCGCATTTCTGTTGTATAGAGGCGTTTTTCTATTGCACAAACATCAAAAAGTTACAAATTATAGATGCGAGGGTAGGTCAATAAGTCTGTGAATTTCCCGCCTCTTAATTGAAATGGCAACACTGCTCCTGTCAAGAGGCAATTTTAGTTGACTCCTGTCTAAATTTGAATAAGCTGCGTCATATACGGGTATGTTCTGTATTCCACGTGAAATTAAATCGTTCGGAATTGCCATAGCATTGTTGTTATAAATTCACATTTCCAACAACAATTCTATGGCAATTCCGCACATTTTAATTTCATGTGGAATACAGAAGATATCCTATAGTTTGAGTTTGTCATTGCCATTGATAGCAGACTACCTCGCGTTTTGAGAAGAAAATTTAAAAAAGTTAATTTCGTGGGCTCATTAAGCATTATTTTTTGCGGAAGACCCATTACTCAAACCAAGTCTAAGCTTCATTAATATTATGGGAACTCTTCACCATCAATTTCAATGATTTAAAAGTTTTTTACACAATTTCGTGGTTTCCATACAACCCGAACGTTCTGGTTTGCCGCGTTTTCAGAATGAACAAAATCGATCGAAATCTGGAGAAAGTAAAACAAAATCGATCGATTTCTGTGACAAGCCTGGATGTTTAAATAGAATTGGTGAAATGAGTTATATAAGTTTATATACATTAGACTGACTCACGTTGTATTGAAGTGAAAACCGCGACTTTGTTACTCATCTCAAATCAAAGATTTGTCTTTTTAAGGCGGACTCCCAAAACATTTAAGGGGTCTAGCGATGACCGTTCGTGAGCTGGGCCGTGTTAAAAAAAGGTATATTTTTGAAGTTTTTTGCATATTTTCGTATTTTGTCCCAAGAAATCATATTAAAAAAAATCCCAACAAATTATTCGTGATTTGTTTGCGTTTAGCTTATTTCGTCATAAGTCTTATAAAGAAATTTCTTTTAGTTGACTTTAAAAAAAGTTTAATATTTCTTATTGTTGAAATAAAAAGCTTTAAAAATGTTTAAAACTAATTACAAATGCATTACATGCTTTATTGCCAAGTTGCGAGTCGAATACTCATTAACTACAAAATGTAACCTAAATTTTGGGCACTTACTTTTCTTTTTATAACTTTTTACACATGTGTTTTTTTAAATTGTAATTAAGGAAGTAAAACTACTGGATTTGAATAAAAAAATAAATAGAAAACAGTACTATTACAATAATTAAATTTAAAATATAAAAAAACAGGTTCTGCTTATTTTATTTTATGTGGCATCTACTCGCACTTCAAAAAGGTTGCAAAATTGGAGCGCAGATTGAAGAAAAACTTAAACAGAACGTTCGGCTTGTACGGCCACAACGAAATTCAATAATTCACTTTTTTACCATTGAAATTGATGGTGAAGAGTCTTCATAGTATTTATCAAGCTTAGCCTTGGTTTGAGTGATGGTTTTTTTCCGCAAAAAATAATGCTTAATGAGCACACGAAATTCACTTTTTTCATTTTCTTCTCAAAACACAAACTAAATGACGCAGCTTATTTAAATTTAGACAGGAGTCAATTGACAGTTGCTTGTTGACAAAAGCAGTGTTGCCATATTAATTAAGAGGCGGGAAATTCAAAAAGACACTGAGTTAATGACCCACCCTCGTATAATAAATTATATAAAGGGTGATTTATTAGCAACTTTCTTTTTTTGGCAACTCAGCTAATTTCGTGTATCATACTACTGTTAAACATGCTCAGTTTGGTCTATAATTTATCACTGAATCGGCTTACAAGTGAACAACGCTTGCAGATTATTAAATTTTATTATCAAAATAATAATATGGCTGTATCCGCCAGTGTTGTTGATGACCGGGAATTATCGATTCGGCGCCATTCGCAGCAATTGGGCTTCTGTTACTTTTTTTGAGCTGGACTTGGCTGACAAGTGATTTCAGCAATACGGTGCCACATGTCACACAGCACGCGAAACAATGGCCCAATTGAGAGGCGAGTTCGGTGAACAATTTATTTTACGATTGGAGCCGCTCAATTGGCCGCCTAGATCGTGCGATTTAACGCCCACGGACCTTTTCAAAATGTACAATTAAAACCTAACAGGAACTTTAACGGCAACTTTTGCATGAAGAACTGTCAGTTAAAGTTCATATTAATTCTTAATCATACATTAAGAAAAGGGACGTTAGACTATTTATTGTGGGGCTATGTTAAGTATCATGTCTATAGCGACAAGTCCGCAACGGTTCACGCACTGGAAGACAATATTGAAGAATTCGTTCGTGAAATACCATTTGAGGCGTAGCCGCGGTCAACGTTTACATGAAATCATCTTTAAACATTGAATTATATAGAACGTTCTACCGACTCAAATAAAGATTTCATACATTTCTCTAAATTTTATATGTTTTTTTAATCAAATCCGAGAGCTCTTAAAAAGTCACCTGTTACTTTAAAAGTGTTGAGGACCCCTTCAAAAAGGTAAAAAAAATCTCTTGCGGGGATAAGTTCTAGGGTTAAACTGTTCCCAGGAAGATTTTTATATAAGAATGGGGAATACTGAAGCTATGCACAGACGATTGTAAGATCCTACAATTTTGTCAGATCTGGCAATGTGCTGACAATGTAGTAGCAATCAAAGATTGCCAGCAAAAGGTAGATTGTAAGATCACACGGTTGTATGGAATTTGTCAGAAAATCTTACAATTTATTGCCAGACGGTTGTATGACAATATATTCATCTAACAAAATCGTCAGTCGAAAAATTGTCAGTTCACACAGTTGTCATGTGCAAAAATTGTCAGATCTGTTGTTTTGCGTTGCCAGACTCAAAGCATTTATTAGAAATTGTTAAATACCAATCGTGAAAAAGTGAAAATATAAATTATTATGAACCATAAAGAAGCAATTGCAATGATTTTGTCGGCATATTTTTTTTTTATTTATATTTTCCTTAAAATAAACCGTATGCAGTGTTGCCCATAGAAAGAAGTCTCTTACAATGACGCCATTGTCAGATGCATAAACTTCGCACATCTGACAATATTAAAATGTCTGACAAATAGCTGGCAATAATTTTACAATGTGTCCGACAATTTGTTGTCAGCTGCTAGTCTTGCAATGAACTGACAATGCTTTTTCTGGCAACGATGTCAGACAAAAATTGCCAGTTCACACGGTTGTAAAAAATGTTTAGCACATTTTACTAACAATATTGTAAGATCTGACAACCGTCTGTACATAGCTTGACTAAAACGCAATCGTTGCAAGGTGCTGAATTTCAATTACAATTTGGCGGGAATCACCCTCTTAAAGTACTCAGAAGAAACCCTAAGATTATTAGCCATTAAAATGTTTTAATTAATTTTTTATTTAGATTTTTTTGTAAAAAATGTGTTTATTTTTGTTCTAAAAAATTACTTCCTTTAAACATTTTTTAAGGTTGTTTCACATAATTATTCGTGTTAAGAACGAAGTCCGCCTGCAAAATTCATTCCCAGAAGAGCTTGAAAAATATACAATTTTGTGCGCTGGTCACAAAGTACAATGAGTTGCATATAAAATGTACGAGTATGTCTAAATAGAAATTAAATGTCAAACTTGAGAAAATTACTTAATTCAGTATTTGCTTTTATCGCAATTCTTGCATTTTATGTTTTGTAAAGTTTTCAAATTTAATTCTCTCTTATAAGCAATTAAGAAAGGATTTTTAACAATCTATTTATTTCATTTAATGCCTTCTATTGAATAACTTTGTTCGGTTCGGTCTAATTAAATGAAAAGTTTCGTGTTCAAATCCCACATTAATCACTGGCAAAAATGTTTTCCTACACAAGCACGCAGCAATATATGAATTTGTTGTTAATTATTCTTGTAAAACAACAAGCAGATATGAAATTCTTATAACAACAGCAAATGTATGAATGATTTATTCAAATCTTTTTTTTCTCTGAAGTTTTCCAACTTTTTTTTTCATATTGAAATACCTACATATCTTTATAATATTTATTCATAAAGTTTATTAACCCAAAATGCAAATAGCATACATAAAAAAGAAAAATGTGTGATCATATTTGTAAATGTGTTAAATAGCTTTGTTGAGGATAATGATTTTTTTTAAATTACACAAAAGTAATTTACGAACAAAAATATATTAAAAAAAACAGACATCATAACTGCCGACATTAAAATATAAATAATAACCGTGATACTCAGTACCATCAAGAGACATGAAAGTGTTACTAACAAATAAAGGGTGTCCCAACAAGAACGCAAGATTTAAATTTAGCGCCATTCGAAGTGTCATTGTTTGACATTTGAACAATTGTTATTGTTTGCTAGTAGAAGGTACGAGGTTAGTAAAAATGGAATAAAAATGCATTCTCATTGTGAAATTGTTTTACCAAAATGGTGAAAGTTTTGCGGCCACAGTTCGCAAATTGCAATCAATTTGGGGTCACAATAATGCTCCAAAAGAGTCAACTGTAAAGAGATTAATGGATAAGTTTGCCGAAACTGGGTCTGTTAGTGATGTAAAGACTACAACGCGCCTTCGACCAGGTCGATCGACCGAAAATGTCGCAGCTGTACGTGATGATGTCGCTCAAACTCCATCAACCTCAATTCGACACCGAGATCAGCAAATTGGTGTCTCCAAATCCACTATGCAGCGAATTTTGACGAAAGATTTGCATCTTCATGTATACAAAGTTCAATTGACTCAGGAACTGACGCCAGCTGACCATGAACAGCGAAGGGAGTTCGTTAATTGGTTATTGGAGAGACAACATGAAAATGCTGATTTTGCCGATAAAATCATCTTCAGTGGCGGGGCCCATTTCCATCTTGATGGCTTCGTCAATAGGCAGAATTGTCGCATTTGGGGTGAGCAAAATCCTCGAGTGATTCACGAGAAGCAAATGCACCCTCAACGTGCCACTGTGTGGTGTGGATTTTGGGCTGGAGGAATCATTGGACCTTTTTTTTATGAAAATGAGGCAGGTCAAGCGCAAACAGTCAATGGCGTTCGGTAGATAACCAGTTTTTTCGAGCCTAGAATTGAAGAAATGAATGTGGAGGGCATGTGGTTTCAACAAGACGGCGCCAAATGTCATACAGCCAGAGAAACAATTCAATTGCTGCATCAGTCATTTCCCCGTCGTGTTATTTCGCGTTTTAGAGACCAGAATTGGCCGCCTAGATCGTGCGATTTAACGCCATTAGACTTTTTTCTTTGGGGTTTTTTGAAGTCGATGATTTACGCGAATAAGCCGACGACGACTCAAGCCTTAAAAGATTAAATTGAACGCTGCATTAATGAAATACCGCAACATTTATGCAAAACGGTCATTGAAAATTTCATTAAAAGATCGCGTGTGTGCCAGCAAAGCCGCGGCGGCCATCTGCCCGATATGTTGTTCCACACATAACCTCATTCTGTCTACTTTACGATATAATAAAGTTTCACGATTTTTTTTTTTTTAATATCTGTGTTTTATTTAAAATTTAAATCTTGCGTTCTTGTTGGGACACCCTTTATATGCAGCACATGTTTCCTACCCTACTTGCAACACCTCCCTACAGACAGATAATGTGTGCACCTCACATTATTCACAGATATCTATTTAGTAATTTATGTACATATGTATATGTATATTTATATTTAAAAGTGCATGAAAAATATTTTTCAAATACAATTTATCGCGTTCATTCACACTTTATGGAAAACGTACTCACTCTGCCTGCTCAGCTTTAACTTCAATCAGCTGAATGAATATTTAATCCGTTAATGATACATTCAACTGTTTTTTTTTTTCTCTAAAAATGTGTATATAATTTACTGCAAAATAATTACTTCTGTTATTTTAATACATAACTTTTTATTTTCCCGTGTAAATATTTGCTTTGTAAATTAAAAAAGAAAAAAAATTAAGAAAAACTTTCCTTTTCGTTGGTAATATTTAATAATGATACTCGTATGTACAGAAATTATTTTTCAATAAATATTTAGTAAAATTGAAATAAACATAAGTAATTTCACGCTTCATAGTGTTGAAAATTTATGCACAACAATCGATGATTGTTAATAAACTTAATTGCGAACGCATGTACGCTAAGGTTAAATACTAGGGATGTAACGATACGCCATTTCGCCGATCCGATACCGATATTCAAAAATAAATATCGCCGATACCGATTTCGATACCGATACGCATATTGAAATTGAGCTCAAGTAAAAAATTAACAAAACTCAAGTAGAGTAATTCTTCTATTATACAAAATAAGTGTTTATTAATGAGCCAAAAATCAAATCATCAAAATTTTCAATACATTTCAGTTTCTAAGGTTCAAACTGCAAAACAATATTTATGATTTTACAAAATAAACGATGGCATTCAGTTTAGATTGGCTCAAGATTTAAAATTGATATTAATAAGACTTAAAAAAACTCTAAAGAAAAATATAAGAAGTATCGGCGTATCGACAGTAAAATATCGCCGATATCGATATATCGGAAAACCAGCAGTATCGCCGATATATCGGTATCGGTTGCATCCCTATTAAATACCACCAACCTTGTGTGGGAAAAAAGCTATTGAATATAAGTTTTTGAACATTTTTAATCCAGTAATCAAGTTTAGTATTTTTTAATTATTTTTAACTAGAAGAGGTTAAATTATACCAATTGGGTGTAATGACGCATTTTCTGTAGCACCCATGTCAAAACCACTTTTTTGGCAAGAACATACGTCTATGTTCCGGCTTCCACATCGTTTTAACATGTTTTCTTATGAGTTCGTTCTTGTGAGTTCGTTGTTAAAACACATGCTACACCTGTTTAAGTTAAAATTTAGAAAATACAAATTAATGGCATGTGCTCTAGCATTCGAATTTCGAAGAAAACAATTTGGAAATTGACGATTTCAAACTTTTAGATTTTTGCGTCTTAACAGTCATAATTACTGAGTTCACAATAGCGTTTTAAAATATGTCTTAATTGCAATATTAATACTTTAATATATCGTCAGCTCATTATTGGTTTGACCCACCGACCATTTAAAAAAAAATTAATTAGGTATGGGTATATATATTTCGAATATCTCCTTTCTGAATCCAAAACATGTTTCGCGAAATTAATTATGGTTTCTGAGATATTTAGTATTCATTTTGCTAAATTTGAACTATTTTAAGTTTTAATAATCATTGTTTTGCTTTATATGCCACAGTTTAGAGTTTGCGTCAAATTCTTCACACAAAAACATGCGAAGTAAAGTTAACTCTTAGTTTGCTTCATTTCTATAAATCATGAATAATTAAAAGAGAAGGTGCCGTAAGAAAAATTCAACGGTGACTGTTAAGCAAAAAACATCATCACCCACACGCAGTCGCCGATTAAATGTTTTAATATAAACTTAAATGTTTTAATATAAACTTAGACACTAAAATAAAATAAAAGAAAACTTAATTATGCATGTTTGAGTATAACAGAAATAATTTAATTTCATTTTTTATATTAAATACACTTCTTATTACTTGTTTTTCTTTTGTAAGTGTGTAAGCGGATCGATAGTTAAAAATATTACGGCGGCGGCTTCTTAGTCGGCGTTAAACGATCGACTTATTTCTAGACAGCAAGAAAAATAAGCAAAACAACAAAATTCTGAATTCTCAGCAATAAAGCACAAAAAGCTACTTTTAGAAAAAAATAAATTAAGAAAAGTGGTGTATGCGGCACAAAACGTATTTTTACTTTTACAATAAAGTAATATTAACTTCTAACTTTATTCATCAAAGTTCACTAAAACTTACACATTTCTTCCAAATATGTCTCGGAAGCTGTATGGCAAATACAACAGAAATCTATCGGGTATACTTTGAGAAAACTTCATGTAAACCTTCTTAGTCGCTTTTCTCCATACCGACTTTTTGGCATATGTGTAAATAAAATTTTTTATCAGTTGGCAAATTTAAAAGTATAAAAAGCATGTCATTTTCAATATGCTAAACAAGTTAAAACTGTCAGCACAGCTGTACTTGATAAACAAATATTTGTATTTTTCGCTGTCTTTAGGCATTTTGCAGAACAAAAGTTATTTTGATCAATTTATCCAGCGATAGTTTATAATTTAAAAAATTTCGTTGTTTTAATACCTCAATATGCTGTATTTTATATCGTTGCCTGCTCACAGTGAAAATGTTAATATGACACAATGTTGCCACATTAAAAGTTTAAGATACTCATTGTGAATTCCCTAAGTCCATATTTACACTATGCAAGTCTTATTGCTAAGCTGATTAGTTTGATGGGGAGAGAGACGAGGAGAACAGTAAAGTTTCTTTTCCCCTCGCCTCTCTTTCCTAACAAACTAATCAGCTTAGCAATAAGACTTGCATAGTGTAAACTAGGACTAAATATTGAAAGGTGAGCACAACAGCACGATTTCTGAAATTCAGCATTATTTAAAATTTATTCTGTTCTAACTAAATAATTATTTCACGATCCAGAAATTTAGGCCCCTATCATGGTTCTCAACTGAATTCAGTTTGGTCGTCTAAGAGTCGACCAAACTTACATGCGACTAAACTGTGTTTTAGTATTATGAACCACAACTTTTTTTAGTTGAAATTATCATTATCATCGCGTTACCAACTTAAAATATCTAGTTTGACAGAAGGTAATAATCGGCCCTGTTCTGTAAACCGAATCCGGAGTAAATTTCTCGTTTTCAAAACGAAAAAAAGTTTTGGTGTTCTCTAAACCGAATTCGCATAGTTTTACTCGTTTTTAAATCGAGTAAACAAACCGAATATGGTATTATTCCAATAAATCACTGAAGAAACCTTAAAAAACAATTAGTACGAACAATTTGAGGGTTTTAATCCCAAATTATAACCAAATCATATGCAATTTGATACATTTAAATGTACAAAATTTGTTTTAGAAACACTCCAACGTTTGTTTCCAGTTTTACTCCAAGAATGAAGAGAATTATTTATATGAATAAAAACTATTTTTATGTCTTTTAAATGCTTATTTTTTATTTAAAATGTGATTTCTTTCTTTTTTAAAGAACTGACTTTGTCGTTCAAATGTTTTATTCAACTTAATTTCGAATGTCACCAAATCGAGTAATTTGTATAACACCAAAAAAAACATTTACTTGTTTTTGAGAATTTCTTGTTTTGAAAAACGATTCGATTTACAGAACAGACCCGAATGCCTTTTATATCACACCAACCTGTTACTAAAAAAAAGCCCAACCACAGACCCAACTACTGAAAAGCAGTTGTGTATACTCAACGTTTTTCTCAACCAAACTTACGCAGCGTTGTGAATGGCAATGCCAAAACACAACTAAAAAGTGTACTGTTAATTTGGTTGAGAATGGCAATGCCAAAACACAAATCCCAACCAAACTATTTTAAAAGTTCAATTCAAATTCAAGTGAAAGATATTATTCAAACAATTATTTACCACACTTGTTGAAATATAAAAGTATGTATATTATTTTTTTTTAATGCAGAAGAAAAAAACTTTCAGCTCTTAACTGATGTTAGAAGATATTCGATATAATTTTTAACACTAAATTGCATAAATAAAATTCATTTTGTTACAAATTAAAACCACAAATTAAATCCGAAACAATAAAAAGTGTGAACCTTCACTTAATTTTTTTGTTATTTAAAACCTGTAAAATAAATTACAATGAAACAACTAAAAAAAAAAAAAAAAAAACGGGGAGAATCATGTGCTCGTGGCAGATAAATTTTCTTTTCATTTTCAGCTGTTTAAAAAAGCAAAATGCGTTGTTTCACCGTTTACGAGTACACGTAACAGCAGCCTTTACTATCGTAATTTTGGACAATGTTACACTATTTGCCTTCTTTCATTTCTAAACAATAAACTTTATTTAAGTTTTTGTGTTTTCTTAGCAAAATCCCTTTCTCTGGGTTTGTTGAAACTGAACTACTACTCAGTTGGTCGCCTTTACTTTCGTACATACATACTCGTACATGCAGTACTTTTTCGTACCTCTAATAATAAAAGTAACAATGAAATTTCGAAAGTTTGTTTTAAATTAACAATTTCATTGTTCCTTTCTTCTTGTTTCTGTTTTCCGTTTCCTTCCTGCAGCAGATTGTGTACGGCAACATCTTCTACTACAACAATTGCATGGCATGAACTTTTAATTAAATTGTTTTGTAATTTGTTTGTCTTTTGCTATATTATCGATATATTATTTATTTAATGTTTTGTTTTTTTTTCTTCTCCTTTACTCTCGACCATTTAGATTTATTAGCTGCCTGGGAGGATTTATTAGGCTGGAGCGAAAATGCTGCTGCAGCACGTCAAATGCAAGAAGACATGATTGTCTTAAAACATGCTCTAAATCGTTTGGGTAATAAATCATCATTTGAATTGTTAGATACAGAACCGTCAATACAAATTGCTATTGAAGCCCTTAAGGTAAGTAAATGTTAATTTAAATTTTTTTTGCTGTAGGGAATAGATAAAACTTCAAGAAAACAGGAATTTTGAGAAGGAGGCAAATAATGTTCTTAATGCCTAAGCGTAAATGCAGAGACCTGCAAACCACAATGTCGCTTTAGATTAGCAATCATGTTATTGCCACAACTTTTATTAAAATAAATCATTCTTTATGTAAATATTTTTAATGTTAAAAGAGATTAAAGTTTTCTAAGCGCAACAGTAAATACCCAGCATGAAAAAAAGACACTGCAAAGAAGTCATGAAGTGCTCTTTTTCGATACCTAATCACCGAATTGGAAGCGAATTTAGGCGTTCTATAATAATATTTTCCTTTAAGAAATATCGTAAAAAGTTACCAATTTTTACAGTTTGTCTCTTTTTATACGAATTAAACATGAAACAGTGGCGGTATTCGATGTTTGATGCAAATTGTCTTCCGTAAGTGCAAATGCAAAATATCGTAGCTTTTCTTTCAAATCCAACTACAAAATACACACACAATGCAAGGAAAAGCTACGATATTTTGCATTTGCACTTACGCAAGACAATTTGCATCAAACATCGAATACCGCCAGTGTTTTCATGTATATTTAAGTAAATAACATTTAATTTCTAGAATAAAATTAGTTAATAAATTTCTTTAAATAATAAACTTCAATTTGCTTTTCTGCTAATTACATTATCTCTCAATTAATTACATAAATAATGGGAGAAATAATATATTATTTTCCAAAGCAAGACAATGCATTCCCTTAGAAACGAGAGAGTAATTTGATCAAACACAGTAATTACACATTGATTACCACTTGCATTACCACATCTGCAGAAGAAGAATGTATAGTTTTTGCTCGTGACGAGTGTTATGAATTATAGAATTCATTCCTCGGACGTATTAAAATAATGCATTACTTTCCTAGGACATGAATTCTGGCATGAAAAATTATACATGCTGTGCGCATTACCTTCTCCTTTACCATTCATTACTTTTTCCCACTGGATTTATTGCAAGAGAGTCATAACTCAAAGAAGCTAGTTTTGTAGAAAATAAGTTTTAAGTTTTCAATTTACATACATATAACTGAATGAAGATATAAAACGATTTTCTTTTCTCAAGAGCTGCATGTATAAGACTTTTATATGAAATTTTTACACAACATTAAATATGATATAACGATTTTTTCTGCATTATTAACTCCAAAAATACATTTTTTGAGATATGTCTGTGTTGCATTAAAGAAACGATATATCTAAGTATGTTAAAGCAAACTACATCATTTGTTTTTTTCCATCACGTCACAATTTTTTTTATGAGCCTGCCTAATATTTTCTCGAGGTATGCCAGTATAATTCACCATATCTCGAAAACAGTATGTCCGACGTCGACCAATAAAACACCATCGGGTAACTAACAAAATTTGCTTCAAATCATCTTAATATACATAGTAAGCTAAAAAATCAATGGTTTCTTAGTTACTCGTGAAATTAAATTTAAAAATAATTTTTTTTTATAGAAATTGTAAAAAAAAAAATATTTTTTCTAAAACCTTATAAAAAATTCAAACCTGCAAACTATTGAACTTTTGACCATTGACTGTAAAAGCAAACGTGTTAAGAATAAAATGAGCTAAATATTATGAAAATCGAGTAAAAGTTATAGACTTTATTAGTAATTTAGTGAAAAAAGTTATGAAAATTGAAAATACTTAACTTAAGCCCGATTATTTTAAAATAGTCTAATTAATTATACATATTTTGTTTTGATATTTCGGCACTAAAGGATCTCCTGTTGAAGTTGCCAAGTACTTTAGCATCTCTTTAGCAGAATATTAGCAGTTCATTAGCAGCAAAATAAAATCTCTTTAACGGAAAATCACAGTCTTTTTTGAACTAACTATGAGTAACTGCAAGAAAGCTTTTCCTTAAGATTTTAACTTTATACTCGTATCTCCAAAAGTAAAAACATTTAAACTAAAAAATATTTTCATGTTTTACAACATTTCAATTTATAATTGCATCTGTTTTTTTAAGAAACTTTATTTGCAATAAGACAGTAATTCTCCCTTTGTCGAGCGGTCAGATAGAGTGGTGGCGGCATGAAAGGAGAACAGCGTACTCAGGTTAAAATGGCTTTGGTTTTCATTTGAGTGCACTAAGCACTTTATTGGGACCTTATGTAGCCTATGTCTGTTAGTAGGTTCCATAATTCATTTTGTTGAAACATTTTTTGTAAATCAGACCGGCAGTTCCGGATATAACCTCATTACATACAAACATTTCGGCTTTATAATGTTCGTATAGGTAAGATCCCCACAAAAATAAATTGTTAGATTCTTAGCGCCAATTTTATAAATATAGTAGACCAACAAATGCATTAATCTAATAGTATTTTTTTTTACTATGTTGAAACAAAACATTTCAATTTGTCATCAGTGACACTATAAATTTTGTTAATTTTAAAACTACTTCCCATGAAGTTTATCCGCAGATCGTTCAGAATTCACAGCATGACCTTTTTTTATTAAAAACTAAACAAACATACATACGAGTACATAAGTTTTTCTAACCAAATGTTATTTTCTTTTTAGAATGAAAAAACTCAACTACAAACATATCGCACCAGTATGCTAAAACTTAATGCTTCCGTCCATAGTTGGCTAACCAAACAAGAGAGACGTCTACAAAACGCACTACTTGAACAACAGTTATCCGAAGCGGCTGTCAAAGTTAGCAGTGAATTGTTAGAGGAAAAAGACGAATTGGAGTCCGAACACAAGGCAACAACAGACAAAGAGCAGACTGCCATTGCAGTTGCTGCCAATAATCAAACACTGCAAGAACAAATCCTTAATACAACATTAACAGCTACAACAGCCGAAACAACAACCATGATAACTGTAACTGATAGCAATGGTAATCAACTGGAGTCACATACAACAACTGCCACCGACTTGGCTGCTGCCACAAATACAGTAGGAACAAGTACTGCTCACGAACTGCAACAATTGCAAATGCAAATGCAAATGCACTCCAGCAGCAGTTGTAGTGGCTCTGAAAAGAATTGGGATTTACAGACACTGATAACATCGGAAGCAGAATTCCATAAACATTTGAAAGATGAAGTCAGTGATATGTACACAGCCTGGGATGAAGCTGACGCCAGGTGCGAAGGCTGTACAAATAAATAAAAAACATTTGACAATAGAATTTCTTTTGTTTTCTCTTTTCTTCAGAATCAATACGCAATTGGAAGTTTTAACTTCTTCTTTGATTGCTTGGCGTCAATTGGAATATGGTCTTTCAGAATTCCAATTGGCTTTAGGTCAAGATCGCGGCACGCTTAAGGGCTTAGAAGGTGCTTTAACAACCGGACAAGCTACTCCGGGAGAATTAGCGCAAAATGTTAAACTGGTGGCCAAACTATTATCGGAAAAGGTTAATGTTAGCCAGGAACAGGTAACAATTTTAAACTGTTTAGTTAAGAGCAGTTACTTTGAAACTCTTTTTCGGTTAAAATTTAACATGGACCGACGAACTCTTAATTTTTTTTTAAATGACACACACGCCTTAACCATGCAAAAACTGTCACTATTCTATACACGCATATGAAGAATACTTCACAAGGGCTTAATACTATTCCTAAACTAGACCATTTAACATTAAAAATATGCGATTAATTGCGATTACTGGTTAACCGCGTTTAATCAAGAAAATAAATATACTATTAGAATTTTTACTAAAACCAAAATAAATTGCGTCATGCTAATATTGCCTCAGGTGTTCGCATTCGATATTGGAATTGTAATTCGCATTCAAATCCTTGCTACATTATAGTTCATTAAGTTTTTAACTCCCGCCCATAAAAAGGGGTGTTATAAGTTTGTAGTGTGTGTCTGTGTATCTGTGTGTCTGTCCGTCTCCACGTACAGACCAAACGGCTGGAAGGATTTTGATTTAGTCTTTTCTGTTTGGAAGCTGACTTGATCGAGAGGGTTCTTAGATATGGCTTAAGAAAATCAGATATATCGGGGGTTTTTAATATTTTTAATTTTTGTCATTATTAGTTTAAAAAAATTATAATTTTTTTTTGTCCAAATCGTTTTTGATTTCAAATTATGCTTAAAACCACTTCTTATGATTACATACATTTATACATACATATGTACATATGTATGTATGCAGATGTACAATTTTTATTCTTTTATTTCGAAATCTCTTTTCTATAATATTCAATAAAATATTTACTGAAACGCCTTCTCTTTTAGTTGACCGCTGTCCAGGACTACTTGGATCCCAATCATATCTTACACATTGCCAAATTCACTGCTTCGAATGGTTCTCTTTCCGACTCCGGCATCTCAGATGGCGGCACAACATCTGATGGTGGCCTGTCGGAACGTGAACGTAGACTGGGTGTGTTAAGGCGTTTGGCCAAACAACTGGAATCGGCTTTGGCACCCGGCAGTGAGGCAATGAAATCTATAGCAGCACGGATGGAATCAGCTGAACATGAATTGAAAAGCTTACAAAATACTTGCCGTGATTTAATTGTGAGAACAGCAGCTTCTCATCAAAGTAAAAAACAGCAAATGCAACAAATGGAGGCCTCCGAAAAACGGGAAGAACAAAATGAGGACAAAGCAAATGGTCAGATAAAAATGGGCGGTGAAACTAAAGGTAAATTGAAGCAGTCGGCACAAGGAGAAAATTCCACAAACGGTTTGTATACGATGCAACAGACGTCTAACAAACGCAATAGACGCAGAAACAGGCGTAACTCTTCTAATTCGAATGCCGTGGCATCAGCGTCTGATATGACTGAAAGCGAGGCTTTACGAATGTCTGCTACTGCAGCTGGAGATGGCGGCGGTGATGATCCCTCAGATGATCCTTCGCTTGGCTACGACTTGGATACATCCGATGATGAGTTAACACCCAAATCCACGCGAGGCTGGGGCTGGCGTATAGCCAAAATCGCTGTGCCCATGCAACTGGCCCTCGTTGCGGTCTATTGTGCTGCCAATCTCATGCAACCCAATTGTTGTGACAACATTAATAATTTCTCCATGAGTTTTACGCCTCAGTTACGTTACATCAGAGGACCGCCACCCATTTGAAGGGCTATTGTAAAAGCCATGATTTAAATATCATATAAAAATATTTTAGCAAAGCAATTAATGGCTTTTTAAAGCCCAATAACTATATTTTGCAATATATAAGGCCTCTCACAGATTTAGGGATTATCATAAGAGTAACGAGAGTAAGAAAATCCCCCATGTTCACCTTTTATTTAATGAAAGGGGACCGTACGAAGTTTTTAGAAACTCGACGTGATTTCCACACAAAACTCTCTTCGTTGTATAGGGCTTTCTCGTTAAGGAGTTGATAAAGAACAGAGAGAGAGAGAGTGAAATCGCGTTTATATTAATGTAGCGTTATGATTTTATAAGAGCAGATTTTAGCTAAATAGAAAGAAGAACATTAAGTTATTCATTTTTAGCGCTAAGCAGTTTGTAAGCAGTCGTAAGGAGTTTGTAAGGAGTTTATGTTTTTTTTTATTACTATGAAATCAAATTTTGTGTTTGTTTAAAAAAAAAGACTCCATTCCATGAGCTTCTGCGGAAGTGGACCTGGAGGAGTCTTGTTTTTATTGTTTTACTAAAATTGAGAGGAAAAAAAGCTTATTACGCTTTAATGTAAAATGAAAAGAACGCATTTACTTATTTTTACTAGTGGCGGAAAGTATAAAACGCTTAAGCTTAACTGAAGCAAATGGAAAAGGCGTTTTAAGGAGTAATGATAAATTTTGTTTAAAACTTTTTTTTTAATTTCTTGAAATGAAAATCATGCTTGCTTTGCATTAAGTTAAATATTTGTTCGGCTTGGAAAATTCCAGCAACTTATGTTTTTACTAACAGAGAATGGCAGCTTAGTAGTTGTGTATTCTATTTTCAATATTTTTGTACTTTTGGCTTTAACTTCGCTAGCTTCCTTAATTTCTTATAATTCGTATTCTTTTTATTAAATCTAAACTATTTATACTTGTATATGTATGTCTCTTTTGTGTTTAATTGTCCAAATTAAAAAAAAAATAGCTTAGAGTTACTTTATTTTATTCTCTTTAATTTTAATTTATGTCTACTAATGTTCTGTTCTATTCACTTAAAGAAAATATGTATGTCTAAAATTTTGTTTTTTTTTATAAATTTATTGTTATTTTTAATAAACTAGTTTAAAAAGAATCTACTTGAATACTTCTAATAATTCAAAATGCAGTCAGAATGGCCAGAATTTTATATTCAATACAAATAGTAAGAATTTTTGAAGTATACGACTGCAAACTGGTGACAAATGACAGCGTTCGATATTGAACTAAATCTGAAGACTTTCAGTGCAAATTAAACGCAAATATTTTGAAATCGAAATCGATATCGAATGCCCTAATTTGTTGCTTGAGTTCGAGCAATTTTTTAAGTAATTTGGACAAATATTCACCCTTATTCCAGTTGTCGACGTCACTTTAACACAATACCAAAAAATTGGGGCTTGTTTACTCGCTCTCGAGAACAATTTTGTGCTACTGACAATCTATTTCCGTTCCCTAAGGTCTAGAAAGTAGCATAAGCCTGCCAACAGGTATCAGTTGTTTTCGTGTACGGCTACCC
The DNA here is from genome assembly GCA_936439885.1 of Nowickia ferox. Taxonomy (NCBI): domain Eukaryota; kingdom Metazoa; phylum Arthropoda; class Insecta; order Diptera; family Tachinidae; genus Nowickia; species Nowickia ferox. Next base: position 111,640,517 of record OW387024.1, on the reverse strand, counting down.
AAGCCCCAATTTTTTCTTATTGTGTTAAAGTGACCTCGATGTCGACAACTGGAATAAGGGTGAATATTTTTCCGATGGTTAAACAAAGCAGCATGTAAACGATAACATTTAAAAGAATTTACATGGTAGACTTACAGCCTGTTTTTGTAAGGCGTTGACAATGGAAATCTTGACGTTTCTGTAATAGATTAAAGAAAAGTTGTACAAGTTTCCTTTAATCTATTACAAAAACGAATAAACGTCAACGTCTTACACAAACAGGGGGTTAATAATTTGTTGCCTGGTAAAATTATACACACTTTGTTTTGTTTGAGAAAATTTTTCTTTATAAGATCAAAAGCTAAAGAAACCGCAGCGGCCCAAATTGATTTTTTTAAAGGCTAAACAAATTAAATGCATATAAACATTTCTTCCCATAAAGAAAGAGGGAAATGAATTGTTATTTTAACAATTAAATTAATTGAGAACTGAGAGAACTTTTAGCTCTACAAAAGTTATAAAAAGAACACTGATTTTGCAATAAAGAGGAATAATTTTCCCCTTAGAAACAAAATGAACAGGAATTATAAGAAGTTACAGAAATGAACTGAACTTGAGCCAACAACAAATAAAAGAAAACTTAAAAGTATTTTATATGCAAAAAAAATATAAAACTGAAATTTATTAATTTTAAATAATTTAACATTTTAAAACGTGTTCGTTCGTTCATCCTACATTTTGTTTTATTTCCAAAACTTTTCGATTTTCAACAAAAGAAAAAGAAAAACTATCGAAACGAAAAAGTGCCTAGAAAATTGTTGTAATAAAACAAATGTAGTTAGCCAAAACAATAAATTAATTAAAACTAAATCAACTAAAGCAATGTACAATATTGAACAAAACACTTCAAAAAGAAAATAAAAATAAAAAACAAGAACAATAAACAAAAATAAAAATAAACAAGAATAAGAAACAAAAGAATCCCCCAAATAGCAAATAAAAATGTATATCATCATCTTGTATTACTTTAAAGGTTCTATTACATTAATAGGTGTTGCGTTTAAATTTAAGTTCAAACAATATTATTTTAATTAACTTTAAATTAGTTGTTAAATGTCTTCTTTTTTTTTTGTAAATTTTGGCCAACACAAACAACCAACCAACACAAAATGAATCAATGACTTACAAGAACAAACAAAACAAAACAAAAAACTACAACCCATCTTTAGTTTATATGGAGTTTATTTATGCATGAAAAGGAAAATGAATTGAATATTTTTACTATTAATTGAAAATAGTTTATGATGTACTTTAAATCTTAAATATAATTTGGTATTTTCTAGGTTAAACTTGATGAAAAATGAGCATAATAAAAAGGGGGAATAAAAACTCCATAACACTATAAATTAATAAAAAACATATTTTTCATAAAAAAACCCTAAAAAATAATATAGGGCATGTTCGTAAATGCATCACTGCACTGCAAATGGAAATTGAAATGTCCTAAATTACTTCAATAAAGTAGAGATAATACACAAATAAACATCAAATATGAGGTACAAACATGGCTACTACTAAAAAAGATTATCAGAGAACTTGCATTGCATTTTAAATAAAAGTTTGCTCATATGATGCAGAGCAGTGATACATTTACGAAGAAACGTATATTTTTTGGAAGAAAACATTAAAGGTAGTTGTTGAATCAACATTAATTTATTCATTACTTTGCGCATAGAATGTTTGGCGGAGAAACGTTTTGTACGCCCTATGCCTAAAGCAATTCATTATTTGTCTAGTAAAACAGATCAAATATTATCAATTGATAATGGCGAAATGGATAAAAGGGCAACCAACGAGCGTTGTCGTCTGCAATAAGTTCAAAATCTCCTGGTTACCTCATCGTAGATGGTGATGATGACGGCGAATTGATAAATATGCCCTCGATCGATAATGTCTTTTAAGCATTTCTAATAAAGAGCTGTTGGGGATACATTAGATCTGGAAACGAAGCAGCCGGTATCTTGTGACCTGGCCAAGACTCTACTGAAGGTGGAAATTAATCGGAAGTTTTGCATGAAGTGTCCCTTTTTGCGCAATACAGAAGATCATAATCGTACTTATTTACAGCAGGCAGAATTATAGGTAAATCGTAAACTTAACATTACTCAGTTTTATATATTTTCATTTAAATTAATTTTTTTTAATATTTGTTTTGAAGGGTTTTGCAATTTGGCTTGTGAATATGTATCTGCTTTGGAATAATATCCCCCCATTGTAGTGCTTTACAAATGTCTTAATGGAAAAGGTTTCATTCAAGCATATATGATTTCGCAGCTAATCATCTTAAGAAACCATTATATATATACATATATATTGCTGTTGATCAGTGAAGTGCTGACATTGTGACCCTGTAAGTACAAAACCAACGTTATTTTAGCTTCATTCTTCACATTTGTATACATATCGCTCAAATTCTTGTTTGAAACTGCATTTGTGTCCACACAGTGAAGTTTTTATTTTGCAGCTTAAATATATTTTCTCATATATTTCTCATGAAAATAGAGATACTCAACAGGAACTGGGGACAAATTACGGCATTCGATGCGATTCGAAATTAAAAATATTTTCATACAAACTCTATTGAAATATTTCGTAATTTCGTTCGATAAGGAGTGCCGTAATTTGCCACCGCATGTACGTGAAGCAAAATCAGCGATGCCAATTTAGCGCGTTTCGCGCTAGATTTAGCGCGTTTTAACTATGCCAAACGCGCTTTTTTTCGTCTTAGTGCGTTTATTAAAAAAAGCGCTAAATTAGCGCGTTTTAAATAAAGTCATCATATCAGTTCAATATTTTCCCCCCTTTTTTTGCTTACACAACTCATAAAATTTTTTAAATTGATTAATGATTCAGCTGTCGCAAATAAAATTCCCTTGACTGTGGTTAGAATTAAAAACGCATTTTAATACTGTAAATTTCACAATTAAAAATATCTACTCGTTCTCGTGACCAAAAAAGTTTATTTAACTTATTAAGCATCTATTCTAGCTGAAGTACGAAAAGCATTTGAATCGCAAAACTATTCGACAATTTATATAAGTTGTTACAAAGTTTGAAAAAAAAAATAAAAATTAATAATTATTTCGATTATTTGGAAGGCTATTCTGATTCTGTATTAAGTGATTTTTTTTATTTAGGATATAATTTCGAAGAAATAATATTATAAAGTCAGAAAAGAGCTACTAAAAAAAATTAATTGTATATACTAATACACATGTACATACATCGACTTTTATTAAAATTTAATTTAGCGCGCAGGAAAATAGCGCGTTTTGGCTATAAATAGTTGGCAATGCTATAATTTAGCGCGTTCTAGCGCGTTTTGCTAAGGGGAACAGCGCGTTTGGGTTATAAAAAGTTGGCATCGCTGAGCAAAATACTATTTTTTTCATTCGTCGTGTAGCAAATGTTTCTTTAAAATGAGTTTGAAAAATACGGCAGTAGAAAGATAATTTAGAACATTTTCGAATGATACTCAATATTTGTGTATGTCCATTTTATATTGTTTTGACCATGTAACTCTTTAAGCCAGAGAGACAGAGAGAGAGAGAGAGAGCGATGAAAAAAAATTGCTCTAAAACTTTTAAGATAACAAGGCTTTTACTTTATGAATTTATTCTTTTATTTATTTTTTTGTAATTTTCAACATTGTTCTTGGGTCTTATTTTGTAAGACGCAAACGCTGGGCTCTCAGTCCAGAGGTCGTGGGTTCGATTGCCACCATAAACCCTGGATGTTTTCTGCAGACAAGCTAATCGCTTCGCGGGATGTGTTTGTTTATAAAAAAAATCGCTTAGCGTTCGTTTTACAAAATTATGCCGTATCTTGACTTGTCCTTTTTTTTACCCAGAAAAAAATAATAGTTCTTCAAAGAGTTGTCGCTTTCACACCTTCTTAATCATTACAATGAGTGAATTTATGTTTAACGCTTTTCTAAATCCGAATAAATTCGTCATAGGCAAGTGATGGAAATTACCAAAAAAAAAAGCTTTAAAACCAGAGAACAAAAACTGCTTCAACGCCAGTGCATGAACTACTTATTTTTTGTTCTGCGTAACTGATAGTTTTTTTTAACAATCATCCTATAAAAATTATATTATTGATTTGTACTAAAATTATTTTTTAGATTACGTTTAACTCGTTTATATGATGAACTTGGCCTAAATGACGAAGGCAATGCAATGGTGGCGCTGAAACCTGCAAGGATGTTATTGAAGGATTTTTCTAATTCAACTTCCAATGAACCACGCATGTTACGCAATCGAATTGATTCTAATATTATAAAATCTCTACGTTCTTCCATGACTAATATGTATTAAGTACTTTTCAGTAAAAACAAGTATTTAAATTAATTAAACAAACTAATTTAGATTTAACATGTGAAAATATTATATTGTGTTGCTCAATGCATTTTAAATTATTAATAAAACGTTTGAATTGCATAACTGACTACATAATTATTTAAAAATAAAGTTGGTAAGGCACCGTTTGAGACATTTATTGAAAGCGCCTAAAAGTATGCTGCGGGTTATTTATGGGTTTCGGGAAAACAGCGCCATCTATTGTTTGAGCTAACGTTTTTTTATTTTTCAAAAAATATGTCAAATAAGGTGGCAGCACATCCATAAATTTTCGACCACACTATTGAAAACAGTCTGGTAGCACTATGTTTTTGGCACAAGATTGCCAGACCATTTTTCGTAGTGGCGTCGAAAATTCTTCAAAAATGATGCCACCTATTTAGGACAAATTCTTGCAAAATAAAAATCGTTATACGCACCAATAGATGGCGCTGTTTTGCAGAAATCCATAAATAATTACAAGCATACTTTTAGGCGCTTTAAAAAGCAAAACTTGAGATCTATTATAAGAACGTGCATTTCGACTATTAAAACAAAACAATTTTATTTTAAAACCAATAAGGTTCTCTTACATTTATTGTTTTTTAAATTTATTTTTCGATTAGTAGCATGCACATTTCCTATTGGCGAACGATCGCTTGAAAGTTCGATCACATTATTACATTCAAAAGCAACACCACTTTATATTGCCAAGTGGCGATTAAGACCAGATGCATGGTTATAACGTTTTGGACACAAATTAAACGGATATTGTTGAACTCGTGCCACCTCTAAGTGATTTCGATTCATGTGTTTTGTCGAATTTATGCGGTTGAACTGATGTATGTGAAAAATGATGCGGTTTTATAACAGTATGCGATTGTAGGTGTTGTTCCAGAATTTCCGTTTGTAAGAATGCTTTGTCGCATAAGTTTCCTTAAAATGCACTGCTACAAAACACAACTAGTCGATATTCCGCACACTGAAATGTTACACCAGTCTTCCATCGAACTTTTAGTTGAAAAAAAAACACCATGACTGTGCACACCGTTGAAGTGAATTAACTGCCTTTTTTTAGTCAGGAATGTTGTTTTCAAAGTTATAGCTGCATATTTAGGCCATCTTGATGAATCAAATTTCTTGTTTCGCGAAGTTTTCAGTCGACATCTTTTTGCCTTCTCTTCGTATTTTTCTACCTTTAAAAATTTCTCTCTGTAAAAAATATACAAACAAGATTTACTTAAACTAACAAGGTTACTTAACTAAATTAAACAATTTAATTTAATTTATTTTTAACAAATACATATGCCTCTGCACATGAATATTTTTGTGAAATTAGTTTAAGAGCCACATTCCGAATAAATTCTGGGGTAATATAACATTCATCTAAATTTATGTCTATGTTGTTTTTTAAGTTTCTTTGCTCGTAGTTTTGCAATTCCTAGAGACCAACCTAAATTAAATAGTCAAGCGTTGCGTTAGCTGCAGGGTTCGTTTTTTCAGTACATTAAAACGTATAAAATATTATTTGAATGTACTGAAAATACGTACGTAGTTTGCTTAATTGCTATTTTAATTTTTTTACTCGCCCTCCTTTAGCTTATAACCTTTTAATAATGGTAATTTAGCATTGGAATAAAATTATCTATGGTCTAGCTCTATTCCATTAACTCTGAAAAAATGTCAAAATATTTCAAACGGCTTTCGAGCTGTAAGGTTTAGAATTTCATGCACCACATTCATTTATGATACGTTTTTGTAATAAATCTAAAGTTTTTAAAGTAAGAAAAATTTAATTTTTATTTTTTATTGTGATACTATTAGAGCGTTATGAATATTATTTAAGTATATAGATATAAAGCTCAACGCTTTAAATTGCAATTTATTGCTAACAAAAAGGAGACATCGGGCGTTCTAAATAAACGGAAAATTAAATATTCATTTAAATTGATCAAGATGTTTCGAAGTTAATTCTAGAAAAATCTACTTTTTATAAATTTCTGTTGAACTGGTGTTTTAAAATATATTTTAAATTTTTATTTAGTGTGTGTTGGAACTATCTAATAATTTGTTTTGCTTACTTACTCAAAGTAGAAAGAAGGTTACTGTCTTGGATAGTAGTCAAGTAGAATATTTAGCAAAATCTTTAACCGGATGACTCAAATATCCAAATTACCCCTAGGGTATGCTGTTAATATTTTCTTTCTTGACAACAGTTTTTATTCCACCTTTTTATTAAATTTTATGAAATATTTCAATTAATTAATCACGAGGTCAATTTTATATAAAAAAAATTTTGAACAGTTTATATTTAAATTATTTAAACAATTAACAATATAGTATTTTATTATAATACATTAATTAACACCAATATTCTGTTACTTCTTTGTGTAGCTTCTTCAGGGTATATGTACGTACATATATATATGTCTGTATATTAGAGCGGCAATTAGTTGTATGGAGATTTTTTTTATTTCTTATATTCTCGCCCCCAAATCGGTTCAGTTTATGTAAAAAAATACAAAAAAATTTTCAATGTAATTTTATGTATATATGTATATGTATGAAATAATTTAATAGATATAATCTCTTATTGTACATGCTTAATATAAATAATTTCCATATAAATATTTATTGATTTATTTATTTCATAAATACTTTACAAAGTAAATTTGCAAAGTATTGTTGCACAAATATGGGCGTGTCAGATCAGTCAACCAGTGCGAGTGAGACGCAAAATTCTCGAAGGCCAATAAACAACAGTGGCCTGGTTGCACTTAAGAGATAATTGCCAACGACGCTTGATGTTGACTCACCCAGAGCTGCTTTACGACTGGCCATATAAATATAATTTTTGTAAATATAATTTTTGGTATTTTGTTGGTTATTTTCCTCATTATATTCTAAAATATTAAATTTAGCAAAAAACTTTCTTTAAGACTAATGTTGTTGACTAGAAGAGCAAAAATGTTGTCATATATCATATTCTTGTAAAATGTTTTTTAAAAAAGATAGTCATATGCAAACAAATTACATTGAAAAATGTGCTTGAAAGCAAATTTGAGGGGCGGACGCACCCCCTAAAACACAACCTATCGCCATGAAACTTTTTTGTATTTTTTTTTATATAAAACTGAACCGATTTGGGGGGAGAGAATATAGGAAATCAAAAAAAAAAAATAAATTAACGGCCACTCTAATGTACATATGTATGTATGTATATAATTTTAATTATTATTTTTGTTGTTGAATTTGATAATTAAAATTATATACATACATACACACATCCACATACAAATACCCTGAAGAAGCTGCACAAAGAAGTAACAAAATGTTGGTGTTAATTAATTTATTATAATAAAATACTTTATTGTTAATTGCTTAAATAATTTAAATATAAACAGTTTAACTTTTTTTATACGGTTTTTATATAAACTATAAAATTTTTTGAATTTAGTTAACAAACTTCGTATGTTTATAGTAAGACTCTTAATACTATATTGATAATCACATTATACAAACATAATAAAGATGCTTGTTTTGTAAAGATTTTTGTTTGAAGCTTTCAAACTTATTATGTTTGTATACTGTGATTCTCAATATAGTATTAAGAGTCTTACTATAAACATACGAAGTTTGTTAACTAAATTCAAAAATTTTTTGGGTTGAAGTGTACTGACGAGTTCCAAAAGCAGGAACGAAATGCATATAGACAATTGCTTAACCATAAAAACAAGCCAAATCTTCAAATTAAATAAATAAAGACTTTATGTATGTCAAATAAATATACTTCGGTATTTCAAATACAAAATTAAAATTGTTAAAAACTCCCAACAATTATAAAAATATGCGACTATTGTCAAGCAATTGCACGTTTGTTGTTTTTCTGCTTACAACACTCATCAATAAATGTAAATATGTAACTTCCATGGCTTATTATTATTTCTAATTTTGAGAATAATGTATATTAGCCTCCTTAAGATGCTTTTTAAATACATATGTACATATATGCACAAAACATATCCGCATTTATTTATTTTAAGTTTAACGAAATTTATCAAAAGACACTTTAAATAAAATGCACTTGACCGTAAACATTCTTCATGCGATTTAATTTTATACTCCAGAGACTCCTGTAGACTTCCACAAATTTGCACATCATGAGTTGGCAAAATGGTTTTTTTTTTTGGCAAATGTATTCAAAGTGTATGTGTAATGTGACCTTTTCTTTACGACTAACTACAAGATATTTTTTCTTTACATGGGAAATGACTGATGATGATACACGCAAGAACAAAAAAAAAAAAAAGAATAAGAAATCCCATACTACCGGAACATATTTCAAATGGGTTTTTGTGATAGAATGAAAAAAAATTGTAGTAAATAAAAAAATGCAAAGAAGTTGTGATACGAGTATGTGAACAATTTATCATTGTACTTGTACTTTGAAGATGGCAAATGCTTCCAATAAGACTTCGTTAAAAAAAGATCAACTTTTCGAACACAATTGGGAAAGAGTGATAAAAGAAATTTAAAAGGCAGAAATGTTATAAATATCTGGACAATTGTCTGGAGTTCATTTGAAAGGTAATGGCAAGGAAAGAAATAAATATATCTATATGTGTAAAAAGGGAACAATTTATGCAAATAGACTTAACTTTGATGGACAACTTGGCAGAATTCTTCTAAATTTATTTTATCCAGGGAATTGTGCAAGAAAAAAGTGGTAAACAACGAGACTTGAGAATATTTCAAAGGAGGTATTGCAATATATGTATGTGTGTAAGTATGTATGTATATGTGCATGTGGAAGTAAGAATTTCATTTGATGAGATTATCACCATTAAATGGAAAAACAAAATTTACACTTTTAAGCAAAAGGTTACTTAATTTTAAGTGCACAAAAACCCTGGCCTTTTTCTAAAATAAATAGCAGCGAAGAAATATGTGTATATGTATATGTACCTGTGTACATATACACATACGTACATACATACTTACAATACAAAAATAAAAAAACAAATCAAAAGTATGTTCTCTTTACACTTGCAAGTTGTAGCCAATCTGTTAATTTAAATTGTAACACTTTTGCGCTAAAGCATCTTACAACCAACCCCCCCACCCCTGTACTGTTCACTGTAGCGCTAATGTAACCCTTTTCTTTTTTATTTTTAATTCGAATACCACTGCTACCATTTATTTCCCTACTGTGCTTTTCTAGTTTTTATTTTCTATTAAATATAGAATATTTCTCGTATAAATCATTTTGCAAATGTTGGCGGTATCGATTATTTGAGAATGAGAGAGATCCTTTAGAGGACGAGTACATATGTTACAAGCCCACATGTTTAAGGCGAATTGTCAATAACAACAATAACTTTTGTTTTACACAACCTCTTGAAACTACAAAAAAAAAACGTTTCCCCGAAACTTACAGCTCAACCGTTTTGAATAAGTGCACCAATAATTTTGCTTAAATTTGATGTTTTGTACAGTTTTACTATTTTAAAGGCACTTATTATGATTTGCAATCAATTTTCGATCTTCGTTGGATAGACGGGCTTACCATTGAGAATTTTTTGTCATCAAATTGATTCCGGTTGCTCCTTTTACTGACGAAACAGCGCCATTTATTGCCTAAAAAATGGATCTGATGAAATCTTTATTACAAATTTTTTCCATATGCCTTAAATACGTCTAAGAAATTTAATTGTTGAAATTTTATGAGGAAAGAAAAAATACATAATAAGAAAAAACATCTTATGTGCTCCCGAGCAGAGATATGCGCGTGTCGAATTTTTCCAACACGACACGAAAAAACACGCACGCAAACAGTTTTGTCAACACGATACTGCACAACACGCACCAAATATTATTGGTATATTATTGAAGATAAGAAAATTTAATTAATTTTTTTTTTCAAATTTCGCTTTTCAAAATATGCCACCGAGTTGGCACTGCCAGCTGATACACTCTGCCACCACAGCTGATACTATCTGTTTACGTACAAAACTTTAAGGTTCAGAGGCCCATACAATATCAACAAATATGATGGTGTTGTGTGTTTGACGATACAACATATTAAATTTTTTCTCTACTGGAAATTCATTAATACATATTTTACATCTAAAATCGTTTCGTGTTTTTCGTGTCAATTTTGCTCAACACGAAACGACCCGAACATGCATGAAATTAGATTTTTGTCACGAACACTTCGTATTGAGTCATGTGTGTTCGTGTCACGAAAAAAAAACAATTCAATTCCGAGTATCTGCTATGCCTACAAATGTGAGACTAGCAGCGTAAAAGTCATGTAACCCACATTTTTTTTTTGGTTGATGTTCTGGTCATGGTAAAATTATACAAGGTACATACACAAGCCCAGCCTGTTAATGTATACAGTGCAGAAAGTTGTCAAACTTTGTTTACAAGCTGCTAAAATGTTAGTGTATGTGTGTGAATAAAATGAATACAGTGTTGCCAATGAATTTGCACATAGCTGTGTCTCCAATTACACATTGAAGAAAATTACACTACACATCTTTTGTGTAGGTTAAAATTAAAACAAAAATACATAAAAATAGAACCCAAAGTATAATTACAAACAGATTATACATGAATCTAATTACATGGCCTACACATGAGAGTAGAAATTACACACTGTGTATTACACACATATTGGCAACACTGAATGACTATAATCATGCATGAATGCCGCCTCTGCAATTGTACTTCAGTTACCCTGTAATTGTTATTTTTCAAAACAAAAGACAACTGCTTCTGACTGCTTCGTTTGTTTCTACCAACAACGTGCAAGTACCTTGTATAATTTTACCATGGTTCTGGTGTTGACACATTCCTACATAGTCTGAATTTTATTGCAGCCCAAACAATTCGTACGCTCACATATGTATGTACTTTCTCTCAAGCAACTATGACTACAGCCGATTCCAACATAAAAGAGCATCTCTACTTCATTTATGTGAAAAAATAAAATACGCTACAACTAAAAATAAAAATATACTCAGGCTATGGATATTTAATCATAATTCGCCACCGTATACATACATTTGGGTATATAAAATGGAATGGGGAATGTGTGGGTGTGTGTGTGGCTGTTTGAAAACATGCTTTATGTGTGCGTGTAAATAAAATAGCCGTGTGTAGCCGATAAATAGACAGAGTATTTTTATCTCATGCATGTGATTGTAGTTCATACAGTCTATAAATTTTAGTTGTTGTCGTTTATGCTGCGTAATTTAAAAAATGTGTATAAACATAGTTCTTGGATGTTTATAGTTATAGGTATTCGGTTTAAAATTAAAGCTTGTATGAACATATGAGCGTGTTGTTTAACGCTCGTATGTAACGTACTTAAAAGGATGATTTTGCCATTCTCTGATTCCTACATTACCTTCAAAGGTAAAGTAAGCCACATTTTTGTATTCAAACTACGATGGAGCTTAAAAATCGTTTTTGTCCAGAACATAATACATATGTATGTATAACAAAGTAATAGAGCAAATTAATAGTTAAATAGAGAAATTAAATAATTAAGTAGTTTGGGGTTATGCCACTTTTGCGCTGATTTCCTCATATATAACATGGTGATGTGAAAGCTAAACATCTGTTTGAAACCTTTCAGAAATTTGAAATCGAAGAAAAAAAATATGTATTTATCATTTTCTAACCCTACACGAATATCCCTCAGTGTACAATATTTTTTGTATTGGCTTCTTCAATTGAACAGTACAACAGGTTTGGGTTATAAATCTTCATCGCTTTTTCAGTTGTTGTTTCTGTTGTTAGTTGAAGGTTATTTAAGGGTTTTAAAGTGCCGTTATGTTTTTCATACCGGGTATTTTTCATTTCGTTTTTTTTTGTATTTTGTTAACTTGGATTAAGATTTATTGGCATCTGGCAGAGACATAAATTGTCGATTTGTGTGATTGCATCTTATAATCGATTCGAAAAACCGACTTCAAGCAGGACCCTCAAATCTATTTTTTTTTTGCTTATTATTTTCATATGAGCATAGCACATGGGAATGTACATATGGGTGTGTGTGTGTGCGTGTGTGTGGATGTGTGTTGTGTGTGTGTGGTTGTTTTGACTTACCAGATTGTTTTGATGTAAAATTAGTCAAGTGGTGGTTCTGAAAAATGAGATGGAAATAAATAAATATCGTTAGTTTTATTAGAAGTGTAGTTTATAAATAAAAGTAGAGAAATTGAATTATTGTGATATTATCACAAAAGAGCAGAGATGAGAAGCATTTCTTTTCTTACATTTTTCATTTTTGTTACTTCATGACTTTATCGTATTTTACTCCATTTTAAAAATACCTCTTTTTGCCCAATGTGAGGATTTAGAGTTCTTTATTATTAAAAAAAAAATAACAAATAAAATGAAAGTTTATGCTTTATATTTTATATTAAGCTTTAAAACGTACAGAAGCATGACATCGCTGTGCTAGACAGTTTATATACTGGTATACACGTGATATGCCGCATTAAATTCAGTTATGCTGCCCTATACTTTTAGCTCACTTTTACAAAATCTGTAATATTACTTTTTTAAACACACGGTTTCATTATTGCTTGCTTCTCTCAAGATTTGTTGTAAAATGATGGCTTACGTTTTGGAATTTTATTTAGGGTCTGCGATAATTATATGATTTTCTTCACAAAAATTGTGTAAGGTAAATAAGTATTTAGTTTTAATAAACTTTTGAATTATGTGTTTAATACTGCAAAAAAGGCAGTCTGATCATTAAAAACTCAATTGTAGAAAGCTTCTCATCAAGTAAAAATTATGTATGTACATTAGGGTTATAACTTTTTTTCACCCAAGGGTCTATCTTGCAGGCAATATTGTATAGAAAAGAAAAAGAAAATTTCAAAACTTTTAAAAATTTTTCATGAAAGTTTTTCCCTTGATAATTTTTGAAACTTGTATCAAAAACAAACAAATCTGTAATATTTTTGACACTCTTTTTTTGTTTTCTATATAAATTATAATTGCAAAACTTACTGAAAAGTAAGAAAGCAAAAGCAAAAAACTAAAAACTCATCATATTAAATAAAAACTGATTTTTTAAACAAAAAACTGCACGACTGATAAACAATATAAAAGCTGCAAAAAAGAGATAAATCTTCACATTTGGCAATACACACTGAACGAAACACATGAATGTTGATAATGAAGCTGCAGCATCTTTTGAAAACATCACGTGCATTGATTGTGTGGCAAACTATTTTTCTTACAGCGCACTTTTCTTATAGAAAATTTGATAGTGTTACACAAAGCACACTTTTTTAATAGTGTGCTGTGTGTAACACTGCAAAGTTTTCTTACAGAAAAGCAGACTGTTTTACACACAGCACGATTTTCTAATGGAAAAGTTGATAGAGTTATGCACAGCATACTATTTCTATAGAAACATTAGCTGTGCTGCACACAGCTGATTTTCTTATAAAAAAAATTCACTGTCAATTCACACATCAAACTTTTCTTATATAAAAGTTGACTGTGTCATACACAGCACACTTTCCCTATGAAAGTTTACTTTTTCAGACACAGCATAGTAAAGTTGACTGTGTTACGCTCAGCACACTGTTTTTTATTTCTTACACAAAAGCCGACTGTGTCAGGCACAGCATAGTTTTTGGTAGAAAAATTTACTGTGTCACACCCAGCACTCTTTTCTTATCGAAAAAATTTCTATAATAAGCAAAACCTACGTTTCTTATAGAAAAGTTGACTGCATTACATAGAGCACACTTTTCTTATAGAGAAATTGTCTGTTGCACAGACAGCACACTTTTCTCATAGCCAACCGTTTTTTTTTTGTTTTTAAGCAACAGTGTGCTGTCACGCACTCAATATCATGTGAATTTGGCTACTTCTTCATACGAATTGTAGCCTGACTAAATCAAATGAAGAAATAAAAATAAATTCGCACAGAAAGTAAAAACTAACTTTAATTTTCCATATAAATTATCGAGCAAACCTTCTTTTTCATCTCATAACAACAGGCAGTTAATTTACAACTAAAATATTTATTTGGTATTTGTGAATGTATTTTTAAATTATTATTTTATTAAAATCAAAATTAAGCTCGTAAAAGTTAAATCAATTTCAAGACTGAACAAAATTTTAATAAGAAATCGAACAAGTCATTGACATGTGCCACTCAAAAGTAACGAAAGTATTAAATGAATAAAAAAAAATAACCTCAGGGAGTTGTTCATTATGTCCTCCCCTTACTTGGTTGTTATTTTGAGCCATTCTAGACAAAACCATAATGAAATCATAATTTTTCAAAGTTTAAGTACAAAACACAACAACATTATGGTCTTTTTCTTAAATTCAACAAATGTTGCTGATGAGAATCAAACAAAGGACGATGATGAGATGCTGATGGCGGGTGTTGAAAAGGGATGTATTGAATGTGTTTGCTAACGAAAAGGCACATACAGAGAAACGGGAGCGTGAATAAAAAAAAAATTAAAATAACAATACAAATATTAAAAGGAATTTATATTTCATAGCGTATGATTTGAATAGTAGTTGAGTGTTAAAAAAAAAAATAAAAGGCTGAAATGTTTAAAGTGCCACCAAAATATAATTTGCATAATTGCAGTTTAAGCTTCATAAATAAATATTATTTATTTAGTATTTGAAGGGCGCAGGAGTTTTTAACCTGAGTCAACGAAACGATATTTTGATGAGCGAACTTGAATGCTTGATTCTCCAATTACTTGCCAACATATTTGACATTTCAACCAAACAATGAATGAGCAACATAAATAAAAAGTCTGAGCTTTCTGTAGTCAAAACTTCAAAATTATATTAAAAAATTTGCTGTTTTAATTTTATGGAAGCTAGAAGCTCTAATAACTTTTGACTACAATAAAATTTGTAAAGAAATTTCCCACAAAAATCTTATTTTATTTTAATTTAATTTTACATTTTGTATATTTTTCAATATTTCTCCCAAATCCTTTAATACTTGTCCACTGACCACTGTGGCATCCATTTGTTTGCCTAACTCTAAAGTGACTTTATGAATTTAACATTTCTATTAATATTTACATTTGTCATGATCCAAAGGATTAACAATTGTAAAACCCGACACTTGTACATCAGCTTTCTGTAGCATTTCTTTTCAAGAGATGAATGCTGGAATCGAAGACAACAAGTAAAACAAATACACAACAATTTTTTACAACCCTTTTTGGACAATTTTAAAATTACCCTTCGCATCCTTTTTTCCTTCTACTTCACAGTCATGCTGTGAAATTATTTATTTTAACATTTTAAAATCGTATTAATAAAGAGAAAGAAAAAATAAACTTGACTGGGGTTCATTTTGCTGCTGCCTAATTCGATTTAATGCAATTTGACCTGATGTCAACATACGAGTCAAACCCCTTTTTTAAATTTTTCT
This sequence comes from Nowickia ferox, assembly GCA_936439885.1. Lineage (NCBI taxonomy): Eukaryota > Metazoa > Arthropoda > Insecta > Diptera > Tachinidae > Nowickia > Nowickia ferox. The sequence goes on along the minus strand of OW387024.1, from coordinate 111,624,686 downwards.
AAATTTATCATACAACAGAGCGACTCATATGAAAAAAAAAAATCGAGAAACATATGCAAAATGTATGCGAACGTGTGTGTGTAATTGTAGGAATTCCAGTTGTCCTTGTACTTGCCTGGCAAGGGTTTTTATGAATAATCAAGTGGATTTGTTTTGTTAAATATTTTATGAGTGTAAACAGTAATTTAATTTTCACAAATGCAACAAATTAGTGGTTTCATTGTGTCTACCGACAGTGTGAGCCAGTATACTTTCATTGTTGTTGCTGTCATTTCTGGTGGTTTGGCTGGTATCACAATTTATACACACAAGGGTAATAAAATTTGCAAGCAAATAAAAAATTTATGTAGTACGATCAAGTTAAGTCAAAATTATTGGACTATATTGGCCTCGCAAACTTGAATTTGAAGAATAATTATTGGTAAGATGGCGTTAGTTTCAACCACTATTGTGCTGCAGCTCATTAGCAATGAGAGAGTCCATCTCCTACTCACTTATCGAATAACTTCATGCAGAAGTTGGACTGTACAAAAAGGAGCTCCAAACATTGTGAAGACCGTTGTCAACATTGAGCTAAGCGCGGTATTTCTTAATTTGATGTTGTCAGGACTTTAAGATCACCCCGAAAGCAAATTACGGCATACGGCATCAATTGAAATTTTAACACTTTGAAATGTCGATCGATATCGAATGTTATATGTACACCAGCTCTTGGTTTTTCTTCCGGCGACAGTTTTACTCATTTTGAAAACACGCTGCATAGTTATACTAAGACGGGTCAATAAATCTGTGACTTTTTGAAGGTTTGTGCATCAAAAATCATTTTATTTTAATTTCAACGAAATCTGTTTCGAGTTTTATTATACACAGAAAAAAGTATTCACCAATTAATGTTTTCAATTAATAATTTAAATGATTCAATTAAATTTTTAATTGTATTAATTAATTTGAGTGGAAAAACTTAATTGATATTATCAAATTGTTTATAGGTGAAAATTTAATTAATTTTTTAATTAATATTACAAATATTTTAATTAATATCACAAACTCATTCATATTACTTTTTTGTGTATACACTTTGTCAATCGTTTCTCCAATTTTGTATCACTTCCAAAAAAAAAAGAAATAAATAAGATTTGTCGAAGTCATCAAAATGATTTCATCGTTGGAGTCAAATCTTTTTCCGTCGAACCAATCATTCAGGTTTGGAAACAATAAATAGTAAGTCGGGGCTGAGTACGGAATAAAGGAATAAAGGCCCAATTCAGGTATTTTTTTTCAAGGACTATGCACTAGACTACTGTCAAAATTCGGGACATTAAACTGGTCCTTATTTTTAAAAAGTAATTTATTAAATGCGGTATTCACTTAATTTTTTCGTTGTAGAAAAAAAACTATTCCGTAAAAGTTTCAAGTCGCTATTTTAATATTAACACGTCCCGCATAGAGGTCAAAGTTCTACGAAAAGTCTCATAACTACCCCTGACTCGTTGCCAGAAGTGTGAAATATAAGACCGACCAGTACTAATTCTTTCTGCCCAACATTTTTTTCAGAATATACCAACCCTTTTACCCGTCGTTAAGGGAGTTCCAATACAAAAATATTTTTATAAAATGTTTCCCGCCGTGAAGGGACAGCTTACCCCCGGAGGAGCCAAATGTGTGATCGACTCACATTAATTTTTTCTCCGCTGAAGAGAAGGAACTAGTGGGATCGGTATTATACTTTAACCTATAGAGGTACCCTAAGCGTAGTTGGAACGGTGGGGAAAATTAATAAAATTATTATTTTTGTATGGGAGCTCGCCTAAGAAGGGGATATAGAGAGTTGGTGTGCTTAGAGAAAATATAGCACTCTTCCAACGTTGTACATCATTGGCAGACGTTTTGAGCAAGTTTGTATATTTAATATTGATTTAAGAAATTGGAGCCTGTAAGCTGTAAAAGCATTGCCATTGAGCTGCCCACAAGCACTCCAATCTGGCAATGACACACGAAATACAGTTACCATTCGAGTATAAACTATATCGCATGAAGATAAGCCAGCTGTTGTCGTAGATATTTTCTGATATCTGATGGTAGGTACACACTTGGCGACAAGTTTATTCAACCAGGCAGATTTCATTGTTGGTCGCATAGTTTCATTTTGTGTTGCATTCGAGGTTTCAAAAATACAAAAATACTTTGATATTTTCAGATTGCACTGATGGTTTAACTGTAGATTGCAGTGTGTGTGTGTGTGTGTCAAAATATGCAACATGAAGTATAAACGTGTTGCCTAAACACATTGCAAAGTGTGACCTACCATAAAGATCATGTTATAGTTCATGTAAATGCGGAAATAATTGTTTGCAGTACACATAGTCATCCTACATTCTTATTGGAGTTTTCTCTTAGAAATCCCCAACAGACTTATCAGTATTTTTTTACAAAGCCAGTTGGTATACTGAACGTGTCCTGTTTACACAGACTTATGACAAGTTTGTTTTTAAACATGTTTTTGAATGAATATATAATATTTTAACTAAAAAAAATGCGTTGTTTAGTTTATTAAATTTTTATGAATTTTTTTAATCTGATTATACGATTTCACACGTCCCTATGCTCCTTGCAGGAGTATTTATTCCTTATATATAATAATACTCGTATATATATATATATATACATACATGTATGTAAGAATTCTGTGGTAGGTCCTATTGCAGTAAAAATACTATTTGATCTTTTTCAATTTGGTAATTGAATAAAAAATAAATTTTTTTGTGCGCACCGGATTCCTGTCCGGAACAAGCCTAGGATACATTTTAAGTTATTTATGTGATGCCAAACTACGACTATATGAATTTTTAATATTTTTTTTATTAAATTTTATTTTCTTTATCTGCTCTTTACTTTATTACTTATTTCGTTTTTTTACATTGAAAAGCAGAAATATAAATCTTTCTTTCATAAAGAATAAATAAAAAAAAACCAAATAAAATTATAAGCTTAATTTAATACTACACCAACTGTAAAACCAAATGCCCAAGAGAATAGTTTAGCCTGTGCGTATGTTTAATGGTCAGTCATAAATTGTGGTCATCCCAACCATTAAGGCAATAAAATTTATATGGTAAAAAAAAATTGCTAAGTGCGTTTGGTTTCTGTTTTTTTTTTGTATACAAATACAAATAATAAAATATTTCTAAGGGATCAATTTATGAAAAATTCAAGAACTGCCTAAATATGTATTCAAGCTTTTGGCTTTTGTACCAAAAATATAAATATGGAAACATGTTTGTAAGGTGGGAAATTAAATTAAAAGAGAAAGTTCGAGTTTAAAGAAGGTCCCAGATTAGAAAAACGTTTGGATCTGGATTGTAAAACAATATATTTAGCTAAGGTCAATATAAAAACCAGTATAGTGGTAGGCTCAAGCTTGACCATGCCCAAGCAATAGTGGCACATGAGCTATTCCCTTATTGCCCAAATTTGCTTTAGAATTGATTTTATGAAATGTTCAGCTTAAAGTATGCGCAGTCTATGCTATTGCAAATATAGAATTGCAGTGTTTTCATACCTAAAATAATCCTTACTTAGCAAGAGTTCATTCGATGCTTCAGATGAGACCAAGAAGTGTTAGAAGCGGAAGCAAAATCATTCATTTGAGTGGTCAGACTGTATCATAAATGAAAGCTCTTTCGCTTAACCTGTGCTGAACCTTATAGGAATGCTGAAGACTATGCATTACTCTAACAGTTCAGTATTATTCAACTTGAAATGGTGCAGTCATAAATGATAATAAATCAAATACTGTGATTTTTGAAGTAAGAGATCAATCCTTTACGACTTTGGAATATGTAGATGAGTACGGAAAAACGGCAAAAAGTTGCTAAAATTGATATAAAATGTGAAAAGTGGAGAATCTCGATTGCAAAAGAATTTTTTTTTTATTTCAAATTACAGCATAAATCTCCATCGCTTCTCTCATCATCTACTTTTGTCTGGCTTGAAGCTTGAACAAATTGAAAAAACTTAATCCTTACAATTTTGTGGCACGTTGTTGTTAGTATGCAGCACAACCTACTTCAGATGTATTCACAATGAACAAGATGAATACTCAAAACCCACCATAGACGTGCTTGGTGACGCGGCAACTAGTCAATCCCCAAAATATTTTTTTCTAAATTGGTAACTGGTGAAACTTCTTCAAAAATTTGATTCAATTACAAGGCGCAGGAATAAGGATATTAATATGCAGATGCCTACTGATATTTATTTCCAGGTGCTTTGCAATTCAACAGATTGATGAATGTTTAATGTCATCGCTTTCAACTGGGGAATTCCGGGTAAAAATTTATTGTTGTGTAGGACCCCAATCTAAAATATGCGTTTTTTGAGTTAATAATGCGAAATAGGATTTTCGAATTATCGCCCAAGTGCAAATCGCCCGAAACAGCTAAATGAAGGAACGACCAAAATTGTTGGGTAATTAGTCATTGTGAAGAAATACCCAAAAAACAGTGCCCGATCGCCCAAAAAATGAAGAAAAACCCAAAAGTGGAAAATGAATAATCGACCGAAGTTTTTGGGTGTTTGTTCATTAAGTACATTCACCCGTATTTGGAATGAATAATCGCCCAAAAACTTTTTTTTGGGTTTTTTAACATTTTGCGAAAATTCGGCAATTATTCATTATGAACAAATACCCAAATATCTAAAAATGTTGAGTCGCCCAACGTCGATGAACAATCACCCAATTTTTTTACAACAATTTTTGGGCGATGCAACATTTTTGTTTTTTGGGCGATAGTAACTTGGGCGATAATTCGTACAGCCTGCCACATCACCCAAAAAAGTGAAGAATAACCCAAAAGTGTAAAATGAATAATCGCCCGAATTTGAAATGAATAATCGCCCAAAATGTTTTTGGGGTTTTTTTTTTAAATTTTGCGAAAATTTGTCGCCCACAGTCGATGAACAATCACCCAATTTTTTTTAAAACAATTTTTGGGCAATTCTACATTTTTGCTTATCGGGCGATTTGCACTTGGGCGTTAATTCGTACAGCCCGTATTTTATCTTGTGTAAGAAATTCATACGAATGTCTTATACATTCACCTTTGGATTTTTCAAACATCTTGACTTGCATGAAAATTTAAAAATTTTAAATTCATTTCATACACAATCTCGCAACTATAATTCTACGTATCGCTTGCTTTAAGTAAATAACAATCATCAAAGTAAATATTTGCTAAAGAGGTATCCACTTTTCACGTAAAAAAATTATAATAAAAACTATAACTTTAAATCATGGCTAAATAAACTTTAATTTTCTTTGATGTTGTAGGTCAAGAATTTAGTTTTCGATTATTCTAACAAACGAATCAATATTTTAAGTGAAAGAAAATCATTTAAAGGAAAATCGCAAAATATTCTGTGTTATTTGTAGCAAAGAAAACAATGAATCTGCCCAAAAGGTCAAAATTAATAAATATCTGCTCGTTATTATTCAAAGCGCATAGAAATCATTTTAACTATTTAATGTCCAATAAGGTTCCTACAAAGTATTTAGTTCGTGCCTTGTTTCTTTTTCAACTTTTACTCTATTCGTTTACTCGTTGGGCTTTTTTTCATTAAATTTTTGCAAGAGATCAATGTACACCAGTGTTGCCAGGCCTTGATTAAGGAAATATTTTTGTGGAAGTACTAAAACGACGAAAAATTTATATTTTTCTTCATTTATTTGTTTCATAATAACTCTCGTTGTCTTAATAAATTTTTGAGTCAAGGTTCCCTCATGATTTGCATTATCAACAATTCAATGCACATATTTGTAAGAAATCATTAATACGAGTACTATGCAAGAAATTAAGACTTTTGAAAAAACACACGGACTGGACAGACAGTAAAGGTTCCTTTGGTAATCCAAAGGATAACAAACCCCTATATCAGCTTAGCGATTTTAGTGACCAATTTTTTTTACAGGCCGCCCAGGATTTCAAAAATCAGGTGTGCCCTCAAAAAATGGTGTCATCAGTTTTGGGCCAACAGCGAATTCAGACTTGGTGATATCACTAAACTATATATGGCAATAATGTAGCTAAAACTTCAAATAACAATTTCATTGTGCACTTTTTTTTACAAAAGCGAATATTCCACTTTTTCCAGAATAACTTACAGGGGCACCTAAGTTTTTGCTGACGATATCTGGCAAAGTTGTAGCTACGGTAAACCTTAACAATCTGAACGTGTTTAGGCACCCTAAATACCTCATAAGAGCATTTTGTGCCGGTCCTGACTTGCAATTTTTGTTGCAGCACCTTTTTATTTTTTTAGTGCAAAAGAGCGAGAGAGGAATACAAAAAGTATATATTTATATTTCAACACTCTCACACATATTCAAGAATTGCTGCAACAAAAATTGCAAGTCTGGACCGGGACTTTGTACCTTGAAATTTTTCTTTTAGGAGTTATTCTGAAGAAAAAATTAAAAAAATTGTTTTTCCTTAATTTTTGCAGAAAAATGGGCACGTAAAATTTTAAAAAGGTTTGTTCGGTCAACTCTTAGCTACATTATTGCCATATATAGTTTAGAACTAACACCAAGTCCGAAGTGAATATCCCAAATCGAAACCCATTTTTTTTCGAAAATTTTCATCATTGATATCTCCCGAACGAATCACCCGATTTTCAAAACGGTTTTGTGAAAATTTTATTTTCGAAAATTAGCGCATCGAATCGATTAACATCTATGTAAGTGAGATAAACATCTTTCGAATCGGAAAAATTACTTTCGATACGTTCACCCGTTCTTAACTCACAACACACACACACACACAAACATGACATCAACGCGAAAACAGTCAGAATCGACTCCCAGGACCTCAAAGTGTATATTCGATTTTTTTTTCCTAAAGCGGGAAGTTAAAAATGATGAATGAATATAATTTGTCGTGAAAGCATAAGATGTTCAAATTGGATAACTTCCTTGTAATTGGAATTTTGCACATATACTGCGGCAACATTGGTTTTCTGTATGCACATTATGTGACAACAAAAACAAAGTAAAATTTCGTGTCCTCTGGACATTTTTATGCCAACGGTAATGGAAGGAAGGAAGGAACTCAAGTAGCAAAACGGGAAAAATGTCAGACAAAAAGTATGATATAAAAAGTGAGTGTTAATGGGCGGTATGTGACTCCGACGTTTTTGTTTATCTCTCAAAGCTCTGGTAGTAATAAAAGGGATATTTTTACACGAATGTGTAAAGGAAAGTAAACAAACACACACTTGCCACATGAAAGTAAAGTCAAGCATTTGTAAATTACCGCTATAATATTGAAACAATGGGGAAAAATAACAAATAGCTGCATGCCCACACTCGTGCATACATACATACATAGATCTACACATATACATACATACTTATATATATACATATATACGTATTTGCAACTATGAATTTGTGTAAGTCTAAGATAATTTATGTTGTTTCCATTTACTCTTGTTATACATATTTCTCTTTTCTGTGAGTTCGTATTTTATTCTTTTAGCTCCTCCTCTTTGTTATATACTCGAACATTTATGTACATATACTCGTGCATATGCACGTTCATACATACTCGTACATAAACATCTATCAAGGGTTGTTTTTATGCCTTTTGTAGTTTTGTTTCCTTTAACTGTCCCATCAACTTTTAAAATTTTGTAGCTACAAAGCTACAAATCCCTTAAGCAGAGTATAGTCTTCTCTTTCTAATTTATGCACAGTTTCCTTGGTAGGTTTTTAATTTATCCTCTTGTTTGTTAAAATATTGTTTATTATCCTGTTGGTGTACATAAACCATTTTTATGATAATAGTTTTGGGTACTTTTCTTCTATTTTTTTTATCCTTTTTTTTTGTGTTGTCAGACTTTATAACGTTTGAGTTGTATGTTTGTATTTATGTAAACGACAAATAAGGGGAGAAATATTTTACTGAAATTACAGTAAGTGAACTTAATATTTTAATATTTTATGTAGAATTGTTGAAAAAAAAAGTAAAAAATTTAAGGAAGACATTCTATTTCTTTTAAATTGTAATACAATTTTTAATATTTATGCAAGTACTTATGTACTCTAGTACAAACGAGAAGTACTTAATTTGTAAAAGTTATAAACCCTTAAAATATAATATTATGAATACAATCTACATATCGCTACCTAGAATTCCAAAGGGCGTAAGTACACTTTTTAATTTTTTGCAAGAGAAGCAAAGCATCTTTATAAACTACATACCTACTCGTATGTGGAAAAATATCAACAAACTGCAACTAACAATTCGAATTGTTGTAATTTAAGGCCTGTCCCACTATGTCACCAGCAAACGTTCGGTTCGATCGACAACTTGTATTGCAAACAACAATAACATTAGAACATTGTTGTTGTTTTCAACATAAGTATTCGATCGAATGGTTTCTAGTGACATCGTGGGACAGGCCGATAATTTATATTCAAGTTTTTTTTTCTTTCTGAGAAACAAACACAACCCGCAAAGCGATTAGCTTGTCTGCAGAAAACACCCAGGGTATATGGCGGGAATCGAACCCACGACCTCTGGACTGAGAGGTTAGCATTGCTACCACTATTTGGGGTACTCAAACGGTAGTCTTAAGTGTCATAATTTTAAATTAGTTTAAACTTATTTTTATTTTCTTTCATATAAAAGGTGTAATATAATTAATACAATTCTTCAGTCCAGGTTTATATTATGCCGAGTACACATTATGGCATTTTGTGACATTGCAATATTGTGTACTAGTGGCAACGTTTGTCATTTCCGATATTTTTCATTGTGTGGCATTGCTTTCCATATAAAAAACATAATGTAAACGAAGTTGCAGCACACATTTTGAAAATGACACCACAAAAAGACAGATGTGTACTCAGCATTACTGTCATAACTAATTACAGTGAAACAACTCATAACTGACACCTACTGTTTAAATAGTAATTATTGTTTTATTCAACTCTGATTCATATTTGTATTAATATTATATTGGTGATTCCCCTGTTAACGCAAATGGACATACTCATGCGTTGAGGATGGCAAAGAAATTGCTGTTTATTTGAACAAGTCGATTGCTTAACTCGTGCCACAAAATGGCATGAAAAAAAAGTTGTTTATCAATTAAAGAAAGAATTTTAAATGAGTTTGAAAAGAAGAAATGTGAATTAAAGTTTCTTTTCTATTTTAACAATTCATTTTGCTACATTTCTTATACAAATTGCCCATTTAAAGCATTTTTTTTAAGACGATTTTGTTGCATTCCAACATTTAGTATTCTAGCCTAACATGGGGAGTTCCTGGGATGGACTCCTGATTTAAAGCGCGCAAATTATGATAAATATAAATATAGTTTTCAATTGTATTTAATATGTAATAAATATAAAAACAAAATGGAAGTTAATCTAATAGCTAATAAATCAGTGAATGTTTAAATATAGTTTGAGTTAATTTTCATAAAAACTTAAAATGTGTTTAAACACACTTTCATTTTTTCAGTGGCGAATTAAAGTTATTATCAAATTACGTTGAAAGTACGGTAGCACTACAAGATTTCCAAATATTATGGAAAGCTTTCCAAAGAACAGCTGTTCAATATAAATAAGAAAGTTGATTTATCAATTTGCAGAAAAGTTGAAATAGCAAAAAACACATTTTATGATACAAAAAGAGCATCGGAATGAATTTTTCTATTTATATATTTCATGATATGAAAATATGTGTTACATTTGTTGTTCTTTTTAATACGACCACATGATGTTCATGTACATTTATTCAAAAAACACACACATGCACAAAACATATGGTATGTTTGTAAAACTTAAACAACACTTAAGTGCACAATGTTGGCTATTTAAGATTCATTTAATTTTGGGGTGAAAAACAAAATTTTCTGTTTAAACATGATTTAAAAATAAAATACCTATAATAATTGACTGATTTATTAGCCCTAAGAGTAGATAAAATTTTTATCTATAGAGCAAATTTTTTAAGTATATACATACATACATATCAAAAAGGCATGAGGTATGCGCTTCTTTTTGCACATCCTAGATGCCTTCAGAAGCTAATACCTGGAGAGCTACCAAGTGGTACATCGCGAACAAAAATCATGTGATACCGAAGCAGGTTGGCAAGGGAGAGTTCTGCTCGCTCCCCCTTATCAACCTGCTTCCAAGTAGACGAATATTTTTGCTGGATCATGACACCTGTTTGAATCCCCCCAAATATAAAAGAAAATCCTCATATCTTAATTCTTTAATATTAACTAAGAAAAAGCCTTTTTGGAGTTATGACCATTTTGCAGCAAAGGCTAGATACATGCATACATGCTTGCATTATTAAAAAACATTAAAAACATTTTCTTTGGAAACTCTAACAAACTCTAACAAACTCTCATACGAAAAAATGTCCAAACTTTACTTTATTTCAAAAATGTATTTTTTAATATTCAAGTACATTCTCTTTCGTTCAAGTAACATTCATATCAAAAAAATAAAATAAAATCCCCACCAATAAGTCATTCTTCTCCACCGTTGAACACAAGGAAAAACGTTGAGTAAAATTTCGTATGCAAGGAAAATAAATGTAACAGGTCATCATTATCATCAGCGTAATCCAATAAACATTAAAGGTGAGAAAGAAGCAATAAAAAATTCGATTACCATAAAAAAGTAATTTGTTTTACTTTTTTACATTTTATTTGTTCTCAAGTTTAGTGTTGCTGCTTTTGGTCTTAAAAATAAAAAACATTGTTTACAGACACAAATATCGATGAGGATGAATGAAGTCAAACTGAGATATTTTAGATAATAAGAAAAAAAAAACACTTTTCAAATTAAAACAAATAAAGATTAATTGCTATTTAAGACTGTTTGTTTGTGGTGTTCTTATGTTTGAATATCAAATGAATGAATGAATAAATGAATACGTATTGCAAAATCCAAAATAAAAAAATTTATATGTAGGTATGTAGTAAATAAAGATAAAGAATAGATAAGAATTAATTACCAGAACAATTAAATAAGGCTTTTAAACAATATAAATATCGCACTGTTCCTCCAAGGAGCGTTAACTCAAAAAAATACAAATGTTCAGTAGAGGTAAATTACTGTTTTTATATAGAAACTGTTTCATAATAGAAACGGTAATATTCAACATGTACATTTTTTTGTAGCAACTCTACGAGGGCGAGTGGGACCCGCGTTATAACTAAAAAAAACCAGTTTGCCAAAAGAAAACGAGTTTGAAGTTTTCAATTTACACGCAACTTAAAGTAAAAAAGAAAGTTTTATTTTTCTCTCAAGAGTTGAGTAAACAAGATATTTGTATGAAATTTTTACACAATATGATGAACGATATGAGGATTAATTCTGCATCACTAACTCAAAAATTCCATTTTTTGAGTTATGACGTTGTTTGAGTAAATGAGCGATATATTACGTCAATTCAAACTTATTTCGTGTCTAAATTCTAGAAAAAACCTAAATTTCATAAACAATAATATTTCGATATTCTGATTTTCAATAAACATTGATGTCATGATGTTTTTCTCTCTTATTTTTTTTTTTTTTTGAATGTCAAAGAAAAAGTAACTTTCTTTTCCAATTACAAGAAGAAACTCCCACTAATCAAATACATAAAAATCAAATAAAAGCATTATGAGGTCACGAGCCATTTGCAGCATTGTATTGATAAATATGTACTCGTATGTATGTATTTATATAAATTTCTATTGTATTTTTGCATTTGTTGGCTCATGTCTGTGTTAATATCTGTGGCAAACATTTTGTGGTCCTGTTTGTTTGGTGTGTGTGACATCTCATCTTCCTCTATTAACTGTGTATAACTCCTTTCGGCAGGCATGTGACAGTGACTTAATATTGAAACTTTTTTTCTCTCTGTTTTGTTTCCTTTTTAAAGGTGGGAGGTAAGAAAGTTTTAAGCCGGCATTAGTGGTGGTATTGGCATTGAATTTGTTAATACACAGTGAAAGTTAAATGAAGCCGATTGTTATACACTTGAATGAATATCTTATGAATTGATTGAACCCCCTCTGCTCAAACAAATAACTACTGTTTTTGTTTGGTGTGTGTGTGTGTGTGTGTGTGAATTAGAAGGATTTTATTTTGGGATTGCTGTAATAGAAACTATTACGCTGAAAATTGTATGCTTAGGATTGCAGCTTATTAGTGAAACTATTGTTGCACAATCATTGTTGTACGTTATTGATTGACAGGCAAATATGATCAACAAAAATTTTGTGGGATTTTTGCGGCATTATTAAATAATTTTGTAACATGATTTTATTTATGTGTATACTCGTTCTTACGTACATATACACACTTTGTATGTATGTACATATATACATATATATATACATGTCACTAAATGTGTGCAACTGCCCAGCAAAAAATTTCAAAAAGTCCATATTTACACTATGCAAGTCTTATTGCTAAACTGATTAGTTTGATGGAGAGAGAGACGAGGAGAACAGTAAAGTTTATTTTCCCCTCGTCTCTCTTTCCCAACAAACTAATCAGCTTAGCAATAAGACTTGCATAGTGTAAATATGGACAAAAGGTAATCGAGTTTGCAATTAAGCATTTTTGGTGGAAGCTGTTCCTTACTGGATTACCAACTTAATGATTTTAACAAGGCGTGAGACAAAAATAATCGATTCTTGAGAAGTAGTTACGTTGTTTATTGTAGGAAGTAATTATTTTTTTCGTTGTGGGAAACAGTTATTTTTTTTCTTGATGTAACTACTTTTCTTAGTCGAAAAAATTGTTACTTCTTTTTTTCTTAATGTAAGCAGTTAATTTTTTTTTGATTGATGAACTTATATTAAAACCGAAAATGAAAAAAATTATTTGGACCTATTTATATTTAAATGATAATTTTCCAAAATGTAAGTATGTACTTATTTTCTAGTTTAAAATAAATAAGCAGACAATTTAGAAATATATATAATTTATTTAAAATAACTAAATATTTTGGCAATATTTTCATGTCACCTTTCAAAACCCAAAGAATGAGTTCAACTTCTGCTTCATATTTTTAAAATTTTACGTAAGCGAGTACTTGAATCAAAAAAGTAAGTCATATTTTAATATCTAATTTTTTGCTGGGTGTTTAAGCACATTTTTGTTAAATAACTAAAAAGCCACACACGATTAGATATTTTCTAACTCTTAATGGGAAAACCCTGCGGCATTTTAATCTCAATAGCATAGAAATGCCCTCATATTTTATTACACCACAAAGAAAGTAGAAATCTCAGCGTAGTTTTATTATTTTGGATTGTGAGTTTTCATATGTAACGCCGAATTAGCAATTAAACACATTTGGGAAGAAATTTAATTTCATTATTTAAACTTTTTATTTTGTCTACACTCCTTATTTTAGAAGTTGCTCTTCCTATTAACAAAAACAGCACGAAAAGTCTTTTAGAAATTCCAGGACTAAAAGTGTATTTCGCTCTCTGTGTTAGAAAAAAAAATCGTGCTAGAGCAACGACAATCAATATCCTTCGAAATTTTAATGCATTTATATGCAAATAAGCATATAATTTCTGCAAAATGTTGGATAATAATTATAACAGAGGAGCTAAGCGAGAGAAATGTATTTGTATTAATTTGTATAAGAAGCTTTTAACCAGCTTTAACCAGTTTACATGATGAAAACTGAGCGCAAGCTTTCATTAAATTTCCGAGTTTTTCATTACATTTGCATTTACGTTCACACGAAGAAATCTTTTCGGCAGAAATTTTTTATATATGTAAACCCGAGAATGGCAAAAGTATCGTTTCAAGTACTCTTTGAGTATTAGCGGACAAGCAACTATGAATATATATACATTCCCGTCGTTCCTATAAGGAGCATAGGGCCTCAAACAACTATGAATGCGTGCGGCTAAAAATCAAATACATGGAAAATGCCAACACATTTAAATACATTAATTTTAAACCGAATACGTATAATTATAAATATCCAACAACTATGTTTATACACATTTTTTAAATTACGCAGCACGAACGACAACAACTAAGATTTATAGACTTTATGAGCTACAATCACACGCATGAATATAAAAATAGTCTGACTATTAATCGACTACACACGCGTGTATACAGGGCTATTTTATTTACACACATACTTATAAAGCATGTTTTCAAACAGCCACACATTATCCATGCCATTTTGTGTACAGTGGCGAATGATGAATGAATATTCCGAGTATCAGCGTATTTTTTTTTGGCCGATTAAACATCTCAGGCATAAACATACTCAGACTAAAAGTATAAGACTATATGTGCATTTTTATTTTTAGTTGTAGCGTATTTAAGTTTTTCCCATAAACGAAGTAGAGATCGTCTTGTATGTTGGAATCGGCTTTATTCATAGTTGCTTGAGAGAAAATATGTGAGCGTAAAAATTTTTTGCGCTACAATTAGGATTATGCACAGTTACTAAAATTAAGACTATTTGCTATAAAATTTTTTTTGAACCACAGAACAAAACCTCTACAAACAAAGTAAAACTTTCTGCTAGAAAAATTTTAACATCTAAACTGGGTCAAAGTTCCGTATGCTGGGGCTAGTGTGAGATACCTTGATTTAAGTGGATATTGTATCAAATTTCTTCTTTTATCGAATGTCATAACTTGCCCTCGCGTCAGTGCGATGTACCTTCTGAAGTACTGCCATCCTTAGACACACTTAATCGATTGTATACTTAAAAGAAACACTTTCAAGTCAGCCCTCTTAAAACTAAGTTACATATAAAGGTCTAATATATTCCCTGTGATAATCTTAATAATTACATATGAAACTAATTTCTTTTGCTAATGTAACGTTCTTACTCCTTTTTAAAACTGCAAACACACACACACACACATACACACTCACATGCAACATTTATTCACAAAACCAAGAGAAAAGAATTTGTATGCTTATTCATGGAATATGCAAATTATTCTAAGGTTACTACTCTTTAAATGGGAGTTTCTAGATAAAAAGGGGCTCGTGTGTATCATAAAATATGTCATATTTTAACAAAAATTACAATAAAACCATTTACACACCACACCGTGCACTTTTAATTGCTAAAATCTAAATTCATATGAGCGAATACACATACAAGCATACGTATGTATGTACTTAAGTGTGCATAAAGGGTGTATCATTAAGAGTGCATTATGTCTTATACTTAAGCGACTTGTGATATTTTTATTGCATTGCAAAGTAGACATGTATTCACTTTTTAAAATAAAACTATTATCACTCCGAAGACACTTAAGAGAACTCGTCTGGTTTGATCGCATAGACCCGAGATTCGCCCAAAGTC
This sequence comes from Nowickia ferox, assembly GCA_936439885.1. Taxonomy (NCBI): domain Eukaryota; kingdom Metazoa; phylum Arthropoda; class Insecta; order Diptera; family Tachinidae; genus Nowickia; species Nowickia ferox. The sequence continues at coordinate 111,609,309 of OW387024.1, read as the reverse complement.
CCAAGGAGAGAAACGCACATCGATTATTTCTTAATGTCGTCCAGATCGTTGCTGTCTCGTTGGGGACCTCCACAATTCCGTTGTTATGATTCTGTAATAGTCTCTTTAATTCTGGCCTCAGAAAAACTCGAGATTGTGAATGAACTTATTTCTTATTAATCGCTTGCGGAGTTTCTGAGCACCATTTGACAATTTTGCTCATTCACGAACTCCTTGGAGTAAAAATATTTTTTTTTTCAAAAATCTTCACAAAGTTATATGAAACTTTGTTCTATTACACAGAGATAATGCGTACTTTTTTTTATAAAGACACGGTCACACTTGGCAAACAGTTGCCCAAAACAGCGTAACCATTTAATACTAGCGAAAACCTTTTGAATTCAGACACTTGTTTACTAAGTTAAACAGTTTCACATATAACTAATAGAGAACGTCATAGAATCCAATGTTATTGTAAACTCTTTCAACCTAATAAATACGTGCAAAAATTAAACGTTTTCCATTAGTATTACGATTACGGTTTTTTGAGCAAATGCTTTCTAAACGTGACCGTACCTTTTCACTCCATTTTTCGCGCTATAAAATAAGGCCTAAGGAAATAACGCCCAAATAGGAAATTAAACAAGCTTCAATGAAATAAAACCCAAAAAATTATATAAAGCTTTAGAGTAAATTTATGAAAAAAAACACCCAATAAAAATTAAATAAAGCCCAATAAAACCAAACTCAAGATGAAATAAAGCCCAAAAAAAATTAAAGAAATCCCAACCAATTTCAAGATGAAATAAAGCCAAATATATGCAATAAAGCCCAATTAAAAATTCCTTAAATTTACTGGGTCTTATTTCTTTGTCTTATTTGGGCGTCATTTCCATTCATTCCATTTTTATCAATCGAAACACGAGAAAATACAAATAATGTAAAAAGACCATTCTTATTGAAACACCCTTTAAATAAATGAATGTGCATCCTTTGATGGGACACATTGTCTTTAGTATCGTATCGTGTGTTCGAGTGGTATGTGCTTGTGTGTTTTGTTTTCTACCGTTTCAAAGGCAAAGGACCTTTCTTTCCATTATCAAAATTATTCACATGTGAATAAGAGATACTAATGAAGCTGTAATGAATTGTTTTTGATAATAAAATGCAAATAAGGTTCAATTAATAATTTTATTTAAAGTTAGTCTGCGATTGCGGAATAACCTGCAAAGAATAGAAAAATTAACATTAAATAAATTTAAGCGAATTCGTAATTCGAAAAACCACCATAATTTTTTCACTTGATAATTAAATATATAATTACATAATTTTAGTTTTAATTTAAAATTTATTTAAATAAAGTTTCACTTTTTGAGTGCTTAATTAAAGTTCTTACATATTTATTTGATTACAATGGAAGTATGGCAGCACTACAACATTTTCGAATATTAAGAGCAGCTTTCCAAACAACAGCTGTTTAATATAAATAAAAAAGTTGGGTTATGAAGAAAATTTTGCACAAAAACATATTTTGTGAAACAAAAAGAGCATCAGTACGCATTTTTCTATTTATTTATTCCATGATCCGTCAATTGTAAATTTGTAAATTTTAAGTCGGCGTATTACTAAAAGTACCTGGCTAAAAATGTTTCTTATTGATTTATCTATCGTCCATTAGAATTTTAGCATTTTGGAACGAGCCATATCGTATAAATTAGAATACCAAGATAACGAATCTAAAAAACGAATTTTGAATATTGGATAGTTTGACATGGTAGGGACGATATGAAACTATGTACTGTGTATCAAGGCGAATTCATACCAGGTGATCTCGGTTTGCAATGTATGTATATTTGTCAGTGCAAAATTTCCTGCTGTCAGAAAATTTTCGAACGTTTTGCTTAATTTGACACCAGAGAAATTAACAGCTGATCACCATTTACTGAATCAACATCACCTGGTGTCAATTACCCTTGTTGTGTATGTTCTATATTTATGAAAATTAAACGATATTATCGTTAATACGGCCAAGGGACTTAAATAAAATTTAAATACACAAGGTTGGGCATTTAAGTATTATTTAAGTATTACTTAAATATGCACTCAAAAACACAATTTTGTATTTAAATAGAACTTAAAAATAATAAAAATTTAATTACCTAGTCAAAAATTGGTCATTAGAAGCTCCAAACGTAAGTAGCGGTTGGGTAGAGAAACTTGATATATAATGTTAAGTTTTAAGGGGGCGTGACACCACGCACATGTAAAAACGCGATATTGGATTATTACAACAGCCTAAAGGAAATTAAGCTTTTCAATTTCAAAGCCATAACGGTGTTGTTATTAAAGTTTTTAACTAAGTCGACTTAAAGATTTATTCCAAGGCGAATCCATATCAGGTGGTCTCAACCTATCTTAGAAAATCCCTCATAAATTTTTTGACATCCCAACTAATAACACTGTGGAACATTTTTGGGATTATTGTGTGGGGGGTGAGAAATTCCAAGTCAGGGTGATGGTACTAGGTCAGTATAGTAAAACCCTCAAAGGGTTTGGCGTTCGTATGTGTCAGTTTTGTTTTATGACCTTTTAAATTTTTTCTTTTTCACTTGTCCGATTTTGATGAAACAAATTTAGAAAAATTAAGAATTACAATTTCTCTAATCTGTTTCTATACCGTTTTCCTATATGTGCAACACTTTCGAAGTTAAAAATAAATTTGTGGAGGGAAAAAAATATTTTTTTGCCTAAAAATTTAAATATTTTTTTTTTTTAATTCATAAAAAATCCAAAGTGGAAAAAAGTGCCGAAACTAATTACTTTCGCGTAAAATCACATAACTCATGAGCAAAAAATACGAAATTAATAACACTTGATCCTTTTTTCCGTTTTGGATTTTTTATGAATTTAAAAAAAAAAATTTAATTTTTAGGCAAAAAAATATTTTTTTGCCTCCACAAATTTATTTTTAACTTCGAAAGTGTTGCACATATAGGAAAACGGTATAGAAACAGATTAGAGAAATTGTAATTCTTAATTTTTCTAAATTTGTTTCATCAAAATCGGACAAGTCAAAAAGAAAAAATTTAAAAGGTCATAAAAAAAACTGACACATACGAACGCCAAACCCTTTTAGGGTTTTACTATACTGACCTAGTACCATCACCCTGACTTGGAATTTCTCACACCCCAGATTGGCTGTTGTACTGTGTAATTCGTTGAAGCAAATTGAGGCGAATCTGTCTTATATAAATATGTCATGATTTATTTTTTCTTGCTAAAAGTCGAAAATATTTTTTAAAGGACAGCCGTTAAGCAGCTCTGGGCTGAAGAACAGCTCTCGCGTCATCGTAATTATTTTCAAGTGCTGTCAGGCATCTGTGTGTTGTTTGGCGTTCGAGAGTTTTTCGTCTCGCTCGCACTATTTTACTGATCTGCCACGGATAACCGTATAATCTTGCGGTTCTTTTGTGGAATTTCGGTGAAAACCACGTTGCTACTTCCTATGTGAAGGCATAGGTCGTGTATAGTAAGTCACAAAAACTTTTTTAAAAATACTGTTAATGACATCTTGGGTATATGCTCTAGTTACTCCGCCCATATTTGTGCAAATTTACTTTGTAGAATATGTATTAATAAATAAATAAATAATAAATAATTTCTTAAATGACGTATTTCTGATCATAGTCCTATTTGTAAAACATTTGAAATAGTATACAAAAATATTCATTAAGTGTCATTAATCTTTTCTAATAATAACACAATTAAATAATTTAAGTAATTGTATACAATTTTTTCACTTTAGGGATACTCGTATACAAAGATAAGTACGCAGAGCGAAATAAACTCTTGGCCAATACGAGTACTAATTTAATATTTATGGATATACTCGTATAGCAATAAATTTTTATTAACCTTATCTAAATTATGCTTAAACTTTATTATTCAAAAATATTACTACAACTTTGTCCCAATAGAAGCCATAAAATTACAATAAATTTCTCCACATCCTTTTTGGTGCAACAAACAACTCTATGTATCCTTTGTCAGCAAAAGGGTCAACGGAATAAAAAAATAAATATATAAATAAATGCAAAATGGAAAACGAAAGTATTAAATAACCACAAACCACAATAAATCTTGAAGTTAACGATAAGATGAGAGAAATATTTTAAGAAGTGTGTAACCAGCAAAATTTATTAAAATGTTATGCAACATCAGTTCATCTATTGGGACATTTCTGAATAAAAGGACAGACACCTAATGTTCCTTTGTGAACACAAATACAATCCAATGAATTTAAATTCTAAATCTTATCTTAATGTGTTTTTGGTTTGCGATTGTGTAAACATTGTTAAAATATATTCTTTGGAATAATAGAAAGCAAAACTCGATTTATTTCATTTGTTGTCCCATTTGTTTAGCTACAAATTGTTTTATTATGCCAAATAATTGTTCTACAAGGAAATTTCCTTTTAAATAATTAATTTAAATGGTTAAGATAAATTCTGATTCATTTTTTCTTCTTCTTTTCCTCAATAGCAGCAGGATAACATTTTGATAACATTCAATGTTGGAGTTACATAAATTTCAAATGTTAACGAATGTTCTCTACAGAACAGTACAGAGAACAGTTACATGTTACAGACATGACTTCTACTAGGTTGAAAAATGATATGTTATACTTTTCAAACGGACATTTATTTTCAAATAATATTTTTGTTGGACAATCTTTAATAGCCTAAGAATTGTTTTTATTTTTATTTTTTATTAATTTATTATTTCTGACTTTGCGCTGCTGAATGCTCAAAACAGTGAAACTATATTATTACAGTGGTGAAGAAAATTACGAAAAATGATTTGCCAATGTTTTTTTGTAAAAAAAAAATTTTTAATTTTTATTTGAGTGAGTTAGAGAATAAAGTCAAAATTACTTTTACTATTTTCTAAGAACTGGAAAATAGCAAGATTCGGCTAAAAGTACTAGTCAATTGCTGTCGACAACAAGAACCTAAATGTCCTATTTTTATATTTACAAACTCAAAAGCTGAAGATTCTGAAAAATATGGATTATGGATTAGATTTTGCATGTTCATAGTTTGCAATTTAGAGCCATAACATCTAGGCATAAGCTCAACAAAGGATTTTAACAAATCTTTAATGTTTTAAATTTAAATTAAAAAGTGTTGTGTACTCTTTAAAGCAGCTGTTCCAGCATATAATTAGAAAGATTTAGTAGATTTTTTTGAAGTTTGATACACTTTCTTGTAATGTATACGAGAATGAATTCTTTAAAATTGTAGTAATTATTTATTAATAATAAAATGTTTTAATAAACAAAATGGTAATCATCTTTATCGGGAATAAAGTTCATGTAAAATGTGTTTCCTTTCCCTAAAATTGCGGTCGGTAATCTTGTGTTATTGTTAAGTTAGTGTATCATTTTGTTCGTTTTTTTTCACTGTTTTTTGTTAATTGGAAATATTTCACGTGAACAAAGTTTTCACCTGTTATTCCCGAATTTTTAGTTTCCGCTATACTTGCCCATCGACATGAAAAACAATCGGCAAACCATAGATCGAAGTTATTATTTGCGTGTTGGCAAAGCACTTTAAACGTTGAATATCTTACTATATACTTGACAACGTTTGAACAACTTTGGAAAACGCTTTGCCAATGTTGGCCCGATTGCAGTTTTATGCGTGGGAGTGCACAGGAATGTTGTAATTAGAGATGGTTTTAGCTTTATTTATAGAAAATAGAAATAATAAGTTTATTGAAATAAAAAGCAAGCAGAAGCATCATATATCGTGCCATAACCGCCAAAAAAGTTAAAGCGACATAATTTTCGAACTTCATTTTGATCGTAAATAAAAAAAACGAAGTCCAAAAAATGTGTCGCTTAAGCTATTTTAGCGGTTATAGCTCGATATATGCTTTGTGGCAGAAGAATGAAAAATTAAAACGTCATTCTGCCGACAAGCAATTGTGTTAAGAAATAAACTATTTCACTTTCAACTCGCACTGTATCTTAATACCCCATGGTCATGGTCATAAGGCTGTATGTCATTTCTAGTAAAAAGTAAAAATTGAATTTTGTTTAACAATTTATATCAATTTGTTTCAGCACACGTCAATTTATGTCAATTTGTAACCCGAACTTTTTTTTATAAACTCTTCATACAAATGTATTTATGTATGAGTATGACGTATGGGCTTCATACAATTGTACAATACTTTTCTAATACAATTTATACTCACTCTCCACATGTCATCTAATGATGTGTGATGTAAAGTTGACATTTTTATAACACCCCTCTTTCATACGGGTGTTATTTTAAAGGCATTCAGAGTAACGCATATTTCTCAGTAGCAAAAACATTTCAGTATGAACATAATATTGTTACTTTCAGTTGCTTTACATAATTTTTAGTAGCAAAAAAAAAACACATTTCTGCATTATGTAAGTGCATATGGGTAACTCCACAGATATATTGCATATATCTACTTCCATCATATGTGCCCTTAGTTATAATTAAAGAAGTTGAATGGCATATGTACATACGTCCATAACTATGACTAACTGATTATTTTACCAGACTTCGTACTGGCAAGTCACTATTTCCATTTACTTAAATTGAATTCCTTTTTATTAATTTTAAACAACTAATAAATGAACTATACAAATGAATAAAACCAATATTTTTATAAAAAATACGATTTTCGACTTAATAGTGCAGAAGTAATCCTTTTATCGTTATTCACACTGTGCAAAAATTTCGTAAAAATATCTTTTATATTCAGCTCTTGAAAGCTCTTGAGTTTTGACGTTATTCAATGATATGAGCGATATGTATATTAGAATAACTCGAAATTCTAAAATCACATTTATTTTATTTTAGTAGCTTTTCACTGATATTCATTCATCAAACTGTGTAAAAAATTCTTTTTTAATTTAGTTTTTTTTTGCTTTAAATTATTTAAAATATAAAACAAAAAATTTAAATTTTTTTTTCTCATTGGACATGATCGCGTTCGGCGAACAATTTTTTTATTTTTCAGTTATTAAAAGTCGTATACATATATTTTTCAATATACATACATATCGTACCATAATTAGCAAAAAAGTTTGAGTGACATAATTATCGAGTTCTATTGTTTAACAAAAATCGATTCTATTCGATCGGAACTAGTTCCAAGGGTTTAACACTTTCATTGCATACCAATCACTAAATGGTACTGAATTTAATATTCTAAGACTGTTGTTTATATAAAAAATTGTTCTAGACAACCTTTTAAGCGAATACCATTCAGTTATTTGGATCACTTCCGTCCTATGACAACTATGTGTTAATTGATGTCTCACCAGAAATGGAACTATGTACTTCGAGCTGAGTTCATCAATGCAGTAACTAATGATTTGTATTATGATTTTCTGCTGGGATATAATTAATTTTTTGTCGAAAAACGAATTTCAAAAAATATGTGGCTTAAGCTTTTTTGGCGGTTATGGTTCGCTATGTGCCCTTAATTATGAAAGTGGTCTATGTCATATGCATTTTCGATTCGGAATATTAAATAAATCTTAAAAAAATCATCAATAAATATTTAATAAATTTAAATTAATCCAGACTGTTGTACTAGTCTTAATTAAAATATTGTATAATATAAAAATATTTTTTGATTTGTTCAAATGCAATCTACTAAATATCTTCACACAGCAAATATATGATTAAGACCACTTTCATAATTAAGGGCACAGATCACTTTGTCCAGTTCTGCTAGTGGACAGCATGCTAGACTACCAGTCTGGTTGTAATGGGTACAAATTCAAAAATTCTGGGGCGAATTACCGCATAAGTGATCGAGTAAAATTTATGGAAATTTTTCAATTTGGCATCATTGCATTCGATATCGAATGAAAATTATTATAATTTATGATAATAGCATGGGAAATCGATATGTAAGAGCACACAATATACACAATATGACAAGCCGATATGTACATAAAAATTTAGGCAGTCGGCACGTCTAGAAAACGTGTATGAAAAAAATATATCAGTGATTTTCATATAAATGTTCTACTCAAGTCGATCGCCGGTGTTGTGAAAACAGGGGCTTAGTTTATAAATATATTTAAAGCTTAAAACCCTAAAATAAAACTATAATTGTATTGTACTACCAATATTAAAATAAATCAAATAAGACGTGAAAAGTATGATTCTCTTTCATTGTGTTTGTTCTGCAAAAAAATAACATGGAAATCTTATTACGATGTTAGAATCGACTTCGGTTGTTGTACTAGCTGAAAGAAACACAAAATGTTTCTTTAATTTAATACAAACACTATAGTGGATTCAATAACCCATGTAAAAGACACTGGGTAAACTTTTTGAAATTTCGATAGGAAAGCTATTGAATGCAGTAAACCATCCATTCGATGCGTGTCGAAATTTTATTCGATACGATGTCCTACTCGAACTCGAATACGGTAATTTGGCCTCTAGTCTACACCTCATTTGTATGATGATGAACGAGAATACTCATGTTAAGAAACAACATAAAAATCATATAATATTTTTCACAATGAAATAATTATAATAAAAATTCATCAGTTGTATTATTAGACACTACGTGACTACCACGGGTGAATATCTTTATTACTATGTGTTAGAAATAAATTAATATTGAGGGATTCAAACGGTTTGTCGTAAAGGTCATATTGTCAAAACGAAAATTACGTGATACATATATATTAAAATTTAATTGAGGTAGAATGAATTTTAATAATTTGGGGGAAAAGCGCAATTTTCTGTGCAGCCACGCACTTCATCAGCACCCATATCTTTCTACTTGGGCAGGGATGGTTTCTTAACATCAGCTATTTAACATGAATTTTTAATGAAATGGAATATGAGAAATGATTATATTGTATATGTGACCTGCTCCACGAAAAGGGACCTCTGATTCTTATAGGAAAAAACGCTCTTTCAAATGCCGCGTTTTTCTCAATAACTTCTTTTCGGCGCAGAGGTCCCTTTTCGTGGAGCAGGTCACATATACAATTATTGTGTTACCTTTAGTAAATGCATTTGTACGTATTGCTATTTATTATCTGTTTTCCCATTTTCATATCACTCTACCTAAGCGTGTTTAACTATTCTTGTTTATCTCTTTTACTTATTCGATGTAACGTCCATTTACCATGTATTTTTTTGTAGTGGATATTACGTTATTTACATGCACGTGACGTTTGTATTTTAAATTCTTATAGAATGAAATCTTTTTATTCATAACTTTCATTTTTTAAATAGAAGAAAAAATAAACTAGACTTTTAGCTGGGGGAAATACCGGCATTTTTTGTGCCGCCTTGCACTTCGTCAGCAGATCTTTGTATGCCCCATATATGCAAATAGTTATTTAATTGTAATTCTAATAATAAATTAAATTTATATTTCAATATTATACTTTTCAATCGTGCTAAACAAATGTATTGAAATTAGTCGAATAATAGTTTCAGCAATTAATGACAGTGAAGGCTGCATTAGTCTTTACTTTCTGTTGCTGTTCTGTGCTGTGCCGTTCTGCTTCTAAATTTGCGTACTTACTTTTTCTGTAGTAACTTATCAGCTGTTTCTGACCAGAAGGGCAGCAGTTTTCCACTAAAGTGATAAATTTTGCATCGTCCATTGTTATGTTTCAATATAATTTTATGTTTTTCTTTTCAAAATTAAATTTTTTAAATTCTAAATGCACAAGCACAATTTATTTCAAAATGTTTTTATTTAATTTATGCTGTCACTTACATTTACTTAACAATTTTTTGATTTTCACAGTTTGAACCGAAACAAAACAGAACAGAAGAGAGCGAAACAGAAAAACTAACGATTTCTATAAACAGAAAACAGTCAGCTGATACGTAACCTGCCTTGAGGTAAGGCGACGTTAGTAAATTTTCTGCGGAAACACCCATATGACTATACATACATATTTACCTTAGGGATCTTAGTTTTTCCATGTGCAGCAAATTATTCGTTTAATGTCTTTCAATTATATTTATTAATGTCATTCCCACACATTCACATTCACAAGTACACGTACACCCAACCCCTCTAATACTTATTTATAGCTTATCTTTGGTGTAATAATTATTTGCTGCTAATTATGAACACGTAGAATGTGTAGAGGCTTGCAATAAGTCTTATTCTTTTGTAATTTATTGATATTATTTATCTGTTGGGTGTTTAACTTCTTGCGGGAATTATTTTGGTAGTAGTCGTAAGATTTCCTTTTGAGATAAGAAGTTAATTTTGATTTACAAGAAAACTTAAAAAACCATGTACATATTTATACTGTATACGTGTACATACATACATACATACGGAGGCACCTTGGATTTTCAGTTGTATCTCTTTGAGACACGCAAAGTTTGCTTTGCAAAGTCTTAATTCAGCTGTGTGAAAGACAGAAGGAGGAGTACTATCTCTTTCTGAATTAAGACTTTGCAAAGTAAACTTTCCGTGTCTGAAAGGGGTATTGGTTCACTGAACTGAGGTGTAAGTGTACTTTGGTGAACAAGTATGTATGTAGCTAAAAATCTTACATAATCACTTCTATCGTGAAAATGTTTTCCCTCGAAATATTTCTCCTTGTTAATAAATTGCAATCGTGAATAATTTTACCTTTTTTTGAATTCTCTTATTGTGAATAATTTTTTTGTTCATGGGAATTTTTTCACTTTTCCCCTTGGGTTTGTTCACTTAATTTTTTCAGGCCAACTGAATTAATACATCGCGTAATTTATTTTTAGGACAAGATCAGAAAAAAAATTCAATAAAAAATTACTTGAAAAACTTATTTATCGCATGCAGTTAATTTCATGGCGTTGGCTTAATTAAGATTCTTTTTAAACTTTATCTAGAATATTTAAAAACACAACTTAAGACTTAAAAATAGACTTGTATCGAACTCATTCAGTAGCTCGTTTTTGACACAAAGCAATGATCAAACCCATGTAATTTAAATGGGTTTGATAATTGGTTTGTGTCAAAAATGAGCTACTGAACGAGTTCGATACAAGTCTACTTAAAAACATTTCATATCAAATGCAATATTTTTATATTTCTTGTAATTAACCTTAAATTTGTTTGATCTTCAATTAGTTTTAGAACTTTTCAAATCTTCTTTGAGTTTTTTACATTCACTGAGAACTCACACCGGGAGAAAATTTTCACGGGAGATTCACGATAGCATTTTTCTCTTCGAGGTTAACAAACATTTTATGGGAACAAAAATTTCACTCGTTATACACGAAAGGGGGTTGTATATAGTTGTGTTAATTTATTTACCCATTTATAAATGTACCTCTAATACAAAATAATACATATTAAATTTAATTGAACTAGAGTGCATTTCAATCCTAAATAATTTCTTAATCGGACTTAAGTTCAGTATTTTAAATTTTTATTGAATGAAAAAATATTTTTATTAATTAATGTGTAAAGAGAAGAAAAATTAATCCAGACTTTATTAGCTGGGGGAAATACCGATATTTTTCTGTGCAGCCACGCACTTCGTCAGCACTCTTGTATATCTACTTGGGTAGAGATTATTATTAACATCAGGTATTTAACGTAAATTTTAATATGTATCACTTAAATCAATAATATTATACACAATATAAGCATTTCTCATATTTTATTACATTAAAAATTTACGTTAAAAAGCTGATGTTAATAACAATCTCTGCCCAAGTAGAAAGACATGAGTGCTGGGCATTTCTCCCAGCTAAAAAGTCTAGTTTAATATTTCTTGTCTTTTTTTTAGAAAATCACATTAATTAATAAAAATATTTCGTTCAATAAGAATTGAAAATGCTGAACTTAAGGACGATTAGGAAATTATTCTCGATTTTAATACAAAATTTTATTGAATTTAAATTAAATTTAAGAATAGGCATCGCTTAGCATTACCAAATTTTGTTTTATATTAAGTTCATTTGAAATATTAAATTGTCTACTTAAAAGGTTTAAATTTACCACATTTAGAGAATTCATAATACAATAACTACAATGTGCAGACTTTTGTGCATGTAAATATAACCCAGCAAAAAAATTACAATACAAATCATTAGTCACAACCCTGATGAACTCAGCTCCAAGTAGTTCCATTTCAAGTGAAATATCAATGAATTTAACACATAGTGGTTATAAGACGGAAGTCATCCAAATAACTGAATGGCATTCGCTTGTCTAGAAAATTTGTTTATATAAACAACAGTATTAGAATATTAAATTCAGTACCTGTAGTGATTGGTATGCAATGAAAGTGTTAAACCTTTGGAACTAGTTCCGATTTTTTTTTTGCTGGGAATAAGTAAAAGGTAATAAAATATGTCATATTTTAACAAAAATTATACTGATAAAACCATTCGATACGGTTAATAAATGAAAATTACATCCTTAAAGAAAAAACAAAAACACAAAGTCATAAATGGCACACTTCTAACAAACTTGTAACAAACACTCACTCTCATATGTGGCACTTTCGAACAAAATAAAATTATAATTACTTTCTTATTTATGCTAATGAAATCCTTTTTTCCTTTATTATGAGAAAAACATCCTTATTTATGTTAAAAAAAAATACCTCATACACAAATTTTGTGTGAAGCAAACACACACAGTTAAGTGGAGATTTAGATTTTACTGTGATGTCATGTGTGTATATTTTCTTATCGTTTAAAAGACAATCTAATATGCGAGTAATACTTTTTGTAACCCTTCTTGGAAACCCCTTAAAGTATGCTAAAAAGTAAAACATTAATGTTTCTTCTAGCTCAAAACTATTGTAAGTTTTATGTACGAGTATATGGAGCTGGTAATGTGCAATTAGGGAATCAATTTTAATGCATTTACTGCATCTTTTCGAGCACTTAAGCAACTGTTTTATTAAAAGAAAATCCATTAGAAGTAGCAGACATACCAAGAAACGCCATAAAAGCTTAGAAAACTTGGTGCAATTTTTAAGTAGAATATTGTGTTTTCTTATTAAACTATTTTAATATATGTAACTTGCAAGAAAGTTGTTAAACTTTCTATAAGATTTTTTATAAACTACTTGAATTTTGTTTTACTTTGCTACTCTTGCGTACGTACTCGCACATGGTTAACATTGTCTGGAAATCTGATAAATGCAATCGTATGATTTTATTTAGCCATAAAGGACATTTCTTTGCCAAACAATGTTGATGATGACAACGATTACGATTCGGTATAATATTTAGATTATGATAATGCATTTCATTTATACTTTTATTGTGTATTGATGTCGAAATGGCACTTACACTTGAATGCATAATAATAAAATGATTATCAAGATATTACATTTGTGTACTGTTGCTTAAAAAAATATCACAGATAGATGATTATAGAATTGCCAAAATAAACTTAACAGTAATTGGTTGCAATGGCTATAAAAGCAATGTCTAACAGGCTTTAAGAAAGGAACGAACAGAAAAGAGCTACTTCAGTTTTCAATTTTATGTAAAAAAACGAGTATTTCATAGAGAAATCCTCGGATTTTGATTTAATTGTAAAAAAGAGGGCATGCCATTGTTAATGGAAAACAATTTCAGCCAAACGGCCGGTACGTCTACGCTTGCCGGACCATATTCTTTTCATGAAATTTTCCACCACCAACTCGCACATCTGCGGCTGTATGTTCTCGATAGCTACACGAATTAAATACTTGAGGTATTGAATCGATTGTGGGTCATTTTCATAGACCTTGGATGCGTTTCTCAAAACTTAGAAGTGTTGTAATGTAAAAACAAAAATAACTAAAACTTAGGAAAATTTTCTAAATTTGAGTAAAAAATTATTGGCGTATATTCATAGTCAAAATAGAGTATAAATTGGCACGAATTGTTCATGAAAAAATGTTGCAGCAATAGTACTCTGTTTATAGCCTGATACTCTGGTCAACATTTCACGTGAAATGCTGTCAAAAATTTTCTAAATTTGAGTAAAAAATTATTGGCGTATATTCATAGTCAAAATAGAGTATAAATTGTCACGAATTGTTCATGAAAAAATGTTGCAGCAATAGTACTCTGTTTATCTTGGGAAAAACGTATGAAATCTGTCTTCAACATTTTGAGTTTTTTAAGTGCCAGCTATCTTATTTCGCATGGAATTTACAACAAACACATGGGCCTGTTTTAAAAACATAAGAAATTGTAGCATAGTTTCAGGGCTAGTTAATATTGTTTACATGTCAAATTTTTCGTATGAAATAATCAATGTTGCTCCACATTTTTCACAAATTTGAACAGAGTACCTACTATGCTTAAGTTAAAAATTTAAAACCAGTATTACCATATAAAATACTGGTTTTAAACTCTTAAAGTACACTTTGTTTTGGCTATGCATATGCACCATTGTGTTTTAAAATTTTATTTCATATACAAAAAAAATATTTATATTTCAAGCTCAAATATTCCTCGAAAATATAAAAAATTTATTAAGATTTTTGCTAAATGCAAATGATACATATACATACATATCGTCAGCTTAGGGCCATTTTCACAACTATACAAAAGTAAACTTTAAGCATTTAAAACCAGTATTTTGTATTGAAATACTGGTTTTAAAACTCTTAAAGTATACTTTTATTCGTTGTGAAAATGGCCCTTAGAATGTAAACCTGCTAAATCCGCTTTTTATAGCATGTGACATTTTAATGACGTTCGAAAGAGAAAGAAAGAGACGCCTCATCGATTTGCTTAAATATTTATTTTAATTTGAACCTCTATATGTCAAAGAAACTTACGGCCTGGCCTACGATGTCGACCAGAAAGTTTCTGTCGCTTACTTACATTGAAAACAAAAACAAATTCTCTTGTTTTGTTGTTAATGCCGTTAATGTATTAGGTCAATTTCTTAAGCTTTGTATAGAAATCGTTAACAGTATTTTGTGTCTCCTGTAAAATTTGCTGGAAGTCAGTTAGCAGGTTTACACTCTAAGTCGACGATATACTTATCAGGTTAAGTTTGCAGTTCGCCGAAAAACACAGAAGATTAAGTTCTTAACATTCATATTTCCTTTGTGTTAAGAAATATTATTAAAAATTCATAAAAAATATTAAATAACACTTTCGTTAACAGTAAAATTGAGAGAAATAAAAAATTCCTTAAGAGCAAAAACACTCGATTCTTATAAAACTGATTTTGATTGTCATCAAAAACACTTCAAGTATGTCTAAATTAAAGACTAAATGAAACAAATGTGTAAAAGTCCATAGACACCATCGTTACCATCGCTTTCATCGTATATATCAAATCAAATTTAGCTGACAGAGCAAAGAACTACCATAAGGAATCAAAGTCAGCCAAATACCAAAAATAGTAATGAACATAAATAAATAAAATTTATAATACAAACACAACAATGAATACAAAGTCAGGCAGGAAGTTCGTTATCGATATTTCAAATCACACCCCTTCCATTTTCATAGAATAAATGCACGCAGCAACTGCATTAAGAAAAATATCAAAAAACAAAAAAAAAAAAAAATAAGGAAATTATAAGAAAACTAAGACTAAAACGACCAAAATTAAACGTTTTCCAAGAACATGATAAAAGTAAAATACACATAAAAATAGAAAATGCGTAAACATGTAATGAATAAAACATGAAATTGGAGTTTTCATCAAGAAAATCCTTTAATCGCCTCTAACAAACCAACAGGAAAAAGTTATTATGAAAGAGACAGCGTAAGGGGAAAAAGTGAAGTTAAACTGATGCCAAGTGCTCACACTCAGAAAGAAACATGGTCAGTGCTGATGTGTAATGACCAGCTCGAATGCTGGTCGCTTCAGCAGTTCACTAGAGGAGGCATGATGACATTTAACCACCAGTTGAAGTCATGATGTTGATGTGTGTGTGTGGGGGGGGCAAAAGGGGTTGAAATATTAATTACCCTTTCCATTAAATATTTTAGTGTTTGTTGTTTGCGAGAAATTAGAAAAACAAAACTAACTAATGGACAGGTATCATTAGGAAAAATATTTCAATAAAGGATTTTGGAGGTTAAAAAGAAAAACACTTTTGAAAGCAGATATTTGCAAGCACTATTTACATATATTTTGCCTGGTTATTTGAACAATAAAGAAACTTATTGATCTGCATTTAAAAGAGAATGCGAAGTAAATAAAATTTAATATTAAAAGGTTGAACAATTAGTTCTAAATCTAGGAAACCCTTTCCGACGCAAGACTCTTGTAAATTAGTGATGTTAAAATTTGAGCTTTCACACATAAAAAGTTTTCAACAAATTGGAATACGATGAATCCAAACAATTCACATATTCCATTTCCATTGAAAAATATATACGAGTAAGTATGTATGTATATGGAGCTGAAGTTTACATCAATTGACACCACACACACAGTGGACCAAACAAAAGCACGTTGATTATGAAGGTGTGGAGGCCTATGAATACAGCACATTGTTCCGTTCTCTTAGTGTGTGCCATAATAATTTACATGTGTCTTTAGTGCAATTTGATCCTTAAAAATTATCACATGTTATTTGGCTTACAGTGCGATACGAACATATACATACATACTACTTCTGCAAAAATACAATGTTGTCGATAGCCATGTTTTTTGTCTGAGTGTACTATTGATGTCAATACGTATTTATGTATGCATTTCAAAAACTCGTAACAAGTTTTAATTTAAACTACAAAATTACATAGCGATGGCTTAATATAAGAAATGCGTAACTCGAATTTTCGATATTTTACAACAGAAGAAAAAATAAATAAATAAAAACTAAAGCATTTATGTAAATGCAAGAATAATTTTTTTTAAAATTAAATAAATCTTTTATTTTTAATTGTTACTCATGTAATTATACGTTGGCTGTCAGAATATTTTAAAAACGCGACTTTGAAAAAAATTTAGATAAGCCCTTTTTATATTAAGCCATCGATATATCTTTGGCAATAAGGAAAAAGTGATTAAGTCATATTTGATTGTTTTGCAGGAGAGCACTTTGAAGCCTTCAAGTCGATTTTCAGAAATTTATTACTTTTACATTTAAATTAAAAAATTTTCTGTTCACCTTTATTTTTTTAAGCAAACATCGTTCTACACACTTTAAGTAATACATTTAAGTTGAAATATATGAAAGTATAGCCTAAATTAAGCCCATTATTCCAAATGAGATTAAGAGTCTAAAAAAGATAAGCCGCAAGTAATTTTGCTATAACTTCTTGAAAACTTGCACAAATTATTTGAGATTTTGCCCAGGGGTACTTTCACATATGCAGATTACGAAGGTACCATTAACTCAAAATCAGCTTATCTCGACTTAAGCACTTTTTCCTTTTTGCCATAGATATATGTATGTATACATACATAAGCGTATAATATTACATACACACATACATATGTAATTTATCCCTCTTAAAAAGTAAAGTACACAATGTGTTAAAAATTGCAATTTTATTTAAATTTATGCGATATTTTTAAAAAAGCTAAAAAGAAATTGCACTAAAATATTGCCAAACATAAATAAGTAGCCGTGAAATTGGCACAATCATGTTTAACAATACTTGTCGCATACTCGTATATTCTAATATGCATCCCCCGCCACACCCAACCAAGTAAGTACGAGTACATACGTACATACATACAACCATTCACACATGTAGAGAATTTTTTTTTAAGTACTCGTATTTATAATACTTCGAACATTGATAAATTTTTAGTCATTTTTAACACTCGTGATTGTTAACTTTTCACTTTTTTGTTGCGACTGCTTGCTGATTGCAAAAACAGCAACAACAACAATAATGATGACTTGTATTACAAACCGTAAATAACAAAATTGCCATTACATTACATTACATTACCTCCATCATCATTTAAAAATTTAAAATTTTAGTGTCATACATGTGTGTGTGTGTGTGTAGAGCGGTAGCAAGGATGCTGCTCAGGTCTTTTTTTTTTTTTTGGTGACAGTTGTTGTTTATGGGCGTTTTTGCAGCCACCATGACAACATTATAGCAAAATTTTTATTAACACTTCCGTTTGACTTTTCGTTTATTTGCAATACAATAAAAAAATCGAATTTTTTACACCATTTATTTTATTTAAAAATATGTATTACATACACGCGATTTATTGTTTGACTTATTTTTGAAAATTAATGAAAGTTTTATATTAATTCATTGCTATGAGTCGCTGATGAGAAATTTTGGGAAAAGTTCTATACTCGTATGTATATAATACTAATTTGGGCTAATCTCTAATGATTTTAACAAAGGCTTGTTAATGCCAGAAGTTCTCCTTTAGCCTACGTCTTCACGAGCCATAGACTTGAGCATGACATGAGCAACTGTGAAAAATTCATAAACTTCTTTGCTGTGGTGAATACGTGCCATGTCCATGTTCAGGCATGTCAAAGTATTTTGCAGTAGCGCAATAGAGATGAAATATTTACCAATTTTGTTCTGTCTCTTTTCTTTCTATTGCAAATGGTTTGCGGACGGTGAATCTCATGCCGAACATTATTGCTCAGACATATGTATGTTCGAGCATCCATGTCAGAGCATGGACGAGATATGGACATGAGCGGTCTCCGTTAGCCATTTGCGATGTCCGACATGATGCTCATGCCAAGTTCATGGCTAGTGGAGACCGCTAGTTAGGATTCCTAATAACCGAATTGGCAGCGTTGTCAAGAAAAATTTCCTTTTTCGCGGGCTGTAATGATATTTTACTTCGGGAAAGATGGTAACAAATTTCCCATTTTCGCAACACGTTTCTTTTCATTCAAATTTAAACGCAAAATGTAAGACCTTAAAGACCTGCTTTCCTTTATTAGGAGCAGTGGGTAGCTCAACTGGTAGCTCCAGCTGCAAGAATTTCTTTTCTCTCTCTCTCTCTCTCACGCACTTTTTCTTTTACTACTTCTAACCCTTTCTACTTCACAGGTAGTACAAGGGTTCTAATTGAATGGACCCAAGTGAGCCGAACACATTTTCTTTCCCCGTCAACCTGGTAACCTAACCTTACCTAACCTAAACACAAAACACTGTGTTCATTTACATTTCAGTAAATAGTTAAAGAAATTTATTTGAAAACTAGTTCAAAAATTGCTTCAAAAAAAGTCGATTTTTTAAAATCAACTGAGCATTTTATAGAAATATACCGGAATTACAAATTGTTTTTATGGCTAATATAAATTTTTACTCGCTCTTCTACTAATTATTTACATGTTTTTTTTTCTTTTTTTCTTAAAAAGGAAATTTACTTGATTTTGTTTGCACATGTGTACTAAAGACGTGCAAAATTCAAAGGTAATGAATGCACAGTGTCTGTGTGTGTGTGTAAAAATAAAAGCAAGCAATATTTGATCCATTTATCAGGCATGTTCTGAAAATCACATTTTTCAAATCACTAGTGATTTTAAAAGTAATATGGTTTTTTTTAATTTTTCTATTGTATAGAGCATTAAATATCCTTTCGGAAAGACATTTGTCGTATATGATTTTAAAAACGTCTACAGGACCTTTATTACTTTTAAAATCACTAGTGACTTAATAAATGTGATTTTCAGAACATGCATGTATTCTTTAATTTTTACAAGTAGTATGTATTAGTTATTTGATGGGCATTTATATTGTGGCAGCCCTTTGTTGTATACTCTTGCAAGTGTTTAATGTGTACATATGTATGTAAGTTGAGATGTACATCAGAGATCTGAATGCTTACGAATCAAACGGCACAATTTTACATTTTCTAAAATGATTATTGAGCTAACACTTAACATTAAGAAAGTGAAAGATGCTATTGCATGATTCATATCAATGAGACTATTGTCAATAAATGCATGCCACTGCCTGCAATTTCTATTCATTCATATAATTCACTAAAGCAATGAATCAGTATGATTGTTTTGAAAACTTCTTAAAACCCCTTCTGACAAATATAGTTTTATGTAATATTATAAAATAAAATAGCTAGACTCATTTTATTTTATAAATTATTTTAATACGAGAAAAACTATTAATTAATACGCAATGTTTTGTTAACTTAAGACTTCATCTAGTCAATGTGCTTTTGTGAGTTATTTGATTACTATACAAAACAATCAAACAACAGTAGGAATTTTTTATTTATTTTTACTAACGGCACTTAAAAAAAGAGAGTGAGTTAATGACAGTCAGTTTTTAGAGAAGTAAAGGCAGAATTAGTTTGTACGTGCTGTTCTGTTCTAAATCAGCTGTTTTGTTTCTGTTCAATTGAAAGTCTGTGTGTGTGGTTTGTTTTTCCTGTTTCGTTCTGTTCCGTTGCGGACAAATCTGTAGAAAATAGAATTCAACGTTAAGTGACAGCCAAAAGTGTGTATGTATTAGTTTGTTGTGATATTTTGTACACAACTGAAATCAGTTCTATAGGTTGCCAGCTGATTCCTTGCACAGAAAAAGTAATTGCAAAATATTTTATACGGAAAAGAACGGTACAGAACGACAACGAAAACTAAAAACTAATGAGGCCTTAACTCTGCAAGCAATATCATTAGTACATATGGACGTTAAAGAAGATAACAAAAGCATTGTAAAAGTGAGTGGAGAGCGAAAGTGAATCAACTCATACAGTTCTCTGATGTACATACGTGCATAATTACGAAATTAATCATATCGTAATAAGTGTACATACATATATTTTCCCTAATTGATGCTAAAAGTGATGTTGAGTTCCCCAAAACTAAAAGTTTGATTTGTGTTGGGGTCATTTTTATTGGACAGGTATGGCAATATGTTTTATTTAGTGCGTGCCGTCACACTAGAAACATAAAAACTAAGAACAACATTTTGAGCTTTTGGATGGCAAATAAGCTCTCAGTTTTCAAAAAAGGCTTTCATAAAATAACACAAGTAGTACGATTTTGAATGAAAATGCAAATGTAGTGAGTTAAACATGGAAATTTTTAAAGCTAAATATAATTCATATCATTATGAATGTGACTTTTTTGTATGGTATTGAAGTGACGGCGATAGACAAGTACAGAATAAGAAGGAAGAACTTAAGTTTTTAATTTTTAAGTCCTTAGTACCTTCGTTTGGACATACAGCATTCTAAAACCACATATCAACCATATTACGATTGGTTTGTATTGGCCACAAGTGTGAATTATGGTTTTTGGTAATACATAAACAACGAACTGAATGAAGCTCATGTGTTGGCCGCAAAACATAAAATAAAATTAAATTAAATTGTCCTCTTCGTTGCCTGCTGCCATATCTGTGGAGAACTCTTAAAAAGCCATAAATTTCTATTACAACATAACTCAGCATGTGTGTTTTGTGTCTCACGAACCCCTTAAACAAGACAACATGCCCACAAAATAGCAAATGCTAACACACTCCAACCACAATCGTGCAACAACATGATGCTGCTCTGCCACTGCCAAGGCCCATTTAAATCAAATTTAAATGCTAAAGCATTTTCCTGGCTGCCACTTTTTAAATCCTTTAAATTTTTCTAATTTAATTTCTCTAAAACAAATAATTGTATTACGTATTTAAGTTGGCTGTGAGAGTAGTAATTAATACATGTTCATTTGAATTTCAAACATTTTGTAACATTGTAATTGTATGGATGTAAATAATTTAATTGCGAAAAAACTTCTTTACAAATTAAACAACTCACTTTAACTGAGTCTTCCCTTTGGCAGGGTTTGAATGCAGGGTTCTTGGCAAATATTTGTGCAGGTATATATATGTATATGTACGAGTATGTATGTATATCTATGTATATAATATATACATATGTATGTATGCATGTGTAATTGAAGGATTTCTTGGTGCAGGCCTTATTAAAGGCCTTCTATTAGAAGGGAGAAGACAAGGAGTAACATGTTTTGTTTTGTTTTTTTACCCAAGCAAAATCCATTAATTTGAAGGCCTTCCACAATCTCTGGCGAAAGAAGTAAGAACAGAAGACCCACACCGCAATGACAACGCGTGTAAAAAAGATATGAGTATGGAATGGATCGAGCAGGCCTTGTACATCGAAAAGAAGTAGTATAGAGGCTTTCTAGAAGGCATCCTTACTCCTTGCACCCGCCGGGTATGTATGAATGTGTGTGTTTGTTTATGTTGTGGTTTTATGTAAATTTACATGCGGCAATTAGTTTATTTCAAATAAAATTTTTGCATTAGAGATAAAATCCTTTTCACTATTGAAAACACATTAAAAATTCCAACTGTGTTTCAAAAACAATAATTGAATTAACTCTTTATTTTTGTTTGTTTTGATTGAATGTGGGGCTTAAAATAAAAGTACGATTGCATCTTAATCAAATAATTAAGAGAAAATTTAAAATTTGCTGAGAATGGTGGGAAAAAGTGGGAGAAATATCGAAAATTTTATTAAAGAAGTGAAGGTGTTAAAACAATGGTAAAGGTTTTAACCACTGATTCTGACAGAGAATATATGTATATTGGCACTTCCACAGAAATGTCAACTTTTTGTAGCGTGCGACACCAAACAAATATGCATGTTTGTTTTTTCAAAGAAAACGAAACTTTTTTTTACTTCTTTATATATTTATGTAGGCCGTTAGCAGTTCTACATTAGGTAAAATTTTAAGAAAAATCGAGTCACTTTGTTTTGAAATACAAGCTTAATTGCTTGCTGTTGCACGCGACAAAAAAAGTGAACTTTCTCGTGATAATGCTTATATAAATTTATGTATGTAAGTGTATAGCCGTACTGAAAGTTCAGCTCTCTACCTACACATTACTTTTGCATTTTAGGTAAAGGAAGTGTTGATTACTTTATACATTTGCACTTTATTAATTAAGCTTAAGGTCCAATACAGATATTGATTTATTTCGATATTGTCCCAGCAAAAAATTTTAGTGGGAAAGTAATGAGTTAAATTGCTAACTTCACACTACTTCTACTTTGGCTTATTAGCTCATTACATTAACATGGCTATGTGATTGGAGGCAAGCACTTATAACCTTCGATTACAAGTAATAATTTAGGAATGTCAGTAGTTAGAAGTCATAGCATACACAAAATGAGTTAAAAATGTTTTGTAGTCGGGTTTCCTATGATTGAAGTCAAACCTTTTACTTACTGGTCTATCACACACTTACTTTATTATGGGCTCAAAACTAGTTTTCCCGAGCACATACGATTTAAAAAAAGACACAAAGGTTTCGACATGATTGCAACATACAACTATCTGCATGGCACACACGCGCTCTACAGTCGTTATACCAATGCTGTAAAGTAACACAGACGGTATGCAGCTCATGTTGAAAAGTAAGTTCTTCTTAATGTAAGTTATTAACAAGTTTTTGCTGAAGTTATTTCTTTGTTTTTTAATAATAAAAAAATTGGACCTTAAGCTAAATTAATAAAGTGCAGATAATAAAACATAAAAAAAAATGTGAAAAAGTTAGACTAACAAACTTACGTGAATATTTTTAGCCATCAACTCATCTTCATAAGGCCAGTTTTTGTCACTTGAGAAAAAGGTGCTGAGAAAGTATCCTTAGGTTAGGTTAGGTAAGCAGGACTTATTTGGCTCCAAGAGTGTAATTCCTTTGTGATACCTGTGGAAACGTTAGGAAGGAGTAGAAGAGTTATAAAGATACATATGTATATATGTCAAAATAAAAACTATAGCTATCTATCTGCTTCAATGTTTTGGGTAAAATTGGGGGTGGGGGGAAGATTCACGACGTTTTCGTTTGAAAATATTTTTGAGTGTTTGTTTTTGAATTCTCCAATGCACCATTTACATCTGAACAAAATCAAGAAATTACGAGATTTCAAGAAAAATCTAGTAGATTTCCCATACCAAACCAAATCTACTTCGTCACAAGATTTTGTGGAAATCTTCTTAAAAAAAATCTATTAGAACTTTTTGATGCAACTATGTTTCTTTTTTTTTAAAATTTGTACCAAAAAGTCACCCTGTGTACATAAAAAGGTGTGTGAATTAGCTAAATTGCAGTTGTTTGGTTGTAGCTTTGAAAATTTTTCAGTTAATGGGTTTTTTTTTACAAAAAATTTTGATAAATGTAAGCAAAAACTTGATGTAAACGTTATAGATTTTCATAAAGATTTTAATTGAAACCTGCTAGATTTCGTGCAAGTGTAAATGCCCTATTAAAAAATTACGACTGCGACTTTTTTTCCCTTCATAGAGAAGACGACCTTATTGTCGAATATAATTAGAGAATTAGTTTTTAAATTTAAAATTTTATTTATATATTGTTATTAATAAAAATTTTTAATATTCGGCCCGACTATATTTCTCGTTTTCAAAAATGGTCCCGCAGACGTGTTTAAAATCATACATGATAATTTTCTTTCATACATGATATTTGAGAAAAAATAAAAAAAATTCTGAAAAAATATTTCTATTATCGAAGTTAGTTTTCTTAAATTGTGCGATTTCAAATCGATTCAGTTTACAGAACAGGACCGATTAGCCACATTATTTTACTGGATTAATTGGGTCTTATAGACTTGTAATCTCATAAAATTTCATAAATTGAATTGAAATTGGATTGAAGCCTTAAGTAGGAGAGTTAAACTGTGTAAAGTAGAAAAGAGAGCGGTTAGACGAAAAAGAAGCATGTAGATTCGTTTTATAAGATAAAACATATATTTCTGAGTTCCATATCTGATATATCGTATAAGCTATTGGATGAGTTTTTTGCCCAAAAAAGTGATAGAGGCACCAGAGCGGGATACAGGCACATAATATTTTCTGCTACTTCTTCATCATTATAACTGAAACAGTTTTCATTAAAAAGGAGATGGATTAGTTTGGCGTGGGTTCCGAAAGTCCAATGTCGCGTGATCGTAGCTACGACGTTCAGCGTACCAGTATATATCGTAAAAATTCATCGGTGACAATAGAGTATCCTAGTATATTGATTCATTGGATAATCAATGCAATGTGTGCTGCATTTCTTTGTTCTAGCGTTACTACAACGGAAAGTGTTCTAATAAAATCAGGGAAATTGTTCCTGAAACCCGCACATTTTTACACACAACACGTGCTTGCTTCATTAAGAACACATCCATTTGTGGTCCATTGTCCAATAAATCGCTTAACGAATTACACAGAAAATTATTTTCGTATGTGAAACAAAATAATTGCGGAGGGGTCTTTTTTTGACACTTTCAATATTTAAAAGTTCAACTCAAATGTTTCCCTCTATCCTCCTTCCCATAACATCAAAAATAAATTTGTTACAAGTAAGCACACTGTGCATCTCTTCTGCCTTATAAGGATGCAATAAGTGGATGCAGAGAGTGATGAAATTAATTGCAAACATTACGAGGTTGGTAAGCTGCATCCTCTCTCGCTTACGTGGATGCCAATTTAGATTCAAATAAGATTTTTACTTTGTGATTTGATTTTTTATTCTTTAATTGAATTGTGTATGATATTGTTAGATCGACTCATGATTCAGTGCGCAAACAAAAAGTATTTGTTAAATGTGCATTGTAGAGTAATGCAAAAATCATGTGGGAGTTGGGTTTAATTTCCCTTACCAACGAAGGGAGAGACAAATACTTTTGCACATGAGTAGACATTGCATGAGTAGGCGGCATCCAAGCCGTTTAAGCAGTCCGCACAGGAGCAGCATCAATTCATCACAAGTAGGACGAGAGACCGCAGATATAGTCAATAATGACATCCCGAAGCAGAGTTCCTCTCCCGACTGATGTAGCCGCAAGGAGACGTCAGTCGGAACTTTTTGAAGCAGTGCTTAGACTTCGGTCGGAACACTCAGGTAACATCATAGCGGATGATATGATGTTACCTGAATTAGACTCACGTCCGCGTATCCTATTTGGGATGATTTCTAAATGAAACGCCAACTCGTTTAGTGATGTGCCACATTCAAGGGCACGTACACATCCGTAAGGGCCTTGGTGGCCGGTTGACTAAGATAGTTAGTCATTCGCATTGGGTTTTGTAAGCGGTTTTGAATTGTAGTTGAAGTGTACTGATGAAATACATCTGGACGTGCTTAACCAACAACAAACAAACTCTTTCAAATTCGTATTCATATAAACACGCGTCAAATAAAAGTAAAACTATTATAATGCCACATAATTTTTACTATGGCACTAAATTTTTTTTAAACTAAATTATTATACTTAAACGCTTTCTCAAGCAATTAAAAGTTTTGTAAATAATAAACTCTGCAGACATAGACTTTCTTTCATTGTGGCATTCATATATTCACTAAAAGATTCCAACTTCAAGATTTATTAAAAATAATTCCAGCTTTAACGATGTCTTGTGTATACTTATTAGAAGAAAACCCATATTAAGACAGAAAAAGAAAAGCACAGAAATTTTAATTCCCCTTTAAATATTTTACTATATACTAATGCCCACATTCTCCCGGTAAGTATGTATGTATGCATGTTGATTATAATAATGTCGGATTAAAATGATTTACAATACGTAGGAATTCTATAATATTCATTAATTTAACACCAATGAAGTGAATAAGAAACTGGCAGAAACACTTTTCCCCCAACTACGATGGAGGTGGTGGGTAGAATGTCAAGAATGGCAGAGAAACAATGAGGACAATCGCGTGCCAAAGTTTAAATGGAATTCGAATTTGAAATAGAATTCATAGTAAAGACACTTTATTAATACCAGACTGTCTGTCTGTCTGTCGAACGAGATAAAAGAAAATTAAAGATGATATATTGACTTTAAATGACATCTGTATGATATTTTTCATAAGTTTTTATTTTTTCATCTGGAATTGTAATCACAAGTCTGATTAAGCTGCGTATTGTTAATATTTGTTAATAATGTTTGCAAATGTAAAGCAGTTAAAGGTATTCATGTCAAATGTCAAAATATTTGTCATCGCATTTAGCATTTATACTATAATAAAGTTATTAGCATATTCGTCATTATCAGAAAGACAGGAATGATGGCATGAAGCGAGATAGAGCGAGAGAGAGAGAGAGAGACATTTGACATGTTTGCATGTCTATTAGAACAAATCGTTGTTTACAGAAGTATATTTTTAAAAGTGCTTGCAGTTTGTTTAATTTTGTATCAAAAAATTAACATAAAATTGTAGTAAAAATGTACAATTTGTTACTGTAATTACGAGTGGAATAAAGGGTTGCTACTCGTATTTAAATGTCAAAAGGCTGTTGTGTTGTTTGAAAAGCCATTTAAGTTACGCTAATTTGTTGTCGTTGCTGTTACACTTTAAATGTTCGAATTAAAGGAATGCCTTAATGTTAAACGGCCTGTGGAAAAAGGGTTGACCCTTTTAATGGGAACGCCAGTTATTTAAAACAATCAGTTTATTTTTAAAATAAATAAAACATACTTTTCATTGTAACTATTTGGACTGTTAGATGTTAGAGTTTTCGGATCATAGATATTAATGTCAATATAGAGTCTCGAGGACTATGTGGAAAAAACTGGACTCAGGAAGATCCAAACTGCTGCTGGATATGAATAGGAAGGCGATGAGAGTCGTGATAGTTGCCTTAACTGGTCACTGCTCGGTCGAGAGCAAGAACCAGCATTTGGGAAACTGTCACTCCGGATTTCTGTAGGATGTGCGGGAATGAAGAGGAACCAGAAACCATTGAACATATTATCTGCCATTGCCCAAAGCTGTAATGCCATAGGCTTAGATGGCTGAGCAGACGTTTCCATGAGAGCATGTCTAAAATTGAGAAGTGTAAACTGGAGGATATCAGGGGCTTCATCATGAGAATTCAGTGGCTTAATGACGGATAATAGGGTCACTTCTGGGTACAAATGGAGGTAAATATTACCATTAACGGGCAATAGAAAGGAATCACAATGCAACCAACTGAGTCTCCAAGTGGAGGTGCGTTATAGCACCATCTAACCTAATCATTGTCAATTATTTGAGTTCAAAATTGTTTGAGTAAAAATTAAGAAAAGACATAATGCGAGTAATGGAGGAAATTCTGTCAATGTTTTCAATTGATAAATAAGTTAAATGTGCAGCGGCTTTGGCCACCACAGTTCATACAGCCCTATTCTGAATACCAATTCTCCGGGAGTTTTTCCCAATTCCTTGTTCTTTATTTTAAAAAATCATTTACAAACTTTCAAGTAAAATTAAGCAAGCAATACAAGAATTTTACTGTCGGAAAAAAGAATTATTTCCCACGGAATATTCTCAAATGAACTGATATAATCAAGTTAGATAGGTTTTCGTTAACTCTCTGTTTGATTATTAGAATGATTAACAAATGAAATTTTTTATCGAACGTTATTTTTTAATCGAGTAAATTTTTACTGAAACGTACAACATTCTTTAAGAGCCAGAGCACATTGGCCGCCCTATTTTTCAAGGTAAGCTACCCTAATCGAATAATTTTTAAGTTATTTTCGATTAGCAGAGTATTTAACGATTAAAAATTTTATTCGAATGTTATTTATTTTTATCGAATGTATTTTAAGTTCAACAATTCGAACGAATAAGTTTTTTTTCGAGTATTATTAATCGATTAAAATGTATAATTAGTCGAATAAGTATCGAATAAAAAATTTTATTCTGGAATATATTGATCAAATAAATTTTAGTTTCTATTCTATTATTCAAATCAATGGCGAATAATAATAACAGTTCGTATAATATAAATCGAATGATTTTTGATTTGATTTCGCAGTGAAATTTTAAAACGAAATTTTCTTCGAATATCATTAAGCAAATAAATTTCAAGTAATATTCAATTAATAAAATATAACACAAGAAAATAATTTTACCAGAAAATAGCTAGTCGAATACATTTGTAAATATATTAAATTATTCGAATTAATAATATATATAAAAAATTTATTCGAATATTATGCGAATAAATTTTAAATTTTATTCCATTATTCGTATGAAAAACAAATAAATAATTTTATTCAGATACATATATGTAAATAATCGAGCACGATTTTAAAGTTATTAAATTATTCGAATGATTGAATAGTAAATAACAAAATTTATGCGAATAATAACAGTCGAATAAATTTAAGTTAAGATCAAATAATGATTATTCGAATAAAAAACGAATAAGAAAATCACTAGAACAGTGGAATAAACCATTTACGAGTATAATAAAAAATTAACAGCCTGGCCCACGATGTCGACAAGAAAGTTTCTTTCGCTTACTTACATTGAAAACAAAAACAAAATAAGAGTATTTGTTTTTGTTTTCAATGGAAGTAAGCGAAAGAAACTTTCTTGTCGACATCGTGGGCCAGACCGTAAGTTTAAAATTTTATTCGTGTATTCGAATAAAAATTGCGAATGAATTTTTTTTAATCTTTAAACAATGGTGACAACAGCAATTAAATTCGAATCACCAAATAATATTAGTCGAATAAATTTTAACTTATATTTGGTTATTCGAATAAAAAGTATATACAAGAAACGACTAGAACAGTGGAATAAACTATTTATAATTAAGGAATAAGTTTAAAATTTCTTCGTGTATTCGAATAAAAATTGCAATTGAAATTTTTTTAATATCTGTACAAATCTGACAACAGCAATTATATGCGAATAACCGAATAATATTAGTCGAATAAATTTTAACTTACATTTTATTATTCGAATAAAAGACATTTAAAGAAATTACTCGAACAGTGTAGTAAGCTACTGCACTCGAATAAAAAATGCGAATGAAATCTTTTTAATATCTGCACAAATCTTTAAACATCTGAAGTGAACACTGGTGACAACGGCAATTAGTACAGTTTATAAGGTGGATATTATTACTCCCACAGGTGCCACCGTCTCTCATCGGCAAACATAAAAATTTGTTCAGATGTTGAAAAAAAATATCATTGAATTTTCACTTTTTCTGTTGCTCCTTTAAGAGAAAAAAAAACAAAATATGTTTGAAATTGCAAATACAACAAAAAATTTCAATAACAATAAATTTCATTTCATTTTCAGGGCATTTTTATAACAATCCTTTTTTTTCTATTGTATCGCGCAAGAAGGAAAATATTTGAAAAATTAGAGAGAAACACAATAAAAATGTATTGAAAATAAAAGAAATGTGCGCAACTAATTTCATTCACTTTTTATGTAAATTTTAAATGAAAAATAAATTTTTTTTTTCAACTAATTTTAGCACATTTTCTTTAACAATTTGAAAATACGAAAGCGGGACGAAAAAAAATATTATAGAAACAGGTGGCGATGTCCTTGTGCTTATTCTTTCACTTTTACACCATCATCCCATCTTGGTGGTTGTTTAATGGTTGTTACACTGAGGTGTGAAACTTATTTTTATGGTTCTTAATATTTAACGTTTCTTTTATTTTTTTTTCTTTTGATGTTTTTACGATTTCTTTTTTTTTTTTTGGAGAAAAAGAAATTTGCATTTGACTTGTGTGAAAGAAATTTTTATTGTTTTGGGTTGTTTTCTTTGTTGTACTTCGTGTTTTGTTCATTTGGTTAAATATTTATTATTGCTACAACGTAGTTTTTTATTTTTATTTTTCACATTTTTTGTTAATGTAAAAAGTCAAGTTAAACAAATTAAAAATTGGTCTATTATAAATTACTCTAAATGCAAATTTTCTTTTAATTAGTTACACTTTGAAAACATTTATTGTTCTTTAAAATAAATGACCTGTGAGTATTTGTAAAAAGTAAATTTATGTTTGAAAAATGCAATCGAGAGCAAAAATTAATACTGTCTGTTGAGAATCTAAGTAATTTTTAGAGAATAAAGAGAAATATTTAAAATTGTTAATATAAAAATTGGAAGCATAACAAAATAAACTTAATTACACTGCACAACAAAATTAGACTTTTTCGGAAATGACAAAACAACAGCAAACTATTTCAGCAACAAAATTTGCTGCATTTTCAAAATCTAATCAAAAAGCCTGTTATGCAACTCATCTGCATATGAAATCATCAATTTTTTTTTAGAAGGAAGTGGGAAGAAATGTTTTTTTGATTATTATTAAACAAATCTGGGCCAAAAACCGAAAAAAAATTGCCAAAATGAAAATTTAGCGCCATAACTAATAAAAATCGCTTAAACTAAAATAAATCGCCAAAAACAAAAAAAAATGCCAAAACGAAAGAAAACGCCAAAACTAATAACGAAAAAAAAGCCAAAAACCAAAAAAAAAAATCCTAAAACAAAAAATGCCAAAATTAAAAAAGTGCTGAAACTAAAAAAAATCTCCAAAAAAAACCCGAAAAAGTTTACCGGGTACTAAAATTTTAAAAAAAAATTTCTACATCAGGTAAGATAATCGATTATATAGGCTAAAGTTCATATAGTATTATGCCGAGTACACATCTGGCATTTCTTGTGCTGTCATTTGTATTTTATATGGAAAGCAATGCTACACAAAGAAAAATATCGGATATGACAAACGTTGCCACCAGTATACACTAATACGATGTCACAAAATGCCAAAGTGTGTACGCGGCTTTACATTGTAGAGTTCGTAAGGAATCCTTCGTGCGCGAGTAAAAGTCGCACTTTATTGAAGTATTTTACACATTTTGTTGGGACTTTATTCCAATTTTCAGAATTTTGCTCAAGTGGCGAATAAGGCAATTTTTACTTTCACACAAAATAATTGGTGCACATAAATTATCAAAGCAATTATGAATAAAATTCCGCGTGATATTTCTCCCTTCTGCAATTATAATTTTTTATTTTCCCTATTACTTGCTAATTATTATTTATTAGTGGGAATTGTTCCCCGAGAAAAATTTCCCGCGGAATTTTATTCATAATTGCCCTCTATATTTTCATTTCCTTTCGAAAGTCAATTCACTGAAGTACTTCCTAAAATGAATAACGCGACACTCATCACGAAATATGTGCGCACGAATTAAATTTGCCATAAGAAAATATAAAAAATACCGGGAATTCCACCATAAATTTCACGGAATTTCTTTGCTGATAACTATGAGGGATCTCGGGAACTTTTTCCCGAAAAAAAACCCGTGTTAAAAACACTTATTCCGAGGTAAACTTTCGATACTCGATACATGTGTATTTTGAATTTTGATCTCTAGCGCTACAATCTGTCGTTAGAATGGTGTTACTTTATCTTTGTGGTGCAGTGTTATTGCTACTGTGCTGTTGCTATAGAAAACTCCCACAAGCATCTTGCATCTTAAATATTAACTATTGTCAATTTAAATATGCTGCATTGCATAATTTTATACAAATGTAAAATATTAAAGTTTTAAATTTCATTTCATTTTATTTGGAAAAAGAAAACAAGTCTTACATAAAGTTTTAATTAAAACAACTTGTACAAGTTCATACCAGACAAGATTTTCTCAACTTTAATCCTAAACCAAAAAGAAAACACAAATCGTGCTACAGATCAACAAAACTAAACAAACGCATTTGTTGTGGCGGCAACTTTAATTTAAAAACTTAAAATTTTAGTCACGTTTTCTATCAACGATTGGCAGGAAAAAATCAATAACAACAACAACAAAAATCTAATGAACTTTGCAGTAAAATTTAAAAAAAAGCAAACACCTAGACAAGCTACATATTGAAATTTTCTATCTAATGAATATGGTATTGAAGTAGCCGCACAGCAACTTAAATTTTTTTCCCCTCAAAAGCAAATTTTCAATAATTTCTAATTAATTGAATTAAGGGATAATTATAAATCAAAATTGTAATGAGAACAATTGTAAATGATTTGTGATTTATATACATACACACATTGAAATCAAATGCTGAATGGTTGGTATGGTGATGTGGGGTTTTGAAAAAAAAAAAATTTTAAAAAAAAATTTCATTCAAGATTTATGACATCCTGCTTATGATTGGAAGGAAGGCTTTCAATCATTCAATCTAAAGGGCAAGGAATACGAGTATAATGTAAAATATGAACGTAACGAAATTACTTTTTATATTTGGGATTTAAAGTCATTTTTCAAAATTACTAAATATTGCTTAACATTAGATTTCTTTTTCGTTGGTTTTAACTAAATAGTCTTCTGAGACCTTCTAGTTTTGTATGAGTGACTCTCGTCATGTTACATGCATACATACTCGTACATACGTGAGTATAAGTTACCCCCATTTCCGTGTAGTTTTATTGTATTTTGGTGTATGTGTAAAATCATTTGTTACGCTGTACCACTTATGTCACATTATAAATGACCTCTTGTCTGAAATTTTTATCCTTACATCTTCGCATTATGAATGTACTCGTATGTCTTCTGAGACAATTCAAAAAGATTCATACATATTTGTGCAAAATGTGCCCTACACTTGTCTTTTTCAATTTGTAAGTCATCTTTAGAAGAGGACTTGATGATAAAAAAAATGCTATTACAAAAAATTGGTTGATAGGAAATGTTTACAATTTCAACAATTTGTGAATAAATGATCAAACAGAATAAGTCTGCAACTTCAGGAAAAATCGCTAACAAATTAATAAAGCCCATAATGAAATCTACGGCAGTAAATGACTAAACAGAATACCGGCATAACCACATTTTCCATACAAATTGCAGAAAGCAGTCGTGAGATAGAATCTATTTTATTTTGAGAGCGGTTTTTCTTATGCTCTCACTCATTCTCTCAAAAATGTTACCATACTTTCAATAAATTGGAAGTTCAGACTGCGCTTTGTTTTGTTTGTTTTGTGCTATTTTTTACAATTTACAGTTCTATCGGGCTTAAAAAACATCCGTTCTACGACTCTGAATACACCAAATCGCGCAGTACAACTTTTACATCAAGCAAAAATGAAAGCTTAAATTAATCCTACTACACATTTTAGGGTTTAACAGAGGAAACATGTTTTCTCATGTAGCATGGAAAAATTCGTCTCTGCTTTGACACAAAAGCTCTTCTTATTAACTTTTTTTTTCCTATCCACCTCCAATTCTTTTTGTACACTAATTCTTGTTTATTGTTGCAGAACATTAGTTTTATACCGTTCTTATGCGTCCTATTAAGGATTAACCCTTTTTCCACATTGTTGCTGTTAGAGTAGCAATAGCAAATAAAGCGAAAAGGAAAGAAAGGAAACGGAAATTATCTTAACACTTGCTAAGACGCTAATGTGCTGGTTATGCACGCGCCTTTTTGCTTGCCGGCTTAAATAAATGTACAAGATTTTTGCCCATTTTAAATTGTCATATTTCATAAGAAAATGCTAATTTGTTGAACCCTTTTTTATACATACATACGAGTACATACATACATACATACATAAATATAATTTCTTATTTATACGAAATGTTTTCTTAGGAAGATTAATAACTTCATATTTCATGGAAATTGCTTAAGGGATTTTAAGTGTATCAAACATTTGTTGCTTAAAGTTCTTTTTTATTTTTGGGTTGTTGTTCAGTTTAATTAAAAGTGTGTTTTATTATTTCACTAAATTAAATAAATTTGATGACATAAAATTCAAATGTGTTAATTAAACAATATTTTATTTTATAATGAAATTTTTGGTAAGATTTCTTTGGGGAGTTTCAGACAAAAGCTTATAACAAAAAGAAATAATTACAAAATGCTGCTTAATCTAAAATAATTTTTGAAAATTACAAAATACGGGAAGTATGTTTATTTGACCTGAAATCGGTAAGGTATTATTAATAATGTTTAATTAATGTTTCTGTGCGTAATTCTCAATAATATTTTGAGAATTTCTCTATAAGCACACGGAGTTTTTTAAGCTTTTCTCAAGAATTTTTTGATTGAAGTCTACTGTCGAGCTTCTTAAGCAGAATCGAAATGCACATAGACGTTGCTGAACCAATAACAAAAACTATTTTTTAATTTTTTTTTTAATTTTTTAACATTATTTTTATTTGGTACGAGTACCTTGGTTAACCACTTTCTTGTCACTCCATAACTATAGGGTTTTTTTCTTTAGTTTTCTTGGACGCTAAGTTCAAATTTCTACTTAGTTTTTATTTTTGATATTGTTGGAACTCAAAAATTTTTTTTTTCCAACCAACCAAACAAATTTTTATCGAGTGCGATTATTTGCTACAAGGTGGGCCAAAAAAACATCCTATTTGAATATGCTCTTATTTTTGCAAATGGCGGCCATTGTAAAATCTGTTTTGACATTTGTAAACTAGACAGGTGTAGAACAAGCCATGGAGCGATACACTCCCCAAGAACGCGGAGTAATAGTGTTGTGGCGTTTCCGGGTCGCCTCATATTTCGTTTTAGTGATTTGCACTGGCTCGCAAGATCACCCCATTTAACCGTTCTAGACTTTTTTGTGGGGTTTTTTGAAGTCCCGTGTTTAGGTGAACAAGGCCGAGAGCCTGAAAGCCCTTAAGGACAACATTCGACCCGAAGTTTTCGCCGAAGTGATGAAAAATGCCATAAAACGAGCAATCAATATTGTGAAGGCGCCCATTTGGCCGATATCATCTTCTCGACTTGACCAATAAAAATCTAAAAGTTCAAATACACATAATCAAAAAACAGAATCGAAGTTTTTCATTTACATAGAAAAAAAATGAGAGCCAAACAACATCGGATGACTTCTTTTGGCCTACCTTGTATTTTAGTTTTTGTTCTTAAGTGCATTTTTTTTCTTACTTTCTTACCGAATATTATCTTTTATAAGGAAGGAAGGCAGACTTCAACATTCCAGAAAGTGTAACTACACTAAGAGAAAAATTACGATGTAAATTTAAGAACAAAATTCTTGAATTTAGATTGCAGAAATCTTCAGACTTCAAGCTTGAAATTTGTTCAGTAAGATTGACGTTCTCAAATTGAAGCATAAATTCTTAAGAATGAATTCTGAAAATCAAGAAAGTAATCTTAATTGTAAGATCGTAATCTTAAATTTTTAAGAATGTAATTTTAATTTAAGATTTTTATTAAGAACACAATTTTGAATCCGATCTTAAAATGAGATTTTATTCCAGATTACAATCTTCAATGCGATCTTAAAAAAAAAATTAAGAGGTATTCTTGAATCAAGAATTTTCGCATTTAACAGACTATTACGATTGAAATGATTTTATTTCAAGCGTAAAATCTTGATTTTAGCACGTTTTTCCCCTTAGTGTAAGAACAAAATTACTGTCAGCTAATTAATGATGTTATAATTAAAAGATTTGTAGAAAAGATGTTCTCTTCCCACGATCGTTCACAAAGGCGTTTTGGCAACTGTTAATTAATGTAAATCTTAAGCTGATGTGTTTAGACGTAATTCATTTTATCAAAACAATATTTATGTAAAAATAACTGAAACACATTTTTGCGTTCAAATTAGACAGCAATAAAATTATAAGGAATTTTTATTTATTTGCAATTTAATACGTAAATGCAAAAAATTAAAACGAACTTAAATGAAATTGGATAAAAACAAAATTACGCCCACAAAATGAAATTTTTTTAATATTAGATAAATAATAAAAAAATAAAATTTTTAAATGAATACGTAACGTCGAATTTAAATACATTTCACACGAATAGAAAGTAGCGAATTTGTATGCTCCGAAAAAAGCTTGAAAAGCTTCTTGCAGATAATTTTGTTGAACAAATTCTTTTCATTTTCCATTTAAAAATATAACTTAAATGTTGAGCTCCTGTAAATTATTCCTCCAACTACACTGCACAAAAAAGTTCTATAACATCACATCATTTATAAAGCTCTTGATGCATTTTTATACCTTCACAACCACTTTTACTTCACGGAAAAGAGTTTTTTATTTGTAAATTCAATAGTTTAAGAATATGTTTGTAAGAGGCTATTGGAAGTATAACTTGCTAAAAATTTAATTTTTTTAGTTTCACTAAAATATGAGTTATAATTTTTTTTTCAATTGTTTATTGTAGATGTTAGAGAAATCCAAAAATAAGATCCAGAAAATAAAATATCTAATTCTTCAATGCATTTCCTTATTTCCTCTTAATATAAAACATCTTCAATTATTCCACTAAAGTCCTGAGTAGTGGTCCCAAAAAAAATTGTTTTTGTATTTTCATGGGTGCTCAAGGATAATTTAAAAGCTTGACCCTAGGTAAGTATTTTAAAATTTTTTTTTTCAGATTTTTCGGAACAACTTTAAAGGTCGCACAAGTCTAATTTTCGCCAAAAATCGAGGTTGCCGGCCGTTTTTAACCGACTTCAAAAAAAGAAGGAGGTTATCAATTCGTCTTTATTGTTTTTTGGCAGTGTTACTTCATAACTCGATTCACATTAGACCGCTTGTAAAATTTTTTTTATTGTCTGAGAGGGTAAAGCTTCCCATTGGTCCCATTGCAAAAAAATGGGCGGGGACACGTCCACAAATTTTTTAAAATTGATTTTATGATTTTCTACTTATTTGATTGCTGCGAAACACACACACAATTTTGGAGTTGAAAAAATGGGCAGGGCTACGCCTATTAAAATTTATTCTTATATTTCAAGTGGTTCTACTTACCCGATTTTTACGAAACTTACCATACACCTTTTACTCTAAAAAAATTTACGCAATCTTCTATTAGAAAAAATGGGCGGAGTCACGCCCATTTTTAATTTAAGTGGCTCTACTGCACTGATTTTCACAAAACTTAACACACTCCCTGAGCTCTGAAAATCAAAAAATCAGT
The DNA here is from genome assembly GCA_936439885.1 of Nowickia ferox. Taxonomy (NCBI): domain Eukaryota; kingdom Metazoa; phylum Arthropoda; class Insecta; order Diptera; family Tachinidae; genus Nowickia; species Nowickia ferox. The sequence goes on along the minus strand of OW387024.1, from coordinate 111,571,656 downwards.
AATTTAAAAAGTGGGCGGAGGTACGCCCACTAAAATTTTATTGTATGCATATACCATAAATTTTTTACGAAAATGTTCTATCAAATCTTTGCATTGAAGTCGGGTTTTTTGGCAGAATTATTTGTGTTTTTTTTTCTTCATAACTTCAACCATAACCACGAGTTTAATTCTTATAAAAAATTTTAAAAGTTGTAAAGCTTTATTTACAAATTTTATGAAAAAATAACGACAAATTTTAATGTATCCTACCTAAAAGCGCAAATTCATTGCCAAAACTTATAGTTTTTGCACACAAAAATAAAGCTTGGATATTTTTCTTTTAAATTGTTTCTTAAAAAGTGAAGAAAATCGTTGTTATGGTTAAAGTTATAAAGAAAACACACAAAAGAGCCAGCAAATTCGATTTTTGGCGAAAATTCGACTTGTGCGACCTCTAAACCTCTTCCGAAAAATCTGAAAAAAAATCTCAAAAATACTTGACTCTATACGTCTTCAAATTATGCTTGAGCCCTAAATTTTTTTTGGGACAACCTCGTCCAGCACGTTTTTATAGTTTGAGATAACGAGTAAATGTAATATTGTTCGATATCGAATGCCATAATCTTAAACTAAAAATAGCCTAGCATTCGATATCGATTGAAATTTAAAAATATATCCACTAAAATCCTATTGGAATATTTTGAAATTTCGATCAATATCGAGTGCCGTAGTTATTGGAGACGACGATTAGATCCCTGGGGGTAAACTACGTCATTCGCTTTCGATAACGATTTTAATACAAGCACAAGTAATATTTTATGAATTTTTTTCGCTATCGAATGCTATAATTGTTTTAATTTTTCAAGCTGTTAACACTTCTAATAGACTCGGTTAATTCTGTTAGAATCGTTTACTCGGCCGAAATCAACCGATTTAATGGAAAAAAGCCAATTTTAAATTCATCGAACAGTTAATTGGGTGGCAAATAATCGGTTTTATAATAATAGTAGGTTTCCCATCTTTAATTCTCATGATGTCTGTTGTATTTCAAATGAAATATAACACCAAACACATTATTTTTATTGTATTTTTTTCATTAATATTTAATATCTTGATTATGGATGGCAATTGAACTTCAGTTGCGTTTCCAAAACTAAACTGGCAACTTTCTCCAGTTATCTAATTTAATTTTTTTTGTTTTACCATTTTTCTGCTTTAAGAACTGCGCAGCAACAAAAAATTCCCAGCTGCCAATATAAACAATATTTGGCAACTAATGTTAACAGCTGTTAGTTGCCGGTGGTCATATGTAATAATATTTTGGCAAGTGGCAACGCAACTATAGTTCGGTTGCCACCCATAAACGAGCCTGAAAATATTTCTGAGGCTTTTTCGGAAATCAAAATAAGAAATTAAAAGAAATCTGCTTGGATTTCCTTGCAAGCTAAATCGCAAAGCATATTATGGTAATTTTTTATTTGATTTTTTTTCAAATCATCAACATTGTTCATTGTCCAACACAATTAAACAATTTCACACTCAATGAAAACGTTATGATACTAGAAAAATACCAAATAAAGTTTTCAATACTTTCATTTAAACAACTATGTGTACATATATAGTTTTTATTTTTTGTTTTATTAAGTTGATTGTTACAGGTGCGAAAAAAGTAAAAAAAAATAAATAAATATTATAAAATAAAGTGACATCATTTCATTAAAATTTTTTGTAGAAACGTAATAGTCATAATGTTTGTTTTATTATTAAAAATAAACACTGGTCCAAGTGTTAACTATTAAAAATTGAAAAACAAGACAATTTACGTTTTTTTTTTTTGATTTTTTCCCCAGATGAATTTGTATTTGATATAGTATAAATATTTTAATATTTATTTTCACCGGGAAAACTTATCTAACACCTAAAAATTTCATCTAGATTGAAATTTAAAAAATTATAAGAATATATAAAAAATCCACATATTTTTTTTTAAATTACATTAAAAAATATTTAAAAAAAAATTTTTTTTTAATTTTTTAAAAAAATTTTTAAACATTTTTGTTAAAAATTATGTATAATTTATATATAAATTTTTGGAAAATTTTTTTAATTAAAAAAATATATAGAAATTTTTAGGCGTTTTTTCTTTTTTCTTTCTTGGGAAATGCTGATCAATTGCTTTTTCTTTAATTTTTCCGATTATTGTTAGTTGATGGTTTGTTAGAATTCTTTGCTGAAGAATTCTTGGCTTTATGTCAGAACGTGCGCTTGCATGTCGCACAGTGCATATCCAATTGCTCGCGACTGGGTGTGGAGAAAAGGGCATCATGTGAATATGTTGTTATTTCGACTTCATCCTCTGCAAAAACCATTTCCAAAATAGTTTTAACGCGCATCCAATCGAGACGATCAATGCCACAACCCAAGCGTGGTATGGCCAATTTGGTAACACCATGTTGATGCTAAAACAAAAACACACACATACATACACACATACACACATACACATAATATACATGTATGTTTGTATGCATAATTTTAAATTTCAAATAAATATGTTAATTATTTTTGCTATCTTAGCACCCACCATATGGTCTCTGGTGGCGGTGAGAGCATAGAACAGGGCTATATAAGTACATCGCTCGTGATGACGTTCTTTGGTCACTAGATTGTAGACGTAGCGCTTTTTCTCCTTCAAAACCGCCACATCTCCCAGGTGCTTGTATTGTTTCAACATCTCATTCGTGGGCCCATATTTGCAATTGAATTGCATGCCAATGCCATGGCACATGGCAAAGTCGGCGCTTATCGTATGCACCAGAGCGCAGTTCTCAGGAGCAGTTTTATTGTGACCGCGCTGCTCTATTATGCGGCATTTGGGTTCGACAATCTGAAGAAATGTATGGAGATGAAGTGTTTGTTGTTGTTGTTGTTGTTTTATTATATTGAATTTAATTCTTACCTTTGGTGGGTGATAATTGCAAATCGTAATTTCTGTATTGTATTCATTAGCGAATACACGCAAAATGATTTCTCTAATACGCGGCCACTTTAATTCATCGCTGCCGCAACAAATGCGCGTCATAGCGACTTTGTGGACATTGTGATTGTGCTGAAATATATAAAGTTTTCCCAGATTATATTGTAAAGATTATATTATGAAGATTATATTGAGCAGAAGTTAGTAACTGTAGAATTTTTAAGTCAAGCAAGCATTACAAAAAAATGCTTAATTGTAAATTAAAGATCTTATGCAAATATTTTGGTGAGACTTTTATTATGGCTTAAGCAAATATTGTTTTGTCAATTCTCTTCTAACAAATCTTGTTAGAGAAATGGGCATTTTAAGTACAAATCAAGTTTTGTGCGTAGAATATTAAAACGAGCATAGCTGAATTCTTATTTTAAGTCGACTTAGGCAGTTATAGCTTATAGCCACAGATGTTAAAATCACTGCGCAACGCAAAAATAAAGACAACAGGGTTCTAACGACTAATTCCGGCAGAGTGGACCAGATAAAATACACATTTACACAGTCCAGTTCTTAATTTAAGTCAACTTAGACTAGGGATGAGCGATTTTTTGAAACCTGTTACTTTTTCACAGCGATTGAAAAATCACTAATCACAACTGTGACTGAATTTATCAAGTAACAGGTTTTGGAAATGTAGTTCTTTTATACAAACTGTGAATGTTCTTGTATGCTTACTTTACAGAAAATGAAGCTACCACATGAATGTTTTTTATACCTTCATCGTTTGTCGACAAAAAAAATCGTCAAATCGTGTCAAATCGTCTTTTCTGGCAACTATGTATAGCTCTCACATTTTTGTATTTGCAATTTTACTGTCTCTCTCTGACTCTCATACGACAATTATCAATATTTGGTTGGGGTTGAATGCTAATTGTTTGTTCTTGTCGCTCTTCTTATTAGTATTCATCAAAATACCAATACTAATAAATATTTTTAAAGCAGAAAGCTGAAATGTGTTAAACCGTGATCACAGTCACTGTTTAATTTCACTGCTGCTCTTCTTATTAGAGTTTGTCAAAATAACAGAACTGTTACAAACAAAATACTGCGAAACTGTGATCATAGGCACAGTTTAAAAGAACAGCGATTTAGAAATCACGTTCACAAGGAGCAACATTATTAAAAAATCACAGTATCGCTCAACACTAACTTAGACGTTTATTGCTTATAACAACAAATTTTAAAAACACTGCGCAACACAAATAGTTCTGGCAGAGTGGACCAGATAAAATATACATTTCGGAGTTTGGGACTTGTTGAAAGGAATTTTTGCAAGGATAATGGGAGCTTATAACCATTTCGCATCAAATTAATGTTCCCATGCCTGGTTAAATTTAATGCTTTCAAATGAAATGAATGTCAATTTAAATTTCTGACTTTTAACAATAAAACAAAATAACGATACGATAATTTCGTCTGTTCACTAGCGCATAAAGAAATATCATTTTTTTTAACCATAAACTATACGACTGAGCTCATGAATTTAACAAATATGAAAGCTTGTTTACTAATATTTTATTTTTATTTCGTAGTGACGAAAATTTTACAATATTAACAAAAACAAAAATATTTAATGGAAATGTTACTTAAGTAATAATCTTAAAAGCTTTTCAAAGTTAATATTCTTAACGTTAAATAAAACCGCTTTGTTTGTGTGAAAACATTTTAAAATCTCTTAAATAACTCAAGTCAATTGCTTTATTATTTATTTACCTCTTTAATCAAGTAAAATTAAACAGATAACCAGTTCTGATTTATGTGGTGGCTTTTTTTTTAAGATAAAGCATGAATTTTAATTGAAGTAAATGAAACTTTTTTGAAATGAAATAAAGCGTTATCGTAAGCCGTAATCAATTTGTAGGCATATCACATAAACAATTCGCAACATTTTTACTAAATACTTGCTCAATATTTTATGTCATAATATAAAAATAATAAACGCGTATAAATTAAGCAAAACTTACCATGTGATGTCTCAAACATATTAAGGCCGCCTCTACATTTTCATACGAACTCTTTTGATAGACACTGTCTTTCGTCACCAGTGAGTAAATGTAGCGGTCATTGTCCTCCAGCACCGCTACACTACCGCTAGAAACATGCTGGCGACCCAATTCGTCATGTTGGCCAAATATAACACCAAACTTCCAAGCCAATTTTCCTCTTTCCGCATAAAAATCGACATTACAAGTGTAAGCCAACGAATACGTTTGTGGTACGTGAAATAAGTCGGCTTTCACTTCGTGCAATTTGAAAGCCGTCATTGTTTTTGCATTTCACACGTTTCGCGTATGAACAAGAAACTACAAATTAAAACTTTAGAATGCCAAATTTGGATTGGGCAACAAACAAAAAAAAGAAAACACAAAAAACAAAACAACCGCAAGACACAAATAAAAATAAACAATCACTAATAATAGCTTTTGTTTTATGTTCTATAGTTTATTGGTGTTTTTTCTTTCTTCTTCAAGTTTTCTTATTAGTCTTTTGTTTTGCCTAAATTTTAATTAACTTCATTTGTGAGAAATATAACTGCTGGTTAGTTATTAAAATTTATCTGTTGATTTAATTATTATTTTTAAGTTAATGTTTAGTTTGCGGTGTAGTTAAAAAAAGCTTTCTGCAAAAGAAGAAGCAATAATTAAAAGTTATTGTTTAATTTTTCTAACAAGCGATTTGTAGCAAATGCTTCACTTTTAAGCTGCAAATTCAAAACTTTATATCGTTTTATGTTTTAGTTTAGAAATCTATACATACTCGTATGTATATACATACATACATGTCTCTCAGTTCATTAATTAACAGAAGAAGAAGATGAAGAAGAAGAGAATCGCACAGTGCTTTGTTCCCTCCCATATAACGATGGGACAAATATGGAAGGAGTTGACCTAGACTTCTGAAATTTGGTACACTATTTACATTCACCTTAGTTAAGAAAAATTTTAGTTTTGAAAAAAATCAGATCGGAAGGACACGCCTACCGCCCATGTTCCAAGAAGTCAAAGTTTTTAAATTTGCTATATATTTTTCAAAGTAAAATTGTATAAAACTTATAGTTTTTGTAATTTTATTTATTTTTTTTACCGTAATTGCGAAAAGGACCTTTCGTTCTGACAAGAGTTATTTTTTTTTTTTTTTTTTTAAAGAGAAGTAACTCTCATGCAATGAATGTCTACTACTATTACTAGGTGTTACCTTCTTAAGGAAAGGGATAGTGATAGAGAAGACAGGTGGTGAAAGAAGAAATAGAGGAAAGCTTCATTCTTTTTTACAACTCTATTTTTTGCACGTTTTTCTTAATAATGCAGTGTTGCAGCGCCTCCGGTGTTAAGTCCTAGTTTACACTATGCAAGTCTTATTGCTAAGCTGATTAGTTTGTTAGGAAAGAGGGACGAGGGGAAAAGAAACGTTACTGTTCCCCTCGTCTCTCTCTCCATCAAACTAATCAGCTTAGCAATAAGACTTGCATAGTGTAAATATGGACTAAATGAGGCGTATTAAATTTTTTGAAGCTGTGATTAGTAGCCATTTTATTAGTTATTTTACTTCGCCGATGATTCTGCTACACAACGAAGGAGGGCGCTCTGATGTTACATTAGGATTAGTATCTGCTGAAGTCGGTATAATTCAGTGACCAGTGGACTATGCCTTCATCACATGAACTTTCCTACAACAACTGATACAAAGGGACTAATGTACATCAGAAAAATGCGTGGTGTTGTTATTTGATGACTGTCTGATACCGGGCTCGAACCCAGGACCTTCATTTTCGTAGTCAACGTGCTAAACTACTTCAGCCAACGCCACCCTTGAAGAAATAATGCAATAACTTATAACTTTTAAACAAACTAACAGAATTTCATGAAAGTTGGTAAATTTGCACAAATCTAATAGCACAGAAGGAGTGCGCGTGTCTGTTCTTGACTTACTGTCACGCACACTTACGGTGAGAATATACATACTCACTCAAGTGTGTGTGTGACTTTCACGCAAATTTTCTGAGAAAACATATTTATTCCTGCATGATTACGCACAATTAAGTTAAATATGTTTCAGTTTCACACACTCACACGCAAGAAAAACATGTATTTTGGTTGTCACTCACTCTCACCTCAAAATAAACATATGTACTCTTTTTTATATTTCATAAAGATGTTTTAAGATAACTTACAAGTTCGTGGAACGAATTCATAAACTAAAAAATCTAAAATCTTTCAATAAATTTTGTATATGTGAGATATCATCGAGGTTTTTTTATTCGTTTGATAGGCCTATCGACGAGGTTTTGTATGGAATATAAGATCGTGCAAACTGAGTAGCGCGCATCCGATATATCCAGTTCACATCAGCTTTAATTGAGATGATCAGGCCCAGGTTAGATGTTGTGTGATATAATTGTGACCAAAAACAGGTTGGTAATTTTCAACAACACCAAAATTTGGAAATCCCTATTGGAAGACGCTGTAACACGCATATACGAACCTGCCAGTTATCAATATGATGCAGTATGGAACGTTGATTGAATTGAGTGCTGAATTAATTGAGTTGAAAATAAAAGAAAACATCAGCAAATTTGGGGAACAGAAAGAATTTTCTTAAACAAAATTGCCAAATATGTATGTATTCAGTGACCCATTCAGTATCTGTATGGACACATATATATATATATATGTACATATATGTATAGCTACACAAATATACATACGTATGTATATATAGCAAATCTATTCAATGAAATCAATTGAAAAGTCAACATTAAACATTGGACTTGTAGGAGAGAGACACTGTGTGTCACAATGCAATTGGAGCATGTGTGAAAAATATAATTTGTTAATAAAAAAAAAAACTTTTAATTACACATTTTAAGATGGGGTTGTGTGTATAGATTTCAATTAAAAATATATTTTTTTTTTCGTTGTTCATTAGAGCTTAAATATCAGCCTACAATAATTATTAAAAAGACAGCGACTTTTTGCTGTTGTTGCTGTGTCGTTGTTAGAATTTATTTTATATATTATTAATTAAAAACTATTAAGCGTTGCAAATATCATTAATCAGTTGAATATTTAAAATAAAATAAAATAAAATAAAAAGAAAAATACAATATCATAACTATTGAAAACCGCCTGACACACACAAATAGACTAACATGATCTTTATTAAGATTTACTACTCGTTTACTAATTTAGAATGGAGACTGTGAGAAGAGCAGAATTTATTTAAATTCAAATCATTCAAGGGTACACAAAGTCACTTGCAATTATTATCTGATACATTTATTTATAATTTTGTAATACTTCCTCCACATTAGACTGAATGATGATGACATGATTGATACCTGTAGTTGAGGTGATTTATGATTGGCCTTTTTTAGGGGAACTAAGTGACAAAATTCTTTTTGAATGAAAACGACAAAATCTGCAGTTTTGCTAATTTTTTAAAACGTTATGCTAATATCTTAATCGGGTCTGTTCCGAAAATCATGCTGATTTCAAAAACAAAATATTTTGTCATTTATAATGGAATATTTCATTCCAACTTCCAACGCAAGTTCGTGCAATTTAAAACAGCTGTGATTTGGCGTGTCGAGATTTGCCAAACAGGCCCAAATATTTTTGTCTAGTTTTATCATACGAGCAACCCAACCGGCCTATCATTTAGGATTTTTTTGTTTTGCTTTAGAATCGCTTTGAATTCAAAACAACATTCGATTAAACTAAGTTAGATTAAGCCAGATTAAGCTTCTACGTTGAGAAGACACAAACCGTAATGCAGTTGAGTTCGGCTATAACAAACAACAGTTACAAACAATTCACACATCGTCGGCTGGTTACTGGTTTTCCGCACAGATATTGAGGCGGCAAACCAGTAACCACCCGACGACATATGACGAAAACTATTACACTCACAATATTATTTAAAAAAAAAAAAACAAAAAAAAGCTGTTCTTTGTGTGGTTTCTTTTTGGGAAGAAACACAAAATATCCATGAGCAGAAGAGATAGAGGCTTCAAAAATCACAGAAAAATTTTTCTCGTACAATCTTATAAAAAAAAATCTCGAACATATTGTGCCGTAATCGCCAAAAAAAGATTAAGTGGTTTAATTTTCGAACTTAGTTTTTTGACCAAAATCGATTATTTGTGATCGCAAATAATCCGTTTTCGTCAAAAAAAAAAAAAAAAAAAAAAGAAGTCCAAAAAATTTATCGCTTAAGCTTGTTTAGCGGTTATGAATCGAATGCAAACGCTAGTGAATGTGTACGACATTTACCCTTAATGTTAATGTGAATATATTGGTATCAGGGATGTTTATGGTCAATGCTTTGAATACCCTCGTCAACTAGGCCACAGACTGTGGTCTAGGAAATCACAGAGGATGTCAGAGTTGAAGAAAGTGAGTGAGTGAAAAAAGCTAGAATCGCTTGTGACATACATACATACATACATATTTACAAAATTAAATGAAAGAATTTGTTGCATTGAATTAAAAAAACGGAATGTGAAAAAGATTACTGGTATTAAAATGTGATTAAAATTTGTTTGCAAATGATAATGCGAATAAGCTTATTAATATTAAAAAAAGTGATTAAAAATTGTTTCAAAACTACTACAGATTTCATTTAAAGCATTTTCATTAAAATATATTACTTATTACCATTTATTTACAAAAATCCCACAACGAATGAGGTTACAAAGTATAAAATGAAAATAAGCTAAAAGTTGACAGCACGAAAGATCGTTTAAAGAAGACGCAGTGACAGAGTGAGCGAGACCGTCTGAAAACACAAATTATCTTCTGTCTCGTGTCATCTCTGTAAGTACTTTGTGTAGGAAATAAAATTTTGTTCTTCAATTAACACCTTTAATTGCAAAAAAACCCAATTAGTAATCAATTAAAAATTTAATTAAGTTAAGTACACTTTTGTTTAGAAATTTAATTGATTTAAAGTTTAATTGAAAATTCTATTGAATCAATTAAACTTTTGTTTAAAAATTGAATTAATTAAAAAGTTCAATTAACACAATTAATTTCTTAATTGATTTTCTGGTGATTTGAGAAATATTTTTTTCTGTTTACGTTATAATTTAAAGTGATATGAAATATTTTTTGAAAGAAAAAAAATATGCATGAACATATACAAAGTTAGTTTTATAATATTATTACACACTGCAGTGTTTGTCCATTAACAAATTTATTGCAACAATTGAAATGAAAATCCAAACCAATATTTGAAGTTGGCCAAATGTCTGTTTATGTGGTTTATCTAAAGCTTTCACATAAAATAATACAACGAGTTGTTTTGAGTTTCAAACAAGTATTAATTTAATTTAATTTTAATCTTTTTAAAATGTCAAAACTTAAAATAGAACCACATCACACTTGTTTGGACACATCGCATCAGTTATTTGATCGGCCATTTGGGCAAAACAAGTTTCCACCAAAATGTCCAAAAACGACTACAAATTTATAGTTTTGCTATTTCAGCGCTAAATGTGCGACATACTTATGCTTTTAGCATTTCATACTGTCGCTCAGTGCGCAACAAAGTTAAAAATGACTAAATTCCTGCTTGAAATTATTAGTCTATTATTTATATAATTATTAATTGTGTAATTATTAATTGTACTCGTATATGGGAGTTTGTTTATAAACCAAACTTAACAAATGCGGAAAATTCTAAATGAAAAAATTACTACACCAGCGCAGCGCGCCCACATAAAACAATAACAAAACTATTTGTAGTTAAAATTCTACGGCGAATAATAGAAATAATATTTTTTAATTCATGCAATATTTTTTTTTCAACATGATTTATGTTAAGCAATTACAAAAAAAAAAAAAAAAAAATAACAAAAAAAAACCGATTGTAGTTTTTTTAAATTAAATTGCTGAAATCTATGAGCAGCAAAACAAGAGCATTACAATTGTTAAAAATATAAAAATATATATGTTTGCAATTTAGGAAAAAAATATAAAAATAAATAAATTGAATTGACAGGCACAAGTTAATTGAAAAATATATTTATATGTTTCATGACCCTGAATATGCATTGCAGCTTACTGCGCTTTTAAGCTTGTTGTGAGCTCTTTACTTTATGGTTGACATTAAAACCAAAACTTTTCACAATCCCCGATATAAATATATGTATTAGGTTCTTCAGTTCCTATAAGCAGCATAGGGCCTGAACAAAAGTTTTCCAATCGTTTCTGTTTGATGCAAAGTTCTTAATTTCATTCCCGCTTTTTCCTGCTTGTAAAGCCTCTGTCTCTAGTTGTGTTTGCCAAGTGTGGGCAGGCCGTCCTCTCCTTCTGCTACCTTGCGGATTCCAGCCAATGGCATTGCCAGTGATATCTTCAGGTTTTCTTCATAATGTATGGTCACTCTGTCTCCATTTCCTCCTCAATATTCGGCATTGGCGTGTACATATCCAGAGGTGCGTGTCCGATATTCTGTTGGACCAGAAAATTCTTAATGTCCTACTTGGGCATTTGTTGAGCAACACTCAGGCAGTGAATGCCTACTATTATTACTAGGTGTTACCTTCTTTAGGAGAGGGATAGTGATGGAGAAGACAGGTGGTGAAGGAAGAGATAGAGGAAAACTTCATTCTTTTACAACTCTGCTTTTTTTTTAAGTTTTTAATAATGCAATGTTGCAGCGCCTCTGGTGTTAAGTGAGAATCACGCGTGACTCACGCGTTATCGTGATCAAATTTATAATTAATCACGCGTGAGTGCGTGACCCTGACTTAAAAAAAATTAATCGTGCGTGATCGTGCGTGAGTTTTTTTTAAGAATCACGCACGAATTCTCACGCTCTCACGAGAAAACACTTCCTCGTGGGTATATAACTGTATTGAAAATTTTAAATTTTCTTATAATAAATACTACAATCTATGTCTGAGCTGCCCAAAGTAGCACCAGAGTGCCGAACATCAATCGGCCTCTTATACAAATGAATACACATACGCGAATACATTACTCTCGGTGGCCAGCTCTGATCCATGTACATACATATGTCTATACATACATATACATATGTAGGTAGAATGAGCCTACAAACATAATACATACATATGTACATACGTGTGTACTTTTCAACCAACAAACATAAAAAATTAATTATATATTTTTCGTAAGCGTGCGTGATCGTGATAAGTTGTACAGCCATCGTGCGTGATTAAGAATATTTTATACGTGAGCGTGCGTGATCGTGAAAATTTTCAAAATCATTCGTGCGTGAAAGTGCGTGAGTAAAATATTTTTCTGCATAAGCGTGTGTGTCGTGAGTCAAAAAACGCTCACGTGAACATCTCTATTGGTAACAACTTGCAAGGTGTTCACTTCTTTTGCCGCTATATTCCACATTTCACATCCATATAGGAGCACAGACTTCACGCACGAATTGAATATTGTTATTTTAGTGCGGGTGGAGATTGATGGTGACTTCCATACTGTGTTTAGTTGGCCGAATGCTTGCCGAGCTCTCATGGTGCGCTATGAGACGTCTTCGGAACGGCCTCTAGTCGATGTGATGATACTACCCAAGTAGCCAAAGTGGTCTACGTCTTTGAGTTGGATGTTCTGGATAGTGAATGGTCGGTTGGATGTTGCGTTTACTCGTAAGACCTTCGTCTTGCTTATGTTTATTCTTAGTCCTGCCTTTGCAGCTGCTGTTTCTACCATTTTAAGGCTTTCCGCCTAGGGCTTTCCTCCTGATATGCCTTTGTTGTTGCTCGTTGCGTTTCTCATCACGAAGGAAGCCGATACTTCAAACAAAATTCCTCAGAGATTTCTATCAATGTCTTTGGGATTTTTCAACTTGTTTAGCGTATAAAATTTTTGGTTTGGTGACATGGCGATTTTTCTGGCTATAAATAAATTAGTTGGCGATTTTTTGGCTATTTTTTCACAAAATTGTAATTAAAAATTTTTTTAATTCAGCAAAATAAGTTCGTTGAAGGAAGGAAGTTTAAAAATATATATCCTGCCAAAACTCGTCTGCAAGAAATTAAAACAACTTGATTTTGATGATTTTTCTTATATTAATGAATTCATTTTGAATTTGGATGAGAAAAATTATAATAAAAATTATTTTTGGCGACTTTATTTCTACTTTTGGCGATTTTCTGCTAAATTTCTATACGGCTATTTTATAAAAATTTCTATTAAAAAAAGTGTTATATTAAATTCAATTTTATTATCAAATATTTATTAAGAAAAAGTACATAAAATTGATTTTGGCGACTTTGGGCGATTTTTAAAATCAATTTGGCGAAATAGGTCAGAAAAAATCTGACAACCCTGGCTTCATTCCTACCTACATTCGAATAAAAAAATAATTCAGCTGACGATAGAAATGCAAAAACATGTAACTAACAAAAATTTCAAAATCGCATTTTTAATTAATTATTCGGTACTACATCGAAACATTTGGCACTATCCGCCCATGATTTGGCATAAAAGCAACAAATTACATCGAAACACATGGCCCTAAATTTTTTTAAACCTTTATCATATTAATTAGCCGAATTAAAAATGAAAATAAAGAAACTTTACTTCAATGACCTCTCACACACGAGACTAATTTTTATGCCGCACAATTTTTGTTCTTTTTAGAACACACGAGACTAATTCATCTGACATAAAAATGTATATGTGCACACAGCTTTGTGTGTATTAGTGTTTTTTACTGTTTTTTAAGTTATGTTATGCCAGCACAATTGTTCTCGTGTGCGAAAGGTGAATCACTTGAATAATTTTTTTTAGTTTTTTCTCTCTGCTATAAAATTAAAAAAAAGTGTAGTTGCGTGATTTTGCATTTCAGCTAAAGACATGTAATTCTCTTATATGAGGCTGAGTGCAGAAGAGAAGCTCAGCGAGGGTGGCGGGCAGTGTTGCCACAATATATGAAATTAAAAATAGTTATTTATCCCTACTGAGAGTTGACGCTCTTTAGAGGAACTAGTGCAATATGTACGAGTATGTATAATGAGAAAAAAAATCGCCTACAGCGAAAGTCCCATGTAAAAAAGTTTCACTGTAATCACAAAATTTGTTTCAGTATTCAAAACGCATTGCTTGCAATGCAACAAACATTGAATGAAAAGAAAAACTAAAAAAAATGTGTTAATGAATCATCTCTTATGCAGAGACATTATGACGTTAAAAATTATAAGCAAATGTATATTTATTGTACGTATTGTATTGTATTTATTTATATTAAGTAGGCATGACTGTAACATTGTGTGGCATTACGCTCAGCAAAAAAAAAAAAAAAAAAAAATACTACAGAAATGAAAAACTACAACTTAATCTTTAGACAAAAAAAGTAATAAAAAAAGACAAGATAAATAAAAACAGATACTACAAATCGTTTGTAAATTATTTATTTGTATGACAACAACATTGAACAATATTTACGAAAAACAGTGCCTTAGCAAGTTATTGAGAAATTTGATACATTTCAATTCTAGCAGCTGTTTTTTATTATTGCATCTCAAACGAATTGAGCGTAGAATTAAATAGATTTCTCAAAAAAAAAGCATAAACTTCCCTTCTCTGCTGCTTAAAACTATTAGGAACTGGCGGCGGTGCTATTAAAACCTTCATTTATTCCACAGGGTGATATTTTTTGATAGTTGCTTGCTTGCAAAGTTTGTTCTAACTCATCATAAAAGTTGCAGAAAGAGGCAAATTATATCAGTGAAATATTTGCTTGTAGAGTGCATTTTTTAAGCCCTAAAGAACTTTAAATTGTAAAAAATAGCACAAAATAGTAAATTTTAAACCAAAAAATTCTTTTATTCGAATTATTTTTATTGGCGATATTTAGTACAAAAAAAGGCACTTTAGGACACCTTTCAGGGCTGGCGCAAAAGCCCAATTTCGGACCGCATTGGATCGGCTTATCGCACACACATGTTTCATTCAAACAATTCAAACTCAAAAACAATTGTGTGCTTGAATTCCAGCTTTAGATTTAAGTCCCGAAATCTTGGTACTAATCAGAAGAATTTCATATCTAACTCTGGGGCAAATTGCGGCATTCGCTATCGAACAAATTTTCATACAATATTTTAAATCACATGAGAGCACACAACAGGGTTGTAAAAAATAAATAAAAGTTTAGATTGCGATAGTGAGTAGATTTCGTGCAAATATACTGATAAAGTAGATTTCGAAATCTTGTAAGTACTAGATTTCGAGACAATGTAATTGTAGGTCGAATTGAAAATTATAAAATATAAAATAGATTCCCTGTAGAAGTCAACCAAAGGTTAACGAAATATTTAATAAAAAAAAATTACAAATATAAATAAAGACCAAAAGCTTAAAAAAACTGTTTAATTATGCAGTTCCTTTTATTTAATAAAAAATTTCTGCTGTTCTTTTGGTACTAAAATAGTACATGATTCCTTGCGGATACTCTGGGAGTTTCGGCTGACAAACCAAAGATATTCGTGGCTTGTGTGGGTTACAAAATTGAATTTATAGATTTCGTTTATTTACATTCCAAATAGATAACAAAAAGTTTAAGGGCAAATGTAAAAAAAATCACCCTATAGTGAGTGAATCAACGCTCATTTATTCTATTAGCAAACAATTAAACGTAAATAAACGCTTTGGCGAAGGCCTTTGTTTTGTTTGTGTAAATTTCTTCATGCTTTTCCCCATTTTTAAGGAATTTAAAAACAAAACAAATGCAATTAAATAAAGTTTTGAGTTTGCTGTAAAAAGTTAAAAAAATTTTTTTTTTTATTTCATAAAGTTTCATTAATGCTTACGCTAAGCAGGTACTGGAATTTCTGTATGCTTCTCTATATCTGGATTGCAATGGCACACAATGGCAATGACCACAAACCAATGACAACAACAAAAAAAACTTCACCAATAAACAAGATTCCTTAAAATAGCCATGATGTACAAGAAGATTTTTTTCGATTTTCGATTTTTCTGTACACCAGAATGTTGTAGGATACGTAAATTTTAGTTCAGTTATTTTTTGAACCACGAGTTCTATTTTCTCCTATTTTGGGAATATGTTTGTTTATTTAAATCACTGTTTTGTTTATAAATATTTTGGGTTTTTTATTTGTTTATTTTACGATTTTAATACTCGTTACCACTCCAACCGCACAAAGAAACGCACACATCCATTAGTTACAAGATACTCTGTGTGACTAACATTAAGTTGCTAGAAACCAGAACCTCCAACTATTCAAATTGAAGTGAAATAAACGAACTGAGAGATAGAAAAACAAAACGCTTGATTGTAAGCTTTTGCTAAGCTTTGGCCAGTACAATGCTTATTTAAAAACTCTTTAATTTAATTATATTTTGATGAGTTATTAAGCAGAGTTGGGAGCGTGAGTGAATTTTCACAGTGGCGTTACATAAGAAAATTAATTAATAAGTCCGCGAATACTAAACTGCTTCATCGATTTACATGCAACCCACTGTTGTTAAGGGAAGAATCCTAAAATGTTTGAGCTTGTCAAATCATTGCTTGCATTGCAGAAATAATTAAGAAAAAGAAAAAAGAATCTAAAATCAAATTATTTATGTACAGTACAAACTCTATAGTCCGGACACTCGTTAGTGCGGACTATACAGTAATACGGACAAGTCAACATTTGGGACAGTTTTTTTAAGATCATTAAAAGCTCAAAAGTCAAGTTAAATGCACTCGTTAGCAAAAATGATGCCACTGGTTAAAATTTTTAAGAATCCGAATCAGGATTAATCAAGGTTGTTGCAATAATCGACCAATAAGATTTTCACATAAACCAAACTATAATTAAACATAAAATAATTTACAAAAAAAAATATTTTATGTTTGAGCTGAAACTTAAAACCAGGCTTCATATTTTGTACTTTTGTATATTTGAGTTTGGCTTATGTTAATTTTTCTTTTATAAATATAATCTAGTTTGAGGAAAATAATGTTTGAATTTCAGTTTAAATTTTTGATTCTTAATTATTGCCAACTCTTTAATTTGTTGAATGGCAACTAATTTTTCATAAGGAATATTATACTCTGTTGCCCACTCCATAAAAATTTCAAGTGCATTAATCGCATCATCTGGTTTCACCTTTTGTGTGTTTTTAATTTGTAGTTTCTTTGTCTGAAAAATCTATAGCTTCGGCTTCATCACAATATTCTTCTCTG
The DNA here is from genome assembly GCA_936439885.1 of Nowickia ferox. Taxonomy (NCBI): domain Eukaryota; kingdom Metazoa; phylum Arthropoda; class Insecta; order Diptera; family Tachinidae; genus Nowickia; species Nowickia ferox. The sequence continues at coordinate 111,554,471 of OW387024.1, read as the reverse complement.
ATCTCTTCATTGTAAATTCAGTGTAAATAAAAAACTTTTTTTCTACTCTTGCAAATTTTTATGTTCATGCACGAGAAGTAAATATAGAAAAATAACTAAAAAGTGTGCAAAGAACTTTTTGGGATGTGTTCTTTTGTCCATATTTACACTATGCAAGTCTTATTGCTAAGCTGATTAGTTAGATGGAGAGAGAGACGAAGGGAACAGTAACGTTTCTTTTCCCCTCGTCACTCTTTCCTAACAAACCAATCAGCTTAGAAATAAGACTTGCATAGTGTAAACTAGGACTTTGTGAAACTGAAAGTACTGAATTCAGTAAATTCAGAGAGAAAAGCGTTTTAAATTTACTAAAAGAGAAAAAGTTGCGCTTATCGAGACTGTTTTTGAAAAAAGTTGCACTGTAAAAATTATTACCTGTTGCGCTAATCGGGATGTTGCAATAATCGGTGGTTGCGCAAATCGAGCTCGCATAGCTTGAACAAGCTCAGACACTTGAAAAATCTTACATGTTTACGTAAATCAATGTAAATTGCCTACAAAGTAGAGAGTAAAGAAGAAACTTACTTAAAATCAAGAAAAAAATTTAAAGTTGATTAAAAAATATTTTTATAGCACAAAAGCTAAAAATATTAAAAATTTTCTGATGCTGGTTCACTTAATAAATAATTTTTCTGTAATCTTTCAAAAAGAAAATGTGATTTAATCACACATGTCTCGTGGCAATCACATTGCAAGTGTGTCCATCTCTATTGCTTATTAAGCTATAACAGTTTTATTATTTCTTTTTCAATTGTTGTATGTGAGAGTTAAGATATTTGTGGAATGAGGTGGCATATGAAATACCATACTTAATGTCAAGCCAATACACAAACCAATTTGAAGCAATATTAAGCTTTCTTCCAGTTAAAAATATTTTCGTTTTAAAATTTTGCTTTTAACTGTAGAAAAAAAACTTGAATAAGGTCATTTGAAATATAACACTGATCGTTTAAAAGCATTTTACGGTTTGAGCCTTGGCTAACAAAAAATTCAGTGGTTGGAAAATTCAATTCCTTAACAAATTCAACATTTTGTATAAAACAAATACGTTTCGTTTCTTAGCTCTTAATTTCTCAGCTGCAAAATAAAACTTTATGCCACCCACCCACTCAACCACTTCTCTTTATAAGCATGCTGCAGACTATTAGAAAAACATAAGTCTTATTTATGAGAAGCAAAGAATAATATTTATGTTAAATTAAGTACCGGAAATGTTCAAAAAACAATAGAACGTTAATTCTTACATCAAGTCGACAACATCAGAACAACAACATCAGCAGCAGCAGCAGCAGCAGCAGTAGCAGCAAGAACAACAATGGTAATTTAAATAATATGAAGTGGTATATAATGATTACCACTACCACTGCCAACACCACCATCATCGCCGCGAAAGCCGTCATCACCAAACATCATCTACTCACATTTGACAGGCTCAAGTCAATGTCGTTCGTGGTGTAAAAGCACATCAACAGGGTTGTTGGGTGCTTTTAAAATGAAATTTAAATTTCTAACACCAGTTCATAGTGACTCTATTCCTTGTCATCTTCACTTCACTCTCCTCAGCGGCCTTGCAAGAAACGAAAGACAAAAATTATGACTTCGCTCGAGGCATTGTAAACGGAAGTGTCACTAAAATTAAATTTGCATAAATTTACTGTTGCCCTCACTGTTACAAAAAAAAAAAAAAAAATAAATAAAGAAGAAGAACAACAGTAGAGCAGGGAATTTGTATAAAAACATATTTTTGTAACTTCTTTACTGGGTTGAGGTTAAATAAAATCTTTATAACGGAAATTAGTAGACATCTCGAGCAGCAGCAGGTTGTGGGGTGAAATCGAATAAACAATACAAATCTTAAGTAAAGTTTAATGAATATTATAAAATTTTCAAATACGATTATGCAAATTTCGGTAGAATGTATTACAAGAATTATTATTACGAGAGTATTCATTTGATATGTTTTGGTTTACTGAAGAGCTCTTACAGTTTCAAGTTCTAGAAAATCTAAACTATATAAATTTTTAAACTCAATTCTTTAATAACACTGCGTTTCTATTTAATTCTATTGATATCAATGCATGTATGCTAATAAACAAAATAAACTTTAAGAATTATTGTCACACTCATAGCTCTTTTTTTTTTTGTGTTAAGTGTTCACTACTGCTAGATGAGTGCGTTTAGTTTGATTTAATATTTAATTATTTTTATGCTCAAATTCATAGTCTTTAGTTAATTAACCAATGAAATTAAAAAAAATCATTAGTTAAGCCACGGGCGTTAATTAACTATAGACTGTGAATTTGGACTTTAAATTTGATCCTCAGCAGCGCCTAAAAATTTTAAAATTTTTTACGAAAAACAAGGTTAAGTTTAAGAAACATATCACATTCTTCGTCACATAATTCGAGCAACCATGAATTGTTTTTGCACCATTTTGATCTACAGGACAATTGAGCAGTGCAAACAAAAAAAAAAGAACCTATTTCTATACAGAGGGAAAAAAGCGTTCTAAAATTGTTAAAGGTTGATATCAAATTGAGAATGAATCGTGAACAATACAAAAATACCAAATTGTACAAGATAGGAACAACCTGTTATCAAATCAGGAACGAGCGGTAGCAATATAAGAGCGACTGGTAACAAAATTAAAATAGTGTGTTATCAAAACAAGGTTTTTGGGAAATTTTTCTGGTTTTAGCGATTTTTTTTGTACTATAACACGTCCCAGGTATTACGATTTCATTAATATTTGTCACACAGTTTAATTTTTTTAAGCTTGAAACTATTGATCTTCTACAAGCTCAGTTAGCCGACTGTAATGTAATGTAACTGCAACAGTGGGAAACAGCTGATCGATATTGTTATGTGAAAAGTAATGGAAATGGTTATAGAGATGTAATGTAACGTAACTTACTTTTCATATAAAAATATCGATCAGCTGTTTCCTACATTACAGTTACATTGCATTACAGTCGGCTAACTGGGCCTTTAGAATGGGTTTACATCTGGCATTTCATGTGTTGTGATTTTGTGGTGTCATTTTCATATGTGTGCAATGCCGTGCTCATCAAGTTTTTCGATGACACACAATTTTGTTGTGTCATTGTGACAGGAAAGTGTCACATCCCTAAATAATGGCAATACGCCATCATTGTCTACACTACATCAAGAACTAATTTTGATATAATGACATTTAGTGTCATTTATTTTAGACTCATATTTGTGGTTTTAGTAATTGTGTGTGTGTGCCACCGTTTGTTTACCAATAAGAAAAAAAAATAAAAATTAAGAAAATCTAAAAAAACGGGAAAGTGGTGGAAAAGATCAGGACTTAATATGAGCGCCACTAAAGCATTCTATTGTACTGTGCATTCCAGTTTACGGAAGCAGGATTCAATTTGGTTTAAAAATTTCGTCTGCATGAAGCCTAATTCCTTCGAAATTTCTGCCCATGCAGTTTCCTTTGCATTTGTATCCTTATAAATGCTATATAGATGATTCCATACAGCTTCACTAACTTCCACAAGTTGAATAAGCTGTGTCGTCATGTCATGCGTGCTGTGCTTTTCCACTTACTTTTTGGTTTTCCATACTTTTAAATTTTTATACCCGCATACATTTAAAATTCTTTCTGTATGTACTCAATGTCACCACGCTGCCATATTGTTTTTGTGTCTGCAGTGCTACCAACTTATAATCACAACTGTATACGAGTACATCAGATGCGTAAACAGTTTGTGTGGTAATGTCACACAACGAAAAATATCGAAAATTACAAACGTTGCCAGTAGTTCCGCACTTTTATTTTTGCTTGCAATGTCAAAAAGAAAACTTTGGGTACACCAAAAAAAAAAATAAAATAAATGAAAAGTTTTCCATTTGATTAAATTTAAAAGAATGACAATAGAAAGTTATTTAATGTGTATAAAATAAATTTAAATTTTTTTTTAATAGAAGCAGCAACATCCCAGCAACCAGTAGAAATAAATATGTATGTACATTTAAAGAAGACATGATCTCTTTTTTGTTTGAAGTATACTGATGATGGTTTGTCTATTGAGCAGAAACGAAATTCGAAAATGACATGTGAAAAATAGTCTTTTGTTTTTTGCTGGGATACTGACCTTAACTTCCACATGTGTGATTGATTTGAAAAAGAAAAATTACACTATACGGGTTAAATTTTAGAAAACATTTCTAATCTTGACGCTGAAGCAAAGCATTATATTGAATGAAAAATGAATAGCTTCATTAGCTATGCATTGAATTTAAATCGAATGGAAAATGAAAATAAATGAATGTTTCACTAATTCAAATACATACATATTATGTAGATATGTATTTACTTGTTGTGTTAATGCATGCATGTGTATGTTTAAGCATGCATTATTATACTCTTTAACATACTTTCAATCTTTAATTTTTAGCCAACAGTTTAATAAAGTTTCGAAACTAGTTCTCGGTTTCAATGCTTTAATTTTACTTCATTTAGTTAGGGCGCTAAGTAAAATAAATAAAAAATCAATATTTAAAATTGCATTCCATACACGTCGTCAACAAACAAATTGTAAGAAAAAGTTCTTTTTATATCCCTTCAAAATAGAGAAAAGAAAAAAAATTAAGCAGAAAACTGGCTAAAATAGACAATTCTTTATGAGGAAATATCTACTACTGTTAAGACTCATAAGAAAGAAATGTGCAAAAGAAAAATAAAAATAAAAACAGAGACGAGTAACACATAGTCTAATCATTGTAGTTGTTCTAAAATTCTTATCACGTGCATACTCCACTACTCTTTCCTTCATTTTTTTTTTCATTTTGTTTGTTTCCTTAGCTTCTACTACAACGCATTATCATTTCTGAATCCTGCTGCTCGTTCCATTTTATATCCTTTAGACATTATATTCCACTAATAGTGAAAATATTCAGCCAGCCGTTCGTTCTTTCATTCACTCATTCATTCATACTGTCTACGCTTGAATTTAATCCCAAAAATATTTCCAAAACAGAGAATGAGGGAAAGCCCATATTAAAATATGAGTCTGGAGCATACATTTTTTCATTTATTTGTAAAAAGAAAAAAATATTAGAAAAAAAAATACTTAACGGCCCACAATATGAAATAACAGAATTTGAAGTCAAAATGTATTTACACATAAATAACAAGAAACTCATACAAAATAAAATATGCTTGCATATCTAAAGCTTACAAATTTAATATTTTATAAACACACATGAGCGTTTTTTCCTAATTAAGCTAATGCCAACACGCTTCCATATTCGCAAAAGTATAATTGCCTTCATTTTTTTTGGCCTATACTGAAGTCTATTTCGTAAGACTTTTTTTATATATTTAAAAAAATTATACAATATTAATATATTAAGGAATATGTCTCCACTTAAGCAAATCATATGGAGCTATAAAGCTTATTAGAGATTGTACAGAAAACGATATAAACTCTTCTCCATAATAAAGAGACTTTTTGAGTAAAGAGCCAGCTTCTGCATAACTGAGAGTGGTTTGACCAATAAGGCTGTTATGATTGTCAAGAAATTTTTATATATTCTGGGAAGAAATTCTACTTCCACCTCAACTGTTCTGTCTTCCATTATCCAGCGAGTATACTCTTTGATTCGAAATGGAAACAAATGCTTTCGAATTTTAATGTTAATAACATACAAATTCGAAAGCATTTGCTTTCGTTTCGAAATACAGAGAGTAGACACCGAAGATGTCTCAAAGGAGTGTTTATATTTTGGTGATCGATTAAAAAATAAATAATAGAGGGTATTACAATAGAACCATTTTGAATAGCCCGCCATTTCAACATTTGTCATGTCAAGCTATGGCACGATATATGTAGGCTTCAAAAAGGCATTGAAGTTATTAAATTTCGCTACAAAAATGATTAGCCACAGTTAGTACAACTATAAGATTTTTGGGTTTTCGTAACACAACTTCACACAGAAAACTTCATATTAAAGTTACCCAAAACAAGGTTAATTTAATATTTTTCGGTGACGATTTTGCTTCACATATGTTTCATGTTAATTCAACATGATTTACAGTCACCTTCAAAGAAAATTTTTCCTTTTGGAAAAACTTTATTTCATGTTGATTTAATATTCCAGCACTGTTAAAACAAAATAAAGAATCATGTTGAATCAAAGTTATTTAAAGTTTAAACAACATGCATTTAATTTATTAATGTATTCAGTAATTTTATAAATTACTTAAATTACTTGAGCATGTGTATTGGCACAGGCATTAGGAAAATGAGTATTGTAGTTCGCTTCCTCAGCGAAGAACTCGGACCCATCGAATGGTAGTCAACGCGCTTACCGCTGCAGCCACAACATTCTTAAATATTTGTTAGATATACATATGAATTTAATTTTACTTCAACATTTTTCTTCAATGATTTAATAAAAAATTTATTTGCAATTAAAGTTGAAGTTTTTTTAACAAACATAAATTGCGAAACAACCAAAGACTCCGATAGTAATCGAACCTGCGCCCCTCCTACTACTACTTTAGGAAGTTTACGCTGGCAATGAGAAGTTTATCGAACTAACGGCAACAAAGACAGAACATGTCATACAGCTGAGCGCAGTAGTGCATTGTGACTATGAACAAAGCGAATAAACACCAACACACTTAAACATCATATACCCCCTTATCGTAGCTGGAGTATTTCTAACTCGACTACAACGATGCTTTTGTAATATATTAACGAACATGGCAACATCTTTTCTTTAATCTGGGACCAAAATGTCGTAGTCAAATTCGAAATACGACAATCGCGATAAGGTCCATTATTTTAAAATGTTTTCATGTTGATTTTACATTGGCATTTGCTTTCTGCGTGTTCTCGGTAAAAAAATTGTAAAAGTCATGGCAAAAATTTGAGAAGTGATGTGAAGAATCGAACTAGTGCCTGGCGGTTTTGTATGGCCAGCCTTGGAATATATTGATATTATTTTCAACAAGACGGCGCCGATTTTTTGCAAGCCAGTGGCTTACAATCGACTTAACTTCCTTCTTCATTAAGGTTTGCACAACAGCTGCATTTCTTCTCATTAATAAAAATAAAAAGTTTTAATTACTCTTTTAAACATGAGATTATTATTTACCTGCTAAAGTTTTTTTTTTTGCCAGAATTAATTCATATAACTTTCGAATTGTTGTAATATTTGTTTCATTTCGAATGTAATAAGCTTTAAAAAAATAAATTTAAAAAAAGTAGTAAATTATATTTTTATTGTACTTATTTATTGTGTTTTGTTTTTAATTTGCTTTCATTGTTTTTATTTCTTCAGCTACTCCATGTACATATTTATTTAACAAGTAACTGTCACAATGTATTTAATGGATTTGAAATGTTAACGAATGAATAAAATGAAATCTGTTCACGTTAGAGGAGCTATAAAAATGAATCTTACGATTTCTCATAACTGATAAGGTGCGTACAATTTTATATACCTATAACTTCTTTTGCTACTTTTTGTTAACATAAAAAGTTTGTATGTAAAGGGTCCTAAAATAAGTACTTCCCAACTTTTGGCAGTTGATAGCGGTCATATTATTGAAACTACCTCTGTCGAATTGGCTATTAGTTAATCAGTCTGTTTTGCCAAATCATAATAAACAACACGTGAGTGTGATAAAAAAAAAATTCAATAAAATTGAGCTCATGGTAAAATTATACAAGGTACACGTACAAGCCCAGCCTGTTAATGTATACAATGCAGAAAGTTGTCAAACTGTGTTTACAAGATGCAAAAATTTTAGTGTATGTGTGTGAATAAAATGATTACAGTGTTGCCAATATCTGTGTCTCCAATTACACGTTGAAGAAAATTACACTACACATCTTTTGTGTAGGTTAAAATTAAAACAAAAGTAAATAACAAGTAGTAATTAAAAAAAAAATCAAAAAACCCGACCGCGAACAACTTTGGACTGTTAAATATCCTCAATCGTCATTCGAGATCATAAAATCATAAGAGAAACCTAAAGATGATTTGAAAATACCTACCGAATGATAACCATTTTGATATATGTAGTTCGCCGACTTTTTATTTTTTTCGTATTTACAAAATGGCATTTGTTGGTCGTTATATTGAATTTTTACTATACTGTCATGTCTTTAGTGACACTCACAGGATTAGAACAAATCGATTGACGTAAGAATCATTAAAATCGGTCCAAGCGTTCGGGTCGTAAAGGAACACACACACATACATACATACATACATAGGCTGATAAACACAATACCCTTCTTTGCGTCGCGTAGTCATGTTAAAATAGAACCCAAAGTAGAATTACACACAGATTATACATGAATCTGATTATATGGCGTACACACATACATATTGGCAACACTGAATGACTACAATCATGCATGAATGCCGCGTCTGCAATTGTACTTTAGTTACCCTGTCATTGTTATTTTTAAAAACAAAAAAAAAGACATCTGTTTCTGACATTTATTTGTTTGTTTTTACCAACAAAATTCGTGTGTTTTTCAGTGTTGTAATTTTGTTCTAATCGTGAAAGTACCTTGTATAATTTCACCATGCTAATGGCCTTAGTCATCATTTGAGCAAAATTCATAAAATTGGAATGGAATCCCCAAAATCATTAAAATTAAAAAATATTCTTATAAGAAAGAGGATTTAAGTGTCTTAGGGCTAATAAATCAGTCAAAATTTAAAAGCTGGTTTAGTTAAACTAAACTCATATTTATATGTAGTTTAAACTCAACAGGAGTAAATCAGTGAACCATAAGCTTATGTGTAGTTTAAAAAATAATATTGAGGCAGCACTAGAATAAGTGTCAAAAAACAGCTGTTTTGCAGCAGGTTATCAATTCTTTGCACAATCAAAAATGCAAAAAAGTTAAAAAAAATTTAATTAAACGTCGCCAAATTTTACTGAGAAAGGAACTATATTTATGTTTGGCGAAGTAGAATAGTATAAAATAATAATAGAGTGTAAGAAAACAGGTCGAACAAGATCTGAAGAAACAGTAGAGACTTGGAAAAAAGTTGAGTGCTCCTTTAATGCAAAACATATGGTATGTAAGTAACAAAACCATATGGCCTGTATTGGTAGTTTAAACGCCCAATTTTATGCGTTTACAGATGGTTTAAATAATGTATTGATTTATAGGTTTGCCAGTTTAAACATATTTTAAACCAAAAATAGAGATTAACTTGCACTAATTTATTAGCCCTTAGTTTCTAAACAAACAAATGATGCCTCTTCTGTAAGGGCTTTTACAAAAAGCACATTTATTTTTGAATCTCTTAAGCTTAGGAGCCTTATTATACATACTTATACAAATAAAACTGGAAACAGGCTGTCAAACGAATCTATTAATGCTTATTCTGTACTAAAATCCTATTTTCAAAGTAATATTTTCTTTAATAAAATATAATTTGTTTTCTTTGTGTTATATCCATGCACTTGTATTTTGAAGTTTCTTATAAGGAGCGATATATCGTCAGCTGAAATGCAAAACCACATAACTAACAATATCCTCAAAATCGCATTCTAAATTGAGTAATCAAAAATTAACATCCACGAGAGAACACTGCCACTGCTCAAATTCAGCCTCATTTAAGCCGTTTGCACGATATTATATTCCGCACAGAATGACATAAATAGGCAAACAATTTCAATGATATCTCACACACACTTTGTTTTATTTAAATTTACTGATAGAAAGGGCTTAATGAAATACCCTTTATGTGTGTATATATGTATGTATGTTTTTTTAATTCGTACTTGAGAGCTAATTTTCGGTAGTAATTTTATGTTAAAAGTTTTTCGTTTGTTTTTTATTTTTTTATTATTTTATTACTTCGTTTGTGTTTTAACACACTTTTTAATCAAAATGAAACAATGTTCATTTCAACATTACATTTAATGTTGATGATGTGTTTAAATAAGAAAATGAAAATTAAAACTTAACGTTGATTAGAAATCTGAATTACTTTGCTTGTATATATGTAGTTATACATATATATGTACATGCATACATACATACATTCATGATTAAATGATACAATGTACAACAAAGTAGTTTGGAATGTTATAAGGATTGAAATTGCTTGATAGCAAAATTAATGATAAAAAGTTAATTTATGTTTTAACTTGAGTTTGTTATTGTTACTCTTGAAATAGTTTATATTTATTCTTAATTATCGTGTGAAATTTGCAGAATATTTTTAAACTAATTGCGAGTACTTTATACTTTTATTGCTCAATTAATAACGCACAGTGGAAAATACATACAACATAATGATAAAAAGTTAATTAATGTAATTAGTACTGTTTGAAATAGTTTCAAGTTTTTCTTAATTAGGTATTGTGTAAATTTAAATCATTAAATGTAAATCATTAATGTATAATTTTTATTTTTTAAGTCAACCGTTGGTATCCGTATTTGTATTCTTAACTTTTGCGACAATAAAAAAATATAACAAAAGTGATATAAATAATATTTTATATATATATTTTTAATATTTTGAAATATATTGTTTATATTCAAGAAATTTATTATTCGACATATTGTCATAATTATATTGTAAGTGTAATTTATTTGCTGGTGGTTAAGCGATGTCTATATGCATTTCATTGTTGCTTTAACAAATCGTCAGTAGACTTCAACCACACATTTTGAACAGTCACAACCCTCTATCTTATGCACAAACTTCCAAAAACTATTTGAGAATTCACAAATAATAATATTTTTGAAAATCACAAAAGCAAAATAAAGGTGTAGAAAAATAAAATAGATTCATATCGAATAAAAAAACGAATAAAAATTATTTGCTGGGTTTTGTATGAGTTTCTAAGCCTACTACGCTTATTTTGCTTTTGTGATTTTCAAAAATATTATTATTTGTGAATTCTCAAATAGTTTTTGGAAGTTTGTGTATAAGATGAGAGGGTTGTGACTGTTCAAAATGTGTTGTTGAAGTCTACTGACGATTTGTTAAAGCAACAAAGCATGTCTAGATGCATTTCGTTGCAGCTAAGCAACACTTCAGTAGACTTTTACCACAACGAAATGCATCTAGACATGTTAAACTATAAACAGATAAATTTTTAAATTCGTATTCAATTTAAATTGAATAAGGTTTTAACAAAATAAAATTTTATTCAATAATACGAATGAATAATAACAATTATTGAATTATTCGAATATATTTTTGTTAAGTTATTTAAATAAATTTTTATTTTATTGTTCGAATAAACTTTTGTTTAATGATTTGTTTGAGTACAATTTTATTCGATTAAATTTTCAGTCTATTATTTGAATAAATTTTTATTCGATTAGTTTAATTAATATTATTACTCGATTATTTAAATAAATTTTTGTTCGAATAGGGCTTAGTTCAATTATTTGAAAGAAAAAATATTTAAAAAATGGAACAAAATTTTATTTGATTATACGCTTGAATGACGATAAAGAAATAAAAAATAAATTTAAAGCAAATATTGGCTTGCATTTTTATTAACAGAAAAAAATTAGAGAAAGCTTAAAGCAAACATTTAGGGCCTCGACAACGTACGACTTGTCGCACACTTACATTTGAAACAACAACAAAATTTAATTTTGTTTTGAATGTAAATGGGCGACAAGTCGAACGTTGCCGACATCGTGGGACAGGCTATTAATCGGTGAGACTGAACATTTTTTCACACGATAAATCTACACTTGTAATCGAGAAAATTTTTCGGGAATAAAAAATATGCTTTTCTTTTTGTGGAAAAATTAATAAAAAAAAATTACGCCACATGTGAAAATTTCCGAATCAAATTTTTCGTTCACAAGGATTTTAATTTCGTTTAATCACTTCCAATAAAATTAAAAACTAATATATTTTCACTTTTTCCAACAGACAACTCTATGTGAATGATTTTTTTTTCCATAAATTGTCAGATTATTTCGCAATCCTATGATATGATCCGATTTTTCACACGTTCGGAAATTTCCATGTGAAATTTTATTTAGGATAAGCATGATAATATAATAAACGGCTGTAATTTATTGTCAATATTAAAAAAATTTCAATCCGCCAACTTAAGTTGGTTTTTACTTACATTTGCTGCATTGTCATCATCCGCAATAATTCAGTATTTTTCAAGGCAGTAGAGAATGCCATTCATTCCCTTTTGATTACTTCAAGTATTTTCATTAACAACTGATATGAAAAACTGGAAATTGTATCGTCTTAATTTAAAAAGCAAATCACCAAAACGAGTCCTTCCAAAGCCAAATATTGACAAGTTAATCAAGCACACTCGTATCTTAAATTAAATAGCTTTTGTTGTCTTAAGTTTTTACTTAAGATAACTTTGATTAGCCCTAATGAATAAAACATTTTCTCTTGAATGGCAAATCCAAGCAAACAGATGAACAAATATATAGATTCTAAACAATTTACACCAGCACACACTCGCTTGCCCTCCATACACTTGAAACGTTTATTTGAGTGTGGAAAATTTAATTTTGGCCTTTATTTACATTTGGTCACTACTGCTGCTCGTTCGGTTGTTGGTCAGACACATGTTGTGCCTTTAGGGCCACAAAATCAACACTCTTTTGTTTTCTTTTACTGCCGCTTGTTTATTTGGCTGTCATCGTGATGCTGACAGACAGTCAGAAAGAGCAGTTTTGAATAAACATTTTTGCGTACAATTAATAACGAATGGATGCAAGAAAAAAAGAAAGGAAGGAAGGAAGGAAGGACGGAAATCACCTTCAACAAATCAATACTGATGAACTTCCTTTCAAATTCAAACAGACAGTTGTTGGTTTTTAATGATTATTGAACATATCACGTTGTATAAATATTTAAATGAAACTAACGCATACGAGTACATATAATATTAACTTGTATTTTGTATGTTCGTTTGTCATTAAAAAAAATAACTGCAGCAAATTATGTCGATTTAAGTAATAAATCTTTAGATTTTTTTTAAGCTTTACTTGCAAAAATTGCAAAAATAGCGAAAAAAAGGTGGTGGCAGCAGGCACATGTATTTTCAATATGATTAGTTTTTTTTTTAATATTTCGACAACATGCCACATAAATCATTTGCGTAATATATATGTACATATATACGAGTATGTATACATATTTGTGTCTATTTATGTATAATATTATAATTAGAAAATCATTTTTATTTGCTCCATGTCACGTCTGACATAATAAACACCCCATTTAAATTTATTTCATATTTAATGGTTGAAATTTCTACTGTCAGTGATTATCCTGATTTACAATGTACTCACAAAGGATTTAAGCACTTCATAAAATATTTCAAAAAGAAAATTAGAAAAAAAAAATTAATAAATAAATCTAAAGGTCACATATCACTTGGAGGAAATAGTAAATTTCTAAGGAAATACAAGTATGAAAATCGGCCGATTAAACGTTTTTATTATTTTTCCCAATATTTGTTTCTGCCTATAGTTTGTGCTGGTTATTTCTTTTTATATTTACTTTGCTTAGATTTTGAATTATTTTTAAATAAATTGATACTTTGAATTTTTCTTAAAACAGCAAGGGCCTTATTTATGAAAAATAATTCGGTTTTATAAAGGGTCCGCCATCTAACGTTTTTTTTTCAACTAGTGCTTATTTCGTGAACGGTAACACTTAGCTCATGTCTGATTTGACAGATAATTAGTTTTATCTTTCCGCTGAACGAATATGGTTGTGTATACGCTTGAACAACGCTGGGAAATATTGCCTGCGATCGACTTACAGAAGATGCCGATTTTGCCAAAAAAAAATCATATTTTCAGATTAAGCTCATTTTGATATTGGCGGGTATGTAAACAAGCAAAATTGTGGCATTTGGGGCACAAGCCGACGCACCCAAAACGAGTCACAGTTTGGTGCGGATTTTGTTCCAGAGGCATAATTGGGCCAATGAGCAAGGAGTGGCCGTTACAGTCAATGGTGATCGTTATTGGGAGATGTTGAACGAATTTTTGTTCACAAAAATTGAAGAGGAGGATATTAGCAATATTTGGTTTCAACAGGACGGCGCTACGTGCCACACAGCCGAAGCTACACTCGATGTTTTGCGCCCTGTTTTCAAAAAAAAAAAAGTTATCTGGCGGACCCATCAAAAAGGCTTATTGATTACACAGCACAACAAAATAGAGATTTTTTTATAATGTTTAAATAAAAATGACCGATCCTTATGTATTTTTATCTCCTGATTACGATGGCGTCAGTAGTTTTTCTCTACACAGAAAAAAGTATTCACCAATTAATGTTTTCAATTAATAATTTAATTGATTCAATTAAATTTTTAATTGTATTAATTAATTTGAGTGGAAAAATTTAATTGATATTATCAAATTGTTTATAGGTGAAAATTTAATTAATTTTTTAATTAATATTACAAACTCATTCATATTACTTTTTTGTGTGTATCAGCTCTGGTTTTAATATATAGATATAGTGACATTTAGCATTTGCATAATTTACACTACTTTTTGTATTATTCCGTTAATACTTCACCGTAACAAAGTGCGAACCTAAACCCTCTTTATACTCGTACGTTTTTAAAATGCCGATGCATGTATTTTTTTTTGTCTGCTCTGTCGTTAGAACCTTTTGTTTTCTTCATGTATACAGTATTTATAATCTTCATACATAGTTTTGTGTAGAAAAACATTTTATTAAATTTATTCCTAACCTTATACTCCCTCCCTTAAATAAGAAGATATTAAATACACAAATAAGTAAATTTAATTCCTAAATAAGCAACATGGATACAAAGATGCTTAATTAATATTTACTTAACTTATTTGACTGTTTCGTTGTACAGCATTTGATGTAACAATAAATTGGCAACCAGAAACAACATGTTACATACATACATACATATAATAAATATTACAACAAATTACAACAAATATTATCTCTAACAATATGAAAATAAAGCACAAGGAAAAATGCTTTATTAGCTTTTACTCACACTTGGTCTCGGATATTTATGTACATATGTACACATAATCATACATACATACCATGCAGGAAATGCGAATAGTGAAATTGTAGTGATTTACTGGTGACATTGCCAGTAGTAGTACTGACCAGGTGTACATCAGCCAATGTAATCATCTATTAACATTTAACATTTGCTTGTCATTGAAAATCCACCAGTAGACGGCAGCACTACTCACTAAGTAGTTCTTTTGGAACCACATGGCGACATTGGCGCCAAGGATTAGCTAGTAAATTTTAGGGGCTCTAGTGCACAATATCGATATTTCCACGCTCGATGTTCATTAGTAAAATTGTAGTGACATTGTCAATAGCACTACTCACCAGGTGTACCCCAGCACTATTAGTGACCCTCGTCTACAATTTGATAAGAATTGGGGCAACAAACTTAATTACATACATACATACTTATGTATTTTTTTAACATTATTAATAATAAAAAAGAAAAACAAACCATTGACGCTTTCATTGACAATGTCATTAGAAATACACTAGAACTGTTGTCTCCAACATATCTCTACTCGCGCATAAAAGGAAAGTTGTCGACATTTCAACTAGTGCAATTGTTGCTAGATAAAAGAGTGTTGACATAGAGACATATGTTTCTGGGCTGACTAGAGGGTACATACATACATACACACATGTAAGACAGACACACATGCATACATACATACACACATACATAAATGCTCTAAGGCAGGATGGCAACAAACCCCTTCCCTTTTTGTATCATGTTGGCCTATATTTTTGATACACAAATGCTGCATGCACAAGACAGTTTTGTAAGAGAAACAAATGTTTGAAATGAAATTTCTAAATATTAATTTATGGCCATTTAAATAAACATAAAGTGGAACGAACGAACGAACGAACGAACGCCTTTTTGAAAAGAGTGAAAAGAGAACAACATAATTTAATTTTGTGGCTACACAAGCCTGAGAATTTTTAACCCAGACCTAAGCAATCCTTCAGATACATAAATTTTCTAAAAACAATAGTTCACACTTGTGACCATAAAAGCCCTCCTCATATGATTTCTGCTGTTTACTTCCGTCAATTAGCTTTTTGCCTTTTTTTTGTGAGTTGGGGTGAACACATAAGAACAAATCGTTATTTATATGGTAAATTTGTCGCCACTAATTAGAAAATGATGAATGTGGAATAAATATTTAGGTTTCGAAGTAAGTTTTACTGCATTCAGGTATGAAATTTTCTAAAAAGAAATAGTCAAACACTTTAAAACAAAAGTATACACAAATGACTATTAAAATGTGAAAGCGATGTGTTTCAAGGAATTTTGTAAAAATTGTTACATGAAACTCTTTTTCTCTTTATTACTAAACATTCCAAACAAAATCTTTTTCTCCTACTAACACCTTTAACTGAAAACTAAATACAAATAATCAATTAAAAATTTAATTGAGTCAATTAAACTTTTGTTTAAAAATTTCATTGATTGAAAATTTAATTGAAACAAATAATATTAAGTGAACAAATTTAATTAACTTAAAAGTTTAATTGAAACAACTAAAATTCTAATCGATTTTATTTTGTTCATTGGATAAATATTTTTTGTGCAACGAATAAAAGTGAATAAAAGTTTAATTAAAAATTTAATTGAGCCAATTAAAGTTTTGCTTAAGAAATTAATTGGCTTAAAAGTTCAATTGACATAACTAAATTTTTAATTGATTTTATTTTATTTTTCTTTCAATTAAAACTGTTGATTGGAGAAATGTTTTTTTTTCGTCGTTAATGATACAACTTGAAATTTCCCTTCAAATTACAGGCTTTAAGTTGCAATATATTTAAACTTTATTTATGCTCATAAAATCTGAAAACAGCAATTCACTTGTTGCTGAAACAACAACAACAAAATTTTTTATGCAATAAACATTATTCATTTAAAAAAAAAGTATTTAAAATATCTAATTTAGCAACAAATTTAAAGGACACAACGTACTTAAAGAATTATTAGAATTTGAAGCAAAAATAACTTCGTGCGGTCAAACGCACTTCATACGTCTGCCTTTTGCAGCATTGGAGCCCAACAAGAACGTTTGCTGCTTCTCTTAAATTACGCTGGTTAATTTCTTTGAGATTTTAAAATTGTTTTGTAATCAAATAAAAAAAATAAAAAATAAAACATACAAAACGTTTTTTCTCAGCCACAATTTAACTGATTTTTTGTCTGTTCGTTTTAAGTTTAACATTTTTAAATTGTTGAATATGAAAGGGAAACGCACAAGCAGCCAACAAAAAAATGTTGCATCAAAAATACCAGAAATTCCAATAAAAATCGCGACCAAAACAGAGTGAAACTATGAGTGGAAGGAAGTCGGCGGTCGGTGGGTCGGCCGTGCGTTCGCTACATTTATTTTCAAATTGCCACAGCAACAAGAACAACAATCAAATAAACAAGTGACATTACGGCGGCAAATAAATAATATGCACTCCTCCTGTACGCCAGTGAACTTTACCTGGAAACAAGACTGCTGTGTTAACGAGGAGGCGAAATCTTGAGGCTGGTGACGACGATGATCTGCAAGCAGCAGATGATGAGTTTAAGTCTAAAAATGACGAAGACTTCAGTGATGACAATAAGTGTGGGTTACAAAAAAAAAAATCTGAAATGCATAAAAAAGAAGTAAAGCAAAACCTAATAAAAATCGGGAAAAGCTTTTTGGTGATTTCCAGCAATGATCGATACAATAAGAAACGCTTTAAAACTCGGCACAACAGCGCTGCAACATTAAAAGCAGAATATTTCACGAATATAAAGCAAAAATAAAAGAAAAAAAAACAAACAACCAATTCCAATATAAAGGACAGTTTAAATTGATTTTGTGATATTTTTCCATGTGTGTACGATTGTGTATGTATGTCGCTCAATGTATGTCATTTGTGTTGTTGTTCTTGCTCTGACCGTTGTTGTTCTATTTGTGGTTAAACAGTGTGATGATGTGATTTTTGTTTTGCTTCCTTTTATTCGATCTCCAATTTGAAAAATCCATGTTTTTTGCACTCTTTTCAGTTAATTTTTTTTCTTCATTCCACATTTTCAATACACAACACGATGATCGATCGATTGTTTGTTTGTTTTGATCAGTAAAATTAAATTGAGGGAAAAAACTTAATAGTGTTCTTGGTCCAAACATTGATGATGATCTTTGATGGATGCGCACATCAACTATCGTAACATCATTTCATTACCAACAACTGTAGTTGTGTCGTGCTTTTGAAAAAAAAAAAAAATCAAAATAAAAGTTGACAGAAAATTACAGTAGCAGACACTGCACATGCTGCTTTAACGAATTACAACAAAAAAAAGCTCTAAATTGTTCCAAGCTGGAGTATACAAACCGTAATGGATGATGGGGTCCGGGTTTTAGATTTATGGAACGAACGACGAATTTTGTCCACGGCAGCGAATTCGTCGATAAGAATTCACTAAGTAAAAAAAATATAAATATATCTCACTGTTCGTCACGCACGACGAATTTCATTCGAAGGCGGTGTATGTAAATGTCACATTTACATACATACGTACGTACACACAGAAAAGTTTCAACTTAAAATCTACGTAAATAAGGTTAATTTATCTTTTTCGGCCATGATTTTGCTTCATATGTGTTTCGTGTTAATCTAACATGATTTGTAGTAATTTGCAAACTAAATTTTTCCTTTTGAAATAAGTTATTTCACATTGATTTAACATTTACGTACTACTAAAATCAAAATGAAGAATCATGTTGAATCAAAGTAATTTCAAGTTGGAGCAAATGACATGAATGTGCTATGAACAAAGCAAATAAACGTCAACACACTTAAACAACATATTATTTCTTGTAAATTTAAATCAACATTTTTGCATGTTGATTTTACATTGGTATTTTTTCTGTGTGTCAGAACAGAGGCTTCCAAGACAGAAATTCCTAGCGGACAGCGAGTGAGCAATCATTTCAGTGCATTGCATTAATGATTACATAAATAATTTAAATAAGTTAAAATTGCAATCTGCTTATAAGGAATTTTCCCGATACTTCAGCAGTTTGTTAGCTTAGGCAAACGACTTTACGTCACCCCATAAGAAAAATAGTCATGATCTGGGATCAATAAAAAAGAGAGTGTTAACACAGAAAAATTTCAACTTAAAATCTGCGCAAATAATTAATTTAATTAATTAATTTTGCCTTTTCCGGTTTTGATTTTGCTTTATGTTAATCTAACATGTTTTACAGTAATCTTCGAAGCAAACTTTTTCCTTTTGAAATAACTTTATTTCATGTTGATTCAACATTCCCGTACTCTTAAATCAAAATGAAAAATCATATTGAATCAAACTTATTTGAAGTGGAAGCAACGTGAATTTGATACTGAAATAACACGAAGAACCATGTTGAATCAAAATTATTATAATTTGAAGCAAAATTAATTTCATTTAATGTAATCATTGCATTTTATTAATTATTTAACTTACGTGATTGTCTGCGTTGGCGCAGGCATCAAGGAAATGTTTGCCTGTTGGCATCTACGGCCAAAATTTGAGCTCAGAACTCATGGTGTGTTAGTCAACGTGTTTATCAACACAACCTTAAATATTCTTCGGATACAATACAATATATATATATACCATTATGATTAAATTATCATTCAACATTATTGAATTGATCATTTAACATAAAATTTATTTGAAATGAAAGTTATAATAGTTGAGAAAAAAAAATACAAACTGCGAAGCTACTCTGACTGGTCTCCAGGATTCGAAACTTCCTCCGACTACAAGACTATTTACGAACAATTATAACAGTGTATTGCAGCGCAGCTGTGAACAAAGCAAATAAACACCAACCCACTTAAACAACATATTGCTTCTCGTAAATTTAATATGAATTGCTGGTGATTTTACATTGGTACGAGTATTTTTTGCTGTGTGTTTGCAACTTATTTCTTTTTGCAAGTTCCCAATATTTTTTTTCCATAAATTCGAAAAACAGTGCAGGATTGGTCATTAGCTATAATTGATTAAAACTACATATTTCTGCGTGGTGTCTCTCAGTATTATTGTTATAAATATTGCATATCTCGGAAAGTCATATCCTGTCCTCTAGCGTGCCTTATCTTTCCCATTCTTTGTCAACTTTTTCAAATCTCAGCAACAAAAAATTAAACTTCTGCATAGTTTTTAATAGCAACATTTAAGCCTCATTAATGCAATAAAAAATATACACACAAAAAAATTACACTAAAAATCAATCTTCCTGCCATTTGATCACAAGAACAACTGCAGCAAATATGTAGGGAAAAAAAAATAAAGATTTTTATTATTGAATTCTTTACTCTGTATACACACGTATCGCTCGCTCTGCAGTAATTCCAATTGAGGTTCAGCTGAATTCTTTTTTTTTTCATTACTAAAAATTTTTTCTGTGTCTGTTTCCACTTGTATTTTATTCAACTCCCCCAGGAATCTTTAAATACATGTTACTTTCATTTTATAATCATTGATATTTTTTTTTGTTATGTGACGCTTCATCATGTGTATGTCTGCAATTTTCTTTTTATATTTTTCTTGGTTCGTCCTGTAGCTGCTGTTGCTGTCTAAAGATTTCATCTTTAAGTGTTATTAAACTTGTATTATAAATCAGATGCAGGTTTAAAAAAAAAACTGATCTGTGGAAAATTAGTATCAGGAAGTTATAAAGATTTATAAATTGAAGGAATTATAAACAGATTTACCGGCGGCAGTGGGCTACTGGCTACAGAGAATTTTCTTGAAATTTTAAACAAGTTTGGAATATTTAATTATTGAACGATTTCGCTGAACTTGTGACAATATTTGGTGTATTCCAAAAGTGCATAGTCTTTTTTCTTTAAATGTAAAAAAAAAATAACAAAACCATCGCTTAAAACGCAACAAAATGCTAAAACTGTAAAACTTTTTTCTAATTTTGAGTTTCTCTTTGTATTCTATAACAAAAAAATTAATTGAATACTTATACATACATACATATACATACATACGTATTTATATGAAAACGGTGGGGGGAAAAGGTTGAATTGAAAAGAATACTAGAGGAAAGTGATTATTATGATACGGAATCAAAGTTATCCCATGGAGGCGAATATGATGCATCTGATCCACAATCAATTTTACCAATTAATTTCGATTCCAATTACGATAATAAATAAGATAGCAACAAATGCAGTCGATCAATCTCCAGTACACAGAAAAAAAAATTTAAACTCAACATGATGCAATTTTGATTGGAAATCATATTAAATGTATTAGAAACAGTTTGTTGTTTAAGTGTGTTGGTGTTTATTTGCTTTGTACACACCCTGCAGGAGAATGTGTAGTTGACTAGAAAAATATTTAATTTATAGTTAACTTTTCTTAGACTGACTAAAAGCTAACTGCAATGTCATCCAGTGCCTATGTTCTGTAACTTTGGTGAGACGAAAAGTTTGTTATCATTCTGTGAAACACAGGATGAGTAACAAAGAACGTAGTTCCCTGCTCATGTTTCTTGTAATCTTATTTCAGGTTTTATATGAAACAGCCTGTGGAAAACAGGGCAACCATTATAATTTTTTGATAATATTCTCGACGTGAAAACTTCTCGCCAGTTACAGAACATAGGTACAGAACAAATCCAAAATTAATTCTTAAGTTTAGTAATTATTATTTAAGATGGTACCTTAGCTGGGTAGAAGCGCGTTGAGTACGCAAAGTGTGATGGTACATGTTCGAACCCCCCAAAAAAATATTTGTTTTTAATTTACTGACTACCAGGTGATTTAAAAAAAATCAACTTTAAGTTAGTTGAAAAGTAATGCAGAGTGAGGCAATTGACTACCGCCCAGGACATCGCAATGTTAAAATAGTCAGTTGATTACATTGAAAAGTAAGCCAAGTGTCAGTCAGTACTAGCTGCGAAATAGTTAGCTTAAAGTTACTTTAAAGTTAACGGTATTTCAGACAGGGCAGCTACAATGCACTGTTGTTATCTATTTCCATGTTCGTGTTTTGCAAATAGCCGACACGAAAAATTCCTCCTGCTGATGATCAATATTAGTTTTAAACGAAAAATTATTTATCTAACCTTAAATATTTTTGATTTAATATCATTTTAAATTAACATGATTTACTTTAGTTAATTTTAATTATTATTGTTGGGACTTCATTTGTTTCTATATTTATGATTTGATCAGGCTAAAGTTCTTTAATTTCACAAAAATTTTGTATTAAATCACCAACTAAATCATGTTGAATTAAACTGAAATTTATGTTGGTATTTATTTAGTGTGTATCTTAAGTATATTTGAGGCTGTTAAGGCTGCAGCGATTAGAGCTTTGAACAGCATGCTATGAGGTCGAATTTGAATCTTGGCTGAGGCAATCAACTACAACACACATTTTCCGGATAACTTCACGTAATTAAAATCCTTACAAAAATATAAATGTGAAAAAAACGAGTTTTTATCAAAAATTTCAGCTGTCAAAAGTGCTGAGATCAAAACTTCGACAGGTTTCTTGTTTGCTACAATACCTTTCACTACAAACTGCTATGGATTTCATATTGTCATCGCGAGGGAGGAGGGTGCTATTTCATTTCTTCGATTCAACAAGATTCTTCGCGTTAGTTCAATATCAAATTCACGTTGTTTCAACCTAAAATAGCTTTGATTCAACATGATTGTTCGTATTACTTCACTATCAATTTGCTTTTTCATTTATGTAACTGTACTGGATGATTGAATCAAAATGAAAAATAATTATTTCAAAAGCAAAAAAACTTTCTTTGGAGGTTATTGTAACAATTGCAATTCGGTGATTAGGAATCGTAAAATAGGGCTTCTTGCAATGATAAGTCTATGTAAAAATCATTAGTGATGACCCAAATTTGCACTACTTGCGGATCGCAAATTTTAAATTTTTTTAAAGAATGTTTTTAAATTGCACAAATTATTCCATTTGTGTATTTAAGGGTGAAATTTTAGATTTTTTTATGAAAATTTATAAATCAAAAATTTGCATTTATCAGTTGAAATGAAAAATTTTTTAATTAAAAATAATTTAAAATTTTTTCTTCATCGATAGATTTGTAAAATTATTGCCTGTTTAGAGCAAACAAGCAAAAGTTTTTTATGCTGAGTATAATATAAATAAATATTTTTAGTTTTGCTGTAAACATTCAGTAAATTTTAAAGGACTTTAAGTACAACAAAATATGTATTTTTACATTTCCAAATAGATTACGTGCCATATTTTAAACAATTTAAAACTACAATTAAATAAAATAAGGACGGCATTAAATGATGTTTCTCATTCGCTTTCTTTTCTTTTTTTTTCTAATAAAAAAAAAAACAATGATCAGTAAAATGTCGTAAAGCAAAGTTAAACATTGTTACAACACAAATGATTAGACGACCACGACAACGTTGATGCTGACAATGAGTATCCATCCAGTTGTACAATGTTTATTTCAAATGCTCAAATGATAACTTGCAACAAAAAATACTAGACATATTAACGAAAAAAGCTAAATTTTCAACTATGAGCAGTATGTTGCTGCCACTTACATATTTAGACATACACATGTACATTCATACATTTCTGTGGCAATAAGGAAAAAGTGCTTAAGTCATATATGACTGTTTTGCAGGAGAGCCCTTTTAAGCTTTCAAGTCGATTTTCAGAAATTTATTTATTTTACAGTTAAATTGGGAAATTCCCTGTTAACCTTGATTTTTTTAAGCAAACATTGTTCTACACACTTTAAGTGATACATTTGAGTTGAAATATACGAAAGTATAACTTAAATTAAGCTGTTGTTCCAAATGAGATTAGAAGTCTAAAAATGATAAGTCGAGAGTCAAAGCGCTATAACTTCCTGAAAAATCTCACAAATTAATTGAAATTTTGACCAGGGGTACTCTTGAATATGCAGATTACGGAAGTACCACTAACTCAAAATCAGCTTATCTCGACTTAAGCACTTTTTCTTTTTTTTGCCACAGATTTATATAAAGTTCATATGCTCGCTCATGCCTCTTTTTGTTAGAAAACAAAAAAATATCTTTTCTCAAATTGAATGTGTTTATATTGATTGATATGATGATGATGCTGATGACGGTGGTGTAGTGTTGTTGTTGATGTTTTCAGTATGTACATAGTTGTGTAACGTTCGATGATCACTGATGATGCCACAATGATGTACATACATACGCTATTCATCTAAAAAGAACACTAAGATGGCTCGTGTGTCTGGGCGCAGCAATTGTCATCAGTTTTGAGACAACCAACTATCCATCCATCCATCCATCTATCCATCCATCTAAATCAAATCAAGAAATCTATTGATTTTAAACAGAGTATTTAAAGAACTTATTCCTTGATTAAATGATAAGGAGGAAAACAAAACGTAAAATCCAATGCAACACCAAAAAAAAATTTTGTAACAATTATGAAACATAATACTTTTTAACAAAAACAAAATAACAACTGATTCTGGTAGAGGAAACCCAAATTTTTTGAAACAGCCTTGCACTTAAGGTACAGAATGTGTCAAGTAATTTTGTGTAAATACTTATGGAGAAATTTGTATGCAAAACTTTAACCCTTTAACTCTTTGGATGGGTCAACTTTGTCCCTTAAAGAAAAAGAAGCAAAAAAAATAAAAAATTCCGGTAAACGGTGATATTGCGGTTTAAAAGGTTTTACAAAAAAATTCGACTTAAATTTATACTTAAAGTTCCTGAAGACGTACCATGTCGTGGGCAGTTTTATGTCAAATCCTACAGAGAACATTTCTTATATCTTTCGTGAAAACGGGTCAAAGAACTGCCCTTAAATATTCTACAATCACAATTAAAGTCTGCTATAAGCTGAAAATTCAGCTTCAGTTGACAGGTTATTTTATTTGTTTTAAGACAGTGTATCAGTTTAATTTTGCAAACTCTTGGGTTCATGTAAATAAAGGTCAAACGAAACAAAGCTTTTTAATATCAATAGCTCAAGAGTGCTGCTGCGAATGGCGCCGAATCGATAATTCACGGTCATCAATAACACTGGCGGCTACAGCTGCAATATTTTCCTCCGTCCGCACTCTGCGTATGCGTGTTGGTGGTTCAATGTTCAATAATAATTAAATTTCAGTATGAAATTTGGTCACAAGATTCCGAATAGCCGCCTCAGAAGGTCGCCCAAACTGACTATAAAATGCGAGAAGTGTACAATGCACACTTTCTTAACCGAGCATTAGTTTTTATAATAAAATTTAATAATCTGCAAGCGTAGTTCATTTGTGAAGATGTTTAACAGTAACATGATACACGAAAACAGCTGAGACAAGATACACTAATATAGGTACCCGCGCATCTACAACAAATGTACAATAAATAAAACAACAGGGCCTTTTATTGCTGTTTTGTGATGTCAACTGTCAAGAGAAACCAACCAACAAACTTGCGTTTTCTCTTGTCTTTGTAAGGCTTGTTTGTACAAAGTGGACCAAAAGAAGTCATCCGATGTTGTTTGGCTCTCATTTTTTTTCTATGTAAATGAAAAACTTAGATTCTGTTTTTTGATTATGTTTATTTGAACTTTTAGAATTTTATTGGTCAAGTCGAAAATATGATATCGGCCAAAAGGGCGCTGTCACAATTGATTGCTCTTTTTAGGGCATTTTTCATCACTTCGGCGAGAACTTCGGGCGACAGATTCTCGTACTCGTGTCGAATATTGTCCTTGAGGGTTTCCAGGGTCTCGGGCTTGTTCACGTAAACACGGGACTTCAAAAACCCCACAAAAAAGTGTGGAACGGTTAAATCGGGCGGTCTTGCGGGCCAGTGTAAATCGCCAAAACAAGAAATGAGGCGATCTGGGAACGCCACGACACTATTATTCCGCGTTCTTGGGGAGTGTATCGCTCCATGGCTTGTTCACTTGTATTCTACATCTGTCTAGTTCACAAATGTCAAAACAGATTTGACATTGGCCCACCTGGTATTAGTACAGCTTTACTAGGCACTATGCGCGTGTATTGGTAAAACGTAAACAACATTTGGCAGATCACATCACGAAACAAACTCTATCAGCTGGCGCTTCGAGGTTACCTGTATTATTGTATCATGAGCTGAGTTGCCACAAGAATTTCGTAATCGGAAAGACGAAAAAACTTTACCACGTGTATTTCGCTTGTTTCTGAGCACCAAAAGAAGGATCAGCTGGATTACATGACAATTACGTAATTAATGTTTATAGTGAATTAAATTTGGGTGCGTTAAGATTTCTTTTCACTATATTTATGCCCCTCCCCTCATTAAAAAAAAAACATATAAATATTTAGAAAGGGGATTTGCTTATCTGTCATCTTTTCAGACTTCAAATATCTGGCTTAAAGTGAGTGTTTGCACAACGTTTTACTAGATATTTAACTTTTGACTATTTATGGTCAATTGCTGTTTAGTATTGGAAATTTTTCTTTTTTCTTTTGCCTTGTGAGCATTGGCTGAGTATTGTGTTTCTTGGCTGTTTTGCTTTTTTTTCTCATTCGTTTAAATATTGTGATTTTGGTTTTTGTGAGTTGGTGTGTTATGCGACTAATTGGATATGAAGGACCTTAAATAACCGATCACTGTTCTACATAATTAGCTTTATAAACGAACGGCATGCAGTTATGGTGTAAAACATACCAAAAGATGTCAGTCAGTCAACCAGTCAGTCAACCAGTCAGTAAAAAAAAGAAGCAAGGCTGGCCAGGAAAAATCAGTTACATGTAGCCAGTCAACCAACCAACCGATAAGTTGACCAGGCAGACCAGTCTAAGGCAGCCAGTCAGCCAACAACAATTCAGCCACTCACTCCACTTAGACGAGTACATGATTCGTTGTTATCTATAGAATTAACAGACAGAAGCTAGCAGCAGCAAAGCAACCTTATTAAATACATTTACAAAGAAAATCTTAAAAAAAAAGTATATTTAAGTGAAGTTAAGAAAGAAGAGTGATGTTCTCTTCTCTTTTTTTATATTTTATTGGGTTTTAAAATATTTTTTTGTTTAAACAAAAAATGTTGTAAATCATCGCAGCAACAAAATTCCTCGATAATTGGCAAAAATATACTCGTACTTATAAATTTACTATGATTAGTTTAGATCTTAAAAAAAAGGCAAATTTTAATAGTTTCTTACATACGAGTGTATTTTCAAATCCTTAAAAGGATGCGGTATTATTTATAGATTTCTTCACAATTATTATTTGCTGTCAAAATATCAAGAGCACAAAAACAAATTTATTAAGGCAAAAATTTCACACCTTTTTGGCAAATTTGTCAATTGAGTTGATTTTTGAATTTTTAGTTTGCAGCGGCAAACTGCAAATGCAAGAAAATTTAAAACTCAACTTGAACTTGGAAAAATAAAGTATTTAACATGTACAACTCGTATGTTTAACGAGATACGTGATAGACATATTCAACCGCCGGCACTGCCACCACCACCACCACCACCAACATCCAAACCAATCAACCATCCAACCAACCATCCTAAACATCCATCCACCAAACTCATCCATACAATCAATACCGTACTCGTACTAACAATTCATTCATTCATTCCTACATTCATTGTTATTGATTTTTTCTTGGCTAAAGT
Source organism: Nowickia ferox (assembly GCA_936439885.1). NCBI lineage: Eukaryota > Metazoa > Arthropoda > Insecta > Diptera > Tachinidae > Nowickia > Nowickia ferox. Next base: position 111,526,728 of record OW387024.1, on the reverse strand, counting down.
TATATTTTTTTGTTTTTATTTTGGCTTAAAACCAAAAACTAAAATCCAAAAACACAATTGCGAGTTGTGCACAAAACCTGTCCAAGTCCAAGAAAACACATTCGTTCCACTGCCACTGTTTTGACAAACTGTAGATGACAACTGTGTTGGGTCGTTGGTTGCTTTTAAAATCGTTCAATCGAGAAAAGTATAATGAAAAAAGTAAAAAGCTAAACTTGCGTGTGAAAATATCCATTTCAAAAGATACGTGATATTTTCAATTTCAATGATTTGAGTTTATTAATCTTACATTTCATTTGTGTTGTTAACATTTTAATTTATGCAGACTTCTTTTGTTATTTAAAAACACAATTCAAAAACTCAATTTCAATTAAAATTGTAATCAGCTGATAAGGAAATTTTTAAGGATAAGACATAAGCAAAGATTTGAAGTTTTACTTACATTGTTTAGTGACAGTTTCTCTATAATATTTTTTTTAAAACGTTTGTATGCATCATCCGATCTTATAAGATCAATTTGATCCTTGGGACTAGCACAGATGAGTTTTTTTTTATTTCATTCATTTTTATTCAATTCTTATTAGAATAAGTTCCGCAAAGCTTAAAAGCTTGTCTGCAGAACTGAGTAGAAGGCGCTAGACAAAAACATTATCATTAGTCCTAGTTTACACTATGCATGTCTTATTGTTAAGCTGATTAGTTTGTTAGGAGAGAGAGACGAAGGGAAAAGAAACGTTTCTGTTCCCCTCGTCTCTCTCTCCATCAAACTAATCAGCTTAGCAATAAGACTTGCTTAGTGTAAACTAGGACTTAACTTTCTTTTAATTACCGCTGTTGTTTGACATAGTATCTTAATTAATATTTTTAATGATTGAAACAATTTCTTCTTAAAAAAAATATAAATTTGATTTCTTCAGTCAACTTCTTAAATAATATTCAATTAAAATATTAATTGGTTCAATCATTGATCATTGAGTTATAATTTCTGTTGAAGTGAAGCGATTAGAAAGTATCATTAGGTTTCTTTCAATTGCCGCTGTTGTTTTATATAGTACCTTAATTTAATTAATATTTTTAATGAATGAAATATAATCTTCTAAAAAAAGATATAAATTTGATTTCTTCAGACAACTAATTAAGTAATATTCAATTAAAATATTAATTGGTTCAATCATTGAATTGTAATTTCTGTTGAATCGTTTTGCTCTGTTAAGTTTAGATATTTAGTAATTTTCATTTATATTTGAGATTGTTTACTACATGACAGCACACTGTTCTTATGAAAAAATAAATAAAAATGGCTGTCTATGTGACAGCACACTGTTATTATATTAAATTTGGCTAGCTATATGGGAGCTTAGTTTTCTTATGGAAAAGATGGCTGACTGTATGACAACATACCGTTCTTATATAAAAATGCTTGACTATGCGGTACCAGACTGTTTTTTTTCAGAAATGATGGTTATGCGTGTGACAGCATGCTGTTCTTATAGAAAAGATACTTCACAGTGTGACTTGCCAATGTTATTATAGAAAAAATTAGCGAGTATGTCATAGCAACCTGTTATTATAGAAAGTATGATTGACTATGTGACATCACACTATTCTTATAGTAGAGATGGCTAACTATGTGACAGCACACTGTGCTTATAGGAAAAATGGCTGACAGACGTTCGTTAATACCGATGGCTGACTATATGATGGCTGTCAATGTGATCATTGACTGAGTGAAAAATACACTCTTATTATACAGAAAAGGTGGCAAAGTTTGTGCCAGCCCACTGTTCTTATAGAAAAGATGCTCGCTCTCATAGAATAGGTGGCTCACTGTGCGACAGCACGCTGTTCGTACAGAAAATATTTCATGAAAATATGTAACTGCATATTATTCTCAAAGAAAAGATGCGCCAGCACACTGTTCTTACAGAAATATGGCCGACTATGTTAAAGCCATTGCTATCATAGAAAAAAGTATTAGGTTAGTTGTGTGGCATTGCTTTCCATATAAAAAACATAATGTAAACGGCGTTGCATACATTTCGAAAATGACAAGACAAGAAATGCCAGATATTTACTCCGCACAATGCTTAAGATATGTATAGGGTGTTTTTTATTGAGGTATAGAACTTTAAGTTGGCATCACTTTTTTAACTGGCGGCCATTTTGTCAGCTGTCAAGTGATTAATATTTAGTTTGGTTTGCCATTTCATCATGAACAGGTTGACAAAAGAACAACGCTTGCAAATCGTGCAAATTTATTTCGAAAATAATGGTTCAGTTCGCGAAGTTTACCGCAAGCTCCGTCCATTTTATGGTCGACATAATCGTCCATCAGAGCAATTAATTCGGTTAACCGGTCAATTGGCCACCAAGATCGTGTGATTTGACACCGTTGGATTATTTTCTTTGGGAATATGTGAAGTCGCTCGTCTACGCCAACAAACCAGAAACGTTAGGGGACTTGGAAGCCAACATTCGTGGCGTTATTGCCAACATACGGCCCCATATGCTCGAAAAAGTGGTTGAAAATTGGACCTGTAGAATTGGCTTTATTCGAGCCAGCCGCGGCGGCCACATGCCCGAAATCATATTTAAGCGTTAATGGCATAAAATTATCCTTCCAATAAAGCCAAATTGATGGACATTAAAACGATTTTCTTGTGTTTTATTTCAATTCGAAGTTCTATACCTCTAAAAAAAACACCCTGAAACTAAGGAAAACTTTAAAAAGGCAAAAAAAATAAAAGAATTTTTTTTCGAAACTGCCTTGCAATAATACTTATATTCGAAGGTGTGGGTGGGGGTGCACTTTTTTATTTCGCCTGTAAGGTGGTATGCTCTAATGCACATGTGGATATGTGTATCTATGTGTCGCTTCCGTCGTAATTGTGTTTTTACTCTAAACAGCCACAAACCGTAGCTAAATCACTCACTTTCTTCCAACCAATAACTGGCAAATAATAATAGTAAAAAAAACGCAATCATTTGTATTCCTTGTAATGATTATAATCAAAACATATTTACTAAACATATTATGCAAATAATTTTCTTTGATTGGCTGTCAATTTTGGCAAATGCTCTTCTTTATATTTTGCACAACTTAACGAAACTTCCACCAGCAGTTGAGCTGCAAAAAAAAACCTTTTTTTTTATGAATTATAGACGATTTTTTCTGATTTCGATAAATACAAGAAAACCGCACAACACACAAACACACACACATGCATGCACACACCCACACACAAGCAGCAAATCCTTTGAGTAAACAGCAGCATTAGAAACGCGGCAATATGCCAAGATATTTTTATTTATGAACCCAGAAAAAGTTTGTTTCGTCGCAGTTACCCTTTTTTTTGTTGGCATAATCTCTTGCTTTGCTTAAAGTACATATTTTTTTATTATTTATTCCATACCTTTATTATGGATTCATAAGGGCAACCACAATAAACTAATAAGCAAAAAAAACAAAAACCACTTGGTGTTTGTAGACGTAAAAAAGAAATTCGCCAACATTGAAAACGAAATAAAATGACTTACAATTTACGGGATTTGTTCTGTCAAGTGTTACAATTTTGTTTATTGCCCCCGCTAAAGGCTTGTGCCGTATGCTTTGTACTATGGAAAGCAAGTATATGCGGCATTAGTTGCAAGTTTTAGTGGCAGCAAGTGTTTTGTGGTTAATGGATTTTCAATATTATTTTTTTAGGGTGCGAATAATCCGTATTAAGTATTTATTGCTTTATTTCTTCTTTTTTTTTTTGTAAATTTTCTTTTGATGTTATTTTTTGTTGTTTTTTTTTGTATTTTGCTTGAGATAACGATTATTTGTGTGTGTGTTTTTATTTATTTTTTTAATGAAAACAATTGTGCTGATTTTTGAGTGTAATAATCTTTTTTAAGCCCATTAATTGTGAATATATTAATTCAATGCATCTAATGGTAATAAATAAAATATATTCAACGTTATGGTGGCTCAAAGTTATTTGAAATTAACTATATAATTTCTTATTTTTTGGTTAACAAGTGTCAAACTGTATGTGACGAATTTAAAAATTTTTTTTGTTGTTGGTTAAGCAACGAAATGCATCTAGATGCGCAACAGACACATTTTTTTAATTAAAAATCAATTATTTTGTAACGTAAGAGTACAAGGTGGGCCAAAAGAAATCACCCTATTGGCAGATGCTCTTATTTTTACAAATGGCGGCCAATGATAAATCTGTTTTGACATTTGTGAATTAGATGTAGAATACAAGTGCAGAAGCCATGAAGCGATTTTTGAAGTCCCGTGTTTACGTGAACAAGCCCGAGACCCTGGAAGCCCTCAAGGACAACATTCGACACGAGTGCGAGAATCTGTCGCCCGAAGTGATGAAAAATTCCACAAAACGAGCCCGTATAGCAATCAATTGTGATGACGCCCATTTGACCGATATCGTCTTCTCGACTTGACCAATAAAATTCTAAATTTTAAAATGAACATAATCAAAAAACAGAATTGAGTTTTTTCATTTAAAAAAAAATGACAGCCAAACAACAAACAACGGATGACTTCTTTTGGCCCACCTCTTATTAATATTGACTATAGCATATGTATATAACCAAATAAAATAAGAAAGTGGAAGTTGTTCTTAAGTAACCACATATTCATTGCTTCCCAAATATACCTACTCGTATTAGTACAACTTGGCACACACGGACTGGAAAAAGCAAGAGCTTTTGCTGCTTCGACTGTGACTGTTTGGTATGTACTTACAAAAGCATACAGACTGTTTATGCTTTTACTTGCGATATTAACCAAAAGCAACAGCAAATCAAATTCAAACTTTTGAAATCGTAGACTGTTGAAAGTACTGCGCAATTGTTCATAAATCGTTTGCTGCTTCTGCTTCGACTGCGGCTGTTGTTGATTTTCACAAGCAGAAGCAAAAGCACTGGTTGATTTTAAACAGTTGGAAAAAGCCAAAGCAGCGAAAAGTAAAAATTTTACGACTTTTGCTACTTCGACTTAAGTTTTTTAAACACTGGTGTATCATATTACTTTAGCAGGGTGACTTCACGGGTCGCAAAACGGTGCCAAAACAAGTTCGATAACTGCGGTGATTCTTCTATAATGTACTTAATTCATTGAGCTATAACTGCCTGAAAAATCGCACAAAACTATTCTGATTTGGCCCAGGGGTAGTTTTGAATATGAAGATAACAGGGGTGTCGCTAACTCAAAATTAGCTTATCTCGACTTATGCGCTTTTTCTTTTACTCACCTAATATTTTAATTTCATTAATTTTAATTAATGCTACTGCAAAGAAAATACTTTTCAACACCTTTTTAACACACATTTTGCATTTATTTCTTCAAACAAACTTTTCTTTGGCGATGATTTGTTTGAATTATGTAAAAAAAAATAAAAAAATAAACACTGAAAATATGAAAATAAGACTTATATGTATCTTGGGACGAATTTGTAACAAGTATAATTTACAAACAAACAAACAAATAATTTACAAAAATACAAAACAACTTTTTCATTTGCTTCACTTGATTTTTTATTTTTTTTTCATATAGAGAAGAAATGACACTCTCGTTTTAATAAAGTTATTCAAAGTGCTAAAGAAATAAAGTATAAAGTTACGCTGAGAAATATTTTTAAAAATCGTAATAAAAATTATGACATTTTTACTTTAGAAATAAGCAAAGAGACACACACACTTTCTATTGCAATAAGGATGTAGCACAAGGAGTCCGTGTTGCTTTAAATGCTTTTGATGGTAGTTAATTAATCATTTTTACCCAGACGAAAATATTTGTTAAGAAAAGAAAAAAAAATGGAAAAGAAAGTAACAAATGTCTCTTGAGATAATGTCAGCGTAAATGGTTTTGGCAATTTTGTGTAATTTCTTGTGAATTATTAACTTTTATTTGTATTTACAACTTGGAAGTTTTAAGTATTCATGTTGATCTGCTGCTACACCTTCGACTTCATTCATTGTTGGCTGCAGGGAACGTGTTTGTAAATGGATATGAAAGTATGTAAATATGAAAATATGATGTAATCATAACCGTGTAAAAGTCGATATGCATGTCTATGCTTTAAAGGGTGTAGAAAGGTTAAGTGTTATTTGAGAAGGAGACAATGTGAAATAAGCATAAGCAAAGAACCTGCAAGTGGCTGCAAATGGTGGAGTATTAAAATTGTGTGTTGCCTTGCAAGCTTATCGGCTATAAATTGAATACCAGGATATTTTAGGGATCTTAGGAAGTAAGTACAAGGTGGGCCAAAAGAAATCACCCTATTGGAAGATGCTCTTATTTTTGCAAATGGCGGCCAATTTCACATCTGTTTTGACATTTGTGAACTAGACAGATGTAGAATACAAGTGAACAAGCCAAGGAGCGATACACTACCCAAGAACGCGGAATAATCGTGTCTATTTTTTCCGGGTCGCCTCGTCTCTCGTTTTGGCGATTTACACGATAAACCGTTCCAGACTTTTTTTGTAGGGTTTTTAGAAGTTCCGTGTTTACGAGAACTAGCCCGAGACCCTGGAAGCCCTCAAGCACAACATTCGACACCAGTGCGAGAATCTGTCGCCCGAAGTTCTCGCCGAAGAGATGAAAAATGCCATAAAACGAGCAATCAATTGTGATGGCGCCCATCTGGCAGATATCATCATCCCGATTTGACCAATAACATTCTAAAGGTTCAAATAAACATAATCAAAAAACAGAATCGAAGAAAGTTTGTCTTAATTAGAACAAAAATAAGCAAATTAGCTCACATGTGCATAATTAGTAAAGAACAAACGACAATGGCAAGACTGTTGTAAATTTAAAGATGGTAAAAATTGAGCTTTCATTACCAAAAAAAAAGCTTTCAGCAAATTGTAATACGATGAATCAAAACAATTCACATATTCCATTTGCAATAAAAGTTGCGTATATAAAGCAGAAATCTATATCAACTGACACCACACACAGTGGACAAAACACAATCAACGCTGATGATGAAGGTGTAGTGGCCGATTGTTCTATTCTACTACATGTTTGTCAGAATATTTACAACTAACTTTGGTGTTTTTTGTTCATTAATAATTATCACATATAATTTGGCTTACAAAGCGATACGAACTTTATTTAGCCTGATCAAATCATAAATATACGGCCATGTCACAGAGTTCAATTCCATTTGCAAACGGAATTGAATCCACCTTAAGATGTCGCGCCCTAGCAGGAGTATAACCCAGCATACCAGCGCCCCCAACAGTCTGGACACGCTTGACAAATTCCCGTATTTTAGTTGTCTTTTTTAGACACCATCTTCTACAAAAATGGGGTGGATTGAATTCCGTTTCCGAACGGAATTGAACTCTGTGACATGGCCGATAGAAACAAATGAAATAGAAATACATAATTTTTGTAAAAAAAATTAAAATTGTTGGTTTTATTACAATTTACGCTAAAAAATTGGTGACCCCGCGTTTATATATACAAGAGGGATGCCACCGTCGGAACAACCGCGAACATCAGGAAGCTATTCTTCTGCAGCATCGAACGGTTCTCAAATGGAGATTTCAAGAGTTAACAGCAAAACCATTTTGGTGTTCCGAACAAATGCTTTGGTTTAAGCAAATGAAGTCACCCAAGATTCAACGAAATTCCACACCATGGTGGCATCAATTGAGAGTTATATTCTCGAAAAAGTGCATGACGTCATTATAAGCCAGCCCACCAGAAACAAACATGTACGGCACTTTGAAAGAAAAACTAATATGCTCATTTTCTGACTCTGAAGAGAAACGCCTGAAGAAGCTTTTAACGGAAGTCGACCTGTTAGACAGAAAATCTTCAGAATTATTGGGTCAAATGCGTTCTTTAGCTCAAGGCAAATTATCTATCTGATGATATGTTGAAACAACTATGGATGCAACGACTGGCATCTCAAACGAAAGCTATTTTGTCCGTTAGCGAGGATCGCTTAGATAAACTTGCCACAATGGCAGACAAAATCTGTGGTTGTTCTCATACAGAAATTCAAGTGGTTTCTTCAACATCAGAAAACCGTACACTAACAGCTGCATCAATAAATTTTTGTTTACACCAGATTAAAATGAAATAAAAACACATTTTTCGAGACATGTCTATGTTGCAATATTTTACACATTTTAGAGTAAAACCCTTTATTTCTATACCGGTGATATTAATGTAATCTCAGATGTCCCAGGAAATAAAAGCTGTAGACATTCACTTACACATTTATTAGAGAAATATACAAAATATATTGAAAACAGAACTAGATTCGTACCTGCTATTTCGACCTGCTGCGCAGCATTTCTCAAAATACCAGCAAATCAAATAAAAAACAAACAAACAAAAAAAAAACGTCCTGCTGTAATTGAGGTGTACGTACGCCTGTTTATTCCTTTGCAATTCATCCTCCCCAACAGTCTTAAATCATTCTTCAATATGACTTTCTGTCTGCTTTGTTGCTCTTTGTACCCATTTCCCTTTATGATAATAAATTTATGAAAAAAAAGTGCTCCAAAAATGTACAACAAGAATTATGAGTTGTTTGTAGTGAAAAAAAAAGAATTTAAAAAATGTTTTATTGTTGTTAGGCGTGTGATATATAATCAAAATAAAAAAGTATTATGGAAATAAGATTGCTTTTTATTGTTACATTTTTTAACAAAAAAATTAATGAGAGGATTGGAAAAATTACATCTTATCTTTTGGGTATAAGAAGCGATATCATATGAGTAAGTTACTTTAAAAGGTGTTTGGAGTTTTCAAAAAAGCAATACATTTTAAATTGCACACTTAAAATTCGTGATGGAAAATTACATGAACATTATATGGTCCTGCTGTGGCATACACTCTTCTTTAGAATTAAATACACATCCGATGATTTCGCTTAAAACTACAAGTTTTTTCTACAAATCTAAATGAAACCTCTTTTTGGTAGTACTTTTGCGTAAAGTATATTTTATAAAAATGTTAGAAAAAGTACTTCTTGCAAAAAGGAATTCTTACAAAAAATTTCTTTTGCAAAAGTAGTTTTAACAAAAAGTACCTCTTCAAAAGTACGAGTACAAAGTACTTTCTATATATAGTACTTTTACAAAGAGTACATTACGTCTCACAAAAAGTGTCTTTTACAAACTTTGTTGTGCCAAACGTACACGAAAATACTTCTTACAAAAAGTTTCTTTCGCAAAAGTAATTTCTACAAAAAGGACTTTTAACAAAAAGTATCTGCTACAAAAGCTACCTTTTACAAAAAAAATCTTTTACAAAACGTATCCTTTGCTAGATGTTACTTTTACAAAAAGTAATTCTTCGGAAAAAAAATATATAAAAGTACATTTTACAAAAAACAATACTTAGATAAGTATTTTTCACACAAAGCTCCTACGACAAAAATTACCTTTCTCCACAAGATATCTTTAACAAAAGGTACTTTTAACAAAAAGTATTTTTAACAAAAGGTACTTTTAAGAAAAAGTACTTTTAACAAAAAGTACTTTTAACAAAAAGTACCTTAAGAGTACTTTTCCAGAAATTACGTTTTACAAAGAGTACTCTAAACAAAATGTATGTTTTACAAGAAATAAATTTCTAAAAAAAGAACCTTTGCAAAAAGAACTTTAACAGAAAGTACCTTTACAAAGGTACGTTTTACAAAAGTAAAATTTATATTTTACTAGGAATAATTTTCTAAAAAAGGTACCTTTTGCAAAACGTACTTTTAACAAAGAAAACTTTAACAAAAAATAATCTTTAATTATGCGTATATTTCAACAAAAGTACCTTTGACAAAAAGTACCTTTAACAAAAAGTATCTTTGGCAAAATATAAAAAAGTACCTTTTATAAATAGTACCTTTAACTAAAAGGACATGCCTTTGGCAAAAAGTACTTGTATCATCATCATCAGCAAAAATAACCTTTGCAAAAAATTCCGTTTTATAAATCGTACATTCTCCAAATCGTACATTACTCCTGCAAAAATGCAGGAGTAAAATAAGTACTTTTTACAAAGATTAAATTTACAAAAAGTACCTTTTAAAAAAAGTACTCTTTTAACAAAAAGTAACTTCAATAAAAAATACCCTATTATAAATTATACATTTTACTAAAAGTTTCTATCACCAAACGTACCTTTAACAAAAAGTACTTTCTACAAAGATTACATTTGAAAAAGTACCGTTTACAAAAGTATCTTCTACAAAATGTAGTACATTTTACGTGAAGAATTTTTTACAAAAATACTTTTAACAAAATTTATATTTTCCAAGAAATACTTTTCTAAAAAAAGTACATTTTACAAAAAAGTACTATTTTAACAATAAGTAACTTCAGCAAGAAATTCCTATAGTATAAATTGTACATTTTACCAAAAGTACCTTTAACAAAAAGTACCTGTGAAAAGAAGTACTTTTGGAAAAAAGTACCTTTTGTTTTACAAAGATGATTTACATTAAAAAAAAAATTTGTTTTGTAAATAGTACTTTTAACAAAAAGCGTATATATATTTTTTCCAAAAAGTACCTCTCATGTAAAGAGCCTTTTTGCAAAAAGTACCGATTTCGAAAAGCACCTTTTACAAAAAAATATCTTTTACAAAAAGTGCCTTTTATGAATCGTACATTGTACAAAAAAAAACTTTTAGCATAAAGTACTATTTGCAAAAATGTTAGTCAAAAAAGTACGTTTAACAAAAAGTACCCAATTCTGTAATATAAGACTTGCTCTTGTTGTATTGTATTGATCAAATAAATAAATAAGTAAATAAATAAATAATAAATAAATAAATAAATAAAGTACCTTTGGCAAAAAGTACCTTTGGCAAAAAGTACCTTTAGCAAAAAGTACATTTGGCAAAAAGTACATTTGGCAAAAATGACCTTTGGCAAAAAGTACCGATCTCGAAAATCGTATTTTACAAAAAGTACATTTTACCAAAAATACTTTGAAAAAAGTAAAATGCATATTATAACTTTTTCAAAGTAACCTTTTCTTATGTAAAAATTACCTTCCATTAGAAAAAAAGTTATTTTTAACCCCCGCCCAAAAAAAGGGGTGTTATAAGTTTGTAGTGTGTGTCTGTGTATCTGTGTGTCTGTCCGTGTCCACGTACAGGCCAAACGGCTAGACGGATTTTGATTTAGTTTTTTTCTGTTTGAAGTATGACTTGATCGAGAGGGTTCTTAGTTAGGTTTTAAGAAAATCGGTCCAGCCGTTTATAAGATATCACATCTTTTCTAAATATGTCGGGGGTTTTTTAAATTTTTAATATTTTTTTTATTTTATTATAAAGTAAATGTTGCAATAGTTAGGGAAACCCCTTTTGCATCAAAATAATATACACCCCTATTCCATTTATCGACATCGACGTCATTTTAACACAATAGCAAAAACTTGGAGCTTCTGTACTCGTTGTCGAAAACAACTGACTCTTTCTTGTTGGCAGGTTTATGCTATTTTCTAGAGCTTACGGAACGGAAATAGATTATCAGCACAAAATAGCACAAAATTACTCTCGAGAGCGTGTAAACAAGCCCCAACTTTTTGGAGTATTGTGTTAGAGTAACGCCGTTTTCCATAACTGGAATAAAATAATAATAATTTCATATTATGCACCTTAAGAATGTTAAATGGTTTAAAAGAAGCTTGGCCTTATGGAGAGCAAACACATCCTCCCTTTTCGCCCAAAAAAATAAATTTGCATTTAAATAACTTCAACAAAGACTGCTGCGGTCAAAGTCATAACAGGACTTAACATCTAATAAAATATTTATAAAACTCAAACCGAAGAGGTTATAAAATAAAAACAAAATACGAGTATTTATGAAATGAAAAGCATTTAAAGTTTAACCTGCCACAAGTACAAGAACCAAGATAAGAAAGAACTCAAATGCATAAAGTACTCTTAAGGATGTGCTGGGATAAAAGTAATTGCGGTTAAACGCAATTTAAGGTTTAACAGGACTCAAATAATAACGGGGTCAATAATAGAATGCTAGTAAAAATAAGACAAACCAACATACAATTGAACAAAGACACAAATACTCACACACACACACGCGCGCACAAGCACACAAAACTCAGCATATAATCGAATAAAGGAAGTAATAAAAGTTGCTATTGACTTAAAAACACAAGAGTATGAGAAAGTAAAAGTATTAAATAAGCAATAAAATAAACATACTAAGATAAGAAAAGAAAAATAGGTAAACACGCTTACGTATGATTCCAGTGTATTAAGAAATATTTGAAATTATTTGGTGAGTGCTAGAGATTTTTCCTTTTTCACTGTTAATTTTCTTGGCTTCGAAATAAATTTAATTTTATTTAAAAATGTTTTTTTTTATTAGTTAATATGATTTTCTGAGCAAAACAAGCAAATGTAAATTAAATTGGGTGAACAAATTTTGAAGTTTGACTTAATTTTTCTTGCCTTTGGAGAAAATTACACATTCATTTACCAAAGAAATATTTTCATTTCAAAAAATATTTTTTTATAAACTATTATTTTTTAGCCAAAATGCTAAAAATCTATTTGTTGTTGTAATGCAAAAAATTTTCAAATTTGTTGTTGGTTAAGGTCTTCTATATGCATTTCGTTGCCGCTCAGGAAAAACGTTTACAAAACCTCAATTCTTTTAGACAAACTCTCTATACATTATTGCGAATTACAAGCTTTTTTGAATTGTGTTTGAAGTCCACTGATGTGTTAATTGAGCAGCAATGAAATGCTTTTGGATGTGCTTAATCCAAAACATGTTTTTTTAAATTTTAAATATTAAATTATTTATAATTATATTTATTTACAAGTTTTCTTTAACCACAAAAATGTGTCGGTTAATACACACACGGGCTCATTTATCTTATCAGTTGGCACAATTAAAAAATTAATATTTTAAATAAATAAGCAAAATAATAAATGGCATTGACTGAATAGTTAGCCCGTTGACCACGTTGACAGTCATCAAATAACATCACGCATTTTTCTGATAAGCATTAGTGTCTCTTTGTACTAGTTGTAGTAGGGAAAGTTCAAGTTATGAAGGCATACTCACTGGTCACTGAACTATACCGACTTCAGCAGATCCTATATAATTCTAATGCAACATCAGAGCGCTTTTCTTCCTCGGTATTGTGTAGCAGAATCATCGCGCGAAGTAAAATAACCAATAAAATGGCTACTGAGCGCAGCTTTAAAAATTAATACGCCTCATTGACACCAGAGGCACTGCAACACTGCATTATTAAAATAAAAGGTGCAAAAAAGCAGAGTTGTAAAATAATGAAGCTCTTTCCTCTATCTTTTCCTTCACCACCTGCCTTCTCTAACACTATCCCTTTCCTAAAGCAGGTAACACCTAGTAATAGTAGTAGGCATTGCTGGCCTGAGTGTTACTTCTCTCAAAAAAAAAAAGCAATCTCAAAAATTTAACAAACTTACTAAACAACTTGTTCACTAACCCAATCAACACTGCACAAGGTAAAATAGCTGCATGATTGGAAAATAGTTTGGGAGTTGCTTGTTTTTGTCTTAAGGCTAACGATAATTGTATTAAAAAATTCAAAAGGTCAAAACCTTAAGGCATCAGGATAATGGTAATAAAAACAGCAGGGATGTTTACATAAAAATAAAATAACAGCGCCTTAGCAAACACTTGACAAAAAAAAAATATATATATATTCTATAGGTCAGCTTACAAAAACGAGAAGACATGGGAACGACAAGTGTAAGAATTGCAAGAGGCAAGATGAGCATGATTATGATGATGGGTTCAATAATGTTTTCTTCGCATACAAAACGTATAAAAATTTCACAACTAGGGAATACCATCGATCATAAAAATTCTCATAAAAATAAAAGCAAAAAAGAAAAATATATGCAATATTTATATTTAATAGAAAGAAAAATAAGCTCAAATGCAAGTTCAACATGATTCTCACACTTATGCAAAAAAGTATGTACTCGTATGTATGTATGCTTTCAAAAGAAACCGGCACATACAACCACACTTTCACTACACTCCACTTGCAAAGAACTCTTAGGCCAACGAAAACAACCACTTCGAAACACTTTTTATTGAACTAACCAGAAGAAAAAAAGTTGTAAATTATAAAAATGTCCGTACATTGATTGCATGTATTTGGCCTTTGGTTGTGCTCGCCCATACATACGAGTACATGGGCAAATTCATTTGGTCACTGTTGTTTACACGTAGAGCCTTGTAATGCAACGTTTTAACTCGTCATAGAGATAGAAAAAATAAAATAAAATAAAATAAAATACTAATATTACATCATCTGTGGTGATAATTTGAGCTCTTCAATTTTCTGCAAACAGAAGGCGTAAGTAGTTTTATTTCTTCTATTCTACAACTCACACGCTATTTCTTAATAAACATACAAACACATACAAGACCATTTACAGTGTGCCGCGATAATACATATACAGATAAAATTAATTTTGTTAAGAAAAATATAAGCAGTGTAACGTATTTTTCCTTCCGTCAGAAGAACACAGAGTGTAATAATAGTAATAAACTATTCTTCGGGGTATATTGTCCCCAAGAATCGCTGATGCCTTCCCCCCCCCCCCCCCAAGCTCTTTTGATTAATACAAATTGCATGTAATTATTTATTTTAATATACATTAAAAGGTACGATTGATCGCGATTTCGACTAAGATTATAATCGCAGTGCAAACCCTAAACTAAACAAAAATGTAAGATAAAAAAAATTGTTTTAGTAGATGAAAATTATATTTTGTTTAACAAGTTTAATAAATTCTACAGATTGCCAGCTGATTATTTCATAGACTTTTTTGAGTGCCTTCTTGGCTAGTAGGCAGTATATTAGTCCAGTAGTCGGTAATTTTTATCAATAAAATTTAGCGTAGAATGAGCGAAACTTGTTCCAAATTTAATCTTTTGTTTTCTGAAGGTAATTAATAGAAAATATTCATAGTGTAATCAAGCCCTAAATGGATAAAAACTGTAAATGGGAATATAAAAAAAAAATTAAAAAATTTTATGAACTCTGTGACATCAAATTGATATAGAATATAAAAATCGGATAAATTACTCATACATGCCTATTGGAAAAATTAAAAAAGTTCACAGAATTGCAAAATTCAAAAGTGGCCAAATTAAACAAGACTCTCTCTCTCTCTCTCTGACGCCAAAAATGTAGAATTTTTAAAGAAAAATAACACAAAACGAATAATTCCTCTTGGCAAACTGAATGAGAGCTTTCCCCAAATATGTGACCTGCTCCACGAAAAGGGACCTCAGCGCCGAAAAAAATTTTTTTTACTTTTTGAGTGATTCTTTCAAATGCCGCAAACCGCAAGTTTCTATGTCTTTTAGTTTTTTTACAAATCACCTGTAAAGATGAGATGAGAGATAATTAATGAAAAAATTTGATAATTTGATAAGGAATAAAACAGCTCTGGTAATTTTGAAAACAAAATTAGCAAAAACAGGTTTTTAACTGTTGGAAATAATTTTCATAGAGGCAACACTGCATAGTGAACATCGTACAAAGTACCAGAGAGTCGAAATACAGCGCCAGATGTTCAGGTTGAAGGAAGAGTTGCATAACCATGCGCAAAACACGGAAAAACGAAGCGCTTCTTAATAACTGCTTTTCGGCGCAGAGGTCCCTTTTCGTGGAGCAGGTCATATATAGATATATTTTTTGGTGGTATAACAACTTCAGCGCCCACTGTACATGCAAGCAACTAGACATCTTATCTAATAGTGTTAGACACTTTCATCAATGTTGATTCAGCTTAAAGTGTATAAAATTTTACTTCATATGCATGAGTGTGTGTGTGAGTGAATGAATCCTCTAGAGAATGGAATGTTGTTATCATTCCTGCTGCGATGGATGTATTGACGAAAGGACATCATTGTCGATGATGACTGCAATGATGATTTTGATGCTTTGGTCACTTGGATGAAATAACAACATTTATTTAAGAGAATTTACTTACATTTGTGGCAAATACTTTGACGTGTTTAGTATGTACATGTGTATGTTGTTTGCCAAAGTATAAATGTATGAATGCATGAGTGTGTGTGTGTGTAGATGTGTTTGACATTTTATGAGGTCCCTTTGGAGCTGACATTGCACGAAAAACTAATTGAATTTGAAAAGTGCTTAGTTGTGCTCGCTCGCATTATATGTATGTGTTATCGTAAAAAGTTGCTGTACGAGTATACTGTGATGTTTTATTTTGTTAAGCAATTTTTGTGCAACTAATTGAAGAAAATTGTTTAAAGAATTCTTACATATGTATATGTTTGTGTGTGTGTGTGTGTACGTCTTTCTGCAAAATACAAACATGTTTTAAGAGTTTTTCACACATACACAACTGATTAAAGTAAATTGTAAAAGAAGTTACACAATTTCACACTAGTATTTTGTTTAGTTGGAGCTTCCAAGATTTTTGTAATATGTAGAGTTTCAATATTTTTTACTTTTTTTTATTTACTTAATTATTTTTTTAAGAAATAACCTTAAGGACAAATAATTTAAAAAAATTTAAAATTCTACACTGAAATACAAGGAAATCTCGGTATAAAGAATACTACTGTAACGAAAATCCTACATAACGAACGTCCAAGTTTTTTTTAATTAACAACCTTATATAGCGAATACTGTCCTAATTTTATACTGAATATAACGAATGATAAAGAAAAAATAGCAAAATAAAAAACAAGAACTTGCTAGCAACATATCTCTAACATTAGGGTATTCAATCGGTTAATCGTTAATCGGTTATGTATAAAGTTTTAGTAATGAGCGGGTCTTTGCATTCTTTTGCCCATCGTTCGATAAATGCTAAAGCCCCACGGGCTTAATTTACACTCATTGAAATGTGGTGGCACAAACTAAGCTTTGAATCAAGCAAAATCCCCAAGTCTGAAAATCTCACCAATCAACTATGAACCGTAGATATTTGATCCTGTTAGTGATTTGTATCGTTCTATGTTGAAAGACCGAGAATTTAAATTTAAAAAACTTAGGTTTTTTTGTGAATAAGAAAATTTCTGTTTATTTTTCGGGTCTTCGCTGCCTTGCCTGGTTATAGAATATGTTGAGAACCTCCTTTGCTCTTTTAACTCGGTTGTTAATCTCTTATAACTATCGCCACATTATCTGTATAACATACGGGTCTGTAGTAGACTGTGTATATATTTTTTTTATAAGGGGAGCACCCAGGCAATAAATGCCTACTGCTACTAACAATACGTGCTAGCTTCTTTGGGAAAGGGATAGTGATAGAGAAGACAGATGGTGAAGGAAGAGATAGAGGAAAGCTTCATTCTTTTACAACAGAGTTGTAGCGCGCCTCTGGTGTCAATGAGGCGTATTAAATTTTTGAAGCTGTGTTTTGTAGCCATTTTTATTGGTTATTAAACTTCGCCGATAATTCTGCTACAGAATAACGACGAAGGAGGGCGCTCTGAGGATAGAATTATTAGGATTAGTAACTGCTGAAGTCGGTATAGTTCAGTGACCATTAAATATGCCTTCATCACTTGAAATTTCCTACAACAACTGATACAAAAGGACACTAATGCACGCCAGAAAAATTCGTGGTGTTGTTATTTAATAACTGTCGGATACCGGGGCTCGTACCCAGGACCTTCGGTTTTGTAGTCAACGTGTTAACTACTTCAGCCACCCTCATGGTGGTCAGCCATGGTAACGCAGATAAAATACCTCCCACCGAGGTGCTCACCCATAATCTATGCCGTATTTTTGTATCATTTATCTCGCAGTTTATCCACCAATTTGTCAGCATATGACTTATCCAGGCAACCAAACCTTAGTCTTGTTCAGAGATGCTTTTGGAGTCAATAAGACTTGAGGTTAATACATTTATGAATGCCTCTTATATATTTATAAATATTAAATGGGTTATAAGGACCTAGAATAAAAGATCTTTCAATGTGGTGTTTAACTTCCTTTAGGTCCGTCTCTACGGACTTGCCTTAATTTAGGCTGCTTAAGTTTCATTACATCTTTGGGTATCCTCTCTTTCAACACTGTATTCACTATTGGTCTATTGTCTTTGGATCCTCGTAGCTTTCTTTTTCTGGCTTTGTTATAAAAAATAATTTTGCCTCTTCCCAAGCTATTAAAGCATATGCATAATTTATGCAGGTGCTGTAAAACATTTATTACATTTTCCTTCAAAATGCTTCAATTTGGAATGAGTTTTTGTCATCTCATCTTAAAATTGGTTGATAAACATACTGATTTTGGCTATTCGCCATCTTTAGTGTGAATATTCGAGAGAACACTGAATAAAGCGCATAGCCGAACCCGCTCTGCTTATCAACCAAATTTGACGTGGTATGAAGGAAAACCATCCAACTTAAAGCAAACCCCGTAGGAAGAAAAATACATCACTCAAATACAAATCTCTTTAAAATATAATTTCATTATATTAAAGAACACAATCAAGCAATTATTTATTTTGTATTCAAAATTAAAGAAAGCAATTTAGCAGGAGCTTATTTTATTATATTTTTATATTTATTTTTGAACTAAAAGAGCAGCTGTTTAACAAAAAATTGCAAGTTTTGTTCGTTAGAACCGTGTACGTATCGTATCGTATATGTACATAACTATACCCAGTTTCCGTTATAAACGAAATTTTGCTATAGCCGCAGTTCGCTGTAAGTGTTTAGTGCACTTTTTTTTAATTTGTATGAAATATTAATGCAAATAATTCATTTTAAACGTGTTCGTTATAATGCAGCTCCACTGTGCTTATTGCCTATTTTTGAAATCAATTAATTTTTTAAGCACCCCATACACGATTCAATTCAATTTTCAATTGAGTCGGTTGTTGTCCAAATCAAAGCGTGTATGGCTCTGTAAGATTTTGATTTATCATGTTGACTAGTAAATCTTTCAATTCGATTGTGCTGTGTGTGTTCGAGTCTCTTGATTAGCTGTCATAATTTATGTTTGTAGCTTTATTTTGTATAGAAAAAGTTATGTATTTTTAAAACTGTATTTAATTTCATTGAATTTTAAATAAAAAATATAAAAATTAATGGATGAATGCAATAGAAGTTTTAAATTTTTAAATTTGTAATTGTAAAAAAATATATATAAATTTGACAGTTGAATGAAAATCTTTCAATTTAGTTTATGAAGTGTGTGGCCATGAATCAATTCAATTGAAAGACTCAATTGACAATTGAATTGAAACGTGTATGGGGTGCTTTAGAATATAAATATTTATTTAGTGCCAGTCCAGACTTGTAATTTTTGTTGCAGCAACTTTTTGTTTTTTTAGTGAGAAAGAGCGAGAGAGGAATATAAAATTTATATATTGCTATTTCAACACTCTCACAGATATTTAAGAATTGCTGCAATAAAAATTGGGACTTAGTTAGTTTTCTGAATTATTTTATTATTGCCCCTTTTATTAAGAGTATTGTAACATTTTGACTTTAATAATTTCTTTATTTCAAGCAAAAAGGCAGAATTCATTCATTAAACATTCATTGATAAAATAATATTGTGGCTCTTAGTCTTAAATATTTAATTTTTGTTTTAGTTTTTTGTGTTTTTGTTTTCATAATATAAATGACAAACACGTTTTAATCTTATTCAAATAAGTTTTTATTTTTCAAAGAATTTCGATAATTTTCTTCTAAACAGCAGAGTACTTTAGAAAAAAAGGTGTAATGCCACCAAAGATAATATCATACAAAAAAAAAAAAACACAACAAATTAAATAAAAACAACACCTTGGTTTCAACTAATAAAAAGAAATCAAGTAAGAATTGAAAAAAATTAAAAAAAAGAACAAACTTAATAGAAATATAAAATATCCCAACTTAAAAGGAATAAGAGATGAGAAAACGGAAATGTGGTGCGTGCCTAAAATAATCACAACTTTTTTATACACATTTCTACTAAGTATATATAAAAAAAAGGAGATAAGTATCTCTTGACTTCTTGTGTAGATACTTTTGTATTAAAAAATGGGAATAAAAAAAAAGTAAACTGAATGTCATTAACTATGAGTGCTCAACATCGTCATCAACAGCAACAGCAACATCATCATTATCATTATTATCATTGGTTACCAAGCAAGATTTTTCAAATGCAAAGACTTTTTATTTCTACACTTTCATTTGTCGCAGCATTTTGTTCATTCATTAAAAATTTAGTAGCTCGACTGTTTATGCACTCAAATGTGGTGGCTTCTAGAAAATACTTAGAAAAAGTGGAAAAATTATTTTACAGTTTGTTTATCAAACAGAAACTTTTACAATCTATTTCAATCTTTTGAATAAAAAGTGTATATATATACTCGTACATATACTGAATGGAACAGATACAAGGTGTTTTTATGAAAATGCTACCGCATCTTGAAGGTTTGTATCTATTCCCTCCCATTCGCATCTTGTTGATATTTTTGTCTAAATTGTTTTCATACCCGCTCCGTTCTTTCGTTCTTTCATTCATAGTTATCCCAAAGGTTTAATTTCAGCCATATATTTTCTTATTGGACACCAGATATTTGATTTTCTATTTCTTGCTAATCTGTATGCGACATGTGTTTTGATTTGTATTTTTTTTATTTTTTTTTGCTAAATTATTGACTTTAGAGATTTAGTAAATGTTTACCTTCTTTTTTACGTTTACCGAACACAAAATAAAATTTTTAGATTTTTGCAAATTCAACTTTGCTAAAGTTCTATTAACATTTTCCGATTTTGTTGATTGTTTGCTTTTATTATTTTCAAAAAGATTTGCATTGATTGAATTTAGTTTTTAAACATGTTCGAAGATTTCCATAAATAATGAGCAGATGCATAAGTAAACATAAAAGTTTTGCACTTTTAACGTTATATTTAATATTTTTAATATTGGAAGACACAAATGAAAATGTTTATATTTGGATAAACACTAAAATCTATAACCTGATGGCACGAACGTTATTCATATAATTAAAAAAAAAAATTTGGAGCCTAATTCTATAAAATTTATATAGATAAAAAAAAATTCGGAAAACATGAAAATTTATTAATTTTTTTATTTCATACATAGAAAAAAATATTTGTAAACACAATTAATATTATTGCCATATTTATCAAATAAGTAATTGATTTTGCACCTACAACGATTTTTGTAAATGCAATTACGAAATTTTGTAAGTTAAAGGAAAATCAGAAAAATGTTTTCAATTAAATACGAGGTGTATACAAAAAGTATTGCGAATTTTGTGTTTTTTTTTTTTAAAATTATTTATTTATTCATGAATATCTATTTTGTGCACTTCACAGTAATTCCCCTCAGATATATGCAGTTATACCAACGTTTTTTCCAATCTTCGAAGCACTTCAAAAAGTAATTTTTTTAATATCTTGTTCAGCTCCTCCTTCGATGGCGTCTTTATCTCGTCAATCGTAGCGTCGTCCTTTCATGGGCCTCTTCAGTTTCGGGAACAAGAAAAAGTCACACAAGTCTGGGGAATGCAGTGGCTGCGGCATCATTAGTGTGTTGTTTTTGGCCAAAAAGTCGCGTACAAGCAACGATGTGTGAGAGAGACGTTATGGTTATGCGAAAGCCAATTTTTGTTCTTCCACAAATCCGGGCGTTTCTGGCGAATTGCTACGCGCAAATTGCGCATAACTTGCAGGTAATATTCCTTATTGACCGTTCTACCCTGTGGCAAGAACTCATGATGCACCACGCCCCTGCAATCGAAGAAAACTGTAAGCAAAACTTTCACATTCGAACGAACTTGGCACGCTTTTTTCGGTCTTGCTTCAATTGAGATGACTGAGCTTTGGTTTCCACGTCATAACCATAAACCCACAATTCGTCACCAGTTATGACCCCCTGGAGCAAATTTGGGTCGTCGCGGACATAGTCCAACAGCTCATTAGCAATGTTCATGCGATGATGTTTGATCGAAATTGAGCAATTTTGGTACAAATTTCGCGACGACCCGTCTCATTCCAAATCATTGATAATAATCGAGTGGCACGAGCCAATCGATATGTCCAGGTCCTCAGCAACTTCTCTAATGGTGATTCGACAATTGGCCAATACAATTTTCTTCACTTCATCAATTTTTTCGTCTGTTGTTGAAGTGCTCGGGCGTCCGACACGCTCTTCGTCGTTCACATCTTCTCGGCCTTGTGAGAACATTTTGTACCACCGATTACTCAGCTCAGCGCTGCGTTTTACAAAATAAGGCCCTTAATTTTTGTCGATACGAAATTAATATTTAATAAAATTATTTTTTTTAAATAATTTGCAGCAGAAAACTTAGCTGGACTACTCATTTTACATTCCCCTTTTCGCCAACCCATCGACCCACCTGCCGTCATCACACAGGGATGAATTTAATATTCAAGCGAAATAAATAAAAATAATTATCTTCTTCTGCATTAATGCCGAATTCATTTTGATTGCAAAACACCTACTAAAACTTTTGAATAATTAATATGTCGAAAGTAAAAATAGAAAAGAATATAATGTTGTTAACAACAACAACAACAACAAATACGTACGAACATGTGAGTTTTACATTGGATGGACAAGAAAAGCAACAACAGTGCTGCTGCTGGCTACAACAAATCATAATTCTCTGGTGGGTCATAAAACAATTTATTGATTTGAAGGCAACAAAGTCTGAATGAAAATGGTCAACACATTCATGCGATACTCATAGATGCGTTTATAGTTATAATGACCATAAATAGAATGTCATTAGTTGTTTGAGTATTTCTTTTTTTCCCCCCTTTAATTTTCTTTTTAATGAATTCATTGGAAAATAATAAAAATACGCCTCGAATAGACATTAAAAGTTAATGAGAACTCTACTGCAAATTCGTATTGGAAAATTCAAAAGAGAGTTTACAGTGAAGAACATTCTGTCTGGCTTAAGAAGAGATTGCCACCCATTTAGGGAACGATTTTGTGATTAGTTCCTCGATTTTTTTTACTTAAATAATTAAAATTCATAATAAAAACTAGAGATGAGATTATGAGTGCAAAAATTTCACACTGACGTTCACCAGCACAGATTTTTAGGGTTCCGCACATCAAAGGTGAAAAGGAACCCTATTGTTTTCGCTAAGCTGTCGGTCTGTCTGCCTGACCGTCTGTCGTCACGGGTTGTTTTCTCGAGAACCGTAAGAGCTACGGACTTGAAATTTGAACACAATATGTAGAACTTTGGCCGCTACAGCAACAAACATATTACACTTAAAAATTAAAGGGTGTTCCAAAACGAGCAGCGAAAAATTTTAAAATCCCATGTAATATTCATAGAATTATATATAGACATTTGAAATTTGCAAAGCTAGTGTATTTTTATACAAACTACAACAATTAACGCTAAAATTTAAAAAATCAAAATTAAAGGGTATTCTATCAGCTAATGTAATTTCGACTATGTAATTCTGACAATTTGCTGTATCTTGGAAACTCTAAGAGCCAAACTCTTGAAATTTTCAAAAACGCTGAAACTAAAGAATCTTAAAATTAAAAAAAAAACGCCAACCGAAAAAAATCGCCAAAACCTAAAAAATCGCCTAAACGAAAAATAGCACCAAACTAAAAAAAATCTCTAAAACTAAAATAAATCGTGAAAAATCGAAAAAATCGCCAAAATGAAAAAACGCCAAAATTGAAAAACGCCAAAAACTGAAAAAACCCTAAAACACAAAATCACTGTGTTCGGACTTTAACCTTTGTGCATGCCTACCTATAAGACAATGCCCGGTTAGCAGGGACACTAGAATCGAGATTTGTTTCTTATTCTTTAAAATTAAAGAAGCTGTATTTTTTCCAATTTAGATGAGTCCATAACTGCCTTGTCATCATTTCTTGAGACCCACCTTCTATTTGTTTCATCTTCTGTCTTGCGCCTAAGTCTGAGTTTGCAAGAGAGTAGGGTTATGCCCACACATTCAAAATCCGGTGGAACTTGTAAGCACAGAGGAGACCAGAGTTGTAGAAAGTGACTTAAGAAAAAAGCTCAAATCATCTGATTTGATCACTGTTAAAAAGGGACAAATATAGTGTGTTTGTTATTGAATATTTTTAGTACAATAATCAAAACAAACAGCAGAAATGTATACTTAGTGAAATGAACAATTGAACATTTTTACAATATTAAATGAAAGATTTTGCAGGGTTGAACTAAATAAAACAATGTGTAAAATATTATTAGTATTATAAAAGTGATTAAAATTAGTTTCCAAATGCTTACAAACTCAATTTTAAACATTTTCCTTCAAAAATATTAATTTTTAACTTCAACTTGCAAAAAGCAAACAACGAATGAGACCACAAAGCATAAATTGAAAATAAACTTGAGCACATGAACATATGCACAAAATTAAATGAATTGAAAACACAATGCGAATTAAAAAACACAATGTGAACATTATTATTAGTATTAATAAAGTGACTAAAATTTGTTTTCAAATGATTAGAGACTTTGTTTTAAGCATTTTCGTTCGCAAATATTAATTTTTACCATTTATTTACAAAAACTAGGCTGCGAATGAGACCACAAGGAATAAAACGTAATTACTTTAAAATAATACCACGCGAAAGAAAAAGTAAAGAGGGTTTGATGACTGTGTGAGCGAGACCTCTAAAAACACCACAAAATCACAATTATCTTCCGTCTTACTTTGTGCTCGTGACACCTCTGGTCTACTTTGTGCTTGTAAGGTTGTGCCAGTTCTAGCAAGCTCATCAGCAATTGAGTTCCCCTGAAAGCCTCTATGCCCCAGCATCCAGATGATCTTAATATCAAACTGCTCTGTCATCTCGTTTAGAGATGATCAAAAGTCGAGGGCTGTTGTTGTTCTTAGAAGCGGGGATTCAAGGGCCATAATAGCTGCTCGACTATCAGTGTATGAGTATATTTCAATCAAAGACGTTGAAGTGACATTCACGTTTAAGCAGATTCAAAATAATCTGTGGTTAAATTTAAACCGAGCTGACACCACACAGAGTGAACCAAACGCAAGAACGCTGATGATGAAAGTATGGCGGTCTTCCAAGAAAAAAAAACAGTTTAGCTAGTCTGCTGCTCTATTGTTGCCAGATACAAATTTTCGCCAAATATATTTTAACACAACGAAAAATTTCCAATTATAGAAACTTCTCTTAAAACATAATTATTGATTTAGAAACAAAGAAGGGTGTACAACATGCGCCAATGTCACATATAACTCCCTCTATTCTTACATTTGTTTTTACTGCATACTCGTATAAAAAAAAACGACAACAGTTGTCCCATAATTCTTATCATATTTAAGGAAACAAAAACTTAATACAAATATGGCAAATTATCATAAATGAAAAATTGCAAACAATTTCGACACCGACAAATACGCGTAGAACTTGATTGCTGCGATGTACTTGTTGTATCGATAAAAATCAAGGCATGACAAAACGAAGCGAGCAGTGAGAAGAGAGAAAAACAACAGAACTCCCTTTTGCAAATGATGAATGGCCTGAATGGCTTGGAAAATACCAAGAAAAATATTTGAAAGGCATAAAATTCAAATCTACCACAACTTTTCTCTTGCAGGCAGATACGAGCAGATTTTATATGAATATCAAAAGAAAAATGCACATATACCCTAAACAATGATAATAATGATAAGCAAAAAAAATAAACTTTTTGCCAAACAATTTCTCATCGTACAAAAAATTATCAGCCGGTAGAAAAGCAGCAACAAAAAAATATGTTATTTGGTGGAATAATATTAAGGAAAAAAAAAATTAAAACATATTGAGCATAAATAAATCATTAATAACATTTCATGTTCTCACAATAATAAAGTGGGCGAAACTAATGTGCAACAACAGTGGGAGGCAAACAAAAAGCAAAAGTGCCTTAAATACTCGTAGTAACTGTAGGGTGTTTAGCCAATTTTCCATTTAGCTGGTATTAAATTAAGCAATTTATTTCCAAATAACAATTGATTGTATATATTTTGTTAAAATATGCCTTTAAATTTTCCACTATTTTTTCTTTCTTTCTTTCTTTTATGTTTGAAGGGCATCAACAACCCTGTTGTTGTGTAGTCAGTCAAATTCGAAAAAGGCACAAAAAATGTTTTCGAAAATTGACAAAATTATCTAATGAATACAAAATTATGTAAATTACAACGCAGTTATATTTAATGGTCTATTATTTAGTGAAATTTTTCTTTGCATTTCAACTGGTAACAACAAGGTACAACAAAGAGGGTTCGTTTTTTGATTGGAAATTTTATTTTTCAATGGGAAAATAAGCTTTATGTAAAATCGATTAGTATTGATAAAGTAAAATATGTTTGAATATGCATATGTGACGCGCAAAATAGAAAGGGGACCTAAGGGTAAAAACCGGTTTTGTTCAGGAGAGCCATTTTAAAGATTTAAATACGTGTATCTTTGGTGCACCATCACCATCATAAAACGCGCATTGGGGCATGGGATCGGTCTCATTCGATGCTCAGATGTTGTCCACATCAAAAAAAAAAAAAGTGAAAATTGATTTTTTTTACCCTTAGGTCCCTTTCTCTATGCGCTGTCACATATGTACATTAGACCGACTCACCAAAAAAAAATTTTTTTGGTTACCCCTCTCAAATCAAAGATTGGTCTTTTTAATGGGGACTCCCAAAACATTTGAGGGGTCTAGCGATGACCGTTCGTGAGCTGGACTGTGTCTACAAAAGGTCTATTTATCCATGTTATTCTTTGAGAAATCAGTTCCCAAATTGAGTATTTGCATAAATAAAAAAACATTTTTTCGACAAAGAACTTACTTATTAATTACACAGTACAACAGCCAATCTGGGGAGTGAGAAATTCCAAGTCAGGGTGATGGTACTAGGTCAGTATAGTAAAACCCTCAAAGGGTTTGGCGTTCGTATGTGTCAGTTTTTTTTATGACCTTTTACATTTTTTCTTTTTCACTTGTCCGATTTTGATGAAACAAATTTAGAAAAATTAAGAATTACAATTTCTCTAATCTGTTTCTATACCGTTTTCCTATATGTGCAACACTTTCGAAGTTAAAAATAAATTTGTGGAGGCAAAAAAATATTTTTTTGCCTAAAAATTTAAATATTTTTTTTTTTGAAATTCATAAAAAATCTAAAATGGAAAAAAGTGCCAAAACTAATTACTTTCGCGTAAAGTCACATAACTCATGAGCAAAAAACACGAAATTAATAACACTTGATCCTTTTTTCCGTTTTGGATTTTTTATGAATTTAAAAAAAAACTTAATTTTTAGGCAAAAAAATATTTTTTTGCCTCCACAAATTTATTTTTAACTTCGAAAGTGTTGCACATATAGGAAAACGGTATAGAAACAGATTAGAGAAATTGTAATTCTTAATTTTTCTAAATTTGTTTCATCAAAATCGGACAAGTGAAAAAGAAAAAATGTAAAAGGTCATAAAAAAAACTGACACATACGAACGCCAAACCCTTTGAGGGTTTTACTATACTGACCTAGTACCATCACCCTGACTTGGAATTTCTTACCCCGCAGACAATAATCCCAAAAATGTTCCACAGTGTTATTAATCGATGCCTTAAATTAGAACTTTCTTTTGAGACACCCTTCAAAAACGAAAATCTTTATAATTTTTGGGAGATTTTATGCATAAAAAGAGCACGATGTCCTCCACAGCAATAACAAAAAGGCGAACAATAAAATTATTAGTTAATACATAAATAATTTTGTTTAAAAATTGATTAGAAATCTTGGCCCTAGAATTTTCTGTGTTAGTAAGGCAACAGCATTTCTTCTCACCCAATTTTTGCCACATTTGACAAAACAATAGATATCTATAAATGTTAGAGAGCAGCGACTTTTGGTCACTATCACACAGGACGCCTTTTCTCACACCTTTTATGTTTTTTTTTTTTGACATTTTATGAAATTTATGATTTGGTGATTTCTTTATTTTCTTATTAAAGAGTCCTTCTTTTTATTCTTGGCTTGCATTTACTGTGTGGCGTTAAATATTTATTACGAAGTGTGTGTGTGTGTGTGTGTGTGTGTGTGAGTTATGTATGTACAAAATAATTTCATAAATTTCCTGTTAACTGTTTTATTGTTGCCTCTTTAGATAACGGTTCAATGTTGATGTTACTAAAGGTAAAAAAGGATACTTGTGTACAATTGTTAGAACACTTGTATTCATTCCTCTTGTCTCTGATATTTTTTTGGTTTTATTTATTTGTTTTTATTATTTTTTATGTGATTATCTGTCACGGTATGTGGCCTGAATTTTTAGTTAAATCATTTAGACAAAAACATTTATTTAGTTTGTTAGATAAAGTTATTGTTTTAATATTGAAATAAAATTTACTAAAATTATGTGTCTCCTTGTGTTTGGTTTCTGCTTTCTTTGGCGCCAGGTATTACTCAATGTATTTAGTACGATCAGGGAAACCAGAAACATATTAAAAAAAAAACTTTACTTTACATTAAATGGGCACTAAAAATTTAAAATTAAAAAATAAATATGCTCTCCAGAAATATATTTACGTAATTAGAACAGCTGGAGACTATTTTAGTTACAACATCAGCTACTTAGGGCTAATAAATCAGTCAATGATTATATGTATTTCATTTTTAAATCATATTTAAACACAAAATTTTGTTTTTCATCCCAAAATTAAACGAAACTTAAATAGCCAACATTGTGCATTTAAGTGTTATTTAAGTTTAACAAACATATATACATATATATATATAGGGTGTTTTTTTAGAGGTATAGAACTTCGAATTGAAATAAAACACAAGAAAATCGTTTTAATGTCCATCAATTTGGCTTTATTGGAAGGATAATTTTATGCCATTAACGTTTAAATATGATTTCGGGCATGTGGCCATAAAGCCAATTCTACAGGTCCAATTTTCAAGTTGATGGACAAAGCTCCAATTGCTGTGCACGGTGGCAAATCGATTCATTCGGGTCCTCTTCAACACTTTGCTCTACAGCGGCAATTGTTTCTTCGGTGCGCAATGTTCGACGTCTCTGCGGATGCGTATTATCACATAGAGTAAACGTAGTGCGAAAACGATCCATGGTTAACCGAATTAATTGCTCTGATGGACGATTATGTCGACCATAAAATGGACCATAAATGGTAAACTTCGCGAACTGAACCATTATTTTCGAAATAAATTTGCACGATTTGCAAGCGTTGTTCTTTTGTCAACCTGTTCATGATGAAATGGCAAACCAAACTAAATATTAATCACTTGACAGCTGACAAAATGGCCGCCAGTTAAAAAAGTGATGCCAACTTAAAGTTCTATACCTCAATAAAAAATACCCTATATATATGTACCTTATGTTTTGTGCTTGTGTGTGTTTTTTGAATGCATGTGGTCGTATTAAAAAAATTTTATAACTTTAATTCGTCACTGAAAAAATGAAAGTGTATTTAAATACATTTTAATTTTTTTAATGAAAATTAACTTACAACTATATTTAAGTTTTCACTGATTTATTAGCCATTAGTACTGAACTGTGTTATGAAAATGAAGTTTACACGTAACAAATAAATAAGATGCTTTTTACGTCAAACAGTGGCGCCAAAGGCCCTTTTTTGCGAGTCAACTCATACTAAATTTTATATGGTTTCTCTTAGGATTTTTCATTTCGAATGACCATTTAGGATATTTACGGCCTGGCCCACGAAGTCGACAAGAAAATTTCTTTCGCTTACTTATATTGAAAACAAAAACAAATTCTCTAGTTTTGTTTTTGTTTTCAATATAAGTAAGCGAAATAAACTTTCTTGTCGACATCGTGGGCCAGGCCGTTAATAATTTAAATTTGGTCGCAATTGGATTTGTTTGTTTTTTTAAATGTTTACTTGTTTCAATGTGTAAACTCAATCGTGACATACTCTACGAGTATGTACCCTGCAGAAAACATGGGGTTAAGTGTCCCCAAGTCACCACTTTTGTCGACTATTATGGTGACATTGTCAACAGAGCGTCTATTAATAATGGTTTTAATGCGTAGAAAATTTTTTGTCAGATACACACAACTATGCTTTTTCTTAACGTTTTATTGGTTTGTTGAAAATAAACGTGACGTCAAGCAAAAATTAATTGTTTATAAAAATTATCTTAAGAAATAGAATTATAGGGTTAATATTGTATATAAATGTATTTAACAATAATTGAAAACATAATACACAAAAAAAATAAAAAAACAAATAAAATAACAATCAATATTGTATAAAAATATAAAATGTTAAAATTGAAGAGTTTTAAGTGAAAGGTGCCAATTATGGAAATTTTGACCCTGTGGAAGATTTTGTGCCATCAGGTAAAGATTTGTCACATTTTAAGATCCATACGTATGTAAGTGTTTGACTTTACTAATTCAGCGAAACATACAATTTTTCATTTTAATATACATATATATTTAATAGAAATGTCAAACAATTTCCTGCAGGTGGTGACAGTGTCAATAGTGAATCAGTACAGTTTTACTATGGACATCGAGCGAGGAAATATCGATATTGTAGACTAGAGCCTCTAAAATTTACTAGTGAATCATTGGTGCCAATGTCTCCATGTGGTCCCAAAGAAACTACTTAGTCAGTAGTGCTACAGTCTAGTGGTAGATTTTCAATGACAAGCTAATGATAAATGTCAATAGGCGATTACATTGGCTGGGGTACACCTGGTCAGTAGTGCTACTGACAATGTCACTAATAAATCACTACATTTACACTATTCGCATTTTCTGCATGGTATATACATACTACACAAACATATATGCATATTTATGTCTACATTTGGAAGTACATATATTTCTGCATAAGAACTTGTATTTTATTGCTTCAGTTATAAAAAAAATCATTTTGAAATCTCCTCTCTAAATAACTTTTATTTGTCTTTGAACATAAAATATATACAATGTTTACATAATTTTATCTACATTTAAAAGCAGAAAAAATGCTCTTCTCCTTCATATACTATTAGCTAGCATACATATGTATAGAATAAAACTCTTTAAAATGGAATTAAATGCTTAAAATTTATGACATTTTCAAGCCAACTTAAAATGCAATAAATTCTCGCGCACAATTTGAAAGAAATAACCAAGAGGAAATTGACATTATCGGCATTTGTTTGCACTTGTGAATTTTCTGCAATTGAACACAAATAATAAAGATCCCAGAACAATAAACAAACGCTATGTAAAAGATAAGGACTGCGAAAGAAGTAACAAAAGAGCTAAAGTTCATAAATAACCGTGGCAAAATAAAAACAATCGATTTTAAAATATCGCAAATAAAATGCGAAATCGAACAAGAAACGGAAATCCACACACACGAGTACATATCAATAAAAAAAAAAAAAAATAAGAAAGGCGCATATGTTTGCAAGGGCTGTGTGCAAATAACAAGAAAAACAACAACAGCAAATATTTTAAAAAGGTACAACAGCAGCAGTGAATTAAAGCCAACATTATTGCTTTTAATAAGAAAACATGAAAAAGAAGTCTTTGAGAAACTCCCCCCTCCCCTCCTCACCCCATGCATTCACAGTCTTGTTGGTGTGCGTGTAGTTGGTGCACAACAATTTTAAATCGGATTTATTTTTTTAATATGCCTCAGGGATCGATTATTACCATTCAAATTCATATAAAACGTGCGCGTGTTCATTTTATTTTGCGATTTTAAACTTTATATTTTATTTTTTAAACGCACACACACCACACACACTCACTCAAACAATATTTAGTCCTTTTTATTCCTTTTTAACTTACTAACTTTTGTTTCCTAGTAGCTTGCGTATAGTTCGTTGCCTCCTCTCCCTAAAACTCAATAAATACAAAATCGACTTCCACTTGTTCAATTTCTGCGTATGTGTGCGCTGTATATAATTTTAGGAATTTAAAGTCAATTTCACAAACACTTTAAAAAAAAAAAAAAAAAAGTCAGTCGAATTGTTGTTCGTGAGTACATACATGTGCTGCAGCAGTGCATGGAAATACAATTCAAATTCAATAGAAATGGGGAGCAATATTTGCAACTAAAGACTGATCACGAAAAAAATGTTATTATTTCGATTAAGCATAATAAAAATACAGCAAAATAATGCTGCAAAAAAAATCTGATAAAACATTTTATGGGACCGAATTCTTTCAAACAAAAAAACAAATAAAAATTTGGAAAATCTGTTGGTTAAGAAGAAGTACTTGACATATAAAATTAAATTTTAAAGGGCGTGCGTTCGCCCATTTTTTCATATGCATGATTGTGTGTTTTTCAGAGCTTAAGGTGTGTGGTAAGTTTCGTAAAAATAGGTTAAGTGGAATCACGTGAAATATAATAATAAATTTTAATAGGCGTCACTCCGCCCATTTTTTTAAATAGAAGACTATGCCTATTTCAGAGTTCAAAGCGTGTGGTAAGTTTCGTAAGAATAATTTAAGTAGAACCACGTGAAATATAATAATAAATTTTACTGGGCGTAGCCCCGCCCACTTTTTTAAATAGAAGACTATGCCTATTTCAGAGTTCAAAGCGTGTGGTAAGTTTCGTAAGAATAATTTAAGTAGAACCACGTGAAATATAATAATAAATTTTACTGGGCGTAGCCCCGCCCATTTCTTCAGCTTCAAAATTGTGCAATTACAAGAACTAAAGGTGTTTGCTAGGTTTCGCAGCAATCTAATAAGTAAAATATCAAAGAGTCAAATTAAAAAAATTTGGGCGTATCTCCGCCCACTTGTTTTTAAACGGGACAATTTGGAAGCTATACCCATAGACAAAAAATTAATTTTTAGAATGTACCGACTTATGAAGTAACAATGGCAAAAAAAAAATTCAAACGAAGCTCCTCCTTTTATGGAAGTCGGTAAAAATAAATTTTCTTTTTGGAAAAAATCCATCGCACAGTGGTTTCAATTTGAAAAAAAAATGGTAATAAATCTGTATCTGTGAAATTTTGCGATCCCATAACAAAATGTTGTATGCAGATATTATAGAGGAAGAACTAAGCTTTAAGAATATTGCAATTTGAACTGCATATTGCAATTTAAGAATATTGCAATTTTACACAGTGTCAAAGTTGGATACCTCGTGCATGAAAAACCTTGTTGGCTTAATAACTTTTTTAAATATGTTGCAAAGTTTTTAAATAGTAAAAGGAAATGCAGGTTATTTCATAGAGATATCTTTAATACTTTCAAAGATATTTGGCTTTGTATTATTAAATTTTGGTTTTTGGCCTGGACTTGATTCCTGATTTCGTAAATAGCTCCGGTGGTAGCATATCCAAAATTTTCAAAAAAAAAAAATATTTTATTAAAATATTTGGAACCACTGCACATTAGAAGTTGATTTGAGCACTTCCTTGTCAACGTTTACATTACAACATTTCCGCCGGGCACACACTTAAAATATATTTTTTATCCCCATTGTTAACACGGCCATTATCAATAGGCAGGCATTGTTATTGTAATTGTAATGCATTTTAAATGTCAAAAGAATTTTTCTTTTCAAAAAAGTGCTTTTTTTTCTTTTATATTTTATATTGAATGCAAAAAAAAAATACTTGAAATTATTTCGTACTTTATAAAAATGTTCATTTAATATTGAAATTTATTGTTGTATGTACGTCCTTTCACATTCGGAATTTTTCTAACAAATGAACATTTAGTCTACTTCTGTGTTCTTTTTGTTTTTTTTTTTTAATATAAAACACATAATTTTAGCAATTTTATTAAAAGAACAGATGGGGACAAATTTGAATTTTATTAAAGAAAACGCATTTGATACATTTTAAAAGAAATTATTGATAAGTCGAGCGATAAGTACGCAGCAATGAAGTATCCTTTTTTTAGTACATTATTCGATTAGAAAACGAGCAGATATGTTATTGTACTTTAGGGAGTTTTTAAAAAGAAAATATTTGAAATGCTCAAGAAATAATATAAGCAAAATAATACAAGAAAATTTAATAAAAAATAATTCGTTTATCATTTGTTGTAATCGTACGGCTGGCGATTTAGTCTATACACTTTCTAACCATTTTATGGTTTAAGTTATATACAATTTTATCAATATTAAAGGCTCTTTCAATAGGCACTTTCGAACCTTGACAGTTAATAGTGACCACACAACGAAACATGTTTAACTTAAAATCTATGTAGACAAGATTAATTTAACCTTTTTCTGCAATCATTTTGCTTCATATAAGTTTCATGTTAATCTAACATGATTAACAGTAGTCTTCAAAGAAAACTTTTTCATTTGAAATAACTTTATTTCATGTTGATTTAACATGGCGGTGCTGTTAAATCAAAATGAAGGGTCATGTTAAATCAAAGTTATTTCCAGTTGAAACATCATGAATTTAATTTAATATTGTGTCAGTGCATTTTATTTATTATCCGCCGTATTCATAAAAAATATTTAAGGTTAATTACAAGTTTATTTGAGAAATTTCCCATAGAAATATGTCAAATAAGCATTTAAAAAGCCCAAAATAGTTTTATGAATATGGCAGCATGTATTTAACTTACATGTTTGTATGTATATAATTGACTTTTCCGGGCAAGATTTAATCTCGAAATTCAACGCGTGGTAGTCAGGGTGTATTCTTTTCTTTCAATAGAAACTTTCGAACTTTGGCAGCTAATAGCGGTCATATTATTTATTTTTCCTTTGGGAAAAAGGGTAAAAAATTGCCCATTTTCTTTGACAGTGACGGCCATTGCCGATGATGATTACTTTGCTGCTTCAACAAGTTATTTTAGCCAGAATTGGATGATATGGACACCATTTAAATGTGTTTACAAAAAAAAAGGCCAGTTTATATCACTTCCAAAGTGGAAGTGAAGAAACTGGCTCCCCACGATTGTTTCTTTTTTGTTTGGTTTTCTTAAGCCGCAGGTCTTATGCGAACAAGTCACAAAGCCAACACAACCCATGCCATGGGCCGAATTCAGACTGATTTATGCGTGGGAGTCATGGAAAATGAGACATTTCCAATTCGCGGCGCCCAGGGAAGGCACAGCGAACATTTTCACGATGTTACATTTCAGACCATATGGCATCGATAGGCCTTTCAAGCGAATGAAAAATTTTGATATCAACTCACACATACGATATTTTATTTAAATTGAAAGATATGAAGCGCTTTAATGAAAGACCTTTTAATAATATGCTTGTTAGAGCTATGCTCTTTATGCCACGACACAGGAGCTAGGACGCGATTTTCGTAACAAAAATAATCCGCATTAATACAGTTATAGATTGATTGATTGATTGATTGATGCCTTTGTACTTAAAACTAGAGAACGAAAATAAACGAAACAAAATGGTATTTTTGTTTGTTTTATTTCATTCTTCTAAGTGAGTGGAACAAATACATTAACTTATCTTACGCAGCTAGAAAAGAAAACAATGAGAAATAAATGGAAACGTTTTCAACCGCGAATTTATTCATTTATTGCATTAATATTTAACAAATGAAATTTGTTTTATATATCTAAGCAGCATAGCTCTAACCGGGTGTTCTAAGACACCTCTATTCTTTTTAATTTTTTTTTAATGTAAAATTTGGAATATATTATCCTCTTTACAGCATTTGACATTCATTTATATTTTTATTAAAATTTTATTGAGATATTGATAAATATATAGTGAGTGGCCCAATTCCTTAGTCTTTTCTTTTAAAATTCCATTAATATTTGCTTTCTGCCAATAAATACCTTCATGTATGTCAAATCAAACTTCTTAGCAGCATATTTTCAACATCAATCAAAGCCATGGCATAACAAAATCAAAAAACAAATACTTTAAGTTAGTTTTAACCATTATTAGCATACAAATTGCATTTGAGGAATTCAATCTTTAAGACACAAACAACAAAAGCCAAAATAATTTTCCATTCCATTTCTATACATATGTATATAAAAAAAAACTTATTTATACAAGATTTATGACATTTGGCTTAAATCACACATGTCACAGTTTTGTGTCAAAGATCAGCGACAGCTATAAATTATAAATCGCTTCGATTCTCTTCATATTTTTTCTTTACTCACTCTCATCACTATAAAAATATTGTTATAACTTTAAGACAATAAATAGAAAAACGAAAAAATGGTTGGAAAACTACAGGTCATTTTTCATTTAAGAAACTAAAATAAACTGTTGGAAATGAAGAAGAATATGAAACAAACCCTTAACGGAATGTTGAATGGACATTTAAGTAAATATATGGATTTAAGTGTTAGATGTTCTTTTATGTTTGTGAAGAGTTCTTATGATGAACAAATATTATTTATTTTTTAACTTACAGCATACAGTTGCGTGTAAAATTTTGCCCAAAGGCACATTTATTGCGCCAAATTATATAAACGGTTAAAAAAAAATTATAAAAATGTTAAAAATGCGCTTCGTATGCCGCATGTATTGCTGCACAGTGGGGTTAATAATGCTAATGACCACACTATGCGAAAAATGGAGACTTTTAGAAAAACACACGGACTGGACAGTACAGGTGCGATTAGATTAGAAAAGAGGGAAGATCTGGTCCAAAGACCGGCACTGCGACACCTGATGAATCTTTTGTGCCATAGATCTGTAATTTAAATTAAATCAATCTCTGTCGAAAGTCGAAGAGCTTAAGTAAAATTTATTTATAGTCTATAATATGTTTCTATGGTTTATCAAATAATTTGCGAAGGTACTTTTCATGGCATTTGGGACATCAATTACTGCAATACTTAAACTATTGCAAATAAAATAATGTTACAAAATGGTGATTCAATAATTCACGTACTTCTGCAGAGCTAGATTGGGGAAAAAAATTAAGTGCTTGAAAATTCGGCGTTAAGCCGTTCAGCCGCCGCCGCCGAAAATATTTGCCTTTCAGCCGCCGCCGAAATATTTTGATCGGCTTGCTACTCTGCTGGATACCTGAAGGAAGCCGAAGGAGGCCTCCGTTCGCTAGGGGCGTAGACTGGTGGAAATGGAAGCAACGGGGGCTTTGGAATGGAATAAAAAACTCAACTTTATTGTGGTGGATAGCTAAGAATATATTGAACTATTTGCCTGAAAGTGTTCGTTTAAGCTCTGCCACACATTATTTTATAGCTGTAACCGAAGAACCAGACTCCTCCAGAGTAGAATCTTACTCAGATTTAAGATTGGTGGGACGGCAAACTTTCAAATTAACGTATTGAATAGCAAAACGCTGACCAAATTTTTCCATGTCTACAAATTCACTGATGACTTCAAAATAAAAAATACTAAAAAACGTGGCGCCTAGAAACTTAAAACAGGTGTTTAATAAGGTTGCCACTTTTCACCAAAGTAGTTGTTTTCATACTACAGTCGCCATCTGTACGTCAGTTTGTTAAGTCTAATTACTTATCATGAAGACTTTATAAAAATTTTTAGTTTTTTTTTAGTGAAGATTGAAACTCTAAAATGCTATTTTTGCACTAAAAATTTTTAAATGCATATAACATAATTAGTTTTTTTTTGCATCAATAAATTTACTAAAGTGCGACTATGACTCGCACACGAAGGGTTGCGTACGCACACTACAATACATACGTATTATCTGGCGGCCATTTTGTCAGCTGTCAAGTGATTAATATTTAGTTTGGTTTGCCATTTCATCATGAACAGGTTGACAAAAGAACAACGCTTGCAAATCGTGCAAATTTATTTCGAAAATAATGGTTCAGTTCGCGAAGTTTACCGCAAGCTCCGTCCATTTTATGGTCGACATAATCGTCCATCAGAGTAACTAATTCGGTTAACCGGTCAATTGGCCACCAAGATCGTGTGATTTGACACCATTGGATTATTTTCTTTGGGGATATGTGAAGTCGCTCGTCTACGCCAACAAACCAGAAACGTTAGGGGACTTGGAAGCCAACATTCGTGGCGTTATTGCCAACATACGGCCCCATATGCTCGAAAAAGTGGTTGAAAATTGGACCTGTAGAATTGGCTTTATTCGAGCCAGCCGCGGCGGCCACATGCTCGAAATCATATTTAAACGTTAATGGCATAAAATTATCCTTCCAATAAAGCCAAATTGATGGACATTAAAACGATTTTCTTGTGTTTTATTTCAATTCGAAGTTCTATACCTCTAAAAAAACACCCATATGAACTTCAGCCTATGCAATGGAATATCTTACCTGATGTAGATATTTTTACCGGTAAACTTTTTTTTCGGTTTTAGACGATTTTTTATTTGTAGCGGTTTTTCTTATTTTTGGCGCATTTTTCGTTTGGGAATTTTCTCGGTTTTTTTTGGCGTTTATTTTTGTCGTTTTTTTTTAATTCCGGCGACTTTTTCGGTTTTGGTGATTTATTTTCGTTTTAGAGATTTTTTTAGTTTGGCGATTTTTTTCGGTTTGGCGCATTTTTTCGGTTCTTGGCGATTTTTTTCGGTTTGGCGACTTTTTAACTTTGGAATTTTTTATTTTTAGCGTTTTTGAAAATTTCAAGAGTTTGCCTCTTACGGTTTCCAAGATACAGCGAGTTGCCAGAGTTACATAGTAAAAAAATACATTAACTGACAGAATACCCTTTAATTTTGGTTTTTTTTAAATTTTAGTGTTAATTGTTGTAGTCTGTATAGAAATACACTAACTTTGCAAATTTCAAGTGTCTATATATTATTTTTTAATTTTTCTTTGCTCGTTTTGGAACATGCTTTAATTTTTAACTGTCATATAATTGTTGTTATAGAAGCCATAGTTCTACATATTCTGTACAAATTTCAGGTTCGTAGCTCTCACGGTTCTCGAGAAAACAGCCTGTGACAGTAAGACAGACAGACAGACGGACAGCGTAGCGAAAACAATAGTACGGAACCCTAAAAATGATTTTGCGAAGATACTTGATAATATTTCTTTTTTTACACAAAATACGTTATGCCTCGGATCGCAAAACATATGAAATGATGATATGGAAGGGTAAGTGTAATCCGAAACAGATTGGATCAATATTGATTGCACTTCCTTTCAACATAACCTAACCTATGTTTCAATATATTTTTATAGTAAAATATTTCTTAATGTTTCGTTTTAAAGAGCGTGATTAAAAATAATGTCCCAAATGCTTCTTAGTTTCTTTAACTATTGTGTATATTACCAAAATTCTTATTAGCCTTTACACACACAAAGATGCGCACACATGTGCACACGCACACAAAACTCTGTTGCAATTTGTTGCCACTCATTGTGTAGCTTGTTGTACGAGTTCCTTCGTCAGATTCCAATGACAGCCACATACTTTCTTGTACTTGTGTCACATGATAAATGACCATTAGCTGCTCTTGTATTTTATGAATTATGACACTGTTTTTCCTGCACAATATTTTTGGTTTTTAAGCTTATAGAAAATTACTTTCGTATGTATTCCTTTAATTCCTTAAAGTTGTCTTTGAAATGCCAAATATGGATTTTTAAATTGTAGCAATCGAAATTGTTGTTCCAGAACATTGTCAGCAATT
Organism: Nowickia ferox; assembly: GCA_936439885.1. NCBI lineage: Eukaryota > Metazoa > Arthropoda > Insecta > Diptera > Tachinidae > Nowickia > Nowickia ferox. Next base: position 111,487,157 of record OW387024.1, on the reverse strand, counting down.
CATTTTAAATACCCTTGAGGTTCAACGTCTAGTTGGAAATTTTGTATTTTGAGCGGAAACCGGAAATTATGTTTAGCTGTTGAAAGAAATGTTTTTCTTGGCATTAGTGGAAGTAAGCAACACGCGCCTTTTTTCAACACTATTAACAGTCGCCTTGCAACACGTCACTGGAACCAAACATATCCAGCAGAAAGCAGCAGCGCTAAATGACTTAAAAGATTTCATGTTGCATAAATCCGCTATATTACGTACTGTGTGTGTATGTGTGTACGTATGTGTGTATAGATGCTGGTATGCAAATTGTATCAAAGTTTATTCGCATCTTGGTGATTATGCTAATTTAACCCTTTTTAATATTCATTGTCTTGGAAACTTTGTAGTCTATTTATTTGCTTATTTTATTACTCTCATTGGCTGTTTGGCTTTCTTAAACTGAAGAAGTTGTTAAGATATAAGATTAATACGAAATATATTTTATTTGCATATCATAACAGGTAGACAAAGTGTTTTTGATGACAAAGTTTTTTTTTTTAATAAATTAGTTTGCTTAAATTAAATAAATCGATTTACAAATTATGAGAGATGACCGTAGTACGTGCAATATTTTAACAAAATAATAAGTTCCAGTTTAGATGATGAAATTTTTCTTGCAAAAATCTGTGATTTCATGCGTTCACACAATGAAATATTTCGGGGTTAATATAATGAAGGAGAGAAGAAAATAATTTTCAAATACCTGATTCTGCCTGAGTGCAAAATTTTGTTGAAATCATTTGAGTAGAAGTATATGAAATATTAATTTTAAGTAAAAATTTGAGTCTTTCCGTCCAATTGTTCCAACGGCAATCCAATTAAATTCACTTTCAGTAAAGTGCGACATTGACTGACAACGAAGGGTTCTGTACGACGATTGTTTTTGGAGAGAAGAAAGTAATTTTCAAATACCTGATTCTGAATGGGTGCAAAATTTTGTTGAAATCATTTGAGTAGAAGTATATGAAATATTAATTTAAGTGCAAATTTGAGTGTTTCTGTCCACTTTTTCCAACGGCAATCCAATTAAATTCAGTAAAGTGCGACATTGACTGGCACACGAAGGGTTCTGTACGACGATTGTTTTTGGCGATTTTTTTTGTTTGTTTTTTTTAAATCTTTCAAATTACAAGGAAAATCGTATTCTAGGGATCAAAATAAGAAACTTTGCCGAAGGAACCATACCTCTAAAATGTATTTTGATGTCCCGACTTTTGATCCGAAGGGTAAAATTTTGAAAAATCTCACTTTGACCCATTTAGAGTTCCTCAATCGAGTCAAAATGTATGACCGACCTCCACTAATTTTGGAGGGCCGACCTATGCCAGTGGCACACCCCCTGGAACCACCTTTGGGTTGTTCCCCATAGAGAGCGTGCGAAATTGCCCGGACTTGAAATCAAAAAAGACTTCAAACAATAATTTTTTCTTATTTTCTTTTCTATTACTAAGTAAAATTCATTTTTTCATTTCATTCTGACTAACTAAATTTTTAAAGAGAAAAATAAACTCCAAAAATAAAAAAAAATAGCCACTTCGCTGATTTTTTCTTGTAAAAATTTTACCCTTGGGATCAAAAGTCGGGACACCAAAATACATTTTAGAGGTATGGTTCCTGCGGCAAAGTTTCTTATTTTGATCCCTAGAATACAATTTTCCTTGTAATTTGAGCGATTTTTAAATCGACCCGCCCTAATGTACATATTTATAGTTCTAAGGATTTTTTTGTTTTAGAGCTTTCTTTCCTATTATTTTAGGTACTTCTCTTTTACCACTAACAAAACCAGTTAAATATTAATTTTTATATCATACCCCCACAGGTCTTACCACTCGTATTTGCACACAGAAGCCCAGGCTACATCTACGACAAAGGCAGCCAGTGAATCTAGAATAATATTCGTAGTCACAAGGTAAAGTTACAAACAAACGAACAAACAGAAAAATGCAATAAAATTAACTAAATTGTAAAAAGACCGCATTGAAGACGAATGTAAAAAAGACGTATTATCTTTTGTAGCCATTATTATTTCTATTTCTGTTGGTTTCTCTACAGCATTTACCTTAAGCACTAAGATCCTTGAATAGCAGAAAACAAGAGCCAAAAGTAAATGTAATAAAGTTCCATAAAGTCATAAATTCAAAGTCACAGAAAAAGTTACAGGAGGTAGCAAAAACCTTTGACATTTAGGAGAGCCACAGTTTATAAGAAATCTACACACATTTGCCACTACTGGATATTTGTGTGTCAAGCAGAGATGGGCATATGAAGAAAATTTATATTTACTGTATCTATAAATATTTTTTTAAAACATCGATATTTCAATATATCGCTATTTTTTTTCTCCTACAAATGTTGCAAAAATATTTCAAATTTCAAATAAATATACATACCGCCAAAAAAGTTTAAGCGACATCATTTTCGAACTTAATTTTTTGTTAGCGATTTCTTTCAATATTAACTGCCTTATTTACAACAATTATTGAGGTTTTATAAAGGGTGTTTAAAACAGATTGCCATACAAAGCGTTGCTTATTAAGCTTTTAGAAAGCCTTAATAATTTTTATAAATAAGGCTCTTAAATCATTGTTTAATGAATGAATACTGTTGAACACTTCAAAGTTCATCGTTGCGGAATACGAGAAATATCCACTGGGCATCCATTAAACAATAATTTAATATTTAAAAAATTCACGAACAACTATCTAACTTAAATCTTAATGAACCCAAGTTGATATTGATATCGAAAAAGCAAATAAGTTATCCATACATCTGTATGTTTAATTTGTATTATAAGATAATTTCTGAAAAACTGTAGAAAAGTTTGCATTAATTTCGAACGCACAAGCAGTCACTTTAAGAAATTTAATATAAAAGAACTACATGTGTTAAGTTATACGTAACCTACTGTAGTTCCTTAAGGCTTCATTAGTCTTTATTTTCTGTTCCTGTTCTGTGCTGTGCCGTTCTAAATTTCTAAATTTTAATAGTTACTTTTTCTGTAATAAAAATTATCAGTTGTTTCTGACCAGAACGGTCACAGTTTTCTACTAAAGTGATGAATTTTGCATCGTCCATTGTTATGTTTCAATATAATTTTATGTTTTTCTGATAAAAATTAAATTTTTCAAATTCTTAAAGCACAATTAAAGTGTATTTCTAAATGTTTTTATTTTATTTATGGTGTCACTTACAATTACTTACTGCCAGTTCATAGAAGCCATGTAAAAATTCTCGTCTGCCTATTTATATTGAAAACAAAAACAAAGCACTCAAAATTTGTTTTTGTTTTCAATGTAAATAGCAGTTAATAGTTTTTTTTTTCACAGGTTGAACTGAAACAGAATTATGTTCTGAAAGAGAAAAACTAACGGCTTGTATAAGGTTTCTTTAAACAAAAAAGAGTCAGCTGATTCGTAACAGAACAGAAAGTAAAAACTAATTCTGCCTTTAGCCTTATACCCATGATAAAAGTCATATGGCTTAGTGGGGTCACCTTATAGATGCGTCTTGGCTGTTATTAAGATATTTCTCTTTTTTCTTCGCATTACTAGCAGTGTTGCAAATATCGCAGAGTTAAAAAAAGGCTAAAATTTATACAGCTCTTGAAAATATCTAAACCTGATACTCGTAAATAAGAATCTATGTATCGATATACCGGTTTTTGAAATATTTATTTTCTCAAATTTCGATATATCGATATTTGTACCTATCTCTAGTATGAAGATAAATTTAAATTTAAGTAGCAGAGACAAAAACCAAACATTTTAGCACAGCGCATTTCATACTTAACAGGTCGCTGTTAATCATTTAACAGTATGTACCAGAAAAATTAATAAGTACTATTTCGTATCATTTCGGGGGAAAAATATAAGAATAGGGACTAGGACTATACTCACCAATTAATCAAAAATATGGTGCGAGATATGATTAATGAAATTATACCACTTAGATATACTTAAAATATAGACATAATGCAGAAACTTAATTTTAAAAAATGTAAAAATGTAACTCTTTTGGAAGGACAAGTAGACGTGGTGGCAAAGAGGAGAATTCCACATGCATCCCACCCCAGCTGGAAAAGTAGACATTAATTACATAAATAGTGGCAGAAATAATGTATTATTTTGCAAAGCAAGACAATGCATCATTCCCTTAGAAACGAGAGGGTAATTTGATCAAACACAATAATTACACATTGATTACCACGTGCATTACCACATCTGCAGAAGAAGGAATGTACGCATCAAATAATTCATTACTTTCCTAGGACATTTTCTGTGTTAACAGTAATGAATACTGGAATGAAAAATTATACATGCTGTGCATTACCTTTTCCCACTGGGGAAAATGGCTCTCTAAGGCATGATTCAACTTTTGTGGGTTCTTTTAAGCGGCTCATCCATTATACAATATTATTGCTTATACTTGTTATACTTGTTGTTGTCGTTTCGAGCTATACTATGCAATAAATGGCACAATATTTTAAAAGAAAATATTGCCAAATTTTCCTGAATTATGCTGCCACCGCATTATATAATTGTCTTGATTGTACAATGAAAATCAAGAGTCTTTTGATATTTGCCAATATATTGTGCCACCTTCGAACATGACTTACACATTGGCGATATTATTGTACAATATGAAAAATTGCACAATTATATTGCAAGTGGGTGGGCCGCTTTATTCCCATATGTTGCACCGTAACCACTGCAGCTTTCAACTTGAGGAGAATACAGTGTAATAAAGCTAAATTTGCTTAAGTCGACTTAAGCGATTATTCCATACTAAATACCACAGATTTATTGACTTCATTCTTCACAGAAACTGTGAACTTCCCAAATGTGTAATATATATTACCCAAGACGTGCATACATGTATACATGTATACATACACACATGTACATGCATGCATATCTACATATGTACATAAAACATGTCACTGTAGTTGTGTGCATAAGCATAATTATTTGAGGGTAAGTTTGCAGTACGAGCACTGTGTAACTTAATCACTCTTTGAGTGTTTTATTTGCACACACTGGTTCCTCAATTATGCAACGTTATGGCTCTTTTGTAGCAGATTCAAATTATATACCCAGGATCATTATTATTTACTGCATAAAAGCACATCAGCATGTTTATCTTCAAATTTTCAAATTGACTGTACGTGTATGTGTGTGTTTAGCCAAGGTTTATGCGTCATGTTACTTAAGTTGATTAGTATGTTTTTTCTTCATTCTTCTGTTTTTTTTTCGTTTGAAGGGGAACGTCTATCATTCGTTTGACGCAATATGACAATTTTTGCTTCACTACCGTCATGAAACGTCGTTTAGTACATGAATGTTTAACAGGTATTTAGGATGTGCATGTATGTATGTATGCATGTATGTATGTGTGCTTATATGCAGATGTATGTAACATATCCACTGTATACGTAATTATATTAGTTTTTTTTGTATATTTAATATGCATTTGTAAGTAGACATTGAATTATTGGTAATTCGATCTAATTGAAAGTTAAATATTAAAGACTTAACTGTCACATCGGTCTTGGAATGCCAAGAGTTAATGTAGATATTAATTAGTTCATACTTTGGTATGACGTTTCCACATGATTGGGAAAATGCTTATCATTTGTCATGCAATTATTTCGCAGCCACCCAACGCAGTCTAAGAAAAAAATCGGTTGGTATTTTTACCTTCGCTTTAATTTGTTGACAACAACGCGCACACATTCGGTTAATTTCTGTAAACCGAATACGAATGAATTTCTCGTTTTCAAAACGAACTAAAATGTTTCATGTTAATACGTTTTCAAATCGAGTGAGCAAACCTTGTAGAAAGTAAATCGAATGTGCTACTTAAGAAAACTCAACTAACAATTTGCATTTAAAATTAGAGATCTTTTATTGGTAATAATAATAATCAAATTAAGTTAATTTTAACATCCTGCATGTTTCCACAACCTGGAAGGTGGGAAGAGCAGAAAATTTATATGAAAAGCACTAATTTTTTTGAGTGATTTTCATTTCACTTGTCTGACTTGTGAAAACAGGATGAAATACATTTGAGTGTAAAAAATATTGTTAAAAAATATAAAATTTTTTTACAGTTTTGCTCCAAGTATGACGAAATATTATTTCGTTGAATTAAAATCTTTTTTAATTTTTAACTCAACATAAATGCTTCGAGCATTTTAAATAAATATTTTTTAAAAATAATTTCTTAAACTTCACATAGTTCAACTAAAAATTTTAATTTGTCTCACTTAAATATTTTTTATTTAAAATATGATTTCTGGCATTAACAGCTGACTTTGACGTTCATATATATGGTTCGATTTTAATGCCCAATGTTGCCAAAATCGAGTAATTTGTAGAACACCAAAAAAACCATTTAAAATTTCTCGTTTTTGAAAATGATTCGGTTTTCAGAACAGACTCGATTAATGCATTTCATTAAAAAACTTTACGAGGGCAGATCAATAAGCTCGTGGCTTTTTGAGTTTCCCACCTCTTAACTGCTCAAATGTTGACAGGAGTCAAGTAAGTTGCGTCATTTAGTTTTAGTGTGACAGCCACTGATGGTGGCTCATTGGTTTCAATTTTGAATGATCACTCTTTCCGCAAAATGGATGCAGCGTTCGCTCGCAATCTACCACAAAACCAGTCGAGTGAAAACTTTGCAGGAGTGCTTGTCATTGTTCAAAGTTTTTGCATCATTTTTCTAGCCGTGGACTAAATGTGGATTAACCACTACACAGCAAAGCAGGTTCTTTCTTTTCATGAAGCGCCGCAATGAATGTGTGTGACTATCGAGTGACTATCTATCTATCTTTTTCCCAAACTTGACGAAATATTTAGGCGGAAAGAGATTTGAATCTAACGATGAAATCATCTCACAAACAAATATTAATCAATTTGAATGACTTCGAAATATTTTATTTTTTTGTAAGAGACAAAAAGACAAAAACAAACTTTATTTGAAAAAATAAAGCGAAAAATCGATTAAAAATGTAATTGAGTCAAATAAACTTTGTAATTAATTAAATTTTTAAGCAAAACCTTAATACACAGAAAAAATTATTCACCAATTAATGTTTTCAATTAAAAATGTAATTGATTTAAATACATTTTTAATTGTATTAATCAATTTGAGTGGAAAAACTTAATTAATATTATCAAATTGTTTATAGGTGAAAATTTAATTAATTTTTTAATTGATATTACAAATATTTTAATTGATATTACAAAATTATTCATTGTGTGTATACTTTTAATTGATTTTTGGTTTTATTTTAAAATAAACTTAATTATTGCAGGAATATTTTTTCAGTGTAGAGCCGAAAGCAAATTACGTTGAAAAAAAAACGAAATTTTTTTGAAATCTTAAATTTAATACATGTTGAAAAATCTATTTTTTTTTTGTCTTCGTTCGTAAGCGAGAGCTTGCTGCACTGACAGCTCATCAGTTTTTGATTTATTGAAATAAATGTATAAGTATAAATATAAGACCGTGCATAAACTTTAAGCTCATGTGCATAATTTCGGGGACAAGCGCAAAATAAAAATAAAAAATTTAAATAAAACAATATGGCTGACAGCAAGTAAAGACAAATAAAAAACATACTAAAATACTTAAATACTTATGTATGTAAGTATGTAATGCAAGTAGGTGTGTATGTACATGCGCACATATGTATGCATGTATGTATAGTTTAAATGTATATACATACATACATATGTTGGTATTAGTACAAATGCATGTTGTGCTATGTTTGCATTCTTATTTTTGTGTAGACAAACATACACAGTGTAAGAGGGCCATACAACATATGTGTCGTTTATTGTAAAAGTGGTGTAACTCCCTTTTTTTAATAAATACATATTTTTGTAGAATAGTATCACATTTAGTCATATCTTTCGTAGTAACAGTGAAGCAAATGCAACATTTGCACCAAAACCCCATAGATGGCGTTAGGTTAGGTTATAACAGGCTGCCGATTTATAGTAAAACCAGCCCACTTGGGTCCGTTGAGGTCCCGTTGTGCTACCTGGGCGGATTGAGGTGGACTACCCATCCTCATTCCCTCTATTCACTATTTATGTTTTGTTAAAACCAACCCGAGAGGCGCATGAATGAATTCACATCGCCGATGTCACATTTTGACAGGCTCTCTGCCCCCATGCAGATTGACCGCACTTCCGCGAGTGCTGGGCAGTGACAGAGAAATTGCTCAATATTTTCCTTCTCTTCCTCGTCCTGACAGCTTCTGCAGAAGTCATTATAAGGTAGATTTAATCTACCAGCATGTATACCTATATAGCAGTGTCCTGTTAGGACTGCAACCAAAGTACGGAGTTGTCCTCTTGCAATCCTCTGCAATATTTCGGACCTCCTCATGTCATAACAGGGCCATGTCATTCTAGAGGCAGAGCATGTTACCTCATTTGACCATCTAGCCTGTGCAACACTCTGAAAAGGTTCTGCTGTATTTGCATTTTGCAGCAATTCATCGGAACACCCACCAACCGATCAGTGTCCTCATCCTGCATTTGAGCTCCAGCCTTAGCCAGCTCATCCACAATATCATTTTCAACATTATTCGCATGTCCTGGAAGCCATTGTAGCTTCAGGTCGGCATGCATTCCCAGTTTGTTAAGAGACATCCGGCAATCATGTACCAGATTTGATGTCGTAAAGACACCCGCAATATTTTTAAGGGCAGCTTTGCTATCCGTGAAGATACGGATATCCCAGTTGTATATCCTGTAATACCTCAACCAGTTGGCCGCTCTACCTATCGCTGAGATTTCAGCCTGTAGTATACTTCATCTACTGTCCAGCTTAAAGCTTATCCTCTTTTGAAAGCGAGGAATAAAGATTCCACCACCCACGTCTCTGCGTGACTTCGATCCGTCTGTGTACACCTCAAGCATATCTTCCTCTGTTCCTATAGACGAGTTAGACACACCCGATTAGATGTTAGATTTGAATAGATGGCGCTACTTGTTTACTTTTTTTCCATACACAACGATTTTTCAAATGCTCGAAATTTAATTACTAGGAGATAATTCACTGTTACAATGAACGACGCATATGTATGTATGTATGTATAGTATATGTTAACTTATACACTTACATGTACACACATACGAGTAAATGTACGAACATTTATGCATACTCGTACATACATATGTATGTAAATAACATAAAAATAATTTGTCTTTGCACATAAAAATACAAGTATGAGCATTATTTGTATTCATTTTTTTTTTAATTCGAAAAAAGGAATTACGTATTCAGAGAGAGTATACTGGGAACGTTAAATTTTTTCTACATTTTTTTATTAAAAGAAAAATAAAACATTAAAATAAAAAATAAACATATATGTATACGTTTTTTGAAATCCTAATGACCATAAACATACAAACAAATATATCTATATGTACATATATTTATATGCATTCATACACGCATTCACATACACACACATACCAGCACACAAAGTTACATGAAATAAAATTAAACAAAAAAAAATTATTTAACGGCGTATAATGACAAGTAAAATGCCAAAGAATCTTACCCAATTAACAAAGAAAAAGAAAATTGTAAAAGATATTGATTCACTTAATGCAGATCTTGCGATTTGGAACAAGTGGCAACTGGCATTATTTGTAATCGTTATAATATGGGCCTGCATAACTAACAGCGGACTCTTCATTTTTGGGTAACAATGTTTGGCAAAGTTGCATTTACGGTACAGTGGGACAAATTTTCCAAACACATCATTTAATCTGAGCGTGCCTAGGCACCCTAAATACCTCATTAAGAAAAATGTTCCAATTGGATGAAAAGATCACAAAATTCCTCAAATGTGTCATAATCACATTCAATAAAAAAGAAATCAGTAAAAAAAATCCAATCGAATGAAGCGATGCAATTCGAACAAAGTCGATGGAAATCGAGATAAAGCAAATTTTTCAAAAGCTCTCCAAGTGGAGACGATGCAAATAAAACTCGGCGCAAGAATTTAATGTACTTGTATTATTAACATTCATTTTTGCTTGATTAAGTTTTTTTTAATAAAAAACAAATATGTGTACATGTTTTATTTGAAATTATACGAAGCAACAGCTTCGAAAAATATTTTCCTAAATATTCTTGACGTATGATTATTATACTACTTAAGTAATAGAATACTCATACGCCACACTTTGTAGCAGAGTGAAATTAATGACGTAACGTTGCCTCAGAATTGGTTTAGCCCATACGCCACAAAGTCGGAGTGGACAAAAACAAAAAAATAAAAAGTAAAAATGAAAATTTTGCTTATTTTTATGGTTAAGCGATTGTCTATATGCATTTCGTTCCCGCTTTTTGGAACTCATCAGTAGACTTCAACCCAAAACATTCTACTGATGAGTTCCAAAAAGCGGGAACGAAATGCATATAGACAATCGCTTAACCATAAAAACAAGCAACATTTTCAAATTAAATAAATAAAGACTTTATGTCAAATAAATATACTTCGGTATTTCATAAAAGTAAAAATGTTTACATAAAGTTTTCCCAAAATATACACGATAGAATCCTTTTGTATTTGCGCCACTGCTTCCGACTTATGTTTTGTACTTTCATGACTGAAGTTAGAAATTAACATTACTTACTTTATTGTAAGTCAAAAATACGGTTTAATTTATTTTCAAAAAGTAGCTTTTTGTGCTCCATACGTATACTTTACTGCTGCATATTGAGAAATTTGTTGTTGAGACGAAAATAATAAATCAGAGAAATAAGCCAATCGTTTAACGCCGGCCAAGAAGCCGCCGCCGTAATCTTTTTAACTATCGATCCGCAAGCATAATTAAGATTTCTTCTATTTTATTTTAGTGTTTAATAAATTTATATTAACACATATAATCGGCGGATGCGTGTGAGTGATGATGTTTTTGCTTAAACGTCGCCGTTAAACTTTTCTTAGGACAACTTCCTTTTTTTAGGGTTCCGTACCAGTGCTAAGTAATGAATCGTTTTTTCGCTATTCATACTGACTCATGAAATTTTAAATCTAAATGAGTAGACATGATTTAAACTCCACTACTCTGATTTAAGCACACTCACGATAAGATTGATTTATAAGTATAGGTTGCAATAAATATGAATGCAACGTCGACATCATACTCATACTCACACTCATAAATCACCTCAGTTTGATTTCTATTAATTATATTATTTATTTATTTATTATTTTAATCTTATCAATAAATTCTAAGATTAAATCAGAAAAAAAAAATTTTTTTCGAGCATAGCTGACGGGGCTATCAGCAAAATACTTCTACTACTTACATTGATTCGGCTCACTCAACTCATCCATATACTACAACTACAACTACAACTTGTATGAAGTGTATGAAGAAACACATATGCAACCTCATAATGAGCAAACACATAACCTCATAATGAGTATTTTAATGCTCGTATGAGAAGTTCGCTTTGCCATACAATACTTATGTATGTATTTTGCATCGTCTATAAACATTGAGTTAAGGAGAGTCGAAATCAACAACATTAGAAATGTTGCTAAGTATGAGTACGGAAAAAGGTTTCCATTTATTGGATACCTGGCCACAGCGGTCATTCGGGGAATGAGAAAGCGGATGAACTGACCAAGAGGGCCTCTGCTACTCCGTTTATGGGACCAGAGCCATTTTGTGGCGTAAGTCGGCCGACTGTAACATCTCTGATCAAAGAAGATGACACTTCGACCGCTAAGGAAATGTGGCTGACTTCTTCTGGTTTAAGGCAAGCCAAACAAAGTATTGATGCAGCCATTTACATACAATGGCATCCTGAACCTCAACAGGAATAACTTACGGCTGGTTGCTGGTTTTCTTTCTGGCCACTTTGGACTGAACTATTCTCTGTGGAAAAGTAACCAAGTTCGTTCACCCTTGTGTCGTTTATGCTTGGAAGATGATGAGACCACGGCACACATTCTTTTTGTGAGTGTATCGTCTTATGTAACAGTAGAAGGCGTGTTTTTCATACTGAGTTTCTGTGTTCAGATGATATTAGGCGGGCTTCTCCATTATCTGTGCCAACTTTCACAAGGAGAGATTGATTTAATTTAGTTTACACATTTATGGCACAAAAGATCCATCAGGTGTCGCAGTGCCGGTGTTTGGACCAGATCTTCCCCCTTTTCTAATCTGTCTAATCTAAGTATGAGTGCGATGAGAACTTCACACTTGCGAGTGAATATGAAGCAGGGTTCCCAGATTTCTTTCGACTGTCATCCCCAATTTGAAAATTTTGATCCCCGAAATTCCACAAAAAGTAATTTGTACCATCACCAAAAATCACTACTAAAACTAATACTATTTTAATTTATTTAATTATTTTCTTATTAATATTTTATTTCCACTGTGGATCATATTATTTGTACATATGGTTTATATTTAAATATGTATATGTATATTAATTCTTAACAGAGTTTCGAGCAATTCGCACTCAATTTTATTTGTAGTTTTAGTTTTTATTTAGTTCCTTGCCGAAAAATTCGTTCAATGCAAGCATTGCTCGTTGATACACAAAGTACATTTTAAATCATTACAATTCTTTAGACGGCCGTAATTCAACGGCATCTTGATATCAATAAACTTTTACCCAAAACATGTTTGAGTTGTTACAAATATATAAAATTTTAAAGAACTAATTGTCACATAACTTCGACTTCATTGTTACCAGTAACAATTTTTATTTTAAGCGTTTTTATAACATTTTATATTATTTATCAAATAAAAATATTAAGTAAAATACAAATCCCCATAAATCCCCAAAACACAAAAATTATCCCTAATGAATTCCTCAATCCCCAAACCAAAATTTGTATCAACATTTGCAAAAAAAAAAATCCCCGATTTGGTGATAAATCCCCTAATCTGACAACACTGATATAAAGTTGGACAACATTGCAATAAGCATGAGCGCGCAGAAGTATATACAAGAAATTATAAGTCATGATTCAACTCTACTCACTTTTTCACTGCTCATTACTGATCACTGTTCCGTACACCAAAGGTGATAAGGAGCCTTATTGTTTTCGCTACGCTGTCCGTCTGTCTGTCTGTCTGTCACATTCTGTTTTCTCGAGAACCGTATGAGCAATGAAAAATCTTAAAATTCCATGTAATATACATACAATTATATATTTTTATACATACAACTATTAACACTAAAATTTAAACCAATTAAAAATTAAATTTTATTAAAAAATCGCCAAAATGAAAAAACCCCACAAACCTAAAAAAAAATCCCGAAACCGAAAAAACGGCAAAATAAGAAAAAATTTTCAGTACTAGAAAAATCGCCAAAATCCGAAAAAAAGTTTACCGGGTACTTAAATTTTTTTTAAAAAATTTTTACATCAGGTAAGATATTCGATTATATAAGCTAAAGTTCCTATAGTATTACATACATATATAGTGTCCCTACGGAACCCTTCTTGTAGGAGTCACAGTCGCACTTTACTGAATTTATTTATTATTCATTTTTAATAGAAAACAAGCAAAAGAAGAGTTAACTTTACTTTGTACCTTTTTATATGAAGAATTTCTAGTAAGCATTGACTTAACATCTAAAGAATCATTAAACTCTAATCAATATTGAAAATAGGAAATTTCTAAGCTCACCCATTTTCATATCCGCGGACAATTTTTAATGTAAATTTTTTCTTTGTTAAATGCTTACCGCTTGGTTTTTTAAGTTAGAAAATTTATATTAATCTTTTCACATGTCCGTTCACACCAAATCCTATAGGAAATGTTTATTGGGTTGCAGCTAGTTACAATATACTCGTATGTAAGTGAGTAAAGTAAATTTGAATATAACAACCACGAATTACACACGCTCATATATCACAGAGACAAGTGAACCAAACAACCAACCATTCCATTCCATCCCATCCATCCAGAGCCTTCTATTTGTCCGACCAACCAACAAACAATATCTAGAGACCAACGGCAATAATTGAGGGTTTAAACTCGGTGACGTTAAATGAAAAGATTTTCGTTCGTTCGCTCAGTATTTTTTTATTTTTTATTTTATTTTTTTCATTAGTACTTTATTTAAATACATAAATAAACAACACTAGAGCAAAGTAGTCGTCAGCGAGTGAGTGCCTCGCTGGTTCGTATAATGACCATTTTCAATATGCACGAAATGTCGCCATGACAGTAAGAGAAATAAAATAAAATAAAATAAATAAAAATCACACACAACGAAAACAAAGATCTATTTACAAAATGTTAAGAACTTTCTTTAAATTTAAAAAATGAAAAAAAATTAAATCGGTAGAATACAACAAAACAATTTTCTATATTTAAATGTGACTGGGTTTTTATGGGCGGGTGGGTGACTGACTGGCGGTACAAAGATCTAAGGAGTGCCTTTGTTGTGTGTTGTTTTCCTCAACATTATTGGCAACTGTCTTAACTAAACATACATACATACATACATACATACAGTTACACACACACACGCACAATCATGCATGCACACACTCACACTTAAGCGCACATATTTATACAAAACACAAATACTGACGACATTCATCACTAAATTCTAAGGTAGTCAGTCAGTTGCATTGTAACGAATGATTGATTCACTGGAAACCATTGACAGTTCCCCCAGTGATAAAGATTTGCTTTTGTTGTTTGTTTTTAACTGTTTCGTTAAAAATAAACTATTTAGCATTAGTTAATACTGTAACAACAATAAAAACTTCGAAATAAAAAAATAAAAAATTTAAAACACAAATAATCCTCCAAGTTTTCAAATCGTACAAATCAGTTGTAAACAAAACGATAAAGAGTTTGAAAAAAAAAACAAAACATTTGTACAATTTTGAAGCGAGTATGAACGGCGCAAGTGCGTACGCTGTGCATATTAAATAGTTTTTGTTTTCCCCATCTTTTTAATACACTTGAAGAAAATTTATTTGACAATTGACAGCAGTTGGCTTGATGGGTTTGTTAATACAAAATGTAGGCATACGAGGTAAAACAGACCCAATTATATCTACAAAAATACAGCGTTTGGTACGGCTTACACGCTGGCGGATCAGTCAAATTGGTCTCCGAGGTCGTGCGATTTGATACTTCTGAATTATTTTTGTGGGGCTAAGAGGCTTCACTGGTTTACGAGTATGCTGATAAGCCAGCAAGTAGTTACGCCAGTGTTCGTAGAAAATTATTTTGAAAAGCGCTATGCGCCATCTGTGTTTGTTGCCCCATGCATTACAAGCCATATGAAAGACAGCAAGCAAATCATATGGGAAAAGTGGCAAACGAGCTCTTTTCTATCAATCAAGTTAATAGCAGGAAGTAAGACATTATGAACAATGCTGATATTTCTGCAGGTGTATGTAAACATAAGCAAACGTTTTATGAAAATTATTGAGGTTTTGTTCATACATATTTGAATTTGAATTGTGAACTTCAAAACAAATATTACAAAAAAAAATAAGTAAAAAATAAAAATTAAAAAGTGTCCCGTACACAAATAAAACAATGATTTTTAATGCTTTTGCTCGCTTATACATATTTTATTTCATTTAAGAAACAATTTATATTCATGTTGCACCTGTGGCAGTACAATTCGTGGAATTTTTTCTTTTATTAATGCTGATTGTTTTATTTCTTTTTTCTTTTTTTTCTACTTCTACTTCTTCTTCAACTTCTCCCTCTCAATTTTTATTTTCTGTCTTATTATATGTGCATGTACATGATCGATTCAGTTGAAATCGATTTGCATATCTGGGTCTTGACACTATCTACATGTTAATGTTGCCAAATTCACATTAAAAAGAAGAAAAAAACAAAAAACTAAACAAGACACAATAATAATTTTTAAAAAGTGCCACTTTGAATACTCGTACAAAGTATTCACAAAAAAAAAATAAATAAAAAGTAAGAAATTTCTCTTTCAGAAATAATATCCAGTAAATAGTTTTTTTTTGTGTGTAAAGTCTTAGTTCTATGATTGTCATTACAGGCGGAACGACGATAATGGACAATGAGAGTTGGTCAGTCACCACTACGTGTTTAATTTTTATTATGATCATTAATAATCAATAATAAAATTATATTTTTATGAGTCATTAGATTAGTTTTTAAAAGAGTTCTTCTTAATTGTTAATAAAAGCATTTAGCATAAAATGGCATTTCTAAGAGAGAAAAAAAATGGACTCGGTAAAAAAGTTTTTCAATGAAATGCAAATGATTGATGATTGGAAAAGTCAAATAAAAAGTTCAAGCTGGTAGTTTACATATTAGTTTAAATTAATGTTGATGTTTTGCATATTGCAATTAATAAAGGAAGAATGAAATATGTTTGTACTTTCATCTTACCGAACTTATTCAAATAACAATGACTTGCAATAGAAAATTAAGGCGTTATATACTCCTTGGAATTCAGAGCGTTTTGATTTTATAATGGAAGTAGAGATGAGATAACATACATATGTGGAGTAACTCTGCAGCTGTCGATTTAAAAATTTTTAAAAAAATTTATAGTTTTATTCGTTTCATCGAATACGTCAAGGAGAGCTCGTATTATATGCAGATTAATTCTGCAGGTGCAGTCTCATTAAAAGAAAATTCAAGCAGAAAAAAATTTTATTCGAATAATCGAATAAATTTATAGTTTTATTCGATTATTCGAATACGTAAAGAATTTTTCAGAGAAGAGAGCTTGAAAATTTTTCATCAGAGTAATCGAATAAATTTATAGTTTTATTCGCTTATTCGAATATGTGAAAGAGAATTCAGAGAGTAGAGTTTCATTAACAGAAAAGTCATATGGAAAATGTTTTTATTGTATTATACGATTACCTAAAGGAAAGTTTAAACTATATATATAGAGTAACTGGGTAGTTGCGGTCTCATTAATAGCATAGACGAGTTATAAAAAATTATATTTGACTAATCGAATAAATTTCTAGTTTTACTCGATGATGAGAGTATGAGAACAAATTGTTTCTAAGTTCTGGTTAAAATGTTCAAGCCAAAGCTTTCAAAACCTCTATATGTTGCAGTTTTTATTCGAGATGCAATATTTAAAAACATCTGCTTAAACACCTTCAAACTGCAGTAAACAATTAATTATACACACCTACAAAATATGGCAAGACAAACCATTGCCAGGCGTAGGAATCCCAAATAAATTCAACTACTTTATAAAAAAAATTAAATTCTAAGCTTTTTTCATAACTTTTACAACTTCCCGCAATATTCTGGTTACAAAAAAAGAAAAAAAAATATTAAACAAAAAAATCGTGGGAAATTGTTTTTAATTTTGCAATTTACAAAACATCAAAGCAAGTGAAAAGTGCATGTGCAAACAATCCTAGATCAAATCTAGTTGACTTCTTTTGCATCACTCCGGGTAGACACAATCTGACTGCATGCAAAAGCAACACAATATCGTTGTCGTTGTCGTTGTCATCAACCCAGCGGTATGATTTTATCGCAAAGACTTTGCAAATAAAAGCAAGCAAGCATACACACACACATTTACATAAAAGCATTCATATTTTTTTATTCCTTTATGCATATAAAATGATTTTTGTTAAAACAACAAAAAAAAACGGCCACTGAACTGCTCATCTAAATTATGATTTTATATTTTCAACATTATTTTTTAGTTTTAACCTTTTTATTTTGCAGTTTTTATGTATGCACACACTCGTAGAAAAGGATACCGCCGACTCATGACAATTTTAGAACTAAATATAATGATGTCATAAAAAATATATATCGTCGGCTTAGAGTGTAAACCTGCTAACTCACTTCCAGCAAATTTTACAGGAGAGACAAAATACTGTTAACGGTTTCTAATACATTAATTTTCTCTGACATATAGAGCTTCAAATTAAAATAAATATTTAAGCAAATCGATGAGGCGTCTCTTTCTCTTTCGAATGGCATTCAAATGTCATATGCTATAAAAAGTGGATTTAGCAGGTTTACACTCTAAGCCGACGATATGTATGTATGTATTTGTAAAAATTTTTCTACGTAGTATATCAAATAAGAGCGGACTCAAGGTAATTATGATTTAAAGTTTAATTTTTGCCTTTTTGCCCGACTGCGTGACGCCTAAGCATGTATGTATGTATGTATGTATGTATGTCTGTGTGTTCCTTTGCGGCACTATATATGTAAATCGAACACGTGGACCGATAGATTTGTCTTAATCCTGGGAGTGTCACGAAAGATATGAAAGTAGTCAAAACTCAATATGGCGGCCAACAGACGCCATTTTGTTAATACAAAATATTTTAAAAAGTCGGTGAACTATATCAAAATGGGTATCATTCCACAGGTATTTTGAAATCATCTTAAGGTTTCTCTTAAGATTTTTCATTTCGAATGACCATTTAGGATATTTAACGCTTCAAAGTTGGTCGCAGTCGGGTTTTTTGATTTTTTTAATAACTACTTTTTTAGGGTTGCGCACACTAAAGGTGCAAAGGAACTCTATTGTTCTTGCTGCGATGTCCGGCCGTTCGTCTATCTGTCACAGACTGTTTCCTCGAGAACCGTAAGAGCTACGCACCTGTAATTTTCACAGTATATGTAAAACTTTAGCCGCTACAATAAAAAAATTTATGAGAGTTAAAAATTAAAGGATGTTCTAAAGCGAACAACGAAACATGTTGAAATACTAATGTAATAAACAGACAATTATATACAAACACTTGAAATTTTCCAAGCACTAATTAACACTGAAATTTAAAAAATCAAAATTAAAGGGTATTCTATCAGTTAATGTAATTTTGTCAACTTGCTGCATCTTGGAAACCGTGAGAGGCAAACTCTTGAAATTTTCAAAAATGCTAAATTTAAAAAATCTCAAAATTAACAAAAATCCCGGAACGAAAAATCGCCAAAATTAAAAAAGCGCTTAAATGAAATATATCACCAAAAATAAAATAATCGCTGAAATGCTAAAAAATCACCATAAGTAAAAAGGTTGAAGAAAAATAAATCGCCAAAACGAAAAAAAGCGCCTTAACGAAAAAAAAAACTGCCAAAAAAAATTTCCAAAAAAAATCGCCACAAACACAAAAAAAATTGGTTAAAGTAAAAACAACTGAAAAAATCGATCAAAAACTAAAAAAAAAAATCCCCGAAAACGGGAAAAAGCGCCTAACTAAAAAAATCGCTAAAATCAAGAAACAACCGGAAAAATCGCGAAAAATCTAAAAACTCGCCAAAACTAAATTAAATCGCTGAAATGCTAAAAAATCACCAAAAGTAAAAAGGTCGACGATAAATAAATCGCCAAAACGAAAAAAGCGCCATAACAAAAAAAAAGTCCCGCAAAAATATTAAAAAATATCCAAGAAAAAATCGCCACAAACACAAAAAAAATTGGCTAAAGTAAAAACAACTGAAAAACATCCATGAAAATTTAACAAAAAAATCGCCAAAAACGAGAAAAAGCGCTATAACTAAAAAATCGCTAAAATTAAGAAACAACCGGAAAAATCGCGAAAAATCGAAAAACTCGCCATAACTAAATTAAATCGCTGATATGCTAAAAAAAATCACCAAAAGTAAAAAGGTCGAAGAAAAATAAATCGCCAAAACTAAAAAAAGCGCCATAACGAAAAAAGTCCCGCAAATAAAACAAACCGCAAAAAAATAAAAAAAAAACAACCAAAAAAATCGCCACAAACCTATAAAAATTGGTTAAACTTAAAACAACCAAAAACAATCGATAAAAACCGAAAAAATCGGCAACACGAAAAAAAACACTAACACTAAGAAAACGTCAAACAAAATTTTTTTTAAATATGTACACATCAGTTAAGATATTCGCTTATATAGGCTAAAGTTCGTATAGTATTACATATGTAGTGTCCGTACGGAATCCTTCGTGTGCGATTCAAAGTCGCATTTTACTGAATTTATTTTAAATTATTGTTTTAAACTCAAAAATAATATTTAAAAAAATATATTTGATTTTAATACAAAATCGTCTAATCTTAAAAAAAACATATTTGAAAAAAAAAGAATTTCTCTTGCAAAACTGGAAATGTCCGACATAATAAAATTTTTCAACCTTTTTCTTAATTTTTTTACCAAAATTAGTCTGGGGTAGTCTTATTATACTGTAATGATATGTCCAAAAATATCAAACGAAATGACCAATTCACATTAAAATTTGTCTAACTTTGGGCCGTTTTTATTGCACAATTTTTTTTTTATCAAAATTAGCCTAACATGATCTCATTGCACTGCAAAAGCTTGAAAGCGCGATCTACAAAAATTTATGAGTTATACAAATTCCTTTCCAAGCGTAACGCACATCAAAACCGAAAGTGAGTATTTAAAATTTCAATTTCTCTAAATTTGTTCCAAGTTTTATGTTTTTCATTCGAAATTAGTCTTAAATATATTCATACTACTAAAAATATATTGAAGGTGAAATATACTGTTAAAATAATGGATAAGCCATTTCAAAAGTCATTATAACCGGTGTTCGTTGTAACTGAACTCCACTGTAAATCATATGAAATCATGAATGCCACAGGGTTGTTGTTCTGTAGCGCATATTTTAAATATAACTGCCAGACGTCGGCAAGTCTAAGTAAATAGTTCAATCGTAATCCGGTGCTTAATCAAAAGCCAGCAAAGATGCATAAAAATAAAACATTAACAGTAATACGAGTATTTATAAAAGGAGTTGAGATATCAAAAACAAAATAATAATAATAATTTTTTTTGTCAATAAATTTTATTGACAACAGCAGTAGCTGGAAGGCAAGCGAATGTCTTTAAATGCACAGACAAAGGGATAAGATAACTCAAAGCTTAAACAAAAATATTTAAGATACTGCATATGACACGTCCCAAAGCTAAAGTTAGATTTCAAGATTTCTTTTTTATAACAGAAAATAAATATTTTTAATTTAACTCTTGCATTAACTACCCCTAGCAAAATGTTAATACGTACTTTAGTCATATTAAAAAAAGGGTTCAGCAAGAACTGGAGATTTAATATTAATGCCAACTACTCGTAAAAGCTGCCCTAAACCGAGGGAGCTTTTAGATGGATTTTGTAAGAAATAAAAAAATTAAATAGTTAACAAAATTATTCCGAAATGAATAATCAAGCCCATAGTGACCAAAAGTAAATATTCTATTCATGGAATTAACGAATTAAAATTAATATGGAAATCATGTTTGAAGACATTTAAAAAGGACAGCTAAAAGATAGAAACATTTTTATCTATTTCAAAAGACTTTGTGTCTGGCGCCATATGTTTATTTGCATGATAGTTAAAAGATTTCCTAAAAAAAAAAAATAAAGTGTAAGAAATACAGAAATTAAATTGTTCAATTAAATTGTAACAAAACCGTTTAAAAACGTTTTCAAATATAACAAAGTTTTTAATTTAACTTTTGACACTTTTTAAGATTAGATTCTTATCTGGTTTGTCTGTGGCATGAGATAAAGCGTTGAACACTCAAGCAAACAGCACCAACCAACCGAGTCGGCCACTCATTCAAACCATCCAGGACCAGTTTCACCTTCGCGTTAATGTTCATCACTTTAACTCAATTACAGGCATTTGTAAGCTAATACTGAACAATTACAAGTCACTGTGTTGCTCTTTTTTCCAGTTATTTTTCTTTTTGGGTGGAAAACACCAACAAAGAAGTTACAAGATTTTAACATTAAAAATGTTAATTAGACTCAGTCTCTATATTTAGTTTTGCCTGATTTTGTAGGCAAATTCTGCTAAATGAAAAAGTTACAGGTTTCCTTTTACGTTCGTAGAGATTTTCAGCCGTTTTTTTTTTATTTTTAAATTTTACTTTTTTGTGTCTAGTTGAGCCACGTCCTGCCTGGGGCTTTTGTATAATACCGCTAAAGGAAATGCTAAGAAAATATACGTGGGGTGGGCATTGAGGTAGTCTAAGATATCCATAAACAACCTGGTACATTACTTCAGAAGGAATTAGTTAAAAGTTAAATTAGTTTAAAAAAAAAGAATATGGGAATTGCTTTACCTTGCGGGCTATCATTCAACCTTTTCGCTAAGCTGCAGATTTTGGTCAAATTTACGGCATCAGATACACTTTTTAAGTCAGCTAATAACAATCTATGTCCAATTTTTCTCATTCTGAGTTTAAAAAGGTCAAACAAATTTTTTTTAAATATGGCCCAATATCATCTTTTTTCTAAAACCACAACACATTTTTTACCTTCTTGCAAGAGAATTATTTTAAAAAGCAACTCTTTTTGGCTGCTCCGAAAAATTTTATTTTCTGACATACGCTGTTTTTCATTAGAAGCACATATATCTAAAATGGATTTAGCGAAGAAATGAAGTTATTAGCAAAAATAAAAGATTTTTTCGAAATTTTTCGAACGAATCACTTGATTTGAGTAAAATTGAAAGCAATCGACGTGTCAATTCAAGTTAACAGCTGCTTAGACCTCGAATTTGAGTTTTTGTTTAAAATGAGTTTTGTGAAAATACTATTTTCGAAAATTCTCAAAATCGCCAAAAATATACGATTCACTGTTTCAAAAAATGAGTTGAGAAAATGCAATTTTAGAAAATTTTCGAAATCTCCGAAAATAAACGATGCACTGTTTCAAAAAAAGTTTTGTGAAAATTCAATTTTCGAAAATGTTCGAAATTTCCCAAAATAAACGATTCACTGTTTAAAAACCGAGTTTTGTGAAAATTCTATTTTCGAAAAATTTCGAAATCTCGGAAAATAATCAATTCACTGTTTCAAAAAATGAGTTGAGAAAATTCAATTTTCGAAAATTTTCGAAATTTCCCAAAATAAACGATTCACTGTTTAAAAACCGAGTTTTGTGAAAATTCTATTTTCAAAAAATTTCGTACTCTCGGAAAATAATCGATTCACTGTTAAAAAAAAAGAACTTTTTTGAAAATTATATTTTCGAAAATTTTCGAAATCACCGCAAATAATCGATTCACTATCTTACGACATTGAAGTACTTTCAACAAAACATTGTTAAGAAAAGTTAACTATATTTTTATTCGAAGATCAGTTTGTGTTTCAACGCGTGCCAGTGAAGTTCAAAGGAAGTAAAAATTGCATACATAACTTTTACAAAAATTATATTTAAAAATTATGCATTGGAGAAGATCGATAGCAAAATACAAAAGAAAAAAATATTGATTTTATTAATTAAGGAATAAATAATTAATCAAAAATATGGGCATAATTAATTATAAATGCAATGAGCTATACATTTGACTAAAAAAAAATTAATTCTAGAATTCATTCCTCGAGCGCAATAGTTCATTACTTTCTTAGGACATGTTCTGTGTTAACAGTAATGAATTCTGGAATGAAAAATTATACATGCTGCCCATTAACTTCTCCTTTTCCCACTGGGTTACTGCACTGGTGAACAAAATTTGCCGGAACTTTTAAAACATTCCTCAACAAGCTTTATTTATATTTAAATAAATGTAGCCAAGTATTAATTTCAGTATTTTTATATGTAAATTTAGCCTTCCTTTGTCGTAGACTCTTTTTATTCCGTTTCATTCCCATTTAAAACAGATGTGCCGCCTTATGTTTCCACTAACTAAAAGCCATGTCAAAAGCTAACAAATCCGCCTTCAGACACTTGAAAAGAGTTTGTGGCCAAAACAACTACAAATCAACAGCCATACAAATCAACAGCCGTACATACGAGTACATACAACTTAACAAGAAGGAGAACAACACACAGAGCAAAAAGTATGCACATGATTCGTAACGAAAGAACGCGCAAACAATGTGCCAACTAGAGAAGAAGCTGAAATAAAATCGTTGGTAATTTGCATATAAAACAACCTGAAGGAAAAGAAAATTCATACACAAACAAAAAAAGGAAAAAAGTTGGTAGTAGCAAGTTAAC
Source organism: Nowickia ferox (assembly GCA_936439885.1). NCBI lineage: Eukaryota > Metazoa > Arthropoda > Insecta > Diptera > Tachinidae > Nowickia > Nowickia ferox. The sequence goes on along the minus strand of OW387024.1, from coordinate 111,463,157 downwards.
AAAAAACCAAGTGTGGCAGTAAAGTGGAGCATCAACAGGCAAAACAAGACAAAGTCATTTCATTTGCTGCTACTGCTGATGTTATTGTTGCTATTGCTGTTGCTGTTGCTGTTGTTAGCATCACCTCATCACTTGATTGCTACTTTGCATTTGTTGCTTGTAGCAGGCTCATGTTATTATTATGACCGAAGCCAACAAAAACCAACAAATAATACTCCCCTCCAGGGGTTCAAACATTAACTAGCAATTAGGTGAAGTGTAAAACAACTTTTTAAGTTTGATTTCTTTTTTTATTTCATGTTTTTGCTACTATAAAATTTTCTTGGGATGTCCTTCCTTTCATTGCGGACAAAAAAAAATTCTTATAGACTGCATGACGCTAGTTTGGAGCTTTTTTCTAAATATTTATTTTTTTTCGGCTTAAAATGTGCATGAATGCAGGCAGGCATGCGTGTTGTTTAGTCGTTGATTGTATGTTTGTTTATGGAAATATTGTATCATTGAAAATCATGTTTTTGATTGCCAGCACGCTATAGCAGGCGGCGATAAGTGTTTAATTTAACCTTCTACTTTAAAAGATAAAGATAAATATAATATGAATCTTTTCAATAAGACGATTTTGCAGAGTTGCTTTCTACAAAAAGTACTTTTTACAAAAAGTACATTTAACATTAAGTTCGCATAAACAACTTTATATAATAAGTACTTTTTAGGAAAAGTAAATTTTACAAAAAGTAGCTTTCTACAAAAAGTACCTTTCTACAAAAAGTACTTTCTACAAAAAGCACCTTTCTACAAAAAGTACTTTCTGCAAAAATATTTTGAATAAAAAGGTACTTTCTAAAAAAGTTGTTTCTAGAAAAAATATCCCTTGGAATAATTTTATTTAATACAAAGTACTTTATACTAAAAGCAGTTTAAACAAAATACGCTTTAGAAAAATTGCGCTTTACAAAAATTACCTTAAACAACAAGTATCTTTAACAAAAAGTTTACCTTCTACAAAAACTTCCTTTTACGGAAAGTATTTTCCATAAAAAAATACTTTCAACAAAAAGTTCCATTCAACAAAAAGGATCTTTCTACAAAGAGTACTTTTTTTAGAAAGTAATTTCAGTAAAAAGTATATTTAACTAAAATTAGCTTCTACAAAAGCACTTTTTACAAAAACTATCTATTACAAAAAGTGCCTTTTAGAAAAAGTACCTTCTACAAAAAGTACTTTCTACAAAAAGCACTTTCCACAAAATATTATTTTTACAAAAGGCACCTTTCATAAAAAGTAGTTTTAACAAAAGGTACTTTTTACAAAAAGTACATTTCAAAAAGAGTCCTTTTTAAAAAAAGTATCTACCAATAGTACTTTTTGCAAAAGGTACCTTTTAGAAAAAGCACTTTCAGCAAGAAGTAACTTTCACAAAAAGTACTTCTCACCGAAAGGATTTTTCTACAAAAAGTACTTGCAACAAAAAGTACTTTTTACAAAAAGTACTTTCTCTAAAAGGCACTATTTTAAAATGTATTTTTTGCAAAATATACTTTTGCTAAAAGTACTTCTCACCGAAAGTATTTTCTACAAAAAGTACTTTCAACTAAAAGTACCTTTTACAAAAAGTACCTTTTACCATTAAAAAGAAATTACCTTTTAGCAAAAAGTACCTTTTAGAGAAAAGTGCATTTTAGCAAAAAGTACCTACTGGCAAAAAGTACCTTTTACAAAAAGTCCTTTTTGCTAAAAGAACTTTTTGTTGAAAGTACTTTTTCTGGAAAGTAATTTTTGTTGAGAGTACTTTTTGTAGAAAAATCCTGTCGGTGAGAAGTACTTTTTGTGAAAGTTAATTCTTCTTGAAAGTGCTTTTTCTAAAAGGTACCTTTTGCAAAAAGTACTATTGGTAGATACTTTTTTTAAAAAGGACTCTTTTTGAAATGTACTTTTTGTAAAAAGTACCTTTTGTTAAAATTACTTTTTATTAAAGGTGCCTTTTGTAAAAATAATATTTTGTGGAAAGTACTTTTTGTAGAAAGTACTTTTTGTAAAAGGTACTTTTTTGTGGAAAGTACTTTTTGTGAAAAGTCCTTTTTGAAGCAAATATTTTCGGTGAGAAGTATTTTTAACAAAAAGTACTTTTTTAAAATAGTGTCTTTTACATAAAGTACCTTTTGCGAAATTTTAACTTTTACATCTTTTACAGAAAATGCGGCAGCCTCAGAAAACATTTCTTAAACACTGGTGGTTACTAAAATGGAAAATACCGGAAGAGCGAAAAAGAGAAAAAGAGAAAAAATTATGTGACACAATAAATTGCCTTTAAGAAAAAATTATCCATTTCACCGCTAAAATTTCAAGTTGACACAAAATTTTTAACTCGCTGTAGTTCCAAGTCGCGGTCGACCTAAAATCATAAATCGTATTGGCCATTGAATCTCCTTACTAAATTGAATTTCACTTGAGTTCTTGTCAAGTGCTAAAAGCTTTTAATGGATTTTTACTATTCGTATGTAAAGAATTTCCGTTGTTGTTTATTTTTTATTTTATTTTTCGTATTGTAACCTTAACAACTGACTAATTAAACTATGAATTGTGGCGTTTTCTAACTGCACTGGACCCAAATAAATAAAATTAAACTGACATTTAAGGAATGCTACTGTTTTTGCTTGATTTTTAATTGAAAAAAAAATTTATGTATACGAATATTAAAGATTTCTTGGTTTTCCTAATTCGTTTCTTGTGACTGTAGGATCAAATGCACAAGAAGAAAAAGAAAAATATTAAACAAAATTCGTGCAGACATGAATTATGGCAGTTTGTTTATTTCAAGAGTACATTGTATCTTGTCATGATAAGTATTGCTTTGTACACGAATTAAGTTGTCCTAAACAGCAAAGCAAGATTGTTAGGAAAATAAGTACGTTATTAAAATTGAATGTTTGTGGCTTATAAGTATACATACTTACATATACATATGTACATATGCACACATACTCGTACATACACATGTACATATTAATGTTTGTTACTTTAGTACTATGAAGCTCATAAGAGGACAGATTTATAATTAAAAAAAAGTTAGCAAATAAAATGAAAATTTTATAGATTTTTACAGCTGCAATCTAACAAATCTTTCATGTTATAACTATAAGGATTGATATAAATATAATATTTAATATCATCGCCAAAAAATTAGCTGGCTCAAAGTTATCATACAAAACAAAAAATACAATAATCATTTCAATCACCAAAAACAATTTTTTTTTTAATTTAATTTTGCACTTTTTATCAAAATCTTCATATTATTCATTACACTGTACTAGTTAAAATTTTAACAAGTGGGGCGGGCATCCGCTGAATAAACTTAATTCGAATACTCTCAATCCATTGGTGCTAACCGTTTTCTCTTTTCAGATTAACTCTTGCTTAAAAAAATAGTCCAAATTTACAATTATAAGAGGACGCATCATTAACTCAGCGACTTTTTGAAGAAACAAGGTTTTTTTTTAAAACAAAAATTTATTTTTCAACATAATCTCCTTTTAACTTAATACACTTAGTCCAACGTTACTCCAGTTTTTGTATACCTTCCAAAAAAAAAACAGGATTTTTCGAGGTCTTTAATTTCATTGTTGGTCAATAATTTCATTGTTGGAGCGAAGTCTCTTTCCACCGAGCCATTTCCTTAGGTTTCGAAATAGGAAGTAGTCACTAGGGGCTAGATCCGGAGAATATGGTGGATGAGTTACCAATTCGTAGCCCAATTCATAGAGTTTTGCCATTGAGACTGCAGACGTGTGCACCCGTGCATTATCTTGATGAAATAGAACTTTTTTCTTGGCCCATATGGAGTCGTTTTCTTTTCAAATCCTCATTAAAACGGTCTGATAAGTTGGCACAATATTCGCCGTTTATTGTTTTTCTCTTTTGAAGGTAATCGATGTGGATTATCCTGCGTGCATCACAAAAAAGTCATTCCATCACCTTATTGGCCGACAAACCTTGGTCTTCTTCGGAGCAGGCCAAGCAGGCTGCTTGGTCTCCAGAGTACTCATCCACAGTTACAAAACGCCGCAAAAACTCATTCGGATTGCGGTTAAACAACTCCAAACAATCCTTTGAAGTTGTCACACGTTTACGTTTATGGTCAATTGAGAGCAAACGCGGCACCCATCTTGCAGACAACTTGCTTAAACCCAGCTGATCACTTAAAATCGCAACCGCACTGCCATATGAAATGCCTATGGCATCAACAATTTCACGCACTTTTACTCTTCGATCGGCCAACACCATATTGTGTATTTTTTTGATTTTCGGGTGTACTGACCTCAATTGGCCGTCCAGAATGTTCAGCGTCATTGGTACTTGTGCGACCACAACGAAAGTTAGTAAACCACTTTTTTTACTATTGAACTCGATGGTACAGAGTCCCCATAGTATTTGTCGAGCTTTTGCTTGGTTTGATTGACGGTTTTTTTTCGCAAAAAATAATGTTTAATGAGCACACGAAATTCACTTTTTCCATTTTTAGAAAAATACACGAGGTTGTTTGTTTTGAACAGCTGTTAAACGCAAACGCAGCAAAGTAAATGACGACACTTGCTAAAAATTTAACAATAGTCTACTAACAGGTGGTACTTGATGGGAACAGTGTTGCATTTCATATAACTACAAGGGAAGTTCGAAAAGTGACTGAGTTAATGATCCGCCTCGTAGTAGAGTATACCTAAGAAAACAATTGATTCAATTAAAAACTTAATTAAATGTAAATACAAAATCAAACAATGGCTTTAATTGAAACAAAAAACTTTGCCAGAAGATTTTTGGGAAATTTTAGAGAGTTAACAATTTACTTTTTTTATTTTAATTTTAAAATAGAATAACACAAACGCTGCGTTGAATTGCAAACGAATGTAAGTATATATTTATTTTTTTTTTGCTCCACACTGTACACAATAAATAAGAACAGGAACTCTAAATATTATATCATGCATGTAAATTTCGTGATTTAAATTTACCAAACAAAAATATGCCACAAAAAAAAAATATTATAAACATAAAATATCATAAAACCGTGTGAATATAATGACTTGAAGTCAAATATGAATAAATATTTATGTTTGTATGTATTTAATATACATACTAATGTATGCAGACAAACCATAAATATTCTAATTTGATAATAATAGTTCAGTCTTACGGATTCAAATTACACACATTTCTAACATTTCGAGTAGAAAAATAAATTTTTTTAACAAAATTTTCATTTCAATACAACATAAGTTACTGACTTTTTGAATTTCAACAAACTGGGTCATTTAGTTTGTGTTTGATCGCCGTTCTAAACTAAACTAATACAAAGTAATTTTCGAAACAAAAAATATACAACTACGAGCACTTACAGAATTTTTTAGGCCTCATGCGGAGAAGGTAGATTTTGAGCATCTCAAATCGCTTCTTTTTTTTTAAATCGATCTATTACAATTTAAAAAAAATTGTATGTCCTAATTCAGTTTGACAATTGTGTCATCTTGTCTATGAACGAAAAAAAGTCACAGTTGTGACTCTCTAAAACAATTATTAATTATTGTCTATGCTGGAACTTTCGTGTATATGCTTTATAGATTGCGAGCTAAATCTTGCTACTTTTTACAAGATTTCCATAAAAAACTAAATCTATTTTTAATTCGTTTCTATTATTATTGTTCGTTTCATTCATTTGTTTCTGTATTTATTATTTGATTAGGCTAAAGTTCGTATCGCTTTGTAAGCCAAATTACATGTGATAATTATTATTGAACAAATAACACCAAAATTAATTGTAAATAATCTGACAAACACTTAGTAGAACGGAACAACCGGCTGTTTTCGAAGGCCACTACACTTTAGCCTAATCAAATAATAAATATAAAAAATCTATTTTTTCAGTAGATTTGTAGGAAATCTAATCATAATCTAATACTTTTATTTATTTTTTATTTATTTATAAAAAAAGATGATTGAATTAGCTACGGTCTGCTTGAAAAGGTGCGTGGCTTGGGTGCATTGCAGTTGTTTGGCTGTAGTTTTACAAATTGTTCAGTTAATGTGCTTTGTTTTGGATAAGAAAGTTTTAATAATTGTCAGAAAAAAAAAATTGGTGTATACGGTATAGATTTTCACAAAGATTTTAATTAAAATCTCCTAGATTTTGTGCAGCTGTAAATGCCCTATAAGAAAAGATTTTACACAAAGGATTTTGTCTTGCATACAAAATCTTGAAAAATTTCAAAAAATCTTAGTGTAAACAATATAGATTTCGATAAAGATTACGAGACAATGTAAATGCATTATAATACTTTAATTTAATTTTTAAGTGCTTAAAAACATGGTAATAATATTTTCATTTTTATTATAAAAGACAAGAACCATTTAAACAAATAAAACAAAAACAACATAAATCATCTTATAGGGTATTTACATTTGCACAAAATCTAGCAGATTTTAATTAAAATCTTTATGAAAATCTATGCCCTTTACACCAAGTTTTTTTTAACATTTATCAAGATATTTTATCCAAAACAAGACCCTTAACTGAAAATTTTCCAAAACTATATCCAAATAACTGCAATTTAGCTGATTCACACACCTTTTATATAAATATGTTCTACAGGGTGTTTTGCAGGGGAAATCTAGTAAAAAGCAACTAGATTTAGCTCGAAATCTCGCAAGTACTAGATTTTCAGACAATGTAAATGTCCTATTACTGAATTTTATTGAGCGTTAATCAGGCTTATGTTCAGTATTTTTTTTTTAATTCTTTTCATAGAATTAACTACTTTTGTTAATTAATGTGATTTTCTAAAGAAGCCAAGAAAAGTTAAATTAGAGCAGTTGAAGAGAATGTCTCATTTTTCTGTGCCACCACGCACGCACTTCATTCATTTCAGTTACTTGGGCAGAAAGTGATTACTAACATCACCTAATGATTTGGAAAACTTTAATGAAATGGAATATGAGAAATGGTTTTATTATTCAAAACTTTTTTTTGAATTCACTTAAACCAGGAACTCTTTTTTGTTTTAACTCAAAAGCACTTAACTGAAGTCAGAATTTGCCAACAAAAAGAAGAATAAACTCAATAAATAAATAAACAAATAATACATTCCCACATCTTACAACATCATGCAGCAACAAGCATCTGGAGCGCCACTTGTCACTAAATTACAATAAATATAAATTCGTGATTACATGAACAAAATGAATCTACAACAGAAAAATAAAACAAACTAATTTAAATAAATAAATAAACAAGATACTGAAAATGGTCTAAATAAATACAACAACAACAAAAACAACACATAAACATACACAGAAACATAAATAAAGATATAAATAAAGAATTGGCAAAAAGACAAAAAAAACAAACAAAAAAGCAAACAAAACCATGATTTGAGAAAACAAAAGAGTCTCACGGGATACAAATGCCTTCGATCGAATGAGTTGTATGAATGTATTTGATATTTCATACCTTCTTCCTCTTCCTTATTTTAAGGTTTCAATCTACCCACTACTGATGGCTAAAATGAATTGATAAAGTGGAGACATAATGTAATCATGATTTAAAATATGACTCACATAAATACAGACGTCAGTTGTCTCTTCCCAGTTGACCGGAGATTCGATATAAACGAATGCTCACCAAAGTGAAGAAATTTCGAAATAAAATTTTTCGATATTTGTTCGCAAATCTAAAAAATTCGAATGTTCGCTAAAGCTTCGAACTTCTCTAGTTAGTTTTTCGGATGTGTGACGGTAGCCGAGTGGATGGAATGGAGGTATCATGCTCAAATCAAATAAATTAAATAAATAAGTTTACATAAATAAATTAAAAAATAAAAGAGCCGATGGCCTTGGCAGCCAGTTCTATCAATGTATGTATATTAGAGATGAGCGATTTTACGAAACGTGTTACTTTTTCAAAGCGATTGAAAAATCACTAATCACAACTGTGACCGAACTTATCAAGTAACAGGTTTTAGAAATATAGTTCTTTCATACAAACTGTGAATATTCTTGTATGCTTACTTTAAAACAAATAAAGCTCCACATGAATTTTTTTTATACTTCACCGTTTGTCGAAAAAAAAATCGTCGAATCGTGTCAAATCGTCTTTTCTGGCAACTATGTATAGCTCTCACATTTTTGTATTTGAAATTTTACTGTCTCTCTCCCTCTTATACCACAATTCTCAATATTTGGATGGGGTTGATTGCTAATTGTTTGTTCTTGTCGCTCTTCTTACTAGTATTTATCAAAATACCAATATTAATAAATACTTTTAAAGCAGAAGAGCTGAAATGTGTTAAACCATGATCACAGCACTGTTTAATTTCACTGCTGCTCTTCTTATTATATTTTGTCAAAATAACAGAACTGCTACATACAAAATACTGCTAAACTGTGATCACAGTCACAGTTTAAAAGAACAGCGATCTAGAAATCACGTTCACAAGGAGCAACATTATTAAAAAATCACAATATCCCTCAACACTAATGTATATATTATTGTAATATTTTATATAATTTTAATATCAAGTAAAAATAAATATATAAATAAAAAATAAAAATTAAATTTTTACTTTTACTGCTGCATTTTAGCGATATCAAAATTAGTTCGATATTCGCTCACTTTTGATATTGAAATCTAATGTTTTTTTTTGAGACGAAACTGAGCGACAGGTGAACTTTTTTCGATTCATTTTTGAGTGTCACTCTCGGTAGTTTTACACGACAAATGTTCGAGATATATTCGAATTTGGTATCAATAACGAAAGTCTTGGTCAACTGGGTTAATGCAGTGCATGCATGTATGTATGTATGTATGCATGTATGTATGTGTGTATGTTTGTACGTGTACATGAACAAACCTATCTAATACATGCACGTAGAAAAATAAGTCTGGAATAAAATTGAGACATTTCAACTTCCGAAATTAAATCGTGTTGGGTTAAATGAATTGTATTCGGCATTCTCGATTCGAAAATACAATATTTTCTTTATTTTCTTCCCCGCAGCTGCACTTCTTATGTGTCTGTCGGTTTTTGTTTATGTTGTGCCAAAATAATCATTTACTTATAAACACTGCAAATTTATGGATCTTATACGCAGCTCGTCTCAGAACAGTTTGAAATACATTTTGTACAAATTAATGCTGTAAAATTTGTGAGCGTGTTTAATTTAAGTTTAGTTTTTGACATGATACTGAGTGAAAGTTTAAACTTTGAAAAAATCTTGCTTTCAACATCCCTGGAGACGGTCAAATAAACTCATCAGTCACATAGTTGTATGCATGCAGTCGTGTTTTTTCGGCTATAAGTATGCGTTGTCGGCAATGATTGGTGAACATCAAACAGTTCTAATTTTTTTATTTGCTGGCTGATTATTTGATCGTCTTCAAATCTGATTGGCAAAAAAAAAAGACATCACTTTCTTTCAGATTCTTGTTAATGATGAGATGCGAGCATATGAACAAAAGTTTATATTGCGTTTTATTGAACATTACCAAAACTTGTCAGCAACATACAAAGGGCGATTGACAATCATACGACACTCACACATATGCACTGCTTGACGGTTTAAAATTTTTAATTTACTTAATTTTTTCCGTAAACTTCAAGCTTTGCATAAAAAAAACATGAAAAACATAACTTTGGTGAACAATAAATTTTGCTTATAGCGCATTTTCATTGTCTCGAAATCTAGTACTTAAGAGATTTCGAGCTAAGTCTAGCTCAAGGCATATCCAACAGGTACACTTAACAGCGAGATTACTCATCAGCTGAGTTTTTGTTTATACGTTTATAACGAAGAATTCATATGACAATTACTTTTGTGCCTTGCTTGATGCATACAATTTTTTGATCCATTTCATCAACTTATTTAAATATCAATTTATATTTAAAAATCATTTTTCCATACAAAAATTAATGCAAATCGACATTTAAATATGAATAGATATTTGAATAGAGTTGGTGAAATTGTGAGAAGCGCAGAGTTGCAACTAATGCGTGTTACAGGTGTAGCTGCTTTTTACTAGATTTCCCATACAAAACGAAATCTAATTTGTCAGTAGATTTGTAGGAAATCTACACAAAGGCTTATATTTTTATTTTTTATTACTACCCTGTACAATATATTTATACTCGTATAAAAGACGAGTGAATTGGCTACTGTCTGCTAAAAAAAAAGGTGTGTGAATTGGCTATATTGCAGTTGTTTGGTTGTAGTTTTGGAACATTTTCAGTTAAGGGGTTTTGTTTTGGATAAAAAAAAATCTTAATAAATGTCAAAAAAAAAACTTGGTGTAAACGGTATAGATTTTCATAAAGATTTTAATTAAAATCTGCTCATTATTACAACTTTTCGATACTTATAGTTAACTTTAACCTAAAAGTGACGGATAAGCGTGCAACATGCTATAAAAGCATAAGTATAATCCGGATCGGGTCAATATTGATTGAACCTTTTTTTTATTCTAACCTTAACTGAAGGCAGATTTACCACACCGGTGAATTTTAAAGCTGTCACATTTCCTTTATATCAGATATATTATATATATTAAATTTTTTTCAACTTTTGAAGGTAATGTGAACTGGTTAACGAGATCATGCGATTTTATCCCGTAAGACTTTTTCTGCTGGAGTTTCCTTAAGTTGGAAGCCCTCAAAACCAACATAACCCCTGCTATGGGTCAAATTCAGCATAAGTTATGCGGCCAGAGTTAAAGAAAATTAGACATGCCGGATGTGTGCCACCTAGCGAAGCCGAGGGCTTTGATAAGAGTTTCAAACAAGTAAAAAAAAATTTTTTTTCACAAAAGATATCAGTATAATTTTTTTTAAGTGAAGTAAACTCAGGCTTTACCTTTTTTTAGTAAAGGGATAGTGATAGAGAAGACAGGTGGTGAAGGAAGAAATAGAGGAAACCTTCATTCCTTCACAACTTTGCTTTTTGCACGTTTGTAATAATGTAGAGTTGCAGCGCCTCTGGTGTCAATGAGGCGTATTAAATTATTAAAGCTGTGTTTAGTAGCCATTTAGTTTGTTATTTTACTTCGCCGCTGATTCTGGGGCACAATAGTGACGAAGGAGTGCGCTCTGATGTTACATTAGGATTATATAGGATCTGCTGAAGTCGGTATAGTTCAGTGACCAGTGTCTATTGCCTTCATCACTTCAACTTTTCCTACAACAACTGATACAAAGGGACAATAATGCAGCTCAGAAAAATGCATGGTGTTGTTATTTTAATGGCTGTCGGAGACCGGGCTATAAGTTTCTGCAACATCTCTTTCAAATTTTTGAACTGCCCCCGTATCCTAATGTAAACATTGGAATACATATTTGTTTTGAGTTATTGCAGAGTTTTAAATTAAGCTATTCAAAATTCATTAGTTTATTCATAAACTATTAAACTATTATTCAAAGTTATTTAAAAGAGATTTCATTTGCAAAAATTTTCATAATAATCTTTTCAATTTAAAATAAAATTTGTCGAATAAGTTGGCATAATATTCGCCATTAATTTGTTTTACCATTTCGAAGGTAGTCAATGAGGATTATACCGCCTGCATACCAAACAACTGTCGCCATGACTTTATTGGCGATAAGTCCACCTTGGGCTTTCTGACTGCCATTCAGCTCGAGAAACCAACCCACTGTTTTGACTGCTGTTTGGTCTTTGGTGTGTTAGGGTGTATCAACGTTTCGTCCGTAGTTACAAAACAGCGCAAAAACTCGTCCATATTGCTGTTGAACAAGCCCACGAAGTTGTCACACGATAGCAGTTGTGGGAGATTGTAAGCAAACGTGACACCCATTTTGCATAAAGTTTTCAAATACCCAAGTGATTCTATGAGATGTCTATGCCTTTCACAATCTCTCTCTCACATTTTCCATCTCCGATAGGCCAACACTATATCGTGAATTTTTGAATTGTTTCGGGTGTAGGAAGCTCAACTGCGCCCATATTCTGTAACTCGATAAAGCTAAAGCTAAATTCGATCGCTAAAATGCTGAACAAATACAAAATTAAACATTTTTGGCGATGACATAAAACAGTAATGGATTTCTGATCCATTGCCTGATTTAATCGTATTAGTAGCCAAAAAGCGATAAATCAACTTTATAGATTTTTAACGATAGAGATTTAGTTTTAGCGAGTTACAGAATACGGGGCCTGGTCGTGCATACGAAATTCAGTAAACTGTTTGAGGAGTGGGTTTTACGCAAAACAAAAACACTTTTGAGAAAACGCAACCCTGATCTAATGGAGTTTATGGAAATGTCCAAAAGACTATTACAATTCATTAAATCAGAGCTGCATTTTCTCAAAAGTCGTTTGACTAGGTAGAGCTTGTTCAAATTTTGACACATGTCAACTGACACAAGCAATATGACAGAAGCAATATGGCACTTCCAGTTAAGAGGTGGGAAATCCAAAAAGTCGCGGACTTATTGCCGAGTTCAGACATACGAGTAGAGTACATACATCCCAGCAAAAATTACTGCTTCCCAGAAGCATTTTTGTAAGTGAGACAATGTTACAGAATCACTTGCTGTTGTGCATGAATAAGGGGGGTTTTTTTTGTTCGAGATGAGCCGGCTACAGTGCTTCGCAGAAGTAATAATATATAATTTTTGTGTACTCAGATGCAAAAGCAACTGGTTTACAAAGTTTTCTGTGATAATTTTCTACTTTTTTAGAGAGCCCGCCTTACGTTTGGGGCTTTTCAGAAGAATTTTTCGAAACTTTTGTTATCAAGCAGGCAATACAATGCTTCCCTCAGTTGTTAGTGCTTCCAAATCAGAATTTTTTTGCTGCGATACATCGCTCATTTACTCAAACAACGTAATAACTCAAAAAAACTAGTTTGTCAGAAAATGAGTTTAGTTTAGTTTTAATGGAAAAATAAAATTTTATTTTCCTCTCAAGGGTTGAGTAGCCAAGATATTTATATAAAATTTTTACACGATATGAACAACGATATGAAGCTTAATTCTGCATAATTAACTCGAAAATTCCATTTTTATAACTATGCTATTTATTGAGCGACACAGGAGTTAGAACGTGATTTTCGTAACAAAAATAATCGACACTATTACAGTTATAAATTAATTTTTGTTTTGAAGCAAAATGATAATTTTGTTTTGCTTTGTTCTCTGAAGTGAGTGAAACAATAACAAAACAAAAGCAATTATAATGATTGCTCAATTTGGTTTTGTATTGTTTTTGCACATGAGCACAAATAGAAACGTATAATATAATTTTATTGCATTGCTATTTAACACATGAAATTTATTTTATATAACTAAGCAGCATAGCTATAACCGGGTGTCCTGAGACCCCTCTCTTCTTCTTTTTTGGAGTTATAACGTTCTTTGAGTAAATGAGCGATATGTATTTGCACTTAAAATTCATTATAAATTAACTTTACATTCTTTTTTTTACGCCACAATATTCTTAAAAATATATTAACTCGTGAAATAACTCTTTTACACAATTAAACGATAAAATTGCATATTGAACTGTTTGTCTAGCGGGGAATTGTTAGTACAGTCCAACTAGTAAACCAACCTGCCCACCACAACTAACAACTAAAATATCTAAAAACGAAATTTATAAAAAAAACTAAAAAAAAAACAAACTTGACAAAATGTTGTACGCGAACGTGGTTAACGTGACTTTATCTTCTTTATTTTGATATTTTTTCTTCTTCTTTTATTTATTTTTGCCAATATGTACATACATGCATATTTTAGGGTTAGTTCGAGTATGAAATTCGCCCGTTTTCATTGATTTAATAAAAGTCTACTACATATTTCTACCAACATACACTCAACCGGTCAATATTTGTAGGTTGAATTTATTTTGTGTACAAAAAAAATAATATTAATACTCGTATCCGTATGTTTGATATTATGTTGGGCATTGTAGCGCCACACATGTTTAAAAATGATGAACTTTAGAGGTCACAACGTGATTGGCTTCTAACAACATTTACAAATAAATTATTTTTATTATTTAGTTTTGTGAAAACTGTGTTGTCTTAAATATTATGAATTTTTAACAACTTAATACACTCGTAAATCAAGGCATTCAAATTATTATAACTGCTGGTACATTTATAATAATATTTGTTGTAATGAAATACATTTTTGGCATGAAGAGGATAAATCTTGGCTTTCGGCATATTGAAAAAGAAATTATTTTTTTTTTTTTTTTGATAGAAAATTTTGATTTTTGATTTTATTACTTTTAAAACAATTCAAATTAAGAATTTGTGTTTTTTTTTAATACATTTCGTCAAACCAAAAAAATATTTTGAAATAACTTAAAAAGCTTAGTATGCTTATAGTAAGACTCTTAAGACATCATTGAGAATCGCAGTATATAAACACAATAAGTTTAAAAGTCTCAAACAAAAATCTTTACAAAACAAGCATCCTGGTTCGATTTTTGTATCCACTTGTCATCCTCCACAGCCTATTTACAATTAGTTGTTCCATTGAGTAACAATAAAAGTATTTAAGAGGCGAAAAGAAAAACCAAATATTAATTTTTATATAAGTCTACTGAAAAGTTCTTTAAGCAGTAACGAAATGCAAGTTCCACCAGATTTGGAATGTGTGGGTTTACCCCTACTCTCTTGCAAACTCAGGTTCAAGCGCACGATAGAAGATGAAACAAATAGAAGTTGGGTCACAAGAAATTATTGCGTGATCACAAGGCAGTTATGGACTCATCCAAATAGGAAAAATTCGGCTTTTTTAATTTTGAAGAATAGCAAACAAATCTCGATTCTAGTGTCCGTCTCATGGGTAGGCATGCACAAAGGTTAAAGGTTGAACACAATGATTTTTGCCGTAGCTGCCAGGATATCGATGAAGAGGAAAGTGTAGAACATTTTCTTTGTCACTGTCCTGGACTTGCGAGAAAGAGAATGGCCACAATGGGCGCTCTTGAGTTAAGGGAATATTCTGACGTTGCTAGTGTTGAATTGCAACGTATTAGTAGTTTTATATATAGCTGTGGTTAGTTCGACGGTGGGGACTCCGCATAAGCAGAGTCTCCGTGGTATCACAATGGACCAAAACGGTCTAAGTGAGTCCGGGCTTCTGACTGCCACCCCTACCTAACCTAACCTAACGAAATGCATATAGACGGTGCTTAACCAACAAAACAAGCAAATATTTGCATGTATATAAAGGTGAAAAGGATCTTTATTGTTTTCGCTATGATATTTGTCAGTCCGTCTATCTGTATGTCTGTCTCTCTGCCTGTCTGTCTGACTGTCTGTTGCGGGATGTTTTCTCGCGAACAGTTAGAGTTACGGACGAAATATATATAAAACTTTGGCCGCTACAACAACAAATATATGACGGTTAAAAATTAAAGGGTGTTCCAAAACGAGCAACGCAAAATTTTTAAATACCAACGTAATATACAGACAATTGAAATTTTCAAAGTTAGTGTGTTTTGATGCAGACTACACCAATTAATACTGAAATTAAAAAATATTAAACTTAAAGGGTATTCTATTAGTTAATGTACTTTTGACAACTTGTTGTATCTTGGAAACCGTAAGAGGCAAACTCTCGAAATTTTCAAAAATGCTAAGACTAAAAAATTCTAAAATTAAAAAAGTGTCGAAGTGAAAAATCGCCAAAATGAAAAGAGCGTTTAGATAAAAAATATCACCATATGTCAAGCCATGAACAACGATATGTAACATGATTTGAGAACAAACTTTAAATGGCGGCGCTATACTTTGGGGCTGTATTTTGAGGTGTGGCAAAAAAAAACTTGTTTTACTTGCTTTAGAAATTTCATTGATTTAACTTTCAACCTAGCGGGTGATTGACAGAACATCCATCCACTCTTCTTAAAAAAGGAAGATATTTAAATTGTAAATTGAAAACTTAAAGCGTCTCTCAATAAAGGAGCGATATGCATAAATATGAATATTTTTTTAAAACTAATTACGTGTCTTTTTTAATTATATATGTTATTTGAATAATTCTTTTTGTTGTGCAATGAATTGTTTTTTTTTTTTGTTAATGAAAAAAGTTAAAATAAATTTTTGGAAAATTATTCCAATAAAATTGTTTATCTGTGATGTGATGATCGTAAAAGATAAGCAAGAATATTTAAACATACTTAAGTACAGTGACATAACTTCGTGCTAACCTGGATAGAAAAATGAAAACAACATTTCTCATATTCCATTTCATTCAAAATTTGCGTTAAGTAGCTGATGTTAATAACAATCTCTACCCCAGTAGATAGACTTGGGTGCTAATGAAGTGCGTGGCTGCACAGAAAAATATCGGTATTTCCCCCAGCTAATAAAGTCTCATTTAATTGTTCTTCTCTTCTTTAGAAACTCACATTAATTAATAAAAATATTTCATTCAACCAGAATTGAAATTACTGAACTTAAGCCCGACTAAGAAATTATTTCTGATTAAAGTTGTTTATCGTTCGAATATTCGAACAAAAGTTCCAAATGATTCGTCTATTCAAACCAACAACAAACATTTAGAGATGGTAAAATTGAGCTTTCTTCATTACAAAAAAGCTTTCAGCAAATTGTAATACGATGAATCAAAACAATTCACATATTCCATTTGCAATAAAAGTTGCGTATATAAAGCAGAAATCTACATCAACTAACACCACACACAGTGGAGCAAACACAAAGAACGCTGATGATGAAGGTGTAGTGGCCTTCGAAAACAGCTAGTTGTTCCGTTTTACTACATGTTTGTCAGAATATTTACAATTAGCTTTAATGTTATTTTTTCATTAATAATTATCACATGTAATTTGGCTTAAAAAGCGATACGAACTTAAGGATGATCAAATTATAAATATAAAAAATCATGAGATTTTACTCGAACAGAAAGGAACTTTTAGCCAAAAACTGTTTACAACAACAGTAGCAAAACAAAAGCTATACATAGCTGTCGCAAGAATGAAGTATTTATATATTTATTTATTAAAGTATATTTAATAAAAAATAAATAGTTTTATTGTAACAATTGCCAAAGAGCTGCACAGATTTTCTTTATATTCTTATTAGTTTTCTAAAAAATTAAATATCTAGCAAATTGGTTTACATTTCTAAGAGTTACAAGCTTTACAAAATGTTCCATAACTCCGCATGGCCAACTTTGGCGCCCCGTATCTGAGCTAGTGTTGAAACAGTTTGTCCAAAAATTTAACTTGTTTCATAATTTAACTTTTAACAATTTGACTGGAAAAAGTAAAGTATATAAGTTTTTAAAATCTCTATTTATTGCATGCATAAGTTTGTGCAAACATGCCGCAAACAAAGTCAACAAAACTAGTTGCAAGTAAATCAAACTTTTCTAAGCCGAAATCAAATAAAATGTAGTCATACGTATACAGCAGACATTAATGGTGGTAATAAATTAAATGTGAACTTCCATTGCACTCGTACAAGCACACGTACAAATGCTGCAGTTAATACTTGCAACAACGATGCTTATGTTGCTTGCTAATATTTATGCTCTCAAAAACAAAACACAACAACAACAACAACGACGAACATAAAGGCAGCAATAAAACAACAACTTACCAATCATTGTTGAGCAACAGTAGCTGCCGCCAAATTGAATGCAGCAGCAACATCGATGCATCGATGCGTTCGTTGGTATTCGTATGTAAGTGTGGATGTTTGGATGGCTGAATGCAGCTGCACCACAAACAACCCCAAATATGAATGGAAAATATGAACGCAACGATGACGGACAAAAAAGGTGAGTTCAAACGATTGTCGAGTTGCTGCACGAGTATGAAGGTAGACGATGCAACAAAAACACAGCAGCTGTGTCTACAACATTGGAGCTTGTGGTTTGAGGATGTGGACTTTATGTTGTTGTAGCATTTATTTCACTTTATTTCTTCGTTGTCATGCAAGCTGTAGTTGAGTGAGTTGAGGTTGTGGATGCTGGAGATTTTTTTCAAATCAAAACAAAAACAAAACAAACAACATTTATTCGAAAGACTACCTGTGTTTTAGACTGCAAAATCTCAGGTGTATACGAATGTACTGTTCGTCTTAGAGAGATTGGCGTTTTAAAGGAGCACAAACATTTGTGCCATAACTTTTTGCTATGAGGGCAATTTAAGATTATGTGGACTTTGATACTCTCTTTGTTTGGTGGAAGAGAAGATTTATGCACCAAACGACCTTATAGGCAAAGCAAAATCAAACCAAGAACCATATCAGTTCTAACGTTCGCCGTTCACATGTTTACTGAAATTATGTTGTTCTCAGCAATTTTGCACAATGGGCTAAGAGAAAGTAGTGATTAAAAATCTGTATTTTTATCGATTTCATTATATAAATTTTTTCTTAAATATTTTCTTTAATTTTTGCAATAAGGCGAGCGAGGTTCCAAGATAAGCCACATATCTGCCAACCGAGTGAGAAATATTTTTATCAATTCTAATGCATTTTTTGAGATATTACGACGTTGCGGCTAAGGAGTGTTGTGAATGTGTAGGTATCTCTAAGAATATGTATGTATAGTATCAACCCACTTACATACTAGAAATATGGAAACACTTTAGAAGTGGCTTTTGTTTAGCTATTAAATGCAAGAAAAGTTAAAAACAAGTTGGCCACAAAACCTTTAGTTAAGAATAGACAGAATCTAATTGTATTAGGTCGTTTAATAATAAGATCTTTTGCAATCTTTAGGCGGTTCGCAGACGGTAAAACTTTAACTTACGTGGGATCTTATGGCTTCGTTAGTCAAATCGTATCGTCTTACTTTTGAAGTTGTCGTATCGTTTAAGTCTGTATGTTAGTTAGTAAAAACGTGAGGCTGCCAGCGAAAGTGTCAGCTGTTACTTTGCTTTATACGTGTGTGTGTATGTATGTAAGCCAGAAGTTGACGTTTGCTACGTAAAAATCTATTTTCTGTACATTTTTACGTAGCAAACGTTGCCAACATATTTTCAATAAGCATCAACATGCTTATTAAATGTTACGGATTTTGTCAGCTGACACGCAACAGCACGATACGATTTCAGTAATTCTACCATTAGACTGGATGCAGTTTTATTTGATTGCAATATGATCTGAACGTTCAGACAATATGTACTCGTATGTATACACTTCATATATTTTATATTTAAACCTTAAATTTAACATTATTATGAGTTAAACTTATTATGTATGAAAATTGAAACAGTTTAAATGAATCTTAGATTAGAAAATAAAAGTCCATTGGCGAAGATGTCTGACATAAATTCTTTGCTTGAAGAAGGCTAAATTGTAATCGTAATCGAAGCCACTAATCGCTTGCGATTATAATCGCAGTGCGAAACCTACCTTGAACCAAGGTACACTCGCCTCAATGAGCTTTGAAAAATTCATGCTTTGAATGCCATAAAAAATTACCGAAAAACGTGTGTTGACATCTAACGGATACAACTTAAATTACAAGCAGCGAATATATAGTCAGCCGAACAGTTGAGATCACCTGATATGGATTCGCTTAGCCCTGAACAAGATGCAATAAAAATATTTTTTGTTTTACATTTCGTTTGAAGTATTTTTACAAAATTAAACAATTTCTCAAATTTACTCCCTGTTTTCACAAGTCAAGCAGGCGACTTGTCCAGAAAATGTGAACGAAAATCACTAAAAAAAAATTAGTGCTTGTCATATAAATTTTCTACACAAGTCGACCGTCCGGGTTGTAGAAACAAGGGGTTAATAAATATATTTGTGAATTATTTTATTTTCGTTATCAGAAGAAGCACACTTTGAAAAAAATTTTAGTATATTTCAAGCACATGCACACGTTCAGCAGAAAAATATTCGATATTTTCCCAAAAAAAAAAAATCATTCAAGAATGGATAAAAAGAAACTACTATTCAGCTGAATTCGAAATATTTTCTGCGAAATAATTTCCAGTAAATAATCGTTCTATGCTAAGCAAATGACAATAGAATTAAAGAGTGAGAGAAAATTTAAAATTTTCTAAATCAGCTATTTTGTTTCCGGTTGTCTCATTTTACCTGAAAGTATGCAACAATTTTTTTCAAGTAGCGGTTCAAGTAATAGGGACAAACTCCCGGGGGATTTTTATGCACAATAGACCTGATTATACAGTAGAATCCCCTTAATTCGTAATCGGAGAGACGAATGCTTTTTATGTATTAGTAGGAGTTTTCGAAATAAAGAGATTTCGATACAAAAAATAAAAAGATTTATAGATGTTTGGATTCAATGAGATATGACGTCACACACTTGACAAAATCTAGAAAGAAATTAATTTTAAGAAACGCCAAAATTTTTTAGAAAGCTAACTAACGTTATAAAAAATATTGGGTTTTGTTACGAATTATCATCAGACTTAGACTCAGCAGACTTTGAATTAAAAAATACACGAATTAACGAGGAGACCAAAATGTATGGAATATGTGCAGTTTACTTCATTATTTCGTTTTGTTGAGGTTTTTTAACGAGTTACGAATTATCGTCATATAGTCATATATATATATATTGTTTTATGTAGTCATATTTTCTTATGAGAAAGAGAAATATTGGGGCTATTCTGGAAAACGCGTCGAAAAAGTGAAACTCTACATTAAAATAAAAACAAATTTTCAAATATTCTTCTTTCTTTTAAAAACGGTTAATTTTGTATGCGAAAGAAAATCAATTTTTTTACATTTACACAGTTTTATTTTTGTTTTGCATGTAACTTTCACCAAGTCGACGCGTATTCCAGAATAGACACCATTGTTTACCAAAAAGTCAATAAATGAAATCGCATTTTGACCAACTTAAGCCATAGTGCATTAATAATGATGATTAACAACTTTGTTAACATGATGATGGCGATGGCGAAGAGGACGATAACCATAATCATGATGATGATGATGCTGATGATGATGATATTGATGATGATGATAATGTTGATAGTGATGATGTGGACCATAAATATGAAGATGGTGAAGAAGATGCAACACGTGATGATATTAAAAGTGTAGCATCCATCACATCCAAGAAGAAGAGCCAGATTATAAGGGAACAACGTTTTCAGCTTCTCCACAGCAGCATGGAAGGAAAACAAAATACGTATTGGCTGTTTTTTTGTGTTTTTGCCTTCCTTGCCTTTTTGCCTGTCTAGCACAGCCTGTGCTCGTTTGCTTGGCCTGGTTGGTAGATTGTGCCAGCTTTTTGCTTTTGTTTGCTGTGGCTGCTGTTAATGTTGTTGTTGTTGTTTTTGTTGCTGATGATGTTGTTATTGCTGCTGTTTTCATTGCTGTTGTTGTATATATAAATATGCTGTTTTTTTTCTTCTTGTTATTTCTACAGAGATGTGATGTGGAGTGCTATTATATGATGTGTTGTGTGCTATTGCTGCTGTTGAATGACTAAATGTGACCATGTTTCCCGATGCGAGGCGATAGTTTATCGCCAATTTTCATGCCGTGCAGAGGTGAACGCGGAACAAAGACGACGACGACATCCATCGACAAACAAACGTGCAAACAAATAATCCATGTTAAACAGACTCACACACACACACACACACACGCACATACATGTGTGTACTACACTATTCCACACACACACACTGGCACATAAAATTACTTTAACGTTCTAGAAAACGAAGTACACGATTTTATTCACACGAGATACAAACAAATAAGAAGAAGCTCAAAATACAGCAGCAGCAACAACAACAACTACAACTACAACAACAACAATAATAATAAGCAAGAGAAAAACCAAAATAAAAATTTATGATAAAAACGTTCGTGAAAATCGGTTGCGTAGACGGCAAATAAAAAAATATCCTGGCTGTAAAATGATACAAAATCCCGTCGGGTGTTTTTAATAAAAAAAATCTGTGCACCATTTTGCAATAATAAAACAAATTCAATAACAACCACAACAACAACAACACCGGCAAGTTGCAAAAGTCAAAGAAAACCAGTGTTTATACGAAAGGAAAAAAAATAAAGCAAGAAAAGAAAATGTGCTAAAAAAATTTCTCATAACAAATATACGAGTGTTACATGTATTTTCAAATAACAAAATGGCTTGGAGATCTTTTTAATTTTTTTTAAGAAAAGTGCTTACGTTATTTAATACAAAAATAAGCAATTAATTAAAAGAAATATTGAATTCTTTAACGAAATGGATCACCACGGTAGTGGTTTTGTTGCCTCACCATGGGCTGCAGTTTTAGGTCATCATGCAATGGCCGCCACAGCGGGTGCGGATGCAGGATTTGCAGCTGCAGCTGCTGCAGCGCATGTGCAGAATGTGGCTGTGGCTGCTCAACATCATCACCATCATTCACATCATCAAATAGCGGCTGCTGCCCATCACACCCACCATCATGCCCACACACATCCGCACTCGTCTCACCATCATCATCACCACCACCACCCGCACTCGCATCACTTAAATCCTTCGGGTATGCCCATGGATTTACATGTTCCACAAGGATTTCCCTATTACAGGTAAACAATTCTCAACCATCTGCTTACTTCAACTTTGCAATTGTGTGTGTGTGTGTGTGTATGCGTGTTGTTATTTATGTATGCATGTATGTAAGCGTGAACAAGTGTGTTGGTGTGAAAAAATAATCATCGAAAATGAAGGCACGCCTAAATTATGCTTGAAGTATCTCGCTCGACTTGTAAATGGAAATTTGTGATTCTAGTCCATGTTCAAGTATGAGACCATAAAATATCTTCATCATGTACTCGTACGAGTACATGATTTCTTCACTGTCTTTTTTATACTTTAAATGTTCGGTTGATGGTTGATGCTCCCATAAATAAAAAAGTTTACGCGCGTTCTCCCCTAAATGTTTTGAAAGAGTTTTTGCTGCTCGTCTGCCTTTTTGACGTTCTTTGGTTTATTTTTATTTTTATGTTTAACGTTTATGATTTGTTTTCTCATTAACCCTCTCCTCCGCCGAAAAACAGTATTTATTTCTATTATTTTTTTCACTGGGCGTTGTCACCTGGCAGAGTTTGAGTTTTGTATGAATGTATGTATGGAGATGTCCTGTAATTATTTTTGAAATCCTTTTGAAAGATATTTGTAATGCCGTCGGCATTTGCTATGAGTAATCAACAATAGCGAATATTTAATTATTTTAACTGTTCCAAACGCAGAAAATTAAATACATGAATATGGGGTTTTTTGCGGCATATTCCACAGATTAAAGAATATATTATGCGAAAAAAAAAATAAAAACGAACTGATGACTAGAAATTTTTAATACCCTCTCTAGTTCGATTTTGTAAAAAAAAAATCATGTGCAAAATTGTCAAATTGGGCAAATGTTGCAAATTGTTAAGTTGGGCTTAGGCTCGTATCCTGAAAAAGACAAGAACGTAGGACGATTTTTTAATTAACACAAGTAACTCCATCCAGCAATATTTAATTATTAGACAAACATTAGCTGAACGAAGCAACATGATGTTTGTAAAGCGCGTGACATGTTCAAAATCAGTATGCATGTACATACATATGTGACGCACTGTGTAGAGTGTCTGTTGATTTAAGTTTCGACGTTACACAAAGAATTTTCT
Source organism: Nowickia ferox (assembly GCA_936439885.1). Taxonomy (NCBI): domain Eukaryota; kingdom Metazoa; phylum Arthropoda; class Insecta; order Diptera; family Tachinidae; genus Nowickia; species Nowickia ferox. Next base: position 111,439,521 of record OW387024.1, on the reverse strand, counting down.
AAGTAAATGAAATGCGAGACACTATGGCATTTTGTGACGTCGCAAACAAAAAATTAAGGTTGGAACTAGTGGCAACCTTTGTATTTTTCGTTGTGTGGCATTACCATACAAACTGTTTACGCATCTAATGTAGACAGTTGTGAGAATAAGTTGGCAGCATTGCAGACACAAAGCTAAAATGTCAGCATGTTGACATTTTGACATTGGGAAAGTAACGAAAGCATTTTGAATGTGTGCGGGTATAAAAATTTAAAAAAAAATTGAAAACGAAAAAGAAATTGGAAAATCAGAGAAGCGTGTAAGAAAAATTCAAGCGTCATGGACTCATGAAATTATCACAATGAAATGACCGGAGGTTCCTTAGGCTGCATGCTAGCATCTACATACATATGTAACATTTATAGGGACAGAAATGCGAAGAAAACGCATGGCCGGATATCTCGGTGGAAAAAGGGCTTCATGCACACGAAATTTTTAAAGCAACTTGAATCCTTCTTTGGTGATGCGCATATTAATCCCGGAACTTTTCCACCTCTTAATTTTCCGTTTTTTAATTTTTTTTCTTATTATTGATAAACATCCGGTGGCACTAGCCAACTTAATAATTATTTGGCGATTATCCATTTGTATAAATATTAATTAACAAGCAATATAAAGAACAAGGTGTCGCAATGATGCGGGAAAACTGTCATTATATCAAAATTAGCTCTTGCTCGGACACTTTCCTGTCACAGTGACACAACAAAGTTGTATGTTATCGAAACACTTAATGGGAACGGCATTGCACACATATGAAAATGACAACACATAAAATGCCAAATGCAAGCTCAGCCTTAGGCTGGCTTCCAAAATGTCAATTGCTTTGTATTCTAACAAAGAGTAGTGTTTCATAATGCCGCCGTACAAAACATTGACAAAGTGCACACCCTTTCAACACGTTGTCGCCAGTTATTCAGAATGCGATAAACAAGCAATCATCGCATCGCGTATCGCTTTCAAAGTTGATGCACGTGGTTACAATGTTTTGCAAATTTTGTATCGGCACATGATATAAACCGCATCCGAAAAGTATAGAAACTTTGTATTGGTACGTTTTGAAAGTCAGCCTTATTTCCAGTCCATCTAAATTTTACTTGAAGTTTTTTCTATATCAAGGCTTGTATTATTTCAACAATGATCATAAAAATAATCATAAGAAATGTAGAGCTTTAGAGAATTGAATACTCGAAATCGTATTGGACAAATGAGAAAATTATATTGGTGCTAAGGGTATAACAGGGAGCAAATTACGGCATTCGATACGATTCGAAATTTAAAAATATTTCCAAATAAACTCTATTGAAATATTTCGTAACTTCGTTCGATAACGAGTGCCGTAATTTGCTCCCAGAATAGCAACATACTTCTTTATTTTCTGACTTCAGTTGACACAACAAGCTCCATTAAGGATAATGTTTATGACCTTGAAGGAGTGGTCTGTCTTATTTGACACTTTTACTAAAACAAAAAGTATTATCAGCCAGAGAAGCCGGTTTGTTCAGTATAATAATAAATGAAAATCAATTTGAAATATACTCGTACATCTTTAAAAAATGAAATTAAATCTAAGAACCAGCTTTTTGAACGCAGTATGTATGTGTGTTTGTTGTTGGTTTAGAAAGTCTGTGTGCGGCATGCCGCCAAGTCATAAATAAATATTTTTTACACGTTGCTGCATCAAGTAATTCTCAATTACTTTTGAGAGTTTTCATATTAATATATTAGTTTACGAGAATTCATGTAATACTTACGAGTATGTACATAATTCGTTCGATTTCATTTTGGCACTCGTCGAACTTAAGTAAAAAACTCTTTTTCTCTTTATTATATATTTAGTTAAATTTTTTAATAGTTTTATTTTAACATAATGCTATTCAAATTAATTTTTAAAGAAATCTGAGGGTTATTATGTAATTCGATTCGAAAAACAAAACCTTTCGAAAACAATTTCCGATTCGAAAGTTAAATGGTATTTTCTAATTCGTTCATACATGATTTACAGTTGCACATGTTAAAGAAGAAGAAAATCAAGTGATGCCAAATTTTTTATGTGTATGTATAAAGAAAACTTGGTATTACTATTAATTTAGCGGAATGTGATGTGGATGTATGGTTTGGGTTTTCAAAGAAAAAATATTAAATACAAGTAAATTAGATACATATTACTTAATTAATACTGGAATAAGTCTATATGGCTTTATTACCAATGCAGTATGGTGCAATTATGGCCTTATATTTCAATTCGTTGAGAAATAAAGTAAATTTATCTTATTACTTATGACTTTATTTGAGTGAGCCAACGAAAATCGGTACATTGAGCCGATGCTTTGCTCAAGGCTTTAGTCTCTTCTCTACATCCATTTATAAATTATAACTTAAGATTTTGGAGGTGTTTGGAAATTTTCAAAAACAGTTTGTTACGATTTACGGGAAAGTGCTGTACAATTTCATGAAAATGTTTACTTCACTTTCCCAGAACAAAACTATTTTCAAAAAATATCTAAAAGTTGTCTGCAAAAAAAAATTAAAAATTAGCAGTCCTGAATAACAGTTCCTTGAGAGCTTTTTCCTTATTACTTTTGCCCCTTTAACACATTGAGTGCCAAGCGGTTTTGAAGAAAACCTTCCCAGGAGTTTAAAAATTTTTTTTTTTTTAATTAGTGTATTAGTGATAAAAAACGATTTCTGAGATATCCCTAGTCCATTCTGTCCCTTACTTTTTATTTTCTATAAGCTTTTTTGTCTCGTGCATTTCTGTACATTTCATACATTTTTCACTTCATATAAAGTAAAACATGAATGCTTTTGCAAAAATGTTCAGTAAAGGATTCTTTATTTAAAAATCACAACAAATAACACTGAGTGTCGTACATAAAAGAACTACAGGCTCTAAGTGAAAACAATCACTGACGTACGGAATCATCGGCGAAGTAAACTAACCAATAAAACGGCTACTGAGCACAGCTTCAAATTTTAATACGCCTCATTGACACTAGAGGCGCTGCCACACTCTGCATTATTAAGAACGTGCAAAAAAAAAATACAAACAGAGTTGTACAAGAATGAAGCTTTCCTCTAGCTCTTCCTTCACCGCCTATAATCTCTACACTATCCCTCTCCTAAAGAAGGTAACACCAAGTAATGCTGGTAGGCATTCGTTGCCTGGCCTAACAGTTGGCTTCTTCAGAACACGAACCTTAGCCCAATGTTTATTTTTAAAGCGATCTTCCTTCCTTTCCCCTGTGTGCCTAAGAAGCAAAATGATTTCGCTGTGCAACAACAACTAGTTCAACTCATTAACCCGCATTTTCCTAACACTTCACAAATTAAACAAATTTCCAATTTTTCTTATTATCAACTCTGATTTAAAGAAATGAAAATTTATGTCGAAAGAAAGAGAACCAAAAATGAAACAAAAACCTGAAAATGGATCGAAGCGGTGCTTCGATTTAACTGTTGTTGTTCAACTCATGAACTGTAAATTGTAATTGTTGTTGTTGTGTTGTTGTTGTTGTGTGTTGCTTGTTGCTGCTTTTTTACAAAGAGAAAATCATGATTAAATTGAAAACGTTAAATTAAAAAAAAAATATGTATATGAAAAACTCTTTGAATTTATTGCGAAATTATCAAACGAAGCAAACGAATAACAACAACAACAGCAGCAACATTAATAATTTAACAACAACAACAATAATAATAATAAACTTTAACACAATATTGCCGCAATTTAATATTTTTTGATTTTTCATTCTTTTAATATGATTAAAGAAGTTTAAGAGAAAAAGATATATAAAAACAACAACAACAACAACATTCAGTTTATTAAGGTGTTGCTTTTGTAGCAGCAGCTACAAAAATAATCTTTAATAATTTTATAGTTGCAGTTGTTGTTGTTGTTTCTTTTCACTTGGTTTAGCCGAATCAAAGTCACTGAATAATATTTAAGAATTGCAGATGAAATGTTGTTCCTTGAATCTCTGGTTGGTTGTTCGTTCGTCTGTTCGTTTTTTGTTGTTGCTGCTGCATAAATAAATATGCATGTATGTATGTATGTCGAGTACCTGCAGCGGACTCTGTGACTATGACTGACTGTATGATTCAAAAATCTCCGAGTGCAGCAAGCACATTTTGTTTATACACGTTGTTGAGGTAATAACTCAGGTGATTATAGTAATTATGCGTTCTGACGCGATGCAAGTACGGATAACGCTATTTCGATATAATTGAAAAATTCTGATAGACACTGATTGTAAAAGCAAAATGATGATGACGACTACAACTGCAACTACGACTACGATGTTGAAGAAGATGAAGATGATGGCGTATTTGGCGGTGATGTAAAGAAGCTTAATAATTCGTACGACGGGCCGGCCATGCTGTTTTGTGGCAGATGAGATAAATTTGAAGGCTTGTAATTCGTAATGTATGAATTTAAGGATGGCTGGCAAATGAAAATATAAATGAAAGATGGTGTTTTTTAAGACAGCTCCTGCTGCTGTTCAATCATCCTTGTCATAAATAATCAAATCGCTCTTTTGTTTTTTTGTTACAGTGTAACGATTTTATTATTTTCAAATGTGCAGTTTTAGTATGTTTTCAATAAATTAATGTAATTGTTGTTGGGTTGCGTATGGTGGTATGAGTTATATATAAAATTAAAAAAGCATTGAAAAAATATTTTTATCTGCATTGTAAATATATCGTCAACTAAAATCCAAAAGGCCATAAAAACCAAAAAAAAAATTAAAATAGACTTTTTGATTGATTATGATTGAAATTTTACTCACATAGGTTAAAAAATACCCATTTTATTAAATATTCAATTTGGCACCTAACAAATAAATAGTCTTAAATTTATAAGGTTTTTTGCTTCTGCTGTAAAAAAAAGTACTTACGGCCTTTTGGAGTTTAGGTAACGATATGTAGCTTATAAAATTTACACATTTTCCTTTCGTTACAGTTTAATAATTTACTTAAAATTTCAATTTCTTTAAGTGTAATAATATTGCTGCTTTTCTTGTTTTTAAGTAAAATATTTAATCATACGCTACTTGATGCTTGAAATTCGCTAATTTCAAAGTTGCAAGATTAAACTTAAAAAAAAAATAATGCAAATGAATCACATATGAACTACAAATATTCACCCTTATTCCAGTTGTCGACATCTACGTCACCACTTTAACACAATACTCAAAAATTGGGGCTTGTGTACCCTTGTTGTTGAAAACAAGTGACTCCTGTTGGCAGGTTGATGCTATTTTCTAGACATCAGAGAACTGAAATAGATTGTCAGTAGCACAAAATTGTTCTCGAGAGCGAGTAAACAAGCAACAATTTGTTGGTATTGTGTAAAACTGACATTGATGCCGACAACTGGTATAAGGGTGATTAGTTTAATGTTTTTTTTTATAAAATAGAAGTTATTCGAATAACAATGTATTCATTAATTTTTTCATATTATTCGAATAAAAATTTTTTTTCGATTTACCGAAAATTATACAAATAAAAAAAATTTGATAAAATTTTTTCATAGATTTGCTTTTTAAAATTAAGTTATTCGAATCGATAAAAAATTTATTCGAATAACAATTACTACAATAATTATTCCAATACCTTAAAATTATTCGATTATTCGAATAACAATTACTCGCATAATTATACGAATAACAATTACTCGAATAATTATTCGAACAACAATTATTCGAATAATTATTCGAATAATAAAATAAAATTAAAAATTTAATAGTTTAATTTGATGTAAATAAATATGTGCTTATAATTATGAAAGTGATCTAAGTCAATAAATATTCAATTAATATTCAATAAATTTATAGTATGTACTCTAAATTAAAATGTTGCATAATATGAAAATATATTTTAATTTGTTCAATGGTAATCTACTAATTATCTCAACCAAAGAAATATATGACTTAGACCACTTACATAATTAAGGGCAAATACATATATAAATTATTTTTCATAATTTAGCAGAACATCACTATTTTTTTTTTTTTTTAAACAAAACTTACTTCTTCAACAAATCACATCTGCGTATACCTTGGCTTTGCTTAATTCTCTAACATTGATTTATGGCGAATCTCTATTGAAGTTGCTGACTTGCTCATGCATTACTCTATTTCTACTGCTTTAACCCAAATTTTTAACATCCCGCTATGGGCAGTAATTGACTTTATCTCAATTTTTTTATTATTTTTTTTTTATAAAGAGAAGTAACACTCAGGCAATGAATGCCTACTACTATTACTAGGTGTTACCTTCTCTTAGGAAAGAGATAGTGATAGATAAGACAGGTGGTGAAGGAAGATATTGCAGTAGAAGAAAGCTTCATTGCTTTTACAACTCTGCTTTTTGCACGTTTTTAATAATGCACTGTTGCAGCGCCTCTGGTGTTGAATGAGGCATATTCAATTTTTTGAAGCTGTGATTAGTAGCAATTTTATTGGTTATTTTACTTCGCCGATGATTCTGCTACACAACGAAGGAGGGCGCTCTGATGTTACATTACGATTAGTATCTGCTGAAGTCGGTATAATTCAGTGACCAGTAATTATGCCTTCATTTTATATGAACTTTCCTACAACAATTGATACAAAGGTACACTAAGTCCATATTTACACTATTCAAGTCTTATTGCTAAGCTGATTAGTTTCTTAGGAAAGAGAGACGAGGGGAAAAGAAACGTTACTGTGCCCCTCGTCTCTCTCTCCCTCAAACTAATCAGCTTAAGCAATAAGCCTGATACCGGGCTCGAACCCAGGACCTTTGTTTTCGTAGCCAACGAAACCCTTGTTAGGTTAGTCATTCTGGGGGGCATACGCCATATTGACTTTAAAGTGACCTCAATTAATTTTCGATATTTCTTTAAAATATTTTATTTCATGTACATCTAGGATAGATTTGCATAGAAAAAGCAGTTGTCTGCCAGCCACCAGAGCGAATTATAAATCTAACTTAAAATTGTATCAGAGTCAGTCCAGCCCTTTAGGAGGACACACACACACTTGCATACAAAATAATTTTATTTAAACTCATGATTTTTAAACTACTTATGCACTCTTTAGCACCTCTGCTCAGATCTTCTTGTTATAATCAGCCATTTTTTTTATTTTTTTTTGATATTTAATTTTTATATGAATATAAAAAGCTGCAAGTTCAATAAATTGATTAAAAAAAATGAGAGCTAAGAGTTTGCTTAAAAAAAAATATTGCGAACAAATCTGTAAAAGCATTTTATTCGGCATCAAGCAGCCGCATACTGTATCTACTCGTAAACTGTAATTTATTTATAGTTTATGGTGTTAAAGCTATTCAACACCACATCATATTTTTATTCCAGATAATTTATCCAATCAAAATGTTAAAGCAATATGTACTCGTATATGCATTCGCCTTTTTGCTGCATCTAAATTCTTTTTCAATGGAGAATTTCTGAATAAGACTCTATTCGCGCTAAAATTCTATTGTGGGAATTAATTTTTTCAAGCTTTACTACGGATACTTGAGCAAAAGGCAGGCAGGCAGGAAGGCAGGCAAACTAGCAGTCAGCCAGCCAATCGATTAGTTGTTAGTGCTCGTTGCAAGTTCTTTTACTTTATTCACATCATTTTACTTTGGCCATAATCTGTGGTTAGTTTATTTGCTTGCACTGTCGGGCGGCTTAAATCTTTTTGATGCTGATTTCACTTTAAGATATTTTTGCAAATAACCGCAAATTATGAATTGCTGGTTGTTGTTGTTGTTGATGTTATTTTTTTTTTGTTTTCAAAAAATTTCTTATATACACTTTTAACAAGGCTTTATTTTCTTATTTACTTATTTTTTTATTTTAAATTAGTTGAAATTTAATTTTTATTTAGTTCCATATTTGCAGTTATAAACTTGTTATTATTACAATATTTTAAGGTACCGATAAACTATGCAATATTATTGAGTGCTTTATTGTTCAGCACCATTCACCATTAAGTCCTAATTTACACTATGCAAGTCTTATTGCTAAGCTGATTAGTTTGTTAGTAAAGAGGGACGAGCAGAATCATCGGCGAAGTAAAATAACCAATAAAATTGCTACTAATCACAGCTTCAAAAAATTTAATATGCCTCATTCAACACCAGAGGCGCTGCAACAGTGCATTATTAAAAACGTGCAAAAAGCAGAGTTGTAACAAGAATTAAGCATTCTTCTACTATCTCTTCCTTCACCATCTGTCTTCTCTATCACTATCCCTTTCCTAAAGAAGGTAACAGCTAGTAATAGTAGTAGGCATTCATTGCCTGAGTGTTACTTCTCTTTAAAAAAAAAAAAAAAAAAAAAAAAAGCAAGTTCTCTAACAAGTACAATATACATAAGTAAAAGTAAACCAAAGCTACACACACATGTGATTTTAAGAACTTCTAGATGCATACAAAATCCTTAATAAATGGAATACATTTTAATTAATAATTAATACCTGGAAATAATTATTGTATAATGTTGTCAACACCTTACAGAATATTTCTGACTGCGCAGTAATTAATCAAAAGACTTTTTCTATTTTATCCAATATTTATATTGTGCCTGATACCAATACAGTATACACACAGGCAATTCTTTTGTACAAACACAATGTCAATTATTGCACAATAATATTGCAAATGCGTGAGTATCTTTAGTCCCAAAGTTATACAAATAAAAAGTGAAGAAAATATACAGGGTGTTTTTTTAGAGGTATAGAACTTTGAATTGAAATAAAACACAAGAAAATCGTTTTAATGTCCATCAATTTGGCTTTATTGGAAGGATAATTTTATGCCATTAACGTTTAAATATGATTTCGGGCATGTGGCCGCCGCGGCTGGCTCGAATAAAGCCAATTCTACAGGTCCAATTTTCAACCACTTTTTCGAGCATATGGGGCCGTATGTTGGCAATAACGCCACGAATGTTGGCTTCCAAGTCCCCTAACGTTTCTGGTTTGTTGGCGTAGACGAGCGACTTCACATATCCCCAAAGAAAATAATCCAATGGTGTCAAATCACACGATCTTGGTGGCCAATTGACAGGTCCATTCCGCGAAATTATGCGCTCATCGAATGTTTCCTTCAATAAATCGATTGTGACGTGCGCTGTGTGGCATGTAGCGCCGTCTTGTTGGAACCACAACTCATCCACATTCATGCCATCCAATTCGGGAACAAAATAGTCGGTAGGTGGCGAATCGATTCATTCGGGTCCTCTTCAACACTTTGCTCTACAGCGGCAATTGTTTCTTCGGTGCGCACTGTTCGACGTCTCTGCGGATGCGTATTATCACATAGAGTAAACATAGTGCGAAAACGATCCATGGTTAACCGAATTAATTGCTCTGATGGACGATTATGTCGACCATAAAATGGACGGAGCTTGCGGTAAACTTCGCGAACTGAACCATTATTTTCGAAATAAATTTGCACGATTTGCAAGCGTTGTTCTTTTGTCAACCTGTTCATGATGAAATGGCAAACCAAACTAAATATTAATCACTTGACAGCTGACAAAATGGCCGCCAGTTAAAAAAGTGATGCCAACTTAAAGTTCTATACCTCAATAAAAAACACCCAATACAAATAAAATTGTGGCTTAGAAACTCATACAAAAGCCAGCAAATAATTTTTATTCGATACGATAAGAGGTTTGTGACTATTCAAAATGTGTGGTTGAAGTCTACTGACGATTTGTTAAAGCAACAATGAAATGCATATAGACATCGCTTAACCATCAGCAAATAAATTTCACTTACAATATAATTATGACAATATGTCGAATAATAAATCTCTTGAATTACTATAGGAATGTAGTAAAAAAAAAGAAAGATAATGCACAGAATATAAAAAGTATGTTTTGTATGCTGTTTTGGTTTAGCATTTCGTTCCTGCTTAAAGAGCTCGTCAGTAGACTTCAACCCAAAAGTTTATGAAATATGCTTAAAAAACTTCATACATTCATCATTGATAAATTGTGTTTTTTTTTTTAATTTGAACATTTCGCTTATGGCAAGTAAATTTTCTAAGACCATTTTATTTATGAAAAACAAAAAATTCACATTTCAACTTTATTGCCGCACTTGTTTGTTTGTTTGTTTGTTTGCACCCGTATCTAGTTATTTTTAATACAACGTGTTTCGCGTCGTATTGGAACGTTTAACAGAACGTGACTGCATAATTTCAAATTGCTGCTGCAGCAGTTTCTTTCCTAATTGAGTTATTAAATAATAATTAATTATAGAAAACAATTTTTTTCCCAAGCATGCATTCATTTATTTATTTTGTGTGATTTTAATTGAAGAGCTCTTTTGAATGCTGTACGTGCATGTAGAAGTCAGCGATTATCGAATTAACAAAAAGTTATTAACGTTTTCTGTTTATATGTACGAGTGTGTATGCTTACAGAAGTTTGCAGAAGAAACTGTTTAGCTTGCGATGCTTTATTTTACACAAATTAAAAGTGACTTGAAGCTAAAAAATCATGACAAATTAAGAAGTTTCATTATCATAATCTTGATTGACTTATTAAATGTAAAATAAGTCCTTATTAATTCAAATAATTATGTATGAAAATATGGCGAATATGAAACCGCCTTTTATTCCCGATAAGGGTGCATAATTAATTGTTTTATCAATAGAAAAATTAGTTGTATTCATTAGCGAAATCACTGACGAAGCGTTATAAAGATGGTGGCAATTGACAAACGTCAATACCATGCCCATGTTAAAATCGTCAGTCGTGTGCATGGCTAGTAGTTAGGCTGGTAGTTAATGGTAATGATTGGTAGTTAACGAAATAGCTAGACATTCGCTAGCTACGCCGACTGCAGAGTTATTAAGGATTTCAACATTTTTCATTGCTCGCCTTGAATGAATGAATTAAGTCTAGCGGGCAGCACAAGACACTGCGACCAAAGTAGATCTATTGTATCCCCTGCCAGGCGCTAGAGCACCTCATCTAGACCTACTCGCCTGATGAATCTCAGGATTGCCAGTGGGTCCAGAGTTGGCAGTTCCCAATCCTCCAATAGGTGCTTGCCCAATTGGCTATACCTTCTGTGGCTTAACGCTTCACAGTCCTGCAGAATATGCTCTGGAGTTTCGTCTTCGTAATCACAGAATCTGCACAGGCTGTTACTTTCAGTCTACAATGGCCTGTGAGGAAGCCTGTGAGCATTCTTAGATTGTTTTTACGCAGGGACATGAAAGCTATGAAACGTTTTTGGTTATACGTTCCAATCATTAGTTTTGCATGTCTCAATTCTGGGAGATTGAGCCAGAGGTTTTCTCTATTACTCGTATTTTGTTCAATCCGAGTCCACATGGTCCGACCATGGTTGTACTAGCCCCCCTTCTGGCCATTTTGCTCGCCTTAGAACACCCTTAATTTTTGGCTGTCGTGTACACATGCAATTGTTGTTGCATTCTGTGAAAATTTCAGATCCGTAGCTCTTACGGTTGTCCAGAAAATAGCCTGTAACACACAGACAGACTAACAGGCAGACGGATGGACGGACGTACATCGTAACGAAAACAATAGGTTTCCTTGTGACCTTTGGTGTACGGAACCCTAAAAAGCTAAAAAGTGTGCGATTTCTAAACTTCTTTCAGAAAAATGTACACCGGAGCTTCTCAACGGACATAGGGTATATACTGTCCCGATAAACAACTTAGGATGGATGGTCGTGGGGCAGCAAATCCCCCATACACAGAAACTATAAAAACTACGTTACGTAACAACGTTACGTAATATGTGAACAGCCCTAAACTAGCGTTACGTAATATGCGAATACATTTAAAACAGCGTTACGTAATATGTGAACAGTCCTAAACCAGCGTTACGTAATATGCGAATATACTTAAAACAGCGTTACGTAATATGTGCATATACGTAAACCTACGTTACGTAGTATGCGAATATACTTAAAACAGTGTTACGTAATATGTGCATATACCTCAAATACCGTTACGTAATATGTGAATATCCCTAGGAGCAAAAAGTATTTTTTTAATTTTTATTGGCCGATTTCTAAAGAGAATCCGATTGCATTCGTTGAGACTTCTAATTGTACTTGCGATTACAGAAATTTCTCAATATAACGCTATAGTTTTCTTTCAAACAAAAAACAAATTCTCGTTTTGTAAAACCAAAAGAAATCTGCAGCACATTATTAACGCGGTACGATCGGTCACTCAGCCAAACAGTTGCAAAGCAAAATGGATTTTGAAAAGAAAAAACTACATGTGCAGTACGTATTGCATATTCATACTTCTATCTCTGCATGTGCGAGTGCAAAAGTAGGGGATACAAAATGTATTAAAACATCATCATAATCATAATTTCTTGTATTTTATTTCATTTGCTTTTTAAGGTTTATTTTTTTTTATGTAAGCAAAAAAAAATATTAAAATTGTTTTTTTTCTGTTCTTCTTTTTTTTTGCAATTTTGAGAAATGGCGATTTCATAAAAATCCACCTAAAAACTGAACTTCAATGTGAAGAAGTTAAGAGAAAAAAAACTTCACTTTAACCAATCACGTACGTAAATAAATTGTAGAAATTATGGTTTTTACTAAAGCTTTTCTTTTATATTGTATTTTTTTATTTTATTTTTTTTTTGTATTATTTATTTGTTGCTGGTTTATTCCTCGGAATTTTATTGTAAAATTACAGCTGGCTTAAAATGTTAAGGATAATCTTAAATTAAAACTCAGGAAAATATGCAATAACAACAAGAAAAAAAGAAATATGTGTAAAGGGAAAAATTAAAACCTGGTGGTTTGAGTCATCGCTGTGTGTGTGTGGGTAAATGTTAATGCATTTGCTTTGAGAGAATATTATAGGCGTAGATTTGCTACCCCCAGCCCCCCCTCCGCGCGAATTATTAAAAATTTCCTCATGAAAATCACCAGTCATAATGCCCCCGCCCCTTTCAAAAACATTGTTTAGCTACGCCAATGGAGAACATTATTATTAACCCATGAAGGGAGCAAAAAAATTAAAGATAACAATGATGCGAGTTAAATTGTGTTGGTAGTTTTTACTAAATCTTCATAATTAAGTTATAGATTTATAAAAAAAAAATTATAAAATTTAAAAAGTTAAACTGACTTACCCTGTCCCCAGAGTTTCACTCTGAAAATATAAAAAATAAAATGTTAAAGTTAAATGTTATTTTAATATCGTTTGTTGATTTTGTTTAATGTTTATTTATTTAGTTTTATAATTCTCAATCATTTATTGCAAGTTTGTCTATAAGCTTAGGGGGTTTGAAAACTTTTTTTTAATTAATTCGGAAGTCTACTGATTCGTTGCCAACAACGAATTTTGTTTAAAAATAAAATTGAATATGCAATTTCCTTAAAAATGGGTTAAATTACAATGGCACGTCCAAACAATTGTAATAAAAATCTTTGCTCTACATTTGTATTTAAGTATTTCTGGTAAAAGACCACAAAATGCTAGAATAGATCAGCAGCCAGCCAACAACTTTAAAAAGCAGACATTATTTGAAATCTTGATACTCGTAATTTGGCCGATTGTTTGGTTGGTCGGCAACATTTACTTAGCATTTGAACTTGTTACACTATGAAATCTATTTCTTGCTCTCTATTAACGTTTTCCAGTTTTAAACCAACACAACATTAACAACAACAACAATAATAATAATTTCCTTGCGCTGAGAAGGAGTGAGAACGGGTATCAATCAAGTAATTTTGTAATTTAAAAATAAATATAAAATTACTTGAACATTAAATGAATTGTATGGATCATTTAAAATTAAATGAACAATCTTTAAGATACATTTTCTAATCTTACCGGTTTATTATTATAATGTATTATGTTTTCTTATTTATATGTTGCAACTACATTCACACATATGTACATACATGCAAAACTAATAAACGTAACATTATACTAAAAGTAGAAAAAGAAAATTAAAATAAAAGCTTTCAATTAAATTATGTTAATTTTTTACAAGTTGCTGATGCTGTTGGAGTTTTATTTTAAATAAGAACAAAAGTGCCGCTTAAAATATATTTAATTTTAAGTATTTGCAACACCTACTGCTTTGCTTTACACGTATCTGCATGAATTAGATAGAAGTTATGGGAAACATCTTTAAAAACTTGTTACACCACTTACGCACTCTTCCGCAGTGTAATTGGATATGAAAAGGAGTGTGGCCTGCTTATTCCTTGGCTACGAATTTTTTTTTGAATTATAACACCAGAGGCTTTATGTCAAAGTAAGCTAGAAATAGTTTTTAATTTTGCCAGATTTAGTGCAATAATATATTATTGGGCATTCAAAGTACTGCCGCTGAATTAATTAATTTTAAGTTGCAGGCAAACCACAAATTACACTGTACAACACAAGAATAAAAATAGCCAAGCTTTCAAACTGCCCAGAAAAAACTTAGATGGCAAAGTAATGAGTTAAATTTCTTAATCAACATATAAGTAACTTACTGCACACTACTTCTACTTTGGCTTTTTAACTCATTACTTTGACATGGCGATGTCATTGAAGGCTAATATTTAGGGCCAACTTCGCCAGCTCTATTTAAATATGTCGATTTTCATTAATTTTTATATGGAAAAATTTGTTTTAAATATGAATTGTAACATGATACACGAAAACAGCTGAGTTGGCAATCACAGTGTTGCCAAAAAGAAATTTCTGAAAATATACACGATGTTGCCAATCACAGTGTTGCCAAAAAGAAACTTCTAAAAATCAACCTTTATTTTCGGTATAAAATTTGCTCAGCACTTTTAAGCAAAATTTTGGGAAAAACATTTTTATGAACCATTTCAGCCTTCTGGGTATGAATCTTTTTTTATCCCTTTCGAAACAGGGGTGAACAATTTATGCTCAAACGGATATACGAGGGCGGATCAATAAGTCCGTAACTTTTCGAACTTCCCTCGTAGTTATATGAAATGCAACACTGTTCCCATCAAGTACCACCTGTTCATAGACTACTGTCAAATTTTGAGCACGTCTCGTCATTTACTTTGCGTTTAACAGCTGTTCAAAACATACAACCTCGTGTATTTTTCTAAAAATGGAAAAAAGTGAATTTCGAGTACTCATTAAACATTATTTTTTGCGAAAAAAAAACCATCAATCAAACCAAGGAAAAGCTCGATAAAGACTATAAGCACTCTGCACCATCGATTTCAATGTTAAAAAAGTGGTTTACTGACTTTCGTTGTGGTCGCACAAGTACAAATGACGCTGAGCGTTCTGGACGGCCAATTGAGCCGTATGGTGTTGGCTGATCGAAGAATAAAAGTGCGTGAGATTGTTGATGCCATAGGCATTTCATATGGCATTGCGGTTTCGATTTTAAGTCATCAGCTGGGTTTAAGAAAGTTGTCCGCAAGATGGGTGCCGCTTTTGCTCTCAATTGACCATAAACTTCAAAGGATTGTTTGGAGTGGTTTAACCGCAAGCCAAATGAGTTTTCGCGGCGTTTTGTAACTGTGGATGAAACATGGATGCATTACTGTACTCCGGAGACCAAGCAGCAGTCTAAACAATTAGTTTCTCCGTTTGAACCTGCTCCGAAGAAGGCCAAGGATGATGGCAACAGTTTTTTCGGATGCACGGTGGATAATCCACATCGATTACCTTCAAAAGGGAAAAACAATAAACGTCGAATATTATGCCAACTTATTAGACCGATTTAATGAGGATTTCAAAAGAAAACGACTCCATATGGCCAAGAAAAAAGATATTTTTCATCAAGATAATGCACGGGTGCACACGTCTGCAGTCTCAATGGCAAAACTCTATGAATTGGGCTACGCATTGGTACCTCATCCGCCATATTCTCCGGATTTAGCCCCTAGTGACTACTTCCTATTTCGAAACCTACGATGTAATTTTCTAATATGGACAGCAATGCAACACAACGAAAAATATCGGAAATGAAAAACTTTGCCACTAGTTCACACCATTGCGATGTCACAAACTCGCATAGTGCGTACTCGGCATAATAATGATTTTTTCTTTTATTTTTCTTTTAAATACTTTTAATAGTACCCAATGGGCAATTAATTGTAAAAACGTTGAAAAAATTAGAAAATTTTAAGAATTTTGTTTAAGGCTTTTAAACTTAGTATAATTGTATATTGTGATTCTCAACAATATAATAAGAGTTTTACTATAAACATATCAAATTTTTCAGCTTATTTCAAAAATCTCGGGTTGAAGTCTACTGATAAGTTGCTTAAGCAGGAACGAAATGCTGCAGCATCAAAACCAGAAAAAATTTCTAATAAATTTCTAATAAAGTTTGATTATTTTCAAATTACATTTACATTTAAACATATTTTTCTTGGCATAATTTCCCTTTACAAATCATGGTAAATATTCAAAAGTGCATTCAACATCGAATACTCTTAACCGATTATAGATGTAAACAATTTTTCCGTTTAACAAATATTGCGGAAATTATTGAATAGCTTGACTGGCTGGCTGACTGACTGAATGTCTATTTACATAACCGTTTACAAGTTAAGTTAGCAACAGCATATTTTTGTGTCAAATATTGCTTAAAGGCTTTTTAGCATTTTACTGGTTGAAGTAAATAGTTGCTGCTGCATTTTTCTCTTTATTTAGTATGGATTTTTTTTCACAGTGCATGACACATACTTAAAGTGCAAAAGTACAAATTCCTGATTCGCATACATAATGCAGCGTGCAGCAATTATTTCTTCTTCTTTTTCAGTTTTTATTAGTGTCTCTTGTTTTGAAGTTTATTTTATCTTTTTTCTAAAATGAAAAAATACATAAATGCAATTTTAAAATTTATTAAGTGCTGACAATCTGTAGTTAATATAAATATTTATTTTTATTTACCACTTGCTTAATTGTTTTAATTTAACACTTTTGCTGTTTCACAGTTTATTGATGCATCAAACTTCTAGTCGTTATTTTTCTTTTTATAATTTTTGCAATCGTAAGCCAGTCTTTTGCTACTGTATGCAAATTAAACGCCACTTGCCGGCATGTGACCCAAAAATAAAGTGATTTACGCTTAATTTAAGATCATCATCAGGTATAACAGTGAATATTTTTATATTTATTTTTTTTCCAACCACAGTATGTAGTTTAAATTAATGTGAGTGGAATAGAATAGTTAGAAGGAATACTTCAAGGCGAGTTCACATCAGCTGATCTTAATTCACCAGCTGACATAACTTGTCTGCTGTCAATCATTGCAAAACGTTTGGAAATATTTTGACAGCAGGAAATTTTACACTCACAAATATACAAGGCGAATGTGCAGAGTTGCAAATTAAGACCAACTGGTATCAATTCGCCTTGGAATACTTGAGTTTTAATTAGTTAAATATTTGCACATAATTTTTGTAAACTACGCAAAACTTCGAATACTTTACTGCTTTTATATCTCTTAATTTTTATCTTTTCAATTTACTTTTTAACATCAATTGTGAATTAATAAGGAAATTAATGAAAAGAATAAATGCCTTATTTGTAAAAAATATTTCAGGTTTTTTCAGGTTTTTTTTGACGTATTTCTATGGGAAATTTGCCAAATAAACCTGTAATAAACCTGTAATATTTTTTATGAATTAGACCGTAAATCTGCAACTTCAGGCAAAAATTGCTGTCAAATTAACAATGTCCATATCAAAAGCGAATTCATACCAAATGAACTCATTTTGCAATGAAATGCAACACTGCAAAAAAAAATATCATCGGCTGAAACGAGATCAGCTGATATGAATTTCCCTTGGCCCATAACTTCAAATGCTCGCTCATTAACGACTTCAAAAAAAGGAGGAGGTTATCAATCAGTCTCAATTTTTTTTGATGGCAGTGTTACTTCATAACTCGGTTAATATTAGACCGATTGTAAAAATTATTTTATTGTCTGAGAGGGTATAGCTTCCCAATGGTCCCATTGTAAAAATAATGGGCGGGACACGCCCACACATTTTTTAATTTAATTTCACGATATTCTACTTATTTGATTTACTACGATACTTAGCAAAAACTCTTGGTTCTTGTAATTACACAATTTTAAAGTTAAAAAAATGGGCGGAATTACGCCCATTAAAATTTATTCTTATATTTGAAGTGGTTGTACTTAACCGATTTTTGCGAAACTTACCACACACCTTGAGCTCAAAAGCAGACCTAATCTTGCATTAGAAAAATGGGCGGAGTCACACCCATTTTAAAATTTAATATTTTATTTTAAGTGGTACTGTACCGATTTTCACAAAACTTAACACACACCCTGAGCTCTGAAAAACACAAAATCTTGCATTTTGTAAATGGGCGGAGGCATGCCCATTAAAATTTAATTTTATATCCCACAAATTTTTTCGAAAATGTTCTATCAGATCTTTGCATTGAAGTCGGTTTATTTTTTTTGACAGAATGATTTACAATACCAACTTGTCCCAACTTGACCAACAGTTCATGGAGAAGAAGGGAGGATTTTAGGGTCTCGAAGGCTATGTGGCCAAAACTTGACTCAGAAAGATCCAAACTGCTACTAGATATGAATGGGAAGGCGATAGGAAAGTGGCACTCCAGATTTCTTTAGGATGTGCGGTGATGAAGAGGAACCAGAAACCATTGAATATATTATCTGCCACTGCCCGAAGCTGCAACGTCATAGACTTAGATGGCTGAGCAGATGTTTCCATGAGAGCATTAGTGATATCGGGAAGTGTAAACTGGAGGATATCAAGGGCTTCGTCATAGCATCATCTTAATGCTTAATAATGAATAATAGGGTCACTCTCGGGGGGATAAATATTACTTTTAACGGGCAATAGATGCAACTGGGTCTCCGAGTGAAGGTGCGTTATAGCACCACTCTTCCTAACCTAACCTAACTTGTCCCAAAAGCTCAAATTTGTCCACCAGTTTCACAATTTCTTTCCGAGAAGATCGATTGACGTCGACCGATTTCTACAATTTTATCACAATTTTGACTCAATACATTATAACACATGGACAACTATTTACCAATTTTTATTTTTTTTTATTTGTAGCCCTTGACTTTGTTTACAAATACCAATTCCAATTTAATAAAAAAAAAATATGTCTAGAACAACTATTAGCTATAGCTTATTTCAAACGAAATTAAAAAACAAAAAAAAAGTAACACAAAAACCTGGAAAAAAAGTCATCAAGTAGAAACAAAAAATCATCTACAGAACATTAATGTTTCGATAAAATAATTGAGATAAAGAAATAAATCGTAACGAATACTCATGTACTAGAACTACAACGCATGTACGAGTAATGAATGTATGGATGGATGGATGGATGGACAACTAACTGGCAGTAGAAGGTAAAAATATTTCAGTTAAAAACATAAAAAACACTTTGTTGATCATCAAACCGAAACTTATAAATATGTATGAATTTTAAAATTATTGGAATCCCTTTTGTTTGATGAACACGAGGATCACACCGCAAACAGTAAAATTTTTATATAAAAAATACAAAAACAACAACACTAACACTACAACAAGAGCAAAAACAAAAATAAAAACAAAAACAGGAAAATTGAACACTGCAAAATAATATGAAAATCAAAAAAAAAATATTTAAAGGTCGCTAAGAATAATAAAAAAAAAGAAAAAAGAAAAAAAAAGAACCTAACATACATATAAGTTAGTTTTCTCATCAAAAGCTGATACAATCCATCCAACCAACAAAACAACAAACCCATCAATAGTGGACAGACGGACGCTTTTGCAACTCTACGACTACTTGGCCAAGACAAAAAGAACTGAATAAGTTGGATGAAAAAAAAATATCCATCAATACCAATCATCGATAACAGTCAACAAAAATAACCTCTCAACGCGAAAAAGATATTGTACATACTGCGACACAGCCATAAAATATGTACGTTTTAGAAAAAAAAAAAAAAGTTTAATGATGTTGCTTTTGGATTTTAGTGATCGACCTAAAATTTACTATTTCTATAAAATTGGCAAAATTATTTTTACTCTTAATCAGTTTAATGCTTTTTTTTATACGTATTATGTTTCTTAATTAAACTTGGATGTGTGCCAATAATCAAGTGTAGAGTTTGCTAGAGTTTGCGTTGATAAACTTATTTTTTATTTAAAATAATTGCTCTTTGAATGTAATCAACTTAATTTAAATTACCATTTATGTTCAACATTTCATTTATGTATATAAAATTAGCAGCAGCAGCAGCAGACAGTCTGCCAAATAATAATTCATACTGGAAGAAACAAACCATGAAACTATGACTGAAAACTACAAACAGAAGAACAGAACAGAACAGTTCTAATTATGGCATTCGATATTGAACAAATTTTTATAAAATTTTTATTGTGTTTATATAGAAACTTCGAAGTATATCGAATGCCGTAAATTGCCTCCAGAACTTCTTGCTTGATCTAAGGATATTGATTATAGTTACCAAATATTTATATGGAGATGATAAAAAAAAAACTTATGAGAAACCTGACAAATAACTTTTGACTCAAAGCCTTTTAGAACGACACTAGAAAAATGACAAAAGCTAGATCAAATCAGAGATATGCACCAACATCTAATTTTTTTATTATTTTAGTGTTTGGAGCAATCTTGATATAATTATGTTATGACATGACATTCCATATAACATATATGTTATGCCGTTGCATTAAAAATTATGTCATAACATGACATATGTTGTGAAAGCAAAATTATGACAACGCAATTAAGTCATGATATATTTATATTATAATAAATTTATTGTCAGGGTTTATCTGCGTTATGACATGAACATTTTGTTACAGGACATAATTAACTCATAACATGACATAACATATTTATGTCACAAAGCTTTTATGGCATGACATATTTTCTATGTTATGCGATAATTAATCATATCCGTGTCTGTCATGACTTTCGAACGTTTTCAATTAAAATGAAAAGTTCCGAATCGCAAAAAAGAAGATTTGGTGTCTGCAATCCACATAATTTTTAACTTTTTCGAACTAATATAATAGAACTAATAGTAGTAGGGTGTTTTTTTTAGAGGTATAGAACTTCGAATTGAAATAAAACACAAGAAAATCGTTTTAATGTCCATCAATTTGACTTTATTGGAAGGATAATTTTATGCCATTAACGTTTAAATATGATTTCGGGCATGTGGCCGCCGCGGCTGGCTCGAATAAAGCCAATTCTACAGGTCCAATTTTCAACCACTTTTTCGAGCATATGGGGCCGTATGTTGGCAATAACGCCACGAATGTTGGCTTCCAAGTCCCCTAACGTTTCTGGTTTGTTGGCGTAGACGAGCGACTTCACATATCCCCAAAGAAAATAATCCAATGGTGTCAAATCACACGATCTTGGTGGCCAATTGACCGGTTAACCGAATTAATTGCTCTGATGGACGATTATGTCGACCATAAAATGGACGGAGCTTGCGGTAAACTTCGCGAACTGAACCATTATTTTCGAAATAAATTTGCACGATTTGCAAGCGTTGTTCTTTTGTCAACCTGTTCATGATGAAATGGCAAACCAAACTAAATATTAATCACTTGACAGCTGACAAAATGGCCGCCAGTTAAAAGAGTGATGCCAACTTAAAGTTCTATACCTCAATAAAAAACACCCTATAGAATACAAGTGAACAAGCCATGGAGCGATACACTTCCCAAGAACGCGGAATAATCGTGTCATGGCGTCCCTCATCTCATGGCGATTTACACTGGCCTGCAATATCGCCCGATTTAACCGTTCCAGACTTTTTTGTGGGGTTTTTTGAAGTCCCGTGTTTACGTGAACAAGCTCGAGGACCTTTTGCAGCCCTCAAGGACAACATTCGACACGAGTGCGAGAATCTGTCGCCCGAAGTTCTCGCCGAAGTGATGAAAAATGCCATAAAAGGAGCAATCAATTGTGACGGCGCCCATTTGGACGATATCATCTTCTCGACTTGACCAATAAAATTCTAAAGGTTCGAATAAACATAATCAAATAAAAAGAATCGAAGTTTTTCATTTACATAGAAAAAAATGAGAGCCAAACAACAACGTATGACTTCTTTTGGCCCACCTTGTAGTATGGGTTTTCGAACCGGTAACTTAAACCAGTTTTGATTTAAAAAAACCCCCCGAAACTCGGTTTTTAAAGATTATGCTTTTCTAAAACCGCTAAATAGACAAATACTTCATATTACCTGCTTTTGCTTGTTTATTTGTTTTCTCAGATATTTAAGCGATATACGTACGCATGTACATAATTGTGAAATTGATATTTCAGCCAATTGGCATTTTTCAGCATTTGCTTGAAACTTTTTTTATTCAAATTTAAATTCTTCACATTCTCTGCTTATGCCAACCAAATATGCACGTACGAGTAGCATATCTATCTCCTTGCCAGCCATCTATCTATCTATGAAATGTGAAATGCCAATAATGATGCATTTCGCATCAAGCACAGAAAACTCCTTAATAAAACAACAACAACAAAAAATGTTTCAATGATCATCTGCCCAACTCTAAACGCAAAAGCGACTGTATTCATATGTTCACCCTATATTAGGCAATAAGTTTTGCAAATGTGTGCGTGTGCATCTACGAGTATGCATTTGTCCAGCAAAACTATTTCAGTAGTTAAATGCACCATAATTAGATGAGAACACGTGTTCATTAAACACTTTTGATGACAATCAACAAAATTAACTTGGAATACAATTAAATATTTTTATTGTACTCGTACTTTAGATTTGATTTGTATGAAAGAGAGAACACAAACTAAATCAGTGCAGATGCCTTTTTTGATAGACACGTGTCTGTCTAGAGTTTTCAGTTTTCAGTTTTTTTTTTTTTTTTGTATTGAAAGAAAAAACGCAAATTTCTGGAAATAATGGAAATAATAACAACAAATAAAAAAACCACCAGCCAGACCATATTGAGCTGAAGTGAAGACAAATGCAGCCAATGGAATTGTGCAACATTAATGAAACGACGCTATAAAAGGATATAAATTTTTTGTTTTTTTTTAGTTTTTGTTTTTGTTTTGTAAAGTGATATTACAAAATTCTTGCAACTTGTAATAACGATGACCACTTAAGAGGATGCAACAGAATACATGCAGTGTGGTAATCAATATCGGTTACTTGTTTTTTTTAGCAGCGCAAAAAATTTCACTGCGTATTGTAAAAACTCTTCGTACTTTAAGTTCCTTTCCTTTATGCTAAAATTAAAGAGAATTTTTTCTAAAGTTACACCATCCCCCGAGATTTGCAAATAATAATAATAATAAGACCCAAGAATTTAAAAGAGAACAAAGTATTTAAAAGTTAGTTTATGGTAAAATTGGGTTGTAGATGATAAAATATTTAGATATTTTTTTAGTTTTAAATTTAAGTATAAACTAAAATGGAGGAGTCTCTGTCAAGAGGGGATTGGCCTATAGAGATAATGAAGTGTTTGGAAACATTTTTATTTATTTAGTTATGACCTCCCGGGAGAAATATTTAACAAGTTTACAGGTGCAGTTTTGATTAGTTTGATTAGCGACTTTTGAAAATAATTATTTAGTGTATACGTTTGCACTCTAGAAATTGTGAGAGTTTGGTATTCTGCAACAACAATCAAATAAAAAGGAATTTTTTATTTAAAATCTCATGAGGCAAGTGTCAAGGCAGATGAAACAGGTAATCCTAGTTCTACAGCAAATATTACAACACCAAAAAAAGAACTAATGAACTTTGTAAGTGACGATGACACTTGTCAGTGCAGGGAAACATTGTCAGGGTGTAACACGTATTGAAGGAAATGTCAACACTAAATACAGTAAACCCCGGTTAATTACCTCATCAAAAATTACATGATGTGATGTTTGGGGTAATTACCCGGGAGAGGTATTAGAGTGAAGACATTTAATTACCTCATATAGATAATTATGAGAATACGCTTCAATACCTTCAAAAATGCATTTATGCGAACTCACTGTGGTATGTAGCACATTATTACTTGAAATAAAATGCACATATTTGATTACAGAGTTGCATAAATATGTACTTAGGTAATTTAGGGCAAATAAACGAAGAGAGTTTAGGAGAAATTTCATTTTGGGGTAAAACATTTCTCGGTAATTAAACGAAAGTTAATTAGGCGTGGACTTTTGTAAGAAAATTAGTGTAAAAAAACGGGAATTCAATATTTGGGGTATACTGTATTTGTAAGGTAATTGATGATAACGCAATTCAGAGCATATTTTTAGGTTTATAGCCACACAATTCAAATTTGACATTTGGCTTAGTTAACAAACAAAAGTCACCTGACTTAGTGTGGTCACCCTATACACACAGAAAAATTTCAACTTAAATTCTATGTAAACAAGATTACGTAAACAAAATCAAATATGTTTCATGTTAATTCAATATGATTTACAGTAATCTTCAAAGATAATTTTTCCTTTTAAAATTACTTTATTTCATGTTGATTTAACATTTGTGTACTGTTAAAACAAAATGAATAATCATGTTCAATCCAACTATTTTCAAGTTCGAACAACGTGAATTTGATGCTGAGATAACGCCAAGAAACATTTTGAATCAAAATTATTTCAAGTTGAAACAACAGGAATATAATTTAATGTAGTCAGTCATTGTATGTTATTAATTATTTAACTTTCATGTGTATATTGGCACAGGCATCAGAAATAATTTTTATATGCACATACCCACATACATAAATGCCTTCCCCGTGTAAGATTTGAACCTGGAACTCATTGCGTGATAGTCAACGTGCTTACTGCTGCAGCCACAACAATCTTAAATATTCTTTAGATTCCCACTAAATATGTAGATACCAAAATGAACAAAATTTTAATTCAACACTATTTAAATGATCATTTAACATTAAATTTATTTAAAAAGTTATAGTTAAAAAAAGTACAAACTGCGAAGCTACTTTAACTTGTCTCCAGCATTCCAACCTGCGACCCTCCCACTACAAAACTAGTACACTGCCTACTAGCCAGCAGCAAGCAGTTTTCGCTGGTAATGCAAAGTTTGTCGGCTACTTACGAACATCGAAATAAACAACAACAATAAAACTAAAACTAGTCACACAATTAAGCACAACAATGCATTCCAACTATGAACAAAGCAAATAAACACCAACACACTTAAACAACATATTATTTCTTGTAAATTAAATATGAATTGCAATTAAAATTTTTGCATGGTGATTTTACATTGGTATCTTTTTCTGTGTGATTAAGTTTGAGTTTGTAAGTACAGTGTTACTGCTAAATGGTACCAATTTTTGTACATATATGTATATGAAGTTCTTATTATCATTTTATATATTATCAATTATTAGTTAGTTTCATCGAAATCGGTTAGGTAGCTTAAAAGTTGCAGACTTTTTTTCACTTTTTTTTTAATTTCACGCCACTGTGCATTGTTTCTTTCGGTGAGAAAGCAAATTTATTTGCCTTGTAATAATTTTAAGGAAAAAACAAAACAAGGAAAGTTTTAATTATTCGGACAAACAATAGTAGAATGGAATCAAATGTTGTTGCCATCAGCATTAATATGTTTGGCTCAACTGAAATAAAGTACGGGAATTATTTTTAATCAGCGTATTACAATTTACTGCAAGGTTTTGCAAACAAATATGAAATTTACCATCACAAATTGTATTGGCTATTTTTGTCCAATATTATGCCTTGAATGTATGTAGTTCAAATATTTGTTTAACATACATACATACATACATACATACATACATACATACTCAGACATAAACTATCACGACCTGGATTCCGATTAATAAAATTAATTTTAATGTTTGACCGCTTTATTATTAAATTTTATATGGGTATCTATGTTTTATTGTTTTACTTTCGAAAAACTGAATTCTGATCAATCGATTGATCTATCGTCAGATTTTCAATCAAAATTTAAGAAACAAAAATCACAATACTACAAGTATTTAAGTCACTACGCATGTGTGTGTGTGTGTGTGTGTGTTTAAGGTTGCTGATTTTTAGCGGAAAATACAAATTTTAATAATTGGTTTTTGTCTGGCATCTGTTTTTACCCTTCTTCTTCTTCTTCTTCTTCCCAGCAATGTTTACCCATAACGCAACAACAGCAACAACATACATACATACATACACACGTACATACGCACCATGTTATAATAACAGTTTTAAACAATATATTAACAACAACAACAACTACAACTACAACAGCAACATAATAAAAATTGGTCAATATCTACAACAATTTAAGAGGGGGGCCAGCCAGCCAGCGCAACAACAACAACAACAACAAGTAAAATTTCAAAATAATATTATAATAACAAAGCCGAAAATTGTATTTTAGTTTTATTTATTGTTAAAGAAAATTGCTTTGACTTTTGTTTAAAAAAAAAAGAAGAAAAAATTTATCTGATCAGAAGAGCTTTTTTCAGTCCATCTTTTTGTGGCCTTTTTGTTTTTTTTTTCTTTTGCTGTTTTTTGATGATTTTGAATTATGATCATCACATACGTAAAGGACGTTTGTGTCCGGCAAGTAAATTGTCTCTATATTTGTACATGTGGGTATGTGAACGAAATCTCTGGAGTTTAATTTTTGCAGGTCTATTACGCATTTCTTTAAATATATGTATACTTTTTTTCTTTGGTAAATTTCGCTTAAAATTTATAGCGTAGTGAAAAACAGATGTTGAAAGGAATTGATTGATAAACTGCTGATTACATTATTTAAAAAAAATTTTATTCATTATGAAATAGGCTAAACTCTTTCTTAGGGCCTGTTTGTCACCGAAATTTTAACAATATTCTAATATAATACTAATTAATTTTGTTAAAATTTACATTTTGGATAAATTCAGCTTAGCTGAATTGTATTGTTTTTTTTTAACTTAATGAAGATTTTAAAGAGAAAAATTGAATAAATTAGTCAAAATAGAAACAAATATTCATAACAAATTTGCAGCCTACAGAATTTTTTACACAGATTATTGCACAAAAATTAAAAACATACACTTTTCAGCTCTGCTGAATTGGGATTTTACTGAGAAAAATACAAAAACTGAGACAATTTATAAAAAAAGAAAACAATATCTTTATTCAGATCTGTTCAGTGAGAACAGCTCAACATTTAAGGTAAAACGCAAAATCCAGCTCATCTGGAGAAATGCCTGGCAAAACAGAATTACATAAATTCTAATCATTTTTGAAAATATATATACATATCTATGTATGTACATAAAATTGTTTCTCTTAAGAAAATTACAAAAAAAAAAACTGTATAAACTAGACAAACTGTAAACATATGTAAGTTCATAAAGAATAAACTAGCATGTTGCTGAATTTATCTTAATTCAAAACTAAATATAAAATGCACAATTCAGCACATCTGAATTGAAATCGAAATAAATACACAAATAGAAAAAACCAGCAAAGTTAAAAATTCCATTTAACTGATTTCATTTCAAAAATTCTACTCGAGAAAACATTTCAATACAAAAAGCTAAATTTGTTAGAGAAACCATAAGTTAGGGCATATTGTTTTTGTGAAATAATTCCAAACACAAGAAATTCAGCTCAGCTGAATTGAGACTTTACAGGGAACGATTGAATAAAATACGATGTTTTAGATATAAATTCCAAAATACTGAATAGTTTTTTCATTCAGCTTAAAAAATTTCTGTGTAAAAGAATATTATTATAGATGCATGCAAATTTCAAAGAAATAAACTTAATATTTTTAATAAAATATGAGCAAAAGCTCATAATGCAAGAATCTGCACCCTGCTGAATTAATTTTGTTAGATAATTTCAAACAATATCAAATTCAGCTAAACTGAATTGAATATTTCCAACAGAGAAACTAAATAAATTAGACAAACTATAAGCAAAAGCTCATAATGCAAGAATCTGCACCCTGCTGAATTAATTTTGTTAGATAATTTCAAACAATATCAAATTCAGCTAAGCTGAACTGAATATTTCCGACAAAGAAACTAAATATATTAGACAAACTATAAGCAAAAGCTCATAAAGCAAGAATCTGAACCCTGCTGAATTGATTTTGTTAAATAATTTCAAACAATTGTAAATTCAAGGAGAAATATTCGATTCAGCTCAGCTGAATTGAGGTCTTGCTAAGAATAGTATAATAAACTATGATATTTCATAAAAGAATTTCAGAAAATAATATGATTTACTCATTCAGCTGAGCTAATTTTAAGTTTAAAGAGCTGAATTTTAAAAGAAAAATTATCTATTAAATCAATTATTTTTTAGGTTTAGGTTTTCAAACCAATTATTTCAATTGAACAAGAAGTCCCCCCTTAACTCGCAATTTTCAATTCAACTCAGCTTAAGTAAGATGTACCAAAATCAAGTCAAAAAAGCACTTTCATTAACTATTAAGTGGAATTTTTAGCATAAATTCAGCTCAGCTGAATTTAAATTAACTGAATGTTTCATTCTAACGAAAAAGAATTTTCGTTTCGATGGAAAACAGAAACCAATTTTTGTCTTTTATTATTGTCGAAAGCTTTTTTATTATTTATAATGTAAATTTTTATTGCTTAATTCACAAAACCTCTTGTATCTTTGTATCGATATGATAATACAATATACCCCTTTTTTTATACACGCAAAGTTTACTTCGCAAAGTCTTAATTCAGCTGTGTGAAAGACAGAGTTAGGAATACTATCTCTTTCTGTCTGTCTCCCAACTGAATTAAGACTTTGCAAAGTAAACTTTCCGTGTCTAAAAGGGGTATATGTTTTTAAAATGTTGTGTTGACAATTAAAAAACAGGAAGTGTATTTGATACACAAACACACGACACAAATTGTTGTGAATTAAGCATATCTGTATGTATGTATGTATGTATGTAGCCTGTTGTTGGAAATAATACTTCCATGATTTGTTGCACATAGCGACGATGCTATTTTAAATGTTTGGCAGTTTCTGAAAGTTGCTTAAATAACCTGCATTAATATGTTTGCAATAAAAACATGACATAAACCTTTTACGCACACATAACAATTAATCACTTTATAATTTAATTATATAAAATGTTTGCCATTCAATTTATTTTCAGATACCGCGAAGATGCTCTCTGCTGGGGCGATCGGTAAGTTTGAAAATAAATAAATATCTATTAACTTGAGTTGAGCAGTTAAATGAATGAAAACTGCAACAGACAGTGCAACGCATCCCGTTGTTTTCCAAAAAGCTTTCTACTTAATTGAATATATATATATGTATATATTTAATATATGTATGCGCTACTTCATGCGATCGCATTAAAATACAGTAAGAAAAATGCTTGTATGTGTTATTTCATGTTTAACAAATTTGTGTCCGTCCGTCTGGCTGTTCATTTCATCCATTGGTAATTTCGTACGTCTGTCCGCTAGTGTGTCTGTTATTTGTTGCAGTCATATTGTGTTAATTCTTCCTAACACCGCAACACATTTACCGCATTATTAAATTTAAAGCAAAAATGCATTTAGTTTTTTTTTTCTACTCTATCTTTTACTTTATCTCTGCACTTTAATTCATATGAAAACAACTTTAATAATAAATAAAAATAAAAAAAAATAAAATATATTCAACATAAGAAAAAATCTACGGGACAACTGAAGTTGTACGAGTTGTGCGATTTCTTAACATTTTTCCAACAGATTTTTTCTGTAAAATTAAAAATACGAGTACTAGTGAAGAAAAAAAAATATGTATGAAAAATTGAGAAAAAAAAAACTTAAGTAATGTTTTTCTTGAATTTTCGCAGAAAATCAATGGAAGAGATTGGAGCCGCTCAGTCATCGGTAAATGCAAGGTAAGTGATAATGTTTCGATTTTTTATTATTATTTAACTATGTTTTATTAACTGCAGGGATTCTTAAGGCCTAGATTGGATTGCAAAAATTGTACAGTGATAAATATTTTATTTAAATTGCAAGGCAACAGTTTTGTCAATCATAACGAGCGCTATTTTAAAAATAATAATATTGCAATAATAGAAATATATACATACAAAAATCTGTCGATCTTCAAAATAATTTTAAATAAATTTGTTTTTTTATAGAACAAGCAGAATTCATTATTTCTGACTTTTCTACATTTAGTTTAATTTGCTTGATTACAAATAACAGCTGTTTATAGTTAGTGTTGACCACACAAGACAAGTAGCAAAAAAAAAAACGGTTCATTATTTTCAGTGTTGTGAAAACGCAAGTACATAGCAAGTGTAAATGCTCAGTTAGTCCCAGTCCAGACTTGCAATTTTTGTTGCAGCAACTTTTTAGTTTTTAATGAGAAAGGGCGCGAGATTAATACAAATTGTATATATTTCTATTTCAACACTCTCCCACATATTCAATTCAATTGCTGCAACAAAAATTGCAAGTCTGGACCGTAACTGCCACGTATGAAACAGCTGATCGGTATTTTTATGTGAAAAGTAGGTTACCTTACATTACATCTCTATAACCATTTTCATTACTTTTGACATAACAATATCGATCAGCTGTTTCCTACTGTTGCAGTTACATTCCATTACACTCGGCTAACTGAGCCTGAAATTTGGGTATTTTGTTGCTGGATTGTAAACAAAAACATTCACTTACACAAGACCATTCGCAGCATATACTGAATACCTCTATTGTAAATATGTCGACTGCATAAAGAAAGTGTTTGGCCTCACTCATACGGCAGGAATGAGGCTGAAATTTGAAATGTTTTTTTCTTTTAGAAAAATAGAATTTCTGGAAATCAAATTCAATTCCAAGACAAGTCAGCAAGGCTAAAACGAAATAAAACAAGCTCGTCTTTTCCTAAAATACTTTTACATCGAAGTAAAGATGTTAAAAAAAAATTTGCCGACTTCAAAAATAATATCTAAAAAGTTAAACATAACTTTGATTCATTTAAGCTGAATTGGTATTTATACTTTTGAACTATAAGTGCCCCTGTGGTCAAGTGGATAATGTGGAAGCCTGTCATGACGGAGGTTGTCGGTTCGAAAGGCAAAAAATATCTGCTTAGAAATGTGTAATTACAAGAACCAAAGGTGCTTGCTAGATTTCGCAGCAATTAAAGAAGTAGAATATCATAAAATCAAATAAAAAATTTGTAGGCGTGTACCCGCCCAGTTTATTTTGTAATGGCATCAATGGCAAGCCATAATTTCTCAGACAATAAAAACATTTTACAATCGGTCTAATATGAACCGAGTTATGAAGTAACATCTTCAAAAAATAAAAAATAAAAATTATAACCTCTCCTTTTTTTGAAGTCGGTTAAAAAATTTATTTTTTGTTGGTATAGCATGTCTAGAAATAAATATTATCTATATGTATTTAATATGGGTGTAATGGGCGGTGGGGCATGCATCTTTTTTTACTCTAGAAAGTGTAGGTACCAAAATTGAAGACTTCTGCTCGGATAGGCAAAATTTTATGTAAAAAAATATATTTGGATGAAATAAGAGCTGGGCGTTGGGCGTGGAGTTCAATGATCTACTAACACTCCCTATAATTTTTGCACAAAATGTGTGAATCTATCCCACTGTGCAACATTTGGGCTTATACTTAATCGAGCACGCAGTTCGTTAATTGCTTTTACTTTTAACGCTTTAATATGTATTAGAAACTAAACGACTTCAATTACAAAATGTTTGGGAATCTCCTCACGCCAATTGCCGTTGTTTGATGTTGTTGTCATTAATATTGTTATCTTGTTGTTGTTCGTTTAACAAATGTAATTGTTGTTATTGTTGCGCTTAAGTATTTTTGTTGTAGTAATAAATGTACATATGATGCTATTGAATTGTTTAACATAAAATTATTGAGGCGCATCTTGCGTTCATTCCGTACCTTTCCTTGCAAACCACTAACATTTATTTGATCAATGTCTGTCCGAAAAACAACACAATATGTTACAATAATAATAAATTTTGTTGTTGTTGTTGTTGTTTTTTTTCTTTCTTTTTAATGTTACTACATATTGTTGTTGTTGTTGTCTTCTATCTCTATGAGGTGCTGTTTTCGGTTTTAAAAAATTCATTTCGCTTTGATTTTTTAAATGTGTCCGTCTGTCCGTCCGTTTGCTTTAAGCTTTAAGTTTAAGTTGCGTTTGTTGTTGTTGTTGTTGTTGTTGCCGTGTTTAAGCCTAATGACAATTGTCGTACATACTTCTGATGTTGTACTTTGCTCATACTGTGTTTGTCATTTGTTGTCATTGTTGTTGCTGCTGCTGTTTAGATATGTAGGATTTCATGCAATGTTGTCGTTGTTAATGTTGCTGTGAGCTTGTATGCTGCAGTTTGTTGTTGTTTTTGTTGTTCTTATTGTGTTTTAATGAGAATTGTCGCATAAAAAGTACAAATATCAGACTAATTGGATTTATCTCGTGACTTTTCTTTAAAATTGCAAAACGAAAAAAAAAGAATTATACATTATATCTTGAGAGAAGTAATATAAAACATAGCGCCACTTTTATATCCAAACCATGCCAACAGCCAACCATGTCAGCATGTTCCCCGTATTTATGTTTGTAAATGTTCAAATGTTCCAACGTATGAAATGTTTTTGTTTATTCCTTGAGTTGTAACGAGATTTCTCTGCTTTTTAATTTTTCTTTTTAAAACATCTTACTGTCAAGCTGTCATTTAACTTATGATCAGAAAATATTGCGTATTTTGCTGCTAAAAAAGATTAGATGTTGTGGCGTTTGCAATAAAGTTGATAATTATATGAAATTAGTACTAAAATAAATAATATTGGTGCTTTTTTTTAAGCCTGATAGGACTTTTAATTGTAAAAAATAACACACACAAAATTTATTTTAATCCAATAGCCAGTCATAATGCCCCCCCCTAGAAAAAATGTATAGCTACGCCAATGACTTGGCATTAACATGGAAAATGATATCGAGCCACCGCGGAATATCATTGTAGGTAACGCGTATAAATACGTTTTATTTAACTGAATCTAAATTATTTTTAACTTTTTAGTGCTTGTTTTTGAAGTCGGTTTAATTTTTTTTTAAGTTTTCTTTTTAAATGTTTAGTGCCTATTTTATACTTCTAGGGGCGTGGACACGCCCAATTTGGCATATACTAGTGTCCGCCTTCATTTTATAAATTCAACATCGATTGCTTCCCTTGCAGAGCTTGAGGTGTATGTCAAGTTTCGCCAAAACCGGTCTGGTAGAAAGCACGTGAAATATAGTATTAATCTTTGATGAGCATGGCCCCGCCCACTACTTTAAGCACACATTTATGTTATTCTAAGAGGCGAAACTCTTTGGCAAAATTCGTGGGAATCGGATAAATAGAAGTATGTATAATTTAATACTAATATTTAATGGTCGTGGCCCCGCCTACTTTTTTGAACACAATGCTCAGTATTTTTCAGTGCTCAAGGCGCGTGCCAAGTTTCGTAATAATCGGTAAATTTGAAGAACGTAAAATATGGTATTAAATTTCAGGGCGTGTGCTAAGTTTCGCAAGATATCAGTCAAACAGAATCACGTGAAATATAATAATAAATTTTAATAGGTGGGACTCCGCCCATTTTTTCAAGTTCGAAATTGTGGCATTACAAGAACCAGCGATGCCAACTTGGTGCTTTGGCACTATTTTTTGAAAACTCAGAACGCCAAATCGTGAACGATAGTGCCAGACTAAGAAAAAGCAAAAAAAGCAGTGCTTTTAAGAAATTTGTGTATTTCTTAAAATTACTTTAATAAAAACTTGGTGTATTTATTGTTTCAATATATGCTTTACAACGTCTGATATATTTCAATATATTGCCGAAATAGAAAATAGCTTACAAAATATTAAGCATTATTAAACTTCACTCGTTTGGATCTTCACTCGTTTTTCACGTTAGTGCGTTTTACGCTTCTTAGATCTCAAAATTACGCTTTTTAGCGTTTTCTTTTCAAATTTTGATGTGCTTTTAGAGCCAAAAAAGTTGGCATCAATGGCAAGAACCCAAGGCGTTTGCTAAGTATCGCAACAATTGGATCAGTAAAATATCATAAATTAAAGAAAAAAATTTTAAGCATTTTCCCGCCCAATTTTCTAACAATATGACGAAATGGAAGTTATACCCTTTTAGAAAAAACAAAAAAAAAGAATTTTTCAAAACGTTCTAAAGTACCCAGTTGTGAAGTAACAATGCCAAAAAAAAATACAGACGAATTGACAAAATCCTCCTTTCTTATTTTTCGAAGTCAGTTAACAAAATTAATGCGTATTGGCAAACTCAAAAATTTATTTAAATTATTTCGATATACATTTTTACGTTGCAGCTTTTCTTATCTTACATCGTTTGCTGTTTAACACATGTCAAGTGATGAAAGTGTTGTGTGTGCACTTACACTTTTTTTACAAACGAATTTAAGAACATATGGGCATTTCCACGAGTTATTCCACTTTTTTGTCGCGTGCGACAGCAAGCAATTAAGCTTATACTTCAGAACAATGTGACTCAATTTTTGTTAAAATTTTACCCAATGTAAAGCTGCCGACGGCCCACACAAATACATATATAAAGAATGAAATAAGCAGTTTAATTTTCTCTGAAAAAACAAGCATGTTTGTTTGGTGTCGCACGCTACAAAAAGTTGACATTCCTGTGGAAATGCCTATATGCATCTATCTTGTCATCTCGTACACAAATTTCAATGTAATTCCCACAAATAAAATGAAATGATTGCATTTTATATTCACACAGACAAGAATAACAACAACACCAACAACAACATCTACCAACAGAGATCAACAGAACTAAGTTGTAATGTGTCACCGCTTGCCACCGAAACTAATAAAATTCTATAACAGTTTATCAAAAACAGTTTAAAAGGCACAAAATATTGTTAATAAAAAAATAAAGAAATGACTTGAGTTTGAGTGTGTGGCAGGCAGCAGCATTTAATGCAGTCATAAAATTCAGAGACGTCTACACACATGCATGCGGAGTGTGATGATGAGCAGCAGCAACTTTATGTGTCATGTTGATCATATATATTATTTCTTTGTCCATCTCAAACGTCTCAAATTACTTTTAGCACATTGTTTTTAAGCAAACAACACACTGGAAATCATATCAAACATTTAATTTTGGATTTCAAACCCAGCAAATGCAGCAGAAAGAGAGACTTAAAAAAATTAATTTTTTTTTGGTACAAAATAACTCATAAAAATAAATGAAAACTGCTGAAAATGTTGATAAAACAATATTACAAAAAGTATATATACATATGTATATAAATAAAACGACAAATCAAGAAAAAAATTATAACTAAATCAGTTAAGAAATAAAATTTTTAAGTTCACAAGAATTATCACCGATTTTAACGAACAGTTCTGGAGTGTGCATGTGTGTGTGTACTTTTTTCAAACTCTGGTGATATAAATTTTAAACTCTACGTTGATTTCTTTTACTACTTTTTTTATTTATTTATTTTTATTTTTTTTTTTTGGTTGTTCAAGTTTTCTTAAATTGTGACTAAATTTACGATCATGCTGGGTTTGTTTATCGTTTTTATGCTTGCGGCTGTTGTTATTGTCGCTTGCACTGGCGAGTTAGTGGCAGCTCGAAGCGGAAAAATGTCATGCAGTCCATCATCATTTAAAATTATAGCCTTCACCATAATTTTTATATGTATGTTTGATTTAGTTTTGTTTTTATATTATGTTATGTACATCCATATGTTGTTTAGTTATATGCAGCAAACATACATACATACATACCGTTAGCTTAATATAGAAATGCCCTAACTTATTTTTTTTGGAAATCAAGACTCTTGCATTTTTCAAAACATTCGATGTTCTTCTAGCGAAATGTACAAAAAATATTGAATTCCAAAAAAATAATGTTAGAGCAGGGATGGAAAAGTTGGTACAATTGTACCATTTTTAGCACTATTTGAATGCCAAAAGTACCGTAGCACCCCAATGACCATTTTAGCACTATTGATTTTTTTTTCTATTATGTAATATAAATACAAATAGCATTAAAAATATAGAATATATAAGTAACCAGTTTCGAGCGCAGGTTGATGTAGAAGTTATTAAGTCCTTAAGAAACGACAGGATATGTATGTACCTTTTGCTCGAAGGTATTAGAAATGAAAAATTAGGTAAATGAAGCGATGTTTTCCGATATTTCAAAAATATGTTGGAGGAATGTTATCTATTCCAAATTCATCTGCAAATGTGAAAAATATAATTCCAAAGGATCGAAAAGTATATGCTAAATGTTACTTTTATATTCAGATCTCAGCAACTAATAGTCTTTTTTATACGTTGTGACATTACAGAATAATATTAATTAATAGTATTAATTAATAATATTATAATCATTGAACTTCAAAGTGCCTTTTTGTCAATTGTTAAGCTTTTACACATATACTATGTGTGCATTTTTAGTTAATTAATAGAAGTATTAAAAAATTAAAACTAAAGAATTTGTTACAATCGTACTGAAAAAAGTACAATTTTTCTTGAAAATTAGTACAATTTCAAAAATCTGGTTTCCCATCCCTGTGTTAGAGCCTTTGTTTGTTCTATATTATTACATTGCACATTAGAGTGGTTCCCTTTCCATACAAAAAAAAAAAGTTTTGCCAGTCACCCTCTAGTATTAAAGATAATGTAAAAGCAATTCCAAAAATAGGTTTTTTTATTTTTTGCCACGCCTACAAATAACGCCCTTTTAGTATTTTGTTCACTGTGTCGCCATTTTTAATCCGATCATAACATTTTATATACCGGTGTTCATGGCTCCGTAAGGGCTACATTTCTGTCTATAATAGTTTTAAAAAAATATATAATATAATAGATAATAGTTTTAAAAGTTCGCATTTGGGTGAGTACGAACCGAGTTCTTAAAAGTCATGTCTAGAATATGACGTTGTAGGAAAAAACTATTGCAGACAGACATGTAGCCCTTACGGAGCCATGAACACCGGCATATAAAATGTTATGATCGGACTAAAAATGGCGACACAGTGAACAAAATACTAAAAGGACGGTATTTGTAGGCGTGGCAAAAAAATTAAAGATAAATATTTTTTGAGTTGCTTTTACATTATCTTTAATTCTAGGGGGTGACTGGCACAACTTTTTTTCGAACCACTCTCAAAAGAAACAAGAGAAAATGTGGACAAATGGACAAATATACATACCACACATAAATACTTACATACATACATATTTACATACATACATATTTACATACATACATATTTACATAATTAAATGAAAGAATTTGTTGCATTGCATTAAAAAAACAGAATGTGAAAAAGATTATTGATATTAAAAAAGTGATTAAAATTTGTTTGCAAATGATTCCTGATTTTTATTTTTAACTTACAACAATCACACAGCGAATGAGACCACAAAGTATAAAATGAAAATACATTTGAAAAAGTAAACAATTTTACAAAATTAAATGAAAGAATTTGTTGTGTTGCATTAAAAACCATAATGCGAATAAGCTTATTACTATTAAAAAAAAAGGTGGTGATTAAAAAGTGTTTTAAAATGATTACAGAAATCATTCGATTTCATTTCATTCAAAAATATTAATTTTCAACATTTATGTACAAAAATCGCACAGCGAATGAGGTTACAAAGAAAATACTCTCCAAAATGCCACCACGAAAGAAATTTTAAAGAAGACCTCCGAAACACACAAATTATTTTACGTCTCGTAACATCTCTGTAAGTACTTTGTGGGAATAATAAGCAAAGAACGAAGCAACCAAACTATTTTTTAAACCTTAGGCGCCACTTATATACATAATTTTATATTTTTTTATTCCAGTTAATATTATGGGTTTCATAAAAAAGTTAGGAGTCCTTATCTCTCTATCTCTCTCTTATTCTACTTCTCTGCTAATGATTTTTATTGCTTTATTTGTACCGTATGTGTTGTTTTCATTGTTTTATTATTTCACTGTTTGTCTACTGCTACAACTAATTCAGTTTAAAAAAATAAGCAACAAATTATGAACTAAACTATTAAACGCCTAAAAATCAGATTAAACAAAACTCCTTCAACAAAAGAAAAAAAAGGAGAAGAACATACAACATGAAATTTTATCTCTGAACATCGATCTATAAATTTGTGTACCTTTTTTGTCCATAGATATTTGCTTTAGTGGAAAGATTTGACTTGAACTAACGCTTAAAATAATGTCGTTTTGTTATTTTATCACCTTCTGTCACTTTTATTGGTTTTACTAGTTCCTCCCCTTTTTAACTACTTGTTAAATGTTAAATAATTTATTTTTACTTAGGTTGGCATTTGTTATTAAACTGATAGTTTATGGCTTCCTCTGTTTCTCAGATTTGATATTCTTGCATTTCATGTGAAAGATTTTCCTCCAATACGTATATGGCGCAGAGCAAAGAAAATTTCTATAGAATTTATTGATTTTTTTTTCTTATTTAATTTACTTCCACAAATAAATAAAAACCCACAAGATGATCTTTTTTTTTGTAGGATCACGTACGGAAAATTATTGTGGGTTGACTCTAAATGTTTGTTTGGAAGAAAAGTGAGAGTGTTTGTATAACATGGCGATCGCCTTGTTCTTACATATTGTGATAAAAATTATAAAAATCAAAAACTATTTCAAAATATTGTTGTTATTTAAAATTTATGAAATAAATGATAAAAATCTAGTTGTTAGTTTTAAAATTAAAACATATTTCATTCATGATTTTTTAATGGTATCTAGTTCGTTGGAAATGAGTTGAGTGTAATAGATTTTTGGGTTAATATTTAATTTGAATCCTTTTTTAGGGGAAAAAAAGAAAAAGACTTTCTTCATTTAACACATTTGTTTGAAAAAAAAACACAAATAACACAGTACAACAGCCAATCTGGGGGGTGAGAAATTCCAAGTCAGGGTGATGGTACTAGGTCAGTATAGTAAAACCCTCAAAGGGTTTGGCGTTCGTATGTGTCAGTTTTTTTTATGACCTTTTAAATTTTTTCTTTTTCACTTGTCCGATTTTGATGAAACAAATTTATAAAAATTAAGAATTACAATTTCTCTAATCTGTTTCTATACCGTTTTCCTATATGTGCAACACTTTCGAAGTTAAAAATAAATTTGTGGAGGCAAAAAAATATTTTTTTGCCTAAAAATTTAAATATTTTTTTTTTAAATAAAAATAATAATAATATTAATGATTATAATCAATTAAAAATTTAAAAAAATTTAAAGTCAATTAAATTTTTATTTAAAAAGTTAATTTATTAAAAATTTAACTAAAAATTTAATTAAGGCTGTTTAATTGAAACAATGAAATTTTTAATTGATTTTGTTTTAATTAAAGCTGTTGATTGAAAAAATATTTTTTTCTGTAAACAGTAAAAATATTGATCTAATCAAAAAAACCAAAATCAATTAAAAACTTTATTGTGTCAATGAAACTTTTTAATTAATTTAAACAAAAGTTTAATTGACCCAATTAAATTTTTAATTGATTACACTGTGTGGCAAAAATGAATGAAATGGAAATATATGGGACGTGTTACTATTTTTCTGGTAGGTATTGTCGCGCTTAACAATAAACTGTATTTGCAATTTTCCAAACACCCCCAAAATCTTGAGTTAAGGGTACAAACCCGGTTTTTCATGCCCGCAGGCACTTATCAATCTCTAACTAAGTTAAATATCAACCGATTTAAAATTTATAAACGGACTTAGAAACGAGAGACTAAGACCTTTCAAACAATATATGTACATATATCTTATTTCAGTAAATTTCAGATATGCATACATAGGTGTGTATTTTTTTTTCACCAGATATAATTTTGTTTGGTTTTTTTTGCCACTCTTCTACATTGGATCCGTTCTTACGCAGTTTTTTTTTAACTGGAACCATGTTATTTATGAATTTATTTATAAAACATAATTAATGAAGAGTAATTCCCAAGTTAGTGTTAAAAAATTTCTTAGAAATTTACTGAGTTATTAAATATTTTATTAGAAGACCTTTTGTTAAAGAAAAAATCACCGGCATGATGTCGCGTTCTTTTTATGCGCTTTCTGTGTATTTAAGCTTCCAGTATGATTAAAGTGCTTTTTAATAGACTTATGTCTTTTAACACAATGTACAAAATCGGTAAAACAGTGGTAGCCAAACTTTTTTTTGAGAACCACATTTTTCACATACACTATTTTTCTCTTTGCAAATAGACAACAGTCTGCATTTATTTTATTTATATTTAATAACCAGCCCGATAGCTCAACTCACCTCTTCGTCTCCTCGTGCACGAGCATAAATATAATTGCAGGCGAATCATAATTATCTTGACATTCTATTTGTTTTTTAATGACATATCTGGCAAAGACGCTTTATCTTCCTTATAAATAGATCGCAGTTTATTTTTGTAAGCCCCTTTACAACAAAATACAAGGTTAGCATTTTTTTTGTCATTTAATCTTCCACTAATAAGATTTATTAAAGTTCTGTGGAAGTTGCAACAAATAATTATCGATTAAAAAGCGTAAAGATCGATGTAAAAATAATTGTGTTGCAAAAAAAAAAAAGAAAAACCAAACAACATTTAGCAACTGAACGTTCAAGCAACGAGCTAAAAATTATTTCCCCCTTCAATTTAAAATGCAACATAAAGTAGCAAGCAATGCATTTCTGAAATTGATTTCTGCAATTAATTGGAAAAACAAAATCACTTAACAAAAAACACAAAATACGATCAACAAAAAAATTCCTGCTTGAACTGAAAATATTTTGAAAATTTACTTATAATGTTTAAAAAGCTAAAATTCATACCACTCGGCATCTTATACCGCAGCACAAGTCAGTGTCTGAAAACGAAAACAAAAACATCATCATACGAGTAATGTTGTTGTTTTACAACATTAAGATCACACAAAACATTTTACTTGCTTGCTCCAGTTAATGCGGCTCTCAGATTTTTAGTTTTCTTTTCTTTTTTTTTTTACCTTACAACAAATTTTGCTGCACAAAACAAATGTTCACATGTCGCAAATGTTGTTCAATTTTTAATTTTTATTTTTGTTTTTGTTTTTGTCTTCATGTAGCACTCAGTCACCTTCATACATATGCATGTATGTACTCGTATGTACTTAGTTCGTTAGTAACAAATTTGTTTTTATTTTATTTGCTTTAAACTGTAAACGAAAGCGCAACATCGAACGAACCACAAAAGT
Organism: Nowickia ferox; assembly: GCA_936439885.1. Taxonomy (NCBI): domain Eukaryota; kingdom Metazoa; phylum Arthropoda; class Insecta; order Diptera; family Tachinidae; genus Nowickia; species Nowickia ferox. Next base: position 111,398,208 of record OW387024.1, on the reverse strand, counting down.
TTGTGGTTGAAGCCTTGTTGTGTTATAAATCAAGGATGGAAATGATTGCAGGATTTAAGTGAGCGTAAGCTGTTCGTCGTGAGTGCACGTGAGTGTGAGGATGCCCCTGTGGCTGAGTGGTAGTGATGCTAGGCTCTCAGTCCAGAGGTCGTGGGTTCGATTCCCACCCTAGACTCTGGGTGTTTTCCGCAGACAAGCTAATTGCTTCGCGTGTTGTGTTTGTAAAAAAAAAAAAAAAAAAAAGCAATTTTTTAAAACTAATGAATATGGGGTTTCAATAAAACTCCAATTTTGGGAAACGTATTCTCTGGCATTAGGAATTGAAGAAAGTTTAGACAATCTTGAATTTTGAATTCCAGGGTTGTATAAACCAGCAGCCATCTGATTTAATTGCAGTGAGGTCGAAATAACTTTTTGGCGGAAGTAAATCAGCAATTACAAAAAAAAAGACCCGAACGCCTTGCGGTTGATTTTACGGTTTCGATTTTTAAAAAATGTTGCTCACACCTTGAGTTCTTGCAATGACACGATCGATGGGATCATGCACATTAGAAATTAATATTGATAATATATTATTCAACTTTTTAAAACATATTTATATAACCGGTTCTTTTTTTTTTTGTTCATTAAATAAACATTTTCCAAAAAAATCAAATATTTTCCCGTAAAAACTTCAAATTGTTCATAAAATTTGTGTAAAATCGCACCAACATCAAATAACTTCTCAACGTGTTCCAGGCCAATAAAAAAAGAAGCCTATGCTAAAAGCATTAGAAACGAAAAAGAAAACTTTCACAATATATAAAAATTTTTCTCCAGTTAATATCTTTAATTGAAAAAAAATATATACAAATAATCATCAATTAAAAATCTTACTGAGTCAATTGGACTTTTGTTTAAAAATTTGATTGATTAAAAGTTTAATTAAAATTTAAATTGACAAAAATTATAAGCTTTTGCTTGAAAGTTTAATTAATTCAAATTTTAATTGAATTTTTCTTTTAATTAAAGGCATTGATTGGATTCCTGGATTATTTTTTCCAAGAAAAACTTCTTTATCGTATTAAGGAAATTGGCGAAGTGTTCATGAAATTGGAAATGATCAAATAGTTATTTTTTAATACTTTAAAAAGAAAAAGAAAATATTTTTTTTCGCTATATTCGAAAATCAATACATACAAGCTAGATATCATACAAAGTCGTACGATCTACGAAAAAATACAACCCTGGTGTGATTAATTGTTATTATACCAGGGTTGTATTTTCTCAAAATTTGCACAACTTTGCATGACAGTGTATTACGCACGGCCTTTAGTTACATTTTAAAATTATTGAATATTTTGTTATTGTGAAATCACATAAATTCATTAAAGTGCGACTTTTACTCGCGCACAAAGGGTTCCGTACGGACACTTTGGAGATTTTTTTGTAATAACGCTTTTTTAGTTTTGGCGTTTTTTTTTCGTTTTAGAGATTTTTTGTTTTTTACACTACATATTTTTAGTTTTAGCGATTTTTTTTAATTTCGGCGATTTCTTTCGTTTGACGATTTTTTTTAGCTTTTTGGCGAACTTTTTACTTTTTGTTTTTTTTTTGTATTCAGCGATTTATTTAATTTTTTTGTGATTTTTTTCATTTAAGCATTTTTTTATTTTGGCGACTTTTTGTTTCGGCATTTTTTTTTTTAATTTTGGAATTTTTTAGTGTTCGCGTTTTTGAAAAGTTCTAGAGTTTGCCACTTATGATTTCCAAGATACAGCAAGTTGACAAAATTTCATTAAATGATAGAACACAATTTAATTTTTAACTGTCATATATTTGTTGTTGTTTTACATAAGGTTTTACATATTCTGTGAAAATTTCAGGTCCGTAGCTCTTACGGACTCTCTCGAGAAAACAGCATGTGATACACAGACAGATTGGCGGACGGGCGAAAGGACATCGTAGCGAAAATAATAGGGTTCTTTCTAACATTTGGTGTAGGAAACCCTAAAATGTAGATTTTACTAACTTTCCCATCTCTGATTAAACTCGCCTGTTCTATCTGTAGCAATGACAACAACAACATCCAAAGTCAAGTTAATAAGTATGAGTAAGTTCGAATTTTCGTTCATGCACAATTTCCCATGTGTTTGTCGCCAGTTTGTTGTCATTGTCACTGCTCTCAAGTGACAACTTGTCGCAGCGTTTATTCGTTCAATCAACTGATTATTAACGAGTAGCAACGGCAGCAATATCACTGTTAGCAGCAGCCAGCAGCTATCTACTACCGAATGTCAATGTGTGTTTCGATTTACAAGAAACTTTTCTTGTCGTCAATACCTGTGGCGGCTGCCTGCTGACTGGCTGACTCGATGCTCGCTCGAAATGTTTAAACAATTGAACCAGTTTTCCAATAGCTGGCATTTATAGTTACAATCCAGCATCATGTTAAGCACTGGCTGTAAGACCAGCAGGCCTTTTAACACCCCCCACCCCACAACAACTTACGGTTGCAGCTAGTGGCAGCTACATGTTTATATGTACACACATCCGTTAAGTGTTTCAGTTGTTGCTGTGATGCTTTGCTTGTGCTTCTGGGATATTCTGTTGCATATGTAACACGTACATGTGTATGTATTCAAACAAACATGTATCTACAAGATACAAGCAAACACAACTAATACATTTAGTTGATATTGCTGATATTGTTGTTGATTTTTTTCTTCTGTTTTTTTTTTTTTTATTAAAAACAAAAGGTGCAAGAATATTAATTAATAATTCTGATCACAACTTGTAACTCTGTGTCGGCGTAGTTTGTTGGCTACGGTTTGGCATGCGAATTATTCGCTAAATACCAGACACAGACGACACGACTTGCTCGATAGATGCACCCCGATGACCAATGAATGTTTTGTTGCATGTTGCATTGCATGCAGTTGTTGTTATTTTACTGTTTCCATTTGTATGACATACATGGCAAGATTTTGAAATTCATTAAAAAAAAACAAATGAAACATTTTTAAAATTTATGTAACGACTAAGTCAAAATAAACTGTGGGATTAAAAGAGTGCAGAGACATTTTTTAATAGATTTTTACGCCTAAAAAAGGTTTGATATAATGGATTTAGAAATTATGCTACGCTTCACTGAATACAAGCGCATACTTTAATTCAATTTAATAGAAATGGAAACTGTGAAACAATTCTATAACGATGAGAAAAAATATAGTACATACTCGTATATAAATTTAGAAATAACGAAAAAATACTTCTAATTATTGCTACAGTCAGTTGATAATATGACTTCTCAAGAAGTCAAAAATATCTATCTACTCATTGATACTTTGGAAGCGATAAAATTCCCTTTTCTAAAATATTACTTTCGTAGAGGGATTTTCATTGGCCTTCTTTAATTTCATTTTTAAAGCAGACACAAGAAATTTATAAGAAAACAAAAAATATGCAACTTTGAGGATTTATTTTAGAAAAAATAAAAAGAAATAATATTGGTTCTATTCGTAAGTGTATAAATGTAAAGAATATTACACACAAAATTATATATGGTTACACTTGTCCATATACATATGTACTTATGTATATGGACAATATGTCCATATATATATGTATGTACTCTTTAAAAATAAAGTAAGTAAAAATTTTAATGAAATGCAATCTCTGTCTCTGTGGCGAAAAGAGAAATTAAATAAAACAAGATATGCGAAATTTCAGCAAATTTTTAATGAACACACTGCCGAATTAATAGAGACGCAGCTGACCAGCTGACTCTGATAGTTGGGGCTTAGACAATGTTGCCATATTTTATTTTCAAAAATCTCGACCAAAAAAATATTTTTTTGTTTTGCAATATTAATATACATCGATTTAACTGCATTCAAATTCCGTTAAAATTTATTTTGTTTCAAGTTAACTACAAAAGTGAAGGACCTGGGTTCAAGCCCACGCATTTTTCTGATGTGCATTAGTGTCCCTTTGTATCCGTTTTTCTAGGAAAGTTCTAGTGTTGAAGGCAATAGACACTGGTCACTGAACTACACCGACTTCAGCAGATACTAATTCTAATGTAATATCAGAGCGCCCTGCTTCGTGGGTATTGAGTACCAGAATCATCGGCGAAGTAAAATAACCAATAAAATGGCTACTAAGCACAGCTTCAAAAAATTTAATACGCCTGATTGACACCAGAGGCGCTGCAGCTTTGCATTATTAAAAACGTGCAAAAAGCGGAGTTGTCTTCTCTATCACTATCCCTTTTCTAAAGAAGGCAACATCTAGTAAAAGTAGTAGGCATTCACATTGCCTGAGTGCTGCTTCTCTTAAAAAAAATCTTATTTTTAGCTAAGAAATATTTTTATATTTTTAACAACTCGAAAAACTTTAAAAATAACTTAACATATCGCTCATTTACTCAAAGAACGTTATAATTCAAGAAATATAATTTTTGATACAAAATTAATTCTCACATCGTTCTTCTTTCTTGAAAAGAAAAATTTAATTTTGTTTTTCCATTAAGTTGTGTGTAAATTGAAAACTTTAAGCTCGTTTTCTGGCAAAGTACATTTTTTTAGTTATGGCATTGTTGTAGTAAATGAGCGTTATGTGCAACTCATAAAAATTTGTGATAATTAAGTATTTCATTTGGCAATTACTTTCTAAATGAAATTTTTTTATTGATTTAGATTTTTCTTTTTTGTAATTATATCAATTATTTTGAAAACCAATTACCGCTAAAAATTATGAGAGAGGAATAGGGAAATATAGATAGATATCTGGTGTCGCAAAACCTGTCAAGTTATAACTCTAAACACAATCTCCCTTAAGGCCCAGGCACATAGAATCAGTCATACGTTAAACTTCGCCTTTTTCAACTGACAGCGAAGTTGAAATACATACATACATGTTTTCTTATGAAGTCTGCTACATTCAGTACGTGTCCGTCAATGCAAAGTACAAAATTTGCCCAACTTTTACATTTTTGCGTACGTTGAGTAGTTTGACAGATATTGGGTGATTTTTTTTTTCGTATGTTTTGATTTGGGTTTTTGTGTTCTGTGGTAGCAAAAATAAAATAAAACAAAAGAAATAAACGAAATATGTAAATGAAAAAAAGTTGAGTTTAAAAATAAAATGGAGAACCAACCTATAGAAGCTGTTCAAATGCTTCCATCAATAAAGTACACATTGTGCCAACATTATCCGTTGTTGCGTTGATGTCAGTTGAAAAAGACGAAGTTTAACGTATGACAGATTCTATGTGAACGGGTCCTTATTCCGTAACTACTTGTCGACGTCACGTCAGACAAAATAAATTAATTTCTAGCGAAAGCATATTATTATAATTAGCTCTTTTTTCAATTGCATTTGTGCTTATTAAATTTTAATTGGAATATTCCACCGAAGAGAGTTTTTACTCGCATATCAAAAAAATATCAAGGAAAATATTTGAAATTCTTTGCAAACTTCTAATAAATAAAAATAGAAAAAGTAAACAACAAAAAGTTCGTTCATTTTCAATTATGGAATTTCTATGGACTAGGAGAAGGAGTTCTTCATTAAATCATACTCGTATGGTAATGATAATGGCAGCATGAAAGCAAAATATGACTATGAAATCTATACCCTTTTTAGATGTGCGACAATTTCCATAGAATTGTTAAATAGCCATAAGAGCAAATATATATACATATGTATGTATGTATGTATGTATGTATCTATTAAAAATGTTCTATTCATATACATACTTAACATGCATTTCAAGTTTGAAATATTTATTCATATTTTCCTTGTTGCCATTTAAGTTGCATACCTCTTCCTACACCAGCACAATTATGACTAAAAACGTGTGTGTGTGTGTGTTTGTTAAAAAATAAGGCCTAAATGCATGTATGGATGCATGTACATATAAAAAAATTAAATTATTTTATATAAAAATTATGGGAAAAACAGTCAAAGAAGCCAAACACAATATGGACGCGCGGGTATGATGAGTACGATGGATGGTCAGCATTAGTTAAAATGGATCTCTCGTACAAGACAGAAGCACGTGATGGTCGAACGTGTTCAATGGACAAATGAGTAAATAAATCGTGGTTGACTAACTGGATGGACAATACGACGGATGTTTCAGTTTTGGTTTAGATAGTTGTATAGATCTGTGCTTAGTGGTTGTATTTTTGTTATTCAATATAAATGGTTGGCCAAATCGATTGGTAGTATGTACATACATACATACATACATACATTCAGTATTGCATCACATACCACCTTATTGTTATCATCAATAACAATATGGATGACGTGACGTTGCGTATACTGAATAAATAGATGAATCATATTTCACGAGGAGAGTTTCAAAAATCATTTCAAAATAAAATGGAAAGCAAATAACGATAATATAATAGTTTAACAATTATTTCAGTGAAAGGCAGGAGCTTTTAGAAAACTTTTAGTAAATTAGGCTTAAAAAATAGCTGTAAAATTTTGCACATAAAAAAATTGTGTACTAAAATTTTAGTACTAAGCATTTTATCAGCATGTTGTTGTAAGATGATGTAATATTTCTTATAAAAAAATTTTAGAGCAAAATTTTAGTACTAAGATTCTTAGAACTGAAATTTTTGGTAGTAAAATGTTTATATGCAATATTAAATAACTGCACAAAAAAGGCTGTTAAAGTATTTAGTACTAAAAAATTAGTACTAAAAATTATTACTAAAAATTCCAATACTAAAAATGTATCAACATTTTAGGTGCACCGCCTTTTGAAATAAATTTAGTACTAAATGTTTATTAACATTTTATGTGCATTTAGTACTAAAAATTTTTTACTAGCTTTTTTGTGCAATGTTTTACTATTGCGTACAACTTTTTCAATATTTCCAGCAACAAGGTTTTAATATTTTTAGTATAAAATTTCATTTTTTTTTAGTTAATGTTCTTATACTTGCAAACTTTGTAAAAGTTGATACAACTACTTTTCCATTTTTGTTATTTTTTATTAATGTTTTTTATTGTTTCTTTTACATATGTATGTATGTATGTATGTATGTGGTGGAAATCGATCGATTTCAAATCGCGCTTTACTTGCTGCTTTTTTATTTCATTTTTTATTTTATTCGAACTGCAATCCGATTTCACTGTATCTTGCTTTTTACATAACATCTATTTGGCTATACATAATTAGTTTTGTGAAATTGCGCGACTTGAAAACGAATCACATACCGGAATATTTTTCGATGATTTCTGGCATTAATGGCTCTTATTGTTCCGATCATGATTTAATAAAAAAAATGTTTGCAAGGAGATTATGCCAACAAGAAACTAAGAAGATCATGATCAAGATCAGTTTTTATATAATCTTACAAATTCAATTGTATCTTATTATGTATTTTATCAAATTTTAGTTTAATAAACGATTTCCTTAATTAGATACACACCAACAACCATGACCAAGATGCTGTTGGCACTATAATTTTATGGTACAAATGGGTTTTAAGAATACTGTTTCAGTAGCCCCACGTAGGCTTAACGGCGGAAAATGTGCTTGTGAGCATGCATGTACATGCATTTGCATGTAGGTTTTCTAAAGCAATATATTTAACTGTTGTTGCTCGCCAAATGGCCAAAAGGTGGTGGCCGTAAGGCATTTTTATTCGCTCACATATTGTATTATAAAATTTTGAACATAAAAAGGATCTTTTCTATTGACCTCACACACACATCAATACCCAGCGGTCAAACTCAGAAGGCTTCCTTGGTGCGGCCCTTAAATTAAAGGCCTGCTTAAGGCCATGACTCACTATCATACAAAGTCGTGCGATCTACGAAAAAGTACAACCCTGGTGTGATGAATTGTTATTGTCTTTTGAAAATTTTCATAAACTCCATCATACCAGGGTTGTATTTTTTCGTAGATCGCACGACTTTGTATGATAGTGTATCACGGCCTTTAGGAATTTTTTTGATTCACACATTCCACACTCTCTTCTATGGGAAGGGAGAAGAGAAGGAGTAACATGTTTTGTTTTGTTTTTTTTGCCAAAACAAGCGCAAAATCCATTAATTTGAAGGCGTTCGAGAATCTGTGGCGAAAGAAGCAAGAACAGAAGACCTCCCACCCCGCCATGAAAACGCGTGTAAAAAAGATAAGAGTATGGAATGGAGCGAGCAGGTCTTGTACATCCAAAATAACTAGTATAGAGGCCTTCTAGAAGGCATCCTTACTCCTTCTTGTTCCCGCTGGGTACAAATACAAATACCAACAGTTGACACGCATACACATGTTTATATCACATCGCTTAAAACTGTAGTTCAAGAACACTTCGGACGTGATATTCGGCTCAAATTGCTTAGGATACGTGAGTGTGCATGTGTGTGTATGTGTGTGTGCATGTGAATTTTGTGAAACAAACTGAATGATTTTGATTGAAGTGTTGCCATTGCACGTTTACAAGCGCCACTTGTTTACAGTTTTTTTAGTCCAGTTTTCATTTCATTCATGAAATTCATGTATGTATGTATGTATGTATGTACATAGAAGTTGTGCCACGTTTGTACATGTGTATTTATAAAACAAATGCTAAAATTTGGAGCAAATATTATTATCCGCCTGGATGTGATTTGTGAGTGAATTGGCCGACATGTACATACATACATACATACATACATAAATATATACACATACGTATCGCTTTGGCGATAAATGCACGCTTGGAATTCAGGTAATGCTACAATTCATAGACATTTTCACGTGTATGCTGCATGTGTCTTCATTTCAACAGGTTTTCTTTTTTGTTTTCATCGCTTTGTGCTATAAATCCAAAATGGCAAAACTTCAAATAAAGCACGCATGAATTTCCAAGCGCCACTTCTAGTTATTGAATAACAAATAAAAAACGCACAGCAACAAAACAAAATATTTTGCATTGTTCGTATTCAAAAACCATCTTCAATTTGTTTTTAACACAAATAAGGAGTTTGCGTGGTCAAATTGTTCGTGCCAATCGATTATTATCATGCACACTGTGCGACACATGCGGCAGGTGAAAACAAAAATTTATTCTGAATTAGAAAAAAAATTACTGAAAGACAAGTGCAATTTATGATAATATGTTAATGCAAACATATTCACTCACAGACATTTGGAATGGACTTTAGAGAATGTCCCAAATGAGGTGAATTTAATTTATTTTATCTACAACAGTACGATTTAAGAAATGATTGAGTTTCTATATTTTTTTTTTTGCCAAATACATACATATCGCTACTTTATTGGAACATAGTGGTTTTGCCATAAATAAATTTACATGGAACACAGTGAAGATATTAATGATTTTCTTCACTCAAGAGAAGAGTAAGCAAATTCATTTTATTAAATTTTTACAGAAAATAATATGAGACATGATGAATGATTCTGCATCAGTAATGCATTAAGGTCCCAGTGCACACTGCACAAGTATTATTGCTAAACTTATCCCTCTTTCTTCCGTGAACTTTCATCGGTGTTCACACAATGCAAGTCTTATTTGTCAGCTCATATTTTTTTAAGCATATTTTTTTTTTGTATGCATTTGTGTTTTTTTGCTCAACAAATTAGATTTGTTAGATTATCTCGTTTGGCCAGATTGGCTTGCACGACATTGCCATCTACGATTCTTGTATGACTTGTCCTCTGTTATTAAGTTTTCTAGTCGACAATTTAAGGGAAATCGTCGTTCACGACAATCTGAGTGACAATGTCTTGCATGTTGTCCTTAATTAAACACTTTTGACTTTGTTGATGACAATCTGAGCGACAAGTCGTGTGTTTTGTCTTCAATCCAACACATAAATATGTTGGCCAGCTGGTAAGCAGGAAAACTTGTAAAAATGCAGCCTCAGTTCGAATCCTAGCTAATTCAGTCAATAATTTAATTAAAACGGAAAAAAACTAAGCAAAAATATTAAATTTGTATGTTAAAAATATTAATTAAAGTATGTTCTATTGAGTGACATTGTGGCTCAAGAACTCACACTATCATTTTGTGAACGACCACGATATGATGGTGGACATTGTCGCTTGTGTGATCGTGTACGATTTCTTGGCCATTTGTTCGAAAATTTCGTCAACGATTTGTTTGGGCTGTCGTCAATGTGCCTTCCATGATTTTCTATTATCTTGTACCCATCGTTGAAGATGTCTTAAAGACACAGCCAACTGGGATATCATAAGGCAATGCGCACATGTAGAAGAAACATAAGAAATCATGTTTTGGGCGTCTTCATTATTTGCGAATCCAATAACGATTTTTTGCTCGTTGGCTGAGTGGTAAGTACGTTTATTAGTCTATTAGTCAAGAGGTTGCCGGTTCGACTCGTCAGAAAAAAATTTAATTTTAAGCGCAGCCAAGCAAAAAATCATTTTGTGGGTTGTGTGGAATAACTTTAATATTTAACAAAAAACTAAATACTAAAAAAAAAATTAAAAATGTGATGTACGAAACCCTAATTAGACTTTAATTTATAAACGCTATTTATTCGACAGCAACTTTGCCTTGTTTTGATTAAAATTTTTTTAACCTCTTTTGGCACTTCTTTGGAATTCCTCTAAGTTCAAGCTGGAACCCTTTCAGCTGTATAAATCAAATGCAAGGAAATCTACATTAACACCAAAACATTACACATTACAAGCACTTTTGTTTATTTTAAATTTAGTATTCGAGGAAATGAGTCGTAAAGATTTAGGGGGCCTGTCATGTACATACATACATACATACGTATCGTTGGTCACAAGTAGAAAGGCCCTAACTCAAATAATTGTAACTTTACAGCAGAAGGTAAAAACATAATAATGAACAGTATCTACAACTACTTGTACAACTGCTTTGTAAAACTGCTTGTAAGCGTGTTAAGGCTTAGTTAGCCGACTGTAATGCAATGTAACTGTAATGTAGGAAACAGCTGATCGATATTTTTATATGAAAAATAGGTTACGTGACATTACATCTCTATGACCATTTTCATTACTTTTCACATAACAATATCGATCAGCTGTTTCCTACTGTTGCAGTTACATTACATTACAGTCGGCTAATTGAGCTTTTATGTTTTACACTATTGCAATAAATTATTGCGACGAGGTGTAGTTGTGTGAAATGCATGGGAATCACTGAAAAACTTAATTTCGTAAAAATACGAGTTAGGGCCTTTCTACTTGTGACCATCGATATGTCTGTAAGTATGTATGTATGTAGCAATAATATGAAACGACAGGCTTACTAGAATAACTAAAGCTAAACTTTATTTTTATTTATTATCTTAAGAATTACTTAACGATTAATATTTTTTATTGCTATTTTAACTTAATTTCAATATAGAAAAAAAAACATATTTGGTAGGAGTTGATTATTATACAACCGTCTGCTGTATGTCTAAAAATGTTTTGTTTTGTATTATTAAGTTGCATAGATGTACATACATACATATGCACGAACGTCTGTATGTAGTATACATATGTGTGTGATTGTGCTTGTTGTGTTACAATTTACGTGAGTCCAAAAACAAACCCCCTGACTCCAAAAGATAATAATAATTGTAATAGTTTTCATGCCTGGAAATATTTTTTAAATAAGACTGACTGCCAAAGTGTACGTGAGAGTTATTGCAAAAATTTGTGCGTGAGTGTGTGTGTGTGTGGGGACGTGTGCTTGTCAGTCAGTATCTGTTTGTTAGTATTGGTGATTAGCAGGAAAAAAATAAACAAATCCATACCGATATGTATGTACCTATGAAGTTAGTACGAGTAGTACGAGTTAGTATTTGTACAGACAATATTTGGACGTGTTGTCTTTAACTGATGCTTTTTTGATTCCTGACCATGTTCATTGTGTGCGTCCTCTAACACACACACACACCCCTCCCCCTAAAAGCTAAAGGTATTTTCATTTGTGTTTTTTTTTTCAATATTGTAATACTACGTGTATTATGCGTCTTAATGTACGTTTAAGTGTGAATACACAATGTCTGATTTAAAAATTTTGTGTTCTCATATTCATTTATTGATTTCATTTCCTTTTTAAAATTCTATGTTTTCACTTGCGTGCCGTGTTGTGACGTGCTACGATACTCTTCACACAAAGTGTTGGCTAACGTCGACATTGAAAAAAAAAATTTTTTTGTATGTGATGATAGCCTTTGGTTTCAATCACGTCTTTCAGTAATTGTGCAGACAGCCGGGGGGGTTTCCCTGAACTACATTGGCGTAGAAAGTAAAGGGGACAGTGTGGGTACCACTGTTGCCAGAAGTAGGGGAAAATCCTTACATGCAGGTATTTTTGACACTAAAATAGAAGCGTAGGCAAAATCGGACAGAATTTTTATATTCTGCAAAATGTAGGAATTTTTTCGTCATGCCGCATTATTTATGCAATATGTAAATGCAAACATAAAGTTTTTTTTAGTAATATTTGCTTTTTCAAAACGGTTCAAAAATTTTCTTTTCGTTAAAATCGCTTAAAAATATGTTTCTAGAGTTGTTGTTGTTGTTTGTTTAAAAAGTTGGCTATACTAATATGTATGTATGTATGTATATGCCAAGGCGAATTCATATACCAGGTGGTGTCAAGACTGCAACAACAAAATCTGCCCTAGTACTTTATTGCAATGAAATTTTACAAGCCAAACTTTAAAAAAAAGCAGCTGTTAACTTGGCATCACCTGGTACATGTTTTCACCTTGTACCTTGTACATATTAATTTTAAAATAACCTGTTTTTGTAACTGAATTGAATTTATTGTTTAAAATTTTATTTCAAAAGAAGTATTCATATTAATTTTTAAAAAACTTTAGGTTGTTTTAATTGAATTTAATTATTTATTTTATTACCAAAGCTTGGTTTGGTTTTCTTCTAAAATATTGTTTGAATAAAGGATTTTTAATCAGAAATAATTTCTTAATCGGGCTTAAGTTCAGTAATTCCAATTCTTATTGAATGAAATATTTTTATTAATTACTGTGAATTAGTTTTATTTTTTATTGAAATCAATCATTTCTATATTTTAGAATTTTTTGTAAAAAAAAAAAAAAAATCAGCAATATTTGGCTCAAATGCTTGAAGCTAAAGTTTGGCTTAAATCCAATGACAGTCTTCAGGTGAATTTGCAAAATTTATATGGTGTCTAACAGTTTGATGCAACATGTCGCCAACAATGTGAGTTTGATAAAGATTTATTTATTTATTTGACTGTTGAGGCTTTTTCAAGATTATGATAACGCTTAATTGGCAGGGTACAAGTTAAGAAATATTTGTTTACAATACAAAAAGTTATTTAGGTTATAAATTTTTTTCTTTCTTATTTTTATTTGAAAATATTTGTGTAAACTTTGAGGAATTTCTACGATTGAAAATAATGAGTCTGTCTGTCAATGTCGACAAGTCGGTCAATGTACTACTTTTTTTTAGTTGTGTTCAATTTGTGTTTTGTTTTCATATTTTTCATTATTCGTATCAGATAAATATTATTCATGCCTTAACTTACAGTTTTTGAAAATTTTTACAAGTCAGTAGCTGCTCTAATCTATACTACAGGCGAGTCCTCAATAAAAATAAGTTTACTTTAAACAATGAAGCCGATTCCTCTCGGCTCCAAAAGTATCCCTACTCCACATATGCGACGTACATTGCAAACTTTATAATGGGTGTTTCTTATAGAGTGATACAAGTTTAAATAAAACAAGGAAATATATTTTTTATATCAATGAAACGGGCTTTATTGGAAAGAAAATTTTATAAAATTACCCTCTTATGCAAAAACGATTGTTAAATTTAAAGTTGATTTAACATAAGGGTGTTAATGTTTAAATATGATTTCTGCCATGTGGCCACCACGGCTGGCGCATAGAAGGTGCAATCTGGAACACCAATTTTCAATAACTTTTCGCAGCATTTGCGGCCGTATTTCGCCGATAACTCTTCGAATGTTGATTTCCAGGTGTTCAATTGTTTGTGGTTTATCGACGTAGACAAGTGACTTAACATAAACCCAAAGAAAATAATCCAATGGGGTTAAGTCACACGATCTTGGTGGCCAATTAATTTTCGTCAAAAGTTTCTTTGAGTAAATCAATTGTAGCGACCGCTGTGTGGCATGTGGCTCCGTCCTGTTGGAACCACATATCAGCAAGATTAATTGCGCCGTAATTGAGGTACGAAAAAATTTCCAATTATGTTCCTATACCGTTCACCATTGACAGTAACATTCTGACCATCATCGTTTTTGAAGACATATAAGCCAAGGACTTTGCCCGCCCATAAAGCACACCAAACAGTAATTTTCGGTGGATGTAATTGTGTTTCGACAAAAGCTTATGGATTCTCCTCACTCCAAATGCGACAATTCTGATTATTTACCAGAAATGGGCTTCATTGGAAAATGGAAAAAGTGCACGATGAGTTTCACGAATAGAACAATTATTTTGATTAAAAATTTCAACAATTTGCACGCGTTGCTCTGGTGTAAGTCGATTCATAATGAAATTTCGAAGCAAACTTAACAAAAAGCAACTATCAGCTATTAAATGGGTGCTCAAATAAAGCAGTGATGCCAACTCAAAGTTGTGACAGTGTAAAAACAAAAACCTTGTTTGTCAAAGTGGGATATCTGCTTTAAATGTGAATAATTTCAACATTTTTGTACATATTTTCTGTAATTATAGTTTTTTTATTCCATATTTAGCTTTCCGAAAAAAAAACAAATAATAATGCGGTTTTAATTTTTTTTTTATAAAGTTTTAAAAACATAAAAAAATAAATTTTGCATTAAAAATATTTTTTTCGCCACTAATTTCTGAATAACTCCGAACCCGTTCAAAATCGAAAAAAAAACTATATTAATTTGATTTAAAGATAATTTTATTTATTTTGCATCTTTAAGTGTTTAAATTACTCAAATCGAACAAATCGTTATCGAGTTATATTTAAATAAGTTAGAGTGACCATCCTGTTTGTGGGTTGATATTAGTCACGCCCATTAAAAAATCGTTACGTCATAGACAATAACTGAAAACGGATTTGATTTTAGGGCGCGCATGTCGATATAAATCATATATTTTTATTTAAAAAAAAAATATTTTTGCAAAACAGTTTTATTAATAGATTTTATAGCTTTCCCAAGTAAATAAAAGAATCTCTTCCTAAAAAAACATTTACTCAATTTAAATTTAAAATTATGATTCCATATACATATGTACATATGTATATTTTGCATGCTTAAATGCATAAATCAAAGAATATAAAATATGAAAGTCACCCAACTTTAGTTTCAACTTTAAAATTTACGATATCATTTCATTGTCAGACTTAAAGTAATGAATAACTTTCTTTTAATACCGTTTATAAGAGTAACCAAATATGTATGTACATACATATTTAATATTATTTCTTTAAACTATTTCGTTCGACTAAAGTAATAAAAGAGTCATATGTATGCAAATTTTTAAATTTATTGAATAAAGTTATTTATGAGAAAACAAAAACTTAATTGAAAAATTATGTCTGTCGCAGCAAAGAAAAGGAAAAAAGCTATAAACCGAAAAACTTTCGAAATTAAAATTCCATATTAAAAATGGAATGAAACCTTTCTTAATAAACACACCCACATACATACATATAAGCACTGCAACGCATACATACATATGTATGTACATAAGTATATACAGAAAAGGCACGAGGGCAAACGGAAAAGTTATTTTTATTTAATATCATAATAATTAATGTCAGTTAATGTAGACTTCAGCCTGGTACTACTCTGTTCACAACTTTGTGCGAAATGTTGTCAAACTACATGTAAAAGTATTTGGTATGAAATATTTGAGAAATAAATTTGCAAAAGTAGTACTCTACTCTTATTGCAAAAAACACGTAAAATCTATCTGGCAGCATGTTTTTCCATGCAAAATTACTCTGGCATCATTTTAGTTTAACTGCGAAACAACATGAGCAGTACTTTTTTCGCACAGAATTTTGACAATGTTGCTTACTATCAAGCAATTAAAAGCGAGAAATTTATAATAAAAAAACTGTAAGTTGGGCTACATTTAGTACATGTCAAATTTTTCACGCGAAATAATCAATGTTGCTGAAAAATTTTTCACAACTTCGAACAAAGTACCAGACTTTAGATACAAAATTTTCAATGCAAATGGAATACATGAATCCTGTGCGGAATAATTGCTTTTCTTTAAATAACACTTGCTGTTCTTCATATGTATGTATGTATATAAAAATATAATATAGAAATTGTTCGTTTCAAGTTTCTTCAATTTAATGAAATTTCGTTAAAATTTTATTTCAACTTAAAACCAAATTAGAAAAATACATAGGTAAATCAATTATTTAAACGAAACTCAAATGTATACAAGCTGGTCTATATGAATTTTTTTGGATGCATATGCCAACCCTTCAGTAAACCTTCACGCATATTCAAAAATTCTTCAAAACTTTAAAACTTATCAATCGTTTTCTTATCAATTACCGCTATTGTTTGATATAGTATCCAAGTGTAATTAAGTCAATTATTGATACAATCAGTTTTTTTAATTGAAAACCGGAACTAAGACATTAATCTCTGATTTTGTATGGAAGCGATGGGAAAGTAATATGTATACCGTTTTTATACCTCTAATATTTACCTACCGCTTTTGTTTCAGTGTACAAGGGTTTGGTTACACTTATGCTCTCAAAGCAGGTTGTGCGCACAATATTAATAGGTAACAGGTACATAGGTACAAACAATTTAAGGCGAGGAATGTCAATATTTAGCTACGCCTATGGTTACACTTTCATATGCACATACGATCCCATACATATGTATGTACATATGTATGTACTTCTAAAAATTATCAACTTAGCAAGTTTTTACAATCTGGGTTATATGTAGGTATTTTTACTGACTATTGATTCAAATTGCTTTTTCCTTTAAATAATATACCAGGCTGCACTCGTAGGAGGTAGACACATTTTTTTTAATTAATTCGCCATATCCAAATGTCGGAATGATGGGGACGTGTACATTAAATTAAGATCCAGCTAAGAAATATTAACTACATAACTCCCACGCTTTCACCAAACCAAGTGTCTCCTCAAATTAAACAAAAATGGAAATATGTATGTGTAACAACAACGAAATGAGACGCCCAAGTAAAATCGCTTATTTACCTGTAAAAACAAATATAACTACAACTACACTTTATATACAATGCATGGAGTCATCTCCTCTCAAACACATAAAGAAAAGTTCAACTACGATTGGTAATTGAAATTTCGGTCACATACCAATACACAAAAAAAAAACTTAAGGAAAAAAGTACATAAATACACAAGCAACGTGCATACAAAAAAAATAAAATACTGATACACACATCCATGCATACTTACAAGTATTTGCCATACTCCCAATTTCGTATTCCCCTTTTTTCCCATTTATAACGGTTTAGACAACCATTAGACAAAGACAACTGTATACAATGAATGTGAGTGTTAACTATGAAATTCCCAAACGTGGAAAGAAGACATCGACTAATTGAGAGAGCGTGACTGTGTGCAAGTATGCATGTGTGTATTTTGTGTTGAGAGTTTGTGTTTGTTTAGTTAACAGCAAAACGCAGCCGAGCAGAGCCCAAGCAAGTTGTGTTATGGCCTGTACGTGAAAGAGTGTGTGTGTGTGTTTTGTATATACAAAACTACAACTGCAAAGCTACATACAAAATAGATAAGCAAACAAAATATCAACAAACTTATACGGGCGTGGTAAGAAAGAGTGAGATAGCAAACAAAAACTTGCAATAGATGTGTGCATGAGTATGTAGTAAAAATTTTTATGTATTTGGGTTTGCAATGCCAACAGTAATGAAACTTGTTTCACCATTATTTTCTGATACTCACACACACGCATGCATACACTTACATATTACATGAACATAAAAATACAAATTCCAACAGCCAGCCATGCCATTCGCACGTACTTTTAAAATTGCCGAAGTTTTGTTTTTCATTTTTATTTTATTTTCATTCTCACTAGGTATTTGTAACAGCAGCAACAACGAGGAAGCAAGTACCAAAAAGCAACAGTCTTGAGTGATTTCCAAACATTTTTTTTCTCCTCATGTAAAAATTTGTAAAAACTCACACACACACACTACAAGTCTGCACGGGCATGTGTGTACATACACATACATATATGCATATAGCATATCCTGGCATGCTTTTAACTTGTGAAAATATTTGGTTTTACTGTTGTTTGTTTTGTGTTTTTTTAGAGGACCCCATTCCCTCGTCCAGAAGTACGTACCACTCATTATGTATGCGTGCTACGTCGATTCCGATTCGTGCGAATTGTTCCATATTATTGTTTTTGCTATATTTGCTTTTAAAGTAGACAACAATGTTAAAAAAAAAAAAAAAAAAAAAAAACCTAAAGCAAGAGGAATAATAAAATCGACAGTCACGTCCCGCCCATTTGCGTACGCAACAATATATTACAAGTGGTTACTGGTGAGAGTTAAACATAGAGAGTATGCAAAAATGAGCGAATTCAACCGGGAGCTGAGTAAAATAATAATTTGAGTGCAAATTTGTTATATGGGACATATTTTTGCCCACTTGTCAGGGTCAGTATACGATTTTTGCAGAAGATATGAAATCACTAGATATTGTATTGATTTATGAATGTT
This sequence comes from Nowickia ferox, assembly GCA_936439885.1. Lineage (NCBI taxonomy): Eukaryota > Metazoa > Arthropoda > Insecta > Diptera > Tachinidae > Nowickia > Nowickia ferox. The sequence continues at coordinate 111,379,503 of OW387024.1, read as the reverse complement.
TTCCATATCTGGGCATAAAATTTTAAAAGCACTTTTCATTCTACGATCAAGAATTTTTGAATTAATTTAAATATGTACAAATATATTTTTCACTGAGTTTAATTTCTCTTTTATTGTTGTTAAAAACTTAAGAATTAAATACTACCGCGATCTTTTAAAGAAAACACTAAAATTGTGTGCATACCTATGTATAACATCACTTATCTCAATTCCTTTTGAATTTACAGAAGAGGGAGGCAATTGGGAATCGACATTTCCAGTTCTAAATTTTTATTATCACAGATCGATATTTGAATAATAATGGGTGTTTTTTATTGAGGTATAGAACTTTAAGTTGGCATCACTTTTTTAACTGGCGGCCATTTTGTCAGCTGTCAAGTGATTAATATTTAGTTTGGTTTGCCATTTCATCATGAACAGGTTGACAAAAGAACAACGCTTGCAAATCGTGCAAATTTATTTCGAAAATAATGGTTCAGTTCGCGAAGTTTACCGCAAGCTCCGTCCATTTTATGGTCGACATAATCGTCCATCAGAGCAATTAATTCGGTTAACCATGGATCGTTTTCGCACTACGTTTACTCTATGTGATAATACGCATCCGCAGAGACGTCGAACAGTGCGCACCGAAGAAACAATTGCCGCTGTAGAGCAAAGTGTTGAAGAGGACCCGAATGAATCGATTCGCCACCGTGCACAGCAATAACCGACTATTTTGTTCCCGAATTGGATGGCATGAATGTGGATGAGTTGTGGTTCCAACAAGACGGTGCTACATGCCACACAGCGCACGTCACAATCGATTTATTGAAGGAAACATTCGATGAGCGCATAATTTCGCGGAATGGACCTGTCAATTGGCCACCAAGATCGTGTGATTTGACACCATTGGATTATTTTCTTTGGGGATATGTGAAGTCGCTCGTCTACGCCAACAAACCAGAAACGTTAGGGGACTTGGAAGCCAACATTCGTGGCGTTATTGCCAACATACGGCCCCATATGCTCGAAAAAGTGGTTGAAAATTGGACCTGTAGAATTGGCTTTATTCGAGCCAGCCGCGGCGGCTAAACGTTAATGGCATAAAATTATCCTTCCAATAAAGCCAAATTGATGGACATTAAAACGATTTTCTTGTGTTTTATTTCAATTCGAAGTTCTATACCTCTAAAAGAAACACCCTGTATGTACATATATATCGAAATATATGTTACTTAAAAATGTAAGAAAATTAAGCTAAACAAAACACGATAATTGCTGTAAAAAAATTTTGTGTGTGAACGTAAAAGCGATTTCAGCAACAAATTTTAAAAAGTTCAGCAACTACAATTGCTGCCTGTGGGCCCAGTCCAACATCTTGATTGGTATATGTAATATAGTAAAAAAAATAACAATGAACTCGAGATACATAAATATATTATGTACTGTAAGCATTTAAGAAGAAACGATTTGATACCTATCAATAAGTCAAAATAGAGAAAAAAAATCGTTTAAAGATTTTCTTTGTGGGGGTTTTAAAGCGGGTTAAAAAAACTATATTTCTTTTCACTGTGCACAGTTTTTAAGATTTTTGATTTTAATGCTTTTATAGGATCCTGCGACGCGTTAACTGGTTGATCTTCTGGTAAAACAGCTGAAACTTTGCATTGTACCTGTGTTTCGAAAAACATATTCGTTAATGGTTAGGCTACCGAGAGAAATTTATTAATTTGTATAAGAAGCCGACTGAAGTCTGGCACTTTGGCCGATTATGATCTAAATTAGATCTCCTATTATTCTGTGAAGACTCTATCTCTCTCTTACACAGATAAAAGTGGTATGAATTCTTTGCTCTAGCAAACGTACTTTATTAAACTTTGATTACAATGGTTAATATTTTTATTCTTAAAATACAAATACAACCTTGAAATACTTTTAAGGCATACAAACTATAAAAACTTTATTTAAAACAATTAATACATACATACGTATGTCAATATGTATATATGTACCTCTAGGTCAGTTAATGTATAAATACATACTAATATTAATATTTTCTAAATTTACGTATTAAAAGTATTCAATTATTTTTCCAAACACGCAACAAATCATGACGAGCAGTGAAATAAAAGTAAAATGTCCCCAAAATCTTTTCGTGCCATATTTGGGGCCCTTTTTACATGCTTTTCATTTCATACCCACAAAAATTCTCTGAGATACTTTGGTTTTGGTGGCTGGTGGGGCTGCCAGAGTTTAGTTCAAATATAGGGGATAATTTGAATTAATTGTAATAAAATTGTCAAAAGCAGCAGCAGTCTTAATGTGCTATTATAACCATGCAAGACTTCGAAAAAACTAATGAGTCATTCCTAAAAATATTTATTTTTTTCGGGAATGAATTTAGCAGAAACAAATATTTACAGTCGCATGCATTAAGAACTTTAGAATCACAATTGAAACATATTCAGTAGACAGTCTTCTTCTTTTATAATGGGAACGGTGGCAAGAGGTTTGCTTATGCTTTTTAAGTCGTATTTAGTGAGGGAGGTGATAACGGGCCATATAATATTCTTTGAATGACGTTGACCTTGGTAAGCTTGCTTGCTCACATTTTTGGTTTACGGACTTCAAGGTCTTTCATATTATCCCTCTTTGGTTTGGTGATAGCTAATAGCAACTTTTGGATCGGATAGTCTCTACAGAGAATACGCGGTGCTCAATGACGATTGTAAGAGAGATATAAGAATGGGCGCTAAGGTCTACATTAAGGGAACTAATATTCGTACATACCTCGAGAGAGAGTACAATGTTTTCAAGGTAGAGGTCCTTGAGATTACGGTCACGGAACTAGTGACCGAGAATGTGACTTAGGGCGAGGAGTTGATAGCCAAAGGCTTTGCTGCTAATTGTTAGATCGAAACTATTTCTTCGCGCCTATAAGAAAGTACTTAAAGGGTCAACGAATAGGTATAGTGTAAGGCTGCACTATGTTCCAGAATGAGACTGTCGGCAACTTGCAAAGACTTGGATTAACGTTAGATGGAGCAGAAAAGGTGCTTTTTTGCGCTGGCCAAAAGTAAAAAAAAAGTTCCCCGATCTTTTTGATTTTTTGTTATGTGATAGACAGGAGTACAGGTGATACAAAAACATGCTCATAAGTAGAAGAAAAGGAATAATAATGAATATAACGGTTACCAAATATTCAGTATCAAGAAAAGCTAACAAAAAACAGGGGTCGAACTATCACATCCTTGAACGTACAACGCGTCACGTAAAAAACCATTTTCGGATTATGACATGCGTGAACGTACTGAGATCCCATTCAGCTTATACGGTTGACTTATCACTTAATTTGTTTTCGTACGATTGCCGATACGATCACGGATGTGACGATTTGAGTCCAGGCGTCGAATCGTCGCTTTCGATAGCATTCGCTATGGCACAATGTAATAATATGGTTCGATATCGAATGCCATAATCTCAAACTGAAAAAAAGTGTTCGAGTCAGCTCATTATCGAATGCGATAATTAGACTACAGGCTTTTTTAATTATAAATTTTTGTGATTTTGTTATTGCTGTAAAAATTTTTGTATGCATGTTATCATTTATGTTATTGTTTTTTTCTTAAATTTTTAATACTCGTAGTATTGATTGGTGTTTATTTTTAATGCAGTAGAACTGAATTGTTTCACCCAGTTCACCGTTCATGCTACTACCAAAATATTAAGTAGAGTCTCTAGTTTCAAAATGATAAAAAAATTTAATGCAATAAAGTGCAATCTTTTTTCCTTCATAAATTATTTCATAAGATTGTAAGTCCCGCTCCAGACTTGCAATTTTCATTGCAGCAATTCTTCAATTTGTGTCAGAGTGTCGATATGGCAATATATGCTTTTTGTATTCCTCTCTTCCTCTTCATTAAAAAAAAAAATAACAAGGTGCTGCAACAGCCACCTAAAGTTGTGAAAAGTCAGACAAAAATAAAAAGTGGTATGTACATTTGACCAGATCCAACAACCTATATAAATTTTAACCCGCTGAATTCGAATATGAGGTTCGTTTGGCTCAACCACCCAAAAAATTTGGAAGAAATTGCAAATAAAAAATAAAAATTTTTCTGGATTTTCAACGATTTTTCGCAGTTTATTGAAAACCATGTGTGTTAAAGAGCCAAAAAAAACAGATTCGCATTCAGCTCTTGTCAAGTATGCAGAACCTTTTTTCACCTAGTATGAGGGATACTAACAAAAGTGGGCGGGCCATGCCCATTTATTCTACAAAGCTTCTGTTATCCATAGACATCATCTATAACAAATTATTAATGCCCACAAGTCAGACTGTACGACAGGTGCCTGTGGGCGGGAGCAGTGTTGCCTTCTCCTTTAAGAGGCGGAAAATTAAAAAAGGGACGAACTTGTTGACCCGCCCTCGTAAGATTAGGAAAATTACACATGTGTATAACCTGAGAAAATCATACTGGTATTAATTCCCGTTGATTATTTCTTTAAAAAAGATTTTCAAAATACTTCATTTTCCTCAGTGTCCTAAAATAATGACATTACGAACGAAAAAAAAGCATCTGGCAGCCCTAATTGGGCATTTTTTATGAGAACAGTATCAGTACTGGTGGTTTTTTGTTAATAAAAAAAAGGTATGAGTGTGTCCGTGAGTACATTATGACTTTTTGTATAAACTCACGTCTAGAGAGTAATGTGCGAGCGTGAGACTGCTTAAAATGCTACTGGTGCGACAAGTACATGACCAAGTGCCAAGTCAGGTGCATATACACGTATGGAGACGGCACACATACTAATGAAAGTTCACTTTTAATATGGGTAAGAAAAGAATCCTGACAAAAACAACATTATTCGTGTTGCTTGGCTTACATGCATACACACACGTCCACTCATGCCCGTACTCTACTCAAAATTTTAAGGTGACGGAAAGTTTGTGTTTTTGTGTGCATGTGTAGTGAGTTAGAAAGAAGTTGCACGTTCGTCTTCGTCGTTTACTCCTGCTTGAGCCTATTGTGAGATTTTCTTCTAGTTGCTTTTTGTTTTAATTTTTCTTTTTAGCTTTTTTTTTTTTGTTTTGTATCTGTAACTGTTCGTGTTATGCATGACGAGTCAACAATGTCACCCCTAAAATTGTGCGTGAGGTAGTGCGAGTTTGTGTTTACGTTTGCGTGTGTGTGTATGTTAACTGTTAAGATTATTTCAGAGTGTGTGTGTGTGTAAAATTTTGTCATACACAAGTATGTATACGCCATAAGTATGCTTACGGCAAACCATTTGTATGTGATTGTTGTTTTTATTGTTTTTTTTTCTTGAGACATCTTCAATTCCACTTTGGTTTTTGTTTTGTTTGTGACGTGAACGTGGGCTTCTCGAATTATTCTGCACGTACTCGTTGCCAACAACGGACGTACGCTTGTAATACGCTTAGCATTTTAACAAACGGAATTACAATAAAAACAAACAAATTAGAAACATATAACATCAAACGTTCGAGGTACACACACAAACCAAGGAAGAAGATTCGTGTTGAATTTTTATAATTTTTTTTTATTTTCTTACACTGGTGCAACATATAATTATTGCCGCCCTCTGCTCCATTATCAATTGGTGTTGTGTGTGCGTGTGTATGTCAGTGAGTGAATGTGTGAATGAGTGCCAGCAACAATATACTACATACATACAAACAAATAATAAATATGGTGTAAAACGTACTTGTATCTGTTTCGTCATCGTCATTATCATCCTCGTTTTCGTCAACAACAATCGGATGCTGGACTTTAGTTCAATAACGTGCCAAAAAAAACATTTTAATATCTTACATACGTAACGTAACGTAAACGCGTTTAACGTGAGGAATTTTTTTCGCCTGTTCGTACGTCTGTCTGTCTGCATGTTGGTGATGATGATGGTCATTATGTTTTTTTCCAACATTTGTTGGCTTGTTTTTAAAACCGGACGCGTGTGAACTTTTTCGTGCAATATATACATAAATATATACATACACACATATTTTTTTTTATTTGTGGCTAATTCTAAACGTAACACGTTCAATTGGCAGTGCAATTTGAATTTTGATAAGTTTATTGGTGGTTTCTGTAACTAACCTTCGAACGTGAACACCCCCGCTTAAATGCACAATTAGAAAATTAAAAATAAATAAATAAAAACAGCACAGGATAACAAAAAAAAAGGAAGAAAGTGTGTGTATTTGTGTTATTTTTTTAAAAATATATTTTATATGAAACAAAATGAAAGCCCTAGTAAAAGTTCCTTAAAAATCAAAACACATATTAAAGTTCAATGACCCTTAAGAAATATTTTAAAAACACAACTTAAAAACCATAAATACATAACTACATAATTACAATAAAAAATAATAAATCAAAAAGTCTGTGAAAGCAATTTTTGTAGAAAAAAAAAATACACAGTAAAATGTTGTTTAAATAAAAATAAAGTAAGCAAATTTAACTTGTAAATACCTCAAACTTATTTCTTAAATAAAAAATAAATAAAAAAACACAAGCAGCTTTTTATTCCAACAAAACAAAATAAAATAAAATGTTACCCTATCAAGCTGTCGCCATGGATTATGCCGGCTATCAACGCCAATCCACACCCGGTCATCCAGCCAGTCACATGACGCCCATGGGTTCTTTGGGCATGACGGGACCAGGTGCCTTTACACACTCGTGGCTGGTGCCGACACAAGATTTATGCGCTGTGCCTTACAACAAAATGCCAAATCAACACCATCAATCCCAACATCAACCACAACCTATTGAACCAGGGTTAGTTAATAAAATATTTTGAATATTTATTTATTTAGACATTTGAAACTACGAGTAATTGAAATGAAGTTCTAAATTCCGAAGCATAATAAGGAAACAGATTTGTGGGGAATTAGTTTTAAAGTTGCAAACTCTTTTTCACTCGCCATTTAACAGTTAGAATTTCTGCTTAAAAAATGAAGTTTGCAAGTGCCAGGAAAATTAATTTTAGCCGAAAGTTTAACACAATATATGTATTTAATGAAAAAAAAAAAATAAAAATAAAGGAACAATCAAATTTAGTTTCTGTTAAAATATTTTAAAAGTTCAAACAATTAAACCTTCCTTTATGCTTTCTCTAACCAGTGTAAAAAATATCATACAGAGTTTAATTATTTGATAGTAAAATACGATTAGATTAAAAACCCATTTGTTGTAAGTTCAAAAAAAATTAACAAGTTCAAAAAAAAGTAACAAGAGCCGTCGGTGGTTATTCGATTGAATATATGCATACATATTGAAACTTAACCGCCAAAAAAAAATTAAGCGATAATTTTTTTGGACGATTATATGCGTCAAACAAAATTAAGCCGAAAAATTATGTCGTTTAAGCTTTTTTGGCGGTTCTGGCACGATATGTACCTAAAATACAAATAGTCGTAGGATAGCTTTAAATTATTTTTTATGGAAAAATCTAGAAACAACAATCTAAATAAAATCAGAGTTATTTTTCAACACACGACTAAAAAAGGGGCAGTTATAAGGCTACAAGTGCACTTACAGACTAAACAGCTGGACCGACTATGATTTATTTAATTTTTTATTTTTTTGCTGTTTGAAAGATGACGCCGACGAGAGTGTTCTTAGCTTTAGAATATATCATATCTTTTGCAAATGTATTCTGTTGAATATGGGCATTTCCATGACAAAGTTCACTGTTTTGTCGCGTGCGACAGCAAGCAGTTAAGGTTGTATTTGAAAACAATGTGACTCAATTTTTCTTAAAATTTTTCTTAAAGAAGTAAAAAAAATTTCCTTTTCTTTGAAAAAGAAAAACAAGCATATTTGTTTGGTGTAGCACGCTACAAAAAGTTGACATTCCTGTGGACATGCCAACATGTCGTTTAGAAGTTATTATAAATTTTCCATTTAAAGCGGCGATATGTGCAACGCAGGGAAACAAAAAGAATGTGATATATTGAGCCTTATTTTCGATTTAATCGTAAGCGGCAAAAATAAAAGTTTTCCGCAAAAGATTTTGTTTTTTTATATTCAAATATGTTTTACATACGTAAATTCTCGCTTACGATAAAATTTTACAGTCTGTATTTGAAAAAAGTTATCAATAATTTTGTCATTTTGATAATTCTAAACCATGGGTGGTAGGCCCTTAAAATTCAATTTTTTTTTTACATTTCGCTTACGATTAAATCGATAATAGGGCTCGATATAAGGAAAATATAACATGCTTTATAATTTCTTGCAGCAGTTTGAAATAAGCTTGTTTCATAATACTTTTTGCCTACTTTAGGTTATATGGAGCATATTTACTACGATTTAAATTAGAATAACATTTAATCGATTAATCCATAAAAATTCAAATGGTCTTAAGACACACATTTAATTTTTTATTTTTTTTTTTTTGACCGGTGAATCAAAACTATTTTCGTTAAATAAATCCTAAATTTTTTTATATATGTTTATAAATACGAATAAAACTTTGTAGCTAGAGAAGTATTTTGATTAATTGCATCATAGTTAAAACAAATAAATTTTTTTATAGTTACGGCCTTTGGGATTTAAGGTGGCGATATGTAAAATGCAGGAAAACCAGAGGCATAATTTTCCTTGGTCCTTGTTCATTTAAAATGATTTAGAATTTTTTAGAATCAACACAAATATAGCAAAACGGAAGTTTTTATTCAATAATTGAAGAAAGACAAATAATAATTTTGCAATGGGCTTCATAAAATGCACTAAATAAAATTCGTCTAAATATAGCGATTTTTTAGCAACTTTTTTTTTGCAACACTGTTTTTGGCAGCTCAGCTGTTTTCGTGTAACTGTTTATTTTTTTTTATCAAAATGCATGCTTGGTTAAAGGCTCGGTTAGCCGACTGTAATGGAATATAACTGCAACATAAGAAAAAGCTGATCGATATTGTTATGTGAAAAGTAATGAAAAGGATTATAGAGATGTAATGTAACGTAGCTTACTTTTCACATAAAGTTTCCTACGTTGCAGTTACAGTCGGCTAACTGAGCCTTAAGAAAGTGAATCCGTGCACTTCTTCCATTTTATGATCAGTTTGGGCGACCTTCTGAGGCGGTTATTTGGAATCTTGCGGCTAAATTTCGCACCAAATTTACATTATTGGACATTAAACCACCAACACGCATACGTAGAGTGCAGACAGAGGAAAATAACGAAGCTGTATCCTTCAATGTTGTTTGGTTACCTCGAATTATCGATTCGGCGCCGTTCGCAGCAATTGGGCCTCTATTACCCTACTTTGCTTTTACCTAAAATGCAAGAGCTGGACTTGGCTGACTTGTGATTTCAGCAAGACGGTGCTACATGTCACACACCACGCCAAACAATGGCCCAATTGGGAGGCGAGTTCGGTAAACAGTTTATTTCACGTTTAGGCGCCTACATAGTGCGAATTAACGCCTTTAGATTATTTTTTGTGGGGCTATGTTAAGGCTCATGTCTATAGGGACAAGCCCGTAACGGTTGACGCACTGGAAAACAATATTGAAGAATTTATTCGTCAGATACCGACCGATATGTTGGCGAGAATTGGCCAAGATTGGACGCAGCGTATGAACCATTTCAGCCGTAGCCGCTGTCAACATATACATGAAATTATCTTTAAACATTAAATTATATACGAGTACATCGTTCTAACGACTCAGATGAAGATTTCATACAATTCTCGAGATTTTATGTTTTTTTTTCAATAAAATCCGAAAACTCTCAAGAAATCACCCACATTTCCTGCAAGCAATAACCATTTTAAATATAATTTCAAGGCTGAAACAAGAGATTATGGGCCCGAGCTCTTTGCTATTTTTTCCCAATAAAATAAACGATAACTGATTCACAAAACTAAGGAAATAAAAGTTAAAAGAAAAAGTAAGAAGTACCTAAAAATCGCAAATTTGTCCCACTTTTCTACCATTTACTAATTTTTATAAAGATTAAAAGAACATATTATGGATGAAATTTTTTAAGAAAAAATACAAAAAAATATTAAAAAAAAAATTGCCCAAATTAAAAAAATTTCCATTTTTTGACGAAAACAACATTTCCAATTTTCCCTAGGACGCATGTTCATTAATACATCGTCAGCCCATTATTGGTTTGGCGCATATATGCCAAAAAGTCGGAATGGAGAAAAACGACGAAGAAGGTTTACATGAAGTTTTCTCAAAAGTGTACCCGATAGACTTTTTTTGGATTTTCAATATTGCTGCCGACACATGTTTGGAAGAAATGTGTGAATTTTAGTATAATTATATATATATGTATATTTTAGCATAAAATTAGAAGTTAATATTACTTTATTGTAAAAGTGCCGCATACACCACTTTTCTTAATTTATTTTCAAAAAGTAGCTTTTTGTGCTCCATACGTATACTTTAATGCTGAGAATTGAGAATTTTGTGTGTTAAATTTATTTTTCTTGCTGTGTAGAGAAATAAGTCGATCGTTTAACGCCGACCAAGAAGCCGCCACCGTAATATTTTTAACTAGCGATCCGCTTACACATTTACACAAAAAAAAAACAAGTAATTGCAGTGTATTTAATATAAAGAATGAAATTAAATGATTTCTGTTATACTCAAAAATGCATAACTAAGGTTTCTTTTATTTTATTTTAGTGTTTAACAAGTTTATATTAAATTATTTAAACGGCGGCTGCGTCTGGCTGATGATATTTTTGCTTAACAGTCGCCGCTGAATTTTTCTTACGGCACCTTCTTTTTTTATTATTCATTTGTAATAGAAATTAAGCAAAACAAGAGTTAATTTTACTTCGCATGTTTTTGTATGAAGAATTTGACGCAAACGCCAAACTGTGACATGTCCACCTTGGAAGATGCTCTTATTTTTGCAAATGGCGGCCAATTTCAAATCTGTTTTGACATTTGTGAACTAGACAGATGTAGCATACAAGTGAAGAAGCCATGGAGCAATGCACTCCCCAAGAACGCGGAATAATCGTGTCGAGGCGTTCCCGGGTCGCCTCATTTCTTGTTTTGGCGATTTACACTGGCCCACAAGACCGCCCGATTTAGCCGTTCCAGACTTTTTTTGTGGGGTTTTTTGAAGTCCCGTGTTTACGTGAACCAGCCCGAGACCCTGGAAGCCCTTAAGGGCAACATTCGACACGAGTGCGAAATCTATCGCTTGAAGTTCTCGCCGAAGTGATGAAAAATGCCATAAAACGAGCAATCATTTGGTCGTTATCATCTTCTCGACTTGACCAATAAAATTCTAAAGGTTCGAATAAACGTAACCACCAAAAAATAGAATCGAAGTTTTTCACTCACAGAGAAACAAAAAAAAATGAGAGCCAAACAACATCGGATGACTTCTTTTGCCCACCTGTACAGCAAAACAATACTTATTAAACCAAAAAAAGCCAAAGCCATCCTGAACTTCAACAGGAATAATTTACGGCTTGTTACTGGTTTTCTGTCTGGTCACTTTGGACTGAACTATCCTCTGTGGAAAAGCAACCAAGTTCGTTCACCTTTGTGTCGCTTGTGCTTGGAAGATGACGAGACGACGACACACATTCTTTGTGATTGTATCGTATTATGTGACAGTAGAAGGCGTGTTATTCATTCTGAGTTTCTGTGTTCAGATGATATAAGGCGGGCTTCTCCAATATCTGTACTGACCTTCATAAGGAAAGTCATACAGAGATTGAATTAATTAAACTCATAGATCTATGGTACATAAAATCCATCAGGTGTCGCAGTGCCGGTCTTTGGACCAGATCTTTCCCCCTATTCTATTCTAAACCTTAAAATAGTTGAAATAGATCAAAATGAATGCTAAATGGCTCAGAAACCATAATTAACTTCGCGAAACATGTTCAGAAAAGAGATATTCGAAGTATATCTATCCCATACCTAACTCATTTTATTTTTAAATGGTCGCTGGTTCAAACCAATAATGGGCTGACGTGATGTTTTTTCAATGGTAGAGATTTGAGAAAAATTGCGATTTTTAGGTACTTTTGGATTCAGCGTATTCACATTAGGGGGAACCTGGTTTGTTACAAGCAAAAAAAAGAAACGTTGCCGATTCGAGTACAGTGTTATTAAATGTAATTTACTAAATAGTTAAACTTTTGCAACTAAAAGAAGTTTGCTATAAAATATAAACCTAGAGAAATTTTGCTTTAAAATGTTAATAAGTTTAAAGTTATTTTAAAAATTTCAAGTTGATTTGTTACTTCTTTGTAACAAATTTGGCCCGTGCCATACGTACGTTACAAATATGAATAAATATGTCATCATCAGTCGAGTATTTAAAATAAAATTTAATTACCGAAAAATATTTTTATGCTTAACTCAAGTCTAGATCAAATCTTAATAAAGCAAATGAAAAAAGAAAAAAAAAGAACTAGTAAAAGACGCGAAAGTCATAAAAAATATTAAACCAGTAAGAGAAATAAACAAAGAACTGAAAAGAAAAAAAAACTAAAACCAAATAAAACTACGAGCTTTAGCAAGCTGCACACAGTACCGGCTTTTCAAAAGAAGTCAGCACACATGTGGCAAAATGATATGCATCTCGGGCTTAAAGTTGTTGCAGCCAACACAAAACTTGGTTTAAATCAAGCAATTCGTGTTAAACAAACTTATTTAGAAACGAAACAAACGCCGACAAAAACGGAGTTACAGAAGAAACAAAAAAAAAAGATAGATACAAAAATATACAAACAGAAATGTATTATGCATGGAACTAGATCATAAAAAGATACTCGTCCGTTCGTTCGTACCTTTCTTATGAGCATTTTGTAAGTAGCATTTTGTCTCAGTTATGATGAAATTTAAGGCATGTTTGTTTTTATATTTAAACGTTTTAATATTTACGTTCTACGCAGATACATCTTGAGCTTAACATCTCTACATGCATATGTATGTATGTATGTATGTATGTATGTACGCTCAGCTTTTGTAGTTAAATGTAAATATAATTTTTTTCTTCTTATTTTTAGAAATAAAAAATAAATAAAATGTATGTTTAATTTGCTTGGCTGTTGCTTGTTTTTTTTTCAAATAAAGCGGCTGATTTTTTTTTTATAATTATACTGAAGAAATAAATCAGTTTTTTTTTGTTTAATTGAAAATAATAATAAAACATTTATTAATTTGCTACACTTATTTTTCATATCTTTTAATATTTGAAGCAGGAGAAAAAATAAAATGAGAATAATAAGACGTTTCGTTTACAATTGATAATTAATGTGTGAACATGCTGAAATCTTTAGACTTATTTCTACACTTGCATTATTTGTAATGAAGATTTAGCTTAAAAAATATATAAATATATACACACATATGCTGTTAAAATTAATTGGCTGCAATTAGTCTTCTTTTTTTTGGACAATAAAATAATATACTCGTACATATTGAAGAATACATGAGTACAACAGCTGTGTGGTACCTTTTGCACAAGAGGTCGCTCGGTCGGTCGGTCATTTGTAACTTAAGTATGTTTGACAACTTTTCATCATCACCAGCTCAATGTTGTGATAATGAAAGAAACAAATTTATCACTTTATTTGTTGTAAATGGAATTAAATCCAATAGAAGTTTTTTTTTAAGAAAAAAATTTCTTGCAGGCTTAATAAAGAATTATTTGCTTTTTTCTTAGTGCAAGAATAAATATTTTTCGTTTATTGTTTTGTTTGAACAATCACATGCATACAATTTTTTCTTTTCGTTTGTAAATACATTCAGAAATTTATTTGGTTGAGAAAATATAAAGTTATTGCTTTTATTTTACCCCAAAAAAGCTTAAGCGACATAATTTTCGAACTAAATTTTTTGCTCAAAATCAGTTAGGCCTCGATTATTCATAACGGTGGGGACCGAGAACATTCTGGATAATCGATTTTCCCGGTTAATGGGATTACAGCTTTTATTGTATTTTTGTACTTATACTCGTACATCTTGCATGGATTTTATGCTTGTGTTTAATCAAAAAGTGCATAAATATGCACTACAAAGGAAAAAAATATTTTGCCTGAAAACGTTTGTGTGCTTGCAATTACGCATAATACAGGTAATCACGGTTCATCGATGCAACAAAAAAAAATTAAACGGTTGGACAAAAAGAAAACAAAAATAAGAACATTTTGGGCAATTTTTAATTTTTAGTTAATTTAATTATTATTATTCGAACTGCATTTGTTTCTATATTTAATGAATTGAACAGGCTAATGTTCGTATCGCCTTTTAAGCCAAATTACATGTGATAATTATTAATGAACAAATAACATCAAAGTAAGTTGTAAATATTCTGACAACACATAGTCGAAGGGAACAGCCAGCCGTTTTCGAAGGCCACTAAACCTTCATCATCAGCGTTCTTCTGTGTTTGGTCCATTGTGTGTGGTGTCAGTTGATGTAGATTTCTGCCTTATATACAAAACTTTTCTGCAAATGGAATATGTGAATTGGTTTGATTCATCGTATTTCAATTTGCTGAAATGTGTTTTGTAATGAAGGCCCAAATTTACCATCACTAAATTTACAACAGTCTTACAATTGTCGTTTTTTCATTACTAATTATGCACATGTTAGTTAATTTGCTTATTTAGTTAATTGCTTATTTAATTAATTAATTTAATTTTTATTTTTTTTTTTGGTAATTTTTCATTTTGAAATTTTGGGCGATTTTTCATATGCACAATGTCTTCATGAAAAATCGCCCAAAAAATAAGAAATCAAAAATCGCCCAAAAAGTTGTTCATATAAATTTTAAGTAATTTTTCATATGAAAAATCGCCCAAAAGTTTTTAAACATTTAAAAATTAAAACAGAAAAAATACACCCAAAAAATTTGGCAATCTGAAAACTTTATGAGACAAAAAATCATTATTAGGCTGCGCGGCGTCGGGAAACACCCTGGTGGAGAAAATCCTTAAGACCGTCCGTAGGCCGGCAGTGCAAAAAATCGTTAAAAGTCATTAAAACTTTGCGAGGCAGAAAATCTTTATCGGGAAACACCATGGTGCAGAAAGAAAATCCTTAAGCCCGGCCATCATAATAAATACGTATTTTATGTTCCAATATCAGTATTTTATTTAAAGGTAAATTAGCTCAAAAACCAGACATGATGGAAACAATCTGTGAACAGATTTAGATACAGCACACAAAAGTCCATTAAAATCACATAATGAAATTCTTGCTCCCGACTTTTTTTTATTTTTGCCGAACAGTGTAATTAACTAAAAATGCGGTTTTGAATTTTTTTTTGTTAGTTACATGGTTTTGCATTTCAGCTGACGAAATAAAAGTTCGTTGTGTTCTCTTGAAAATAAATAATAGGTTTATATCGATATAAACACATATGCTGAAGAATATATAAAGGGTTCGCCATCTAACGTTTTTTTTTCAACTAGTGCTTATTTCGTGAATGGTAACACTTAGCTCATGTCTGATTTGACAGATAGTTAGTTTTATCCTTCCGCTGAACGAATATGGTTGTGCATACGCTTGAACAACGCTGGGAGATATTGCCTGCAATCGACTTACAGAAGATGCCGATTTTGCCAAAAAAAAATCATCTTTTCAGATGAAGCTCATTTTGATTTTGGCGGGTATGTAAACAAGCAAAATTGTCGCATTTGGGGCACAGAAAACCCGCACGCATACATTGAAAAGCCGACGCACCCAAAACGAGTCACTGTTTGGTGCGGATTTTGGTCCAGAGGCATAATTGGGCCAATGAGCAAGGAGTGGCCGTTACAGTCAATGGCGATCGTTATCGGGCCATGTTGAACGAATTTTTGTTCACAAAAATTGAAGAGGAGGATATTGGCAACATTTGGTTTCAACAGGACGGCGCTAGGTGTCACACAGCCGAAGCTACACTCGATGTTTTGCGCCCTGTTTTCAAACAAAAAATATCTAACGGCATAGATGGGGGTCGGTCCTAAGGGCTTAGATTTCCTAAAAAAAAAAAAGATTTACCCCACAACAGACTTTTTTGGCTATTAAATAATAAAATAAATAATAGAGGAATATAGCAGCCTGTGTAGTCTAGTCTAGTTCCGCTGATGGACACAAATGTAAAGAGATTTTGTTATGAAAATTTGTTTTGTAAAGTTCTTATAAATATTTTCTATGAATAATGTCCTCCTCATATCCTTATTCTTCCTTACTAATACATTATAAATGTGAAAGTGAGTATGTTTATTCGTTTGGTATGCTTTTTATATTTGGCAAAGACAAGCCAAAACACGTGCAAGCAAAGCAGCTGTCAACAATTAACTGAACATTAAAAATGGCCGAAATTGTCGGCATAAGTCCACAAAAAAATCAAAATTCGAATATACGTAACCCGCGAAAATTCAAAATTCGCGATACGTTTTGAACAAACCTCGTATAGTGTTTCAAGATTAAAAATAAATAAATATTAAAAATGCAAAAAAAGATAATTCAAAAGTAAAGACTTAAACAAGATTGGAAATAGAAAAAAAAATTTTAAATAAATTAAATATAAACAAATTAAACTCTTCTTCGGTTTTAAGGACTAGATATCCCCGGCTTAGAGTACAAACCTGATAACTTACGCGGAAAGGAAACTCATTCAGAGTAAAAATATAAAAAGTGATTTTTTAAGAGCTTTCGAATTTGATTTATGAAAAAAAACACATAAAATTTAGAGAAATTTATTAAATCTTTATTTGAGTCTATACATGAAATACCGAAGTATATTTATTTGACATAAAGTCTTTATTCATCCAATCCGAAAATCCTGCTTGTTTTTATGGTTAAGCGATAGTCTATATGCATTTCGTTCCCGCTTTTTGGAACTCGTCAGTAGACTTCAACCCAAAACATTTTTGATTTCAGCTAACAAACTTCGTATGTTTATAGTAAGACTCTTAATACTATATTGATGTTTAAAGATGATTTCATGAAAATGTTGACGGCGGCTACAGATGAAATGGTTCATACGCTGGGTCCAATTTTGGCATACTCTCGCCAACATATCGGCCGGTATCTCACGAATAAATTCTTCAATATTGGCTTTCAGTGCTTGTCCTTTTGGACATCAGCCTTAACATAGCCCCGCAATAAATAGTCTAAAGGCGTTAAATCACATGATCTAGGCGGCCAATTGACCGGCCCCAAACGTAAAATAAACTGTTCACAGAGCTCGCCTCTCAATTGGACCATTGATTTGCGTGGTGTGTGACCTGTGGCACCGAGTTGCTGAAACCACATATCAGCCAAGAACAGCTCTTCCCTTTTTGGCAAAAAAAAAAAAAGTAAAAGAAGCCCAATTGCTGGGCATCGCAACGAATCGATAATCCGCGTTCATCAATAACACTGACGGATACAGCTGCGATATTTTCCTTTGTCCGCCCTCTGCGCATGCGTGTTGATGTTTTAATGTTCAATAGTGTAATTTTGATACGAAATTTAAATACAAGATTCCGAATAGCCGCCCAAACTGACTGATAAAATGGATGAAGTGCACGTTGCACTTTCTTCACCGAGCATTAATTTCGATAATAAAATTTAATAATCAGCAAGCGTTGTTCATTTATAAGTCGATAAGTTATAGATCAAACTGCATACGTTCAACTGTAACATGACACACGAAAACAGCTGAGTTGCCAAAAACAGCGTTACCAAAAAGAAAGTAGTTGTTGTCAAAGTTATGAATTTACAAACAACGTATTGGTAGAATAAAATGTAATTTTTCTCTTCAAAAAGTGAGTATACAAAATATTAAAAAAAAGTTTTACACAATATTAAGAACGATGTGACAATTAATTCAGTCATATTGATAAAAAACAGGCGAATTTTTTGAGGCTCGATATGTTTAAAAAATTTCATTAGTAAAAATTACATGGTTGTCTTTTTTCTCTCGCATAATTAGAAATTTTTCTTTTAATTTTCGTTGCATGTAAACCAAATTCGAATCTATTTATCACAGCAGTAAGTAGTTTTCTAAAATTACTTTACTTTTTTTACCCTATTTGCATTTTGCCAGTCCATGATGATGTTATGACAAAAGCATTATTTTGCAACTTTTTTAGCACATTTTTTACTTTTTGCGCAAAGTAAAGTATTTGCATTGACAGCTAATTTGTTAGCGATTGATTTGTTTGGAACTGATGTCGTTAGTTTACAAAAAAAAAAAAACAAAAAGAAATACGAAAAAAAGATTAATTGTTTTGTCAAACACTTTTGTAGCAGGGGAAAGGCAACTGCATACCCAAAAGTAAAACTATCTACACTGTCTTTGTCTCATGCTTAGACAACTTTGCTACAAATTTTATATTTATGTAAGTATTTACACGGATGTATTGTGACAAATGTAGCGTGACTAATTTGCAACATTATTACAAAAAGGAAAGAAAAGAAAAGCTAAAAGCAACGACAAATTGCAATTCCAAAAGAATTGTATTGCAATAAAAATTAAAGATTTTCATGAATAGCAGTATAGTAAATGTTAAAGTTACATATTTTCTTTACCACAGCTAGATGCAATTCTATTTAAAACTTTAAACTTTTTATTATATTCTAGAACTTCATTTAAATCCCTTACTAGAATATTAACGGCGTGAAAACTAAAAAAAAGATGAGAAAATCTCGACATAGTTGGCTTTAATTGTTTAATTGGAAAATATTAGCACCATTCACAATCTTGTGCAAATAGCCTTGCATTTTAGCATTTGCAAGGTGGTGAAGTAAAGGGTGATTTTTTAGCAACTGTCTTTTTGGCCACTCAGCTGTTTTCGTGTATCATGTTACTGTTAAACATGTTCAGTTTGGTCTATAATTTAAACATATAATCGACTTACAAATGAACCACGCTTGCAGATTATTAAATTTTATTATCAAAATTCATGCTCGGTTAAGAAAGTGCATCCGTGCACTGCTTTCATTTTATGGTCAGTTTGGGCGACCTTCTGAGTAGGCTGTTCGGAATCTTGTGACTAAATTTCGCACCAAATTTACATTATTGAACATTAAACCACTAACACGCATACGTAGAGTGCGGACGAAGGAGAATATCGCAGCTGTATCCGCCAGTGTTGTTAGTGTCGCAGCAATTGATCCTCTGTTACTTTTTTTTTTGTTTTGCCAAAATAGCTGACATGTGATTTTAGCAAGACGGTGCCACATGCTACACTTCACACGAAACAATTGCCTAATTGAGAGGCAAGTTCGGTGCACAGTTTATTTTACGTTTGGGGCCAGCTAGATCGTGCAATTTAACGTCTTTAGACTATTTCTGGTGGGGTACAGGAAGATAATATTGAATAATTAATATTTAATATTTAATCGTGAGATACCGGCCGGTATGGTGGAGAGAGTATGGCAAAAATGAGCCCAGCGTGTGAACCATTTCAGGCGTAGCCGTGGTCAACATTTACATGAAATCATCTTTAAAACATTGAATTACATACTTAGATCGTTCCACCGACTCAAATAAAGATTTCATACATTTCATTTTGTTTTGTTTTAACAATCAAATACGAAAGCTCTTAAAAAATCACGATTGTGAAGGCAAAAGTACCTTCGAGGAAAAACAAATGCTCGTAGTTCAATATAAATTGTCGAAAGAACATACGTTTTCTTTCGTTATGCTGAAACAGGCTTTTAATTTAAATTTAATTAAATTATTTTATTCTTGCATTTTTTTTCTATTTCATTCTTTACCTGACTTTGTGTTGGGAAAACAAAAATCGGTTTGTGCTTGAGTGTGAAAAAATGCCGATATTTGTTTCTTTGTGCTGTTTTGCTTGTAATCTTGTGTGTAATATGTGTTGTAACAGGGTTTTTGGTTTTTGCCCTTTATTGCTTTACTTATTCAAGACTTTATTTGGTGATAAGTAGCTTAAAGGATTAGTGGTTTTATAGAATGCATTGAGGTTTATTCATCTCTAATATCGCTGCCTTTCCACCATGATATCCGTCAATATTTTGCCAATAAAATAGGGAAATTTTAACCTTAAAGCCGCTTAAAAGTCTTGTTTACAGTTGCAAAATTTTTCTCAAGAGAATTTTTTATTTATTTATTTTTTTTTCCTTAAATAGAGTTTAATACGAGGGCTGTCTTAAAACGCCATGACCGTAAATGTTTTGAAAAGTGGCAACCATATTAAACATGTGTTTTAAGTTTCAAGGCTGTATGGTGCACAGTGGGATTTTGGTGTCAAAAACCTTTTCTTTTTCGACCAATCAAATTCAAAACATTGAATGAAACAAAAAGTGCACAAAGAAATTATTTATTGGCATAAGATGTTAAACAAGATTTGTTCGGAAGACTTTTAGCTACATTATTGCCATATATAGTTTAGAGCTTTGAACAAGTTCAAATAAGCTGTTGGCCAAAAACTGAAGACACCATTTTTTGAGGGCGCACAGATTTTCGAAATCTTTGGAGGCCCATAAAAAAGAATTGGTCACCAAAATTGCCAAACCGAGTACAGGGTCTTACTACTACCCTTTGGTAGTACTATCGAACCTATACTGCCCGATCAGTGTGCTTTTCCAAAAGCCTTTATTTATTGCATAGTGTAATTTACATACACACAGAAAAATTTCACCATAAAATCTACGTAAGCAAGGTTTATTTAAACTTTTTCGGCAATGATTTTGCTTCATATGTGTTTCATGTTAATTCAACAGGAGTTACAGTAATCTTCAAAGAAAATGTTTCCTTTTGAAATAATTTTATTTCATGTTGATTTAACATTACTGTACTGTTAAATGAAAATGAAGAATCATGTTGCATCAAAGTTATTTCAAGTAAGAACAATGTAAGCTCGATGCTGAAATAGCACAAAGAACCATTTTGAATCAAAGTTATTTCAAGTTGAAACAACATGAATTTAATTTAATGTAGTCAGTCACTATATTTTATTAATTATTTAACTTTAACGTGTGTAAATGGGAACAGACATCAGAAAAGTATTTGTATGTAATACAAACGGTTTCTCCGGCCAATATTTGAGCTCGGAACTCATTCACGTGGTAGTCAACGCGCTTACCGCTGCAGCCACATTAACCTTAAATATTCTTTAGATACACACCAAATATATACCATCATGATTTAAACTTTAATTCGACGTGATTTAATATGATTTCAAATCAAAAATTTTACATGTTGATTTTACATTGGTAATTTTTTCTGTGTGTACGAGTGTAAAATTTAACTTACACGACAGATATCTGTACGCTAATAGTTATCTATGGGTGGAAATAATGGCGCAATGGACCTATTTTCGTCGGCTTACTGCAGTTACGTCATAAATAATAAGCCAAAAGAGTCTTATTTCTCAATTAGCCTTGCAGTTTGTGTTTGTTACAAAATAAAAGAAGAATCTGTTTAGAGTAAAAAGATTTTATTCTCGGAAAAAATTAATTCCTGGGAATAATTTTCCGTGAATGTTTGAAATTAGGTTGTATATATGTAGGTGTAACGGCGTTTTGAAATCTTGTGTACTGGGTTAACATGCCCATTCGAAAGCATTTGCTTTCATTTCGAATTACAGAGTAGACTCCCTGGTCTTATTTAAATAGGGGATTAAGCTCCTGCAGTTTTGCAACTTCTTGTGGTGAATCGGCATCGGAAACTTTTATTTTAACTCCCTGACTTCCCTCGGTATGGATCTCCTTTGTCAGTTAAAAAAAAGGGCATATATCTACCCTTAAACGTGTATAACCGGAGTAAACAATTTTCTAGGCATACAATTCTGTTATAAAATTCTGAATACAACAAAGCTTGAAATAATATCTAATTGTAATTAAATAATTCATTAAAACTTATACAATCCAATTTACATGTATCTGAAAAATAGCAGAATCCGCCTTTTTAAAAGATTAAAACGTATTTAGCTACAACATTAACAATAAACCTGATGAAAAACAATTTTTCCTTAAATTTCTTTTTAGAATTCTTGAATTACGCAAGGAAAAATCCCGCGATGCGGCCCGTTCGAGGCGAGGCAAAGAGAATTTTGAGTTTTATGAACTGGCAAAAATGTTACCACTACCCGCAGCTATAACCAGCCAATTGGATAAGGCTTCGATAATAAGACTGACTATAAGTTACTTAAAACTAAGAGACTTTTCCGGACACGGTGACCCGCCATGGACAAGAGAACAATCCACCAGCAGTAAATTGAAAAGTAAGTATTTACATAAATTATCTGAAAATTTTCAATTGTTTAGGGGAAGGACTTTATTTTATTTTTCTTTAATTTTTTTTTTTTTTTTTTTTTGTAGAAACCATATACAAAAATTTATCTGTATAATTAATCTATAAAGAGTAACGAAATTTAGTAAAAGGAAGTGAAACTTTTTGTGTGTGTGTGTGTGTGTATGTTTTTAATATTTACTTAAAAAAAAAGAATGTGTTTCGCATAATTAATTAATTATTGAAAAAGCAGAAATGTATTAAATAATGAAAAAATAAAATAGTATGGTAATAAAAAATTAATGTGTGATCACAGATATTTTCGAACTGGGAATTTTTGTCTAGAAACAAAACAAAAAATAATCTATTAAAACGATACTCAATAAAATGCTCAATATTTTCTATTCAAAAATAATTAAATTTAAATTGCTCTATGTATGTACATGTGTATGTATGTCATATGAGCACCCTGCAGTTCTGTAAAATTTTCTTCAATGAAGTAGTGATTTTACTAGAAATTAAAGTAAATTAAATGGCGAATGGCGTTAAAACAGCCATAATTTATTTAAAACAAAAAATTTACTTATTGAGTTATTTAATTGTTTGTGGAAATTTCACAAACTATTCTACACGATGACTTACATACACCACAAAAAATATTAAAAATAATATTTCTCTAATCATTACCTTAATTAAAAAAAAAAACAAAAATTAATTACAAATTAAATTTTCACAATTGATAAGCCTTTCAATTAAATAAGTTTTTAAGCAAAACTTCAATTGACTCAATCAATTACATTTTTAATTAAACTTTTAATCAATGAAATTTTAAAAGAAAATTTGAATTATTTCAATTAAAAAAAAAATTTTCATTAGTGCTTTTTATGGGAATTGTTACAATATAAGTTTAACATTATTTTACTTATTCAGTAAAATAATTTTTTATTAAAAATACATTGAAATTGATTATTGAGGGGTTTTGCTGGATACTGTGCGCATTTCACTGCTGCTAATGCAGACCATCAGCGAACCTTTACCCACAATCTTTTTAGAAGAACTAGAGTTATTCGGGTATGTTCTGTATTTCAGCTGAAATTAAAACGTGCGGAATTGCCATAGAATTTTTGTTGGAAATAGGAATTTATAACAACAATGCTATGGCATTTAAACAAATGAGAAGCACCCGCTCAAAAATATTTGTGTGTCAACACTCTATTCTTGAATACCTGTTGTTTTTATTTACATTTATTTTCTTTACATACTTCTTACAACTACAATTCGAGCTGAAAAAAAGTCAGCCAATGTAGCAATGGTAAAGTAAGAAAATAAAAAACATATTGATGATTAAGTTCTTCTTGCAACTTTGTTATTTGTTGAGCTTCTCATTTGTTTAAATGAAAGTTTAACATAATAACTCTAGTTTTTCTAAGAAATTTTTGGTTAAAGGTTCCCTGATGATCTGCATTAGCAACAGCGAAATGCGCATAGGATCCAGCTAAACCCTTCAATAATCAATTTCAATGTTTTTTTAATAAAAATAAATTAATAAAAATGAATAAGTAAAATAATAATTTGGGATTATTAGTGCGTTAACAAATGTTAAACTTACAATTTTCATTGATTGCCGATATTTTTTATTTTTTTTTTTTGTCAATTAAGAGTGTTAATTGTAGAACATTTTTTCTATGGCGTTGGCTGAAGTAGTTAGCAAGTTGACTGCATAATCGAAGGTCTAGGGTTCGATCCCGGTGTCTGACAGTCATTAAATAACAACACCAGCATTTTTCTCATGTGCATTAGTGTCACTTTGCATGAATTATTGTAGAAAAGTTCAAGTGATGAAGGCAATAGACACTGGTCACTGAACTACACCGGCTTCAGCGAATACTAATGCTAATGTAACATCAGAGTGCCCTATTTTGTCGGTATTCTGTAGCAGCATCATTGGCGAAAAAAAAATAACCAACAAAATGGCTACTTAACGCAGCTTCAAAAATTTAATGCGCCTCATTGACACCAGAGGCGCTGCAACACTGCATTATTAAAAAAACAGAGTTGTAAAAGTATGAGAAGCTTTCCTATATCTCTTCCTTCACCATCTGTCTTCTCTATCACTATCCCTTTTCTAAATAAAGGTAACACCTAGCAATAGTAGTAGGCATTCATTGCCTTAGTGTTATTTCTCCTAAAAAAAAAGAATTATTTCTCAATCAGGCTCAATTACATTAAAAGCACAAATGTTTTTATTAGTGAAATTTTTCCCTGGGAACAATTTCAACTAATAGCAAGTAATAGGGAAAACAAAAAATTCTAATTGCAACACAGAGAAAAGTATTCACCAATTAAAGTTTTTAATTAAGAATTTAATTGAATCAATTAAATTTTTAATTGTATTAATTACTTTGAGTGGAAAAACTTAATTGATATTATCAAATTGTTTATAGGTGAAAATTTATTTTTATTAGTATTACTTTTTTCTGTGAAAAGGGAGAAATTTCACGCAAAATTTTATCATGTTTGACCTGATTAATATGATTTGCTGAACAAAACAAGCAAATTTAAATGGGATTGGGTGGAAAATTTTTGAAGTTTGACTTAATTTGTCATGCCTTTGGGGAAAATTGCATTCATTTATAAAAAAAATTATTTTCAGTTAAAAAATAAATTTTTTGTTATAAACTATAATTAAAAAAATGTATTTGTTGTTAAGCCAAAATGTTAAAAATTTATTTGTTGTTGTAATGTAAAAAATTTACATATTTGTTGTTTGTTAAACTCGTCTATATGCATTTCGTGTTGCTGCTCAAGAAACATAACAGTACACTTCCATAAAAAAAAACAAATCAGCTGCTCATGCTAACAAGCACCGTCGAAAGGCAATATGTGTATGCATGTATGTACTTCAAAACTACAGGGCATTGAAAAAATATTTTAACAATTAAATTGGTAACCAACTGTACGAATATTTATTTCTTTTCACGGTTTATAATACTGACTACACATAACAAAAAAAAAAAAAATAGCAGCAAAAAAATATTTAACGTACTTCAATTCATTTCAATTCATTTGCATAAAAAAGTGTGTAAATATGTATATAAAATTGTTTCTTTTTAATTTTAACGATTATTTCTTTTTTTGTTGTGCTCATGCGCAACCATTTTGTTTCGTTGTTTATTGTATTGTACTCGTATGTACTTTTCAGTTGGTGTTGTTTTTTTTATCAATTTTATTTAATTTTTTTTTTACTTTGTGTATTAGTTTTTGTTTTTCGTTTTTTTTTTTTATTTGAATTTATAGAAGGTAACGGAAGGTTATATTATTATTTTTGTTTTTTATTATTTTATTTACATAAATTTGTTCATACAATATGGTTTTGGCATACATCATTTCGTTGATAATTCCAGGTATTTATTACCTTGATTTTTATTTATTAAAAAAAAACACAAACAAAAATATGTCTTGAGTTTTTTTTATGGTATTGATTATTTTTTAGGGAAAAGTTTTGTTAAAAATGGAAATCAATAATGAGTGATTATAAAAAATAAGCATTAATACTCATTTTTATTGATTTGAATCATGGCTAGTTCATATTTATATAGTGAATCATGCAAAAACAATTTTTTTATTATTGCATTTCTAAATTAATAGAATAAGGGAAATGAAATGAAATGAAATTTTAAGTATAAAGGTGTCTATTTAAAACAATAGTGAATGGTTTTCTTTTACTACATTGTGCAGAATAAGAAATTTCGGAAAATTTAATAATTGTGTATATTTTTTTTAAGCGCTGAATCTATAAATGATAGAGTATGAAATAAAATCCCCGGTAAAAGCGGCATGCTGGTACTATGTATTTCTATACCACAAGTTCCCGAAAGAAACTCTCTAATGGGTGTATTACATGTGCTAAAATTTTAAAATAATGTGTATGTCTTTCGTCAAAAATCGTGTACCAAAAATAAGAAACCACAGATAGATCTAAAATCGAGTCCTATACTTTTATATTTATTTTTCTATAATTTTCTACTCAAATTCTTAAAAATACTGTTAAGTGTGACTTTGATATGCACACGAAGTGTTCCCTATAACGCTTGTTTCTTTTTGGCGATTTTTTTGTTTGATGCTTTTTTGAGTTTTGAAGTTTTTTTAGTTTTGGCGTTTTTTTCGTTTTGGCGATTTTTCTTTTTGTTTTTTCTTTTTACAATACATATTTTTAGTTTTAGCGATTTTTTTAGTTTTGGCGTTTTTTTTCGTTTTGGCGTTTTTTCGGTTTTTGGCGCTTTTTATTTTTGTTTTTTCTTTTTACAATACATATTTTTAGTTTTAGCGATTTTTTTTCGTTTTGGCGTTTTTTTAGATTTTTTCCGATTTTATTAGTTTTTTTGGCAACCTTTTTTTTTGCATTTTAGCGATTTATTTTATTTTTGTTGATGTTTTTCATTTAAGCGCCTTTTAGGGTTCGTTCGTCCGTCAGTCTGTCTCAGGCTGTTTTCTCGAGAACCTGAAATTTTCACAGAATATGTACAACTTTGAGCGCTACAACAAATATGTGACATGACAGTTAAAAATTAAATTGTTTTCTAAATAAGGCAAGCAATGAAAAATGTGTAGATTCTGCGTATGTATGTACAGTGCGTTTTGGACTAAAGAAGTTGCAGGTCATTTGAAATCTGCACTTAGCTTAAGGTTTATTTTTAAAAATATACCGGTTTAAATAAAAGAAGTTGAATGTCATTAATAACGAGCTAAATTTAATTGAATCAATGAAATTTTTAATTGAAAACATTAATTGGTGAATACTTTTTTCTGTGTGTGTGATAACGACGACACAATGCTGCCACGTTGACAATCGCTCAGTGTATTAAACTCGCACCCTTCATTTTCATCAGATTTGTAGACAACGCCTTAATCACTTCAGCCAACCGCACTATAAACACAGCGTGCACTCAACACTTTTAAAGTTTTTTTTTCAATAAAAAATGTTTTCTATGAAAACTGTTTCGTTGTATGTAAGAAAAATTTTCATTGTAAGTGTTAAACATTTTCTTAAACTTTTAGGAACTTTGAAAAACATGGGTTAAGTGGTATATTTGTGGTATCAAACTTTATTTTATTTCATGTATTATAAAGTGTTTTTGCAAGAAATCGTAAAAATCTAATGAGATAAGCTTGTTGTTAAGCTTGGTGCTGTAAATTTTCAATACCAAAAACAAAAACATATTTTTCAATAATATTCTGCACAATTATTTTTCCTTCTGGAAATAAATGCAAAATTCGAGCAGAAATCGGCACCAGAGACTTTAAATACTGATTTCCTGATTTCTTTCTATCTTACAATTAAAAACGTTTAATAACAACGTAATAATTCCAAAAATTAAATTTTCGAGTTAATGATGCAGAACTAATCCCCATATTATTATTCAAATTGAGAGAAAAATAAATAAATAAATAAATAAATAAATTAAAAACTTTAAACTCGTTTTCTGGCAAACTACTTTTTTTGAGTTATGACGTTATTTGAGTAAATGAGCGATATTTAAGGCAGCGTTACCGTTTGTGCGACTAAAGTGGCAATTTTACACTTTTTTGAAGCCTTGCCACTTTTGTTGCCACTTTTTCAAAAATCCCCTTTTTTGCCACTTTTTTTTTATAAATAAATACTTTATAATTTAACAATAGTTTCGGTTTGAGGTCATCCGTGCGAAATGAAAATCCAAACATTCCAAAGTTAAATTATCTAAGTACTTAATATTTACATAAATACTATTTACATATGTATATGAATTTGCTTCTATGTATCTTCTAAAGAATTGTTGTTTAGTTTAGTTTATGATTATATTTTATTTTATTATTTTACCACTTTTATAAATGAACTGATTGTTTTCTGTTATGTTTTTGTTAATTTTTACTAAATTTCAATGTTTTGTTTAAAATAAATGCCTTTATGAAAACGTTGAGACTTTTTTTTCAAAATCCCCTTTTTTTGCCACTTTTTTATTTTAAATCCCCTTTTTGTGCCACTTTTTGAAATTTCTCAACGGTAACGCTGATTTAAGAGCCTGTCCCACGATGTCACCAGCAAACGTTCGATCGACAACTTGTATTGCAAACAATAATAACATTAGAAAATTTGTTGTTGTTTTCAATATAAGTATTCAATCGAACGATTTCTGGTGACATCGTGGGACAGGCCGTAAAACAAATATTTTTTCTGTTTAATAAGTTAATTGACCAAAGTTGTTTCTCGTTGTGATTTATTAACATGTAAATTTCGGCTACGGTTTGTCTGAATTCGACATCGTCTTGAAAAAATTACATCGGTCGGACACTAATTACTTACATATGAGTATTTGCAGTGTGACGAGATCCCAAACATTTTTGCAGCTAAATTGACTTCAAAAAAAGCTAAAAAAAGGCTAAAGAAAATAATTGAAGTGCTAAAAAATAAGGCTAGAATTTAATTCTTAAAAAGTTGTATATTGCATGTTGCCAAATTTTTATTTTCTAAACTTAGCTGCAAAAACGCTAAAATGGTCACGCTGCTTATTTGACTTTCCTGCGTATTTTTATTTCTTATACTTAAGTAATAAATTTTCTTTTAATTCAATTATATGATTTTACGATTATGGCCGAAAGCCAAATACTTGAACACCCCCCACCCCAGCCCTTCAAAAAAAAAAACAAAAAACTAGTGTGCATGTTAAACAAAAACCTTAAAAAAACGCCTTTCAATAGAAAAAATATATAAACATACATATAATAACAAAATAAAATAAAAAAATGCCAAACACTCATATGTTTAGAATTACATTCCTTACACCCACCGTCCGTCCGTCCGTCCTTAGCTTCGCAAACACTTTAACACTTGTTTAGATGACCGACCCTAAACCACCACCTGAAAAAGCCGGCATAAACTGAGTCCCTGGAGTAACACATATGCTGAATAAAATTATATAGTTTTTTTTTATTTTTTATTTTGCTATACAATTTACTTTAGTCTTTTATACCACTACAAACTTACATGCATGTACATACCCTGTCGGAGAATATGTGGTTGACTTTTCTTAGACTAACTAAAAGCTAACTGCAATGTCATTGGACATTGCCCCTGCTCCTGTGGCTGAGTGGCATCGATGCTAGCCTCTCAGTCGTGGGTTCGATTCTCGCTATAGACCCTGGGTGTTTTCTGCAGACAAGCCAATCGCTTCGCGGGTTGAATTTGTTAAAAAAAACATCTAGAACAGACCCAAAATTAATTCTTAAGTTGAGTACGTAATCGAATTTGGTGAGAGCCAACAAATTTACTCTCAACTACTTTGAAACTCATTTCAATTTTATATTAATATTTTGCCATTGTTATTTTAGATGGTACCCTAGCTGGGTAGTAGAGCGTTGACTATACATAGTTCGAAACCCAGGAAATTTTTTTTTTCATTTACTGACTACCAGCTGACTTAAATGAAATCAACTTTAAGTTAGTTGAAAAGTAAAGCAGAGTGAGACAATTAACTAACGCCTAGAACATTGCCATGTTAAAATAGTCAGTTGTTTCCATTGGAAAGTAATCCAAAAGTCAACCAGTACTAGTTGCAAAATAGTTAAAGTTGGTTTAAAGTTAACTGAGTTTCCAACAGGGTATGTCCATACATACATACATACATATTTTTTTAGAGCAATTCAATATTATTGTAATAATAATATTTTTACTTATTCTTTTGTGGCAATAATTTTCTTAAGTCGAAAGGTGTTGGTTTAAGTGTTAATACTTGTTACACACGGAGAGAAGGACCAAGAGGATGTGTTACGAGTATAAGGGTGTAGTATGTTGGTGTTATGTTACTATTTTGGCCACTTACTTATTGCAGCAGTGCTTTTGTTATAAATTATACATGGGAAATTTGTTGGTGTTTTTTTTTCTAACCATAACTCCTTCACAAATAGTCTTGGCAAGGTTTTGTATGGGAATTAAAAATGAATTTTAAGCCAATAGTCGTCATTCGTCATGATTGTCATTTCGGTTTCTTTTTTTTCAATTTATAATTTTGTATTATTTTGTGACAAACTGTCATTTTAATCGTCGAAGCGTGAACTTATTGTTAAGTTTTATTGAGAGTGTTAATACGAGTATCTATCTATTGGTGTTTGTTATACTATTGGTATATTGACACGCAACTGAAATAAAACTTTGAAACAATTCAAATAAAAATTTGAAGGTCAAATGTGTTAATTTAAATAGAAATAACAAACAAAATTTCAAATTTTTTTTATATTGCGTAATTTTTTATTCTGATGAAATTTCAGAAAAATATGTATTTTTTAAGTTGTTTTGCTCTAAAGGCAATAGTTACAAGGATAATAAAAATTATAGTGATAATTAAAAATTAACACTGTGACTGCAAATTAGACTGGGTTCACACACAGCAATTTTTGTTGATCAAGTTTGTCAGATCTGGCAACTTTTCCATCATTGGTCTATCAGTTTGGCTTGATAAAGCAAAGATTTTGAGTTAGTGAGACACATTTATTTGCTGAATGATATGTATGGTTGGCTCTGTCCACGCGCATTAAACCTGGGACAGTTAGCAAAAAGCGGTTAAGTTGTATTAAGCTAAGATTGAGATCCTCCTGGGTGAAATTTGATTTCATTTGGGAAAAGTTTTCAAAAAGTCATAGAAAAATCTTTTTTGTGTGCACATATAATATCTATATATATAAATGATATATAATTTACAAGGCGTTACTATTGCTATTTGCCAACTGAAATCAACAGCTGTTCCGTAATATCCAGGGAAACCGCAAATATGCAACTGCATGTTTTTTCTTGTGTGACGTACAGAGAAAAAAGTTTTCACCAATTAAAGTTTTCAATTAAGAATTTAATTGAATCAATTAAATTAAATTTTTAGTTAGATTTATTAATTTGATTGGAAAAACTTAATTAATACTATCAAATTGTTTATAGGTTAAAATTTAATTAATATTTTAATTGATATTACAAATATTTTAATTGATATTACAAAATTATTCATATTACTTTTTTGTGTGTATTAATGCGGGGACAAGATATTTATTCGTTTCAGAACGTTTTATAAATTTTGGCATCGATTTGTTCGTGCATATTTTACCCTTTAAAGCATGTTTTTGCATATATCAGTATTACACGCATATTCTTAGCATATTTTGTAATTTTTAGAGCATAATTCACGCTTTTAGGACATATTTTGATATTTCATAGAATATTTTATGTGTTGGCCAAAAATTTTTATTTTTATTTTTCGCCATTTCCAATGTTCCATGTAGTGTATACATTTTTCTTATATTTATGTTACGCAGTTATTATGGACGTTAGTATCAATTCGGTTTTGCTATTTGCGACGGACTCTGCACCCAATAGACGTTCAAGGAACATTGTCAATGTATAAAAGTTTACTTAGATGTGACAGACCACGATTTTTATTTGACAATCTAGGTCAATATTTTGTTGTTTATTGCAATAAAAATTATAAATAAAAATCTTCTCTTATATATCCAAAATACAGTTCCAAGGTCTTAATTCTGATATAATGATCTCTTTTGAAATTCATGTTAAATTTTTACGAGATTATCCAAAAAAATTAGTTTGTATTATTTGCTTTGGTCAAAATTTTTATGGAAATTTTGTTTTCACGAGCACTTCAAATCCAAATTATTGTTTTTAAATCGGCAGTTATTCTTTGTTAATTTTTTTGTTGTTTCTTTTTTTTTATTTTTTGTTTTTTTTTTGTTTTTTTTTATAAGAAAATGTTGAATTTTTGAGATATAAATATACACACGAAAAAGTGATATGAGTAATTTTGTAATATCAATTAAAATATTTGTAATATCAATTAAAAAATTAATTAAATGTTCACCTATAAACAATTTGATAATATCAATTAAGTTTTTCCACTCAAATTAATTAATACAAGTAAAAATTTAATTGAATCAATTAAATTTTTAATTGAAAATATTAATTGGTGAATAATCTTTTCTGTGTATTTTCATTTACAATTAAACCAATTTATTTTATTTATAAGAGCATATTTTTTGAGTTTTTAGTGCATATTGTATGCGCATAAAACACTTTTTTTAGAGCATATTTCTGGTTTTCCTGGTAATAACATTTTGGCAATTGGCAACGCAACTACAGTTTGGTTGCCATCCATAATCGACGCTTTAAGTAATTTTTTTCCTTATTGTGTTGCATTTTTCCTAGAATTTGAAGTGTTTTTTAAACATTTTCATTTGCGTATTAGTTAGTATAAGTAAGCACTTTATTAATATATTTTTTTTTCAATTTTTATTTCGTTATTTTTTAGGTGCAGCCATCAGACGCAGTCCCGCCGTTGATTTATTTGAACAACATCAGGGTACCCACATATTGCAGGTTTGTTATTGTTGTCTACTTATTTTATGCTCTCAACAACATTTAATATGCAAATAAATATTCATTTTATATTTTCTCAGTATTTAAAATGTTATCAACATGTTTATGTTTCTTTTGTATTTCTTAAAAAGTCTTTGGATGGCTTTGCACTGGCGGTTGCAGCTGATGGTCGTTTCCTGTATATATCGGAAACAGTATCCATATATTTGGGCTTGTCACAGGTGGAGATGACGGGCAGTAGTATATTTGATTATATACATCAAAGTGATCATGCTGAAATTGCCGAACAATTGGGTTTAAGTTTAACGGCGGGCGGTATGGCCGGCTCAGGCTCGCAAACAGGACCAGCTGGTCTGGCCTCGCCACACTCGGGCGGTTCAGATGATGGTGTAGGCAATCATGGTACCAATAATCCAGATGGTGAGTTGTCATGATACTTGTTTTCTTTTCACATGCTCAATGCGGATTTTTAAATTTTATAGTTTGTGGTCAAATGACTGTTACATCGAACAGTGGTTATAAAGGTTATGAACGTTCCTTTTGTATACGCATGAAATCGACTCTAACCAAACGAGGCTGTCATTTTAAATCTTCCGGTTATCGAGTAAGTATTCTTTAGTTTTTGGCTTAACAACAACAATTTTTCTTAGTTATCAATATGTGTTGTAACAAAAAATGAAAGTACTCGTAGTTTTTCTGTTTTAGCATATTAGTGTGTAGTTTTTTAAGCAGTTTGTTTTTATTATTTATTATTTTACATATTTTCATTTCCTCCCTCATTCATTTTATTGCACGAAAACCAAAAAAAAAAAAAAAAAAGAAAAAAGAAAGCCAATTTATATTTATACTAAGTTATGCATCCTCTCCCTTTTCCCCTTCATTGTCAACAGGCTAATAATGATCAAACGGCTAATGGTGGTAAAAATGGTAAAACAGTGGGCACCAATTATTCGGTACGTATCAATCAAAATCAGTACGAAGACAACAAAACGAAATCGTTTAAATTTTTTTAATTTTTTTTTTCTTAACAAAATTTACAATTTTCTATAAGAACAAAAAATTTAACTTTGTAAAATTTGCAAGATATGTAAATTACTAACAAAATTTTTTCATTTGATTACAAATTAAAAAGAAATATTCGTTAAAAAATATTTACTAACCTCTGAAAATCAATTAGTGAAAATTTGAAACGAAATTTAAAATTACAATAGAAACCAACCAACTGATTTTATTGATCAGTATCGAATTTTAAGTGTTTAAAATATAAAATTTTTTTATCATGATTATCATGCACAAAGTCAATAAAAAATCATGCATTTTATTATTAAAATACTAGCCTTCAAATAGTTATACACAAGTGAATACATATCGAGTCATATATTCGATTAAATCGTAAGCGACAAAAATTAAATATTTCAGGAGAAGGTTTTTCTTTAATATTCAAATGTGTTTTTGTACGTAAATTGTCGCTTACCATAATATTTTACAGCCCGTATCTTAAAAGTTATCAACAATTTTGGCATTTTGATAATTCTAAACTATGGGTAGGCCCATAAAATTTTAATTTCAATAAAAAAAGTCTATTTCCGATAACATGTCGCTTACGATAAAATCGAAAAAAGGCTCGATAAACATACATATTTAAAATTTGTTAATAAGAAATGATCATTATGGGCCCGTTTTTGTGTGTGAGATTAAGCTTAGGGCCAATTTTTGACTTATTGTTAAACTGTATTTATTTTTAAATTCTATTTAAATACGAGAATGTTTTTTTTTCAGTGCATATTTAAATAATACTTAAATGCCCAACCTTGTGTATTTAAATTCTATTTAAGTTTCACGGGCATACCGCCCCGAATTTTTATCCCGCTTGTTAGAGTTTTGAAATTTTCCATCTCTTATAAGATTTTTATTATTAAAATGTAACTGACAAAAATTCATCCCAAATATGTTTTTAAGTGTAGTTATTACTTAACTAGGCAAACCCATATGTGCTTCGCCTTTTGAGATTAAAAGAAAGCCTTTTGAGATTAAAAGAAAGTTTTTGTAGCTACGCTATTTATTGCGCGATACAGGAGTTAGGACGAGATTTTCGTAACAAAAATAATCGACACTATTACAGTCATAAATTTATTTTTGTTTTGATTTCTTTGTACTTAAAACCAGAGCACGAAAATAAGCGAAACAAATTGTTTGATTTTGTTTTGTTTCGTTCTTGGAAGTGAGTGAAACAAAGAGAAAACAAAAATAATGAGAACCATTGCTCAATTTGCTTTTGTTTTGTTTTTGCACATGAGCACATAGCAAAGAACACAGCGGATCGGCTGTAAGCCGGCTATTAGCCGCCGCCAGCCACAAAGAATACATTAATTTAATCGTACGCCGCTAGAAAAGAAAATAATGGGAAATAAATGGAAACGTTTTGAAATATTTGCGGCGAGTTTGACATCATCATATAAAATAATTTTATTGCATTGTTATTTAACACATGAAGTTTGTGAAACAATTTTAAATGTTTAGTTGAACTATAGTGAATTTTAATCAGAAATAATTTCTTAGTCGGGCTTAAGTTCAGTAATTTCAATTCTTATTGAATGAAATATTTTTTATTAATTATGTGAGTTTCTAAAGAAGAGAAGAAAAATTAAATTAGACTATAAGCTGGGGGAAATACCGATATTTTTCTGTGCAGCAACGCACTTCATCAGCACCCAAGTCTATCTACAATCTCTACCCCAGTAGATAGACTTGGGTGCTGATGAAGGGAAAAAATGTCGTTACGTAATATGTGGATGGCCCCTTGGCAGATAAACAAATGCCGTTGCATGCTTTTGATAAAGTTATTCCCTTTTGCAGTTTTAGAGCCATTTTCACCCAACTTATTTAAATATCAATTCATATTTAAAAGTCATTGTTCCATACAAAAATTAATGAAAATCGACATTTAAAGGGTTTCCAAATAATCGCAGATTTTCATAATCGCGCTTACGATTAAAAAATATGCGATATTAATCGCGATTAAGCAAGAAAATATACGTATCATAAATTTTGTTAAAACAGTTTAAATCTTGTTTGTCTTATTTTCTATTTTTATTGAATTTCGTATTTTTATCGATTCTGTTATAAAGGGTCCGCCAGATAACTTCTTTTTTTTTTTGAAAACAGGGCGCAAAACATCGAGTGTAGCTTCGGCTGTGTGGCACGTAGCGCCGTCCTGTTGAAACCAAATGTTGCCAATATCCTCCTCTTCAATTTTTGTGAACAAAAATTCGTTTAACATGGCCCGATAACGATCGCCATTGACTGTAACGGCCACTCCTTGCTCATTTTCGAAAAAAATGGCCCAATTATGCCTCTGGACCAAAATCCGCACCAAACAGTGACTCGTTTTGGGTGCGTCGGCTTTTCAATGTATGCGTGCGGGTTTTCTTGCCCCAAATGCGACAATTATGCTTGTTTACGTCAATCCTGATGCAGTTTTTGAGATAGTACGACGTTGAAACAAATGAGCTTTATGTACTTCAACCCACCTACATACTTAAAATATGGAAACGCTTTAGAAGTGACCGAAAAAATAGGCAAATCAACGTTATTTTCATTTCATTGAATAGATTTTGTTAGGCTACCAAATGAGTGAAAAATTAAGATCAAGTTGGCCACAAAACCCTTAAACCCTTAAATAGACAGAATCTAATTGTATTAGATAGTTTTATAAGTTCTACGAAAGATCTTGCATGCAGGTTGCAAACGGTGAAACTTTGTCTTAATTGGCAATTTAATTTAACAATATGTATATATTTAATACATTTTATATTTAAACTTTAAATTTAACATTTTTATGAGTTAAACTTGCCTTGTATGAAAATTGAAACAATTTAAATGAATCTTAGATTAGAAAACAGTTCATTAGCGAAGACGTTTGACACAAATTCTGTGCTTGAAAAATTATAAAAGTTTTAATCGTAATCGAGCGATTAATAGCTTGGATTACGATTACGATTAAAAGGTACGATTAAGAGCGATTTCGATTACGATTATAATCGCAGTGCGAACCGTACTGAACAGTTAAGTTATTTATTTGATTTGCGTTTTAATTCAGTAAAAATATTTTGAATCAAACAATTTATTAATTGAAAAAATCAGAGTTTTTTTTCTTTGTAGGACCCAAATTAAAAAAAATTGTATTTGATTCAGATAATTTTGTGTTTTTCCGTGAATCTGTGATTTATTGTTCTATAGGCCACTCTTTCTTTATCTTAATTTTTAAAATTTTTAAAAGGTTTGACGTTTTGCAGTGTGATGTTATTCTATTTATTTCCTTGATATCATTTTATTACTAATAAAATAAAAAAAAATTATGCAATATTACATGAGCATACTTGCGCACAATTTTAGCCAATTTATGTATATTAACACAAATCTTTGCCTTAAAAATATTTACCACATTAAATAATTTAAGAAAGTTTTCCTGAATTATTACTTCTTTAATTATTTGCTTAATTACAAATTCTTTTGTGTGTGTTTTTTTTAATATAATTATAGGTAGTTTTATTGTTATGTAAATTACGGCCACAGTATACGTTTTCGCATACACGAAAATCTCAACCCCCTCTCTTAGGCATGGTTGCATTGGCTATCGCTTTGCCACCACCCTCAGTGCATGAAATTCGTTTGGAATGTGACATGTTTGTAACGCGAATAAATTTTGATTTTCGTATTGCCCATTGTGAGCCAAGGTACGTTGAAAAAGAAAATAGAAAGAAATTAAAAATCAAGCTTATTACATTTCTTTCGCTTAAAGAGTGTCCGACTTATTGGATTATACGCCCGAAGATTTGGTGGGTAAAAGTATGTATTCGCTGTGCCATGCCGAAGATGCCAATCGTATGAGAAAACATCATATGGATTGTAAGTTAAAAAAATTCAAATTAAAAATAAATGTTTTTCTTTTCATTCGGCACATTCATCACTTTTCTTTTTCTTTCCTTCTCGTTGCAGTAATCGAAAAGGGCCAAGTTTTAACGGGCTACTATCGCCTAATGAATAAGAATGGTGGCTACACTTGGATGCAGAGTTGTGCCACTGTGGTGTGCAATTCGAAAAATGCCGACGAACAAAATATTATTTGCGTTAACTATGTGATCAGTAATCGTGAAAATGAAAATCTCATTCTGGACTGTTGCCAACTGGAACCAAGTATAGATAGTATTAAGCATGAAGATATATCGAGTATTGATAAAAGTTCGGGATCCCCGGGCGGTGATGCTTCGGCAGCTGGTGACATTAGTCATAATGGTCTGGCGGGTAATGAAATGAAATTAACAGCTCCGAAAACAGAACCGGATAGTCATCAGCAAAAGTCTAGAGGTCGGGGAGCAGCGAATGCCTCTAACAATAGCATAGCTTTAGTTAAGGATACAAATAATACAACGGGCTTAAATGTCGTTGAGGATGGTTTGATTAATACACTACCCACCACAGTGGCAACAGTTCCCACCACGCCAGCTCCTACTACAACA
Source organism: Nowickia ferox (assembly GCA_936439885.1). Lineage (NCBI taxonomy): Eukaryota > Metazoa > Arthropoda > Insecta > Diptera > Tachinidae > Nowickia > Nowickia ferox. The sequence goes on along the minus strand of OW387024.1, from coordinate 111,341,397 downwards.
AAACGAAAACGTAAGAGCAAAATCACGCCTGTTCAGCAGCCGGTAGAGAGTGAAGCTGTCATTGATAACAGTGTAACCTTGAGTGAGCCAAATGCCAAAGTTCCTGCTGTAGATCGTGAAACACCGCGTTCGCGTTTGCCTTCTATAATTGAAGAACAACAGCAACAACAGCAGCAGCAGCAGCAGCAACAACAACAACAACAAACACCAACTCCGATACAAAATTCTGAAACATCAGTGAAAGACCTGGAGCAAGCCATGTCTAAGCATCTGCCCTCACCGAATAGTGCTAGCAATGCAGGTCCCAACACTACCGACTTCAGTGCCGATTCATTGCTCAAACAGCAGCAGCAACAACAGCAACAACAACACCAACAGCAACAGCAACAAAATGAAAAGAGTAGTACTATACAGTGGATCGGAGCACCCCATTATCAGCAACCTGCTCCACCTATGCCTGCAACAGCCCTGCTCAGGCAGCTCTATGCCAACCGTGAAAGTGTTATACGGGCTACAGCCAGGCAAACACCCACCGGCGTATTTTATGGTGATCAACAAACCGGCCCTCTGCCCACACCACCCGGCAGTGAATCTTCTTATGATAATCAATATCTTCAGCTGCATTCCCATCCCCAAAAGACCTCTTCAGATGCCTTCACAAATCTCGTTTCCACCTACGGCACTTATCACCACAGCTCCATTGATTATCACAATGCCATGACACCACCCAGCTCAGTGTCGCCTCGTGATTCGAACAACTCCCTAAACACCGGCAAATCAACAACAACTCTCACCTCTCTTAACGGCGGTTACGACTATGCAGATCCCTTAAAGACGCAATACACCAGCACCGCCAGCACCGGAGCAGATGTATCCTCTGCTCTTCCCCTTAAACCTCAACCATACTCAGCAGCTGCTGCCATGCATCACTCAAGTACGACAGATGCCAGCAGTGGTTTGACTTACAGCAACTTAGACCAACCTCAATACTTTGCTCCCCATTCCAGTTTTCATTTGTATCACAAGGGTGCACCAACGAGTGGTTGGTATTCGACACCGTCATAGGTCGACCTTAACCAAAACTATGAGATTTATACAAATCCTGCAACACTTATAGACACAAATCAAAATCATGCTGCCTCAAGCTCTTCGCCCTCGAAGGATAGTTGGGATATTGTGGGTGCTTTGGGTAAAGTGGCACGAATGTTTTTCAATGTAAGAAAGGGCAATTGAAATTACGTTTTAAAAGAATTTAGCTCAAAACTAACTAAGCTTAAAATATGTTGATTCAAACTAAGAGATCTCAAATGTTGATACATATATGTGACCTAGAATGAATGAAAGAAAAACCATCGCCATAACCATGGATATATTGGATGCTCCTATTAGTGCTGCCATAACCATAAACAGCTGTTCGTGTTCTCATTCGTTTATTGATTTCAAAAGTGCAACACCAATTATGTCTAACCAGCAAACAGCTGTTTATGGTTATGGCGAAAACCCGAAATTTCATTTATTTCCATGCTGATGGTTATGGTTACTTTTATGGCTAGGGCGTCATGGCGAGTCGCCTGTAATCAAATACAGTGTTGCCCATAAGTATGGTTCGAACAGCTGTTTTGTATTGTAACGGCTATGGCATATTTAATAGAACCTTTATCTTCCAAACTATAATTACGTTAAAGATTTAAAAATTTTTGTCTGGAAAATACATGAAATTCGCCACATTAGTTACGATTTAACCACATTTAATTTTTTTTTTTTTTGCAAACTGTTATTTTAATAAAATTCCCATTAGATTTTGCTGCATTTCAAAGTTTTGCAAATAAAATTAATCTAGTTATACGGTTATTTATTTTTCTTTTCTCACAGCTTCCAAGGATTAGAAACTAATGAGTTGAGGCAAAACTCTTTTTTTTTATGGCAAAGACCCAACCAACGATTAGTTTGATATTAATGTTTAAAGCAGTTTCTTAATAGACACCACAAATCATTAGAAGAATTAAAAGTCAAAAAAAGAAAGAAACAAAAGCAGCCAATTGTGGTGGTTGTTTTAACGTTTGCAGCGAAAAATTGTGTAAAACAAATTCCAATAACACATAATTAAATGACTTTTATAGCAAATTAACTTTTCTTATGGTGTTCGCTGCGAACTAAGAAGGAACGTTGTCTTATGAGAACAGGAATAAGTTTAATGTTTGTCATAATTTATATTACACAAAATACATACATATATATGTACATAATTTTTATAATAGGAATACTGAGGGGCATTCAAAACAAAAACAAATTTTAATATTTTGTTGTTGTTTCAAATGTAAGTGTGCGACAAGTCGAACGTTGTCGACATGGTGGGACAGGCCCCTAAACACAATTTACTAAACATAATTATGTTGTTAACTTACGACATACACTGTAAATAAAACGAGAAAGAAAGTGGCAAAATTTTCTCAATTACATACATACGAGATCGGTCGTAAAATTACGCAAACTGACAAAGAAAACAATTTATATAAAAGAATCGTTTACAGAGTTGTACTTAAACCAAGAGTACTCTAGTTTGTAGAGCAGAGGCTTTTTAGCAAAACAATCGAACAGATATGGGGTTGGGACACCACCAACTCCCCCTTGACTTCCTGTCTATGCTGTTGTATAAGTGTGCAGATCGAACCCAGAATAACTGTTATTATTTTTTTACTTTTAAAACAATACTTAGACGACTTTTGCATACGTAAAGTTTTGAGTTTGAAGCAGAGAAGGGAGGAGAGAATGGAAGATCTCTTATCCCTTTTCTCCTACAAACTCAAGACTTTGCGAAGTAAACTTTGTGTGCGGAAAAGCCGTCTTACAGGCAAAGTTAAGCTGCAAATCAGGTTTAAATACATTAAATAAGTTGTCATCTTTTTATTACTTGATATTACATCTATAGCTCTCTCCCTAACCCCTTTCCCAACCGTCTCTCTCTCTCTCTCTCTCACTCTCACTCTCTTGCTCTTTTGTGTGCTGCCTTATGTTATGCTATTGGAAGCCTGTACAGCCTGTATGCAAAAAATATCCGTATTTGTGTAACCGCATCTGAATTGAATTTCGATAATTTTTCGGTTTTCGAAGACTTATAGAAGAATTTTATGAAAATTATTTTTGTAGAAAACTTTAACCCATCAGGCATATGATGGGTATGTCTAAGAGTATTTTGTATCCCTTATGAAAGCGACAAAAAAAACTCCTTTAGTGAATGTTTAAAATGTTTTAAATAAATTTCCCTTGTAATATTTAATATAGGGATTCTAGGAATCTAAAGGGTTGCCCAACCAAAACGCACGATGTTAATTTTACATAAAACAAAAAGTTTTAAGAGAATTAGCTTATAATTATAATTTTTAGATTATGATAGAAGGATGTATGACAATCATGTGTGAAACAAAATATCGGCCAAATGCTTGCCACGGCTTCGGTGGCACACCTTTATTCAATGTCGTTAATGTGCTTAATTAAATTCCCCAAAGCAAGACGTCCAACGGTGTCAATTCACATGATCGTGATGGCCACTGAACATCGCCACGACGTGGGATAACACGGCCATTGAATTTCTCGCGCCAGAGTTATTGTTTCGTTGGCTGTGTGGCAAGTGGCACCATACTATTGGGAGTCACATATCGTCGGCCATTGAATTTCTCGCGCAAGAGCCATTGTTTCGTTGACTGTGAGGCACCATCCTATTGGAATCACATATCGTCCAGGTCCGTATACCCAATTTCTGTCGACAAGAACTCCGTTATCATCTCACGATAGCGAACGCCATTCACGGCAACTGCTTGACCGACCTCATTTTCGAAGAAGTACGCCGCCAGTCTATGAACTGCACTAAACAGTCACTCTTTGTGAATGCATCGGCTTTTCAGCAAATGAGAATCATTCCTGGATTCTCATTCGCTAAAATGCGGCAATTCTACTTGTTAAGGAATCCACTGAGCTGAAAGTGGGCCTCGTCGCTCAAGATGATTTTCTTTGTAAAGTCACCATTCACTTCTGTCTGTTCAACCAATTTCAACCATTCAGCGTATTGACGACGCTTAAAATGGTCAGTAGGCTTCAGCTCTTGAGTCAATTGAAGCGTGTAAGCGTGTAAATTCAAATCTTTATACAAAATTTGCATCAGTGATGTTCGTGAGATACTCAATTGTTTGCTACGACGAACAGGCACAACAGTAATGTTTTCCTTAGAACGAGCTGAGCGAGCATGCACAGGTGTTTCCAAATTTCCTAAAGATCCGGTTTACTGCAATTTGCACACAATTCTTCCGATTGTGTAAGCATTTGGTCCATTATATCACAAAGTGCACGAATGTAGGAATTTTACAATTTTTGCAATTTTGTTTTTCCGCAACAGTGCAACTTTTGACGTGAATACCTCTAGTATTTTTAACAGTGTTGAGAAAAACTCAACAGAAGTAGAAAAAAATATTTTTTAATCATGTTCTTTTTTTAGAAAAATTTGAGGATTAAAACTTAGTGTTAAAATTACTTTAAAATTTTTTACTTTTATTCCTTTACATTTAAAGGGTGTAATCAAATTTAAAAAAAATGTTTTCTTACACACTGCAATAAAAAATATTTGAATATTTCTGGAACATTTGTCGTGTAAAACTATCGAGAATTACACTAAAAAATGAATCGAAAAAAAGTTCACCTGCCGCTCAGTTTTGTTCCAAACAAACATTCCATTTCGTAGTGAGAAAATATGGAACTAATAAAAAAAAGTTATTTTTTATTGCAGAATTGAACATGGTGCCTCCATTCTAACAGACTAGCACACATCCACTAGGCTTCGAGGAAAATTTTTTTCTGTTCAATTATTGCACATACGTAAGTATGTGTTTTTATTTTATTTTTTAACTTACAGTGCTGTCATGGCTCGAACTTGATACCTTTAGATTAACAGACTAGGACACATCCACTCGAAAAACTAACGAGAGAAGTTCGAAGTTCGAAGCTTTAGCGAACATTCGAATTTTTTAAAATTTTTGAACAAATATCGAACAATTTTCTTTCGAAATTTCTTCGTTTATATCAAATCTTAGGTCAAGTGGAAAATATTTGAAAAAAATGTGATTGTAAGATCTAGCATTCCTTTTATTTTTCTTCTGTGGAAGATTTAAGCAGATTTTTTTTTTTATTACCGATTTAGCAATATCCCATTATCCTTTTCTGGCAACACTAATGTCGGTTCAACATGTTCAGAACGCTTTACATAAATTTTTGGGAACGGCCTCGTAGAAACCAAAATAAAAATATGTATAAACATTTTATGAAACAATTTGTGCTGTAAATGTATGTATGAACAAATTGACATCAACATTTAGAAAGTGTAAATAAAGTTAATTAAAGTCTAATGAATTGAAGGTATAGACCAGCTAGATTGAGCAAATATTTGACAGAATTAAATTTACCGCTAGTTTTTGTGAAGAATATATATAGAAGATGCAATGATGGGAAATAATGTTATAAGCACACAATCTTGTGCAGATGGTCTTGTACATTGATACTCACCACTTAACAGTTCTTAGTGGTGAGTATCAATGCTACGATTCAAGGCCGTTTGCACAAGACTGTGAATTGGACTATTTATTGCCTTTTATTCGATTATTTATTCATGTATATTTATATATATATATATATATTGTCAAATATTTGTCCTGTCTGTTCAAAAAAAAATAATATTATGAAATTATTTTTTTTCTTTTTTTTTTGTAAAATTTAAATTAAAATCAATTAAAGAAAAAACCACATGTTATAACATTAAATGTTGTTAAATATTTTTTAAGCTTGTAAATTAATAATAAAATTTAATACTATTTCCCTAATTTAAAAAAAAAACTAACAACTACTAAAACTTGATCCTAAAAAATCAATACTCAAAAAAATTTTAAAAACAATTTAAAAAAAAATTTATAATATTAAGCAGCATTATTATTTCACATATACTCGAAGTAATTTAATTCTTTTTTTTTTTTTTTGCATAAAAGTTTAAACAGCTACAATTAAAAAAAAAGAAAAGAAACTATGTATGTATATGAGTAATTATTAGGAGAAGAAATATTAAAAAATAAAAACCTTAAGACTTAGATAGTGTGCCAATAATTTAATATTGAAATTTAATATTTTATTAATCAATGTTTTATATTTTATTTAAATATATTTTTATGTTTTATTAAACAACATATCAAATGCTTCCTGTTTTTCTTTTTTTGTTTTCTAGAATAAAACTTTCAATGAGCAAGAGAGAAAGAAATTTGTATAAATTATTCAACATTAAAATTAATTGTTTTTTATGCATCGATAATAAATTCTTTTTTGTAGGTTTTTGTCTTCTAAATAAGTTTAACTTTTAATTGTTTATTTTGTTAATAGTTTAATTAATAATTTGATACTTTTTTTATCAATAGTTAAAGTTGTATGTAAAAGCAAAAAAAAAAAATATATTAAAAATATAAAATATTTATTTTTAAGTAAAACCATTTTGCTAAAATATTTAAATGTTCGCTATTCAAAATAAAAAAAAAGGAAAAACAAAACATAAAACTATTTGAATAATAGCACTCTACAACAAAATTAATATCCAAAAATACACAAAATATAAAGAGAAAGAAACAAATTATAATAAACAAATAAATAAATAAATAATAAAAATGAAAAAAATATAAAATTATTACATGCGTTTGTTTTGTATAGTTTTTATTTAGTCATTGTCGTGGGGAATTTGTGTCGTGGGGAATTTGTGTCGTGGGGAATTTGTGTAGAATGAATTAAATTGATTTGTACAAAAGAGCAGCAGTGAGTACTAGACTTGTATCGAACTCATTCAGTAGCTCATATTTGACACAAACCAATGATCAAACCCATGCAATTTAAATGGATTTGATAATTGGTTTGTGTCCAAAATGAGCTACTGAATGGGTTCGATACAAGTCTAATGGGTTTGGTCATTGGTTTGTGTCAAAAACGAGCTACTGAAAGAGTTCGATACAAGTCTAATGGGTTTGGTCATTGGTTTGTGTCCAAAATGAGCTACTGAATGGGTTCGATACAAGTCTAATGGGTTTGGTCATTGGTTTGTGTCAAAAACGAGCTACTGAAAGAGTTCGATACAAGTCTAATGGGTTTGGTCATTGGTTTGTGTCCAAAATGAGCTACTGAATGGGTTCGATACAAGTCTAATGGGTTTGGTCATTGGTTTGTGTCAAAAACGAGCTACTGAAAGAGTTCGATACAAGTCTAGTGAGTACTGAAAAAGTGATTAGAATTGTATAATGATTCATAATTTCTGTTATTGCAATATTATCGAACCTCATATACACTCTTAAGTTTGAGTATGATGTCGTCGATGTCGGATTCATATTTATTGCAACCTAAATCAACGTTATTGTGAGTAGACTTGTATCGAACTCATTCAGTAGCTCGTTTTTGACACAAACCAATAATCAAACCCATGTAATTTAAATGGGTTTGATCAAAGGTTTGTGGCAAAAATTAACGAATGAACGAGCTGGACCAGCTCTATTGTATAAAAGAGGAGCAGTGAGTACTAGACTTATATCGAACTCATTCAGTAGCTCATTTTTGACACAAACCATGTAATTTAAATGGGTTTGATCACAGGTTTGTGTCCAAAATGAGCTACTGAAAGAGTTCGATACAAGTCTAAGTCATATGCATTTTTGCTTCGAAATATTAAATAAATCTTTAAAAAACTTCAATAAATATCCTTAATATCCGTTTGGGTATAAGCTATGACCAGAGATGGATAGGCATTCAAACCCCTGAAAAGTATATTTACACGTGTAAATGAGACCAAATCGAAGGAAGGCATAGTTGCGGGTCCCAAGATATGAGAAATCTGTAAAGAATTACTCAAATCTAAGTTGGTCAATAAAGAGAGAGGAGCATTTGTAGGTTTCGAAAATGTATGTCACAATTTTATTGGAAGAACTGGTACAAGAACTTCTTCTTTCATATCAACAACTCAGATGCAACGTGTTATTCAAAATACACTTCCTGCATTCGCATTTACATTTTTTTCGTGGTTTCATATCTGGTTAGTCTTGTGAAAGGTTCTAACGAGATATTGCGCAAATGGAAAAAGAGTTATAGCGGCAACTGGTCCCCAGAAATATGAACTGATTTCTGCTGGGAAACCAATCGTGAAACAGCAGATAAAACTTATAAAAGAAAGCGATCTTACAATCAGTAGTTGATTTTTTATGTTATACTAGTGTTTAATTTCATTTAAGATCTTAATTTATATCATAGAAGCATTTTATATTCCAATATCAGTATTTTATTTAAATGCAAATTAGCTCAAAAACCAGACGTGGTGGAAACAATCTGAGAACATATTTGGATTCAACACACGAAAAGTCCATTAAAATCACATAAAACGAAGTTCTTGCTCCCGACTCTTTTTTTTATTTTTTTTGCAGAACAGTGTAATTTGCTTAAAGAAAAAGAAATTACAAGAAAATTTTCCTGTGAAATTTGTTTTATTTAGTTTAAAGAAGATTTGAGAATAAAATGTAAGTATTTTGAATATTTATATTGTTTAAACTACTTCTTAAATATTTTATGGTTTATTATATGAATCTCGTGTTTAAGCCACAATATATGGAATGGCATACATACAAACATATTTATTACATGTGTGCAATATGATGCTATGAATTTTTTTTTTTTATTCTTGTCTGATGTCCAGCTGAAACTAATATTGTTTGTTTCTCTGTGCAGCATGTGCAATAAATTTATTTTTTATTATAATATAATCCTTCATAACGTATTTATATTAATGATGCTTGTAACTGACGCTTTAGAACTTGTGACTTTAGGACAGAGTAAGTAAAAGTAAGCGCATAATAAATGACCGCTCTGACTGATGGATACGTATGTACATACATAAATATGTTCATACCAAACATGTATGTATGTAGATATGTGTTTGTAAAATTATTTTAGATGACATCAAATGTGACATTTGATTTGGTAAAATATTTCCATAAAATAGACATAAAATTGTAATTTGCAACATTTGTTTCGGCCAATCTTTATAAGTTCTACATATTTTTGCAAAGGTTTTAAAATACTACATATTAATATGTATAAAAATATGTACATATATAAGTACATATCGTCAGCCCATTATTGGTTTAGCGCATATATGCCAAAAAGTCGGAATGGAGAAAAACAACAAAGAAGGTTTACATGAAGTTTTCTCAAAAGTATACCCGATAGACTTTTTTTGGATTTTCAATATTGCTGCCGACACAGCAGCTTATGATGATGATTAGAGTTAGAAGTTAATATTACTTTATTGTAAAAGTAAAAATACGTTTTGTGCCGCATGCACCACGTTTCTTAATTTATTTTCAAAAAGTAGCTTCTTGTGCTCCATACGCATACGAGTACTTTACTGCTGAGAAATTTTGTTGTTTTGCTTATTTTTCTTGCTGTCCAAGTCGACCAAGAAGCCGCCGCCGTAACATTTTTAACTATCGATCCGCTAACACACTTACACAAGAAAAACAAGTAATTGAAGTGTATTTAATATAAAGAATGAAATTAAATGATTTCTGTTGTACTCAAACGTGCATAATTAAGTTTTCTTTTATTTTATTTTAGTGTTCAATAAGTTTATATTAAAATATTTAATCGGCGGCTGCGTGTGGGTGATGATGTTTTTGCTTAACAGTCGCCGTTGAATTTTTCTTACGGCAGCTTCTTTTTTTTATTATTCATTTCCTATAGAAATGAAGCAAAACAAGAGTTAACTTTACTTCGCATGTTTTTGTATGAAGAATTTGACGCAAACGCCAAACTGTGGCAAAACAATACTTATTAAATCTTAAAATAGTTGAAATAGAGCAAAATGAATGCTAAATAGCTCAGAAACCATAATTAATTTCGCGAAACATTTTTTGGATTCAGAAAGGAGATATTCGAAATATATATACCACTAGGGGTGCCAGACGTTCTCTTTTTTTTTAGAAATGTACTCCTTAAACAAGAAGGTCCATAAAAACACAAAATGTACTCTATTTCGTCGTAGTACTCTTTTTTGTGCTCTTTTTCCTTTGCATAAAAAATTCAATATTTACTTGAGAAATCTGTGTAACATACTTTTTGTCATTAACGCAATATTATAAGAATCTATTTACTCTACTACCCAATTTATTAATTATACATTGGCCGTGGAGACAGAGGCTTATTTACAATAAAGATTATGATGCCGTTATTTTTACTTTACTTTGTACTCTGAAAAACACATTAAGATTGTCGTCTATGGTAAATGCAGCAAAACCTAATTTTTAGACGCTTAAATATTGACCACGCTCGGAAGAAATAAAACTTTAAAATTTCACCAAAACTTCGCACAATATATTGTAAGACGCTTTTCAAATACTAATGTTGGAAAAACTGAAATTGTACAAAATGTTCAAAGAAGCGATAAATATATTTAACCTAGTAAATACATACATATGTATGTACATATGTATATAGTTTTTTGTTGATCTCACAATGTAATATACTTATAAGTATATAAGTACAATAATTGTTTCTGTTACATTAAAATTAGAATTGTTTTATGTGGTTTTTTAATTGATGAATTTTTGCGTTATTTACATACATATGTACATACATACATATATATACACGTATGTATGTATGTTTATACTTTTTAAGTTAAATTGAACTTTGTAAATAAAATTGTAACCAAACACATTTTGGATTGAGTGTTTTTATTTAGTTTAGAAAATGTACTCTTTTGTGCTCTTTTTTTTAACCGAATGTGCTCTTTTTGCCTCCCCAGAATCTGGCAGCCCTATATACCACATACCTAGCTAATTTTTTTTAAATGGTCTCTGGGTCAAACCACCACGATATGTATGTACATTAGAGTGGCCGTTAGTTGTATGAGGATTTTTTTTTATTTCTTATATTCTCTGCCCCAAATAGGTTCAGCTTTATGTAAAAAAAATACAAGAAAATTTCATAGGGGTTGCGTCCGCCCCTCAAAGTTGGCCTTCAAGCCCGGCCACAGTCAACATACGGAATGCATCCGCGCACTTAATTTCGTTTATCACACAAAATTTTATACAGGTTCTTTTTTCCATTTTTTTAAAGAGATAAAAATCGAAGACGGGCCAACACACGTGCAGGCAAAGCAGCTGTCAACAATTAACTGAACATTCAAAATGGCCGACATTGTCGGCATAAGTGAGAGACATGAGTACCAACATAACGCCACAAAAAAAATCAAACTTCGAATATACGTAACCCGCGAAAATTCAAAATTCGCGATACGTTTTGAAGAAACCTCGTAGTTCGCTCGCCGACTTTTTACTTTTTTCGTATTTACAAAATGGCGTCTGTTGGCCGCCATTTTGAGTTTTGAGTAACTATGATCAAACCCATTTCAATTACATGTGACATAAATGAACTAGTGAACGAGTTCGAGCCAATCTGCTGGCCATTCCACATAACCAATCTTTGACCAAATTTGAGAAGTGTTTGGGGGCGTTATCATGCTGAAATACCCATCGAAGTGGCATTTTATATTCGGCATATTGAAGCATGTGGTTTTCTAAAATGACCCTATAAAAAAGCTATCCATTTTTACGTACACTCCGTGACGTCTGATATCTGGTGACGGATGGATGGTTTATTTGAAAGCGTCAATGAAGTCGGTTAACTGGCGTAAGCTTTAGACTTGAGGTAACCCCACAGGAAAAAAGTACATACGCGTTAAATCGAAGCTAACTTACGGTACCTCTTCTGTAGACTTTTTTTCTAGGGAAGTTAAGCCTCTTACTGGCATATCGGAACTTTAATTCTTGCACCAATTGAATTCTGTGTGAATGCAGCTTTAGTAATTTGTGTAAAATGTGGTGACTTTCTACCGCTTTTGATCATCTTCGTCGTTCCGAGTTTGGTTTATCCGGTCTCTTCAAACTTTTTGATCTATTCTCCAATGAGAGGTATATTTGGCACATTATTTTACTGGTGCAAACCTCCAAAATTTGCCGAAAAGGCGATGATCTCCTTCCTGGGCTATTCGATCACTGATATTTATCTATTTTTTAACTGCTTTGTAACAAGAGCAACGAAGGCCTTAATGGAAATCTACGTCTGCAGGAACGCAATTTGCTCTACTTGGGGCACAAGCCCTAAAAGAATCGGTTGGCTACTATAGATGGTCATAACATCGATATTATTTTACGGCATATCAGTTTTGTGGAAGGGACTACACTTAGTGAAAAATCAGTCCCTTATAGAGAGGATTCTCGCAAAATGGCACTCATGATAAGCAGTGCTCTCATATCCACGCCGACACAGGCGCTCTTCGCTATGCTGTGCTGGATGCCAGTGAGCTTAATGACTAGGAAGTTAGCACTACGTTACTGCTGTCAAACTAACTGCAGTAGCCTCATGTAACTCTAGACCATGGGGACATGCTAGCATTTTAGATACAGTAAACAACATACCTGATCTCATAGACTACTGCAGTCCGAAACCTTACTTCAATGGGAATTTTCGAAATTTACTGACAGAAGAACAGAAGGGTTTTCCCCACTGCATGGATCCGTACAGGTGTTCACGGACCGCTCAAGCCGGTGAGAGAGAGCGTTGGTGGGGACGTACACGTTCCGGAACTGGGAATTGAAATGTCCTTCTGACTTCTGGACGAATCTAGGATATTACAGACACAGATATATGCCATCAGAAGAGCAACACAGTGACTAAGGATTTATTGAATATCTAATAGATGTATCCATATCATTGCTGACAGTCAGTCTGCAATAAAGTCCCTCAGAGGTGTGTATAGTACATCTTTCCTTGTCCAATAATGTCGCAAAACCCTTGACAAGCTTGCATTGCAGCATACACGTATCACATTAAATTGTGCGCACGGACAACGCAGTTGCAGATGACCTGGCAAAAAGGGGAATTCTACTCAGGGAAGTTGATATCGATGATATATGTGGGCTCCCACTCTCATCCTGCTGGAGACGCTCCGACGCTGCCTTTTTTTGAATTAGCAATGAGCTCACCTGCGCAATAGCGAGAGCCCTCTGACCTGGGCCAAGCCCTTACTAAACTAAAAACTTCATGAACTTCACTAGGAAGCACTTGAGGAATCTCTTGGTCACAATGACCGGCCACAGCGCTTTCGGAACATTTGCTAAGCGTCTGGATGTCCCGTACAACGAATACTGCTGCAGTTGCAATGATGAAGAGGTGAAGAAAAGCATTATGCATCTAATCTGCCTCTGTCCCGCTCTGGAGGATTACAGTCTGCACTTTCTAGACAGATTATCCTTCCTCCTTATCGGAAATGAGACTCAAAAACTTGAACCTTTATATTAGGAGCAGCGGCTGGCTGGTACGGCATCAGCGACCTCCCCCTGCGGCGTGTGCATACACATGACCCATTCTCTCCTCTCCTTTCCTCTAGCATCTATCATATCTGATATCTTCTCTCTTCTCTTCCTACTTACAGGTAGCACAAAGGGATCTTTTCATCCTGATGCTAACCTAACCTAACCAAACGTCTTTAGAGACTGTCTCGACTAAAGTTCCACTTTCCACTGAAGTGAAGGGTGGATCTACACTTCTCTCAAACGCGCAACACGCGGATCATCCCCGAAAAACGCTACCATAGCTCCCAAGAGCCACGATACTGATTAGCCTAACTCATACGACATTCAGATTTCTTGTGTCCACACAATCAACCAAACATAGTTATACATATAAACTATTGCAAGTTCACTGTCTGCTTAATTCAAAAGTTGAAGGTAATAAAATGGCTCAATAAAACCAGCCACATTTTGAAATTATGCACTATTTCTTGATCACAAGATGCAAATCTTGTCGACTTCTTTGAAAGAAAAGTCATGACATGATGAATAATATTTCACAACTATTAAAACTATAACTTTAGTATTCCAGGTTGCACAACGGGATCAAATAGGAGCCAATTGAGCTAATTCTTGTGGAACTGGCAACATGCAAAATCTTAAGTGTACTCGATTGCAAAAAAAATCTACATTTGAATCAATCCCTGAAATTTATAGAAAAAAGCTACAAATGTAAAAACGTTACATTACATTTTAATTGTAGTTATTCTGAAAAACAAACTAAGAACACCCACCAAAATTATTTGTTTTAGTTGATTAAATTAAAATTAAAAATAAGATAAAAACCAAAAGCAAAAGATTTCAATTAAAGCAGCTTATATTTTATTAAACTATTTGAAATAAGTTTTTGGCAATTTGTAACCAATTAAGAATTATTTTGAAGCTCTTCCAAAGTTTGCTTTAACTTGGCATATTTAGTTTGCAATTCCTTCTCACGTTCCATTTGGCGGCGCACATCCTCTTGCAAAGACTGTAATTCGAAACAAATAGAAAATTCTTACAATTAATGCAATTTAGTTTAAGTTTTCAGTAGAAATTTTATATGTACCTCTAAACGTCTGGGTATGGCCACAGATTCCTGTTCAGCTAAAAATTTAAATGTTGACAAGGCCAATGTATTCTGTTCGATTTGTTCGAAGGTATCTTGAAGTTGTTTTATTACCGCCTGGGCACGGGCCTGATAACCACCCGTTAGAATTTTTAGTTTCTTTTCAATTTTGCCACATCGTTTAGCTTCTTTGGCCATATGGCGACGATTTTGTTCCAGACGCCGTTCTGCAGACTCCAAACGATCTTTCTTACTGGCTAAATTGGCACGAGTATAACGATTTTGTGAGGGCAAATACAGCACCTGGCCGAGGCATTCTTCCCAAACCTGGGAATAGACATCCAAAGGCAAGACACCATGGCCCATGCCTTCTTTAACTACATCCATTTCTTCTGCCAACATTTCTTTAGACTTCTCTATTTCTTCTTTGGAGAAGTCTTCATAGGGATTTGATTTGAAATAATTTTGCAACTGATCCATTTTTGCTTGTGACTGTCCGGGCACCGGATCTTTGGTAGAATCGAAAAGCAACATGGTAATCATTTCATGTTTTATCAGTTCTTCAGCTTTTTGCAAATCTGTTAAATGTTGTTTATCAGATGGTGGCCTCAAGATTTTTGTATTCACCTCTGTGGGACGCGGCAAAGATCGCTGTATAACCTGGGAGCGTTTTTCAAGTTCCCGTTTTCGTTTTGCCTCTTGATCGGCCATTATACGAGCATCAACGTCTGCTTGATCCTCCACTGCAGCTCGAGCATGCGAACCATCCATTGGATCATCATCGTTACCCTGATCGGGCACCACAATTTCATAATCATTACGAGGTGTGGGCAATGTGGCCAAGCCTTCCCTAAGTGTACTTTTCAATTGTTTTTGATAATTTTTATATAATGCCGGCGTTTCACCAACATTTATATTTTCCTCTGGATTAATACTCAGCTTATCACGTACCATGTTTACAGTTTGAGAGCCTTCGGTACGTGGCGTTTTTCCAACAGGTACCAAAGCAGAAGACATCGGCGTGGCAAAGCCGCCTGGTGTGGAGTTTTCATGAGCACGTTGAGTTCTGAGACAATATTATTATTTTTTTTTTTAATAAAAAGTATTTTTATTTTGTTAAAAGTTATGGTGATCGGGATGGAAATTTTGTTTAGTATGCGGTAAGCTTTTCTTGGTTAATGTGTTGAAATAAAAAATAAAAAATTAAAACTGATTTTTGAACTTATGTAAACTTAAACTTTTTTCACTACGAATATACTTAACAAACAATAGAAGTGTAAAAAATTACAAAATGGTTGACATATCGAGCTATAAGCGCAAAAAAAGCTTAAGCGACAAATTTTTTTAACTTTGTTTTTTGATGATCCTAAATAATCGATTTTCGTAAAAAAAAATTAAGCTCGAAAATTATGTTGCTTTTGCTTTTTTTTGGCGGTTATGGCACGATATTTCAATACGAAATGGATGCCGGCAATGGTTTCTCTGTAATTCGATTCGAAAAGAAAACAGTTCGAATTTTAATGTTAGGTTAGGTTAAGTTGGACAGGTTGTGACTTTAAAGATTAAAACCAGCCCAGTTGGGTTCTAGTTGAAGACGTGAAGAGCGGTAATTTCTTCTATGTTTCTCCAATCGGTTCAGTGCTGAACCAATCTGACGACCGAATTAACGAGTTTATCCGTCTAATGTCGCAGTTTTACACGGCTGCCAACTCATGCAGCAGCGGACTGCCCAGCGAAATCACTCTTTTTCTCAGAGAGAGAGAGAGAGAGCGGGAAGAGATGTTCTACTGCCTCTCCTCCTACTCATTACGACAACTTCTACAGAAGCCATTATACCATAATTAAAAAAAGTTATTTAAAAAAATAAAAATAATAAAATACGTATACATTACATGCATTTTAGAAATCGCTTTTGATGCGTGAAGTTTTTTCTTACCAAATTGAACTAAAAATGTGTTTTTCATTATCAAAACAATATTGCCCGCAAGATAGACCCTTGGGAGAATGAGCTCAAAAAAAGTTATACCCTAATGTACATATACATATGTGTACAACACAAAATTTTGGAAATAAAAACATATTTACGAAATATTCAAATTGGGTCGTTTTACATTGCTCACTGATCGAAAAAGAAGTTTCATGGTTATAAACATTGAACACTTAAATATTTCACAAAAGTAAATTTTTCAAAATCTTAAAATATCATTTACCAATACATATTTATAAATCACACCAGACCAAAATACAGCTTCCCAAAATATGAAATTAATATATAAAATCAAATGAAAGAAATAAAAAATCTCCCTTCATTCATATAAAAACCAAAAGAAACCAATAGCAGAAATGTTTGCCATTTAAAAATCTTACTAAAATATGCGCAAAATATCTTGGAAAATTTTTTTCGCAAAATTTTGTTGCAGATAAAATATATAATCCATTACCTTTGATTAAAGCTTTCCCATTTTCAAGATATACATACGTATGGAACAAATGAAATTTTCTTAAATAAAAAGACTTACCTGAAAGGCGTTGCTATTACAGTATTGGGTGTAGCTATAGTTGAAGCTTTCGGTACAGTACTTGAGAAATCCGAGTCATGTAGAGGTGTATTTAAGCCACCTTTGAGTGGAGTTTCCACATGTGTAAGAGCCATTATATTTTGAGCTTCTTGCATAATACGATCAGTATATGGCGCAGGCGTACGCGGCGTTGCTGTAGCTTGTGGTGTTATAGAGTAATCGGCCAATAAGGCATCCGTTGTTTCAATGCCACTCTCTATAGCAACTTCTTTCGCCACTTCGCTAGCCCGACCCAACTTAACGACCTGTTGCAATTCATGATCCGATATTTGTGGTGTTGGTAAAACAAGCTTGGAACGTTTACGTTCTGGTTCTAAATTTTGCAACATAGCCATTGGCATGTCATTTTCTTTGCGCTGCTTCAGTTTTTGTTTGTCTTTTTTTCGTTCACGTTCTTCTTTTTCTGAACGCAGTTCACCATCCAAATCTTGTTGGCGCATTTTAAAAAAATCTGGATCATTACGGTCTATGTACTCTTCAGAAGTGTCATAAAAACCCAAGGCAGGTCGTTTTTCAAAGGGAATTTCAGCATTGTAATCTATGCCCTTGACACGTTTCGGTTTGCCACTGCCTATGCCGGCTGCGCGCAGTTCTCGTCGTTTTTGCAAAGCAGCCAAACGACGAGCTTCTTCTAATTGTTTTTCACGAGCCTTTCGTTTTGCTTTTTTGCCTTGTGTATTCGCCAAACGGGCACGAGCTTCCGACAACATTTCCAATTCTAAAGAAAAGAGCATGTTAATAATAATATGTTCGTATACAATGAACTGCAATACCATCTTCATCCATATCTTTAGGATCCGGTCGAGCAGGTTTAGTTTCTGGGTTAGGATCAATTTCACCAGGCTTCAATTTGCGCGGATCATCGGCAGCATCTTCACCGTCTTCCTTGCGTTGCGCCTGGTCCCTTTAATATGCATACATATTATATCAGTTACATAAAAATTTACATTTTCCTTCTTTAACTTACAATAAGTACTCATAACGTTCTAAGCACTGAGCTGCTGTTCGTCCAATTATGGGTGCAATTGTGCGCCATTGTGTTGGCATTAATTTGGCCAAATGTAACAATTTCTCGTCTTCTTCACGGGACCATTCTGTTTTTTTGATACTGGGATCTAGCCATTCATACCACCTGGCTTTACATTGTTTGGCGCTCTTACGATGTAGCAGTGAGGCAATACGGGACCATTGATTTTTGCCATATTTCATAACAGCTGCTTTTAGGATTTCATCCTGAAATGTTCAAGTTTCTGGTCAAATGTGGGGCTCTGGTGAAATCAAGATTTAGTTATAGTTACCTCGGTGTTTCGCCACACACCTCCTTTTATCATAATACGCGGCATTTTTTAAGGTTTCTAGCAGCCTGTTTTTAAAAACAGATATTATTTTCACTTTTAATAAAAACTTAGTTTTGCAAACGATTAATGCAGCCACCGGTACTTTACTATTTTTTCACAAGAGGATGCCACACAGTAAGAAAAGTTGACGAATTAAAGTGTGACCAGTGTGCTAACTATTAACGCATTTTAAGAATATATAAGCAAAATTAATCGAATGACTCCAAATTGATATATCTTGTGTAAGAAAATATTGAAATTAAAACAAAACCACAACAAAAAACTAACACAAATTCGAGAGAAGATATGTATTGCCGATAATACAAAATTTGGGTTCCCAAGCCGAGATCCCATTATTGGCAATCATGATGCAATAATATAGGCTGAGTTTACATCTGACATTTCATGTGTGCCATGTCCCAAAACAAGCGTAACCACTAATTACTAATGCTGTTTGAAAACTGTTTGATTTAGACATGTATTTATTAAGTTAACCAGTTTCATACATAACTAGTTGACAATTTTATAGAATCCAACATGATTGGAAACTGTTTAAATCAATAAATACATGTATGAATCAAACAGTTTTTTATTAGTAATAGTGGTTACGCTTTCTTTGGCACATGGGACACAAATGTGAACCCGGCCATATAGGTAAAAGCGAATCTACAACAAGTGTACAACAAACAAAACAACAGCGATTTTTATTGTTGTTTTGTGATGACACCTGTCAAAAACAAGTACAGTTTTAATAAGCACTGAGCGCGATTGTTGGTAAATCTTGATTTCATGTTCCCTTGAATTTGGAAAGATTGTTTGTATTAGTGCAGCTTTAATAGGCACTATGCGCGGGTATTTATAAAATATAAACAACATGTGGGAGCTCACATCATTGTTATTATTATTTTATATGGGCGCAATGTGTCCATTTTCTTCAGCTCACTGCAGTTAAGCTATAAGTAATTAGCCAAAATTGACTTATTTCTCAATGGTTTACGTTGTCTAAGTCCTTAGATAATAAGTCAAGTGATACTATACACCCTTACCAACACTACGTCTAATGGAATCTGCAAGACCGATTAAGAGCGCTGTAGTGTTGTATGCTTCGCGAAACCCCGATTGGTATGGGTGGAGTAAACAGCTCTGTTTCAAGAACAACACCAGTCGCTGCTTGAAGACTTTGTTCAACAATTTTAGAGTAAACAGGAGCCAAGAAGATTGGTTTGAAATCTTCAGCAGATGTAGTTTTCTTTTATAGGAATAACTTTACCAATTTTTCAATCAGAGGGAAAGTGCGCATTAGAAATAATACTCCTGAATAGGTGAATTTAGCTTTAAATATTTTGGGAGCAAATTGTCATGATCAGCGGCATTGGGCTTAATTTTGGAAAAAGCACGAAAGAAAAACTGTCATAAGAAAAAACTAAATCAAATGGATTAAATATATCAGTAGATCTATGGGGATCTTGAGAAAAGAAAATATTTTTGTATGTTAATCTTATGTACAATTTAAAACTTATTTTATGTAAAACTATTTCTGCCTCCGTTATAACAAACGAGCGATATGGCAATATGTCCATGTGATGATTGTTAAGCAAGGCCTCAGTGTATTATTCGTCATCTGTTACTGTTTTAGTGATAACAACAAAAAAACTATTTCTGCCTCCGTTATAACATGTGCATGTGCTGATTGTTAAGCAAGGCCTCAGTGTATTATTCGTCATCTGGTACTGTTTTAGTGATAACAACAAAACAGCTGATGTATAACAGTTTCGTTTGTGCAGTGAATATTTATTTTGTTTACAAAGTACATGTTAAGATACATATTAATTTAGTTATTTATTTATTTAATATCCAATGATTTTCAGTAAATGAAAAAAGGTTTAAAACAATATAAAAAGATGAATGATTCAACATATGCTAGCTATGAAAATTATTACTCTACAGGTCACCAGGTATGAATTTACGCATTAATATGCCTACACAATCGACATAAATTTTCTTGCCTAGGTGATGGAAGTCAATCCTCATGCTCAAAGTAGTGAATATGATGAAATATCACACACAGTTCATTACTTAAGCAATGCATCATGCGATATGACACCTTTATCTAATACAGCGTCAGTGGATCAGAGGCATCAACAGGCGAATTTGTTTAATTTTAACACGAACACGCATGAGGAGCAGTCGCAAAAACTCGATAGATATAGTCTAACTAATAGAACAGGAGGTTCTAGTAGTAACTTGAGCAATATGGGAAGT
Organism: Nowickia ferox; assembly: GCA_936439885.1. Lineage (NCBI taxonomy): Eukaryota > Metazoa > Arthropoda > Insecta > Diptera > Tachinidae > Nowickia > Nowickia ferox. The sequence continues at coordinate 111,320,705 of OW387024.1, read as the reverse complement.
TCAGGGAATGTGTTCGGGACGATACCTTTTGTTCAGATACATACTACAAATGTTAAGCCTCAGCGCACTAGTTATGGAAATGTTTTTCGTAGAAATATTAGCAAACAGGAAGAGATAAAATCGGAACCAATTAAATCAGAAAATACCGAAGCTGCTAAAGACAGAACCAATGCAACGCCCACGCCGCCAAGAGCACCCAACCAATCACAAAGTGAAAGTAATATAGGACCAATACACACAATTGACAAACAATCAAACAACAATAACAATATTAATATTGAAGAAAAGTCTAGCTCTATTTTACAAATTTATAAATGTTCCCAATGTCCATTTTTAAGTTTAAGCCAAACAGAACGTGATGAACATCAAGCTTGCGAAAATGGAGAAAACCTTAACTCAAGCAGCGGACAGCGTCAACCAATTAATTGCCTAGGTAAGTGTAATAAATATTCGAAAATACTTGTATTTTAAGTACATATTTCTAAATTTTAAAGGATGCAGCAATGTATTTTTCAACCAAAAATCCTTAGAGATACATTTAAAATTAGACCATTTAATGAGAGAAAGTGATATTTCAAAACTAATAGCTGCATCCACAATAAAGACGGCAGCAAATATATGTGATATTTCTACGAATACCGTAACATCTGAGGAACCTTTGAGGAAAAGTCGAATCTATTTAAAAAATGTCGATTGTCTTAGAGAACCTAACCGACATCCCATGGAAGGTACTGATAATCAGCTTACAAAAACCAATACCTGTCACTCTTTAGAGGCTACAAAAACAAATCCTCCTAAACAGAAGATATCAATTAAAAGTGTAGATGTTTTACGAGAACCAGCTTTGCTTAGAAGAGACTATGAACTGCAAAATTCCAATATGAATAATTTTATTAATTTTAACACCGACTTACTAAATAACAATTTAGATTTGATAAGTAGTCCCCTAAATTTAAATAATTCCAATACCTACGATTATACACAAAGCTTAAATGGCGCTATAAATAGCACGAACTTAAACAACAAAAACAACAACAACAACGATAACAGCTTAGTTAATTCTTCTAAATCACACGAAGCAATGGAAGTTACGAAGAAACCAAGAAGGCCTAAGATATATGTGAAAAGCGTAGAAAGTTTTAATTTAATGCCATTGGATTCCTTGCGTACTACCAACAATAATACTACTTATCTAAATAATCATAGTAATTCGAATAATAGTTCCCAAGTTTTCGATGCCAATGTTGTACATATGCCGTCCTACATGTACGATTCGAACTCAAACGCCAACAACTTGAATAGCAACACAAACTTTATACCTAATCATAACGATATGGATACGTTTCAATTTCTTAACTCCACGAATCCAAATAACAATTACATATTAGAGAGCTCCATATATTTGAGTAACAGTGAAGATGTTAACGAAAGTTGTGAACAACTAGAAAATGCCAACCTAATGCCGAATACAACAACGCCTACCCCACCTGGAACTGCCGATTTAAGTTCGATCATGGTAAGTCTCGTAGCATAACTCTTGGAATTTTATAAGGTGATGCTTTTTAAAAATATTTTACTTCACAAGATTTATTATTGCAAATTAATTTCTGAATACTGATAGAGCTTAATGACCGGAAACTTAAGCATCTTTCTAATTCTTTAATAGTCGTAAAATATTTAAATAGATAATATAAAACATATTTTTAATTTAATTACCTATTTAATTTTTCTTTATAAGAACAAACCTGCCACCACAACCCAGGAGCAAAGAGGAACTCTCCACTTGCGCACTGTTGATGAATTGAATTTAATGAACAAGACAGAAGTTCAACATTTAATAGCCCCCAATTTGGACAACAACCACTGCAGCGAGGAGTTGGATAAAGTAAACGCGTCCAGCATAAATGACATTAACCTCATAGACGATGATTTATATGAGGATGATCATTTTAAATTTCATGATTTAGACACTCAAATGGTAAATGACTGGCCAGATACATACGAAGATCTTGCTGAGGATATTAATTGCATAATAGCTGACGTACCAAATGAAAATGATGCGGAAACTTTGATCTTTCCCGCTGAAAACAACAACATTCAGAAGGTGAACAATAGCAATTTTGATATTGATACTCCACAAGTTTCTTTAATAACTATACGCGATATCGAGGAATTGACTGGTACAACGAATCACATTGCCATACATAATGTAGCAGATCATCAACAAGGTTTAGTTGTGGAACAAATACAAGACAGCCACAGTATAGGCTCGACAGAAATTGATATCATAAATCAGGAACACATATTGACTCAACAATGTAATGAAAGTGCAAGTGACAGCAACCTTAAACGAGAATTAACAAATTGTACTCCGGAGGAGACAAATGATACTTCAGATGTTGCGAAGGTTACTAAAACTAATTGCATTGAAGAAATTGGTAGCAAAACCCTACCTTCCGCCGCTGAAATGCCACCTTTAGTTCCGGTAACAAACACTGGCGCAGACTCGTCTAGTACTAATTTAAACACTCCTATTATTAGTAATAATATTCCATTGCCACCCTTGGTGCCTGTTTCGCTTATGATTAAACCTAAAAATGTATTAAACAAACCGACCAATGCACCCACTTCTCCTTTAGAAAAAGGTCGTATATATGTAGCAAACAATCTGATGGAGCCATCGAAGCCACCTATAGCTGTGTCGGCTACTAGTGGCACCTCGGTGAGAGGACGTCCATTTGGTTCTAATCGCACACGCATAACTCAATTAAAGCAATCCATTGGCAGTTCAGCCGAAGATTTTTTTTCAAAGTGTTCTATTAAAGGTTGTGCATTTCGCTTCAAAAAATCCGAAACAGTGGAGTATCATAGGAAATGTCACGACATCACATCTGACAGTCCACAAGCTATGTTATGTCCTGAATGTAAGTCAACTGAATTCAGTAATTGGAACACTCTTCATACGCACCTTTGGCGGGCTCATCAAATCGATATGGAACTATACAAATGTGAGCTATGCGAATTTAAAACTCCCATATTTTCAAGACTGGTTAACACACATGCGAAAATACATTTTGATGATCGTAATTACAAGTGTGAACAATGTGATAAAGCATTTAAAAACTCTAAACAACTCAAAAATCATCGACGCTGGCATCGTGTACAGGGTGTAGCTGCTGATACGTCAAGCGTGCCTAAAGCAACACCAACCGAAATACATCGCTGCCCAGATTGTGGTTCAACATTTTCTCAACAGAAAACTTTGAAAGAACATTGTTGCAAAAAGGGAGAGTCCTCGCTTAAATGTTCGGTCTGTGAGAAGTTAATGAGCTCGAAATCTTCACTGAAATTACATTTATTAACTCATAGTGACGGTGAAAAACGATATAAATGTCAAAATTGCGATTATGCTACGAATGACCATAATGCTTTTCGAAGACATCGTATGGGTCATGAAAATCGAAAAATGTACGAATGCAATTTTTGCCCATACAAGTCTGTACAAAGCGTAGCATATCAGGTAATTATAAAAAATACATATTATTTTCTTTTTAAATAAAAGCCATTTGTACGTTTTAGAAACACATACTTCAAAAACATCCCGAAAAAGCCGATTCTGTTATACATAAATGCTCTATGTGTTCTTATTCGACTATTAATCGTAGCCTTCTAATTGTGCATAAAGCTAAACACGAAGTAATAACGGAAAATTTAGTCGAAACAAAGGGCTTAAATGAAGGCTGTATTCCTAAGACCACAGAAAAATCCGTACCTATTAATGCTATCGAGCATCAAAAGAGTAAAATTAAAGTCAAAAGTAATTTATTTACCACGAATATTGCTGAAAGCAATAATGATTTAAATATCGTGCAATTGTATAATACCGAAAACGATTGTGTTATTTAATAAAAGTGTGTATGTATTTTGTATACATAATTTAAGTTGATATTTGCTTTAGGGAACACAACTAAACTAGACTGTATCTTTTATTTTTTTGTAAAAGTTTTCGCAAAATGCTTTCATGAAGTTTCAATAAGAGTTGTTTGTTTATACTTACTTATTTGTTCAAAAGTTACCGACAATATTAGATAGCAATTTGTTTTTTTCTTTACATATGCATATATTTTATAGTTATTTAATTTGCCCCTTTTTCCTATTCGAATACAATAAACTAATTAAAATTTAAAAATACGATTTTCGTAAACAGAATTGTTCATTAATTTTAGTTAATATTTTATAACGGTCAAATTACGCTTTTCAACGATCTGGCATGTATGTCCTCACCATATGTTTATATTCTCTCTGGAGATTTCGCTCTCTCAACAGAAATGTCAAGTGTGGTTGTAGGAATTTTAAAAACATTGCGACTTTTATAAATAAAAATCATCCACAGAACATTGTAAACGAAATTTCAATAAATAATGTTTCTCCACCGTTTACAATTATTGCGTAATGCGAACGTTTTAAAACAATTAAGTACACAAAATAATGTAAGAGGATGCTAGTGCAATGGAACATCTTAAGTCCATGACATAACCTGCAAAAGTTTGTGACTAAATTTTACTTATTTTAGTTTACATCATCCGGTGTTAGAACAATATCAGTAATAAACACACGGAATTTACATGCAGGATGTGATAGGAAATACCACAAAAGCTTAAACCAGCCACTCAAAGTGATACCCTTGCTAATGCCTAGCATGACGGTGAGGTATGCCAGTACAGAGGGTACCTCGAAGACAATAGTAAATTTGGCTGATATCCCAGCGCCACCTGTAGCACCGGAGACTACGGCAGATGTAACGGCCCAAGCTGTTAACGCATTAGGTGAACCGACCTTTGCATCTATTGGCTTAGGCGGATGGTCTCCTGTGGGTTTGATTGAGAACTGTATGGAATTTCTACATGTTTCTTGTGATTTACCTTGGTGGGGTGCTATAGCTATTGGCACCGTTGTAGTGCGTACTTTAATTTTCCCTTTGGTTATTATGGCTCAACGAAATGCTGCTAAGATGAACAATTACTTGCCTCAAATGCAAATTCTTCAAGTGAAAATGACTGAAGCACGACAATCGGGCAATGCTATAGACTCTGCTCGATACGCACAAGAAATGATGATGTTCATGAAAGAGAAGGAATTAAATCCATTGAAAAACTTAATTGTGCCCTTGGCACAAGCTCCGTTATTTATTTCGTTTTTCATGAGCTTAAGGGAAATGGCTAATACCCCTGTTGAATCGTTGAGGGAAGGTGGCTTATTTTGGTTTACAGATTTGACTATAGCCGATCCTACATATTTGTTGCCAATAATCACAAGCGCCACATTATTTTTAACGGTTGAAATTGGTACAGATAGTGCAAGATTGACTGCTCAAAACATGGGTATGATGAAATATGTGCTAAGAGCTTTGCCAATAGCTATTTTTCCATTCACAATGAATTTCCCTGCTGCCATTTTAACCTACTGGGCTTGTAGTAATTTTATATCCTTAGGTCAAGTGAGTAGAAACTTGTTTTCAATAACCAATGATACGCTAATTTGGAATTAATTCAGGTTGCCATTTTGAAAATACCTGCAGTGCGCGATTACTTTAAAATTGATAAAATGGTGGTACATAAAGCGGAGAACTTACCAGTTAAAAAGAAGAAATTTGTTGAGGGCATGAAAGATTGTAAGTAAAAGTAATGATTATTTGTTGGTAACATATTCTACATACTATTTTCGTAGCGTGGCAAAATATGAAAATCACTAAAGAGTTGGAAGAGCGCCAAAGGTTAGACGAAATACGTTTTGCAAAAGCAGGTAAAGGCCCATTGGTCAAAACTTATAAATACGATCCTACAAAACCTAGACCGGAAGCGAACATTCAAGCCAAAAAGAGTATTTAAGTTTAAGCACAGTGTAATCGTTTTAACATAAATTTTTCATTATAATAAAACAAATCAAAAAATTAGATTTATGTCTTATGCAGCTGCCGCCTCTTTGGTGGCTATACACTGGTTTATAACTTCAGCCAAATGTTTATTTTCCAAAGCTGCTGCCACTCTTTCCTTATCAGCAAGCTGCTTGTTAACTGCATTTTCTGATGCATGGGTACCTGGAGTAATTTCTACAGTAACTTTAAACCGAGGCGGCAAGGATCTAAGCAGTTTTACTCTAATCGATAAGCCAATTAAAGTAGCCATGGAGCAATGTGGTATCGTGGGTGTAAAGTTAATAAAGACTTCGTTGGTATCATCATTGACTTTGATAAGATCTTCTTGTACCACTCTTAGTTCTTCCAGTGTTAAAGGATGTTCCGGGTCATTGATGGTGCGGATAAGATCTAAAATATTTTTTTTCGTAAAAATTCCCATTTACAAGTTTTTTCATATGTATTACTTACCAAATATTTCTCTTGTGTCAAACGGATCAGTAACGTTTTCATCGGCTTCTTCTTTTGTGATAATGCGCTGTTTACATTTTCCATACACATTAGGATTTATGTTTTCTATTTCGGAAGGCATTCTAACTATTTAATTAATTTTTAAGGCCTCTGTAATAAAATGTGAATAAAATTCCTGTTGTTATTTTCCTGAATCATGTACGAGGAATGAATAACACTAAGCCGAGAACCATTGAATTTTAACACGAGTTGCCAGGTACGAAAAAGTAAAGTGGCCGCAATAACACGCGTAAGTACATTTTCTCTCCGGTACGGAGTTCTTACTGATTTCTACGTTTGTTACTTACATTTATTTCTACACGAAAAATAATAGCGCAGCCTTTTGTTTAAATTATGTTTGCATACGCACAAATTCTCTAAATTAATTCAAATTTGCAAATAAGATATGTCAAGACCAAATAAATTAATTGTTAATTAAATTATATTTATAACATCCAGAAGACAAAGTTTCCATATTTTTTTAAACACAATTCTTATGGGAACCGGGATTCCTATATGTATACATACAATTTTGTTTGGCGATACTTCCTTAACTCTACGTCTCCACCTGACATGAAATATTGCTGTAACTTGAAGTTATAACTGAGTTGTTAAAACAAATGCACTAACAATAATGTTATAACTTGAAAAAAAGCATTAACTTGAGCAGTCTACACATAACTCTACGTCTCCACCTGACATGAAATTTTGCTGTAACTTGAAGTTATAACTGAGTTGTTAAAACAAATGCACTAACAATAATGTTTTAACTTCTAAAAAGCATTAACTTGAGCAGTCTACACATAACATTAACTTGAAGTTAATGTTAAAGTTAGTCATTTTATGTCAGGTGGAGACCGCAAATAACATTAACTTGAAGTTAATGTTAAAGTTAGTCATTTTATGTCAGGTGGAGACCGCAAATAATGTTAAGTACAACGAAGTTACCATACGTTTTGTAGCGCAGCTTTCAGTATAGTGTTGTATTTTATTGCATTAAATTTTAAGGTAGTTTCATTCCAATTGTTTCTGTGTATATCAACCGGTAAGGTCTATCAATTTGAGGTATGTGCGAGAAAACAGGTTTGGTTTTCATGCCTAGCTGTCAAGTGTTCGAACGCCATATTGTTTTGTTTTGCTATCATCCATATATATTTTTTATACATATGTATCTTATATTTTATTTATTTCACGTAACAAAGGTTTGTCAATTAAAAAATTTACTTATGTTTTCTTCCTCCACACGAGTTTTTCTCGTTGTATTCTTCTGTTTTTGACATTCCGCCAGATTTATTACACAAGTATAAGCGCCTGTTGTTCTTGTATTTTTATAGTTGTTGTACAGTTGCGTATACTTTATATTAGTATACTTTGGCCGGTGGCTTATTGCAACAAAAGAAGCATTTATAAAAAATTCTTGACGCGCGACAGTTGGGTGGTATTTGTGGTCACAGATATAAGATTTGTGTTTGAGTGTTGTTTTTGCAAGTCAAGTGAATGTGAATGTTTAATCAAAGTGGAGTTCCAATATATAATTTATAATGTGTAAATTAAAAAAGAAATAATGGGTTTTATATTTTAAAAAGCGAGAATTATTCAGTAAATTATTAATTGAACTCAAAATTTCAATATACATAAGAAAAAAAAAATAATAGCATCCTTTTATGCGTCGTGTAGTCAATTTTTTTTTGTATCGTATCGTATGTACTGGAAATCATTAACCAACAAAGACAGCCTCACCCTCTTTACGTTTATCACAGGTTTCTTTGTTGATTTTTATTTACTCAGTATACACATACATACATTCCTTGTTTGATTTGTTGTCGTATCCTTTACTTTTCGTGTATACATATGTAAGGATATACATGTCCTGTATGCCAGCTCTTAAGCTGTCATCTTGATGTTGATGCGGTTGCGATACAATTCTTTGTTTTAAATTCTTATTTTTATTCTACAACAACTTGTGTTTTATGCAGTGTAAAGTACTTCAAAAAATAAAGAATGAATATATTACAATACATATTGAAAATATATAAATTTGATACATACATGTGAATATAATTTGTGACTTTTGTTTTTAAGTAAAATTTAAATAGCCAAAATTAAAAATTCTGCTATGTGAAAAATCGGAGAAGAAAGAAAACTATTCTGGGTCTATAATGGATCAGTATAGATATAAAAAACATAATAAAAATTTAAATAAAGATAAAATAGAATAGGCAATCGGACAAAAAGTACTAACAACAAAGTGTATACATGTGCCATAATTGGGATGCCAAATTCCTAAATTCCTTGTCAAATATCATGTGATTATTCTTTAGCATTAATTCAACATTTTGCTTCAATTATTCTCTATCATTTGCCAATGTTACAAGTTGATGTCTAATTTCAAGGTGAGTTTCCTTTATATCCTCTTATCAACCCACAATGTATGTATGTACATATGTACATATGTTTTCCTCCCTTTAAGTACACACCTTTTTACATACCTATGTATTTATGTATATTAAACTAAGTTATATCATTAATTACTTTTTATCCCAATTCTCATCCTTGTTTTCACCTTATTTTTTCTTACCCATAGATACTAATAGCTCGTTTTCTAAAACAACGTTATAAGTCAAAAGAACGAGTTTAAAGTTTTAAATTTACACACACCTTAATGGAAAAAGAAAATTAAATTTTTCTCTCAAGAGCTTAGTATACAAGATATTTCCATGAAGCTTTTACACAATATGAGCATTAAATCTTCATCATTAACTCAAAAATCCCATTTTTGGAGTTATAATGTTGTTCTAGTAATTGAGCGGTATCTATGTACGTATGTATGTATGTACATTAGAGTGGCCGTTAGTTGTATGGAGATTTTTTTTTGATTTCTTATATCTCCCCCCAAACCGGTTCAGTTTTATGTAAAAAAAATACAAAAAAATTTCATAGCGATAAGTTGTGTTTTAGGGTGTGCGTCCGCCCCTCAAAGTTGGCCCTCAAGCCCATTTATTCAATGTATGTAGTAGTAGATTTTAAACTGTATTTTTATCAGTCTTATCAAAAGAGAAAAAGTACCAACAGCCCAAATTTTACCTGTTTTTTACCTGTTTCGCGCAACTTTCTTAACTTTTTTATTTCATATTCTTCTTCTCCAAACAATAACAAACAAATCAAAAAAAGAATGAAAGGTATCGGTCCAGCCATTCACGAGTGATGCCGTGCCAAAAAAAGAGTTTAATTTTTATATATACATAATAACGTGACTATTTTAACACTGCGATGTCCTGTCAAGTAGTCCATTGTCCGACTCTTCATTACTAACTACATATTTATCAGCGAGTCATAAGCTGACTTTAATAAGTAGCTAGTAAGTAGTAAACTGCAAGTCAATTTGAAAGTTGGTTTTTTTTGCAGCCCCCTTTCACTTCAAAGCTCCGGAAGGAGCTTAAAAACTAATAAAAAAATTACATACTGTGTAGATTTTCATTTAGTTGTTACAAATGTTATATAATAAGTATCATACTTTGTTTCAAGCAAAGAATTGGAAATTTTTAAAAGAAACCTAGGTGCAAATTACGTTATTAGATTTCAAAAAGTTGTAATGTCGTTCAAAACATGTTGACCAAAACGTCACGATTGATTTATTTTTTAAATTTCGTGTTAAATTTGATTAATTTTTTATTCTGTGAAATTTATTAAGGAATTTGCAAAATTATAATTATCGGCCACGTCACAGAGTTAAATTCCGTTCGGAAACGGAATTGAATCCATAGCCGGAATAGGCGGAGTATACCCCAGCATACCAGCGTCCCCAACAGTCTGGATACACCTGAAAAATTTTCCTATTTTAGTATTTTTTTAGACACCATCTCCTACAAAAATGGGGTGGATTGAATTATGTTTCCGAACGGAATTGAACTCTGTGACATGGCCGTATGTTTTATATGTTACTAGCTGATCCCGGCAAATTTTAATTAATTTATTTTTTTTTATCCTGTGTGTTTTATTTTCGCTGATCTATCTATGATTCAAATTTAATCAAAATTGGTTGAATATTTTCGGCGAGGCAGAGACTCCTTTTGGATATTGGAGGCGAAATGAAGAGAGAACAGCATACTCACGTTAAAATGTCTTTTTTGTTCTTTAATAGATCTCTTCTAAAACGATACCGCTTACCGTCTCTGGGGCGTATTCTAAACACTTTAGTGGAACCTTATATAGCCTATGTCTGTAAGAAGATGCCATTCTTGATTTGGTTGAGAAAAAATTTCGCCAGTTCCGGAGATTACCTCTTACAATATCTTAGTATATCGTCACCTTAAATGCAAACGAACTTAACTACAATTTTACACAAACACAAATAGTAAGCTATTTTTTGTCGATTTTATTCACAATAAATGCTCGTCATAATACCAAATGAAAATTCGTTCGATCAGTACTTTCGACTACTTCCGAAGATCGAAAGTTGTTTATAATAAGGGCCTTTATGTTAGTTACGTTCTTTGCAACAAAAAATATATGCATTCGTAATTACGTCCATTTGAATTTCTTTAATAATAGTGTTTGCACACTGACATGATTTTAATAAAAGTTGATTTTAACGCTAAAACCAACTCTTAAAACCTGGTTTTACCATACAAATTGTTTTTGTTAAAACCAACTTAAAACCACTTTTGATTGGTTTTGAGTTGCTTTTATGAAATGCAACCTTGTTTTCGCTGTGCTAAATTCAGTGCTGCCAAGTTAAAATAACCGGAAGCAGTTGATAATGTTTATGCCAGTGAAAAAGAATAGATACCAATTGATACATTTTCAACTTAAAAATAGATGCAGCGGCAATAATTATCAACAAAATTTGAAAAAGAAAAGGAATCCTTTGGACGGAAAATAACGAAAATATTTTCACTGACCTCTGGGAAGTGAAAATAGACGATATGACTGACATCCCTCTGCGGAAAAAAAGGTTTAGCTTATAATGTAATTGGCCATTTATTGTATATAATAACTTGATTTCCAAGCACTTCCTCACTTTGTAAAAGTAGTTCAATAATTTTAAAATGTTTATATACAGCGATGTGCAATAAAATAGAGCCACCTTGATCTAACATTTTTCAAACTAAAAATAATGTACAACAAACTTTATAATTATTTCTTTTTCTTATATTTCAGTTTACTCATAAACTAAATGATACAAAAATAATGCAAATGTTGAAATTCAAAACTTAAATAAAAATTTATCCATTAAATATTTATAAGTCACCAGGTCCTGCCTGTGCATAAAAAGAGAGCCAGGAAATTTAGTTACCTAAAATAAATTTTTTTTGTTTACTGACTGTATTTTTTCTCAATAATTATTATTTCTTTACCTCAGTACTTCGTGGAATAACCCTTATTTTTTATAACGTCTGAGCATCGTTTTGGCATTGAATCCACAAGTTTTTGGCAGGTTTCTACAGGAATATTTTTCCACGCATCCTGAATTAATGTCCAAAGTTCGTCTTTATTGGATGGATTAGTTCCTCGAAGACACATTTTTACTATTTGCCATAAGTTCTCAATAGGATTTAAGTCTGGGGACTGCGCCGGCCAGCTTAAAACCTTGACGTTATGTTCTTCAAACCAGTCTTTTGCCCGCTTCGATGTGTGTTTCGGGTCATTGTCTTGTTGAAACACCCATCGAAGCGGCATTTCCAATTCGGCATAAGGCATCATAGTGTCATTAAGAATATTTGTATAATAAACGGCATCCATTCTACCCTCAATCCGAAATAAAGGCCCAATACCATAATACGAAAAACATCCCCATACCATTATGTTTCCACCTCCATGTTTAATGGTTTTTGTGGTGTATTGTGGACGGAATTCGGTGTTGGGAGGTCTTCGTACAGGAAGGTTGCTTCTGTCTGAATTAAACAAATTAACCTTCGTTTCGTCAGACCATAGAATATTTCTCCATTTGCTTACAGGCCAATCTACATGATTTTGGGCAAATTCTAATCTTTTCTTTAGATGCTTTTTACTTAGGTATGGGACCTTTCTACTACTTCTAGCCTTCAAATTATTTCTAATAAGAAGCCTTCTTATGGTTGAGGTAGAAACATCTAGATTATGCTCCTTTTTAAGGATAGAAGAGGTGACAAAAGGATCTTTTTTTACATGACGCAAAATTTTTCGCTCCACTAGAGGTGTAATTTTCGACGCTTTTCCTCTATTTTCTGCCTTTCTTTCATATTTGACGGCGTTTTCCACCATTTTTTTAGAGCAGCCAATTATTTCGGCAATTTGTCTATAACTTTTGCCTTTATTATGGAGTTTTTTTATTGTCTCCCGGGTCTCAAGGGTACAATGTTTTCCTCTGCCCATTTTAAATACTATTATATAAAAATGTTATGAGATTCCTTTCGAATTGTACTTAAAAAACACTAAGCTTACCTTTTATACACTTTTAATTAAAAAAAAAATAAAATAATTTGTAAAAGTTAATTATTTTTCAAAACTGGCTCTATTTCTTTGCACACTCGTTTTCACATCCAAATTTATAATGATACTAAAATGAAGATTAATGACGCCGAAGCTATTTTAAACATAACGGGATTTCATTTTTAAGAGATGTGTAAAATTAGTCGAACAACTCTTTTATGCGTACTTTTTTGTATGAGGGATTTATAAAGGGTAAAAGTATTGGGGGTCAGGTGGCTCTATTTTATTGCACATCGCTGTATATACAAAATATAAAAATAATTAAAAGCTTAGGGTGCATTGTAAAATTTCTGAGTTTTTCATGCAAACAAAAACACCGTTGCACAGGGTGTCAGATAAGTATTAAAAAGATCTGAAAAAATACAGCAACAAATACACGCATTTCTACAGTACATATATTTTATTTTGGACAAATTTATAAGACAGCCAGTTGTTTAAAACTTGAATTTATCAAACTTGCAGTGGGAACGCAAAATCAGCTGTTTATGGTTTTAAAGTTAAAACCAGGTTTTAACTTTCGGTGTGAAAACACTATAAAGTTGTCATTTTTGATCGCAGAAGTCTAAATAATTAAGTGAAAATGTAGTTTGATAAAATGAATCATAATCAATCAAAAACTCTATTTCGAATTTTTTGTAGTTACGTCCGTGTGCATTTAAGGTGACGTCATAATACTTAAAAAATACCAATTTTTTAAAGTTTTAGAAAAATTTTTCATAGTGACTGAATACAACGAATTCATTTCAAACGTTTGAGGTTGTGTTTGTTGGGTGTGTTGCCATCCTTTTTATGTTAATTTTTTGAAATATTTTTTTTTGGTTCGAGTTGAAAATGATTCCATTTCTTTTTCTTTTGTTCTAGTTTTTTTTTTATAAAGTGTTTTTATATTTTATTGATATCTCTATTATCGAAGTAAAATGAAAGTGATTTTTGAGTGAGTCATTTTGCTTCTTCTCTGGCGTTTTTCCGATTTTGTAAACAATTTTTAGTTTTTATGTGTAGAGATCCATCCACCTAAATTTATACACACATACATGCATGCATACACACATATCGCTCATTTACTAAAACAACATCATAACTCAAAAAAACTAGTTTGTCAGAAAACAAGTTCAAAGTTTTCAATTTACACACAATTTAATTGGAAAAATAAAATCTTAAACAAGATATTTGTATGAAATTTTTACACAATATGAATAAACATATGTACATATGTATGAGGATTAATTCTGCATCATTAACTCGAAAATGCAATTTTTTAAATTGTAACATTGTTTTAGTAAATGAGAGATTTGTATGTACACATGTACGAGTATGTACTAGTATGTATGTATAATACTTTTGCTATTTTATTTTAGCTTAACATGCAAATTAGAGAAATTAATGAAAGTAATAAACATGCATATACATACATATGTATGTATGCATATGTACATACATATGTATGTATATGCATGTTAATAAGATAAGTAGATACATGTGTTTAGATACGAGTATGTATGTATCTGCATTTGGGACCATTTTTATTTTTGATATAATAACCCAAATATAAATAAAAAACAATGTGGAAGATTGATTTTAATTTACATACTTTTAATAATTTGACCTCTAAGTGCGGCATTAAAAAATTATACGTATACTCGTATGTATGTATGCGTATTAGATTATCCTGATTGATTATCGATTAATACAGCAAATTTATTTTTTTTCAATAATAAATTCATTTATTCAAGTATTTATTAAAAATATAAGGGCCCCAGCGCCTCTAGGGTATTAAAAGGGGTAGTTGGCAATGGTATTTATATTAAAAAAACTTAGTTAACAAAAGTTGATAAAAATTAAAAAAAAAATTAAAAATACAAATAAAAAATAAAATTTTTATAATTTTCTAGTTATAGTGATGTGTACAGTAGCTCAATTACCTAGAAGCATTTCTATATCTTGAAGTAAATAACTTTTCACAGCGAATTTAAACAACGAAAAATATTCTTTGAATATTTTTAAGTATTACTTGAAAGTGATTAAACTCGGAGCAACCAGCACATTCGACGCTTTGTTTAGCCGACATCTCTTGACTAAGAGATTAGAGCTGATTCGGGTGTTGATATTATTTTGATTAAACGTGTATATTAATAATTGCATATATTTTGTACAATCCATATGTATATTGATAAAACAGTTGTATAGAGATAATGTCGAATATAATCGTATAAGATTAAACACCGCTTTTAATGCTTTATTTTGTGCACTTTGAAGTGATTTGAAGTCAACTAACTGCTTTTTATGACCATAACTCAATTGGCAGGTACGACAAATGGCTGTGTATTAAAGCGTTATATAATAGGAGCTTAGTCTTCTTATCAAATATGTTTTTAAATTTATGTTTATGTGTTTATTCCAAGATAAATTGTTTTGGAAATGAATACCTAGGTATTTTAAAGCATCACATTCATGAATTTCTACACCACCTACACAAATATTGAAAGCTGGAGTATTTTTCAAAAAGTAAGGCCGAAATCTAATCAACTTTGTTTTGTCTTTATTCAGTGATAACCTGTTAAGCATATTGGCATCGTGTTCCATTTATATGGGTAAAAAAGACTTATGTCGTCAGCATACACGTACGGTACGGGCCCAATACACTTCCCTGTGGCACACCGTACTTAACGCTCTCCACGTTGCTTTCCGCACTATTTATTTCCACATACTGTAATCTATTATCTAGGTAGCTTTTAATTAAGTTTAATGCACTCTCTTGAAAACCATAGTAGGGAAGTTTTTGTAGCTATATATTATGATCAACAAGATCAAACGCCTTTGAAAAGTCATAGAAAATTGCACCCACACCATCGTTATCATTATCCAGGCTGCCACATATATAATTAACTACACTTACAACTGCTTCCTGCCTTCCGATACACTTTTTAAATCCAAATTGTAATTTATATAAGAGATTGTTTAGGTCCAGATATTCTGATAGTTGTTTATATAAAACCTTTTCAAAAACTTTATCAATCACAGGCAACAATGCTATGGGTCTAAACTTATCCACTGTACACGCTTTATTATCTTTCGGAATAGGTATAACTTTTGCAATCTTCAAAGTTGCGGGATATACCGATGAACTTATAATATCATTGAAAATGTATACAAGTTTTGGTATTAATATGTTTTTACATTTAAAAAGAACTTTGCTCCATATGCCATCATAGTCAGGCTTGAAATTATTTCTAAAATCTCTTCGTTACTTGTGTAGTTAAAAGAAAATTGATTTATACTCTGACGTAAGGTGTTGAAATAATTATAATTATCGCATGCAATTTTTATTATTTGTTCGTTCAAGAGTTTCGCTGCTTCAATAAAATATTTGTTAAATACGTTAGTAAATTCTTTTTTTTAATCTACATATTATCTACTTATCCACTTATGTATAACTCAAAAAAATCGCTAAATTAATCGTCTATCGTTCGTTCCTCATACTCGTATTGTTTAAAATTAAAAAAAATCTTGCTTACTCAACTCTTTGGAGAAAAATTGGTAAACGGTTTATAAAAAACATTTCCATAAAAAATTTGTTTTATAAACTTTTTATAATAATGTGGTTAATAACCGCTTTAAAAACTAAGTATAAAAGGTGTGACCAAAGCATATTTATATAAAGTATATGCAGGTCTACAACAACTAAGAAAGTACAAAAACAACAGGCGATTTGTTTGTGTAAGAATAATGGATGAATGTCAAAAACAGATGGATACAACCAGATCTGGGCAACTTGCATTACTTTTGCATAACCACTGATTGAAAAACAAAAATTTTAGTGTAAATTTAAATTTGATGCTTGTAGTGCACTTTTTTTTGCACTTAAATAAAATCTTTTAAAAGTAATGGATTAATATTGCATTAGCAAGTAATTTTGTGTTGCCACTAAGCACATCATGAAGTGATGCAATATTATTGCACTATCACATATTGTACACAGTAAAATTGAATAAAACGTGAAAATATTTTTAGGAGATAGCACAAATAAAAAATATAAAATACACTAAAGTTCATTGAGGGTACTTTTATAAGTACGTACATAAAAATTAACGAAAAAAAAACTGTCAATATAAATACAAACTAGATTACAGAACCAATTTAAAAAAAATTAAAAAGTTTCATACTACAAGTAGTTGCATCTCGACCTTATTTGAAAAACCGTGCAATTGACAAAAGATCAGAACTTAGGTTTTCGTTTATTGTAAAGTTATATCTTAAAAAATGGTGATTTTATAAACGAAAAATTCTACCGCTTGAAATAATTTCATCAAGTTTTGTCTTTCTCTCGAAAAATTATAAAAAACATAAAAACATAACATACATAGGAAAAAATTTATATATTTATGTATGTACGTATGTTTTTATGTATGTACACATTTACGTTATATTTTGCACTGATAATGCAATAATACTATTCATAATGTGTTTAGTGGTGCAAAAAATAGTGCACTAAAAATAACAATGCAATGTTGATGAATTACTTTGAAGGGATTTTTGTAAAATGCAAGAAAAATTGCACTAATATTATTAAAGTTAGTGCTAAAGTAATAAATTTGCATTTGCATTGATTTGGTTTATTGTGGGAAAATGGTCAATGCATTTGCTTATTTAATGCAATAGTCCCAGATCTGCATACAACAAAAAGAAAATGTATGGATAGACAAAACCAAAGTAAATTTATTAATTGATAAACCTTAATATGTGAAATAAGTATAATAAAGAATACATATGTACTTTAATAATTAAATATAATAATGTTTAAATGTTTTCTAACACATTTTTTAAGTAAAAATTTATTTACACTTTTTCACATACGTTTTCAGTATACACAATTGTGTATAACAAAGCAAAACAAAACAAAATGGCGTACAAAAATTGTAAACAACTTTTGACATTCAGGCATTCACACTACACGAGAAAAAAATTAATCACCTGAGTACTTGCATATACTTTATATAAATTTACTTTGGGTGTGACATTTTTGCTATAGTCGTCTTGTCTATGATGCCCAAATTTAAAATCGATCGATATTCATCACACCTTTTTAAAAGAATCATCGTTTCGAAATCGTTTTTGAAAACGATCGTTTTCCATCACATACCTGTATGAATGAATATGTATGTATGTACGTAGATATATCGTCGGTTGGTTACTGATTTGATGTATGGAACAAAAATGTGTTTTCGAGAAAATCGATGAAGAATGTTCAGTTCATTAGTTTTATGAAAATACACGATAGAATTTTTTGTTTATTAATGAAGATAATACTCATAGATACATATGTTTTTTATTTAACTTAAAGTTGATAAACTTTTTACATCCAACATGAAAAGTTATTAGGATTTAAAGAAAAAATGACAAAAATCTTTGTCAACGCATGTGAATATTTTTATTCAAACTTAAAGTTGATAAACTTTTTACATCTCCAATATGAAAAGTTATTAGGATTTAAAGAAAAAATTACTAAAATCTTTGTCAACGCATGTCCCAGTCATAACAACAATATATTTCACTGCCTTTCAAGCAGTTTAAATTGCTGTATACATATATTTAAGTAGACATAAAAGGTGAAAATATCAATTTTATTCATATACGAGTAACATGACTTTTAAAGGAAAAACAACCTAAAAAAATTAAAAACAGTTTGAATATATTTAATAAAAGAAAGTTTATTAATAAAAAATAAATATCAGTTCATTTGATTAAAACATAACACAATAATTAAATGTTTGTAGTTTGCTTTGATTCATGTTCTTTGAGTAGAATATGCATTGATATGCATCATAACAATTGCGAATAAATTGTTCAGCAATTGTCGAAATGGTGCAGTATTGCAGCTCTATATCTCCTGATATATTCAAGATAGCGGAAAACTAATAACGAATTTGGAAAGAGGACACGTTATTCATATATAATCAGTTAATAACTAATTTTTTTTTTTAGAAAATATTCCGTACATCAAATCAGTAACCAACCAACCGGCGATATGTATACAAATTTGTTTCTTATTTTGTTTTAATAAAAATTCATTTAAAATTGTCGCTTAATCTTATGACATTAAAACAAATACATTGTGTAATAAAAAACATACCAAAAAAAAAAAAAAAAAATACAACATAATAAAATATTTTTATAAGAAAATAAGTTATTAAAAGACCACTGAACTTTAGAGTGACGAGACCACCAGACCCCACCATCCCATGCACCACACATCAACCGCTTCTACAACAAACAATTATCGTTCACTTTATTTGGAATGCTAATTCCACTTATTTTCCACTCTATATTCTACATCAATTCGTTGAGGTTAATTGTAATTTATTCATATTTTTGTGTTATTTTTGTGCTGAAAGCTCTCTTATTATAAACATTAATTTGTGTGTATAATAATACTAGTTATGGAAAAATCAAAATGTTCCATAGGTATATTATAAAGTGTGACAACAATCTTGGAGCAATATTTTGATTGAAATGTTAAGATAACTAATAGAATGTGAAATTGTTATTTTTACAATAAGACAAATGTTTTAGTGATTTATTTAGACTTTAATTAGAAAACGGAAGTGTAGTTTTCACATTACTGCTTATAAATATTATCTGGGCAATCATGAATAAAATTTCGCGTGAAATTTCTCCCTTTTCCAATTAGAATTTTTGGTTTTCCCTATTACTTGCTATTAGTTGGAACTGTTCGCAGGGAAAAATTTCACGCGGAATTTCATTCATGATTGCCCTGTATATAAAAACCGCTAAAAAAAATTATGTCCCATATATATGCAAATCTATCAGGCGTGTCACAGAATTTGTACGAAAGTGGAAATTTTTATATTTTTCAATTTGTACGTTTTGCTTCTTCAACTTTCATACGTTTTCATAAATCTGAAGAAAAAAACTCAAAACGTTTCTTTGTTTTTTTTTTTTATTATTAAACGTGGCATCTCTATTCACGAGCTGCTTTCTAAACAAAAGAGAAGTAAATAAAAGATCTGAAAAAATACATATAGAAAAAAAACTGTGGGTATTTTAAAAATAAATTAAAAAACTTGTTTGAAACTAAATTGTATCTATTCTTAAAAAATTGTCTTACGTATCAATATGCCCGCAGCTTTTATAGTTGCAGAAAAAATAAAAAAGTATATTATTGCTCATTTTCACATTTTTTGTTTTGCTGATTTTGTAAACTCAAAAAAAAACCATAAAATTTGCTAGCAAAACAGGTTTTGTCTTTTTTTTTTTTTGTTTTAAATAACAGTATTATTTACCATTTGAAATATTTCAAATGTTAAACGTTTCTTTCATTTATGTATGTAATTATTCTCAAATTATCAATTTCACTTTACTATTTTTAAACGAATTTGAAATGTAAAAAAAAATATTTGTGATTTATGTTTGTTTATCAATATAAATTTTGCTTACCACTTTTGAAATAATTTTTTTTTCTAAGGTCAGCAATAATATTAAATTTGGTATTGTCGACTAATGAATTAAATTTGTTATTATGAAATATTTTTCAAGTTTCAAAAACTAATGCTGATAATTATGATTATGAACGATCTTAGAAAGAAAATATGGGAATCTCATGACCTTGCAGACCATCCCTAAAACTTCTCGCTAAGCTATAGACTTTCGTCAAATTTGCGGCATAGTCTCTGTCCAGACTTGCAATTTTTGTTGCAGTAATTCTTGTGTTTATAGGTGGAGGGGTGAGAAGATTTATTTCTTCAGTTGTATGAAAAACACAAAATATTACAAAAAGTAAACAGAATTGTTAATTTTTCAGGGAAATTTGATGTGTAATAGAATTTTTTTAATACAATTTTAAATTTTTAGTTGAACTATAGTGAATTTTAATCAGAAATAATTTCTTAGTCAGGCTTAAGTTCAGTAATTTCAATTCTTGTTGAATGAAATATTTTTATTAATTCTTTATTGAAAAGAAAATTTTATGAAATTAATAGTTTGCGTAGAAGGCGCAATCTAGAACACCAATTTTCAACAACTTTTCGCATCATTTGTGGCCATATTTCGCCGATAACTCTTCGAATGTTGATTTACAAGTGTTCAATTGTTTGTGGTTTATCGACGTAGGCAAGTGACTTAACATAAACCCAAAGAAAATAATCCAATGGGGTTAAGTCACACGGTCTTGGTGGCCAATTAATTGGGCCATTACGTGAAATTATTTTTTCCTTAAAAGTTTTTTTGAGTAAATCAATTGAAGCGCCCGCTGTGTGGCATGAGGATCCGTATCAGCAAGATTAATGTCACTTAATTGAGGTACGAAAAAATTTCCCATTATGTTTCTATACTGTTCACCATTGACAGTAACATTCTGACCATCATCGTTTTTGAAGACATATGGGCCAATGACTACGCCGGCCCATAAAGCGCACCAAACAGTAATTTTCTGTGGATGTAATGATGTTTCGACAAAAGCTTGTGGATTCTGCTCGTTTCAAATGCCACAATTCCGCTTATTTACGTTCAAATTCAACTAGAAATGGGCCTCATCGGAAAATGGAAGAAGTGCACGATGAGTTTGATGAATAGAACAATTATTTTGATTAAAAATTTCAACAATTTGGTGTAAGTCGATTCATAATGAAATCACAAAGAAAACTAAACAAAAAGCAACATCAGCTGTTAAATGTGTGCTCAAATAAGGCAGTGATGCCAACTCAAAGTTGTGACACTTTAAAAAAAAAACACCGTTTGCATACCTTTATGTATAAATAATAATAATAAAAAATATTTAGTTTGAGTTCCTATGGTATGATCTATTCCATTATATTCCAATCATTTATTATTTTTCTTATCATCATTGTACAAATAAATAGTCAAACAAATAATCCGTGCACCTCAATTCAGGGGCGTGCTTTTGAAATCGAATCGTATGTTAATATACATATGTATAATTAGTTTTTGATTACATTTGTGAAGTTGTCGCACGCCACTTGACCAAATATAAGTGCAACCTGCTTGTGGATAACCATAATACCACTTGTAAGATAATAAAACAAGTTATAATTATTATTGAACTAACACAAGAGACAAAAGACTTATTTATTTTGTTAAACAATTTACTAACTTTGCCGAACTCCTGAGTGACTTATACCTCAAAGAAAACTAAAATGTTACTTAATGTATATGTACATAGATACACTGATGTCCACTTATTTTCAATTATGTTTTATTAAAGTGAATTGTACTTTATTAATTCAGAACGAGTCAACTACTAATACTCGTAGATCATAAAAAATATTTCTATGTGTGTTGAAATTTCTATTCTAATTGATGTTAATATGGGTTAAATTTAAATGTGCACCATGTCTCTAATATTAAATAAATGAATTTAGTTTTTGTGAAGCCTTTTTATAATTTAAATACATATTTGATCAGGAATAATCTCCTGTGATCGTGTTCAAGTTGAGCATTTTCAATTATTCCTGAATAAAATTCAAAAGTGTTCCTTTTCACAATGCTCGACTAATCAAATAAGTTTTGTTGAAATGGCAACTCTAGTATTATGTTATTACTTAGTCTTTGGGTTCGATTCACAGTTTGTCTATTTGCGCAATCATCCTGCCTTGTAAGCGTTAACAAATAAAGCCATTTTATTTTATACAGTATAATTTGTAAAAATAAACATTCAAAAGGAAATACTTAAACAAATGGTGCCAGTTGGTCCGCCTTAATATCAATAGCTTATAGTTTTTTTTTTCTTGGCATGCCACTATTGATTTCAAGTTTTAAGTTTGCGGTCTTTTGTTAGAAATAAAGAAAAATAAACGAAAAATCCCTTCAGCCACTTGAATTTTGAGTTGCAAATGTTTACACATGTTTGCCACATGAATTTTTATAGAAATAAAACGGAAGGATTTCCATAAATTCTGTTGCACATCTTTCTTCCATGACAAGCAATTGTCGGACAACTTTTTATGTCACATTGTACATAATAATTTTGTGTCGCCTTGTATTTGTGTTAATTTTTTCCCATTTATGGACGTAATAAAGAATTTGATACATTAAGGCCTTAACAAAATACTTATGCACATATAAATATGTTTGCTTTTTTATATACATACATATGAGGGTGGTTTGAAAATTAATCCACCCCTGCATAGTACGTCAGAGTGACACTTGAAAAATTTCAAATTTCTACTACTCACAAGTACATCGCGTGATTATTAGTATTATTAGTAAAGGGTCCGCCAGATAACTTTTTTTTTTTTTGAAAATGCTATAAAAAAAACTACTGAATATTTTCTCAAATTTCTTTTTTTTATTTGAAAGTACAAACCTTCCGCTTAATAATGAAAAATAATTTCATTCAAATGGCTGCCTCGGCTGGCCATGCAGTAGCCTACACGATCGGTCCAATTTTTAAGCACATTATCGATTGAGTGCAGCTGTATTTCACCAATGGCTTCACGAATATTGTCCTTTAAAGCGTCAATTGTCTCTGGCTTGTCGGCGTAACACTTATCTTTGACGGCACCCCACAAATGATAGTCCAACGGTGCCAAATCGCAGCTCCGAGGTGGCCAAACGACATCAGCTCTGCGGCTGATAATGCGATCTTCAAAAACAGGACGCAAAACATCGAGTGTAGCTTC
Source organism: Nowickia ferox (assembly GCA_936439885.1). Taxonomy (NCBI): domain Eukaryota; kingdom Metazoa; phylum Arthropoda; class Insecta; order Diptera; family Tachinidae; genus Nowickia; species Nowickia ferox. Next base: position 111,297,155 of record OW387024.1, on the reverse strand, counting down.
GGCTGTGTGACATGTAGCGCCGTCCTTTTGAAACCAAATGTTGCCAATATCCTCCTCTTCAATTTTTGAGAACAAAAATTCGTTCAACATGGCCCGATAACGATCGACATTGACTGTAACGGCCGCTCCTTGCACATTTTCGAAAAAAATGGCCCAATTATGCCTCTGGACCAAAATCCGCACCAAACAGTGACTCGTTTTGGGTGCGTCGGCTTTTCAATGTATGCGTGCGGGTTTTCTGTGCCCCAAATGCGACAATTTTGCTTGTTTACATACCCGCCAAGATCAAAATGAGCTTCATCTGAAAAGATGATTTTTTTTTGGCAAAATCGGCATCTTCTGTAAGTCGATCGCAGGCCCACGTAGCGAAGCGTATACACAACCATATTCGTTCAGCGGAAGGATAAAACTAATTATCTGTAAAATCAGACATGAGCTAAGTGTTACCATTCACGAAATAAGCAATAGTTGAAAAAAAAAACTTTAGATGGCGGACCCTTTATTATTAGCGTATTACTTGTACTTGTGTTCCAAAAAAAAACTTACTGAGCGTTCACTCACTTTTTTAGAGCTGGACTCCTACACATTTTTTTTTTTGGTTATACATACATACATATGTATGTATTTGTTTAAAAAATACAATTCAAAAACATAAGCAATGCAAAATTTACTTTTTATTTAGTACAAACAGTTTTATTAAACTAGTGATCAAAATCAAATCATATTAGTGAGCACTAATTTTTTAGAGTGACTGTATGTGTTTTTTTTTTGATAAATATTTCTCGTTAAAGCGCCATCTAGAGTAAAAATCGGGTTTAATTAAAATAAATTATGTCTCATCTTATAATAAATTATAATTTATTACCCCCCGTCTATACGTACAATAAATATGTTGGCCATATAGGAATTTTAAATGCTAGTGTTTTTGTTGTTGTTGTGTAGAGCTTTTACAGCCTCCATTGCCGTTCTCAACTCAACTCAGTTTGGTTGGCTGAGAGTCAAGCCAACTTACACATTGGTATTGCCATTTACAACTTAAATAATGTGCTGCAACATTTTCACTTAAATATTAGTTGAGATATCACAGTGGACCCAATTGGGTCCCCGAGTGGAGGTGCGGTATAGCACCACCCTTCCTAACCTTAGTTAGGGTTGACTCGTAGATCCTATTTCATCAATTCTATTTAAATATCAATTCATAATTGAAAGTTGATTTCATATAAATGTACATACGAGTATGTATACATATGAACATATCTTTTTTTTCAATGAAAAACGACTTTTAAATATGAATTGATATTTAAATAGAATCGTTGAAATAGGCTCTCAGACAACCAAACTGAATTGAGTTGAGAACGGCAATAGGGGGCTAATTTTTTTTCAAACCGAATGGAATATTCAATAAAATTTGCAATCTGAATTCTGTTATAATTTAAATGATGAAAATTATTATGATTAATTTATTTTATGAACATTTAATTTCGTTCTATTCTATCTCTGTCATTTTTATTTATTTATTTATTGGTACATATTAAGAAATTTATTATTCGACATATTGTCATAAGTTTATTTTAATTTGAAATTTATTTGCTGGAGGTCAAGCATTGTCTATATATTTCATTGGTGCTTAGCCAAATCATCAGTAGACTTTAACCACATTTTGAACAGTCACAAACCTCTTATCTTATGCACAGACTTTCAAAAACTATTTGAGAAATCACAAATAATAATCACAAATAATAATATTTCTGAAAATCACAAGCGAAACACAAGCAATAGGCATAGAAACTATAACAAAATCCCAGCAAATAATTTATATTCGATATGAATCTATTTTATTTTTCTACACCTTTATACAATTAGAAATCCATTGGATAACAATAAAAGTATTTATAAGGCAAAATGAAAAATAAAATCTAAATTTAACATTTAAGAAATTTATTATTCGACATATTGTCATAAGTTTATTTTAATTTGAAATTTATTTGCTGGAGGTCAAGCATTGTCTATATATTGATTTTGTTATAGTTTCTATGCCTATTGCTTGTGTTTCGCTTGTGATTTTCAGAAATATTATTATTTGTGATTATTATTTGTGATTTCTCAAATAGTTTTTGAAAGTCTGTGCATAAGATAAGAGGTTTGTGACTGTTCAAAATGTGGTTAAAGTCTACTGATGATTTGGCTAAGCACCAATGAAATATATAGACAATGCTTGACCTCCAGCAAATAAATTTCAAATTAAAATAAACTTATGACAATATGTCGAATAATAAATTTCTTAAATGTTAAATTTAGATTTTATTTTTCATTTTGCCTTATAAATACTTTTATTGTTATCCAATGGATTTCTAATTGTATAAAGGTGTAGAAAAATAAAATAGATTCATATCGAATATAAATTATTTGCTGGGATTTTGTTATAGTTTCTATGCCTATTGCTTGTGTTTCGCTTGTGATTTTCAGAAATATTATTATTTGTGATTATTATTTGTGATTTCTCAAATAGTTTTTGAAAGTCTGTGCATAAGATAAGAGGTTTGTGACTGTTCAAAATGTGGTTAAAGTCTACTGATGATTTGGCTAAGCACCAATGAAATATATAGACAATGCTTGACCTCCAGCAAATAAATTTCAAATTGGTACATATTCTACAAAGTAAATTTGCACAATATGGTTGCACAAAAGTGGACGGAGTGACTGGACCATATGGCCATGATGTTACTAACAGTACTCTTAAAAACGTTTTTGTGACTGACTGTACCCGATCTATGCCTTCACATAGGAAGTAGCAACGTGGTTCTCAACGAAATTCCACACAAGAACCGCAAGACTATACGCGGCAAATCAGTCAAGCAGTGCGAGCAAGACGAAAAACTCTCAAAGGCAAAACAACACACACAAGCCTGACCGCGCTTAAAAAATAATTACGATGACGCGAGAGCTGTTCTTCAGCCCAGAGCTGCTTATCGACTGACAGTAATTTTTAACCGACTTCAAAAAAAGGAGCAGGTTATCAATTTGTCTAACTTTTTTTTTGGCAGTGTTCATAACTCGGTTCATATTACACCGATTGTACAATTTTTTTTATTTTCTGAGAGGGTATAACTTCCCATTCTTCCTATTGCAAAAAAAATTGGGCGGGGATGCGCCCATAAATTTTTTAAATTGATTTCATGATATATTATTTGATTGCTGCGAAATCTAGCAAACACCTTTGGTTCTTGTAATTACACAAATTTAAAAATGAAAAAAATGGGTGGGGCTACGCCCATTAAAATCACTTATTATATTTCACGCGGTTCTACGTAACCGATTTTTACGAAACTTACCACAAACCTTGAGCTCAAAAATAGACACAATATTTCATTTGAAAAAAGGAGCTGAGTTACGCCCATTAAAATTTAATATAATAATGAGCTCTAAAAAACACAAAATCTTGCATTTAAAAAATGGGCGGAGGCACGCCTAGTATTATAAAATGTATATAGTATTATAAAATGTATGGTTCCGATTTATGAATTAAAATTAATGTTACTGTTTGTTTAAAATAACCCTCGTATACATAAGTACATGCTTTATTTCAGTTTAAAAAGGCAAGCTGCATTTGTGTTGCATTTGTTTGTATTAAAATTGAAATGTAAACCGTTTTTATTTTTTTGTTGAACAAAAGCAAAAATCTAAAACGATTTTTTATCCTGATATTATAACACAACCCCAGTTTTAAAATACATATAATAAAAGAAATGTGGGGGCTGTATGAAATAATGCAGTGTTACTGGCTGAAGTTTTGAGTTCAACATACTTTTAAAAGCAGTGAGAAGTGAAATAAAAAACGAGTTGCTATGGCTCAGAAATGTTGAAAAGGGAAAATATATCATTGTTGTGCTCCCTTTTTTTTCAAGTCTTTACACTTGGCGTCGCGTGAATAGATTCAAGAAAGAAACTCATATACATACATACATACATACATACATACATACATACATACATACATAATATGTACATATATTTGTTAAGATGATGTTAATTTTTTTTAAACTTAATACTACTTGTGTAGTCGTACTTTTAATTTCAGTTTGAAAATTCTTTACAAAGTGTTTTAATAATTCTGCTCCAGCCAGTATTAGTTAAGTATATATTCAGGGGAAATGATGCATGATACCCGTAGCAACATCTGGAATTTAATTTTGGATTATAAAAAATTTCAACAAATATCAAAATAAACTCTTTATGTATGTACATATGTATGTATGTATGTATTTGGGCGTGACCTTATTTAGCATTTTTAAAGGAAACTACAAACCGGCTCAAAGTGCCGCTTTTCCTCGGCTCACTGCAATAAAGTCATAAGCAGGGAAACCGCAAATATGCAATTGCATGTTTTTTCTTGTGTGACGTATCAAAGGCTTTAAGCTATAAAGGTAGAGGTCTATAGCTCGCTTTTTGCGCGTTACGCTTTCTATGCATCTGTCAAAAAAGTAGAATCAATCTAATAGTATGTGACAACTTACATTGCAAAAAGCGCAGAACGCGTAGGCGCGTTCAAAGAAAAAAGTAGGTCTACTTTCTACTTTTGTACGCGTTACAAGCATCATGAAAGAAAGTCAGCTGTTCTTGAATGCTAAAGATGTTAAATAATACTTTATTTCTTACGTTATCGATAAATATTATTTTGCCGTGGATAATTTTTTTCTTTTTTTTCAATAAAAAAAATTTCTTAGTAAAAAAAAACTTGTTTAATAAAATATGTGAATATTTTCATTAATGCTTTGTATTTTAATTAACTTTTCACCACACTTTTCTCAGTAACAAATTTTGCATATTAGTTATCGATTACTTTTACGTACGGAGTGTCATCTCCGCTAAATCTGTATTAAATAGCTGCTTAGAAAAGTTATTGCTTGAGCCAATAATGTGCATACATTTATATGTAATTTTCAATTTACTTACATTAAAGTCAACAACAGCCGACAATCTGCTGGAATAGCCCTGGCCGAGTTCTTCTCAAGACTATCTTTTAAAATGCTGAATAAATAGTCAAAGACATCTGCAGACAATATTGTCGCGGTTCGAAATTGCTGAGGGTCAGAAGTTTTAATTTTTTAAATGTGGTTTCAAAAAACCCACTTAAATTCCGTTCTAAATACAACGGCCGTACCCAAAACCTTTTCTTTTTTGAAATTGTTCATAGGCATTTTTTGCACATAAAATTAAATATACAAACTCGACTAACTCCACAAATTCTTTTAAAAACTCGATTTCACTCTCCATTTTTTCTTTATAAGTATTTATAAACAAACGCACACAGCTGATCAAAACAAAAATAAAATGGCGCATAAAAAGCAGTGCATGTAACTCAACGCGAACAAAGTATAGAACGAAACAAGAGGATGAAACGCGTGTAAAGCATAACGCGCAGAAAGCGAGCTATGGACCTCTACCTTAAATTATTTATAGTTTATTACAAATTACAAGCGTGTGTCATACACAAATCCGAAAAAATTATATGCAACAACAATTTTCCAATACAGTTTTGGTTCGGCTTCGTTAAGTTTTTTTTTATCTCTACAACCAGCGTTGTCAACTTTGTGCGTTTCGCCTTCAAAGTTGTTGCTAAGCCTAAAGAAAATTGTATTGTGAGCTTTCAGCTGGCTTTTTTGTTCGTAAACCACAGTGTTGCCAAAGGGCTTTAAAAGTGACCGTGAAATTCACGGGGAAAACACGTGCACTGTGTATTAAATTCAAAGTAGCATATATCGATGGCTTAATTCCAGAGTATGCTAAGTCGACTTAGCATGTTTTGAAGGAGTTTGTTTATTTAAATTTGGATTGATGTAACTTGAGTCCTCCTACTGATACCTTGGCTAATCAGGATATATATGGCATGCATAAAGTGGGCATATATTCCAAAGCCATGGAGGATGTGTACTGTCGTTTTTATTCCAAAAGGAGGCAGAGCATCGCACACCACAGCGAAAGATTTTAGACCCATTAGTCTTTCATCTTTCCTCTTAAAAATATTGGAAAGGTTGGTTGATCTTCATCTCAGAATGACAATCGAACCTGATCGTATATCAGCATCTCAGCATGCATATACTAAGGGTAAATCAGTTGAGACTGCGTTACACACTCTTGTTGGTTCTATAGAGAAATCTCTGGATCAAAAGGAGTACACACTGGTAGCCTTTCTTGACATAGAAGGCGCATTTAACAATGTGAAACCAGAAACCATTATAATGGCTATGGCGAGACTGAACATACATCAGTCAATAATTAAACTGGTTCGGAGAATTCTTATTTACAGAACTATCTCATCCAACCTAGGGCAAGCTTCGATTAAAAGAATAGCAAATAGAGGTACTCCACAAGGAGGAGTTCTATCTCCACTACTGTGGAACCTTGCTTTGAACTCCCTTCTAAGGGAACTTGAAGATAAGATGTTCAAGTGCGTAGCATACGCAGATGACATCGCAGTATTGGTATCGGGTAAACATCTACATACCTTATCTCAGAGATTACAGGAGGCACTAGGTACCATTAGTAGATGGAGTGTCAATAGTGGCCTGAATGTAAATCCGTTGAAAACGGATCTTGTACTTTTCTCGAGAAGATACAAGATTCCGCAATTCCAACTTCCAAGGTTAAATGGAATGGAACTTAAGTTGTCTGATTGTGCCAAATATCTTGGTATATATCTGGACTCCAAACTCTCATGGCAACGAAATGTCCAGGAAAGGGCAAACAAGGCTGCCATTGCTTTGTATGTATGTAAGAAGGCAATAGGGACTACATGGGGCTTAAGCCCTTGCAATTCCAAATGGCTCTTCAATACAGTGATCAAGCCAATATTAACATATGGCGCGTTAGTATGGTGGCCCGCAGTGCAGAAGGCCATCCATCGTGGAACCATTGAAAGGATTCTAAGATCTGCAGCCCTTGCTATTACGGGTGCACCACGGACCACTCCCTCCAAGGCGCTCTTCGTGATGATGCACTGGCTGCCAGGGGATCTCATGGTAAAGCAAATTGCTATGAACTCTGTAACTAGATTACAGTCGGCAAATGCGTGGAAAAAGCTGACTTGCGGTCATTCTATAATAGGAGATCAGTTGAATGATCTACCGGCCAATATAGACTACCGATCACCCATACCTCTGCCTGACAATAGATTCAAATCTAACACATCGGGCGCATCCAACTCGTCTATAGGGGCAGAGGGGGATGTGCTCGAGGTGTATACGGACGGATCGAAGTCACACAGGGGCGTGGGTGGGGGAATCTTTATTCCTCGCTTTCAAAAGAGGATAAGCTTCAAGCTGGACAGTAGGTGTAGTATACTACAGGCTGAAATCTCAGCGATAAGTAGAGCGGTTAAATGGTTGAGGTATTATAGGATATACAACTGGGATATCCGTATATTCACGGACAGCAAAGCTGCCATTAAAAACATTGCGGGCGTCTTTACGACATCGAATCTGGTATATGACTGCCGAATCTCTCTTAACAAACTGGGAATGCATGCTGACCTGGAGCTACAATGGATTCCAGGACATGCGAATAGTGTTGGTAACAATATTGCGGATGAGCTGGCTAAGGCTGGAGCTCAAATGCAGGATGAGGACATTGATAGGTTAGTAGGTGTTCCGATGAATTGCTGTAAAATGCAAATACAGCAGAACCTTTTCAGGGTTGCACAGGCTAGATGGTTACATGAGGTCACATGCTCAACCTCTAGAATGACATGGCCCTGTTATGATATGAGGAGGTCCGCAATATTGGTGAGGATTCCAAGAGGACAACTTCGTAATTTGGTCGCAGTCCTAACAGGACATTGCTACATAGGCATACATGCTGGTAGATTGAATCTACCTTATAATGATTTCTGCAGAAGCTGTCAGGACGAGGAAGAGGAGGAAACTGCTGAGCATTTTCTCTGTCATTGCCCAGCACTTGCGGAGGTGCGTTCACTCCACATGGGGGCTCCGATACTGCAAGGTTTGGAGAGTCTGTCGGAATGTGAAATCGGTAGTGTGAATTCATTCATACGCCTTTCGGGTTGGTTTCAGCTGAATACGGATAGTGTATAGGATAAATGAGGATGGGCAGCCCGCCTCAATCCGCCCAGGCAGCACAACGGGACCTCTAAGGACCCAAGTGGGCTGGTTTACTATAAATCGGCAGCCTGTTATAACCTAACCTAACCTAACCTAACTTGAGTCCTGTCAAAAGCTCGAATTAATCGGACAACCCTATCAAAAGTTATGCTCACAATTGTAAAATTGAATTTCTATCTTATACGGCCTTTGAGAAATTCCAAATAAACTTTGAACGCGTCTCCTGTAAAATTCACTTTCTAGACTTAGCGTACTCTGGAATGAAGCCATCGATATGTATTTGTTGGTATAAAGAAAATTAAAGTTAATGCTTCGGAAAATGACAGATACATGTATTTTGTGTAATATTAGCGGAATTTTATTTTTGAGCTGTAAGGGGTCATTTGCTGTGGAATCAGCCATATACAAATTTACGCAAATGCCAGCTATCTTGGGCATTTTCATGTCTTAAATATTTTTCATTAATAAAATATAAATTAACTAGGTATTATGTAGTTAATACACTTAAAAAACAACTAAAATTATAAAAAATAAACTTTAACAAATCGTAAGTAATAATAATGATTAATCAATTAAATGCTTGCAAATATTTCCTAAAAAAAAACTTTATTGCACTCACGTGATTTGACTGCATCAACTGTAAAGTGAAGTGAAAGCAAAATCAATTGCAAAAAAAAAAATGCACAAAAAATAAATTCTACTCATACTCATCATCATTTAAAATGATTTCTATGATTTTAAATTAACGAAAAAAAGTAGAATATTTTTGCTAATTAATTTTATCTAAGAAATATTTTTCTTTCAAATATTCTTTTATTTACAAATATACATATTTGATCGAACTATTTAAATAATATACAAAAATCATTTAACTGTTTGCATTTCATTTGTAATTCATACCAGCTTATTTCCATGATAAATTTATTTAAATAACAATGAAAAAAAAAATAATATAAATAACATTGGAAATTTTGCTTTGTTCTTTATTTAAAATTTTGTCGTATTGTAAGATTCAATTGTTATAAATAATAAATACAAACGTTTTGATTATTAGACAGTCGAAGCCATAAAATCGATACATAATTATATTCTGTGCAAATATGGTACGTACCAAAATTGTTTGTTAATGCTGCTTAAAATTTTGTGCGCATACTTGAAAAATTATGTTAAAAATCCAATTAAGGAGAGCTATTGTCCATGTGTTTTTTTTATAAAGACATTTAGGCAATTCTTATTAAAATTATTTTTTATTAATATTTTTGTTTAAATACGTGTGGACGGAAGCGGTGAAAAATAATTTAAATAAACTTTTAATGCAGTCTATTCTTTCTTTATACTCGTATGTATACTTTTATCATTTCTGCATACATATATTTTTCAGTTTCTTTTTGTTAAAAAATAAGTTGATGTATGTATGTATATAAATTAAAATTTAGATGTCCTATAGCATATTTGGAAAATATGTCTGTCTGTCAGTCGTTAAGCAGCTCTGGGTTGAAGAACAGCTCGCGCGTCATCGTAATTATTTCTTCAGTGCGGTCAGGCTTTTGTGTAAGTTTTTCGTCTCGGATAACCGTATATTCTTGCGGTTCTTTTGTGGAATTTCTTTAACAACCACGTTGCTACTTCCTCGTGTGAAGGCATATGGGCAATTCCACAGAATGTCACATACCGTACGATGTCACGTACGTTGACCAATCAATTAAGCTTGTATTTCAGATCAATGCTGTTAGCTTTTTCCTTATATTTTACCAAAGGTAGAGCTACTTACGCTCCTCAAAATTACCAAAAGAAATAAAGAAAAATTTAAATTTTCTCTGAAATACAAGCTTAATTGATTGGGCAACGTACTTGACATTCTATGGAATTGCCCATATGTCGTGTATAGTCAGTCACAAGAACTTTTTTAAAATACTGTTAATACCATCTTGGGCATATGGTCTAGTTACCCCGCCCATTTTTGTGCAAAAATACGTTGCAAATTTACTTTGTAAATTATTTATGAAATAAATAAATAAATGTCTGTCTGTGTTTGACCCAGTTATTGAATATAGTTTCTCATTGTCATTCTATTGTAAGCTAAAATACATACTTATAATTAATTTTTTTTTTTTATTATTATTGTTTATTTGTTTCGATATCTATGATTTGATTAGGCTAAAGTTCGTTTAGCTTTGTAAGCCAAATTGTCTTAAGTAGAACAAAAATAAGCAAATTAACTAACATGTGCATAATTAGCGAAGAACAAACGACAATGGCAAGACTGTTGTAAATTTAGAGATGGTAAAATTGAGCTTTCATTACAAAAAAAGCTTTCAGCAAATTGTAATACGAGGAATCAAAACAATTCACATATTCCATTTGCAATAAAAGCTGAGTATATGAAGCAGAAATCTACATCAACTGACACTACACACAGTGGGCCAAACACAAAGAACGCTGATGATGAAGGTGTAGTGTTCTTCGAAAACAGCTAGTTGTTCCGTTCTACTACGTGATTGTCAGAATATTTGCAACTAACTTTGGTGTTATTTGTTCATTAATAATTATCACATGTAATTTGGCTTACAAAGCGATACAAACTTTAGCCTAATCAAATCTTATATATCGAAACAAATGAATCATAAAAATAGCAAAATTTAAAAAACCCCCGATATATCTAGGAAAGATGTGATATCTTCTAAACGGCTGAACCGATTTTCTTCAAGCAAAGCTAAGAATCCTCTCGATCAAGTCACCTTTCAAATAGAAAAAAACTAAATCAAAATCTATCTAGCCGTTTGGTCTGTACGTGGACACGGCCAGACACACCGACACACTACAAACTTATAACACCCCTTTTGTTTTTGGTCGGGGGTTAAAAAAACATGTACTAATTTCGTTTGAGTAATAGAGTTAAATGTTAAATTTTATTAAATTGCAAAAACTCCAAAAAAAAAATATGACTATGACTCAGTTTTGAGAAAGGACGGACGCCTGCATTACGTCATTCGTTGTAGCGTGCTTGCACTGCAAATTCTTAATTTAAATCACATGTAAAATGCGCTATAATCCCCTTATTATTATTTAATTGCTTTTTATTACTTATGCCTTGTTTATTATGACAATTAATACATAAATGTTTATAAATATATATAAAGGGTGGACAAATTTGAGGTTAGCCAGTAAATGGGCTGTCAAATGATGAAATGTCAAGAATTGAGCTGTCATCCTTTAACATTTATTTAGTAAAAAGTTGAGAGATTTTAATCGTCGCTCTGAGAGATGAAATTAGGCGCTGCATTGACGAGATAAGCGAAGCTTTGTTGCAAAATGTGGTCCAAAATTTTGTGAAAAGAGCCGACGTCTGCTGACGTGATAGAGCCGGACATTTGCATTCATGTCAATAGAACTGAATTTGTCAAAAAAAAAGTGTGTGTTTTAAGCCAATTTACTTCCTAACCTTAAATTTGCCCACCCTTTATATGTATGTATATATCGTTTATTTACTTAAATAAATAACGCCATAAAATTAAAATTTTTGAGTTGGTGATGCAGATTTAATCCTCATGTCGTTTTTCATATTGTGTAAAAAATTTCATACAAATATCTTGTTTACTCAACTCTTGAAAGCAACATAAAATTTTCTTTTTCCCTTAAGTGGTGTGTGAATTGAAAAGTCATTTTCTGCCAAACTGGTTTTTTTTTGAGTTATGACGTTGTTTGAGTAAATGAGCGTTATATTAAAAATGGCTAAAGTTCCGCAATAACAATTTCTTTTTATTGCTTTTTTTAATTAATTTTTTATTGGTGTACCACCACCACAAATCTTTAGTTTTCAATTGATTTTTCTCTTGTTTCGTACGAGAAAAAACTTCTTTTGCATTCACATGCATTTTTTGCTTCTTGGAAAGAGTATTATTTTCAGTTTCATTTCAAATTACTCATCTACACGACAACACAATATTATTTTATAGGGGAGTTTTTTAAACGTTTAAAACTATTTCAGTCTACAATTCAATTACCAATTAATTATTCTGTTATTATTTTCTTATTAAGAAAAATGAAACTTATACAAATGAAACAAAATGATTGCTGAAAAAGGTTAAATTGTAAATGTAACATCACGAATAAAAAAAATACTAAGCACTGCTTCGAAAATTTAATACGACTCATTGACACCAGAGGCGCTGCAACACTGCATTATTAGAAATGTGCAAAAAAGCAGAGTTGTAAAAGAATGAAGCTTTCCTCTTCTAGCTCTTCCTTCACCACCTGTCCTCTCTATCACTATCCCTTTCCTAAAGAAGGTAACACCTAGTAATAGCAGTAGGCGTTCATTGTTTGAGTGTTACTTCTCTTTAAAAAAAATAAAATATAGAAAGTAAAACAAATTTGAACATTATGTTAAAAGTGTTGTAAAATGTTCTACTATTTTGTTCTTAGTTGATTTTTATTGAAAATCAAACAGCGAAAAAAATCATTCAACAGATATCGTCATACATTTTTATTGCAAAAATTAGTCAGCATTTTGGTTTATTGTAAAAAATAAAAAATACATGCAAATGTGGAAGGAAAGCCTCTTTTGAAAGTTTCCCTATCTTTTGCTTGCCACATCCATCTGTCGCCAATTTATACTCAAACATACAAAACATGGGAAAAAATTATATTTATAAAAGGTTAAATTTTAGAAACCAAGCACGCACACGCATTTAAACATGAAGTGCAAAAAAAATTGTGTTTGCTATTCACCAACATAATTTCTATTGAGTTAATTTGTTTTTTTTTTTTGTTACAACTTTTTCTTTTATTAAAATATATTAATGTTTTCGTAACATGCAACATACGCGGGCGTTAAGCAATTATTTAAAGACCCTTTCGTTTAATTATTGTTACACGCTTAGTCGTTGTGAAAACTAAAACGAAAAGTGTCTTAATGAAACTGTTTAGTCTTATAATTTATAAGCATATTTACATAAAAACTCAGCAAATAGTAATGAATAAGTTTAGTCCGCAATTGTACGAGTAGCAACAAACAACAATTCTAATTTATTAGAAAAAGACCAGGCATACATGTATCCACCCAGTCAGTCGTTCTATGCAGAATATTGGTGCAGGGACAAAGTTAATAAACAAACACAGATTTTTGGGATAGAAAACCTTTTACTTTCCAACGTAGTCTCTTTTGAGCTCTATACGCTTTGTCCAACGTTTCTCCATTTTTTTCATCGATCGTTGGAGTGAAATCTCTCCGTCGAGGCATTTCTTCAAGTTTGGGTACAAGAAATAGTCACTCGGGGCTAAGTCCGGTGAATAGGGCGAATGAGGGAAAAATTCGTAGCCCAATTGATGGATTTTTCAAAGAAAAGTGCACATGTCGTCGCCTCAGACCATTCTTAAAAAAATTAGTTAGGTATGCAGTATATATATTTTGAAAACCCTCTTTCTGAATCAAAAATGCTTTTCTGAGATATTAAGAGTTCATTTTGCTCCATATCAACTATTTTTAGGTTTAAGTTTAACGGCCAATTTGAACTACTTATTTAAATATCAAGTAATTTTTCCAAACAAAAATGAATGAAAATCGACATTTAAATTTGAATTGATATTTAAGTAGAGTTGGTGAAATTGGCCCTAAAAATTGTTTTGCTGTACATGCTACTGCTTGGCGATCGCTTCAAATTCGTCATACAAAAGCGTACGAAGTAAACTTAGTTTTAGTTTTGCTTCATTTCTATAAGAAATTAATATTAAAAAAAGAAGGTGCCGTAAGAAAAATTCAACGGCGACTGTTAAGCAAAAGCATCATCACCCAGACGCAGCGGCCGGTTATATGTTTTAATATAAACTTATTAAATACTAAAGTAAAATCAAATAAATCTTAATTATGCTTGTTTGAGTATAATCTTTTAAAATAATTTAATTTCATACTATACTATATATTAAATACACTTTAATTACTAGTTTTTCTTGTGTAAGCGGATCGATAGTTAAAAAGATTACGGCGGCGGCTTCTTGGTCGCCGTTAAAGGATCGACTTATTTCTCTGAAGCATTAATTTTCGTCTCAACAACACATCAGTAAAAGCACAAAAATGTACTTTTTTAAAACAAATTGTGTATGCGGCACCAAACGTATTTTTCATTCATGAAATTTCACAAAAATTTAAATTTTTCTTCAAAACATATCGCACCCTAAATACAAAAGGGGCACAACTCAAAATACTAAAATTTTCAGGAGAGACAAAAAACTGTTTATTTAGTTCATCGTGCAGAAGCAACACACTTAACATAAAAATAGACATAACTGTATTTTTCCAGTTTAAGAAGATAGTGATGTGAAAGAAATTTTTGCAGTAGTTAGAGATGTGTATTTTGAATTAATTTATGGAAAAAAGTCAGTTTTGGAAAATTTTGAGTTGTGCCCCTTTTGTATTTAGGGTGCGATATGTCGGAAGCAGTGGTACAAATACGAAAGAAATCCATCGGGTATAATTTGAGAAAATTTCATGTAAACCTTCTTTTTAGATTTTCACCACTCCAACTTTTTGGCGTATGCGCTACAGCAATTCTGAGGCGACAATGTGTGCACCCTTGAATTGTTCTGGTGGAAAAAAACTTTTTATTTGCCAAATGCGCTCGTTTTTTTATCCGACTGCGCTAGCGATGCTAGCCTGTCAGTCCATAGGTCGTGGGTTCGATTCCCACCATAGACCCTGGGTGTTTCCGCAGACAAGCTAATCGGTTCGCGATTGGATTTGAGTGGTCAAAACTCAATATGGCGGGCAACAGACGCCATTTAGTAAATACGAAAAAAAAAATATAAAAAGTTGGCGAACTACTCGTACATTATGTTCAGGAGGACAAATAATTGAACCGTATTCCAAAATTGGTCTTACCATCCATCGATAAATTCTTTGTGTTAACCAAGCAAACAAACTAGTCCCATTGGAGAACAAGATTGAACCTAAATGGCAGCCTTGTTGAACTACAGTCGGAGCTGGCTAATTTTTTTTCATCTTAAGTTTTGTGCAACTATTTTCCCCTTAAGCCAAGCTTGTTTTAAATTGAACAAATTATTTGATTGTCATCTGTTTAATGTTTTTATTTATTTTTATTATTAATTCTTTCAGGTTATTTTTAAATCACTTAACAAGTTGTTAGTTTCAATGTACATACTATGTAACAGAGCTGTAAATGAATCATTCCTTTTTGATTTTAATTCGTTACGAATTAGCTAAATTTTGAATTAATTATTTTCACAACCAAAAAAAGAATTGAATGAAATTTGAATCAATTCAAACGAATTAGGCAGAAATTAATTTCAATTAGTTTCCAATTCAAATGAATTTGTAGAATAAGTTGCAATTCGTTTTCAATTCACACGAATTTGTTAAAGTGAATTTCAGTTCATTTCCAATTCGTTTGAATTGAATTGATTTTGAATTCATTCAAATAAATTAGAACAATGAATCAATGAAATTCAAATGAGCTGGTAATGTAATGAAATAAATAAATAAATAAAAATAAATAAATAAATTGCTAATTATTTTTTCTAAATGCATTTGAATTAATTCAAAATCAATTCAATTCATATGAATTGGAATTACAATTCATTTTACAAATTCATTTGAATTGGAAACGAATTGCAATTCATTTTACAAATTCATTTGAATTGGAAATGAATTGCAGTTCATTTTTACCAAATTCACTTGAATTGACTTAAATTTCTCATTCAATTAATTTTTTTGTGTGAAAATAATTAATTCAAAATTTGGCAATTCAGTGCATGATTGATTCCCGAATTAATTCAAAATTCAATTGAAATGATTCATTTACAGCTCTGCTATGTACTTATATTGTTGAAGCAGTCGTTGCTATTCTTGTTGCTATCATATTAAAAAAAATTTTATAAGTTTTCATTCAAATTATTACTCGTAAGATCTCAGTTGCGATAGTTTAATTTTTATTTTTGTGTCTGGAATTGAAAACTGTTTATATATATAGCACTGATAGAAATCACGAGGCAATAAAATTTAAACTGGTAAAAATTAACACATTGAGGAAGCTAATTAAAATACACATACAAAATATTAAATATGTTTTTCATACTAACTAAGAGAGATGGGAATGTGAGTACCCTTACACTCATGATCATGCGTAATTCAATTCAGAAACATTGCCTGCACTATCAATTATTAAAGAAAAAAACAAAAATGAAATGTGTATGAGCATAATGAAATTTATGTAGTAAAAATATGGGCATTACCAGAGGAAAATCCATCTCCGTTGCGTTACATAAAATTGCTTAATTTTACTATTTTTACTGAATGTAAAACTATACCCATAAAATCAATCAACGAAGGCAAAGTTTTAGAAATTATTCCAAAAACGATGGGATCCATACGACTGTAAAATTTATACAGATAATTTATAAAATCTTAATATACAAAATTCTCGTGTCACGGTGTTTGTAATTGAATAGCTGTCTGAAAATAGGTCCTAATTCTAATTCTCATTCCCCTATGTGGGCTGTGTCACGCCCATACCAACGAAATATTTTATATCTTGAGGGATATAGGAGTCAGAGTATTAAATTTTTGTATGGGCTCTTTTGAAAGCAAGCTGCAAAGTAATTAAAAAAATATTGGTAGTGCAGGACTGGGGGAAGGGGCTTTTCCCATACAAAGCAATTAATAATAATCTTATATCTTGAAAGTTATAATAGCAAGAGTCTTTAAATTTGGTATGAAAACAATTAATATAAGTATAAATTATAATAAATTTAATACAATTTATTATTTTTATATTCCGTCATTGTTCACAGCACTTTCTGCCTCTATCACTCATATACCACATACTCACACACTTACAATGATTTTGTTATTATTTTCTACCCTAGAAATTTCCGAGAAATAATTTATGTGGCAAAACAACGTTTGGGTCAGCTGGTATGCATGTACTCGTACATATTTTTTTCAGATTCAGAACATATTTACATATTGTTTTCACACCACATATTTGAGGGATTCAAACGGTAGTCATAAGGCAACATGACCTTTATGACTACCGTTTGAATCTGCCAATTATACCTTCTGATTTGCTTTGATTTTTTTTTTTAACACCAGTGTGATAGAAAATGAGAAAATTCATCGAGGTTTTTTATACAATTATTCACGATTGTGGATGATCAAGACTTATTAAAAATTGCTAAAGTCTGAGGTAGAAAAATATATGGGAATCGGTTGACTTTAGAGGCCATCCCTAAAACTTCCTGCTAAGCTACGGATTTTGGTTAAATTTTGCGGCATCCAATACACTTTTTAAGTCTATAAAAATCGGAGAATATCTAAAACCGATTTTCGGAAACTACACAACCGAATTAATTCACTATCATACCATAGTTTAAGTGAGCTCAACACCTTTCGATTGCGCAAATTTGCTCTGCACATACATACATATCGTCATCTAAAATCCAAAAGGACGTAACAACCAAAAAAATTAAAAATAGACCTTATGCATGATCATAATGTGATTGAATTTGAATTTTTTGGTTGTTACGGCCTTTTGGATTTTAGGTGATGATATGTACATCCATATGGACATCATCGTAAAAATAGTCAGAATCGACTCCCAGGACCTCAAAATGTCGAAATACATATTATGAAAACGTGATTTTCGAAAATTGGTATAAAATCAGTAACTTCCTATAGGGGGAATTTGTACAAAAAATTCCATCGATTTGAGCTTTTAATAAAAAAAACTGCGTTAAGTTTTTTTCCACGAACCAGGAACTTGTCTAAAAATATTTTGTATGAAAACCACTCAGTTTTTTTTAGCGATTTATATAAAAATTTTCTAAATCGATGTATTTGTCAGGACTTGTGGGAAGTACTTCATTGGAACTCCACTCAATGAAGCATGTTATTTTTTGTTCTTCAAAGAATTAAAGCCAAAAATAATAATAAAATAATAATAAGGTGAACTTATTGTAGCTATGCTATTTATGGCGCGATACAGAAGTTAGGACGTGATTTTCATAACAAAAATAATCGACACTATTACAGTTATAAATTAATTTTTGTTTTGATTTCTTTGTACTTAAAAGCAGAGTACGAAAATAAACGAAACATATTATTTGATTTTGTTTTGTGTCGTTCTTTGAAGTGACTGAAGCAAAGAGAAAACAAAAACAATGAGAACGATTGCTCAATTTGTTTTTGTTTTGTGTTTGCACATGGGCACATACCAAAGAACACAGCCGATCGGCTGTAAGCCGGCTAACAGCCGCCACCGGCCACAAACAATACATTAATTTAATCGTACGCCGCTAGAAAAGAAAATAATGGGAAATTAATGGAAACGTTTTGAAATATTTGCATCAAATTTAACATCATCATATAATATAATTTTATTGCATTGCTATTTAACACATTAAGACCGGGTTATATCTGTGTGCCATTTGCCACACATGCATAAAAAACGTAACCACTAATTACTAATAAAAAACTGTTTGATTCACACACGTGTTTATTAAGTTAAACAGTTTCATATATAACTAATAGACAATTTTATAGAATCCAACATGATTGGAAGTTTTTCATTAGTAATTAGTGGTTACGTTTTTTTGGACACATGTCACACAAGAAATGCCAGATGTAAACTCAGCCTAAGTTTGTTTTATATAACTAAGCAGCGTAGCTACAACTGGGTGTCCTAAGACACCTCTCTTCTTTTTTTTAATTTTATTTTCTATTTATTTTTTTATAAATCTTTAAAAATACCGCACCAATTTTCTTTTAAAATGTTGCTTTATTTTTATTTATTTTTTATTTTCAAGTTGCTTCAAGTTTTTTTTTTACCTTTAAAACAAGACAGCCAGCCACTGGCAACCACATACGAGTTTTATCGTATGAATAAATGTTTTTTTTTTGTATAGTAGATAAGTAAGTATTTTGTATTTTTGAATAATAAAAAAGGAAAGTATTGTTGTATATTGACTGGGAAATTTCTTTGGTCTGGCAGCAGGCCAAAAAAGGAAGAAAAGAAAATGTATGCAAAAGAATGTTATTTAACCCTTAAAATGAAATTTAAGTGTGATACTGTTAAAAAAAAATTATAAATAATTTGTGTGAAATTTAAACAAATACAGTAAAATTTTCGTTCACTTGTGCAGTGGCTTTATTGCACATATCGGGCCATAACTGCCAAAACATAAGCTTAACCGACACATTTTTGGGGCGTCGCTTTTTTGACAAAAATCGATTATTTACAAATAATCGATTTTGGTCAAAAAATTAAGTACGAAAATGATGTCACTTCAGCTTTTTTTGGCGGTAATGGCACGATATATATGTACATACATATGTAGTGTCCGTACGAAACCCTTCGTGTGCGAGTCACAGGCGCACTTTACTGAATTTTTTATTTTTGATAAAAAAAAGCAAGTAAGCAAATTTATTTTACCAATTGTTGATGTTGGTGACACGGTTAAAATATAATTTAGAATCATATCAAGCTTGTGTGTGTGTTCTTCTGTTCGATGTTTCCAAATAATTTAAATCAGCCTCAATATTGTTAACGATTTCTACGTTATTTTTTTAGATCAGTTAATAAAACCTTATGATTTACTTTAGAAACGTCGTCTAATTCTTCACCGTAGTTGAGGTCACCACGAAATAATCGTGAAAACAAAGTATTTACATACATACGTACTCTTTTGTGACCTCGAGCTCGTTATTTTGAGTCCAACCTAAATTAGAGCGTCAAACGTTGCGTTAGCAGCAGGGTACGTATTTTCAGTACGTTTAAACGCATAAAATATTATTTTAATGTACTGAAGTTACGTACCCTGATGCTAACTCAACGCTTGACGCTCTAATTTAGGTTGGACTCTTTGTCATATGCAAGGCAATTTCATATAAGGTATACTCAGCTCAATTCGCTTTGAGAAATTTATACTTTAAATGTCAAAAAAAAAAAATTTACTGAAAAATGTGTGTTGACATCCAACGTACGGCGAAAATAGTCACCTGATGCCTTGCGGCCACCTAGTATGAATTCGCCTTGAGTCATATAAATACATACTAGAAAAGTTATGAACAAGGTGAATCTATAGTATATTAGGTGGTCGCAAGGGATCAGGTGACTATTTTCCAACAAACATTTTTCAGTACATTTTTTTTTTGACATTTTTTAAAGTATATATAAATTTCTCAAAGCGAATTGAGCTGAGTATACTTTATATGAATTTGCATTGAGTTATGAAATGTAAAATATTTCTTATATAGGGTGTTTTTTATTGAGGTATAGAACTTTAAGTTGGCATCACTTTTTTAACTGGCGGCCATTTTGTCAGCTGTCAAGTGATTAATATTTAGTTTGGTTTGCCATTTCATCATGAACAGGTTGACAAAAGAACAACGCTTGCAAATCGTGCAAATTTATTTCGAAAATAATGGTTCAGTTCGCGAAGTTTACCGCAAGCTCCGTCCATTTTATGGTCGACATAATCGTCCATCAGAGCAATTAATTCGGTTAACCGGTCAATTGGCCACCAAGATCGTGTGATTTGACACCATTGGATTATTTTCTTTGGGGATATGTGAAGTCGCGCGTCTACGCCAACAAACCAGAAACGTTAGGGGACTTGGAAGCCAACATTCGTGGCGTTATTGCCAACATACGGCCCCATATGCTCGAAAAATTGGTTGAAAATTGGACCTGTAGAATTGGCTTTATTCGAGCCAGCCGCGGCGGCCACATGCCCGAAATCATATTTAAACGTTAATGGCATAAAATTATCCTTCCAATAAAGCCAAATTGATGGACATTAAAACGATTTTCTTGTGTTTTATTTCAATTCGAAGTTCTATACCTCTAAAAAAACACCCTATATAAAAACATAAGTTTAGTAAGCTTTGAAACTGATACAAACCCCAGCAAATAATTTATATTCAGGTGGACTCATTTTATTTTTCTACATCCTTATACAATGAGAAATCCATCGGATAAATTATTTGCAGGATTTTGTATCAGTTTCAAAGCAAATAAATTTCACTTATAATATAATTATGACAATATGTCGAATAATAAATTTTTTGAATGTTTAATTTAGATCCTATTTTTCATTTTGCCTACTAAACTTATTTTTTCTTTTGTGATTTTCAAAAATATTATTACTTACATACATATATAAAATATTTAAAGAAATTATTCGAACAATTAATTCTTTATTCTATTTCTATTGAAAATTTTTTGTCCGTTCGAACAAAAATTTAATTTTTTTTCGAATATTCGAATAATTATTTTTCAAATGACAACACTATTGAATACCCTAACAAAAAAAATTATTTAGCGTGTCATCACTTTTTTTCTAAACAATGAAATCTGAATAAATGAACGAATTTATAAGTAATTTTTTAATAATCTAAAGGCTGATTTTTTAGCAACTTTCTTGTTGGCAACACTGAGTTGCCAAACTCAGCTGTTTTCGATCGTGTCACTGTTAAACATGTTCAGTTTGGACTTAATTTAACCATGAATCGACTTACAACTGAACAACGCTTGCAGATTATTAAATTTTATTATCAAAATTCATGCTCGGTTAAGAAAGTGCATCGTGCACTTCTCCCATTTTATGAACAGTTTGGGCGACCTTCTGAGGAATCTTGTGACTATATTTCGCACCAAAATTACATTATTAAACATTAAACCACCAACACTCATACGTAGAGGGCGGGCAGATGAAAATATTGCAGCTGTATCCGCCAGTGTTGTTGATGACCGTGAATTATCGATTCAGCGCCATTCGCAGCAATTGGGCCCAAAATAGAAGAACTTTACTTGGCTGACATGTGGTTTCAGCACGATAATGCCACATCTCATACGTTAAGGCTCATTTCTATAGGTACAAGCCCGCAAAGGTTGAAGCACTGGACAAGACAATATTGAAGAATTTATTTGTGAGATACCGGCCGATATGTTGGCGATAGTATGCCAAAATTGGACCCAGGATGTGAACCATTTCAGGCGTAGCCGCGGTCAACATTTACATGAAATCATCTTTAAATATTCAATTATACAAATCGTTCTATCGACTCAAATTAAGATTTAATAGATTTTCCTAAATTTTATGGGTTTTTTATAAATCAAATACGAAAGCTCTTAAAAAATCACTGTTTACAAATGTTAAGGGCATCATTAAGATTTGCATTCGTACACTTTTCTTTCATTAATTTAATTTTTTCTTTTGAATTTTCATGAATGAAAACTTTTAGCTACTTTTGTCGTTGGCGGCAACTTCATAGCCTTGATATTGATGTAAACATTATGAAAAAAGAAACATTAAATACCGCCTTTCTATAATGAAAAACATATTTATTAGAGACATACATATTTATGTTCATACGTATTTATTAGATACATATGCATGTTCATACGTAATTGTATTTTGTATCAAAAAAATTTTAAAGCAAACTCTGCCCAAAGCAGATTTTAAAAAATGTTTTTTTTTTGCGTGTTCCTTAATTTAAAGCTAGAGTTAGTTATTAATGTAATAACTATATGTATTTTTAATTACTTTGTGTGGAATCATGTTAAGGTTAATTGTAGTTGTTTTCAAGAAAATTCTGATAATAATAGCAAAGAAAGGGAAAAAATAGCGCATTAGTGATGTTCACAGTTCTTGTTTTTATCACAGGTAAAAGCCTGGATCACACTATCGCCACAATGTACCGATTTTCGTCGGCTCACTGAAATGAAGTCTCAAGTAATAAGCTAAATTGGCCTTATTTCTCAACTAATTGAAATATAAAGACATAATTGCACCACACTGCATTTTATTACCAATGCCATATACCATAGACTTATTTCACAATTAATTGAGAAACAAATCCACTTTTGGCTTATTACTTAGGACTTAATTGCAGTGAGCCGACGAAAATCGGTATATTGTGCCGATAGTGGGATCTCGGCTTAAGTGAATTTAAAAATAATTATAAATATAGTATATAGAATACTCAAATTTTTATGGTAAAAATAAGTTCAAAATAAAAAAATTAAATAAATTCAGTAAAGTGCAACTTTTGACTCGTACACGAAGGGTTCCGTGCAGACAATACATACATACATACATATGGGCAATTCCCAGGCGACGGACGCGACATTCGTACACTTTCAGTTGAGCAAAAAACAAGATTTTTTTTTTCATACATATATTTATAAGTGAAATTTATTTGCTGGTGGTTAAGCGATGTCTATATGCATTTCATTGTTGCTTTAACAAATCGTCAGTAGACTTCAAACACACATTTTGAACAGTCACAAACCTCTTATCTTATGCACAGACTTTCATAAACTATTTGAGAATTCACAAATACTAATATTTTTGAAAATCACAAAAGAAAAATAAGCATAGTAGGCTTAGTAACTCATACAAAACCCAGCAAATAATTTTTATTCGATATGAATCTATTTTATTTTTCTACACCTAAATTCTAAATTTCACTTATAGTATAATTATGACAATATGTCGAATAATAAATCTCTTGAATACATATATTTATTTATTGTATCTCCAAAAATGGACTAACAATAAGTAATCAAATCTTAAATCTAAATATAATTATTAGGCCCGACCAGTGTCGGACATAAACTTAGTGATAGTTATAAATAATACATAAGTAGTGATAATCAAAAAGGATAAAAAAATAATAAAAGTATTTTCAAGAAGTCCCATCTGGAGTGTTGAGAATAAGAGCCCTTGTGTCCCTCTTTTTTAAACAAGAATGGAATGGAAAGATCCAATATGATATATATTAGTGTTTTAAAGCACTGAAGGTGTAGTAGATATAAGAAAAAATTTTGGGCGATATCAATAATATAGCAAAAAGATATAAGCAAATGTCAGCGAGAAACGGACGCACTTATAGAAATAATACATAATTGTCTATGTAATCCAAACAAATGAAATTAAAAAATTTTCGGGAAATAAGCGCTACCTAAACGGTGTTAAGAATCATTCCTAGGAAGTTCATATGTTGTAGAAAGTTTTTTATTGAAATCTTAGGTACATTTTTGTAGTTGATTGTTTCCTTGAATTTTAAACAGTTTGCTACCTATGGACCTGAACAGGGGAAAAAAGGTAAAAAATCGAATTGTTTTAATTGTTTTGCGATTTTGATCTTGAAGATGAAGTTTTTTTGATTTTATAAGTTCACAATTTTTGTTCCTTATGACAACTTTGAGTCAGAGAGTAAATCAAAATTCCCAACGGTTTGCAAGATATGAGCCTGAGAAAATGCAAAAATAACACCGAGGCCCCAAATTTTTGGGGGCCCATAAAAAGAAAAGTGCATGACTTGGGGCAAAACTGGGAGACACGGGTCTTTTTTATTTTGATCTTTTATCATGTAGTGGTGTCCGTATATGGTTATATTTCCACGATTACACGCAGTATAATTCAGCAAAATTTTATGAAGAATTCTTTTTCTTTTTTTTTTGTGAATGTGGAAATGAAGATGAAAGAAGATCGTTTATGTCTAGATTTATGAAATAGGAAAATTTTGTTTTAATTCGTACAAATGCGGTCCAAGAGCACTAAACGCAGTAACTTTGCTAATATTGATTGAACTTTATGCTGTTATCACGGTTTTCAACTTTTAAAATAGTTTGGTTGGGATTAATAAATTTGCATTGCCATTCTCCACTAAATTGACAGTTTACTTTTCAGTTGTGTTTTGCCATTGTCATTTACAACTCTGCGTAAGTTTGATTGAGAAAGACCTTGAGTATACACAAAACTGCCTTTTAGTAGTTGGGTCTGTGGTTGGGTTTTTCCATGATACAACTATACAAGGTACTTGCACGACTACAACAAAATTACAGCACCAAAAAACACACGCATTTTGTTGGTAGAAACAAACGTACATATAATTGTCAGAAACACATGTCTTTTGTTTTTAAAAACAGCTATCACAGGGTAACTAAAGTACAATTGCAGACGCGGCATTCATGCATGATTATAGTCATTCAGTGTTGCCAATATGTGTGTAATACACAGTGTGTAATTTCTACTCTCATGTGTGGGCCATGTAATGAGATTCATGTATAACCTGTGTGTAATTATATCTTGGGTACTATTTTTATTTATTTTTGTTTTAATTTTAACCTACACAAAAGATGTGTAGTGTAATTTTCTTCAATGTATAATTGGAGACACAGCCATATGCAAATTCATTGGCAACACTGTAATCATTTTATTCACACACATACACTAACATTTTTGCAGCTTGTAAACAAAGGTTGACAACTTTCTGCATTATATACATAAACAGGCTGGGCTTGTGCAAGTACCTTGTATAATTGTATCATGGGTTTTTCTAGTTAGAGGTTGGTGCGATGAAAAAAAACCAGAAAAATATGGAAAAATCGTAAGTGGAAATATTTGTTATGCTCAATAACAAAATTTTCTTAACAGTTTTGTTATCCGCGGTATACCGAGCACATATCGATTTTTTCAAATATGGTTTAAGGGGCCATCCATATATTACGTAACGCCATTTTTCCCGATTTTTGACCCCCCCCCCTCCCCCCCAGTAACAGATCGTAACAATTCTTAGACCCCCCCCCCCTCACAATAACGTAACAAGAACTTTAAAAAAATTTAAATTGTTTTATTAAGTTTTTATTAAAAAAAAATTAAATTTAATTCATGCACATACATATGTATGTATTTTTAAATAACTTTTTGTTTGAATTGAAGTAAATTTCTTTATTTAGTTATTACAAACTAATATACAAATATTTTGATGGCATTTTCTTAAGTTTCGTTTAGGATTTATGCATTTATTTATTTTATTTATGGGAAAATGCAAGTAATTGAGAATGGACGAATATTCGGGAATTCGAATCCTTTTGTTCCTTTATTTTTATTTTCTGTTAGACTAACACAGTGCGTAGACAAAAATCAAATAAGCTTGCAAAATATAAATAATAACAATTATGTATTTATGTACATACATATGTATATGCATATATTTATATCTATTTAACACTCATGATTCTTGATTTATTATGTATTTCTTTGATAAATTAAATACGTAAATAAATGAAAAATCGAAGTGTTTTTGTACGAAATTAGTAAAATTTATGTTACGTAACAATTTTACAGACCCCCCCCCCCTACCCCTCCGTAACAAATCATAACAAAACTCGAAGCCCCCCCCCCCCCCAAGGGCGTTACGTAATATATGGATGGCCCCTAAGGTGTTCCTTTGTTCTGCCGGAAATGACTAAAAATCTTCCAAAATTGTTTTCTAAGGAATTCGTTCTCTATTTTGATTATTCCTTACCTTGCATTGGGTAGTTGAAGAGGAATGGAATCATCACGAATATTTCTTTTGATACGTAGCACATCGATATTTGCGACTTCGTTTTCGTTGTCATAAAATAAATCTACACATACATATTTGTATCCATTTGATATGATTTCTTTGAACTAAAACACTAAAAACATTATTTTTTCTAAAACTTTCTTTAAATTTTCTCACGAATTAATTGTTTTCTGTCAAACTTGATATTTTAAGTTGGCAACGCGATGCCAATTTCAACTAAAAAACAGTTGTGGTTCATGATGCTAAAACATAGTTTGGTCAAGTGTAAGTTTGGTCTACTCTTAGACGACCAAACTGAATTTAGTTGAGAACCGTGATATTTGTTATGCTCAATAACAAAATTTTCTTAACAGTTTTAGTATCCGCGGTTTTAGGTGTTCCTTTGTTCTGCCGGAAATAACTAAAAATCTTCCAAAATTATTTTCTAAGGAATTCGTTCTCTATTTTGATTATTCCTTACCTTGCATTGGGTAGGTCAAGAGGAATGGAATCATCACGAATATTTTAATTAATTTATATAAGTGAAAGCCAACTCAAAAAACTTCCGTTATTAGAACTCCGTTCTCTTACTTTTGTGCTAAAGCGTAAGGTTATTGTTAGTAGAAAATTCTCTTTAAATAATAACTAAAACAAGTAGTAATTAAAAAAAAAACAAACAAAAACCCGACTGCGACCAACAGCAGCCGTTCTTTTGGCTGCAAATACCTTTTTTTTTAATTTACAAGAATGCTTGTTAATTGTTAATTGTACAGGTACATACATATGTACACATGTTTTCAAAAGATTTGTATTTTTTATTTTTGGTTGTAACCGAACTCTACTGTTTATTTTTATTTATTCATAACCGTGAACATCCTTAATCTAATTATGTATATTGTACTACTAATTTTGCAGTTGTTTGTTGCTTGAGAACGCAGTCCTTCCTTAAAGGTCATATGCGCGATAAATTAGTTTCTTGTTATTATTTTGCAATCTTTCCTTATGTTATTGCAGTTGTTGTGAATGTTTGCAAGTCAAGGTCAAAATGTTATTGTAGGTTCCAACGCATTTGTAGTTCTTGCATATTGAATATTCAAAGTGAAAGTAAGAATAAATAAATAATATAATGTTATATAAATATTTGCACAGGACGGGTATTTAGTTGCGATATGGAAGGGCGGTTAAGAAAAGTGAATTATTTATTATTTATTATGTTTGTATTGTTATAAAGTATAATTCCTTATAACCGGTGTTCGCTACACATGGACTTCACTGTATAAAATATTGTACTCGTAGCTTGGGAATTAAATGCAATCACTAAATGTTCTTTTTTTCCATCATAATCTCTTAGTAAATGAACTTGTGCTATGGAATCGACTCCGTCACGTTCCTTTTTGTTGTATTTAATTATGTTATACAATTTTTTTTTGTATTTTCTTAAATACCCTTATAAGTCAATCACCTTTTGTTGTTATCCCTTCCAGGTAATTTTTCACTGACATTGACGATGTGTTGATTGGTAGTGGGAGCATTTTTACGTTTATGTGTTTATGTTGGTTTGTTTTATTTTATTTTTATTTTTTTTAATTTGGAATGGGCAGGGAGGTGTTGTAAAATATATTCAAGTTCAATACATATTTATTTATTTGTTTCTTTTTAAATATTTGAATATAAGTTTTTGCTTCCATTCTATTATTCAAATGTTTTTGTGAGTTTTAATTGCCTTCTAATGTTTTCAAAAATCAATAAATAAATTATTTAAACAAAAAAAGTATAACAGTTGTTTTAAATTGTTTCTAGTTGTAGCCTTACCAACACGTACCTGTAATTGTATTAATTTTTAGAGCTATGCTCTTTATGCCACGACACAGGAGCTAGGACTTGATTTTTGTAACAAAAATAATCGACACTATTACAGTTATAAATTAATATATGAAATACCGAAGTATATTTATTTGACTAAAGTCTTTATTTATTTAATTTGAAGATTTGGCTTGTTTTTATGGTTAAGCAATTGTCTATATGCATTTCGTTCCCGCTTTTGGAACTCATCAGTAGACTTCAACCCAAACAATTTTTCAATTTAGTTAACAAACTTCGTATGTTTATAGTAAGACTCTTTGTTAACTAAATTCAAAAATTTTTTGGGTTGAAGTCTACTGATGAGTTCCAAAAGCGGGAACGAAATGCATATAGACAATTGCTTAACCATAAAAACAAGCCAAATCTTCAAGTTATAAATTAATTTATGTTTCGATTTCTTTGCACTTAAAAGCAGCGTGCGAAAATAAACGAAACAAAATGTTTTCATTTTGTTTTGTTTCGTTCTTTGAAGTGAGTGAAACAAAAACAATGAGAACGATTGCTCAATTTGTTTTTGTATTGTTTTTGCACATGAGCACAAACAATAAATTAGGCGCAATGCCGATTATGTTATAAGGTCAAGTTGAAAGCACAGCTGATCTACTTTTAATTTTGCCTAATTCAAAGGGAATTCATATGGCTCGTATGTCAAAAGTTGTTTATGTACCGAGACCTGCGGCAAGCGATTTTGTCGGCAGCGGCGGCTGTCGAAAAAATCTTTCAAATTCGCCTTAAGCCGGCTGACAACAAATAACATAAACATTTTAAAAATTAAGATACAAATTAAATAAAATAATTATTAATTTATATTGTACATGGAGAATCGGTGGCTGTTTCCCAGGCGACTTAAGCCAAACTTTTTTCAGCGGCGGCGTTTCTAACAAAAATGATCGGCTGCTCGGGTCAGCCGGCTGTGACTCATAATGGCGTAAGTTTCTGATTTAGTATCTCCAATCAGCTGTTTTTGACACACGAGCCTCCCAAAGCAACAACAAAACGCCATACTATTTTTATTGTTTGTACTCTGTTGTTGTATTAACTTTATCTGTCACGAATTTGCCTTGATTTGGTGTGTTCCATAAGATTTCGTGCATAAAAAAGAAAATTACTCTCTGAATCTGCCAAAGTTATCCAAAATTGCTGGAACGCAAAAGACCATAATTGCACATCTTGAAATACTAATGTTGCTTACTACTCAAATTAAATTTAATTTAAGTGATTTTAGTCGCTTAAAACGCATAACATTACAAAAGCAAAAACTTGCATCATTGGCAACAGCCTGTAACTGATCCGTAAAATAATTTTAATTTATTAAGTCCTAATTTACACGTTGCAAGTCTTATTGCTAAGCTGATTAGTTTGTTAGGAAAGAGGGACGAGGGGAAAAGAAACGTTACTGTTCCCCTCGTCTCTCTCTCCATCAAACTAATCAGCTTAGCAATAAGACTTGCATAGTGTAAATATGGACTAAAGAAAGCGAGAAATATGCAAAAATGTACTTAGGAAGCTAAAAACTTGTTTTCTTTATATAAAAATCTTTTGATTCACATTTCAGTTTTATATGTAAACAAAAAACAGGCTGATTGTTAAATTCTTGTCCGAACTGGAAATGAAAAAAATTACTCTCCCATTAGCTCTCAAAATTACATAAAAATTGTTATCTGGAATGCTTTTGGGTAACTTTGTACAAGTTCGGACTGCTGCTTTATGCATCTGGAACAGACGTATAATTTTATTGCATTGTTATTTAACACATGCCATTTATTTTATATGTATATGTATGTAGCTTAGCAGCATAGCTCTAGACAGGTGTCCCAAGACACCTCTCTTCTTTTTATTTACTTTCTTAAGCTTTGAAAAGTCGTTTGCGGAAAGTTTGCCAGCTGCTTCTTTGTCCTTTAAGGAAATTTGTGGTTTCTAAATGAACGAGTCGAAATTGAAAGGATATTTAATATGACATGCATATTAGTGAAAGTAATTCTACACATATAAGAAGTTAATTTATTTTAAAGAGGAATTCTGTTGAACATACGGCAGCTACACTTGGTATTATAAGATTAGACTCAGTTAACATACAAGTTAAAAAAAAATGTTTGGTATAAAATTTATCAGGCATGTTCTGAAAATCACTTTTTGGTGAAGGTGATTTGAAATCACAAGAAAGGTGTTCTGCACACAAAACTTTTTTAATTTTTGTAATTTTAAACCGGTCAGCTAAATGCCTGCCGATTTGAAATCACTTGGTTATTTTTTCAATCACTTTATTTTGAAATTCACAATAAATTAATTAAATGAGTAACTTAATATCTTTCTTTTTTACAAGCTTTTATTTAGTATTTGTAATATAAAGTTTGTGTGAAAAAGTGAAAACAAAATAAATAATTATACAAAAATAATACATGTTAACTCGGTGAGAATTTGCATAAAATGAAATGTTATAAGAAAAGTAAAATTACGTGTTCCTGTTGTATCCCTGTCGGAGAATGTGTGGTTGACTACAAACATATTTAACTTTTAGTTAACTTTTCTAAGACTGACTAAAAGCTAACTGCAATATCATCCAGAACAAATCCAAAATTAATTCTGAAGTTGAGTACGTAATCGAATTTGGTGAGAGCCAACAAATTTATTCTCAGCTACTTTGAAACTCATTTCAGTTTTATATTAACATTTTGCTGTGATTATTTTAGATGGTACCTTGGCTGTGTAGTTAGCGCGTTGAGTACACAACGTGTGATGATACATGTTCGAACCCCACAAAAATTTTTTAAATTTACTAACTACCAGGTGATTTAAAAAAGCCAACTTTAAGTTAGCTGAAAGTAATGCAGAGTGAGACAATTGACTACTGCCTAGGACATCGCAATGTTAAAATAGTCAGTTGATTACACTGAAAAGTAATCCAAGTGCCAGTCAGTACTAGTTGCGAAATAGTTAGCTTAAAGTTAGTTTAAAGTTAACTTAATTTCCGACAGGGATGTGATGAAGAGAAATATTGGCATTTTATTTTTGTTATTCTGCCGACGTTCTCTCACATATGATGTCAGAGTTAATCGCAGTTGTAGACGTTATGTAATGGTAAACACAGAGCTGTGAATCTAATATTATTGGTTAAACTTTTGCCATTAGTTAACTAATGACTGTGAATGGGCCTTACATAGAGTGCAAACATCTACTACTACCTTCAGGTGTTGCTTATTTACACAAGAGTAGCAAGTGCACATCTTTGTATTTTGTTACGATGCTACGATGCAAGACCATTTGCACAATATTGTGAATTGGGCTAATAATTTGGTTTTTTTGTCTCTATACCTGATATTTTAAATATTTTTGCAATATGTTTTATAATTTTTAATTAAAAATTCATCACAATATTGCTCAAACACAATTTTTGGTTACTGCTGTTTTTAAAAGCATATTATGAGAGATTTTAAACGACATTATTTTGAATAAGTTTAAAATGAAAAAAGTCTTCATAATTTTTTTATTATTTATTGCTATTTTACTCGTATAATTTACATTTTTATTTTTGTTTTTTTTTCTTTCTAGCTGCAGCTGCTTTTCGAAAATATGATAGTTAAATACGACTAAATTTAATGCTTGTGGTGAGTTCAGTTATCAAACACAAGTTATTTAATTGAATCACATAATTTCTTATCTATGTAAGTCCTAGTTTACACTATGAAAGTCTTATTGCTAAGCTGATTAGTTTGAGGGAGAGAGATACGAGGGGAACAGAATCGTTTCTTTTCCCTTCGTCTCTCTCTCCTAACAAACTCATCAGCTTAGCAATAAGACTTGCATAGTGTAAACTAGGACTAACTAATTTGCATTTTGTATTTTTTTTCCAAATTAAATTAGGTGCATGAACATTTTTTCATTTGTCAACAGGAGGCCTGAAAAAGCAAATCAGATTAAAAGTCTTCTATAGCTGAGCCCAGCCCGCAAACGCTGTCTTAGCCTTAATTATTTTATTTTATTAGTTTTTCCCTACAAATTACTCCACACACTAGTCAATTGTTGGTTCAAAAGCAAAACAAAAACCTACCGGGTATTGACCCGAACCCGTTTTAGCTCCAAAGCTCTTGTAGTTCCAGATATAATGCGTTACTAGCAACCATACACACCGATTATATACATATACATATGGGCATTTCCACAGGAATGTCACTTCTTTACACATGCATATATTTGTATAGGGCGTCAGCAGCTCTACATTAGGTAAAATTTTAAGCAAAATCGAGTGACATTGTTGTTTTGTTTATTTTTCTTGCTGTCCAGATAAATAAGTTGACCAATATTTTTAACTATCGATCCGCTGACACACTTACACAAGAAAAACAAGTAATTGAAGTGTATTTAATATAAAGAATGAAATTAAATGATTTCTGTTATACTCAAACATGCATAATTCTTTTATTTTATTTTAGTGTTTACTAAGTTTATATTAAAACATCTAATCGGCGGCTGCGTCTAGGTGATGATGTTTTTGTTTAACAGTCATCGTTGAATTTTTCTTACGGCAGCTTCTTTTTTTTATTATTAATTTCTTGTAGAAATGAAGCAAAACTATAATTAACTTTCCTGCGTACGTTTTTGTATGAATGATTTGACGCAATCGCCAAACAGTGGCGTGTACAGCAAAACAATACTTAGTCCTAGTTTACACCATGCAAGTCTTATTGCGAAGCTGATTAGTTTGTTAGGAAAGAGAGACGAGGGGAAAAGAAACGTTACTGTTCCCCTCGTCTCTCTCTCTCCATCAAACTAATCAGCTTAGCAATAAGACTTGCATAGTGTAAATATGGACTTATTAAACCTAAAAATAGTGAATATGGAGCAAA
The DNA here is from genome assembly GCA_936439885.1 of Nowickia ferox. Classification (NCBI taxonomy): domain Eukaryota; kingdom Metazoa; phylum Arthropoda; class Insecta; order Diptera; family Tachinidae; genus Nowickia; species Nowickia ferox. The sequence goes on along the minus strand of OW387024.1, from coordinate 111,263,979 downwards.
ATGAATGCTTAATATCTCAGAAAATAAATTTAATTTTTTTTTTAAGAATGGTCGGTGGAGCAAAGCTATTCTGTGGCGACGATCTGTTGATTAAGCAAAATGTCACTAATGTCCTCTGACATTTTTACTAAAATAATTTTTTTATTGTCAGTTTTTTTTTGCCATCTGTTGTATTAATTATACTTCTAGTCATTGTACATACGACAACGAAATAATAACTTTAGGTTGTCAGTCTGAGTGCTTGATAAATTGTGTGTGTGTGTAGCAGTAGAACATTTATTTCATTCCCAAGTTGTTAACAAATAAATATCACCAGTCATTACAACTAAGTGCTGTCTGTGGTTGTTCATATAAAATTTATTTGAAAAAAAGTTTGAAAAGCAAACTTAACAATGTCTTTCTCAGATAAAAAATTGCTTCAAAAATGTCACCTGATAAGTTTCAAATATCTAGTAAGTTTTATCATTTAGTTGTAACTTTTCTAATTGATATTGTAAGTTTAACTGTCAATGTGATAGCAATTACTCAATAAGTGAATTTTTTAAATAGGACATATCGCTGTTAACTCAAATAACTGTAACTTTACAGGAGAAGGTAAAAGCAAAATAATAAACAGTACAAGTGCTTGTACAACTGCTTGTAAAAGCGTTATTTTTTTTAACTATTGCAATAAATTTTTGTGACGAGGTGTATTTGTGTGAAATGTATTGGAATTACTGAAAAAATCAATTTAGTAAAAATACGAGTTAGGGCCTTTCTACTTGTTAAGAGCAATATGTATGTTGTGTAAGTCCCGGTTCTCATACTTCAACTTTTGTTGATCAACTCGTAATTCAGCTGTAAGAAAAAAGAGATATTTGTATTTCCTTCTCCGTCTTTCTTTCAGCTGAATTGCGAGTTGATCAACAAAAGTTGAAATATGTGAACCGGGACTATAGGGTAATTTTCGAGCAACTTTCTTTTTGGCAACACTGTTTTTGGCAACTCAGCTGTTTTCGTGTATCATGTTACTGTTAAACACGTTCAGTTTGTCAGTTGTTAAGCAGCTCTGGGCTGAAGAACAGCTCTCGCGTCATCGTAATTATTTCTTAAGTGCAGTCAGGTTTGTGTGTGTTGTTTGGCATTCGAGAGTTTTTCGTCTCGCTCACAATGGTTGACTGATCTGGCACGGATAACCCTATAATCTTGCCGTTCTTTTGTTGACAACCACGTTGCTACTTCCTCGTGTGAAGGCATAGGTCGTGTATAGTCAGTCACAAAAAATTTTTTAAAATACTGTTAATAACATTTGGGGCATATGGTCTAGTTACCCCGCCCATATTTGTGCAACAATACTTTGCAAATTTATTTTGTAAAGTATTTTGAAATAAATAAATAAATAAATGTTCAGTTTGGTCTATAATTTAACCATCAAACGACTTACAAATGAACAACGCTTCCAGATGATTAAATTTTATTATCAAAACTCAAGCGCGGTTAAGAAAGTGCATCATGCACTTCTCTCATTTTATGGTCAGTTTGGGCAACCTTCTAACTATTTGGAATTTTATTGAACATTAAACCACCAACACGCATACGTAGAGTGCGGACAGATGAATATATTGCAGCTGTATCCGTCATTGTTATTGATGACCGTGAATTATTGATTCAGTGCCATTCGCAGCCATTGGGCATCTGCATTTTTTTTCCAAAATGGAAGAGCTGGACTTGGCTGACATTTGGTTTCAGCAAGACGGTGCTACATGTCACACAGCACGCGAAACAATAGAACAATTGAGAGGAGATTTCGGTGAACAGTTTATTTCACGTGTCGGTCCCTTCAATTGGCCGCCAATATCGTGTGATTTAACGCCCTTAGACTATTTACCGACGGTAAATCAATAATTGTGTGTACAAGAAAACCATTTCTCATATTCGATTTCATTAAAAATGCATGTTAAATAGCTGATGTTAGCAAACATGGGTGCTGATGAAGTGCTTGGTGGCGCAGAAAAATGCGGCATTTTACCCAGCCAAAGTCTAGTTTAACTTTTCTTGTCATCTTTAAGAAATCACATAGATTAATAAAATATTTCATTCAATAATAAGAATTTAAAATACTGAACTTGAGAACGATTAAGAAATTTATTCTTGATTAAAATGCATGCTAGTTCAATGAAATAATAAGTTGTGTGCGCAAATTGAAAGCTTTAAACTCGTTTTCAATTCAACTAATTTTTTGAGTTATGATGTTGTTGTAGTAAATGCATATAATTAAAAAAAAAATTAAAACATTTCGTTGCAAAATTATACAAATTTACTGGATTGCAGCTAATATATAAATATAGCATCGGAATTACACTTATATTTGCAAATAAAGAAATTGCTTATAAATAAAAAATTTAAATATTAAAAAAAATATATTACAAAAATTAAAATACAAATATGCTTATCTATTTTAGGAAGCCAATGAATGTTTATTAATCTTATTTTCTCATAAAAAAAATTATTATTTTTTAATTCCTTTCCAGAATCCTTATTATAATACCACAGTTTCATTTTGATCAACTGCAACAACCTGCAATGCGGTACCAGAAAACACGTAAAAAATTATACAACAACAACAACAGCAGCAGCATTTTTAACTATACAACAACAATAGCAATAAACTTTTACAATTATCGACTAAAAGACGACGCCATTCAAGTACAACAAATATTTGATACATAATTTTAGCAAACAACAAAAAAAAAAACAAAAAAATAAACAAACTAAAGAAACAACATCACTAATTTCACTTTTGATTTATTTGTTTTTCAAACGAAAAGCTTCAAATACTACTTTCACTGCAAACTTCTTTGTAAAATAAAATTGCATCTCTCTGTTAATATAAAGCAGTCTATGAAAAAGGAAGACGGTGTCAAATTCAAGCTTGAGGTCATGTTTGAGAAGCGACCCATTTGGGGCTTAATAGTTGGACTTAACGTCTGCATACTAATATGGTTGATCTCAGTACAGCAGCCAGTTGTTTTCGATGTCAATACAGCGGCATTGAGTAGCAGTAGTAATAGTTATATAATAAATACAGCTCCAGCAGCAGAAGCGGCCACTGCAATAGCTCAGCAACGCGTTGGTAATGGCTGGGATAGAAATTTACTGTCGAAACATTTAACTGCGCAAAGTAATGAGTATGTCGATGACATGACTGCTGCTGCCTCTAATTCAACCACCTCTAACCGCCACAACAACAACAACAAGAACAATAACAATGGCAATAATGTGAAAAATTCAACCGCAAGTTCGTCGCAGCAAGTCACATACATTTCGCATACCTTTGCAGTGAAAAGCACAACAAAAACCAGCGATTTGTCTTCGGACATACTGTCACTCACCTCTAGTCCGGGCACAGGAGTGCTCGATTTAAAAACCAAACCAACACCATCGTGGACTAAACTAAATGCTGTCGCATCCGCACTGCCGCAGCAAGACTTCAATCAATTGATTGATTTGCACAATTTTCAATTTCTCATGAGCCAACCCGTCTGCGGTGATTACATAGAGGCATTAATTCTTATACATTCTGCACCAAAGAATCATGAAAAACGTCAAGTCATAAGAGAAACCTGGGCCAGCATAAGTCACCATACCACTGAATTTCCTATTCGTGTACTATTTTTGCTGGGTGCCGTCAACAGTGAACAACTGCAACTACAGCTACAGAATGAAAACGATAACTACAGGGACCTCATACAGGGCTCGTTTATAGATGATTATCGCAATATGACCTATAAGCATATAATGGCCTTTAAATGGTTTCTCTACAATTGTCCGCAGGCACAAATTTTGATTAAGGTCGACGATGATGTCTATGTAAATACACCACAGCTAATCAAGTACCTTAAGGAACAGCAGCAGAGTCAGAGAAATGAAGTGAACAACACTTATAGTGATACTCCCACCATTGCTGCAACTGTGACACCAGACAAAAATGCTGCTACAATTACAAATACCACCACCAGCACAACAAAATCTTCTTCAATATTTCATAAACTCAACATTTTTGCTCCGGCCTCGGTCTCGGCCACAGCTATACCAACAACATTAACGGCATCGTCTTTGCCAGCATTTAACGCTTCGCAGAAACTGTTCAATCATCCCAAAAATTTATTGTTTTGCCAAAAAATCATCGGTTCATTGGTTAAACGTTCCTATCGTTCCAAATGGCGTGTCAGTTTCAAAGAATTCTCCGCACGTTACTATCCACCCTATTGTCCTGGCTACGCCATTATATACTCATCGGACGTTATCTTGCGTCTCTATACAGCTGCTCAAAACGCCAAATACTTTTGGATCGATGATGTGCACATAACTGGCGTGCTGGCCCAAAAGACGAACACAACTATAACCACCTCATCACATTATGTACTCTACAGTGACGAATGTGATCAAATTTTAACGGGCAAGACTGATCTCAGTAAAAAGGAATTTTTATTCGCTTGGCATAGTATATCAGCACAAAAAATCAAATTACTCTGGCATCTGCAAATGATGACCATACACACTTTAGATGATCTTCACTACAACAAATTAACAATGAATAACAATGATAACGATGTGTATGAAATGCAGCATCTGCGACAGCCGTCGAGAAATAATGATGATGAATATTTTGTTGATAATGGAATTTCATCAGCCCACGCATATACCTCGGCGAATGGCTCCAGATAGTAGCCTGGCATCGATATCTCAAGAATACAGCTCACACACACAAAAAAACACACACACATACACACATAAACATATAATACACAAGAAGCGCTTATATTAGTTTAGTCTGTTTTAATTTATGAGTTTATTTTTTTATACAATCTCTTAAATAAGAACACACACATACTCATACACTTATACATGCATATATAAAAATATAATAATTTATTAAATATGTAAGTTAAATATTTTGTAATTATTTAATCTCGTTTAAAATTTGTGCTTTAAAACAACTAAATGTATTTTATCTTTATTTGATTTGCATCTGCGAGGAAAAATTTGTTTTAAAATTTTTCATAATTTCAAATATCTTTTTAAGCATTTGTCATTGTTTGTATGTATGTATTATAATTTAGAGAAAAGAAAAAAAGGAAATGCTACACATATAAGTTTTATTATTAATTATATAGATATTTTGTTCAAAATTTGAAATAATTTTATTTATAGGACATTTACACCTGCACAAAATCTAGCAGATTTTAATTAAAATCTTAATAAAAATTATGCCGTTTTTTTTTGACATTTATCAAAATTTTTTATCCAAAACAAAACCCATTAACCGGAAATGTTCCAAAACTACAGCCAAACAACTGCAATGTAGCCAATTCGCATACCTTTTTAAGCATACTGCAGCTAATTCACTCACCTTTTATATACATAAATATGTTGTACGGGGCAGTAAAAAATACTTGAAATATACTACGTTTGTACGCACACTATTTGCAATTAAATTAACTCACTGTTTATACGGCATTGTAAATGTATAAAAACTTGGTAGCACTTCTATAGAAATGATACTTATGTTTACAAAAAAAAAAATGTGTAAATGTATAAAATAACAAATAATAATTTGTTTTTATTGTCATTATTTTCTTCTAGCAATGTTTTTTGGGCAATATTTTATCAATTTAAAATTAAAATTGGTAAGTGTGGCAACCTCAAGCATTTTATTTGCAAATAGTGCGTTAAGGTTGGTACTCTGTTCGAAGTTGTGAAAAGTTTTCAGCAACATTGATTATTTCTCGTGAAATATTTGACATGTACTAAATGTAGCCCAACTTGCGGTTTTTTTTATAAATTTCTCGCTTTTGTTGCTTGAAATTATGCAACATTGTCAAAATTCTGTGCGAAAAAAGTACTGCTCATGTTATTTCGCAGCGAAACTAAAATGATGCCAGAGTAATTTTGCATGGAAAAACATGCTGCCAGATAGATTTTACGAGTTTTTCGCAATAAGAACAGAGTACTACTTTTGCAAATTTATTTCGCAAATATTTCACACCAAAATCTTTTACATGTAGTTTGACAGTTTGACATTTCTAATAAGCTAATAAGTTTAATGATCTAAGATTTTCTACTACATTGAAGTTTTAAATATGATTCGTATGTAAACCATAAAAGCACCCGCCGGAATTTCTGGCCTTGATAAGGTGGCGTTGTTATATATTTCGCACGAAATTGTGAACAGAATACCATGCTTTAATCGTGAATAGTTTTCTGAATTAGTAAGTCGCAATAAAAACAGTAATATGGCAACAATATAAACATTTATTTGCAAATAAGCTGTACGTATAAACGTAGTAATACTGAAGTATAATTATTTGACATAAATACTTAGGTATTTGGCGGTCGATGTGACAAAAATTGTCGCTCATTTACTTTAATAGTGTAATAACAACTCGTTAATACCAGTTTTTAAAAAAACGTATTTAAACTTTTCAATTTACATTCAACTCAATCAAGACAAGAAAAAATATTCTTCCCTCAGCAGCTGCTAGTAGTACACAAGATAAAATGCGAAATGATAAATTATTCTGTATTAATAAAGGCTAGGATTCACTATCCTACACAATCATACAACTTTTCAGAAAATCCAACCCCGGTATGATGGGAGTTTATGAATATTTTCAAAACACATCAATAATTCATTAGATCAAGGTTGAATTTTTCCAGAATTCGTGCGGTTGTGTATAATAGTGAATCGTAACTATAACTCAAAGAGCGAATTTTTCGAGTTATGACACAATTGAAGTAAATGCAAATATGTACTACTATTTTGGCTCGTTTTTTTAGTGCAGGCGAAGAACAATTAAATTGCAAATTGTTGCACAAATGTGTGCATTTTTGCATTCATTTGCAGCATTTGCACAGTTTGGACTAATCGCGAAATCCCTTAATACAGTGCAAATTCACAAAAACTTTAAAAACAATTTCATTTATTTCATTTATACTTTTCTAACATATGATTCCAAAAAAAAAATTAAAAATTTTTATTTCACAAATTTACAAATCTCAATTTAAATAAAACTATCTATAATGTCGTTAATTATTATTTCCTCGAAATTTCATTAAATCCAAAATATCTTTAGTGCAACCAAAACTTTATAAGAATTGAATTCAATTATTAATAGTATTTGAATTGCTTCCAAAAGTTAAAGAGAATTATTTAAATTTCATTAAAATTAATTACAATTTAAGTTATTTTTAGTAAATACTTTTTAATAAAAAAGATTCAGTTGATTCCTTTAATCTCAGTTTGTAGACTTAATAAAAATAATTAAATAAATGTATGCAGATATTAAAAAGAAGATATTTTAGTTAAAATAATAAAACTTATTAAAAATTTTAAATCCTATTAAAATTAAAAAAAAAACAAAAATTTGATTGTATAAAACAACAAAAAATGTAAAGTAAACAAAACAACACAAAGTCTTTATTATCAAATTAAAATGTTGTAGAAAAAGTATATTCAAAATTATATTTAAAATGTCATAAATAAATATAAATAAATATAAATTAAAAAAAAAAAAACTATTTGTCGTTGGTTTAGCATGTCTAGTTGAATTTCGTTGTTGCTAAGCAACACATGAAAAGATTTCAATTACAATTCAAAAAAAGCTTGCAAAATGCCAATGTTTATAGACAAACTCTCAATAAATTATTGAGAATTACAAAACTACAATCATAGTAGTCTAATGGTAGAATTAGTCGATTCGTAACGTGAGTTGACGAATCAGCTGACAAAATCTGTAACATAAATAAAACATGTTGCTATTTATTTAATATGCATCGTAACGTACGTGAGAAAATAGATTTTTTACTTCAACTGCTCTCTTGCATGCATACAAACACATGTATAAAGCAAAGAGAAATGCAATAACAGCTGACACTTTCGCTGGCAGCCTCACCTTTTTACTAACTAACATCCAGATTTAAACGATACGACCACTTAAAAAGTAAAACGATGCGAATCCACTAATTCTACCATAAGAAACTTTTTCAAACATAACAACTCATATTATTTGGCATGGACGACGCCAACGCGAACCCACACTGCAAAATTTACTAATTTATAAGGTATACTCAGCTCAATTCGCTTTGAGAAATTTATACTTTAAATGTCAAAAAAATGTACTGAAAATGTGTGTTGACATCCAACGTATGTATAGGGAGTTTTTTATTGAGGTATAGAACTTTAAGTTGGCATCACTTTTTTAACTGGCGGCCATTTTGTCAGCTGTCAAGTGATTAATATTTAGTTTGGTTTGCCATTTCATCATGAACAGGTTGACAAAAGAACAACGCTTGCAAATCGTGCAAATTTATTTCGAAAATAATGGTTCAGTTCGCGAAGTTTACCGCAAGCTCCGTCCATTTTATGGTCGACATAATCGTCCATCAGAGCAATTAATTCGGTTAACCATGGATCGTTTTCGCACTACGTTTACTCTATGTGATAATACGCATCCGCAGAGACGTCGAACAGTGCGCACCGAAGAAACAATTGCCGCTGTAGAGCAAAGTGTTGAAGAGGACCCGAATGAATCGATTCGCCACCGTGCACAGCAATTGGAGCTTTGTCCATCAACTTGAAAATTGGACCTGTAGAATTGCCTTTATTCGAGCCAGCCGCGGCGGCCACATGCCCGAAATCATATTTAAACGTTAATGGCATAAAATTATCCTTCCAATAAAGCCAAATTGATGGACATTAAAACGATTTTCTTGTGTTTTATTTCAATTCGAAGTTCTATACCTCTAAAAAAACACCCTGTATATTCAAATTACAAGCGGCGAAAATAGTCAGCTGATCCCTTGCGAGCACCTAGCATGAATTCGCCTTGTCAACACACATTTTCAGTAAATTTGTTTGACATTAAATGCATCAATTTCTCAGAGCGAATTTAGCCGAGTATATCTTATATGAATTTGAATTGGACGATGCCATCCCATACATGGTCCATGAATGCATATTGAGAATTTTGAACAGTCAAAATGGTGTGCAATGAAGATCAGTGTTTGCCATAATGATATGTATGTATGTATATGTAAATTATAATGATTTGAATGATATAAGTACATAAATTTGATTGCTGCTCGTGCCCGAATGGTTTGGGAATGTTTGTAATAAATTAAGTAATCTATAAGACATAAAATGCCGTTCTGTATGCTAAATATGTCTGTACATATCGTCACCTAAAATCCAAAAGGCCGTAAGTACACTTACATGTCGTTACGAGTTCTTACCGACATATCGTATCGATTTCGTAACTACATACTCGTATCGTTGCGAAGTCGTGGCAATCATTTCATACAAAAATCGAAACGATTTCGGTAATATTTCGGTTCCGAAATTGGAAGATTTTGTCGAGTAGTCGTTACGAATTCGGAACATTTGGTTTGGTGGGTAGTTGATAATTTGTAAATGAACTCCTATAGAAACAAAAATACAAAAAGTGTTTGGATTTGTATATATGTACATATGTATGTATGTATGTATGTACATGTATTAACACGTTAAATAACGAATAAAGGAAATAGCAAAATTAATCAAATGTAAAAACTATTTATTTGCAGCTACAAACAGCATCTATGTATGTACAAGTATGTATGTAGTTACAAACAATTTAAGCACGTTTAGCTTGTAATGTTACGGTTGTCTGAATCTAGCATTTTTACAGTTAATTGGAGGGATCATATTGTAATAGTATAGTGCAACAAATTTAATTTGAAGGAAATAAGAAGCAACTAAAATTAATTTGAAATTTATTAATTAAAAATTGCAACAAAAAAAAATATATATATATAAAAAAATAAAACCAATATTTCATGTTCAGTAACTGAAACTATTAATATTCTTAGGCTCAAATTCACAGTCCTTAGTTAACTAATGAAGGTGGTTTAACTAATGAAATTGATAAGAAAAATCGTTATTTAAGCAACGGGCGTTAGTTAACTATAGACTGTAAATTTGGACCTTAATAGTTTTTTTAGAGTTTATAACGATTATAACGTTAATTTCTCAAACAAGAAACTAAACATACAGCCTTTTTATGTAAGACGTTTTACGATGAAAATCGTAATTAAATAAAATTTTTACAAGTTCCATTTAATCTATTAGGAAGAACACCAACATTTCTGATGTCAAAGTCTTAAACAAACAGAATGTGAGCAAATAAATAATTAAAAAAAAAAATAAGAAAATCGGTGTCTTAGGACACCCGGTTATAGCTATGCTGCTTAGCTTAGGCTCAAATTGACAGTCATTAGTTAACTAATAGCAATAGTTTAGCCAATAACATTTGATTCACAGCGTTCAAATTAAAATTCACAAGTTTCACAATTAAATTTCTTTGTTCAAGAGTGTAGCGTTCCATTGTTAAAATTTCCCAACTTTTTTCTAAATAAATGTCAAAAAGATGGCAGCTCAATTCTTGACATTTCGTCATAGGAACAGGAAAAGTTTTGACAAAAAAGCCAATAAAGTTGAAAAAATTAAAAATTATATTTTACTTTTTTTTATAATTGCCTAACCTAAAATTGTTTAAGAGTACGCTAATAAAACCCAACTGTTGCTCTATGGAACATGTTTAAGTCTTCAAAATCGCTGCAAAAAAAACTAATTAAAAATAATTTGTCCACAATATTCCAAAAAATCATATTTTAACGATAATTTTCGATTGTGGGGTGTAATCGAATATTTAAAAATGGTGAAATTATCTACTCTTGTATACCCACAACCTACACCAGGTCTTTTTTAAAAGTATTTCCAATTTTTTTCGATTTTGTCGATAATATAAAATTGTCAAAATGATCGCCAGTTTTGTGCTGTACTAGTAAAATAAATTTGTCGTAATGTATGCATGAGTGTAAAACACTTTCACTTGCTTCCAAAAAAGTTAAGAAGCTTATAATTTTAAATGTATGATGTATGATGCTGCTTGTTTATAGATTTGTTCACAAAATTCTGAAAATTGCTTTAAAATATTAATTTTTGTATACGAAAAAGGTTGGTTATTTTCTTTTTTTTTAATAAAAAGAGAAACGTTTTGCTTTTAAATGCTTATGATGTTATTCAATATTTATTTATATTGCTATTTAAATTTAAGTGAGTATAAGTTTAAAAACATTAGATTATGTCTATAGTTATAATTAACTACGAGTATTTAATTTCGAATTATGCAAATTAAAGTTATTGTGTACGTGTCTGCATATTATGTGTGTAATTATTTCAAATTATAAGAAAGTGCTCAATGGCAACAAATATCAAAAAAAAAAAAAAAAATATATAATTAAAATGATTGAATTTAATAATTTGATGTTTAAATTTACAAAAAAAGTACTAATAAAAAAAAGAATAAAATTTAGGAGAAACGAGCAAAGAAAATAAAAATGAAATGTTTTATATGTATTTACCACACTATTATATATTTAATAATCTTTTTTGTTCTTCTTTTGGAAAATTAAATAAAATTTAATTACAAAAATTGTATGGCAATGCCTGTTGATTTGATTCCTTTAATCTGGTCACCATGGAAGTTGAAGCAGAGAGTTCCAAACTGCGATAAGCCTAAGCTAAAGGTTTGTGTCACGGCTGGCAAGCTATCATGGATTTAAAACTTGGGAAAAATATTTCGTTTATAGTGTTGGTAGCTGTTAATAATTGAGAAATACTTCCATGAGAAATTGGAATTTTTGTGATTTTTTCAAACTTTGGCGTTGAAAAATTTTATATGGAAATATATAAATTACAAAAACAAAATACATACATGCAAATTTTGTCAACGCTTACGCTTTCGTTTTACAAAATTAGGCCCCTTATCACTTAATTTCGTTATCTTATGGTAATATTAAATATTTAAAAATTTGCATTGTTAAATATTTGAAAACGTGGTATTAGTGATACTGGTGTAATTCAACCGGTTTCAATTTTGTAGCGACCGAGCTTTTGTGATATAAAATAGAGGCATAACTCAAAAAAGCTAGTTTTGCAGAAAATAAGTATCAAGTTTTGAATTTACATACAACTCAATGACATATAAAAATGAGTGTAAGTACAACAAGTATTTTACATGAAATTTTTACACAAGGTTAAAAGTTCACGCAATGAGAAAATCCGGATGTGACCATATTGAATTTAAATTTTTCTAACTTTGTTCCAATTTCTGAAACGTTAAAAAAAGTAATAACAAAAAATGGGACAAAGAAAAATTTAAATTCAAACTGTTTCACGAACCTCATTATCTCTAATTGAAGGTTGATAGCACTTTACAGAATTTGAAAACTTTTCATTATTGAAGATACAATAAATACGGAATACCAGAGAAATCGTATGTTATATGAAATTATTTTAATTTATTTTATATTATTTTATTTTATTTTACTTTATTTTATTTTATTTTATTTTATTTTATTTTATTTAATTTAATTTAATTTAATTTAATTTAATTTTATTATTTTATTTTATTTTATTTTATTTTATTTTATTTTATTTTATTTTAATTTATTTTATATTATTTTATTTTATTTTACTATATTTTACTTTATTTTATTTTATTTTATTTTATTTAATTTAACTTAATTTAATTTAATTTAATTTAATTTAATTTAATTTAATTTAATTTAATTTAATTTAATTTAATTTAATTTAATTTAATTTAATTTAATTTAATTTAATTTAATTTAATTTAATTTAATTTAATTTAATTTAATTTAATTTAATTTAATTTAATTTAATTTAATTTAATTTAATTTAATTTAATTTAATTTAATATAATTTAATTTAATTTTATTATTTTATTTTATTTTATTTTGTTTTATTTTATTTTATTTTTTTTATTTTATTTTATTTTATTTTATTTTATTTTGTTTTATTTTATTTTATTTTATTTTATTTTATTTTATTTTATTTTAATTTATTTTATTTTATTTTATTTTATTTTATTTTATTTTATTTTATTTTATTTTATTTTATTTTATTTTATTTGATTTTATTTTATTTTATTTTATTATTTTATTTTATTATTTAATTTTATTTAATTTTATTTTATTTTATTTTATTCATATATATATATTCAGAAATAATTTCTTAGTCGGGCTTTTAAGTTCAATAATTTCAATTCATGTTGAATGAAATATTTTAATTAATTAATGTGAGTTTCTAAAGAAGAGAAGAAAAATTAAATTAGACTTTATTAGCTTTGGGAAATACCGATATTTTTCTGTGCAGCCACGCACATAAATTGTAAAATTTAAACTCATTTCCTAAAAAACTTGTGTTCTTTTTGCGTGTGTTGCAATAATGCATAGATGATTTTTCAAAGACATTTTGTGAAAGGATTTCCAGCAATTATTAACAAAAATCTATTTCTTTTTATTTTCCTGTCAGATTTAAAAAGATCTTTAAAACATACAAAAACTTCCGTCTTTGCCGGCAACATGATTTTATTTATTTAAATTTAGCCCCAGGTATTGAATTAAACTGAATGTTGCTTGCTTTCCTCGAAATGGGGCTGACTTCCTTCTGTGGCACACAGAAATATATATAATAAAAAAAACTAAACAAATCAGTCTGAAAATTCAACAAATATACAAGTATAATTGTTTCAGTTGTTGTTTCTATTTTTTGAAAAGTTCAAAATCCTATATAGTGTGTAAAATGTAACAACACTGCAACAATATGTGCAGAACCGTGCATGTGTGCTTGCAAGCGTGTGTGTGTGTGTGAATGAGCTTATGTGTGCGTTTTTAGTCTTCAATTGTAATGCAGGCAACGAAACGTTTGTTTTTTTTTCGAAAATAAACTATGTTAATGTATTCATTTAGACTTTTGAAAATATGCAGACACACACAATAGAAAAACTATAGTAAATACATTTAAACAAATATTCACACATACTCGCGTTTATTACAGGCGAATATTTGGCGAATACTGCTGCCGGGTTTTTAAGGATGTTTTCATTGTATCCTCATGTGTGTCTGTGATATAAAAAAATTTAAAATATTTTTTGTTTTGTTTTTTTTGTTAATTTTACCTGTAGATTCATTGTTTTTTATTCTTTCAATAACATGCCACCAAAAGTGCATGAATTTATTTCGCACCAAGTGATTTATTTTGTATCTCACAAAATAAGACAAGACTTGACGCTTATTTTGCCTCTTGGTGTTCCGTTGAACTGGTAAAAATAATTTTTTCATTAGAAAAATACATTTTTTGATTTTTTTTTGCAAATTACTACAAAGTACAACCACACTTGAAACTGAAGCCGTAGCAATAATTAAATCCCTACAACTCTGCCAAATTTCACACAGCAAATATACATATAATCTGCACAGACAGTCGTTCCGTATTTGATGCTGTTTTAAATCAAAACAATAAGAACGAACTAATTATTTCTATACAACATCAAATAATAAAAATATATAATAAAACTAAAGCCTTATGGATCCTAAGTCATATTGGCATCACAAGCAAGGAGGCAGCAGCGGCAAAAGCAGTATACCGACAACCTACATACGTATTTATTTATTCCAAAATCCAAAAATTTTTTAACCATATGAGCTACGAGGCCTATTATTTATATTTCGGGAATAGCAAAGAATAATAAACTTTTTTAAACACAAATGGCTTTATTGTTTTTCGAAATATTCCCCTTGATGATCAGTTTTTCCATTCCTCTTGAGACACCTCCAAAACATGGTTTTTGAACGCTTCAACTGCTTCTGTGGTTCTCGTAAATCGTTGACCACTCAGCTTACCTTTGATATTCGGGAACAATAAGAAGTCATTGGGTGGGTGCCAAGTCAGGGCTGTACGGAGGATGGGAGAGCACGCATTGTCATGATGAAGAGTGATTCGTCTACGGGGGTTAGTTTTACGAGATTCTCCAAAGACTTCCGGCAAACAAATGCTCGTATAGCACTCAAAATTGACAGTTCTATTTTGCTCAAGCGGAACAGTGGCTACATGATCCATTCAGCCGAAGAAGCAGTCGACCATTTGCTTCGCTGTACTTCTTCCACGAACAACTTTTGGTATATTTAGCTCGATTGCTGTTTTGTTTCTGGCTCATAAGCATATATCCATAATTCGTTACCTGTCACGATCTTATACATGCCTTTTCAAGCACCACGGTTGAACGCGGGCCTTTTTTTGAGCAATTGATAAATTATAGGGCAGCCAACGAGAGCAATTTTTTTTTACGACTAAGTGTTCATGCCAAATCGAATGCATTGAAGTGGAACTAATGCGCAATGATGCCTCTATCTCACAATATGCCACATGACGATCTGCAACGCTGTTTTGTGGCACAACAACTCTCTTTCGCTCTTTTCTCTCTTACCTGTATTTGGATGCGAGATGAGCAATACTGTAATGTTTTGATAATTTTGCTCCTTGTGAACGTGATTTCTAAATCGCTGTTCCTTTAAACTGTGAGTGTGATCACAGTTTAGCAGTATTTTGTTTGTAGCAGTTCTGCTATTTTGAGAAAATGTAATAAGAAGAAGAAGGTTTAACACATTTCAGTTATTCTGCTTTAAAAACAGAGCTGGCCACCGAGAGAAACACGAGAGTAATGTATTCGCGTATGTGTATTCGTTTGTATAAGAAGCCGATTGATGTTTGGCACTCTGGCTCTACTTTGGGCAGCTCAGATTTAAAATTATTTATTAGTATTTTGATAAGCGACAAGAACCAACAATTAGCGTCCAACATACGCGAACAGTATTTGATTTGATATTGTATTTAATATATAATAAATATAAAAACAAAAAAAGTTATTCTAAGAGTAGATATAAAATTCTGATATAAAGAGAATATTTTTTAATTATTTACATATGAAAAAGGCATGAAATATGGGCTTCTTTCTGTACAATATGCATTCAGAAGCTCATACCTAGAGAGCTACCAAGTGGGACATCACGAACCAAAATCATGTGATACCGATGCATAAAGTTGTGCTCTCTCTCCCTTATTTTTTGGTGAATTTCGCTTAAAAACACTCGTCTTTTCTTACATATACAAATGAAATGTCCTATATAATTTCGATACTAGAACTGAAATATTTAAGGTGTTAAAAACCAAAGGAGTCAGCTTCAAGTCAGCATTGTATGCTAATTGCTGCATATAATTTTTTATATTTTTGGCACTATAGTCCAATTATATTGTTTGCCAATTATATAAACCAGTAATATTGTTTAATTACAATAAGAATATTTATTAAAATTTAAACAACATGAAATTAATATTTAACAAAGGCAACAAGAAGAATTAATATAATAATTATTGAAAAACTATTTTTCTTTTTTTAACAATAATTCAGAAACTAATATGATGTAAAAAACTTAATATATACAGTTGTTTTTGGAACAAGTCCCTACATCTACTACCCCTTCACTTAAACAAAATGTTCTGTGCTAAATTATTTAAGTTGAATGTTACTGTCTTTTTCTGTGTATTTTTCATATTACAACCTTCATCACTATTCCCTTCAATATCAACAAATGCAGGCTTCAGATTATCAATAGATACCGATACTACTGAATTGAATTACCCTTTTGAATCTTAAAACATTTAGAATTTCTCTCCAATAACTTTGTAAGGTCCTTCAAATGGAGAATGTAGACCAAACTTTTGGTTGACCTTAACAAAAACATATTTAGAGCTCTTTAAATTGGGAGGAATGTATCTTTTGTTATTACCATGATGTGAAATATAATTTCGAGTTTGTGAAAAATATTCTCTAAATTTTTGAAGAGTGAAATTTGGATAACAGTTTTCCAAGTTATTTGACACAAATTCACCAGGGATTCTCAGGGTTTATCCATAGACCATTTCCGCTGATGAGCAATTTAAATCCTTCTTAACTGAGTTTCGCAAGCTGAGAAGTATAATGGGAAGATGATCTGATTAATGCAAAGGGTCATTTGAGGCTGTAAGAGATGTTTTAATTTGACGATGAAATCTTTCTATCATACCATTTGATTGCGGATGATATGCTGAAGTATGAATTTTTTGTATTCCAAGCATGATTGATAACTCGGAAAATAGACTTGAAGTAAATTGTGAGCCTCCATCGACTGTTATTTTTAAAGGAATACCAAATCGTGAAATATAATTTTGAATAAATGATTTTACTATGGTTTCAGACGATATGTTACGCAATGGATAAACTTCTGGCCATCTCGTCGTCCTATCTATTATTGTTAAAAAGTACCTATATCCCCTTGAAACTGGTAGTGGCTCTACAGGCACTTGTGTACCATTGGCTCTCATTCCCTCATTTATTTTACCTTCAGGTATGTTTAATATCTTAAAACCTGAAGTGGAGCTTATATCAAGCTCGATAACTGTTCCTAAGGTTCCCCATACATTTTTTGTTGTTATAGATGTGTAAACTTAAAAAAAAAATTATTAGGAATTTTGGGATTAGAAAAAGTTAAAAGAACTCATCAAAATAGAGTCACCCATATATCGTCAACTAAAATGCAATATAACGTATTAATAAAAAATTCAAAATTGATTTTTTTTATGGATTACGATTCACTACATCATATTACATATGTGTACAAAATTTTGCAGGTCTTATAAAAAAAATACCAAAGTTATAAGCAAAATTCAAAATAACGTATCATGAAGTGCATGATTTTCTTAAGCAATATAACGTTTCATCCATCACTCATACGAATTTAAAAAACTACACAACCATTTATTTTCCTATTTTTATGTATAGTTATGTATATTCAATTTAATTTCATCTTAGTTTTCGTACAAAACTTTTATCATTCTAACAAGTTTTTCAAAAGTGGATAGCAAAGCAAAAAATTTTTGTGTTGACTGTCAGCTTCTTATTTTTTTTTAACAAACACAACCCGCGAAGCGATTAGCTTGTCAGCAGAAAACACTCAGGGTCTATGGTGGGAATCGAACCCACCACCTCTGGACCGAGAGGATAGTATTGCTACCACTCTTCCACAAGGGACTACCAGAAATTCGGAAAGTCAGCAACCTAAGCGATTGCATTCGCAAGGGTTTACCATTTCCAAAAAGAAATGCCAGCATATGCAAGATTTAAAATCTGTAATTTCTTTTGAGTAACTAGTAAATTGATAGCTGATTATCTTATTTTTGTTATCAACTTATTCTCTCTGAATAAATAAAAAAATACTTGTTTTCTTGTTGTCCTTATAAAAGATAAGAAATTCTTTTTTTAAGATAAAAAATACAGCAAAAAATTTGTTCAATTATTAATAAAAACTTGAAAATTTGCTTGTTTTTATGGTTTAGCAATTGTCTATATGCATTTCGTTCCTGCTTTTGGAACTCGTCAGTAGACTTCAAGCCAAAAAATTTTTGAATTTAGTTGACAAACTTCGTATGTTTATAGTAAGACTCTTAATACTATATTGAGAATCACAGTATACAAACATAATAAGTTTGAAAGCTTCAAACAAACATTTTTACAAAACAAGCATCTTTATTCGATTGTCTATCTATTTTACTTTCCACCACCTTTTTACCATTAGCTGCCACATTGGGCAACAATAAAAGTATTAAAAAGCAAAAAGAAAAATAAAACATTTATTTTCATATTTGAAATACCGAAGTATATTTATTTGACATAAAGTCTTTATTTATTTAATTTGAAAATTTGCTTGTTTTTATGGTTTAGCAATAATAAAGACTTTATGTCAAATAAATATACTTCGGTATTTCAAATATTAATAAAAACTATAATTTTATTTTAGCTTTCGCTTTAGAAGGCTGATGATACGTTATTTTGTTTTAGAAACCCACAATTCAAAATAACGTAAGACACATGACACTAAGCTTACTTTGATAAACGGATAATTTTTATCCAAAATGAATTTCTTGTTTTATTTAAACCATGATTTAAGAATTTTGACTTAATATCTCTAATAGTTTGCATTTTATGAAGTTTTTTGCTTCTGCTGTAAATTTATGAAAAGCGATGTTACGTTATTTTGCATTTGAGGTGACGATATGTATATTGCATTTTGATCCAAAACAAACTAAAACAAATGGTTTCCATTTAAATCATTTACACCTTTATCACCGCCTTTAAATCTATTAACAGAATGCCATTTACTTATGGAAATTTTTTTCTCTCTTACCTCTGCTGCAACTTCCTTTTGCCAACGTGCCAAGTCAATGTGAAGTGCACTTACCGTTAATGACACAATCATGTAAAAGACCGTATTGGGAAATAAAGTCTAATAATGTTTACAAGTAGATGTATGTGTGTGTGTGTGTGTGTGTGTTAAATGAAGCATAAGTTCAGAAAAATGCGTCATTGCAAGCAACTTCACACACACGCACCAACACAAATTCACACTTTTGCACTCATGCATTAGAAACAACATACTTTTGTGTTTTCTACAAAAAAAAAAAAAAAAAAAAAAAAATACATAAAGAGGACGTCACAGACTTTTGCTACAAAAATATTTAACAACAACTGCTATACTCGTATGTCACTATGAATCGAAGGAAGTTTTTTTAACCTAAAAATCAGTGATGCTATTAAAGTGAATAAATAGTTCGTGAGGTCACAAAATGACGTTTGTTTAAAGGAAATTGAATGAAATTTTTACTCTTGTATAATTCTGAGGAGTGTGCATGTATTTGTAAGCACATGGTGTTGCACAATTTTAAAACATGCACACACACACACACACACACACATATATATATATATACATACACACATGCACACGTTTTGGAAAACAGGCTTAAAAAATTCAAGAGTAATATGAAAAGGGTTAAAAAGAAAATTGACAATAACGACTATGCTTCGTTAAACAAATATTTTATACGATGGTTTGTTTGTTTGTTGTGTGTGTATGTGTGTGTGTGTCCGCATTAAAAAGCCGAATTTCTCATTTTCTTTTTGAAAAAGGAAATAAAGCACGTGTTTTTTTGTTAAATAACACCCTACAGAAAACGAAAAAGGGATATTGATAATAAATCTTGAAGGAATTTATTGAATTTTTTTGTTCTAAGAAATATTTTTTTTTCTTTGCATGGAGTTACAACTACATAGTACCACGTGGATAATTGAGGCTAATGGAAGAAACTTCCAACAGTTGCTCTTTGTCAGGGGATTGTAAGAGAGTCAATTAAAGTGGACACGATAACAAGCGAACGATTAGGGAAAAATTATCGACACTGAAAGCAAACAAATAACTAATTGCTACTTAGCGAAGGTGCAAAAAATTACACTTGAACGGGCACACCTTGGGTTAACATATTCTATGGAAATATTTGCCCTAAATTTCAACTTCAAGCATGTGAATACACCAAAACTCGAAGTTAAACTTCAACACACGTAATAAGTAAAAATTTGAAATGTGTTGGAGGGTTAATTTTTTATTTATTCGCGCTTCCATTTAATTTTTTTTATTTTTTATTTTTAACCCTTGGACAAACACATGGTTCTGGCCAGGCATATTTCATATTTTTGAGCGTTAATTAACATACTTCTAGTTTAAAATATTGTTGGCTTTCTATCTGTAAAAAAAAAAATTAAAAAATATCGTTCCAACACGACGAAAACTGCCTGGCCAGACCAGGCATATTCATTTGTATGAAATAAATTATTATTATACACATTTTGGGTTATTTTTCTGCAAATACAATGCAGATTGTTCTTTTCAGGTATTTTGTTGTCAACTTTGTTTTTTATATTTTGGGTTGTTTTTCTGTGAATTCAATGCAGATGTTTACTTCCAGGTAGTTTTTATATTAATTTTTCTCTTATTCCTTTCTTTCGTTTATGATTTTGATTTTGAGTGATGCGCTTTGATGCGCTGTATTCGATTTGACTATAGTTGTATGCGCGCATTTCGTCAACAGACCGACAAAGCTGCTCCCATTCGCGACGTATGGAACTTCTTGAATAACAATCTTGGCAGTAATTTTGAACCATACGAAAGTGTAACCATCGATGAGCAGCTATTTCCATACCGTGGGCGCACAAAGTTCACGCAATACATCCCATCAAAGCCCGGAAAGTATGGCATAAAAGTATTGTGGGCATGCGATGCGAAAACCAAATATCCGTTGCAAGGAAAACTGTACACTGGTAAGAAGGGAGAACAAGGAGAGACAAGCCAAGGCGAAAATATGCTCATGAGTTTGGCTAATCGATACACCAACAGCGGCAGAACTATTATTGCTGATAACTTCTTTACAACATTAGACGCATTATCATACGTTGGCACCATTAGATCCAACCAAAGGTGTCTTCCCAAAGAAGTCAAAAAAGATAGCAAACGGCCAGTGCTTTCATCTGTGTTCGGTTTCTATGCTAACTTTATATTACTGTGCAGCTACGTTCCAAAGAAGAACAAAGCAGTAAATCTACTATCCACTGTGCACTACACCAAGAAAGTTGAAGGCGTAGCAAAAAAACCGGAAGCTGTATTATTTTACAATTCAACAAAGGCCGGCGGTGATACAATGGACGAAATGGTAACGCATTACTCCACAAAACGGTCAACCAGACGTTGGCCATTAGCATTTTTTTCAACATGATAGACGTCATGGAATTAGCCGCTTACATCATAATCAATGAAAATATAGAAGGAACCAGAAAAGAGAAGCGACGATTGTTATTGAACACGCTGAGTAAACAATTGGTGCTTGCTAATACTGAAAATCGCATGAACAACAACCATATTTTGGGACAACATTCAACCCGTTTGGCCATTGAATATTTCTTTGGAAGGCCGTTGAATATTCCCAGCAACATGCAGCCTAACCAAAAAAGCGGCCCTAGTACACTGAATTCCAGAAAAGATTGCAGAATTTGTCTCACGCAAGACGAAAAGCTGCGTAGGAAGACACATTTTTACTGCACCAAATGCACTAATCCTGTGTGCCAACTTGTTTTTCATGCATTCCACAAAATAAATAAATTTTTTTTTTACATTTTTACCAAAATAATATACGAGCATATTTCATTCAATTCAAAGTTACGGTACCCTTTTTCCCATACAAATGCATGAAAACGTATAGCTTGATTAGGAAATTATTCCTGATTAAAATTATATTTTATTTTAGAAGATATAACCGTGATCAATTAAATATAATTACTCAGCTGTGAAGGATATATGAAGCAACTTTAATTTATTAGATATGACTGGTATATCATTTCATCATGATTGATCAACTATGATGAAGATATCAGTCAATATTGATTATCTAGAGTTAATGAGCATGCCCATCACGTAATCATACATCACCCAATCACGCTCAACTGTGAGCGATGTATTAGTCAAGGTTGATGAGTTAGAGTTTATTGGTACATATATCCATCAATTGACTAACTGTGAGGGATGTACTATCATTGATTAGTAAAAATCAGTGGAGTGTGCTCACTCGAATATGTTTTCTATTATCAATGGAATTCACTAGTTAGAAAATGATATAAAATCACAAATACAGCAAAGTTTCCATCATATCTTTACATTGATGAATAAATCCTTCATCACTATCGATAAAATGACCGGACCATTAACCATCATTGTTCTTGTAATGACAATATATTAAATAAAATCAACAAATATCTCAAGTCCACTGTAATTAATTTCGTACTGTATCCGTTTGTCTGCCATAACCTCTAATTGTCTGTTAATGCTCAAAAAGCATGCGGATGCTTTGCCAATTTTGTGTAATGTTTGCATTTGTTGTAGTAGTTGCTGCTGATGTCGTTGCTGTCGTGAGCCCAATACTCAAACGAATGAGTGCTGCTCATTGAATTTTTATTTTTTTTTTTGGTTTATTTGTTCGCTTATTCGTTCTTTCCAAATACGATGATGCTCTCAATATTATAACAAAATATTTATTGGAGAGTGTATTATTATACTTCATAGTATGTAGGCAAGTGTTATTGTTGTATTCTTCACACAAACTATGCAGGGTGCGAATGTTTCACTATTTGTGCATTAAAAACCAATACATTTAGTATGTTTATATATTTATGTGCATTTGTATATATAAATATATCTGTAGACGAACAATGCAGAAACGAATGAATGCTTGGGACATTAATACGACGACAAACAAACAAACAAACAAACAAACAATAAGCAGCATCATTGCCGCATACTCTGCAGTCACATCCTCATCAACACCACAAGAATATGGTGTTTAAACTATCAGATTCAGTTCGTTTCGTACAGTGGCAGTGGGCACTTTTCTGAGCCATTTAGCGTTTTTTTCTTCATCTCTTCTTCTATTTATTAAAATGATAACGAGCCAAGAACAAATAATTGTCGTAGTTTTTTTGAAATGATTTTTCTTTTCATTGTGCTTCGTTTGGTTTGCTGAAGTTTTGTTCAATTATGTTGTTCTAATAAACAATATACATACATATTTACTGCCCGTATAATCTAAGCTCTCAAACTATAGTGAACATGTGTCGGCTAAACTTTTTCCATTGGCTTTAATAATAAATGGCTGCGTGCGTGCGTGCGTTTGTATGTGTGTGTGTGTGTATGTGTAAAAAATAACTTCCTTATATTAAGTTAATACTTCCTGTCGCCATACAAGCAGTTTTATTGTTTCTTTTTCCTCTTTGTGTGAATAATGACATTATTATTATTATTATTATTGTTATTGTGTTATGTGGTCTATATCCAGACAATATAATGTGTCATTGTGATTAACCTCTGTCGAGTTGACAAGACTGAGGGTTTTCTGTTTCCTTTATTAACTGTGCAAACGTGCTATTCTCTAACACAGTGTTGAATTTATGAATAAATTTATAACTGTGTTAGAGAATTTTGCTAAGAGTAAAGAAACAACATTCATTACAGACAAATTGTCAATTCAAGTGAACCAAGTAAACAGCCACACAACCAGCCAGCCAGCTAGACACAGAAATAGCAGCAGCTGGTGTAGCGGGTGTGTTGTAATTCCAACAATTTCACCTACAGTTGACTTGGCCACAACGTGCACACACTTCTACAAATCGAATAAAATCATTTATGTCTGTGTATGTGTGCTTAAATGCACATAAATTACCGTTAGATCAACAGGTGGCACAGCCAGTGACTGAGTGAGAAGTGGCTGTATGTGCTGCTGTATGTGTATGCTTTAATCTAAAAACTTTGCCTTCTCCAACTACAACATGTTTTAAATTCTATCTCTCGCTGTTTTCATTCCTTCCACTCTACTATGTTGGAGGAGTTTATTGAAAAATTGCCCAATATTGACAGTGATAAACGCTACGAGGTATGTATGTTTGTACATACATATGTACATATGCTTTACTTTTTTTCTTTTATGTGTGTGTTAGTGTTTGTGTCGTTTATAGGCTTAATAAATCATGGCAAGTAGTCGTATTATTGTTTTCAGTATTGCCAGTCCTATTTTGTGAATGTGGCTGCTGTTCAATAGTGTGAATGTGTGCGTGTACATGTGAGCGATTTATTCTAATCGTTGTTTTCTATTTTATTTATTATTCCATTTCGGGTCGTCGATATGTGTTTGTTTGTTTGTGTGTGTGTGTGTGTTCACTTGTAGTCGGCAGCAAAAATTGTAATTTATTTAAATCACCTCTAAAATACAGTGGTTGATAACAATTATGGTACACACATTTTAATTTATTAAATATTTAATTACTTACAACTATCTGACTTAAATCTCAATTCATTCTATGAGTGAAGAATAATCGAATATATGTTCAATTTATATTACAAGATAATAATTTCGGGAACATTATAGAATAGTTTGCATATAATTTCTAATGTACAAGTAGTCACTTTGAACAATTTAAAACCACTAAAAAAATTTGAAAATCAAAATTGATTTTTATAAATGCGACAGAGAGTTTTGCGTCTCGCTCGCACTGGTTGACTGATCTGCCACAGATAACCGTATACTCTTGCGGTTCTTTTGTGGAATTTCTTTAACAACCATGTTGCTAATTCCTCGTGTGAAGGCATAGGTCATGTATAGTCAGTCACAAAAACTTTTTTAAAATACCAGTAATACTAGTAATAGCCTCACGCGTTGAGTTTACCAACAATAAGCTTTAAACAACTTCTGCTAACACTTTTATTGCTGTTGTTATTATCATTGTTTTATGTATTTTTATTAGAGTTGTGAAAATGCCATGAATCACGTATTAGTCACGCGTGATCATATAATAATGATTAAAAAAAACATAACGTATGTGACATTAGCAAACTTTCTTAGTCATGTTAAATAATCTATTTTAGTATAATTCGTATTCGAAGTCAATCCATGGCAGGCAATTCATCAGGAGCGTGCGTGAATAAAAAACCAGGAAGTTTTGTTGGTAAAGCACCGTTTAAATGCATTTCATTGCTGCTTTGGCATTTCTTATATAAAAACAATAATTAATTAACATACAATTTGTATGGGGGGGTACCTGATTCCCCCTCCTATACCACCAAGATTTTATTGGAACATTTAGTTTGTTCGAAGTTTGTTCGTTTGGTGATAGGCAGACATAGGAAAAATAATAATTACTTTATATGGGGGTACCCCTTTCCCTCCTCCTGTACCAACAAGATTTTGTCGAAATATGTACTTTGTTCCAAATTTAGTGACCCTTACTATTATACTTGTGGAGATAAGAATTAATCCGCGAAGAAAGGCGGTTTGGCCCCACTGTGATCTTTCTTGTTGCTATTTGTGAATTCACTATTTTATCACGTTGTCAACCACTGTAATTGTCCAAATGCTATTGATTGTGTGATATTAGAAAAAAACTCTAGATTCTACATGTGTGTGTGTGCTTGTGTGTGTGTTAAAATGTATGTGTGCGCTAGAGTCTAACAATCGTTGATTGCAAAGATTAATGATTTTATAAATTCTTTGCTTGAATTCAACTTCTTTCATTTATTATTTCTGCATATTTATTCTATTCTATCAAGGATATTTCACCAGTGGAACAGCAAACAATGGCAACGAATGGTATTGAGAATATTGCCATGAGACGTGATGATGAGTACCGGAATCGTATAATGAGAAGTAAGTTTATGTATTGTGTTTTGTTTGTTGTATTTATTTTCATATACGAGTCTTTGTCAACTGTTGGTAAGTGTCCAATAAATATAAGTCCTGTGTTTTTGTATTATTCAGTTTAATTGCTAAAATTGCTTTGATTGTACAAGTTTAATTTTGTGTAAAACAAAACTATTAAATTGGAGGTCCTTGTATTTAATCTCTTTATACATTTTTGGCAATTGTAGATTTGATAAAATCTTGACATAAATTAATATTGTATACGATGATATTGTTCTGGCGAGTGTACAGGAATTATTGATGATTTTAGTAGTGGCTGGTAATCAATTAATTGTTATTATTAGAACAAATATATACAAACATATTTTTATAGATGCTACAAATTCTTAAATCCATTTCAAAATAAAAGTTTTTTAATGCATGCTTAAACCAATTTAAAAGGTCGAAAAAAGGAGGATTTAAAAGTTAGCACGCGTGAAAATGCGTGAGTGTGAGCGAAAAAATATTTTTTGCATTAATTAAAAAAAATAACAAAGTAAACAACTATACTTAAAGTTTTTTAAAATTTTGATTTGATGTCACTTTCTCAAGAGTTTTGTGTGTGATTTCAAATAACGATTGAGTGTAGTGAAGGTTTTCAAAATAGAAATTTATACAAATAAAACAAGAAATTAAAATAATGTCGTAAGTGGATGTATTGCTAATATGAGTCAAAAGCTGTCACGTGTGAAAGCACGTGGACGTTAGTGATAATCAGTTTTTTCTTATAACAGAAACTTATAGTTTTTGATAATGAAAAAAAAAAATTCAAATAATGTTGGAAGTTATAGTATTGCTAATATAAGTCAAAAGCTGTCACGCGTGAGAGCGGTCACGCGTTAGTGATAAACAGTTTTTTTCTTATAATAGAAATTTATAGTTTTTGAAAATGAAAATAATTTTAAAATAATGTCGGATGTGAGTGTATTGCTAATATGAGTCAAATACTGTCACGCGTGAGAGCACGTGGACGTTAGTGATAATCAGTTTTTTCTTAAACAGAAACTTATAGTTTTTGAAAATGAAAAAAAAATTTCATATAATGTTGGTAATGCTAATATAAGTCAAAAGCTGTTACGCATGAGAGGCGTGAGTAATAAGCATTTTTGTGTTGCAATATAAATTTATAGTTTTTAAAAATAAAAAAAAGTTTAAAATAATGTATGAGGTGACTGTATTATTAATATTAGTCAAAAAATGTCAGGCGTGAGAGCACGTGGGCGTGAGTGATAGACAGTTTTTTCTTATAATAGAAATTTAAAGTTTTTGAAAATCAAAAAAATTTGTTTTTAAGATAATGCTGGAGGTGAGTGTACAAGTCAGTTTTTGAAAATGAAAAAAATTTTAAAATAACGTTGAGATGAGTATCATATTAATATTAGTCAAAAGCTGTCACGCGTGATATATGTATAATATGTAGTAGTAATAATAATAGATATCTATAATTTTTGAAAATTTAAAAAATTTAATATAATCTCGAAGGTGAGCCAAAAGTTGTCACGCCTGAGAGAACGTGAGTGATAAAAAATTTTTTCTTCGTAAGATTATGTGATAAGAATTTAGTGTATCTTTGCATCAGTTATTGTAGGAAAGTTCAAGTGATGAAGACATAGTCTCACTGGTCACTGAACTATACCGACTTCAGCAGATAGTAATCCTAATACAACATCAAAGAGCCCTTCTTCGTCAGTATTGTGTAGCAGAATCATCGGCGAAGTAAAAATAACCAATAAAATGGCTACTTAACACAGCTTCAAAAAATATAATGCGCCTCATTTAACACCAGAGGCGCTGCAGCACTGCATTATTAAAAAACGTGCAAAAAGTAGAGTTGTAAAAGAATGAAGCTTTCCTCTATATCTTCCCTCACCAGCTGTCTTCTCTATCACTGTCCCTTTCCTAAAGAAGGTAACACCTGGTAATAGTAGTAGGCATTCATTGTCTGAGTGTTATTTCTCTTTATAAAAAAGTGCAATGTTAGGGAATTATCAGCGTAAGCACGGTTTTTGGCTTAGCCCTACAAAAAAGTTTAACGGCGTCAAATCGCATGATCTTGGTGGTCAATTGTCGAGGCAATAACGTCAAATTATATGTTCATTAAGCTTACAATGCAATAAAGTCAAAATCGGTCATGTTGCGTAACCCGTAGCACCATCCTGTTGAAACCACATTTTGTCCAGTTCGTGATCTTCAATTGCAGACAAAAAAATTGGTTATCATACGGCCATAGCGCTCTGAACAGCGCGCACATTGCGGTGATGCACAGGCCTGACCACACCTGTAATGCTTCTAGTGTCTCTCTCTCTATCTATCTCTTTAAATTTCATTATAATCTTGCCAATTCTTTGCCCGGCTGGTCGATTATGAAAAGTGGCCACCAAATTTGAACCACCACTAACTTCAAAAGCTCTTCTCAAGGCTCATTAAGTTTTTCAGTCATGGATAGTTTATAGATTTTTGATTGCTTTGTGGTTAAACTTAGCGCTGCGTTCCAGGCATGGCCTGCAATATCAACCGGTTGCCATATATTTTCTTGAACATTCAAATGTTTCGTTAAATCTAGTGTAATCATTACTCGAGTAATGCTTTAAACAAGTTTGTTGAATCCAAAAATATTTATGTATTTACATATCGTGCCATAACCGCCAAAAAAGCTTAAGCGACATAATTTTCGAACTTAATTTTTAGATCAAAATCGATCATTTGCGATCGTAAATAATCGATTTTCGTCAAAAAAAACGAGGTCCAAAAAATGTGTCGGTTTAGATAATTTGGCGGTTATGGCTCGATATGTAATATGCGCATTCATATACTACATATACAAATATAAATATATCGTATACTTGTGAATGTGTGTGACAAAAAAATAATTTTGCTAGAGTAAAATCGCCCATTGCTTTTATTTTGCAGCATTTGTGTGTTATCTGTAATAAGAAAGGGGTTAAACTTAAAATATGTTTAACATTTGTTATGCGCTGTGGTTTTTTATTTTACTCGTATACACAAAGGATTTGTTAGGATACAAAAATAAAACTACATACATACGCTTTATCTTCTTCCATATAAATGATCATATAAATAAACTAAAGCAGCTTGTATACATCTTGTGTAACATAATACAAAATACATACATACATACATACATATGTACAAATTGCCTTTTACAAGCGAGTGTTATATAATATACATGAGTTAAATATCAAATTTGCCCGATGTCCTTGCAGAAGGACTTCATCAAATTTATTTTTATGCACATACATATTTTTTTTATCCTTGAAAACGTATCTTAAGCATATTGACCGCAAAAAAAAATACGAAAAGCCGTTAAATTACCAGCATGTAATTTAAAATGGTACTAGGAAAAAATAGTGATAGAGCGGCTGGAGGATAGAGAGAAAGGGAAAGGAGAAATTATTACTTTTGTGTACTATTTATTGTGACAAGCCTCTACTGAGTTTTTTTGTGTGTAACTGCTTTTGTGATGATACAAAAACATCAAACTGTGCGAATTTATTTAAAGCAAATATCAAGCACATATCGCTCCTTTATTGGAATTTAGTCATATCTCGAAAAATAGGTTTTTTGATTTTGATTTGATTTCGAAAAACTTGTAAGGAAAAGTTGAGCGCTACAGTATAAGTGAGAATAAATGACAGATGTGTAGCCTCCAAATGCCATAAAAGTTAAAAGTATAGACATTTTTAAATTGTATACAAAATAAAAAAAAAAAATTCAAAAAATTATATTATTACCTCATGCGCTGTGTTGGACGGTTGTGGTCTACGAGTACGAGTATGTATACATACATTGGCTTCTTGACAATGTGTGTAAGCAAATATGTTATTTTTCATTTTAAAGTTTTTAAGAATATTATTCAATTGCTTATTACATAATGGTGATTTAAAAAAGTTAATAAAAGCCATGGTACTGCTTTGAATTGCTTAACTTTCGCGAAGAGCGTAATAAGCAATAACTATTGTATGACCATGTTTTCCATTGCAGCAACAAAACCTTGTAATTGTATGCTGAAACTAGATTTTTATATATAAATTAGTTTAACATAAGAAATCTGGTGTAAAACTTTTTCTTAAATATAAAATATGTATCATCAATAAAGAAAAAACAACTTTCAGTTAGTTACAAACCAAAAAAAAAAGGTTTCAGTTTTCCAGCCCTGCAATCGTGGGCTTGCTTTTTCTGATTTTCAATAAAAATACATGTAAATATTAATTATGTAAAAAATTGTATTAGTTACCCTGCAGCAATTCGAACTGATACACACAAGTCTAGTTAAGTGATCGGTCCCCGAGTGATAGGGACCAGTCCAAGTTCTAACAATTCCTATGAAGCAAACCAATCACGTTTAAATGGGGACGGCCTAAGATGGGGTTAATTGATACTGTGTATGCACCTTGTGACTTGTCACTGAACTGTGTTATAGGGACCTGGTTCTGGCTCTGACCGAGCAGTGATCTGTCAACGCGCCTATCACAATTCGCATCGCCTTCCTATTCATGTCCTGTAGCAGTTTGGATCTTCCTGAGTCAAGAGTCAACTGCAGCGTAAGACATGAAACTTATTCAATTAAAAAGGAAAATAAATTTATTTTACTTAGTTACTGTTATATACCAAAAAATTTAAAACTTTCCAGACCTGGAAAAATTTTTAATTATTAAATAAAGTTACATGCCAAAAAGAAAAGGATTCAGCTTTCCAGTCCTGAAAGTTTCGTTTTGCTTTTACTGATTTTCAGTAATAATATATGTGACCTGCTCCACGAAAAGGGACCTCTGCGCCGAAAAGAAGTTATTGAGAAAAACGCGTTTAAAAAAGGCGCTTCGTTTTTCCGTGTTTTGCGAGTGGTTATGCAACTCCTCCTTCAACCTGATCATCTGGCGATGTATATCGACTCTCTGGTACTTTGTACGATGTTCACTATGCAGTGTTGCCTCTATGAAAATTTATATCACATTTTTAAATTTTTTCATTAATTATGTTCATCTTTACAGGTGATTTGTAAAAAAACTAAAAGACATAGAAACTTGCGGGTTGCGGCATTTGAAAGAAAAAAAAAGTAAAAAAAAATTTTTCGGCGCAGAGGTCCCTTATCGTGGAGCAGCAGGTCACTATTTCTTAAAACAAAAATAAAATACAGAAAAAAAAAATTGTTTTAGTTACCTCCTGTTTCCACAACGTGGGCACTCGACTTGGATAGAAAATTTATATAAAAAGCACTATTTGAGTGATTTTCATAAAAATTTTCAAGACGAGTAGCCAGTCTGACTTGTGGAAATGGGGAGTGAGTTACTTTTATATCTAGGCGCACGGTATTGTCTAAGCTCGGAAATATGTGCAGTTTTTGGGCAATTTATTTTAAATATCTTTCTATTTTTTCATTTAAAATTCCCTCCGTGTTCGCAGCCTTAATTAATTAATTTAATAGCTTTATTTTGTCATTAAAATTTTATCTACTTCATTTGTTTTACAATACATTTATTTATATTTTTTTTTGTAGTTCGTTTGATGTTCAAAAATGGGTTAAAAATGAACACAAATCTTTAATGTAAGAGTTCTTTGCAGACACCGAAGCATATTTATTCGCAGAGTATAAATGTATTTATGAGAATTATTTAAATAAAAGTTCAAATAAATATTTCTTTTTACTATATTTCGAGCAAAAAAAAAAAAAAAACAGCCTGTGCACAAAAGTAAAATGGCACAACATGATTCTGTGCAAGGCATTTTTGCTACTTTGCCACAAACCAATTTTTACAAACCAACACCTTTGATGTTGTTTGAGGTTTTGTTTCCTTGCAACATGCACTTGTTTGTTTTTGTGTACAATATATGCTGTGTGTTTGAGTGTTTGTAAGCCGCCGCCCGTAGGTTTGTTTGTTTGTTTGTTTGTTTGTTAAATTTCTTTCTGGTCTATTTAAAAATGTCAGCTTAAACATGTGCTTGTCACATTCGTTTCATTTTTTTTTTGTTTTGATATCTGGTTGTTAAGTCGCATGTTTTAGATGTTGACGGTTGTTGCTTATTATCATTACATGTATTTGTTTGTATTTTGTGCTGCTGTTGTTTTTGTTGTATTATAAAAGCTGCAGCAGCCTTTCAATGCTTTTGTCCTTCAAAGAAAAAAAAAACTTTCTTTAGCATCAAATTTCAATTGTAAGTACATAATGTGCAATAGGAAAATTTTTTATATGAGTGTATGCGTGTGTATATATACCCTGTCGGAAATTCCGTTAACTTTAAACTAACTTTAAGCTAACTATTTCGCAACTAGTACTGACTGGCACTTGGATTACTTTTCAATGTAATCAACTGATTATTTTAACATTGCGATGTCCTAGGCAGTAGTCAATTGTCTCACTCTGCATTACTTTTCAACTAACTTAAAGTTGGCTTTTTTAAATCACTTGGTAGTCAGTAAATTAAAAAATTTTTCTGGGGTGCGAACATGTATCATCACACGTTGTGTACTCAACGCGCTTACTACCCAGTCAAGGTACTATCTAAAATAATAACAGCAAAATGTTAATATAAAACTGAAATGAGTTTCAAAGTATCTGAGAATAAATTTGTTGGCTCTCACCAAATTTGATTAAGTACTCAACTTAAGAATTAATTTTGGATTTGTTCTGGATGACATTGCAGTTAGCTTTTAGTCAGTCTAAGAAAATTTAACTAAAAGTTAACTATTTTTGTAGTCAACCACACATTCTCCGACAGGGTACATATAGTATATAGTATATATGTATATGTGTGTGTGTAAATAAGCTACAGTCAACGCTTTCAAAGTGTACTAAGTATATTTAATCGTTTTGCAGCAAGTATTAGGTAAGAATTAACGCATGAATTGTTTCCAATAAAACTTATAGCTTTAACCAAAAGTTGCCTTTTATGCATACGAGTATCATGATTTATTCATACAAGTCTTTTGCGAAAATTTTAAATTAAGTGAAACATTATTATTTAAGTCAGCTATAATGCTGTTTCTACTGCTTTAAAATTATTATGTGTAGTTGAATAATATTTAATATATCTAAGCTACAAAGGAAACTTTGTAAAAAATATTTGGTCGGGAAACCTGGTTTTTAATGAACAATCTAAAATAAATTATTAATATACCAACCGTTGAACATTAAGTTTTATTCTACATAATGGTTTTTAACTTTTAAGGGCCAATTTCACCAACTCTATTTAAATAATCACATCCTAACTCCTGTATCGCACAATAAATAGCATAGCTATAGAAATATATGGTTAGTAGAAGAGCAAAGCAAATGGAAGTTAGCAAAATTTAAAAATTAACACACGGAATGTCTGGAATTGCAATAACTGCAGTTTTGGATGCCCAGAGACGTCAAGAGTTTGTCGGAAAATTGCGGCTTGAGGGATGCTTCAGATCTGCTTCCATATCCAAACGCAGTGTACATATGTGTTAAAGTTTATTTTTATTTGACCCCGTTTCAAAATAACGAAATATTTATCAAAATGAAACAGATCCGACAACTAATTAAATTTGTAAAGAATAGGAAAATGTCATATTTAGGACATAAATATAATGAGGAACGATAAATATAAATTTATTAAAAAAATTCTCAAAAACAAAATTGAAGGAAGACGTGCAAGAGGCAGAAGAGAACTTTCCTGGTTGAAAAATATTCAAGAATGGACAGGATATCGTGATGAACTAAATCTATTAAATGCTACAAAAAATAGACAACTGACTAATGTCTGAATTATGTAAAACAATGAAATTAAAAAATTAAAAAAAAAAAATAATCAAAAGAAGAAGAAGAAATAGAATAGTTCAGTTTTTATGATGCTGCATTTTCCCCCTTAAGACTTGGGGGCTGTTCACATGTTACGTAAAGCTATTTTCGTTTAATTTTTTATATTTTATGGTTCCTATTTCTTGAATTCAAGGAAACCGTTTTTTGCTCATTTAGATGAGTCCATAACTGTCTGGTATCTAATCATGCAGTCGTTTCTTGTAATCGTCTTCTATTTGTTTCTTCCTCAGTGCTATGGCTTGCACGAGAGTTGGGGGCAGACCTACACATTCGAATTCCAGTGGAGCCTTATAAGGTTATCACAGCTTTTGCCGCTTATGATAATCTTAACAGCAACAAAATATTATTTGAAAAAAAAATTGTTTGGCAACACTGGTGAAATCTTCCAGATCACATACTTTTCGCTTTCCTTTTTCCAAAATTGTATCATTGCAATAGTCTAATTTATGAGAATTATTTCGTGTAAACTGGTTGAGTCAATGAGTAAATAAAACACAATTTTGAATTTAAAGGGTCGTGTTACCGGCTGCAAGAACTTAATATGTTTCGAAAACTTTTAGAAATCGGTTGATTAAAATAAATAATATATGTACGAGTATAATATTAAAGTTTTGATCATTCATGAGAATTTTCCACATCGTTTGGCAAATGAAAGAGTTCTAAGGCAACAAACTTATAACTTTGAGCATTTTATTCTTAACTTATTTAAGCTATTAGCTAATTTCTAAAGATTTTGTTCTTTTAATTTATTATGAATGAGGCCATACATAAAAATGTATTAATCAAGTGAACACTTTTGTTTTATAAAAGACCTTTTGAAACTCCATTTTTTAACTATTTGAGTTTACAGATGTCAGTTGTAATAGTGTTCACTGCTTAAATTTGCAAATTAATAAGAATGTAAGTACAGATTGTGCTTAAAAGCTGAGAATACACATTCAATATGATTATTTATAGTACACGTTAGACATACACACACACACACACGCAGCCATAGACTCCCTGCAGTTGGCGTAGCTAGTGAATGTCTAGCTATTTCGTTAACTACCAATCGTTACCATTAACTACCAGCCTAACACACGACTGACGATTTTAACATGGGGATGACATTGCCGGTAGTCAATTGCCACCATATGCATAACCCTTTTTTATCAAACAAAACCCGCGAAGCAATTAGCTTGTTTGCAGAAAACACTTAGGGTCTATGGCGGCAATCGAACCCACGACCTCTGGACTGAGAGGATAGCATCGCTAACACTCAGCCACAGGCGCACCCTTCGTCAGTGATTTCGCTAATCAATACAATTAACTTTTTTATTGATAAAACAATTAATAATTCACCCTTATCGGGAATAAAAGTCGAACAGTTTGTTCACGTAAAATATTTTCCGTGAACAAAAAATGGTGAACAAAATTAAAGAATAGTATACTGGAACAACAACAACAACGCAAACATTGGCGAACACACTTTAAGGGTGATTAATATATTTTTCAATTATTTGTTCTTTAAATTTTTTTTATGCAACGTTTTAATTGACTTCTGCTGCCCATTTTAACTTTCTCAAAGAAAAGCACTTTTTTCACTAAAAATTACAAGTTCACTGACCACGAAGTTCCAATTGTAACTGACGCCAACACAAAATCAAAATAATTATATACTTAAAATAATTTTCTTCTTGTTGAGTTTCTTTGGAATAACAGCACAGTTTTTGTTCACTCGAAAACAATTTTATTTTGATGTTAAAAGCATTAACATGTCCATGAGTGAGAGAGTCAAAAGGCGAACTCTTGCATTACTTGTGGCAACTGTAGTAGTTAGTCGATTTTTCGTTAGTGAAATATCTAACGATTTTGAGTTCCTTTCTACTTTTAAAACTGCAGGGCTATCACAAATTTCACAGGTACATATACACGTTTAAATAAGTTTAGGCCTACAGCATTTATGTATAAAAGATATTTTTTGTATAGAAAATGACTTAATAAAAAATTATAGGACATTTACCTTAAGTAAAAGAAGAAAAAGAAAAAAAGGCATAGAACTCATTTAATAAAAGAGAATTTTATATGCAGAATGCTTTTTGTTTGTTTGATTTTTTTTTTTTGCTCTACAGACTGTTACAAGAGTTATCGGCCACTACACAGTTGCTGCTTGCATGTGTATCCTTTTTTATTCTAGTCTTACTTTAATGTGAGCATCATTTGTCCTGAAGGCTTGATTGTGTGTGCAGTAAGGTTTTTTTTGTTATTGCAGGAGCTCCTTGAAGTTTTAGTTTGGAAAAAAGAAGAAACACTTAATCTTTCCCTACAGTTCATAGCAAAGATAATTGTGTCATTGTTTTATGAAGCTCTTTTTTTTCCTGCTATTTAAAGCCGGTAAAAGTAGCAAGAAGTTAAACTTAAAATGCTGGCAAAATATTTATGAGACTAATAAAAATTATTTACAAATTTAAAACAAAATGTTATATGAAACGTAAAGGAAGTAAATGGGAAATATTAAAAAGGATTTATGTGCGTGTGTAAGAAACTTTTTTCTTAGGAATTATATTTTTGAAGATTACTTATCTGTAATAAAATATTTTAATATAAAGAAATGATGTTGGTTGTTGATAAAGTTTGTCTAAATGCAAAATGTAGCTTTCGTTAGTGTTAAAATTACAAATCTTAAAAAAAAAATTGAAGGACACGTTATAAAATTTAAAATTTAAAAGTAACCAGCAAAAAGTTAGCATACAAATCATTAGTTACAGCACTGAGATGAACTCAGCTCCAAGTAGTTCCATTTCTGTGCCTATGTTCTGTAACTTTGGTGAGACGAAAAGTTTGTTATCATTCTGTGAAATACAGGGTGAGTAACAAAAAACTTAGTTCGCTGCTCATGTTTCTTGTACGCTTATTTCAGGTTTTATATGAATCAGCCTGTGGAAAACAGGACAACCATTATAATTTTGATTGATTTTCCTCGACGCGAAAACTTCTCGTCAGTTACAGAACACAGGTACTGGTGAATCATCCATGCATTTAATACATGATTGTCATACGACGGAAGCCATCCAAATAACTGAATGGTATGCACTTAAAACGTTGTCTAGAACAATTTTTGATATAAACAACAGCCTAAGAATATTAAATTCAGTATATAGTATGCAATGAAAGTGGTAAACCTCTGGAGCTAGTTGCGATTTTTTTTTGCTGGGTATTGATCAAAAACATCTGGAATATATTTTTATATTTTTTTTTCTTTAATCAGAAATAATTTCTTAGTCGGGCTTAAGTTCAGTAATTTCAATTCTTATTGAATGAAATATTTTTATTAATTAATGTGAGTTTCTAAAGAAGAGAAGAAAAATTAAATTTTTTTCTGTAAAAAGCATTTGAAAATAAAAATTTAAATCTCCAATTTGGACCATTATTAGTCTATATATTCGAATATCTTACGTTACATTTACACATTGAAGTACTTTCTTGAAAGTTCTGTATAAGTATCGAGCCTTTTTTCGATTTTATCGTAAGCGACATATTATCGAAAATATTTTTTTATTTGATGGGCCATAGTTTAGAATTATCAAAATGCCAAAAATTTTTCTTTTTGCCGTTTTTTTTTCGTTTTGGCGATCTTATCTTTTTTTGGCGATTTATTTTAGTTTAAACTATTTTTTGGAGCTTTTTTTCGTTTTGTCGATTTTTTCGGTTTTTCTGATGATTTTTTTAATTTGGGCGCTTTTTTTAGTTTTGAAATTTTTTTCGTTTTTGGGATTTTACCGGTTTTGCTTGGCGTTTTTTTTCGTTTTGGCGATTTATTTTATCTTTAAACTTTTCTTTTTTTAATTTTGGTGTTTTTTTCGTTTCAACGATTTTTTCGATGTTTGGCTAGTTTTTAACTTTGGCGCTTTTCCTTAGTTTTGACGGTTTTTTCGTTTTTGGGATCTTTACAGGGTTTTGGCGTTTTTTATTGTTTTTTTGCGGTTTATTTTAGTTTAAGCTATTTTTTGGAGCTTTTTTTCTTTTTGTCGATTTTTTCGGGTTTTCTGACGATTTTTTTTAATTGGACGCTTTTTCTTAGTTTTGAATTTTTTTTAGTTTTTGGGATTTCACCGGTTTTTTGCGCTTTTTTTAATACGACATTTTTTTTTGTTTTGGCGATTTATTTTAGTTTAAACTTTTCTTTTTTATATTTGGTGCTTTTTTCGTTTTGGCGATTTTTGGCTATTTTTTAACTTTGGCGCTTTTTCTTTGTTTTGAAAATTTTTTCGTTTTTGGGATTTTACCGGTTTTTGGCGTTTTATTTAGTTTGGATTTTTTTCTTTCGTTTTGGCGATTTATTTTAGTTTAAGAAAATATTTTTAAATGTGGTCCTTTTTTTCTTTTGGCTATTTTTTTAAACATTTTTTAAAA
This sequence comes from Nowickia ferox, assembly GCA_936439885.1. Lineage (NCBI taxonomy): Eukaryota > Metazoa > Arthropoda > Insecta > Diptera > Tachinidae > Nowickia > Nowickia ferox. The sequence goes on along the minus strand of OW387024.1, from coordinate 111,225,702 downwards.
TTTCAGTGTTAATTATTGTAGGCTGCATAAAAAATTTTTATGCAGCCTATTATTATTATTATTATTATATTTTATTAAAAATACACTAACTTTGAAAATTTCAAGTGTCTATGTATATTATACATTGCATGATTGTCTGTATATAACAATAGGATTTCAACATGTTTCGTTGCCCACTTTAGAACACCCTATAATTTCTAACGGCCATTTAGTTGTAGTCGTAGCGGCCAAAATTTTACATATTATGTGAAAATTGCGCTTATCGAGAAAACAGTCTTGGACGGACAGCAAAAACAATACGGGTCCTTTTCACCTTTGGTGTCCGGAAAGATTCCTAAAAAAAATCCCAAAATTAAGCAGGGAGGGTTTTACGAGTTGCACTGAAATTACCACGAAGGGGGGGAAATCAAAACAAAAAATTTTCAAACCGTCCGATTTAGGGTGGAATGCCCTATATTTAAACACGCGCTAAGACTGTACGTACACACATCGGCTACGAAATGCAAGAACGTAAAAATATGTGTTGAGCTATGAAACGGGCAGCATTGCTATAAATATAATTTTATAACATGTTTCTGAATCATTTGCTACTTTCAGAGAATTTACTATTAATATTTTTACGATAATGTCTGTACGGATGTATTGGGTGTGGGTGTGGGTCTGGGTGTGTATATATGTATGTAAGCCTCTTATACCTTATGAATGGCTTAACCAATCGTCCCGGCACAAGTAATTACTCTTCCACCACTGTGCATTTGCAGTGCACTTCCTCTAGAAAATTTTATACTCTGTACTATTTAAGCGAATGGAAAATTTTTTAAAATTTATTTGTCATATTGCTAAAAATTTATCTAATATATTTTATTTCTTTATAAATTCAAGGTAACGTTTTTTTTTGGAAATGAGAATTTATAAAATAATACCATTCATATGAAAAAAAAAAATTCAAATAAATCCTTTATGGTTGTAAAAAACAGTCAAGCATAAATACTATACATAAGCAGCTAAGCTGCACTGTGGGCCTGTGGTAAATTGTTATACGGAATAAATAAATATTAAATAATAGCAACTTGAAGTGATTTTCATAAGATTGATATATTTAAAAGTATAACATATGTATATATATATAAGTCAGTCGATTTTTGAATAAAATTTTAAAAAAATAATTAATAATTATTACATATAATTTGGCTGACAAGGCGATACGAACTTTAGCCTGATCAAATCATAAATATAGAAAGAAGTAAAGTTCGAACAATAATGATTAAAATTAACTTAAATTAAAAGCCATGGGCCTGTGGCAAAAATTTAATAAATACTCGTATACTTAATAGTAAAAAACCAAAAAATTTTGTCTTAAGTAGAACAAAAATAAGCAAAGTAACTAACATGTGCATAATTAGTAAAGAAAAAACGACAGTGGCAAGACTGTTGTAAATTTAGAGATGGCAAAATTGAGCTTTCGTTACAAAAAAAGCTTGCAGCAACTTGTAATACGATGAATGAAAACAATTCACATATTCCATTTGCAATAAAAGTTGCGCACATAAAGCAGAAATCTACATCAACTGACAGCACACACAGTGAACCAAACACAAAGAACGCTGATGATGAAGGTGTAGTGTTCCTCGAAAACACCTAGTTGTTCCGTTCTACTACGTGTTTGTCAGAATATTTAATATTAACTTTGATGTTATTTGTTCATTAATAATTATCACATATAATTTGGCTTACAAAGCGATACGAACTTTAGCCTGATCAAATCATAAATCCTTAAAAATAGTATAAAAAATTTTGCATTTTCATTTTAATTTTTTAACCACTGTTCGTGGTACGTGTACAATAATGACTTATTCTATCACAAGCCTTTAACAACTGCACCCATTTGCTCTTTCTCCTTGTGATTGCAAGAGCACAAGTAACTATAAGTACGAGTGCTAAAAAAAGCATAAAGTAATGACAATCATTTTATGAATGTTCATTTTGTTTTGTTGCCTTTGTTTATGCTCTACATCACTGGTTAAAGGATATTTGCATTTCTTCCTTCCGTTTGTGGTACCTTGAAATTTAAATATTAATGTATGTAACATTTTTTAAAATGTAAAAGTATTACATTTTAATACAATATTTTAATATAGTAATAAAAGATATGTATATACACATGTGCAATAGTTCTATGAGTAACTTTTTGCCGGGTGTATAATAGACCATTTCTTACTGGAATATTTAACATCCTGCACACAGCAAAATTTCAACTTAAACTCTACGTAAACAAGGTTAATTTAACCTTTTTCGGCAAAAATTTTACTTCATAAAGCATGTTTTTTTATAGAGTGGCACAAGTTTAAATCACAATAAAACAAAGAAATGTATTTTTAATATCAACGAAACGGGCTCTATTGGAAATAAAATTTTATGAAATTAATGTTTAAATATGATTTCAGCCATGTGGCCGCCACGGCTGGCGCGTAGAAGGCGCAATCTGGAACACCAATTTTCAACCACTTAATATTCTGACCATCAACGTTTTTGAAGACATATGGGCCAATGACTCCGCCAGCCCATAAAGCGCACCAAACAGTAATTTTCTGTGGATGTTATGGTGTTTCGACAAAAGCTTGTGGATACTCCTCGCTCCAAATGCCACAATTCTGCTTCTGCCAATCAACCAGAAATAGACTTCATCAGAAAATAAAATTTGGAATTTTTTAGTTTAACGAATAGAACAATTATTTTGATTAAATGTTTCAACAATTTGCGCGCGTTGCGCTGGTGCAAGTCGATTCATAATGAAATTTCAAAGCAAATTAAGCAAAAAGCAGCTATTAGCTGTTAAATGGTGCCAACTCAAAGTTATGACACTCTAGAAAAACACCCTTTATGTGTTTCATATCAATTTAATATGATTTACAGTAATCTTGAGAAACAATTTTTCCGTTTGAAATAACTTTATTTAATGTTGATTTAACATTCTAGTGTTGTTAAATCAAAATGGAGACTCATGTTGAATCAAATTTTTTTCAAGTTGCAACAAACATAAATCCGCTACAAAAATAACACATCCGATTACAACATTAGTACACTGTCATCTAGTCAGTAGCAGAAAGTTTTCGCTGATAATGCGAAGTTTGTCGGCTATTTACAAACATCAAAATAAGCAACAACAACAACAACACAAAAACAAGTCACACAACTAAGCACAACAGTGTATTGCAGCTATGAAAAAAGCAAATAATCACCAACACACTTAAACAACATATTATATGAAATCAACATTTTTGTATGGTGATTTTACATTGGTATTTTTTCTTGTGTGGGAAGCCTAGATAAGTCGCAGTCTCTGGTTTGTGAAAGCTGAACAATTTGATGAATTATAATATTATTATAGAACTCTTAATATCTCAACAGCTTTTGAGAAGTTGTGTGGCAAATAATTAATTTTTTATTTTTAAGGAAACTACGCTATACGAATTCATACATTTCAAGTAGAAATAATCAAACTGTATTAGCAAAAATATTTACTTTTGCGAATAATCTGGTATATACAAAAATTAATACAAAGTAATTCAAAAGATGCGACCGTTATCAGTGAGCACAATTTATTTTAAATAAAATTTGTTAAAAAACGTTAAAAGTTTCCCTGTGAAAAGTGCCGATTGTAGAGTTTTTATTTAACTGTCACTGCGCTGCATTATTTAAGAAAAATAAATTATACTTTAGCACTTAAACAAACTTAATTTCAACAACCATTTGATAACCTCAATTTTATTTTAATGGCACCTAACTATTTTACAATTAATATTCCATAATTGTATTGCAATTAGAAATTGTGTAAAAATAAAATCATGCTTAAAATTTTTTTTTAGCAACTAATTGACTTTGAGCGTCATTCTCATATCCAAGCCACATGGAGAGCAGCAAACAGATTTTTCTTGTTTCTGGCTTCTTGCTAAAATCAGAACAACATTTGTGGAGCCATAGCATTTATCTTTGTAGTAATAGCACGTATACGAGTACACATAAATACGAACATACGTAAGTTTATACACAAACTAACGTATAAAAGTAAACTATTTGTGTTTAACTGTAGGAAAAAAAAATAAGTATGAATGCTATATGCGGCTGTGCCGAATCTTATATGCCCTTCACCGACGTACATGTGGAGTATATGAATACAGAAGTACATAATATATAATTACCCTGTCGGAGAATGTGTTGTTGACTACAAAAATAGTTAACTTATAGTTAACTTTTCTTAGACTGACTAAAAGCTAACTGCAAAGTCATTCAGAACAAACCCAAAATTAATTCTTAAGTTGAGTACGTAATCGAATTTGGTGAGAGCCAACAAATTTATTCTCAGCTACTTTGAAACTCATTCCAGTTTTATATTAACATTTTGCTGTTATTATTTTAAATGTTGCCTTGGCTGTGTAGTTAGCGCGTTGAGTACACAACGTGTGATGATACATGTTCGAACCCCAAAAATTTTTTTTTAATTTACTGACTACCAGGTGATTTAAAAAAGCCAACTTTAAGTTAGCTGAAAGTAATGCAGAGTGGGACAATTGACTACTGCCTAAAACATCGCAATGTTAAAATAGTCAGTTGATTACATTGAAAAGTAATCCAAGTACCAGTCAGTACTAGTTGCGAAATAGTTAGCTTAAAGTTAGTTTAAAGTTAACTTAATTTCCGATAGGGTACATATTGGTTTTGTAAAAAAAAATAATTTTTTTATTTAAAATACATTGAAGAAATTAATAAGAAATCAGCCAAAAAATTAGTTTTTTTTGAAGTAGTTAGCACGTTGACTACAAAACCATTTCATTTAATTTTTCTGATGTGCATTACTGTCCCTTTGTATCAGTTGTTGTAGGCAAGTTCAAGTGATGAAGGCCACTGAACTTTAGCAGATACTAATCCTAATGCAACATCAGAGCGCCCTCCTTCATCGGTATTGTGTGGCGAAGTAAAATAACCAATACATTTGCTACTAAACACAGCTTCAAAAAATTTAATACGCCTCATTGACACCAGAGGCGCTGCAACACTGCATTATTAGAAACGTGCACACAAGCAGAGTTGTAAAGGAATGAAACTTTCCTCTCTCTCTTTCTTCACCACCTGTCTTTTCTATCACTTACACTTTTGTAAAGAAGGTAACACCTAGTAATAGTAGTAGGCATTCATTGCCTGAGTATTACTTCTCTTTAAAAAAAAAGTTTAAATTTTGCCACCCTTTAACCATATTCTTGATTTTTCTGCTTTATTAGTATTTAATGTTTTTCTTTCTAAAATATATTTAATTAACAAAGAAAAAAAAAAATAAGTTTTATTTAGTTACTTTTATATACCAACAAAATGTTTAAATTTTCCAGCTCTGGAGCTGTGTTTTTTATTCTTGTGATTCTTACTACCAATCAATTTTTTTCTCATACATATATAAAATATAAATTTCATTTAGAAAGCAAAAGAAAAAATTAATTTGATCTGGTTACTTTTATAATACCAAAAAAAAAAGTTCAAATTTACCAACCCTAATATTGTCTTTTTATTTACTGAAATATAAAATGGGTTAATTTTATTTATGTATGTATATGGCAAAAAAAAGTTTTAAACTTTCCAGTTCTGAAACCGTCTTTTTGATTTTACGAATTTTAAATACCAGTCTAGTTTGGAGCATTTCTGACACACCAGTCTAAGACAGAAGTCTCTAGGTTTTCGGTGAGCTGCGGAAAGTCAATTTCACTTACAGACAGACGGACGGACGGGCATCGCTTATTAGTGTTCCCTATTCATAAAAACCCAGAATACTTGTATGTATACTTTTTGGGTCGCATATGGATATTGTGGAAATTACACACGGAATGACAAACCTATATACGAGTACTCGTATAGCCCTTACCATTTTTGGTGAAGGTTATAAAAATGGTTTGTAATAGTTCAAACGCAGGCAATTTTAAAATAATGTTTAATATATTATCAAAAGATGCAGCGTAATAGTATTTAATAATTGAAAGTAGAGGGCGGAAAACACAGGTTTTTGTATAGAAAAAAAGTCATTATATACTTCAACGTAGTCTCCTTCCTTTAAGCTCTAAACACTTTCGAGCCATAACCGCCAAAAAAGCTTAAGCAACATAATTTTTGGACTTGGGGTTTTGACAAAAATCGATTATCTACGATCGTAAATGATAGATTTTCGCAAAAAATTAAGCTGGAAAATTATGCCGCTTAAGCTTTTTTTTTGGCAGTTATGGCAATTATGGCACACTTTGTCCAACTTTTCTCCTATTTTTTTTTTTTTAATTCGATGTCATCAAAATAGGTATTGGATTGTGGGATGAAACCATCGTTTTAATCAAATCTCTTTCTTTCGAGAGATTTTTTCAGGTTTCGAAACGAGAGTTAGTCACTCGGGGTTAAATCCGAACAATAAAGTAGATAAGGGAGCAGTTTTTAGCCTAATTCGTGGATTTTTTCCATGGAACAAGCAAGGGCGCATGCTTTGTTATTGGCGGAAAAGAACTTTTTTTCTTGGCCAAATGCTGCAGCTTTTTTTTTAACTTTCATTCAATCGACTCAATAATTTGGTTTGATATTCGCCATTGATTGTTTAAAAAAAAAAAAAATTAAAAAAAGAAAACAGTTGTCATCATTTTATTGGCTGACAAATCCCTTTATTGGTCTTCTTTGGCGCCAATTCATAACGAGAAACCTACTATTTGGACTTCTGTCAGGTATATGGTATTGTTGTGGTGGATTCATATTTCACCCGGGTTTACACAACGCCCCAAAACTAGACCATATTGCGATTGAACAATGCCAAACACTCCTGCAAAGTTGTCACACGATTGAGCTTGTGGTCGATTGTGAGCAAATGCGGCAACCATCTTGTGCAAAGATTTATCAAGCCCAAGCAATAATTCAAAATTGAAATCACTGAACCATGTAAGATGCCTATGGCTTCCACAATCTCTCTCCCTTTCAATCTCCTAACGGCCAACAGCATATAGTGAACTTTTCAATTGTTTTGTATGAAGACACCTCAACGTCCGGCATCTTCTGTGTACGGACACAACGAAGTTCAGTAAACCACTTTTTTACCATTCAATTTGATGACAAAGAGTATTTATCAAGAATATTTATCAAGCTTAGCTTTGGTCTGAGTCATTGTTTTATTCCGCAAAAACTAATGCTTAATGAGCGCACGAAATGCATTCTTTTTCACTGCCTTCTCAAATATCGCTCGCGATAGTCTGTTATCAATGGCTGTCAAACACAAACTAAGTGAAGCAGCTTATTAAAATTTTGACAGATGTCAACTAATAGTTGTTTCTTAATAGAAACAATGTGGCCTTTTCACTTAAGAAGCGGGAAATTTCAAAAGTCTCGAACGTATTGACCCGCCCTAATTTGATAAAATTTGAGCTCTTTAACAACAAAAAAAAAACCACTTTGCAAAATAAATTTAGCATTTGCTGTTTATAAACTCTGGTTTCTTACAACATTATATTAAACTATTAAGTGCTAAAATTTTGCACGTTAAAAGAAATTTTTATCCTTTCTTATTGTCTGCAACATATTTAATACAAACAAAAAGAGGATGTAGAGACAGACAGACAGATAGACAGACAGACAGACAGGCAGACATACAGACAGATACACCGACTTAGTGGCGTGTATTTAATAAATTTTATTCTCTGCTACATGCCTTGCATCACATCAGTAGTATTAATATGCTTGTCTGCATTGTTGTACGTGTGTCTGTGTTTAAGTATTAGAGTGTGATTGTAAAAATTTTTATAAGTATGGGTTAATGTGCATCCTTGGCCGGTAGTTCGTTTGATGCGTATATAAATATTATTATTATTCTGTTATTATTCTCAAAATCAATACCAAGTATAAGTGCGCTTTATAATGTATTAAACATTTATAAGAATAATAAGAAAAGTCTGAGTAGCATGCAGGCGAACTGCATGTCATATATTGATCATTAAAACATTGTCTTCCTTTTATAGTTAAAATGTGATTGCTAGTGAGATGCAAGTAATTTGAAATCCACTTCAAACCTCTTTAAACTGCAGGGTGTCATGAATTTTTGTGGTGTGTGATTTTTTTTTTTTGCAATATTTTTGTTTCATTGTATTACTGTTTCGTTGTTGATGTTGGCTTTTCCGTTCTTGTGTGATTGTTTGTAATTTTAGGTTGCTTTGTGTGTGCAAGTGCTGTTACAATTCCTGATAACACTGTGTAACTTTTGTGCATAATTAAATAATGAAAAATCAGTTGTTTGCTGCGCACAGTATTGTTAGGATCTCTCAACCGGAAATCACAGTGACCGAAATGTATTTATTTATTTGAAAAACTTTGTTCTCTCTATGCTGTGAATTAAATGAATGTGTGTAAAAGGATTTACAATTTTGCTTGCAATAAATAAATTCATAATAGTTTGCTTCTTTGTTGGTATTCATAATTAAATTAACACATTCACCCATGAATGAATTGAACAATTTTCGAACTATTTTGTGGGCTTTTTTTTATTAAACGAAAATGAAATATAAACTTGTGGTGAATGGTTGTTTGCAGTGTGGATGATAAATCCTAAAGTGTGTGTGTGTGTGTGATATGAACTCATTGCATTTTGAGCATTAATAAAATAAAGGTATAACAAAAATTCGCTTTTAATTGTTATGACTTCAGTTATGGGTAATAAATTCGGTAAGTTAAGTATAATTTAAAAAATTAAGCAAAACTATTTTAATGTGTTAAACATTTGCCCTTTGAAATTATTGAATTTTGTTGTGTCAAAAATTTATTATTTCATGTATTTGAGATTTTTTTAGCACTGAACTATTAATGTTATTAATTTTTAATGAAATACAATGCTAGCATAAACTCAGAGACATACACACACACCATACCCTGTCGGAGAATGTGTGGTTGACTAAAAAAAAATCAGCTTACAGTTAACTTTTCTCAGGCTAACTAAAAGCTAAGTGCAATGTCATGCAGAACTGACCCAAAATTAATACTTAAGCTGGGTACGTAATCGGATTTGGTGACAGCCAACAAATTAACTCTCAGCTACTTTAAAACTCATTTCAATTTTATATTAATATTTTGCTGTTATTATTTTAGATGTTACCTTATATGGGTATACCTACAAAATTTAATGATACATAGTTCAAACCCCAGCAAAATTTTTTTTTATGAATTTACTGACTACCAGGTGACTTAAATAAAATCAACTTTAAGTTAGTTGAAAAGTAGTGCAGATTGAGACAATTGACTACCATCTAGGACATCGCAATGTTAAAATACTTAGTTGTTTCCATTGGAAAGTAATCCAAGTGTCAGTCAGCACTAGTTGCGAAATAGTTAGCTTAAAGTTAGATTCAAATTAACACTCAGTTTCCGACAGGGTACTTTACTCATTAATTCACTGACACATGCAGTTGGTAATTGCTTTAGAAAGCATACATATTTCAATTTACGATAACAGTTTGAGACTTTTTAAAAGAATGTGTTCTGTTGCACAGTATGTGACCAAAATTGCATGACTGCATAACTAATGAAACTGTGAACATGAATTTAAGTTAATTATTCACTTTGAAAGGAAAGAAAATTGTGTTTGGAATATTTTAAATAGAAAATAATTTACTTTTGGCTGTTGGATTTTTAAGGTTAGCTTGTTTTGTAGGAATTTCAAATAACTAAAGTGCTTTAGTGATAAATAACATAATTTTGTGTTTATGTGAGACTGGAAGTTAGGTAAAAGTTGAATATGGGGCTTTGTTGGAACTTTGATATGTTTTTGTCTTAATTTTTTAAAACCAACACTAGCCTAGGGTAATCTTATTATACCCATAAGTTTAAAAGTTATGAAAAATTTTTTTTGCATGCCTAAAACACTTGAAAACCGGAAGTGACTATATTGTATTTAAATTTTTTTAACTTTCGCCGGTTTTGTTTTTTGATTTTTTTTTGCCAAGAATTATTACATTGTACAGGCAGTGCAAAAGATTGAAAACAGGATCTCCAAATTTCTTTACACCCGTAACGCACATCAAAACCGAAAGTACAAATTTTTAATTTAATATATTTATGATGTTTTATTAGGCTAAAGTTCGCATCGCAAATTACATGTGATAATTATTAATTAACAAATAATTCTAAGTTAATTGTAAATATTCTGACAAACACGAGTAGAACGAAACAAACAGCTGTTTTCGAAGGTCACTACACCTCATCATTAGCGTTCACGTTCAATTTAGGTCCAAATTCATAGTCTATAATAGTTAACTAATGCCCGAGGTTTAACTAACAATATTTTTAATAAATTTCATTAGTTAAACCAGCTTCAGTAGTTAAGTAAAGACTGCAAATTCGAGCCTTAGAATACAGATTAAGTCCAATAATTTTTATCGAATATTCGAATGATTTCGCTCAATACTTTGTATAAAAACTATTTTACACTTTTTAGGGTTCCGTACACATAAAGGCGAAAAGGAACCCTTTTGTTTTCGCTACGCTGTCCGTCTGTCCGTCTGTTTGTCTGTCCGTCCCAGGCTATTTTCTCAAGAACCGTAAGAGCTACGGACCTGAAATTTGGCTAGAGTATGTAGAACTTTGGCCGCTACAACAACAAAAATAATAGCTACAAATTAAAGGGTGTTCCAAAACGAGCAATTGTATGTATATAGACACTTGAAATTTATAAAGTTAGTGTATATTTATACAGATCACAACAATTAACACTAAAAATTAAAAAAAAATCTAAATTAAAGGGTGTTCTATCAGTCCATGTAATTTTGACCACTTTGCTGTATCTTGGAAACCGTAAGAGGCAAACCCTTGAAACCCCTGAAATTATAAAATCGTCAAACCGAAAAAAAATCTCCAAAAGCCGAAAAAATCGCCAAAAGGAAAAATGTACCAAATTAAAAAAAATTTATAAAACTAAAATAAATCGCCAAAAACCGGCAAAATTGCCAAGAACCGAAAAAATCGCCAAAACGGGAAAAAGCACCAAATTAAAAAAATTTATAAAACTAAAATAAATCGGCAAAATTGCCAAAAACGGAAAAAAATAGCCAAAACCCGAAAAAAGCACCAAATTAAAAAAAAATTATAAAACTAAAATAAATCGACAAAAATCGGCAAAATTGACAAAAACGGAAAAAAATCGCCAAAACCAGAAAAAAGCTCCAAAGCTAAGAAAATTGCCATAAACGCAAAAAAGCGCTAAAACTAAAAAACGCCGCATTAAAAAAACGCTCAAAGCCGAAAATTACCAAAAACGAAAAAAATTCCAAAACTATATTTTATATAGTATTACATATCTAGTAACCGTACGGAACCCTTCGTGCGCGAGTCAAAGTCGCACTTTACTGAATTTATTAAGTATTAATATGACCAAATAACGAGCTCGTGGTTACAAAAGAGTACGCAAGTACTTTGTTTTCACAATTTTTTTAATGAAAATATTACGGCGTAGGACCTCAACTACGATGAAGAATTGTTTGGCCTTTATGAAGTAAATGATAGCGTTTTAAAAAGTATATCAATAAAGCAAGAACTGGTGTTAACGTAGAAATCCTTAACAATATTGAGGCTGATTTTAATTATTTGGAAACATCTAAGAAAAGAACACACCAACTTGATATGTTTTTTAATTATATTTTAACCGTATCGATAATATTAGTAGTTTGTGAAAAAAATTTTTCCTACTTGTTCTTTTATTAAATATAAAAAAAGGAATCGCCTACAATTTAAAAAGTTGGATTATTGCATTTTTTAAATGATTATTATACATCAATTATTTTATGAGATTTTTCCAAAAATATTGTACATACATACATCGTTCTTTTATTGCAACATACGAGTAGATATGATACACAAAATTTGTTTTTGGAGTTAATAATGCAGAACAAATCGTCTTGTCATTATAATTCATTTTGTGTAAAAAGGCTTGTACATGCACCTTTTAAGAAGAGCAAAAATATTGAATTGTAAATTGTAAACTTAAAACATATTTTCTGCGAAACTAGCTTTTTGAGTTATGCCTCTTTTGCAATAAAGGATCAATATGCATAAGAATGTGTATTCTTTTTTGAATAACTAATTACATTTTGTGTTAATTAATAATACCTCTAAGTTTGCTATTAAAATAATTCTTTTTCTTGTGTAATAAGTTGTTCTTTTTTTGTTTGTTTATCAAAAAAATTAAACGAATACATTGATTGTCGTTTTTTGCGAAATTAAAAAAAAAATTAAAATTATTCGAATTAAATTGTTTGAGCATTGTTCTTTTGAATAATCGAACAAATGCTTGAAACTATTTGTCTATTCGAATAAAACCAAAATCATGAAACTTTATTCGAACATACATATATAAAAGAGACGAATAATTGACAACACTACTTTCATACAATACGTAGTTATTTAACTGTAAACGGTGGCGTATGATTAATATAAAATATACCGTGGCCGTAACATATTAATCATACGCCATGACTGTTTTCTTAAAATGATATCGAGCCTTATATTTATGTTTCCACTATACTTGCTTCACTCTCGATTCATGCTTCAACCCAGTGGGAAAAGGTAATGAGTAGTAAAGGAGAAGGTAATGCACAGCATGTATAATTTTTCATTCCAGAATTTCATTACTGTTAACACAGGAAATGCCCTAGGAAAGTTGTGAATTGTTTTAATTAGTCGGATGAATGAATTCTATAAATGATAACACTCGTCACAAGCAAAAACTATACATTATTCTTCTGCAGATGTGGTAATGCACGTGGTAATCAATGTGTAATAAAATTGGTATCTTCTCTAACTTTTATCACAGCTTATCGCCAGTTTATCTGAACTACCTATCAAAACAAAATAGGTGTATGAGAATGTGTGTGTGAACAACCCACTTAGCAAAATTGTCCTAGACGATATAATCTTTAACGATGTGTGTACGAATTGTCCTCTAGGTTACATTTTTTAAAAACATTTTAAAGGAATGTGGGCGACACGATGGGTGACAATGTCTTCAATCAAATTGCTTATCTGTAGGTGAGAAATGAGCGACAAAGTCTTAAAATCGTCCATGTCTATACATCATTTGTGCCAAAAACAACACGACTAAAGAACAGATGAAATCGTATACTCGAATGTACATAAATTTGAGTATACATTTTTATTCAGTTGACTATTAGCAGCAGCAAGTGAAAGATCGTTTACTAAAAATTTACGTGAATAATTTAAAATAATAAGTAATATTTTTATAATATGAATAAGTATTGTTTTGCTGTCGTTTATATAATCGTCGACGATACGGTGGAAGAAATTGTCGCTTGTGACATGGTGGTAGACATTGTTGCTTGATTGATCGTGCATTATTTCATGACTATTTGTTCGAAAGTTTCGTCAACGATTTGTGTAAGCTGTCGTCATTATGTCTTTCACGATTTTCTATTATGTTGTACCCATCGTTGAAGATGTCTCTACTAAGACATAGCCAACTGGGAACTAAAAGCAAACCAAACACACGTATGTAAGATACATATGTATGTGTGAATATACATAAAAAATGCCAAAACGAAGCACGAATGCTTACTACATGTTGCTTGCGATTAAATCGAAAATAGGGCTTGATATATTAAAATTAACTTAAACCGGAAAAGAATAATTAATTTTAAATAAAATCGTATACAATCTTAATTTTATTCAGTTGAGCTGTATTTAATTTAAAACAATTTCCGTTAAAATTTCCATATTATTTCTAGTGGAAGAAGACTTGCACGAAGATAAAGGCTCAACATGCAGCACATTACTGATATTGCTTTCCGTAGCTCTGGTCATTTTAACTCTGCCCTTTAGTCTTTTTGTGTGTTTTAAGGTAAATAATTACATCACTTTTATCCTGTATTAATATTAATAATTACACAATATACGATTGTGTTGCAGGTGGTGCAGGAATATGAACGTGCGGTTATATTTCGTTTGGGACGTTTAATGGCAGGGGGTGCTAAAGGACCGGGTGGGTGTTGTGCTAAATAAAATTTAATTTTGCCTTAATTACGCTTTTAATACACATTGAATTTTAATAGGTATTTTCTTTATACTGCCTTGCATTGATTCTTACGATAGAGTGGATTTGCGTACTCGTACTTATGATGTGCCACCGCAAGAGGTAAACACTTTTGCAATTTATTTTTTATTCCGAATAGGTTTGAGTAATTAAAGTTTAAGATTTATTTTATTTGGAAAATTGTTGTAGAATTGTAACTTTATTAAATAAATAAATATAAGCAGGTTAAGTTTTTGTTTGTCTTTATTTAAACAATTAGCTGGTGCTCTTATTTGTGTGTTTGTAGACCTTTTAGCGTAGTTTCCCTTAGCTGTGGCATTTGTCTGCCTTACTTTCTTTGTTTTATTAATTTAAATTCTGTGTTAGCGTGTCTGGTTTGGTATTAAAGTTTTTTTTTTTTATTAATATGTTCACTTCATAAATATTCACCAAATTGTTTTTTTTTGTTTGTTATAAAAGTTATATGAGTTTTTTTCTTGTTGCCACCACATTGTCTGCTAAAAAACACTCAATATCGCATGTTTCCATTTCTACGCACATTTTTGCTTAATTTATTTTTTCAAATAAATTTTTTTTGTTGATTTATGGCTTTTGCTGGAAAAAATGGAAAATAAAAACATTAAGGAAGTAAACAGACCATTAGGGATAGTCTTTGATTGAGGTCAAACTTGAGCAAATTAATGTTTTTATCTGTGGTTTCTGTTTCTGTTTTAATAAATATCTTCAAGTTGGGTCTGGGTTTTATAGCTACATATGCAAAAATGTCCATAAACTTTTTTTGGGCTTTCAGCGTTTTTTTAGTTTTGGCACTTTCTTCCTTTTTGGTATATTTTTCGGATTTTCGAGTTTTATTTAGTTTTGTATTTTTTTAGTTTAGCGCGATTTTTTAGTGTTAGCGATTTTTTTTCATTATGGCGTTTTTTTTTGTTTTGGCGATTTTTTTATTTTGGGATTTATTTATTTAAGTTTTAGCGGTAAAAAATTTTTATATTCTGCGAAAATTTCAGCTCCGTAGTTCTTACGGTTCTCGAGAACACAGCCTGCGACGGATAGACGGACATTGTAGCGAAGGTGTTCGGAACCCTAAAATAAATTACGTGTGTGATTTTAGATTACTTTCTATTTCTTATTTAAAAGAATATTTTTGGTTAATTCTTATCCGAAGCCATTCAATGGGAGCTAATTCGTCAGAATAAAAAATCATGAATTTTTGCTTGTTTTGTTGGTTAAGCACTGTTGATATGCATTTCGTACCAGCTTATTACCGGTATTTCTTAAAGGAAAAAAAAATCATATTTATTACTTAGTTAATAGTGACTTTGTATGGTGGCTATCCATCTCCCTCGTTCTATGCCCCCAAGATTTTTTTGGAACATATAGTTTGTTTTGAGAGTTGTACACATCAAATTTAGTGTGCCTCACTAATTTAGTTGTGGAGATATGAATTGAACCCCTGAAAAAGGGGCCTTTGGCCCCACTGTGCAACGTTTCATGCTGTTGCTTAACGCTCACTGTTGTATTCAATAGGTGCTAATGTTCTAAAAGCAAATAAACAAAATTATTATCTATAAAACGTTAATGGGAAAAGTAGGCTTTTTGGATTTTAAAAAGTGCAAAAAGCTCTGAGTTGGCATCAACATATAAGCCAGTAAAAATGCAGGAGAGATTTATGTATGCAATAAACCCTGTTTTAATATTGCTTGTGCACATGCACAAGCTCAAAAACAAACAAAAAATAAAAAATATTTCAATTATAAATGCGAATATTTTTTTTTTTCATTTATGCACTTTATCATCAAATATTTATGTAGATACACCCATCCAATTTTATTTATTTTATTTAAACTTCTCTTTTTTTGTTCCATACTCGTATTTTGTTGAGTTTGTTTAATATAACTGACTTGTTTGTGTACTACAGATATTTTTTTTCAACAAAATCATGTTGATGTTGGTATTTATTGCATTTGATTTTTAGTTTTGCTTGTTATTTGCTCTTTATGTAACAGGTCCTTACCAAAGACAGCGTTACGGTATCTGTGGATGCTGTTGTATATTATCGCGTCTCGAATGCCACCGTTTCTATAGCGAACGTTGAAAATGCTCATCATTCAACACGTTTGCTGGCACAAACAACACTTCGCAATACGATGGGAACAAGACATCTTCATGAGATACTTAGCGAACGTATGACGATTTCCGGCACCATGCAGGTGAGAAAATTTAAAAGAAAGTTGTTTTTGGTTTTGTTTTACATTTTCAGATTTTCAACACATTTAAGTTGTGTTTCTTTCCTCAACTGTGTTATAGGATTAATTTGTTTATGCCATGTTAAAAATTAAAACTTTAAAGACTTTAGTTTGGGAAAAGAAATTTGTAGATGAAATGTAGACAACTGAAGGTATTTAAGTTAAAGTTTAGAGAATGAAATTTGTCTTGCAGAAAATTCATGTTTGTGCACTAAAGGGGAAGAAGTAATAGAAATCTTTTGATTTTCTCTTTTGCTATTACAAGCTTGAAGAAAGCTTACTGCAAGAAAAATTCTCAAATAATTTGTTTCGTTTATTTTCGTACTCTGCTTTTAAGAACAAAGACATAAAAACAAAAATAAATTTATAACTGTAATCGTGTCGATAATTTTTGTCACGAAAATCACGTCCTAACTTCTGTATCGCTCAATAAATAGCATAGCTATAAAAATAGTATTTATTACGTACTTAGTACTGAATTTTTACTGTAACTATCCATCTACTCTATCCTATACCCCCGTAGCTCTCACGGTTCCCAAGCAAAGAGTCTGTGAAAGACAGACGGACCGACGGATAATAGGGTTCCTTTTTACGTTTAATGTACGACACCCTACAAATAATATGATTAAACCAAATAAAAGTTAGCTTCATTTGCAATATTTCAAGTTAATTATTAAAAATTTTCTTTTATTTTCAAGCAAGACAAAAGAAAAAGATTGTAACTGAGAGTTTCTCTTATACTTCTTTTTAAAGTGCTTACACCACTGCCTGATTGTATCTTTAAACTTTCAGTAAACTACTTGCCTGAAATAAAATATAACTTTGTATATAAATACAAAATATAAACGTATGTATTTGTATGTCTTTAATTTATTTTATTTACCAATTTTATTCAACAGCAACAATTGGATGAAGCCACCGATGCATGGGGTATTAAAGTAGAGCGTGTTGAAATGTAAGAAATATTTTCCATTCACTTGCTTAAAACACAAATAGTTAGTTGTAAATTTTCTTTACACTTGCAGCAAGGATGTACGCCTGCCGGTGCAATTGCAAAGAGCCATGGCAGCGGAGGCGGAAGCAGCACGCGAGGCCAGAGCGAAAGTCATAGCAGCTGAGGGCGAACAAAAGGCATCACGAGCCTTACGCGAAGCCTCAGAAGTTATAGGTGGCTCACCAGCAGCCTTGCAGCTGAGATATTTACAAGTACTTATGAAATTTATTGCAAAAGAAAATGCCTTATAATCTCTTCTTAATTTCGTTTTTCTCATTTTTGTTTTACACTAGACTTTAAGCCAAATATCAGCAGAGAAAAATTCAACCATAGTTTTCCCCCTGCCCATAGACTTAATAACATATTTCTTAAGATCGAACGACGCTAACACTCAGCAATTAGCCGAAGCTGCTGTTGCTGCCATGAATAAAATTGACCTAAAATCAGACGAGGCAACAAGCAACATGCTCGAAAAAACTTCCTAAAAGGATTTTTACTATTTTACATACATATATCTAGTATCATTTGTTACATTTATACGAGTACCAAAAATCTACAGCAATATCTACATTAGCTGAATTGTTTTACATATTAGAACTTTCTAACCAGTTGCACAGCATGTATGTATAGTAGAAATTATAAATAACCTTTACGTACACTTACACTTAAGGCTCAGTTAGCCGACTGTAATGGAAAGTAACTGCAACGTAGAAAACAGCTGATCGATATTTTTATGTGAAAAATAGGTTACGTTATATCACATCTTTATAACCATTTTCATTACTTATCACACAACAATATCGATCAGCTGTTTCCTACTGTTACATTTACATTCCATTACAGTCGGCTAACTGAGCCTTTAAACTAAATTAAATTATTTGCTAGTTGCTTAATTTGTGAGAGCACTTACTCTTTAACCTTTCAGGCTTCTCTTTGAACTCTAACTCTTACCTTAACTACTCGTAATTTATAATTGCTAATGAAAAAAATTTTATCTACTAAAATCGATAACTATTTGACTCTTTAACTATTTATATTAACTATCGATTATGTTTAATTAATAAGAAAATTATTTAATAAATAAAAATTGTAAAATCAAAATACAATCAACAATCGAGAATATTGAAGTCATTTTACTTCACGCATAATAATGAGTTACAAAATTTGACATCTAATTAAGCAGCATTAAAGTTTAAAGGGCATGTGGCTCTGAGGTAATTTTGGCGTCATCACAAAGCTACATTTGCCACATGCCGTGTACTAGTAACAACAACACTGTACGTATTCTTTTTGTGTATTTTATGGCCTGATTTTTTAATATATTTGTTACTGTATCTTGAATTACTCTTTTAGTTTTTGTATAAGCATATTTATTAGGAACCTAAATATATGGGCATAATTTTAGTTTTAAATTTCTACCCGGGTTCGGCGAAACCTCAAGAATTACGATCGCATGCAGAGTTGAGTCGTTGTAGTGTAATTAAAAAATTTCATGCAACTAATTTCATAATGTAAATCCAGTCAGAACTATAAAACTACTAAAGGGAGTAATACAATAATATTTTTGGAGCGACAAGGTTCATTTTCACTTAAACGGCCTCGTCAACAAGCAAAACTTGCGTTACTGGTCTCCAAGAACTCGCAACCCTCGATTGAAACATCAAAAACCATTGCATTGCCCCAGGGTAACTGTTTGGTGTGCCTTATCCACGCATGAGATAATTGGACCATTTTTTTTTCGAAAATTCTCGAGGCCAGGCGACGAATGTCAACGGTAAACATTATCGACGCGTGAGTACAGTAACTCTAACTAATGCGAAGCATTTTGAGTTACAAAATAGGATGAAGATGGCCACAAGACACGATGGAATTGTGATACTGTGGGTTATCTAACCAAAGTTCTATGGGGCGACCAGGACGAAGACAAAACAAGAGGTCTGTTGAAACTAAACAAACCCGAGCATGAAAAGTTGGCCGGCATTTTAATGGGGCACTATAATCTACGAGTTCCTATAAAGGTGGGGTGCGTTTGTTAATTTACATGAGAGCGCACAACAGGCCTGTGCATGCCCCCGGACATGAGCGTAATGGCTCTTCCTTTCAACCTAACCTAACCTTAAATTTTGTTCAATTCGTAGTAATTTTAACTCAAAATACACACACTAGCCTCAGAAAAGCTTAACCAAGACCATAAAAAACGGAATAAAACGATTGTACTTTTGTGTACCATTCGCACTTCAAAAGTGATACGATGAAGGCACAGCTGATAAATTTATCCATTATTATATTATTTGATTTTTTAATATCCATTTTAATTAATAGATTAATTGAATCTTTTAACATTTTTAATTAGTTTTAGTTGAAGCGTTCGACTTGTCGCACACTTATATTCAAAACAAAAACAAATTCTAAATTTTTGTTCTTGTTTCCAATGTAAGTGTACGACAACATTCTACTTGGCGATATCGTGAACCAGGCACTAATATTTTAATTGAATCTTTAAAAAAGCTTCAATTAAGTTTTAGTTAATATAATATTTTTTTAATTCGAAAATATCAAAAATATTTTCAATTAAAATGAATAAGTGAATAGTACAATGTCCTTGATTGGTTGAAAACTAATTAATTTTTTAATTAAATCTTTGGTTTTTTTTTCAATTGAATCTGGTTTTTACTTTTTTCTGTGTTGTAAATTCTACATCGTGACTTAAGCCTGCAGCCATACAGTTGGAAACTGACTCTAATTTTCATTGAACAATCATCTTCATTTTTAAGGCCTGTTTATGAATGAATGGATATGTCAACAAACAAAATTGTCGAATTCGTATAAGAAAATTCAATGCATCACGAAAATATCACTGTTTGGTGTGAGTTTCGGGTTGACCGCGTCATCGCTCTCTATTTGTTTTGAAAGCAAAGTTGGCCAGGATATCAGTGTAAACGGCGCTTGAGGTTGCTGATTACCAATTAATTTTAGCCAGAATTGGATGATGTGAACACCGAAGGTATGTGGTTTCAACAACTCATTCCGCTCATCTTACGTGGAGGTGCTGTCAACTGGCCACCAGGGCCGTGAGATTTGCAATAGTTTGGGTTTTTCTTGTGGGTTTCTTCTTAAGTCGCAGATTTATGCTAATAAGACACAAGTCATAGCAACCCACAAATTCAACTTGTCCCATGCCGTAGGTAGAACTTAGCTTCACTTATGCATCATAGTTATGGCAAATTAGACATTTGGGATGGGATGCCATGGCGAATATTTGCACAATATTATATTCTGTACTTAGTGGCAATCTATAGATCTATAAACTAAATAAAAATTTTGAGGATATTCCCCACACAATTTGTTTTATTATAATTTAGATACGGGAAGTGCCTTTAATATATTCCTGTGGCCATAAGTCATAACCACCTAAGTCGACTTGAGTAAGAATTACAATATTCTGTTAAATGCCCACTTTTATCACAATGACTCAAGTTGTAATAAAAAAAAAATCTCACAAAATTTACAATAAGCGCCAAAATATTTGGAAGAAATTATTTTTATTATTATTATTATTTTCATACATACATGTTACTTTTTTTTCTGAAAAACGTTGGTGTTAAAAGTGACTTTTCACGAAACTATGTTTTTAGACTTAGCTCCTTATTGCTTATGAGCGGATATTGAATTCAAGTAAGATAATCTTTTCTACTTAAAAGCTTGTTTTATTTTTATTTTTAAATAAATAAACGTGTCGACCAACAAATTGTTGGCATGTGATTTCAAGGCTAAACATTGCAGCAAAGCAGGTTAATATTCTACGCTAAAGGTATTTTGCATTTGTGTTGTCAACAAAAACCACCACCAATGGAATAATTTCTCACTCATTCATGTCATTTAAGCAACACGTTGCATTATCCTTAAAATAAAAATGGAATAATGAATGATGGCAATAGTTATTATACGAGTAGTAAACAACAGACTATCGATTGTAGATTTATGGCAGATTTTAAGGTTTTAAGGGAGTTATTTTATACATAAAGGGTAAGCAAATTTGATTTTAGAAAGTAAATTGGCTGTCAAATGATGAAATGTCAAGAATTGAGCTGTCATCCCTTGACATTTATTTAGTAAATTTGGGAAATTTTAACCATGGAACGCTACACACTCTTGAACAAAAAATTTTACTGCCTTTTCCACTATTTCGAAAGAACGTCTTCATGCGCATTCTAAGCGAAAGAAAACTGATTATCATTTCTCTATCTTACTTCTGTACGAACATTGATTCGAACGACAAGTCGCAAGAAGACGTACGTGTTAAGTGTTTTCATACAGATTTTCATACCACTAATTCGAATGAGTTGTCAAAATCAAGCACTTGCTATTTTGCTTTCGACTAGTAAAATTTATTTGCAAACAATCCAATAAAATTTGTAAAACCATAATTTTAGCACTTTATTATTATTTTTATTCACATTACTTCAATTTATTTCTTATTTGTACACAATATACATATAAAATAATTTAAAATATTAATGAACACTATTGTTTTGATGATTATTTCATATTCTTTATACAAAGTAGTCGCACATTTCCAGCAGAACGAATGTAGTTGTAAAGCAAAGTATGCAGTATGCACATGCTATTGCAGTGCGACTATTTTGTTGACTTCGTTTTTATTGTTCAATATGGTTGTATTTATTTTCATGTTAATGTTAGTAAGTTTAAAAAAATCGCTAGGAATCGCTGGAAATTTACAAATTGGCACTACTTTAATTTATAAACACGTAAAACATAAAAAAATTATATGCGTAATCATAAGCGAAAGAAAGCTGACGACATGGTAGAATAAAAATGTATAAAAATTCGAGCAACTAGTTTTCCTTCTTAAAGTTTTTCTTTTGACATAGTGGAAGTGGCAGTTAGTTGTGAAAATTTTCTATAAAAAAACTGAGGGAAAATCATCTTTAGTGCTGAGGTGCATTTCCAATTAGGCGGTTATATAAACAAAATTGTGGCATGTGAGGCTCACAAAATGCACAAACAGTCCCCAAAAAGCCATTACATCCAAAGAAAGTGACCGTATGTTGAGGTTTGAGGTCAGGGGGCATTATCGGCCGTATTTTTTCGAAAATGTGCAAGGAAAAGCTGTCAGCGTAGAATCTCTGCGCTACCAAACTATGATAAGTCATTTTATGTGGCCACAAGAGGCTAATGTTGACATCAGTGACCTTTGGTTTCAGCAAGACAGCGCCACAAGCCTTACAGCCAGCCTAAGGCCGAGTCTACACTTGGAATTTCATGTGTGCCATGTGCCCAAAACAGCGTAACCACTGATTACTAATGAAAAACTGTTTGATTCAGACACGTATACTATATATTAAGTTGAACAGTTTCATACGTAACTAATGGACAATTTTATAGAATCCAACATAATTGGAAACTGTTTAAATCAATAAATACATGTCTGAATCAAACAGTTTTTCATTAGTAATTAGTGGTTACGCTTTCTTTGGCTCATGACACATAGATGTAAGCCCGGCCTAAGGATTCAGTTATTGAGGCGGTCAATTGGCCGCCTCATTCTCGTGATTGAACGCCGCTGGATTATTTTCTCTGGGGTCATTTGAAAGACCGGGTTTACGTGAACAAACCACAAATAACGGACGCTCGGAAAGAGGAAATTCGGCGCTGCATTGACGAGATAAGCGAAGCTTTATTGCAAATGTGGTTAAAAATTTTGAAGAGGTGAACATTTGCCCGACATCATATTCCATTATGAATTCTCATATTTCTACTTTACATTGGTATCAATGAAACTGAATTTGTCAAAAAGAAAGTGTGTTTTTAAGCCAATTTACTTCCTTACCTTAAATTTGTTCACCCTTTATTTCATTGAAAAATTATTATGTGCGCAACGTTTACTGTTACACATTTTGAAAGGAGTAGATTTTTCAATACAAATTCTTTAACAGACTCAACTTGGGTGTGTTGCATTCTTGATAGGTTAATATAGAAAATTGATTCCGCAAAAATCTAATTATTAATCTATGATTAAGAAGAAGAAAGAAAGAAAAAATTCATTACCGACGGCTACTGGAATATGTCGGATAATGAATTTCTTGAATGTACTTCATATATTTATGAATAGGAGTATCATTGATACGTTTATTTTGCAAAATCATTTATTTAATTCAAAGTTTTTTTTACTTTGTCAACCTTGTGATGGTACACCTGTATTTATTTTAAATAACATTTTTTGCAACACAAAATAATTATATACTCGTACATGAACTCAATATCATAAACTTATTAATGGAGTTGACCATATTAACGTATATGAAGTTTTTTCAAAGTTATATTTCTTCTAATAAATTCCAGGGTGTAAACGGCTGGTCGCTTTTGAGGACAAATATTTGTTTAGTAAATATTATATTTTAATCCATCTATACACTGTAACTTTTCCTTTTAAAGAAAAAGTGTTAATTAATGTGATTAGTTCAAAAAAGAAAAAGCGAAACGATTTAATTATAATGACGGACATAAAAGTACAAAGTGAAGTGAGGCACACTTACCTGTCGATAACACTAGTGCTGCCACAATATTATTTTTTAAACTACTCATAAGGTATGGTGCACTGATTTACTCCTGTTGGGTTTAAACCACATATAAAAACCATCGTTTAAACTTTCACTGATTTATTAGCTTTTAGAAGGTTTATATTCTAAACCACATTTGCCACATATTTTTTTGTACATACTTTTTGCAAAATGTAATTAAAAATAGTTTTTTTAAAAACTACTTTTCCAATAGGTACTTTTCTGTAGTTATTATACTCAAAACTTACTTTTTCAAGAATTATTTTTTCAAAACTTTCTTTTTGCAAAATATGCTTTTATTAGAAAGTCTTTCAAAAGCAGATTTTTTCCAATATTTATTTTTAAAAATTATTTTATTTAAAGAAAATTTTTCAAAACGTACTTTATTATGCAAACCGTTTTTCGGCAAAGTGGTGCTTGTCATAAAATGTACTTCTCCCATAAGGTATTTTCGTTCAAGGGTATTTTTTCGGAGAGGGTATTATTTTTTTTTTGAGAAAGTATTTTTGAAAAGGATTTCTTTTCCAAAGTTACCTATTAAAAAATGGTAGTTTATAAAATATTCGTATTTTATTGGGTTTTTCACATGAAAGGTAATTTTTCCAAACGAAATTTATTCAAACCCACTTTTTTCAAAAGTTACTGCTTTTCACATGGTACTTTTTACAAATGGTATTTTTTCAAAAGGTAATTATTTTATTTTTCGCTATACCCAACCCCATCAATAGTATATAAAACACCTAATTAACAGAGTAAATACCTTCAAAAATTGTTTCATGTAAATCTAATGTTAAGTAAACAAGCAGGACGCTCTTCCTTGGGAATTAACATGTGGCTTTAGGTTTGGTTAGTGTAAGTTGTACATATATATGTAACATTTACATATTTAACTAAATATTGAAAAAAGACAATTATTATGAGAAATGTGTTTTCCCTTTATTTGATTTATGTATGTATTTATGATTGCACTATCAAACTGTTTGTCAAATCATACGTTGAAATTTCAATAAAAATTTTATAGCAATAAATTTCAAACTGATACTTCTGTTGCTCAAACAATATTCGGCTTGAGCGCATATAAAATTTAGCTATTTAATAATTTATGTGTTATTAAGTTAATTTTATGTACATACATATATTACATGTCCATACGCCAATAACACAATTTTTATTTGCTTGCAGAACACTTTGTTATTCAAATTAACTAAATGGCGCTTTATAGTTATTTTGTAGTGAGCCATTGTAGGGTATTCATTTAATTGGGTTTTTGCTTTAATCGGTCAATCGCTCGATTAATTAATCGGTTAATGTCGGTATTAACCGGTTAACCGATTCATAAAGTTTTTTTTCATAAAAAAATGATTAATTTGAACAAATAAAACTGCCTGCATTATTTAAAACAAAAAAATTCTCAAACTATTATAAATATTTATATTAATACTTCAATAGAGAAAGAGATCTTCTAACACAATCTTTTAGAAAAATAATTTGGTTTAAGTGTTTAGGATTTAAGCGAATTAGTTTTGATAAAACTTGAATTGGTAAAATCCTTTCAATAAACGTAGATGTTGAGGAAATCGAAAGCAATCCATAATACATGATATCTGGCTTATCAGTCCTTCTCCTGGATTTTTTCGAAACATATAAAACCTTTCATTATGCCATTGGTCTTGCTTTATTTTTTCTTTTTTAATTTTTTAATTCTGTTTCCGTTAATCTTGTTAGAAGATTTCTTGCAATACTATCGGTAGTGTTTTCTGTTGACGAGGGGTCATCGTCTGACTCATACTAACAGAGCTCAGCGACGAATAGCGTGCAAAAAATTTTATTTCTGAATTTCTTAGTTTTCGTTTTTGTACTTTAAAACACTGTTGCAAGAACAAAATTTTTCAGAATTCGTATCTCATTAAATCGTACCCATAATTAAATCGTTGGCAACTGTACTATTGGCTTTTATTAAATTATTAAACAAAAAGTTAACAATTCCCTCTAGTTCAACAATTAGAGTAACAGAGTCTTTCCAAAGATTTTGAAGTTTTACTTAAGTTATAATCACTAAACATACTTCTTTGTTTGTATGAAAAATAATTTCTAAACACTTACCATTTGTATGTGCCACGAAACAAATAAATATTTAGAAATTCATTACTTCGGCTAATCGGTTAATCGACTGAAACTAACCGGTTTAACCGGTTACTCAGTTACTCGGATAGTAATTAACCGGTTAATCGATTAACGCTTAACCCAATGAATACCCTAGTAGATTGCAAGTAGTGTATTGTCCTTTTCTATTTATTTCATTTACACATTAAAATAAATTAATGTTAACTTGGTATTTGGGATTTAGTATGCATTCATTGGCCGCGTCAAGCAGAACCTGCAATTGTAAGTGCTTTAACTATAATAAAATATTTCCGGGATATTGAAATTCAGTAGGCGATTTATTGAACGGGTTTCCTTTACTTTGCGTATACTATACAACAATCGATTTAACATAGGAATACATAAGTTCGGGTAATAACAGAGCTGTTAATGAATGTTGTATACAGATGTGTGTATGTGAGTTGTGTGTGTTGGATTTCCGTTTAACATTTCCATGTTGCCGTGTTGGTTTGTGTGTTGAGAACTATTGAGGGTGGGACACGTCTGCTTTATAATTTATTAAAAATTAAGAAAAAAAAAGAAATTACATATAAATATGAAACAAAAATTATGAAACATATTAATTAATTTATGAAAAATAAAAACCAATAGAAATTCATTTAAAGTGGGGTTTTAACATTTTACAGTAGAATGCATGAATAACAATAATAAAAAGCAAAAAGAAAAATAAAACATTTATTTTTATACATGAAATACCGAAGTATATTTATAGTATTTGACATAAAGTCTTTATTTATTTAATTTGATGATTTGGCTTGTTTTTATGGTTAAGCAATTGTCTATATGCATTTCGTTCCCGCTTTTTGGAACTCATCAGTAGACTTTATTGTTGCTTAATGTGGCAGCTAAGGTAGAGGTCCATAGTTCGCTTTTTGCGCGTTATGCTTTACACGCATTTCATCCTCTTGTTTCATTCTATACTTTGTTCGCGTTGAGTTACATGCACTGCTTTTCATGAGCCGTTTTATTTTTGTTTTGATCAGTTGTGTGCATTTGTTTATAAATACTTATAAAAAAAAATGGAGAGTGAAATCGAGTTTTTAAAAGAATTTGTGGAGTTAGTCGTAAAAGTAATCGATAACTAATATGCAAAATTTGTTACTGAGAAAAGTGTGGTGAAAAGTTAATTCAAATACATCGCATTAATGAAAATATTCACATATTTTATTAAGCAATTTTTTTTTACTAAGAAATTTTTTTTATTGAAAAAAAAGAAAAAAATTATCCACGGCAAAATAATATTTATCGATAACGTAAGAAATAAAGTATTATTTAACATCTTTAGCATTCAAGAACAGCTGACTTTCTTGCATGGTGCTTGTAACGCGTACAAAAGTAGAAAGTAGACCTACTTTTTGCTTTGAACGCGCCTACGCGTTCCGCGCTTTTTGCAACATACTATTACATTGATTCTCCTTTTTTGACAGATGCATAGAAAGCGTAACGCGCAAAAAGCGAGCTATGGACCTCTACCTTAATGGTAAAAAGTTGGTGGAAAATAAAAAAGATGCACAATCGAACAAAGATGTTTGTTTTGTAAAGATTTTTGTTTGAGGCTTTCAAACTTATTATGTTTGTATATTGTGATTCGCAACATAGTTGTAAGAGTCTTACTATAAACATACGAAGTTTGTTAGCTAAATTCAAAAATTTTTTTGGGTTTAAGTCTACTGATGAGTTCCAAAAAGCGGGAACGAAATGCATATAGACAATTGCTTAACCATAAAAACAAGCCATATCATCAAATTAAATAAATAAACACTTTATGTCAAATAAATATACTTCGGTATTTCATGTATTAGTATTTAATGTAAAGCTGGTCACATTGAATACTAATATTTTGTTTTAGAAAATCTTTACTTTAATAACTTGTTGAAGTCCCTTTTGCATACTGTTGTTCAACTATTGTAAAATGCACCTTTCAATACTTACATACGAGTATTCTTCACTTACAGTAAGCAAAAGGTGCTCCAGATTTTATGGGACTGGACTTTTCATTTTCATTAAATTTTTTAATAAATTCCATAAATTTGCTATTAATTTGGGGTCCGGTGGTTGTAGAGTGCAACCTACACATTTGATATTGATGTCTTCAAGCCACTTTATTGTTATGCTGACCTTATGATTTGTGTTATTATTATGCATAAATAGGCTTTCATCTGGCCCACAGCCAAGAACTTCCATAAAATTTAGGCAGAAATCCGTTGAAATTTTAATATGTTTTTCTGACTTTATGAGATCTCAAATTTTCGAAAGATTTCTCGCTTTTCATCATTTTTTTTTATTTATTTTTTCCAAAACATTATAAACTAAAGATAGGTGAAACTTCAAATATTAATAAAAATTGCTAACGTTCTAAAACTTTTCAAGGATTGCTCTTTTATAACTAAAATTAAGTATAGTTTTACGGTCTAATTCATAAAAAATATTTTATGTTTAGTACAGGTTTATTTGACTTAATAAACCTGAAATATTTTTTATGAATATGGCAGTTAGTATACAACAATTAGACATATTTATATATATATAAACTTATAAATAAAGTCCCAAAAACAGGAAACAAAAAAAAAGGGAGACAGTTAGAATTTAACTGACAAAATAACTTAAAAACTAATTACAAGCTAAGGACTATGACTAAAAAAGGCAACGAAATAAAATCCAGTTCATTCTTAACCAAAAAAAAAAAAATTATATAAAGGGTCCGCCAGATAACTTTTTTTTTTTTTGAAAACAGGGCGCAAAACATCGAGTGTAGCGCCGTTCTGTTGAAACCAAATGTTGCCAAAATATCCTCCTCTTCAATTTTTGTGAACAAAAACTCGTTCAACATGGCTCGATAACGATCGCCATTGACTGTAACGGCCACTCCTTGCGCATTTTCGAAAAAAATGGCCCAATTATGCCTCTGGACCAAACAGTGACTCGTTTTGGGTGCGTCGGCTTTGTATGCGTGCGGGTTTTCTGTGCCCCAAATGCGAATATTTTGCTTGTTTACATACCCGCCAAGATCAAAATGAGCTTCATCTGAAAAGATGATTTTTTTTTCGCAAAATCGGCATCTTCTGTAAGTCGATCGCAGGCCCACTTAGCGAAGCGTATACACAACCATATTCGTTCAGCGGAAGAATAAAACTAATTATCTGTCAAATCAGACATGAGCTAAGTGTTACCATTCACGAAATAAGCACACTAGTTGAAAAAAACTTTAGATGGCGGACCCTTTACAATTAAACTGTTGGGAAGTGTTATAAACAGTGTTATTAATAACTAGAAAAATTCGTGTTCTCCTAAGTTAAGATAAAAGATCTAGACTCTGCAAAAGTAGACCACCATCCCTAAGGGTAAATAAGTTTACGGGAGATAAATAATGTTTGGACCTAACGGTCTCCAGATTGGTAGATAATGGGAAGCATTGGCGAACTAATAGATTATCAGAAGACTGCGCATCTGCCAGGAACCTAATCGAATTCCCTATCATAAAAACATCACTAAGATCCAAAGTCAATTCCGTCGTAAATTGATCTGCAAGATGTTCTGCAAAGTTCCACATTTGGTCCATAGTAGACAACATACTAAAAAAATTAAGCTGGATCCTATGCGCATTGCACTGTTGCTATTACAGATCATCAGGGAACCTTTATAAAAAAAAAAATATTAATAAAAAAATATTTGTTGTACTTCCATGTGAGCTATTTTGCTCAGCATTTTTTATATTTATCTTAAGTTATTTCACTCCGACCATGTTGTTGAAAATTTACAAATTACACTAAATGTTTTATTCATACTCGTGACTCAATGATTTTCTGGCTTACTGAATCGGTTTTTGTATAGTTTCGAAGTGCCTGGTATGTCGCTGACTCTAGCTGATGTCAATTTAATGTTTGCTGATTTCCTTTTTCCTTTGAAATTCGAATTTATTTGAAAAAAAAGCCATACATACATATTTTGCAGAATTTTATATTAAGTTTTATCTCTTTGCTTCCATTCATTTAGTGTTACGGTCTTAACTTCTGCCTGTAATGGATACACAGTTGCATCAACATATTACCACTATCTCGAATGGGGATGGCAGTGGGGTGGGCAGCCGTGGAGTTGGTGGTAATGGCAACGTCTCTATACAACGTGATGACGAGTACCGGGAGCGTATGTTAAAAAGTAAGTTAATTGGTTGAAAATTTTAATTAAAGGTATCACATACTCGTACATATTTACATAAGATGATCATAGTTGCCAGATGAAATAGAGGTCAAATCGTCAAAATCGTCAAAATTATTATCCGAACTGCTTATCATGCATCTCGTATACGAGGTTTGTTCAAAACGTATCGCGAATTTTGAATTTTTGCGGGTTACGTATATTCGAATTTTGAGTTTTTTTTGTGGCGTTATGTTGGTACTCATGTCTCTCACTTATGCCGACAATTTCGGTCATTTTGAGTGTTCAGTTATTTGTTGACAGCTGCTTTGCTTGCACGTGTTTAGGGAAATAAAAGAAATCTTAAGTCCCTTTTTGTATTTATTATGTTTTTTTTTCAAAAAATTTAAAACTTTGAAGAGTATAAGGAAATTTTAATAATTTCAATTGTCTGAATTCAGATTCAATTTCCTGTCTTCAACATTCTTCAACAAAGTGAGAAAACTTGTAGAATTGCGTAGAAAGAACTTTTATTTTCTATAATAATATTGTAGTGATCAATTAAGCTTAAGGCTTTTAATTCATCTTCTAAGTAAAATTTTATTAAAATCCTTTCACACATTTTTAAATTTGATTAACTTTAGCATCCGCAAATACATCCCTGGCAAATTTCTTCAATGTCTAAATAATTAATCCACCAAATAAAAATGATCACACTCAAGCAAATCTGTTTTTGAAAAAAAAAAATACAAAAATTAACATTGATTGAATTTTACTCTTTATTTTGATTTCCTATTCTAGCAAAAGCTGTCAAGTTCTTGATCAAGTTCAAAATTGTGTTATAGTTCTGAAAAAAGTGTAAATTTATAATTATTTAAAATCGTCAAATTGAAGGCGAAAATCGTCCAGTCCTCAAAATGCTATTTTTGGCACCCAAAATCTTCAAAATGACAATAAATCGTCAAATCTGGCAACCGTGATGATGATGTATTCCTATATGGAAATATTTTGTAATTGACTTAAA
This sequence comes from Nowickia ferox, assembly GCA_936439885.1. Lineage (NCBI taxonomy): Eukaryota > Metazoa > Arthropoda > Insecta > Diptera > Tachinidae > Nowickia > Nowickia ferox. Next base: position 111,194,468 of record OW387024.1, on the reverse strand, counting down.
CTTTTGGAATATTTTCTTTTCTCTTTTTATATTTTGTTGTTTGCTGTTTTGTTGTAATTTGAATCTGTTGGCAGTACGAAGATTGCGTAAGTAAATTAATAACAGAGTTTTAGTAAAATATTTTCATGCTTGTTTTAAAAGTGAAGATTGTTTAAAATGTATAAAGTAAAATTTGTAGTCAACCAATTAAAAAGAAGAAATTAATTAATGCACCGACAATTTAAAAATCTATTTATGAACATTTACATGTACATATATAAATATGTATTTATTTAAAAACTTATCTTTGCATAAAATAGTTTCAGTATTCCATGTCATCAAATTAAATTTAACTAAAGTTTAACAAGTGTAACAATTTGCTTAGGCACTAATAACCCCAAATTATTATTTTATTTATTCAGTAAAATATTAAAAAATATTAAAAAAAATTTAATTAAATTTCTATATTTATTATTTGATTAGGCTTTGTCAAATTACATTTGGTAATTATTACTGAACAAATAACACCAAAGTTAATTATGAATATTCTGACAAACACAAGTAGAACGGACCAATCGGCTATTTTCGAAATTAAATTTTATTTAATCAAATAAAAGCCAGCCATCCAGAGGTTAGTTACAAATTACTGTGTCGCAACGCACAGCTGATTTTCTATATAAAAAATGTACTGTGACGTTCGACTTTTCACAATGAAAAGTAAGCACTGATACCGTCTAGTTTACTACATGAGAAGTCTGCTGCGACCGAATTGATATAAAAAGTGTGCTGTGACACAGTCGACTTTTCAATATGAAAAGTGTCGACTTTTCTAAATGAAAATTGTCGACTTTTCTAAATGAAAAGTGTCGACTTTTCTAAATGAAAAGTGTCGACTTTTCTAAATGAAAAGTGTCGACTTTTCTAAATGGAAAGTGTCGAGTTTTCTAAATGAAAAGTGTCGAGTTTTCTAAATGAAAAGTGTCGACTTTTCTAAATAAAAATATGCTGTGACACAATTAACTTTTCTATTTGAAAAGTCTGTGCTGTGATATAGTCGGCTTTTAAATATGAAAATTTTTCTGTGATACAGTTGTATTTTCTGTGTGAAAAGTGCGTTGTGTGACAACCGACTTTTTTTCTAGATGTAAAGTGTGCTGTGGCACAATCCACTTTTTGAAGTAAATGAAATCTAAGCTAACAAAATAAAATAACTCTCCGCAATATTTAGTAAGACTAGGTCCAATATCTTAGACCCATTGTATAGGAATTCCAACGAAATAACGTCCAAAAGATATAAGAGAAGAATTTTGCTAAGATTCTCTACTAAGCGTAGCAAGAGATACAAGAGAGTAGAAAATAATCGCTCCGTTTCTGGGCATACCGCGGAGTAGAAAAATTTTGGTACACAAAGCTCAAAGAATAAACTTCCAAATGTGACAGGCGACTCGTCTAGAAAATTTATATGAAAATCACTTAAAAAAAATAGTGCTTTTCATATAAATTTTATACTCAAGTCGACCATTTGCATTGTAGAAATAGAGGGTTACCAGATTGATTTCTTGACACAAATTTTTTTTCTAGATTTATTTATATAATTTTTTGTTGAAAAAAATTAACGGGAAAGTCACAGATTATGATGGGAATAGTTTTGATTCTGTATTTATAATGCTGATCGATATTGTTTAAGGTTCTTCAGATTTTGAATTATTTTATTTACCCAAAGTTATAACATGCCTGCTTTTCGTTTGGCAGCGTTGTGCACGACAAAAAAAAATAAATTGAGTAAAGTGCGCATTTGACTCGAACGCGTAGGGTTCCATACGAACACTACATGTGTAATACTATACGAACTTAAGCCTATATAATCGAATATCTTACCAGGGCTCAAATCGTCACATCCTTCATCGCATCGACAATCATACGAAAGCAAATTAAGTGATTCGTCAATCGTATAAGCTGAATGGGATTTCAATACCTTCACGTATGTCATAATCTGAAAATAGTGTTTTTACGTGACTTGTTGTACGTTCATGGATGTAACAATTTGAATTTTTTTTTTTGGTTTTTTGGCGATTGTTTTAGTTTTGGCGCTTTTTTCGTTTTTTGGGTGGTTTTCGGTTTTTGGCGATTTAGCTTATTTTTAGCGATTTTTTTTTGGTTCTGGTGAAGTTTTTGCGAGTTTTTTACGGTTTTTTCGCTTTGCCGTTTTTATTTTATTTTATTTTATTTTCAAATTTCCAGAGATTGTCTCTTACGATTTCCAAGATACAGCAAGTTGTCAAAATTAAATAGTATAACATAAATTAACTGATAGAATACCCTTTAGTTTTGATTTTTTAAATTTCAGTTGTTCAATTGGTGTAGTCTGCATAAAAAGGAACTAACTTTTAAAATTTCTGTATATTACATTGGGATTTCAACATTTTTCGTTGCCCGCTTTAGAACACCCTTTTATTTTTAACTGTCATATATTTGATAATGTAGCTGGCAAAGGTTTACATATTCTCGGAAATTTTCAGGTCTGTTCTCGAGAAAACAACTTGTGACAGGACACTTCACTTCACTAAAAAAAAATTATAAAAAAAATTGGAAGAAATTTTTTTTATGAAATAGCAACTCCAAATAGGCATACAATTTTTTTTTCTGAATTAATTTGTTTCTTACGGCACTTATTTCTTTGGGTGTTATTTCCTAGAGCCAATGTCGAAAGTCCACAGCTCAATTCTCAAAATATCAACGTTTTACAGCCCATTTACTTCATTGCATTCCAATTTGTCCGAAATTTTTATATTTCGTAACAACAGATCTGTTAATACTTAAATTAAGTTTCCATTCCAACGGAAAGTCTATGGAAACTGTAGTAAAGAAATTTTAGAATTTAACTCTGAGCATATGAGGGACACGTTGTAACTCCCAGTGAATATGTAATGTAGTTCTAGTCGAAAATAAAATTTTTCGAAGTACATAGTGTAAGATTTCCATGGTATTAAGCACAATAAAAAATTTAAATTCTTTATACTAAATTATGCTGATAAATTAATTCTAGCTTATAAGCTATTGCAAATAGAAAGTTGTGTATAATTTTTTTTTGTACAGGATAAACTATTTCAAAATATATATTTGTATGTATGTTTCTCAAATGTGTGCCCATTGTCATAACTACTGGGAAAACTAAACAAAACTAAAATGACAGCAACTACTACAACAATAAATACTACAATTACAATAATACTATAATTTCATATTCATAATAAACATATGTGTGACACGCAGGAAAATAAAAAATTTATCAACGATTATAGTATGTAAAAGAACATGTATTTGTATGCAAAAAAAAAAAAAAAATAACTAGATACACTGAGGAAAACATTAAATATAAATATATAAATATTTAATTGATCCTTTTATAATTATAATTTATTATAATTTTTTAGTACAAAATAATAATTTGCTAAATTATATTAAAATTGTATAAATAGAATTGTGGGCCTGTTTGGAAATCCATCAATGCGCTGCATCTAATGCGTAAAGCGTTTAGAAAATGTTGGTAGTAGAGATGAGCAATATTTCGAAACCTGTTACTTTTGCACAGTTACATTATAATAACCAGCCGACGTTATACATATTACTGTTATATTATTTAATTTCTGCCAGTGTATTCCCAAAGATATACTAAAACGTCATGTCTATCAATGTAAAATGTACATACATACGTCATATAAGCACACATTACTGTGTGTGTACGAGTTTGTCTTTCAACCACAATCGCCCCACAAGCATTTAATTATAGTTTATGGATTTTATTTTGAGTTGTACACTTGAAATTATTTTTATTTTTTTTATGGTATGAGTATAATATACATACAACTTCTGTCAGTTTAAGCCAATTGTTCAGAGTGTTCAAATACAAGTGGCTGGCAATAAAATTGATTTTCCTTTGAAGTGTGCATAAAACAGAATATAAAACAAACATACATACTTATTAATTATATTTCATGAATTGCTCAAAGAACGCCATAACTCAAAAAATTTAATTTTTTTAGTTAATCATGCAGAATTAAGCCTCATATCGTTCTTTAAATTGTGTAAAAATATCATACAAATATCTTGTTTACTCAACTCTTGAGAGAAAACTAAGATTTCGTTTTTCCTTTAGGTTGTGTGTAAATTGAAAACTTTAAACTCATTTCCTCGCAAGCGAGTTCTTTGGAGTTATGGCGTTGTTTGAGTACATGAGCGATATGTGTTATTATTTTTTTTGTGCGTAATAGATATTTATTAAATACGAGTAACTCTAGAATCATCATTCAAGCATATATTCTGACGTGCGTGCTTGTGAGTGAAGACATTTTTATTCAGTCTGTTTGTAGAATGAGCTGTGACAGTGCATCCAGTATCAAAGCAATTATTGGTATAACATTGTAATTAAGTGTAATTATTAATTTGAGTAATTTTAACTGACAGCTTTTCATTACTTATGTATTGATTTATGGAATTATAATGTGTTGTTTTCTATATTCATAATTAAACTCCTTGATCCTTACAAAATTATATTTCATTCATCTTATCCATAATTCGTAGACGATTGACTTACATTTGTATGTTGCACTTGTACGAGTGCTTAACGAGGCGCATTGGGAAATATCTGTTTTAATTGAAAAATGAGACAACTAATTTTTTCTTGTAAAGAAAGAATTAATTTAATAGAATCTGTAAATAGAGGGTCTTTCAAAAGGGGTTTAATATTGATGTGTAAGATATAGGGTATGCCATTAATTATGGAAAACAATATCCGTCAAAAAGTAAGGGCGATTTTTTTTTATTTTTAAAAGGAGCCAATCAATGCCTACTACTATTACCAGGTGTTACTTTCTTTAGGAAAGGGCTAGTGATAGAGAAGACATCATTCATTCATTCATTCTTTTACAACTTTTTAAAAATGCAGTCTTGCAGCGCCTCTGGTGTCAATGACGCATATTAAATTTTCAAAACTGTGCTTAGTAGCCATTTTATTGGCTCTTTTACTTCGCCGATGATTTTGCTACACAAAACTGACGAAGGAGAGTGCTCTGATGTTACATTAGGATTAGTAGAGTAGTTCAGTGACCAGTGTCTATGCCTTTATCAATTGAACTTTCCCACAACAACTGATGCAAAATGACTGAACAAAAATAAGCAAATTAACTAACATGTGCATAATTAGTAAAGAAGAATCGACAGTGGCAAGAATGTTGTAAATTTAGAGATGATAACATTGAGCTTTCATTACAAAAAAGCTTTCAGCAAATTGTAATACGACGAATCAAAGCAATTCACATATTCCATTTGCAATAAAAGTTGCGTACATAAAGCAGAAATCTACATCAACTGACACCACACACAGTGGACCAAACACAAAAGAACGCTGATGATGAAGGTGTAGTGTTCTTCGAAAACAGCTAGTTGTTCCGTTCTACTCATGTTAGTCAGAATATTTACAACTAACTTTGGTGTTATTTGTTCAGTAATAACTATCACATGTAGTTTGGCTTACAAAGCGATATGAACTTTAGCCTAATCAAATCATAAATATAGAATATGGCATATTATTTGCCAGTGATTGTTGTATCCTTTCGAAGGTAGACATTATTGGATTATACTTCGAGCATAAAAAAACGGTCGCCATTACTTTGTTGGCTGGCAAGCCCACCTTGGCCTCCTTTGACAGTGATTCATCCTGAGAAATTCACTATTTTGAGTACTGTTTTTCTCTAATGTGTTGTGATTGATCTACAATTCGTTCAAGTTGACGGAACGGCGCATGAACTCGACTTAGTTGTGTTCTGTTTTATGTCATTTAAAACTTCCAAATAAGTACAAAGTTATTTACTCAGCAATAATATGTCCCGCAAGGCCCAAAAATCCGTATTTTAACAATAACTCCCTATTTTGAAGGTGTAATAATAAAGTAAGTTTTTAACATTATATAGCACAGTATACAGTACAATGTACAATACAGTGAACACTATAGTGTACAGTATATTGTACATTACAGTGAACAGTACAATGTTCAGTGCAGTTTACAGCAGAGTATGCAGTGCAGTGTACAGTACAATTTACAGTACAATATCGTGTGCGGTACAGTGTACAGGGTACAGCACAGTGTGCAGTGATTGTACGGTGTACAGTGTACAGTACAGTGTATAGCACAGTGTACAGTACAGTGTATATTATTCACTGCAGTACAGTACATTATACAGTATAGTGTACAGCTAACTGTGCAGTACAATTTGCAGTTAAGTATACATTTCAGTGTGCATTATAATGTACAGTTAAGTCTACAGTTCATTGTAAAGTATGGTGTACAGTATACTTATTTTTAGAATGGATCCTTATTTAAAATCGAAAATGAAGGAACACAGGATTAAAGAAAACATCCTGGGGTACCATGCTTAAGATGTTTTGTGGACCTCAAAAATGTTTCTTAAAATTTTGGCAACGCTGGATGTACGGTGAATGTTTTAGTAAATTTTTTTCCGATAGAACTGAGACGAAGTATTTGAAGAAATTTCCTTCTTATGTAATATTCTTCATCGAATATCGAAATCATAATTTGAGTTCACAACACATTTTATGTTGTGGTGTTTTCTCTCGGAAGAGAATTTAGTTTTTATAGCTCTTATTTATCATTAAATTTCAAAAAAAAAAAAATAAGCTTATGGCCTTTATTTAGGTTTTTGTTTTTACTTTATTCTTTTGGCTTGTAATTAAAAAAAAAATATATAAAAAATGGACCAATTGTCATTGAAATAACAAGAATACCTCTTTTTGAAAATAATTTTTATACTCATATTAAACTCAACATGGTAAAACCTGCCGATCATATGCTTTTATTTATAATTCTTTTACTTTATTCAAGCTGATGCCGATGCCAGCGATAAGGCCTCTACATTTGGCAAATTACTGCAATATTTGTCAATTATATTGGTTGTCCTGACGGCTCCTTTCAGTTTATTTGTTTGCTTCAAGGTCAGTATTTTGTATTTAATTGTCTTTGTTTTGTTTTTTCCGCTTGAGTGCAATTTGTTTGGTTTGTCTTTAATTTTAATGGTTAAAGTATGTCGTTTATATATTTATTATATTTATAATTTCCCTTGCCATTGTTTTGGTTAAAATTATAGGTCGTGCAGGAATATGAGCGTGCAGTCATTTTTCGTTTGGGTCGTTTATTGCAAGGCGGTGCCAAAGGTCCTGGTAAGTTAAAGTACTTTTGATACAGAGAACAAAATTGCTTTTTTAATATTATTAGAGCTAATTACACAGGAAAAAAGATGTTGCTATTTAAATACGAAAATCGCTAATTCAATAAAAAAATCTTTTGAATTTCATCGATGACGCTTTTTGCATTAATGATAGATAAAATTGTATGCACGTTTATTGAAAATATTTTGTTTTTCAGTCAATAAAGAAATTTAATGAATCAAAGAAAAAATTTGTTGACTGAAATTCTATTTTCAGTGATAATTGTTATTGTGTGTGTGGATGAGTGTCACGCTTTTCAACCACTTTTTGTTTGTATGTACAGTTTAATGCTTGCTTGCTTGTCATTTTGATAAGCCATGTGTTTGAATCAAATACAAAATTTTGTTGAATTATTTTTCCATATTCAACAATACAGGTTTTTGAAAATTATTTTGGAATATTTTTTTCTGTGTAATACTTATGCGTATATTTGTATATATAAAGGGTTAATTTTTTAGCAACTTTCTTTTTGGCAAAACCCAAGTGTTAAACGCATTCAGTTTGGCCTACAATTTAACCATGAATCGACTTACAAATGAACAATGCTTCCAGATCTTTAAATCTTTTTATCAAAATTTATGCTCGGTTAAGAAAGTGAGCATCGTGCACTTCTTCCATTTTATGGTCAGTTTGGGCGACCTTTTGTGGCGGTTACTCGGAAAGTTGTAACTAAATTTCGCAACAAAGTTACATTATTGAACATTAAACCACCAAATCGCACATGTAGAGTGCGGATAGAGGAAAATATTGCAGCTGCATTCGCCAGTGTTGTTGATGAATTATCGATTGGGCCTCTGTTACTTTCCCTTCCCCCCCCCCAAATTTGAAGAGCTGGACTTGGTTGACATGTGGTTTCAGCAAGATGGTACCACATGCCACACTCCACGCGAAACGATGGCTCAATTGAGAGGCGAGTTCGGTTAACAGTTTATTTCACGTTTGGCCGCCTAAATCGAGCGATTTAATGCCTTTAGATTATTTTTTGTATGTCTATGTATGTTAAGGCTGACCCCAACGTATGAACCATTTCAGACATATCCACGGTCAACATATCCTCAAATAAAAATTTCATACATTCATTTCTCTAAATTTTTGTGCGTTTTTTTTAAATCAAATCCGAAAGCTCTTAAAAATTCACCCTATATAAATACACGTACACTGCAAAATATTTAAATGAGGAATTTATTTATTTTTATTTTATTTAGTATAACTATGCTATTTATTGCGCAATACAGGAGTTAGAACGTGATTTTCGTAACAAAAATAATCGACACTATTACAGTTTTAAATTTATTTTTGGTTTGATTTCTTTCTTCTTAAAAGCAGAGTACGAAACAAAATGTTTAATTTTGCTTTGTTTCGTTCTCTGAAGTGAGTGAAACAATAAGAGAAGAAAAACAATGATAACGATTGCTCAATTTATTTTTGTATTGTTTTTCACATGAGCACAAACCAGAGAATACAGTCGATCGGCTGCAAGCCGGCTAACAGTCGCCACCGCCCACAAAAAAATACATTAAGTTAGTCGTATGCCGCAAGAAAAGAAAATAATGGGAAATAAATGGAAACGTTTTGAAATATTTGCGGCGAATTTGACATCGTCATATAATATAATTTTATTGCATTGTTATTTCACACATGAAATTTGTTTTATATAACTAAGCAGCATAGCTATAACTAGGTGTCCGAAGACACCACTCTTCTTTGTTTAATTAAATATTATAAATAAAATTAGAAATTATATAGTAATTTATATTTGACGAGCATAGTAACAAAGACCTGCAGCCGTTGTAGTGTAACAGGCCAGAGTCTTTGGTGAGTATCGAGCATATGTATATATCCGACGAAAAATAGTTTAATATCAATGTTCAATATATCAATATCAATATCATTTGAACAACTTTAGATTGAAAGGAATATTTTTGCAAGGGAAAAAATTACTGGAGCATGGAAAATAAAATTTCAACTTAAACAGGTGTATTATGTTGTGTTTCAACTTCCGAACTCACAAGAAAGCAGGCAGAACATACACGTGTACATATTTTTTATATGAACTGCATTTTCTTTCGCTTCCAAGGATGCAATAGCTTAATCCATACGATAGGTATGATTCCATGTCATTATTTAATTGATGGAGGATGCACAAGCAAACTAATTATTCGATAGCACGCTTTCTCTCCTTTACAAAACTGCCTCCATCAATGCTGTGTTTTTGCCAAAAATTAAAATAAATCTTAAGCAACCAACTACTAAAATGCTTAATGTATAGACTGTCAATAGCACAAATAGACCACCCAGTGCTTCTACGTTTCAGCCTAAAAGCGTCAAAGTACAAATTTGCATAATTCTCTTTCTTCTTCTTTTTTATTTTTGCTCGAGTAAGCAACATTTAAGGATTATGGAAATTTACTTCTTTTACTGTGTATGCATAAGGAAAAGAAAAAATAAATAGTAGATATTAAAATGCCCATTTACTTACTTTCTACACTTTAACTATTTTTGTGTGTTTAATTCCAGGAATTTTTTTCATTCTACCCTGCATTGATGCCTACGCCAGAGTAGATTTACGTACACGTACATACGACGTGCCACCACAAGAGGTAAAATGACACAAGAAAAACCAAAGCAAGATGTTAAAAATTTACACAATGAAATTATTTGAATTATAAAGTGATGGGAGAACGAATGTGTTGAAGCTCATACATATGTACGTATTTTATTGTTTAGGTTTTAACCAAGGACAGTGTTACGGTCTCTGTCGATGCCGTGGTCTATTATCGTGTATCGAATGCTACTGTTTCCGTAGCCAATGTAGAAAATGCTCACCATTCTACTCGTCTATTGGCACAGACCACTCTACGCAATACCATGGGCACCCGTCATTTGCATGAGATTCTAAGTGAGCGTATGACCATATCTGGAACTATGCAGGTTTGTATGCTTCTATAGTTGCAATTGTGTGTTAAAGATTTAAACATTTTGTTGCTTGGGAGTTAAATAATTTGATTTAGTAGAATATTTTTTTCTTAAAATAATCTTAAGGATTAAGAAATTAATATAAATGGCAGGTTGATAAGATTTTAATGCTAGGCATATAGAAAAAATAACATATCGATGGCTTAATATAAAAAGGGCGTAACTCGATTTTTTTTAAATTGGCTTTTCTGGTAGCCCCTTGAAGAAATAAGTACGTTACAGTTTAAAATAAAGCATTTATGTACATTTAAAAAATTATGTTTGCGTATAAAGGCTTTAGTTTTTAATCAGTTTTTTCCTTCTCCTATAAAATATCAGCCCCTGTGGCTGAGTGGTAGCGATGTTATCCCCTCATTCCAGAGAATCGTAGATTCGATGCCCGCCATAGACACTGGCTGTTTTCTTCAGACAAGCTAATCGCTTCACGGGTTAAGTTTGTTTAAGAAAAAAAAATAAAAAATCAGAACTTATATTGAAATTAATTTCATGCTGTACAGTGGGCAATTCCAAAGAATTTGAGGCATCTCTTCACTTTCTACTTTGCTTTTATTTTCGTTAAGTTAATTTCAGCTTTCAATTGTTATAAAAAATTACTGCATTTCTAAATATCGTTACCCTAATATAGAAAGGCTCTAGCTCATAATTTGTTTGAAAACGAGTTTTTTGTACATACACATATTTCGATAGAAGAACATTCAATGTAAGGAAAATTACAAAAATTTCGAAAGCAAAAAAAAAAACATAATGAGTTAGGGCCTTTATATATTAAGGTGACGATATGTGTGTTAATTTTTAACCGACTTCAAAAAAAGAAGTAGGTTATCAATTCTTCTCTATTTTTTTTGGCAGTGTTATTTCATGACTCGGTACATTTTTGACCGATTGTAAAAATACTTTTTTTTTGTCTGAGAGGGTATAGCTACCCATTGGTCCCATTGTAAAAAAGTGGGTTGGGACACGCCCATATTTTTATATATATTTGATTTCATGATAGGCTGCTTATTTGATTGCTACGAAACTTACCCAAAGTATTGGGCTCTCACAACTACACAATCTTGGAGTTGAAAAAATGGGCGGATCCACGCCCAATATATTATAATACTATATTTTACATGCATCTATTGCACCGATTTTTACGAAACTTAACACAGACTCTAAGCTCAAAGAAGGCACAATCTTGCATGCAAAAAAGTGGGAGGGGGCACGCCTATTAAATTTTATTGTTATATATCACGTGCTTGTACTTAACCAATTTTCACACACCTTGAACTCTTAAAAAGACACAATCTTGTTTTAAAAAAGTGGCCGCAGCCACGCCCCTTAATATTTAATTTTATATTTCATAATTATTTCATTTGAATATGTTGTTTCGGTTCAAATAATTTTATTTTTTAATTTTTAACGTCTGAGCAGTTTCAAACAAAAGCATATCGTTACCTTAACAAAGAAAGGCCCTAACTCAATATTCTTTTGAAATCGATTTTTTTCTATATTTCGATAGAGGATCATCTAATGTATCGAAAAACGCAAATATATCGATTTCAAAAAAATTATGAGGGCCTTTCTTCGTTAAGGTAACGATATGTATATTTGGAAGGGAATTATAAATTACGATAGAAAATTCTTGTTCTGGGTAAAAAAATTTCAATCGATTAAAATGTGCACTTATCGAGAAGATAAGGGTAAATATATTTCAGTTAGATTGCTTCACTTTCCCCTTGTTTCTCTTTTTAAACTTAATTTCAATACATCCCTTCTAATTTCAGGTACAATTGGATGAAGCCACCGATGCTTGGGGTATTAAAGTGGAACGTGTAGAAATGTGAGAAATTCTCAGTTTTATATTTTCTAACTGACACCTCTTGCTGCTAAACTTAAACAAAAAAGAAATTTATATATCATACTTTTCCAAAACATATCTTATTCCATTTTAGCAAAGATGTACGCCTACCTGTACAACTGCAAAGAGCCATGGCCGCTGAGGCAGAGGCAGCCAGGGAGGCTCGTGCTAAAGTAATTGCTGCTGAGGGTGAACAGAAAGCATCACGTGCCTTACGCGAAGCATCAGAGGTAATTGGTGATTCTCCGGCTGCTTTACAATTACGTTATCTGCAGGTAAATTTGCAAAACATGAACAAATTTAATGAAAATTCAACAACCAAAAATAAAAATGAATTATTTATGCCATTGTTGTGCTTTTGTTGTTTTATGCACACACAGACGCTCAACACAATTTCGGCTGAAAAGAATTCAACTATTGTATTCCCACTACCCATTGATTTATTAACATATTTCATGCGAGGCAAGGAGGCAATGGCAATGAATGAAGCAGCAGCGAAACAACATTCTGAAAATCTCATGTAATAATGAAAGCAGAACTATAGAATTTATTTTAGCAGCACATATCTTTTATTTTTTGTTTTATTATAATGACATGTAATTTATTTAATACTTGTACACATTCAGTAAGTAAAAATTTGGTAAATTGGAATGATTATGTCTGGATTTATGTCTATAAAGAATGAAACCCGTAAAGAGAACTTGTAAGAAGAGCAAGTGTATTACGATTAAAAGCATTTGTTGAAGTTACACTAAATGAAAAATATATTATTTTGGTGGAAGAGCAGCCTTCACCTTCTTCATATCTTTTCATTGACTGAAAATTGAGCCTATCAGTGCAAAAGTGGTGTAACCTTTATTTGTTTTTTGGTGGCTGTTCTGGTGATAAATAAATTACTTACATTACCAACTAAATATAAAAAAAAGTAGAATAAACACCTTCTTGGTATTCTAAAGAAAATTGAGCGGAAAATTGTTTTTGCACAGATCATAATATTGCAAAGTAACAAGGCAATTAAATAATTAACAAGTAGTAATTAAAAAATTTAAAAAACCCGACTGCGACCAACTTTGAACCATTAAATATCCTAAATGGTCATTCGAAATGAAAACTCATAAGAGAAAGCTAAAGATGATTTTAAAAGACCTGTCGAATTATACCCATTTTGATAAAGTTCGCCCATTTTTTATTTTTTCGTATTTACAAAATGGCGTCTGTTGGCTGACATATCGAATTTTTACTACTTTCATATCTTTAGTGATACTCACAGGATTAACACAAATCGATTGACGAAAGAATCATCAAAATCGGTCCTCTCGTTCAGAACACACATACAAGGTCTGTTCAAAACGTATCGCGAATTTTTAATTTTCGCGGGTTACGTATATTGGAATTTTGATTTTTTTGTAGCGTTATGTTGGTACTCATATCACTCACTTATGCCGACAATTTCGGCCATTTTGAATGTTCAGTTAATTGTTGACAGCTGCTTTGATTGCACGTGTCTTCGCTCGATTTTTAAATAATTTGCTCTGGATGTGGGTTACTCCACTTTTGCCCTGGTAGCCTCAATTAGCATTTTCGATAGATACCAATTTAAAATTTTTTGTAATTTGGCTTACAGAGCGATAAAAACTTTAACCTAATCAAATCATATATGTATGTATATAAAATAAGAATTACAGTTTTTGGGCTTGGTTTGTAGAAGTCTCAAGTAGTTGCAGTAAAAGCTAAAATGAAATTATTGAACGTTTAAAATTATCAATAAAATTTACTGAAGACTCAATAAAACTTGTATTGGAATAAAGCAAGTTCTATGAAACTGCTAGTTTTAATAAACAGAAAATTAACTTTTGGATTTTAGAAGAAAAAAAAAATGAATTAATTAATTGTATTTGAAAAGGAAATTGCAATCAAAATGTTTCTAGCGCTAAAGTTATACAACCAAATTTTTTTTCAAGTTTTTCACACAAACTCATTGCCAAAAGTCACTCAAATTGAAAACTGTCACGTAGGCTGCACGCAATTTCAAAGCACTTATTTTTTTTCATATACATATGTATATGTATTTAAATTCAATTAATATAATATTATTTGTAATCAAAGAGCGGCATAATATTTGAAAACAAAAATGAAAAATCAGCTGATTTGAATTGCTGTCAGCTGTTCCTTTGCCTTTCAATTTGAACACAGAATTGGAAAGAAAATTTGAAAGCAAGTTCGCAGCAAATTTTAAAGTAGTGCAGGTATTAGTAAAGTCTTCTATGGGAAGTAGAGGAAGAATGACGTCCAAGGCAGCCTGAGGTGTGCTTCTCTGAGCACCTGTGATGCCCATCTCTGAACTAGTAATTTCCTGTGACTTTCCTTCCTGAATGCCTCCCACCATACCACACAACCATAGGAAATAACCGGCCTGACAACCGATGTGTAAATCCAGTTTACTATCTTCGGTTGCAGACCCCAGTTTCTTCCTATGGAGTTCCTGCATGCGTAGTAGGCATAGAGCCCTTTCTTTAGCCTTTCCTGCGTGTTTTTTTTTCAAGAAAGCTTGCTATCTAGGAAAATATCCAGGTATTTAGCTCTCTCTGCTAGTCTCAGCTCCACCCCTCCCATCCGGGGCAGTGCAAAGCTTTCTACTTTGTATCTCCTGGTGAAGATGACTAGCTCGGTTTTGTCTGGGTTGACTCCCAGTCCTAAATGTAATAACTCATGGGAGAAAATAACAGCAAAATACACAAATCATCTTTTTCGCAGTGAGACTATACATGACAGCTGCTTTAGGGGTCATTGCTAAATAAAGTTTAGAGAAAAAATTTACAATATTTGTACATTACAGACTAGTTTAACGGCTCATAAAGTTAACAAAAGATCCTTTTGAAAAATAGATAAGGAGTATTTGTTTTTTTTTCGATAAGAGTTAACAAAAATATAATCAGATCAAAAATAGAAAGACTATGAAGTTTAAAAATATTCAAAAAAGGTTTTCTTTCGATTTTAAGTTTCTAGCTCATTTGTGTTAACTTGGAGTAGAAAAGGGATTGTACTGGAAGTAGAGTGGTTTTAGTGACAGATAGATAGAGAGAAGAGCAGCTTACTTAACTTTTGTTTTTCATCGACTTCAAAAAAAGGAGGAGGAGGTTATCAATTCGTCTCTATTTTTTTTTGGCAGTGTTACTTCATAACTCTGTTAATATTAGACAGATTGTAAAAATTTTTCTATTATCTGAGAGGGTATAGCTTAACATTGGTCCTATTGTAAAAAAAATTGGGCGGGGATACGCCTACAAATTTTTTGGTTTGATTTTATGATATTCTTCTTATTTGATTGCTGTGAAACCTCGCAAACATCTTTCCTTTTTGTAATTATACAATTTAGGAATTTAAAAATGGGCGGGGCTATGCCCAGTAAAATTTATTCTTATATTTCATGTGGGTGTATTAAACCGATGTTTATGAAACTTACCAAACACCTTGAGCTCAAAAATAGACACAATCTTCCATTTGAAAAAATTGGCGGAGTCACGCGCATTATTTATTTTATGTGGTTATACTGTACCGATTTTAACCAAACTTAACACACACCCTGAGCTCTGAAAAACAAAAAAATCTTACATTAAAAAAATGGGCGAAGGCAAGCCTATTAAAATTTAATTTTGTATCTCATAAAATGTTCTATCAGATCTTTGCATTGAAGTCGATTTGTTTTTTTTGCCAGAATTATTATTTTATATAATTCTTATGGCATCATTGCAGCGCCTCTGGTGTTAAGTTGAAGCGTTAAGTAGGAGCATTGCTTAAGCAACGTAGTTATCTTACTTTGCCAATGCTTCATTAGTTTAAATATCGATGAAGGGGGGCGCTTTGCATTTAAGAAAAATCTATAACTATTTCTGCCTAGGAATCGAACTGGGCCTCTCGAAGACTGTCATTTGCTTTGTGGTCCAGCGGTACCCTCATAAAAATTCATAACTTGCGTACAATTTTGAGGCACGTTTTGAATTTTGTTGCCCTTTAAAAGTCATCAACAGCGCCTCTATGCTTAACACTTGCTATTTTTCCCATTTATATTAATATTTTTTTGTCGTTAACAATTTGCCAAGAAAAGCTAGACGACGCACAGTGGCGCCCGTAGAGCAAACGAGGTTGCAAAAATCAAAATTTTCATGTGCGCCTGCGAAATTTTAAATGAATCCATCTTATAGTAAACTTTTCAACGATCTCAAATATGCTACTCTTAACAATATCAGATTTTTAGTTTAGAAGACATAACTGTTCAAAGTTAACCAATTTTCGGATTTAAAAAAACACACAATTTTTAGGTAGTTTGATCCGATTTCAGGTGTAATATCACGAAAACTAGGCAACGAATAGTATTTTTTTTTGTTTTTAGTGATTGATGTGCTTATTAAATGTATAACAATAAAAAAAATTGTGCTGTTTGCTTTGTGTTTCTCTAGGTAAATCAGTATTTAAAAACTATCCATTTTTTCACTATTCTTCAACTTTGACGGAAAATAAAAAAAATTTACCTTTTTTTACCTCCGCCATATTTTCAAAATATGTTCTTTAACTAGTCTTTTACATAACTCAAAAGGTTTTATCTGCCTTTACGTGCCTATTTGGCTTCTACAGGTAAAAAACGTTAAAAAGACATGGTTGCAGAAATTGTATGGCGGGCATCCCTTACATGCCTTGACTGACAGTTACTTTGATGTAATAGTTTGAAAATTGCATTTTGAGTCAGTTGTCTACCTGAGAGCCTCTGGCGAAAAATTTGGTCCTAATATTCCGTTACAGACACAAGATGCACAAAAAACTACTCATTGAAATAAGCAGGTACGCACCTCACTTAAAAATTATTTTTGGCGTACATATGGTGAAGAACAATACTGACTTATGGTACAGGTAGGCACAAATCTCATTTGGCTACGTGCATAATATCAAAACTGTATAATTCAGCCCAAATGCATATGTATGCATGTAACAGGTACATTTGTAGACATGGTAGCATAGGCCTATATATTGCAAAACAAGCTTAATGCCTGCATTAGTCTACGACTGAAAGTTGGCGAAACAAGTATTGAAAACATGGCGTTGAACAATTTAAAACTATTTGAACTGTTTAGAAAGTCAATTACACCAACGTGTTTCGCGGAAGCTGCTTTAGAAGAACTCGATAGCTTATACGGAAATATTGAGAGAAGCAAAAGTATAAAAAATAATCTTTGTATGATACATGCCAAAATTAAGACAAAATGGGTGAAATGCAATCGAACCATTAACATCTTCAACTCCAAATACGAGGACTGGCTTAATGAAGACACCATCCTGGATATATTGGCAGTAGATAAACCCTCCACATCAACCAGAGGAGAAAAAGGAAGGCCAAAAAAAAGTATGGAGGAGTGTTCAATTTTCACAAGAAAGAGGAAACTTGCCGATGCCACCAATGACTTGACCACGAAGGATTTATCGGATGCGCTGTCTATTAAATACATAAAGGATAGTGAACGAGTTAGGTCGCAGATTACAAAATCTGTTGCTGATGCAAGCCCACTGCGACTAAAAAGGATTAAGGAAAGCATTCCCACTCCCACAAACGCACATATTAAAAAGTATAGTTCCGAAGAAGCCTTGGCTCTGTTTTTGGACTTAGAACTTTCCAAAGAGAAATATGAGATACTACGGGCATCTTTAATGCGACACGGGGCTGACCTTTTCCCCGGATACAAGCATATTACGCAAGCCAAAATAAATTCACGACCATTGCGTACGGAGTTTACGGAAGTCTCTGCGAAAGCCAATCTGCAGGATCTTATGGACCATACAGCAAAACGGTTGTTGGAAAGTCTTCCTGAAAATGAGGTGGAAATTCTTCCTCAGAAACTAACATTGATCAGCAAATGGGGCTGCGATGGATCATCCGGACAAAGCGTTTATAAGCAAAGGATATCTTCCGATGACACTACAATATCTGACGGAAATATGTTTATGGCATCTGTTGTTCCATTGCGGCTAAAATCTGATGTTTCCCTACACTGGAAAAATCATCGACCGTCATCAGTGCATTATTGCCGACCAATAATGTTTCAGTTTGCAAAGGAATCGGCAGAACTCATAAGGACCACGGTGAAGGACATTGAAGAACAAATAAGCAAGATTAAGCATACAAAATTGCAAATTGGAGAAGGAAAATATATTGAATGTAGTTACGAGTTCCACCTGACCATGGTTGACGGAAAAGTCGTAAACGAACTGACAGGAACAACCTCAACATTGACATGCCCGATTTGCAAAAAGAGTCAGAAGAACTTCGGTAATTTAAACGATTCTACAAACGAGGAGAATTACGAATATGGAATGTCACCATTGCACGCAAGGATAAGGTGTATGGAGTTCTTGCTAAAACTGGCGTATACCCTACCACAACAAGATGAAAACATCGATGAAAATACATCAATTAAGGATAAGGAAAAGATCAGAAAGAAGCAAATACAGAATGCTTTTTGGAAACAACTTGGACTAAAAGTAGACTGCCCCAAGTGTGGATACGGTAACTCAAACGATGGAAACACTTCAAGGAGATTTTTTGCAAATGATGAGGCAGTAACTAGAATCACTGGAATTGACAATGAAATCGTCAAAAGATTGGGAACGATCTTGAATGTTTTAAACTGCCAAGAAAGTGTTAATTCTACAAAATTTGGAGAATATGCATCGGAAACTGCATCTCTTTTAGCAAAAATTTATCCACAGAAGAAGTTGACCCCGACCGTCCATAAAATATTGGCGCATGGCAAAGATATAATTGAGTACCAGTCTTTGCCAATTGGAGAGCTTTCTGAAGAAGCGCAGGAGTCTCTTAACAAATTTTACAAAAAATATAGATTGCAGAACACGTTCAAAGCATCAAGGGTGAGGCAAAATGAGGACCTCTTCAACATGTTAGCAGCATCTTCCGATCCACTTATTTCTTCCCTGCGGCATGTGAAGTCACGAAAAGAACTACAATGGAATTATACTTTAGAAATGATTAGTCTTTTAAATATACCTTCTGTTACGAATTGTGATGAATATTTTACAGAAAATTCAAAAAATTAATTGAAAAAAAATTTGTTTAATTTGTTGGCTAATAACTTTAAAACAGAAAAAGCTTTCAAAAGAACTAAGAAATATAAGATTGGTAAAAATAATTTGATTTTGTTACCATAAAATAGATGAGTTAGAAAAAAATTAGAGTTTAGAAATGATTTGTATTTTAGACATACTTTGTCTTACCAAGAAAATGAATATTTTACAGAAAATTGAAAAAATCATTTAAAAAAAAACTCTTTTGTTGTAATTTTTTAGGTAATATCTTAAAACATGAAAAGCTTACAAAAGAACTACAAAAAAATATAAAATTCTTAAAAAAAATTTTTTTGTTACCAAAACTTGGATTTTTTCACAAATTTTAACTTTGAAAACCCATAAGTAAGCACCTATAAGGTGTAGCGTCCACTCCAACCGCTCATTTTATAGGTTGAACAATTATCTATGACATGCAATTTAAATTATTCGATTATCTTGTTCGGTTCAAAAGATATGATTTTTGCAACGAAAAAAGGCAAATGGCGCCACTGTGCGACGTAAGGTGTGGATGAAAGCCCGCCTCTTCTATTTTCACATGTGCTTATGTGTTCTAAGCACTTGTCTTGCCTTTCGAAGTTCCCAGATAGTTACACGTATTTTTCCTTTCTATCAAAAGAACAATTAATTTAAATGACTAATTGTTACGACAGTAAGTTGAAAGAATAACCGCAATGAAAGATGAAAGAAACTTGTTTTCTCAAAATGCCAGGTGCCGGCAATAATTTAAATGAAGGAAGCTTTTGCAGTTTATTTAAAAAGTGCCATTGAATACAGTAGTTGTACAATCAACCAAAAGTAACGTCATCACAAAAATATGTCAAGTTTGGTAAAAGTTATTTTTAAAATAATATTTTCTGATGTAAAATCAACGACATTTTTATTGCAGACTATTACTAGTAAACAAGATGATAATTACAGAGAGCGTTGGAGGAGAGGTGAAGGTAATTCTTAAACATTTTATTTAAAACTCTTGTACCAAGTTCAATGCAAAGTTAATAGGATTTGTGTGTTTGCTTCAAATGTTTATAAAAAAAAAATATTTAATAAGTCTTTCTTTAAGAACTTCCTTTGTTTTAAATTTAAATAAAACAAAGTAGATGTGAGATATCAGCGTAATTTTTTGCAGCGGGAAATGTCTAATTTTCCATTATTATGGCTTACAATTCAGGCAGAATTTGACAAATTCCATAGTTTGTGTTGGCTTTAAGGGCCGCTGTTGTTTGTGGTTTATTTGCATAGACTTGTAACCTAAGTAAATCCCACAAGAAAAAGTTTAAAAGAGTCAAATCATACGACCTCAGGGGTGAGTTTACATCAGCTCTACGTGAGATGACCAGTCCGTCGAATACATCGTGCATGATGCCCAATTAAACATGATCTGTGTGACACTTAGCGCCGCACAGTGGGGTCAAAGGCCCTTTTTTCACGGATCTATTCACATCTCCATAGCTACAATAGTATTAGTAAATAACTGAAAAAAAATAAGTCCAATAGTGCAGATCATAGTGGCTTTTACATTGTAATGTAAATTTGTAGCAATGCGTATAAACTTTCTTTTGAGAAACCTTGCATAAGATGTTTGTTCATTGGGGAGCAAATAATGGTACTCGATGTCAAAGGAAATTGCATAACATTCCAATTTAATTTAAAATGCCTATTGAATCAAAAATATTTAAACAAAATATAGTTTAATCAAATATCTTTATTTAAAGTCTATTTAAAAATTTTTGTTTTCACCAATTTAAACAAAGCAACACAAGAAAGCATGTTAACGCTTTGCTATTTGATATGACAGTGGCAACTTTCAGCTGCTTATCTTAAAAAAATAACAAACTAAAACTTAAACCATGTTTAAATATTCAATGAGTTTATGTTTGTTGGTTAAATAGGCGCTAAGTAATCAATTACATAAAAAACTATACAATAATTGAAATAAAAATACAATTTTATGGCTTAAAATAAAATCACTTCACACATCAGAACTTTCATAACACAGCACCCACATTTCTTTCAATTTAACAAAACTGCTGTAATACAAACTTATAAGAACAATGCAAAAAAAAAAAAGTTTCATTTCAACGTTTGAGCTAAAACAAAACTCTACTACAATCAACATTTAATGCTTATAGTTTCAGTAATTGTGATCATTTCACCATTTAACTTACAGTTGTAA
The DNA here is from genome assembly GCA_936439885.1 of Nowickia ferox. Taxonomy (NCBI): domain Eukaryota; kingdom Metazoa; phylum Arthropoda; class Insecta; order Diptera; family Tachinidae; genus Nowickia; species Nowickia ferox. The sequence continues at coordinate 111,173,088 of OW387024.1, read as the reverse complement.
AACTTTTCATTCCACACTAGAAAACTTTAAACGTTTGCTTTCATTCGATGTTCGTGAATGCAGGCCGATAACTTAAATAATGCAAAATCAACAATGACGGTAAAGTTCAATGCAAAAAAAAAACTATTTTTACTACCCGCACAGGAAAGCAGTGGCATAAGAAAATGCATGAGGTACAGAGATAAAATTTTGCCTTAAGCCACTTCAATCAAGAAACTCAAAAGTATAAACTTGAAAAAAAAAAACCAAAACAATTTAGTAAGCAAGCATAAATATGAAGAATCATATACACACTCACTCATAGCAAAAAAAAAAAAACAGATAAATAATAAAGATATAAAAACACTTCTTGCTAACAAAGGTAACAATAATAAAAATTTATGAGATAGGGAAAACACTAAGCAATTTTATCATATTAAAAATATGTCTGTATCTGTCATGTTAGTAAGACATGTAGTTAATCAAACCAACTATTTATTAAGTCTTAAAATTAACTGCAAGGCTTGTAAAAGTAAAAGTATTAATTAAAGTAGTAAAAAAGTCAGCTTAAAATCTACGTAAACAAGGTGAATTTCATATTTTTTGGCAATGATTTTACTTCATATGTGTTTCATGTTAATCTAATATGATTTATAGTAATTTTCAAAGAAAATGTTTCCTTTTGAAATAACTTTATTTCTCGAATCAAGAATCATGTTGAATCAAAGTTTTTTCACGTTGGAACAACATGAATTTAATTTAATGTAGTAATTGTATGTTATTAATTACAATGTTTGTTTGTATATAAATTTGTTTGTATATAAATTGGCTTCTCCGCCCAAGATTTGAACCCGGAACTCATTGTAGTAGTAGTCAATGCGCTTGCCCCTGCAGCCACAACAACTTTAAATATTCTTTAGGTACACACTTACGGTCTAATTCCAAAAAAAATATTGTAGGTTTATTACAGGCTTATTTGACAAATTTCCCATAAAAATATGTCAAATAAGCGCTTAATAATCCTGAAATATTTGTTTTTATGAAAATGGCAGTTAATATATACCATCTTGAATAAAGTTTGAATTCAATATTTTTTAATTGATAATTTAACATACAATTTATTTGAAAAGTTTTAGTTAAAAAAAAAATACAAAATTCTCTGACTTGTCTCCAGAATTCGAACCTGCGATCCTCCGACTACAAGTCTGGCCTACCAGCCAGCAGCAGTTTGTCGGCTGTTTACAAACATAAAAAAAAAACAACAACAATACAAAAACAACTCACACAACTAAGCAAAAAAGTGTCCCTGTCGGAAATTCCGTTAACCTTAAACTATTTTTAAGATAACTTTTTCGCAACTACACAGAAAAAAATAGACAAGAATTATGTTCAGCAAAACTATGTTATTGAAAAAAATTTTATTTCAATAATATTTTTCATTAACTTAATACTATTTTAAACAATATCGCGAATTTTAAAAAAACATCATTTAATTGAATGTGTTTGTGTTGGTGTTTATGTTGCTTGTTGATTGACCCAACGCGTTCATGTGCAATTGTTGTTGTTTATTTGGATTGTTGCATACGTGTAAATGCAGACAAGAAACCGAAAAACGTCGTGGCTTGTTTTTTCTACTCAACAAAGTTATTTTTAAATTATGTGATAACATAAAGCGCAAATGTAGAAGAAATAAAGAAGTCATGTTTTGATTGTATTCATTATTTGCGTATCCAATTACGATTTGCTCTTTAGATGAGTGGTAATTACGTTAGTCTATTAGTCAAGAGGCTGCCGGTTCGACTTATCCCAAACGCATTTAGTTTCGAGGGTTGTGTGGAAAAATAAATAACTTTAAAATTTAACAAAAAACCAAATTCTAAATAAAAATTAAAAAAAAAACAAACAAAAAACACATGTTAGAATTTGAAAATCAAATTCATCAAAAATTTTTGTTTTCCATTAACAACTCAATTGTCAATGACACAATCATTTTAATTGGAAATAATTGAGTTGATTTTGTTTTCTAATGTTACAAATGTGTGTTTGTATTTACAAAATAATAATAAATAATATTTTAATTGTATTCACAAATAAATTAATTGTATTGACAAATCTTTTTTTCTGTGTAGTACTGACTGGCACTTTGATTAGTGAGTACAAAATAAATTTTTTTCTGTGTAATATCTAGTATTTCATAAACCTACATATTTTCACTTAATTATTTTTAAGTATAGCATTGAAAAGGCGGCTATAACTTTTACCACAATATTTTTTCTTTAAGAGGCTCACAGCTTTCAAGGTAAGATTCTGCTGTGCCTGTGCCTGTTAATATAAGGCCTACAAATCCATACAAGCGCACATATACGAGTATATGTGTGTATGTATGTATGTACACACGCATACATAAATATTTGGTGTCGAAGTATAATTTATAAGAGACACATGTGTATTTATGTTGACAATTTGTTACGTTTTATGCGTCATACAAATAAAGTATGTCAACATCTGTTAATGTGACATAAATCATGAAACTCATTTGTTAATTTATACACTAAAATACATCCAAACATTTCTGCCATCTATGTACCAGCAGCCAATATGCCAGTGGAACAAATAACAACAACAGCAACAACAAAAAATATTTTCCATAATAAGATACACAAATTTGATTTGAAATCCCGAGTCTCAAATAAAGACTACAAACATTTCAAATACATAAATCAGGGCAAAAAACACAAACCAGACAGAGACTGTTAGAAAAGAGACAGACAGACTGACAAGAGTTATAAGTTGTTTATAGTAGTAGAATAAGCAAACACTCTTAATGTAACGGCATTAAAATGGAAGAGAGCAGGGAAGAAGAGATTTTTGAAACGAGTGTTTCAAATGCAGCATAAAAAAGAAGTTTGCAGCAGTTTGCCAATACACACATTCCATGGTTAATAACAAAAGGAGTGCGCAAGGTCAGTAAGAGAGGAAATGCTGGGCCAAAACTAATATTCAAACTAAAGCAGAGCAACAACGTAGCAACGCAACAAAAAATGTATTTTTCAACAAACGCGTATAGAAAAAAGGAAACACACAATACAGACGCATTTGATACATTTTTGATACTCAAATGGTTACACAAACACACACATACGCAAATCATATTGCTTTTCTTCATCTTTCGCTGATTTATCCTGTAACTGAAAGCTTGTGTCCATGTGTGTGTGTGTGTGTGTATCAATGAGTGTGTTTTTTTTGTGGAAGATGAGTATCGAAAGTGATGTTTTTCCGTATGTAGAATGTATATTGAATTGAGTGTAAGTATGACGCAGAATGTGAATTCAGTTGTTAAGTTGGTGCAGTATCAGTTGGACTTGTTAACTGAATAAGAACGGTTTGATTAAAATACACATAAAGAAGAAAAAGAAGGCAAATAAAACAAAAAACCACCAACATTCAGATATAAATCCCCGTATATTTTTACTTATTTTCTGTTATTGTTGTTGTTCTATTTCGTGTGCTTTAGACATACATACACATGTATAAATGAATGAAAGAAAGCAAAGTCTTAAGAAAAACATATTCACAGCAAAAGTATAAAACATAAACTAGTGAATTTAACGCAAATACACTTCGCAATAAAGTTTTAAAAGTTTTACGTGAAAAAATGTTTGTGCACTTAAAAATACTGTGTGTTTGAAATGAAAAATCCCAAAAATATGTTCTAATAACAATATTTATGGTTTTGTAGTAATTAACTAAAAGAAAATTTACAATAAATATATCTATATAGAAAAAAATCGTTTGATTTGTTAAATTTACATACAAGCAAAACTAGATATACATACATACATATAAAATTAGTAGTTAGAAAAATTTAAAACCTTTAAAAATAATCAAATCAAACCATATTTAATTAAATAAACAACCAAGCCAATATAATCCATCCATTTTACAATTATTTCTTAATGCAAATTTCCCGAGTAATTTACCTCGAGTTCAACTAGAGCTGCTGCTAATTGCATCCTTTGTTTTGTAATCTTGTTTTATTGTTTGTCTAATTAAAAGCCATTGTATGCAAAATAGTATTAAAATTAATCTCAACTCTAAGAGATTTCTTTTTGTGTTTTGTACTAAATAAACAAAAGTGTTGTTCTATGGTTGCTAATTAGTTTTGAGCCCCTCTTCACTATTTTGCCACCATCACTCACGTACACACACACATAGATATACTATACAGTTTATATATATATATATATATATATAAATTTCATCGACGTCATCGTTATCGCCATCGTCATCATCATCAACATCAACATCAACGACTTGAACATCATCATTGTACGGATACGCCAGAGGCAATAGACCATATAGCAATATGCCTGACACCATCTCTGTTATAGATCATAAAAGAAGTAAGTCTAAGGATGTTTTTGTCCTGCTTTACATTATTTTTATTAAAATGGGTTACGAATTTTCTTTATTCAATGACGGACTAGTACACGTGTGCGACATACTCAACAGAATGAATGAAAAATACATTTTTGTTGAAACTTTGAATGATACCAAGTAAAAGTACATTTTTTTATCTTATCTGCATCCAAAATATAATTGACTTTCAGCAAAGTGTAAGAAACGAAAGCAAGATTAAAATCTTATAAGATCTTCTATCCCAATATTGTTGCTTTTTTTAAAATAATTTTTTAGTTTTGAAATCTTTTCGATTTGAATAATAAAATAAACTTTAAACCCTTTATAATTCATTAACATAAAAATATTTTTATTTAAAAAATTTTTAGTGCTTATAGCATAAGTAAGAAAATTTGTTCTAGGATTTTTTTGAAATTTAATTTTTTGTGCCGAAAATGGCTAAAGAAGAATATGTGAAGAATGTCAAATATGTTGGCGATAAGAGTTTTAAATTACAAAATAAATTCACTCACAATATTTTAGATACAATAGCAATAATTAACTTGGTCATTCATAGAATAATATAAATTTTTAAAAATATGCTGTACGGCAACATTGATTTAATAAAATAGGAGGGTTACTTTCATCAATCTGTTCTGCTGTTGGCAGATACAATTTTTTATTAAGCATGAATTTCACATTTTTAAACAAGAAATTGTATTAAAGTTATTATTATTATTAATAACCAGCTACACCCGGTGTGCTTCGCTACCGCCATCGTCTTTTCCTTTTAAATTTCATTTACATCGATTTGAAAGTTTCGGAGAAGCAGGACTCATGCCCTGCCCCCTTGCTTATCTTACTTATGAGAAGGTACTTACAGTATGTCTCTTTCTAAAAAAAAGGGTACAGTAGAGTCTCAAAAATTCTTACCGTCACAAATTCGAAACGTCCTAAAATTAGAACCGGCCATTTCAAAGTATTGGACTTGAGATAATCAACTTACAAGCGGCGAAAATAGTCAACTGTGAAGTTGACACCACCTGATATGAGTTCACCTTGCAGGTATCTTATTTAAAACCACTTTATAAAATTAAATTAAAATTTATTAACTTAAAAATTTTAAATTAAATTAACGACAAAATTTTATTAAGCAGTATTAAGTTTTTTAAGCAAAAAAAAAAAAATACTATTCTTCTTTTTCTATATGATATCAAATGTGAAGTTGTTTATGAAATTAGATATTTTATGCTCCAATTGTTTCATTGTCGAAAACATGCAAAAATCCCTATTGAAGGACAATAATTTTATGAAAAATCTTGTCTTAATATTAAATGCAGTACAAGAGTATATATTTTTTTCTATTGATCAAAATATATGTGTGTAGTATATATTTATATACTTGTTTGTTGTATTGTTTTAGTTGTATTAAGTAAGTTTTCTTACAATAGTGAGACTACATACATACAGTGTTGCACAAATAAATACGGGCAAGGCATTAATAAAAAATTACAAACGATTTTAAATGCAATATATTTTATATTTTTTCTGTTATTTAAACGTTTTTAAATACCAAATTTTTTATATTTTTCCTTTATTTTGAATATATTTAATTAAGTCTTTAATACACAATTCAGTGTTGCAACTACGATATTAAGAATAAACAGTATTTTAAATAAAAGTAGCAAAAAATTCAGATAAATATATACGAGTATACACTGAATGGCGACCAAAATGAACAAGCGTAATTTTTGAGCGTCATTTATTATTTTTGTATTATAAATAACCAGTTGGACTTTTGATTTAATTTTATAATAATATTGTTAAGTTTTTGTACAATTTTGCTTACAACTATACATATATTAAAGTATATTTATATTTGAGGGTGGCGCTGGCTGAAGTAGTTAGCACTTTGACTACAATAACGAAGGTCCTGGGTTCGACAGTCATTAAATAACAACATCACGCATTTTTCTGATGTGCATAAGTGTGCTTTGTATCAGTTGTTGTATTAAAAGCTCAAGTGATAAAGGCATTAGACACTGCTCACTAAAACTACACCAGCTTCAGCGGATGCTAATTGTAGTGTAACATCATCGGTATTGTGTAGCAGAATCATCGGCGAAGTAAAATAACCAATAAAATGGCTACTAAGCACAGCTTCAAAATTTAATATGCCTCATTTGACACCAGAGACGCTGCAACACTGCATTATTAAAAAGCGTGCAAAAAAGCAGAGTGTAAAAGAATGAAGCTTTCCTCTTTCTCTTCCTTTACCACTTGTCTTCACTATCGCTATCCTTTCCCTCTCATCCTCACTCACTGTCTTCTCTTCAACTCACACGTATCACAAAAGCATCATTGTATTGGACCCAAGTGAGCTGGACTCTAAAAATTTCACCCTTCCTCACCAACAGCCTACTAACCTAAACTAAACTAATGTTGTCATTTAAGCGTATCATCAATTCACCCGCTCTCAGCATACTTGAAGTGTGTTCAAAAAAAAAAATACTTCTGTATATACTCATGTGTAGCCGAGCAAATACTCAGAGTATTTTTTGTTCTCTTACGCTTGTGATTATAACTGATAAATTGTAGAAATTTTGTAATTTGAGGAATGTGTATGAACATTGTCATTGGTTGTTTATAGTTATACATGTTAAGTTTAAATTTGATGAGTAAGTTTGCGTATATACAACTATACGTATTTATAGTTTTTTGAAGACCAGTACTCAAAGTATATTTTAAACGATACGCTTGTCATTCTCTGGTATGCAGACCATACAAAGAAAAAAATATTCCTGCAATAAACAAATAAGCTTTAATTGAAAATAAAACCAAAAAATCAATTAAAAATGTAATAGAGTCAATTGAATTTTTATTAAAAAGTTTAATTGACTTAAATACATTTTTAGTTGAGTTTTTTGTTATATTCTCAATTAAAGTTGCTTATTGCAGGAATATATTTTTCTGCGTAGAAAAATTTTTATTGCTACAAGAATTCAGTCGTATAAAATACATTATTGTACACATAAAATTATTTTGATATTTATAATATGATATTGTTTTTTTTGTAGTATTAAATATTTATTTATTTCCTATTTATTTAAAATATACAGCGGAGCATATAAATATGTACATACATATATTCTCAATAAGCTGTTTTTGTTACAAAATTACCTAATTTGAAATTGCTTTAAGTCTGCTATAACTAATTCTTAAATTGCATGATGATGCTGAACACAAACACATCACGTACGTCAAAACTTACTTGCACCTACACTGAGCAAATATTTAAGCGTTAGACAGCTTTTCTGTGTTTTACTATTTTCCTTATATTATTGCACACATGAATGTGCAAGTGCCAGGGATGGCATATTGAATACCATACAATTGGAAAACGAGCTTTAAAATCAATAAGATACACAGTTCTATTCTCAATTCGTGAATTGCTTCATTTCTAACAATTATATGTGGGGGAGTGCTGTTCACTTCCTAATAAGTGAAAAATGGTTGCTAAGATAGCAGGTTACCTGGAAATAAGAGCACCCTGACGATGAAAACTAAAATCCACAGCAGATTGTTACGATAGGTATTGTACCAAACAAGGACTTGAGATAAAACAAAATTAAAAATGCAATATCTCTTGATTTTGACTTAATCTTTGAAAACGGAGTTATACCACTATGTTCTACCGCCCAAAATTAACTTGGAGTATCTGGGAGTTTTTCTGTGTCATTTCAAAAGTTAAAAAATTTTACTTACAGTGTTATTATTGTTCGAACTTTTTTTGTGACTGTTCAAAATATGTGGTTGAAGTCTACTGACGATTTGTTAAAGCAAAAATTAAATGCATATATACATCGCTTAACCACCAGCAAATAAATTTCACTTATAGTATAATTATGACAATATGTCGAATAATAAATCTCTTGAATAAGAGAAGTAACACTCAGGCAATGAATTCCTACTACTGTAACTAGGTGTTATCTTCTTTAGGGAAGAGATAGTGATAGAGAAGACAGGTGGAGAAGGAAGAGATAAGCTTCATTGTTTTACAACTCTGCTTTTTGCACGTTTTTAATAGTACAGTACTGCAGCGCCTCTGGTGTCAATGGGGTGTATTAAAGTTTTCAAAACTGTGTTTAGAGGCCATTTCATTGGTTATTTTACTTCGCCGATGATTCTGCTATACAGTATCGACGAAGGAGGGTGCTCTGATGTTACATTAGGATTAGTATCCGCTGAAGCCGGTGCAGTTCAGTGACCAGCGAATATGTTTTCATCACTTTCCTGCAACAACTGATACAAAGGGATGCTAATGTACAACAGAAAAATGCGTGGTGTTGTTATTTTAATGACTGGCCTCGAAACCAGGACCCTCGGTTTGGTAGTCAACGTGGTAACTATATAACAGGCAGCCGATTTATAGTAAAACCAGCCCACTTGGGTCCGTTGAGGTCCCGTTGTGCTTTGAGGTTCCGTTGTGCGTGTTAACTAATTCAGACAACACTTAACTTTTTATCGCTCTGTAAGTTAAAATTTAGTTAGTTAGTTTTTTATTCAGAAACTTTGGATTTTCCAATTTTTTTACTCGGTCTGCCACACTGACCTACTTTTGTAACAAACATAATCTTTCTATCGCAAAACATAAACCTAAATATTAATGAGCGTTCGTTATTCACCCAGATATATTTATGCAGCAGAATTTAGCTCTCGAACACAAACTATAATTTAAGTTTTGATGGGAGTGAACCCGCCCTTTTATATATCGTAAACTCAATATGTTGCTGTAGCTAATGCTAATGGTGCATGTACGATTTCGTTAAAGCTGTTGATAAGAAGTACATAAAAAATTTTTAAAATCTGCTTAGATGAAGTTCATGCAGAAGAAAGTTAAAATTTTATGGGCGTAGTCCAAAAGTATAAAGCCTTGCATAAATGCAATGTCAAGCAACCTTGCAAAAGAATCGCTAGTTTTCTTTTTTTTTTTGGCTAAGCAACGTCTAAATGCATTTCGTTCCTGCTAAGCTTCAATTTAGAGTTTTAAGATTTTAAATGTTAGTTTATCAGCTAATCCTACTTGTGTACCAAATTATCGCTCTCTAGCTATAGTAAAAATACCTCACAATACTGATGAGCGAAGTGTGTAAGTCTTAGAATATGCGCTTCCATATCTCAAGAAACTTTAATTTCATTCTCGATATCTCCAGAAGCTTCCACTTCGCTTATGATTTTACCTTAGTAAGGTATCTTTATGTTTAAAGTTTAATAATTTAACGATAGAGGAGAACAAAATTATGAAGGAGCAAGGACGGGAAGAATCACATCTTGTAAATATACACACCCTGTGCACTTATATTATTTAGGTTAGACTTTTGTACAATTGGCATATATTTTTTTTTTGCTTTCAAAAAATACCTTAAAAAGGTTCGGTTTCATTTAAAAATACTCTTTTTCCATTCCTGCATTGTGCCCTCATTATTTGGAACACGACTTAAAGTAACCAAATCATTCCGCAATGACTTGCATTGTTTTCGCTTTAAATATTTTCTTTTCTCTTATATTTCCCACTACTTTTGTTTTACAGTTAAAAAGAAAAACTACAAGGATGGGACATGAAACTCTTGCAAAAGCATTAACACTCGCCAGCTATTAAAAAAAATCTATTTAATGTTTCACATCTTTGCATGTGTGTGTGTGCGTTCAATGTTTAAGGTACTTTAAGAACACAATGCATTGTTGCAAGTACATGTGAGTGCATGTTGTATGCAGCAGCTTATACTTTTAAAATAGAACGCAATGTAAAGTACGCGTACGTATGAATGTTAATGTGTGTTTTACATAGTCAACACCTCCTTTTCAGCCCCCTTGGGTGACGAGTGATTTAAAAATTTTACTTTAGCTTTTGTTTTTTTTTTGTTTGCCTAGTCTCGTTCATAAACGAGGTATTAGTAGTACTTGTTGCATTCACTGCCATAATAATAATATAAAAAAACTTTGGTTCGTGTGTGTAGTTTGTTTAGTTTCATGTGGGTGGCTGGTGTAAAAAAACTTAATTTGCATTTGAATTATTACAGAAAATGCCCTGCAGGGACAGGGCTACAATAGATTTGAAAATTCTATTATTCATATGTATATATAATCTGTTTATTTTTTTATATAATTGAATTGAAATTGTTTTGTTTACAAATGAGGGATTACAAGGCATGTGGATTTTCATAAAAAATTCAGAATACATTTCGAATTCTAATTGTAGGGCTGTGAGATATTTTTTATTTTGTTACTTATATACCGTGTATAGCGACACCAAAAAAGAAGTGTGGAACAAATGTTTAACTGCCAATGGAACAAGAATTGAAAATTGCCATTAATTTGAATTCTTGTTTTGTGCAATAAATTTTTAAGTTCGTGTATAATTTTTTTTTTATCATATTTTCTTTTTCAAGACAAAGACAATTTTTAGGGTTCCGTATACCAAAAGTGAAAAGGTACCTTATTTTGGTTGCAGAAATGTAACTTGTATCTTAAAATGCATGCATGAGGAAAGCCAAAAGACTTAATTGCTCAGATAGATTATTCAAAGTAGTTAATGTTTCTAAAAGACACAGTAGCACAGCTTAAGTTTGCAAGTCAGTATTGTTGGTAGGGATCAAACGATACGACTAAATACAAGTAAATACTCGATACTTTTAGTATCGATACTCTACTACCGAGTACCAAGTAGGTATCGGTAACAAGTACTCGTATCGGTCAAATATACTCATTTCTTATTGGCCACATTAATGTTGAACATGACGCCAGTTTAACAAAAATTTATTTGTTCTTTAATACACAGAGAGAATAGATTAGTTAAAAATCTGTTGGAGCAACAAATATTCAATTATGTATTCCAATATTCCATATATATTCTATCAATTATCAATCAATTGTACGATTTTCTTATATTTATAAACAAAAAACCATAATTACAATGTTAATAGAATTCTCACAATAGTTTTATTAGTAATAACAATTGATTCCGTTTATTTCTAATAACCATTTTAAAGTATTGGTAGACACAACTGAATTAAATTCAAGTTAGAAAGTAACGCAACTGAATATTGCGTTTTGAAATGAAAAAAACTATTCCTGTAAACAATATTTAGTTTGAAAAAAAAATTCGGTTATTGTAACTAACTAATTATTTGCCGTCATACTGAAATTCTATTGCAATAAAAGATAAGAAAATGAAATACTTTATTGATATTCCTAACTGAATTTTTTGTTCTGAATATAAAAGGAAAAACATATTTTGTTGTCGCTATTGAATTTTTCCTTACTTATAGAAAAATTTGAATGTGCAAATAATATGTAGTTTCTTAATAAGGAAATGACTCTGTGTAATAGCAATAGCAATCAAAAATTTTCACATTTTTCTTCAGGATATTAGCAAAACATTAAGAGCAATTTGCGATAAATATAATAATGTACTTAAATACCTTTTCTATTCTGCAGAAATTGCTTTTATGTATGTATGTATGTCCTTTAGAAAAATCAATTATATTGGTTGTATCAATTAATTATTTCTATAGTCACAATTAAAATTTCATTTTAAAAATTCACATATCGCTAACGAAAAATTTGTGCTTACAAAATCTATATTCGTTCATTGCAACAGAATTGTGTATTAGTTGTTGGAACCGACAAAATTCGATTGGCTACAAATTCGGTTATCACACCAAATCTGTTTTCTCTGTGTACAAATAATAAATTTATATATAGAATATATATTGAAAATAGTTCGTGCAAATGGGAGCCCCCAATTCAAATGTGTGGTTATATTTTATAGAAAAACAAAAAACAAAAAAATTGCGAGCTGCAGAAATTGTTTGAAAAGCGGGAACACAACGCATTAGCACAAACATTTAAAATTTCATATCGAATATACTGCTCCAGAGTTCTTAGATATAACGATTTCTGGCCAAGCGTGGCTATTTTTCCACTTTGTTTGGCGTCTAAATTTTTGATTTGGCCACATGTCAATATTTTGGCGATAAATAAATTTGTTGGGTTGGATATTTGTTAACAAAATTGAACTTCAAAAATTTTTGTAATTCAGGTTATTGCAATAACAAAAATTACAAATTTTAAGAAACCCCGACGTACAGACCAAATGGCTGCACCAATTATCTTCAAGTATAGGCAAGAAGATAAAAGGTCAAGTCACCTTTCAAATGAAAAAAAAAATATAAATCCAAATCGGTCTAGCCGTTTGGGAGCTACGGCGTCAGGGACACATGGATTCAACTTAATATGTTTAGAAAAGATGTGATATCTTCTAAGCGGCTGGACCTATTTGCTTCAAACAGAGCTAAAAACACTCTCACCTTTCAAAAAAAAAAAAAAAACAACAACATCATCAAAATCGTTTCAGCCGTTTGGTCTGTACGTGGACTCGTACAGACACTCAGATACACAGTTACACATTACAAACTTTAACAGCTTTTTTTTTGTCGGGGGTTAAAAATAAGGATTTTTCGTCTGCAAGAAACAAAAAGAATTTTTTTCTTACATTAATAATAGTAGTGATCAGAAAAATTTGCAAGAAATAATTTTTGGCGATTTTATTTCTACTTTTTTCAATTTTCTGCTAAATTTTTATACGATTATTTTATCAAAAATTTATATTAAAGAGAGTTTTATGCAAAAACAAATTAATGAATCATATATGTATAGGGTGTTTTTTTTAGAGGTATAGAACTTCGAATTGAAATAATACACAAGAAAATCGTTTTAATGTCCATCAATTTGGCTTTATTGGAAGGATAATTTTATGCCATTAACGTTTAAATATGATTTCGGGCATGTGGCCGCCGCGGCTGGCTCGAATAAAGCCAATTCTGCAGGTCCAATTTTCAACCACTTTTTCGTATGTTGGCAATAACGCCACGAATGTTGGCTTCCAAGTCCCCTAACGTTTCTGGTTTTTTGGCGTAGACGAGCGACTTCAGATATCCCCAAAGAAAATAATCCAATGGTGTCAAATCACACGATCTTGGTGGCCAATTGACCGGTTAACCGAATTAATTGCTCTGATGGACGATTATGTCGACCATAAAATGGACGGAGCTTGCGGTAAACTTCGCGAACTGAACCATTATTTTCGAAATAAATTTGCACGATTTGCAAGCGTTGTTCTTTTGTCAACCTGTTCATGATGAAATGGCAAACCAAACTAAATATTAATCACTTGACAGCTGACAAAATGGCCGCCAGTTAAAAAAGTGATGCCAACTTAAAGTTCTATACCTCAATAAAAAACACCCTATATTAAGAAAAATAATATAAAATTGAGTTTGACGATTTTTGGTATCAATTTGGCGAAATAGGTTGGAAAAAATCTGACTAGCCTGCTCTTGTCGACGAAATTATTTCAAAGTAAGTACGTACATATATACATGTGTGTTTATTGTATGTAATTAGCTTTGTTTTCACTACTTTAAATCACATGAAGAGCCTGAACGCTACAAGTAAGTATCGATACTGAATATGTATCGATACATTTGAACCGATGCCGTACAGCGTTACCGTTTGTGCGACTAAAGTGGCAATTTTCCACTTTTTTGAAGACTTGCCACTTTTTCAAAAATCCCCTTATTTTGCCACTTTTTTTATAAATAAATACTTTATAATTTAACAATAGTTTCGGCTTGAGGTCATCCGTGCGAAATGAAAATCCAAACATTCCAAAGGTCAACTATACGTTAAATTATCTAAGTACTTAATATTTACATAAATATTTACATATGTATATGAATTTGCTTCTAAAGAATTGTTGTTTAGTTTTAATGTTAATTATTATTATATTTTATTTTATTATTTTACCGCTTTTATAAATGAACTGATTGTTTTTACTAAATTCCAATGTTTTGTTTAAAATAAATTCCTTTATGAAAACATTGAGACTCTTTTTTTTTCAAAATCCCCTTTTTTGTGCCACTTTTTTTTAAAATCCCCTTTTTGTGCCACTTTTTGAAATTTCTCAACGGTAACGCTGATGCCGTATCAAGTAAAAGTATCGATACCTTAGTGGTATCGTTTCATTCCTAATTACTGGGCAATCTTACTAGGTTTTTGTAAATAAATTTTTAATTCTAAATTTCTTAGCAACATTTTAGTAGACTTCAAAAAAAATTCAAAAAAAAAAAGAAAAAAAACTTACCAAACCCCAATGTCTATAGAAAAACTCTCAAGAAATTATTGGGAATTATAAAACTAAAATCATAGCAAGCTAAGAAACTTTTTAAAATCTGAAAATGCATCTAGACTTGATAAACCAAAAACAAATGAATTTTTTTACGCTCGTATCTAGTTTGATGCGCTAAATAAAAATAAAATATGTGACCTGCTCCACGAAAAGGGACCTCTGCGCCGAAAAGAAGTTATTGAGAAAAACGCGTTTAAAGGTGAAAAGGTGAAAAGCAGCAAAATACAGAAGAACCACCAGAAAAGCGTGTTAGGAATAAAAAAGAGTAAAATTTTGAAATTTTGTACCTTTGATATTGAACTTTTTTTAAATTTCAAATATTATATAATATACATATATTATATAATATATATATATCTGTTTATATCACATTTTTAAATTTTTTCATTAATTATGTTCATCTTTACAGGTGATTTGTAAAAAAACTAAAAGACAAAGAAACTTGCGGTTTGCGGCATTTGAAAGAGAATCACTCAAAAAGTAAAAAAAAGAATTTCAGCGCAGAGTTCCCTTTTCGTGGAGTAGCTCACATATTGCAATAAATAAATGTTATAATGGTTTTGATTCATCTTATAAAAAAAACTTGTGCTAAAATTCCTTTCTTATGTTTCAATTTTATGTCTTATGGCTATTTATCATTTCTATTAAAATAAATAAAAGCGTGACATCAGCAAGTGCTCATTTCAAGTCCAATACACAACCCCCCCCCCCCCCACCCGCCAAACAATCAAAATAATTATTTATTAAATTCAAGAGTAAATTATTTTATGGCAAAAATGTCACTGCCATATGTTGCAAAAGATTTCATGTTGCTTTTCTTCTTGTTAACATTTTCATTTTTGTTTAACAAAAGTATAGCAGTGGTTTTATCACAGTCGTTTGAAGCATGCTTTTGTTTGGTTGACAAAGAAGTTCATTAATATTCCAATATGAGTATATATGTACATATATATGTACTTAAGGATTGTTCTCCATTTGTATTCATACAAAATTATACAAGAAAGTATGCCTTGATGTTAGCTTAATCATAAAACATATGTAAAGTACCACAGAAAATTTGATTATAGTTTTTAAATATGTTTAAGGAGTTTAAATTGTAACATTGAAAATTTGTTATAAAAAAATATTGCAAATATTTGTATAATATTTTTTATTCGCAGCTAAATAAAATATTTTCTTGCTTATTTCCTATTTCCTCTTTTTATTATCCTGCCTCTCACACAAATGCAGTCAATGACGACATGAATAACAAGGCTTCAACTTGTGGCAAACTTCTGATATGCCTCTCAGTGGTTCTGGTAATATTAACGTTGCCCTTCAGTTTATTCGTTTGCTTTAAGGTAAATGGAAATGATTTTGATTGAATTTTCAAAACGTTTCTCCAGCTAAACAAATTAAGTTATTCCATAAGGCCTGTTTTTAAATGTTATTGTATTTGGTATCCATTGTCTCAAGTGTTTCTTTTCTTTTCAACTTTTGCAGGTGGTACAGGAATATGAACGTGCTGTCATATTTCGCTTAGGACGTTTAATGCAGGGCGGCGCCAAAGGCCCAGGTATATCGAAGAACTGTTTTCACGTTTTTTTTTTAATGATTGTTAAATTTATTAAATAAATTATTTTCAACGGAAAGGACTTTCAAATATTCAATATCTTTGTATATTTTTACATTTTAGGTATATTTTTTATTTTACCTTGTATAGATTCATATGCCAGAGTTGATTTACGTACCAGAACGTATGATGTTCCACCACAAGAGGTAAGTGGTTTTATTTTATTTTAAACATTCCGTTCGCATGACTCTAAAGCTGAATTCTCTCAATGCTAGACTGAAAGAAGCAAACTACATTGAAAAAAATTTTTAAACCAAACAAATTGCTCAATCGCAATAAGGGAAATTTACTGGTTTTTTGTTTTGAAAATTACAAAATTGTTTTGCTAGTATTTGAAACTAATACGAGAAAAAATTATGAACAAATTGTTAATTGAACAAAAAAAAAATATTAATGAAAATTGTTTGTTATTTAAATAATGATAAAATCAAATGGAAAGAAAAGCATTTACAGAAATACACAAAAAGAAATATAAAAATATTTTTTCAATATTATTTAGGAAACATTTTAGCAAGGACCTTTTAATTGTTACATAAAATTGCAACAACAAGTAAATCTTTTAAGTTAAAGTTCTTTTAGTTTGATTTAAACGAACTCACCAAAATGTCTTCCTTGTAAATGTTTGCATTGACATTTGGGTAAAGCATACAAACAAGCAAGCAAATGTTTGAAAATTTTAAAAAACTGTTTTCCCTCAAAATGCGACATATAGTTTTTAATTTCTTTTTTTTTTCAAATACCACTAACTTTGTATTCTCAGTTAATTAAGTTTATAAAAAAAGCAGACTAAAAACTGAATGAAAAATTCTACATTTATATTTTTAGAATCATTTATTTTAGCACACAAGTACAAAATTTAGTGCGAACGAACAAGCAACAACAATGAGGAATTGTCTATCTCGACATTTCTTCCCATATATTTCCCTTTGTTCAAGATTGTACTACGGCCAAACTAAAACACGGACTATTTAATTTTTTACTTATTCTTTTTTTTTTTTTTTTGTTAAAGCTTCACCTCTTTTTTTAAATCTTATTTTAGGTCTTAACAAAAGACAGCGTCACTGTGTCAGTGGATGCTGTTGTCTATTATCGAGTTTCGAATGCAACAGTCTCCATAGCAAATGTGGAAAATGCTCATCATTCTACACGCCTGTTGGCACAAACAACTCTACGTAACACAATGGGTACACAGCATTTACACGAGATTTTAAGTGAACGTATGACAATTTCCGACACTATGCAGGTAAAAAAATAAAAACACAATAACACCGTCAACAATAATAATCGTTATATGTGCATGAAAATGTTTTATGCAGTGCTCGAAGGCAATCGAAAAAGTCTTTGCACTGCTAATCTAGTTAAATACATATTAGAGATGAGCGATTTTTCGAAACATGTGACATTTTCACAGCGATTGAAAAGTCAATAATCACAACTGGTACTGAATCTATCAAGTAACAGGTTAAACAAAAAACTAATCACAACTGTTACTGAATCTATTAAGTAACAGGTTTTGGAAATATAGTTCTTTCATACAAACTGTGAATATTCTTGCATGCTTACTTTACAGTAAATAAAGCTACCACATGAACTTTCTTTTATACCTTCACCGTTTGTCGAGAAAAAGTCGTCAAATCATATCAAATCGTCTTTTCTGGCAACAATGTGTAGAGCTCTCAAATTTTGGTCTTTCTGCCTCTTATACGACAATGCTCAATATTTGGATGGGTTTGATTGCTAATTTTTTCTTCTTGTCGCTCTAATTACAAGTATTTATCAAAATACCAATACTTACAAATACTTTTTAGGCAGAAGAGCTGATATGTGTTAATCACAATCACAGTCACTGTTTAATTTCACTGCTGCTCTTCTTATTAGATTTTGTCAACACAAAAACAGAACTGCTACAAACAAAATACTGCTAAAATGTGATCACAGTCACAGCTTAAAAGAACAGCAATTTGGAAATCACGTTCACAAGGAGCAACATTATTAAAAAATCACATTACCGCTCAACCCTAGTACATAGGTGCTATTTGCTCAACGAGCTTGTTCAACATAAATACAAGATTTATGTGCAAAATTTTCAATGAAAAATACAAAATACAGAAAAATTGCAAAATCGCATACTGATTTAATATCAAATTTCTTATGTTATGTTACTATAAATTTACTTGGCCATTTTAATGCGCACTAAAATGATAAAAATTCTTTTTTATTTTTTATATTGTTGAAATAAATATTTTGCCAAATATTACTCATACGCATGTTATGAAAGAAGGAATCCATAAATGTATGCTACGGTTTTTTGTTTGTTTCGCATATCACTCATACGCTCTTTATTATCAGGGATATTTTAAATGATGCCAGAGTTCAATGAATTTGTTTTTTTTACTTCTTTTTGTGGTATGTTTCATTTGAAAATTAAAAACTGATTTTTTTGATCTTTATTATCATATTTCAAAGCACATACTTTAAAAGTGCCTTTTGAAACATCTTTCCCCAGCTGCAGTTGCTTGAGGGTATAGTTGGGAATTATCCTCGAATTTTGATGATACTCCATTCTAGTTTATATTTATGGCAAATAACACAATCGGTTTTATTGCGAACCCATAAAAGGCACGAGTAACATTTCAAAACCTTAATAACTGCTAGACACTTACGTTCTTACGTTGCATCTAAGACGAGTATCTGTACTTAATATTCAATGGACCAATGAAGCTTAATTAATCCTACTTACCCTTAGATTCGGTGGATTTTGGTAACGATTTTGAGGGGAAACTAAAGTCTGTAGAATCGACGTAATTATTAAAAGTAAGGACGACTTGTTTTTTATAATTAAAAACCTTATTGCAACAAATTTTAGAACAAACATATAAACAATTTGCTCTAAACATGGTTTAGGACAACCTAAGTTTAGCTCAATGGTAAAAATACTACGACCAGCGTCAAACAAGGTGTTCAAATTTATTTGATATACAAATAACAAACAACTTAAATATGTTTTGGGCAAAAGTTTATTTATATCAAGATGCTGCCGGATCACGGCCGTTTAAAGAACTGGTAGATTATTGTATATATATATTAAATTTACTTTGTATATCACTAAACAAAACTAAACTAAAATTAGAAACAAAATTCAGTATGAATTGCTAAAATCTCTGCTACGAATTAATATAGATTTTTAAAATAATGGAATTTGTTGTGACAATTGAGCCATCTCCAAAAATGGTCAATTTAGCACATATTAGCTTTTGGGGAATTCTGGGAATAAAAATTTTAAAATTATGGATTTCATTGGAAAGAAATCTGGGAACCCGGTTTATATAAGTAACAACAACTGAACACATTTCTTATACGCCATGATCGGTCAATTCAGTTTTTTAAGGTAATAAACAAATTTCTTCCTTTATGTTGCGAGTATTTAATGTTGATCCCACTCCAGTGAATTTATGGAAAACTTTTGTTTTATTTAAATTTGTATTTTCAAACGGCTGCTAGTTTCTCGGAAAACTATGGCCCGAAAATCGATACTCGTATTATCCAAGAAAATTTACGAACTAAACTCACATTCAAGTTATATCGTAACTATGTATGCGAATGCTTGTGCAGGTATACATACATAATTGTATGTGTGTGTGCTTTATGCTATTTAGGTGTGAATAACTATTTAAGTTCAGTCAGGTGAACAAAAGCATGAAATATATGCCAGCCAAGCTTATTTTTTATAAAAATATTTTTTGCATTCATACACCAGTTGAAATTGTATGTGTATGAGTGTTGTCTAAAAGTATGTTCATTTGTATGTGCACTATTGTATATAAGTCATATGCGAATGTTGCTGTCTGTGTGTTTTATTGTACAAAAGTAGATAACAACAGAAATATCAGCCAAGCAGCCAGCATTAACTAAAAAAAATTCAATAAAAATCATGTCATAAATATGACAATATTTTGTCATTCTGCAGCTTTCTTCAAGCCCCTAACTACTCGTGTATCTTGAAAAATATATTTAACGCTATATAACAGCAACAGCAACTGCTCACATAAGGCTTGAAATATATTTTACTCAACAGAATATATGGAACTTGTTTTCCTTTCAAATTCAAATATACATACATTGAAAACTTTATTTTTTTTTTAGCTTACAACTGTATTTGTTTCTTACGTCTTTTGCAGGTACAATTGGATGAAGCTACTGATGCTTGGGGCATAAAAGTAGAACGTGTTGAAATGTAAGTTGTACGGCAAGAGAAAAAAATCAAACAACATCAAGCATGTGTAAATATTTTAGAAACTAACCTACATATAAAATTGAGTAAATGCATTTTTAACTGCAATATTTTTAAATGAAATAAAATATTTTTAATATTCTTCTTGAGACGAACGTGTGTGCTACAATACATTTTTTGCATAAGTTTTAAGTATTATTTGAACCAATATAGGACGTTATTTCATGCTCTTATTGAGTATAAAAATAAATTTAGTTAGTTATTTTTTTAACTTTTGAAAAATAAGAGTATGTTGCTTATATAAAGAATCCGAAAATTTTTTAATTTTTAAATGCTCAATAGTTGTGCACAGGAGCTAAATTTTTTTTTAAATAATGCATTGTTGCCTGAATTGAAATTTAGGTTTACAGTTGACTGTTTATAATTTAAAACTCGATTACTTTAAATCTTCGATTTAAAGCTTCTTGAAAAACATTAAAATATTTTTAAAATATCAATGTACTTTTTTATAGATCTAAACTATGTCAATGGCAACACTGTCACGGACAAGCTATAATTTAAGTTTTCCATCACTGCACTCAACTCTAAAAAAAAATATTTCTCTAAAAAAAAACGTTACAAATAGTCAATTCAGAATTTAATTGAGTCAATTAATCTTTTGTTTAAGAAGTTTATTAATTAAAACGATTGATTGATACCATTTTAGTTTTTAATAAATTTTTGTCTTTCATTTTTCAATTTAAAATGCTGATGGGAGAAATATATATTTTCTCTGTACGACCTATAATTTAAATACAGAAATAAAAAAAAACTATTTCTAACATCGAAATTTTCATTTGACAAAACAATTTATTTCAATGTAAGTGATTGTCGCTGAAGAAACAAAATGCCCCTGTAACCCCGAATAAGGTATATAATGTGTTTGTCAAAACAAAAATACCGCTTAAATTTACAATTAGAAAACAATAAAAAAGAGACACAAATATCAGAAAATACTCAGCAAAAAGAAAAAAATTCTGACTTGGAAGCACTAACAAGTGTGGGAAGCAACTCATTGCTTACTCGAAAAATGCTTCTGAAAAGCACTAACGTAAGGCGAGGTCACTAACAAAGTAAAAGCACTTTAGTAAGGCGTAATATTCATGGCTTTTTGGAAGCTAAATGTATTTTACTTCTAGCTGGCTCATCTCGAACAAAAACAAATGCTTCATTCATGCGCAACAGCAAGTGGTTCTGCAACATTGTCTCCCTTACAAAAACGCTTCTGAGAAGCAGTAATTTTTTGCAGGGTACTTTTCAAATATATTCAAATTAAACGAAGTGAGTGGCGCTCTGTTTCATTTTAAAAACAATAATTCTTTGGCAAACTAACGTTTGGCAACATACTACGTTATTGTTCCAACTTATTTGTGTAGTTGTTTCAGAAAAAAATTATATAAAAACATATTTTTCAAAAACTGTTTAGACCTTCACAGAAAAAAGTATTCACCAATTAATGTTTTCAATTAATAATTTAATTGATTCAATTAAATTTTTAATTGTATTAATTAATTTGAGTGGAAAAACTTAATTGATATTATCAAATTGTTTATAGGTGAAAATTTAATTAATTTTTTAATTAATATTACAAATATTTTAATTAATATTACAAACTCATTCATATTACTTTTTTGTGTGTTTTTAAAAAGCATTTAAAATATAACTGTCTTATTTAAAAAAAAAAATATTACGGCTTTACAAGCAAAATTTTGTATGGAAATCTGTTTCACTAAACCTTTATTAACCCTTTGTGACGCCATGTTGCAGATATGCAATAAACCATTCAATCCTCATAAAAACCATTAAATACAGGCAATTGTAAATTTTATTTTAATGCAATAACTTTGGTACAATATCTAGTTTTAAACTGTAAAATTCGTTCTTTATTAAAAAACTGTATCTCTTACATCACAACAGATTTAAAATAACCCTGCGATTTTACTAAATCAGTGTTACCGTAGTGCAATTTTTTTAAATCTTATTTTTCCAGCGTAAAGTTTTGTGAATTTGTAAGTCAATTATTGTTTTTATTGTTATCAGTAAAGTAATTTCTAATTTGGAACTTTTATTGCCAAGATATCTGACTTTCTTTCCTCTTAAGTCTTTACCCTCTTTCACTCCAATAAATAAAATTTCAAAAATATCCTAGAACATAAATTTTTTACTTATGCTACGAGCTCCTAGAATTAAAAAAAAAATATTTTCTCCTTGCTGCGTCACAAAGGGTTAAGTCTTAATAATTTTTATGAATAACGCTGTAACAGTTTGCTCGAAATGAGAGAAATTGACTTCAGTACATATGTATATAATAGCTTCTTCTAGGTTTTATTTTAAAACAAAGCTTTATCTTTTTCTTTAAAAATATCTTCGAATATAAAAGCCGTAATTTATAAAATAAAGCTTTTACTTTCTTAGTATTCGATTGAAAGCAAATAAAATTGTTGAAAAAACAAGCGAGTAATAAAACCAACTTTCTTGTTTAAAAATCAAACACGCTGTGGCGTTACTATTTGTCGACCCCGCTAAATCTGAAGTAACCACTTTGTGGCGCACTTTATCCTTGCCCTAGTATTTTTATATTTTAATATCAATGACAAAAATACAACTGTCGACATGTAACCATCTGCAACTGATGTGGTTTCATGTTGTTAAATTAATCACGACATTAATAACGCACGTCACAGGTGGTCAAAGAATGTGAATTTTTTATTGTTGTAGCATATACAAAATAAAAATAAATTTCAGGGTCTTGAAAAAAATATTAATTCGAATATCTCATTTGTTTTCTTCTTTTATCTACACACACAACAAACAGCAAAGATGTACGCTTACCCGTCCAACTACAGAGAGCCATGGCAGCTGAAGCAGAAGCAGCCCGCGAAGCTCGTGCCAAGGTTATAGCTGCTGAGGGAGAACAAAAAGCTTCCAGAGCCTTACGGGAGGCAAGTGAAGTTATTGGTGACTCACCAGCGGCTTTACAACTACGTTATTTACAGGTATCATTATGATCGGTTTCGCTTTTGACATTTCTAATTATATTATTTAAATTTTTCTCATAGACTCTTAGTGCTATTTCGGCTGAAAAGAACTCAACAATTGTTTTCCCCTTGCCCATTGACTTGATAACGTATTTCTTAAAGTCAAACGATGCCGAAACAATACAAACAGCCGCCAACACTGCAAAAGTTATAGCCAAAAGGGATCGTGACTTGGAGGATGTGGAAGCGGCAGCAACAGCAGCCAAGGTTGCTGCTGGCTTGGCAAATATGCAACCGGCTCCCAGCAATACTCTACCATCTGGCAATTCCATAAATATTGCCATGTAAATTAGAAACAAGACAACATTTTAATACAAGCCTCAAAACAAAACACAAACAAAAACATCAACAGCAACAGCAATCGCAACAATACAAATACAAATACAAATACGGCAACCAACAACAATAAATAAAAAAGAGATGATGGCATTTACTTATACAGAGGAATCATACAAAATAAATCATTCAGTAAAAGAAGTTAAATATAAAAAAAAACACACACACACAAAACAAAAATGTATTGTTTGCACTTTATAATAATGAAACAACAACAACAACAACAAACAAAAACAAACAATTATAATTATGTTCAAAAAACCATTGAAGAATTTTATTGTAAGCAAATTTTGTTGAATTCATAAAATGAATTGAAACACTTATGACTTGCTCTACGGCCGTATTAAATAAATTTCTCTTTGATTAGATTTCTGTTGAGAAACAGACTTACATTTTAATTGGATATTATTCTTGTGGTATCAATTTTTCCAATGTATTTTTACATTATTTTATATCAAAAGTACTACAATTTAAGGGTATGAATCGATTATAATTTGTCCGTTCGTTGTTTTTTTTTTGTTTTTACTACAATTTTTTTGTCATAACGTATACACTTTATGTAAATATATGTTTTTGCAGACTAAATTTTTGTGAGAGATTAATTTATTAGAAGAAAATCTGACAGCTTTTGCTGCACAAAAATCAATTAAAATTTTAGTTGTGTCAAGTAAACTTTTTTCCTTACTTAAATTAAATTTCTATTTAAAATTTCAATCAAGTAATATTAAAACAAAATTAATTTAATTAAACTAAATTAAAAGTTTGTAATTGATTATTTGTTTTTTGTAATTAAATATATTTGTTCTCAAATACTGAATTGATTCAATTCAATTTTAATTAAGCTTTCAATCAATTATTTAGAACTCGTTGTAATAATGAACTGTGACCACTTAAAGTATCTGCGAGCCTTTTTTAATGGAAGGAATAGGACCGTCAATTGCTTAACACTTTCCATTTTTTGCTGCTGTTTTCGAATTTGGGTTATTCCATGTGAACTATTAGATTCAACGCTACAGATTTAAATAAAATCTCAATAGTTCAGATTCAGCTCAACAAATATAAATCGCAGATACATCAAATTGATTATAGAAGTTGACAGTTTTTTTTGCTTATGCTCCTTTCTCTGCTGCTCACAGCAGATTTCAGAATATATTATTTTATTTAGCAAATACTTCAAAGGTTGAAGAAAGCTAAGGTTTTGTTTCGTTTTTATATATTTAGATACAAAATACCGCAAAGCGAGTCTGCGGTGTAAAACAATCAAATAACACATTATAATGTCTTGCATGTATGTTTGTCAGTTTGTCAATTTGTATTGAATGTATGATTAAAATAAATCAGTTTATAACTATGTGTATACAGTAAGTAAATTTAAAAAAATGTATGTGTGTATTGTTTTTGTTTGTTCATTCAATGTAAAATTTAATCAAGCGTACAAACATCTTTCAATAACAACATCATCATTTACAACAATATAAACAACAACGGCGCTTATACAACACAAAAACACATTAAATTACATTGAAAGACATGAAACCAACAACCGAAAACCTTATTGTGATTTTAATTCTAGTAGAAAAAAAAAAACATAAAACCAAAAAGCATTTAAGGCTGTCTTTTTTACAATAAAATATCCAACATTAACGTCATCTACTGCAGTGTAAAGGAAACTACAAGGAACGTTCGTATTGTCTTCTGTTTGTAAAGGAAATTCCAAAAGAAAATTTAAAAATGCATTTCTATGCTGAAGAAAATATAAAGAGTATTATTTAATTGGATGTTTTATTTTAAGATTGTTTTTAAAAACTATACAACAGCATACATGCATATACATACAGACATATATAAAAGCTTTTTTTTTAACACGAACCAATAACGAGTATAATAAAATTTAGTTAAATAAAATTATAGAGAAATGTCACATATTTTTAAGAAAGTTAAAATTAGTAATTTTTTCTCTATAGTTTTTTAATTAAATTAAAATAAATTAAATTAAATTAAATTAATTTCAATTAAATTAAATTAAATTAAATTAAATTAAATTAAATTAAATTAAATTAAATTAAATTAAATTAATTTAAATTAAATTAAATTAAATTAAATTAAATTAAATTAAACTAAATTAAATTAAATTAAATTAAATTAAATTAAATTAAATTAAATTAAATTAAACTAAATTAAATTAAATTAAATTAAATTAAATTAAAATTTAAAATATTAATTTTTAAATTAAATTAAACCAAATTATTGGAACTAAACAAAGCAAAATTTATAAGCTGCAGCCTTTTATTTTTTTTTTTATTAAGAATCTAAATTCACACAACTCGCTTGCAGGCGTTTTTACTTTGATAGTATGTATCGCAAAATTGCTTTAAAAATTTTTTGAACCAAACTCTTGAACGTGTGGTGGCTAACTCAACAATTTAAGGTTTACAGTACTACTTTCACCATCAAAAATTTTATCGAATAAATTCATGACTTAAGTTATTTTATATACTATATCAAGGTGATGATAACTTTTTTTGTGTAGAAAAAAAAATTTGGAAAAAAATGTTTTGTGTGATTTTAGCCCACTGTAGAGGCAAACACACATTATACACCGATTGTTTGTTAAATTATTTGTTATTATATTTTCAAAAAATCTTAAGTTTATTTTATATCTCCCAATGCTGTTTAGAAATAAAATTTTACCCAGTCTCTTTCACCACTAAATCGGTTTTTTTGTTGAGTCATCACCTGGGCCGCTTGCGAAAATAATCTTTCAGATGGAACCGATGTTTGCACCATTGTAAGGTATTTGAAAGCGAACTTATAAAGCTTGGGAAACTGCGATTCATAATCTTTCCAAATAGCCAACCGATTTTTGTTTAGTCTTCCAACAGGAGTATTAAATATATCAAAATTATATCAATTGATAGTTGTTCACATAACATTTACCAGGTTTACATGCACCAACTTGAGTCAGGCCAATAATAGATATGTATACACGCTTATATATCAATCTACACGCTCTGTATACAATTTGTCATTTCGATGCATCGAAAGAAAACATCGATGCTTTCCGATTGCTTAGAAGCAAAAAAAAACATCGGATTCTATCGATGTTTCGACACAATACATCGTGGACACCAATGTTTTTTGTCCACGGCCAGCATTGTATCTGTTTAGCTTATGGCCAGTATTTTACCTAAAAATTCACTACCACGAGCACAACAATATCATTTAAGAAAACTCCACATACAATAGCGCAAATTATTCTGCACTCACCAGTGTAGGGAAAAGGATTTATACATACTCACCCTTATCGGGAGTAAAAGTTCACGTGTTCAAGTGTTCCCTTTCCCTAAAATTGTGATCGCCAATGTATGCGTTGTTGTTGTATCAGTATACTATTTTCTAATTTTGTTCGCCATTTTCTTGTTCACGGGAAATATTTTACGCGAACAAATTGTTCGCCTTTTATTCCCGATAAGGGTGACTATTTCCTCAGGTTCCATCCTATTTATTTTCAAAAATGATATTAATCTTGACAGTACAGTGATTCTATGAACCTTAACAAAAATTTGCGCTGAGTCTATGATTCTATAAGAACATATGCTTATCAAGGTCATGAAAACCTTCTTTGAGATTATTTCAATAATTTTTTTATTAGAATTGCAAGTTATATATTTTTTAACTTGAACATTTTTTGTAATATAGTTGGCTTTTACATACGCAAAAGGGAAGGAAAAAGAGCTTCTATTCTCTTTTCCACTCTCTCCTTCAATTTCTGGAGTTTTCAAAGCAAACTTTGCGTGTCTAAAATCCCTCATACATACACATGCATATTTTAATGTTGCCTCATATAAATTAAACTGTCAATACGTACAAAAAAATTTGCAAAAATTATAAAAAAAAACTAGTTTAAAATTGACTTTTATTTTATTTTAACAAAACTTTTAACCCCAACAGCCCATTCACACTAGTTTTTAAGTCCAAGGAAATTGAAGAGAATTTAAATAAAAGACATATAAAATAAAAAAATTGTTTAAGGGAACAGTTTAAATTAATATTTATGCCATCTTTATTCTCTTTAATATTAAATAAATGAATTTTATAAAAAAAAACAACAATTATCAAACACAAAAATATTAAACATAAATAAATAAATAAATAAATGTTATTATTTTATATAAAACAAGCTTTTGTTAAGGAAAAAAGAAAAACAAACACTTGAGCCAAAAACTCATTTTAATTATTTGTTTTTTTTTTTGTTTAATTTCATTGTTACACGATTTTATTGTTTACAAAAAAAAATGCCAAAACAATTAATTGATTAAATTAAATAAAAATAAATCATAGTCATATATATTTAATAAATTATAAACAGAATATTGTAAATACATACATACGTATAATTATAAAAATCATATGGAATTTTTTCTCTTGTAGATTTCAGATTTACCTTCGTAATCAAACTAAGATATAAAAAAAAGTTTTCTGTATCTTTTCGATTAAATAAAAAGTTCATTCTTATTAATAAAATCTCTGTTGGCGGTTGTTTTAATGTTGTTTGGTCTCTTCTTTCAAAAGAGCCACCGACTTCTAGGCAATAAACTGTTTGCTAATGTAAAAAACATGTCCTCTTTCACGTCAGATTTGACTCTTCAAGTCTTGAGTTTCTAGGAGAGAGAGAGAGAGGAAAAGAGAACGGAGGGGAGTAAAGACTTGACCGTACCAGTCAAGTTTGTTTTTTTTTTTCGTTTTGTTTGATCATTCGTAATACTCTACGACAACGCAAATTGATGGAGCAAACTTGATGGTGTGTATGTAAAATTGATCAAAACCTGATCAGGTAAAGCTGACGTGTGTGAAAGAGGACTATATGGTGCTTTAGAACAAAAAACTGGAAACTAGTTGGAACTCTCAAAGAGCAAGTTTTGTATAGTAAAGGTTCTTCTAATAAGAGCTGTCATTTTAGTATGTAAAATAAAGGTATTTTTAAGCGAAATCATCAAATGTTTCATAGCTTGTAAATAAATTGTAAATTATTCGTTTACCTAGGCACAGTTGAGTGCTATCGGATGCGTCCCAGATTATGGATAGTGAAACGTTACTTAGATATACGGAGAAGCTGCTACTCGCATTTTCAAGAGGAAAGTGTTTGAGGATATTTCGAGTTCCACACAAATTTAGAGTTTGCCAGTGATACCTGTACCTAGATTCTTTAACTTTATGCGAACCGAAAATCGTAATATTTATCGACATATATATTCGTTTGCGGTAACGATAATGTGATTCTGTAATTTCTTTTTAACGATAGTGTACATTTGCGGCTTGCTCACCATTTAATTCTACATATATCATGTGGCATCCCTGCATACAAAATGTCAAAATAAGCGAAAAGCGCAAAGAAGAATTAAAGAAAAACTAAATGAATTTGAGCTTGCTATTTTCCTTTTTTTACTTCAACCGACAGCGAATATCGTTAAAATATATTACTGAATAGCAAAATCGATAAATTTTCGTTATATTTATTATAGAGATACGATTATCGTAATACAAGTTACTGAATCCAGGTACTGAAATGTAATGGCGAGCAATTGGTGCCGTAAACCTAACAAACCTTTAGCAGGTCTGACTGATGTAATCGGCAGCACTGTTACCAGACTTAAATGCAATCGCCCAGTTCCCATCTTATCTTAAATAGCTTTTATAAATAAAACCACAGGGGCCCTATGTTCCTCCATTAAATCCTATACTATAAAGAGGTGGATGTGCCATAATGAAAGCCAATATTAGCAAAATGGCCGCTTGCATTATTTCCTGGAAAATGTGACGGATGTGACCTTTTTATGTGACGGCTGTGACTTATGCCGAGTACAGGCTGTGACATTTTTTGACAGCGCAAGCAAAAATAAAAGTATGTACTAGTGGCAACGTTTGTCATTTCCGATATTTTTCGTTGTGTGATGTAGACAGTTGTGAGAACATGATGACAGCGTTTTGTCAGATTGAAAATAAAAATTTAAGATTATGGAAAACGAAAAAGAAATTGGAAAAGCACAGCAGCGTGTGAGAAATTCAAGCGTGCTGGAAGCATGCCTGTTATTGTTCTTCGAAATTTTGTATCTTGCTTTTGGATGTACCTCAACTATTTTTTTCCAGGTCTTTTGCACGATTTTCTTAGGAACGTATCCACCATGTAAAAAAATAGTTGGGTGCATTATGTTAAACAGTCAACAAGAAAGTCAACATTTTCTGCCGTCATGTGCACGAAATTTTTAAACCAACTTGAATCCTGCTTCCGTAAACTGAAATGCAGTGTACAATAGAACCCTGGTCTTTTTCACCTTTTTTCAAAAAAATAATGAGTTAGGGCCTTTCTATATTAAGCCATCGATATGTAGAACTGTGTGTAATAGTTTCTTCCATATATTTTTGTGTACAATTTATTCAGTATTGTGAAAAGAATTTTTTCGCTTTTTTCAACACTGAAACAAGAACTCGATTCGCTTCGTAAAGTTAGTACTATCGAAATTAATTTCGATTCGAATGCAAAGCTTTTTGCGAACCGAAAATCGTAATACTTATCGATATATGTATATATTCGTTTGCGGTAACGATAATGTGATTCTGCAATTTCTTTTTTTACGATAGCGTACGTCTTTATTTTGCCATTTAATTGTGCATTACGTGGCATCCTTGCATACAAAATGGCGAAATAAGCGAAAAGCAAAAAGAAGAATTAAAAAACAAACTAAATGAATTTGAGCTTGTTATTTCACGTTTTTTTGCTTCAACTCACAGCAAGTATCGTTAAAATATGTTATTGAATAGCGAAGTCGATAAATTTTTGTTATATTTATTACAGCGATACGATTATCGTAATAAAAGTTTATGAATTCAGGTATTGATCTGGACCAACAACAACTCTAATCAACTTTTAAACAAGAGGAAAGAAAAAAAATTTGACTGCCCCTGAATTTGATTCTGTCGAGAGATATCGTTAACGAAAAATATATGTTTAATTTTTTTGTCACTTTAAAAGTTCTTAGCCAATCATTTACTTATTTCAAATTCAAAAATTAAATGTCGCAAATTTTAACTCATCAGCTGCTGGATTCTGTAACTTTTTGCGAACCCGAATATCGTAATATTTATCGATATATTTATTAGTTTGCCATAACGATAATGTGATTCTGTAATGTCTTTTTAAAAATAGTGTACATCTGTGTCTTACTCATCATTTAATTCAATATCATGTGGCATCTCTGCATACAAAATGTCAAAATAAACGAAAATCAATAAGCAGAAGTAAAGAAAAAATAAATGAATTTGAGATAGTTATTTAACTTTTTTATCTTTTACCGACAGCGAATATCGTTAAAATGTGTTACTGAATAGTAAAGTCGATAAAATTATACTATATTTATAATAAAGATACGATTATCGTAATAAAAGTTACTGAATCCAGGTACAGTTAATAGTTCAGTACCTGGATTCTGTAACTTCTTGCGAACCGAAAATCCCAATATTTATCGACATATTTACTCGTTTGCAGTAACGATAATATTACACCATTTTATTCAATATTATGTGGTATCTCTCTGCAGAAAATGTGAAAATAAGCGAAAAGCACAAAGAATAATACAGAAAAACTCAATGAACTTGTGATTTTATTTTTTTTCCTCCAAACGACAGCGAATATGGTTAAAATATGTTAGTGATTAGCAAAGTCAATATTTATATTTATTATAGCGATACGACTGTCGTAATGAAAGTTACAGATGTCGTGATCGAAAACTAAAGACTTTTGTTCAACAATCACAAAAGGTATATTGCCAAATCCAATTTCACGGTTCATTTACACTTTTTTGGTGGCTCCAAAGGCTGGACTTATAAACAATTTATAAATTTCCAGAAATTTTCTCATTTTTCATAATTGTTTTTTTTTTGTTTTGTTATCGATGGAGTATGATTATTATTTATTTCAATAAATAAATCTCATACGTACCGAACGCTGTATAGGAAGGCTTGGCTTTGAACGTATTAAGCCTAATTAAGAGAGTCGTATTTCGATTCGATTTCTACAATTTCGTACAAGTTTAAAGAAAAAAGTTGCAATTTTCTTTAGTCAAGTATAAATTCCTTGCAGTCGTAGATCCATTGTATTAAAAAATTCTTAATTAGGCTGTTACAGCACAGTGTATCATTGAAAATAATTTATACACCCAACTATTAGAAATACAAATATTTTCCATCGCTCATACAAACCCAATTAGCACACTGCAAATGTTTTCATTTGTCATTCCTAAAATGATCTGATTGAGGTCTTTTGAACTTTCAATAAAAAATTTGTAAATAAAAATTTTATGCCAGCTTCAGATAAATAAGTAAAAGTGTTTGCAGCACCACAAAACTGTCTAATTATTCAGCACAAAGCCAAACACATTGCAAAACTATCAAAGGTGGTAATTAAAATAATAAAACCATTAACTGGAGGGCTTTCTGCTTTCATGCAGCGGTTAAACATATTACATTACCCTGTTGACTTAATGAAATGTTAAAAACTAGTCTAAGGTTGTTTTTCTACTTTCATGCCTTTTTTTGCTTTTGCTACTTCAGAACAGAAAAGGAAATATTATAAATTTTACTGCTCTAACAGCGCAAACGAATGGCGAGTTGTAGGTAAAAACTTGTGTACCTGATACGCATCAAAGTACTAAAAGAGTTAGAAATTTGATAATGGCGTTAAAGATGCTGCTGCTGATGCAAAAGAATAATTTTTACCATTCAAAAGCAACTGCTAAAACGAGTGAAGAAGAGAAAATTTTATAAACAGTGGGAAAATAAAGAGAATACAAGTGTTGCAAGTGAGTTAATTGAAAAATTTGTAACAACTTCTATCTAAGCTCTTAACAAACTCTTAATAACTTTGAAATAAGAGTAACAACTACAGATAAACGCAACTAAGCAAATTTCAAGTGTGCTTGTTGTTGTTACTTTTATTTAACCAAATAAAGAGCAAACGTGGTTGTCATATTTTGTGAAGAAAGATACGTATAAAATTAAATAATTCTTATTTAGTTGCACGTTTTATGAAAATATTATTAAATAATGATTTTTTTTCTGTTTCATCTGAAAAAAAGAACAAAAAGAAGACGGAATTATATAATAAATAAAATATTCTAAAAGAAGTAACTCCCTATAAAAAAAAAATTAAATAAATAAGTCTCAATGAATTTCTTTCCGTAAAAATTGGCAGTTTTTTTTTTATGAAATAACTCAAAATGCATCAGATATTATTTCCTTTCTTTTTGGCTTGCAGTTATTTCACACCAAATAACTGCTAAGTAAAATAACTTCCAACGATAACTTTTTTCGTTGCAATACAAAGTAACTCCCAAAATTTTATTAGTTTTTTAATTTTTTTTCGAGTAATTTCATTTATTTCTTGGAATTATATCATTTGAGGTATGTACAAAAGTGGCTTTGCCTTCCCAAAAAATTATTTCTTGTAACACAGTCATGTGTTAGTTTCATTTACTGCAGGGATTTATTGTCCTGCTAGAAAATGTTTTAAGCGAGATATTGATAATGTGCTGGATACAATTTTTTTCTGCGTTCTGCTTAATATTTATCTCAAGAACAATGGAAAAATCAATTTGAAAATTCAGTTTATTTAAGTAATTGCTTAATATTAATATAAGAAATTCAGTTAAGTGCGACTTTGACTGGCACACGAAGAATTCCATACGAACAATGCACATGTTATAATATTTACTACTTTAGGCTATATAATCGGCTATCTTACCAGATGTAGACACTTTTTATAAAAAAATATTTCTGTTTTTTTTAGTTTTAGTGCTTTTTTTTGTTATGATGACTTTTTTCGGTTTTTGGCTTTTTTTTGTTTTAGCGATTTTTTTTAGTTTGGGCGGTTTTTTTGTTTGCTTTTTTTAAATTTTGGCGATTTTTTTCTGTTTTGGCCAATTTTTTCGAATGTTTTTTAGTTTAAGCGATTTTTTAATTTTTCGCTTTGGCGATTTTTTCGGGTCTTGGCGGTATTTTTAATTTATTTTATTATTTATTAGTTAATTAATTACAATTTGATGAAAATTAAAAATGTCACAAATTCCGATTTTTTAATTTTTCGCTTTGGCGATTTTTTCGGGTCTTGGCGGTATTTTTAGTTTATTTTATTATTTATTAGTTAATTAATTACAATTTGATGAAAATTAAAAATGTCACAAATTCCGATTTTTTAATTTTTCGCTTTGGCGATTTTTTCGGGTCTTGGCGGTATTTTTAGTTTATTTTATTATTTATTAGTTAATTAATTACAATTTGATGAAAATTAAAAATGTCACAAATTCCGTGATCAAACAATTGTTTGAACATGAATTTTTGTTTCAGTCGACTGAAAAAAGTCTCCAGTAATATTTATAACATCCCTAAGATATGCAATAAATTTCAAAAATTGCATGTAGTTTTCTTTCGAAAGTGCGTACTAGCAAATGGAAATTTCTTTATGACATTTGCCAACCTGAATTTCTGTATTTTTTTTTACATACAGTTTGTATGAGAACTTGAAATTCCGCATGAGCTCCGTACCAGGCTTAAGTTCAGCAATTCCAAAAAAAAAACACAAAAACTTTCATGTTGATTGTGTTAAATTGTATTTATTTATTTATAAATTACTTAAGTTGTTTTCAACACCAAGAGCTTTTATGTTATGGGGATTTTTGCATTAAAATTTGTGGAATGTATGCGTAGGGCAGCCCTGGCGACGAGTGCATAAAGAAGTATAACACATATGTACGTATACTCCATTTCTGTTGAACAAAAAGAACAACAACAACAACAACACGCAGTATTACCTCAAAGAGTGTGTGTGCTGCGTATGTGAGATGAAGACTATAACAATGAGTGTGGAACTATAACCAGGCAATGAAGACTACAACTCATTGGTTTATTATTATGAATGCTCAATTTGCCTTCACACACATGAACAAGTATACGCACACTTGGACACCAACACACGCACACTTTGTTCTGTACTGTTTTTAGGTGAGAACACTATATGCTCAACAACTCTTATTCTCTTTATTTAAAAAGTATGTGCTAATGCTAGTTGGAGAGTGTACTCATAAGTAAGTATATGCGTGTGTATGTGTAAGTGTGTGTGTGTGTGTGTGTGTGTGTGCATTTGTGTATTGTAAGTCCTGTATTATCCTGAGCATAAATAGTACAGCAAAGACTTTAGCAATGGCTTGTTTTCCGTTCTTTTATACTGTTATATGCTGTGCTTTGCTGTGCTGTGCTGTGTCGTGCTTCATTTTTCGCTTTTGAGCAGAAATTTTGTTCTAAGTGCTGCTGTTGCTTTTGTTTAGTGTGGGGGTTATTTCAAGCAAATCATATTTTTGTTGGTTTTGTTGTTTCTTCCTCTGGTTTCATAGCACAAAAATATAAATATCAAGTTTTGAAAGGATTTTGTTAGTGCTGTGCATTGACTTGAAGCTGTGATGATGTAGTCCTGCTGCGGCTGTTTCAAAGCGTGTTATCAAATACACATTTAGAAGAGAAAAAAAAAACTATACAATAAATATAAAAAACAAGTGAAAAGCAACACATTTATTTGTTAAAAGCCTCGCAAGAAAATGTAAATAAATTGTATGTTGCTGTTTTAATCGTTGATGTAGTGAATGTGAGTGAATACAGTGCAGCGTAGTGGAAAGTTTTAAGTGTGAAAAAGTCAGTTTAAGCAAAAATTATCATCATTAATGTCATCATCAGCAGCATTACTTTCAACATATTTTCATCATCATCATCATCATCATCATTATCGTTATTAAAATCACCTTAAAACATTTTTTTAAATACACAAAGGTGTTAACCTAAATATTACTTTCTACTTTTAATCATCGTTAGCAAGAAAAATAACAGTAGAAAAATCAACCCATATTTCTCGTCTGTCTGTCTTCCAGCTCTACATAATCTTTTGAAAAAGAGTAAAACACATAAAGTCATTTATTTCTTATTTAAAATTTTATTGCAGACAAAGAAACGAAAAGAATATTTTCAACAGGTTCTCAACACATACAAAAAAAAAAAGGGAAGAGGAAAAAGTGAAGTGTAGAGACTGATTGAAGCCTAACATCTGGCTGATTGAATAGCTGTCGTATAGCAAACAGCATATCATTTGTTTGTGAGACACAGTTTTTGTCTTTAACTTTATTAATAGCCTGGCTGCCTTAGTTTTCGTTTTTTTTAGCCTAAATCTTTTGTGCGTGCTTAAACAATTCGTGTATGTTGTACTTTATTTAAATATACATAAAATAAAATTAAAAAAAAAAACAAATAACAATAAAAAGTACAAAGCAAACTTATGTGCGTACATGTGTGTGTATATATATGTGCTCGTATATACATATGAATGCAAAAGTGTGGGTTAAAAGTGCAAGTGCGATTAAACTCGTGTGCCTGTACAAGGATGCTTGAACTGTTTTCTTTGATATATTAAAAATAACAAAAAAGTAGAAAAGAAAAAAATAGCAACTTAATCATCATTATAACACACATCTTCGCCAACATTAACATCCTGTGAAACTATGGTTGAAGAGTTTCTAGAAAAGCTACCGGAAATTGACACTCGTTATGAGGTAAGTTTCATGCATTTTATATGCTCTGCTATTGTTTAACAATTATTTCCATTGCATATTATAACTTTTTCGGAAACGAAAAAATAAAAATAATAATATAATTTTCAAGATATTATCTCTTTAACAATACATTTCTGGAATCATTTTTTTAAGCACACATAAATTTTGCTGCATAAATTTTGTCTAGTCATTTCAGTCATTTTCATTACCATCAGACAGTCCGACCTTTGGCAATATGCCGATGTTTCTTATTTCTTTTGAATTTCTATTTTTATTATGCTGTTTGCCTTATTTTAAAAGTTGTTTTTGTCGGTATTTTATTTCAACAAGTTGAAAAGAATAGACACATCTATTTAAAATCTCTATTTATGATTTTATATACATACATAGCACAAGCACATGTTGCAGTACATTTTGTCTATGAACTACCAGAGCTTAAAACGCAATCATTGTGAGTAGATGAATACAAAAATTTGCCAAAATTTTTGTTGATTAGAATCTCAATTAAACATGTGTAAAAGGAAAATAATATTTTTTGTTTTCTAAGAAGCTGAACTTATACAAAGACAAGAACATTAGTATTGGGGGCTTTATTGGAAACAAAATTAAAGCAATATTCTTTAAACTTCCTTAAGCGCTTCCATTTAAATTTTGGCCAAATCACACTTAAGATATAACTTATTTATTTTAGAATACGGGAGGAGTTTGTCTTTCAACTCAATTTAAAAAAAAAACAAAAATTAAATGACAAATGCAAGTACTGTTTTGACAATAGATTCTGGTAGAGAAGACCCAAGCTTAAAGCGGCCCACCCACTTGCAATATAACTGCACAATTGTTCGTATTGTACAATAATATCGCCAATGTGTATGTCATATTCGAAGGTGGCGCAATATATTGGCAAATATCAAAAGACTTTTGATTTTTATTGTACAATCAAGGCAATTGTGTAATGCGGTGACAACATTGTTCAATGTTGTTTACTTTATCACTGCCAGGAAAATTGGGCAATATTTTCTTTAAAAATATTGTGTCATTTATTGCATAGTATAGTTCAAAATGACAATAATATGTACAACAACATATGCAATAATATTGTATAAAGGATGGGCCGCTTAAAACAAAAAGCTTAAACCAGCCAATTTTTTCCATACAAATAAGACTATCCTTCATAGTTAAAAAACATTAAAAGGATTAAATTCCTTATTATATTTCTTCCTGAATGATAAATGTAATTGAACAATTTCTGCATGTTTTGCCGTTTTTGTAGTTTTTTTTTACTTAAACTTAAATACAAAAATAGTGCAAGTTAAAAACAAATAATTATTGGGGAAAACTAATCTAAAGAATTTAACAAATACTTGACGAAACGCTGGGAAAAAAGGTGACAAGGCTGTGTTTTTCAACAATAGAAAAGCTTAAGCGTTATTAATTCTATAAGTTATTGAATATAAACAGTGCTGGCTTAATAATTTCAATTCAAATAATATTTTACTGTTTAGTTTAAACCAGTTATTTCCATAAAATTCGTATGCATGGACTCCTTAATAGTTTTTTTCTATTTGCCGCGGACCTTCTGTGATAAATAATGTTTTTAAGTTTGAATTACACATATTTAAGAATACATCGTTTTTTTTTTTTTTTGGAACATGTAAAGCCAAATTGTAATTTATTTTGAACGTTTTGTCTCTTCTTTGACATGTTTCAGCTACACATCACGTTCTATCAAACTAAATGAAATGGCATTAAGAACAATATCAGCTGTTTTTAATAATGATGGCATCAAAAGTCAGTGCAGAGTACTTACAGGGGTACTTTATATTAAGCAGCGAGAAGTAAAACTGCCCACTTATATTTAGTTGTTTTTGTTTTAAGATTTCGCAACTGGTTGTACATACTCGTACGTATAAGAATTTTAATACTACTTTTCGGCTCTTCACGGAACCCCAGAGGTATGTGGACCACCATTTGGGAACCGTTGGTCTTAATTAGGTTTCTTTGGAGTATTGGCCCTATCAAATTAAAAGTAGTAGTAATAAATTTATTTTTATTTTCAGCAAAGATTTTCAGTTGTTAAGGATTAACATGAATTTTCCAAAAAAAAAAAAAAAAAACTGACTGCTTATCCCTATTGAAGGCATCTATCTATCATATTGGATTTAGATTGATATCAGTTAAATTTTAAATTTTTTGCCAACAAACCCATTTATTTCTGAGCAATATCAAGTGGCTTATTAAGAAACAGTTAGTCGGCCGTCTTGAAAAATCTGCCCTATTAGATTTAAAATGATTTTTCTCAGCAGTTGCATGGGAAAAAAATTTGTTCGCTATCTTCTCATGTAACTGAAGCACTAGTTAGCGGTACCAATTTAAGATCAAAGCTTTCCATGAAGTTTCATCAAAATTGGATCAGCACGTTCAGAAGAACTTTTTATATAAAGATTGAAGGCCATATTTAAAAAAAAAAATACTGTGGACTTATAAAAGGCTTACATTGGAAATTTTGCATGGAAATTTGTTTGTTAAACGTTTAATAAGCCAAAATTATTATAAATATAAACTAGACAATCAATAATAATTTCTATTCTATTCTTCTGTCATTGCTTAAAGATCAGTATCGAATTTTTGGTTTTTGAAAGCAGGCGTATACTTAACGTACATTTAATATTCCCATTAAGTATACGCAATAATAGGGAAATCAGCAAATGAAAGAAAGGCTCCAGAAGCTACAAAATAAGGGAATGAGATGTATCCTACGATGCCATAGATTAACACACGTAACACACATGTTATCGACACTGCAATGGCTTTCAATAAATCAACGTCTGGTGATGAACACGTTACTTTTTATATTTAAAATAAAAAATGGAATGATGCCGATCTACTTAAACCGCTATTTAGTAAATGTTGCAAATGTACAGCCCTATAATTTAAGAAATGCAAATGACTTCAGGCTTATTTTTTCCTCAACAAATTTCAAATGGTCAAAACTTTATATTTTATAAGGGACTTAAAATTTATAATGAATTGCCTCAGGGCCTTAAAAATGAAACTAATATTTTTATATTTAAACGTAATATAATTAACTATGTTAAACAAAGATTTTAATGTGAAACCTATCTATTAGGCACTTAGTTATATTATTTTTTTCTCTCTCTCTCTCTCTCTCTCTTTGTATTTAACAATTAATTAAAAATTTTGTTATAATAGCAATAGAAATGCTAAATAAAGAAATAACAATAATAATAATAGAAGTCGTTGAAAATTGTCATAAATGTTCGTATGGAGCCCGAGTTCGAAACAAAAAAACAATACGAAATATGAAAACTGGACGTCGAATAGCACGTTTATTTTTTTATATGAAAAAATATGGCACGTTTAATTTTTTTTATATGAAAATCGACGATGTACTCGTACAGCACGCATAATTTTTTGGTTTGAAAAATGGACGATGTACAGCACGTTTAATTTTTCGATATGAAAGATGGACTATGTATAGCACGTTGAATTTTTTGTGAATGTAAAATTGACGATGTATATCAAGTTTATTTTTTCGATATGAAAAATGGACGATCAATACACACTTAATTTTTCCATATGAAAAATTAAATTTTTAGATATGAAAAATGGACGTTTAATTTTTCATTGTGAATAATTGACGATGTATAACATGTTTAATTTTTATTACGTGCAAAATGGACGATGTATTATAGCACGTTTAAATTTTTGGTATAAAAAATGGACTTTATATTTATCACGTTTATTTTTTTCGATATGAAAAATGGACGATGTATAGTAATTTTAATTTTTAGTATCAAATATGGACGATGTATGAACGATGTATTAAAGCACATTTAATATTTCTGTATGAAAATTGTGCTGTTTGGGCACATTTATCATCTATTAATGCACTGCATTTTATATGCTGCGCAAGCGTTTCATCCAGAAAATCTTACGACAAGCTTTGAGCTGATTGAGTTTGTAAGAATTTATTCGTTGGATTAAATTTAAATTTTATTTAAAAAAAAAATACAACAAACGGCACTATCAGCTTATAATTGGAGTTATATAAAAGCTTGCTTTCAATTTTATATTATTATGTCCACAACAAAAATAATTTTGTGTACTGTGTAACGGCGTTACTTAAAGCGAATAAATTAAATACTTCAAATGCATATACCAATGTGAAATCAGTAATTCTATACACAATGTAATAATTTCTTATATTACATTTCATTTTAAATTTATATTAAATAGCTGATGTTACAACAATCTCAGCCCAAGCAGAGATAGACACGGAGGCTGATGAGGTGTGTGGCGGCACAGAAAAATTTCCACATATGCTCCAGCTAAAGTCTAGTTTCATTCAAGAAGAGAGTTCTATCGAAAATCACATTAATGAGTAAAAATGCTTCCTTCTATAAGAATTGAAAATATACCTAATTTACATTAAGCATTTTTTCATGTAATTTTATGAATTTTTTTGCACGAAACTTTTTCTTTTTACCAACTGCAGCGCTGTAGAAGAGAATTTTATAGAAAAAAGAACGCAGAATGAATCTCTAATGCCTTTTTGGCAACTAATTTCCTAAAAAAAAAAATTCTTAATGAAAATTAGGTAACACTAAACTTCAGCCTGATTAAGAAATTATACTTGAATAAACCTTTTGGTTTTGTTTTTAAAGAATAATATGTTCATTTTAAGCTTTCTCACTCATGGGCTGTATATCTTAAGTTCTATTGTAAATTATTAAAAATTCTCAATGCACATGTGACGAAAGAGAGAGTGTTAAATAAATTGAACTATTTTCTAAACGAAGTTTCATTAAGACAGTTGCCATACTTCCTTTTTAAATGAGGACAATGAAATTACATCAAAGTACCCTGACTTAATATTAAATATCAATTGTATTAAAAGTACTTGTTCCATAATTTGTCATATAGAATATTAATATAGAATTAAATTTTTATTTAATAAAAAAAAATATGAAATGTTACACTAATAATTTTAGTGTCCTTTTATTTACTACATCTTGTTTTCTTCTTCCTTCTCAGTTTTGAAAATTTGCATCAACGCATTCATTTGACATGCAAGAACAGATCTCAAATTTGCGTCACGTTCATACTTCCTTCAAATTTGCAATTTAGCCACGTTTCAAAAAAATATTTAAGAAAATTTTTTTTCCAGTTTTCATGGAAAATGTTTCTTCTAGAGTTGTTTGTATTTATGTTGAATGATAGTAAAATTTTTGAAGGAATTTAAAATTTCATGCAAATTATTTCAATAGAATCTATTTACAAGAAAGCTTTACTATTTTACAATTCTGATTTGTGCACGTTTTTAATAATGCAGAATTGCAGCTCCTCTGGTGTCAACGAGGCGTATTCAATTTTCAAATCTGTGCTGAGCAGCACTTTAATTGTTGATATTGCTACACAATACCGACGAAGGAGGGCGCTCTGGTGTTACATTAGGATTAGCGTCAGCTGAAGTCGGTATAGTTCAGTGACTTGTGACTATGCCTTCATCACTCGAACTTTCCTACAAAGGGACACTAATTTACGTCAGAAAACTGCATGGTGTTGTTATTTAATGATTGTGGGAGACCAAGCTCGAGCCCAGGACCTTCGGTTTTATAGTCAACGTGGTGGCTACCTCAGGCAACGCCACCCTCAACCCTAACTTTTTTCACAGCATTGACCAGATTATGCTAAAGTGTATTTAAACTGAAAACACATTTAACTTAGAACGCTTTTGTGAAGAAAATAAAAAAATTAGTATATTTCAGACTTCCAACCCCCAAATGAAATTCGAAAACGCAAGCCAACATTTTACAATAAAGCATTGAAAAGTTTGTAACTGTAAGCTGTAATCAGTAGGCAGAATATTTGATTTAGGTTCTATCCCACGATGTCACCAACGTTCGACTCGTCGCACACTTACATTCAAAGCAAAAACAAATTTTAAAATTTTGTTGTTGTTTGCAATGTAACTGTGCGACGAGTCAAACATTGGTGACATCGTGGGACTGGCCATTAATGTGGCACCTGTATGAGTAGATTAAATACCTAAGTCCCGGTTCACACACTTCAACTTTTGTCGTTCAGCCGTAATTCAGCTGTGAGAAAGACGGAGAGGAAATACAAATATCTCTTTTTTTTCCTACAAGCTGAATTACGAATTGAGCAACAAAAGTTGAAATGTGTGAACTGGGACTAAAGTAGCGATGCTTTGACGGTTTTACGTTCTTATAAGAAATATAATACTTTTAACATATTTTTAGGTAGTTTTTTCTTATTATATGGCAACACTGACTGCACCCAACTTTAACTGGCCGTCGTACTAGGCACTTTCCGCAAAGGATATCTAAAGTTGACTCGCTTAACTGGAATTCCAAAATGATTTGTGTTGTAAATTGCAAAAGAAAAATTTATAAAAATCCATATTTTATTTATAAGTAAAAAAATCCTACTTTTTTGACGTGACTGGCTTCCTTCTTGCTTAAATTTATAATAATGTTTTCTGACCATTTGTAACTGAAATTATGTCATCCTAAACCTCTTAAGTGACATATAATTTTTTTCCTAATATTTCTGCAAACATTTACTACTTGTCCTTTCAGCCGCTTCCTCTCTTATCTCTCACTCTGCATACTCTCAAAAAAATAATTAACTAAAACTTTGGAAAATTTTCTAAATTTGAGTAAAAACAGTTGTCGAATGGCGCCAAAGCTGCTTTTAACTTGAAACCATTAAAATATTTATTAAATTTCTAGTTTATAGTAATTACATTTTTATATTTGAGTAAAATTTTGTTTTTGTAAAAATTTACTAGGACTCAGAAAAATTTATTTAAACTTTGAATTTGTTTTACATGTCTTTTTTTTTTTTTTGTTAAGCTACGCATAACAACCACATTGCTGGATAACAATCAAGGCACAGTCATTTCCAGGTAATATCAAGATTACAAAAACAATGAAGAAATACAACAACGAAAAAAAAACAACATGGATTTTAGTGTATCCATAATGTCAAAAATGAAATTTGTTTAACAAAATAAAAATAAAAATTATTCACATAAAGTTGAAAAAACTTCTCCACAACCAGCAACCACTAACAAAATTTGCAACGTTTATAACTTTTCACAACTTTTTTTAATAGTTTTTCCATATTTTTAAATTTGTTTACAAAGAAATTTTAATTAAATTAAAATATTGTTCATGTTGAAATTTTTAAATTTTCTTCATTTCTTTTTCGTAAGCAAATTTTGAAGTTTCCGATGAACTTTAATTAAAAAAAAAAGTAGCTCAGCTACTACCTGGGGCCCGTTTCTCAAAACTATAAATTGCAAATATAGAAACAAAATACACACGAAACAACAATAAAATTTGTAAAAGTGTTGTTGTTTTGTATGTATTTTACTTGTTTCCCCATTTCATTTCATTTGTTTCCCCATTTCGTTTCATTTTGATCACCAATAAAAATTATTTATTTAAAAGTAAAAATATATAACAAAAA
Source organism: Nowickia ferox (assembly GCA_936439885.1). Lineage (NCBI taxonomy): Eukaryota > Metazoa > Arthropoda > Insecta > Diptera > Tachinidae > Nowickia > Nowickia ferox. The sequence goes on along the minus strand of OW387024.1, from coordinate 111,129,044 downwards.
AAAAATATATATATTTTAATGAATAGCACACGTTATTGTTCAGAGCTTGTGCTCAGAGCCACCAAAGACAAAAAGGGCAAAACCAACGTGTCCTGAAAATATAAATAAATACAAACATTTTGAAAATGTATGATAATTTAAATATTTAATCTCCCTAGACAACACTTATTCATTTTACTGCCTTCAGATATTAAATATGTATTTCTTCTATTTTTCTGACATTGTCAAACCTGTTTCTTTTCCTTATCTACTCATTTGAAAGTTTATTATTACTGCTAGAAATTTTTCATTTTGTAACAAGACCCACGAACTCTACATTATGACGCCACTAAGTACATATCGCATACTAAATCGTAAATAGTCACAACTCAAAAAATTTCAGATGCTGAGTAGTGGCAAACAACTGTTAATACTGTACAAACGAAGCAATTATGTAACATAAAAACAAACATAACGGTATTTTATATTCTTCAAAAACACTGTATTGCAAAAGAAATCGTTGAGGGCGTAAGTTATTTGTTCAACTAACAGGTTTAAAAAGTAAAAAAACAAAACCACTTGGATAATTTTGAGTTGTGACTGTTTATGATTTAGTGTGCGATATGTAGGTCCTTCTGTAGGGCAAACAAATGTTCTAAGTCTACTTGTATTCGAACTTTTACAATGTCTTCAATTTCCACAATTTCCACTTGCCCATGTTTGTTATTTCTGGGCCTTGTTTGCTGTCGTCTTTGACACGACATTTATGAAAAAGTAAATATTTTTTGTTTGAAAATGTTTGCAATAAAACTGAAATGTTTTCAGCGATTAAGACAAGAGTCTTTGAATTATTACACACAACTACAGGTTAACAGCATTTAAGTTTATTGCGACTTATTTTTGTGTATGCTTGTGGGCTATAGGCCTGCACAGATATACCTGTTTGCATCAGTTTTGCGTGTGTATTGGTGCTGGTATGAACAGATATGTTATTCAGCGTTTCTGTTACTAGTTCTTAATGTTGATTTTTTTTTAAGCAATTATTGTATGGTTGGGCAATGAGCAATTGGGAACAAAACATTTGTTTGCATTTGTTTTTCTAAATCAAATAAGGTACAAAAAACTGATTTTACCATAAGTACCTTATGGTGTGTTGAGAAAAAATTTATGTACATGGCTGATGAATGAATGAATAAAAGTAAAATTTCACATACTTGCATACAAATGTAAGTAAATGATACATGAAACACATAAGCTGCAAATATAAAAAAAAAAAAAATTACACGCAATATATATATGTAATTACACTCAGAACAAAGTTCTCTCTCTCTCTCTCGCTCTCTACCCTTGTTTGCACCACAAAAAACCTAACGAACGTGCGCATGAGCTTCTGCTCATCATGTGTTTGTTTCAATAGTGTTTTTTTTCATACATTTGTATTACAACATGTATATTGGAGCAAAAACAGATACAAACCGTTCCTCAGCAGCAATAAAATAAGCAATTGTTATCTGTTTTTAATTGTATTGTAATTTGGAAAAGCACACACACACACAATAACTCGTATACTAGTTCTTTCGCTCGCACTACAACTATATGGTGCATATCAGAGAACAGATTGAATGCCTTATTTTGTTGCATTGAATGCAATCACCAAAAACCTGCATATTGTTGTCAATCCACAACATTTGCAAAAAAAAAAAACGCATGGCACAATTGAAAGAGATGAGTGCTGCAAATTTTATTGCTTGCATTACTTGCTGTATATCAATGTTCACTGATCTTGTCAAAAGCAACGAATAATCAGTGAATGCTGCGAATACTTTTTACTTCTGTTGAACACCACGTAGTATTGTAAACGTATACTCTTACATTAGTATTAATAAAACACGATATCGATTTGAAATGTATATTATGTCATTTATGTCAAATGAGACAATTTTAAATTTTTAGTTGAACTATAGTGAATTTTTAATCAAAAATAATTTTTTAGTCAGATTTAAGTTCAGTCATTTTGAAATTTCAAATTTTGAAATTTCAAATTACTGAACTTAAGCCTGACTAAGAAATTATTTCTGATTAAAAATTCGCTATAGTTCAACTCACAGAGGAGACCAGAGGTGTCACGAGCACAAAGTAAGTAAGACGGAAGATAATTGTGATTTTGTGGTGTTTTTAGAGGTCTCGCTCACACAGTCATCAAATTCTCCTTACTTTTTCTTTCGCGTGGTATTATTTTAAAGTAATTACGTTTTTTCCCTTGTGGTCTCATTCGCAGCCTAGTTTTTGTAAATAAATGATAAAAATTAATATTTGCGAACGAAAATGCTTAAAACAAAGTCTCTAATCATTTGAAAACAAATTTTTTAATTCAATACCACAAATTCCTCCATTTAATTTTGTGCAAATATTCATGTGCTCAATTTATGCTTTGTGGTCTCATTCGTTGTGTGCTTTTTACAAGTTGAACTTAAAAATTAATATTTTTGAAGGAAAATGTTTAAAATTGAGTTTGTAAGCATTTGGAAAATAATTTTAATCACTTTTATAATACTAATAATATTTAACACATTGTTTTATTTAGTTCAACACTGCAAAATCTTTCATTTAATTTTGTAAAAATGTTCAATTGTTCATTTCACTAAGTATACATTTTCTGCTGTTCAATAACAAACACAATATATTTGTCCCTTTTTAACAGTGATCAAATCAGATCAGAGCTTTTTCTTAAGTCACTTTCTACAACGCTGGTCTCCTCTGTGGTTCAACTAAAAATTTAAAATTTTCTCACTTAAATAATCATGGGCACGTGACAGAATATATGTTCACTTGGCAATCACAGTTTCATATACTGGAAAGTAAAATCAACTGTAGAAAGCAAAAACAATGTAACATAATATCCACTACAATAATACTTACATGTATGTACCGACGGTACAACGAATAAGTAAAAATAATTAATATCACATTAAATCGTAAAAGATAAGCAAGAATAGTTAAACATACTTAGGTAGAGTGACATAACTTCGTGCTAACCTGAATAGAAAATGAAAAAAAGGATAAACAGAAAATGAATAGTGATACTTACAAATGTGTTTACCAAAAGTAAATCAATATTTCTCATATTCCATTTCATTGAAAATTTGCGTTAAATAGCTGATGTTAATAACAATCTCTAACCCAGTAGATGGACTTGGCTGCTGATGAAGTATGTGGCTGCACATAAAAATATCGGTCTTTCCCCCAGCTAATAAAAAGTCTAATTTAATTTTTCTTCTCTTCTTTAGAAACTCACATTAATTAATAAAAATATTTCAGTCAACAAGAATTGTAATTACTGAACTTAAGCCTGACTAAGAAATTATTTCTGATTAAAAATTTATGTCAAATTTTATATGAAACAGTTACATATTAAAATACATTTTAGATATATTTTACTTTTTCCATTATTTTACTTTTTGTATTTTCTATTTTTCTAACAGCATATATATCGGCATTAATTTTCTTTTAAATTTACTCCCTCACACTGAATTTTTTAATTTATAACCATTAAAATCAATTAAAATAAACTTATTATTTAAACGTGATGTATAAAAGAGCAGCGAATGGTATGAAAGAAATCCATTCATTCATGCTGCATCATCTGATTATTACGTCATTGCAATAACAGAGTGCGTCTGAGCAATCAACAAATCACAATGAATCGTATCATAGCAATTACATGTGCTATTGTTGTCGAATAAATGCATGGCAAAAGCAACGAATTTATGAATTGTTAGCAATTGTGAATGGTTTCATTCTGTACTCTGGTACATACTATTGTATATTTGTTTGGGCTATACTTATTTATAAGTATACCAATACAAGCCTTTATTGTGTACTTAATAAAGGCTGTCTAAGGCTGAGTTTACATCTGGCATTTCTTGTGTGCCATGTGCCAAAAAAAAACGTAACCACTAATTACTAATGAAAAACTGTTTGATTCAGACATGCATTTATTGATTTAAACTGTTTTCAATCATGTTGGATTCTATAAAATTGTCTATTAGTTGTGTATGAAACAGTTTAACTTAATAAATACGTGTCTGAATCAAACAGGTTTTCATTAGTAATTAGTGGTTACGCTTTTTTTTACTCATGTGTGGCACATGGCACACAGATGTAAACCCGGCCTAAGTTGTAACTGTGTGTGTGTGTGTGTGTGTAAACTTGTAAATATTTGTGACTAAAACAATAAAGTCTTCTCTTGAAATTTAAATGAAATACAACGAAATTAACAATAACAAAAGGAAGGGGAATATGTGTATGTACATACACACATACACACATATAAGTATAGTTATAAGGTTTATAATGTAAACTTTACATTCAGCCTCTTTTTGGGTAAGAGAGAATATTGTGAAAACACCACAATTTTCAACCGAATTTGTTATTTGTTTTAAAATTAAAGGAAAAGTACAACAAGCTCTCAGAAAACTAGTTTGCCTTATTATTTACTATGTAATTATTTTATGGCGCATTTGATAAAAGGTCTGAGGGAAATTAATCTTCTAACCCATCTTCGTATGGGCCTTTTCTTTCTTTTTGTATAAGGAAGAAAGAAATAAATTGCAATTAAATTGATAAAGCCTAGATTAGTGATACTTTTTAGCATCAAATGTGAATCAGCACAAAATTAACTCCAATACAGATATGAAGTTTTGACTTATATCTTGAATTGAATGTTTAAATCGAGTTCTGTGGCAGATATTCTTGGAGATCATTATAATTTTGTAGCTAAAAAGAATCTTTACATTTTCAATGTGTGACTGCTTGTTGAGGTTTTCGATCTGGCCGTGTCATTGGCCATTTGTTTAGGATTCCGTACTCTAGAGCTGAAAATAAACCCTGTAGTTTTTGCTACGATGTTCATCTGTCCATGTGGCCGTTACAGGCTGTTTTCTCGAGAACCGTGAGACTTACGAACCTGAAACTTTTACAGAATATGTAAAACTTTAGCCGCTAGAACATTAAAATATATTAAAGGGTGTTCTAAAGCGAGCAACGAAACATGTTGAATTCCTAATGTAATATACATGCAATTATGTATGTATAGACTCTTGAAATTTTCAAAGTTAGTTTATTTTTATGCCGGCTACAACAAATTAACACTGAAATGTAAAAAATCAAAATTAAAGGATATTCTATCACTTAATGTAATTTTGACAACTTGCTGTGTCTTTTCAACCGTAAGAGGCGAACTCTTGAAATTTTCCAAAACGCTAAAACTAAAAATTCTCAAAATAAAAAAAAACGATAAAGCGACAAAATCCCCAAAAATTCGGAAAAAATGGCCACAACGAAAAAAAGCGCCTTATGTCCATATTCACACTATTCAAGTCTTATTGCTAAGCTGATTAGTTTCTTAGGAAAGAGAGACGAAGGGAAAAGAAACGTTACTGTGCCCTCGTCTCTCTCTCTCCCTCAAACTAATCAGCTTAAGCAATAAGACTTGCATAGTGTAAATATGGAATAACTAAAATAAATCGCCTAAAACCGGCAAAAATCGCAAAAGAAAACTAAAAAGGCGCCAAAACTAAAGAAACGTCAAAAGTAAAAAAGCGCTGAAAATCTAAACAAAATCGCATAAACGAAAGAATTGCCAAAGCTAAAAAGAGTGGCAAAACTAACAAAAGCGCCAAAAACCGAAACAAAAGTTTACCGGGTACTTAAAATTTTCTAAAAAAAATTCTACATCAGCTAAGATATTAATTTATATAGGCTAAAGTTTATATAGTATTACATGTGTATTGTCCGTATGGAATTCTTCGTCTGCAAGTCAAAGACGCACTTTACTGAATTTATTTTTTGAAAAACAAGTTGAAGCAACTGTTACGGTGCATGGATTGTGCCATCAAACGATAATTAGGGAATTTGTATGACTGGAATTGAAAGGTATTGATGCGGATTAACTTTATTTTTAATAAGATTGCCGTAAAGGTTGCCTGACCATGTAAATTCTCGAAGAGACGATTACAATTGGCCAACTATGTATATACTCGTACATATTTTCATTTGACATCTTTATACTTTTTTCTTTGAAACTATTCCAATGAGCCACAATTGAATCAATAACTCTGTAATGGAATTCTTGAAGTTATTAGCAGCAAATTTGCGGATTGTTGATGGAAAATTTCAATAGAAAATTATGGCCCTACAAATCTAGCTATGCTGATCATTTGGCTGACCTTGTTTTCTATTATTAATGCCACAGCTTCTTATTTAAAATTAAATAAATATCTGTGTATGTCTTAAAAAAAAAATAATAATTTGCACTTGTTATTTCTTCAAATTTCTTAATATTCATATGATAAACAAATTTTAAAACTGTTTCTAACGCCAGTTCAAGTGTACAGTACCTTAAAGCAACACATGTTCCATCGCAAAAAAAAAAAGCAAACGTAATTAACTTTTCAAATTATTTCATGAGCTACAAACGTAATAAAAACTTTATTTACTGCAATTTGATTGTATTGATATGTATTAAGCTAAAAGTAATAATCCTTCTACCACAACCAACAAAATACGTGTATCATCATTAATGAAGGCTGTTCGATAAAACTTTTAATTAACTTTTATAAAAGCACTTTTGCACATTAATGATAAGTGAATAATTTTGCATTGAAATACAATACATACATACATGTGTATAGGGTGTATTTTTTTTAGACTGTCACAACTTTGAGTTGGCATCACTGCTTTATTTGAGTTTGCTTTAAAATTTCGTTATGAATCGACTCACACCAGAGCAACGCGTGCAAATTTTTCGGCCAATGGACTGAAGCACAAATTGATATTGATTTTAAATTTCAATTCAAAATTTTATATTCCGACGAAGCCCATTTCTGGTTGAATGGGTACGTAAATAAGTAGAATTGTCGCATTTGGAGTGAGGAGAATACACAAGCTTTTGTCGAAAGACTATTACATCCACAGAGAATTACTCGTTCTGTTTGGTGCGCTTTATGGGCATGCGCAGTCATTGGCCCATATGTCTTCAAAAACGATGATGGCCAGAATGTTACTGTCCATGGTGAACGGTATAGGAACATAATTTGAAATTTTTTCGTACCTCAATTGCGTGGCATTAATCTTGCTGATATGTGGTTCCAACAAGACGGAGCCACATGCCCACAGCGGGTGCTACAATTGATTTACTCAAAGAAACTCAAATTTGTAACACTCTAAAAAAACACGCTTTACTTCCAAATGATGTTGAATACATTACGAGTATTATCTCACATTTGCTTACGTGGTTATACTGCATACATACATACGAGTACACGCATACATGCATCCATATATTATGTTTATTACATGGTTGCAATTGAAATCTTTGCAAATACACTCTAAAGATTTATGGCCTTATAGAACAACATAAATTACGAGTATTTATTTGTTTTTTGCTTGGGTTTAAGCACTCACCCACTATATATTAAAAATTTTGTAAGCTTTCTAGTTAATACACAGAATCTTTTCACTTATGCACCTTAACGTATTAGAAATTTTAATGGGCAAGAGCTAACAAAACTTGTAGTTGAAAAAATATATGCTATTTGGTAAAAAGAACATTGCGTTGTAATTAACTCAGCAATATTTGTTTTATCTTAGAATTCTTTCGGATATCTAAATGTAATTCAGTTAAAAACATACAGAAGTGTTAACATAAGACCTGGGCTCCTTTCCAAAGAGTATTAAAATGAAAATAAAAACCAAATTCTTATTTCATGCAATAGCCATCAACATGGTTTCCCATAAACATTCTTTTGTGGGCATCTGATTTGAGAACTTTGTATGGTTACTTGGCCACATTGCCCCCCCCTAATTATTATATTTTTTTTTTTTTAAAGGGAAGTAAAACTCAAAAAATGAATGCCTAGTAGTGTTGAGCGTAACTGTGATTTTTTAATAATGTTGCTCCTTGTGAACGTGATTTCTAAATCGCTGTTCTTTTAAACTGTGATTGTGATCACAGTTTAGCAGTATTTTGATAAATGTTAATAAGAAGAGCGACAAGAACAAACAATTAGCATCAACCCCAACCATGGTACAATTATACAAGGTACTTGCACAAGCCCAGCCTGTTTATGTATACAATGCAGAAAGTTGTCAAACTTTGTTTACAAGCTGCAAAAATGTTAGTGTATGTGTGTGAATAAAATGATTACAGTGCTGCCAATGAATTTGCATGTGGCTGTGTCTCTAATTACACATTGAAGAAAAGTACACTACACATCTTTTGTGTAGGTTAAAATTAAAACAAAAATAATTAAAAATAGAACCCAAAGTATAATTATACACAGATTATACATGAATCTCATTATATGGCCTACACATGAGAGTAGAAATTATACACTGTGTATTACACACATATTGGCAACACTGAATGACTATAATCATGCATGAATGCCGCGTCTGCAATTGTACTTTAGTTACCCTGTGATAGCTGTTTTCAAAAACAAAAGACATGTTTTCTGACAATTATCCATTTGTTTCTACCAACAAAATGCGTGTGTTTTTTGGTGCTGTAATTTTGTTGTAGTCGTGCAAGTACCTTGTGTAATTTTATCATGACCCCAACCAAATATTGATAATTGTCGTATGAGAGGTCAGAGAGACAGTAAAATTGCAAATACAAAAATGTGAGAGCTATACATAGTTGCAAGAAAAGACGATTTGACACGATTAGACGATATTTTCTCGACAAACGGTGAATTTATACAAATAAATTCATGTGGTAGCTTTATTTACTGTAAATTAAGCATGCAAGAGCATTCACAGTTTGTATGAAAGAACTACATTTGCAAAACCTGTTACTTGATAAATTCAGTCACAGTTGTGATTAGTGATTTTTCAATCGCTGTGAAAAAGTAACCGGTTTCGAAAAAAAGCTCATCACTAATTACTAGGTGTTACCTTCTTTAGGAAAAGAATAGTGATAGAAAAGCCAGGTGGTGAAGGAAGAGCTAGAGGAAAGCTTCATTTTGTTACAACTTTGCTTTTTGCACGTTTTTTTTTTAATAATGCACTGTTGCAGCGCCTCTGGTGTTAAATGAGGCGTATTAAATTTTTGAAGCTGTGATTAGTAGCCATTTTATTGGTTATTTTTATCGCCGATAATGCTGCTACACAATACCGACGAAATAGGGCGCTCTGATGTTACATTAGCATTAGTATCCGCTGAAGCCGGTGTAGTTCAGTGACCAGTGACTATGAATTCATTACTTGAACTTTCCTACAACAAAACTTATAAAAAGCGACACTAATGCACATGAAAAAAATGGTGATGTTGTTATTTAATGACTGTCTGATACCGGGCTCGAACCCAGGACCTTCGTTTTTCGTAGTCAACTTATTAAAAGGCTAAATGCCCTTATGTTCTTCCCGTATATATTTTTAAAATATATAAAATATTGCCAAGTAAGCTGGTTGTGTATAAATCATAGTGCACTATGATGGGAACAAAATTGAATTTAAATACAGAACATTAAAAAAATAAAAAATAAAAAACCTTTGTTGATAGCACAGAGTATATGAAAAGCTTCAATTATAAGGTATAAAAAAAACTTATTTTCCATTAATGAAAAATTGTGCAGTAGAAGAAGAATCCGCGATATGATAAATCCCATCTATAGTTTGACTTTAGATTAAAATAAATTATCAAAGGCAAAAAAAGGCCATATTCTAGCCATTAAAAATGATACGATGATATGATATGATATGTTTTGAATTTTATATTTTTGAGCAGAAATAAAAATCCCTAATTAATGCCCTAATTCAGTAAGAAGATTTAGGACGTTTTTGTTTAAAAATACTTCTGAGTTCTTGTTTTTGAATTCTCTAAATTATTTACTTAAAAAATAGTTGTTGTCTTTGATAATGAAAAATAAAAATATTATTACCATGTTTTTAAAACATTCAAGAGATTTATTATTCGACATATTGTCATAATTATATTATAAGTGAAATTTATTTGCTGGTGGTTAAGCGATGTCTATATGCATTTCATTGTTGAAGTCTACTGACGATTTGTTAAAGCAACAATGAAATGCATATAGACATCGCTTAACCACCAGCAAATAAATTTCACATGTTTTTAAAACATAAAAATAAAATTAAAGTATTATACAATAGTTTGAAAAATATTTGAAAAATATGTGTTGGATATAATGTTTAGAGCAAAATCATAAAGCAAATACACGAACCTTCTAGCATGGACAATAAATAATAATTGTTTTAAAGAATCACAACTGCGGATTTTTTTCGTCCATAGGCAAGACGATACAATCGTCGAACAGAATTAGGGTATAAAACTAACGTCTAAAATGTATACACTACATGCATAAAACATTGACAATGAGATTTGTATTTCGAAAAATAAATATAAAAACCTTGGCCAACAGATAGATAGATGGCTTGTAAGCATATTGAGATAAAAAAATTCTATAAAGTATCAAAATATGCTCTAAAAACGTCAAATATGCTCTAAAAACTTGCAAAAAAAATGCTACTAATATGATTATAAGACTGATATATGCAAAAACATGCTTTAGAGGATAAAATATGCAAAAATATGCACTAACAAATTGATGCCAAGATTCATAAAAAGTTCTGAAACGAATAAATATCTTACCATCAGATTGATAAGTTACACAAGAAAAAACATGCAATTGCATATTTGAGGATTCCTTGAACATATATAAGTAATATCGAAAGTCTTAGTTTTATTCCCTTATATACTTAAAAAAAAACTCAAATTCTCTATAGACGGGGTCATATTTGCAAGAACTAAGAGCTATTAAATAATTTCAGGGACAGTGGTGTGTGCGTTTGCGTTTGTTCTTGGTTCTTTTTGAAATCACTATTTATTAAAAATAAAAAGAGAAATAGTTGAAGTTTTTGATAATAACAAAAAATTAAAAGTCTTAAAAACCCCTGACATATAGAAAAGATGTGGCATTTTCTAAGCGCCTTCTTCAAACATACCTAAGAACATTCTCAAGTAAGTCACCTTTCAAACAAACACACAAAATAAATCAAAATGGATCCAGACTCACAGGCACAGACTACAAACTTATTACACCCCTTGTTCTTGTTCGGTGGTTGAAAAATACATTCCAACAAAATTATTTATATAATAGATAGTACTTAGAATTTTTCGCAACAAATAAAAAAATCCGAAATTTTTGTTTCACAAAAAGTCCATGGAGCCTCCCATATTGTACCAATACGCGGCCTGTATTTGCTTTGATAATATTTTAGTTTAAAGAAGTTTTTACATTTACTATTTTTTTTATTGCAGGATATTGTACCAATGGAGCAAATAAGTTCAATGGTTTCTAATGGTGGTGGCAGCGTAACAATGCAACGTGACGATGACTATAGAAAGCGCATTATGCACAGTGAGTATGAAATTTACATTTTCAAAAGACACACACACACACACACGCACACTAGCTAAAGCGAACTGAAACAAATGGAATCGAATAAAATTAATAAATGAAAATGAAGGAATACGGAAAAATCTAATGGAATTTTCTATTCTTGTTTTTATTAAATAGGTCGAAGTTTAACAACTGCTCATTTAAGTTTTGCACATTTTACAAAATTAAAATTTTTTTTCTTGTTTTCCGAATAAATTTTTTGCTAAAAAAAAAGCGGATAAAAAAATTTGAATGTGATCATTATTTAGGATTTCTTTTAATTGTATCAAAGTCAAATTTATTGATTAGAGAGTTCTATTTTTGCTTTAATATTTGGTAAAGGATTTCTGGCTTAAGCAAATATTTAAAAAAAAAAAAAAAATATTATTTACTTGCTTTGGGTGTTAAAATAAAAAATATGTTTTTTCTTAAATAATATTTTTAAATAAAAAAAACTCTCGATAATTTGCCAGGTCGTTTGCCTCAAACACCGAATATCACCATTGTTTGTTTTGAAAGTATTTTAATAAATTAAAAAAAATATTTAATACCTACTTTTAGGCAAGCCTTATAAATAGAGTTTTTGATATGGCTCCTAAATATGTTGTGTAGCGCTCATTTACTTGAAAAATTTAGATTTCTGAGTTAACAATGAAGAATCAATTCTCGTATCGTTGTTTGCATTGTATAAAAATTTGATACAAATATCTTCTTGTATACCTTAACTATTGAGAGAAATATATAATTTTATTTTTCAATTAGCTTGTTAGGTAAATTGAAAACTTCAAACTCTTATTTTTTTTTTGAGTTACCACGCTGCTTAAGTGGAAAAGCGATATGGAAAATACTTTAAAATTCCTGGTTAAAATTATGTGCATTATTTATTAATCTCATACAATATTTTGCTTCTAAGACGATTTTAATTTTTCTCAGGAAAGCAGTTACGAATTCACTAAAATAAATAGAACTTTTTTTTTCTTCAACTAAACTTAATTTTCTCTTAAATATTTCCAGCAACTTATTCTTTATTCATTATTCAAATTGCTATTTAAACTTTTCCCCACATGTGCATAAAGAACACTTTAAGTGGGAATATAAAAATTGCAATTTTCAAACTTAAAGATTTCAAATTGCTGACTTGAAAATCAATCAAAGTCAAGCATAAAAACTGGCAATATAATGATGCAAGTACTTATCAAGAGGCACAATTACACAACAAAATATATTTATATATCTAAAATTGCAACTAAAAGCACTTTAGAGCTCTTTGCAAAAAGGATCATAGGAAAAATTTATTTTAAAATGTTCGTATTAAAAATTTTAGTTGCACATTAACTTATTTTGGCAAAACGACAGCACATACCTAAAAGTATGCTTTAAAACACATTCTAATTTATCTCTTTCTCTGCTTCTTTTAATTTCAATGTATCCATACACAAACACACACACGCACACACACTTATACGCATATGCATCCATTAACAAAATGCTGTTTACGAAAAATTGCATTTTTACTGGATGATATTAAAACGAACCAAAAATTCCAAAAAAAAACAACAATAATAATAACAACGAACAACAACAACTCTGTGAAATGTCAAATGGCAATTCAACACATTTGCTGCTTCATCTCCTGCCATCAACAACAACAACATGAACGAATGAATGAATGAATGGCTGCAATCAACCAACCAACCAACCCACCGACAAACATCTGTAACATTAATCCAACTTTTTCAACAATATTTAATTATGCTGACAACATTTGGTTTACTATGCAGTGCGTGAGATGGGTAAGTAAATTTAATTTTATGATCACAGACATTAAAAATGATATTAAAAAATAAGAGTTTTAAAATCTAGATTTAATGGGTAAAAAATAAGAAGTAAAAGTAGGACAAATTAGGTTAGGAAGGGTACTGCTAAGCGCTTTCATTCGGAGACCTATTAGTCCATTGTGAATCAGTGGCCCACTTCCCTTCGATATAATCAATGTGTGTACATTACATGTTATTGAGAACCTTAATACCCATGACAAACTCAAATCGACTAAAAAAATGTCACTCAAAGGATCTAAGCATAACAGAAATGATTGTTTTACAGCTTGTAGCGTACCTCTAGTCATATCTTCAACAAAACCTCTCTCCCCAGAGTGGAGTTGATAACCCTGATATCGATATTTCAACAACAAAAAAAAAACTACAAATAAAAGCAAATATTTACAAGGTGAACCAAAAGAAATCACCTTATTGGAAGATGCTCTTATTTTTGCAAATGGCGGCCAATGTCAAATCTATTTTGACATTTGTGAACTAGACAGATTTAGAATACAAGTGAACAAGCCATGGAGCGATACACTTCCCAAGAACGCGGAATAATTGTGTCGTTGCGTTCCCGGGTTACCTCATTTCTCGTTTTGGCGATTGACACTAGCGCGCAATATCGCCTGATTTAAACGTTTCATACTTTTTTTGTGGGGATTTTCGAAATCCCGTGCTTACGTGAAAAAGCCCTAGACCCTGGAAGCCGCCAAGGACAACATTCGACACGAGTGCGAGAATCTGGCACCCGAAGTTCTTGCCGATATCATCTTCTCAACTTGACCCATAAAATTCTAAAAGTTCAAATAAACATAATCAAAAAACAGGATCGAAGTTTTTCATTTACATAGAAAAAATGATGACTTCTTTTGGCCCACCTGTTATATCGCATTTGACGTTAAGGCCAACTGAACGCAAAAGTTTGGTTGCAATTATGCATTTTGCACAGTTGCCAGAGCTGACATGAATACCTCTATTAAATTACTTTCATCCCCTTCAATAACAGTATTAACCAAATTTTAATAATTATATTTTTTTAACTATTATTGAAATACTGAATAGTTGAAAAGAGCTCCACATCACTTCAGTGTTCTTTTTTTAGTTCTTTAGTAAGTTCCCTTCTTGCTTTTGTCCATCCTTGAATAATAATGAGATGTTCTGTCATTCATGCATCTCATGCATTTATTCACTCAGTTAGTCAGGCAAGCAGGCAGGCAGTCATTCTATTGTGTACGTCTTTCAAAAAGTATGTCAAAATCACTGGCAAAACTTAATTTAACATATTTTTTCATATCTTTTTTTTTTTTTTTTTTTATTGAAATTACAAAATTACAATATAAATATTTCACTTAGATAATGGCATTGGCAATAAGCATTTGAAAATGAATTTTAAAAAGAATTGAATAAAAGATAGATAGTCCATACGAATGTGGTCATTGTTTGTTACATATTTTTCTTATTTTGGCACATTTAGTTTTTTATTTCAATGAAACTGTTGAGAAAAAAAAAACGAAAGAATAGCAGCAAGGAAAATAATGGGAAAGAATAGACAACATTTGTCATATCAGGGTGTCAAACACGTACAACAAACACACTTACATCTCGACACACCGATTTATTTTACTATTGTAGCTGGCTGAGTTTTCCTTATTTCGAAACTCTCTCTCACTCACTCTTTTTGACCCTTTGGGCTATTTTTCATTTTTATAGTTTTTTCTTTGCTCAAACTGTTCTTTTGTGGCAAACGGAAAGAAGTACAATGAACTCGTTTTTGTTTGTGCTTTTTGCTTTTGGCCAATAAATGGATTTTTGCTAAGGATTTTGTTTTATGAAAAGCATAATTCTACCAAAAGGTATTATTAGCAGCTTGTACTAGAAAAGTCGTAAGTCGTATTTTACTGTTTCGCAGGAGAGAACTTTTAAGCTTTCAAGTCGATTTTTAAAAATTTATTTCTTTTGCAATTAAATTGGGAATTTCGTTCTACACAGTGAAACTAATACACTTAATTTTCAATATACCAAAATATAAAATAAATTAAGCCATTATTCCATATGAGATTATAAGTCGAAAAAAGATAAACACCCAGCCATTCCTTAAAGCCTGGTACTCTGTTCAACATTTCACGTGAAATGCTGTCAAAATACATATAAAAAAAATTGGCAGGAATTGTTCATGAAAAAATGTTGCAGATACAGTACTCTGTTTATCTTGAGAAAAACGTATGAAATGTATCTTCAACATTTTAAGTTTTCATGCAAAATAAGATAGGTGGCACTTATTTCGTGTGAAATTTACAAAAAACACATGGGGCGTTTTTAAAAACATAAGAAATTGTAGCATAGTTTCAGGGCTACTTAATATTGTTTACAAGTCAAATGAACAGAGTACTATGCTTAAGCTATAACTTCCTGAAAAATCACACAAAATGATTAAGATTTTTCTCAGATGTACTTTTGACTACGAAAATTACATAAAAGCCATTAAGTCAAAATTAACTCATCTCCACTTAAGCACTTTTCACTTTATGCCACAGATATATGTTTGCTGTGAATGAAAAAAAAAAATCCTAAGAAAAATCATTTGCTTTATGGAATGCTGACATTGCAATTTGTTAAATAAAAAAAAAAGGTTAACAGAAGAAAATTATGACAACTGACAGCAAATAATGGAAAGGAAAAATATCAAATAAAGAATAAATAGGTTATCGTGTTACCAAAGGCGGTCTTAGTAGGTGCAGAAATTTGGCCACAAAACTGTGGGTTCATTAATGCTTCATATGCAATAAAATTCTATACTTTTGAATTTCAGTTACAAATTAGACTATACACGCAAAGAAAAAATATGGTTGAGGCAACCATAATCAAACAGCAACATACTATGATTGAATTATATGGTTGCAGTCAAATCATATTATTGTCAATATAGAAGCAAAGTCTTAGTAATATTATTATCTGAGTTAATAATAATATTATCTTCAATAACAATTAACTTTGTTAAACCTAATCTTAGTATTGTTGAAAGTTATCACATTTTGGTTCAATATGACAATTCTATTATTAGATGTGACTAAAATATAGTTAAGAATAACCATACCATATTCTAATATTATAATAATATTGTTTAATACGACCACAGTATTATTCTATATAATAATAATATTTTGTTTTTTAACCATATATTGGTAAATCTTTTGCTTAAAGCCAAAATAAATATAAAATAATATTATTGAAATAAAATGTGTATATGTGCACGTGTACTTACACAAATATGTGCGTATATACGAAATGCAGACACACATGTATAAAGAAATGTATGTATATATATTTTTAGTGATCTACACTCTTGTTTTTACTTCATTTATTTATTAATTTATTTAACACTACGCGTGCAATACCGATAGCTTACAAACGAAACACTGAACTGACAGAAGATATTTCTGAAAAAGATTTTTTTTAAACTAAATATAGTATGGTTTTGGATAACATTATATTGTTATTTAAATCATTTTATTTTTACATAATAATACAAATTATGTTGTAGTCATAAATTTTTAAAAAAACTATATTGTTAAATTCTAACCATATCACACTTTTTATGAATATAATAATGTAATTATTAAATTCATACATTACTTTGTTTATTGTAACGCAATTAATGTTTAAAATAACAATAACTTGTTTTCAATGACCACACATTTGTTTCGGAGAACATAATATTGTTTTCTCAACCATGCTACAACCATATCTTTTCTTTGCTTGTACATACTTATATGTATGTATGTCTAATACATATAATATTTTATATGACCAGAGTCCGTCCATACATCAAGTTATCTTGCTCAAGTTCTTAATAAATAACAGATCTATATCTCTCTTTAACTTTCTCAGTATAAAACTAAGACCTTTAGCTTGAATAAAAGATATATATGTACATTCATATAATACATAACATGGGGGAGTAAATTATTATAATACACAGCGAAAAAAACTTGCGCAATAGAATCAAGAAGATTTTCTCTATGAAACGTTTTTAGGCTAAGGAATATTAAAGCAGAAAGAAGCCAAGATTTTTTTCATAGAGATTCCTTTTTATTTTTATGTGGTAAATTTTATTAATTTTATCAAGAAGAAAACTTGTTAACTATTCACAATTAAAAATTTTTTTTACTCAATTTCCGTTATTTTTGGCACCAAAAAACAATCCATACCCATAAACAATCCAACCTTTTTATTCTATTAGGGTTTCTTCTAAATTGCATAATATAGGGATTTCTTATTGATTTCATTAGGTTGCCTTATTGATTTTTTCAAAAAGGTTTTCCTTATTGTTTTCATTAGATTGCTATATGATTATTTTTTTTTTATAAGGAAATCTTCTTAATTTTATTAGCTTTCTTTTTATTTCATATCTATAAATAAATATAGAGAAAATTTTTTCATGATCTTTATCGTTTTTGTATAAGCATGTTTGCACAATAATTTCAATGCTTATTCAGGCTGCCTATTAGCATATTGGTCAGAAGGTTGCTGGTTCAATATTTGTCTTCTCCTCTCAAGTAATCATATATATGTATGGTGAGGTAGATTAGATTAAAAAACAGGGGGAAGATCTGGTCCAAAGACCGGCACTGCGACACCTGATGGATCTTTTGTGCCATAGATCTGTAAATTAAATTAAATCAATCTCTGTACGACTCTCCTAGTGAAAGTCGGCACAGATAAAGGAGAAGCCCGCGTAATATCATCTGAACACAGAAACTCAGTATGAAAAACACGCCTTCTACTGTTACATAAGACGATACACTTACAAAGAATGTGTGCCGTCGTCCCATCATCTTCCAAGCATAAACGACACCTAACCTAACTTTATTATTATATTTTTTTGAAACAAAACATAACTCAAGAAATCTCATATGAATACTGAAAATGTATGAGTATTGAAATTAATAGCGCATAAATCAATTTCAATGAAAGTAAAAAGAAAAGCAAAAGAAGATTCAGCATTACGCCCTAAAACAGCATAACACACCGCTGTTAACAAGTAGAAAGGCCCCAACTCAAATAACTGTAACTGTACAGGAGAAGGGAAAAACAAAATAATAAACAGTACAAGTGCTTTGTCAAACTGCTTGTAAAAGCGTTTTTTTTTAACTATTGCAATAAATTTCTGAGACGCGGTGTATTTGTGTGAGATGTATTGGAATCACTGCAAAACTCAATTTCGTTAAAATACGAGTTAGGGCCTTTCTACTTGTTAACAGCGATACATTCATTGTTTTAGTTATTAGAGCAGAAGTAAAACTATTTTCTACGCTTTACATATTAATTGCTTTAACTTAATGTTACTGCCGAGTTGAATTGTTGAAACAAAAACAATAAAAAGCTTACTTTAGTTCATACTACGTTTAGTGATTTATTGTAATACGGCATAAGCCACGGAATCAGCAATAGTTTGCTTGTGAATGAAAGCTATTTCTATTAAATAAGCCACTATTAAAAATTACTGGTTGCAAAAAATTTATTTTAACTCATTTTTATAATATTTTATTATGAAATTTGAATAAAGGCGAGCAACTCGTTAAACGGGTTCACAAGAAAAAAAATTTTTTCTATTTTTGAAATCACTGTTGTGTAAAATTGAAAAGGACAATTATTTTAATTTGTGGTTTGAAAAGAACGTGTGCCTTAACTCGTACGTCATGACATGGTGAACAATTTATAAATTTATTGCCATAAAATTTAATAATAGCCAAATAGAACTCGTTTAAATTTAATTTTTTTTCTCATAAAAATAAATTTTTATTAAAATAAATGTACATGCACTAAGACCCAGATTGACGCCATTTTTATATGGATTTTTTTTAATTGGGTCAATTCAAGAAAAAAAAAAAAAAATTAAAGAAGTTAGAGAATTGCTATATGAGGTATTTCGAGACAAGAGAAGAATATCGCTTTGGTGACTTGATTCAAGCAACTAGGGACTTAAATATATGTTTAAGGAAAGCAAATTAGCAAAAGCGTTACTTGTGTTTTTGCAACTAAAAATTAGAAACGGAATTATTTATTAAAAAAAACTAAAGACAAATATTAAAATCCCAATCTTGAGAATATTTATTATTTTTTCGTTACTAAATTAATAAGATTACTGAGAACAAACTGCCGCATTCGATATCGAACAACATTTCATAATTTTCCAATGGAGTTTGTATGTTGATCGATATCAAATATTGTAATTCACCTCCTGTTTACTCTAATAGCAAACACAGAAAAAAGTATTCAACAATTAATGTTTTCAATTAATAATTTAATTGATTCAATTAAATTTTTAATTGTATTAATTAATTTGAGTGGAAAAACTTAATTGATATTATCAAATTGTTTATAGGTGAAAATTTAATTAATTTTTTAATTAATATTACAAATATTTTAATTAATATTACAAACTCATTCATATTACTTTTTTGTGTGCAGGATACCAGAAATATTTATGGCCAGTAACAAAATAAAATGATCGTTATACGAACAAAGTTGCTTGTATAAAACAAAATCTCCTGTGAACTAACATAATGTGGGTTCATAAATTATATCAAAATGCAATTCGTTCTGTGAACATTTAAATTTCTTGATTGTATTGTGTGTTATACTAACTTAATATATTTGTTAAAAATAGTGTTTTTTATATAGTGACACAAGCTTAAATCATAAAAAAATAAGGAAATATATTTTTAATATCAATGAAACGGGCTTTACTGCAAAGGAAATTTTATGAAATTAATGTTTAAATATGATTTCTGCCATGTGGTCGCCACGGCTGGCCAATTTTCAACAACTTTTCGCAGCATTTGCGGCCGTATTTCACCGATAACTCTTCGAGTGTTGATTTCCAGGTGTTCAATTGTTTGTGGCTTATCAACGTAGACAAGTGACTTAACATAACCCCAAAGAAACTAATCCAATGGGGTTAAATCACACGATCTTGGTGACCAATTAATTGGACCATTACGTGAAATTATTTTTTCATCAAAAGTTTCTTTGAGTAAATCAATTATAGCGCCCGCTGTGTGGCAAGTGTCTAAGTCCTGTTGGAACCACATATCAGCAAACTTAATGCCACGTAATTGAGGTACGAAAAAATTTCGAATCACATTCCTATACCGTTCACCATTGACAGCAACATTAGTACGAGTATATTTCTGTGGATGTAATGGTGTTTCGACAAAAGCTTATATGTAGCTTCTCCTCACTCCAAATGTGATAATTCTGCTTATATACATACGTACCCATTCAACGAGAAATGGGCTTCATCAGAAATTAAATTTTTGAATGGAAATTCAAAATCAATATCAATCGATGAGTTTGACGAAAAGAACAATTATTTTGATTAAAAATTTCAACAATTTGCACTCGTTGCTCTGGTGTAATTCGATTGATAATGAAATTTCAAAGCAAACTAAACAAAAAGCAATTATCAGCTGTTAAATGGGTGTTCAAATAAAGCAGTGATACCAACTCAAAATTGTGATACTCTACAAAAAAACACGCTCTACATACATATATATACAGAACACATTATATTTAAGTTTTGTTTTAACAAAAAGGAAAACTGATTTTATTTTCATGAATATATAGTAAATTATTTTACGAGTAATAATGGAAATTTGTTTTTCATTCTGTTAAATTTTTGCAAATTTTGTTTTCTAGTGAAATTTTAAATTTCAGTAAAAATATTATTTGATTTTTTGAATTTAGTAATGCAATACAAAATAAATTTTAAAGATTTCTTCACTCTCATAGATAAAAACGAACTAAAGCGAAGAGAAGGAATACACACATACATACACACATACACACATGGCAGGGGGCAACATGTTAAAAATTTAGTTGGCAGTTTACAAAAATAAATAACACTCTTGAGAATTATTTGCATTATTTTAACTACATACATGATATACTATATAGTAATAATCTGCTTAGTAAATAAATACAAACACTAAAAGACTGTAAAGTAGATTTAAAGAAACAAAGTTAATAAAAATATCACATGCATAAGCAAAAACCATTGGGGACTTATCAATATAAAGGATTCTTCCTTAATATGTGCATATTTTCCTATTCGATTTATTGATGTTCTCATTTGTAGAAGAAATATTTGGATTTTTTTTTTATTTTTTTTATTTGTAACAATTCAGACCTTAATAAATCAATTGCACTGTGGTCTAAAACTGCTTCTTTTATTGGACAAATATTTCTAGAAGAAAATAATGAATTAAAACTCTTTCAGCTACTTGCATGAAGTAAAGCATAACAAGCGATTAAGTAGCTTGCTTTCAGTAATTAAGTCCTAAATATTCAAACTTAACGAATTGTACAGGGTGTTTTTTTTAGAGGTATAGAACTTCGAATTGAAATAAAACACAAGAAAATTGTTTTAATGTCCATCAATTTGGCTTTATTGGAAGGATAATTTTATGCCATTAACGTTCGAATAAAGCCAATTCTATAGGTCCAATTTTCAACCACTTTTTCGAGCATATGGGGCCGTATGTTGGCAATAACGCCACGAATGTTGGCTTCCAAGTCCCCTAACGTTTCTGGTTTGTTGGCGTAGACGAGCGACTTCACATATCCCCAAAGAAAATAATCCAATGGTGTCAAATCACAAGATCTTGGTGGCCAATTGACAGGTCCATTCCGCGAAATTATGCGCTCATCGAATGTTTCCTTCAATAAATCGATTGTGACGTGCGCTGTGTGGCATGTAGCGCCGTCTTGTTGGAACCACAACTCATCCACATTCATGCCATCCAATTCGGGAACAAAATAGTCGGTTATTGCTGTGCACGGTGGCGAATCGATTCATTCGGGTCCTCTTCAACACTTTGCTCTACAGCGGCAATTGTTTCTTCGGTGCGCACTGTTCGACGTCTCTGCGGATGCGTATTATCACATAGAGTAAACGTAGTGCGAAAACGATCCATGGTTAACCGAATTAATTGCTCTGATGGACGATTATGTCGACCATAAAATGGACGGAGCTTGCGGTAAACTTCGCGAACTGAACCATTATTTTCGAAATAAATTTGCACGATTTGCAAGCGTTGTTCTTTTGTCAACCTGTTCATGATGAAATGGCAAACCAAACTAAATATTAATCACTTGACAGCTGACAAAATGGCCGCCAGTTAAAAAAGTGATGCCAACTTAAAGTTCTATACCTCAATAAAAAACACGCAATAGATTACCTCCATTCCACTCTCTTCGCACTATCTGAGTTTTCAAAAGCTTAATCTAAAACAGCGTCTCTATCCTTTTCACCTGCAGGTAGTCTAGTATTTATAATCCTGAGACTGCGATTTAATATATCTGTAGTTTTCATGAATAACAAACTATTTTACATATTTTTAATTTGGAGTTTGTTCATGATGTTAAATTTGTTACATGTATTTTAAATGCTTTTTCAAAAGGTCAAGAAATTTTTCAAAAATATATGGACAACGAGACAACTTCTTAATTTTTAAGGTTCCGTGGAAAGTAGTGTTTTTCATACGGGATTTCCCGGGATCCCGCACAATTTCTGAGAAAGAAATCCCGGGATATATTTGCGGGAATTGTCGGGATTTTTTTTGTTTGGATTTTATTATGGCAACTTTAGTTCATATGTACACATTCCTTGATGAGTGTCGCTATTCACTTATGAAGGTGATGGCACAATAGCTAAGATTTTACAACAACAACTTATATTGTGTTGATTTTTTAGTAAAGAAAACGCTGTTTCGAAACAAATGAAGTTCGAACAATAATAATTAAAATTAGCTGAAAATCATTTTCATTAAAAAAGGAATTGCAATTTTTTGAAGGAAGTGGTGAAAAAACTGAAAGTGTCCAGAGATTATATAATGCTCTACTGACTATAAGGCCAACATCCGTAGAAAGTGAACGTATTTTTTCATTAACAGGAGTTTTTTTTTTAAATAAAATTAGAAATAGACTGTCGAACGATTCTATTAATGCTTATTCTGTACTAAAGTTTTATTTTCAAAGCAACATTTTGTAATAGTTTTTTTAATAATGTAATTTGCTTTTTTTGTTTTTTGTTTGCGTTATATCAATGCACTTGACTTTCCATTTACATATAATATTGGTATTTATACACTACTATAATATAAAGAACTGAAATGTGTTAATAAAATGTTATTGTTATTTGTTTTTTGTCGAATTAAATTAAATTAAAAAATATTTTGTATAGTTTTGCACTGGGCGGGAATTCCCGGGAAACTGAAAAGTCGTTCCCGCTTTCCCGGGAAATGAAAAAATCCGGTTAAAGAAAAACTCTAGTGGAAAGGAACCCTGTTATTTTTGCTACGATAGCTGTCTATCTGTCTGTTTGTCTGCCTGCCTTTTACAGACTCTTTTCTCGAGAAGGGTTAGAGCCACCGACATGAATTTCTTACTGAATATGTAAAACTTTGACCGCTGCAACAACAAATATGTGTTCTGAAGCGAGCAACAAAAAATTTTAAAATCCTAATGCAATATACATACATACATACAATTATATACAAACACTTGAATTTGCAAAGTTGGTGTATTTTATGCAGACTACAACAGTTAACACTGAAATTTAAAGAAATCAAAACTAAAGGGTATTCTATTAATTAATGTAATTTTGCTGTATTTTGGAAACCTTAGGAGTCAAACACTTGATATATATAAAAAAAAGCTAAAACTAAAAAAACCCAAAATTAAAAAATCTCCAAAACCGGAAAAAATCGTTAAAAAAGCGAAAAAAGGCGTTAAAAATAAAAAATCGCTTAAAATTAAATAAAATGCCAGAAACCGAGCAAATCGCTGAAACGAAAAAATAAACGCCAGAAACCGAAAAAGTTCGCAAAAAATAAAAAAGGCCCAAACTAAGAAAACTTCCTAAAACTAAAAAAAAAATTCCCAAAAACCGAAAAAAGTTTGCTGGGTACTTAAAATTAGTTAATAAATGTCTTCATTAGGTAAGGTATTCTATTATAAAGGATAAGGTACGTATAGTATTTCATATCGCTACCCTAATACAGAAAGGCCCTAACTCATTTTTTTTGGAACCATTTTTTTAAATTTCCATAGTGTTCTTCTAATCAATCGTTACATTAAAAAAAATCTCGACTTTAGAAAAATAATGAGTTAGGGCCTTTCTATATTAAGTAAGGTATGTAATGTCCCTTCATGTACGAGTCAAGGTAGCACTTTACTCAATTTATTTTAAATAAGCTTCAAAAAAAAATTTTTTTTTTGCTCTACTGAAATACTGTTCACTCCACTCGCGCAAATCTTAACCTAGCAAAAAGTCTAGATCTAATGATAAGTTGTACTAAGTGCATTCTAAGTGCTTTGAGGAGCCGCGCGAGGTTACCGATACCAATCTGTGCACTCACAGAGCAGGTAAAAGACTGTCCCTTCTTTACCCTATACTTGGCTGAATGTGTTAGGCGACTAGCATGTCTGCTGAACGTTAAGTTGCCCGCCAATGCTACAACTAGGTGTTGTAGGTTAGGTTAGGTTAGGTTAAAAAGGGTGGTGCTATACCGCACCTTCACTCGAAGAACCATTTGGGTCCATGGTGATTCCCTTCTATTGCCCGTTAAAAGTAATATTTAACCTCCACCCCTCCAAATTGTACCCACAAGTGACCCTATTATGCGTCATTAAGCCACTGAATTCTCATAATAAAGCTTCTAACATTTTTCAGTTTATACTACCCGAAATCGCCACATAGCCCCCCGAGACTCTAAAATCCTCCCTACTTTGCCAATTACTGGGTTCTCTATAGTAGTTACCTATCGGTAACTTCACCTATGTGTCACACATTCTCTCATCTAACGCCGACCCTATTCTTGCCAGCTCACTTGCAATTTCATTTTTCTAAATACTGCTGTGGCCAGGAACCCAACATAGTCTGACTCTAAATTTGTCCATAAGCAAGTTGAGGGCTCTCCTACAGTCACTAACAAGTTTCGATTTGACATTGTGTCCCTTCAAAGCTTTTAGCGCTGCCTGGCTGTTGACTTAGAAGGTTACCTTGCGACCTTCAGCTACATTCCTGGCCACCACTTTCGTGGCCCTGAGAATTGCCAAAATCTCAGCTTGGAAAACGCTGCTGCATTCATTCGGCCGTCTGAAAAAACTACGAATGTTCGTTCCCAAAATAACTTGACGTTGTATGTCTGCAGGTATTTTCTTTTGCCAGCTTTAGATATTAATGAAAGGTGTGATAATTGTAATCCAGATCATTTTGAGGACTTTATTTTCTCAATACTATTATTTGGCCATTGTGAAGTGCTCTTTTCAAAATGGCGCCTAACACAATATTAAACAGGAGAGGTGATACGACGCAGCCTTGTCGGACTGTAGATTTCTACTTTTATTGCTTTGTTTAGATTTTAGTTAATTAAGTTAAAGGCACTTAATAAGTAAAACTATCTTAAGTTGAAGACTTTTAAATCTAAGAGCAATCCAAATGACACTCTTGCATAATTTGTAGCAGGCTTTCTCGAAAGAGATAAAGTTGCATACGCCATACCACAGATTGTCGAACGATAACACGCAGGCTCTTAATGTGGCAGATGGTTCTGGCTTGTCTTGACCTCAATACTGCTGTTACATTATCAGAAATTCTTTTGGCAATAATTTAGGAAATGAATTTGATTACCAATCAAAGTTTCAGGTTTGCTTATTACTGTCAGTTCGTGGGGTAGACTATCATTTTCCCAGAAGATACGGATGAATGGGTGGACTAAGTTAGCGTTTGTATATGAGTCTGCTTTTGATAACTCCCCTTGCGACACCATCTCCGCCTAGTGACTTATTCGATTTGAGAATGTTGATGAAGTTTACTTGGATAGAGACATGAGACATTCGTCGTATAAACTAAATTCCTTGAATTCTTACTTTGACGTTCTTCCTTTTGCTTGCGCATCATATGTTTTAGAATCGAATGCAGCATACTTAATTATGTTATTCCTTATAAATGAGTCCTCACTAAATAATGTTTATTTGCAAAGCAATGAAGGATGGCTGCCTTATTGCATCCTTAGTTGTCATGGTCTTATGGCGTTTTTATTTTTATTTGAATTCACGTACAAGACATGCGCCTTATTGCTGCATTTAGTTGTTAGAATCATCCATAGATGTTTGAAAATAAAATATGTACGTATTGTATTTAAGTGGGTGTGTATTTACATGCTCCAGCATGTTTGCCTTAAGTGTAGTGGTAATAATAATGAATTGAAGGCAATTGTTGTGCTTAGCACAATAGACTAAACAGTGTTTTTTTTACTTTTGCTTTATTTTGTTGCTGTTGCATGGCGTTTTTTGTTAAATATTTCTTTAAATATTTTTTTCTGCTGCTGATGCTGCTGCTGCTGCTTGGTTGCAATGTATTGTTTATTGTGTGAACAATTCTGCCTGCACAAAACATTACTACACTTACAGATAGACATGAAAATCTGACGGCCACTACAGAGATTGTATGTTTATTTAAGATTTGCTTCTTTAGTTGTATTTTCTTTTTTTTTTTTTCTTAAACAGAAACTCGAATTAATAATGAAGGCAAGAGCAAAATAAATGTAAATAGTACAACAAATGAAACTACTACATCCTGTATATCCTTTAGATAAAATAAATAGTAAAAAATAAAAATAATAATAATAATACAATATGACAAACAATAGCAGAAAGTAAAGGAATGGTTTGGTTTGGTTTGCTTTAGTTACAACAACAACAAAAATATGTAAACCAAATATGTATATAAAATAAATGGCAGCTAGTGCAACCACCAACTGCAAATAGTTGTTGTTCAAATAATATAAATAAAAAAAAAACTGAAACTGTAGAGAATATTAAACAACAAATAAAACACAAGTCCACATTACAGCACATGGGCTTTTTGTAAACCTTGAGTTTGTTTCATTTTTTTAATATGAACAAAAAAATCTAAACAAAATGCCCGACAATTCTGCTAATGCTTAAATGATTGTTTTGTTTGTTAACAACAAAATGTCGTTTGATAGCAGGCTGCTGCTGTTTTATAATAAGTTATCCAGTAATGGCAGCTGTCGTTTGACTTGCTTTCTTTGTTTCTTTTTTTTGTTTTTTTGAATAAAAAATCATGCATAATTTCTTGTCTAAGCCATAATGGCCACTGTGACCCCAGAAATTAAAAAAAAAATATATATATAAAAAAACTAATCTAACAGGGTGGTAGTTATTATTATTTATTCTGAGATTTATTTTTTGCAATCTTTATGCTCGATATAATAATTAAATTTTTATCAGCAGAAATAATTTACTGGAAAGTTAATGATCATGAACAAAGTATATCTACATAAAACAAATACAAAGTAATCTAATAAAGCAAAAAGTAAAATAAAAGCAATTAAATTCATTTTAAATAATTTTGATAGTGTTGCCTTTAGATAAGCTCCAGCTTATTTAACATTTTTAAAGAGTTAAAAACTCAAGTAGTTTTCCTATCAATTACATTCTTTATAAATAATAGAATGAAATAGTGAGTAAAGGGTTTTAAAAAATAACTTTCTCGGCATAACTTAGCGAGCGATAAATAAATGTTTGCCGTTCTTTTTTATTCAAAATTCATTAATAATAAAGTGAAATTTGTTGGTGAAAAAACCATAACTTTATCAAAATTTACTGCCAGTTTATACAAAACAAGTAAAAACTCTCGTCTGTCTATTTACATTGAAAACAAAAACAAAGCACTCAAATTTGTTGTTGTTGTTTAACTAGAATATAAAACATGGGCAATATTAAATTTTTGGAATATATAGTTGCGGAAGGATTATATTCGTCCTGATGCAGATGGATTATGTTTTTTTTTTACACAAAAAAAATGTGTGCCTCTAAATATTGCTTGGAATAAGTCCCTAAATGAAGGAATTTTCGTCAAACTATGGAAATTCAGTGTATCGATATAGTAATTTGTTTTATTATATGCTGTCGTCATAAAAATTATATACTAAATAATCATTTAATAAGAACCTACGCTGATTGTAAAAAATTAATGGTTGAATTTAATTCGTCAAAACAAAACTTAAACAATTCCATCTTATTTATACCTTCATAAATATATTCAGGTATGTGCTGAAAAACGATTCAGACCAGTGTTGTCAGATTTATTTTGAGCCTTGTCGCCAAATGACTTGTCGAATATCGCCAATATAATAAAACATTAAATTATAGCTACAAAAATATTTTTTCATTTTGTAATTACATATATTATAAATATTGTTAAATTTTAAATTCAGCAGGTAACGTCTATCGTAAAACATAAAAATTATACTAAAGGGTCCGCCAGATAACTTTTTTTTTGGAAAACAGGGCGCAAAACATCGAGTGTAGCTTCGGCTGTGTGGCACGTAGCGCCGTCCTGTTGAAACCAAATGTTGCCAATATCCTTCTCTTCAATTTTTGTGAACAAAAATTCATTCAACATGGCCCGATAACGATCGCCATTGACTGTAACGGCCACTCCTTGCTCATTTTCGAAAAATTGCCCAATTATGCCTCTGGACCAAAATCCGCACCAAACAGTGACTCGTTTTGGGTGCGTCGGCTTTTCAATGTATGCGTGCGGGTTTTCTGTGCCCCAAGAGTTCAAAACTAGAAATGAGCGCCGAAAAAATATTCTGAACAGAGTTCCTAGAATTATACAAAGAATCGCCTGCATTATGAAGCATTAAAATAAAAACTGCACAGTTGACTTGTATAGTGTGTGTCACAAGCTTATTTTACTCAGTGCCAGACTTGAGCACTGAACTTGTGTAGTGTACGAGTATTTCTGGCATAAGCGAGAACTCGTGCAAAATGTTTGTTCTAATTAATAAAAGAAAGTTTTCCCCACTGTGTTTTATAAACACCAAATTAGATTTTGTGGACCATACTTTTTAAGCTTCTTGAATATCAGAAAATTTTGTTTGAGATAAAGAGTCACAACATTCAGAATTACATGCACGAAATATTTTATATTGTAGAAAAAATTCTTTACAAAAAAAAATTTCGTATATTTAAAATTGTTCTATATTATTGAAGTCGTAAAAATATCGCCAAGGAGTTCAAATATCGCCAACTAAATCGCCAATCGCCATTTGAAAATTTTCATCGCCAAAAATAATTTTTTGTCGCCACGTTTGGCGAGATATCGCCATATCTGACAACACTGATTCAGACACACACAAAACCAATTTGAAAACGATAAAAGGTGTGATGAACTTTCTATAGTCGTTTTGTCAATGAAATTGAAAACGATAAAAGGTATGATAAACTTTCTATAGTCGTTTTGTCAATCATTTCAAATTTTGTTTTTAATAGTTTTTGCAATAATTTTTGATAATTGTTTTTTTCACATCCCTACTCTATATTGTTTATATATTAATTTCTAGTGTAGTTCTTAAAAGTCAATAGCTTAAGATTGGCTTGAAAATGATACACAAAGTCGATACAAATTCATCACACCTTTCCAAAGCGACCGGTTTGAAGTCATTTTGAAAACGACCGTTTTCCATCACATACTCGTACCTGATTAATATAATTGAAGGGCTCATTG
This sequence comes from Nowickia ferox, assembly GCA_936439885.1. Classification (NCBI taxonomy): domain Eukaryota; kingdom Metazoa; phylum Arthropoda; class Insecta; order Diptera; family Tachinidae; genus Nowickia; species Nowickia ferox. The sequence continues at coordinate 111,099,174 of OW387024.1, read as the reverse complement.
TAAAAAAAACACGATAAGCCACACGATTTCAGAAAGTGGTTTTATCAGTTCATTCAATTACTTTACAGCATCGAAACGTCCTCTTAAAATATTGTACATTTATTCCGTTTAATTTCCGCCTTAGCCGCAAGTGTCACTTTTTACATTTTGATTTTATTCAGAATTATTTGTCCCAAAAACTCGATAAGCGACAGCAATTACAAAGGCAGTATTACAAAACGATGGATTTTGTTGAAGATAGCAGTGGAAGTGATTATTTTGTTGAAGATAGTGATGACAGCGTGAAAGACAAAGAGTTTTTGCCAACAGATGATGAAGTAATTTCAGAAACCAGCGAGGTATGATTTATTGAAACTGAATCACAACTTAAAGAAATTATTTGATGTAATAAATGGAAAAAATAATAAATTTTAAACTGCAAAAACGCGATATGCCACTTTATTTCAACCAAAATAACAAAACTTTTGATATTCAAAAAAAAAAAATATGAATAAATTTCATGCAATAACTGAATAAGCCACAACTTTTTGCGATTTTAGCGATTTCAAAGACGATTTTCTCAGTATTTTCATCTTGTGGCTTATCGAGTTTTTGCTTATTGCGCTTCAATTTCATTATATTGGGTGTTTTTTATTGAGGTATAGAACTTTAAGTTGGCATCACTTTTTTAACTGGCGGCCATTTTGTCAGCTGTCAAGTGATTAATATTTAGTTTGGTTTGCCATTTCATCATGAACAGGTTGACAAAAGAACAACGTTTGCAAATCGTGGAAATTTATTTCGAAAATAATGGTTCAGTTCGCGAAGTTTACCGCAAGCTCCGTCCATTTTATGGTCGACATAATCGTCCATCAGAGCAATTAATTCGGTTAACCATGGATTGGCCACCAAGATCGTGTGATTTGACACCATTGGATTATTTTCTTTGGGGATATGTGAAGTCGCTCGTCTACGCCAACACACCAGAAACGTTAGGGGACTTGGAAGCCAACATTCGTGGCGTTATTGCCAACATACGGCCCCATATGCTCGAAAAAGTGGTTGAAAATTGGACCTGTAGAATTGGCTTTATTCGAGCCAGCTGCGGCGGCCACATGCCCGAAATCATATTTAAACGTTAATGGCATACAATTATCCTTCCAATAAAGCCAAATTGATGGACATTAAAACGATTTTCTTGTGTTTTATTTCAATTCGAAGTTCTATACCTCTAAAAAACACCCTGTACATTTTTGTTTGAAAGTAAAAAACAATTATATTTAAATAACATATAACATTATGACAATATGACACCTTGTGAATAACCCAATAGTATCCCTGCAGAAAATTTGGTGATACAAAATTACTCGTCCCATGAGTTGAGAAAATGGGAGTGTTACCAAATGCAGGGACATACGAGTATCCCGTTAAGGTTTACATATTCGCCATTTTTGTCATGCATCGTCTTGATCTTATGTCAATTTAAGTGGGAATTGGTCTAGTATTATAGTAAATGGCACTGAACAAGTTCGAAGTGATTGAATACAGGACCTAACAAATAGTATAAATGTCCCCTTAATTATGAAAGTGGTCTAAGTCATGTTTTTCTCTTGTGGAGATATTTACTAGATTATATTTGAACAAATGAAAAAATATTTTTATACTATACAACATTTTAATTTAGAGTTGTTATAGTCTTATTTATTGCAGTTTTTTTAAGTTTTTTTAATATTTCGAAGCAAAAATGCACATGACTTAGACCATTTTCATAATTAAGGACAAGTTCGAAGTGATTGAATACAGGACCTAACAAATAGTATAAATGTCCCCTTAATTATGAAAGTGGTCTAAGTCATGTTTTTCTCTTGTCGAGATATTTACTAGATTATATTTGAACAAATGAAAAAATATTTTTATACTATACAACATTTTAATTAAGAGTTGTTATAGTCTTATTTATTGCAGTTTTTTTAAGTTTTTTTAATATTTCAAAGCAAAAATGCACATGACTTAGACCATTTTCATAATTAAGGTACCGCCAAGCCACTCTGAAACCAGTCCCGTAACTATACTTAGATATTAACCTCAGCTTAACTAGTGTTAATCGGCCATGTTCTGTTAACCGAATTCAAGTAAATTTCTCATTTTCCAAAAATAAATAATTGACCCCATTGCTGTGTTTTAAATCATACATACTAAGTTCATTTCAGTTGTGATATTGCAAGCTCTGAAAAATAGAAAACTGCAAAAAAGTCTGAAAAAATATTCGCTATTAATGGATTTAATGTTTCTCAATCGAGCGCTTGTGGAAGGTATTTTTTTTAATTTGTAAATATGGGAATAAAATATATATACATATATTGAACAAATCTCGAAAGATTTTTATAAACGATATAGCATCGGTAGAAAATATTTAGACATGCAATTTGAGACCATAATCATAATCCGGCAACAAGTGGAAGTTATTTTTTTAATTTGTAAATATGGGGAACCACGAAGAATACGCAACATAAGACTGCCCCCTGTGAATAAAATATGCACATATTGAACAAATCTCGACAGATTTTTATTTAAAGATATAGCATCGGTAGAAAACATTTAGACCTAAATTGAGTCGGTTTACAACATGAGTGCCGCTGTATTCGAGTGGATAGTGTGCAAGCCTGTCATGGCGGATGGCTTAAAAATAAAATATAATTGCATTTGCAACAAGAAAAAAAATTTAAAAGCTTTCATTGTTGCAGTTAAGTGTCGGAATGACATTTTTAAATTATTTATATTATTCTTCGCCGATTAGGTTTAATTAAACCCATCTAAGAGTGACTGCAAGTGTTAGAAGTTAGACTATAGAAGTCCCTATCACTTGGGATCCGATCACGTGACTAGTCTTGTATCATTTCAATTTCCTGCAGGGATATTAATTAAGTTCTTATAGCCTGTAAAGAGCAATGTTCTATAGATGTAAATGAAAAAAAAAAATAAATATTAACATGGGTTTGCTTGCTGGCTTACTTTTACAACCGGTAAATAAATATTCACTACTTATAATTTCTCTGCCAATTAAATAAAATCAAATTGGCATTTTAAATTATTGCGGCAGAGACCTTTTAGGAAAACACTTGAAATTTAATAAATCAAATTAATTTATTTATAATTAAATTAAATGTACAAACTCGCTTTATGGCTTACGCCACGTATGTAAATACATATGGGGAGTTTCCACAGGAATGCCAACTTGTTGTAGCGTGCGACACCAAACGAATATGCTTTTTATTTTTTGAGAAAACTGAACTTTTTTTTTACTTCTTCGCATAATTGTAGAGGCAGTCAGCAGCCTGCCATGCGCAATTGCTTGCTGTCGCACGTGACAAAAAAAAATGGAATTTCTAGTGGAAATGCCCATATGCATGCTTGATGTCACATATCGAATTAATTTCGCTAGAAACATGTTTATTATTTAATGCAATATCTCAAAATTGACCCACTTATTTTCAATAAAATAATACACTTTCTTTATGGGGAGCGAAAAACAAAACTTCACATATGTACATGAAACAAACAACAACAAAAAATATATGAAAATGTAGAAAACATTTTTTGTAATCCAATATAATTTTTTTTTTTTTTGCAAAAACCCTCTTTAGAGCAAAAATTAGCATTTACTCTGTTTTACATTTCCATTTTGCATTACAACTATTTTACTTTTTACTAAGCCGTTGTATAAGTGCTTGTACCTGATATGATGTACTATTCATATAGACTATGAAAATTTTAACTAAGAACAAAAAAAGGAAATCGCTCGCTCTTTTAACGGCCTTAATGTTTTTAATTTTTTTTTTTTAGTACGTATATTTATTTATTGTATCTTTAAAAATGAACTAACAATAAGTATTCAAATCTTAAATCGAAATATAATTATTAGGCTCGACCAGTGTCGGTAGCTTCACTATGAACCAAAAGCGTGGACAGCTCTTTCACCAGCGTAAGGCAATTTAAAATTAATTTGTCATAAAGTAAATATTACTGTTATAACGAATATTTTGAAAATGTAGTTTTTAGTACAATTTGTGACTTTTGTTCGACCTTTTTTAAGACTAAAGCCTAGATGCCAAAATCGGCACAATGTCACAGAATACACAGAAGTGAAGAAAGTGACAGGTAAAAAAAGCTTCAAACAGGTTTTTTAAAATTCGTGGAAAAAAGAGAAAAATATAATGTATTTGATATTGTAGTGTATTACTACTTATCAATTAAAAAATAAGAATCAATCCAAAATCGCCGACAAAATTTGAGGGAAAAGGAGACAAACAGAGAAATATCCTTATCCTCCGTCTTGTGACAGTTCTGTATGTTTTGTGACAATGTGCCGATGTGATTTTCATCGGCTCACTGAAATAAAGTTATAATTAATAAGCTACATTGGCCTTATTTTTCAACTGATTGAAATGCCAACGAAAAGCAGAAGTTTTGAAAAATACGACGAATGCAGTCAAAAGAAAGGTTTTTGAAATAATTCTCTCCAGTTTGGACGAACTGCTCAAAGAGAAAATTAAAAGATATTTAAATTTAGCAATCAATTTGATTTAAAATGAAAAAAGCGAACAGCCGTTAAAATTTATGAACTTATGCAAAATGTTTTATTTGAAAACGTACAACGAGGCTCCAGTCATAAATCGACACATACAATCACAAATTTACTAACACTTACAACCGTAACAATAAATTTCAATAAAACTAGTACAGCTGCCACGAAATGCAAGCGTGTGTGTGTTTGTAAATCGCAATTCTTTAAGCCACAATTTACTGAGTGCATACAAGCACTCAAACAAACAAGAACGAGCAGATTCACAAATACAAATGAAATTTCATACAATAGACAATTGTTTGTTTTCTTTTTCCACTGGTTATTGCAGTGGCTAACACACATTTTCTTCCTTTGAAATCATTTTTTGTTTTTTTTTTGTATTTCTGTGTGGCTTTGTATCTTATTTTTGTTACAGCTGTGGCTTAAACGGTTAAAAAAGATGCATGTTTAAACATAATTTTTACCAGCAGCTCGTGCATTATTTTAGTTGAAATTTTGATTCGAAGTCAGTTAGTGTAACCTGACAGAGTGTAGATTTGCGAGTTTGGTGAAACTAAAAAAAAAAGAAAACAAAACACAAGCCATAAATGAGAAATAAATTTGAAAAATATATTTAATGTTAAAAGAAAAATAAAATAAACTGCAGTTAGTACGTCAGTCACTCACTCTTCATTTTATTGACATTATCTCTAGTGTGCCAGAACATGTGTGAGTGTATGAACATTATCATGTTGAATATGCCAGTGCATGTGTGTGTGTGTGTGTGTGTGTGTGTATAAATGTGTGTTTATTCAGCTCACAGAAATGTACGAAACCTAAACTTAAATATCCATATGCAGTTGCATTTCTTCATTCATTCATTTGGCCATGCTTCCGTCCAACCATTCATCCATTTATTCATCCATTCGACACTTCAGCAATCCCTTGTACATAGTTTCATAATGAACATTTACAATGTAGTTGCACTCATACTTAATAGCAAGAACAACAACAACAACAGCAGCAACTCATACTCTGATGCTGCTGGTTAAAATTCCTCTACTCTACTTAAATTATATTTATTCATACAAAAAACTCTTTCTTGTGTATAACGAGTATTTGCGTGTGTGTGTGTGTGTGTGTGTGTGTGAGTGTGTGCTTGTTTTGTATTTGTGCCGGCGTCTGTGTTTAAGTGTTTGTGTTTTCGAATGGCGTATTCAAGCGGTTCAAATGTAAAAACTTTTCATTAAATTTGTTCCTTTTTTTTTTTTTTTTTGTTTAATAAAGAACACACTAACCAAACTGTAGTTGCTTTTACGGCGCAAACAAACTTTAGCTTATTCAAAATTCAGTATTGTTTGCATCGTTAAATTTCAAGTAGTCTTATCCTTTGACATAAGCTATCAAAAGTCCTTTAGTGGTACCTGCCGTTGGCTCCAAATGTGCTTGAAGTTGTCAGTTATTGGAAATTTTGCATATTTGTGTGTCATAAAGAAAGAAACAGATTTCAATTCAAATCACAGATTTGTGGTTTTCATGAATAAATGACTTATGTCCATTGTCATTGATTTTCATTGAGTGATTCGAAATTGCTTTACATTAGATATTTCGTTACCTTAAGTGAGAAAAGCTCCCTCCCAACCCATACCGTCGTCATAATCACCAATCGGACGATAAAGATTGTGATGTTAATTGTAGTAAAACTTTTTGTGGCAGCAATACTCTAGTAGAGTTTACACATTGAAGCAGTATTAATTCTGTATTCCAATTGAAAGCAAAATATTTAGAATGTTTATATATTTACTCTTATAACTAAATACTTATTTATTTGTGACAATAATGCTAAACAAATTGTGAAATTTATGATTTCCTAAGAAATAACTTACGACGCACAGTGGGGCCAAAGTTACCTTTTTCGCGGATCAATTCATATCTCCACAATAAATTTTATATGAGTGGCTCTTAAGACAAACAAAATCTTGGTGTTATAGCAGGAGGAGACGAATCCCAGGTATAGGATATTGGAGAGGGGTACCCCCTACCAAGTAATTATTAAATAATTAAACAACATGATTTTTTTTTAATTTAAAAAATATCGAATCATTAACAAAATGCATGTAAAGGCCATGACTCACTATCATACAAAGTCGTGCGATCTACGAAAAAGTACAAACCTGGTGTGATGAATTGTTATTGTCTTTTGAAAATTTTCATAAACTCCATCATACCAGGGTTGTATTTTTTCGTAGATCGCACGACTTTGTATGATAGTGTATCACGGCCTTAAGCAGTGCTGAACCAGCCAAACAAGCAAAAAGTCATGATTTTTTTATTGTCTTCCATTGAATGAATTGCAATACGAATTATCCAAAAATCGTCGTCGTCTAGAGTCACACCCGTTTTTTTTAAACATTGTGGTATACAAATACAACCACAATCATGCGTGATTTTCGCGTGACTTATGCGTGGCTCAGCGTAACAAATTATGACATTTGTACGTGTCTAATGAAATCACATAAAAAAATTACAAAAGCAACAGCAATAAAAATTTTAGCAGCAGTCGCTAAAAGCTTATTAGTGGTAAATTCAACGCGTGAGGAGTGAATGGATTGGAATAGGAATTATCCAATAATAGATTTTTTCGCAAGCCTAAGAATCTAAGATCACTATCGTTATTTTTTTTAATCATTATTATATAAAAATACAACCACGATTATGAGTGACTCATTCGTGACTCATGCGTGACTCATACGTGACCCGTACGTGACTCACACGTGACTTATGCGTGATTCAGCGTAACATATTATGACATTTGTACATGTCTAATGAAATCACATAAAAAAATTACAAAAGCAACAGCAATAAAAATTTTAGCAGCAGTCGCTAAACACTTATTATTGGTAAATTCAACGCATGAGGCTATTAATAATTCGTAGATAACTTCTGAGGAGCAATGATGCGCACGAATAAACTTTTCTAAAATAACGCTCTTTTGTTCAACCCTTAAAATAAACTTAACATTTCTGCTTAATTGAGCCCAATTAATGACTTTTTGTCCACTTAAACTGATAAAATCCTCTTTTTTTGCACTTCCAATATAAACATTAAAAACATAAGCACTTTCACAAATAATTCCGTAACAAATTTAAGCAAAAACTTTGAATAAATACCTGAAGAAGTCTAAAAAAGATAAGCCGCAAGTCAAAGTGCTGTAACTTCCTGAAAAAGCACACAAATTAGTTGAGATTTCGACATAGAGTACTTTCAAATATGCTGATTACGGAGGTACCACTAACTCAAAATCAGCTTATCTCGACTTAAGCACTTTTTCCTTTTTGCCAAAGAACTATTCGAAAACAAGACTCAATTAAAAAAAAAACGAAGATTCAACTTGAAACCTTATTAGTTTTCAACCAATCATGCATTTACCAAAGGTTAATCAATAATTGTATAAACAATGTAGTCAGTTTTCATAGACATGGGTGCTGATGAAGTGCTTGGCTGCACAGCAAAAAGGCGGTATTTAGCCCACCTCAAAAAACTAATTTAATTTTCCTTCTTTTCTTCAGAAAATCACATTAATTAACAAAAATATTTGATTCAATAAGAATGAAAAGTACTGAACTTAAGCCTGATTAAGAAATTATTCCTGATTAAAATATGCAAAATATAAAGTATAAGTAAATCCTACTGTTTTAAATTTTTATTTTTTTTTATATTAAAGAGAAGTAACACACAGGTAATGAATGATTGCTACTGTTACTGGGTGTGTTACCTTCTTTAGGAAAGGGATAGTGATAGAGAAGTTGGAAAAGGATAACTCTGCTTTTTGCACGTTTTTGCAAATGCAGTGTTGCAGCGCCTCTGGTGTCAATGAGACGTATTAAAATTTTAAAACTGTGTTTAGTTTAATAGCCATTTTAGGAGGGCGCTCTGATGTTACATTGGCATTAGTATCCGCTGAAGCCGGAGTAGTTCAGTGACCAGTGGCTATGGTTTCACCACTTGAACTTTCCCACAACAACTGATAGAAATGTTCACAAATGCACAACAGCAAAATGCATGGTGTTGTTATTTAATGACTGTCGGAGGCCGGTCTCGAACCCAGGACCTTCGTTTTTGTAGTCAAAGTCCTAACCAATTCAGCCAACGCCACCGAAACTAAAAAATTTTTAATTCTTAAATTCTTATCGATATCGGCAAGGTTCGACTTCTAAAAAAAACAAATTTTTAAAATTTATCGCACGTTGTCGACATAGATAAACTGGTTTGTCTAAAAGTTCAATTTTTTCACCGTGCCCTATTTTTTTTCATTTAACTTATAATTTATTTAATTTAAATTCGTGAATTCTTAAAAACTATTAAGAAAAAACATGAAGCCTCTCAATTCTTATTCATAAATAATATATTATTTAAAATTAAACTGCCTTCAACTCATTCATAATTTGTGCTTCCCTCAATAAAATAAAAACCAGTGCATTTTTATGCTTTTTAACTTTGCCAAATATTTTTTAATTACTTTTGTATACGGAAAAACCACAACCACAAAGGAACTTTTCTAACAGATTAAATCACACCAAAGAGGATAGAAACCTTAAAAAAAGCTTCAAAATTTAGCTACAAAATAAAAACAAAATATAAGTTTGAAACAAAAATCGTAAAAAGATTCCGAGAATGTTTATTAAAAATACTCAAAAATCTTTATAAAAAAAAATATGAAAAATATGATATTGTAAGAAATTTCTCAAATACAGAGTGTAGAATAAAATATTCAACAATTGCTAATGACGAAAATTATATTACCGAGAAAAAGCTCATAGGGAATTTTATTTTAAAATAACAATAACATTAAACTTTCCATCATGCATGCAAAAACATTTAGCACAAATACTTCTGCAGACTGTTTAACAATTTTAATATACAAAATGTTCAGGAAAATTCCATTAAATAAAACAAAAGTAAGAAGAAAATACAAACAAGCCGAAACAGCCTTCATCACAACGGCACAAGAGTTTGCATGTTGGAAAGTTAAAAGAAATGAATGTTTGTTTTGTGGGTTCCCTTCAGCGCTGCGCCTTAAGTAATTTTTCCTTTTTTTTTTTGTTTATTTTATTATTTTTGTTGTTGACGATAACCTGACCCAGAAAGTGGTGTGAAACCCAAGTTTTAATTACTGAATTTTTGTGTATAATCTTATATAAACATCTTGCAAGTTGTCAGCACTAAATTAAAATTAATATAAAGAAAATAGTCAGCGCAATTTCTTTCATTTATTAAAAAAAATAAGGTTTTCAAACCAAAAAATTAAAATAAGTGCTCCTAGCAATAAAAATATATTTAAAGAACCTTGCTTGATTTCACTCCCGCTAGTGTTTGTTTTCTTCAAAATTCCTGCTATTTTGTTTCAATGAATTTTCTCATATGAAAAACCTTGACTGCTCAGAAAATTTTTGCTAATTTTAAGACAAAATAAAAATTAACTCCTGACTGAGCTCCTTTTTGCCTCATTAAACACTTTTACGTTTACGTTTTATTTTGCAAAATATTTGCTTTTTATGGTGCATGAACACATGAAAGTTGTAACTTCTTAATGTGAATAGAGCATAAAATATTGACACACATTCATTGGATAGAAAAGTGCCAGCACAAGCCACCAAAATATCAAGCCAAAAACCTTTTGCATATTCACACACACACACACATACACATACATAAGCACAAACAATGATTGACATTGAACGGGCATATGCATACTTTTGTAAACATGTTTATACATAAAGAAACAAAACCCACAAGAGAAAATTTTTTTAAGGCACAACAAAGACAAGACTTTAACTGCAAAAAAATATTCATTAAAAACTCGAATTTTTTTTAAGAAATTTGAAAACGAGTGAAGTAATAAAAGCAAAGCAAATCAGATACGATTTAGAATAAAAGGTCGGTTTTAAAATTTCATCAAAATATCGGAACTAAGTGACAGTTTGTGGCAGACAACAAGTGTGGCACCCGCACCAGGGGGCCATGCTGCCACTAGACAAACTTTGGTACAGCCCCAACAACAACAACAATATCGTTGTGGGCCAGGTAGTGCACTTAGTGCAGGTGCTGCTGTTCATGGCCAAAATGTAAAAAAGCAACAGCATCAGTATCAGTATTATCAACAGCATGCTGTTGCCTTAGCCGCTGGCAACAGTAGCAGCAGTCAACGTGAAACGGCATCAAAAAGACCAGATACCATGGTATCCATATCAACCATGTATACACAAGGTAAATTGAATAATACCCACAAAAGCACACTCACACTCCCACTCCCACAAACACATTTTCATTATGCACTTACACATGCATATGCACGACCAGGCAAACAGACAAAAGCCCATGCACACCTGCAACAAAAAAAACAAAATAAAATAAAAGCCGAAAAAAGGCCAAATGCTTTTGAATTCATGATACCTGCTCGTACATTATATTTACTTCATCTAGTCATATAGACAAAATCATGCAAGGTTGATTAACACGAACACACACACACACACGCAAGTAAATTTGCTCTGCCACATTAATACAAACACAAGCAATTTTTTATTTACCAATATGGCCTTATGTCCATAGCGATAGCTCGCTCATTTACTTAAACAATGTCATAACTCAAAAAAACAAGCAGTTTGCCAGAAAACAAGTTTGACTTTGATGGAAAAAGGAAAATTTTATTTTTCTCTCAAGTGTTGAGTAAACAAGATATTTGTATGAAATTTTTACACAATCAGGGCAATCATGAATAAAATTCGGCGTGAAATTTTTCCCGGGGAACAATTCCAACTAATAGCAAGTAATAGGGAAAACAAATAATTCTAATTGGAAAAGGGAGAAATTTCAAGCGGAATTTTATTCATGATTGCCCTGAATATGAAGAAGGATATGAGGATTAATTCTGCATCACTAAATCCAAAATTCCATTTTTTGAGTTATGACGCTGTTGGAGTAACTGAGCGATATGTCTGCAGGTATGTGTGTGTTCACACATACGCTTATGTACATATGTATGTATGTATATCTATAAAAAAAAATAAGTATAAATTTATGGTTCGGTAAATTAATTTCCCATTGATTAAACTTACACAAGGTGCAAAAGTTAAATGGCTTAAACTCGTTTATAACCAAATCAATTATTTTCCTAAAGGCTCAGATGGCATAAAAAGAAAAGAATAAAAAGAATGATAATAACGTTTATAATTTTTTAAACACAAGACTATTTCTTACCTAACTACGCAACGCGAAGAAAAGTATTTTTTTTTATCAGCCTACGTACGCATTAGTAATGCACGAATATTCGTATTCGAATTCCCGAATATTTGTTCATTTTTAGATAATCGCACTCGTATTAGTATTCGCCTAAATTTGACGAATAAAATAAATAAATGCATAAATCCTAAACGAAATTTAAAAAAATGGCATACAAATTATGGTATATTAGTTTTTAATAACTAAAAACAGAAATTTACTTTTACTTACAATTGAAACAAAAACTTTCAAAACAAATAAGACAATTTACAACAACAACTTCTTGTAGAATTAAAATAAAAAAAAAAGCTAAAGTACTTTTATTCAAAACTAAAAGCTTTTTAGAAGCTTTTTTCCTATTACGATCAGGTGTGTAAATAAAACCAACACCAACACTAACTAAAAATCCTGTTCTGTACACTTTTCCACCAAATAGTCTGCCATACTTTTCCGTATTAACGAATTTACAGAATCTTAAAAATTAAATATTATATAATCACGACCATTAAAACTTTGGATAGTTCTTATTTACTTTATTGTACCCGAACAGGAGTAAGAAATTTCTTTTCATAAAAAATTTTTTCATATTTAATTTTGTAACTTCAATGTAGTAGAAAATCTTAGATCATTAAACTTATTAACAACAACAACAGCAATTTGATGTCTAAAAATGTCACATATAAGTTGTATTCATTTACTAAATTTTTTTAGAAATTTGTAACAATTGTTACTAGAAAGCAGCGATGCCAACTATTTATAACCCAAACGCGCTGTTGCCCTTCGCAAAACGCGCTAGAACGCGCTAAGTTACAGCATTGTCAACTATTTATAGGCAAAACGCGCTATTTTCCTACGCGCTAAATTAAATTTTAATAAAATTCGATGTATGTACATGTGCATTAGTAAATACAATTAATTTTTTTTAGTAGCTCTTTTCTTTCTTTTAAATCATTCAACACAGAATCAGAATTGCTTCCAAATAATCGATATACTTTGTTTTTATTTTAATTTTTTTTGCCAAATTTTGTAACAACTTATATAAATTGTCGAATAGTTTTGCGATTCAAATGCTTTTTGTACTTCAACTAGAATAGATGCTTAATAAATAATATAATTTTTGTTTGTCACGAGTACATATTTTTAGTTGTGAAATTTCAAAATGTTTGCCATTTACAGTATTAAAATGCGTTTTTAATTCTAATCACAGTCAAGGGAATTTTATTTGCGACAGCTGAATCATTAAACAATTTAGAAAATATTATGAGTTTTGAATACTAGAAAATTGTTAAATTTATGCAAAAAATGTAAAAAAATATATTGAACTGAAGTGATGATAACTTTGTTCAAAACGCGCTAATTTAGCGCTTTTTTTAGTAAACGCGCTAAGACGAAAAAAAGCGCGTTTAGCATAGTTAAAACGCGCTAAATCTAGCGCGAAACGCGCTAAATTGGCATCGCTGCTAGAAAGCGTTCATTAACCCAAAAATTTTGCAACGAGAGAGCGTCGAAAAAGCGTAAAAAATTGTGAGACAGAAAAATTCTTGCAAGTTTTTACAAGTAAAATTTTTACTAGCAATAATTATTCAAACAGCTGTTTTGCGTTTGTGTTTACAAATTAATTATTGCAAAAATATCTAAAAAAGGAAAACTCAAAAATGTGAATTTCTTTATTGAAAAAATATGTATGTATACGTATGTAAAAAGAAAGCGTATTTTCTTAATTTATTGTTTTTCTTTCATTAAGCCACATAAATGCAATTTTATTGTGAACTTTGTGAATTTTGTTTCTTTATAATATTTGATCAGAGATGGAAAATGGGTTTTTTGTATAGTTGTTAATAGAATAGAATTAAAAAATAATGAAAAATGCATAAAAAATAGTAAATAATACATGAAGCTATGTAAAGTATTTCATATTAAATGTCGATTTGTAAAAATTTTGTAATTTAAAACATTAGCAAACAAGATTATCCAAAATATATTAGAAAAAATACAATTGTATCATGATTTCCATCTATGGTTCTGATATGAATAACATTTTCTTGCTAGTTTTTACGAACGACGAATTTCGTCCATGTCGACGAATTCGTCGATAAGAGTTCGCTGCGTAAATTCGTCGTGTGAAGCACAACAACGACGAATTTACTCAGCGAATTCCTCTCTGATATTTGATAAAGTTGGTTATTGTGCAGCGATGCCAATTTAGCGCGTTTCGCGCTAGATTTAGCGCGTTTTAACTATGCTAAACGCGCTTTTTTTCGTCTTAGCGCGTTTACTAAAAAAAAGCGCTAAATTAGAGCGTTTTGAACAAAGTTATCATCACTTCAGTTCAATATATTTTTTTACATTTTTTGCATAAATTTAACAATTTTCTAGTATTCAAAACTCATAATATTTTCTAAATTGTTTAATGATTCAGCTGTCGCAAATAAAATTCCCTTGACTGTGATTAGAATTAAAAACGCATTTTAATACTGTAAATGGCAAACATTTTGAAATTTCACAACTAAAAATATGTACTCGTGACAAACAAAAATTATATTACTTATTAAGCATCTATTCTAGTTGAAGTACAAAAAGCATTTGAATCGCAAAACTATTCGACAATTTATATAAGTTGTTACAAAATTTGGCAAATAAAATTAAAATAAAAACAAAGTATATCGATTATTTGGAAGCAATTCTGATTCTGTGTTGAATGATTTAAAAGAAAGAAAAGAGCTACTAAAAAAAATTAATTGTATTTACTAATGCACATGTACATACATCGAATTTTATTAAAATTTAATTTAGCGCGTAGGAAAATAGCGCGTTTTGGCTATAAATAGTTGACAATGCTGTAACTTAGCGCGTTCTAGCGCGTTTTGCGAAGGGGAACAGCGCGTTTGGGTTATAAATAGTTGGCATCACTGGTATTGTGTGTGCAAATACAGAGAGAGAGAGAGATAGAAAATTTTTTTTTCATTGTTCGCCGGCGTAAGAAATAGAAATAAATCTATTGCTACTTTCGCTGCGTATGACGAATTTCGCCCTACGCCATGATTGTGTGCATTTTCATATACACCAATGTGTTTTATTTTTGACGATTTGTGTTCCTATCATAAAGCGTTCATTTACTTTTTCGTATCTGAGAGAGTAATTTTGTAAATTTCTGCCTTGCTCTCTCGTTGCAAGTTTCTGCTAGGTAAGTAAATGAACACACCTATAATATTCGTATTTGCGAATATCATTTCAAATACCTATTCGTATTAGTATTGGTATTCGCATTCGTATTTGCGAATATCAAACAATGACATTCGGCATATCACTAGTACGTATGGATGTATGTACATAAACCGATCATATCACTTTAGCTTAGAGTTATTTTCCAGACTTTTCACTTCCCGGAAAAGCGGGAAGCAGTACATAATGATACATAATATTATTTAGTTTGGTTTATTTAACAAAAAAACAAATAACAATACATGAGATCTGTTATATAATAAAAAATCATATCATTTTAGTTCTTCATATAATAATAATGCATACATCGTATGCTCATCGTATCGTGAGCTGAAATGCAAAATCATGTAAGTAAATTTTTTTAAATTTTATAGAGAGAGAAAAAACTAACTAAAAACTTTCATATAATATTCGTTATTTTCATTTCAAATACGGCCAAAGTTTTTAAAATATGTACGCACATGTATAATACATAATAATTAGTTTAATAAAACAATTTTGATTTTCTGGTTAGTTAAGTTGTTTTGCATTTTACCTGATGATATATTATGAGTAAATGCAAAGCCAAGTGCATTGATATAATGCAAAAAAAGGTATATAAAATAAAACAAAATATGTATTACGATTCAATGCAAATCTTTATACTTTTAGTATGAAGCTACCATAGCAGTCTTAGCTGCCATCGTCTGTTTCCCTTGGAAATCAATTTTATCATTTTACGCAGCCACCACAATTTATCACTGAAGGCCAAAAATTCATTAAAGCCACATCACAAATCTAGTGGCTTGCCACACATGCCACATCAAATCAGGCAACACATGTAAAATCAACCAAACGTTTGATTTTACAATTCCGCAAACATATCAAAAGGATATATAAAAAAAAATAGAAAAACGGAAATGGAAAATTCACTGACAGGAAATGCTGACTATTAAGTTCTCAAGCTTCAGCAGTTAAAGCAAAATAATGGAAAAACATACGACAGAAAAGTTGTTTACCATAAAAATACTTATGAGATTTTATATTCCGTTTATTGTTCCTTAAGAAAAATTTACGATAAACTAAAATGACAAATTACGCTATTAAACGTTTATGTAATTACTTTTTCTAAAGTTACTTTTTAAGATGAATCTATACACCTGATGAAAAGAAATGATTTCTAAATTGCAAAATGATTCTTTCTTGGCAGACATAAAGTTTTATGCATCTTTGTACTGCTAGTGTTGATTCATTTTGAAACGTATTCATGTTTTCCATGTGATAAAAAATTTATCATTTATTTAAGTTCAGTGAATATTTGAATTGTTACAGTAGCTTGTGTGTACTCGTATGTTATAAACATTATAACCTGGTTAGACAGAAATAACATGTCTTTCATCTTCTATGAATTTATCTCTTATTCTCTTTACTTGGCAAAATAAATATTTAATGGCCAGATATAGAAGGAAAAAAAAGAAACTCATGTGGCACACAGACACACATTTGCACATTCGCGTGGCTAAACGTTTTCCCTGGGGGTAAGCAAAATATATTATTTAAGAACTTGGAGAAAAGTAAATTAATTACAAGGAAATTTTTATTACTTTAATACTTGTTTATATTTTTGCTGAATAAAATCTATTTGGCAGGCTTATTGTTGCAGGAAGTTTTCTGTTGCGTATTATTGTTCATCATATTGTCAGTTGCACTTAAAATTTTTAAATGAAAATTTTTATAATGACCTTTTTAAGTCGAACACACAGAAAACAGTATTCACCAATAAACATTAATTGTATTTAAGAATTTAATTGATTCAATTACATTTTCAATTGTATTAATTATATTGAGTGGAAAAACTTAATTGATATTATCAAATTGTATAATTGTAAATATTTTAATTGATATTAAAAATTATTCATATTACTTTTTTGTGTGCATGTATTACCTTAATAGAAAATAAAGTATTATTTCAAAGCTTACTGGAAAGATGATTAAGTCCCATTTTGCAAGAAATGTGAAGAGCTTAAAAAAGTTCAATTTTATTCAGCCTTAACAGGAATAAAAGTTTACATAAAATGAGTTGTGTCAGTGCAATATTTTCTAATTTTGTTCATCATTTTCTTTTTCATGGGAAATATTTCCTCTAATTCCCAATAAGGGTGAATATTCGTATTATGAGAAATTCATTGAATTTTTTTTTAAATAGAGAACTTGCAACACACACACACAATTCTAGTTGTATTTTAATTTTAATGGAAAAACATTTCAAAAAGCTGAAAATATTTATATATTCCAATTCCTAGAGTTCTCGTCGTCATGCTTCTCCATGTTTTATACATTTTTACACACACATATCAGACGCTTAGTAAAAAGTTAAAAGAAAATAATTTTAATTTGGCAAAATTTTTAAATTCAAAGTTAAATATCTCTTACACTATAAAAGATACAAAAACAACTTTGGAACAATTTTTTTTAATCTTGTCTAGCGCAAAAAAAATTTTGCATTTTATATTATACGAGTACACACATTTTTCCTTGTCTTGTCTAGCAAAATCTAAGACCCTTAAAATTGTAAAAATGTGTCGGTATTTAAGATAGTTGCAAGCCGCACAAATTTTTTTTACACCAGAGGTCGGTGATTTTCACCGCTTGAGCTCCGTTTCTGATTTAGGCCCTTATTATGAGCAAGTTTTGATTTTCGACTATAGTCGAAAGTACTGATCGAACGAATTTTCATTTGGTATTATGACAAGGATTCGACAAAGAACATCGTTATTATGAATAAAATCTACAAAAAAAGCTTACAATTTGTGTAGGTGTACTTAAAAATAAACATTGTTTGATATTTATATTTTTTTTTAATTTTTCATATTAAAATACTTTATCGAAAGCTAAATTCTGTTCGATAGAAAATTCGTTGCTCAACAAAATTTTCGATACTCATAATATGAATTTAACATTCGATTTTCGATATTCGATACCCAGCGAAGATCGAAAATCAAATGAAACTCATAATAGGGTCTTTAGACTTTGAATCATATGGCGCTTAAGCTTGATCCATTCGTTGGTTTATGCATGCAAATGCTGGCGGTTACCCGCAGCGTATACTTTATATTTAAATATTATTGTAGCATCAAATAAAACATACGCCACCGTATCCAAATATAATTTAAATACTGTATGTATGATAAAGGGTGAGCAAATTTAAGGTCAAAAATTAGTTTGGCATAACTCTTTCAGCCACGGTTTTACATCATCATACATCATATTATAAATAAAGCAATTTCATTTTTAGTTTAATTAAGGTATATTTATCATAAAAAACAAGAAAAAAAGAAATTAAGTATTCAGTATTTTGTGTTATAGGGTGGTTAGTTAAGTAACCAACGTGGCGGTTGGCATAAAAAATTATTACGAAAAAATTAATAAAATAATTGCTTTGTGTATGCAAAAAGAGATTTTACAGTCCTTGCATTGCCATATGGTGGTACTGGATTTCTTTTAGTGCTGCATTCTGATAAGATTCAAGGGTCGCAGTGCCCTAAAAAAATAGGTAATTTTGACCTTCTCAACTAAAGCTACTTTTTCTATAGCATTATAATTTCTTTTTAAATTATTTTTGTACATTCAACATCCTAGGCTAGGTAAGGAAGGATTATGTTATAACGCACCCCAATCGGAGACCCAGTTGGGTCTATTTTGACTACCTTCTATTGCCCGTTAAAAGTAATATTTACCCACATACATATGTCTGCAGAAGTGCCTATTATCCGTCACTAAGCCACTGATATCCTCTAGTTTACACTTTCCCATATCACTAATGCTCTCATAGAAACGTCTGCTCAGCCATCTAATCCTATAACGTTGCAGCTTTGGGCAGCGGCAGATAATATATTCAATAGTTTCTGGTTCCTCTTCATCCCCGCACATCCTACATAAGTCTGGAGCGCCACATGCTGGTTCTTGCTCTGACTGAGCAGTGACCAGTCAACGCGCCTATCACTATTCGCATCGCCCCCCCCCCCCCCTACATAGCTTATCAGAATTAGCATGGGTAGGATATTGTTATTCAAATGCAAATTATTAAGAAGGAAACCAAAGAGGTTGAGTCATAAAAGAAGATGGGTCCTTCATATCAAGGGCTAAAGACCTGTGTACCGTAAAGATTTGTTTGAAAACAAAATAAATAACATACTTTTTTTTGACAAATTCAATTTTATTGATACTAATTTAAAGTAGAAATAAGGGAATTAATATATGATGTCAGTCATATGTCCACCTCTATAGCACGTCGCACTTCGACCCACATTTTTATTTTATTCTTCAAATTTGATTTTAAATATTTCGAAAAGTATTGAAGGCATAAGAAAAATTTTCTTACAGTTGGCAAAGCTCAATAAATGCTATTGAATTAAATTAAAACATTTCATAATATTTAATTTTATAAAACCCATTTTAACGATTTTAGGTCAATCGATTTTCCTTAATCCCGGGAGTGTCACTAAAGATATGACAATAGTAAAAATGCAATATGGCGGCCAACAGACGCCATTTTGTAAATACGAAAAAATAAAAACTTGGCGAACTTGATCAAAATCGGTATCATTCGACAGGTACTTGAAAATCATTTTTAGGTTTCTCTTATGATTTTTCATTTCGTATGACCGTTTAGGATATTGAACGGTTCAAAGTTGGTCGCGGTCGGGTTTTTTTAATTTTTTTTATTGCTACTTGTTACTAAATATATATCAAACTATGACAACTCAATTCTTGACATTTCATTATTTGGCAGACAATTTTTTCCTAACCTCAAATTTGGCCACCCTTTTTAAAAAAATAATACAACAAAAGTGTAATAAAATTTTGCTTATAAAACTCCTATCACTATTAAGATCCAACCCATCTATAGCAAGGCGTTCTTAAATAACTTAATCAATGGCAAAAAGGAATTACAGTTTAAAGTATTATTAAAAATTTACCAACCTTTAAAATAAACCTACACAGCTCGAATCTTTCATAGCAAGCATCCCATCCCATCATTCAATTAATTAATAAAATAAAAATCCTTAATGTTTTAATTGCGCAAGAAAACAAAAAAACTTCCCAAAATTAAAGCGACATTTCCGTTAAGCCAAACACCAGTTAAACGGAAAGAAGCTTTTTCCCTTATTTTCCCGTTACAGTTGTATTCCCTTTAATTACTTAATTAGCGTACGCAGTTTGTGAAAAGCTTTTTCCTTTAAAAATAAATAGTAAAAATAATAATGTATGTACAAATGTGGCATGTGTGTGTGTATGTGCATGAGAATGCCAGACAACAAGTCGTAGAAAACATTAAAGTTTCAATGCGCAAGTTTTTAATGAAATCCTGCAATAGCAAGAGATATTCTTACAGCACAGAATAGAGAGTGTGAAATAATGGATGCTCTTTACTCTTCCATAACTAAGAGAATTAAATCATTTCCTGTGTATTTTGAAAAAGCAAAAGGGTTTGTCAATGTTTGCTTGTGTTTGACTCAATGGGTGATGGGTGAGCATATGTCACCCATTCGTGCATCTTTTTTGTTTTTGCCAAATTAGTTTTGCATTGAGCAAAAGAATGTCTGTAGCCCAGCACACAAGACATGAATTTAGTTTTAAAATACTGGTGAAAGCGAATAAAACAACGCACATTAAAGTCAGTGTGTTACGCATCTAAAGCAACGAAACTTTCGTTATAGATTTTTGCCGCCGGTTATTTAAGGCCCAAGGATATTTACTAAACAAGTGCTTTAACATTTTAGAGTCTGTTTGTCTAACTTTGCAAGACAATTCTACTCAAGAAATGCTTCATATTTTAATAATTAAACATATTTGTTTTGTTTTATTTTTTTTTTCAAGCTAATATTACCGTGTTGCATTCTTACAAACACAGAAAAAAATATTTCTCTAATCAACACATTTAATTTAATTAAAAAAAAAACATCAATCAATTAAAAATTTAATAAAGTCAATTAAACTATTTAATTAAATAAATTTGTAAACAAAAGTTCAATTGAATCAATGAAATTTTTTATTAAGATTTCAAGCAATTAAATCTGTTAACAAAATTCGTATTGAATCAATTAAATTTGTAAGTGATTGTTTATACTTTTATCAATTAATAGTGTTAATTGGAGAAACAAATTTCATGTGTAGATTTTTCTAATCAGTACATGTTTCATATATAAAATAATAGTTTTCTTGTACATCGTATTATTAAATTAAAAGCTTTTTACTTTTTTACTTACTTTTTTCAATTTTTCTATACAATATTCTGTTGTTTAAATGCTAAAAATATTAAATTACCTGGCATTTGATATTCACACATCAAATATATCAAACTCAGTGTTCAGGAGGAGTTCAATTTTATTTTTTTACTTTTCTGCCAAAAACGAAATTTTAATAAATCATTTGCACACTGTTTTCGTATCCAGCGTAGTCTTTATCACAGTTTGTTCTTCCATTCAAGTGATTAATTGCATTGTCTAACATTTTTATGCAATTCTATTTCATTGCAGCGGTTTGATTGATTTCAGAAGTGATTTAAAATACTTATTTTGTATACGATTATTATGTGTATTTTGTGTGATAATAAATTTTATGTTTAAGTATATTGTAAATTTTGTAGAAAACAACAACAACAACAACAAACAAATATTGTTACTTATAACTTCACATTCATCGCCACCATCCCAAATATCATTATTACAAATCTCATTGTCAGCAAAATGATGACCAAAAATATATCCATAGTAGACCAAAGAAGAGCAACAATAGTACCCATTAATCAACATCGTAAGAACTAGTATTAATTTAATTTAATTTAATTTAATTTTACATTATATTTTTCTTGTATGGTTTGTAGTTCATTAATTTTGTATGCTAAGCAATTGGAAGTCCTGCAGGCACAAGATTTGAATAAATTTGATATGTATGCATGCATGTGTAATTGCTTTATTTTATTATGACTTGACTTGCAACTGATATTTCTAGTTTTACCTTAGATGTTGTAGTATCAGTTAAAATATTTTATTTTTGCTTAAGTTTTGCTGTCTCACTCAATTTTTAATGGGGAGTTTCATAAACAATTTTTCAAAAAGAGAAAAAAACTGCAATTACAATGTGCTCGAATTCGAAACATTTTTTCTTTGTAACAAACCAGCGACCTAATTTGAGTACCTTGATTTAATCCAATCTTGTTTAACAACAAATAATTAAGATTGAAAACTTGGCTAAAAGCACCTAAAAATTTAAATTTTTCCCAGTTTTCTACAATTTATTAACATTTATATTGATATATATCGATTGAAAAGACATGTCGTCAGCCCATTATTGGTTTGACCCACCGACCATTTAAAAAAAATGAGTTAGGTCCGCCAGATAACTTTTTTTTTAAAACAGGGCGCAAAACATCGAGTGTAGCTTCGGCTGTGTGGCACGTAGCGCCGTCCTGTTGAAACCAAATGTTGCCAATATCCTCCCCTTCAATTTTTGTGAACAAAAATTTGTTCAACATGGTTCGATAACGATCGCCATTGACTGTAACGGCCACTTCTTGCTCATTGGCCCAATTATGCCTCTGGACCAAAATCCGCACCAAACAGTGCCTCGTTTTGGGTGCGTCTGCTTTTCAGTGTATGCGTGCGGGTTTTCTGTGCCCCAAATGCGACAATTTTGCGTGTTTACATACCCCCCTAGATCAAAATGAGCTTCATCTGAAAATATGATTTTTTTGGCAAAATCGGCATCTTCTGTAAGTCGATCGCAGGCAATATTTCCCAGCGTTGTTCAAGCGTATACACATTATCTGTCAAATCAGACATGAGCTAAGTGTTACCATTCACGAAATAATCACTAGTTGAAAAAAAACGCTAGATGGCGGACCCTATATGTATTAAACATCTCCTTTCTAAATCCAAAACATGTTTCGCGAAATTAATTATAGTTTCCGAGATATTTCGCATTCATTTTGCTCCATTTCAATTATTTTAAGGTTTAATAAGTATTGCTTTGCTGTACATGTCACAGTTTGGCGTTTGCCTCAAATTCTTCATACAAAAACATGCAACAAAACAAGTAAATTTAACTCTTGTTTTGCTTCATTTCTACAAGAAATTAATAATAAAAACAAGAAGCTGCCGCAAGAAAAATTCAAGGGCGTTTGCTAAGCAAAAACATCATCACCCAGATGCAGCCGCCAATTAAATTTTTTAATATAAACTTATTAAACACTAAAATAAAATAAAAGAAATCTTAATTCTGCAGGTTTGAGTTTAACAGAAATCATTTAATTTAATTCTTTATATTAAATACACTTCAATTACTTTTTTTTTGTGTGTGTGTAAATGTGTAAGAGGATCGATAATTAAAAATATTATGGCGGCGGCTTCTTGGTCGGCGTTATATGATCGACCTATTTCTCTGGACAGCAAGAAAACTAAACAAAAAAACAAAATTCTCAAATCACAGCAGTAAAATATACGTATGGAGCACAAAAAGCTACTTTTTGAAAATGAATAAAGAAAACTGGTGTATGCGGCACAAAACGTATTTTTAATTTTACAATAGTGTAATATTAAGTTCTTACTTATTCATGAAAAATCACTAAAATTTACATATTTCGTCCAAACATGTGTCGGAAACAATGCTGAAAATACAAAAAACTTCTGTGGGGTATACTTTGAGAAAACTTCATGTAAACCTTCTATGTCTTTTTTCTCCATTCCGACTTTTTGGCATATGCTCCCAACCAATAATGGCGATGTTTTTTTGAACTTGCGTCCTGAGAAAATTTTTTAGAAAATAAAATTGGAATTTTTTTTTTTAACAGTTAAAGCAAATAAACGGTTAAATTTTTTAAACGAAATTACAATTATACATTATATATTTCTAACCGGAAATAGTTATTGTAACAAATGAATGTATTGCAGCAAATGAATTTTTAGTTCAAATATGAAACTCCCCATAGAATATTTATCATTATTGAAATTCAATAATTAAAGGCTTTACTCATTATTTATTAACTTTTCTATAATTAAAATTGCAAAACTTGTTGTGCGTTTATGTCTTTATGAAGTTATTCAATTTACCAATATTTATTATGTATATTTTTTTCATAAATATGTTTTTATTATTTTCATATGTAAATATCGTTAGCTAATATTGAAAAAGCCATTTACTGGGAAAGCAAAAATGTCATAAACCAACAACTACAGCGCTCTTCAATTCTATGCAATTAAATCTCTATACTTTAAATATTATATATATATTTTTTTGCATGCTTATAT
The DNA here is from genome assembly GCA_936439885.1 of Nowickia ferox. NCBI lineage: Eukaryota > Metazoa > Arthropoda > Insecta > Diptera > Tachinidae > Nowickia > Nowickia ferox. The sequence goes on along the minus strand of OW387024.1, from coordinate 111,074,841 downwards.
TTATTTATTGTAGCTTCAAAAATAAACTGACAATAAGTATTCAAATCTTAAGTCTAGACATAATTTTTAAACCCCACGAGTATCGGACATAAACTAAGGTCCAATAATTGACTTATCAATTATGTGTCATTTATCTTTAAGTGCCATTTAAGTAACAATTTCATTTTTTCACTGCAAAGTTTAGAGACATTTAAATAATACTTAAATGCCCAACCTTGAGTATATAACTTATATTTAAGTTTTTCGAGCATACCATATGTTTTTATGTTTGTGTGTGTTTATTGAAAACATGTACATGAACATCATGTGGTCGTATTAACAAAATTTCGTTTAATTTTCATAAATATAAAACATATGCAGTAAATAGTTTCATATCATGGAATAAATAAATAGAAAAATGCGTTGGTATGCTCTCTTTTTTCTACATGTTGATAACCTAACTTTGTTTTTTACAATAAACATCTGGGGGCAAATTACGGCATTCGATACGATTCGAAATTTAAAAATATTTCCATATAAACTCTATTGAAATATTTCGTAATTTTGTTCGATAACGAGTGCCGTAATTTTCCCCCTGTTTTCGTTTAGAACTATCGACATTTCACAGTGCTACCATACTTTCATAGTATTTAAGTGAGCATTTAATTTTAGGACTGAGAAAATGAAACTGCACTTAAGTGCAACTTAAATCTAAGTCGCAATTAGCTAAATGACATACATATAATAAAGAACTCAATTATTGGGCCTAAAGCGGCCCATCCCTTATACAATATTATTGCATATGTTGTTGTACATATTAATGTCATTTTTACCTACACTATGCAATAAATGGCACAATATTTTTAAAGAAAATATTGCCCAATTTTCCTGGTAGTGAAAAAGTAAACAACATTGAACAATGTTGTCACCCCATTACACAATTGCCTTGATTGTACAATAAAAATCAAAAGTCTTTTGATATTTGCCAATATATTGTGCCACCTTCGAATATGACATACACATTGGCGATATTATTGTACAATATGAAAAATTGTGCAATTATAATGCAAGTGGGTGGGTCGCTTAAGTGACAGTAGCCAATAATATCCAGCAAAAAATTACACATTACTAACCGAACTACGACTACTTGTCATACAATGACTTACTTTTTTTACTCGCTTACAAATCAGATTAAATAAAATTTAAAAAAAATTATGTAGAAATTATGATTGATGAGAAGAATGATTCTTTTAGTTTTAATAGATTACGTGAACATGTTGCCAAATAAAAAAAAGTAAGTAGTTCTCAAGAATCGATTATTTTAGTCTGACGCCTTTTGTTAAAATCATTAAGTTGACAATCCAGTTGAGAAGAGCTTCCACCAAAAATGCTTCATTCCAAACCCGATTACCTTTTTTGAAGTTTTTTTGCTGGGTTGTACTAAGTACAAAAATATTTTCAAGAACTTTCATCTGAAGTGTTGCGTATTAGAGCTCTTGCGTCCCTCTTTTTTAAGCGGATGTGCCCAGTAAAATTCAAAATATTACGAAAAAGCGGATTAGGATGTCACCCGAGTTTTGTTGAAATACGAGTACGAGCCTGCGTATTTTGCAATTTCTTCAGTCACTTGTGGCATATTTAAATCACAATGTAAATTTTAGTTTTTGATGTACCACGGAGCCAAAGCTATTAACCTTAAAATTTTGTTTTGCCTTCTTTGGATTCTTTCTACATGGGAAGCTGAAGCAGTGCCTCATAACTAGTTGAATTTCGTAGCACCTTGTGTATATAGGTTTCAAAAGCGACTTGTATATTAAAAGTTTACAATCTAGCCTGATGGTTGAATTTTTACCAATCAGTCAATGTATCTGAATTAATTTAAGTTTCATTTGTGTTAGCTTTGATTCAATGTGGTGTTTCCATGTAAGCTGTTCATCAAGGTGTAAGCCGAGGTATTTCACTTGCGAATATTCCAGCAAAACAAAATGATTTGGAAGCACCAACAACTGAGGAAAGCTATGTATTGCTTACTCGATAACAAAAGCTTCGAAAAATGCTTCTTAAAAGCACTCACGAAAAAAAGAAAATTATCACAGAAAATTTTGATAACCACTAACTTTTGCATCTGAGTATTACTTCTGTGATGCACTTTAGTAAAGCAAAAAATGCATGGCTTTTTGGAAGCTGAATGTATTGCTTCTCGAACAACAAAATTCCTTATTCATGCGCAACTGCAAGTGATTCTGGCAAGCAATAAGTCTTGCTGGGATTGTTGATTCTGATGGGGGAAGAAGTATCTTTCCGTAACACTTTTATTCGTTTACCTTGATTCTCCATAAGTTTAACCATAGTGCAAGCTGGGTAATATATTCCTGAAGATATCGGGATGCCTAGTGAGGGTTTTCGTGCATACTAAGGCAGGCTGTATCATCGGCAAATGTAGATGTGTGGATATAAGTGGTCACAGGCATATCGCAAGTATATATTAGAGAAAGACTCAGGCATACTCATAAAGTCTCCTTTCACAACAATGAACTTCCGGGCTAGAATATACTTTTCCAATAGCTTTAGAAAATTTATAACTATCCATAAAAGTCTTCAATTTTAAAATTAGGCCTTCATGCCAAACTTTATAAAATGCCTGAGAAACATCAATAAAGAGAACATAACAATACTTCTTTTCTTCAAATGTTCTTTTTATAACTTGAACCAGTCTATGCGTTTGTTCAATGGTGTTATGCTGACTTCTAAAACCAAATTCATGGTCCGGTATGCACCCATTATCAATTAGAATTGGAGACAATTTTGTCATGAACAGCTTTTCGAAAGGCTTTGACATTGTTGATAGTAGACTTGTTGGCCTGTATGACTTGGCCTTAGTACGATCTTTGCCTGGCTTTAGAATCATTTTGACCTTGGCAAGCTTTCAGTGATAAGGATAATACTCTGGTCGTAATATAGCATTAAAAATAAATAGCAGGATTTTAATTGCAATATGAGGCAATTCCATCAATAGCTGCAGCTTTCTTTGGGTTGAGCTCAGCGATTAGTTTTTGTACATCACGCATCTTAAGATTTAACGGCCTTATGTATAAGAAAAAATTGGCAGGAAGTTAGCATACAATTTGATACTCAAAATGGGCGCATTACGTAGTTTTAATCCAATACTGAGTACTAGCGTGATTTTTAATGCGAAGTCTTATGGCAAAGTTCCTTAAAATTATGTCAATTTTGCCAGTTATGCTAACTTCATGCCAGTTTTTTTTTATATAGTACATAAGGCCGTAAGGCTCGAGGCTCTAGATCAGCTTTATATTACATTAACGGTCTAATTCATAAAAAATAGTTTAGGTTTATTAGAGGTTTATTTGACAAATTTCCCATAGAAATAAGTCAAATAAGCCCTTAAAAAACCTGAAATATTTTTTTATGAATAAGTCAGTAAGTCTGTAGCCAATAAAAAGTTGCTAGTGCTTTTGACTTTATTTAATTTATTGTAATTCATATTACAATATTTTTTAAATAGCATTAATAATAATATTTTAGATGACGATAAGTACAATAAATTCTTTTCACAGCTCACTCACGCGTTGCTTTATGCCATACAATTATTTAGACAAACGTATGTATGTGTGTATATTTTTAACTATTAATATTCCACTTTCTTTGTTATTGCATACGATAATTTTCATCCGTATGTTAGTGTGCTGCTGTTATTGTTTCATCTTTTTTTCTTGTTGTTTTTTTTTTTTTGACATAAACAAACATGTGAGACACATTTACATAAATATACATACGACCACAAAACAAACTATAAACATACTTATTACGTACTTGTACATGAGTACATATGTACATAAATAGTTCTGTACATACATACATGCATACTCGTACACATGTACGTCTGTTATTCTGATGTTATTGTTTGTGCTTTTATATGGCTCTCGATGATAATCTTAGTCAATTGTCCTTTAACACTGTTAAGTGTTGTAATTCTGGTTAAATATTTATCAAAGTGTGACATGTGCATACATATATACATTTCAAATTTAGCAACAATACCAACTACAAAGACTTTAAGATTACTAAATGCAGCATATATTCAAATCATAGATAAATAATTTAACTAAAAACTATAAGAAAATTGTTTTACTTCTATTGGTAAAGTAAGATTTAGGGCTAATAAATCAGTGCAAGTTAATCTCTATCTTTGGTTTAAAATGTGTTTAAACTAGCAAACCTATAAACCATCTGTAAACGCATAAAATTGGGCGTTTAAACTACCAATACAGGCCATATGGTTTTGTTACTTACAGACCATATGTTTTGCATTAAAAGAGCACTCAACTTTTTTTGTAAGACTCTGCTTTTTCTTCAGATCTTGTTCAACCTGTTTCCTTACACTCTATTATTCTTTTATACTAAATATAATTAATAAATATATAATTATAAAATATAATTATTTTCTCAGTAAAATTTGGCGACCTTTAATTAAATTTTTTTTAAACTTATTTGTATTTTTGATTGTGCCAAGAATTGATAGCCTGCTGCAAAACAGCTGTTTTTGACATTTATTCTATTGCAGCCACAATATTATTTTCTTAACTACACATAAGGTGTGGTTCACTGATTTACTCCTGTTGAGTTTAAACTACATATAAATTTGAGTTTAGTTTAACTAAGCCAGCGTTTAAGCTTTGACTGATTTATTAGCCCTTAGTGGCTTTAATACTAAACTACCACTCAGACTATTATACATGTGTGTACAAAGACTTTCATCACATTTTACGAGAAAGAAATCTAAAAACACTAGTTTCCACTGTCAAAAAATCTAACGTAAAGTGACACCATACCCCTCAAATTACATTAAGAACACAAGTAGAAAGCAAACAGCTGTTGCGGATTAATATGTCTAAATTAAGGCCTCATTAGTTTTTACTTTTCGTTGCCGTTCTGTGTCGTTCTTTTCTGTATAAAATATTTTGCAATTACTTTTTCTGTGAAAGGAATCAGCTGGCAACCTATAGAATTGATTATAGTTATATTTTCCAAATACCACAACAGTACGTCAGTTGGTTTTTGGTTTGCGGCACAGTATATTCAAAATACATTATATCTGCAGCAAACCAATAACCAACCGACGAGTAGCAAATAGCTGCAAAGGCATATTGGCTAGCATCAACGAAGACGTGAAGTTGAATGACAAGCCTCTTTGAATTTTGAAATCTTTTACTTTTTGGAACTCTTTGCACCATAACGTAAAATGATTATGTAATGATACCGGTATTGGATCAGCCCAGGCAATATTTTCTTTCCAGCAATATTGCACCAATATCATTGAATGGATTAAAAAGCTTGCAATCACACCAAATGGCTCAAAAACTGTCATCGCAATCTTACGCATTTCTCTTTTAGTAGGAATACGTACAGTATTATAAATGTCAGGACTAAAAGTAAGAAATTTTGTTTTAAATTGAAATTTATCATCGAACTTATTCCAAAACATGCCCAAGATTTTGTCAGTTGCGGATAGATTTTTCATACAAAATGGGCTAGGACTACGTCACAGGTAGGGATGCCAATAGGAATCGGTTTTTACGATTCCAGGATTCGGGATTTCAAAAAATCAAATCCCGGGATTTCGGGATGCTGAAATTTTTTGAAATTCAGGAATTATTCGGGACTCTGGGTTTTTTAACATTTAAAGACACATGCTTTTTATACGTATTTACTAAAAAGAGGTTCACAAACAAAAGTTTTATAATTATTTCATATTGCATAGTCAAAAACTATTTGAAAATTCACAAATAATATTTTTGAAAGTCATAAAAGAAAAATAAGCGCAGCAGGCTTAGAAACTTTAACAAACCCAGATTCATATCGAATGTAAATTATTTGCTGGGTTTTGTTAAAGATTCTAAGCCTGCTGTGGTTAGTTTTCATTTGTGATTTTCAAAAATATTATTATTTGTGAATTCTAAAATAGTTTTTGAAAGTCTGTGCATATGTAGTTGAAGTCTACTAATGATTTGGCAAAGCATCAACGAAAAACACATATAGACAATGCTTAACCACCGTCAAATAAATTTCAATTATAAAAGATCAATATTATGTTGCCACCGTTACTATCTTCACATGAGGGAAGTTCATAATGAATTTATTTTTAAAAAACAAACTAGACTTAGTAAAGAATTTCGGGATTGACTGAATCCCTAAAATCCTGGGATTTTAAAGATTGGCATCCCTAAATCCGACATTTGAATTTGATGTCACTAAATCATTAGAAATGATGATACAAACATAAAAAAGGCAGCACACAAGATTAATAACACTTTTCTGATCTCTTGATTTATTGTAAATGTACTTATATATGTACATATGTATGTATGCACATTGTCTTATTGTCCTCTTTATATTAATGGCCAAATGCTGCCTTATTAACAACATTAAAAAAATAACAAAAAAAAGGTCCTTCTAAAGCTTCTCACCAATTTCTTTTTGGTTTCTTTTCGAGTTTTTTCTTTTGATAAACAATATCAACTGATGAAGACATCAAAGTGTATCCATCCATTGTGTTCTTTTTGGTAATGAATTTTTTATATATTTTTTTTTTATATTATTTTTTGTTTATCACAACTTGTACACTCGTGTAAACTCATGTGTTTGGAAATAACAACCAGACAATCAAAAAACTAAAAGATACTTTTACAAGTTGTCATATTGTTAAGCCCTTTTTATTGTTAAAAAAAAACAAAAACGATGAGGAAAACTTGTACGTTTATAAAAAGCAAAAGTTTTCAATATATTTTGCCGCAAAAACCTTTTTGGTGCCAGGAAGCTGTTGTTCTTTAATATAATAAAAAAAATTTCCAATAACAAAATTTAGCTAACATCCTGTTAAACAGGATTTGAAAGTATTTTGACTATAATGAAAATGTTGAGATACTTTACTTGTCACTAAAAAAAAAAAAAAAATTAATTTCATATTAAACAGTATTTTACACTTGAATAGTTAATTTCTGCTTTGGCACATTTCAAGGAAATAATAAGCAGTATTTTTTATTTATTTTTTAATATCTGTATTAGGTTTCCGTAATAATAGTTTTATGAAACATTGCCGAGAAAGACACAAAGTGTCATGTAATGAATTACTCTCGGACAACTTTAGCAAACTTTGAAGTGCACAAAACTTAAAGGAAGTTATTATATTTACAATCTTTCGCAGTTATTCTATCATTTATGCTGAGAAGTAATTTGCCTTCTGCTCTTTCAGTACTAATGAATTCTGTTTAAATTCTCCCCCACATACTTATTTATGTGTTTCGTATAAATTTTTCATTTTGTTCAAGAATAATTGCTTAATCGGGGTTAAGTTCAAATATTTTCAATTCTTATAGTAGAATAAAAAATATTTTTATTAATTAATGTAATTTTCTTAAGAAGAGAAGAAAAATTAAATTAGACTTTAGCCGGGGGAAATGTAGAAATTTTTCTGTGCCGCCATGCATTTCCTCCACACTCAAGTCAGCTATTTAGCATGAATTTTTAATGAAAAAATAGAATATGAGAATTGCTTATATTGTTGTTATTAATTTTGTTATTTTTATAGGTTAGATTAGGTTGAGTTGCCAGCTGCTTAAATAATAGCTCACTTGGATCTATACCAGGGGGCAAATTACGACATTCGATATCGTTCGAAATTTCCATATAAATTTCCATATCGAATATTGTAATTTGCCACCAGATATTTTAATGATCAATTAGTTCTAAATTTCAAGACGGTCTTTATTCATCGGCCACCCAGTCTTTGTTAACAGCTCATCGAGGGAATACCTGATGATTTTTTGGCTCAATTGAATTAAATTAATTAGGGCCACCCAGTTCGTTCAACAAAATTGTGAATTCTGATTACGTACGTAAATCAATATGATTGAGACAAAAATTTTATCTGCGAGTATACTTTGAGCAATAAATTAAGTCTCCAGGCCTGTGGCAGTGATGCAGGAGATATTTGTTGCTTTCTTTTTCTTCTATATTCTGAAAACTTCCACAAAAGCCATTATGAGGTAGTCGAAAACCTTTGTGCATGTGTTTTGATAAGCTAGTGGCTTGTAGTTTCCACCACGAGGTTTCAGAGTCGGTAACTACGAAATTTTATTTGCTAGCCGCATTCTTTGTGGGCTTCTCTCTCTCTCTCTCTTACTCTGCTAAAAGTTTGATTTGACTTAATCAACAACATGTTAAATAAACACTACACACTTACACACATCAAGAGAAAATTAAACAAGCTTCACATTTAAATTAAAATCAAATATAAATCGACTTAAATTATGTTTGAGATGCTGCTACATTAGTGTTTAATGTTTATCAAAGCCTTTAACAAATTAATAAGTTGCTTTTGTTATTGCTGTTGCCTTTCTTCAATTATGTGTAAAAAAAAATGCAGTTAAACAAAAATAAGTTTTATTTTTAACACGCAAAAATCGTATTTTCAGATCCAGCACCAAAGCACAAAACACATGTAGTGTATCTTAATATTAGTAAGTGACTGTAGATAAATATAAAATTTATTTAAAAAAATCTTAAACTATCAAGCATTATTGCTTTTGAAAAAAAAACTATTTTTTTTCTCTTTTTATTTTACTAAACTAAATCGAAAAGAGTTGATAAGACAGAATCAAGTTTAAGGACGATAAACTGTAAACACACACATTTTGTCTCTCATTCCACTAACACTTTTACTCTGTACAACAAATCTCGTATATACTTAATGGCAATAAATATTTATTGTTTATTTGCAGCTGAAGAGGATACAACAGAAAAATCATCAACATGTGGCACAATATTAATCTTGCTGTCGGTGGCATTGTGTATACTGACGTTGCCGTTTAGTCTATTCGTTTGCTTTAAAGTAAGTCACGTTCTTCTTTTCACATGTATTCTTTTTATTTTATTTTTAACATTTATCTTTTCTTTTCAAATACTTTTAAGTTAAACATATAAACCTAAAAAATTATACATATGAAGTTATATAGGGTGTTTTTTATTGAGGTATAGAACTTTAAGTTGGCATCACTTTTTTAACTGGCGGCCATTTTGTCAGCTGTCAAGTGATTAATATTTAGTTTGGTTTGCCATTTCATCATGAACAGGTTGACAAAAGAACAACGCTTGCAAATCGTGCAAATTTATTTCGAAAATAATGGTTCAGTTCGCGAAGTTTACCGCAAGCTCCGTCCATTTTATGGTCGACATAATCGTCCATCAGAGCAATTAATTCGGTTAACCATGGATAACCTGTCAATTGGCCACCAAGATCGTGTGATTTGACACCATTGGATTATTTTCTTTGGGGATATGTGAAGTCGCTCGTCTACGCCAACAAACCAGAAACGTTAGGGGACTTGGAAGCCAACATTCGTGGCGTTATTGCCAACATACGGCCCCATATGCTCGAAAAAGTGGTTGAAAATTGGACCTGTAGAATTGCCTTTATTCGAGCCAGCCGCGGCAGCCACATGCCCGAAATCATATTTAAACGTTAATGGCATAAAATTATCCTTCCAATAAAGCCAAATTGATGGACATTAAAACAATTTTCTTGTGTTTTATTTCAATTCGAAGTTCTATACCTCTAAAAAAAACCTCTAATAACACTAGTATTAAGGTAGGACCACACGATTGCCGCAATGCGCCAATTATTGGTCCAACCAGTCGTGTGATTTCACAATTTATTTGTGACATGCGACAATCGAAAACAACATTGTGCTGATTTGCCGCAATGAAATGCAACTCTGGTGTTACCTGAACACACTTTTATTCATTTACTTTAATTGACCATAGTTCCAGCTGTTTAATATGTTCCTGAAGATATCGGGATGCCTAGTGAGAGTTTTCGTGCATACTAAGGCAGGCTGTAACATCGGCAAATGTAGATGTGTGAATATAAGTGCTCAAGGGCATATCATAATTATAAATCAAATACAAAACTGGCCCCAGTATACTCCCCTAAGGCACACCAGCAGAGTTCGATTCGGACACACTCATAAAGTCTCCTTCCACAACAATGAACTTCCGGGTAATAATGTAACTTTTCAATAGCTTTAGAAAAATTAATGGCTAGTTAAGTCTTCAATTTTAAAATTAGGCCTTCATGCCATACTTTATCAAATGCCTGAGAAAAATCAATAAAAAGGGCAGAATAATACTTCTTTTCTTCAAATGTTCTTCTTATAACTTGAACCAGTCTATGCGTTTGTTCATTGGTGCTTTGCTGACTTCTAAAACCAAATTGATGGTCCAGGATGCACCCACTACCAATCTAAATTTGGGGAAAATTTTGTCATGAGCAGTTTTTCGAAAAGTTTTTACATTGTTGATAGTAGACTTATTGGCCTGTATGACTTGGCCTTAGTAAGATCTTTGTACGGCTTGGGAATTAAATTGACCTTGCCAAACTTTCAGTGGTAAGGATAATACTCTGGTCGTTATATGGCATTAAAAATAAATAGCAAAATTCTAATTGCAATACGAGGCAAATTAATCAGCATATTGTTACTAATTTCACCAATAGCTGCAGCTTTCTTCGGCTTGAGTTCAGCAATTAGTTTCTGTACATCACGCATCTTAAGCTTTAAGGGTCGAGAGGGTAGAGCAACTACACTCGCCAAATCAGCAACACCAGTACATACGGATTTTAAATGGTCAGCAAATATGTTCCTTTTTACCCGACTGCGCGAAGCAACAAAGGGTATTGTGTGTATGTATGTATGTGTGTTCCTTTGCTGCCTTATATAAAGGCCTCATTAGTTTTTACTTTTCGTTGTCGTTCTGTGCCGTTCTTTTCCGTATAAAATATTTTGCAATTAGTTTTTCTGTGCAAGGAATCAGCTGCAAACCTATAGAACTGATTTCAGTTGTATACAAAATATCACAACAAACTAATACATACACACTTTTGGCTGTCACTTAATGTTGAATTCTATTTTCTACAGATTTGCCCGCAACGGAACAGAACGAAACAGGAAAAACAAACCACAAACACAGACTTTCAATTGAACAGAAACAAAACAGCTGATTCAGAACAGAACAGCACGTACAAACTAATTCTGCCCTAAATCGAACGCGTGGACTGATTTTAATGATTCTTAAGCTATGTACAGACGATTGTAAGATCTTACAATATTGTCAGATCTGGCAATGTGCTGACAATGTACTGGCAATCAAAAATTGCCAGCAAAAGGTAGATTGTCAGCTCACACGGTTGTATCACATTTGTTAGAAAATCTTACAATTTATTGCCAGACGGTTGTATGACAATAAATTCATCCTTCAAAATCGTCAGTCGAAAAATTGTCAGTTCACACGATGACAGATCATATCTGTTGTTTTACGTTGCCAGACTCAAAGAATTTCTTAGAAATTGTTAAATATCAATCACTTTTGCTTGTGTTAAATGTATAAAGTGAAAATATAAATTATTATAAACCATAAAGAAGCAATTGCAATGATTTTGTCGGCATATATTTTTTTATTTATATTTTCTTTAAAATAAAGCGTATGCAGTGTTGCCCATAGAAAGAATTCTCTTACAATGACGCCATTGTCAGATGCATAAAGTTCGCACATCTGACAATATTAAAATGTCTGACAAATATCTGGCAATAATTTTACAATCTTTTCACACGATTGTAAGATGTCTGACAATTTGTTGTCAGCTGCTAGTCTTGCAATGAACTGACAATGCTTTTTCTGGCAACGATGCCAGACAAAAATTGCCAGTTCACACGGTTGTAAGAAATTTTTAGCACATTTTACTAACAATATTGTAAGATCTGACAACCGTCTGTACATAGCTCGATTTGTCTTAATCTCGCGAGTATCACTAAAGATATGACAGTAGTAAAAATTTAATATGGCGGCCAACAGACAACGCCATTTTGTAAATACGAAAAAAATAAAAAGTCGCCGAACTCTATCAAAATGGGTATAATTCAACAGGTATCTTGAAATCATCTTTAGGTTTCTCTTATGATTTTTCATTTGTAATGACCGTTTAGGATATTGAACGTTTGGTCGCAGAGGGGTTTTTTGATTTTTTGTTTTTTAATTACTACTTATTTCAGTATCACTTCTTGCCCAATCGGCGGTCGAAGTTTATTTATACATGTATGAAAAAAATACATAAATTAAGTCGAGGTCAAATATAATCATTTTCGCTTTTCAAAACATTAAAAATCTTTAAAATCGGTTCAAATTTGTAAAAAAATTTTCATGAACTGAGGTGATACACCCCGTTTTCCAGATAAGATTGTAACAGGTTGTAAAAAAATGTTCTCTTCTGCCTTTTTGTATTTGGACCACTAGTGCAGAAAATATACATTCATTAGCACTTTTTTTTTTTGGCTTGGTAGCCACTGTGCATGAAAATTATTTATTGAGCTTTAAAATTTAATTGTAAGGAAAATACTGAAATTATGCCCACAAAAATAAAGTGAAAAGATTGCAGGGAAAATTGCAAAAGTCCCCTTGAAAAAAAATATATTCATGAAAAAGTAAACTTTTCTAGGGAAAATTTATTCATGATTCCAATTTCGGGAAAAGGAAAATATGTTCACGATGGGAGTCAAAAAATAATAAAATAACAACCGTGCGCACCGATTACTTTCACAGTTTGATCTCAAGCGTATTTTAAATAAATATTTAACAGCTTTTATTCACTTCTTTCTTTTTTTTAGGTCGTACAGGAATATGAAAGAGCGGTTATATTTCGATTGGGTCGTTTAATGCAAGGCGGCGCCAAGGGTCCTGGTAAATATGCATCATATTCCTATATATCTAATGCTTTAAACATAAATTCTAAACTAAAGTTTTGTCTAACACTTAAAACAATATTATAACTTACAAGCAAATTGAAAATATTTTTCCCCCCAAACCACTTTAGGTATTTTCTTCATTTTACCCTGCATCGATTCATATGCTCGTGTTGATTTACGTACTCGAACTTACGATGTACCACCACAAGAGGTAAAACAATGAAAGTTAATTTTTTTTTTACTATTTTTCCTCTTCTTTTTTATTCTATACAATTCACTAGATATATTTAATTATATGTATGAGTGTAAGCTAAATTTAAACTGCTTTATTCATCTTTTTAATGGAGAAATGAGTGTTAAAAAAATTACTTTTCCTGTCTGTATATTTCTGTTCATATGTATGTATGTAGATGTAGTGGCAAATATTGTTGTTGTGTGTCTGAATGTTTTTATGGGTTTGTGTTTTCCCTGTTTAGTTAGTTTTTGTGCACTTTAAAGGAAAATTTAAATTAAAAATTGTTCAGTTTTTATATTTCAATACCCACACACACACAAAAAGGAAACCTTAAAATTCACAACTAAAAGCAAATTATCCTGATACCCTGCACAAGCTTGCCAACACATGCACACACACACATTCACACACATAATGTTGCATGTCTTTTTTCAAGTGAGTGTATGTACATATGTCAGTGATCTGTAGTGCATCGTTTTTTCGCTGTTCATATTGACTCATGAAATTTTAAATCTAAATGAGTAGACATCGTTTAAATTCAACTACTCTGATTTACGCACACTCATGATAAGATTGATTTATAACTATAGATTGCAATAAATATGAATGCGACGTCGACATCTTACTCATATCAGACTCACACTCATAAATCATCTCAGTTTGATTTATAATTTCAGCAAAATACTTATACTACTTACATTGATTCAACTCAATCAACTCATCCATATAGTACAACTACAACTGAACAAAGTGTATAAATATAATAAATTTGTCACCTCATAATGAGTATTTTAATGTTCGTATGCGAAGTTCAATTTGCCATACAATACTTATTTTGCATCGCCTATAAGAATTGAGTTAAGGAGATTCGAAATCAACAACGTCATAAGTCTTGCTAAGTATGAGTGCGATGAGAAAGAACTTCTTCACACTTGCGAGTGAATATGAAGTTGGACAACATTGCAATAAGTATGAGTGCGTATAAGTACAAGAAATTATAAGTCATGATTCAACTCTACTCACTTTTTCACTACTCATTTCTGTTCACTGATGTATGTACAACGTGTGGGTGTGTTTTTATACCTTTCACTATAACGTCAGCTGAAAGGCAAAATCACGTAACTACACTTTTTTAAATTTTATAGAAGAGAGAAAAAAACTAAATAAACTTAATTTTAATTTTTTAGTTCGACTGATTGTTATGATAAGGGTTTAAAAATTTGCAAGGACATTTTTTTCGATGTAATACCAAATAATTAATTAAAAATGCGATTTTTAACTGTGTGTTAGATACGTGGTTTTGCATTTCAGCTGACGATAAATTTTAAGCGTGTACATGTACAGGTTTGTCCATTTGTAATTTCTACACTATTCATAAGCGAGCCCTTGATGTGTATATACATATGTATATACGAGGTCTGTTAAAAAAGTATCGCGAATTTTGAATTTTCACGGGTTATGTATATTCGAATTTTGATTTGTTTTTTTGTGGCGTTATGCTGGTACTCATGTCTCTCACTTATGCCGACCATTTCGGCCATTTTAAAGGTTCAGTTAATTGTTGACAGCTGCTTTGCTTGCACATGTTTTGGCTCGTCTTCGATTTTTATCTTGGTTCGTGCGGCAGCTTCCATTGAGATGATTGAGCTTTGGTTTCCACGTCATAACCATAAACCCACGATTCGTCACCAGTTATGGCCCTCTGGAGCAAATTTGGGTCGTCACGGACAGAGTTCAACAGCTCATTAGCAATATTCATGCGATGCTGTTTTTGGTCGAAATTTAGCAATTTTGGTACGAATTTCGCGTCAACCCGTCTCATGCCCAAATCATTGATAAAAATCGAATGGCACAAGCCAATCGATATGTCTAGGTCCTCCGCAGCTTCTCTAATGGTGATTCGATGATTTTCCAATACCATTTTCTTCACTTCATCAATTTTTTCGTCTATTGTTGAAGTGCTCGGGCGTCCGGCACGCTCTTCGTCGTTCACATCTTCTCGGCCTTCTGAGAACATTTTGTACCACCGATAAACGTTGCTTCGGTCCAAGGCAGCTTCTCCGCATGCCAAAGTCAACATTCGAAATGCATCCGCGCACTTAATTTCGTTTTTCACACAAAATTTTATACAGGTTCTTTGTTCCATTTTTTTAATAGATAAAAATCGAAGACGAGCCAAAACACGTGCAAGCAAAGCAGCTGTCAACAATTAACTGAACATTCAAAATGGCCGAAATTGTCGGCACAAGTGAGAGACATGAGTACCAACATAACGCCACAAAAAAATCAAAATTCGAATATACGTAACCCGCGAAAATTCAAAATTCGCGCTACTTTGTGAACAAACCTCGTATTCTGGCTCCTTAGGGATGCTAGAGTCGAATAAGAGATTTCCGTCTGTCTGTGCGTGAAATCGCTTTTCCAAAGCACCTAGAAAACTTAGAAACCGTGGTGTTGGACTGGTGTGTTACAAAGAAAAAAAAAAATTTTTTGTCAATACAATTAATTTAATTGTGGATACAATTAAAATATTATTTAAAAAGGCACCTACAACGATTTTTGTAAATACAAACAAACATTTGTAACATAAGAAAACAATATCAACTCAATTATTTCCAATTAAAATTATTATATTATTCACAATTGAGTTGTTAACAGAAAACAAAAATTTTTAACGAATTTGTTTTTCAAATTCTAATGTGTGTTTCTTTATTTGTTAAAAAAACATCTATCAGGCATATTTTGAAAATCACAGTTTTCAAATCACATGCGATTTTAATAGTAATGGTCCTGCAGACGTTTTTAAAATCATGCACAATAAACTTCTTTCAGAAATGATATTTGATGCTCTATACATTAGATAAATTTAAAAATCATGCTTTCTTGAGCATTTATTTCTTCGAATGCATTCTGAATATCATCGCAAATCGTAAATAAAGTTATAGTTTTCGAACTCATTAAAAACGCATGCGATATTACTGGGTAATACATTGAAATAAATATCCAGCAAAAGAGGCACGAAAAAACGCAATTAAATCATCACATTGACACATTTTCATAAAACAAGTTTTATCTCCAACAAACAATAAGAATACAATAGTTCAGTGGTAGAGAGTGTGACTTGACAGCGAGAAAAGCGCGGTTCTTCGTATCGAATTAGGCAACTTGCATGAGTCAAATTATTTTATTTCAATGGATACCAATTTAAATTCTCGCACAAGCACATGATCTCGCCTAAATCGAACCAATACGTCATCACTTGAACCCATGATTCAACACATGATTTGTCATGTTTTTTTTTTTGCTGGGTATTGTATTATTATGAACCAGGGATGGAGAATTGATTTATTTTTTTGCATATCGAGAGCCTATTTCCAACATATGTCCACCCAAATTTGGTTGAAATGAATTTCCAAAACGAGTTTCCGATGGCAAATTTCAAATAAAAAAAATAATTTTTTTCGTTTTGTATCAAAGTATAATTTTCTTTTTTGGTGAAAATAAATGTTAACTCTCATGTAAATTTCAAAATTTTTAAAAAGTAATTAATTTATTATAAGTTTAACTAAAATCTTATTTCAGTTAGTACCATTATTTGAGGGCGCACTGATTTGAGAAATCTTTGGAGGCCCATAAATAAAAATTTGCCACCAAAAACGGCACCGTTAGTTAGTACTATCGAACCTATACTGTCCAGTCCGTGTGATTTTCCAGGAAGGAAGACCCTTTGTTGCATAGTATTATTAAAGTTTTAGAGCAGCATTATTTTACAAGTCTTATATTATTAGAGTATGTAAGTGAAATTTATTTGCTGGTGGTTAAGCGATGTCTATATGCATTTCATTGTGGCTTTAACAAATCGTCAGTAGACTTCAAAGACACATTTTGAACAGTCACAAACCTCTTATCTTATGCAACAATGAAATGCATATAGACATCGCTTAACCACCAGCAAATAAATTTCACTTACAGTATAATTATGACAATATGTCGAATAATAAATTTCTTAAATTATTAGAATATTAATTATTATTCCTAAAAAGTTTTGTGTTTATGTTTCTTATGCAACTCTGTATTTTTAATTATTTTCCTATACGGCCACACTAAAAAGGCTAATAGAAAGTTATAAAATCTTTGTTATAATTTATGGCATTGTGTGTCTTTTGCTGCAACTATTTTTTGTAACAAATATTTGTTTGTAGTTATTTTTCAAAAAAAATAAATAAAAAATCTCACATTTGAGTTGTGCACTTACGCTGGGAATGACTAAACTTTTTTAAATAAAAGTTTCCAATAGATTTTAGCTTACTAACCCATACTCGTATATGTGATGATTGTAAATAAAATCAAAAGCTTAAAACCCCATTTCAGATAAAGCACAAACTCCAACATAGAAGTTTTGTAGGAAAAACGAAAACAAAATGGACGTAAAAATATTTTCATATTAATTTGTGAAAAGTTTTTAAACGTATGAAAAATCTGAGAGCATGCATGTTGGGCAAATAAAAAGAAAAATGAGCACAAAAGATTTTTGGCAATCAGGAAAATATCACACACATACTCGTACATATATAAAGGTTGGGCAAGTTTGAGTTTAGTAAGTAAATTGGCTATCAAATGATGAAATGTCAAGACTTGAGCTGTCATCCTTTGACATTTATTTAGTAAAAAGTTGGGACATTTTAACCATGGAATGCTACACTCTTGAACAAAGAATTTTTATTGTAAAATTTCTGAATTTTAATTTGAAAGACCGGACTTACGTGAACGAACCAGAAACAACTGACGCTCTGAAAGATGACGCTGCAGTGAGGAGATAAGCGAAGCTTTGTTTGCAAAGTGTGCTTAAAAATTTTGTGAAAAAAGGTGGACACTACTTGCCCGACATCATATTCCATTATTAATTTTTATATTTTTACTTTATCAATCAAACTGAATTTTTCAAAAAAAATTTTATTCGCAACCTCAAATTTGCCCACCCTTTACTTTTTGCGTTAGAACAGGCGTTTGAGCATTATTTGTTATTTGTCTGCAAAACTGTATTAAGTAACTTATTTAAAGTATTAATTAGCTAATGTAATATATCTGTTCTTATTAACATTTCATTTAGTAGATGAAAATACAATTATTACTCCAAATTAGAGATGGGCGCGCGCGTGTTGTGTGTTTTTTTTCTCTTTTTTTTGACACGAATATGCACAACCCAACACGAAGTGTTCTTGGAAGAAAATTTGATTTTGCGTTAAGTGAAATTTGCACGAATAACCACGAATCGATTTTAGGTGTAAAATATGTATGCATGAGTTTCCTGTAAATAAAAAATTTATTTTTTTTTTATCGTCAAACGCGCAACACCAGCAAATTTGTTGATAGTCCAAGGGTCACTTAAGCTTAAAGTTTTAAAATTTAACAAAAATATGTGTCCTTTTGAATGTAATGAAATGATTTTTTGCTATTTCATTTGATTTCTTGCGTGTTGTGTTGTGTGGTGTTGCGAAAATTTTTGGCGTGCGTATTTTGTACATTTATATTTAATACGCACTCATCTCTACTCCAAATGCATTTAAATTACTAACTTTAATGTGTCACGTAATTTTTGAAAATCCTCAGCTTAATAAATTCTTGGAATTAGTGTCATCTGCACTTTTTTATGTTTTTTTTTTCAAATAAAAGCATGAATTCCCTTAATTGTGTTTACTCAAATCATACTGCTGTCTGTACAAATTATTGCTTTTATATTTCATAAAATTGTTTATCCAAGCATTTCTTTTTAAGTTTTGAATTTTAAACACTTAAACCGCATAATAACACAAGTCTTTATTAACCCCCCATTTCTTAACAGTTTTCAAATATTTATTCAAAATTCAAACCAATATTTTACAAACACAAAACTAATTATAAAATTTCATCAAAATATATAAATAAAATATTCGCAATGCAAAATTTGGAGTTGCTTACTTTCAAAAACAAAATTCCAACAACGAGTTCTTATTGGCATATTTAGAAAATTTTTCAATAATAATTTCAAGGCAAATTCATATAAGGTATACCCAGCTCAATTCGCTTTGAGAAATTCATACTTTAAGGGCCAATTTCACCAACTCTATTTAAATATCAGTTCATAAATGTCGATTTCATTAATTTTTGTATGCAAAATTTAGTTTTAAATATGAATTGATATTTAAACAAGTTGGTGAAATAGGCTCTAAATCTCACAAAAATGTACTGAAAAATGTGTGTTGACATACAACGTACTCGTATATTCAAATTACAAGCGGCGAAAATAGTCACCTGATCCCTTGCGACCACCTAGTATGGATTCGCCTTGAATAATTTAAAATATGCACATATGTATGCATGTATTCATACAAGGCATATTCATATAAGGTTAATTCGCCCCAAATTTACTTTGAAAAATTTATTTACTAAAAAATGTGTGGATACTCAAATTACAAGCGGCCAAAAAAAGTCAGCTGGGCTGTTGAGACCACCTGATATGAATTTGCTTTGTATTTACATACAGAAATTGAAAGCACCAAAATATAGATAATCTGAAGACAAAATTTTTTCCAAATACAAACACAAAAATTAACCTCTTTAATTAAAAACAAACAAAAAAAAATAAAAAATAACGATACATTTTAATGTTGAAACATGCAAACTGTTTTGATGTAATTTTTCCAGTCAATAAAATTACATGTCGAGTTCTTCAGTCTGTGTTTTGCGTGGTTTAGGCTGTTTGAATTTTTTTTTTCTCAATTCCTAGCGCTGTAACATAAACTATAAATATTGTATTAAAAGAATTTTATAAAAAGTGTAAATATTTTTTTCTTGAAATTTACGACGAGTAAGTCAATGAAAGCTTGTGTAAATTTGTATTAAAATATAACGAAATGAAATGGCGTTGTTATATAATAGAATGAACATCGCATTCATGTCTGGATGATTTTGGAAAACTGTGAAAAACTGTTTACAAAATGTTTCTATTAAATTTTCAAATGCTCATAAATTTTAATGTTATAGTGAGTGCAGCATTAAAGTATTGGAACTTCTACTATTGATATTGATTGAAATAATTATCGCAATGCAGTGTATTTTTAAGGCTGCATGGCCTTTAAAATAAAAGTAAATTACAAAAAAGTACATTTGGATAAAAGCAGCTATTGCAAAAAAGCACCTTTTTGGGAAAAGTATCTTTTGCAATACTGGGCTTTAAAAAAAAATTATTTTTGATATGTGCCTTTTGGCTTTGGGATAAAAGTACTTTTTTGAAAAAAGTACCTAAAAAAAGTACATTTTGAAAAAACATAATTTTGAAATAAAGTGATTTTTGAACAAAAGTACCTTTTGAAAAAAGTACTTCTTCGAAAAAGTACCTAAAAAAGGACATTTTGAAAAAGCATAATTTTGAAATTTGGCAAAACTTACTTTGGGAAAGAAGCGATTTTTGAACAAAAATACCTTTTGAGAAAAGTACTTAAGGAAAAAGTATATTTGATAAAACTTACTTAGGAAATAAAGTGATTTTTCAATAAAAGTACTTTTTAAAAAGAGTACCTATCGAAATAGTACCTTTTGAAAATGTATCATTTCAAATTATAAATTCCCAAACAAGTACCCTTTAAAATAGTAGCTATTGAAAAAGTAACTTTTCAAAAAGTACCTTTTCAAAAAGTACCTTTTCAAAAAAAGTACCTTTTAAGCAAAGTAGCTTTTGAGATACATAAATAGCATTTGGAGTATCTTTTTTAAATAGTACTTATTGAAAAAGTACCTCCCGATAAAAGTGCCTAATGAAAAAGTCCGCATTAAAAAAGTGTCTCTTGAAAGAATGTAACGCTTGCAAGAAAGAAAGTAACTTTTGAAAAAAGGACCTTTTTGGAAAAAAAAGTAGATAAGTATTGACAAAAGTACCTATTCAAAAAAGTACCTTTTGAAGGAAAGTACCTTTTGCAATACTGATATTTTGAGATTTAGAAAAAAAATTACCTTCTAAGAAAAGTAGACACGTATTGACAAAAAGTACCTTTTCAAAAAAATTGCCCAAAAAAGTACCTCTTGAATTAAGGTACCTTTTGCAATATTGAGATTTTGAAAAGAAATCGAAAAAACACAAATTTTGAAAAACTAACTTTTTTACAAAAGTACATTTTTAAAAGGCAACTTATTAAAAAAAACGTACCTGCTCAAAAAACCACATATTTATATTTCAACTAAAGTATCTTTTGAAATACACAACTTTTGAAAGCGTTTCTTTTAAAAAGAATTTATTGCAAAAGTGCTTTGTGAAAAATTACATTTTACATTTTTATTTAGCTATTAAAAAAATCTTTTAAAAAAATTAACTTTTGAATAAAAAGTTCTTTGGAAAAAAGTACCTTTTTATCAAAGGTAGCTTTAAAAATATTTAATTTTAGAAATAAGTAACTTTTGTATATATATTTGGAAAATTAACATTTTAAAAATAAACCTTTTCAAGAAAGTACCCTCTTAAATAGAACCTTTTGCATAAAAGTACTTTTTTTAAGTAAAATTTTTAAAATTCTATCTACCTACTCAAAAAATACCTCTTCGAAAAAGTTCCCTTGGAAATAAATAAATTTTTAAAGTATCATGTAAAAAAGTACTTTCAATCAAAGAAAATACACGATTTTGAAAAAGTTTGTTTGTAATAAAATTGGGTTTTGAAAAGAGAAAAGAAAGTACTTTTTGAATAGAATCACAAGTACCTGAACACTATACCGTCTCGCCTTAAAGGCAAAACAAAAACAAGTTTGCCGTACACCACCGAATATGAAGTATTGTTGCACGGCAGTTTAGAAAAAAAAAATTTTTTTTTGCCGAACGTAGGGGTCACCAAAGTACATTTTACTTTATATCTTCGGCATTTACAATCAGATCTTAAAGTGTGATATATCGATGTTTTTGTCTCGAGGAGACCAATGCTTTGCTTCAATAGTCATTGACCTCAAATATCTCGTTCTAGTACTTTCCCACCAGATCTCAGTTCTTAACACCCTAATGTACCACCCTGGTTTCAGAAAATTAAAGCCCACAAAAAATTATTAAATATATATATATATATATAATATTTGTGTTTGTCAAAAACATCGGTATATCACACAATTTACGATTCGCCTGTAAATGCCGAAGATATTAGGAAATACAAAAAAAATTTTTTTTTAAATTTTCCGAAACTGCATTGCAACAGTACTTAATATTCGGTGGTTTACGGCGATTTTTTTTTGCACACAGAAGCACATTTAAATTGAAGTACCTTTGGAAGATAACAATTTTAACTTTTTTATTAAAGAAAAATAACTTTTAAAAGTACTCAAAAATTACGGCCTGGCCCACGATGTCGACAAGAAAGTTTCTTTCGCTTACTTATATTGAAAACAATAACAAAATAAGAGAATTTGTTTTTGTTTTCAATGTAAGTAAGCGAAGGAAACTTTCTTGTCGACATAGTGGGCCAGGCCGTTAGAAATGAATATAGTACTTTTTGAAAAAAGTAGTTATTGACAAAGTAGGAATTTTTCAAATAAAAAGTATCTTTTTATTTTTTTTTTAAGTAAATCACAGGCCAAGAAAAGTAATTTAAAAAAATATCTTTGGGAAAATAAGCTTTTGTAGAAATATATTTTCGAAGAAAGCAATTTTTAAAAAATTTACTTTTAAAATAAGTTTTTTTTTCAAAAAAGTCTAATTTCAAATAAATACCTTTCAAGAAAATACAGTTTGAAAATACAAAAGGCATATTTTTACAAAAAGTTATATATTTTAAAAGTAACTTTTTTGCAAAAATCATCTCTTTAAAAGTTATAATTTGACTAAAATGCCTTTCCATCACTTGTAGATAAGACGCTTTTTAGTGTTTAAACAACGTGCCTCTTTGGCCAATGACAACAAGCATTTGAAAAAATGCAGCCCAAAAAATTTTCCAAATGTTTGCTTGGGCGTCTTAAAAAAAACTTTTAATGCAAAACTTTATAAATAAATTTGCTTTTTATGGTGATTCTTAGCCCAGAAAAAAAATCAAATTCAAAAATTATTTATAAAAATAAACAAACACTATAACCTTAAAACTTTTGAATTTGCTCCACGTATCGCTATAGCGCAGTTGGTCAAAATCACCCAAAAACAAAATTAAAAAATTAAATAAAATGTATTTCTGTAACTTGCAGTTGTAGTAGAAAACCCGACGAACAGAAATTTATGCTCAACTTCACAGTAAAATGTAAGATAAACAAAAAACTTTCTAAAAAGAAAAAGAAATGTAAACTTTGTAAATACATGCAGAAGAAGAAAAAACTGCAGCCCTTACAGTAGGGACAAACAGTAGTTACCAGCTCCGCAGCTTCATAGGCAGATGCATACTCGTACATACATACATAAATAAATTTATGAATATGTATATACATTAGAGTGGCCGTTAGTGGTGTGTGGATTTTTTTTTTTTTTTTTTTGATTTCTTATATTCTCTCCTCCCTCCAAATCGGTACAATTTTATGTAAAAAAAAAATACAAAAAAATTTCATAGCGATAAGTTGTGTTTAAGGAGGGGGGGGGGGCGTCCGCCTCTCAAAGTTGGACCTCGAGCCCATTTATTCAATGTAATTTTTTTTTTTTTTAATTTTACAATGTAATTTTTTTTTTTTTTTTAATTTTCCTTTGACTATGTGTAGTATATGTTTGAAATAATTTAATAGATATAAGCTCTTATTGTACATGCTTAATATAAATAATTTCCATATAAACATAATTTTTGTAAATATAATTTTTGGTATTTAGTTGGTTATTTTCTTCATTATTTTCTAAAATGTTAATTTTAGCAAAAAACTTTCTTTGAGACTAATGTTGTTAACTAGAAGAGCTAAAATGTTGCCATATATCATACTCTTGTAAAATGTTGCACTAAAAAATGGGCTTAAAGGCAACTTTGAGGGCTA
Organism: Nowickia ferox; assembly: GCA_936439885.1. NCBI lineage: Eukaryota > Metazoa > Arthropoda > Insecta > Diptera > Tachinidae > Nowickia > Nowickia ferox. The sequence goes on along the minus strand of OW387024.1, from coordinate 111,050,860 downwards.
GACGCACCCCCTAAAACACAACTTATCGCTATGAAATTTTTTTGTATTTTTTGTTAACATAAAACTGAACCGATTTCGGGGGGGATGGGGGGGAGATTATAAGAAATCAAAAAAAAAATTAACGGCCACTCTAATGTACGAGGTTTGTTCAAAACGTATCGCGAATTTTGAATTTTCGCGGGTTATGTTTATTCGAATTTTATTTTTTTTTTGTGGCGTTATGTTGGTACTCATGCCTCTCACTTATGCCGACAATTTCGGCCATTTTGAATGTTCGGTTAAATGTTGACAGCTGCTTTGCTTGCACCTGTTTTGGCTCGTCTTCGATTTTTACCTATTAAAAAAATGGAACAAAGAACCTGTATAAAATTTTGTGTGAAAAACGAAATTAAGTGCGCGGATGCATTCCGAATGTTGACTGTGGCATGTGGAGAAGCTACCTTGGATCGAAGCAACGTTTATCGGTGGTACAAAATGTTCTCAGAAGGCCGAGAAGATGTGAACGACTAAGAGCGTGCCGGACGCCCGAGCACTTCAACAACAGACGAAAAAATGTATGAAGTGAAGAAAATGGTATTGGCCAATCGTCGAATCACCACTAAAGAAGCTGCTGCGGACCTAGACATATCGATTGGCTCGTGCCATTCGATTTTTATCAATGATTTGGGCATGAGATGAGACGCGAAATTCGTACCAAAATTGCTCAATTTCGACTAAAAACAGTATCGCATGACTATTGCTAATGAGCTGTTGGACTCTGTCCGCGACGACCCAAATTTGCTCCAGAGGATCATAACTGGTGACGAATCGTGGATTTATGGTTATGACGTGCAAACCAAAGCTCAATTATCTCAATGGAAGCTGCCCTACGAACCAAGGTAAAAATCGAAGACGAGCCAAAACACGTGCAAGCAAAGTAGCTGTCAACAATTAACTGAACATTCAAAATAGCCGAAATTTTCGGCATAAGTGAGAGACATGAGTACCAACATAACGCCACAAAAAACAAATCAAAATTCGAATATACGTAACCCGCGAAAATTCAACATTTGGCGATACTTTTTGAACAAACCTCGTGCATAAATAAATAATTATCTTAAGAAATTCACTCTTTGCTTATTTATACGTTTCGTTTTGTTGTAAATAATTCTGCTTTCTCTGCAATTCCTCCCATTTAAATTTTTCTAAGAAAAAATTACAAAAAGCAACTTACATAGAATTTCGCTGCACTAACATTCAATAAGAGACTTCTAACAAAGTGTTTTCTTAGAGAAAAAATAAGAAGATATATTTAAATAAATCAAGAAAAAATTTTCAAAACATTTCAGCAGAGTGTACGAGTTTGCGCAAGCTGAGGAAAAACATGAATAAACGATTCAATGAAATTGAATTTGTATGTTAATAAATACTTCCTTACGATTGTTGTTCACTGTCAGCTGCAGCTGGGAGAACACGACAATTTGTTATCTCCAAAGATACTCGTATGTATAATAGAAAAATAAAAAGTTTTTATATCTTTATATAATTTAACTCGTAAAATAAACAAATCAACATCCTAATACACTCATGCTACATGTATAATAAATGCAAATAGAAATTTATCTCTTAAAATATTTTTGTATGTTGTAATAAACAGCATCGTCAAAAATTTAGGTATGCCTGCTGCTTCTGCAAATATGTGGAGTTTCATATTGTCAAGAGATTTGCTTAAATTACTTTAGCTTTCTTTTGAAGAGAAAAAAAGATTTTTTTAAAGAATCTAATGGGGCATTTATACCTGCACTAAATCTAGCAGATTTCAATTAAAGTGTATACCGTTTACACCAAGACTTTTGACACATTTATCAAGATTTCGTATACAAAACGAAAACCATTGACTGAAATTTTTCCTAAGCTACAACCAAAACACTTAATTCACCCACCATTTGAAGTACACTAAGTTCTGCTAGACTTGAGTATATTTCCACCACAAAATCTTTTGATGAAGTAGAGTTTGTTTTGTATGGGAAATATAGTAGATTTCGCCCGAAATCTCTTAGCACTTGATTTTGCAATATCTACCAGATTTTCCATGCAAAATAAAATCTACTTCATCAAAAGATTTTGTGGAAATGTATTCAAGTCTAGTAGAACTTAATGTACTTCAAATGGTGGGTGAATTAACTATAGTGAGGTATTTTGGTTGTAGTTTAGGAGAAATTTCAGTCAATGGTTTTCGTTTTGTATACGAAATCTTGATATATGAAATCAGCTAGAACACTAAGTTTTTTTTCAACTTTATACCAAAAAGTCAGCCTGTGTATATAAAAAGGGTGTGTGTGTGTGTGTGAATTGCCTACATTGCAGTTGTTTGGTTGTTATTCTAGAAAATTTCAGTTAAGGAGCTTTGTTTTGGATTTTGTGCAGGTATGAATGCCCTGTTACCTCGTATTTACAACTCTCTGTTCTTTCTGATATAACGTAGACATCCAGGAGCAATTATGACAAATCATTTGGATAATTCAAATATTTATTAATTAGTGCTTATCTTCGTTAACAACCAAAAATCGGTATTCTTTCATTATATATTTGAGTTTTTTTTTCTTTAATATCTTTTTTCAATTACTGTCCGATCATTCAGATTTACCAATCATGCAAATTTTGCATTAAATAAAATTTGCATTGAATTGTATAATTTTTGTCTGGCCCTCGTATTCAAATTTGTGGTTAGAAGGCAAACAAAGTTGCATTAGTGGTTGCCATTGAAATTCATTAGCGACCTTACCTTGTAAAACGCAACACTAAGCGTTGACAAATTTTATACAAAAAGAAAATAATAATAAACTGCAAAAAGAAATACATACAAAATTTATCAACGCTTATACGGAGGACTCATTTGACATTTCTTTTGTGGCCAGTTTTTAGTGTCATTTTCAAAATGTGTGCAATGCCGTTCTCATAAAATAATATTGGAAAAATATTGCAAATGATAAACGTTGCCCCTAGTGCGCACTATTGCGATGTCACAAAATATCATAATGTGTACTCAGCATTAGAGGTGCGCTTTACAAAATAAAGCCTTAAAATATTTTAATGTGAATTTGTTGACTTCTTAGAAATTCAGTGTTTGGTGTGACGTATGATGAATGTCATTGAAAATTAAGTATACGCTCCAAATCCCTTCAAATTGGGATTTTATCAAGGCGAATGTACTTAAGGGGCCCATACACTACAACACCATGCATGCGCAATCAAGTGTTTGTGTAGGTAATTTGACCCGAAATTTTGGCCAAAAATAATTTTTTTACACTAACATCAATAATGTTTTTGTTAATGAAGTTCGATTAAGAACATATCAAAGCAAATAACTGTATGTTTTCTTTTTGTAAAAAAAACAAATTTCAGCCGATTTATGGGCAGTCGAAGTTGACATTTGGAAGCAACGTGCTCAGTGCAGCATAAAAAGTGTAATTTTGATATAAAATTAAAATATTTTTAGAAGTTAAAGCAACAATGAAATGCATATAGACAATGCTTAACCACCAGCAAATAAATGCTACTTTTTATAATGAAAAAAAAAACAATTAAAAATATATAAAAAGAGTATTTAATGTCAGTCATGACTCATAATGTATAATTGCTCAACTGTGGGGGACATATTAGTCAATTATGATCAGTCAAACTAGAGTAATATTTATGCTATCATTGATTAAGCCCCATTCAGACTATTATACACGTATTAATACTTTCATCACATTTTACGATACAGAAATCCAAATACATTCGTTGCGACTGTCAAAAAATCTAACATAAAATCACATATTGTGTTCAGACCATCACACTTTAAATAAAATGTGTAATACAAGCAGAAAATAAAACACCTGTTCAATGAAAATGTCTGTGCTATTCATTGACTAGCGGCGGCAAAGTGGTTTCATGTAGGCGGGACGTGCCGGAACATGAAAAAATTCAGCAGTTAAAAATATTATATGTAAATAACAGAAAAAATTTAAGAAAAGATATTACAAAAACGTTAAAAAATTACGTCAACGAAATATACTTCCATACGATTCACTTATTCAAAATTTTGAGCCGATATACATAGGACAAAACACTACATCAATGACGACACGCTATCGGCGGCGAAACAGCCGACTTGGAAATTTGGTTTGTGTGAAAATGCAACCCTGATCTAATGAAAAGTATTATTGTTTAGGAAATTGTCTAAAAACGAAAAAATCTTATGGAATGTCAAAATTTTTATCGTATTATTTGCCACTTTGATGACATTTGCCTTCAGACTATCACACTTGCACGTATTATTTGAATTTTTGACAAGTATAAATACAAAGTATAATAGGCTGAACGCGGCTTTAGTAAACAGTAGTAGAGTGAGCAGTTTGAATGTATGTTATATAATCGGCGAAATTCATAAGTTAGAGGTAGATGCAACAGCACACGTACATAAATGTTTCTAGCACATTTTTAATTTCGGCCTTAATAATGCGATAGAAACTTTGTTCTACACAATGATGAATATATCCTGCATGACTACCGATCAAATGACCGGTCTATTGACTGATACTATTCTTGTAGGGGATCAAAGGTATACATATTTAACCAGGAAAATTACGACACTCGATATCAATCGAAATTTTGAAACGTTTTCATATAAACTTCTTGGAAATATTTTGAAATTTCGTTCAATATCGAATGGTGTAATTTCCCATCTGACTATTTTTTGGTGTGACTAGACCACAGATTGTCAAAAGTTGTTTTATTTTGTGACGTATTGTGTGACTTGAAAACTATTAAATTTTTGTTTGTTTTTTTTTCATTAAGCATTTAAAAAAAGTGCTTTAAAATATTAATTCTTACTTAATAATATTATTTTCTTCATACTTCGCGCCCAAACCGCTAAACCGATTTTAAAAATTCTTTTACCAATGGAATTCTACTTTACCAGTGTCAAATAAAGGATATTTTTTATGCGGTTCTGAATCGGTTTTCTTATATCTGCTACGGATTCTTTCCGAAAAACACATTTTTGGGCTGATTAGGGTAATTTTCGATTCAGGTTTGATTGTTTATTTTTTTAAGCAGATCAAAGCGAGTGGAGCCGAGAGTAAAACCTATTATTAATATAAATGCATAAATAAATTTCTTAATCGGGCTTAAGTTTAAGTGTTTTCAATTCTTATAGAATGAGACATTTTAAATAATTAATGTAATTTCATTATTTTCAATTATTAAAAGCACTATGCGGACCATTTGTTTCTTTTTGCTAGTTCCACGTGGGTTCTGGGTTAGATTTTTTTCTTTATCTTATGCCTTCTGTTTTGTCAAGCACTAGCGCATTAGGGCCCATTCACATATTACGTAACGCTATTTTTCCCATATTAACGCTTTCTTAAAAACTTTTTAGTATAAATTTTCTAAACCGTAACAAATTCTCAACCGCCCCACCACCCTCTTGGAGAGTTACCTAATATGTGATTAGGCCCTTAAGCACCCCATACACGACTCGATTCAATTTTCAATTGAGTCCGTTGTTATCCAAATCAAAGCGTCTATGGCTCTGTCAATTGCTTAGTTTGGCAGTTGACGAGTTGGTTGAAGAAAAATCAAGAGATTTTGATTTTTCATAATGACCAGTAAATCTTTCAATTCGATTGTGCTGTGTGTGTTCGAGTCTCTTGATTAGCTGCCAAACTTTATGTTTGTAGCTTTATTTTGTATAGAAAAAGTCATGTATTTTTAAAATTGAATTTTAAATAAAAAATATAAATATTAATGAATGAATGTGCAATAGAAGATTTAAATTTTTAAGTTTGTAATTGTGAAAAAATATGTAAATTTGGCAGTTGAATGAAAATCTTTCATCTTTCAGTCTATGAAGTGTGTGGCCAAGTATCAAAATCAGTTGAAAGACTCAATTGACAATTGAATTGAAAAGTGTATGGGGCGCTTTACACAAACAAAAATGTTTAATTTTTATTAAACTGTTGGACCTGTTGTTTCTTGTTGCAATCCTTTTATATACATCTATTTTTTTTCTTTTTATTTAAAATAACCCAAAAACTTCAGAATTTGTTGGAGAAAAAGATATCAAAAAAAAAATAATACGAGAATTTTTACCTGAAAAGTATTTTACTTAAAAAAAAACAATTGAAAACAAATCGGGTAATATAAAATAAAAATTTTGTGAAAAAAAATCTTAAATGTTACCAATTTTGTTAGTGAAAGCCGCCGTTGTTAAATTTGTTAAACTTTTTGATCCCGAAGATCCACATGATGTTCTTCAAGAGCTTCTATATTTATTTCGAGTATTTAATTCATGGTGTAATTTTTTTTTGTGTTTTTATCTTAAGGCATGTACATACAAGAGAGACTCGCTTTAGTTTGCTTTGAAAAATGTATATCAAAAAAAAATAATAATAATAATAAAAAATGGCGTGAATTTGCCTTGATGTAATATGAATTAATTTTGACATAACGAAAGCAGCCCAAAAAGTCAGGCTGTTTTTTGCACTGTAGCAATTTTGTAAAATTGCTGCCACTTGTAAAGTAAATTTATCTTGCATATTGCCATCTTAAACTTTGCCTTATTAACCTTCTGAACAAGGCATATTTATAACAGGCTTGCTCGCCCTAATTCACCTTGCAAAAGGAGTTCTTAGGATTTCAAAAAAAGTACTGTAATATATACAAATCTAAGGGATATTCAAATTACAAGCATTGAAAACCATCATCTGGGCTGTCAAAACTGCTGCTGGTGTGAAATTGCCTTGCTTCTGATATTTTAGGATTTTTGTTTCTAGTAACAAAACTAATGAGGCTGCACTGGCTTAAGGGCACTATACATAATCAAAACGCTCGACATCAAGCTTGTGTGCGTATGCTCGACGCTAAGCCATACGATTATTGAACCATTACATTCATTGAAAGAATGCCCTAACTTAAGCAATCCTTTGCGAAACGTTTTGTTGCTTTGCCTTATTACAAGCAGGGAACTTAGCTATTCTTTTCTCAATATGAAACACCACATATGTGCGCATATGTACGTTATCATTAAAACCAAAAATTTGTTTTGTCTATGGAATATTCTTTGATATTGAGTAAATAAATGAAATGAAATTGAAACCATAAAAGATAAATAATAAAAATCATGAAATATAAAATAAAACAAACAGAATAAAAACATGTATAAAAAAAAGAAACCATAAAAAATACTATCGTTACCCACTGCACTTGTTGTAGGTTTTGACTAAGGATAGTGTCACGGTCTCGGTGGATGCAGTGGTTTACTATCGCGTTTCGAATGCGACAGTTTCTATAGCGAACGTGGAGAATGCTCACCACTCGACACGATTATTGGCACAGACTACTCTACGAAACACAATGGGAACTCGGCATTTGCATGAGATACTCAGTGAACGTGTATCTATATCTGGTTCAATGCAGGTAAGCCATATGTAACTGAAAGCGCACGCAAAACAAACAAAAAATACTTATCAAAAAAAAAAACACACAATCACTGCTTTTTCTTTGAACAAAGTGGAATTTTTGTTTTATTCCCCTCCCCATTTGCAACACGCTTAAACTTTGGGGCACATACATACATACATATTCATATTCATATGCATATGCACATGCATACATACATTTATTCATACTTTTGCTCGAATATTTTTCAATACTTGAAATACCGAAGTATATTTATTTGATATAAAGTCTTTATTTATTTAATTTGAAGTTTGTTACACAGAAAAAGCTATTCAGCAATTAATGTTTTCAATTAAGAATTTAATTGATTCAATTAAATTTTTAATTGTATTAATTAATTTGAGTGGAAAAACTTAATTAATATTATCAAATTGTTTATATATTTGAAAATTTAATTAATTTTTTAATTGATATTACAAATATTTTAATTGATATTACAAAATTGTAAATATTATTTTTTTGTGTGTAACTAAATTCAAAAATTTTTTTGGTTGAAGTCTACTGACGAGTTCCAAAAGCAGGAACGAAATGCATTTAAACAATTGCTTAACCATAAAAACAAGCCAAATCTTCAAATTTTTCAATACTTGGAGATACATATATAACTGCTTTCCTACATTCACACCAGAGAACGACAAAAATCACGTATTTTCTGATTTAATCATACTATAAATTTGTTATTCACTTTTAATCATGCAAAATAAATCAACATTGAGTAAAATCATCATCGTAATGGTGAACGATTCATTTAAGTAAATGTGAGTCGAGTGATCGAACAAGTTTTATTCACATCATTCATCATACATTAAACTTTTGTTCACATTTAATCATGCAACAAAACTTAATATTGAATAAAATCAGAATCATACTTACGAACGTATCGTTTGGTTGGTTGCAAGTAATTTCATACAACATGTTTTATTCAAATTTTTATATAATCAGATTTTCATGTTGAATAAAATCAAAGCAGAAGAATTATGAAAAATATTATTGTTTTAATCCAAATCAGTAAGCAAACACTTTAAAAAGAAAAAATGGAAAACGACCAGGAAAACACTAGATCGTCTCTCGTTAGAGTATTATGCGAAAGACTAGCTACTAATATTAAATATATAAATATTAATACATATGTATATAAAGAGATGGAATCAAATTTTTATACAACGAAATAATTTTTGTCAAATTTAAAAATAATTTCTATTTGATATGCATGACCTTGAAATATTTATACGATGAAATAACATGTATAAAAGTTGTAAACTTAATCAATTTACACGCTATATGACGTTACATATACTCAACAACGTTGATAAATTTGAACGTATTTTATGTAAATTTCTTCACGATAGAAACAACATTTTCACGTTGTATACCACGGTGTCCGCTGCTTTTGTACAAAATGCCCCTGCTTTGGGTGTTCTGTAATGACGTTACATATACTCAACAACGTTGATAAATTTGAACGTATTTTGTGCAAATTTCTTCACGATATAAACAACATTTTCACGTTGTATACCTCGGTGTCCGCTGCTTTGTACAAAATGCCCCTGCTTTGGGTGTTCTGTATAGGTATATAAATTGCTAAATACATAGTACATAAAATTCCCTTGTTTCTAAAAAATCATCATCACTTGATGTATACGCGCTCATACGCGCTCATTTTTGCTTTTTTGATTTTATTCATCATACAAATATTTGTTGATAATCAGAACGAACGCTTTTGCCTACTTATTTTATTTTTCATCAAAATAATCATGACCGAACCGAATTGATTGGTATGATGCGACACATGTTTAAAATCGTAGAGCCAACAACAACCGTATGATTGGAATGATTAAAAAGCAGCAACGATTATGTATGTTGGAACAACTTTGAATGTATGAACACAAAGGCATGCTTTTAGGATATGGATTACGTATGAATATTTTTTCAATCAGATTTTGTCGTTCTCTGATTCACACACACGCATTAATGTCAATAGTTATGAAAGTGGTTTAAGTCAAAATTTGAAGAAACAAAAATTAAGTTTATCAGTTATTTCATGTCATGTTATGTCATACTAAATTAATTCAATGAAATGCTGGGAACACAATTGGGACGAACAACGAATTTTTCGATGTGAACTTTCGTCATAAGAAATAACACACATTTGCGCATATGAAAATGAACACAACACCACCGTCGCACGAAATCGTGCGTCGTGCGTGACGAACTCTCAGATAGATTTTATTCTAATTTGTACGCCGACGAACGACGAAAAACAATTATCACACTCTCTCTCTCTCTTTGCACACACAATCAGCGCTGCCAGAAGCTTTGGAATCAAAATCATCATTTGCCGGGGAAAATTCGTTGTATTTTTTCGTAGATCCGCACGACTTTGTATGATAGTGTATCACGACCTTTACAAAGTGATTTGTTAAAAAAAAGAAAATGTGCAGAATGTGCGCAATAATAAATTGATTACGGATATGCTCGAAATGTGACTATTTAAGGTAGCTACGTCCAAACACACATACTCTGACAAATTCATTTGAAGTAAACAGCTTTGAAAATTTAAATTTGTTCTTGTTTCTTTGCAAAAATAAGAGCAAGCATTGTTGTCGTCGAGATCTGGGGGGTTATTATGTAATTCGATTCGAAAAGAAAACTGTTCGAATTTGTATGTTATTAACATTACAATTCGAGCACATTTCCGCTCGATTCGGATTACATAATAACCCCCCTGATTGGCTGTTGTGCTCTCGTCGATGTGAAAGTACAAAAAGCTCTTTACAAAAATTTGCACATTGTGCATATGGCTTGGACGTAGCTGGTTTAAAACATTGTTTCGCTAGCGATTGTAAGTACTACCACAAACGATCTCGAAAATGGGTCGAAATTGATAGGAAACGCGAGTCATAAAAGACTCTTTTAGAAGAGTCGCGGCTAGAGTAACGTTTTCTCCCGAATGAACAGCCTTTTTCGAAAATGATTCCTCAAATATGATTATTAATTTCAATACATGAAATACCGAAGTATATTTATTTGATATAAATTCTTTATTTATTTAATTTTAAGATTTTAACCATAAAAACAAGCCAAATCTTCAAATTATTAATTTCATAAAATGCTGACTGGGGTATGAGTGAGTAAGTGAGTGAGTGTGTGTATGTGTGTGTGTGTGCGTGTTTGTTTTTTTGGTGTTTTTTCTTTCGTTACCATAAAAATGAATATGCTTAACACGCATTGGCTTGGAAACACACGCACTTAAGCTGAAAAGTTATAAATATATGCAATAAAAATCGAATAAAAACAAAAAGGCTGCACCTACAATTCAAATGAACTGTAAGATGGGAATTAAATAATTAATATTCGCTGGAAAGTGTTCATGTGAATTAGGGCGTTGCATGCATTACTTTTCCCCATTTGATAATAAAGAATTTGCTCCATGGAATGGGTTTCAGCCTTCTAACATTAAAATTTTCAAACGTACCGAACAGTTGTGCAACTAAAGCTTTCATTCATATTAAACTATTAGCAAATATCTTTAATTTTATTGGGCCCATGGGCAAAGTAGGGAATCTGATATAAAATCATATACTCAATAATCATAAACTATTGATGCAAAACTTCTGTGCACACAGAATATTAAAAAAGAAAATCAGGGCAGATTCAATTAAAATTTTAATTTAATTTCGGGCTTACCATTAAGATTTTAATTGACAAATATTTAAACTTTCAATTAAAAATTTCATTAAAGTGCTAAAAAAAAGTTTCCATTAAAAAAATATTCTATGAATGAAAATTTTAATTGGAAAAAATTTTAATTGACATATTTCTAAGAATGCAATTAAAACATTAATTATGAAAGTTTTTCAATTCAATTAATAAAATGAACAAGTTGCAACAACAAAAAATATTAAATAAAATTTCTAGTTCTCATGAAAATTAACTTAAAAACAAGTTTCTTAATTTTAAATCTGTGGATTCTATTAAAATATTAATTGAAACACAAACTTTTATCGAGCATACAGTTAATTGAAAAAGTAATTTAACAAGTATTTTTCTAATAAAAATTACTACCCGTATGTATATGAATATGTATGTATGTACGTATTAAAAAAAATGAAAATATTCACTCAGCTTTTAACAACACAAACTATTAATTCCTTATTATATGATTTAAAAATTTATTTTTGAATTTTGCCGCATAAAACATGGTTTGGTTGCATTATTTATTTTTATTATAAAATATTTTTTTAAACCAAAACATTACAATCAATAACAAAATATAGCTACAACTGGATGAAGCTACTGATGCCTGGGGTATTAAGGTTGAACGTGTAGAAATGTTAGTAATGCTTTTCAATAACCAAATTAAATTGAAACAGTTTACAATAAAAAAATCACACTCATAAATTCCATTTAAATTTTTTTTTTAACAACAGCAAAGATGTGCGCTTGCCAGTGCAACTACAAAGAGCCATGGCTGCCGAGGCGGAGGCAGCTAGAGAGGCACGAGCTAAAGTTATAGCCGCCGAGGGAGAGCAAAAGGCTTCGAAGGCCTTAAGAGAAGCCTCAGAAGTTATTGGTGACTCGCCAGCAGCTTTACAGTTGCGATATTTACAGGTAACATAAAATTTGTCCTCTTAACTTAAAAGTATTAGAATTAAGTGCATAATACATGCCATACCAACAGACCTTAAGCGCAATTTCGGCTGAAAAGAATTCAACGATTGTGTTTCCTTTGCCCATTGACTTGATTACCTACTTTTTGAAAACAACCGATGAAAAGACCCAAAGAAATGCTGCCAAAGCCTGTGCAGCCATTGCCCAGTCAACGGTGGAGGCCATTGCCCAACAACAGCAATCAACAGCCATGTAATTGTACGAATATATATGTATGTATGCAAAATGCAACTTGGACAAATAAATACCAAAAGCTGAATGCAACTAACGCAAATACTCGTCTTTAGGATTAACAAGCAAATAAAAAAATACTTTACCAACCACTTGGAGAAAAAAAGCTTCAAAAACTCGTAACAGAAACAACAGCCAAAAAAAGGAAAATATCTAAAGAATAAATATACTTTCATGTGTAAAAAAAAAAAATATTAGAATTGAAATAATAATAATAAAATAAAATACAAAAGTTTTATTCTACAAATTCTACATGCTTTTTATGCATCAACAAATATCGTTTGAAGAAGCAAAAATATTCATTTCTTCCCTCTACATCAACATAAAGTAAATCTTAAATTTATAGTCTTAAGACTCTTTAAAAAGTTTGATAAAAAGTGTGTAAAATTTATAAATAATATCAAAAAAAAAACAAAAACAACAAATCTTGTGTGTGTCAACATTTAATTTTCCCAACTGTGAATAAATGTTTACTTTATTTACTCGTAAAAAAAACTAAATACATATAAGAAGGTTTACTATGAAAAATATCAAATATCTACCACGTAAACGGAATTCATTGGTTTTCTTGCAAATACAAGTATTTAAATATATTAAATATTTACTTACCCACACACACATATTTTTGGGCATCTAAACACATACGAGTACATACATGTATATTTTATATTTACATATGTATGTAAATTTCAGAATATCTTTTCTTGATTGAATGTATTTCAAGGATATAAAAATATATTTAAATGTACTTTAACTAACGCTTATTTTTAATTGGCCCAACAAGAACTTTAAGATGTTGGATTTGTATTTATTTATAACAAAAACAAAAAAAACAGCCTCGAGCAAATGCTTGAGAATTGTTATTGTTAAAGCATTCATAAGAACAAGTAGTAATTAAAAAAATATCAAAAAACCCGACTGCGACCAACTTTGATGCATTAAATATCGTAAATGGTCATTCGAAATGAAAAATCATAAGAGAAACCTAAAGATGATTTTAAAAATACCTGCCGAATGGCACCCATTTTGTTATACAAGTAGTTCGCTCGCCGACTTTTTGTTTTTTTTTTTCATATTTACAAAATGGCGTCTGTTGGCCGCCATATTGAAGTTCTACTACTTTCATGTATTTACTGCCAGGATCAAGACAAATCGATGTATGTAAGAATCATCACAATCGGTCTACGCATTCGGTTTATATAGTGCTGCAAAGGAACATACATACATACTTATATACTAGGGTTTGGGATTTCCCGGAATTTTGCGCTTCCCGGGAAACGGTAATGAAAAAATTAAGCTCCCAGGATTCCCGGGAAAAGCTTATTTTCTAAATTAAGTACATTTATTAAATGAAAATTGGCGAAGTTACAATTGTTTTATTAATGTAAGCATTCTTTTTAATAGTCCATTTACACCTGCACAAAATCTATGAGATTTTAATTAAAATCTTTATGAAAATCTGTAACGTTTACGTCAACTTTTTTTGATATTTATCAAGATTTTTTTTTATCCAAAACAAAACCCATCAATAGGTTCTTCTAAACTTTTACAAGCTGCTTGCTACACAAAAAAAAATTATTTCTAAAAAAGAAAAGTGCTTTATTTTGAAACACGTCTTTCATACAATATACATATATTTACACATATCGCACATTAAATCACAAACAGCCACAACTGAAAAAATTTCAGATGCTACTATTGATATCTGTACAAATGACGCAAGTATGTAACATAAAAACAAGCATAAAGGTCCTTTATATTCTTCAAAAAACCGTATTGTAAAGAAATTTTGCAAATTTGTGTCAATAACTGGTTTATAAAAAACAAAAACCACTCTGAATATTTTGAGTTGTGACCTAGAGTGCGATATGTCTGTGTATTAGAGATGAGCGAGCTAGTGAACGTGGTTTCTTAACCGCTGTTCTTTTAAACTGTGACTGTAATCGCAGTTTAGCAGTATTGTTATTTTGAGAAATACTAATAGCAACAGTGATATTAAACAGCGACCGTGATCACGGTTTAACACATTTCAGCACTCTGCTTTAAAAGTGTGTACCTATTAGTATTTTGAAATTCTAGTAAGAAGAGCGACAAGAACAAATATTAGCAATCACCCCTTCCAAATATTGAATATTGTCTTAAAATAGGCAGAGAGACAATAAAATTGCAAGGACAAAAATGTGAGAAAGATGATTTGACACAATTTTACGACTTTTTCTCGACAAAGCTGAACGTTTAAAAAAAAATTAAGGTGTGGCTTTATTTACTGTAAAGAAAGCATACAAGAACATTAATGGTATGTATGAAAGAACTATATTTCCAAAACCTGTTAGTTGATAAATTCAGTCACAGTTGTGGTAAGTGATTTTTCAATCGCTGCAAAAAAGTAACAGGTATCGAAATATCGCTCATCTCTAATGTATAAACATATATTTATTCGCCTAAATGAGAGTTTTTCAAGCCCCTTTAAGTGAGTAAAAATGGAGTTATATCGCTGGGCTGCTTAAAAAATGATCTGAAAAGCATTCGTCATTATGCTTTAAGCGTGATTTATTGATAAGTTATTGCAAAAAAAAAAAATTATCGCTGGGACTTGGAGCGCAACCTTAACCAAACCAATAAATTCTCTGTAACAATGTTAAGAATATTATACAAAATAAAAACTAAATTGCTCAATAAACAAATCATCATTTTAAAGTTCTGCCATATTACATAAACTAAGGAATCCAATTTTTAAGAGCATAACTAAGAAATTTGTTCAAAAAAAAACTTAAAATTCTTTTTTATTCAATCTAAATGTGGTCTTATTAAATAAAAAACAAAAAACAAAACAAATAAAAAAAAATTTGTAAAACTTTATAAATTTTTTTTTATTAAATGATGGCATAATCTTAAAAAAAATTTGTATATTTAATTGTAGTTGTTAATGCCTATAAAATATAAATTCATAAAATGAACGGCCTGACCCACGATGTCGACAGAAAATTTTCAATTGACAACTTGTATTGAAAACAACAACAACATTTGTTTTTGTTTGTGTTCTCAATATAAGTAAACGGTGGAACGTTTTCTGGCGTGGGATCGTGGGCAGGCGGTAAAATAAAAATGTTTATAAAAAAGTTTATAAGAAATCGTTTGAAATTAAAGTAAAGTTAAATGTTAATGATATGAAACATTGAAAAATTTTGTAATTTTATACTCTCTCAAATGCTACAAATTCATTAAATGTAATTTTATTTGACGAAATGTTTCCTCTATAATTGTTATTAAAAAATTTGTTAAGATTATACTCGTACGTGCATATTGTTGCATTTAAAATTATTTATATTTATTTGAACAAAAAAATGGAACACGGATTTTTAGATAAGAAATCATTACACTTTCAAAAATTGAGGTCATCAAAATCAATATTTTTTTGTGAGATATTTTCATAATTGGAGTCAAATCTCTTTGAGTCGAAATATTTGGGAACAAGAAATAGAAATGCTGTGCTAAGTTCGGGGAATAAGGCGGCTGAAGGAACAAGTCGTAGCCCGCTTCACGCTTTGTGGCCATGGAAAGTTCACATGTGGCACTCTTGAATTATCCTGGTTTGAAAAAAAAACCTTTTTCAGGGCCAAATTCAGAAGTTTTTTTTTAATCATCATTGAATCGAGCCAATATGTTCATCATTGATTTTTTACCTTTTTGAAGGTAGTCAATATTGATTTATACTGCGTGCATCCCAAAAAACGGTCATCGTGACTTTAATGATTGACAAGCCCGCGGCCTGGCTTTCTTTGAAGTCAAATCGCCTCGAGGAACTCATTGTTTCGACTGCTGTATGAAACAAAATCGTTGCTAGATTCTCTAAGCATCGGAAAAACTAAAAATTTTGCTTCTCCAGTCCTAGAAGAATATTTTAAATTATGGACATTCAAAGAACAGGAAACATTAAGGTGGCTTTTCTACACGCAAAGCGGATAAGAGCTCTTTTCCCTTCACTCCTACAAATTCAAGACTTTGGACTTTGTGTGTGGAAAAGCAGAAGATTTGCAGCGGCATTCATAAATGATTGTTAAAGTTTAAGGGCCTGTCCCAATGATATCGACAACGTTCGAGTTGTCGCACACTTACATTCAAAACAAAATAAATTTTAAGATTTTGTCTTTAAACCGGTTTTATCATACAAAATATTTATATTAAAACAACATTAACTATAGCAATAGTTTATGAACGCCAGTGTAGATCTACAATAAATGTTTAAAGTAGAGATGGGCACGTGTCGAATTTCTCCAACACGACACGATGCGAACACGAATGCCAAGATGTCCAACACGTGCGAAACACCCACGCGAAAAATTTTATCAACACGCACGAAATCAAACCAAATGCAAAAGCATTTATTTATATTCAAACAGATACATATTTTTGTTTAGTTTCAGAATTTTAAGCTTAAGAGCCCCTACACTATCAACAAATTTGCTGGTTTTGCATGTTTGAAACTCATGCTTACATATTTTACACCCAAAATCGTTTCGTGTTTTATCGGGTCACTTTTGCTCAACATGATACGACCACGCACGAAATCAGATCTTGAGTATTCGTGTCATGAAAAAAACACAACACGGCCCTATCTCTAGTTTAAACTGAAACTTTAATGGCATCTTATGCATATAAAAATTAAAAAAAAATCAATATCAGAATGTCTAGAGTTCAAGTATACCAACAAGATTTTTTTTAATAATTTTCCAAAAATTGTGTGAAATTCCTGTTCATTTTTAATAAATCATTACTTGCTGTTTAGAAGAAGAGAAAAAATTTGTGTAAACTCCAAAATCAATGTTCAAATTTAAATATAAAAATATACCCTTTAAATAAAAAAAATATCAACAAAACTAAATATAACAAATTCATTAATACGAATTTATAATAGAAATTGATGATAATCTTTATATAAAACTAAAAAAAAACTTTAATTAAAATCAAACCTCAAAACTTTGCAATACGAAAATCCAACTCTAACAAATTTTCACAAAATTATATAATAATTTCCATAAAAAAAGTAACTGTTACAAGAAAATTTTTATTCAAACAAATAAAAGAAAAAACTTAAAAATTAAATTTAAATATGTTTGTATGTATGTAAAATGCACATTTGTTTAAATAAAACGAAATTATTTGTGTCAAATAACTTTAACTTAAAATAAAATCAAATTAAAAGAATTACAATAAAATTTAAGAAATAATATGACACAAATCTTTTTAACAAAAAGCATTTTTTGATGTAATTTACAACAAAAAAAAATAATACATATTTTTTTTATTTTAATTAATGTCACAAAGGAACAAATAATAAAAAGCATTAAAAAATTAAAACCATGTAAAGTCTTGTAAATTTTGAATATTTTAAAAATATTTAATAATAATATAAAATTTAATTAAATATATATAAAATAACATAAAAAAATATTTTGTTTATTTGTACATATATGGAACTCGAAAGGAAGGGAAAGGCCCAAGTAAGTTTATACAAATTATAATTAAAGTTCAAGCTTGTTAAGTTAAACAAATTTTCCAAAGATCAACAAATATTCAAGAGTTATTTCTCATTAGAAATCAGCACTGCAATATAAGGCCCAAGTTTATAAAATTAAATTAAAAAAAATAAATGCACTTTTTAAAGGCCCTGTCATAGTTCTTACTACCGTTGATAATGTTTTATCATCTCTGTTATATCTATATTAATCAGTGTTGCCACAGCCCAAAAATCTTTTTTCAACAAAGTTTGAGAAAATTTTCCATTTGCAAGGAATTAATCAGGTCAATCATGAATAAAATTCCGCTTGAAATTTCTCCCTTTTCCAATTAGAATTTTCTCTTTTCCCTATTACTTGCTATTAGTTTTTTTTTTTTTTATTTAACAAACACAACCCACAAAGCGATTAACTTTTAGGGTCTAGGTGGGAATCGAACCCACGACCTCTGGACTGAGAGGCTATTATCGCTACCACTCAGCCACAGGGTTTCCCAGGGAAAAATTTCACGCGCAATTTTATTCATGATTGCCCTGAATATATGAAATCTGTGGTCACTAGCGATGACGATGTGAGTCGTAATATAGATTTTCGAGAGTTTTAACATATGAACGCTAATTTTTTTAAATCAAAATTTAAATGCATAATTTTGTCGTAAAGTAAGGATTACTGGTTTAACGAATATGCCCAAGATTTTATGAAAATATAGTTTTTAGTAAAATTTATTGGTTAATACAAAGTTAGGTTAATATTTTAATATTTTGTTGTTGTTTCAAATGTAATTGTGCGATAAGTCGAGCGTTGTCAATATCGTGGGTCAAGCCCATCTTCTTTTGTAGAATTTTGTGGCATATCCCTGCAGGAAATGGAACTGACAAAAGACTAGTGACATGGTCGGTCCGAGTTCTAACACTTCCTATGAAGAGTACCACTCACTAATGACATTAATGACATTCCAATATTTAACTCTAACAATGAACACTTATAAGTTTTTTTTATTGTTACAAACGCAGAAATTTTTTTGAGATTCGAACCGACAATCTCCCGAATGGGCACACTACCCACTCGACCACAGGCGATTTATATTAGGTTAATATCTAGGTATAGTTACGGGACTGGTTCCAGAGTCACATTGGAGGGAACAATTAATATTATATTTACACTATTTGATAAGTCTTGGATTCAACCACATCGAACATGTTCAGTGCCGTTTACTACAATACTAGAACGAATCCCAATTAAATTGACTCAAGATCAAGAAGATACATCACGAAAATGGCGAATATGTAACCATTTACGCGATATGTGTTTTTTTTCAAAATACACTATTCCGTACTTTTGGTAACACTCGCATTTTCTCAAGTCATAGGACGAGTACGTTTGGATCAACAGTCACCACATTTTCTGCAGGGATATAAATCGATTTTGTCGATTAAGTCGACTTATTGCTGTTATTTCTTTTAAGCACAGCAATATCAAAGATGATAAAACATTAATAACAAAAACTTTATACAAAAAAAACGGCAACACCAATGTTTATGTCTGAAGCAAAAGTAAGAAAATCGCCCTTATTCCGTTTGGTGTCGGCAACATAGTCGTCAATTTTGAATCAACATCACTTTAACACAATACCAATGTTAATTCAGATACTGAATTCGCCTTGATGCTAATTCGCTTTGATGCTTATTTTGTATTTCCTAACAGTCTTATGGCAACATTGCCTGTTTATCGATAAATACAAAATACTCATCCAATATTTAAATCAGCTGATTCATTTTGTTCTGGAACGCAAACGGCATTCATTAACATTAAAATAAAATATATGTTAATATAATGCTGGTCTCTGAGACTCATTTGACTTCGAGAAGCCTTCTTAAAATAAATGGTTACACCTTATATGATCCAAAGGGCCCTAGAGGAAGGGCATGCGCTGCATCAGCAGTTCTATTAAAGTCAAGACTCAAGCACTATATTCTTGCGAACATTTGTGCAGAACATCTACAAGCAACTAATATTTGTGTTGAAAATTTTTGTACAAATTTCGTTATATCATCAATTTACTCCCCTTCCAGATTCTCAATCTTTAGAATCAATACGATGATTTCTACAAATACTTTGGACCTTGTTTAGTACTTGTCGCAGCTGGAGACTACAATGCAAAACATACGTTCTGGGATTCGCGTCTTAATACACCTAGAGATCGAGCGTTGTTCAACACAATTTCAAAAATAAGAGTGGACGTACACTGTACTGAATACTGGATCGTAAACTGTACTGTACACTGTTACACACACCGAACTGCACACGGTACAATACTGTACTGTATATTATTGTATACTATATTGTACAGCTCTATACATTATACTGCAGACTGTACGGTACACTGTTATATGCACTGTAGTGCACACTGTACTGCACACTGGACTGTACACAATGACGACTAAGGGAATTCAGCTTGTAGAGGTTTGTGAGGAATCATCTATGTAGCATTTATAGGGATAGAAATGCAAAGGAAACTATATGGGCAGTAGAGTTGCGCAAAATCGTTCCTTTTTGGGAATCGTTCGGAACGATCCGAAATAATAAAGGAACTAGGTCGTTCATTTCGTTCGTCGTTCCTTTTTTACCTTGAATGAACGATGAACGAGTGAACTTTTCTGTCGTTCCTAAAAAATGTCAACAAATGCAATGCATGTATTTTGACGTTTAAGAATTGCTGTTTGCTTACATGTATGTATATTTTCGTGCTGAGCAAATCATTGATTTTATTATAATTAAAAAACCAATTATACATTAGCGCGTATAAGTTTATTAAAAAACATAATTAATTATATAAATAGTTAATTGTCAATCTTTACACAAAAATATCAACCTTGTATCAGAAATAAGTGAACGATTTTTGTGTGTAATGCTGTCTTGATGAACAATTAACTTGGTCGCAAATACCGCCCACTGCTGTCAAACTTCATATAAGTACTTATAAAATCAATCTCTCAAACTTCATGAAAAAAACTTCAACTATTCTGTGCATATGTGGTTGTAATAATAACACCACCTTGTTAAAAACACTTTAGTCGGAACGATGAACGATAAGAAATGAAACGGTATAAAAGTCCGAACCGTTCCTTTTAGTTAATCGTTCAATGGAACTAGGTCGTTCTGGAACGGCACAACTCTAATGGGCAGAAATTTCGGTGAAATTAGGGCTTCATGCGTACGAAATTCTTAAACCAACTTGAATACTGCTTCCATACAATGGAATGCAGAGTACAAGCACTATCTTTATATGTAGTCACGCTCAAGGTTGTTAGGAAAATGTGGCTATTCTACAATAGTAGGCGCTCCATAAAATTAACAAATAGGAACCGTAGGGACATCTCGAGGTTCGTTGCAGTCATGACGGGGCACTGGAATGTTGGCAGATATGCTAGTAGAATTGGTCTGTCCTATAATGAGTTCTGCCGCATTCGTCGAGAAGAAAATACAGAAGAGACAATCTTCCACTTTCTTTGCGAATGCCCAGCTTTGCATCTCTCGAGACACAAATTTTTAGGCAGTCATGTACTACATGATCTTTCAGATTTATCTCAGATTGGGTTGAGTGACCTTATCAGATATCTCAATACGACGAATTGGATCTAGTAGCGATCACCGTATCAGAATACTTAGATACGGTTCTACATTGGTTGACATCGATGTGATGATAGTGGTCCTTTCTAAAAGGAATCATTTTGATTCTACTTGAATGCCTGCGTGTAGTAGGCAGCCACGAAAACCAAACAATCAACCATATAATCCTTTGGTGGCGTGCATATTAAGCCCTGGTCCTTTCCACCACTTTCTTTGTCGTTCTTTAGATTGCCTTAATTTTTTTTAATAATTATGAGATTATCCATTTGTATAAATATTAAATAGCAAACAATACGAAAAATCAAGTCTCACAATTGCAAAAACAATGATGAATGACACTAAATGTCATTATATCAAAATTACTTTTTGATGTAGACAATGTTGCCGTATTGCAATTATTTTGCGATGGGACACTTTCCCGTCACAGTGACACAAGAAAATTTTGTGTTATCGAAAAACTTGATGGGGGGGTACTGCACGCATTTGAAAATGACACTACATAATGACAACACAAGAAATGCCAGATGTAAACTCAGCTTAACAATTCAGTTTTTAGCTGCAAAGCACATTTTCGCCTTCCCAAAGAAGGAGTAGTTAATTTAATTTAGTTTTATTTTTTTTTTATTTATTTTAACTCCTATTTCCTTTAAAAACTTTTCAGCAACTCAAAAATGTATAGTGTGCAATATTATTGCGAGTTGCAATTAAAGTTCGGTTGCCATCTATAACCGAACAAATAAATAATTTATTTTATTTTTAACTTTTAACATGTTTTATCATCCTTCAATAAAAAGACATTTTTTATAAATTAAATTTCATATAATAATTTTACTTTATTTCTTGTCATTTGTTTTTCTTTTTGTCTCTTTTAATTATTTTATTAATACACTTACACATTAGGGTTCAGCTATAAATTAATGATTTTCATTATTTATCAACTTCATCTGTTCATCATCAATATTATTGTTAATCCTGATTAAAATCATATTTTATATATATACAAAATAATGTGCTAAATCATACGAAAGGGCATAAAATTATAAAATGTTCTAAATATTTAATAAGTTCTTCTCTTTTCACTCTAATTGCTCAATATCAAACTCTGCTTAACAAACATATTAAGATTTCATTAATTTAAACAGAAAACAAATAAAAATACGTACATACATAGATTGAAATTATTAATAATTATTTTTTTTTTCAATTACTATTTATTTAAAAGTTTAATTATTTGTTTTATTTAAATTTGTTTAAGTTTTTTTTAAATATAATAATTTTAACATGATTTTATGTGGGATGTGTTTATTTTATTCTTCTTGTTCTTCTTTTTAGTTAAATTTATGATCCTTAATGTTTAATGATTGCGTTTACATACGATGTATTTTTATGTATTTATTTTCATTTTATTTATTTTTTTATATAAATTTTTTTTTGAGGAAGAACAAAGTTTTTAAATTAAATGAAATAAAAAGATTAAGAAAAAATGCCAGAGAACCAAAATAGATTGATTTATTATAGAATTTATACATTATTTCGAAATACTTTCAAGCGCTTTGCCTTTTAAATAAAAAAATTTAGTTCTTAAAAGCCCAATTTATAAAAAATATTTTTGCTTTACAAAAAGTTTCATACAAAATTTTTTTTTTCAAATCCTTTTCCAAAACAAATATTTTTTATTAATGCGCCAGTAATGTTAGAATTTGTAGAATTGTATCATGCTGTGCCGTTTCAGCTGACAAAATTCGTCACATAAAATAAATGTGTTAAAAATCATAGAAAATTTATTGGTGTTAAGCTTTTACTAATCTTGGTTGGCCAATTTTGACTTCGAATACTACATTTTGGTCCTAGATTAAAGAAAAACTTGTGTGATGTTATTCAATCTATTGCAAAAAGATGGTGTTAGAAGTTCAAAAGCGCCAACCATGATAAGGGGTAAATAATGTTCAAACATAAGCGATATGACAACTTCTAAAGTAGGACGATATGATTTGACTAAAAAAGCTTAGGGCTAATAAATCAGTGAAAGTTTAAACAGTGGTTTAGTTGAACTAAACTCAAATTTGTATGTAGTTTAAACTCAATAGGAGTAAATCAGTGTAAAGTTCACTATGTGTAGCTTTAAAAATAATATTGTGGCAGCACTAGACTAAATGTCAAAAAACAGCTGTTTTGCAGCAGGCTATCAATTCTTTGCACACTCAAAAAGGCAAAATATTTAAAAAAAATTTAATTAAACGTCGCCAAATTTTACTGAGAAAGAAATTGTATTTATGCTCGGCGATGTAGAATTTCATAAAATAAGAATACAGTGTAAGAAAACAGGACGAACAAAATCTGAAGAAAAAGTAGAGGATTGGAAAAACGTTGAGTGCTCTTTTAATGCAAATCATATGGTCTGTAGGTAACAAAGACATATGGCCTGCATTGGTAGTTTAAACGCTCAATTTTATGCGTTTAAATACTGTACTGATATTTATGAAATTTATTATTCGACATATTGTCATAATTATATTATAAGTGAAATTTATTTGCTGGTGGGTAAGCGATGTCTATATGCATTTCATTGTTGCTTTAAGAAATCGTCAGTAGACAAAATGCATATAGACATCGCTTAACAACCAGCAAATAAATTTCACTGTACTGATATTATAGGTTTGCTGGTTTAAACACATTTTAAACAAAAAATAGAGATTAACTTGCACTGACATAACCAAGAAACAAATTTAAACGGTGCTTAACCGCCCATACTGTTTTTCAGTGATGGATTAACTGCATAGTTTTGCTCCACCGGCCATTCTTAAAAAAAATTAGTTAGGTATGGAATATACATATATATATATATTTGCTATACCCTCTTTCTGAAATTTGTTATGGTCTGTGCGATATTAAGCTTTCATTTTACTCCATATTTTTAAGTTTAAGAAGTATTGTTTTGCTGTACACGCCACTGTTTGGCGATTGCGTCAAATTCTTCATACAAAAATTGAATAATAAAAAAAAGAAGGTGCCGCAAGAAAAATTC
Organism: Nowickia ferox; assembly: GCA_936439885.1. Classification (NCBI taxonomy): domain Eukaryota; kingdom Metazoa; phylum Arthropoda; class Insecta; order Diptera; family Tachinidae; genus Nowickia; species Nowickia ferox. The sequence continues at coordinate 111,026,302 of OW387024.1, read as the reverse complement.
CACGGCGGCTGTTAAACAAAAACATCATCAGCCAGACGCAGCCGCCGATCAAATGTTTTAATATAAACTTATTAAACACTAAAATAAAATAAAAGAAACCTTAATTATGCGGGATTGAGTATAACTGATATTATTTAATTTCATTCTTTATATTAAATACTCTACAACTACCTGTTTTTCTCGTGTAAGTGTGTAAGCGGATCGATAGTTAAAAATATTACGGCGGCGGCTTCTTGGTCGGAGTTAAACGATCGACATATTTCCCTGGACAGCAAGAAAACTAAACAAAACAACAAAATTCTCAATTCACAGCAATAAAGTATACGTATGGAGCACAAAAAGCTAATTTTTGAAAATAATAAGAAAAGTTGTGCATGCGGCACAAAACGTATTTTTAGTTTAACAATAAATTAATATTAAATTCTTACTTCGTTCATGAAAGTGCACAAAAATTTAAATTTTTTCTTCGAAACATGTGTAGGAAGCAGTGGTGCAAAAGAAATCAATCAAGTATATTTTGAGAAAACCTCATGTAAACCTGCTTTGTCGTTTTTCTCCACTCCAACTTTGTGGCGTATGGGCTAAGCCAATTCTTCATTTTCTATATGAATTAGAGTTTGCAAGTAATCGCAGATTTTTATGATCGCTCCGTCACGTAAATAGCATTTTACAAAAACGTAGTTACGATCGAAATGCAGAATACATAGAATCGAAAGAGAAATCGAAGAACGGAACGCAGAACACCAAAGTTGCTAAACGGAGAAAATTTCGATTTGAATCGAAAAACAGAATAGGGGTGGTTATGGCATTCAATGTCGAACAATGGGACCGTTCGGAAATACATCACTGCTTTGCATCATGCAAGCAATTTTCAGTAGCAGCCATGTTTACACCCACGGTTGCCGGATTTGAAGATTTTGGGTGCCAAAAATAGCATTTGGACGACTGGACGACTTTCGCCTTCAATTTGACGATTTTAAATATTTATAAATTGCCACCATTTTTCAGAACTATAAAATAACTTTAAACTTGACCAAGAACTTGACAGCTTTTGCTAGAATATGCAAAAAAAATAAGTAGGCAATAAATTTTAGTTTTTGTATTAACCCATTATTGCCCGCTACCCGAAAACGTGAACCGATTTCGCTGAAACTTTGCACAAAGTAGTTTTTGGGTGCAACTAAGATATATTTAAAGTTTTGAGAAAATGGAACAATTGGTTTCTGAGATATGAGATGGTAAGTTTACTTACCAGTGGGCAGATATGTTAAGTGTTTTTGGAATAATACAAGAATTTGATTTAAAGTTAAAATTCTTATTTTAGTAAAATATATTTATTAAAAATTAAAAAATTCATTAAAAAGAACAAGTAAAATAAACATTTTGATTAAATTGTTTTACATTTTAAATTTTTGGTAGCTTTTAAATTTTAATCCAAGTGCTTTGAGTATAAAGAAAAGCATTTTTGATGCAACCGCACTTTGCATACTTGACATTCAAAAGGCGTATGAGTATGACAAATTACGCAACGTCTCGGGTTTCCAGAACATCTTAAAATACAATGAACTGTTGTGTTAAGGTTTGGCAATTTTTCTCTTAAATTTGATGAAGACATTGAAGGTTGTTCACTTGTGGGTGATCTTGTAAATGTAAGTAGTTCATTAACCACAGCTGCACGAAATTGTAGTTGCGATAATGGTTTTATTTGTTCAATTGTTGATACCAGCACATGCAGCTTCCATGCATTAACCATCATATTACCAAGCAAATTTATAAACAATGGCCACCACCATTTTTTGGATCGTACAGCAATCCGATAATTAGCCAACGCGTTGTCATGTAGATCAACTCCCCCCATATACTTGTTATATTGCCCAATAGCGCCAGGAACTTTTACGTTAATATGCGTTTTGGTTACGCGATCATAACGTTTTGTGTTTGATTTTGGATCCATGGCACCATGATTTGTAAGAACAGTGACAAGTGCATTGTCTCTCCACCGTATGGCCAACACTTCATTCGTCATATCAAAAAGAGCTGCACTTTCACCCTTGGTCATTTTTTCTGGCAATTGGGCTTTACCGATTCTATTGCATCGAACAGTTCCTGTTAAAATATAGAAATTCAAATACAACAGTTTTATATATAATAAAAGTAGCAAATTACCTGTAGCAAAAAAATTTTCTGTGCTTAGTAAACACATAAGGTGGTATGATGTGAAGAAGTTGTCAAAGTATATTGTATGACTCGATGGAGATTCTACAACTCTTAGCAAACTGAGAACAGTATCAGCTCCTAATCCAATGGACTTGTCATAATTTGATGACGATCCACCATACAGTTTTAAATTGTACAGATATCCATTTGATGAAGTCAGACACCATGCCTTAAATCCAAAACGGATAGGTTTCCCTTTTATAAACATTTTACAGGAATGCCTTCCGAAATAGGGAATCATTTCCTCATCAATAGATAGATTGTGAGCGAATACTCCAAACTGTATAAAACGTTTGTTGCACAAGTCTACCATAGGTCTCACTTTGGCGAATTTGTCTGTTGGATCAATTTTAGTGTTATCAGCTAAATGAATGAATCGTTTTATCATTTCGGCGCGATTTCGTGGAAAAGCATTACGAATGATTTCAACACCAAAAGATGGATCATTTGACCAGTATAGTTTCCATTCTGGTAATTTATGATAGCCAGTAAAGAACAAAAATCCAATAAAACGTTTTATATCATGCGACTCAACAATAAAAGGCACGTTGCACTGAGAGGCGTATATATTAGTTTGCTCAATAATCAAATGAAGCATTTCATCATCAAAAAAGAGATTAAATAGTTCAATTGGTGATTTTCCACTTAGTTTTTCAACAACATTACGAACACGTTCTTCTTCAACATCTACTGGTGTTTTATCAAATGATGAAATTCTTCTGGTCCATTTGGGTACATTAAATTCGTTTATAGATTTATATCGCTTTGTGGTAGGCTCCGCAATTTTATCATTTTCAGATTCGTCTTCTGATTCATATTCAAGCTCAACTGTGCCAGCAATATCCACATCTATTGCACCATTATCATTCATAACGTTATCATCAATTTGCTCTTCATCTGAAATTTCGTCTGCGTCAGGTGGAATATACACAACGTTGACATTTGAGGATGATGCAACCGCAGCAATTTCTTCATTTTCATCTTCATCTTCCAAAATGGCAATTACTTCTTCAATTCTTAAATACTTTTTTGATGGCATTTTCGCAATAAAAAATAATTATTTCACTTTTAACACTCTTACACTTTTGTTACACATGAAAAGAAAAGCAAGACTAAAGTCTTGAAACAAAATATTTATTACAGCATGCTAATCTTGGGATAAAAAGGGAATTCCCCATTTTCAATTCGAATGAAATTTGAATCAAAAACCCCAGGCGAATCGACAACCAGGTGGCGTTACCACGTCAACACCATATACAAAAATTAAAAACCAGGTGGCGTTACCACGTTTGTTGAACACGATCTAAACAAATTAAAGACAAATTTTGTTTACGGCGAATTGACTACGACGAATCGAATTCGCCGTTGCCCTCGCCTTATTTAATGCTCCTTGAACCAACCATAGCGAGCCAATAAGAAGTATTAAGCATACAGCGCTTAATGGCGGGTATATTGTGCTTTTGTTCGCGATTTTATTAAATCTTGCCTAATTTGCTATATGTTACTGCCCAATGGTAAGTAAAATTACCACAAGGATAATTGATGTTATTTCAAACATTTAGTCGAGGTAAATAAATTGAATTATGTACATAATAAAAGTAGACTTAATGAGGGTTTTGAACCAGTGTGTAAAAAAAAATTAAATTTTTTTATAATATTTTTATAGTTGTTTTAAAATATGATCTTTTTTGGAGCTTGGCGAAAGTCCTTCCCAAACGCGAAAGGATAACAAAAAATAAATATCATTCAAATAGTTTTCTTAAAACACATTAAGTTAAAGTATACACCAAAGAAAATTTAGTTTTTTTATATAATGTAGGTTTTACACGTGATTAAAGTGCTGGTAAGTTAAATTACCGCCTGGGCAATAATGGGTTAATAATTTTGGAACTAAATGGTTTTTAAACTTGTGATGGCACATAATTTATCAATGGAAACAACAGAAATATAAAATTTATATGGTCAAAAACAAAAACTAATTGAAAAAGTTAGAAGTAACTTTTTTAAATTAGATTTCCTTGAGTGTGATCATTTTTATTCGGTGGATTATAAAGATGAGAATAATTATTTAGACATTGAAGAAATTTACTTGGGAATATATGTATGCCAGGGATGTATTTGCGGATGCTAAAGTTAATCAAATTTAAATATGTGATAAGATTTAAATAACATTTGACTTCGAAGATGAATTCAAAGCCTTAAGCTTAATTGATCCTTACAATATTATTAGAGGAAATAAAAGTTCTTTCTGCGATGTTCTAAGAATTTTCTCACTTTGTTGAAGAATGTAAAAATCACTAAAATAAAAAAACTTAATAAAACAAAACATTCTTTTTTTTCAAATTTACATTTTCATTTATTTTTATTTTTGAAATTTCTTATTGTATGTTTATTTTCACACTTAAAACTAAAAAAAAAGACAAAACGAATTATTTAAATTTGGCATAAAAACTTAAATTTAAAACAAACAAAAAATAATAATAATTTGGTTAAATAAACTAACAAAAAAAAAAAAAAATTACATTAAAACACGAACTAATTTAATACATTTAGATAAATTTTTTGCTATTTTTACAAAATACTTTATTTAGTTTTAGAATAGCCTCAAAACGAATTTAGAATTTAGAAAATGATTTTATGAATTTAAATAAAGTTGAAAAATATACAAATATATACTTTTTTAAATCAAAAAGGATAACGGCCTGGCCCACGATGTCGAGAGAAAACGTTCGATCGAATATTTAGAATGACTAATTTTCTTATTTTACTATTGTTTTCAATACAAGTTGTCGATGCAAAGTTTTCCATAGACATCGTGGGAAAGGCCTTAAAAAATTTTAATTCGATAAGTATGCGAAGGAATATAAAATTCGCATTCAATTCTATTGAAATAGTAAAGATTTTTTTCAAGTTTAGCTAAAGACAGTTGTATTCGATGGAATTTGATATTCAAGCCTTTTTTAATAGATCTTGTAATTTTTTTTTTTTTCAAAATAATAAAATTTGAATATGAGAAAATTGTGAACATTTGTGACAAAAACTTTAATATTCGAAATTTCATTTCAACAGTGACAGTAAAGATTACAGTGAATTCCTTATACCGAGTACACATACACACAAATGCCATAGGCATTTTGTGACTTTTAAATTGCAAAAAAAATATAAAAAAAATTAACTGCATAATTACTCTTTAATTGGAATCGAAAAAAATGGGTTCTACAAAGTGGGCCAAAAGGAATCACCCTATTGGAAGATGCTCTTATTTTTGCAAATGGCGGCCAGTGTCTAATCTGTTTTGACATTTGTGAACTAGACATATGTAGAATACAAGTGAACAAGACATGGAGCGATACACTCCCCAAGGTCGCCTCATCTCTCGTTTTGGCGATTTACATTGGCCCGCAAGATCGCCCGATTTCACCGTTCCAGACTTTTTTTGGGGTTTTTTGAAGTCCCGTGTTTACGTGAACAAGCCCGAGACCTTGGAAGCCCCCAAGGACAACATTCGACACGAGTGCGAGAATCTGTCGCCCGAAGTTGTCGCCGAAGTGATGAAAAATGCCATAAAACGAGCAATCAATTGTGACGGCGCCCATTTGGCCGATATCATCTTCTCAACTTGACCAATAAAATTCTAAAGGTTCAAATAAACATAATCGAAAAACAGAATCGAAGTTTTTCATTTACATAGAAAAAAAAAAATGGAAGCCAAACAACATCGTATGACTTCTTTTTGCCCACCTTATATAAGGAATTTTATGGCACAATTATGGATGGCAACCGAACTTCACTTGCCGTTGTCAACTGATAACGCTACCGAAATTATGACAGATTTGCAACTGAAAATAATGTAAACAAACATTAAAAATATAAGAAACATTAAAAATATAACAAACATTCATTGAAGCTGAAAAGATTCAATTCAATTTAGCTTATTAGTTATGACTTTATTTCAGTGAGCCGACGAAAATCGGCAGAGATGCAACATTTTGTACATCCTTCTCTTCACTAAAAAAATTAATTCTATTTAACTAATAATTTTTAGTTAATAATTTTCTTTTTCTTGTTTTCATTATTTTCAGTTGCCAATCTGTCAAAATCGTATTTTCGATCAATTTTTTTTGAAAAGGGAGAAAGTTGCCTTACGTAATACCAATTTTAATTCCAGTTGCGTTGCTAGTTAACACGGCAACTGAAGTTCGGTAGCCATCCATAATCGAGCCATTAAGTTGACTCTCAGGCAATCAAACTTGAGTTATGTTGAGAACGGCAATGGATGCAGCAGCTGAAAATTTGTGGTTGCCAATATTATTGAAACAGCTGTTAGTTTCCAGTTGCCGTACTTAATAACATTTTGCCAACTGGCAACGCAACTAAAGTTCGGTTGCCATTAGAGTTAAGCCCTACAGCTCTTTTTAAACTAGTTTGAGAGAGTTCGAATCAAAAGTTGTTTTAATCCCATTTAGTTTACATGGATGCATTTGACCGCACTTGTGTCCAACAGCGCATTTTAGTTCAAAAGAGCTGTTGGACACAACTCTAGTTGTCATCCATAATCGCCAGCCACTAATTTTATTATGTTATACAATTTAAAAAAAAATCAAAAGGAAATTCCCAATTGAATTCGAGAGACATCGCGTCAATACAATTGCAAAAACATTGACGTTTGTCTGCTCGCTTTTCAAATTACAATTGCAGAAATTATTTTTTTTTTCTTCTATAAAGTCTACTTTATCCCTCATACCTAAATAAGAGCTGCAAGCGTTGCGTTAGCAGCAGGGTATGCTTTTTCAGTACATTTAAATGTGAAAATATTATTTGATTGTACTGAAAATACGTACCCTGCTGCTAACGCAACGATTGCCGCTCTTATTTAGGTATGAGGGTAAAAGTTTAGAAAACAAAAGTTTCACTTTAAAGTTTGAAGATCTTAGGGTAGTTTTGTAGTTTAGGTTGCCAAGAGAACCAGCTCATTTGGAAAAAATATGCGGGCCTATAATCGTTTGAGTATCGCTTTAAAACGACAGCTGAGAACGACAATTTTACACCGAAAATGTATCGTATTAGCATTTCAATATAAAATTATACAGGGCAATCATTAATAAAATTCCGCGTGAAATTTCTCCCTTTTCCAATTAGATTTTTTTGTTTTCCCTATTACTTGCTATTAGCTGGAATTGTTCCCCGGGAAAAATTTCACGTCGAATTTTATTCATGATTGCCCTGATAGTTTTTATGTGTCATTTTTAAACGGCATTGGAATGAGAATAGACCCGATTGTAATTGTGGTGTATAAAACAATTTTTCATCAAGTGATTCTTCTTCTTCTTCTTTTTCCATCAAGTGATTCTTCTTCTTTCTTTTTTTTTAGGCAATAAAAGTTCATATGGATAATTTTATAAACATGTGGGTTGTACTTCTACATATTTTTCTTAAATCTTATTTGAAAATTAATTATACATACATAATTATTCAATAGAATAGTCTGAAAATTGCTTAAACTCAAGCACATGAATACAACTGCCGAGATTTAAAAGGAGGAGCTGCTTCTTAGACAGAGATGGATGGTCATGGTTTGAACTTAAAATTAAAAATAAAAGTATTTCATTTTATATTGAAAATGTGTAGGCATGAATGAGTTGAAAATGTTTGTGTGTATGTATGTATGTATGTTATATATAATATAAATGTTTAGTATGGAAGGTATGTATGTATGTATGTATATTTGCATGTGTGATGAGGGTATGGATTTCTAATGATTAAACTAAAGCACTTGGTAGGAATTTTTCAATGATTATGAAATAAAATGTTTTCAATTTTTTTTTTCTTTTATAAATATATATGTATATAAGTATATAAAGGAATATATTTATAAGTAATACATACATTAGAGTTAATGTATCATGTCATTTTTGTTGTAGTTGAAGTTTTTATATAATTAAGACTGGTCTGTTTTTGTTTTTTGTTTTTATATTGAGTAAATGCGGGAATCTCGGCATTATGGAGTTTACTTTTCTAACATAAAATCTTTAATTTATAATAGTCTTTTTAATTAAATTAATTACAAATAAACCGGACAAATAATATATTATATTAATGTAGATACAAATACATACATATGTATAATAAGGATTGATTTTAGTTGTTTCTTTCGTTATTAAATGCCTTCAATTGGATTGGTTACGACTTAGAATTAATTTTTTTTTTTATTTAAGTTTTTAGTTTTAAAATAAAAGAATTCGCAGGTGATTTTATTTCAGAGCATTGTATACAACGGTAAGATATTTAAAAACATTTATATCGAATAATTCCCTCAAAGTGGGCAACTCCAACAGCTGTTTCGTTTGAAAATGGAAGCCAAGCAGCTATTTTGAATAACTAACATGATGATTTTTTTTTAATTTCAATAAACTTCTGAAAAAATTTTGTAATGCATGTTATGCAAGACGAAACTTGAAGTAATGGTGTTTGATTGAAATTCGAATATAGTTTAAGTGATGAATTTTGATTGAAATTCGAATATAGTTCAAATATTCCACAAGCGTTTCGATTTCAAATAGAAAAAAAAAGTTGAGACATGCTCATTATTTTCGTTTTGAATCACCCCTATCGTGAATAGTAAGAGGAATTTTTGTTCCCGTGAAATTTTCATTCACCTCGAAGGACCAAATTCTCTAGTGAATCTCCCGTGAAATTTTTTCTCCGCTATCAGTACCAGTGCATTGAAAAAAGGAAGAAGATTTGCAAAGCTTAAAAATTAATTTAAAATCAAACAGATTCAAGTTTAATAATAAAGGCAGAATTAGTTTCTACTTTCTGTTTCTGTTCTGTGTACGAATCAGCTGAATCTTTTTTTTTTTTTTTTTTGTAAAAGTCTTATACAAGTCGTTAGTTTTTCTGTTTTGTTCTGTTCTGTTTCCTTTCAACCTGTGGAAATCAAAAAACTGTTAAGTAATTGTAAAATTATATTGAAATATAACAATGGACGATGCAAAACTCATCACTTTAGTGGAATACTGTGACATTTCTGGTCAGAAATGGCTGGTAAGTTATTACAGAAAAAGTAACTATTAAAATTTAGAAACAGAACGGCACAGCACAGAACAGCAACAGAAAGTAAAGACTAATGAGACCTTAAAGGTAGAGGTCCATAGCTCGCTTTTTGCGCGTTATGCTTTACATGCGTTTCATCCTCTTGTTTCATTCTATACTTTGTTCGCGTTGAGTTACATGCACTGCTTTTCATTCGCCATTTTATTTTTGTTTTGATCAGCTGTGTGTGTTTGTTTATAAATACTTATAAAGAAAAAATGGAGAGTGAAATCGAGTTTTTAAAAGAATTTGTGGAGTTAGTCGTAAAAGTAATCGATAACTAATATGCAAAATTTGTTACTGAGAAAAGTGTGGTAAAAAGTTAATTAAAATACATCGCATTAATGAAAATATTCACATATTTTATTAAACAAGTTTTTTTTTACTAAGAAATTTTTTTTATTGAAAAAAAGAAAAAAATTATCCACGGCAAAATAATATTTATCGATAACGTAAGAAATAAAGTATTATTTAACATCTTTAGCATTCAAGAACAGCTGACTTTCATGGTGCTTGTAACGCGTAGAAAAGTAGAAAGTAGACCTACTTTGTGATTTGAACGCGCCTACGCGTTCTGCGCTTTTTGCAATGTAACTTGTCACATACTATTACATTGATTCTACTTTTTTGACAGATGCATAGAAAGCGTAACGCGCAAAAAGCGAGCTATGGACCTCTACCTTAAGACATAAATTTCAATATGTCGAATAATATGTCCGCGTGAAATTTCTCTCTTTTCCAATTCGAATTTTTTGTTTTCCCTATTACTTGCTTTTAGTTGGAATTGTTCCCTGGGAACAATTGCACTTGCTTTTTTCACTAAAAATCTTTCCCTTGCAAAACAGAAGGCAGTTTACATAAAAACATATTTAATACTCCATTAAAATAAAATTTATATACATAAACTTGTATTTTATAGTTCTTTTATTTGGAAAAACACAAATAATGCACAAATAAATCATTTATAAACTTTTTTTTACATACTTTTTCAAGTTGGTGAATTTGAATAATTTTGTTTACTGTCTCACTCAAAAAAATGGGGAGAAAAAATGTCAACAAAAAAGCAAAACAACGAGCTTCCTAATGCGGTGATGCCACGTATTACTCTTTTTTGTTCCCAAGGAATTTATGATTGGAGGAATATTTTCTCGAGAAAATTAAATTCCGTGGGAATATTCATGATTGGGCTGAAAGTGAACCAAACAAAGGGAAAAGTGAAAAAATTTCCGTGAAAAATATTATTCATGATTATTGTATTCACGATTGCAAATTTGTGAAAAAGGGGAAGAATCGCCGTCACGTTAATTCAATACCAAAAAAACTGGGGCTTGTCTCCCGTTGTATAAAACAACTGCGTGCTATTGACAGGCTCATGCTATTTTCTAGACCTTAGGGAACAGAAATAGACTATCAATAGCACAAAATTTTTCTCGAGAACGAGTAAACTGGCCTCAATTTTAATTTTTTTTTATTGACGTGACGTCGTTGTTGACAACTGGCATAAGAGTGAATGTTCACGATAGGGGGGTGAATATATTTTATAATTGGGTTTTCTAATATCGCTCATTTACTACAACAACGTCATAACTCAAAACATTTAATTTTGAGTTAATAGTGCAGAATTCATCATAATATCATTATTTATATTGGGACTAATTACGAGTAATTACGTATTTCGACTGCGTCTACAACGATTTTGTACTAGATTAAAGAAAAAAAATTTGCAATGTTATTTAGTCTAATAAAACATCTTCCTAGTCAAAGTCGAAATACGAAACTCGTAATTAATTCCATTGTGCAAAGATGTCATTAAAATATCTGGTTTAGAAAAATTAAGGGCCTGTCCTGCGATGTCACCAAAAAACTTTCGATCGACAACTTGTATTGCAATAGCATTAAAAAATTTGTTGTTGTTTTCAATATAAGTATTCGATCGAACGATTTCTAGTGGCATCGTCGGACAGGCCGCAAATTTTCTTTTTCTATTACGTTGTGTGTAAATTGAAAACCTTAAACTCGTTTTATACCAAACTAGTTTTTTTGTAGTTATGAAGTTGTTGAAGTATATGATTTCTATAGAATGTTTTTTAAAATTTTTTCTATATTGCTTGTATTTTACCTTCTAATTTCTTTTCTTTTCAAGTTTTTTTCAATTGGGACTTAAGCAAAATGTATTCCAGAAATAATACGAAATTCAACACCTATTGCCCAAGGGAATTATTTTAAAATTACATATTCGATTTCCATCACATATCGGAATGAATGCTTTATTAAGAACAAGTAAAGTTTTACAGATATTTAGGGAGTTCATAAAAGCGTTTTAAAATATGTCTTAGTATTGCAACGTTTCAATTTTAATACATACTTTAATTTGGGCTGGCAAGTTTGTTGTTTTTGTTTGTGTGTAAATCAAATTTATTACCAGGTGGCAAATTTAAAAATATAAAAAGCATGTCACTTTCAATATGGCAATATGGTAATGTTAAACTAAACAAATTAAAACTGTCAGCGCAGCTGCAGCTGGTGAGAAAAATATTTGTTTTTTCGCTGAACAAAAGTTATTTTCATAAATTCATCGAACAATAATTTCTAATTTAAAAAATTTGGTTATTTTAATATTTCCCTATATGTACATACTGTGTTTTACATCGTTGCCTACTCGCAATAAAAAATTTAAGATGGCACAATGTTGCCACATTTAAATTTTAAGATACTCATTGTGAATTCCCTAATTGTAAAATTAAATGCTTTTTATTCAAAGCTTGCAATAAAAATTAAATTTTATCAAAGTGATTTTGATTGTAAAAAAGAAAACATCATCGAATGCAATTATTCAAAATAGTTTTCAAAGTGACTAGAAATAACAAATGGGAATTTGAATAAGTAATTATTAAAAAAAGACCACGTTATTAACTCCAGGGGATACTGATTAATTAAAAAAAAAATTAATAATAATCGAGAGGAAAGAAAATGTTTTCGAATTTATCGGCCCTGTTCTATAAACCGAATCCGAGTAAATTTCTCGTTTTCAAAATATTAATATTGGTAATGCAGACGTGTTTAAGATCATGCACTATAATTTTCTTTCAGATATGATATTTGAGAATCTATATGTGAACTTCTCCGAGAAAAGAGACCTAGTTAATAAATTTTTATCAGAAATCTAACTCATTTCATCTTATTCTACACCCTTTTAGGTACCAGAATCCACTCTTAAGTCCAAACCCGTTTTTTGACACACTAGGTCCCTTTTCTCGGAGAAGGTCACATATAATAAAAAAAAATTTAAAAAAAATCTAAAAAAAAAATATTTCTTTGTCGGAGTTAGTTTTCTAAAATCGTGCGATTTTAAATCGATGGGTTTACTGAACAGGGCCATATATTTTATAAACAGACAAATTCGAAATCATGTCTTCCGTTTCGTATCACAGAGTAAACTCCCACTGCCATATTCATAAGAAATATTTTTATTTTACAAAAGGTTTAGGTTTAAAACAAATTTTGTATTGAAATTGGTTTTTTAAATATTTTGTAAACCTACATAAATTCATTTTTATGAATAAGACCTTAAGTAATTTCTTGCGAATTAACCCACTGCTTCCACAGCCCGCACGCTCGATTTGGGAGGAGAATTTATATCAAAAGCACTGAAAATTTTTATGAGTGATTTGTGGCAACAGGGTGTAAATAGTAATTTTTTTTATATGTGAAACATATTTGCTCTTTTCTATAAATCAATTGCAAATTCTTTTATTTATAATTATTAATTTTTCTTTTTAGTTTGTTTAATCTAAATATACTATGTTTTAATGATTTAAATAAAACAATTTCATTTTAATAAATTTATGTAAATTTTCAACAGATAAAAGAATTTAATTTTTCTTTAAATATTTTTTTCAGCCAATTTTGATACAATTTGATTCCTTCTTTTTTTTAATAATAGTTTTTTTTTTTTAATTCTGTCGCTGAAAATTGCATGTATGTATGTATTTATTATGTACGTCACATTTATATTTAATAATACATATTATATATTTTAAATGATTTGGATTTTTAAAAGTTAACTTTTCTAACTTATTAAATGTACACATAATTTTCATTCCCAAATGAAATGCATATACAATTATAATTAATAAAAAGTTTTGGTTGTTAGAGCAAGGAAGAGTTCTACTTCAGTAAATTAAAAAAAATAATAATAATAATAATATTAATGAAAAGATATAAGATAGATAGAATTATAAAACAAGCGCGCAAGTTACGGCATTCAATTCTGAACGAAATTTAAAAATACAAAATAATTCAAAATTATAAATAAGCAAACAATTTACAGTGCATGTCGATGTTTTATTTATTTATTGAGATTATTGCTTTTGTACACCCAGAGAAATTGAAATTTTTAGACTAGACTGAGAATAACACTGCAGACCAAAATTAAGTTAATAGTATGTATTTATTTTAAACAGATTAATGTACCAAATATAATCGTTAAGCCATTAAAAATTTTAAATAACAAAATTATTCGATTTATAGTACATGTTTTTAACATGAATCTAATAAATATTCTAAGTTCACGATGAATAATTTGCAAGCTAATAACCATACAATACAAAATTTGAACAAGTTTGCTTCTCCTCAAATTCAAGAACAATTTAATTTGTTTTTGTTTTTCAACAATTTGTGAGGAAAACTATAAGTATAGCTTTACGGAGACGTTGTAACTAACTCGTATAGTTGTTTTCCATAATTTCGAAAATTCGAATATAAGTTCGAATTTTCGAAAATACTCAGATAAATCATTTTTGGATTCCTTTATGAATTTTGAACACTTGGCAATATGATATTGCAACATAAAATTTAATTTCCGCCAACTAGGGAAATAAACTTCCGAATTTTATATCTTTTCAATGCAGTTTCTTGTAGTTAACAAATTCACTAGAAGCATTATAAAGCAAAAATTATAGTTTTAGTTCTTTTCTTTATATTTGCACATTAGAAAGTATATTCTAAAAAAGAACTCCCATTCATCGTCCTTGTGGCGAAGTATTTCTATTATTATATTAGCTATAAAAAAAACTCCCTAAACACATTCATAGTGTCAGCCCTGATTCTAAATTTTGTTAACTTAATATAGAAAGGCCCTAACTCATTATTTTTTTTTTTAATTGAGTTTTTTGTATATTTCGATAGAAGAGATAAGTAAAAAACCCGCCCGTGGGCACTTATGCTCTTATTTACACGTACACGTGCTCAAGTACGGAAGAAAACAACTCAATCTCTCATAAGCATTCCACACAGCATACATTTTACTCTCTTTCACTTTATCACTAATCCATAAATAATATATAGATGTACATATGTATATGTGTGCCTGACTTTGATCTAATCTATCGAAAAATTAAAAAATCTCGAACTCCAAAAAATAATGAGTTGGGTCCTTCCTATATTCAGGTAACGATTTGAAAAGTGGAAAAACGTTCTCATTGTACTGTTTACAGAGGCAACATATTTATTGTGCTCTTTCGCATTAGTAATTTTCATTCGAAGAAATTTAAAATCAAGGCACAATTCTGTCTGAAATAAGTAAAATTATCTCAATGAATTTTTATAGCAACATTAACTTCATGGATTATTAAAAAAAAAAAACATAATTATTTATTTATATCTAATTTTCTATTTTTACTATTAAATTTAAATTATATTCCAATATGTATTAGAATAAGGGAAATATTTATAAATTTCATATAAAATTTCTCTGAGTGTAGTTATTATCTGATTTTTGTTTATTTTTTAACTTTTGTAACTATTTTTATAACTGTTATTTCATGAAAAAGCTTTTCATTTGTTAATATTCTTTACTGCGCTTATTCATAAAAAATCTTTTTTTGCTAAGAAAAGATTTACAAAAAGCAATTTTTGTTTTGCCAATCTTTGTTAAATAAAAAATATTCTTTATGAATAGAACTTTAGTTTTTGTATTTGTAGTAACAATTTTTTTTTTTTTTTTTTTTTTTTTGTTAAAAGCAAATCAATATTATCAGTTTGATTTGTTAATTTATCAAAAAAGACTTTTAATTTTATTTATTTTTTTATATATATTTTTTTTTTAATTTTTTTTTATTTAATTGTTTTCTAAATTGTGTAAAAAAATTTGGTATTTGTTTGTTATTTCATTTCCATTTATATATAATTTAAGTATATAATTTTATTGTTTTTTTTTTATTTTATTTCTTTTATTTTCTTCAATTTTGGTTTTAATAAAGAATATTTATTTTCTTTCTTAGAATTAAAAAAAATGCTTATTTTTAATAAATATATTTTTGTTTGATTATATATGTATGTATGTATGTTTCCAAACATACATAATATATACTCGTATTGGCGTTGTTAAAGTTTTGCTCTGTTAATATTTTTTCTTTTTTTTTTAATTAAAACTAAACAAAATATAACAAAAAAATCAAATTTCAGTTCCGGAAAGTAGAAGAATTCTATAAGAAAAAAAAAAATTAGGAAGTATGAGGAGAGATAAAAAAAATTTGTATTTTTTTTAGAAAATCAATGAATATGTTTCCAGTTTTCTTTTTTTTATCTTCTTGGCGTGTAAACATTTGTATGTATGTATGTATATAAGTATGGATGTATGTATGTATATATTTATAAAGAACTTAAAGTATTATACCTAAATATTGAATATTTATAAACTTATCCTAATCTTGCACCTCTCGATAGGGCACCTCAGACGTCACTGAATACGATTCGAAGTAATGATTTAAAAATTCAAATGTTGGCCTCTTCTCCGGAACTGCATCCCAACATTGCAATAACAAGTGATAAATATTATCGGGGAAATAATGATTTGTGGGCTTTGGCATACGGAAGCCGCGTTCAATATTCTCAATGACTTCACGACTATGCATACCAGGATATGGCACCTGCCCGTATGTAAATAATTCCATGAGCAATATACCGTATGACCAGACATCTGATTTTATTGAAAATTTGCCATAAATAATGGCTTCGGGCGCCGTCCATTTGACTGGGAAGCGTGAGCCCTGCTTCGGACAATATTCGTCGTCGGCAATAACACGGGCCAAGCCGAAATCACAAATTTTCGCTACATTATTTTCACCTATTAGAACGTTGCGCGCTGCCAAATCGCGATGAATTAATTGTTTCGATTCTAAATATTCCATGCCGGAGGCAACCTGTGTAGCAATATAAATGAGATCTTCGAAATGTAAATAGCGGCCGTCGCCTTCGCGTAAATAGTCTAATAAGCTGCCTTTGGACATGTATTCTTGCACAATGTAAATGGGTTCTTCCTGCAAATAATTGAAATTTAGTTTAAATGCATTTAAAAAACCCCAAAAAACCAAAACTGAAATATATTTTAAATAATTGCACAAATAATTAATTCTGTAAACAGCGCGTTTTGAAAAAGTGCGATTTCCTAAAACGAAAAACAGTGTTCTAGTGATCGGACGATTTAATGCAGTCGAAGTTAAGTTCGTATAAAATATCTTAAACATTTAAAACATCAATAACCCAAAAAAAATCTGATTTGGAAGCACTAACAACTGAGGGAAGCAATGCATTGCTTACTTAATAACAAAAGCTTCGAAAAATGCTTCTGAAAAGCACTAACGTATGACGGGCACTCTAACAAAGTAGAAATTTATCACAGAAAATTTTGCATCTGAGTATTACTTCTGTGAAGCACTTTGGTGAGGCAAAAAATTCACGGCTTTCTGGAAGCTGAATGTATTGATTCTAGCTGGCTCAGCGCGAACAAAAATAAATAGTTTATTCTGTAAAATTGTCTCCCTTACAAATACACTTCTGGGAAGCAATAATTTTTTTCTAGGAAGTAAAGTAATTTTTTTCTAGGAGTAATAGGGCTCTTTCCTGCAAATTAGACGATTTCAAAACACACGATTTACGGAACACCCCTGATACACATTAGAGACCTGATTATAATAAACCAATAATAAATGCTGTCGTTTAATATGCGAAGCACGATGGATGTATTGATGTTCGTGTATATGAGTTTTTACAAGCGATGTCGCGAAGACGTCTTGTTCGTAACAAACACTCAAAAGAAGTAAGGCTCAGTTAGCCGACTGTAATGCAATGTAACTATAATGTAGGAAACAGCTGATCGATATTTTTATGTGAAAAGTAGGTTACGTTACATAACATCTCTATAACCATTTCCATTAATTTTCACATAACAATATCGATCAGCTTTTTCCTACATTACAGTTACATTACATTACAGTCGGCTAACTGAGCCTGTAGTGTTGATGCGTGTATGCTTGTTATTTTGCATATTGTACGTTTGAGTGTGTGTGTGTGCAAGATGTAGATGGTATCAAGTAAAGTCCGTGATACACTATCATACAAAGTCGTGCGATCTACGAAAAAATACAACCCTGGTATGATGGAGTTTATGAAAATTTTCAAAAGACAATAACAATTCATCACACCAGGGTTGTACTTTTTCGTAGATCGCACGACTTTGTATGATAGTGTATCACGGCCTTAAGCAATACATTGCTTCCCTCAGTTGTTAGTGTTTTCAAATCAGAATATTTTATTGCTGGGATTGTGCTTCTTTTTTGCTCCCAAACAAAAAGTTTGTAAAAAAAACACACATAATTTTTGGAAAAAAACTCACGGGAATTAAAACCGACGATGCCAAATCTTTTTTCGGACATGCGAGTTTTTTCACGTGGAAATAATTCACGATTGCAACTTTAGGAAAAAGGGGCATAATTCGAGAGAAAAAATATTCACGATAGGGGTGATTATTTCTAATACACATTAGCGTAGACAGTTAGAGTTGCAAAATCAACAACGCCTTTTGTCAATATAACACCCTACGTTGCACTGTGGCTCGGAATCAATTTTCATCGGCCAAAAACTATATTTTTCCTTAACATAGATTCTTAAAATTTTTACGCTATCAGAAAGGAAAAATATCAAAACTAAGGTAGCCAAAAAATTTGGTCAAAATATTGTTCATAGTGGGCGTGGCATGCTGCCAAAAACAACAAATTTATATTTAAAAAAAACAAAAATTTCTCATAATTTATCTGAAATAAATTACAATTCCTCGCAAACTATTATCGATAAAGGGCTGCGGTCTTTTTTGTTATGTTGGGTAAGCTATTGTTTTTAAGAAATGGTATGTGCACACCCTGTACAATTTGTAGTTAAGAGTGCGATGTAAGAAATTTTAATGCCCCAGACTATTGAAATAAACTACCAATTAGTGCTTTCAATCATAAGCCTGGTACTCTGTTCACAATTTCGTGCGAAATGCTGTCAAACTACATATAAAAGTATTTGGTGTGAAATATTTGCGAAATAAATTCGCAAAAGTAGTACTCTGTTCTTGTTATGAAAAACACGTAAAATCATTTCTTTCCATGCAAAATTAGTCTGGCATCATTTTAGTTTAGCTGCGAAACAACATGAGCAGTGCTTTTTTCGCACGGAATTTTAACAATGTTGCATACTTTCAAGCAATAAAAGCAAGAAATTTATAAAAAAAAACCGCGAGTTGGGCTACATTTAGTACATGTCAAATTTTTCACGCGAAATAATCAATGGTGCTGAAAATTTTTCACAACTTTGAACAGAGTACCAGCCTATAGATGGAAAAATTGCCCAGGCTTTGAGTCGACATAAATGTTTCATCCAGCTGTATTATATGCAAAGCAACATCAAGTCAGTTAAACTATGAACCGACAAAGTCAGTAGATAGTACTGATGCATATGAATTTGGATTATCACCGCTACATACAAGAATAAGGTTTATGGAACACATACTGAAAACAAGCTATGATTTGGAATTCGGATCTTCAGGATCTAAGAAATAACGACACCAACAAAGAGCTAAGGAAATTAAAAAAGAAACATGTTCAAAATGAATTTCTCAAACATGGGTTGATTATAGATCAACGAAAACAAGGATCAGGCAATACAAATGATGGCAATACTGCAAGATTTATTTTTTTTGATCCCGGAACTACATTTAATCGAAACTACATCTAATATAACAGGTGTTGATATATGCCTTATTTGAAGATTTAAAACAATTATTGAAGTACAACTTGCGTAGTTCTTCATGACTGCAAGTTCTTCATACAAAACTTGCCGTTAAAGTCCCTGTTAGCTTTTAATTGTACATTGTGAAAAGGGCCGTACATAATAAATTTGTATCTCGTTAATGCCCAGAGTTGCGTTTTCGCATCACACATACATATAGTCAACCATTAAAACATAGTACAAGCTGGGCCAAAAGAAATCACCCTATTGGAAGATGCTCTTATTTTTGCAAATGGCGGCCAATGTCAAATCTGTTTTGACATTTGTGAACTAGACAGATGTAGAATACAAGTGAACAAGCCATGAGCGATACACTCCCCAAGAACGCGGATTAATCGTATCGTGGCGTTCCCGGGTCGCCTCATCTCTCGTTTTGGCGATCTACACTGGCCCGCAAGATCGCTCGATTTAACCGTTTCAGACTTTTTTTGTGGGGTTTTTTGAAGTCCTATGTTTACGTGAACAAGCCCGAAACCCTGGAAGCCCTCAAGTTCTCGCCGAAGTGATAAAAAAATGCCATAAAACGAGCAATCAATTGTGACGGCGCCCATTTGGCCGATATCATCTTCTCGACGTAGACAATAAAACTTTAAAGGTTCAAATAAACATAATCAAAAAACCGTATCGAAGTCTTTCATTTACATAGAAAAAAATGAGAGCCAAACAACATCGGATGACTTCTTTTGGCCCACCTTGTAGATGCATAATAGAGTTTATTATTTTAACAAATATCCCAAAACGCATCTAGCAGCTACCCTTGCTAAACGTCACTCCTTCAAATATTGTTTATTGCTATTTTTATTTAAGTTTTTATAACAATACCCAAAAAGTAAGAAAAATCAAATTTTTAAAATAATTTTTTTTTTTTTTGCAAAAGACTTGAATATAACGAAAATCCTGAAACACGTCAATTTTTTAATAAAATAAAATTAATTTTCATATGCTTAGTTTTAATATAAATTAATATGGGTAGTGTTGAGAGGTGATGGAAGTGAGGGCCTTAATGGGTTAAATTCTATGACATGCTCGTGGCCTGGACAAGATCATAGCTATGCTTAATTGGATACAGAGCACATTTTAAACTTTCTTTAGCAAAGATGCTGTTGTCTTTAGCGTTTAACTAAATTACCGATTCATATCTTACAATTTTATAATTTACAAAAAGAAAAAGGAATTAAAATAACATACTTTTACTATTTCAATAAGCGTTAGTTTAAGCAATTTAATTTAAACACATCCGATTGTGAAAACTTTTTGTTTTTCCTCTACAATATATATGCATGTACATGCTCTGCAATCTTTTAATAAAATTATGTTTTCAATGTTTCATATTTGTATACGCACCTTTCACAACTTTCAAACTAAAATTTGTGCACAAAAAAACTTTTCATTCTTAAGCAACTTGCATTGTAATGCTAGTGCTTTGCTGTAGCAAAACTTTCTCAAGTGAAACAGTTTTAACGATTTGAAAATATATCCTCACTCACTTAAGAGAGAGGGAGAGAGAGAGAAAAAAACTTTGCCAACTCCAAAAGTATAAAAAACAAAAATTAATAATATAAGACTAAATGAAGAAAAGAACAACTTGAACTTTAGAATCTAATAACATTTGCATGCCACAATAGGTAGCAAATAAGCAGTTCAAAAGTTTAAATAGCAGAAAATTAAAGAAACGAGCAAACTTGAAATGAATTTCAAGGAGAAACAGTAAAAAACAAAAAATGCATTAAACAAACACTGTATTGTGATCTACAAAACTTGAATATATTTAAAAATATGAGAAACAAACCTGTGAACAAACCGCATAAAGTGCAACTAAACGATTATGACGAAACTTTTTCATTATGGCAGCCTCTTGCAGGAACGCAGCTGTCGACATTGTGCCCTCGCGTAGTGTTTTAACAGCAACATCGATGCTATTGCGCCACTTGCCATAAAATACTTCACCAAAATTGCCGCGTCCTAATTTACGTATTAGTTGGATTTCGGAACGCGGTATTTCATATTTATCCCGCAACTCCGGGCCCAAATCCCACATTTGTGGCTGAGGTTTGGGACAAGGTCGTGATAATATATGGCAGAGACCCAAAGCATTTTCTGTACAATAGAAGAATGAAAAAGAAAACTCACTTTCTTAATAAAGAGACAAACATAGTTTATTATTTACAAAAAAAAAAAAAGAACACACTTACTGCTGTAGGCCATTACTAGAGCTTGGAGGGAGGGGAACGTCTGATTGGTGGCGATATAGTAGCCGCCATTGTCTAAGGGTTTTATACGATAGTGTTTAACATGATAGCCACGACCATCTTCCCAGTCTTTAACAGATAATGAAAAACCATTTGGATTATGCTCTGAGGGTCGCACCAAAAATGTACCCCGCGGATTTTCTTCCGCCAGTAAAAGTTTATCTGCCTCCTTGCGCAACACATTTTCGAAGAACCAACTTAAAGAGGTAAAAGGAAATCAATGCTTAGAGAAAAATCATTTATTTGCACACAAAAAAAGCACACTTACTCTTCACTATTCACACTGCGTTCTTCGGCTACAAAATTCAATGGTATCAGGCCTTCTTGTCGCGTAGTCAAATTGACTACACGCCACCAATCCGATTCCGTATCATCGATAACTTCCATACGGTCTCCTTTCATAAAACTCAAATCCGACTCATCACGTGATTTATAATCGTACAAAGCCACAACGACACGCCGTTTAGGGAGACCAGCAACTGCTGCTACGCCGGCTGTAAAGGAAATTTAAAATAATATTTAATAAGGAAATTAGTTTAGAAATTCTTTTCCTTGCACAAGTTTAAAGTAAAAAAATAAGCAAATAAATTAAAAAAATATGTATATAAAAATATGTCTGTAAGTCTGTGTAGAAATATTTAGCTAAGGGTTAAAATAAATTGAAAGTAATTGAAGGGAAACGAACTGCAGTAGAAAAGTGTAGAAACGTGAATTTAATAAAATGTTTTCTTTAACAAATTCTCTTGAATGTCTGTGCAAATGCACTGCAATACAAGAGTAAGAGTTTTGAAAAGCTTCTAAATTATGAGACACACTTGTGGGGTTTCATTTTCACCGTTCGAGAGCATGTAATGGAAAAATATTAATAGTGGGCAATTGCTGAAAAATATAACGAAGTAAAGCGTGTAAGATTTCTAAAATTATTTCAGCAAAATGTAGAATGTACCCTCGCAACGGATATTATTATTGGTATTTATTGTACCGCTAGTGCTTAAAATATGGTCGTGAGGTGTCAACCTGCCCATACCCAGAAAATATTTATTATTTTTTTGGCACAGATCTATTCGGACAGGAGCATTTAGGGTTCCGTACTCAAAAGCAAAATAGAACCCTATTAACGTTTATATTCTGTCCCGCCAGTCTGTCTGTTCGCCCGTCCAAGGCGAATTGATAAACTGGTGACCAAGGCGAATTGATACCAGGTGGTCTCGATTTGCAACTCTGCATATTCGCCTTGTATATTTGTTAGTGTAAAATTACCTGCTGTCAGAATATTTCCTAACGTTTTGCATTGATTTGACAGCAGAGAAGTTATGTCAGCTGGTGAATTAAGATCACCTGATGTGAATGCGCCTTGCTGGTGACCTTATCGCTACAACAGTTACAACAAAAATAAAACAAATTGTAGTTCATCCAGCTTTAAATGTAAAAAAAAACTTGACAGAAATAACAATACTTCACTATCTACATCAGTGATATGAGAACTACATCCACCAAGGCATTGGATACCATTCATTATGTCCAACCAATAGACATTCGTATTAAATACAAAGCAGGTCTTGCTTCTTGGGAGAATGGATCGGACAAGACAACATACCACACCATCAGAACATATGGAAGTCACTGAACGGATACGACCAGACTTTGGCAATGTCCGACCGGGTACGTGAGACTAGGTTTATAACAGAATGCGCGACATTGATACCAGAAAGCCACTCCTGGGTCAATCGAACCATAGAACAAACACCCGTGGGAGTTTGCTGCTACACGGATGACTAGAAGTTAGAGGAAAGAACGGGCCAAGGTTTCTTCATAGAAGATCCACTTGCCTGACCATAATGCAGTCTTCCAGGCCCTCCGCCTGCAATCACGGAGGCTTTAAAATGGATCAGTGTTAATATTCACACCCACAGAGGTCAATATATTTACCGACAGCAAGTCGGCAATTAAGACAAGCACAACCAAAAGAGCAAACTCTAGGACCGTTTTATATTGCAAAAATATGATTAAAAAAAATTTAATCATTTCTCTCTACCATTCACCATTAACAACAACATTAATTCATTCATTCTTCCCTTTTAATGACATATGTACCAATGACTCTGCCGACCCATAAAAACGACCAAATAGTAATTTTCTGTGGATGTAATAGTTTTACGGACAAAAGCTCGTAGATTATCTTCAACCCAAATGCAAAAGCTTTCGTTGTTTACGAACTCATTCGAACAAAGATAAGCTTCATTGCTAAACCCAATTTTGTATGGAAAATCAAAATCAAATCAATTATTTTCATAAAGAATTTCAATCATTTTCACTTCTATACATGATAAGAAAAAGCAAAACCAAACTAAACAATAAGCGACTATCAGCTGTTAAATCAGTTGTCAAATAAAGCAGCGTTGCCAACATAAAGTTGTGAGCATGGATAAGACACCCGTTATAAAGGTTGATTTTTTAGCAACTTTCTTTTTGGCAACACTGTTTTTGGCAACTCAGCTGTTTTCGTGTATCATGTTGCTGTTAAACATGTTCCGTTTGGTCTATAATTTAAGCATGAATCGACTTACAAATGAACAAGGCTTGCAGATTATTAAATTTTATTATCAAAAATTCATGCCCGATTAAGAAAGTGTGCATCGTGCACTTCTTCCATTTTATGGTCAGTTTAGGCGACCTTCTGAGGCGGCTATTTGGAATCATTAAACCACCAATAAGCATATGTAGAGTGCAGACAGAGGAAAATATCGCAGCTGTATCCTACAGTGTTGTTGATGACCGTGAATTATACAGTCTGACCCACGATGTCGACAAGAAAGTTTCTGTCAAAAATATAATGTAAATATAAAATATAAGTAAGCGATAGAAAGTTTCTTGTCGACATCGTGGGCCAGGCCGAGAGATTCGGCACCATTCGCAGCAATTGGGTATCTGTTACTTCTTTTTTTAAAATGGAAGAGCTGGGGTCTAATCGGCGCTTTCGATAACGAGCTGATTTGATTACGTTTTTTCAGTTTGAGACTATGGCATTCGATATCGAACCATATTCTTACATTGTTCGATGGCGAATGCCATAATCTCAAACTGAAATACGAGATCGAATCAGCTCGTTATCGCAAGCGACGATTAGACGCCTGGACTTGGCTGACATGTGGTTTCAGCCAGACGGTGCCACATGCCACACACCACGCGAAACAATGGCCCAATTGAGAGGCTAATTCGGTTTATTAACAGTTTATTTCATGTTTGGGGCCGGTCAATTTGGCCGCCTAGATCGTGCGATTTAACGCCTTTACACTATTTTTTGTGGGGCTATGCTAAGACTCATATCTATAGGGAAAAGCCTGCAACGGTTGACTTACTGGAAAACAATATTGAAGAATTTTTTCGTGAGATACCGGCCGATATGTTGGCGAGAGTATGCCAAAATTGGACCCAGAGTATGAACCATTTCAGACGTACTTATCCGCGGTCAACATTTACATGAAATCATCTTTAAACATTGAATTATAAAGATTTAATACATTTCTCCAAATTTTATGTGTTTTTTTTTCATAAATCAAATCCGAAAGCTCTTAAAAAATCGACCAATATAAAAAAATATCTATGGCTTTTTTTTTAAATTAACATAATTTGTTTTTTCCAGCTTATTTGTCACAACTGTTCGTTCTTTTTTTTCTGTGTTCAATAATATTCAATGGCAATTTAATATTGGCTGGCTGGCATACGATTTGTAAAAACATGGAAATCGAAGCAAATACGAATTCAATGGCAGCAGCTCTTTTTGTTTTTAAAAACATTTTTCCATAGCGATTTTCATATTTTTGTTTTCTATTTCTATATATCACTGTTAACAAGTAGAAAGGCCCTATTTCGTATTTTCATGAAATTGAGTTTTTCAGTGATTCCCATACATTTCACACATATAAACCTCGTCACGCAAATTTATTGCAATAGTTTAAAAAATAACGCTTTCACAAGCCTGTGGATGCTCTGTGGCTGAGTGGTAGCGATGCTAACCTCTCAGTCCAGAGGTTCGATTCCCACCATAGACCCTGAGTGTTTTCTGCAGGCAAGCTAATCGCTTTGCGGGTTGTGTTTGTTACAAAAAAAAAAAAAAAAAAAAAAAAAAAAAAAAAAATACAAGCACTTGTACTGTTTTTACCTTCTCCTGCAAAATTACAGTTATTTGAGTTAGGGCCTTTCTACTTGGCAACAGCGATATGTATGTTACAAATGTGCCCAGGGACCGAAAGCGACTCCCATAATCTCCTCCTTTTCACTAAACTGTCTTGATAATTAAAAATAAATTCTGGCAGTGCTTTTTATTCTTCTGTTTATAGCTTTTGAATATTTATAATGTTGAGTTCATACATTTATTTTAGTCCTTTCAAATGTTCTTCTTTTTTTACATTTGCTCAATTCTTTTTTTCCTATTATTTTTTATTTTTTTTTTGCTTAGAAACTCCGGCAAATCTCTAAAAAAAAAATGGTGCATGATGCAACATGCAACACATGCACCAAAATCACGTTTTTATCTTTGCATTATTGACTCTGATTTAACACAAAAACTAAAAAATAATGTAAAAAAAAAAGAATTCTAAATGAGGACATCATACTCATAAAAGACGAAAACCATATACATACGAATAATATGAGGCCAAGGTGAAAGAAATAATCAGAGGAAATATAACAAACGAAAATAAATGTTAAAACGAGGTAAATGGCGTGCCTTAATTGGGTTAAGAACACTTTTCTTCAAAAAAAAAAAAAAAAAAAAAAAACCTGATTAAATGTCAAACAAACGCTAGAAATAAGAAAAGAATTCCAAGAAATAAAAACATTTATTGGTCGTAAATAAATTTTCTTTGGCGAAAATTATATCATCAATTTATATTGTATTCTCAAACAGTTCAATATGTGTTTAATGCGATTGAATATCTAGAGCAAATGTTTCTGGTGTTTCTTAATGATTTGTAAGACACTTTAATACATAGTGTATCTTAATATTAGCGTGATATTGAAATATTAATGAATCTGATTCACATTGTATAAGTTTTTTTTTTTTTTTTAATGTGCTCTTAATTTTGAAAGTGTTCTAAGAGCCTATTTCACCAACTTATTTAAATGAAATTTTTCCATACTAAAACTAATGAAAATCGACATTTAAATATGAATTTATATTTAAATAGACTTGGTGAAACTGGACCTAAGTCATATTCATTTGTGCTTCGAAATTTTAAATAATCTTAAAAAAAAATTCTATAAATATTTATTGCATATTAAAGGTTAGATAAATTTTGTATTTTAGGTTAGGTTAAGAAGGAGACCCAGTTGGGTCCAATGTGATTCCCAACTATTGCCCATTAAAAGTAATACTTGAGGGGTAAGTATTACTTGAAGGTAAGTATTACTTTGTACCAAGAAGTGACCCTAGTATCCGTCATTAAGTCACTGAATTCCCATGATAAAGCCCCTGATGTCCGCTAGTTTACACTCCCCGACAGTGTTTAAGAAACTTAAGTCGAAGTAGCAAAAGTCGTAAAATGTTTACTTTTCGCTGTTTTGGCTTTTTCCAACTGCTTAAAATCAACCAATGCTTTTGCTTGTGCTTGTAAAGATCAACAACAGTCGCAGTCGCAGTCGCAGTCGCAGTAGAAGCAGCAAACCATGTATGAACAATTGCGCAGTACTTTCAACAGTCGACGATTTCAAAGGTTTGAATTTGACTTGCTCTTGCTTTTGGTTAAGGCCGTGATACACTATCATACAAAGTCGTGCGATCTACGAAAAAATACAGCTCTGGTATGATGGAGTTTATGAAAATTTTCAAAAGACAATAACAATTCATCACACCAATGTTGTACTTTTTCGTAGATCGCACGACTTTGTATGATAGTGTATCACGGCGTTTAGTTTTGGTAGTAAAAGTATAAAAAGTTTGTATGCTTTTGTAATTCCACATTTACACTATGCAAGTCTTATTGCTAAGCTGATTAGTTTGATGGAGAGAGAGACGAGGAGAACAGTAAAGTTTTTTTCCCCTCGTCTCTCTTTCCTAACAAACTAATCAGCTTAGCAATAAGACTTGTATAGTGTAAATGTGGAATTACAAAAGCATACAAAATAAATATGGACTAAGTACCAAACAGTTACAGTCAAAGAAGCAAAAGCTAAAAGCTCTTGCTTTTAGAAGCTTTCTGCTGGTTCAGTCAACTACGAGTATTTTGTGGTGTTTGTCATGTTTTTGTTGTTGTCTTTGCACATCAGACAAGAGGCAAAAACAAAAACCACTTTACTGCAATTGCTTAAAACTTCTAAAAGCAAGAGTTTTTGCTTCTTCGACTGTGACTGTTTCTGCTTCTGCTTTTACTTGCGATACTAACCAAAAGCAAAAGCAAATCAAATTAAAACTTTTCAAATCGTCAACTGCTGTAAGTACTGCGCAATTTGTCATAAATCGTTTTGTGATTTTGCTTTGACTGAAACTGTTGCATTTTTTAAAAGCGTAAGCATAAGCAAAATCAAATGATATGACAATCATTACAGTTTTTTAAACACTGCTTCCCGATATCAGTAATGCTCTCATGGAAACGTCTGCTCAGCCATCTAAACCTATGACGTGGCAGCTTTGGCCAGTGACAGATAATATGTTCAATGGTTTCTGGTTCCTCTTTATCCCCGCACATCCTACAGAAATCTGTAGTGCTAGTTTACCAAATGCTGGTTCTTGCTCTGACCGAGCATTGGCTAGGCAACGCGCCTATCACGACTCGCATCGCCTTTCTATCCATGTCCAGTAGCAGTTTGGATCTTCCTGAGTCAAGTTTTGGCCAAATAGCCCTCGAGGCTCTCCTTACTTCGCCATGAATATATTGGTCCTGATTTCTAACCAATTACTGAGTTCCCTGTAGTAATGACCTATCGATAGTTTCACCGATCTGTCACACATTCCCTCATCTAACGCCGACCGTATCAGTACCGGCTCATAGGCAATTTAATTTCCCTCAACATTGCTGTGGCCATTAACCCAACATAGTCTGACACTATATTTGTCCATAAGCAAGTTGAGGGCTCTCCTACAGTTACTAACAAGTTTCGATTTTTTGAAATTGTGTCCCTGCAAAGCTTTTAGCGCTGCCTGGCTGTCAACTCAGAAGGTTACCTTCCCACCAGTTTCGTGGCCCTGAGGATCATCAAGATCTCATTCATTTGGCAGTCTGAAAGAACTACGAATGGTCGTTCCCAAGATATAGACAAAAGACCGCACTACCCTCATATAGGTTATCGGATTTGACCCAATAGTCCTTATCCGGAATTACCAGTGAGGGTGTTCTACTCAAATCCATTTCAGCGACCTTACAGTCCGTGAACCCAAGGGTTACGGATTCCTGATCACTAAAACTGATCTCTCAGTTGTACGAAAGCTTTTGAAAAAAAAAATCCAACCTGCTGAATTCTTGTTGTCTTTTGAAAATGTTCATAAACGCCATATTGCCAGGGTTGTATTTTCTCAAAAGTCGTACGATTTTTTAGGATAGTGAGTCGTAGCCTTAAGCAATTATCATTTAATTTATGGAGATTAGAGTACACTTACTTGGCGTTGTTCGTGGCCTTATGATGTCGACACCGCCTTTGGCACCAATTTTCAAGGGAACACGATTTGGATCTGGTGTATAGCGGGAGTCCAATGAACCGCCATTGTTATGCTTTTGGCCGGTATTGTTTATGTGTGTTTGGCCAAATGTGTAATCAGACTTTTTATAGCCGGTTGGATAAGCAAGTGCTAATTCCTGGTCCTGGCGTTTGCTGCAGCATTTGTTCCCCATTGTTACACAAGTTGTTATTGTTGTTGTCGTTGTTGTTGTTGTCGTGATGCACGCACACTCACACCGCCGACGCACCAACCACCAACACAATGGCAAAAAATGTAGTTGCAATTGCAATTAATGTTGAGACAGTTGGTATGACAGAAAAAGCCGCGTTTGTATTGTTAAAACATCAGCAGGAGGGGAGGGGAGCAGTGTGGAGCAGCGTGTGTTGCTACAGTGCGACTATTTTGTATAATACTTTATTATTTATTTTTATATAAATAAGAATTTATGTAGAGTTAGAGTTTTAAATGCCTTTTGTTGTTTTACTATATTTGCTTCTCTGCTTGCAGTTTTTTATCGCAGAAGGAAGTAGACAGTTTGAAGTGGAAATAAAAAAGCATTTAAAAAGAAGAAAAAAAAAACAAAGCAGCAGTTTTCCTTATAAATAATATAAAATAATTATCTTCTTAAGCATTATGGAGAATTTAAAGCTTTAGATTTATTTTTTTTTATTAGTTTTCTTTTTTTTTTTTGTTATTTTGTTATTTTGTTTTGCTTTCAGGAGATCACTGGTTGGTTTCGCGACAGAGACAAGGATGATGAAAAGTTTTAGTAAATACGAAAGTACGAAAGCTTGTTTTAAATTTAAGTTTAAGTTGTTGTAAGGAATTTAGTTTGTATAAATTGTTGCTTGTTTGTTGTTGCTTTATTTCGTTTAGTTTTTGTTTGTTTCATTCAGGCTTCTTTAGCTTATATAAAAAAGGTTAAATTTAATACAATTATTATATGTAAACTATCAGTCAAGTTTGTTGTTTTGTTGTTGCTGCTGTAATTATTATAATTAAGCCATAAAAAGGAAAACCTCTGGGTTTTGATGATGATTTTTGTTTGCTTTCAGTGAAAATAGACACAATTTGTAGTTAAAACAAAAATGCCAAGAATTGAAGAGTTTTGGAGGGCTCAAGGAAAAGCTTATTTTAATTAAATTCCTTTAACGTTTCTCTTCTTCTTCTTCTTCTTCTCTTTTGTGTATATTTCTTTGTTTGTTTTTGGTTTTGAAAGGATTTGAAGAAGAACGTTAACGCAGAAATCACAGCTTATGAATCATTTCATTTATTGATGCTGGTTATAAAAAAAAAAAATAATGATGTAATTAAGAGTGATGGATGCTTTAATATGGCGGCGATGTAGGGGTTAGTTGTTTGGTTTTAAGCCTCTTTCTTTTGCTGTATTTGTGACTCGTTAGTGTGATGATTATCTTCTTCTTAGTGTATGCGTTCCCAGTGAGAAAAGCACCAGAGGACTTAGAGATAGAATTGTTGGTAAAGTAAGAGGGAATGTTCACAACATAACCTCAATTAAATTAAGGTTATGTTGTTATTTCACTTCGTTTGCTTTTACAGTTGTTGGCGTTTTTATTATGTTTTTTTCCTGCTACGTTTTCGCTTCAATGGCTGTGGTTGAATTGATATATTTCAGCAAATGGGGGAAAAAATTAATGCGAAATATGTACGAGCATGTATAAAATTATGTGACTTTTGCTGCTGAAGTTTTATTTAAGAATATTTTGATTTTGCCAGTTATAAATGATGTCATTGCGATTTTCACTGCTGCTGATGATGATGCCGCTATGAAATAGAACTGAAATCCTTTGGTGCAAGTATAATCCGACATTAACTACTGATGTTCAGTGGCACAGTTGGTACGCTGAAGAACTGTAATCAAAGAGAAAAAGGCGATAATGCTGATGTGAGTAAAATTAAAATATCAAATAAAAGAAAATTATTTATATGGAAGTGATTAAATTGTTTAAGTTATTTAAGAATTAAATTAGAATTAAATAACATTAGTTTAAAGTATATTTGGGGTACCCAGTCAATCAATTAATCATAAATCAATCACCCTTATTCCAGTTGTCGACATCGACGTCACTTTAACACAATAGCAAAAAATTGAGGTTTGTGTACTTGTTATCGAAAATAACTGACTCCTTTTGACAGGTTTATGTTATTCTCTAGACCTTATGGAACGGAAATATCTAGATGGTCTCTAGCATAAAATTGTTCTCTAGAGCAAAGTCAGGCAAACACATACATACATATATATATAATATAAAAGGGAGTAAAATGCATGCTTGTATGAATGTACGTGTAAAAAAGAGCATAACGAAGTGCCCACTAACGGCCTTTTGCTTATCTCTGCTCTAGAGCGAGTAAACAAGCCCCAATTTTTTGGTATGGTGTTAATTAAAGTGACGTCGATGCCGACAACTGGAATAAGGGTGAATATGTTTTAAAATAATCACCCTTATTCCAGTTGACGTCAACGTCGTCATCAATTCAATAATAATTTTGCATTTCATAACAAGATGACGACGACGTTGACTATTTATCGTTTATGTCAACATATCAAAAACACATCGCTAAATATTTGAAACAATTGTATGGTTTGTTTACACTGTGCAACAGTGAAAAATTCACACGGTCCTGACTAGTGTTGAGCGAAACTGTGATTTTTTAATAATGTTGCTCCTTGTGAACATGATTTCTAAATCGCTGTTCTTTTAAACTGTGATTGTAATCACAGCTTAGCAGTATTTTGTTTGTAGCAGTTCTGTTATTTTGACAAAATCTAATAAGAAGAGCAGTTGTGAAATTAAACAGTGACTGTGATCACGGTTTAACACATTTCAGCTCTTCTGCTTTAAAAGTATGTATTAGTATTGGTATTTTGATAAATGCTAATAAGAAGAGCGACAAGAACAAACAATTAGCATCAACCCCAACCAAATATTGATAATTGTCGTATGAGAGTCAGAGAGACAGTAAAACTGCAAATACAAAAATGTGAGAACTATACATAGTTGCCAGAAAAGACGATTTGACACGATAAGACGATTTTTTATCGACAAACGGTGAATGTATACAAATAGCTTTAGTTACTGTAAAGTAAGCATGCAAGAGCATTCACAGTTTGTATGAAAGAACTACATTTGCAAAACCTGTTACTTGATAAATTCAGTCACAGTTGTGATTAGTGACTTTTCAATCGCTGTGAAAAAGTAACAGGTTTCGAGATATAGCTCATCACTAGTCCTGACAGTATAGCTTCAATAGTAGTAAAACACTATATGCAGTTTGGCGATTTTGGTGCCCAATTTTTTCTTATGGGCCTCCAAAGATTTCGAACATCACTGCACCCTCAAAAAAATGGTGTCATCAGTTTTAAAATCTACGTAAACAAGGTTATTTTAATCTATTTCGGCAATGATTTTGCTGCATATGTGTTTTATGTTAATCTAACATTATTTATAATGATTTTCAAAGAAAATTTTTCCTCTTGAAATAACTTTATTTCAAATACATTTAACATTTACGTACTGTTAAAATCAAAATGAAGAATCATGTTGAATCAAAGTTGTTTCAAGTTGGAACAACATGAATGTAATTTAATGTAGTAACTGTATTTTATTAATTATTTGCCTTAAGAAAAATGTTTGCTTAATTTTAATTATTATTGTTCGAACTTCATTTGCTTCTATACTTATGATTTGATCAGGCTAAAGTTTGTATCGCTTTGTAACCCAAATTTGTTTGTTTGTGTACAAATTGGATTCTCCGGCCAGGATTTGAACTCGAACTCTTTGCGTGGTAGTCAACGCGCTTAGCGCTGCAGCCACAGCAACCTTAAATATTCTTTAGATACACATTAAATATACATATACCATCATGAATAATATTTTAATTCAACATTATTTAATTGATAATTTAACATACATAATTAATTTATTTTAAAAGTTTGGAGTTAAAAAAAATATAGAAAATACTTTGACCTGTCTCCAGGACTCCGACCATAAAAAAAAACAACAACAACAACAATACAAAAACAACTCACACAACTAAGCACGAAAGTGTAATGCAGCTATGAACAAAGCAAAATAAACACCAACACACTTAAACAACATATTATTACTGGTAAATTTAAATCAAAATTTTTGCATGGTGATTTTACATCGGTATTTTTTTTTTTGTGTGTTAGAACAGAAGCTTTCAAGACAGAAATTAAACTCATTTAACCTACCGGACAGCAAGTGAGCAATCATTTCAGTGTATTGCATTAATGATTGCACAAATTATTTTTTTTAAATGTTTGAAAGTTACTTAAGAGTAAACAGATTAAACGAATTTCGATCCGTCTGTGAAAACATCAAGCACGCTGAAACGATTTTCAACAGTTTGCCTGAGCAGTAATCTATACATTCCGGAAAATTTCCTAACCGTTTCAATATCAAGCCATGGTCAGTTACCG
Source organism: Nowickia ferox (assembly GCA_936439885.1). Taxonomy (NCBI): domain Eukaryota; kingdom Metazoa; phylum Arthropoda; class Insecta; order Diptera; family Tachinidae; genus Nowickia; species Nowickia ferox. The sequence goes on along the minus strand of OW387024.1, from coordinate 110,992,515 downwards.
CCTTCTTCCATCAGCTGGCAGGCAATGCATCATTGTGAAAAGATTCTTGGAGGCTGTAGTATTTGAGCCACCTGTTATGAACAAGGCAGAAGTACGAAGATTCTTTCTGTAAACCATCGATAGGTAGTTTTAATTGACCCAGACCGCCACACATACTATCGCACTAAACATCAATATTAGGCAAGCAGGAAGGAAATGGCGTAGTTAAAAAAAAAATAAAGCTATAAAGTTCTATCCAGTAAATTTTTCTATCTAACGACGACCTTCAGCACAATTTTATTTTACATTTCCTTACCTCTATGCCATAAAAATCTATTAGAATTGCTTTTATAATTATGTACTTAGACATTTCGTAGAACAAGAACAGACATTAGTGAAGAAGACTTTTTTTTCTGTATTGCAAATAACTTTTACTTTTCCTATATCGCATTGCTTGCATTAGTTTTTATGGTATTTTTGTTTTGATTTATGAACTCATCATTATCCTGTTCAGTCATTAAAGTCCTTTTTTATTGCAACACAAGTTTTGCAATGAACGACGTTAAAGTGTTGTACAACAACTCGTGCACAACAACACAGCCATGAATAAATTTTGTCCAAAAAAAAATTTTTTTTGTGTCTATATGCCTTTTATAGTTTGTCCTGTTGGTTGTTAATTTTGTTGTTGGAAATACTTAAATTGAGAAATGTCATTAAGTTTCACCCCTTTTCCACAGGCAAAGTTTACTTTGCAAAGTCTTTATTCAGCTGGGAGAAAGACTGAAAGAGACTGTACTACTATTACCTCTGTCTTTCACACAGCTGAATTAAGACTTTGCAAAGTAAACTTTGCGTGTGGAAAAGGGGTATTTCTTTATGATAGTTGCAGTTGCTGTACATACATACATAAATACATGCGTGTCTGTGGTCTAAGCTGTATGTCAAGGATGGAAAATTGCTAGTACATATTTCTACATAAATACGTACATACGAGTAAATGTTACAGAAGATATGAAATAAAAATATTTATTTATAAATAATGTTATTTCTTCTACAGGTTTATTAATTTCAAATGATTCTCGCTTTATAATTAATTTCCTGTGCAAGACTAGTTCTTGTAACTTCTTCTGTTTAATGTGTATTTTCTATGCGAAAAAGTACTTTTCCAGAAACTGTGTATGTATGTTTCCCATGCCTGATTTGTGTAATAAAACGTTTTAAACTCATTTCTTGGCGGAATATACGTATGGCGCCTTTGGTGCCGGCACGGAAAGTATGAGCTGAATGCAAAAAAAAAATTAAGTTTGTTGATTTACACCATTTCTACCAAGAAGCAAAAGTAAGCACATTGTCAACATGTCTGTTAATTACTTATATTTTTTATTTTTTTTTTTGTTATCACACATAGGGGACACATATATACGTTCTAATGTTGTCAACTAGAGTTGTGCAGCTCATGAACGAACTAGTTCAATTGAACGATTCAAATCACTGAGCGCTGTCAGCCGTTCAATCCACTGAGCGCTTTCAGTTCAGTACTGAGTGGTTTCTAGATTTGTATCGAACTCTTTCAGCAGCTCGTTTAAGACACAAACCTTTAATCAAACGCATTTAAATTTATATATAGGTTTGTGTCTAAAACGACCTAATGAAAGAGTTCCATACAAGTCTTGTGCTTTTTTTTTTTGTACATCAAAGCCACCCAAAAGTCACAACACAACTTTTTGTTTACACGAGCCAGACAATCGAAAAATTTTATGAAAATAACTATAAAAAAAAATACTCAACCTTATTCCAGTTGTCGACATTGACGTCACTTTAACACAATAGCAAACAATTGGGGCTTGTTTACTCGCTCTAGATAACAAATTTGTGCTACTGACAATCTATTTCCGTTCCCTAAGGTCTAGAAAATAGCCTAAACCTGCCAACAGGGGTCAGTTGTTTTCGACAACGGGCACACAAGCCCCAATTTTTTGGTATTGTGATAAAGTAACGTCGATGTCGACTACTGGAATAAGGGTGATTCCTTTTCCTATAAATTTTTTACTCAAGTCGAACATCTGGGTGTAATAATCGAAAGTAATTTTTTTCGATTCGGATTGTAGAGTAGACTCTTAAAAACATAAGTGCAATAATATATCAAATTCAAATCTCATGAAGTTTAAAAAACTTTATAAGAAAATTGCACTTTACAATTTTCACATGAATCCAGTGTTATGGGCAGAAATGATAAAGTAAAATAAAAATAATTGTCCCCCTTAAACGACAGCTGAAGCATTTTAATATTAATAAAAACAACAATAACAACAATTTATGCATATTTACTATTCCTTCATTCCACATAAAATGGTTGACCTTTATGCAACTGACGCCATACATAGACACACACACACACACACACACACAGCAGCAGCAACAAAAGTCCATTGAGTGAAATGTAAAGGGTTGTTACAATTTTTATTTTGCATAACTACGGTGAGCAGCGATGTTAATGGCGATAAGGACACTAAACAACAAGAAGCATGAAATCCTTAGAAAAAGAGAGTGAAAAAAGACGTTGCTTTTTTTTAATAGTTGCTATACAACACATGTTGAATGGCAAAGCATGTCGTATGCAAATGAATTTTTATTTATTTATTTTTTTTTGTTATAAATAAAATGGATATTTCAAAGAAATGGAAATATTTTCCCTCATCAATGTCTGCTTTGAAAATCACAAAAACTTAAATTCAATCAATTGTTCATCATCATTTTTTTTTTTAGATTTGTATTATTTAATATATTTAGTTTTGCTTTAAAAAAAAATAAATACATAACTAGAAGTTATTTTTTAGAATTTACTTTTTGAAAGCTTCCATCAATTTAATGAGATTTTTATTTTAATTCTACTCACAATATAAATAATTTTGCCAAAAAAAACCGACTTCAATGCAAAGATCTGATAGAACATATTCGTAAAAAAAATTTATGGCATATAAAATTAAATTTTAATGAGCGTGCCTTCGCCCATTTTTTAAATGCAAGATTTTGTGTTTTTCAGAGCTCAGGGTGTGTGTAAAGTTTTGTAAAAATTGTTTAAGTATATTCAAGTGAAATGTAATAAAAAAATTTAATGGACGTAGCCACGCCTATTTTTTCAGCTTAAAAATTTTATAATTACAAAAACGAAAGGTGTTTGCTAGCTTTTGCAGCAATGAAATCAGTCGAATATCATAAAATCAAATAAAAATATTTGTGGGCGTGTCCCGCCCGATTTTTTATTTTTTTTTAATGGGACCAGACAATAAAACCATTTTTACAATCGATCTAATATGAACCGAGTTATGAAGTAACACCGCCTAAAAAAAATAGAGACGAATTGATAAGCTCCTCCTTTTCTTGAAGTCGGTTAAAGAAGCTTTATTTTCCATGACGTGATGAGTTAAATGTTTAAGTAAAAATGTCATAGAATATAAAAAGACTGTCACGATCTGTCACAATACGCACATGCGTTTTGCAAATTGCCTAATGTCAATCCTTCCACACACACACACACAAACACACATTTGAAAGTACCCTGTCGGAGAATGTGTGGTTGACTACAAAAATAATTAAATTTTCCTAGACTCACTAAATGCTAACTGCAATGTCATCCAGAACAAATCCAAAATTAATTCTTAAGTTGAGTGCGTAATCGAATTTGGTGAGAACCAACAAAGTTATTCTCAGCTACTTTGAAACTCATTTCAATTTTATATTAACATTTTGCTGTTATTATAGCTTTGCTATTTATTGCGCGATACAGGAGTTAGGACGTGATTTTCGTAACAAAAATATTCGACACTATTCCAGTTATAAATTTATTTTTGTTTTGATTTCTTTGTATTTAAAACGAAACAAATTGTTTGATTTTATTTTGTTTCGTTCTTTGAAGTGCGAGAAACAAAAATAATTAGAATGATTGCTCCATTCGTTTTTGTTTTGTTTTTGCACATCAGCACAAACCAGAGAACACAGCCGATCGGTTTGTAAGGCGGCTAACAGCCGCCACCGGTCACAAACAATACATTAATTTAAACGTACGCCGCTAGAAAAGAAGATAATGGGAAATAAATGGAAACGTTTTGAAATATTTGCAGAGAATTTGCCATCATCATATAATATAATTTTATTGCATTGTTATTTCACACATGAAATTTTATTGATATAACTAAGCAGCAAAGCTATAACCGGGTGTCCTAGGACAGCTCTCTTCTTTTTCATTTTACATCAGGGAAGCCCAAAATGTTTTGCAGCTGTATTGGTGAGAGAATTTGAAGTACAGTGATGCGAAAAAGTAAGCACAAAGATTTTACTTAAAATTTAATCACAACAAATTGTTTTGGTTATAAAAAAAGGTAATAGAGTGCAGTTCGCACTGATTTTGCTATTTGTTGACTTGGGAAAATGAGAAAGTTTTCAATACATTTTTCAATACATTTCTCAATAAATAAATAAGCCCATCGGTAAACGGTCTACCTGACATTACAATATCTAAGGACACTACGTTTCATATTTCTTTTTCTTAACTAAAATACAATTTTCTTTCATTATTTTCTTTCCCTCTAACCATCGCTTTAATTTTTCCTCATCATCATACCTAATCATATCAATATTAAAATAATAATGCTACTATATAACAATTTATAATGCCAAAAGCATTGTATATCGAAAAGTATTTTCTTAGTTTCATCATTTACTTTACGCACTGTATTTGAAAAATCTCAATACAGCCTCTACGCATCTTCACTCGTTGCTGTCTCATGTACGACTAAATTAAAGAGCATAAAATGAAATGAGGTGTGGCTTCTAAACAATTGTTTGGTGAAATGGACAGCCATGTTTTAGATGGTACCTTAGCTGGGTAGTAGCGCGAGTACACAACGTGTGATGATACATGTTCGAACCCCAGAAATTTTTTTTAAATTTATTGACTACCAGGTGATTTAAAAAAAATCAACTTTAAGTTAGTTGAAAACTAAGGCAGAGTGAGACAATTGACTACCGCCTAGGGCATTTCAATGTTAAAATAGTCAGTTGATTACACTGAAAAGTAATGCAAGTGACACTCAATACTAATTGCGAAATAGTTAGCTTAAAGTTAGTTTAAAGTTAACGGAATTTCCGACAGGGTAGATATGAAACTTTTAGCATCTGATGACGTTGGCCATGCTAATTTAATGTTATTATTGTTGCTTATGATACAAACACGTCTTCCTCTCTTACAGCCCTGCACATGATGCAATAAATTGCATATCTGTGCGTTCAACTACAAACAGTTATACTCGTAACTGCACATTCATTAGCAACTACTACAATGTTTTTTTTTTTTTTTGTTCTTATATCAACCACATCCTCACTGCAATTGGCATATAACTTACATTCATTAATTTGAATGTATTCGTGTATGGCAAAATTAAACCCCACTTTGACATAATTTCCACATCTTGAAAGTTTGTGCCCAAATGTAAGCAGCATATGAAAGTGTATGTGTGTGCGTGCGGGTGTGTCCCAATGTTGCAACACGTGTTTGAGTGATAACTTTGTTTTATTAACATGTTTATGTGTCTGTAATTTTATTGAGTTCTCGTATTAGTTTTATTCTCCTTGTGATGTTTTGTTTCATGGTTGTTCGTTTTTTTTTTTTTAATAAATTCTTTTTCATTCCTTCTCTTATTAAAAATATGTAGTAGAAATGTTTGTGTCAGTGCAAAAATGTAATTGAAGTCATATTAAAATGTGAACGAGGTTGACGTCGAAATGGCGGAAAGGAAAATATACGAGTTTTGCGGTTGATGTAATCTAGAAGATATGTTTGTAAAGCAAGGATACAGCGGTTAGATTTGAAAAGGACAAGGGTTTGCGCTTATAAAATAAATAAATAAAAAATTCTTTTTGCGTTCCGTGCACCAAAGGTGAAAAGAAACCCTATTGTTTTCGCTACGATGTCCATCTGTCCGTCTGTCTGCCACAGCCGGTTTTCTAGAGAACCGTTAGATCTACGGACCTGAAGTTTTCACAGAATATGCAAAACTTTGGCCGCTACAACAAATATATGGCAGTTAAAAATGAAAGGGTGTTCTAAAGCGAGCAACGAAACATGTGGAAATCCTAATGTAATATATTTTTGTATAGGGCGTCAGCAGCTCTACATTGGGTAAAATTTTAAGCAAAATTGAGTAACATTGTTCTGAAATATAAGCTTAATTGCTTGCTGTCGCACGTGACAAAAAAGTGAACTTTCTCGTGGAAATGCCCATATTTATACAGATTATTATAATAGCTAAATCTCCAAAATATTTTTAAATGAAATTTTTCCCATTTCCGCTATTTATGCTTCTATGTTTTTTTTCTATATTTTGCAACAATAGATTTTATTCATTTCGCATAAAATAATTCTAATGAATATTTTATTTACTTGTAAAAGATTTACACAGAATATTATTGATTTTATGGCACAAATATTAAATACTGAATTTAAATTGTAAAGAAATATATCAGAGACAATTGATTTATATAAGCAAACAAAAAAAAAAGCTTAAATTTACGCAATACATTGTTTCAATTAACATACTAAATAAAATTAAACGAAATATTTATGCAAAACTAGAACACGCTAAGTTTTAACAACAGGAATAACAGGAGTAAATGAATTCCTTTCTTTTTGTTCAAAAAAAAAAAAACAAACAAAACTTTAGCATTCTATTTCATTATACAGAAATTTGTAACACATTTCAGCGGGGAATAAACTCGAAACACAAAATTTATTCACACTTTATATTGAGTGCAAAGAAAACATGAAACTGAAACATGTTTAAAGAAAGTCAAAGATAAAATAAAGCCAGCATGCATACATACATATATTTGTAATTAAATCATCAAATTCCTTTACGCAATACATTTTCGCATAGTTTTTGAATTTTTTTTTATGAAGAATACAGGACAAAACAAAAAAAAACAAGCCCTTGTAAATGTGTAATTATGATAATTATTTTATTTTCTGTTTTCTTGCATTAAAAAACAAGGGAAAAAATAAACTTAAAATACTCTGCCAACATTAAAGCTTTTTCTCAAAGGAATTATTTCACATCATAGTTTTATTTCGCAATTTTGTTGAAAATTAAATATGTATACATATGTATATACCCTGTCGGAAATTCCGTTAACTTTAAACTAACTTTAAGCTAACTATTTCGCAACTAGTACTGACTCGCACTTGGATTACTTTTCAATGTAATCAGTTGACTATTTTAACATTGCGATGTCCTAGGCGGTAATCAATTGTCTCACTCTGCATTACTTTCAGCTAACTTAAAGTTGCCTTTTTTCAATCACCTTGAAGTCAGTTAATTTAAAATATTTTTCTGTGGTTCGAACATGCATCATCACACGTTGTGTACTCAACGCGCTAACTACACAGCCAAGGTACCATCTAAAATAAGGGGAGCTATTCTGGAATACGCGTCGAATTGGTGAAAGTTACATGCAAAACAAAAACAAACTGTGTAAATGTAAAAAAATTGTTTTTGTTTCGCATACAAAATTAACCGTTTTTAAAAGAGAGAGAAACGCGTTGAAATTCTCACGTTTATTTCATTTTAGAAATGTATTACAAACAAAAACAATTTTTGAAAATTTGTTTTTATTTTAATGTAAAGTTTCACTTTTTCGACGCGTTTTCCAGAATAGCCCCCAATAACAGCAAAATGTTAATATAAAACTGAAATGAGTTTCAAAGTAGCTGAGAATAAATTTGTTGGTTCTCAACAAATTCGATTACGCACTCAACTTAAGAATTAATTTTGGATTTGTTATGGATGACATTTCAGTTAGCTTTTAGTCAGTCTAAGACAAGTTAACTATTTTTGTAGTCAACCACACATTCTCCAACAGGGTACATACATACGTATGTATATCTGTATATGTATTGCAGTAAGGCACTCACTGTGCTTCCATTGTGAAGTGTGTTTCTACAGCAGCCTCTTCTTTTAACATTCCACATCATTTTCGTACTCCTTATTACAATTATGAAACAAATTTTTTTTTATTTCTTAATATATGCGTTGTCTAAAATATGAGGTTTGCCGTCATAAATGCGGTCTTAGTTTTTTAACTCGATCCGACGGTGTTTTCTGGTGCCTAGTGGGGCCTAAAGTACCCGATACACAGTGGGCGATTTTGTTTAAAATAATTCTGCCAAAAAAACCGTCTTCAATGCAAAGATCTGATTTGGATTTTGGAAAAAAATTTATGCGATATAAAATTAAATTTTAATGGACGTGCCTACGCCTATTTTTCAAATGCAAGATTTTGGTTTTTCAGAGCTGAGGGTGTGTGTTAAGTTTTGTAACAATCGTTGCAGTAGAACCACAATAAATAAAATATTAAATTTTAATGGGCGTGACTCCACCCATTTTTTAAATGCAAGATTTTGTGTGTTTTCAGAGCTCAGGGTGTGTATTAAGTTTCGTTAATATCGCTTAAGTAGAACCACGTGAAATATAATAATATATTTTAATGGGCGTAGCCTCGCCCATTTTCTCATTTCGCAGCAATCAAAAATTAACTAAATTTTTTAAATTGAGATGAAATTTACTTTATTCAAAAGATAATTTTGACTTGAATATGACTGCTTACATAGGACCACCATGGCTGCCTCGGACGTAGTCTAATCTGGAGGTCCGATTTTCAATGATTTTTTTCTTATACCCGCATACATTTAAAATTCTTACGGGGTATGTATCGATTATACGACTTTTTCCAGAAACCGGTTTTCGAATAGTTCGAACATTTGAAATTATGAAAAACCCGGTTTCGGTTTTCACAATTCAGGAAAAACCGACCAACCGTTTTTTTTTAAGCAATAAAATTATTATACAAAAGTTTTGATTTTAAATTGCTTTATAAAAAAAAAGAGTTAACAATTCAATGCAAAATTTAAAGGTAAAACATAAAAATTAATTTCATATATGAATATGAATATATGAATGTATGAACAAGGTGGATATCCACCTCTATATAAAATATGAACCAGAATGTCAACAAAACTAAAAAACACTTTTTGCAAATGGATTTTCACATCCATTGCACACCATAAGGCCAATTTAATTCGCCCCTGCTACCACCTCATAAAATAATTTCGCTTTAATTTCATGATTCAGTAAGTGTTGCCGTGGTAAAAAAAAACGCTTAGAAATTTTACACTGAAGAAAATCAACAGAACATGTTGGTCTAAGTTTTAACATAGTAAGAACTAATTTTGTTGCAAAATATACAAATCGAAAAGTATTCGACTCAGCCGGTTTTTAAATTGCAAAAAAAAACCGGACTATTCGACATTCGAAAAATCGACATTTCGAAAAAATGAAAAAACCGAGTCGATCACCCTGGTATGTACTCAATATGGCAAAATGTACACACGCTGACATTTTGTTTTTGTGTTCTCACAAATTTTCTACATCAGATGCGTAAACAGTTTGTGAGGTAATGCCACACAACGAAAAATACAATACAATGCAAACGTTACCACTGGAGTACACACTTCTATTTTTACTTGCGATGTCACAAAATGCCATAGTATTTACTCGGCCTAAGTTACACAAACTTATTTATTTCATTCCCATCCCATAAGAAAATTTTGAGTTCAAGTTATGTCATATATTATAAGTAACTAAATTAATATATTTCCTTGCTTTTCGTTTCTTTTATTTTCCGATATTTTCCTTCGCACAAGTGCTGAAGTCAAAGTTTTAATAATTGTCTAACTTTTTTTAGCACATAAAAAAAGTGTATTTATTAGCAAAATACGCACGGACACTTTTATACAAACATACATGTATGTACATATGTATGTATGTATGTAGATACATACATATGTATGTATGCTTGAACGTAAGCACGTAGTACTTTGCGTCTTAGATTGAGGGTGGTTGTATGGTGGCAACCAGGGATGGCAAAGTTGGTACTATTCAAACTCGAAAAGTTTGACTAATTTAGTACATTTAAGGAATCTCCCCAATTTCACTCCGCATTTCTTTTCAAACAATTGCATATGTCAATTTTCACTTTTGAACATTGAAACTCACATTATTCTCACTTGAGAACAGTCTTGTGAAAGCAAAACGCAGCGAGACAACAAAAAAATTATAATTTTTCTTCTAAATTCGGGTAATAGAGCACATGCTATTAATTTGTACATTTTAAATTTCAACTTAAACAGTTGTAACCATATGCCTTAATATCCCAACTTACAAGGAAATTTGTGAAAACGATTCGGTAGCCAGAACAAAGTCGATTATTTTAATAAAAACAAATAAAAATATGTACTTTGAACTAGAGATGGGCGCGTGTCATGTTTTTCTTTCGTGACACGAATGCGCACGACTCAACACGAAGTGTTTGGGACAAAAAAAAAATCTGATTTCTGCGTGTTCAGGTCGTTTCGTGTTGAGCAAAATTGACACGAATGTAAATGATGTAAAATATGTATGAATGAATTTCCAGTAGAGAAAAAATTTAATTTCAAACACACAACACCAGCATATTTGTTGACATTGTATGGGCCTCTGAAGCTTAAAGTTATGTACGTAAACAGGTAGTATCAGCTGTGGTGGCAGAGTGTATCTGCTATATTTTGAAAAGCTACTCTTAAAAAAATTAAATTTTATTATCTTCAATACTATGCCAATAATATTTCGTGCGTGTTGTGCAGTATAGTGTTGACACAATTTTTCGCGTGCGTGTTTCGTACGTGTTGAGCGTCTTGGTATTCGTGTTTGTGTCGTGTCGTGTTGGAAAAATTCGACACGTGCCCATCACTACTTTGAACTCCAAAAAAAATCTTTAAGTACAATTAAGGTTAAAATAGTACAATTTTTTAAAGTTTAAGATTCTCAATGCCGTCCCTGGTGGCAACTATCAATATGAGTTTAAGCAAGTTTGTGTACACATACATTTTTGTGCAAACATTTTTTTTCTTTCTTGTTTGGAAGCCCACTTGGAACTCGCCTGTTTAAGTGGTTGTTAACATCAGCATATACGAGTACAAACATAAATATTATTCGTACTTTATTCTCTTCTGTTCTGTTAGACAGTCGTTCACCTTTAAAGACTCACGTGCTATCGATTAATGTTTGTTATAAATACATATGGGTGTGTGTGCTTACATATACATTTTACAATATCGGTGCAGATACATACAAAAATCTATATACATAAACATTATGTATCAGCATACGCAGGCATACAACACAAACCCTGCAAAATTTTTGCTGTCGTTCTTTTTTTTCAAGCAAAAATATTAGAAATAGTTAAGCAACTGATATGTAAGTTATTTTCAGTCTCAAAAGATTGTTGAAAAACTTCTGCTACTAATAGTTTTGAACAACCAAAGCATGTCAATCAAATGAAATCAAATCAGTTTTACAATTAAAAAAAAATGCAAACGGAAGAGTGCACGCACAATGGGGTAGAACCAATTTATTGTGGAAATAAATCAGTCATTTCTAAATGCCGCGAGACACTATCTTACACAATCGTGCGATTTTTTAATATACAACAACAAAATACAATAACAATTCATCGGACCAGGGGTGTTTTTTTTCTCTTAGATCGTACGTTTGAAAATAAAATTTCGCGGTAACAAAGCAGAGGAGTATTTCCGTTTAACGAAAAATTGTATGGGAAGTCTCGTTAAGATCATTTTAAATTTCACAACTCATGCTTCTCATAATGCGGTAAGTATACGCCATGGTGGCCATTTTAGTACGATTTTTTACTTACATATAAGCAGGGATCGCAAATAACGATTATTTTCCAAATTTAAATTGAAAAAATCACACAAATAGAGAAGTTCTACGTGCACAAGGGACACACGATGATACTCCATGTTACAAAAGTGAAAAATTTCCCGACAATTTTTTATTTTTTTAATTTCATTTGTTTGGAAATTTTTTACTTTTGCGGCTACCTATGCGTTACCTAAACGGTGGTAAAAATCGTTCCTAGGAAGTTCATATGTTCTAGAAAGTTGTTTACTGAGATCTTAGGTACATTTTTGTATGTAGTTGATTGCTTCCTTGAATTTTGAACGGTTTGCTACCTAGGAACCTGAACAGGGGAAAAAATGTAAAAAAAATTTTATTTTTTTGCGATTTTGATTTTGATTTTGAAAAGTTTTTTGATTTTATATGTTCACAATTTCTTCTTTATGACAAGAGCTACAACTTTGCCTCAGAGAGTAAATCAAAATTCCGAACGGTTTGCAAGATATGAGCTTCAGAAAATGCAAAAATTACACCGAGGCTTAAAATCTTTGGGGCCCATAAAAGAAAAAAATTGATTTGGGGCAAAACTGGCAGACACGAGTCTTTTTTTTTTTTGCCTTTTATCACATAGTGGTGTCCGTATATGGTTATATTTTTTCGTGTTGCACTGTGTTACTAATGTAAAACTGTTTCATTCACACATGTATTTATCGATTTAAACTGTTTTCAATTATGTTGCATTCTATAAAATTGTCTATTAGTTATATATGAAACTGTTTAACTAAATTAAAAAACGGGTCTGTATCAAACAGTTTCTCATTAGTAATTAGTGGTTACGCTTTTTTTACGCAAGTATGGCAGATGGCACACAGATGTAAACCCGGCCTATGTAGCGCCCTTAAGCCAAAAAAGAAAAATTCTTAAATTTCTTTTAAACCTGTATCTTAAGTAAAATTTTGTAGCCAACTTATTAAGCGTTAAATTATTATCATCGGACAAAAAATTAAAAAGTTACGACATATTTACTGAAAATATCAGAATTTGAATTTTCAGATATTTTCACTACAAATTAAAACGCAGTGAAAATTTAAAAAATTAAATATCAATTCATATTTAAATTTCGATGATCATTAATTTTTGTATGGAAAAATTACTTTTAAATATCAATTCAAATTAGTGTTCTAATTTTTTCCAGAAGTTACAAATACATATTGTATAATTTTTCAAAATCTTTTGATATTCTTATTAACTTTATAGTACTTGCTGCTCATTAAATTTATAAATCAGTGTAAGTCATTTTATTAAAAACATTGCAAATCATAAAATAAGAGAAACAATCTAATTGAGCCTCATTTTCGTAGTGGTGGTTTTTATGTATTTCCCCCTAAAAACAAATGAATACATACAAGTTATTAACCCGGGGGGGTTGTATGTTGACACCACCGCAAAAACACATTCTCACTACTCCCTTCTAAATGAACCACTCAATTCTTGAAAGATTATTGCAAATAGTCATACGATTCAAAACAAATCATTGGCAAATATTTAAAAACGAATTTGTAAGGTTTTTTATTTTGCCTTTGGCTTCAGAAGGCGCTGCGAAACAAAATCACAAAAGCCTTCTCAAGAGCATAAAAGACAAGGTAATAGAAAAAAACGTGACAAAGAGGAAAGAATACCTTGAGCACAACCCCTGATTTATGGTCACATTTTAGTAAAAAAAGAAAAATAAAAAATAATGTTATCTGCTCTGCTGTCTTTTTATAAAGAAATTTAAAAAAAAAATAATAAGAAACTTATAAATAATAAAAAATAGCTAAAATATCTTATTAAAATAATGAAAATTTTATGAGTATTTATTGTTCATTGGGGGAGTTTATGTTTTCCACTAATAAAATTAAGTAAATGTATTCTTTAATAGCGGCGATAAATCTCTTTTCGTAGTCATACTAATTTTTCAATTTATTTTTTTTTTTCACCAGTTCTAGAGAAAACTGCCCCACACATTTGGTTTGCTTTTAATATTTTTGTGTCATAAAGTGTGTTTTTTTTTTAGATTGTCACAACTTTGACTTGGCATCACTGTTTTATTTGAGCACTTACTTAACAGCTGATACTGGGTTTTTGTTTAGTTTGCTTTGAAATTTTATCATGAATCGACTTACACTAGAGCAACGTGTGCAAACATCATTAAATACACAGAAAATTACTATTTGGTGCGCTTTATGGGCTGGCGGAGTCATTGGCCCATATGTCTTCAAAAACGATAATGGTCAGAATGTTACTGTCAATGGTGAACGGTATACCTCAATTACTGATATGTAATTCCAACAGGACGCAGCCACTTGCCACACAGCGGGTGCTACAATTGATTTACTCAAAGAAACTTTTGATGAAAAAATAATTTCACGTAATGTCCCAATTAATTGGCCACCAAGATCGTGAGATTTAACCCCATTGGATTATTTTCTTTGTGGTTATGTTAAGTCACTTGTGTACGTCGATAAACCACAAATAATTGAACACCTGGAAATCAACATTCGAAGAGTTATCGGCGAAATACGGCCGCAAATACTGCGAAAAGTTGTTGGAAATTGGTGTTCCAGATTGCGCCTTCTACGCGCCAGCCGTGGCAGCCACATGGCAGAAATCATATTTAAACATTAATTTCATAAAATTTTCTTTCCAATAAAGCCCGTTTCATTGATATTAAAAATACATTTTCTTATTTTATTATGATTTAAACTTGTGTCACTCTATAAAAAACACCCTTTATTATTTATCCATTTTATAAGTACAAATTTCATAAAGCAATACTGCCTTATTCATAAAAAATATTTCAGGTTTTTTAAGCGCTTATTTGACATATTTCTTTGGGAAATTTGTCAAATAAACCTGTAATAAACCTAAAATATATTTTTATGTTTGTACTAGAGAAGGATGACGCTGCCTAAATTGGCATGAATCAGTTATGATCACAACTGATCGGTAATAATTTTTTCTATATGAATTGAGCAGCCATGAGCCAGTCAGCCTGAGTATCAAAAAGTTCCTTGTGAATTTCAGTAAGTGGGAAAATTTTTTTTTTGTACTTTTAAAATTTTGAAATATCTAATAACACTGTGCTACAAAAGAATTTGTTTTAATTAAAAAATATGTGTCAAATAGGAACATTACTGTCCTAAATTCAAATCCGTTTTCAGTTTTTATCTATTACGCACAAATTTTTCTTTAAATGGGCGTGGCTAATATGACTCGCTAAACAAGGAAGTCGCGCTAACTTATTTCAATATAACTCGATAGCAGTTTGTGCGATTTTTAATAAATGAATTACTGAAAGATGCCAAATATTATATTATATCATATTATTTTTTTTTAGATTTCCAACGATGTCGAATTTATTCAGAAATTATTAAAACAAATTCTTTTGCGGAACAGTGTAATTAAAACTAACTAAAAATAAGTAATTTCTTGTTTAGCATCATGCTTGGATGGATTTTACTTCAATTTTTTTAAAAACAAAACAAAATTTTTCTAAACAAAAATCACAAATTCACATTTCATTAACTATTTAAGCATTTCACTACAAAACTGCATCATTTGCTTTTTGAAATTGAGTAGTCCAAAATAGGGGTTTCGACACCAAAATCCCACTGTGGAACGTGTTGAACTTTTCATTTATTTAATCAAATATGAGTACCTTATTTTAATTCCCACTTTGATAATTTTATTAATTGAATAGTAAGAATACAAACAACATTTATTTGAATTGACTTGGAATTAAGGCAAGGCTGTATATTACATCTGGCATATAGATTTATAAATGACAAAATATGGACGAAAATTTTTGTGCAAGATTTTTTTTCTTTCTAGCACGATTTAGTAAATAACGTTTTGCATCATACACGTCATTCAATTCTGTTTGCAATGATACAAGTTATTGATTGAGATACATTTCTGTAAATTTAAAATATGATCTAAAGAGTTATAATTAGAATATTTTCTTAAGCCAAAAAAAGGCAACTATATATTCTTTATTCATTATAAACCTCACAAGAGAAATAAGTAATTACCCTCGTGTGTAAATCAAAATAAATAAATATTTATTTTGTGTACACACGTCATGTAGAAATATTAACGGAAATTTATTTGAACAAACAGCAGGTATTGAAAATAAAAATGTACTAAAAACAAATATAAATAAATTGTAAATATATATAGTTTTTTATTTCAAGCGACGACATTGTTTAATTTATGGCATAAACTCCAAAATAAAAAAAACTAAATAAATAAACAAACAATAAAGAATTAACAATAATACTCGTAATAAAATAAATACTTTAAACGTCTGCCACCCAATCAAATGTTGAAAGAAAGCACACGCACGCTGGTGTGCAACAATTGTATGCATCGCTAAGCGTTCATTCGTTCGTTCGTTCGTTGATTTTGCAAATGAATATGGAGATTAATGTTTGTTTAAACTTTTTCAATGTCACACTCACTCTGATGTGTTCACACTTTAATTGTCTGCGAACTCGTCGGCGGCCTCCATCATTCATTCCTTCATCATTTTGTTTATTGTAAATTTTTTTATTAAAAAAAAATTATCTTTGTTGTAACTACTAAAGCTAGTTAACGAACCTTTTTTTCTTCTTTTTTTTCTTTTTTCTTTTTCACGTAGTATACGAGTGTGAGTAAGTTCATGAAGACTATTGAAATCAATCAAAAGCTTTCAATACAAAAACCGTGGATTATTTATTGTCATCAGACAACCCCATTTAACAAAACGAAAGTCGTATAAATACGAGGGGAACTATTTACATTTCGGGAAATGGCAACGCTAATGTCAATAGCTCAAATCTGGCAACACCATAATAAAGTTTGACATTTCTTTGCATAAAAATAATCACAACGTTTTAATGTGCTATTTGTTTTGCTTACAATGAGTTCAGAAAATCAATTTGACAAAAAATATGGAAATTTCAAGAGAACGTTTTCGTTGGATTATTTTTCACAACACGAATGTGTCGATGAACTCAGTTCTTTGTATGGCGATAAAGCACCATCAAAAACTGCAGTATATCGCTGGTATAGTGAATTCAATCGTGACCGTAGTTCCGTCGCCGACGAATTCCGTGAAGGTTGTCCAAAATCGTTTGTTGTGCCACAAAACATCGATGCAGTAAGTGAACTGGTAGTGCAACATCGTCATGACATTAGTGTTGCCAGTTCCCGAAATATATGTAAATAGTGGCCCTCGTAGCACCAGTGTTACCAGATTTGTAACAAGTTAACAAGATAAATAAAAATAAAAATTGAAGATATACAAGGTGGGCCAAAAGAAGTCATCCGTTGTTTGTTGTTTGGGTCTAATTTTTTTTATGTAAATAAAAAACTTCGATTGTGTTTTTTTGATTGTGTTTATTTGAACCTTTAGAATTTTATTGGTCGAGTCGAGAAGATGATATCGGGCAAATGGGCGCCGTCACAATTGATTGCTCGTTTTATGGCATTTTTCATCACTTCGGCGAGAACTTCGGGCGACAGATTCTCGCACTCGTGTCGAATGTTGTCCTTGAGGGTTTCCAGGGTCTCGGGCTTGTTCACGTAAACACGGGACTTCACAAAACCCCACAAAAAAAAGTCCGGAACGGTTAAATCGCCAAAACGAGAGATGAGGCGACCCGGGAACGCCACGACACGATTATTCCGCATTCTTGGGGAGTTTATCGCTCCATGGATTGCTTGCTCACTTGTATTCTACATCTGTGTGGTTTACAAATGTCAAAACAGATTTGACATTGGCCGCCATTTGCAAAAATAAGAGCATCTTCCCATAGGGTGCTTTCTTTTGGCCCACCTTGTATAAAGTAAAAATTTTTATAACAAACAAATAAGACCCACTTCAACTGTAGGCGCTAAAAACTTGAAAATTATTAATAGATTCTATTAAATAGAAAAAACACTAGTACCAGCATTTTGAAAGTTTAGGAAGGTCTGAGTCCTTTTGTAATACAAATTGAAAGCATGTACGAGTACAACAGATGCATGTAAAACACAATGAAGAAGATTTTTGTAAACATTTTTAACTCTCTAACTCTTCTTGGCGACTGCAATGGGTCAATGGGTGTGAGTATAAAAGTATAACTCACCCCGAAACGGATATAAATATCGTACAACACTATTCAACATGAGAAGGGTATAAATATTTTGCACAACTCAACAATAAAAAATATCAAACAAAAATTAACAAAACAAACAAATCAAAATATGGCATGCACTTGTATATTCGAGTACATATGTATGTATGTATGTACATACAAACTCGTATATAAAACAAAACAATGGGGTATATAAATAATAATTGTCACGTATTTCATTGCAATTCAGTAAAACAAAAATTAAACTTTTTAAAAAACTATTGTAATTGTATTTTGCATGTCGGGCAAATTAAAAATTGTCAAACTGAAATGAAATGGCAATAATAAAAAATAGAAAAATATATGTACATTGTATTATGCAGTTCATGCATATATTTAAATGGAAAATTTATAACAAAAATCCAAAGGTAAAATAATTAACGAGTGAGAATCAAAGCTGTCATTGTTATTTAGTTGGAAAGTATTCAGATGCAAACATATAATTATAACTCCATGTTAATGTATTTGTTGTTTATTACTTTTGGAAAATTGAGGTACTCAAGAAAAAGTACAATGGCATTCGATTATCATCTTGATAAATTAATCTTAATCTAAATAATCAAGCAATATAGAATCAATTAATAAATTTTAATGTATTTTTATCACTTGCAACACTTGTAGCTCATTTCACAATAATTAAAAACCATACCGAACGGGGCGGCTAACTAAAATTAATATTTTAGTTGATTTGTAACGAATAAAATTGATTAGTGAATTTAGTGTTTCTTATTTTTTTAATTTTTTTTTAATAAATTGCCTCGCTGCCGGCCTGTCTGTCGTTTAACAAAACTAAAACTTATTTGAATGCATTTTTTAGACCCCCAAAAAGGCATAGTTTTGCATGCAGTAAAAATAAAATTAAAAGAAATGAAAAATTTTTATTATTTAGGACATGTCACGTTTAACACATGTATGCATAAATACAAAAACAACAGCAGCAGCAACAGCGCTAGCAACAGCAAAAAAATAAAAATAAAAAAATATTGCACTAAAACTAAATGCAACACGACAAGTTTGTCATATTGCACAGTGGATTTTGTGTAAACTGTTGAAAGGGTGTCCCTTCTAAACAATTAATCAGGGCAATCATGAATAAAATTCCGCGTGAAATTTCTCCCTTTTCCAATTAGAATTTTTTGTTTTCCCTATTACTTGCTATTAGTTGTAGTTGGAATTGTTCCCAGGGAAAGATTTCACGCGGAATTTTATTCATGATTGCCCTGATTATCATTCATGTCCTTTTTTTTTTTTTTTTTTGTAAATAACATAAAAATTTTCCTTTGAGAATTTATATTTAAAAACAAAACTCACTAAATTCCACATTGAAAATTTTTATTTATTTATTTTTTTTTCAGGTAATGTGTATCATTTATTAAAAATGTTTACTCAAAACAATGTTTTGTTTTGAATTGTAATGCTTTCATTTAATATGACAAAAATGTCCATTGGCACAACCTTAACTGCAGGGATCCCCAATATTCACACTGTGTAAGTATGTACATAACGACCACATGCAGCCAAATTGCACAAAAGTCCCAGCAAACAAACAGATTTAAGATCAATTTTTGAAAGGAGACCATACTGATTTGAGTGTAATTTTGGGAATGCACAGCCCAGCAAAAAAAAAAAAAAAGCTTCCAACGAAGTCAATAAAACTCTGAACTTGTGATCTAGAGGTGGTGTACGTTTGAATAATTTTTAATGATTTTTATATAGGGTTGTCATTGCAACAAGTTCTTCTCTTGATACATATTCAGTGATTCCGATGTTAAGTAAATCTGATATTTCGTATGTTCTTTTTTCTTTTCCTTAATTTTTTTTAGCAGTCCGTACACCAAAGTTGAAAGGGAACCCTATTGTTTTCGCTTTGTCCGTTTGTCTGTCTGTCTGTCGTTTTCTCGAGCATCGCAAGAGCTACGTGAGCACAACCAAAACAAATGATTTTCCAATGATGTAGAAAGGACAGCGTTGCTTTTCATAACCAAAATGAGTTCACCTTATTGAATTCGCCTTTCAATTTCTTTTACTTAAATGTGCGTCAATTTTGAAATCTCAAGCTCGAGATCAGAACTGGGGGCAAATTACGGCATTCGATACGATGCGAAATTTAAGAATATTTCCAAATAAACTCTATTGAAATACATATTTCGTAATTTCGTTTGGTAACGAGTGCCGTAATTTGCCCCTTGGAAGCACTGAGAGTATAGTTTGATATCAAATGATGGCAGCATCTTCTGTTCAGCATCTGGCCTGACCTGACCTGCCTGTTGGGTTACGACGTGTTTTACATGCATGTCAATGCACGTATGCATGCATTTATGTATGTAAATTTATCTATGTACTCGTATATCTGTACTTACTAACAACAATATCAGCAGAGGAGAGGGAATTAGTTAGCAAAAGGAAAATAAGGAAAAAAAAAGAAAACTCTATTTTAATGTACTCATACTTTTGTTGTACTATTTGCAAGAGGTACTCGTTGTTAGTTCCTCCTCGACATTTCTGTACACAATCTTCATGTTGGTTTCATGATTTTTCTTATTTTTTTGGGAATGAACTGGGTTATTTTTAGAATCATACCCATAAATATGTACATACATACATACTCGTACATACATATGTAGGTATGCATGTATGTGCAATCCCAAAACAAAACTCGTACGTACAATCATGTAAAGTCTTATAATTTTAAAAAGCTCAAAATGATACATTTCTTTGCTATTAAATATTTGACACTTGATGGTGTGGAAAATTTAACAAATTCAGTTTCGGTGTTAAGAGTATGTCCCAATGGAATAGATGTTATTTACTTTGGCTTGTTAACTAATGGTATATGTATATGTATGCAGGGTTTGTAGCAAAAGTTTTAGTACTTAATACAAAATAGACAGGAAAAATTATTAATCCAGCTGTAGGCAATAATTTCAATAGAATATGAGATAAAATGTATGTAGATACCCGTTCTAAGGTAAGTTTTGAGAACTGTATACTCGTATGTAGTTAAAAATATTTAATAAAAAAAAAATTTTTGTTTCACTTTCCTACATTTTTCCCTTCACTATGAGTAATTTTCAATCTCGAAGAATACCACTATTGAAAACTCTACAATATTGCCATCATTTCAATTGTTCTTTATATTGCAGATGAAATGTTATGACATGAAAACAAAATTATTATTATTCCGTTTAAATGGCAACATTGAACCACTTTGTGTCGCAATATATAATGCTTGTGTAAAACTAGTTCAAGAATGATATTAATATAAAAATAAAAAATCATATTAGAGTTAATAAAAGAGTTAACAAAAATTCATTTTGTTAAAATGCACAGAAATATACATTTTTAAATTCAATATTAAACTAAGCTGAATATCAGTTCGAAAAATTATCAATATGGGAATATGACTCGGAAAAAATCTGGTAGCTCTGGTGATAACAGTAAATAATCAAGCCCCTTATAGTAGGTACAGACTTAGCAACGTGTTTATGCAACCAGGCAGATTGCATTGTCGGTCGCATAGTGTGTAGTCTTGTTTATGGTTGCGTTCGAAGTTGCATTCGAAGTTTCGAAAGTTTCAAAATGTTTTGATGTTTATAGGTTGCATTGACGGTTGCATTGTAGGTTGCTGTGTCTGTGTCAAAATATGCAACACGTAATATAAACGTGTTGCGTAAACACGTTGCAAAGTGTGTACCCAGTATTACAATGGAATTTTCAGTCGAAATATGTATGTACGAGTATGTATCTCACAAGGCCGCTAACACGCACTTTTTTTCAGTGTTCCAACAACAAATGGAAAATAATCTCCAATTATTGAAAGACATCATTTGGAAATGATAAAATCTCAATTTGAATTATTTCATCAATGGGATGAAAATAATTGGCAACTCAAGCACCAGATATAAGTTGTATAGTTGGGTTAGTTTCGTACTTAAACATGCCATAACCATAACCATGCAAAACAGCTGATCGAACCAAACTTATGGGCAACACTGTATTTGATTATGGTTAGGTTAGGTTAGCAGGCTGCTGGTAAGGAAGGGTGAAATTTAGAGTCCAGCTCACTTGGGTCCAATACAAGGATCCCTTTGTGATACCTGTGAGTTGAAGAGAAGATAGTGAGAGAAGGGGTAGTGATAGAGAAGACAGGTGGTGAAGGAAGAGATAGAGGAAAGCTTCATTCTTTTACAACTCTCCTTTTTTGCACGCTTTTTAATAATGCAGCGTTGCAGTGCCTTCTGGTGTCAAATGAGGCATATTAAATTTTGAAGCTGTGTGCTATTTTATTGATTATTATACTTCGCCGATTATTCTGCTACACAAAGAAGGAGGGCGCTCTGATGTTACATTAGGATTAGTATCTGCTGAAGTCGGTATAGTTTAGTGACGACCAGTGCCTTATGCCTGCATCGCTAGAATTTTTCCCACAACAACTGATACTCGTACAAAGGACACTAATGCACATCAGAAAAATTCGTGGTTTTGCTATTTTTAATGACTGTCGGACACCGGGCTCGAACCCAGGACCTTCGGTTTTGTAGTCAACGTGCTAACTGCTTCAGCCAACGCCACCCTCTATTTGATTATAAGAGACTATCCATAATACCATAGCCATAACCATAACCACAGAAACCAATTGAATTTTGGCTTTTAGCCATTATAGATATAAAGGGTGTCACAAGTTTAAATCATAATAAAACAAGGAAATATATTTTTAATTTCAATAAAACGGGCTTTATTGGAAAGAAAATTTTATGAAATTAATGTTTAAATATGATTTCCGCTATGTGGCCGCCACGGCTGGCGCGTAGAAGGCACAATCTGGAACACCAATTTCCAACAACTTTTTGCAGCATTTGCGGCCGTATTTCGCCGATAACTCTTCGAATATTGATTTCTAGGTATTCAATTGTTTGTGGTTTATCGACGTAGACAAGGGACTTAACATAACCCCAAAGAAAATAATCCAATGGGGTTAAATCACACGATCTTGGTGGCCAATTAATTGGGCCATTACGTCAAATTATTTTTTCATCAAAAGTTTTTTAGAGTAAATCAATTGTAGCGCCCGATGTGTGGCATGTGGCTCCGTCCTGTTGGAATTACATATCAGCAAGATTATTTCCAATCTTGTTCCTATACCGTTTACCAATGACAGTAACATTCTGACCACCATGACTCCGCCAGCACATAAAGCGCACAAAACAGTAATTTTCTGTGGATGTAATGGTGTTTCGACAAAAGCTTGTGGACTCTACTCACTCCAAATGCGACCAGAAATGGGCTTCATCAGAAAATAAAATTTTGAATGAAAATTAAAAATCAATCGATGAGTTTGAGGAATAGCACAATTATTTTGATTAAAAATTTCAACAATTTGCACTCGTTACTCTAGTGTAAGTCGATTCATGATGAAATTTCAAAGCAAACTAAACAAAAAGCAAGTATCAGCTGTTAAATGGGTGCTCAAAAAAAGCAGTGATGCCAACTCAAAGTTATGACACTCTAAAAAAAACACTCTTTACATAAATGTACATATGTACGAGGGCTGATAAAAAAATAACAGTTATTTTCAAATTTCGTTAGTTACGTATGTTCGATTTTCGCATTTTTTTTTTTCTGTTATGTTGGTACACATGTCTGTTATATATGTTTGTTTTTGACAGATAAAAAGGTTAGTCGTGTTTTGGTGTGCTCTTCGATTTTCTACTAAATTTTTAGCAAAAACAACGTCGCATGGACATCGCTCAGGAGCTGTTGAACATCGTCAACGACGATGTTGATCTGTCGAATAATATCTTAATAATGGGACTAAGCAAAATTTTTTTCAACTTATATCATACCATTTGCAAAGGCCGTGATACACTGGCATGACGGAGTCTATGAAAATGTTCAAAAGAAAACAAGAATTCATCAGAGTGTCCACTCTGTAATTCGAAACGAAAGAAACTGTTTTCGAATTTACATGTAATTAAGATACAAATTCGAAAGTATTTTCTTTCGTTTCGCAATGCAGAGTAGGGCCCTCAGATCAGGGTTGTATTTTTTCGTAGATCGTGCGATTATGTAGGATAGTGTGTAATTGGCCTTAAACGAACTTTTTTTATACAAAAATTACACTTCACCCCCATTTAACTTCTTAATGAATATTTCAGACCAACATAAGTAACATTATGAAAAGGTTTTCTGGGTTGTGGCTAGAATATTATTTGCAACATCTAAGTAGTTTATACAATATATACTCGTATGTATGTACATAAAAAATTATTTATCTACTTAAGGTACATGTGTACTTCCCAAATGTAGGACAAGTGTGCATGAAAATTACTAAAGATTAGAAAGATTATAATCGAAGTAAAAAAGTATGTCAAAATGTCAATTATATTTAATTGCATAATTTTTGTAATAAGCAACATTAAGAATATAAACATAAAAAGGTGAAAAAAGTAAACGTAAATTATATTTTTTTAATTTTTAACTTAATACGAGGGCGGGTCAATAAATAATTTATCAATTTCCCGCACACTTCATTTATGCCGTGCAACATTTTTGAACTTTTTCTTAAGAAAAATGATATTAAGCGTTCGTTTAAAATAAAAATTTATGCTCGTGAGGAGGGGTAATGCAATAATTTCTAATAAAACCTCTATTTCAAAAAATTATTTTATTGCGAATTTCCATTGAAAAGTGCAATAAATGTAAAATTTTTTTTCCTAGAAACGAAAAAGCCATTAGTTTCTGTTTGACAGCCATTGATAGCAGACTACAAATTTTAACTGGATTATTTTTTCACTATGGGACTCTTCACCATCAATTTCAATGGTCAAAAGTAGTTTACGTTATGGCCGTAAAATCACTGAAAATTTCACATTATGGTGTTGGTCGATAGAAAATTTAAAGTGAGAGAGATTGTGAAAGCCATAGCATCTCACACGGCTAGGTGGTTTCAATTTTAAATGATCGCAAGATGTGTAGCGAACCGCATTTGCTCACAGTCAACAACAAACGCAATCATGTGACAACTTCGCAGGAGAGTTTGGCGTTGATCAACCGTAATGTAGAAGAATTTTAGTATCATTTTGAAACCGTGTCCGGAACGTGGTTCCACCACCACACACCAACGGCCAAATAGCAAAGAACGAGTGGGTTTATTGAGCTGAATCGGCGCCAAAGAAGGCCAAGATGACTTTCTTCAGCCAATGAAGTCATAGCGACCGTTTTTAGGATGCACGCCACGCCATACAATCCACATTGACTACCTTCAAAATGGTAAAAAAAAAAAATCAATGGCGAATATTATGCCAACGTATAGGGACGATTTATTGAAGATTTAAAAAAAATACCGTATTTGGCCAGGAAAAGTTATTTTCCACTAGGCCAATGTAAGGCGCATACTACAGCGGAGCGCAAGACATTAAAAAGTGCACAGTATTGTATTTTTATAGCTATGCTATTTGTTGCGCGATACAGGAGCTAGGGCGTGATTTTCGTCACAAAAATAATCGTCACTATTACAGTTATAAATTTATTTTTGTTTTCATTTCTTTGTACTTAAAAGCAGAATACGAAAGTAAACGAAACAAATTGCTTGATTTTGTTTTGTTTTGCTCTTTGAAGTGAGTGAAACAAAAACAAAACAAAAACAATGAGAAGGATTGCTCAATTTGTTTTTGTATTGTTTTTGCACAAGACAGAGAACACAGCCGACCGCCGGCCACAAACAGTACATTAATTTAATCATACGCCGCTGGAAAAGAAAATAATGGGAAATAAATGGAAACAATTTGAAATATTTGCAGAGAATTTGACATCATCATATAATAAAATTTTCTTGTATTGTTATTGAACACATTAAGTTTGTTTTATATAACTAAGCTGCATAGATATAGCCGGGTGTCCTAAGACACCTTAATTCTTTTCTTTTTTTCAAAGTGCGAGTCCGTTTTTTAGTGGCAATTGTAATTCAGTGTAAGACCAATATGCATAGAGAACAAGCCAACAAAAAACACACAAAACCATTGTACAACAGTTGAATAGACAGTTGTGTCATGTGTGCAATATTTTTATTGAAAATTTCATAAAATCTTTTTTTTTAAATGTTAAATCAATAAATGATAAAACTTAGAAAAGCATCACTAGCGAACTAACACGCTCAAAGAATGTGCGCTTGTTGTTGTTGTTTTTCCTTTTACACTTACACATATTCTCACACTTGTCATCTGATTTGACAGTTGTCAATCGGTATGCAATAGTGAAATATGCTTTGACATATTCACTACAATAACTAATGCCCTTGCTTGGCAGATAAACAAACGCTGTTGCATGCTTTTGATAAAAGGAAATAATAACAGTTTTAGTGTTCTAATAAAATCAAGACGAATAAACAGAAAAAAAAATTTAAATCATGTACATGTACATTTGCATGTTCCATCGCAAAAACACATGAATTGAACTACGAATTGCTCCCTCAGCTGTCTTATTCTCGGGATTAAGTACCAAACATGAAGAGAAATCGCCCCAAAAAATACCCCTTTTAATGTCGTCGACAAAATTGGAGAAACGTTGCATAAAGTGTATAAAAAATTAAATGAATTTTTATCCAAAAACCTCTGTAAATAAATTATTGACCCGCCCTCGTAATTATGAACTTGGTTAAGTGGAACACACACATTATAAAAAATTTATTTAATAATTAAGCGCACTCGTATTTGTTTATAAGTATTTACAATTAGAAAAAAATTGTCATGTAACCTTTTGCTTTACTTTATGGTTTTACTTACACACAAACAAATTTTATCGATGTGAAATTTTTACGTAATATATTTTGTAATAAAAAAGAAGAGAGGTGTGTTAGGACACCCGGTTATAGCTATGCTGCTTAGCTATATAATATAAACTTATTGTGCTAAATAACAATGCAATAAAATTATATTATATGACGATGTAAAATTCTCCGCAAATATTTTAAAACGTTTCCATTTATTTCCCATTATTTTCTTTTCTAGCGGCGTACGTTTAAATTAATGTATTGTTTGTGGCTGGTGGCGGCTGTTAGCCGGCTTACAGCCGATCGGCTGTGTTCTCTGGTTTGTGCTCCTGTGCAAAAACAAAACAGAAACAAATGGAGCAATCCATCTCATTGATTTTGTTTTGTTTCTGTTTCACTCACTTCAAAGAATGAAACAAAACAAAATCAAACAATTTGTTTCGTTTACTCGTATTTTCGTTTTAAGTACAAAGATATCAAAACCAAAATAAATTTATAACTGCAATAGTGTAGATAATTTTTGTTACGAAAATCACGTTCTAGCTCCTGTGTGGTGAAACAAATAGCATAGCTATAAAAATTTGTTTTAAAGCCAGTAGCTGAATGCTTGATTGGATTTTGTAATTTATGATTATAATGATTACAGTTACATGCATAATAATACGAAATTATTTTATGATATGTGCTAGTCTTTTTTAACACATATTTAGGGCGAAATTGATTTAAGCAATAAATAAGCAGCTGTTTGGATTATACAGTCATCTAGAGCGATAATAAATAAATCAGTTTTTTTAAAGAAATTTTAACATATGCAAAATAAATTATATCAAATTAAATTAAATGCCTTAAATACATTCAGTACAGCAAGCTACACGAAGACACGACTTCAAATGGCGCTAGCTGCATTTGCCGCCTTGTAGCCAGCTACTTAATTATTTTGGTGACAACAGCGGCATCATAAGTCCATATTTACACTATGCAAGTCTTATTGCTAAGCTGATTAGTTTGTTAGGAAAGAGAGACGAGGGGAAAAGAAATCAGCTTAGCAATAAGACTTGCATAGTGTAAATATGGACTAAGCAGCTGATATTCAAGTATATAGTAAATATATGTATATGGATTTCAGTGGTGCCAACTTCAAGTATTTCACATTTAAAAAAATAAAATTAATCTTTTAACATTTATGTACTTATATCACGTAAAAGTAAAGGGTGTTTTTTATAGAGTGACACAAGTTTAAATCATAATAAAACAAGGAAATATATTTTTAATATCAATGAAACGGGCTTTATTGGAAAGAAAATCCTTTAAAAACATAACAGCTTACCATCTACTTCCTACACACACTCAAGCGTACAATATGCAAAATAACAAGCATACACGCATCAACACTACTTCGTTTAAGACGTCTTCGCGACATTTCTTGTAATTACTCATATACACGATAATACATTTCAAAAGCAAGACATATTTACATTTCAAGACTGTTTTCGCAGGCCTCTAGTGTGTACTCGGCATAAGTTTGTTACAAAAAATGTTTCAGTATTTGATTTGAAATTCTTGTTTGATACTTAAAAGATGGATCCTAGTTTGTCTATATGCTTAGATTAGAGTCCGCTCAGGCGTTCTATTTGACTTTCTTATCTATTCAGTTGAATACACTTACGAGTATGTTTAAATTTCTTAGTGCTTTGCATTCTACACTAACAAGTTTTATTTGTGAACAAGTTTCACATTGTAAAGAACACATATTTTCTTTCTATATACAACTGAAATTTGTAAATTTTATTTAATGAAGCAACAACTATTCATGCATAAACCACATCTATGTATTTTATGATTTAAACAACAAAAAAGATAAGAAAAGCATTAAAACAGGACAGGGTTATCACTAATATAATAACTGACATGCACACACACACACACACACATCATTTTCATGGAAATAATAAAAACAAATGAAATGTTTTTTAAACAAATAAATAATAATTATATTATAATGCAACCAACCAACATATCTTTTACTTTAATATGAAATAAAATCTCCATTATTTCATAATATTTGAAGGACGAACGAACTTAGTAAAAGGAATCCTTAATAAACATCCCTATACCCTGCATTATTGTTTCTGATTTTACAATTACATATACTCATATATTCTTAAAGACTTTAAAGCACAAAATTTAAACTTTGAGTACAATTTCCTCCACTGCAGGGCGTTGTTAAGCCACAAAGGCAAAAAAGATTTCTAACTTTTTTTTCTCAAGCATTAGAAAAATGAAGAAGAAAACCTAAAGTGTTACGAATACTGGAAGGAAAATAAAACGACACTGCAACTAGAAAAATTACTACATGCTAGTAAAGGAATGCCTTGGACGCCACTTGGTCACACAGCTAAGTCCATATTTACACTATGCAAGTCTTATTGCTAAGCTGATTAGTTTGTTAGGAAAGAGAGACGAGGGGAAAAGAAACTTTACTGTTCTCCTCGTCTCTCTCCCCATCAAACTAATCAGCTCAGCAATAAGACTTGCATAGTGTAAATATGGACTAAACCAACCAAAACATAGTGCAACTCAAAAAGAAAGCGTTTATGGGTGTGCGTGTGTGTGTGTGTATTATTAGCCTGTTGTGCGAATGTATGCGTGTATATGAGATAACTGCTGTAAGTACCTCTAAAGCGTAAAGTAGAACAAGTTTAGTGGTTCCCATCCCACAATTTGTTTGCCGTTTGACAGAAGCTAAACAGAATTAGGACGACAAGCTTTAGTCGAAGTTTGTCGTGGCATATGTATACTATACGCAAGTACATACATACATACGATACTTACAAAGTCTTTAATAGGGATTTTTAAACTGGACATATGTATCTTTTCCCACATTCGACACTTAATATTCTCATACCATCATGGTACAGCCAAAAATTTTATTAACGATTCGGTGCCATAACAAATTATTATACAGTGATGTTCGGTTATAACGAACTTACGTTACAGCAAATTTTTAAATTTTTTAAGTCTTGTAAACTAAAATACAAGTAAATATTTATGGTTATAACGAGCGAAGAAATCGTGAATTACTGCATAGTTTTTTAAAACAGCTCTTCTCGTGACTCAAAAATAAATAAGTGCTGTTATTTTTCAATTACTTTCATAAATTTATGGAACTTAAATTAAATTAAAATTATTATGTATGGCAACTTAGTCCAGTTGCCTAAAAATTATCGAGAATACTATTATCACAGATTCGCACTGTAAACGTAAACAGCATGTCTCTTAAAGTGCACTTCCTGCACTCACACCTCAACTTTTTTCCTGCAAATTTAGGAGCAGTTTCTGATGAACAAGGGGAACGATTTCATCCAGACACCGCTCAGTTTGAGAAAAGATTTTCCGGAAAGTCGAATGCTAGCATTTTGGCAGAATACTGCTGGTCTTATAGTAACAGAAACTTCAACTTCAACTTTTCCGAGCTAAGAACACTCTCGATCCGTTTTCAGTCCGTTTAGAGATATTTTGTTTTACTTTTTGTTAAATTTTTTGTTTTTTTTTATTTATTTATTTTGTTTTTCTTTTTTTGTTTATTTCTTTTTATTTATCTTTTTTATTTATTTTTTATTATTTTTTCTTTATTTATTCATTAATTTTTTTATTTATTTATTTTTATGTTATTTTTTATTTTTTTTATTTATTTTATTTTTTTATTTATTTTATTTTTTTATTTATTTTATTTTTTTATTTATTTTATTTTTTTATTTATTTTTTTTTAATAATTTTTATTTTTTGTTTAATTTTTTTATATTTTTTATAGTTTTTATTTTTTTATATTTTTTTATATGTAATTTTTTATATTTTTTTATATGTAATTTTTTATATTTTTTTATATGTAATTTTTTTAATTTTTTTATATGTAATTTTTTTCATATTTTCATCTTGTTTTATTTTTTAATTATTTTATTTTTTATTCTTTTTTTTATTTTTTGTTTTTTTTAATTTTTTTGTTTTTTTTTATTTTTTTATTTTTTTGTTTTTTTTTATTTTTTTATTTTTCTTTTTTTAATTTTTTTTTTATTTTTATTTTTTTAATTTTTTTTTAATTTTTTTTTAATTTTTTTTATTTATTTTATTTTTTTATTTTTATATTTTTTATATTTTTTATTTTATGACACTTTTTTATGATTATTTTTTTTATATATTTTTTTTATTTTTTATATCTTTTTTCATTTTATATATCTTTTTTTATTTTTTTATATTTATTTTTTTATATTTTATTTTTATTTTTTGATAATTTATTTTTAATTTTTTGATAATTTATTTTTAATTTTTTTATAATTTTTTTTTTTTTGTTTTTTATAATTTTTTTATACATGAAATAGACAATTATTGATGGAAAATCAATAAAATTTGATTTTTCGAATGGTTGACGTCACATTTTGATGTTTGTTTTTCATCAAACACGATTAAACATGTGCAATTTTTTTTCTGTTTTAAGCCACTCTTTCAGCCGCAAATGTTTTTTTCATTTCATTGTTTTTATTTTCTTTTTGTTTCAAACACACTGCTATTACTGCTAATAAATTTTATTTCGATATCTGATAGTACAAAATCTACCTCAAATTGAATTCTCCGATATTGACATTCGCAAAATCAAACACAAAATAAATGTGTATAACAAAACATTCAACACACGTACACGAATTTGACATCAAGCATTTTGATGGTGTGTAGCCTGCTTAAAATATCAACAGCATAAAATGAAAATAAAATGATAAGCAGAGAAAGATATATTCACAAACAAAATAAGAATTGCAACAACAATTAATGAGTAAAAATTTATTTTCAATCCTAAATTGAACAAAAAAAAATACGAAAATTCACTGACAGTAAATTCATAATTAAAATTAATCTGGCTAGCAACAAGTTACCTTAACAATGAAATAACAACTTCAGATTGGTTATATTAACCATCAAATTGTATTTTTTTTAATCCTAAAACATAAAAAACACTCTTTATATATATATATATGGCAATATAATAAGAGCATAAGAACAGCCCTATTAATGACATGCACTAATTTCTCTACACTACACTAGTTGGCTTTTAAGTGTATGCAGCAAGTATTTTTGTGGTAGTTACATGAAATTACATGGATGCGTAGTGCCACATTTTTAAATATTTTTTTTACACTTTTTGCCAACCATGATGATTACATTCCTTTAAACATTCTAACAACCATCATTAGATCTTAACAACCTAAAAGCAAACATTGTACGACTTGTAGTTTCGTTTTTCTCCCATTTTTTTAAAGTTTTTTGCTTGATATTCGTTCATGTAATAAACTGCTACCGGCAGCAAAATGACAACAACACCGCCACCACCAGCAAATATAAGAACGACTTTATTGCAACTATTTTGCCGCACAAGAACAAAAAAAAGAATTAAAATTTTATAAATCTTTGACATGATTTTGGAAAAACCTCATCATTTGGCTGGTTTATTTCCATTTTTCTCTAAAGTTTTTTTGTTCTAAGCCCAAGTCACAGAGGAGAAAAATTAAGTAGCAAGTTGCGATTATACGGATTAGAGGCAACTTATTATTGTTATTAACTTACCATCTGGTTGCGTTTTGGTTTAATAGACCATGCGTTATAATTTTATCCTTGAATGCTGAAATAGAACAAAAAGGAAGTAAAAAAAGGAGGTTAAAACAGTGTTATAAAATTGGAATTAGAAGAGCGAAAAAAATAAATTTAACGCAGCGCAAGACAGCGGTTGTGTTGCAGCTATAGGTGTCGGGCGTTAAGTGACACTTGAAGTAAAAAAGGCGAAGAAGTTAAAATTAAGTTCAAACTTTTAGCAATTTTAAATAACTGAATACTTAAGAATATATTGCAGAACTTTGTGCTATTTTGCTTAAATAAATATGTATATGATATTCGAATAGTAGAATGTTAGCGAAATATGTTGGTATGATAAATTTAATATACATAAATACATATCGCCCATTTACTCAAAGATCGTCTTAACTCAAAAAATGGAATTTTCGAGTTAGTGATGCAGAATTAATTAATTGTTTACTCGACTCTTGAGGGAATGAAAAATGTCACCAAAAATAAAACGCCAAAAAAATCATCAAAACCGAAAAAAATTGCCAAAAAGAAAAAAGCGCCAACACTAAAAAATCGCTAAAACTAAAAAAATCGCTTAACTAAAAAATCGCTTAAACTAAAAAAACGTCAAAACAAAAAAAATAAAAATGTAGATATACATCAGTTAAGATTAGAGATGTGCACGTAAGCAGTTTTTACTCACGACACGCACGCTCACGCAGAATAATATTTTACTCACGCACTTTCACGCACGAGTGATTTTGAAAATTGATGTTCGGCACTCTGGTGCTATTTTGGGCAGCTCAGACATATGTAGATTGTAGTATTTATTATAAGAAAATTTAAAATTTTCAATACAGTTATATACCCACGCAGGAGTGTCATCTCATGAGATCGTGAGAATTCGTGCGTGATTTTTAAAAAAACTCAAGTCACGGTCACGCAATCACGCGTGATTAATGATAAATTTGATCACGATCACGCGTGATTCACGCGTGACACGATAAAATCACGACATTTGCACATCTCTAGTTAAGATACTCGATTATGTAGGCTTAAGCTCGTATAGTATTACATACATACATACATAAATATGGGTAATTCCAGAAAAAGGTCAAAAAAAAAAATTTTTTTTGCTCAAAAATTTTCGTTTTATTTTTAATAATAAAGCTGAAAGGTCTATACTTTATAAATGTAAAAGCATTTTTAATTTTTGACATTTTTGACCAAAATATGCGACTTTAAAAAAGTATTTTTTTTTTTTGCTGAGCCTTTTTTTCAGCGATTTCTATTTAAAGAAATAGGTATAATTTTTTTTTTATTTTTTTGTAATTTACAAATTTTCTACTAACAATAACCTTATGCATTAGCACAAAGAAGGAGAATGGAGTTCTAATAACGGACGTTGTTTGAGTTGGCTTTCACTTACATATTAATGTCGCATCTGTTGCATAAAATCAATATTTATTATTGTTTTTTTCAGCAGTAAATACGCATTTGTTATTGTTTAATTTCTTTTGAATTGAAGTTCAATCAATATTAGCGAAGCCACGGCGTTTAGTTTTCTTGGAAAAAGAAATTGTGGCGTCCGCCTTGTCGCGGCCGTATTTGTACTTTATCCATTAAAAAATTAAAATTAAAACAAAATTCTCATATCTACAAAATTCTCAAATCTACACATAAACGATCTTCTTTCACCTTCATTTCCACATTCACAAAAAAAAATTATACATAAAATTTCGCTGAATTATGTATATTTCTATACATAAGTGCACAAAAATAACTTTTATTTTTATCGCGTCCGTTTCTCGCTGACATTTGCTTATATCTTTTTACTATATTATTAATATCGCCCGGGATTTTCGGAATCGGGATTGGCATCCCTAGAGTGGAAGCGAAGATAGCAGCCCTATCACCAATTTGTTAGCGAATTTGGGGCTTCGGGAGACGCCAGACAAATCGCTATACAAACAGCCTCTAAATGAAAACATTTCAACATGCTCTATTGCCATTTCCCAGTTCCTAGAATATAACAACTAAAAAATTAAATGAAACTTATTCACATTAAAGTTGCAACTCTTGATTTCACATTGAAAAAATTAACAAAGTTAACAGAGCTTTAAATAATTCCTACAGAGAACGTTGTTAGTAGTCAACATGTCTACACAATCCCCCCAAAAACCCAAAAGAAATATTCTGACAATTAAACTGTACCATTTAATCAGGCAGCAAGAACAACAACAAAATTTATTTGACCTACATTTTAGAATTTAACTTTCAAATATTAACTAAAATGTATAGTCCCCAAAGGATAAATTAAATTATTTATAGCAGCACCTAAATTTCATTATTATTCTCTTTCCCCCCAAAAACCAATTTTTTTTTTTGCTGCAAACGAAGTTTTAAATAACGTTTATTATAAATTTTACTTTTGTGTACCAATCTATAAATATTTATAGAACGTAACAATGCTAATTACCAATTATGTGGTGCCATTTATCCACACATGGATTATTGATAAAACGACACACGCACGCCCACATAATTAAGTAAATTTAGTAACGCACACATCAATAAAAGAAAAACAAATACATACATACATACATAAACATGTACAAATAATTAATTAAATTGCAGTCTCCCAGTTGGCCAAGACTTTCGTTAATGACTTTCGAGAATGACACTCAAAAATTAATCGCTCAGTTTTGTTCCAAAAAACATTCGATTTCGTAGGTTGCTACCAATATCAAAAGTGAAAGAATATCGAAAACTAATTTAGATATCGCAAAAAGGCAGCAGAAAAAGTAAAAAAGTAATTTTCTTTTTAATTTATTTTAACTTACTTATTTTATTATAGCTATGCTCTTTATTGCGCGATACAACAAAAATAATCGACACTATTACAGTTATAAATTTATTTTTGTTTTGATTTATTTGCACTTAAAACCAGAGTATGAAAATAAACGAAACAAAATGTTTAATTTTGCTTTGTTTCGTTCTCTGAAGTGAGTGAAACAATAATAAAACAAAAACAATGATAACGATTGCTCAATTTGTTTTTGTATTGCTTTTGCACATGAGCAAAAACCAGAGAACACAGCCGATCGGCTGTAAGCCGGCTAACAGCCGCCACCGGCCGCAAACAATACATTAATTTAATCGTATGCCGTAGAAAAGAAAGTAATGGGAAATAAATGGAAACGTTTTGAAATATTTGCGGCGAATTTCACATCATTATATAATATAATTATATTACATTGTTATTTCACACATGAAATTTGTTTTATATAACTAAGTAGCATAGCTATAACCGTGTGTCCTAAGACACCTCTCTATCTACCGTCACACATTGGAGAAACTATCGAGATAATTTCTCAGCTTTAGCGAAGATTCAACTTTTTTTTAGATTTGCGAACAAAAATCGAGCATTATGTTTCGAAATTGCTTCGCTTTAGTGAGTTTACATCGAATCTCAGGTCAAGTGGGCTATACAATACCAACTTTTAAATCTGTTACAAATTATAAATACTTACATACAAATCTACATTCCATCACATGCACAAACACAAGCCCTGATATAAAAAACCACAGACCGATTGACAGACCAACAGCCATTCCGACTGTGAGTTGGCCTTCTATTCACTGTTTCCTACTTGCAACATTAAAAGTAATTTTATTAAAGTAAACATACTTCAATTATTGCATCACATTGGAGCCATAGAGGAGGATGATTATTTATGCAGTCATTCGGGTATGCTCTGTATTCCACGTGAAATTAAAACGTGAGGAATTGCCATAGAATTGTTGTTGGAAGTGGGAATTTTCTAACAAAAATGATATTCCAATTCCGAGTATCTTTCTTTTATTCTAATTTTAAAAGCTTGACTAAATCTTGAAAAAAAAAACGTTTGCGAAACTGTTAATCGAAAATTATTCGAATCTTATAAAAAAAAATGTGTAAAGGGTGTTTTTTATAGATGTATAAAACTTTAATTTGGCAACACTTTTTTAACTGGCGGCCATTTTGTCAGCTGTCAAGTGATTTATGTTTATGTAATTAGTGGTTACGTTTTTTTGGGCACATGGCACACAGCCTTAGTTTGGTTTGGCATTTCAACATGACTACAGATTACCATCAGAACTACTTGCGATATAATGATTTACTTTTCTGATTGCCAAATTCCATTACTCGCTTACAAATCACATTACATAAAATTTAAAAAAAAATATGTAAAAGTTGATAAATTAAGTGAATGATAATTTTAGTTAAGTCGTTTTGCATTTTAGCTAACGATATGTATGTAAATAAATATATTAGAACCAGAAGGCATAATACGAGTATAATAATGAAAAAAAAACTGTGATAATGAGGAAATTATTGATTATATTTGTATATTATTTTTATGTACTCTACACTCTTATTCCAATATTATCATTAATATTAAGAGTGTATGAACTCAACATACGAAATTTATACGGGGTTTATCATTGGATCAGGGAGACAAGACAAGACAAGACAGACAGACAGTCGTTTTTTATGGATTTTTCATAAACAAATTTGTATACATGCATAAATTTTTACCCAGCAAACATATTTTAGTTAGAAAAAAATTTTAAGCCGAATTGTCTAAAATTCCCTCAGACATTTGGCAAAACATTCTAAACTTATAACAGCATAAGTCACCTTAAGACAAAAACGAGTTCTATATGCTACAATATTCTACAAACGAAACTTTATATTTACATGAAATCCCTGTCTCTAATAGTATGTTTCCACCGGCATGGTTTAGACACATCATGATGATTTGATCAAATCATGTTAATTTATACATGATTTGTATAGTAAATAATTTTGCATATAGCTAAATCACCTCAAAGTCGTTGATTTATTTTAAATAATATCGAAAATACTATTTTGCGATCTGGATTTATCTATGCAACCCTGCGCTGCTTTTAAAATTACATCTCTGGGTCATCCATCAATAGTGACTGACAATTTCGAAAAAATTACATTGAGGAATGTTTAATCAACATTAAATGTCAACTATATGTGGCTAAAATTCCCATTATAGCTGCTGCGCCCACCTTCTAAGGTACATACATACATACGTGCTTAAATTGAATACGAAAATTCGAACACTAAAGCACTCACAAGGTCGGTGGAAACACTTCGACGTGATTTACTTAAACCTACTTGATTTAAAGTGGGTGGAAACATACTATAAGTTTATTATAAAGATATAAACAAAAAATAATAATGGCCTAAGTCGTAATAAAAGTTCAAATTATACTAGGGTTCACTTTTTCGCCGTTTTTTTTTTAGGTTAAATATTCGAAACCGAAAACCGACAAGTAAATTGTCAACTTTTTCATTTTTTACTTCTTGTTATTTTAACATTCGGCCCTGTGCTGTAAACCGATCAATTTGAAATCGCACGATTTTAGAAAACTCACTTCGACAATAGAAATATTTTTTTTAGATTTTTTTTTAATTTTTTTATTATATAGATTCTCAATTATCATATCTGAAAGAAAATTATCGTGTATGATTTTAAACACGTCTGCAGGACCATTATTAATTTTTTTGAAAACGAGAAATCTACTCGGATTCGGTTTACAGAACAGGTCCGATTATTTTTATTTATTTTTTTTTTTATAATAATTTGAGAACGCTACATAATATTGGGTCTTGAAAAGGCAAGACTCATGATTAAATAGCTCAAAGCACTTTACAACGTAGCCAAAAATTAATGGAGGCATTTGTTAAGCTGATTTATGAGAAATTAGTGTCTATAACACAATCTCAATTCATAAGATAATCAATTTGTAATGAAGTTAATTCTAAATGACACCTGAGTTATGAAAAATCGAATGATCAAAAAGAACATGTCAATTTGTACAATTCAAAATGGCAAATGTTATAGTCTGGGTCTAACTAAAATGTTTAAAATATGTCATTCCAAAAAATTAAGACCCTGCACTACTAAAATTTCGGATATCATTGCTTGTACTGCCAATGGAGCAGCAGTGAATATTAAGAAAAAGCTTTCGAATTTATCTGTTAAAAGCATACAAATGCAAAGAGTTTTGCTTTCAAATGGAAATACACAACAGCTCTCCAGATTTAAAAAATCGAAACCGGTCGGTTTAAGTAAATTTTAAAACGAAATCGCGGTTTTTCATTTTATCGGTTCTTAGCAAACTCTAAATTATATTAAAGCCACATTTTCACAAAATCGTGGGTACATTGGTTAATACAGTAAACTTTAGTTCTGTGGCAAAAAGGAAAAAGTGCTTAAGTTGAGATAAGCTGATTTTGAGTTATATTGAAAGATCAGCTGATTCCTACCGTTGCAGTTACATTCCATTACAGTCGGCTAACTGAGCCTTAAGTCTTAAGGTAAAAGTGAGTGACTCTTCGTAGGGGAATTAAAAGAAAAAGGCCAAAAAAACAAGGCAGGTTAAAAAGGCATATACAATTTAAGTTGCTATTTCTCATCGATCTGGTAAAAAAATGTTTTCTGGGTATGGACATACACACATATTTATAGAAAAAATAAAACATTTTTATGTATTTACGAGTATGTATGTATGTATGTACAAATACAAAATACATTTAATAGCTACCCTCTAGTCAGCCTAGAACCATATGTCTCTATGTCAACACTCTTTTCTATAGCGACAATTGCACTAGTTGAAATGTCGACAACTTTCCTTTTATGCGCGAGTAGAGATACGTTAGAGACAACAGTTCTATTGTATTTCTGGTGACATTGTCAATGAACGCGTCAATAGTTTGGTTTTCTTTCTATTAGCCTGTGCAATAATATTAAAATAAATACACATGTATGTATGTGTTTAGGTTTGTTGCCCTAACATTATGAAATTGTAGATAAAGGCCATGATTCACTATCCTACACAATCGCGCGATCTACGAAAAAATACAACCCTGATATGATGAATTGTTTTTGTCTTTTGAAAATGTTCATAGACTCCATCATACCAGGGCTGTATTTTCTCAAAAATCGCACGATCGTGTAGGCTAGTGTATCACGGCCTTAAGGGGCACTAAAATGTACTAGTGAATCTTTGGTTCAAATGTGTCAATATGGTCGTAAAAGAATAGTACTAAAGTCTACTGGTAGATTTTCAATGACAACCCCATGTTATATGTCAATAAACGATTACATTGGCTGGGGCACACCTAGTCAGTACTACTTACTATTGACAATATCGCTAGTAAATCACTACAATTTTACTATTGACATAGAGCGAGGAAATATCGATATTGTAGACTAGAGAACCTAAAATTTACTAGTGAATCTTTGGTGCCAATGTATCCATGTGATCCCAAAAAAAACTACTTAGTAAATAGTGCTACAGTCTAGTGGTGGATTTTCAATGACAAGCTAATGTTAAATGTCAATAGATGATTACATTGGTTGGGGTACACCTGGTCAGTAGTAATACTGACAATGTCACTAGTAAATCAGTAAAATTTCACTATTCGCATTTTCTGCAGGGTATAGACAGGAAAGATAAAAATAAAATCAAAACAAAAAATTAAACATAAACTTTTACATCCATGCAAACAAGTTTTGTGTAACGGCAGCTAAAAACAGATAAAAAAAAAGACTGCCAGAATCAAAACAAAACAAATGCATGATAAAACCAAAAAGGAAAAGCAGAAAGAAACTA
Source organism: Nowickia ferox (assembly GCA_936439885.1). Taxonomy (NCBI): domain Eukaryota; kingdom Metazoa; phylum Arthropoda; class Insecta; order Diptera; family Tachinidae; genus Nowickia; species Nowickia ferox. Next base: position 110,952,475 of record OW387024.1, on the reverse strand, counting down.
CTTATGTATGGAAAGAAAATTTTTATAATTTTTTTTCTATTGTGACAACGTTGAGTGTGAAATTGCAAATAACTGAAAAGTTTGATTTTTATTTATTTTTTATTAATTTTGTACTTCAGTTGGAAGTTTGAATGTAACTAAAAAAGATAACAGAGAAATAAACGGGGGTAGAAAATGGAGATGATCGAATAGTTGAGCGCTGCAATTCAGGACAATCAGGAATCTTTTTTTTTATTATCAACTTAATAAATAAGTTCGTCAAAAAAATTCATTGCTGCAAAAAATCAAATACTCTTCAAAGAAACACTTGTTTTGAAGTGAGTTACAAAAATTTTGGATATTTTTTTATGTGTACGTTCTCAAAGTTGTTTATAAATATATTATTTAAAAAAATAATAATATCACTTCAACAAATTTATAACACACTTAATAAACAGTGTGTTTATTTCCCTAAAATGTATTTTTTCTCTGATAATACTTTGTGTGCCCTCCTTGAGCATCAACTACCGTTTGTAAACATCTCGACATCGAATGAATTAGCTTGGGTATACTATATTCTTAAGGTATTTTCCCTCACTCCTCCTTTATAACCCGCATTAGCTGTACTTAATTTTTCCTAGAGCTTTTTCTTTAGGACAGCCCACAACTTTTCGATGGGGTTCAGTTCAAGTCAGTACTTTGTGCTGGATTGTCAATAACTTTTCTGCTGTTATATAGCATTCATTCGGGTCATTGTCTAGTTAATATTTATACTTAAGCCTTACCGGGTTTCCTGTGTCAAAAAAAAATCGAATCTTAGCGCACTGGCAGATAATTCGCTCTTCAGAATACCAAGATAAACTTCCTTGGTTCATTATGCATTCTAAAATGCGCATTTTTGATATACAGTGCTATACCATGACAGATAATTTTCAAAACGTTACTATGGGTATTAAATTTTTATTTTCTAGAGCCGTCAGAGGCTTGTACCAAAGTTTTGTGGTCCATTGTGATAGTAAAACATTAGCTTTGTCTCATCACACAAAATTACATTATCCCAATACTCCAAAGGAGAAGAAATATGGTCAATAGCTAAATTCAGTCGGTTTTTAATGTTTTGAACTGGCAACAGATTTTTTTTCTACCAACTCTGGAGACATATTCATGATTTTTCGGCAGGCTTCGAACACTTTCATGCGATACATTTACCCATTTACAGAACTGATTTGATGTGCTAGTCCTCTAGTGCTGGAATGCGGTTAATCTACAATACGAGTAATTCTTATTACTTTAGTTTTAAGACGCCGAATAATCTTTTTTTGTCTGCCTGGCGAATACTTTACTTCCAGTCTACCTTCTTTTTTAGCACGGTTAAGGCCATGATTCACTATCCTAAACAATCGCGCGATCTACGAAAAAATACAACCCTGATCTGATGAATTGTTTTTGTCTTTTGAAAATGTTCATAGACTCCATCATACCAGGGCTGTATTTTCTCAAAAATCGCACGATCGTGTAGGCTAGTGTATCACGGCCTTTAATGATATAATAAACTGTCCTGAGATCAATGGAAAACATTTCAACAATTACTTTGCAGGATTTTCCTTTGTAATAATTGAAATATACTACTCGTAATCGAATAATATTATTGTTGGCCTTTTTAAAATTAATTTCGAGCGTCACTGGTTGTAGGTAAGACAAATATTTTATGAATGTACCCTAATAAAAAGTATTTGGCAAAAAAAAATCCATGAAATAGCGAATTTTTGTTATTTGATGTTAAATTGAAAAAATTTTTTTGACACCCCGTTAAAGAAGTGGTTTACTATCTTTTCTTTTTGTTTTTTCTTCTGTAGAACTTTGGCGCCATATTGTCGTAGACAAGCAGAGCTAACGGTATGCGCCAAAAATGAAACAAAAAGGAATTTATTTGCTGTTGTAATTCATGTTTGAATTTAAATTACTAGAATTTTTGAGCGTTGAAAATATTTTTTTGACAAACTGTATGTATGTACTATTTACTTTTTTATATTTAAATAGTTGTGCAAACATATTTGCAATAAACAGCGTGTATAGTCCACGATTATTAAAACAAACTAGAAAAACGTTTTTAGTTTGTTATCAAAATACATACATACATATGTAGGAGTACATACTTTGTATTTCGTTTTATCTAAAGGCGAATTTATACCAAGTGCCTTGCTCCAATTCGCTTTGAAAAATGCCTACTTGGGATGTCAAAAAAAAAATACTGATAAATGTACATATGTTGACATATGATGGATAATCAAATTACATACAAGTGGCGAAAACAATCATTTGCACCAAAGCGAATCCATATCAGGTGGTTTCAACTGTACATGTGATTATTTTCGCCGCTTGTAATTTTAATACCCCTGGGATGCCAACACACATTTTTCAGTGAATTTTTTTTACATTAAAGCCTGGCACTCTCTGTTCACAATTTCGTGCGAAATGCTGTCAAACTACATATAAAAGTATTTGGTATGAAATATTTGCGAAATAGACTTGCAAAAGTAGTACTCTATTCTTATTGTAAAAAACACGTAAAATGTATCTGGCAGCATGTTTTTACATGCAAAATGACTCTGGCATCATTTTTTTCAGCTGCGAAACAACGTGAGCAGTACTTTTTCTTTCAAGCAATAAAAGCGAAAAATTTATTTTAAAAACCCACGAGTTGGGGTACATTTAGTACATGTGAAATTTTTCACGCAAAATAATCAATGTTGCTGAAATTTTTTCGCCACTTCGAACTAGATGTGGGCGCGTGTCGTAAAACCATCAAATTTGTTGATAGTGTACGGGTCTCTTAAGCTTATATTAAACAAAAATATGTATTTATTTAAATATAAAAAAAAAAATGATTTTCTTGCTATTCAATTTGATTTCATGCGTGGTGTACAGTTTCGTGTTTTGGAAAAATTTCGCGTGCGTGTTTCGTACGTGTTGGACATCTTGGCATTCGTGTTCGTGTCGTGTTGTGTCGTGTTGGAAAAATTCAACACGCGCCCATCTCTACTTCGAACAGAGCACTATGCTTAAAAGTATAAATTTCTCAAAGCGAATTGAGTCGAGTATAGCTTATGTGAATTTGCCTTGATTCGAAGTATCATTTTTTCAAAACGAATTGAGGTGAGTACACCTGGTACGAATTCACCTTGATCTAAACTAAAAAAGATACATACATACATATGTATGTACACATTTCATTCTTTCGATGTGATCTTTTCTTATGAAGCTATTTTGACCTGTCAGCAGAAAACCACACGCCTACGCCAAGAATTTTACAAGCATATGGTTTATTTTTAAAAGCGAATCTCTTCAGAAACATTTCGAACATGAAATTGTCAACATTCACTTACTGCAGAAGCAAACTTTATTGCAACAACGTTATGGGTTAAGTTATTCTTCTAGGTATATTATGATAAATGACCAAAAGAAACTTTAGCTGACTACACATCTGGCATTTCGTGTGTTGTCATTTTGTGGTGTCTTTTTCAAAATGTGTGCAACGCCGTTCACATTAGCCCAATTCACGGGTGTATGCAAATGGTCTTACATCGTAGTATGTGCGAAATGGTATAGTATATTGATACTCACCACTAAGAATTGTTAAGTGGTGAGTATCAATATACTATACCATTTTGCAAGTGCTACGATGCAACACCATTTGCACAAGATTGTGAATTGGACTATTGTGTTTTTTACATGGAAAGCAATGACACACAACGAAAAATATGGGAAATGACAAACGTTGCCACTAGTACACACTATTGCGATGTCACAAAATGCCATACTGTCTACTCGTCATTAGTTTACACTTAGTGTAAATAAGATAGTTTATTTATGAACTACCGGAATATATTATACCCTTAAGAACAGCAGAAATAACTAAAAACTAAATGCACAAAAACCAAGAAAATAGAAATAGTAAATAATACTAACGCCAACACTCAATTCACGTGACATGTTTATAAATGAGCTATAGAATCAAAAAAAATATATAAATAAAAAACATCATCATCATAATCCAAACATTTTGAATTTATGACGGTGCATGACACTTTTTTATCGTTGCTAAATATTCATTGCACTTTAAACACACAAAATAGATGCAGAGATGGAAATGTGTTAAGATTGTATCTTTTTATTTTATTAAATAAATATAATATAATAATAATAAAATAAATCGCACAAATGCAAAAAAAAAATCGTCACAAGTAAAAAAACTAAAAAAATCGAAAAAAAATTAAAAAAACGATAAAACGAAAAAATCGCCAAAACGAAAAAGCGCCAAATTTAAAAAAGTCACTAGAGCTGAAATAAGTCGCAAAAATTAAAAAACGCCCAGGCTAAAACCAAACGCAAAAAACAGAAAAAACTCCCAAAAGCTAAAAAAGCGCCAAAAAAAAGGAAAAACCGCCACAAATAGAAAAATCGGCGAAAACCGAAAAAGTTTACGGGGTACTTGATTGAAAAAAAATGTCTACATCAGGTAAGATATTTGATTAAATAGGCTAAAGTTCGTATAGTATTACATATGTAGTGTCCGTACGGAATCCTTCGTGTGCAAGTCAAAGTTGCAATTTATTGAATTTATTTAAAGTAAAATCACAGGCTTCTATCTCGAGAGCCGCTAGAGGTACTGGGGGTCTACTCTGTATTTCGAAACGAACCTTTAAATAATACAGAAAATGGTGTAAATTACGCAAATGTTAAATGCCGCTATATCTTTGAAACTAGAGCTGCTAGAAAAAAAAAACAACTGATGATGCCATCTTAACCAGCTCTCTCAATTTAACCAAAAACAAGGGGACAGAAGTATGGAAAATGTTCGTTTGTTGTCCTGTATAACTTATCGAACATTTTTGTTTCGAAAAATCTTCAGTTGAGCCAACATTTATTTAGTCCCGGTTAACACACTTCAACTTTTGTTGATCAACTTTTAATTCAGCTGTAAGAAAGATGGAGAAGGAAATACAAATATCTCTTTTTTTTCTTACAGCTGAATTAAGAGTTGATCAACAAAAGTTGAAGTGTGTGAACCGGGACTTATTTTCGAATTTCTATTTATGCATGTATGTATAACAATATTTAACGGTTTTAAATGTGTTGGGTTTTTTTTTGTCACTTTTATTCATCATTTACGAATCATAAATTTCAGTTGGAAAAGAGATGAAAATAATAATCTTAAGTTGTAATCACTTAATGCAACATCAATTATGACAAGACTAATTTTAAGTGAATTACAATTAAATAAGAGGCTTGTATGATGTATTATGCATGTATGTACATATGTATGTTGAAGAAGAAAATAATAAATTTAAAAATAAACTAACACAAGAATAAAAGCTAAATTTTCCATTAAAAAAACCATAAAGAAGCAAAACTGACAAAATCATCCAGTGAAATGCAAGTGACTGTAAAATCTAAATTTTACTTCTGCAGTTCCAAAGCGACTAGCAAATTTTTTAACGTGCGTAAGTACGAGTATGTATGTACATATTTATGTATGTGCATACGTACATAAATAAATAAAGAAGTAAAAGATATTGAAGTTTTACTCAAGAATTTGGAGCATACATTCAAAGAAACATGCATACACACACATACAAAAACTGCAAGGCCTACTCATACTTGAAAATACATATGTATGCACGAACATATGGCAAACTAAATCATAGACCGTCACAACTCAAAATAATCGAAATGGTTTTGTTTTTTTATCAACCAGTACGTGTAGTGCGATTCAGTATCTTTTAACGATCCGACAATCGTAACTTTTGTCTATAAATTTTGTCGCTTGCAATAACGATTGTCTGATTCTGTAACTTCCTTTTAACGATAGTACGCAGCTAATATTTTCTGTTGATTTTTGTCGATAAAATTAACAGCACATAAATTATTGTCGCTTAAATAACGACACGTTAAAAAAAGTTAGTGAATCGCACTACTGGATTCTGTAACTTTTTGCGAGCCAAAATCTTAATATTTATCGATTATTCGTTTGCGGTAACGATAATGTGATTCTGTAATTCTGTGCAATATTATTGTGCAATATCAATTATTGCACAATAATATTGCAAATATTTTTGTACTTTAACGAACGCAGAAATTTATTTTGCAAAACAGTCTTCTTGAACAATATAAAATACCTTTATGCCCGTTTTTTTAAGTTACTTGAGTCATTGGTGCAGTATGAACAGTTTGTTACTACTCCTGAACATTTTTGATTTACGAGTTTTGCAACTGTTTATGATTTAGTGTGCGATATGTTTTCCTACTACATGTACACATGTGCATGACTTGAAGATCCCATCTAGAGGAATGCTGCGCGCTTTTTAGGGGTTTCTTTTTAAATTTTTAACACACACACAGACACAGCCACATACATATATGTACACATCCCAGCAAAAAAGTTTGCCTGCTAGAATGCAAAATAGTGTATGTACTCTCCAGTCGTAAGTACTTACAATTTGACTGAATAACTCATTTGTTTGAGAAGTTCAAAAAGTATGCGGTACCTTATACTTTTTGCCTAGAAATATCCAAATGTTAATAGATTACTGATTGCATAAAAGTATTCAAAATTTAATGGTTAATATTTTGCTTAGAAATATGGAAAATTTTTTAGATTACTTTTTGCATAAATTATTCAAAAGTTAATTGGCAATTTTTTTCTAATAAAAAAATAAAGTTTTGTAAAAAAATTATAAAACTTGTACCTTTTTTGTCAAAAATTATAATTTTACAAAGAAAATATGTGAATATGTATATCGAAGAATATGTGAAAATAATTTAATTTTGTCATAAAAATTATGGTAAACCAAAGTTATTTCATTGTTTTCAAAGCTCATTTTCACGATCAATAAATATTTTTCTATACATATTTCATTATTAACCCTCTAACCCGCAAGAGTGCCTCAAGGCACTTGTTACAAAATTCGCATTTACTCAAAAACCAATTGCTATTTTTTTTTTATTTTTAAGGGTGCGTATAGCAACAGATTTATTGACGTTTCTCTCCAAAGCTCAAATTAATTTTCACATTTGGTTTTGATTCCGTCAGCAGTTTACCAAGAGACATCAACATTAGTGCACGTAAAATTTTGTGTGTGAACTTTTTTTTTTTAAAGTAATTTATACCAGTTTCTAGTCGGCGGATCTATTTGAAATAATTTTTATTGGAAAGGTAAGATATTCTAATTTATATTTATATGTTTGTGAATGCAAAATAATAACAAAAAATGCACTGAGAACGCAAAAACTGAGGGGTGCCTCAGGGCACTTTTGCGGGTTCCGGCTAAATTTATTGAAGCCTTATATATTCTTCTTTTTTGGCTTTTTGCTATTTTATTTTACATTCTTAATCAACAGAAGGGTAAAAATGGCAGATAGAAACCGAAGACGTGTTAAACTATCCGCTTTGACCGATGATCAGTTAGTTGAGTTCATGGATGCTATTGACACTGATGAAGAAGATGATTATAATACTGATGATGAAGAGAATGATGCTGATTATACTCCGGATGAAATCAGCCAAGAGGATGACCAATGCATTTCACAATGCATTAATGAAATGGAAAACAGCTCTATATTTTTCGATGAGGCACTTAATATATCCATCAATACAGGTGTATTGGACGCATCTACATCATCAGCCAATCCAATAGTTGAGAGCGATTTGTCTTTTCGAGATGAAAGCGAGCGAGTGAAAAAAGGTGAACCCGGTTACGATTCCTTGTTTCGCGTTCGAACATTGGCAAACGAACTCAACAAAAGATTCGATTCCGTGCCAAAACATGCTCGACTCTGTGTGGATGAGCAAATGTGCAGCACAAAAATGCGCCATCATCTTCGCCAGTACATGCCAAACAAGCCACACAAATGGGGGATAAAGTTATTCGTTTTATGCGATTCTTTTGGCTTTGCCTACCGCTTTGAAGTTTACAATGGTGCAGGCGATAACGTAGTTTTATCCGGTGCTCCAGATCTTGGTGCTACTTCAAATGTTGTTGTGCGCTTGACACAAACAGTGACAAACTTCGTGCACCACATCGTTTACTTCGACAACTTCTACACGTCGTTGCCATTGTTGATTTATTTGCGTGCAAAGGGAATATATAGTCTGGGCACGGTCCGAGTCAACCGTATTCCAAATTGTAAACTTCCTGCGGATAATGCCATCAAAGATAAACCCAGAGGTTTCTCGGATGAATTTGTGGGCTCTGCCCTTGGCGTTGAAGTAAGCAATGTCTTGTGGAAAGACAACAAGTGTGTGCGATTAGCTTCAACTTATGTTGGCATCGAGCCATTTGAAAGAACGAATCCCGACTCGCACGTAGCAAAGGTATCACGTTACGACCGAAAAGCAAAAAAGTATGTCCAAGTTGCTTGCCCACAAATTATACGTGAATACAACAGCCATATGGGCGGCGTAGATTTGATGGATGGCCTTATGGGTCGTTACCATATTCGAGCAAAGACTCGCAATGCGATGACCAGACTTTTTTACCACTTTATCGATATGGCAACGACGAACGCTTACATTTTGTACCGTCGCATTAATACCGAAAAATGTAACGATCCGGATAACGTTTCAGCTGAAGGCCAACAATTGCTCCAGCTACCTCAATTTCGAGAAGAAATTGCTGCTGGACTTGTGACATACACTAGAAAACGTGCATCTGGTCGCCCAAGTAGTGGACCAAGAACACCACGTCAAGCAACCGTACAGCAAGATTCACAGCCAGGAAGCTCAAAGGTTGGCGAAAGAGCAAAACATCCAACTGATGATGTCCGTTATGACAATATCGGCCATTTTCCAATATGGTTAGGCAAAGAAGGTGGCAAAAGATGGTGCAAACTCTGCAAAAAATCACAAACACAATGTGTTTGCTCAAAGTGTGACCTTCATTTGTGCTGTTCAAATGCCAAAAATTGCTTTAATGATTATCATCATAGAAAGTAAAATGTTTTTTCATATTTTTTTTATATTTTCATTTCAATTTTAATAAAATCGGATAATAAATAAAAATTAATAGCGATTTGTTTTTTTATACCGGAACCGCTAACAGTGTCCTGAGGCACTCCTCACCTTTTCTTACCTAACTCTTAAACTGAATTAGTAAATCACTTCCTAATGTCTTTTTTGAGTTTATTGGGTGATAGTTATTAAAAAAAAAATTAACCAAAAATTTTTTTTAAACTTTTCAGAGTTTGCGGGTTAGAGGGTTAACTACAATAAGTATTTTCACGTAATGATATAAATAAGTTGTTATTGTGGTCATTACAGGACAGCCATTATTATACGCATAAAATAATTCGATAAATAAGTACCACTCATTACTTTGTAAGCCATTAAAAGAGTACTATTAAAAAAAATTTTTTTGCTGGGATATTTCGCTTTTATACAAATTTACAAAAATCTCCATTTCCCTGTTTGTTGTTCATTCATAAATTTTATGCAACATATTTTCATTAACACCCCAGACATGCTCAAACCTTCGTTCCCAGAAAAATGCCAGAAAAAACACAAATTTGAAACGACTGGATTACATAGTATATCGTGGCTAGAACGTCATGGATATAACATATGTATGCATGTCTGTGTATATATGTTGGTATTTTAGATAAGCAAGTAAGTAGTAAGAGGGTTGAAAAGCGCCCCTAAAACCTGAAAAAAATGTAAACTTAAAACAAGCAGGAAGACAGCCAGGCTACAAGCAGTTTTCAACCATAATACGAGTAACAAGCAAGAAATGCAAAGCATTTTATACTTGCACACACGCATAGTTGCAAAGCATGGTTTTGAAACTGAAAGAAACATTTGTTTTTTTTTTTAATCTTAAATTGAGAATGTTATTGCTAAATTTTTGATTCAAGGTAAAAGCATACTGGTATGCAAAATTTGTTTGCGACATTATGTATCAGAAGGCAAAATATGTACGTAAGTCATAGCAATATTTGCAGTTAAAAAATAACACGAAAGTAATGTCCCCATAGACTTAAGTTTGGACAGATTTGAAAAATTAATGCAAGATCTGAGTGAGCGCTTGACTCAAGAGAATTCGACTATCCATCAACCTTAAATAATCATCGGCCTAAGTGCAAAAGCAAAAGTGCTGTAGCAGTGATATCTCCAGTTTATTATGCACATAAAAAATTACACAACCCCAGGATGGTTGGATAGGTATTAGGTACTAGGCTTCAGAAAAAATATTTAAAAAAAATCCATCACATCGAAATTTTTTTTTTTTATGAGCCTTCATAATTTTCACGAGGTATACCAGTATAATTCAACATTACTGGAAGTCATTATGTCCGACGTCCACTAGTAACACATCATCGGGTAAGGAACAAAATTTCCTTTAGATCATCTTAAAGTGAAAAGCTTAACAAATCAATGGTTTTTTAGTTATTTTTAAAATTAAATTGAAATTAATTTTTTTTATAAAAATTTAGCAAATTTTTTTCTTCTAAAAGCCCATAAAAAAATTCAAAACTGCAAAATATTGAACTTTTGAGCATTGTCATTAAAGGCAAATGTGTTTAGGAATAAAATAAGCTAAATATTATGAAAATCGGCTAAAAATTGTAGACTGTACCACCAAACTCACAAAACATCACTTTAGTTCATACGAGGGCTACTATTTACATATATTTCGGGAACTGGCAACACTAATGTCAATAACTAAAGTCTGGCAACACCATAATAAAGTTTGACATTTGTTTTAGCATAAAAGTACTCACAACGTTTTGATTTACAAGTGGTATTTGTTTTGTTTACACTGAGTTCAGAAAATCATTTTGACAAAATAAAATGGAAATTTCAAGAAAAGGTTTTCGTTGGATTATTTTTCAAAACACGAATGTGTCGGCGATAAAGTACCATCAAAAAAAGTTCCGTCACCGACGAATTCCGTGTAGGTCATCCAAAATCGTTTGTTGTGCCACAAAACATCGATGCAGTAAGTGAACTGATAATGCAAGATCGTCATGTGACCTATTCACCCGTATTGCGTATGTGGAGTTGAATATTTGTCTAAGAGAATTTCATAGTAGATTAAAGGAAACGTGCGGAAGTTTTCTTTAATTTACGACAGAATTCTCGCATCCGAATATTCGACAGGACATACGAAATACGGGTGATTGTAAGATAGAGGCACATTAGTTCCACTTCAATACATTCGATTTTGCATGAACACTTTGTTGTTAAAAAAAATTTGTTCTCTTTGAATACCCCATAATTTATCAATCGCTCAAAAAAAAGGCTCGCGTCAAGTGGTGTAAGCAAATGAGTACAAAGTTCAACCGTGGTGCTTCAAAAGACGTGCATAAAATCGTGACAGGTGACGAATCATGGATATATGCTTATGAGCCGGAAACAAAACAGCAATCGAGCTAAATCTACCAAAAGTTGTTCGTGGAAGAAGCACAGCGAAGCAAATGGCCGCCTGTTTCTTCGGCCGAATGGGTCATGTGGCCACTGTTTCGCTTGAGCAACCTATAACTGTCAATAATGAGTGGTACACGACCATTTGTTTGCCGGAAGTCTCCGGAGAAATTCGTTAAATTAATCCACGAAGACGAATCATTTTGCATCATGACAAAAGTGAATTTTTGAGCAGTAAAAACATCGAATTGATGACTCATCCTCCGTACAGTCCTGACTTGGCACGCAATGACTTCTTCTTGTTACCGAATATCATCAAAGGTAAACTGCTTGGTCAACAATTTATCAGCGCCAAGTAAGCAGTTGTTGACCTTACATGGAGTGTAGTACATCATACGTATGAACAATAAGCAGATTTGTGAGCTTAAGAAAAAAAATCCCCAATATTCTTAGATATTTCGCGCTGTCCCACGATGTCGACAGAAAACGTTCGATGGATTCCTTACATTGAAAACAAAAACATAATTTTCTTCATTCATTGTTGTTTTCAGTACAAGTTGTCGATGAAAGTTTTCTTTTTCTTTTCAAGACACAAATTTTACCTCACTCCTAAGGGATAGAATAAAGTAAAAAAAAAAGAGTCTAGTAGCGACAACAATACTCGTATCATTTAAAACTATGTAACATTTCAAGTTGAATTTATTTGTTATTTTCCTTGTCAATGTTTATCACAAGCATTTTCATATGCATACTAGTGTTAATACGAGAACAAATGTTAAATTTAAAATTTAACTAGAAAACTACAGTAACAAACAACAATATACATACATATGTAAATTAAAATATAAAAGACATTAAGTTTAAGTTCGAGTATTGCAGCATTTTAGTAGCTTTTGTCCCCCTCGCTATACCAGTGTCTCTCAGACTGACGACTGCCTTTTCATCGTGCAAGTTTTTTGCATTCAGACCAAAAGCACTTGTAACAATTATTATTATTGCTATGACTGCTACAGTATGTACTATATGCACTCGTATGTACATGTGAACACCAGCCCAGCACTTCATCTCTTCAAGAGATGAAAAAAAAACGACAAGGAGAATTATAGGGAGAGTTTTCTACAATGGAAATAGCAAAATATCATTTTGCAGTTTCATTTCAAGTATTACTACATACTGCAGCAGTAGAAAATAATTCCATTGTATGCTATAAATTGACCATAAAATTACAATTGGCATAGATTGCCAGAAACCAAATACCGAATACCAACAAAAGAGAAAAATGTATTCAACAACAATAACAAAAAGCCATGAAAACAACAGAGATGCATTTAAGAGAGAAAGAGAGAACAATGGCTGGCATTTTGATATAAAAAAAATAAATAAAATTTACATTTACAACAGCAACATCATCTACATATCGTTGGTCACAAGTAGAAAGGCCCTAGCTTGTATTTTCACGAAATTGTTTTTCAGTGATTCCAATACATTTCACACAAATACACCTCGTCACAAAAATTTATTGCAATAGCGTAAAAAATAGCGCTTTTACAAGCAGTTTTATTTACAAAGCAGTTGTACAAGCATTTGTAATGCTTTTACCTTCTGCTGTAAAGTTACAATTACATATTTAAGTTAGGGCCTTTCTACTTGTGACCAACCATATAATATTAAGAGGTGAAAATTGTTCCAATGCGCAAATTCAAAAGCGAAATACCTATGTACTGAAAAAAATGCATGTGGAAAATACTTTTGCTTAACCAAAAAATTTTCCAAACCGAAAAATACGAGGGGAATTAAATATTTACATATGTATATTTCGGGAACTGGCTACACTAATGTTAATAGCTAAAATCTGGCAACACCGTAATAAAGTTTGACATTTCTTCGCATAAAAGTATTCACAACGCTTTGATGTTAAAGTGCATATGTATCTGAAAAATGTGTTTCTTAAGAAAAAAGTTTGACGACCACTGGTATACCAATTTTATATATATATATTGATATATGTCTATTAAATTGTACTTTTATCATCCTGGAAGCTTAAATACACAGAAAGCGCATAACCTCATGCAGGAAGTTTTTTTTAACAAAGTCTTCTAATAAAATATTTTATAACTCAGTCAATTTCTAAGAAATTTATTAACACGAATTATATGCGAATTACTCTGAATCAATTATGTTTTATACACAGTTTATACAGTCATAAATAGCATGGTTCCAGTATAAAAATACTGCCTGAAAACGAATCCAAAGTAGAAAAGTGTCGGAAAAAACTGATGCCAAATCATTGATAAAAATCGAATGGCACGAGCCAATCGATATGTCTAGGTCCTAAGCAACTTCTCTAATGGTGATTAGACGATTTTCCAATACCATTTTCTTCACTTCATCAATTTTTTCGTCTGTTGTTGAAATGCTCGGGCGTCCGGCACGCTCTTCGTCGTTCACATCTTCTCGGCCTTCTGAGAACATTTTGTACCACCGATAAACGTTGCTTCGGTCCAAGGTAGCTTCTCCGTATGCCACAGTCAACATTCGGAATGCATCCGCGCACTTAATTTCGTTTTTCACACAAAATTTGATACAGGTTCTTTGTTTCATTTTTCTTAATACGTCAAAAGCGAAGACGAGCCAAAACACGTACAAACAAAGCAGCTGTCAAAAATTAACTGAACATTCAAAATGGCCGAAGTTGTCGGCATGAGTGAGAGACATGAATACCAACATAACGCCACAAAAAAATCAAAATTCGAATATACATAACCTCGTATATCTAAAATTTACTGAAACAAGACAATATGGTTCGAAAGGTCTTAGTCTCTTCTTTCCAAATCCGTTTAAAAATTTAAAATCGGTTGGTATTTAACTTAGTTAGAGGTTGATAAGTGCTTAAGGGTACGAAAATCCATAACTCAAGATTTTGAGGGTGTTTGGTAAATTTCAAATACAGATTATTATTATGCTCGACAATACCTATCAAAAAAACTAGTAACACGTCCCAGGTATTTCGATTTCATTAAAATTTGTCGCACAGAGTTATTAATGTGTTTAATAACTTCTAAAAGAAAGTTTTTGCTTGTACTGTGCCTCTTTTTATAAAAAAAAAGATTTAATTGGAAATGCACTTTGATTTTTAACTCATTTCCTTAATTATATTTGAGAAAGAAATGCAGCAGGGACACCAACCGGCCGCCCTGTTGCCTTGCTGCCGTCAAAAGAATCATTCTTATATAAACATGTGTATTCTATCCTTGACGTTTTGTAGTCGGTAGCTTGCTGTGGTGAATGTGTTTAATGCTTTATTCAACTATTCATTTTATAACTATTACCAAATACAAGTGATTCTCAAATTTTAAACTTTAACTTTAACATACATATTAAATTGAGACAAGTTTTTGCCAGGATTTGAACTCAATGACACGATTTGTTTCGCTGTATAAACTAAGTTTAGAGCAATTGCATTAAAAAATAAAGTTTGAAATTAACCGGGTCCACATTAAATATTTAATAAGCCACTCATCAAAGTTTAATATACGCTTCAAATATTAAACTGTCATTGCGCAGTGTTGACCAACTAAAAATATAATTTGTTACTTTTGTGCTTTTCTCTTTTTATTTCCAAAAACAAAACAAAAACGTACTTCAGCCTTTTAGAGTTATATTCATGTAAACTGATACACAATCCACAATGCAATAAGATTAATTTAATGCTGGTACATGTTGCAATACTCCCCCATGTGCATTTCATTTGGAGAGAGTTGCAGCAGTTGGATGAAAAACAATTTGCAACTTTTAATTTTATTAAAAGTTGTTGCATTTTTTCATAAATTTTTAACAATACAAACATACTTCAAGCGTACAGATAGTTTTCTTATTTTGCTTAATTAAAGTGAGTAAAAGAAGGAAAAAAATAAAAGGAATTGCAGGGAAAAATTTTAATTTTTTATAACATATCATAATATGAGTGATATAAAGTATTTATAGGAGTGTGTGTGTGTGTGTCTAAAAAGGATTAATTTTATTTTCTATAGAATGGCATTGAGAAAAATGCTTGGAGTTAAGACCCTCCCTTTGTTCACATGTGTACATAAAAGAAGAATATAAATTTAGGGATTAGAAGGACAATTGACTCTTAGAAATGCAATAATTTTAATCGATGTGAATAGAAAGGGACTATCCTTAAAACGTAGACAATAAGTAACAGAAAGTTAATATTGACAACAATATGGCCCCAGTTAACAATTTATTTTTAGCGACGGGATTAGATTTATTAAAAATTACTTCCACTTCATAGAGGAAAGTGTTTGCGTAAAGTGAACACCAATGAACACCAATGAACACCATCGTACGTTATAACGCACAAAATGGGCCTTTAGTCGGCGAAAAGCATATACATACATACATAAAGGCCCAAACTAAACTAAGAGATTGCAAAACTTTTCCTACTGAAATTAACGCTACGATATTCCCACATATTAGTCTCAGTTCAGATGGTAAAATTTTTCCGGCAGAAAGTTACTTTAAAACTTTATCTTTTTTAAACAAACACAACAAAAGCTCAGGACTGAGAGGATAGCATCGCTAGCACTAAACCACGGGTGAACCCTGCTCAAGCTCAATAAATATAAAAACAAACAAAAAACAAAAAATCCTTGATTATGGCACGTTCAAGATCTCCATTGACAGTAGCGAGAGCTGCGGCTTCATTTTTGAAGAAATAAAGCACAAAGTACACAGAGATGTCACGAGACGGAAGATAATTGCGTATTCGGACGGTCTCGGTCACACCGAGCCTGTGTCTTCTTTAATGCTTCTTTGTGTAGTGGCATTGATTTAACGTATTTTAATTTTTTACTTTGTGTCCTCATTCGCTATGCGATTTTTGGTATGTATTTAAAATTAATATTTATGAGTGAAAAAGTTAAATCAGGAATCATTTGAAAACAAATCTTACAGAACATAATTTGAACGGAATTATTTTAAATAATTTTTATTCGATTAATTTTTATTCGATTAATTTTTATTCGATTAATTTATATTCCAATAATTTTAATTCCAATAATTTTTATTGAAACAATTTCCATTGCAATAACTTTTATTCGAATAATTTGTACTCGTCTTTTAACTAGAAATTTTGCATTCTAGATTTCATTTCGAATAAAAATTATTTTAATTTAAATTATTTAGTCCTTAGATTTAAGAAATTTATTATTCGACATATTGTCATAAGTTTATTTTAATTTGAAATTTATTTGCTGGAGGTCAAGCATAAGATAAGAGGTTTGTGACTGTTCAAAATGTGGTTAAAGTCTACTGATGATTTGGCTAAGCACCAATGAAATATATAGACAATGCTTGACCTCCAGCAAATAAATTTCAAATTTAGTCCTTAGAGTTTACATCATTTTAAGCTTTCTATTATGAAATAAGCGAAGTTACGGATTTTTGGCTTATTTTATGGAATCGATTGAAATCATTCGGGTAATAAATATCATTGACGAAAATTAAAAAAAAAACATTTTTCAATAACTCCAACATATTTTGTCTAACAAAATGTCCATAGAAAACCCGGTTTCAGCGTAAACTTTAAGCACACGTTATTTTTAGGGTTCCATACATCAAATGTGCAAAGGAACCCTTTTTGCTATAATGTCCGTCTGTCCATCACAGGTTATTTGCTTGAGAACCGTAAGAGCTAAGGACCTGAAATTTTTACACAATATGTAAAGCTTTGGCCCCTACAGCTACAAATATATGACAGTTAAAAATTAAAAGGTGTTCAAAAGCGAGCAACGAAACATATTGAAACCCTAATGTAATATACTGACAATTATATCGAGTCTTATTTTCGATTTTATCGTAAGCGACAAAAATTAAATTTTTCAGGAGAAGGTTTTTTTATAATATTAAAATGTGTTTTACATTCGTAAATTGTCGTATCTTAAAATCTATCAGAAATTTTGGCATTTTGATAACTCGAAACTATGGGTAGGCCCATAAAATTTTAATTTCAATAAAAAAAGTATATTTTATAATAACATGTCGCTTACGATAAAATCGAAAATAAGGCTCGATATCTGTGATAATAAGGAAAAAGTGCTTAAGTCATATGTTACTGTTTTGTAGCAGAACACTTTTAAACTTTCAAGCCGATTTTCAGAAATTTATTTATTTTGCAGTTAAATTTTAAAATTCATTGTTAATTTAAATTTTTTAAGAAAAATATCGTTCTACACAATATAAACGATACATTTAATTTGAAATATATCAAAACGTAAGCTGAATTAAGCTGTTATTCCTTATCAGACTACAAGTCGAAAATAAAAGCAGCTGTGCTTCGTCGGTCATCATTTCGATTCAGGTGCTAATCGTGTTTCAAAATTCGCGGAAGAGTGCGGTCAGAAAGCTGCAAACTGGGCAAAACATGTTTTCGTTGATGTCTCCCGATTTTCTGCGACGCTCTGTCTCACAGCATCAATATTTTCGGCCTATCTGCCAGTTCGAGGTCTGACCGTACGTCTTCAATTTCCGACAGCCCTAAATTTAGCAAAATTATCCACCAACAAACGAATGGTTGGACCCTTTGGAGCAGTTCTTACACCATAAAATTTTCTGTATGCACGTTGAGTATTAATTATTGAACGATTATTTTCAAGGCATAGAAAAACAATCTTAGTTCTTAGCGAAATTGTATAGCGTTCTATTTTTATATATTCTCCCAAGTTTAATTCCTGATATAGAAAATAAAATTTATTCCAAATATTCACAAGCAAAGAAGTTAGAATTTTTTTAAATCATATACATTGTTACTTTTGCCGCACCCTGTATTTAATTTTAAAAAAATATATAATTTTTGATCAGAAATAATTTCTTAATTGGGCTTAAATTCAGTATTTTTTTTTTTATCAAATAACGTGATTTTCTAAAGAGAAAAAATTATCATTTCATTAAAAATCTACGTTAAAAAGCTGGTGTTAATAACAATCTCTATCCAAGCAGATGGACATGGATGCTGATAAAGTGTGTGGCTGCACAGAAAAATATCGGTATTTCCCCCAGCTAATAAAGTCTAGTTTAATTTTTCTTCGCTTCTTTAGAAAATCACAGTAATTAATAAAAAAATATTTCATTCAATAAGAATGGAAAATACTGAACTTAAGCCCGATTAAGAAATAGTTCCTGATTTTTTTTTAATGAATTTTTATTCTAGTTCAATTAAATTTAAAATGTCTCAATCAAAAAAATATAATTGGCAAAAAAAATATTTTTGAAAATAAAAGAAGTTCCTTTTTAACGGGACAAATTGTATTTTAGCTGGTAACTGAACAAGGCTACATAAAAATGGACAATCCCGGCCATTCCAAGCCGTCTGGCAACCCTAATTTTGTTGTAGCTTAGCAACACTTCAGTAGAATTCAACCACAATTCAAAAAAGCTTACAAAACCTCAATGCTTATAGCAAAAGTCTCAATAGATTATTGAGAACTACAAAGTTAAAGTTAAAGCAAATTTTTGTTGTTGTAAGTGTAAGGCAACATTAAAAAAGGCCATCAAAATATTATACGCCATTCCGTTGTACTTTTGTTGTCAGCAATTCATTATTCGTAGCTTATAGGACATACATTTCTAATTATTCATGAAATTTCAATTAAACGTTTTTCAAATCGAACACTTGAACATTCTATTGCAGTCAGTCAATGAGAGATTTCCACACAAAAAAAATTATTATATGAAAGTTCTTTTTCTATTAATAAACAAACATTAGTTTCAAATAGAAGTGCATATTTTATTAAACAAAAAGAAAAAGTAAATGAACTTTCAACTAACCCCACTGAACTTTTCACAAAACTCTTTGTTTATTAAGTTAAAAAAAAGCTCTTGTTTCTGAAACATTGAAATCAAATCTAAAATAGCCAGATTCTTTTTAACTACAAAAAAAAATACAAATCAACTCATACACTGTTCAAATAGAGCAATCATAATCGAGCAATAATAATAAAAAAAGACTAAAACAAAAACTTAACTAGAAATCCCTTTCATTCTGGCATCAAAAATAATCGAACGAAATTTTTACAGAACATTGAACTCAAAATTGTATTTACTGTGTTAAATACACTCTGCCACTTGCAAAGACTTTTATGTACATTAAATGATACATATGTAAATATAAATATGTATGTATGTATGTGTGCGTGTATGAATGAATGTGCATGAGCATATACATATGCTCATATAGATAGATAGTATATCTACCACTTCATATAAGGCTTTCTTGGTGCAGGCCTTATTAAAGGCCTGCGTAGGAATTTCTTTGATTCACACATTCCACACTCCCTTCTATGAGAAGGGAGAAAAGAAGGAGTAATATGTTTTATTTCGTTTTTTTTTTACAAAGAAAATTAAAATGTATTTATTTGAAGACCTAGAATCTCTGGCGAAAGAAGCAAAAACAGAAGGCTTACCCACCCCACAATGACAACGCGTGAAAAACAGATATGAGTATGGAATGGAGCGAGCAGGCCTTTTACATCCAAAAGAAGGGGTATAGAGGCCTTCTAGAAAGGCATCCTTATTCCTTCTTTTTCCCGCTGGGTAGATTTAACTCTATAAACCTTTGACAATACATACATACAGTGAATCACAGTGAAAATGGCCCACCTAAAAAGTCTCACTCATAATAACGGTTTATTTTGAAGTGAAAAAAAAACAAAATTATTTCTTGGCAAGTTTACTTTATTCTTTCTTATTCCTGTGATCATTGATTGATCTTACTTCATAAATCGCTACTAAACGTGTTTTTAAGAAGATTGGTCGTCGTCATGCCAGAGTTGAAGTGAGAAAATTAGGAATTGATGTCCACCACAAAGATGGAAAAAGTCAACGAGAGACTGCTAAAATTGATGAGATACCACGTTGAACTGTTAAAAAATTATTAAAAGTTTTAAAGGAGGAAAAGAGAATAATTAATAGAAAAAACAATTAAGAGTGCTATATTCGCCTGTGCCGAATCTTATATTGAATATTTGTACAAATACATAAGGCCTGGTTTACATGTGCCATGTGCCAAAGAGAACGTAACCACTAATTACTAATGAAAAACTGTTTGATTCAGACATGTTTTATCTTTACTATAAAAACCCCATTTGACATTGATACTTCCTGCTATTCCAATTCATTTTCACTGCCATTTCAGTATAAGTTTGCATCTCTTCTTCAAAATTAGAGGCTTCTTCATCATTTTCACCCTCATCCTGAATGCGGCATTCACTTTCCATATGATTGGGAATTACCTCTGTTATTTTTTAAAATAGGTTGGATTATATTTTGAAACCGTTTCCAACATCGCAACTCATTGTAATACACTGATTTCAATAACAAGAAGTAGCTATAGATAAAATATTGGGTCTAATTATTCATTCCGTTGTGCGATTGGCGTGCGGAATCAATAATACCAACCTTTGAAAAAAAAATAATTTTTTTTTTTTTACTTAAATATGATTTTTGTGAAGAAAACACTTTTTAGTTGAGGAATACATAAAGTTTCATTAATAATATTTTCAAATTTTTTCCAAAAAAAAAATTAAACAAAAAGTCAAAAATGCCTGGCCAGGCCCTTGTATGCACTTGAGGGTTAATGAAAAATTTTTAATTTACGATAAATATTTTCATGGTAGATGAGTCAAAATTTAATATTTTTGGCACGGACGGCAGGGTTAATGTGTGCCGAAAGCCCAACGAGGAGTTACATAAATGAAGATGTAAAGTTTGGTCGTGGTCACGTATGGTATGAGGTGCGCGTTCTCTAGCCGGAGTTGGAAATTTACGTTTTGTGGAGGGAAATATGTATTTATGTAAAAATTAATTAATTTGAAAATATAATCTGAAGCTGAGCACAGAAAAATTGGACAAAAGGGAGACGTGCCACTTCAACCAGGTCAACGGCCCTAAACATTCCGTTGTAATAGTAATAGGAAAAGAGTCATCAAAATCCCACTACAATTTGCAGATTTAAATATAATTAAAAATGTGTGACATGAGCTGGAGTTTGAAGTTCGAAAATACCGAATTTCAAATGTAAACGACCTGAAAGCGGCTTTAGAAGAGAAATGGACCAAAATTGCTTCATATATTACAAAAAAAAAATAATAATAATGGAATCCATTCCTCGACCTCTAAAATCTGTCATTACTCAAAATATGTTCAATATAAAATATTTGGAAATAAAAAAAATTAATTTTTTTTTAACAAAAACTATCATTATTTTTACTCTAAGCTGAAATTTTACATGTTTTTGTTTTTATTGTTAAATTATAATATTTAAATTAGTGAATTTAGAAAACTTTTAGTTCCTTACATTCAGTGGCTCATTAACTTTATTTTAAATAAAATATTTAAAAAAAAATATTTATTTTTTTAATACAAATATTAAGCAGATATTAAAATTAATTTCCTTGTGAGCCATTTTCACTCAGATTCACTGTATAACAATAAAAAAATCGACGGAACCAAGGCTGATATAAAACAAACTACAACACTACAAACTACGTGTAGGTTTATAATAAAAATTATATGCATTGGATTTTTTGCAAATGCAATAAAAAAATTATATGTAGCTGTATTTTTTTAAAGAAAGAAATTAAATAATATTAAACTAAAGCAACAGACAATTGAGACGACCTCAATCTAAAGGATAGATAATAAAACTTTTTTAGGAACACTAAAACACAGACTGCACTGCTCTTCTAGCACATGTGCATATCGTTACCTTAATATAGAAAGGCCCTAACTCATTATTTTTATTTATATTTTTTTAATCGAATTTTTGCATTTTTCGATAAATTAGGTGTTCTATCGAAATATACAAAAAAACTCGAATTCAAAAACATAACGAGTTAGGGCCTTTCTATATTAAGGTAACGACGTGTACAAATAAGCCTTTGCTGCAATGGAGTCATAACGAAAAAAATTTGTTTTACAAAACACCAATTTTAATGATAAAATAAAATGCAATTATCGAGGCAACTTCATTTCGAGGTTATATCAAGATTACAAAAATGCAACAATTAAAAACACAACATGGCTTTTTAGTTGATCTAAAATGTCAAAAATAGAATTTGTTTATCACATAATTCTGCCAAAAAAAAACCGACTTCAATGCAAAGATCTGATAGACCATTTTGGAAAAAAAATTGATGGGATATAAAACTAAATTTTAATGGGCGTGATCCCGCCCATTTTTTAAATACAAGATTTTGTATTTTTCAGAGCTCAGGGTGTGTGTTAAATTTTGTAAAAATCGGTACAGTAGCACCACTTGGAATATATTACATTTTAATGGGCGTGACTCCACCCATTTATTTGAAATGAAAGATTGTGACTATTTTTGAGTTCACGGTGTGTGGTAAGTTTCGCAAAAATTCGGTTAAATAGAACAACGTGAAATATAATAGTAAATTTTAATGGGCGTGTAGCCCCACCCATTTTTTCAACTTTAAAATTTTAAAATTACAATAACCAAAGGCGTTTGCTAGGTTTCGCAGCAATCAAATAAGTAGAATATCATAAAATCAAATAAAAATATTTGTGGGCATGTCCCCGCCCAATTTTTTTTTACAATGGAACCAATGGAAAGCTATATCTCCTCAGACAATAAAATAATTTTTAGAATTGGTCTAATATGAACCTAGTTATGAACTAACACTGCCAAAACAAATAGAGACCAATTCGATGGCTTCATTCCAGAGTACGCTAAGTCTAGAAAGTGAATTTTACAGGAGACGCGTTCAAAGTTTATTTGGAATTTCTCAAAGTCCGTATAAGATAGAAATTCAATTTTACAATTGTGAGCATAACTTTTGATAGGGTTGTTGTCCGATTAATTCGAGCTTTTGACAGGACTCAAGTTACATCAATCCAAATTCAAAAAAACAAACTCCTTCAAAACATGCTAAGGACTTAGCATACTCTGGAATTAAGCCATCGAATTGATAACCATCTCCTCTTTTTGAAGCCGGTTAAAAATAAAAATAAAAAAATTTGCAACGTTTAGGACTTTTTTCACATTTTTTTAATAGTTTTTTATATTTTTTTTTTTTAATTTGTTTGCAAAGGTTTAGTTTAATATTCACTTTTTTCAGTTATTACACTCTTGAAGCAAAGGCTCGATTTGCATTGTAAATATTTACATCGCTACAGTTTTATTTATACGAGTATTTTGCAAAGAGCATACAATTTGCAATTCAAATAAAATAAAGAGAAAAAAGTACAATTAATTTTTAAGTGTGGCAGAAAATAAAAGCAACACTTTTTATTATTTATTAAATTGTAGGGGTTGATGTAAATAAAAGCGTTTCATAGTAGTTGGCTTTAGGTATAAGGATAGGTAAGATAGGTGAGATGGGAAGCCGGAATGAAGTACAACAGGATAATTAGGTATATTTGCAATGTAAATCAATTGCATTAGGAAATTCATTATCGAAACTTAAAACTTGGCTTCAAGAAAAGTGAAAAAAAGAACTAGTATGAAAAAATGGTAGAAATAAGAAAATTCGAAGAATGTAGTTTAATCGAAAAAAGTACTTGATCGGTTAGAAACGATTTAAAAAAAAATCAAAATAAAAAACCCACTTAAATTGAGCAATTTTGACTCACTTGCAAAAAAATTTTTAAGTGACTAAAGAAAGTTTTAAAATTGGAAAAACTATCAAGAGGACTTAAATTTACTGAAACTAACGAAAAGGACAAAAGCTATATCCCAGCAAACATTACTGCTTTCTATTTATAAAAATTTTTGGAAGTGAGACAAGAGGGTTTACTTCTATTACGATGTGAAAGTAAAATAGTATCAAATCGAACAATTGTTACTCACTAATCCGTTCAAGCATTTGCTTTTCGTATCTCACTTTAAGGGGTTCCGTACACCAAAGGGGTGTAAGACTCAGTTTTTCGATGCTGTCCAACAGACTTTCTTTTAAGATATTGAAATAAAACGTTTTTCCATTGCTCCGCCGTTAAAAATTAAATTGCCCACATCTACTGCATCCATACCTTCCCACATCATCACGGTGGGTGATGGTACTAATAATATTGTTCTTCTCCAAATCGGCATTTGGCTTCATTCAAGCCCTCATTTTTGCACCTGTTTGAAAAATATTAAATTTACTTTCAACGGAAATGACTGCTCTATCCCAGAACTTTTCTCGTGAATTGTGAAATATCTTTTTTCTATAGGTCTTACTAATATCTGGATTTCTTCTTATAACTTGACAGCTGTAACCGGCTCTGTACTAGGTTCTTCTTAAAGTTTTTGAGCGGGTTTCCTTATTAATCTACTCTAGATACTCTGTTGCCAATATAATAGACGTAATTTTAGAATATTTTTAGTTTTCTTGTAATTAGAAGGTATTCTTTTGACGTAAGCTTTCGAGGTCGGCCAGTACGATTGGAAATTGAGGAGCTTGAAAAGTTCTTAAATGTTTCTATTTTTTCTGACTTTTCTGTCAGCTTCTGTCGCTTTCTTCAGTTTATGGACAGTTTTTCAGATCTGAGTGTTGTAAAAACAATTTGTTAAAATAAACTTAGCATAAAATACTTTATAGTCATGTTTTAGACTTGGCCGTTTTTCTTGAAGCAAGTCTGCGCTTTAGGGAGAGAGAGGAAAGAAGAAAGAAGAGGGGTACTGACTTGCTTGTATAGAAAAGTTACTTCAATTCCGTTTTGTTATTTCATTCGCTGCATTAATAGAATAGGAAAATTAAACAAGAAACCGTCTGTGTGTAAACAAACGAGCAGTTATAAAAGAGAATTGAAGAGAACTGCTTCAAGAAAAACTGCCAAGTCTAAAACATGACATAACGACACTGTCAAATATTGTACGATAAAAAACATTGTCATGCCTATACAAAAGAAAACAAATCTATTTTTGTGTATTCAGCACTAATATTATCATTTGTATGGAATACTTTTGTCCCCTTAAAATGGTACTTTAATTAATTTAATTTGTAAATTAAAATATTTTTTATAATGTAACACACGAATTACTAGTTTCTCTCTGTATTTTAATAGGTAGTAAGTTAACAAATATAATTTATAGCAAACATATCAGATTTCACTAGGTATTTTCGTCTGAAAAATATTAAAGATGATGGTGAAAATTTTTGTCCTGCTCTGTATATATTTGGAGCTACTTCACTCAACTAGAATTAGGCAGTTACACATTTATTTTTACAAATTTGCGGCATTTTTAAAACGAAACCCCAAAATTCTTGTTTTAAGAATGCTTTGTTTGGTTCAGTGTTTAATACAATAAAAATAAAAGTAAAATAAAATAACAACTTACCCCGTCTTTAAATTTAGTAAGGTTAATCCATTGGGTATTTTAATACTATTTACTTGCAATAATATTCCCCAAGTTTTTTATTGTTTATTTTGAACACTTTTTGCTTTCCAGCCAAGTATGTATTTAAAAAATCCAAATTTCAATTTTCTAAGATCAATTCACGTAGTGTTTATAATTGTATTAGATACATATGTACATACATACATACATATGTAGGTAGGTAGATATACACATATGGATTAAGCTAGACCGAAAGAAAAATAAACCCAGATAAGTTTATTTGTAATAGAATGTGTGCATAATGAAGATAACGTATGAACAATTCTTAGAAAGTACAAAGAAATTCACATAAAATAAGCAAACAAATAGAAACGACAGCACACACCGGTAGATATCGATGGTTACAAGTAGAAAGACCCGAACTCGCATTTTCACGAAATTGAGTTTTTCAGTGATTCCAATACATTCCACGTAAATACACCTCTTCACAAAAATTTATTGCCATAACGCTTTTACAAGAAGCAGTTGCTAAGGGTGTTTTCAATAGAGTGACACAAGTTTAAATCATAATAAAACAAGGAAATATATTTTTAATATCAATGAAGCGGGCGTTATTGGAAAGAAAATTTTATGAAATTAATGTTAAAATATAATTTCTGTAATGTGGCTATCACAGCTGGCGCGTAGAAAGCGCAATCTGGAACACCAATTTCCAACAACTTTTAGCAGTATTTGCGGCCGTATTTCGCCGATAACTCTTCGAATGTTGATTTCCAGGTGTTCAATTGTTTGTGGTTTATCGACGTACACAAGTGACTTAACATAACCACAAAGAAAATCATCCAATGGCGTTAAATCACACGATCTTGGTGGCCAGTTAATTGAACCATCACGTGAAATTATTTCTTCATCAAAAGTTTCTTTGAGTAAATCAATTGTAGCGCCCGCTGTGTGGCATGTGGCTCCATCCTGTTGGAACTACATATCAGCAAACTTAATGCCACGTAATTGAGGTACGAAAAAATTTCGAATCATATTCATATACAGTTCACCATTTACAGTATCATTCTGACCATCATTGTTTTTGAAGACACATGGGCCAATGACTGCGCCAAGCATTTTCTGTGGATGTAATGGTGTTTCGACAAAAGCTTATGGATTCTCCTTACTCCAAATACAACAATTCTGCTTATTTAAGTACCAATTCAACCAGAAATGAGCTTCATCGGAAAATAAATTTTTGAATGAAAATTCAAAATAAAAATTTCAACAATTTGCACGCGTTGCTCTGGTGTAAGTCGATTCATAATGAAATTTCAAAGCAAACCAAAACGCAATTATCAGCTGTTAAATGCTGCTCAAATAAAGCAGTGATGCAACTCAAAGTTGTGACACTCTAAAAAAACACCCTTTATTATTAGCCCAATTCACAGTCTTGTGCAAAATTGTATAGTATATTGATATTCACCACTAAGATTTTTAAGTGGTGAGTATTAATATACTATACCATTTTGCACATGCTACGATCAGGGTTCCCAAATTTCTTTCGACTGACATCCCCAATTTAAAAATTGTTATCCCCAAAATTCCCCAAAAGGCAATTTGTACTAATTTTACCATTTCTGGAGATGGATCGAAAGTGTCACAACAAATTCTATTATTTTTAAAATGTATATTAACTTGTAACAGAGATTTTAGCAATTCGTACTGATTATTTTTATCTAATTTTATTTTTTATTGACTCCATTGCCGAAAAAACTAGTTCAAAGCCAAAAGTCGAGAAAATCCATTTCATGTAGTTTTTCTTAATAAATATTTGATAATAAAATTGAATTTAATATAACACTTTTTTTAATATAAATTTTTATAAAATAACCGTATAGAAATTTAGCAGAATATTGCCAAAAGTAGAAATAAAGTCACCAAAAACTATTTTTTTATTTTTCTCATCCAAATTCAAAATGAATTAACTAATATAATTAATATACGAATAATTATCAAAATCAAGTTGTTTAAATTTCTTGCAGATGAGTTTTGGCAGAAAATTTTGTTTAAACTACTCCTTTAACGAACTTATTTTGCTGAATTACTTTGTTAAAAAATTGCCAAAAAATGTATTTATCGCCAGGAAAATCGCCGTGTCGCCAAACCAAAAATTTAGAAGCCACGTTTGGCGAGAAATCGCCATATCTGACAGCCCTGGCTTTGGCAAGGATGGGCATTACTATGGCAATTTATTGCCACACTATTCGGCGGCGGCTAACTAATTATGAAAATCATCGGCGGTGCGGCTGTGAGCCGATCGGCTTCGTTCTCTGATCATTGGTATTCACCACTTAACAATTCTCGGTGGTAAGTATGAATATACATACCATACCATTTTGCCATTGTTGCCATTTTGGCATTTTCACTGCCAGATCTGGCATTTTTATTAGTTAAAAAGCATTAGACTTTCAAAAAATTCTGCTAGATGCTTTCTGGCAGAATTTGTTGAAAATAAAAAATTGTAATCTGTTAAAAAAAATTCTTCTGCATAGAGGATTTTTCTCATAAATATACATGTATTGCAGGCTAAAGGTTCCCTGATGATCTGCACTAGCAACAGTGAAATGCGCATAGGATACAAATAACCCCTCAATAATCAATTTCAATATATTTATAATTAAAAAAAAATATTTTACTGAAAAAGTAAAAAAATTTTGGAATTATAGTGCGTAAAAAAATTGTAAACGTAGTTGTAACATTTCCAAAAAATACCAATTATTAACTACTTTATATTTGTATGTGCTCTAAAAATAACTGCAAATACTAATAAGTTTGTATAAACATGAAGTTCAAAGCCATTTGAATAATTTTTTCTACATTTAAATCTGGCATTATACTTTTCTTCTGTAGAACATATTAGCAGAATTTTTTGACCGATTTAGCATTCTCATCATAATTTTCTGGCAACACTGCATTTTGCACATGCAAGATGCAAGATCATTTGCACAAGATTGTGAATTGGGCTAATAACTATTGCATCAATATACATATGTATCTAAATATGTACGTACATATGCACATACATACATATATCACGCGTACATATATCGGTACGGATGTGTTTATTTACGGCCTGGCCCACGATGTCGACAAGACAGTTTCTTTCGCTTACTTACATTGAAAACAAAAACAAATTCTCTTGTTTTGTTTTTGTGTTCAATGTAAGTAAGCGAAAGAAACTTTCTTGTCGGCATCGTGGGCCAGGCAGTTAATTTCAGTGGGCAATGTGTGTAGTATTCAAAATTTTTATCTGTTTTGATGGTGGGTGGTGGTGGGATTTATGGCATCACACAAAAACTCGCTTGCAGGAACATAAACTCACCGAAAATACTGAAAAAACAGAGCACAACAAACAACAGCAGTAAAGTTAACGAATGACTCCGGTGAAGAAAACACATAAAAAACATAACACCGAAAAACTATGTTGCTAATTCAACATACACATCCAAACATGGGAATTTCGGCTGGATAATGGATAGAGAATAAGAAAACAACAGAAAGGGATTAAAGAAAATCAGAAACAACAGACCGACTAACCAACACACAACAGCAACAACAAACAGCAGCATAGCAGACAAACCAAGTACAGAAATATTAAAAAAAAAAACTTTACAAGACTACAAAGAAAATAAAAAATATGCTTTTAAACGGGGGCTAAAGGATGGATAGGATAGGGATTATTAAAGCGAGAAAGTATAAAATAAATAAGTAAGAAAAAATATAGACATTGAAATTTTGAGAAAATTTTTTTTATTTTTTTTTTTTCTTTCAACTAATCTGGAGTCTCCACCTTCCTACACACATATGTACGCACAAATTTTATTTTTCTAAACTAGTAAACTCAATTATTTATTGACAAATATTTATTGATTTAAAATCTTAATTCAATGTTTTCATAATTTTTCGGTTTTCTTTGTGTACGGATAAATTCTGCACATTTCTTTTATTTTTTAACATTACACTTTTATTAACTTGTAATATCTATTTCTGCATCATTTGGAAATTTTCTTTAACACTTACTTCTTTCATGCATTACAAATTCACTAAAAATAATGCATTTCAGCAGTTTTTTCTTATTAATTAATTTTAATTAACAGTTAGATTTTTTCAGTAATACTGCTTTATAAATACACATACATATATTTTTAATTAACACCGTCTGCAACTTCTTGGAACTAAAAAATTCTTCACATACGAACCGCACCAACCAGACTGAACGAATGTTAACAAAATTACCTTACATGATGCAACATTTAACAGCTCTGCTATACAAAATTTTGAGACCTTAATAATCAACTATGTGTGCTATAAAAATGAGCACTAAGTCAGCTGACCAAGACGTTCTTAACCAGGTGGTATCACAATTTCATCTGATAATAATTTGCTCTGTGTGCTTTACATCTGACAAATGTCTAAAATTTGCTAGTGCTGTGGTGCAAATCATATATATTTCCACCAGCGAACATCAAATTTCATAGCAGAGAAAATTATATTACAATGAGATTACACGAGACATAAGTTTAGAATTTTTGTGTAGGCAATTCGTCACCTCAGAATTTGTTTAGCTCATGTGCCACAAAGTTGGAGTGGAGAAAAACGACATACGTATACTTTACTGCTGTGAATTGAGAATTTTGTTGTTTTGTTTATTTTTCTTGCTGAAATAAGTCTATACTTTAACGCCGACTAAGAAGCCGAAGCTGTAATATTTTTAACTATCCATTCGCTTACACACTTAGAGCCAATTTCATCAACTTATTTAAATATCAATTCATGTTTAAAAGTAATGTTTCCATACAAAAACTAATGAAAATTGACATTTAAATATGAATTGATATGTAAATACAGTTGGTGAAATTGGCTGTTACACAAGAAAAACAATTAATTGAAGTGTATTTAATATAAAGAATGAAATATGTTATACTCAAACAGGTATAATTAAGGTTTCTTTTATTTTATTTTAGTGTTTAATAGGTTTATATTAAAACATTTAATCGGCGGCTGCGTCTGGGTGATGATGTTTTTGTGTAACAGTCGCCGTTGAATTTTTCTTACGGTACCTTCTTTTTTTATTATTCATTTCTTGTAGAAATGAAGCAAGACAAGAGAAAAGTTTACTTCTTTGTATACGTTTTTGTATGAATATTTTGACGCCATCGCCAAACAGTAACGTGTACAGCAAAACAATACTTATTAAACCCAAAATTAGTGGATATGGAGCAAAATGAATGATTAATTTTTCAGAAACCATAATAAATTTCGTGAACCGCGTTTTTGATTCAGAAAGAGTGTATTCAAAGTATATACATATGTATGTATATTCCATACCTAACTATTTTTTTAAGAATGGTCGGTGAAGCAAAACTATTCTGGGGCGACGATGTGTGAAAAACTTGAAATAAAGTATCGTGTAATTGTAGCGTTATATGAACTTGCCTTGAGTTGTAAGATTTCAGGCCGGGGTACATAGAATCCGCCATACGTTAAACTTCGCCTTTTTCAACTGACAGCTAAGTTGAAACACATGGTTTCTCATCATTTTTATATGTAATTAAATTCATTTTAATTTCTTTATTCTATGATTTTACTATTACATTTAGAATGTGTAACCCATGAATTGTCTATCCATAGTTTAAGCGAATAAAAAGTGTAACATATTTTTTTCAGAAAAGAAATCGCCATAAGTTTCTATCGTATTTGAATTAATAGGATTACATAGACCTAATAAATATACCTTGATCAGTAAGTAGATAACTCTGCACCAATTTACGGCATTCGTTATCGAACAGAAATTCAAAATATTTCAATAGTTTAAATGGGATAGTTTTTAAATTTTATCAGATATCGAATGGTGTAATTTCCAATGCAGTTACTTGTGCTGGAAGGCATATCAATGGGCTTTATAGTGGTTGGTGCATATCGGCTCGACATTTTGGTCCTAGATTAAAGAAAATCCCCTCATCACTATAAGGCAATACTGTCCACCGAGATTAATGTGTTCGCTTATGTGTATTCATTGAGGTAGTTTACACGATAACAATTTTTGTTCTTTTTCAAATTACACGAGACTAGTTAGTCTATCATAAAATTTATACGTATACACAGCTTTGTGTGTATAGATTTTTTCCTATTAATTAAACATTTGCTGTTTTTTAAGTTGTGTGAGGGGTTGTAGCTGGTTGAAAAGTTATGCCAACCACAAAACCACTCTCACCTACAAACTGGCATGTTATGCCAGCACAATTATGCCCGTGTAAACCAGCGCATTTGTGTAAGAAGCCGTTTGATGTTCGGCCACCGGTTACTTTGGGCAGCTATTACAAAAACGTGCTTACAGTCGAAGTCCACCAAACAAGTTATAGGGGATTATTACTTGCATTCAAAGCCTGCGAAAATATTCAAATAAATAAATGCAACTCTGGTTTGGAAAAATTCATCTATAAACTGCAGCCAACTTCACGTTGTATATGGTTAATTACATTCCTTTTTAACATCGCTATTCGCACAAAGCAAATAAGAAGAGGATTAATATTTCTAAACATTATTCGCCCATCCAAAACGCGCTTTTAAGCACTTTAATAAATTAAAACGTGAAAAATTGGGTGCTAAAAATAGTTGAAAAATTAAAATTAATGTATTAAGAAATTAAGTGAAGAAATAGAAAATACAGGTTAAACAGTCAAATATAAAAAATGCAATCGGCTAGCAAAAAAAGAGTTTGTTACTACTATGATAGTGAGTATTTGTTTAAAATTAACATGTTTCTGCTTAATTTTTATGTGCAATAACACTATCATGCACCTAGAAGCAGTATAAACAAATTTTTAGATTTCCTATTTTTAATTCTAAATTTTCCATATTTAATCTGAGAGTACCATCGGCTTTTGTTACACAGCACACTTTGTAAGACATTGAACGACCGTTTTGAGACTTGTGCTTATGTGTTTTGTTTTAATACAGAAAATCGCCGTCTGTTTGCACGTATGTATGTATGTAGTTGCGCAATGATTGCCAGACTTTATGATTTTTAGAAGCAAGAATGGTCTCATGGTCTGATTGAAAATATAAATGTACATATCGCTCATTTACTCAAAGAATGTCATAACTCAAAAAATGGAATTTTTGAGTTAATGGTGCAGAATTAATCCTCGGGACAAATTTAGTTTAGTGTCATTACTCATAAAATAACAAAAATTCGCTATCCAAGAGAAAATGAAAAAATAAAAAGAAAAACTTAAACAAATTGAAATTTTTGCTTGTGTTCTATAAACTGGCAGTTAGTTTCCGAGTTATGGGCCCTTGATGTTCTATCAAAACTCAGCGGTTTTTATATAAAACTGTGTGTATTAATAATTAAATATTGGCATTATTTGCAAGATTAGAAAAATTTCTTTCAGGAAGTGCAGAAAATCTTTAGTAACAGGCGACGTGTTGGGAAAAAAAAGTTTTGTGTCCGACCGAAGACCGCCAATGCAAAGAATCCTTAGTAATAGGTGCTGTGTCGGGAAATACTATAGGGGAGAAAATCTTTGCATCCGGGCGCAGGCCTACTATGCAGAGATTCTTTAGTATGGGACCGTATCGGGAAATGTCATAAAGGATAAAAATCCTGGCGTCCTTGCTATTCAGATGATCCAAGGGGAGAGGTTGGAGTATGTTTACTTCGACTAGGTATGAGGTTTTTTTAAAATATTAAGGGACCGCAACTCCGTAAATGTGTTTAGTTTATATATCTGCACAAGCAAAAGTATTAAAAGTCATTTACAATGTACTAGATTAAGGAAAATACAAAGTTTTTCGATTTTGGACGGCTAAAATCGACAACCGGTACAAGGCCCAAATTACCATTCTCGTGATGGTAAATAAATTTTGAATATTTCTTAGCTGCGTACCTGCAAACGAAAATTTAATCAAACCCGGGAGGTCTACTCTGCAATTCGAAGCGAAAGAAAATGCTTTCGAATTTGCGTGTTATTAATATACAGATTCGAAAGCATTTTTTTTTGTTTCGAATTACATAGACCCCTTGAACTTTATATTTTTTTTGCACAAATTTTTAATGCCAGCAATCACTGTTTCACATAATCGTACTACTTGGGAAGAAATACTAAATATATCCTTTTCCATTGACGAAGGAGTTAAATTAATTAAATATCTTTCGGAGTTCATAGTTTATTTTATGCTGCTGTGCATACAAAAGGAACTAAAAAACCAAACTAAGCTAAAAAACGTGAGTTGTGAATTGTTGCAAAAATATTTGCATTAAAATAAGAAACAACGCTATATTCATCTGACAGCATTTGTGTACATAGCTTGTTTTTGTCAGATATTGTTAGTAAATAATTTTTATTCCTTGTTAAATAACTTTCAATATGTAAAAATGTACTGCATAAAATCAACTGAAAAAGATTAAAGAAATTTGTGCCAACGATTGTAAAAATTGTGTAATCTTGCACTTTTCTCCTGTGGCAACTTTAAACGAAGCAACAATAATAAAGACTTCTTCATGCTGCTGGTGCAATGCGCGCGTCTTTATATGAAAGCAAAACTACCGTCGTTATGATTTGCAGAAAAGTGTGCTGTGTGTAAATAATGTGACGCTAAGAGTACTCTCGTTATAAAACAAAAAAAAATAAATTTTTTTTTATTTGATTGCTTTTTATAATTACATCTATTTTTAAGGTGATATTGGCAACTATTACTATGGTCAGGGCCATCCCATGAAACCTCATCGCATACGTATGACCCATAATCTGCTGCTTAATTATGGACTTTATAGAAAAATGGAAATTTATGTGAGTATACCCAGATGCACATAAACTTAAGTACATACATATGTATGTACTTAAACCTATACATTGTTGTGCCAAACAAAAGCACAAAATTTAGTTATTTTAAGCCGCTCTTTTTAAGGCCTCGTGAGACGACTAAAAATCATAAATCATACACCCAATCAAACAAAAATTCCGCACGAGTTTTCTCACCTTTCCCTTTTCTCCTCTATCATGACTTTGTTTTCCCCCTTTTTTTACCAAATGCGGGAATAAAAAAACTCCCCAGGAAAAAAGCAGGTATGAACGCAGCTGAACTTGCTTTTTTCACTAAAAATATTTCTCTTGCAAAACAGAAGGGAGTTTGCGTAAAAACATGGTTAATATTCCATTGAAACAAAATTTATATACATAAACTTGTATTTTATAGTTCTTTTATTTGGAAAAACACAAATAATTCCCAAATAAATAATTTATAACCTTTTTTAAATATTTTTCCAAGTTGGTGAATTTTAATAATTTTTTTTTTTGCTCTCTCACTCAAAAAAAGGGAGAAACAAAATGTCAACGAACAAGCAAAACAACGAGCTTCATAATGCGGTGATGCCACGTATTACCCTTTCTTCTTCACAAGAAATTTATGATTGGAGGAATGTTTTCTCGAGAAAATTATTTTCCGTGAGAAATGAATTCCGAGGGAATATTCATGATTGGGCTGATAATGTGTGTAAATGTAAATGTAACGTATATGTAAACGTTTGTGCGCTTATAGAATGCATACATGTGTTTTCGAAATAAGCAAAAAAAAAAAAAAACTGTGGAAACATGCATTCGAATGTTGCGTAAACATTTCTCGGACAAAACACTAGATCGTTAACGGAAAGGAAATGCTGAGCTCACTCGTCGCACAGAGAAGTATTTGAGACAAAAAGGTGTCCAAAAAGGCAAAAATTAATTGAAAGAAATCATAAGAACAAAGTACGCAGCTCGATGCACAAAATTTTACATCATTTACGCCCATTAAAATTTATTATTATAGATATTTCACGTATTTCTACTTAAATGATTTTTAAAAAACTTACACCCCTTGAGCTCTAAAATAGACACAATCTATCATTTAAAAAAATGGGCTTATCTATATCATTTTGCAATTTGTAGAAGTTCCGATTACACTATAAAAATCGAAAATATTTTTAAATATTTTTTCCCCACCGATTTTAACGTTTAAAGTGGCATTAAATAGAAAAGAAGTTAGCGTTCATAACTCTACGTCTCCACCTGACATGAAATTTTGCTGTAACTTGAAGTTATAACTGAGTTGTTAAAACAAATGCACTAACAATAATGTTTTAACTTCAAAAAAGCATTAACTTGAGCAGTCTACACATAACAATAACTTGAAGTTAATGTTAAAGTTAGTCATTTTATATCAGGTGGAGACCGCAAATAAGGTACGTTCACACTTGGCACACATGTGCCCAAAAAGCGTTACCACTAATTACTAATGAAAAACTGTTTGATGCAGACACGTTTTTATTAAGTTAAACAGTTTCATAAATAACTAATAGACAATTTCATAGAATCCAACATGATGGGAAATTGTTTAAATAAATAAATACATGCCTTAATCAAACAGTTTTTCATTAGTAATTAGTGGAGAAGATTTTTTGGGCACATGTGTGCCAGGTGCAAATTCGGCCTCAGTCTCATTGAAGTACCTGCTCCTGCAGGTACTGAGTCGGCACGATTCTGATGTGGCAATTTCAAAAGCATCCGTCCGATCGATGGCTTTCCGATATTTAATAATCGATGGATTCGCAAGAATATCGGGATAGGACTTTCTTTTGTTTCTCCCAATTTGGTTTCATTCTATCCCTACTATGAAGTCAATATACATACATATATAGCTATCTATGGTCAGAGAACCAGAGAGCAATCATTTGAGACACAAACTAAATTAGAATGCTTAGTGCTTACTAGCGTAATGTCAAGAACCTCCCTCCCTTCTATTTGTAATGATGAGTTGTGGGTTCTAACCCGACATTTGCTTGCAACGTCTAAGTATATGTAAATGTTTCTTATTTATTCTCTCCAGCGTCCCCATAAGGCCACCGCGGATGAAATGACGAAATTTCATTCAGATGAATATGTACGTTTTCTACGCTCAATACGTCCCGATAACATGACTGAATACAACAAACAAATGCAAAGATTTAATGTGGGTGAAGATTGTCCCGTTTTTGATGGCCTTTATGAGTTCTGTCAACTTTCCGCCGGCGGTTCAGTTGCTGCCGCTGTAAAACTGAATAAACAGGCTTCCGAGATTTGCATCAATTGGGGTGGTGGCTTGCATCATGCTAAAAAGTCTGAAGCTTCTGGTTTTTGCTATGTAAACGATATTGTTTTGGGCATATTGGAACTGTTGAAATATCACCAGCGCGTATTGTACATTGATATTGATGTGCATCATGGTGACGGTGTGGAGGAGGCATTCTACACTACGGATCGTGTTATGACTGTTAGTTTTCATAAGTATGGCGAATATTTTCCTGGCACCGGAGACTTGCGTGATATAGGTGCTGGGAAAGGAAAGTATTACGCTGTTAACATACCGCTTCGTGATGGCATGGATGATGAGGCGTATGAATCCATATTTCAACCTATCATATCAAAGGTAATGGAAACCTTCCAGCCAGCTGCTGTCGTCTTGCAATGTGGCGCTGACTCTTTGACTGGAGATCGATTGGGATGTTTCAACTTGACGGTTAAAGGTCATGGACGGTGTGTGGATTTTGTTAAGAAATACAATCTGCCATTTTTAATGGTGGGTGGCGGTGGCTATACCATACGCAATGTATCACGTTGCTGGACATATGAAACTTCGGTGGCGTTAGGTGTTGAAATTGCTAATGAACTACCGTATAATGATTATTTCGAGTATTTCGGACCAGATTTTAAACTACACATCAGTCCCAGCAATATGACAAATCAGAATACCACAGAATATTTGGAAAAAATAAGAAATAGGTATGCCAATAGTTTAATTACATACTTACAGAGACATGAAAATTATAGTACATTAATTTCTTTTAAGACTTTTCGAGAACTTACGTATGTTACCTCATGCCCCTGGTGTTCAAATACAAAGCATACCTGATGATGCCATCAATGATGAAACGGATGACGAAGATAAGGCTGATAAGGACGAACGTTTAACGCAAGCCGACAAAGATAAACGTATTGTGCCCGACAATGAATTTTCCGATTCCGAAGATGAGGGCGAAGGTGGCCGAAGAGACAATCGTTCCTACAAGGGTCAAAGAAAGCGACCTCGCCTTGAAAAAGATGGTAAAGTAAACGAGAACTCCGAAGCTCACGATGAAAAAGAAAAAAGTAAGCATTTTGTATTAAAATCATTTTGAAATTGTATACGTTTATTTTTAATTATATTTTCTTCTCCCTCTAATTTTTAGTGGATGCAGTGGAAAGCGAAGAACCTGCTAAAAGTGAAGAAGCCAAGAAAGAAAACAACATATGACGTGGTGGACGCAATTGGTTATAGAAACCAATAAAACGTACATCGAAATTTAAACCTAATTTAACATAGCGTTTATTTTAGTTCAAGTGCATTTTTTCTCACTTAACCCTTTTCTAAAATTCTTCTAAATTTATATTTTTTATTGTAAGTTTTTAGAATTATTTTAAGGTACATACCATATATATAGTACAGAAACCATTATTATTTAAACAAATAAGAGTTCTCGAAACGCCAACACCACACAGAAAAAGTCTTAAAACGATTTTTTTTTCAAATACTAGGAAGAAGTGCATCATACTTTAAAATCGACTTGCATCGAACTCTTTCAGTAGCTGGTTTTAGATACAAACCAATCATCAAACCCATTTAAATTAGTTCGATACAAGTCTACTTTAAATTATAACTAATAAAAGAAGATTTTTTTTTAAGAAAATAATACATATACATACGCATATGTATACTTAGGTAAAATGTTTCGCCCCACTTCACAAATCTCCACTTGAAAGTTACTTATATTATCAATTTTATATACATTTGTACATATGTACGAGTACATGCATCATTTCATTATTAATGTTGGAAGAAAATTAAAAATTTTCTACAAAAAGTTTCTTATATGTGTAATGGTGCTCTAAACGAAACGCCAAGTGAAAGTGAAAGATGAAAAAAGATGATATAAAAACAATTATATAAATGTATGTATGTATGTTCTGTATTTATTTTCATAACAATAGATTTCTAAAGTATTTATGTCTACTATGTGTGAATACCAATAATTATAGCAAAAAGAGTCGAAGATAAAGATTGAAAGTTAAAAAAAAAAATAAAATAAAATATGTAGCTTTTTATTCAAAGTGAACGCTAGAATGGAGCGTTGTAAATAATAATGCACAATTTAAATGTTATGTTTTCCTTTTATCTGAAAGATAACTATTTTGCGATTTTACGGCTCGATTATGGATGGCAACCGAACTGAAATTAAAATTGGTATTATGTATGGCAACTTCCTTCAGTTGCCAAAAAGTTATCGAAAATACGATTATGACAGATTTGCAACTGAAAATAATGTGAAAAAAATTCTGAATATAAGAAATACAAGTTCTAAAAAGAAAATTATTAAGTAGAAGTGCTGATCATAAAAGTGATTAATTAAGTCGAATAATTTTTTTAGACGGCTCTTTGCAATTACCGCCTCTATTGTGAGTATGAGTTATTGCCTAAAATAAGTTTTAACAATCTCTTTTTTGGCTGTAAAGCGTATTTTCTTTGAATATGCATAGAAGAAATTCAAGAATAAAAATAATATTGCAAAAACTTTTTAATTTTTCCAATTTAAAACTATCCAATTTAAAACTATGGATGTTGTCATCCATAATACCATTTCGGCAACTAGCAAAGTAACCAAAGTTCGGTTCGATCGGAATCTGAAGCACATCACTTTTCTGGCAGCACTGCTGCTTAACGTGTGTTTTCAAAATAGCTCTATATGTACACATGTGTATTCGCTTTAAAGGTAGAGGTCCATAGCTCGCTTTTTGCGCGTTATGCTGTACATGCGTTTCATTCTATACTTTGTTCTCGTTGAGTTACATGCACTGCTTTTCATGCGCCATTTTATTTTCGTTTTGATCAGCTGTGTGCGTTTGTTTATAAATACTTATAAAGAAAAAAATGCGCGTTATGCTTTACACGCGTTTCATCCTCTTGTTTCATTCTATACTTTGTTCGCGTTGAGTTACATGCAATGCTTTTCATGCGCCATTTTATGTTTGTTTTGATCAGCTGTGTGCGTTTGTTTATAAATACTTTTAAAGAACAAATGGAGAGTGAAATCGAGTTTTTAAAAGAATTTGTGGAGTTAGTCGTAAAAGTAATCGATAACTAATATGCAAAATTTGTTACTGAGAAAAGTGTGATGAAAAGTTAATTAAAATACATCGCATTAATGAAAATATTCACATAAACATTAAACAAGTTTTTTTACTAAACAATTTTTTTTATTAAAAAAAAGAAAAAAATTATCCACGGCAAAATAATATTTATCGATAACGTAAGAAATAAAGTATTATTTAACATCTTTAGCATTCAAGAACAGCTGACTTTCTTTCATGGCGCTTGTAACGCGTACAAAAGTAGAAAGTAGACCTACTTTGTGCTTTGAACGCGCCTACGCGTTCTGCGCTTTTTGCAATGTAACTTGTCACATACTGTTACATTGATTCTACTTTTTTGACAGATGCATAGCTCGCAAAAAGCGAGCTATGGACCTCTACCTTAATATTCATAATATTTTTATATTCACACACGTCTATAAATTTTAGTTGTATTCGCTTCTGCTGGGTAATTTCGTACACATAGTTGTTTGTAAGTTTATAGTTATACGTATTCGGTTTAAAATTAATGCGTGTTTTTTATTTTTGGCTGCACGCATTTGTAGTTGCTTGACGGCCAACACTCAAAAAGTGCTTAAAACGATACTTTTGTCGTTCTCTGATTTGAAAGGAATCTGTGACACGGCTGAATGTCATTAAAGTATATCACACACAAGCATTTGCATACTCTTATCTTCCTCAGCTACTTGGCAAGCAAGTGCATTACTAATGATCAGGGCTGTCAGATTTTTTGCACCTATTTCGCCAAAAGTCACCAAAATCAATTTTGTTGTAGTTTTTCTTAGAGCCTATTCCACCAACTTATTTAAATATCAATACATATTTAAAAGTAATTTTTCCATTCAAAAACTAATGAAAATCGACATTTAAATATGAATTGATATTTAAATAGTGTTGGGCCCTTAATATCTATTTGATAATAAATTTGTTTTTATACATACTCGTGTAACACTTTTTTTAATATAAATTTTTATAAAATAATCGTATATAATTTCGCCAAAGATAGAAATGAAATCGCCAAAAATGATTTCTTGTGAACTTTTTTTCATAAAAATTCAAAACGCATTAATTACTATGTACACATAATTAATATAAGAAAAATCATAAAATTAAATTGCTTGAATTTCTTCCAGACTAGTTTTGGTAGGATTACTTTTTGTTTTTATTCCTTCGGCATATTAATTTTCCTGAAAATTAAAAAAAAATATAATTATAATTTGGCTTACAAAGCGATACGAACTTTAGCCAGATTAAATCATAAATATATAAAAAAAAAATAATTTTATTAAAAAGCAGCCAGAAAAATCGCCATGTCGCCAAATCAAAAACTTCTACGCCAAACAAGTTGAAAAATCCCCACATTTGCTGAAAAATCGTCTTATCTGACAACCCTGCTAAGCACTTCTGTCAAATGCATTTAGTTTAGCGCATTTTCCATACGGTTCGGTTGTTCAGTTGAAGTGTTCAAGAAAATTAA
The DNA here is from genome assembly GCA_936439885.1 of Nowickia ferox. Classification (NCBI taxonomy): domain Eukaryota; kingdom Metazoa; phylum Arthropoda; class Insecta; order Diptera; family Tachinidae; genus Nowickia; species Nowickia ferox. The sequence goes on along the minus strand of OW387024.1, from coordinate 110,911,016 downwards.
TAGATTATTGTTTAAGCAAGAAAGAAAATTTAGATATTTTTCCAGACATCTACTACTGATGTATTGTTGAATGAAAATATTCAAATGAAAGTTTATATAAATTAGAGAAAATTCTGTGCAAAGTGATTAGAACTTTTTATTAGCTTTATTTGTTCTTTGTATATTGTTATATCTATGTATTGTACATATATGTATACATATGTATAAAAAGTGCTCGGAAGCACAATTGGTAATTGTAGGTAAGAAATATTATTAAAGTAGCTGCAGTGGAAGTCTCAATGTTAGAAATATTTAACCAAAAATAGTTTGACATTTAGTTGCTCCCTCTGCTGCGCTCTTGTATTGGACACATTTGGCGCGTAAAGTGAAAAACAACGAACAGTGTTGCTTTTAAGGTGCTAAAATAAGTGCTCCCTAATACTGTTTGCTTTTTATTTTTTTTCGTTGTATGTAGTTCGTTATGTATATTCATAAAAAGTGCTCGGAAGCAGAATTGGTAATCGTAGCTAAGAATTTGTAATAAGGTTCTTGTGGTGGATAAATAAGAAATTTGACATATTTCTTACTATTCTCCTCCTCCCCTACTTTTCAAGCAAGTTCCTTGCTAATGAAATGGTTCGGTTGTTGAGTTAAAGTGTTGAAAAAAAAATAATTTACCCATAAGTAAAAAAAAGTTGAAAACGACCAACAAGTTACTTAAAATAATAAAAAATTACTTAAAACTGAAATGTGCAAAAATAATAAAAAAAAAGTTTTAATTAAAACAAGTCGTGTTTATACGGCATTTCTTAAAAGCGACTGCAAAAAATAGATGACTTTTCTTTGAAATTCGAGCCAGCCCTGATAATAATTCAAAACTCATGGTTAATATACAGGTAAGTTGTTTAAATTCGTACGCATTAAAAATAATAATCCTTTAGCTATATATTTTAATCCAGCAAAGATGCTGTCGGTATGGAAGAATTTGTATTGTGTTTCTGTGAGTTGTCGGCTTGCGTCGCTATTCATGCAAACCACAGAAATATACCTTCCACATGGAATCCGCAGCGAATTTACTTTTAGCCTTTTCTTATTCATCTGAGACAAAAACCTTACAAATTATTATATCAAATACAACAATCTGTTTCTTCTTCTTCTTTAGCTTTTGCAATGGCAGTGGCATGAAATTACAAAAAAGTGTTAAATATTCTGCAACTTTGAAAGTACTTAACCGATTTCGATGAAACCAACTGTTTTGAATAGAAGAAGTCTAGGAGTTATCTTATAAAGTATACTCGACTTAATTAGCTTTGAAAAATTTATACTTTTGATGTAAAAAATATGTATGTACTAAAAATATATGTTGACATCTAAAGGATATTGAAATTACAAGCTCGAAAATAGTCACCTGGAAGAAGTGTTAGATATATTTTTGAGGCATTGTATTTGAAAGCACCCTGTTGCAAGCTCCAAAAAAAACTGGAAACTGCGGATGTTGAAATTCTGTTTTTTTTAAAGAAGTAACACTCAGGCAATGAATGCCTACTACTATTACTAGGTGTTACCTTCTTTAGGAAAGGGATAGTGATAGAGAAGACAGGTGGTGAGGGAAGAGATAGAGGAGAGCTTCATTCTTTTACAACTCTGCTTTTTGCACGTTTTTTTCAATAATGCAGTGTTGCAGCGCCTCTGATGTTAAATGAGGCGTATTACATTTTTGAAGCTGTGATTAGTAGCCATTTTATTGGTTATTTTACTTCGCCGATGATTCTGCTACTCAACGAAGGAGGGCGCTCTGATGTTACATTAGGATTAGTATCTGCTGAAGTCGGTATAATTCAGTGACCAGTGACTATGCCTTCATCACATGAGTTAATAATGCAAAATAATTCGGCATTTCGTATTTTATCTTGTGTAAAAATTTCACATAAATAGCTTTTACTAACACCTTGTTAGAGAAATATCATCCCTATTCCAGTTATCAAAATCGACGTCACGTCAATGCAATACCAAAAAACTGGGGCTTGTGTACCCGTTGTCAAAAACAACTGACTTCTATTGACAGACTCACACTATTTTCTAGACCTGAGGGAAGAGAAAATATGTACACTGCCAATAGCACAAAATTGTTCTCGGGAGCGAGTAGGCAAGCTCCAATTTTTTTTGGCGTTGTATTGACGTGACGTCGATGTTGACAACTGCAACAAGGGTGAATATTTTCTTATTTCTTCATTGAGTTGTATGTAAATTGAAAATTTTGAACGCGTTTTCTGCAAAACTAGTTTTTTTGAGTTGTGACACTATTGAAGTAAATGAGCGATATGTACACTCAAAATATTATGTAGGTAAATTCGAATGAAAAATCATTTAAAACAATAGTATTTTCAGTTAAAACCCGGATTACTAACATTTAATTTGAATCAAATGATTTTTTCAGTTGTTTTTGAATGTTAATTTTTTAACATAAAATTTCAGTAAAAACAAATGTTTTTTCTTTTATTTTAAATTACAAAAAAAATAACCTACATACCATTTAAAACTACTGATTTTTCATTTTTTTAACAACCTGAAAATAACTCACAAAAACAGTAAAAACGACTGTTGTTTCAATTGTTTTAGCTTGCATAAATTTACTACCCAAAACTGTAAAAACAACTGCTTTTTTTCACATATATTGACTGACAAAAAATAACCTACCGAATCAATTGAAATTACTGTTTTCTTCATTTATTTTTACTACAATATATTTAACCCCCAAAAATAAAGAGTTGCTAAAAACTGTTTTCTATAAATAATTTTTATTTTTTATATAATTTTATGTGCAAAACTTATAATTCCATCAATTGATGCTACAATTATATTGATTTTTTGAAAGTAAATTATAAAATTAAGATAGGTTTTCAATATAGTTATTACAAAATCAAAATTAAAATAATGGTATGAAATGCAAGCAGATTAAAATTATAAAGTTATAAAATATTATGTACAAGAAAAAATTCCTTGTTGGACTTAAAGTAATCTCTACAAACAAAACATTCCGCCATTATTAACGAGCCTTACATTTACCTAAAAATAATAATAATTTAGGTATATTTTATTATGTAAATATTTAGTAATATATATATTTTTTTGTGAATGATGAATACACAACGAAGAAGCACAACGGGTAGAGAAATATGCAATAGACCTGAATGAAATTTAGTTCAAAAGTATGCAATTTTTTTATTCAAAAATATACTTACTTATATATGTATGTATGTCGGAATATACTATGTCTGAACTGGACCAGTCCCTCAATAACTCATAAATTTCTCATGGAAACATCATTATACATATACATATCCATATATATTTACATACATCTGCATATGTACATATGTATGTATGTATGTATGCACATACATACATATGCACAAACGTAAATGCCATATTAAATGCACTTAACTTACCAATTCAAATTTTCTTTTATATTTGGATTTTCTTTTATATAAGTCAATTAACTCTTTGTGTTTTCGCAAAAATGGTTTGATTTTTTCAATTATTAAAGAATTTTTTATTTTTGTTTTTCAAATATTTTTGAAGTTTGTTTTCAAAGAAAATAATACATATCCATATGTAAGTAAAACTTAAATGAAAAAACTTTCAGGACAAGAACATTTTTTAAGTTTTACTGAATATATACATATTTATAAATAATTGATTATATTGACTGCACAGAACATCATTATTTTATTGTGGTTTGTTTATTAAACAACATACACAAATAGTTAAAACAGACATGGCTTGGTAAAATAACTAAATTTTCCTTTAATTTAAACTTTACGGAAAACTTCCTAAGTAACTTACATTCAGTTAATGTAAAACTTTTTTGAGTGTATGTATGTAGGTTGGGAAGTGCGGTGCTATAACGCACCTCCACTCGGAGACCCAGTTGGGTCCATTGCGATAAAACATATGTATGTACTTAATACATAATTTATTGTTATAAATGAGATAAAATTTTATAATACTATTTTCGAAATAATTTAAATTAGTTTCTTATGGAAAATTCTTAGTTCTTATACTTACTGATTTTTTTTTTAGAGTTGTATGTAAAACAAAATAAAGACACATTTTCGTAATATTTTTATTATACAATTAAGTACAAATTGGTTTTGCCTAACTAAAATCTAATAATAAAATACTAATTAAATTGAAATAAACAAATTAACAAATTTGGAACTAGCTACTAATCATATTTTCTTCGATTCTATTTGGTTGCTTGTTTAATATTAATCAGTAAATGTACTGTACTTATACAATAATTAAAATAGGTATTCGTTTTTGTTTCATTAAGTATTTATTCAATAAACAGCCTGTCCTGCGATATCGTAAGCAAACTTAAGCGATAGAAAGACATTCATGCACTTTCATTTGAAAAAGTGTCCCACTATCTATCATTTGTTATTTGTTAAACAAAGTTTGTGACCAGATAGCAATGCTATAAAAAAGCGCTACAATTCTTGGAATAAACCTTTCTAGGCAACGAATGTGAGAACTTTTCCGATTTTAACATTTTTTTTTATCAATGTGTGAAAATAGGATGGGTACCCAGGCAGTCGACTCGTCTAGAAAATTTGTATAAAAATCATGAAAAAAATAACTGCTTTTCATATAAATTTTCCACCCAAGTGTCGACTGTCTGGGTTGTGTAAAGAAGGGTGTTAAATTAATAAAAAATAAATAATTGTTAAAATACATTCATAAGTATGTACAGGCACATCTCGTTATAACGAATCTCGCTTTAACGAAAATCCGATATAACGAACGTTAAATTTTTTTGCATTAACAATCTTATATAGCGCATACCATCCTAATTTCATAGTGGATATAACGAATGATGAGGAAAAAATCGCAAAATAAAAAACAAAAACTTGCTAGAAACATATTTCTAACATTTAGTTCTTCTTTATATTATAGTGAATGTTTTGATAAATGTGTGCTCTGTATAACGAACGGCAAAAAAATGTTAAACAAAATCTACAGCTGCAATGTAAATGCAAAAAAATGTGGTACCGAAAAAAAAATTTAACTCATTATTTTTATTGTATTGTATCATGTCTACAATAATAATAATTTAAATAATACTTAAAAAAAATTTGCGATATAGCGAACTTTTCGGTATAACGAATGGGCTTGACATTATATCGTTCGTTATACCGGGATTTGCTTGTATAATAAAATAAAATATTTGGGCCATCATTATGAAAGAATTTTGCTTTTTTCATTGGAATCGACAAACATGAAGTAAGTGACTATTTGTGACATTTGGCTTCGCTTGAACAATGATTGTGGGACACAATTTTGTATTGAAGTGTTCCGATGTTCGAGCGATTTGCTGTTACTGGCACGCAATACAGCTGTTGGCCGTCTAGAAAGCTTGAGATCGTGGAACAGGCTGCAATAAATACGGTTGCTCAATCTAATGACAAAATGGATTCAATACTGTGTCTATTGCGTGGCTTTAGAAGAGGTCCACCTAAATAACTAATTGGATTTGAAAATTGTCGATATGCCTCTCCAATAAATGCTGTTGCTGCTGGCAAATGTGCATTTTGTTTGGCCACAAAAGGTTTCACAGCGACATCATCTATTTTCATAACAATTGAATTCATGTCTTCAGGTTGTGTCGTTACGGCACTCGCTTCTGCTACGGCTTCACTTTCGAACAACACACCACGATTGTTGTTAATATTTGCATTATCATCACCTTGTTGGGAGTTGTGTTCTTTGAACTCTTCCGTTGCCGTTGCCGTTGATAATGATAATGATGGCACACTAGTCACTAGTATATCCTTCGGTCTATTGTTTGGCTCTCTATCATTTTCTGGGGGCAATTTAAAAGTTACTGATGTTCTTCTCTTTTTTGTGCGTTGTATTGGTTTTGTTGTCAGCAGTATGCTTGTTGTAGTTGGTGTGGTTGAAGCCGTTGTTGTTGTTGTTGTTGTTGTTTCATTGCACTTTTCTGATGGCGGTGTTGCAATAATGTTTGCTACAATGGGCTGGTAAAAGGAGTTTAGGGTTATTTGGTTAAAATGTTTTGTCAGGTTGGGAAAAGTCTGTTTGCTTTTGTCGTGTGAATAAATTTAATCAAGGTTGTTTTTTGTTTTAAGATCAGCAGTTTAAACAATTTTGTTTCAACGACCAAATGAAAATGGATAAACAAATTTTATTAGTGGATTTTGAGTAGGAAAAGTTATTGCGGAAGACAACAAAGAAAAGAAATAAAATATAATTTTAATTATGTACATATGTATGTATGTATATATAAGTAAGTTTTAATTTGATTTTAGATTTCCAATAATCTATAAAATATGTATGTACCAGTATTAAGTATGTGACAAGGTATTTAAATTTTATTGCATTAAAAATCTAAAAATATTTTTTAAACGGCTTCAAAAAAAAAATAAAAATTATATAAGTATATTTTATATACATAGAAAAATGTATTCACCAATTAATATTTTCAATTAAGAATTTAATTGAATCAATTCAATTTTTAATTGCTGTAATTGATTAAATTGTTAAATGGTGAAAATTTAATTAATTTTTTAATTTAAATTGATAAATTTTTAATTGATATTACAAAATTGTTGATATTAATTTTTTCTTGCCATTTGCTCTGAAATGTTTTGAAATTAAATATTTTTCAACTAAAATATTTAATCAAAAACTTGATATTTGGGGAGTTCCCAATAGCGTTTTAAAATATGTCTTATGGTAGAATTACTGAAATCGTATCGTGCTGTTGCGTGTCAGCTGACAAAATCCGTAACATTTAATAAGCATGTTGATGCTTATTGAAAATGTGTTGGCAACGTTTGCTACATAAAAATCTACAGAAAATAGATTTTTACGTAGCAAACGTCAACTTCTGGCTTACATACATAGACACACACGTATAAAGCAAAGTAACAGCTGACACTTTCGCTGGCAGCCTCACGTTTTTACTAACTAACATACAGACTTAAACGATACGACAACTTCAAAAGTAAGACGATACGATTTGACTAACGAAGCCATTAATATTGCAACGTTAAAATTTTAATACATTTAGGGAATTCACAATGAGTATATTTAATATGGTCTGGCAAGTCTGTTGTTTTTTTTTGTGTGTAAATCAAATTTATTACCATTCGGCAAATTTAAAAGTGTAATGTTTTTCATTTCAATATGGCAATATGGTAATGTTTCACTAAACTTGTTAAAACTGTCAGCGCAGCTGTAGTTGATGGAAAAATATTTGTATTTTTCGCAGAACAAGTTATTTTGAAAAATGTATACAACAATAATTATTAATTTAAAAATTTTGTTATTAACGCTACGTATTTACTGTTACGTATTAAGTTTTTCTTGACGCAATTCTCCTCAATTCTCTTTTAAAACTGCTCGTTTGTTTACTCACAGACGGTTTTTTGTTCAATTTTCCTATTGTTAGTCATGTTTTAGAGTTGGCAGTTTTTCTTGAAGCAAGTCTGAGTTTATGAGAGAGAGGGGAAAGAAGCAAGAAGAGGGGTACTGACTTGCTTGTACAGAAAAGTTACTTCAATTCTCTTTTGTTATTTCATTCGCTGCATTAAAACAACAGCAAAATTGAACAAGAAACCGTCTGTGTGTAAACAAACGAGCAATTTTAAAAGAGAATTGAAGAGAACTTCAAGAAAAACTGCCGAGTCTAAAACAAGACTTTTATTGCAGCAAATGAAATAACAAAAGAGAATTGAAGTAACTTTGCGGTACAAGCAAGTCTTTCTTCTTTCCACTCTCTCCCATAAACACAGACTTGCTTCAAGAAAAACTGCCGAATCTAAAACATGAGTAAGCATTAGTACAAACATGAATTTTACTCTATCTCTCTCTCTCTCGCATATTATAGAATAATATATAAATAATATAAAGATGAATGTGTTTGCCTGACTTTGATATACGGCGTTACCGTTGTGCGACTAAAGTCGCATTTTGCCCCTTTTTCGACTGCCTTGCCTCTTTTTATGCCCCTTAGTTTTAAATACCCTTGCTGTATCACTTTCGTTTTTATTTTGACCATAAATGTACGTTGATTCCTACAGATTCTACCACATTCGACAATAAGATTTTATTTCCTGTATCAAACTTCATATAAAAACATGGAAAAAAATAAGAAATGTTTTAATTTTTTCGAAAAATTGACAGTAAGTTGTCAAGTAAGTGTTAAAACGCCTTGGTATGAATCTTTTCATTTGTATAAGATTTTTAAATATGAAATTACACTGATACATAGATAATTCTAACTGCTTCCGCAGCAATTGTGAAAGCCAAATTTAATAAAAGACATAATTTTAAAAGGTGAAAAACTTTATGAAAAAGGGAATAATATTCAATTAAAAAAAAAAATTAAAATTAAATACTTTTTTTTTAGCTGTAGGTCTGTTTATATTTTTATTTATTAGTTCGATATTTCGTTAACATTCGGTTAACTTCTTCAGAATATCCTGACCTAAGATGTCGGTTTTTATAATCAGTAACAATTGTCAAATTTTTAGTTATATGCATGTACATGTACATTAATGTTTTATTACGGCCGTAAGCATAATGAAAAACTGGCATGAAGTGGCAAAATCTATGTTCAATATAACAAGTTTTGCCATACAATTTTGCACTAGAAATCAGGCTAGGATTTAATAGTGGGTTAAAACTACATACATTACACGCCGATTTTTAATGACAAATTGTATGGAGGAACTCGTTAACACCTAGTTCAATTTCGTCACTTATGCTAGCTTCATGCCAATTTTTCATTATACGGCCGTTAATAAATATGTACATATGTACTCGTATGTATTATTTTTGTCACATCTTTTGGTACATCCCATTATGCGATCGGCAACTAAAACAACAAAGACAAAAAATTACATACATTAAAAAGTTCAACAAACATCTCCCAAGCATTCAAATATTGTACGTGTACTTGTTTTACTACATGTTTATATACATTTGTTGACAAGTAAAGTAAATAATGCTTCGGTCTCATTTCAATTAAATATGTATGTATCTCTGCTTAGTTATTGATCTGTTCCTGTTGCGTTCGTTTGTCAGTGCTTAGTTCGCGTTAATTATTTATTATGTGCGGTAGTGGCAGTGATTTTAATAAAATATGTATGTATGTAACATACATAGTTTTAAATTAAATGTGTAAGCCAAAGTGCAAAAAATTAAAGGTTTTCTACCACAAAAATCATGTATTTGTGTGCAAATATTCATCTTCTATTGGAATATATTTTTTTTCAATGATGATTCTGCAAAAAAATGTGTAAGTATACTAATTTTGTTGTTGCTATTATTTATTTGTTCTTGTTGATGAGAGAGTATAGAAAGAAATGCATGTATATCAGTGTTGCCACTTCGTGGATAATTGCCCGAATTGGGTGTAATTTTTGCTTTCGTGGGTAGAGCCTGGGTAATTTCTTTTGTCGATTAGGTGTAATTGAAAATTCGTTGGTTTTAAAAACCGACCTAATTTTTCATCTTGTTTTTGTTTTTCAATTCTTAAGAGTTATTCTATGACATGCTCAAATAAATAAATATATCCGTTTTTTTGGCCTCCCTAAATCCATGCCGGTGGTAAAATAGCTTATGACAGCCATACACTACACAAGTGCAGTGCTCAAGTCTGGCACTGCGTTAACTACGCTTGCGGTCTGTTGTAAAGTATAAAAGCCTTGAAACATATACATACATACATACGAGTATAACAGAAGCACATTTTACACTTTCATTTGTGTTACAACGTATTATATTTTTTTATTTTGTTTGCTACGCACAAAACATGAATTATTGTTGTTGTTGTTGTAAGTTTCATATTTTTCTTGCGCTAAAGGAAGAAATCCAAATAATAAACAAATTGTTATTTTGTATGCATACATACACATGCGCTTATATACAATATACATACATATGTATGTATATATGTTTATACATATGTATATATGTATGTATGTGCGTATATGTACGTAAATTAAATAGAAAATAAATAAAATATTTATGAAAAATAGGGATGCAACCGCTACCGATACCGATACCGATATATCGGCGATACTGCTGGTTTTCCGATATATCGATATCGGCGATATTTTACTGTCGATACGCCGATACTTCTCATATTTTTCTTTAGAGTTTTTTTTAAGTCTTATTAATATCAATTTTAAATCTTAAGCCAATCTAAACTGAATGCCATCGTTTATTTTGTAAAATCATAAATATTGCAGACATTTTGCAGTTTAAATCTTAGAAACTGAAATGTATTGAAAATTTTGATGATTTGAATGGCTCATTAATAAACACTTATTTTGTATAATAGAAGAATTACTCTACTTGAGTTTTGTTAACTTTTTACTTGAGCTCAATTTCAATACGCGTATCGGTAACGCCTCAAACAACAAACTTAAATTTACAGCAAATATTTTAATTTGATCACACAGCAAAAAAAAAAATACCAATGTAAAATCACCATACAAAAACTTTGATTTGAAATCATCTTAAATCATGTTGATTTAAAGTTTAAATCATGATGGTATATATTAAGTGTGTATATTAAGAATATTTAAAGTTGTTATGGCTGCACATTGACTAGTGATGAGTTCCGATTTAGAATCTTGGCCGGTCAAGCCAATTTTATACATAAAAGCATTTTTCTGATGCCTGTTCCAATACGTATATTAAGTTTAATCTTAAATAACTTTGATTCAACATGAAATTGAATTTACGTTGTTCCAACTTGAAATAACTTTCATTCAAAATGATTCTTAATTTTTTTTTAACAGTACGGGAATGTTAAGTAAACATGAAATAAAATTATTTCAAAAGGAACATGTTTCTTTTAAGATTACTGTAAATCATTTAAGATTAACATGAAACACATATGAAGCAAAATCTTTGCCGAAAAAGTTTAAATTAACCTTGTTTACGTAGATTTTAAGTCGAAATTGTTTTTGTGTTGTTTTCAATCTGTTTTTATTAACTCCCGACTAAAAAAAGGGGTGTTATAAGTTCGCAGCAAATGTCTGTGTATCTGTACAAGTCCACGTATAGACCAAGCGGCTGCACCAATTTTGATTTAGTTTTTGTTTGAAAGAGTGTTCCCAGCTAAGTTTGAAGAAATAAACTTTTAATTTTTGTTATTTTTCTTACAATCTTTATACAATTAGCTGCCCATTGGGTAACAATAAGAGTATGTACAACCACGAATAACCACGTATAAAGTTAGAAAAATCGAGTTTGCAAGGAAAGTCATAATTCATACTTTATATATAAATTATATATATACTATATATTATATACATATATATTATATAGTAACTTATGTATATATATATATAGTAACTTATTTTGAAGAGCATAATAACAAAGACCTTCCACCCGTTGTGGTGAAACAGACCAGAGTCTTGGCTGGGAATTAGTAGAATCTTTTATTGTACTTCGAATCAAGGATACCTATTTGTTTTACAAAAAGAAAGAAAATTATCCATACAGAAAAGAGAAAATGTTTCACAAAAATGTTCATCATTGTATTTATGTATCTAATATCTAAAATGTAAGGATTACATGGTTTCCTACTCTGATATGCCCTCTGTTAAACATATAAACCATCAAACGCCGCTACAGGTGTATTTTATTAATTAACCCAATTCCCACTGGCTGACCTCATTTGTTTAATTCTAACGTGCCGCTATTTGGTTCTACTGGGCCTCAACATTTTCTTTTGTATTCATACGTGTCGTATGAGTGACATTTAATTAAAATTTATGCAACGAGCAGAAGAATTATTCTACAATTTCCTTTTATAACGTTTTACGTAGAAAGTAAGTATAAATACAAAAGATAAAAAAAGGAATAAAAAGCAAAATACATAAAACAAATAAAGAGAGCGAGAGTAAAAAAACTGTAAAATATCACATTATTAATTTGCATGTCTATACAAATGTATGTATGTAAATATACATATGTATGTATGTATATGTACATGCATATCGCCCATTTATTCAAACAACGTCATAACTCGAAAAGTTAAATTTTTGAGATAATGATGTAGAATTAATCTTGAGAGGAAAATAAAATTTTTGTGTTTATCACAGGATGGCCCTGTGGCTGAATGGTAGCGATGCCATCCTGTCAGTCCAGAGGTCGTGGGTTCGATTCCTACCATAGACCATGGGTGTTTTCTGCAGACAAGCTAATCGCTTCGCGGGTTGTGTTTGTTAAAAAAAATTTATGTATGGAAATACCGAACGATTTTGAGTAAATTTCTACTTTTAAAACTGAAGGGTAATTCAACAGTTCATAAATGTCTTGTATTCAAAGTTTGCAGGCACTCGCCTATGATGTTTGTTCGTATTGAACTTGTTCAAGAGAACGATGTGTGTGTGTGTGCCTTCTGTGTGTGTGTGAACATGTGCTCATATAAGTGAGAATATTTATTAAACATAAACAACGAAAATTACATATACAGAACACATATTCATTTTTTGGAAAACACTATACATACAGACATATTGTAGTGTTAAAGAACTACAATAACAACAACATTTGTAATAACAAAAGTTACTTGCTTGTACATACATACATAAATATTTTATGCAAACACATTGCGTTCTTTATTATATGGCGTATGAGTGACATGTAATTACACTTGACTGCATCATAAGTAACGCTTTTATGTTGGCCAAGTGTAAATAAAATATTTTACGCTTAAACACATTTATGTTCATAAACGTAACGTTCTGAAGAGAAGAAAAGGTGAGCGAGAGGAGAGCGAAAAGTGTCTTTTCGATTCTTAATATTTCATCGTTTATTTGACAGCTAATTTCCTTAATAACTTCAAATGTTCCCAGTCTATGTATACACATATTAGGTTAGGCTAGGTTAGGTTGAGTTGAGAAGAGGGGCAATTACGTTGGCCCAACCCCATACTAGATTATGCTTTTGCGCCCAATCCGGCATGTTTGACGCTCTAACCGAAGATGCGGAGAGCCCTTAATATGCCAGACTGCCCAGAAAAATCTTTTTGATAAACCCATCACACCAAGCAAACACTCTGTTCTATGCATTCTTTTGAGATACCCATAGACTATGCAATATTATTGAGTAATTTATTGCTATTATTATTGTCGCTTTGCTACAAACTATTCAACAAATTGTACAATATAAAAAAATATATGGCGCAATTTTTCTTACAATATATGTAAAAATAACCAAAAGCTATACACACACATGTGCGTTTAAGAAATTTTAAAATTAATTTTTTGTGATACATACTGAAATACTGTCCACAAATTACAAAATATTTCTTGTTGCGCCTTATAAAACAAAAAATTTAATCCAATATATTGTGCCATATGCACACAGACAAATTTTAACTTAAAATCTACGTAAACAAGGTTTATTTAACCTTTTTCGGCAATGATTTTGCTTCATATGTGTTTCATGTTAATCTAACATGATTTACAGTAATCTTCAAAGAAAATTTTTCTTTTGAATTAACTCTATTTCATTTTGGTTAAAATTCTCGTACTGTTAAATCAAAATGAAAAATCCTGTTGAATGAAAGTTGTTTCAAGATGAAACAATGTAATTTCGATGCTGAAATCATACAAAGAACAATAGTACAATACAAAGTTAAAACAACATGAATTTAATTTAATTTAATTTATTCAATTATTTAAATTACGTGTGTATATGGGAACAGGCAAACTGAAAAATTTTTGTATGTATATAATTGGCTTCCCCGGCCAAGATTTAGACTCGGAACTCAACAACAACAACCTTAAATGTTATTTAGATACACACCAAGTATATACCATCATGATTTACACTTTAATTCAACATGATTTAATATGATTTCAAATCAATGTTTTTGCAAGATGATTTTACATTGGTATTTTTTTCTGTGTATACCAATATATTATACAAATAGGCCATATAAAATATTACACCATAATATTGCAATGTTGTGGGTAGCTTTAGATCTCTCCAATCAGAGTCCTTAAGGCATTCCAAGTCCGGCACCTCGTCGTTATGGAAAATTTGTCTTCTAGGCTGACTAAACGCTGAACAATGACATAGGTATGTGATATCCTCTATCAATCGCATACAGCTAGCTGACACCTCATCTTGTTATGGTTGCTTATTATACCAAATAGTCTCCTGAGTGTTGGCTTATACAAGCTTAGTATTAGAGTTGTGCAACTCATGAACGAACTAGTTCAATTGACGGTTTACTTCACTAAGCGCTGTGAGCCGTTCAATCCACTGAGCGTTTTCAGCTCAGTACTGAGTGGTTTCTAGATTTGTATCGCATTCTTTCAGTAGCTCGTTTTACACATAAACCTATCATCAGACCCATTTAAATTACATGTAGACTTCTATCAACAGCTCGTTTTAGACACAAACCTTTAATCAAACGCATGTAATTTAAATTGGTTATAGATTTGTTTCTAAAACGACCTAATGAAAGAGTTTCATACAATGTACAAGTGCATCAATAAAATATTTGATATATTGTGATAATATTAAAATATCTGAAATACTAAATAATTTTAATTTTGATTGTACATACATAGTATATATATGTATGTATACATATGTATGTAATTATATATTTTTATTAACAAATTCCGCTTATTAAAATATTTTGGTTTTATTTATTTTTTATACACACACACACACACACTGTATAAATCTGTCACTTTTTATGCATCTGTTTTCGCTCTTTCTGTATGCTTGACAAAATGTTTCACTACAAATGAACTGAGCTACTGAGCTAACTAAATTAAATACTTCAGTAAAGTGCGCTGAGCTGAAAAGAGCGGTCACTCAAAAGAACTGATAAGCTAAACTCTACTTAGAATCTCTTTTCACTTCTCTTGGTGCCGATTACCCCACAGAGTTCTGGTTACTCTTTCCACAGCAGCATTTTGCCAAACTCTCTTATGTTCTCCAATCGCCTATTGTTTGAGTGCCTTGAAAGGTCTGACGTTCTTCACTGTGTTATTATTCAAAATTGGTCCCATCCTGGCAAGCCTCAGCCTCCTCTACCTTTCCTGTTATACCTTGATGTCCCGGTATCCATATTATCTGTAGATTTGTATATTATGCGTATAAGTTTTGTCTCATTTTCACATTGAAGGATATTCCGGGATTTGACTGTCTCCCTCATTAAGGTTTTGATAATAGCTTTGCTATCCCGTAAAATACTGGGTGTTGTCAATTTCTTTTAAACATCTCAGTTTGAAAAAGTGTGTTATTAACCGGCAGACAAAATAATTTTTGTACGTTTGTAATCCTGTTATAGAACCCGCTTCCCACTCGGTCACCATATTTTGAACCATTTATAGAAATATCGGTTAATGGATTATTCTCCGCTGCCTTCAAAGCATCCCATTTTGGTATTAGAGCCATGCAGTTAGTTTGTATATATCTGGTTGGGATTATGCCACAAAATTTTTCTGGTGGCGTTACCCCATGATGTCTAGTTACATATATGGTCTATTTCCAGCTATTCTCCCATCATCATCAGCCTGACAGTTTTTAAAGCCTGCCTCATACTTAAGCTGCCCAAAGATCGCCAATATCGATCAAATGGAGAGACTTTATATTTACTTCCGTCTGTAATGATGCGTATGTAAGATGTGGTATTAAAACGCTTGTGTAGGGCCAGTGTACCATCTTTGGGATTATACCCCCATGTCGAACCAATTGCTCTAAAATCTTAGAATATTTAAAAAAGTTTAAAAATTAATATGAACCGTGAATGGCGCTAATATGTTGTTTGCTTTTCTCATAGCTACCATGCACTGTTTTGCTCAGTTGTGTGACTTATTCTTATTTTGTTGTTGTTTGTTTTGATGTTCGTGTTGTGCAAATAGCCGGCAAACTTCGCATTACCAGTAAAAACTTGCTGCTGCTGGCTAATAGGCAGTGTAATAGGCTTGTAGTTGCAGGGTCGCAGGTTCGAATACTGCAGACAAGCCAAAGTAAAGGGTCCGCCAGATAACTTTTTTTTTGAAAATGCTATAAAAAAAACTACTGAATATTTTCTCAAATTTCTTTTTTTATTTGAGAGTACAATCCTTCCGGTTAGTAATGAAAAATAATTTCATTCAAATGGCTGCCTCGGCTGGCCATGCAGTAGCCTACACGATCGGTCCAATTTTTAAGCACATTATCGATTGTGTGCAGCTGTATTTCACCAATGGCTTCACGAATATTGTCCTTTAAAGCGTCAATTGTCTCTGGCTTGTCGGCGTAACACTTATCTTTGACGGCACCCCACAAATAATAGTCCAACGGTGTCAAATCGCAGCTCCGAGGTGGCCAAACGACATCAGCTCTGCGACTGATAATGCGATCTTCAAAAACAGGCCGCAAAACATCGAGTGTAGCAAAAAAAAACAAAAATTCGTTCAACATGGCCCGATAACGATCGTCATTGACTGTAACGGCCACTCCTTGCTCATTTTCGAAAAAAATGGCCCAATTATGCCTCTGGACCAAAATCCGCACCAAACAATGACTCGTTTTGGGTGCGTCGGCTTTTCAGTGTATGCGTGCGGGTTTTCTGTGCCCCAAATGCGACAATTTTGCTTGTTTACATAACCGCCAAGATCAAAATGAGCTTCATCTGAAAAGATGATTTTTTTTTGGCAAAATCGGCATCTTCTGTAAGTCCATCGCAGGCAATATTTCCCAGCGTTGTTCAAGCGTATACACATCCATATTCGTTCAGCGGAAGGATAAAACTAATTATCTGTCAAATCAGACATGAGCTAAGTGTTACCATTCACGAAATAAGCACTAGTTGAAAAAAAAACGTTAGATGGCGGACCCTTTAGCTTGCAGTGTGGGTGTTTTTGCAAATATAACTTTAATTACAAATAAATGGAAACTTTAGCTTACTTATACCAAGAGGTAAAAAGTGTAGATCCAGCAAAAAAAAACCTTGTTCAAACTTGATGTATGACTTCAGCAAAAAATAATATCTAGAGCGTAAAATAGCTGATCCACTTTGTTGTTACCAAAAATAATAAATAAAATAAAATATAATAAACATGTTCGCAGCTTAGATTAATAAATTAATCGCATATACTCGTGTGTCTCCTGCAATTCAAAATAATTTTCGGTTTGCCCTCGTAAATGCTGGAAAATGCTGGGAACTTAAGTAAAAAGTACGGTAAACGTCTTATTTTTCATCTGCAAACAAAACATTCCTTTCGAAACAAATACTTAAACTTAAACTTTTTATTTATTATTACTTTTATAAATTTAATTTATTTTCTTTTTTGCATTTTAATACTCAAAAGAAGCATATCACAAATTATACTATATTTACAAATAGAAATAATATTTTAAAACTTAATTCAATAGATTGTTGCTTATGTTAAAGCACACAGAGTTAACAAGCAAAAAGAAAAAAAAACAAGATTTTTCGTTTCATTAAAAAACAAAATCATCCATAAAATATTAAAGAAAAATTATCGATCGCCAATCCAATCAGTCTTTCCTGCAATCAAACGTTTTATTTAACTCTATGGGCCAATATATAAATAAGCCAACGGCTTTTTAGGACCTTTTTGATATTTCTTTTTTTATTTCTTGTGTATTTATGTAATTGTGTGCGTGTGTTTCTTCATTTGCCCTCAAATTAGTTACTTCTGATGTAATTGTTACCACCACCATTTCCACTGCCGCTGCCATTAAAGAAGCCATTTTGTTTTGAAACTTTTTTTACTTTAACTGTTTCTGCATCAGCTTCAGCTACCGTGGGTGGTCCCCAGGACACTTGTCGCTTAACTGATGGTTTACGACCAATGTTATCAGTATTGGGTGGAGTTTTGTTCTGTAATTTCACATAAAATTCTCAACTGGTTTTATTAAATTGTATCGTTTATTTATTTTAATGTTGTTATTTTCCTTTCGTATGCAATGCATGCATGCTGTTCTGGACCAGGCAAAGTGTTGTACGAAATAATTAAAATTATTTCAATATATATTATTACATGCACTTTAGAGTAAGATTAAAGTTAATATTAGAAATAATATTTAAATCACAATATGCCTGGATAAAATAATTTTTAATTAATTTTTAACCATTCTAAATATTAACTAACCAACAATAAGTAATTAATGGAAGATGAGCTAGAGACTCGGATGATAATACAAGAATAAAAAATAAGAAAAAATCGTAACAAAGGGCGTCAAAATTTAATACGATATTAAGTACACTTCTACGAAGATAATTCGTACGATAATCTCTTGGGCTTGAAGGCAACTTTGAGGGGCGGACTCATCCCCTAAAACATAACTTATCGCTATGAATTTTTTTTTGTATTTTTAGAATATAAGAAATCAAAAATAAAAATATAATAACTAAGTTTTTATAGCGTTTTGAGTAAATTCACTAAAAATTTTGCCATAGTGCTATTATTTTGCCCGCAGCTGTCTTATAATGATTTGTGCATAAATTCGGGCAAATAAGCCGTGGGGAATTTTTATAAATGATAAATAATTTTTAATATTTTTAAAAGAATAAAACAAACAATTCCATAACTCTCGTATTTTGTATCTCTTCTACCATAAAAATATTCATTCTACTTAACAAATAATTTTAAAAGCATTCAATGCTCATATTTTTAACATAAATAATTATTATTGAGCCAAACTAACAACCACCCACCTTTGAATACATTATTAAATAGTAAATATTTCAAAAAGTTGTTCAAAATTATACACTTGACTTGTATTTAAGCACATGTCAGCAATCATTGTAATTTATGTACGAATACTGTAATTATAATTGTTGTTAAAATGTTTAAATATTTACAAAATTATTGTTAGATAACATGCTCTTTACTGTCGATATTGTCTGCAAGTGGTATCATTTATAAAACATTTATACACTTACAGTCCTACTTGCAGATGCAGATACATACATGCATACTCGTATAAGGGGTGATTTTTTAAGAGCTTTCGGATTTGAATTATTATAAAAAAAAGACACATAAAATTTAGAGAAATGTGTGAAATTTTTATTTGAGTCGGTAGAACGATGTGTATAATTTAATGTTTAAAGATGATTTCATGTAAATTTTGGCCGCGGATATGTTTGAATTTTGGCATACTCTCTCCAACATATCGCCCGGTATCTCACGAATAAATTCTTCAATGTTGTCTTCCAGTGTGACAACCGTTGCGGGCTTGTTTGTCCCTATAGACATGAGCCTTAACATAGCCCCACAAAAAATACTCGAAAGGCGTTAAATCGCACGATCTAGGCGGCCAATTGACTGGCCCCAAACGTGAAATAGCCTCTCAATTGGGCCGTCTTGCTAAAACCGCATCTCAGCCAAGTCCAGCTCTTCCATTTTGGGCAAAAAAAAAAGTAACAGAGGCTTAATTGTTGCAAATGAGCGCCGAATCCATAATTCAAGGTCATCAACAGCACTGGCGCATACAGCTGCGATATTTTAATCTGTCCCCACGCTACGTATGCGTACTGGCGGTTTAATATTCAATAATTTTAATTTTGCTGCGAAATTTAATCACGAGATTGCGAATAGCCGCCTCAAAATGTCGCCCAAACTGACCATAAAAGGCAGAAGTGCACGATGCACAGTTTCTTAACCGAGCATGGATTTTGCTAATAAAATTTAATAATCTGCCAGCGTTGTTCATTTGTAAGTCAATTCATGGTTAAATTATAGACGAAACTGAACATAATTAACAGTAACATGATACACGAAAACAGCTGAGTTGCCAATCACAGTGTTGCCAAAAAGAAACTTGCTAAATAATTACCCTTTATTTATATGTACAAGTACATTAGACTGGTCGCAAAAATCTAAAAAATTAAGGTTTACTGTCATAAATGCGGTCTTAATTTTTTAGCTCGATCTGATGGTGCGTCCTGGTGCCTAGCGGGGCCTAAAGTACCCGATACACAGTGGGGGATTTTGTTAAAAAAAAAGAAAATAATTCTGCAGTTTCCAAACGAGCTCTACTATTGTTATGAAATTTCATACAGCATTTGAGGAACAGTCACAAAGCTTAAGTTTTTGGACTATATATCTTTAAATAAAGGGGGCTCAAACACAAAGCCCCAAAGTGGGCAACCTAGGGTTAATGAAAAATTAAAACCGATGCCAAGCTGATGTTTTTGATTTGATAAAACAAGATTTTTTGCAAGTGGATTTTTTTCTATCTAAGAGCTTGAAAAAGTCTGCTACATTTATGGGGTTTCGCTTACAATTTAGGCAATATTCGATAAAAAAATTAAGATTTTTGGCTTTTTTTTTACCAACCTTGGTCCACTTGGTCTACTAATGGAGAAGTAAAATCTTGTTCGATTTAGAAAAAGAATAAATTATGAATTAACAACAAAATTTTTAACATTTTGAAAATGAATTTGGTATCAAAAGCACAATTAAATCAAAAATTATGCGTAAGTCGATTTTTCGCCGTTTTTTGCAGAAAAAAGTGAGTTAATTATTTCACTGTTAAAAAATATTGCAAAAATAACCATTAAATATTTTTATTTATTCAAAAGTTAATGCTATAAGAAATATTACAAAGAAATTTGTTGTTAAAAATTTTCTTGCGAAATAGATCCATTTTTGTGATGAATATCAATTTTGAGGCATTTTTTCAAATTCCAAAGCTGGAACCAAAAAATTTATTATGCCACCTTAAGGCATAATATGTGTTTTGATATTAAAAAAAAAAAAAAAAAATAAAATAAAAAAATGCTAAAAAAATCCCATATTGGGATTTTGCGAATTTTTTTTGGGAATTGCCGGGATCTCTAAAGCAAATTCTGTTTGTTCCTACTTTCTACCAAACGAGCATTTTCAGCTCAGTAACAACTCACATAATCCCAATAATATTCAGGAGACAGAAAAAAGTATAAAAGTACGAGTATGTCTACCGTATTTTTCCATTCAAACCGACTGTGATGCAAAGTAAATGTATGCAGTTGTTAGACATTTGTTCTATGATTAATTATGTCATGTTATTTAGGGTGCGATATGTATTTGAATTTGATACTTAGTAAAATCAAAAATCACTTTTAATATAATTGAACACAGGTACACTAAAATATTTAAACTTTACATTCAAAATAACATTAATTAAACAATTTTTCTTTTTTAAATAATTTTAATCAAATTCTTCATCACTCATCGTGCAAATGGGAGCCAATTTACAAAGGGATCTAATTTCATCGTAGGATGATGATAAGGAACTTGTTATGCTTACCGTTGACTGATCTAATGTCGTTGAGGAAGCGGAAGTAGTTAAACCGTTTTCCTTAATGTCCGTTGAAGCACCTGCACTGGGTTCAACATCTTGAGACTTGAGAACAGTTGAGTCTGTAATGTCAGCAGGCTCTTTGGTGGGGAGATCTTAAAGTAAAATGTAAGGCATACTTTATATTTGAATTACATAAATTTAAATGTTTGAATTGCTGCTCTACCTTGTGCTGAAGTGGCATTAAAATTCTCTTCAGTTTCTATATTATTGGCATTTAGTTTCTTTGGCTGTTCTTCATCTTTGGCTTTAGTATTTTCTGGATTGGTTTCATCTTGTTTACTTTCCTTTTCATCATTTTTGGTTGCTGTTGATTCTTGTGGTTTTTGTTCCTTCTCTTGGTCCTGTTCTTCCTCTGCTTCCTCAATACACGTTTCAATTTGTCCCGCATCGCCATTGCGTTTAATGCTGCCATTGCTGGCGCTATTACCATTCTTTAGTATGCCCACCAGAGGTGCACCATTACCTGGTTTCTTTTCGTCAACTGGCAGCTGTTAACGAAACATATTTTCCTCACAGTTAACCTTTTACATGACATGTTTGTTTTGTAAATCGACTTACCGCTTTGTAAGCATACGGTTGGCCGGCCGTGTTTGGTGCTTCATGCATTTTTGTGGCCTGCTCCTTTGACCAAATAATATCCTCATCCGTTTCACGTTCAATACGCCTTTTGTACGCTAAATGACTTCTATAGACTTCCAGTAGGCAGCATATCACAATGATCACAAATAGAGATGTAAGAGTTATGAACACCACTTGGGTAGAGTCTTCCTTTGTGGATTCATCGTACACATACTTGGCCACGTAAGGTATACGTTGCGGCGGCTCTTCCACCCAATTTTCGGCACTCTGCAAATGGTCGTTGTAAATGTAAACAGACATTTTATTAAAAAATATTTAAAGATATACAGTATCTATGTATGTATGTATAATTTTATATTTTTTTTTTGCAATCAACATTGAATGTATCAAAGAGAAGTTGTTCAGCTGCTGTAAATAAATTGAAAAATGATTTCACCAAAGGCTTCATTTTAATAAAGTCCTGATAATTGTTGCAACATGTCAACAGTTATAACAAATATACAGGCAAATCCCGGCCTAACGAACTATATAATAATGTCAGGCCCATTCGTTATATCGCCAAGTTTATTTTTCAAGCTTTATTTTAATTAATATTATTGTAGACATGATACAATGCTATAAAAAGAATAAGGGCAATTTCTTTTCAAATAAGCTACCAAATAAAAACTAACTAACTAAATTTATCAAAACATGCGCTATATAAAGTAGAACTATATTTTAGAAATATGTTCCTAGCAAATTTTTGTTTTTTTTATTCAACGACGATTATTTCTTTATCATTCGCCATATCCAGTATAATGTTAAGATAACTGGACATTCGTTATATTGGATTTTCGTTAAAGCGAGATTCGTTATACCGAGATTTGCCTGTACATATTTATATAATTGTGCATGTTTCCCAATTTGTACAAGTTTTCATTAGGGAAATTTTTGAAAAAAAGAAAACACATAAATGTACATACCAACATAAATATATACATATTGATCCTTTATTGCAAAAGTGTCATAACTCAAAAACTCTATAGTTTTACCGAAAATTAGTTTTAAGTTTTCAATTTTTAATTTACCTAAAACTAAATTTTCTTTTCTCAAGAGGTGCGTGAACAAGCCTTTTATGTATATGAAATTTTTAAACAACATTTTTATAGCTATGCTATTTATTGCGCAATACAGGAGTTAGGACGCGATTTTCGTAACAAAAACACTTGACACTATTACAGTTATAAATTTATTTTTATTTTGACTTCTTTGTACTTAAAAGCAGAGTACGAAAAAAAACGAAACAAATTGTTTGATTTTGATTTGTTTCGTTCTTTGAAGTGAGTGAAACAAAAACAAAACAAAAACAATGAGAACGATTGCTCAATTTGCTCAGAGAACACAACCGATCGGTTTTAAGTCGGCTAACAGCCGCCATCGGCCGCAAACAATACATTAATTTAATCGTACGTCGTTAGAAAAGAATATAATGGGAAATTAATAGAAACGTTTTGAAATATTTGCACATAATATAATTTTATTGCATTGTCATTTCACACATGAAATTTGTTTTATAAAACTAAGCACCATAGCTATACCGGGTGATCTAAGACAGCTCTATTATTTTTTTCTGCATTATTAATTGAAGTTTAGCCGCGAATAATGTTGTAAGTGACAAAATAATAATTTTTCTGGAAGAGCCAAAAAACGTATTTTAAAGCAATATTGTTTTTTCGTTTAATTTTTTTATTTATTTATTTTATTTATATATTTCTTTTCGATTTCCCATACACAAGACTTAAGTCTTATATTGCAGTACAGAACTGAGCATATGCAAATACAATAAATCAGATAAAATTTCTAAGATTTAATTAAGTAATTTTGACATAAATTGTAGGTAATTTTAATAAAATATATAAGAAAATTTAAATTTAAATTTAAATTTTTTAGAGTATCGAAAATAATGATAATTAGCATTGGCTTTTCTTTTTGTATCTCTGTTATATTTATCAATTATTTTCTACAATTTCGCTTGCATGACTTTGTTAGTTCTTCCACTGACTGACTGTTTGTAATTGCATTTTGACGGCGATAAGATGCATAATTTTGAATGGTTTGATGTTCTAACAACGCAAGAGAGTAATGTTAACGGTAATCTGTGAAAAAAACTGGTTTTGTCAAAATTGTATTTTACAACGTTATACGCGGCTACGCTTCAATTATATAAACGCATTTTTTGAGATATGTCTCTCTTGCAATAAAGAAGCGGTTTGTAGTTATATAAGTGTAATGAAAAAAGAATTCATATCTTGTTTAGCTTATAAAAAAAAAGCAAGTCCAGCAGAAAAAGTTAATGTCAATATTTTAGTTGAGCTGATTTTAATGATTTCTTCTGAAATAAGGCCCAAGGAATTAACGCCCAAATAAGAAAATGAAATAAGGCCCAATAAAGTTAAAGAATTTTTAATTAGGCTTTTGTTCGAGGGTGGCGTTGGCTGAAGTAGTTAGCACGTTGACTACAAACACGAAGGTCCTGGTTTCGGGCCCGGTATCAAACTGTCATCAAATAACTACACCACTAATTTTTCTGAAGTGCATTAGTGTGCCTTTGTATCCGTTATTGTAGGAAAGTTCATTTGATGAAGGCATATTCACTGGTCACCGAACTATACCGACTTCAGCAGATACTAGTCCTAATGTAACATCAGAGCGCCCTCCTTCGTTGTGTAGCAGAATCATCGGCGAAGTAAAATAACTAATAAAATGGCTACTAACACAGCTTCAAAAAAAAAAAATTTATTTTTCCAGGCTTTAGTTGTACAAGCATAAGATGCTTGGAAATAAATGACGCTTAATTCTTCGAAATGACAATCATGCCAATTTTACTTACCAAACTGACATTGACCATGGGCTCTTGCGAAGGCTGCTCTGTTATATCAAACTTAGCCACGCACTGGGCGCTGCGTACACCTTGTGGATTAATGACGGTGATATTGTCGGCGCCAGACTTTGTAAAGAACATGTATTCCTCCAAAGGTTTCATAATGTAATGATTTACTTGAATGTAAATATCTGAAAAGAGAAAATAAAAATATAAGCTTAATATTGCGTTTTGTTTATCATAGGACATTTACACCTGCACGAAATCTAATAGATTTTAATTAAAATCTTAATCATAATCTATATCGTTTAAAATAAGTTTTTTTTTTGCACATTTATCAATATTTACATTTGCATTGCCTCGAAACGCAGTACTGAAGGGATTTCCAGCTAAATCTAGCTGCTTTTTGCTAAATTCCCCTCACAAAACGAAATCTACTTTGTCCATATGTCAAAATCTTTTATTTTTTTTACTACCCTGTATTTCAGGCTGACATTTTGGCGGTAAGGGAAGCGGCTAGAGTAATGATTGATAGAAAGGTACAGGGCAAAGTTGGTGTCTTTGTCGATAGCCAGGCGGCGCTTCTATCCCTAAGATCATATATCACTTCGTCTATTCTAGTCTGGCAGTGCAAGAGTTTGCTATCTAGACTACGTGGTAGACTTGGGTCGAACTCGTTCACTAGTTAATTTTTGCCACAAACCAATGATCAAACCCATTTAAATTACATGGGTTTGATCATTGGTTTGTGGCAAAAATGAACTAGTGAACGAGTTCGACCCAAGTCTACTACGTGGTCAGGCTGACCTCACCCTCATCTGTGTTCCAGCACATAGTAATTTTTTAGATAACGAACGGGCGGACGAGCTGGCTCTGCTATGAATGCCTCCAATGCCGGATCGGTAGCCATGCCGTTTGGTGCTATTAGAAGCGGTATATTCAAGCACTATCTCTATAAGGCTGAATGTAGATGGTGCAATATAGCCACGTGCAAGGTTGCTAAGAAAATGTGGCCTTGCTACAATGATAGGCGCTCATTACAATTAACAAATAGACGGGGCACTGGACGGTCGACAGATATGCTAGTAGGTTAGGTCTGTCCCAAAATGAGTTCTGCCGGAGTTGTCGAGAGGAAAGCAAAGAAGAGACAATCTTCCACTTCCTTTGCAAATGTCTAGCTTTGCATTTCTCGAGACACAAATTGTTAGGCAGTCATGTACTAGAAGATCTTTCAGATTTACAAAAGATTGGGTTGAATGACCTTATCACATATATCAACGCAACAGGTTGGATCTAGTAAGGATCACCGTATCAGAATACTTAGATAAGGTTCTACATAGGTTGACACCGGTGAGTGTAGTGGTCCTTTCAAAAAGGAATCATTTAGATTCCAACCAACCCTGTACAACATACTTTATACAAAAGGTGAGCGAATTAGCTAGCCACTAGAAAATTTTCTATTGAAGGTGTGTGAATGAGCTAAGTCGGCACTTTTGGGTTTATAAGGATTTTGTCTTGGATACGAAATCTTGAATAATGTCAAAAACAAGATTAGTGTAGACCATATAGATTTCTATAGGATTTCAAATCAAATCTGCTAGATTTTGAGACTACATAAATGCAGTATGATTGAAAATTGTTCAAAACTACAATCTAACAACTGCAATAAAGCTAATTCACACACCTCTTTAAGTACAGTGGCTTATGTTTTTTTAAAGCAAAGTTGCATCACTAAGTTCTACTGGATTTTAAGTAGATTTCGATCAAATTTAATGACGAAGCAGATTTCGTTTTCTATGGGAAATCTACTCGAAATTTTGCTTGAGAGTTTGCTCGAAATCTTATATGTAAGTACTATAATTTTCTGAGCTGTAAACGCACTATTATGTTTTTAAAATTTTTGATGTCATTGACCACACCTTAAAGTTATTATGAAGAAGACTTTAAATCTTTTTCTTAATTTTGCAGCATTTCTATATTTATTGTGTATGGAGAAAATGAACCCATAAATATCTTGTTTTTTTTTGCAACTTTTCTTTTCGTGCAAAAAAAAAAATCTAAAAATCTAAAAATTACTATTTTTAACCCATTTCAAAAACTTGTCGAAGCTTTAAGAATTAATAGCCATTTGGCTGAAATTTATTGGAGTTCATAGCGACAACAACGCTGGTGTTTATGTGTTCCAGTGAAAAAATAACAAATTTGTATTTTTTGTCCATGTGTTTTTCGGCGCTTAAAAATTAAACAGAAGACCATGCATAAGTGTTTTATTTTTAAATGGTCACAGAGATGACAAAATACGTGTAGGAACCTTGCCAGTGCTGATATACTGTTACATACATATTGCCCCTTTATTGCAACACAGTCATATCTCAAAAAATTAATTTTTTGGAGTTAATAATGCAGAAAAATTCGTTATATCATATTTAATCTTGTGTACAAATTTCACAATCACGAAATTATTTTTGTATTTTCATTGAAGTGTATGTAAATTGAAAACTTTAAACTTACTTTCAATTTCGTGCGAAATGCTGTCAAACTACATATAAAAGTAGTACTCTGTTCTTGTTGTGAAAAACACGTAAAATCATGTCTTTCCATGCAAAATTAGTCTGGCATCATTTTAGTTTAGCTGCGAAACAACAGGAGCAATGCTTTTTTCGCACGGAATTTTAACAATGTTGCATACTTTCAAGCAATAAAAGCAAGAAATTTATAAAAAAAACCGCGAGTTGGGCTACATTTAGTACATGTCAAATTTTTCACGCGAAATAATTAATGGTGCTGAAAATTTTTCACAACTTTTCTGCAAAACTAGCTTTTTTGAGTTATGACTATGTTGCAATAAAGGAGCGATATTGTAGTGTTTAAACATGCAAAGATATACTACAAATAAAACGAATAAAAGAAAAATATGGCAGCTTAAAAAATTGCTAAAGTTAAAAATTTGGAAAATTTCTTTAAAATAACTTCAAAAATATAAAAAGTGGCTTCTTATGTTTAGAATAAATTTTTTTAGGCAGAAGCATATATCCAGCCTCACAATATACTTATGTAAAACTTTGAACGTTACAAACAACAAATATATAACAGTCAAAAGTTAAAGGGTGTTCCCAAACGAGCAACGTAAAATGTTAAATCTCCATGAAATGAATGCACATAAAATTACTAATAAACACTTTTAAAGCAGAAGTGCGGTCACTGTTTAATTCCACTGCTACTCTTCTTATTCGCGTTTCTCCACATAACAGAATTGCTATAAACAAAATACCGCTAAACTGTGATTGCAGTCACAGTTTAAAAGAACAACGATTTATAAATCACATTCACAAGGAGCAACATGATTAAAAAATCACAGTATTGCTCATCTCTAGTGGACACAGAGAACCCCTTGGAACAACTTTTGTAAATAAATTAAAAACAGCATGTGTTTGAGAAACTGTTGATATATCGAACTGTAGATGTCCATAGAAGTGTTTGTTAATTAACACTTATAAGTGCCACTTCGCTGTGCTTAACTAAATATACTGCAACATGCCGACATACTATACACGCATACTCACTTGATAAACAACCACTGTAACTTTTGAATACAGCAAAACGTGTATCTGTTGTATTAATACCACCGATTTGCACACGATTAGCGCCCATTTCAGCAGATGGTGTTAAAGCTCTGGCCCCTATTGCCGCCAATGGCACTTGTTCGCGGTCAATGTAAAGTGTTGCTTCAGTGAAATTGCGTTGATAGTAAATGGAATGGCGGGCATTGTTTAAGAAATTTCTATCGATGCGAGCACCTACAGCCGGGCCCTCGCGATCCTCTTCGAACAGCAGATAGCCGTCAGCTGTAATGGCGATCATAAGATAATAGCTGCGATCTGAAGCTGTTTGCAGCAAGAGCATAACACGATTGGCACGTCTCAGATCCAGCGAGGAGAAGGCCAACTGCAGCCGTACAAAGTCAACTTTTCCAATCAATTCAAATTTGCGTTGCAACGTCGATTCGCCACTGAAATCGGCACCCTTTTCCTCCATGCAAAATTCACCCAAAAAGCTGGTATGTTCACAGTCACACGATGATTCCTGTTTGGCGAAATTTTCCTTGCAAATTCCTCCATTTTTGCAGGGTTCAGCATCGCACTTGATTTGACAATTTGGTAGCACGCCCTCTACAGCTGGAATAAAAAAAATTTACAATAAATGTTTGTGAGATTTCCTGGCTTTTATTTCATTTATTTCTAATTCTATGTATAATAATACTAGCAAGTGTGTACTCGTATATTCCTTCTTCTTGTCCATATGCTTTCCTTTACACTTAAACTATTTTACAAATGTGTGCTTCCTTTAGAATTTTTTTTCATTATCCTTGTACTAACGAATAGCTTATGTAGGATTTCCGTACTGAAAAATTCAATTTGCAAAAGTATTCAAATATTACTTGGGGAAGTGGGTGATGGCATTTTGAATTAGAGTTCAAAGAAATGCTCTTGGGTATATATACATAGATACATTTGTTATGTTGAAATTTTTATCCGATTAACGTTTGTTAATTTCACTTGCTTGTATTTATGCATGTGGTTGACCATATCGAAGATTTAGGTTTTTGGCACAGAGATGGCCAATGTCTGCAAGGCATGCTTCAGAAATTCTATTAGTGGGTGATTTTTTTCTTGTCCAGAAAACTAAGTTTTGGGTCTGTATTCAGCAACACACACACACACGCACACAGAAAGAATGCGTAAACGTAAAATCACCATGCAAAAATTTTGATTTAAAATCACATTAAATTTAGAATAAATAATCACCCTTATTTATCAACAACAATTTTGTGCTGTAAGGTCTAGAAAATAGCATGAGCCTGTCAAAAGCAGTCAGTTATTGTCGACAATGGGTATTGTATTAACTTGACGTCGATGTTGACAACTAGAATAAGGACGAATATGTTGTTTAAGTGTGTTGGTGTGTATTTGCTTTGTTCATAGCTACAATACACTGTTGTGCTCAGTTGTGTGACTTGTTGTTGTTTGTTTTTATATCGTGTTGTTTAAATAGTGCGAGGTTTCCACTACGAGCAAAAAAATTCCTGCTGCTGGCTAATAGACAGTGTACTACTAGTCTTGTACTTGAAGGCTCTGCTGGTTCGAATCCTGCAGACCAACCAAAGTAGTTTCGCAGTTTTTGTTTTTTTGATATAACTTTATTTTATTGAATTAAATTTAATCCATGATAAGGTTGTTGTGGCTGCTACGAGTTCAAGTGTAAGTTTTGGCCGCGGAAGCAACTATACATACAAACATTTTTCTGATGCTTGTGCCAGTACACACAATTACGTAAGTTAAGTAATTAATAAAATAAAATTGTTACTCTAAATTAAATTCATATTGTTTCAATATGGTTGGCATAGTGTTATTTCAGTATCGAACTTATGTTGTTCCCTCTTGAAATAACTTTGATACAACATGATTCTTCATTTTATTTTAACAGTACTGGAATGTTAAATCAACATGAAATAAAGATATTTCGAAAGGCTAATTAATAAAATAAAATTATTACATTAAATTAAATTCATGTTGTTTCAACATGCAATAACTTTGATTCAACATGATTCTTCATATTAATTTAACAGTACTGGAGTAATGTTAAATCAACATGAAATAAAGTTATTTCAAAAGGCTAATTAATAAAATAAACTTATTACATGTTTAATTAACATGATTCTTCATTTCAATTTAACAGTACTGGAATGTTAAAACAACATGAAATAAAGTTATTTCAAAAGGAAAATTTTTCTTTGAAGATTACTTAAAAACAGGTTGCGTTAACATGAAACACATATAAAGCAAATTCATTGGCGAAACATTTTAAATTAAGGTTAAGGTTTTCGTAGATTTTAATATGAAATTTTTTTATGAAATTTAAAAAAAATTAAGTTAGAAATAGATAACTTTAGGTACCAAAGAGTGGAGTATTGATTTGTTAATATTCAATTAAAATTTGAAATCATTAAGGAGAAGAAGACTGTGAATAAAAGGTTGTCCCTACAGATTTTCACCCAAAGCAAATGTATACATAGAATATATGTATGTACATATGTACATACACATACAAACGTATACGTGTGTTTATAATTTCTTACTTGTGTGCATCCATGGTGCAGGCATATTCGACTCTAGAGCACTTTGGGATAACCATAAAGGAAATTGCAAACAAATATTTTAAAGGATAATAAATTCATGATGTCAACATGCATACGAGTGTGCATTCACATTTCTTCCTTAAGCTGCTGTTGATATTGCAATTGCAATTGCAACAATATTCTGGCGCATTGAAGAATTTGCACAATCTCATATACTCGTACATATATAAGTGCATACCCATACATTAGCATGCAGTATTTATGAATTCTCTTAAATTTTTGTTTGGTTTTACTTACTTGGTGCAATATTCCTTTCATTAATGTCAGCTAAATCAATAAGATTGGAACCAATTTTCAAGCCACGTACACAGCCAATATAACCTTCCAGAGCTGGTGCATCAGGATTTGTACGTAATAAATTTGCAGGATCATAACCGCCAATGTTGAATTGAAAATACTCGGTGGGTGGTGCTGGTGGACGATGTGGTGACAAAACCTCTGCGCCGGAATGAATAAAAAGAAAAAAAGTTTATAAAAGGAAATAATTTGTTGATACGAGTGCACGCTCTGCAGTCAATTTGTAAGACAAAATTCGAGGGAAGAATTACAAAGTGTTTAACACAATTATAGTTTGAGTAAAATGGATCTTATGGTAGAATTAGTAGATTCGTATGGTGAGTTTACGAACAAAGGCTCAGTTAGCCGACTGTAATGCAATGTAACTGTAATGTAGGAAACAGCTGATCGATATTTTTATATGAAAAGTAGGTTACGTTACATTACATCTCTGTAACCATTTTCATTACTTTTCACATAACAATATCGATCAGCTGTTTCCTACCGTTGCAGTTACATTCCATTACAGTCGGCTAACTGAGCCTTAAAACATGTTGCTGTTTATTTAATATGTATTGTAACGTATGTGAGGTAGAAATCTACAGAAAATAGATTTTTACGGAGCAAACGTTAACTTCTCTCTCACATATGTAATAAAGCAAAGAGAAATATAATAACAGCTGACACGTTCGCATGCAACCTCACATATTTACTAACAAACATCCCGATTTAAACGATACGACTACTTCAAAATTAACACGATACGAATCGGCTAATTCTACCATTAGATTAATTTGTTCTTAAGTCGGCATATATTAGTGTCCGCCCACTTTTCTAAATTCAACATCGCGTCACTTTCAGAGCTCAAGCTCTGTGCCAAGTTTCGTAAAAATGTTTCAGGTAGAAACAGGCGGAATATTTTATTTATCTCTCATGAGCATGGCCCCGCCCATTTATTTAAGCACAAATTAATGTCATTCTAAGAGCCGAAACTCTTTGCCAAGTTTCGTGGGAATCAGATAAGTAAAAGTACATATAATTTAATGCTAATTTTTCGTGGGCGTAGCCCCGCCCACTATTTTAAACACAAGATTAAGTATTTTTCAGAGCTCAAGATGTGTGCCCACTTCCATAAAAATCGATGAAGTAGAAGCACGTGGAATATAATATTTAATTTTAATGGGAGTGGTTCCGCCCACTTTTTTGAATGCTAGATTGTGTTTTTTAAAAGCTAAGGATGTGTGCCAAGTTTCGTAAAAATTCGTTAAGTACAAGCACGTGAAATATTATCTTAAAATTTAATAGGCGTGGCCCCGCCCAATTTTTGGAAAGCCAGAGTTTGTTTACTGTTAGAGCTCTAGATGTCTGCCAAGTTTCGTAAAAAGCGATGGAGTAGAAGCACGTGAAATATAATATTTAATTTTAATGGGTGTGGCCCCACCCACTTTTTTGAATGCCAGACTGAAAATATAAGACAACATTATAAAATGATTGCTCTATTTTTTATTATAAAAAGTCCATTATATACACGCATATGCACCCTTCTACTTCTACTTCTACTCACACACATGAATAAAAGAAATTGCTGCTCAATATCATGAGTGATCACTACGGACCTGATTATCACGAAAAGATGTGCAAAACTGGCGATAACGTTTTTCTGTCTGTACATCATTAAAATTTATATATAAATTCTTTTCCTTATTTCTATGTATTTGCATTCACGCTCATTCTTATGCTTATGCTCATGCCTGCTTAAAGTGATTGTAAATAAATATTAATTAAATATTAGTCACGATCAGGCATTGTCACCCAAATCCAGTGTGTGCTGTGTAACTTTATCATGAATGCCTGTGTGTGCTTAGTTCTCTATAGTCCTGACTAAGGCACACATAATTAATAGTGTTGAATGGGGGAATTAAAAGGAAATTACGTTGGTTAGTGCAACTGCATTTGAGGTTGCTATAATTGAAATCACTTTGATTGAGTGCTTACAGACACTGCAGCCTACAAAGTATTTGAGTTTAAAAATTGCGAATAATTGCAGCGAAAAAAAAAAACATTTGTGAAAAGTGGAAAAAAGGTGTTGTCGTTTTTAATGAACATCTATTGCTTTTAAGCTTTAAAGAAGCTACGTCCAAGCCATACTCACAATGTGCAAACTTTTGCAAAGAGCTTTTGTGCTTTCACAACGACGAGAGCACAACAGCCAATTAGAACTTGGCGACAACAATGCTTGCTCTTACTTTGCAAAGAAACAAGAATAGATTTAAAAGCTTTCAACGCTGTTTACCTCAAATGCAAATATCAGAGTATGTGTGTTTGCAAGTACATACATAGCTGCTTTGAAGCTTTATAATAAATCTTAATTGGGAAAAATTATTCTTTATTTAAAAACGTTTCATACCCTTTTCTGGATTTGTCCAAGGCTTGTTCGCATATTCATCCAACAATAATGTACCGCGTTCAACGCTGACACTCTGCTCGTTGACATGCATACGCGTCTGTTGTTCCTCGCGTATAATTGCAATCTGTATGCTTTTCAAACTGCTGACACTATCATCGACCACAGTCAAATTGACAATTTCATCTCCATAATTGTATAAAAAGACAACTTCGCGTCCAGCATTGATGTACAAATGTACAAAATTATTATAATGATCGTTGGCATAGAGTACCAAGGCGTTGGTATCGTAAGTTCGCAAATTGATGAGTATATCGTAAAGCAGTATGCCCTTCAGCGTTTCGCGTTCATCTTCAATAAATCCTATTAATGCGATTGGTTGTGCAGTGGCACTCAAGTAATTACGCATCAGAAATGATTCACGATTAATAAAAGTAAGAGCCTTTTCATTAATGTCTGTGGCAAGAAATAAATAATACGAACATCAAGTGTTGCAATTTTCTTTTTTGATTTATTACTCACTTGTCTTTCTATGTATACTTACATACATAAATGTGTGTATGAATGTGTGTATTTTTGTGTGTATGTATGAATCGTAAGGTAAATGAGAAATTAAGTGAGTGAGTGAGTGAGTGACGTAGTGAATGAGTGAATGAATGTTAAACATATAATTGAAATCAATGCATTTAATAACTGCTGCAAATTGCATTACAGTCTCTACTTACTTGTTTCACAAAATTCACCAATATGGGCCCAAGAATTGTGGCACACACATTTAAATGTACTCCACAGTTCCTTGCATTCCGCACCGTTTTTACAGGGATTCGGCACACAAGATGGTTTGCAATCTTTAATAATTTCTGATAAATGCACTGACATGTAACTGTAGATATCAAGTATTTCACCGTTTACCACCAGACCGCGGAAGCAACCAATTAAACCAGCTTTAACTGATAATTTCTTTAAGAGTTCGCTGCAAAGTAGAAATCCAGAATCGTAATTAAATAAAAGAATTGTATGAAAATATTTAAACACTGCTGTGGAAAATTGTTAATTTGTATGAGTATGTAAGTATGTATGTATATCAATCTTTGCGTATTCAAAAATAATATACAGACGTAAAAATACATACAAAACAAAGTGCAAAAAACAAAAAAAAAAAAAAAAATTTAAAGCAATTTGTATGAAAATTGAATTAAATGCAAGATTAAGTATTCACTCACAAACACTCGCTGCAAATTGATGTCAACACTTTTATTATCTCTCATAGTTGTGCAAGCAAATGTACTCTAACAATACATACGTATACAAATGTATACACTCACACACACACACACACACACACTGACGCTCATGAACTAATTCCGTCAACCCAGAATGCGCTGACAAAGTCACCAACATCCTATTAAGTCATTATTTTATGTGTGTGTGTGTGTGTGTGTTTATGTATGTGCTCACTACACTATATACACACACACATATAAATATATTTATATATACATACGAGTACGTATTGAAGTTTAGGCAAGTGTGTGTTAGCAATTGTACTCGTATGAGTGTGTTTGCTTGAATAATGAATAGGAAAAGAAAAACTAAATTTGTTTGCATATAAACAAAGTAAATAAAACACATGAAAATGGTCACATTTAACTTTGAAAGAGCTTAATTTTTCTATTCAAAAGTAATGACTGTAAATGCAACAGGCTGGTTTTAAATGCCTTAAAATGGGTTAATTAAACATGCATTCTTTTGCCAACAAAGACATAAATACACACATACATATGTATGTAGAAAAATACAAACGTATATATGTTTTATTTGTTCAAGGAGATATTCAGATATGTACAGTGTTGCCAGAAAATGATGATGAGAGAGAGAATGCTAAATCGGTCAAAAAATTCTGCTAAAATGTTCTACAGAAGAAAAGCAGATTTAACTGTAGAAAAAATTCCAAAATATTATTTTATCAGTAAAAATTTTTTTTTAATTATAAATACATTGAAATTGATTATTGAGGGGTTATTTGGATCCTATGCGCATTTCACTGTTGCTAGTGCAGATCATCAGGGAACCTTTAGCCTGCAATACATGTACATTTATGAGAAAAATCCTTTATACAGAAGAATTTTTTTAACAAATTACAATTTTTTATTTTCAATAAATTCTGCCAGAAAGCATCTAGCAGAATTTTTTGAAAGTTGAATGCTTTTTAATTAATGAAAATGCCAGATCTGGCTGGGAAAATGCTAAAATGGCAACAATGGATATGTAGTACAAAATAAGCACTCCCATTTGGAGAAAGAGTTAAAGATATTCCTCCATATGCAAAAAAAATAACGTGTGCTTCAAGTGTGCGTTAAAACCGGTTTTTGTATGGAAATCTTGTTTTAAAGTACACTTCAAGCACACGTTATTTTTTTGCATATAGGGGATTATCTCGAAAAAAAGAATAAAAACCAAAAATTCTTCAATTGATAAGTACAGTTAGGCCTCGATTATTCGTAACGGTCGGGACCGGGCGCATTGTGGATACTCGATTTTCTCGGTTAGTGGGGTAACAGCTTTTATTGTATTTTGTTTCATATTTTTTATTAATATTTTTATACTTACTTATACATCTTTGTATATACCGCATATAATAAAAGCAAAATTCATGGATTTTATGCTTGTGTTTAATCAAAAAATGCAGAGGTCATCACGGTTGGTCGATAAAAAAAAATTAAACGGATGGACAAAAAGAAAACAAATACAATATTTCTTTCCCAGATCATAGACGTCGCCGGTTAAACGAATCACGGATAATCGAGGCCTTACTGTAACACTGTTCTGCAAAAAATAAAAAACAGTAGGGAGCAATAACTTGATTATGTGATTTTAGTGTAACTTTAGTGTGCTGAATACAAATCTGTTCACACAGATTGACTAAACACAAATTGTAGATTATGACGACAAACGCTAGCTGAATGTAACAACATGGTGTTTTTCAAGGCCGCCACACCTTCATCATCTGCATTCTTGTGCTTGCTTCTCTGTGTGGTGTCAATTGGCGTAAATTTCAGCTCCATTTATATACATATAAATATATATGTCTCAATGAAAATGGAATATGTGAATTGTTTGAATGCATCGTACTACAATTTCTTAAAAAGTCTTTATGTAATGAAAACTCAAATTTACTATAAAAAAAAAAATTAATTTTAGTCTTCTGGAATTCATAAATGTACTATTCGCTAAAAAATATTTCCAGCCCTGTTTTTTAATAAAACAATATACATGTCGGGAAGTGCTTTTTGATTTTGCTGATTTTCAATACCCATCGAGCTTATCAAAATCCTGACACATCAGCCAAATGCCGATGTTCCGGTTTCACGTACAGACACACGTCCTAGAGTTGTACAGCTCATGAACAAACTAGTTCAATTGAACGATTCACTTCACTGAGCGATGTAAGCCGTTCAATCTACTGAGCGCTTTCAGCTCAGTACTGAGTGCTTTCTTAACAAATTTTTTATGCATCGCACAAGTAAATCAAGTAAAATAATTAATATATTATGATTATGTTAAAATATCTGAAGTACTAATTAATTTTAATTTTAAAAATTTAATATACATACTTGTGTATTATATTTGTTAACAAATTCCGCACACTAGGACTATTTTATTTTTTATTTATACTTTGTTTGCCTTGTTTTGTAATGTCTAACAATACACACACAGACACTGTATTTAATCTGTCACTTTTTGTGCGTGTGTTTAGCTCTTTCTTTCCCTTGACAAAATGTTTCATTAGAAATGAGCTGAGCCACTGAGCTAACTGAATGAAATACTTCAGTAAAATGAGCTGCGCTGAAAAGAGCGGTCACTCGAAAGAGCTGATAAGCACAACTCTAATACGTGCGTCGATCCCTAAAATAAGGTAACTCCTAATAATAGTAAATTCCATTTGACCTTGGTAATATTAATTAAATCTATATTTCATTAATTCAATCAAAGTCGTGAAAAACGTTGTAAGTGACAAAATAATGATTTTTTAAGAGAGTAAAAAAAAAACGTTTTTTAACGGCAAAATAATTTTGTTGTTGTTCATTTTTATCTTATTAAAAAAGAACGATAATTAATATTAACTGTTCTTTTTCTACAAATATTACATTTATCAATTACTTTTTACCATTCTCTTTGTATAATTTTGTAAGTTACTAACAAAGTTCTTCCTCTGATCGATAATTTATAATTGTATATTGACGGCGATAAGATGCACAATTTTGGACGGCTTGATGTTTGAACAACGTTATTTGGGGGATTGATTTTGCTTCAATTTTAAAGTTGACTTATTAAAATTTTTTGGAATAAATTTTTAAAAAGTTTATTAATTTTTTTAAAATTTTTAACGCACTAATAATCCCAAATTATTTTTTTACTTATTAAGTAAAATTTTTTTATTAAAAATACATTAAAATTGATTATTGAGGGACTTAGCTGGATCCTATGCGCATTTCACTGTTGCTAATGCAGATTATCAGGGAAACTTTACCCAAAAATTTCTTAGATTAACTAGAGTTATTTATGTTAAACTTTCATTTGAACAAATGAGAAGCTCAACAAACAAATAACAAAGTTGAAACAAGAACTCAATAATCAACATGTTTTTTTATTTTCGTAATTTACTATTGCTACATTGGCTGACTTCAAATTGTAGTTGTAAGAGTATGTAAAGAAAATAAATGTAAATGACAACAACAGATATTTAAGAATAGAGTGTTGCCACACAAGTATTTTTTTTTATTAATTTTTTTTGTAGATTTCTAAAAAACTTTTAGACAATTAAAAAATTTGATTTCAATTAATCTTTCAATTAAATTTTCCAAAAAATTGCATTTCTATCTTTTTTATTGAATTTTTAATAGAGTTTTTTCGCTAAAATTTTTAATTTATATTTTTTTAATTGAAAAGAAATTACACTTTTAAGTTTAAGTGATGTATGTACATCAGTGTTTGCTGACCTTGCGCTTGTTGGAATAATATTCACACACTCTAAATGCTGCACGAATAAGATGCAAGTGTGCACGTTAAATTTTTAGTGCAGTAGAGAGGAAATATACTATGCATGCATTTACATACATACATACATATGTATGTACATATGTATGTATGATGCATAACATGTGAATGAGTTTGCCTGTCGTGGTGACATGCACAAAAAGTGTTTGACATAAATATTGTATGTGTTGTGATAGAATAAATGCCTTACATGCACACATGCACATATTGTACACATATTCGTATAGTACATGTTGCATGCATTCGCATGTGTAGTTGTATTATTTTGTTGGAATGAAATTTGTTTTAATTTCTAACAGAAAGACAAAAAAAAACATTTAGGGAGTTCACAATAGCGTTTTAAAATATTTTTTAAACGTTTCAATTTTAATACTCTAATATGGGCTGGCAAGTTTGTTGTTTTTTTTTGGCTGTGTGTAAATCAAATTTATTACAAGGTGGCAAATTTAAAAGTATAATTAATTCAGTAAGGTGCGACTTACTCGCACAAGAAGCGTTTCGTACTGATACTACATATATAATACCATACGAACTTTAGCCTACATACATAATATATCGTATAGTTTTAAAATTTGTTCGGTTTTTGGCGTTTTTTTTAATTTGGTGTTTTTTTATTTTATTCCGCTTTTTTAGTTTTTGGCGATTTTATTTTAGTCTTAGTGATTTTTTATTTTTGGCGCGTTTTTTCGTTTTGACGATTTTTTCGGTTCTTGGAGTTTTTTTTAATTTTGATGATTTTTGTCGTTTTTTTAGTTATGGCGTTTTATTATTTTATTCCGTTTTTTAGTTTTTAGCGATTTTTTATTTTTGGCGCGTTTTTTTGTTTTAGCGATTTTTTCGGTTCTTGGTGTTTTTTAGTTTTGGCGTTTTTTTCATTTTGATGATTTTTTTAGTTTTTGGCGATTTATTTTAGTTTTAGGGATAAAAAAATCCCTAAAACTAAAATAAAATCGCTGTTATCGTTTTGAAGGCTTTTTTAGATTTTCGGCGATATTTTTCAGTTTGACTTTTTTTTTAATTTTGGGACTTTTTAGTTTTAGCGTTTTTGAAAATTTCAAGAGTTTGCCTCTTACGGTTTCCAAGATACCGCAAGTTGTCAAAATTGCATTAACTGATAGAATACCCTTTAATTTATATATTTTTTTTAATTTTAGTATTAATTGTTGTAGTCTGTATAAAAATACACTAACTTTGCAAATTTCAAGTGTCTATACACAAATTACATGGGATTTTAAGATTTGCTCGTTGCTCGTTTTGGAACGCCCTTTATTTTTTGACTGTCATGTATTTGTTGTTGTAGCGGTCTAAGTTCTACATTTTCTGTCAAACTTTCAGGTCCGCAGCTCTTATGGTTCTCGAGAAAATAGCCTGTGACGGACAGACGGACATCGTAGCGAAAGCAATAGGGTTCCTAAAAATCATGTCATTTTCAATATGATAACATGGTAATGTTAAACTAAACAAATCAAAACTGGCAGCCCAGCTGTAGTTGATGAAAAAATATTTTTATTTTTTGCTGTCTTTAGGCACTTTTCAGAACAAAAGTTATTTTGATAAATTTATCCAACGTTCACCCTTCTCGGGAATAAATATTCACGTGAAAAGTGTTCCCTTTCCCTATTGTGAATTGTGATCGCCAATGTTTGCATTGTTGTTGTGTCAGTATACAAAATTACTAATTTTGTTCACCATTTTTTTCACGGCAAATATTTCACGTGAACAAAATTCCCTATAAGGGTGAATAATTTCTAATTTAAAAAATGTTGTTATTCTAATACTTCAATATACTGTGTTTTACGAGTATCATTGCCTGCTCACAATGAAAGTTTAAGATGGCACAATGTTGCCACATTAAACTTTTCATATACCCATTGTGAATTCCCTAATTTTGTTTTTGCCGTAAATATCCTAGAACACAAAAGTAAAGCGTACGAACAAAAAGATTCGGTACAAAACGCCAACATACAAGTCTGTTTAAATTCGTTTGTTGTTGTTGTTGTTGTTTTTCTTTCTATTTTTATACAAAATGATGGCAGCCATTACATTATTATTGTTGTTGGCTTTTTAGTGTGCGAACAGCTTAAAATTTTGCACAAATACTACATATATACATGACCGTTACTGTGAAAATCCTATTAGGGGCCATGTAAAAATGTAAAGTGTTAAACAATTAAAAATTTATTCAATGCCATCACAAGCAATTAAGCAGCACTTTTACACTGCCTGTGTGTTAAATTGTCACACCAGCCAGCATGCATGCATACAAAAGAAACATACTTATACTCGTACACACATAAATACTGTCACAACCCCCAAAACAAAACGCGTTCGCAGAATAAACACTTGTATTTTAGCCTAGAAAAATTTTCATTTTTGAACAGTGGCTGGTGAATAGATATTTCTTGTTAGCGAAAATTAAAAAAAAAACGGAATACCTTTAGATTAGAAAAAAAAGATTATAAGTTCCTTCAACTAAAAAGTTTACTTTGGAAATGAAAACAAAAATATACATATATTATAATTGGGGGATTCAAATGGTAGTTTCAAGTGTCATAGTATCATAATGTTTCAAAATTATTGTTTGAAAGAAAAAAAACAAAAGCAAAAACAACTACATATATTAATCTAATTTAAAACATTATGACACTACGACACTTAAGACTACCATTTGAATACCCCTAATGTATGCGGAGGTTTTTCTTATAGAGGTATAGAACTTTGAAATGGAATAAAACAAAGATGAATTTTTTTAAATTGACATGAAATTTACTTTATTCGAATGGTAATGGCATTATAATCCGAATATGTTTTCTAGCATACGACCGCCAAGACTGGCTCGGACATAGCCTAATCTGAAGGTGCAATTGTCGATGACTTTTTCCAACATTTGTGGCCGTATATTG
Source organism: Nowickia ferox (assembly GCA_936439885.1). Classification (NCBI taxonomy): domain Eukaryota; kingdom Metazoa; phylum Arthropoda; class Insecta; order Diptera; family Tachinidae; genus Nowickia; species Nowickia ferox. Next base: position 110,869,386 of record OW387024.1, on the reverse strand, counting down.
ACAATAACGCAGCGAATGTTGTCCTACACGTGTTCAATGGTTTCGGCCTTATTGGCGTAGACTAGCGACTTCACATATCCCCACTGAAAATTGTCTAGCAGCGTTAAATCGCATGATATTGGAGCCAAATTCACGGGTCCGAAACGTGAAACTATGCGGGTACCAAACTATTCCTTCAATAAATCAATTGTGGCACGAGCTGTGTGACATGTTGTGCCGTTTATGAAACCATAGCTCATGTACATCAAAATCTTCCAATTCCTGTGCACGATGGCGGATAGACTGGTTCGGGTCTTCCTGTATGCTACGCTTTACAGCAGCTATGACTTCTTTCGCTCGCACTGTACGACGTCTCTGTAGATGCGTATTATCATTTAGAGTAAACGTGGTGCGAAATTGTTCCATAGTTAATCGAATTAATTGCTCTGATAAACGATTATGTTGACCGCAAAATGGATGCAGTGGGCGATACGTATTTCGAACAGAACCATGATTTTAAAAATAAATTTGCACAATTTGGAAGCGTTGTTCAGGCGTCAGTCTAATTATTTACATATGTATGTATGTTGAAATGCCAAACCAAATTAAACATAAATCCCTTGACAGCTGACAAAATGGCCGCCAGTTAAGAAAGTGTTGCCAACTTAAAGTTTTATACATCTTAAAAAAATAACTTAAAGTTCTATACATCTATTTATTTTAAAAATTAATTTGACATGATGTCAAACGTGACCATCGTACACATTTTAAGTGAAAAAAATTAAAATAAAGCTGATTTTTATAAATTAACATTTGAGCAATTTTGCGTTTTCAACATAATTCCAAAAGAAAAAAATCCAAGGTATTCGCATGTGACACAAACAGACGTAATTTTTGTGGCCAACTACTAAAACGTTGATTTCAGCGAAACCTGAAGGAATATTTAATGGGACTAATTTAAGAATGTTGGGCACTGATGAATTTAAAAAAAAATTAATTTTAGACAAACATGTTTTATATATTTCTAATACCTTTCACCAAAAATGGTAAAGGTTTGTCATTCCGTGTGTAATTTCCACAATATTCATATGCGACCCATAAAGTATATACATATATTCAGGGTCCTTATAAATAGGGAGGATGAGTAAGCGATGTCCGTCCGTCTGCCCGTCTGTCTGTACGTGGTATTAAAAACAAAAAAATAAAAAATAAAAAAAAAGAATCCAGGTTTGGAAAATTTTATTTTTTTTTGTATATAAAAGTGACCTACTGAAATCTAAAAGGATGTTTCCAGGGTTAGAAAACTAAAACTTTTTTTTTATAAAAAATTAATATATTTTATCTTTTAGAAGAAAAGAGTTTGGTATTAAAAATTTCCAAAATATAAAACACCCCCACCAATATCTCGAATCGGGTACAAATGTAATATTTTTTTACATGAAACAAAAAAAAACAAGAATTTAAAACAAAAAATTTTCAACAACTTTTTATATTTTGGTGACGGTGGAGCTTTCGGTGGAAATGCCCACATGCATATAGGAATACTTTTCAAACACACTGTTTGCAGCAGAATGTGTTCACCTTTTCAATTTTCCTCTATTTTCGTTTTTCTTTTATCACATTTGCCATTGACTTTTCTTGACAAATAATTGTTGTTGTTCTTGTATAAAAAAACAATAAAAATTAAAGTGTAGCCTGTAAGGAGCACCTTTTCTTATCCTTTGAATAGTTTTACTCGCATTACCACCCAGTGACAATTCAACTGTTCATGTAATGTAATGTAATGGGGGTTTTTTCCCCAAACATTTTTGTTGTAATTTATGTTGTTGTATTGCATACAAATGCAAGCATTCATTGATTCATGTAGAACCATTAAAAGGCCGCAAAAACACTAGTGTGGCATTGTTGTTTTGTGGCCATGTTTAACATGTTTTAACTACGACAAATACTACTACTACTACTACGTCGACTACGAGTACGACTACGACTGTTGCGACGATCTCCGGACCACAACTACTAGACTCATTTATAGGTTGTTCTGCTTACAAAACATGATAAAACATCAAAAACACTACCGCAAACACACTTCCATTTACATTAATTGGCATGTCTGTCGGTGAAGAGGTGGGCGCATTTGAGGTCTGCTCCAATATTAATGATAATAATTGTATGAAATGCTAATAATGAAAGCATAATCTGGCATAATGTTCTAGATGATGCATTAGAAAATTTTTAGGCATGATTGTAATGTCTGGCCTAGAGTAATAATAAATTAGAATCGCTGGTAATGACATGAACGATTAAAATTATTACACACAGAAAAAAATACCAGTGTAAAATTACCATGCAAACATTTTGATTTTAAATAATAATAAATAATGTTGAATCCAAGTTTAAATCATGATGATATATATTTGGTGTGTATCTAAAGATTATTTAAAGTTGTTGTCGCTGCAGCAGTAAGAACGTGATGAGTTCCAAGTTCAAATCTTGCCCGGGGAAACAAATTATATTAATAAAAAAATTTTAAGTTAAAGTTAAATAATTAACAAAGTACATGACTTTAACTTATCGCTCACTTTTAGGTTAAAGTGAAGTGGTAATAATGAAAAAGTGTTTATCCATTCGATAAAATCATATCTTTAAGTAATGGCAAATTATAATAATGACCCTTAGTGGCTTAATTTTGCTTCTATAAATTATTGTCAATATTGTCGATTCATCATATTTATCAATAACTTTTGCTTCGAATGATCGAATAAAAAATATTGCACTGATTGTGTTTTGAGCAGGATATTTTTAATGTTTAATTAGCTGCTGCTGCTTAATCATTCATTAGATGTAGTGTTGTCGTCAATAGAGAATTCTGTCTAATAGAATAAATTCAGTAAAGTGCGACTTTGACTTGCACACGAAGGGTTCCGTACGGACACTATATACATATGTAATATTATATATTTTTTTAAATTTTATATACCCGTTAATTTTTTTCGGGTTTTGACGTTTTTTTAGTTTTTGGGATTTTTTTCGGTTTTCGGCGTCTTTCTAGTTTTGGGGATTTTTTAGTTTTGGCGTTTTTTTGCGTTTTTCTCGGTTTTTGGCGATTTATTTTAGTTTAAGCGATTTTTTTTTAGTTTTGGTGTTTTTTAGTTTGGCGTTTTTAGGTTTGGCGTTTTTTTTTTGGTTTTTTCAATTTATTTTAGTTTAAGCGATTTATTTAGTCTTGGCGTTTTTTTTTCGTTTTTATCGTTTTGGCGATTTTTTTGGATTTTGGCGATTTTTTCGTTTTGACGTTTTTTTTATTTTTTAACTTGTAAGTTTTAAGGTTTTTGAAAATTTCAAGAGTTTACTCAACTCTTACAGTTTACAAGATACAGCAGGTTCTCAAAATAACATTAACTGATTTTTAATTTTGATTTTTTTTTAAATTCCAGTGCTAAATGGTGTAGGCTTTGAAATTTTCCAGTGTCTATATAAATAATGTTTTTTATAGAAGTATAAAACTTTAAGTTGACAACACTTTCTTAACTGGCGGCCATTTTGTCAGTTGTCAAGGAATTTATGTTTAATTTGGTTTAGCATTTCAACATAAATAATTAGACTGACGCCTGAACACGCTTCCAAATTGATTTATTGAAGGAATAGTTTGGTACCCGCATAGTTTCACGTTTCGGACCCGTGAATTTGCCTCCAATATGATGCGATTTAACGCTGCTAGACAATTTTCAGTGGGGATATGTGAAGTCGCTAGTCTACGCCAATAAGGCCGAAACCATTGAACACTTGGAGGACAACATTCGCTGCGTTATTGTCAATATACGGCCACAAATGTTGCAAAAAGTCATCGACAATTGCACCTTCAGATTAGACTATGTCCGAGCCAGTTTTGGCGGTCATATGCTAGAAAACATATTCGGATTATAATTCCATTATCATTCGAATAAAGTAAATTTCATGTCAATTTAAAAAAATTCATCTTTGTTTTATTCCATTTCAAAGTTCTATACCTCTGTAAGAAACACCATTTATAATTATCTGTATATTATATTGGTATTTTCCCATGTTTAGTTGCTCGCTTTAGAATACCCTTTAATTTTTAATTGTCATATACTTGTTGTTGTAGCGGCCAAGGTTTTGCATAGCCTGGGAAAATTTCGCTCTTACACTTCTCGAGAAAAGAGCCTGTGAATGACAGATAGACACACAGACGGATGGACATCGTAGCGAAAACACATTTGGTGTACGGAACCCTATAATTTATAATTTATTTCGACAGGATAGAAAGGAGCATTTAGCGAACAAGAGGTAATTTGTAACATCAATTTTTAATTCGTGCTGTAAAGTCTAGCGATCATACTTCTGTACACCTTTCGCCTATAAACCACTATCACATGTCTAATGCAGCAGGAGGAAACACTTAATGTAAATGGCCTCTAAGCTTCATAGGTAGCATACAAATAAATCAGCTGATTGCGATACTCAGTGCTGCCAACTCTTATTTTATTCCCAATGCTATTGATGTTGCGAAAGAAGCGTGGCATGTAAAACATACGAGTGTTCTTTAAATGAAGTGTTGAATTTTAATTCACTCATTTTTAATTCCTGCTCATAATATGGAAACAAATTCCTATAATATTTTAAAATACTTTCCCAATTCCTCAGGTTGTTGTCAAGGAAACTGTTGTGTAAGAATTTAAGTCAAAACACATTTGTGCTGTCAGCATCATCGTGAATTCATTGCTTAACTTTAGTTATTGATTTAACAGAAATTTAATAGAAATTCAAATTAAATTCACATTCTCACTCCAAAATGAAATAATCGCGATTCAGAATTTTCTACATAATGTTTTGTACATACTCACAGACATGTTTTTATAATCTTGCTTTGATTTCTTTTTAAATACGTTTTTTAATATTCACCATGATTGACGTTCTTATTTACGGTTCATTGCGATTTTAAGATGGGTATACCGCTAATGAACACTTAAGCCATCAGATGTTTGCAGGAAATCTCTCACACATCAACATACACATACTCGCAAATACTTATTCACTCATGCACTAATAAAAAATTATGCTGATGGAAAATTATAAAAAAAAAATTCTTTAAGAAGTGCCAGCAGGAAAACATCAGTTGCTATTGACTTTTGCCATTTTATTTTTAATTTTTTTGGTATAATATTTATTACATTTTTTCATGCTTTCGTAGTTTTGCGTATATATGTATGTGTGTGTGTGTGTGTGTGTGTGTGCTGCATGTGTATTCTCTACAGATTTGCATGCGTTTAAATGTTACTACAGCAACATATTGTAAACATTAATTATACAAGTGTTTTACATTAATTTTCGAGTGGTTACCGAGTATTTATTATGAGATTAAAATAAATGGCAGGTGCAACAGACACGTGTATCTCCAAAATGTAGTTGTGTGAGTGTGTGTGCAGGGATATTTGATGAATCGAAAAAAGAAGAAAAAAAAAGCATATGCGTTAAGGTGCTTTGCAATTACTTTTGATGAACTGCAATTCAACATGCGAAATTGTGAAAAGAAATGCGAGATTTAGCAATTAAAGGGAATAAAATGGCATTCAATTTAGAGCTGAAGTGTTTACTTTCAATACTGTGACATTGAAGGCAACGAGAAGAATACTCGAAAAATATTTTTCACACGAGTTAAAAAATAAAAAATATAAATACTAAGAGCCTATTTCAGCAGTGCTATTTAAATAGCGATTCATATTTAAATGTCGATTTTAATTTATTTTTGTAAATTTAAATAAGTTGGTGAAATTGGTTTTAAAAAAAATTAGTTTTATACCAAAAAAAAAAAAAAAAAGAATTGAAAATTTTCCAACTCTGGAGCATTTTTATATATTTGAAATTTTTATACCAATTTCTTTCCTTCTAAAACATAAAATATATTTTATTTACAAAGAAATAGAAAAAAATTAATTTGACCTAGTTAATATTATATACAAAAAAAAAAGTTTAAAATTTCCAACCCTGTAATAATTTTTTTAGATTTGTGTCTTTTGTAATATTAATAATCTATTTATTTTTAAAATATAAAATATGTTTAATTTATAGAGAAAATTAAAAAAATTATTTTAGTAAAAAAATTACATTTTCCAACTCTGGAATCGTTTTGTTATTTTAATTAATACCAATTTAATTCTTACTAAAATATAAAATGAGTTTATTTAACAAAAAACAAAAATTAGTTTTAGTTGGATACTTTTACATGGCAAAATAAAGTTTAAATTTTCCAGCTCTGGAACCGTCTTTTCGATTTTGCTGATTTCCAACACTAATCTATTTCGCACAATTTCTGATACATCAGTTCAAAACCGAAGTCTCTTGCTTTTCTGGGAGCTTTGAAAAATCAATTTCACATACAGACGGACAGACAGACGGACGGACGGACTAAAATATAAAATGTGTTTATTTAACAAAACACAAAAATTAGTTTTAGTTGGATACTTTTACATGACAAAATAAAGTTTAAATTTTCCAGCTCTGGAACCGTCTTTGCAATTTTGCTGATTTCCAATACTAATCTATTTCCCACAATTTCTGATACATCAGTTCCAGACCGAAGTTTCTTGCTTTTCTGGGAGCTTCGAAAAACCGATTTCACATACAGACGGACGGACAGACGGACGGACTAAAATATAAAATGTGTTTATTTAACAAAAAACAAAAATTAGTTTTAGTTGGATACTTTTACATGGCAAAATAAAGTTTAAATTTTCCAGCTCTGGAACCGTCTTTTCGATTTTGCTTATTTCCAATACTAATCTATTTCGCACAATTTCTGATACATCAGTTCAAGACCGAAGTCTCTTGCTTTTCTGGGAGCTTCGAAAAACCGATTTCACGTACAGACAGACGGACGGACGGATAGACGGACAGACGGACATCGCTTATGCGTCTTCCCTATTTATAAGGACCCAGAATATATGTATGTATGTACTCTATGGCTCGCATATGAATATGAAGGAAATAACACATGGAATGACAAACCTATTTATACCCTTTTTAATTTTTGGTGAAAGGTACAAAAATTGATTTAAAGAAGACAAATGGTTTCTGGTAAAAACAAACATAAGTTTGACTTTTATATACCCTTTTTAACATATACGAATATGCATAGATGTATGTATTTAATATACATATTTATAATAATAATTGCTTAATGACCTTTATCGTTCTCTTTTGTTGTGCAATTATGTAAAGTCCTTGAATTTTATCAAGTCCCTTATATGCAAGTAATAATTTACGAGCTTTTGTTGTATTTCACTCTTTTATTAAATTGAATTTAATAAATGGACAGTTTTTTGTTTTAAACAAAAATAGTTCAAGTCCCATAAGTGCCAAAAGGCAAATTTATATTAAACAAAGACGCTTGCACAACATGAGCATGTTGATGGCCCAAATGTGTGTCCTTAATAAATTGACCATGCTTGGAGGTTTTATTTTTGCAAAATTTTTTGTTGAAATTTTTATTTAATTTTATCAATCTTTTAAATACATTCTACTCCACATACACACACACATGTATAGTATACTTTCATATTTGTGTAATAAAAAAAAAATGCAAAATATTCCCTATAAAAAATACTCGTTATTTATTACAAAATAACCATAAAAAGCCAATGAAAAATATGTTTGTATATGTATGTGTGTACTTACGCTGTTGCCCCACCAATATACATGCTGCCCTCAAAGGGGCCAAACTCTTCTTCTGGCAAAAGATCAACCATTTGATAATCGGTATTTATCATAAAGCGCACATGATACTCATTGTAGTCAATCCATATTTTATGCCATTCACCACCATTTAACTTGCGATGCGAGTTAATTACCAGTTCTCGAGCGGTACCCGTACTCAATGTGAAATTGAATGTCAATTGATAGTCGCCAGTTAAGGCCACCATAAACGAGGGATAGTAAGGACGTATGGGTGGCTGGAAGAGCAGAATGGCTTTTTCGCCCGTCGTACGGAATGAGAAGGCAATGTCACCTTTGCGCCAGCCAGGCACCTCAATATATGATTGTGAAGTTGTAAAGGTCACAACATAACGTTGGGTATCTGGGGTGGAAAAAATATTTTTATAATAAAACATTGAAATAGTAAAGTTTTATTTAACAACTTACTGGTCTCTACACATTCCAATGGGCCCAAAGTTATTCTACCCTGAGCCTCCTCATCTAAATCCTTTTGTTGTAGAAAATACATATTTGTTATGCCCAGGCTTTGTGGTTCAGAATAATATCCCTCGTCTGAGTGCCATTTGTTTTCCTTAACATCACAATTGCATGATTGATTAGGATCCACACATGTTTTGTTAACAAAGCACGGACAGGCACCTCTACAAATGAATAATAAAAGAAGAAACAAATAGAAATAAAGTGCATAGACGAATAAAGAAAACTATGTATGTATGTTTGAATGTGTGTATATATAACAAAAATACGAGTATAGGCGAGTTTGCAAGGTAGTGAGAGAAAAAAATTGTTTACAAGTACAAAATTATGTGAATTTTGTTTGTTTGTTATTTTTTTGGTTAAGCAAAAATTTCAAACAAATGTACAGTGCAAATTCGGTTAATGCAACCAATAGAAATTTTGGACTGTTGCGAAAACCGAGCAAAAAATTTCTATGGCTGTTTTCCACTAAAAAGCCTATTTTAAACCAAATAAAATGTTTATTAAAGAATCAAAGGTTAACTCTTAAAAAATACATTTGCCACGAACTTCGCTTTTTTATTCTACATATTGTTGATTTAGGAATTTTGTATTCATTGCAAACCATTTTCACATGTATGCCACTTTCAAGTTTCTTCCAAATTTCGCTCTTTTGCTTTGTTGTTAGTTTAACAAATTTTGTTACTAGAGACAGTTTGTTTATTTTAATAGAACAACTGCTCACAATTCAAGAATTTTTTCAACAGAAAGAAGCACCACGCAAAAATTCTTTGTCATTCCTAGAATAGCGGTAAATAAAAATAGTTTTTGCACGTCAGCATAAGATTTCATGCAGCAAGACTTGCAGTTTTGAATTTAGTTATAACTAACCAAAGTAAAAAAACAAAACGAATGAGAGAATCTTAACTTTCTGTGCAAAGTTGCATTAATTGAGGTTTTGTTTTTTTTTTTTTTTTTTGAAAAGTTGCGTTAACAGAGTCGCCTATGTTAAGAATTTAAGTGTTGCGAATATCGTGTTGGTGCGCGTATCGAGGGTTGCGTTAACCGAATGTGTACGTAAAACGTTATTTTTTTTAATTAACGAGATGATTTAATAACAACGCTTGTTTTTTTTTTAGATTTACAGAACTTTAAGTTGGCTGTACAGCTGCTATTTTGACAGCTGGTACTTGTTTTGTATTTGCGGTTTAGAAAATTTATGTTGAAAATTGTGTAAAAAGCTTTACATTGAGGGGGCGGGGGGAGGGGGTGTTTACAAACTCTGAAAACAGCGTTACGTAATATGTGAATGGCTCTTGTAAGATATTAAAAGTTTTTTTCTTAGAAAATCTTTAGTAAGAGTAGCAGGTGTTCCAGTCACAAGAGCGTAAAAACTGTATCCATCAGTTATTATATATTTTTTCTTAGAGAGCTTTTGTCTATATATTACATTGCAATCCCGCGGGATTCCAATTTGCACGAAAGCGTTTTCGTACTCGAAAATTGGGTAAATGAGAGCAGTTTTGTGAGAGTAATGTTCTTCTTCTCCTTGCACAAAACAGCCCGTACTTTTTCTTCGTGCTAGCTTGGCCACACAGAAATTCAATCAGCTGTTTGAAAAATAAACAGTAACAAAGAAAAATTACATTTTTCTAAATACTAGAAAAATGGAAAAATTTATGAAAATAAAAACTAGTGGCGAACAAAGTTTTATAAGTTTTTATATGAAATTAAGACAAAACCCTTCTATTTATGCTGAATCATGTAAGTAAATAAGTACGTGTGTATATATGTACATATAAGTATGCATATCCTTTTGTGTTAAAAAAGTTGGTTTTTCGCGTTCCCGTACTTTTGTGCATTTTTGTATTTTATTGAGAGAAATTGTAGTTTGCTCTCATTTTACCGAAGTAAAGAAACACCGCTATTATTTCTTTCAGTGTACTAGCGAAATTTTAAATGAAATCAGATATTTTAAAACTTTCTACGGTTTTGAATACAAAGCACAGTTAGACTGTGCAAAACTTTGTCATTAGGTCGGCTGCTGCATGATGTATTGAATTAAATGCCAGCCATGCTTCATTGAGACCACCAAAAGCAACAGCACCGCCACTAAGCATCAGCAACTGTAACATCATCATCGCCACTAAAACTGCACCGTTGCATATAAAATAAAAAATTGCATCACATACAAAAAACAAACTCAAAAAACTATAAGTGGAAATCTATCTAGGCGAGTAGAAATTTTTATGTATTGTAGTAATAAAAATGCCGTTAAGGGTCATTTTGAGTGAAATTTAATGTGATTTTGAACAACAAGCCAAACGATTTATGAGTTTGTAACGATTTCTATTTGTTTTCGTGTATTTTTGTTTTATACACACACAAACATATTTTTTTCTCCGCTCATTCATTTCTATCCGTACAAATATAATCCTCTCCAAGTTTTGACGAGATTGATAGAAATCGTATTCAATAGTTTGCTTTTTTTTGATGAGAAAATAAACCAAAACAAAAGAGAGAAAAAAAATAATAAAATGAAAACGAAAACATGACCAGTTTGAAAAACTAAATCTATGGATGGTTATAGAAATTTTTTTAAGCAACAGAAACAGGAAGAGAACTGGGTGTGAGTGCAAGCGTAAGAACTTGAGTAAAGTCCATCGGAAATTTCAAAAAATGAAGAATGTTTTTGATTACAAACAAACATGCAAGAACACACAAACAAATACCATTGAGCAACAAACTGCTTCTGCAATTTACTACAGTAGCAAAAAAAAAAAAAAAAAATAAACTCTCACACAAAAATATACCAGAAAAAGTTTCCTTGTTGAATCATGTTTATTCACACATGAGTGTGCTGTGTATGTTAAGCGCATATTTGATGATGCTTCATTTTATTGAACTTTTAATTATGAAAACAATAGACACCCTACACGAATTAAATACGTTGAAGGAATTTTCTAGTTGATGTAATAAAGGACATATTCGTTTATTTGTTATGAGAAAAGTATGTGAATGAAAACAGTCTTTCATTATAAATCGTGCCAGATCTGGAAATTTGCTATATACTTATTTATGTACATATGTATATTAAATTTGTCAAAATTTTTTTTTATTCTTTTATTGTCAGACGATTTTTTCACAATAAATTTATCTCACAGGGTTGTCACGTGTAAAAGTTGTCAGATATTATGTTAGGCATTGCCAGACTCAAAACATTTGACACAAATTGTCAATTATCAAACGCCTGTGTTCCAGTGTTGCCAACTTTTTTGGCTCTGAAAGCACATCAGCATTCTAAAAAGCGTAAAAAGCACTAACGTGAAAAACTAGTGAAGTTTAATAATGTTTAATATTTTCTACGCTATTCTCTATTTCGGCAATAGTATCAACATCTTTATTGAAATATATCAGACACCAAAAAAAAAAATTAATACACAAGTTTTTCATTAAAGTAACTTTAAGAAATACACAAATTTCTTAAAAGCACTACTTAGTGCTTTTTCTTAGCTTGGCACTTGCGCTCAAAATTTGGGCGTTTTGAGTCTTCAAATTTATATATTCTGGGTCCTTAGAAATATAGAAGACGAATAAGCGATAAGTCTGTCTGTCCATCTGTCTGTACGTAAAATCGGGTTTCCTAAGCTCTCAGAGAAGCTAGAGATTTCCGTCTTGGACTGGTGTATCAGAAATTTTCGAAAAGACGATTTCAGAGTTGGGCAATTTAAACTTAAGTAATTTTTTTTGCTTCTCTTTAAAACTGCATCATACGTTTTTGAAAATGAATCGTCGTAAAAATGGGGTTTTTGCACCAAAATCCCACTCTGAGACTGCTAGAGGATACACAACGGACAACAATTAATATAATTCCGTTTTTAGTTACTCTTTTGAGTACGGAAGCCTAAAAGCTGTTTCTTTAATATATATTTAATAGCACTTTAAAATATACACCCGCTGGTTGCGGAGATTACCTCTTACAAATATACAAAACACACAAACTTTACCTCTCGACAATACTAAATCATTATAAATTTATAATCAAAACCAAGCCATAAAAAAGTAGAAATCCGTAACACAGTTAGCAAGATATATTAATAAATTTTTTATTGAAAATAAATGCAAATTACTCGTATCTGAAACTTGGCACACACTTTAATAGTAGAGCACTTCTTTTGATTTGATTACCACTCTTAATTTCCGAATCTTACTCTCCCCCCAAAAACATAATTTTTTTGCTTACAACTTACCAAGAATGTAACAAACATTTATTATGCATTTGACCACATGTTCGATATACTAAAGTACATATCTATAGTATGTCCACTCCAAGGACATCTTGACCTGACCAGTATTTTAAGTTGCACCACAAGAATACCAAAAAACAAAAAAAAAAAAAGTTACGTAAAAGACAGCAAAAGGAGTGCATGATTGAAAAAGTCTTTAATATTTGTTGTTTTTTCTTTCTTTCTTGGTATTGTGTTTTGTCTTTATGGTCCATTTCAGAAGATTAATGATACTACACAATTTTATAAAGTCTATTTTGTAAAATCAAAAAGTTGTTTTTTATTTTATTTATTTGGTGCGTGAAGTAAGTTTTGTTTTACTGCTCCTTTTTTTGTTTTGTTAGAAACTATTTATAAGATAGTAGCAAACTATAAAACATTTTTATATATATAGAGGGTGATTTTTTAAGAGTTTTCAGATTTGTTTAAAAAAAAAACACATACAATTTAGAGAAATGTACATATGAAATCTTTATTTGAGTCGGTAGAACGATTTATATAATTCAATGTTTAAACATGATTTCATGTACATAAATGTTGAGCGCGGCTACTCCTGTAATTGTTCATACGCTGGGTTGAATTTTGTCATGTTTTTTTTTTTTTTTTTTTTTTAAAGAGAAGTAACACTAAGGCAATGAATGCCTACTACTATTACTAGGTGTTACCTTCTTTAGGAAAGGGATAGTGATAGAGAAGACAGGTTGTGAAGGAAGAGATAGAAAGGAAAGTTTCATTCTTTTACAACTCTGCTTTCCTGCACGTTTCTAATAATGCAGAGTTGCAGCGCCTCTGGTGTTAACGAATCGTATTAAATTTTCAAAGCTGTGCTTAGTAGCCATTTTATTGGTTATTTTATTTCTCCGATGATTATGCTACACAATACCGAAAAAGGAGGGCGCTCTGATGTTACATTAGGATTAGAATATGCTGAAGTCGGTATAGTTCAGTGACTAGTGACTATGCCTTCAGCACTTGAACTTTCCTACAACAACTGATACCAAGGGACACTAATGCACATCAAAAAAAAAAAATGCGTTGTGTTGTTATTTAATGACTGTCATGTGAGGCAGGGCTCGAACCCAGGACCTTCGGTTTTGTAGTCAACGTGCTAACTACTTCAGCCAACGCCACCCCCAAATATGCTCTTGCCAACATATCGGCCGATATCTAAATAAATATAAATGCTTCAATATTGTCTTCTAGTACGCCAACTGTTGCGGGCTTCTCCCTATAGACATGAGCCTTAACATAAGCCGACAAAAAATAGTCTGAAGGCGTTAAATCGCACGATCTAAGCGGTCAAACGTGAAATAAACTGTTCACCGAACTCGCGTCCCCATTGGGCCATTGTTTCGCTTGATGTGTGGGATGTGGCACCGGTTTGCTGAAACCACATGTCAGCCAAATTCAGCTCTTCGATTTTGGACAAAAAAAAAAGTAATAGAGGCTTAATTGCTGGAAATGGCGGTCATCAACAACACTGGCACATACAGCTGCGATATTTTCCTCTGTCCACACTCTACGTCTGCGTGTTTTTGGTTTAATGTTCAATAATGTATTTTTTTTTTGCGAAATTTAGTCACCAGATTCCGAATAGCCACCTCAGAAGATCGCCCGAACTGACCACAAAATGAAAGAAGTGCACGATGCACTTTCTTAACCGAGCATGAATTTTGATAATAAAATTTAATAATCTGCTAAGAAATCAGCCTTCACAAACATACTTTCTTTTTGGCAACACTGTTTTTGGCAACTCAGCTGTTTTTGTGTATCATGTTACTGTTACACATTTTCAGTTTAAGGCTCAGTTAGCCAACTGTAATGGAATGTAACTGCAGCAGTCGGAACGGTTGATCGATACTGTTATGTGAGAAGTAATTAAAATAGTTATATAAGCACTACTTAGTGCTTTTATTTAGTTTGGCACAACGCTCAAAATTTGGCATTATGAGCAGTGTTGCCAGTTTTTTTAGAACTTATTCCCAATTTTTTATTTTATTTGAAAAAAAAATTACAAAAATAACATAGTTATTTAATAAAATTCATTTATATCCACAGCTGTATTAACATTTATATTAACTTAATTTTTACTTATAAAATTTGTAAAGAAAAAATTACACAAGAGCAAAAAAATGTTTAACCAAAGTTTACCATTTCAAAAACTTCAGAATGGAAACCTTCTGATTCATTAGCCTGAGAAATTTTTTTTAAAAAGCTTTAGCATTACAGCAGAAGGATTAAATTTGTCACAACAAATCGAATTATTTTTAAAGTGTTTGTTTATTCTAAGAAGTGCTACCAACAAGTCATGTTGCATTTTGTTACGTATATTTGTTTGGCAGTGTCTATTATTCGTTATTATTGTTCATTATTGATTAGAAACCATTCACTATGAATACTAACACACATTTTTTGACCTTGCCAGACGCACATTTCTGAGCTCAAAAATCATTCTTGTTACCATCAATTACAAAAAAAAAAATTAAAAAAAAATTCGCTAAAATTTGGTTATCAGCGCCAAAAAATCCCAGATCCCCAATGCGAAATTTTTATTCCCAAGCGAGAAAAAATCCCAATTTGGGGACAAATCCTATAAACTGTCAAAAAAGCACTAAAAATAGTGCCAAAAGCACCAAGTTGGCATCGCTGCCCTGAGCTCTGAAAAACACAAAATCTTGCATTAAAAAAATGGGTGGAGGCACGCCCATTAAAATTTAATTTTATATCCCATAATTTTATTTCGAAAATGTTCTATCACATCTTTGCATTGAATTCTGATTTTTTTTGGCAGAATTGTTAATATTCCTTTAAACTTTAACGTTTTTTTTTTGTTTTAAGTTGAGTTATATGATTTTTTTTATGCAATAAATAATCAGTTTAAGAAAATATTTTTTAAAACTGGTTATAAGGTATTATTTTGTGTATTTTAAGCTAACAGAAAATTAAAATTTTAATCATCTACTCGAAAAACTGAAATTAATACAATTGTTAGAATGAAACGGTCAAAACTAAACTTTTTGCTTAGTAGTTAAAACACAAAATTCACTGAATTTTGCCCCCTCTGGTGGGAACAATAAGAACTAACACTTCAAAATTCTTTCAAACTGGTTTGAGTTAGATTGTTACCTATCGAACAACATAACTTTTATTACAATATAAGACATGATTATTTTGTGTATTTTTGTGTATGGAACAAAGCACTGTGCGAAGTGTCTAGACTAGAGATGGGCGCGTGTCGGGTTTTTTTCGTGACACAAGCACGCACGACTCAAGAGGAAATGTTCGTGACACAAAAACTGTTTTCGTGCGTATTCGGGTCGTATTGTGTTTTGCAAAATTGACACAATAAACACGAAGCGATTCTTGGTGTTAAAATATGTATGCATAAATTTCTAGTAAAGAAAAAATTTAATATTTTGTACCGTCAAACAGGTAAAACCATCAAATTTGTTGATAGTGTAGGGGTCTCTTAAGCTTAAAGTTCTGAAATTAAATATAAAAAATGCTTTGAATATAAAAAATGCTTTCTTTTGCTATTCAATTTGATTTCCTACTTGTTGTACAGTTTCGTGTTTTGAAAAAATTTTGCGTGCGTGTTTCGTACGTGTTGGACATCTTGGCGTTCGTTTTGGAAAAATTCAACACTCCCCCATCTCTAGTCTAGACTGCATAAGACTGTAAATATTTTACTTTTTTTTATCACGTGAGTATGAGTGATATAATTTATTAAATTTATTAACTTTTATCACTCATACGTACATGATGATTATCATTCGCTTCCCAGTAAATTCACTATATTCAATTACAAAATTTCTGTTATTTATTATTTAATTAAACAAATATTTTCCTTAACATTTATTTCCCTAATTTCCCACATTCGCATTGCAAAGCAGACACACTTTTATTATTAAGTTACGAGAAAAACACTCACCTTTTAACGTTGCCCAAATAGTCGACTGTGTAATTTTTTGATGACGATGTAAACCATGTTGCCGAATGCAACTCCAACTGAGCCTTGTAGCAGTCATATTTAATGTATTGTGTGCAATACAATGAATGCGATATTAATTCCTGCAACATTTCCGGCGAAAATTCACGGTAGCGTATGTTGAAACTAAAGTCCGAATCATGTGACGAACGTACATCCACTTGGCTGGGCAGATTGTGTTCCACAATTGTTTTGGTGGCATTTTCCAAACTTTGAAAATCACATTTAACATGTGCCGGCGGAAATACACCATTGCCATCGATATCAATTAGATAGACATCTGACTTGGTGTAGCCCAGCAAGGCCAGCTCTTCGCAAGTCTTGCGATATTTCGTAAAATGACAATTTTTGCCAATGTAGCCGGTGTGCTTGCAATCGCAGGTGACACGGTCGTCTTTGACAAAACATTTGCCACCATGTTCGCAGGTATTCGGTCGTTTGCAGGGATCAATATACTGGCAATTGTCTAGTGCCACTTCGCCTACAACGCGCTCCGTTTTGACGACATGACGTGGCTCTATGACATGACCATTGATTTCAATGTCACGTATGCAGCCAACAAGACCAGATGCGGCAGACTTTAGGCTGCTGCCAATAATCAATTTGTCGCCAATGTTGAAAGTCAGGCCGTACATTTGGCTGCGATGATGTTGGTAGTCTACACTAATTTTTATTTCACCCTCTTTGTAGTCCAATTCAACGAAATGCCAGGAGGTGGCACGATTTATCTTCACCACCGTCGAGTGGGTGACATTATTAAGGATGTCTGGTACCAAGTCGAAACTTAATTTATCTGCAGATAAACGTATCTGTTGTGTGTGTGTGTGTGTGTGTGTTTGTGTTGTACACACGTACAAATAATTAAAAATATTGCCAGCA
Source organism: Nowickia ferox (assembly GCA_936439885.1). Lineage (NCBI taxonomy): Eukaryota > Metazoa > Arthropoda > Insecta > Diptera > Tachinidae > Nowickia > Nowickia ferox. The sequence continues at coordinate 110,852,067 of OW387024.1, read as the reverse complement.
TCATCAGCACATGTGTGTGTACAATCAATTGCAAATTTTTATTTGGCCATTGTAATTGCCGTCGTGCATGCGTTTGCATGTGCGTATGTTGGTTTGTTTTTTTTTTGTTTTGTTTCATTAATGTTGTTGTATTTGCGTTAATAGTATTTTGGTGTATTTTCAATTTCCGTTTTTAGATTTGCATTTCCGTTGTTATTGTGTTTGTGTTGCAGTGTGTGTGTGTATGTGTGCCGATATGTTTGTTAACACCATTTATAATGAACGCGCCATATGTGTTCAGATCAACAGAAATATATTTCATTTGTTTTTTTTTCATTTTACGAATTTCATTCATTTGTATCCCCCCCGCATGTTTAGAAATGAATTGTTGTTTTAAGTTTTTCATTAAGAATCAGCGTTAGATTTTTATTTGTTGTTTATGTGTGTGTGGTGGCACGATATTATTGTTGGCAGCATGTTGTTGTTGTTGTTGTTATTGTTAGAAACAGTTGTTGGTAAATTTGAAATAGAAAATAAGAAAAAAAGAAATACATGTGATATTAGTTTTATATTTATTTGTATGTGTATTTTAATGTTGTAGTAATAATAATTTTAATAATTATTTTTGGCCAGAATTTATTACACAAAATTCGTTTTATTTATTCTATTTAAATTTTATGCAGTTTCCGTTAAAAAAAAAACATCAAAATAATATAACAAAATATTTTTGATGTGTTATTTGGTAAATTTATGAATGTTACTAAAGTAATTTTTATTTTGTAGCAATTTTATTACAACATTTGGCAAGTGTTTAGCTTTGGCATAAGCCTTTTTGCCTAGAGATAATTTTTTATTTATTTAGTCAGCATTTAGATGCTTAGATTAACTCCAAAATTGATTTCAGTATATAAAAGCTGATTTTGTGTCACTTGTACAATTTAAAATCATTTAAAGTGGTAAAGCGAGCAACGAAAAATGTTAAAATCCTCATTTAATATAAAGACAATTATATATAGACACTTGAAGTAGTTAAAGTTAGTGTATTTTTATGCAGGTTACAGCACTAAATTAAAAGAATCAAAATTAAATGGAAGGGTTTTCTATCAGTTAATGTAATTTTGACTTGATATATCCCGGCAGAGGCAGACTTTTGATATTTTCAAAAACGCTAAAACTTAAAAATCGCTAAAAACCGAAAAAATCGCCCAAGCGAGAAAGAGCGCCAAAACTAAAAAATCGCTAAAACTAAAATAAATCGCCAAAAACAAACCAAAAACGCCTAAACTAAAAAACGTCAAAAACGGAAAAAATCCTAAAAACGAAAAAAACGCCAAGACTAAGAAAAAGCGCTAAACTGAAAAAAATCGACAAAAACTGAAAAAAAATTTAACGTGTACTTAATTTTTTCTTAAATGTCTACATCGATTCTATAAGCTAAACTTCTTATGTTATTACATACATATCGTCGCCCCAGTATAGTTTTGCTCCATTGACCATTCTTAAGAAAATGAGTTAGGTGTGGAATATATATATTTTGAATACCTTCTTTCTGAATCAAAAACGCGTTTCACGTAACTTATTATAATTTCTGAGATATTAAGCATTCAGTTTGCACCATATCCACTATTTTTAGGCTTAATAAGTATTGATTTGCTGCACACGCCACTGTTTGCGTCAAATTTGTAAGAAGTAAAGTTAACTCTTGTTTTGCATTATTTCCACAAGAAATGAATAATAAAAAAAAGGTGCTGATAGAAAAATTCAATGTCAACTATGAAGCAAAAACACCATCAACCAGACGCAGCCGCCGATGACATGTTTTAATACAAATTTATTAGACACTAAAATAAAATAAAAGAAACCTTAACTATGCCTATTTGAGTATAACATAAATAATTTAATTTCATTCTTTATATTAAATACACTTCAATTACTTGTTTTTCTTGTGCAAGTGTGTAAGCGGAACGATAGTTGAAAATATTAAGGGAGCGGCTTCTTGGTCGGCGTTAAACGATCGAATTAAGATCTCTGGACTGCAAGAAAAATAAATAAAACAACAAAATTCTCAATTCACAGCAGTAAAGTATATTTATGAAGCACAAAAAGCTACTTTTTGAATATAAATTAAGAAAAGTGGTGTATGCGGCACAAGACGTATTTTTAATTTTTTACTCATCAAAGTTCACTAAAATTTATACATTTCTTCCAAACATGTGTCGGAAGCAATGGTGAAAATACAAAAAAAAAAAATTCTATCGGGTATACCTTAAGAAAACTTCTTTGTCTTTGTTCTCCATTCCAACTTTTTGGCATATGCTCCAAACCAATAATGGGCTGACGATGTGATAATTTTTAAGGAACAAATAACACCAAAGTTAAATAATTGTAAATATTGTGGCAAACACAACTATAATGGAACAACATGCTGTTTTCTAAAGCCGCCTCAATTTCATCAGCAGCCTTCTTGCTTTTGGTCCACTCTAGGTGGTGTCAGCTTATGTAGACTTCTGCTTTATATACGCAACTGTTATTGCAAATGGAATATGTGAATTGTTTGTATTTATCGTGTTAGAATTTGCTGAAAATAAGTTGCGTATGCGGCACAAAACATATTTTTACTTTTACAATAAAATAATATTAAATACTAACTTCATTGATGAAAGCTCACAAAAATTGACAGTTTTCTTCAAAACACGTGTCGGAAGCAGTGGTGCGAATACAAAACAAATCCATCGGTTGTATTTTGAGAAAACTTCATGTACATTTTCTTTGTTGTTTTTTTCCACTCCAACTTTCTGGCGCATGGGCTAAATCAATTCTGAGGCTGCAATATGTGCCTTTAGTTATGGAAGTGCTCTAACTAATCATATGCATTTTTGTTTTGAAATATTAAATTAATCTTCTTCCTCAATTTATATATAGTAAATCGAGACTAGTACAAAGCTAAACTAAAATGTAGCATAATATAAAAATATATTTTAATCTACAAAATATCTCGAGCAAAGAAATATACGATTTAGACCACTTCTAATGTCCTTCGTTTGCGAGTGAAAGTCACACTTTCTTGAATTTATTACTACTAAAAAGAAATTTTTCTTTAGGTGCAGCTTTAGTAAAATACTTTTGTAACTACAGTGAAGAAAATGTTTATAAAAGTTTTAGTGAAATCATTTTATATAAATGAATCCAGTTCAGTTTGAAAGTAGTTTATAGGCCATCGTATGGCTTTAGGCTCTAATTGTCTAAGTCACGTCACTACAGTGATTTTTTACCTGTAAAGCAAATATATTCAGATTTTTCTTTAATTTTTTATAATTTTTAAAATTTTTATGACGCTAACGAGGGACATCAAAGTCAAAATGTTTAAATTAATACGGTTTAACTACATTCTGTGCCAGCATTTACAATCAAAAATATAAATCAAATCCTTAAATGATGTGCAGCACAAACCATTTGACTGCTTTATTTAAGCAATAAATCCTAAAAAGGCCATTTTAGTTTAACTTATTATAGACCAATTTCATCTTAAATGGTTAAACACATTTTACAAATGTATCTACTTTTTTTCCTCTTGCATGCTTTTGCATGGGAGTGAGTATGCGTTTGTAGCAGAGTGTGCGGAAGTAAATTTTGATACAACTCAATATGTATGGGATCCATACGTAAGTAGGTAATGGGTCTCGCAATAGGGACTTTTGAAATTTGACAGTTGCCCATTTTACAGTCGCCATTATCGTGCTTATCATTATTTTTTTTTTTTTTTTATAAAATTAATACTATTCATTTGCTTTTTCTGTTTATTGGCTATCTATATAGTCTTAACTTTTAATACGGAACATATTTCATTGTTATTGTCTCTAAGGTTTTCTATTATTGTGCTTGGCAATGCAAATAATATCCTAGCCGCCACTTTTTGGCGCCGTAAACTTTTTGGCTGGCTTTGGCTTATTCCCTTGTGAAATCTGGGGGCAAATTACCGCACTCGTTATCGAATGAAATTACAAAATATTTCAAGAGAGTTTATATGGAAATATTTTTAAATTTCGAATCGTATCGAATGACGTAATTTGCCTCCCGGATATTGTAGTAAACTTGGACTGATTGATGCTTTCTTCAGGTCCCATCGAGTGTGGTTAATACATTTCAGTCAACTAGCTCAGTAAACAATCAACAAATGCTCGTACTTCGATGAAACGCAAGAGCTGCCGAAAGCATTGCAGCTGTCCTTCTGAGTGTGCAGGAGGATCCGAGATTACAATTTGGCAAAGTTTGTGTTATGAATCGCACCTTCACTCGTGCAAAATTCAACAGACCCAGAAGTTAAAGGTAAATGGCAATGGACAACGATTTTTGTTCCCGAAATGGGCTCTAGAGCTGTAGGAAACTGAAAGAAAGGCCAATCCAAGTGCCAGTCCGCTTGAGATACAAGACAGTCTAACGCATTCTGAGGATAGTGACTCAGTGGTGTAGATTGTGGGAACGAAGCACAGTGGGATGGATGTTGTTTTTCGACCACTTAATTTCAAAAATCAATTGATGCAGCTTTGTAGTGAAATGTTTAAGTACGAAATAAGCATTCCATTGCCTTAATACAGAAAGGCCCTAACTAACTTTTTCTTTTTTTTTTTGAAATCGAGATTTTTGCCTTTTTCGATACAATCGATGTTCGTGTATGGAAATATACAAAAAACTTGATTAAAAAAAAAAATAATGAAATAGGGCCTTCCTATATTAGTTTCTTAGAAAACTCTTGTAAAATTGAATTAAAGTCCACACGAAGGTGCTAAGCTAGAAATATGTGTGAAATTTCCCTGATTAGACAATTGGATTTGAATGTATTTGAAAAATACAAACAAAAAAAAAATATTATCGGGATATCAAAAACTTTTAAGAAGTAAAGTTTTAAAAATTAAACTATTATTGATTTCTTAGCCCCACTTTCCCTCAAGCTGTTCTCAATTAAATAAAATAAAATGTGGAAATGTCTTCTTTCGATATAAATACATAATAGATTTCGGAAATTTCCGGTTAATGTTTTCTGGGCCATGCCATAGCATTTTGCCATCTTTGACACTTTTCGTCGCTTACTGGTTTCATCAGACCCTTAAGACATGAGCCATTCCAAAAGGATTTGGAAGGATACATGAACAATAAATACAAAATTTTTCGAATGGTAAAAAAATTCTTATCTAAATTTTGTATGAGTGGTGGGCGTGATTGGGCGTGGCCGATTTCCAAGAAACTCGGCATGCGTCTTTTTTTTATTCTAGAAAGTATATGCATAAAGTTTAGAGACATCTGCTTGAATGGGATCGATTTGGATTGCATGGGCGGTGGGCGGTGGGCGGTGGTCGTAGTCGATTTTTAATGAAATTCCATTTTTTGTGTCTTAATTTAGTCAAAATATTGCTCAGTGTCAACTTTTAATGATTTGGCACCACTCTTTATAGTTAAACAAAAAATTTATGAAACCATCCCACTGTGCAACGGCCAGCGCTATAGATCGATAATTACCAAGTTATTTGAGTCTTGTGGTATCAACAGGACGTCGCTATGTGACATCTCTTTTGTTATATTTCATACATAATGGCATCGATAAGCCATTATAATTTGTAAAAAATATCGATTATATCTCACAGATACTGTTTTTTTTTTAATTAAATGTAAAGATGGCAAGTCCTTAATATAAAACCCTTTACGTTGTATGAAACATGAATGGCATCGATAAGCCTTTATAATTTGTAAAAAATGTCGATTATATCTCACAGATACTGTTTTTTTTTAAATTAAATGTAAAGATGGCAAGTCCTTAATATAAAACCCTTTACGTTATATGAAACATGAACAAATGTTGTAAATTTATGGCTAAATTAACATGTTGCAGAAAAATGGCAATAAATTTTAACAAAAAAGAATAAACTACATATTTTATTACGAAATACAAAAGAGCTGGAATAATGAAAAGTTTTTAATGGGCAGTAACGAATTATAGAAGTATTCTAAACAATTAATGTTGTTTGGAACAGGGTAACGGTTTTAGAAATAAGGCCTACAAGGAAAGCATTTTTTGCAATTGCGGGCGGCTCTTTTTTGTAATAACATGTCCTAAATCTTTTAATGTATGTAAGCTGCTTAATCCAAATTGTAGCGTGCATTTTGTTTCCAAATACATAAAGCAATTAAACAAATGGATGTAAAGCTGATATGATGCATAATATCCAGTCATTCATTTATTTATTTACTCTTTAAAACAAATGCATACTCCACTCCAACAGTCAGATAGACAGACAGACAGAAGGACGGACGGACGGACATGAGCAATAAATCCAATCAAAAATTAAATTGTTACATTTGTAATTAAATATTACGAGCAGTAGTTGTACTTTGAAATTCTCTTTTTGTATGTGTTGCGTGTAATATTTGAGTTTGTTGAAGACAGACAACAACAACAAAAGCGAATCAAATAGAAATAACATATTCTTAATTATTTATTATTAAATGTTTAAAAATTTTTAGCAAATGAATTTGTAAAATTTACAAAAATGATTTAAATTCTTCAAAGAATTTTATTTGTTTAACAAGTGAAAAGTATTGATTTGAATTTGTTTTTGTTAAGCGCAATAACATTTGCATTTTAAATTCAAAGTGTTTCGAACTACTAATGGATAATTTAATTAAAAATTATTTAATAACAAAATGCAATAATAAAAAGTTTTAGATTTTAAGTTACTTTACAATTTTGAGCAATTTTATGCAAAAAAAAAACACCTTTGACTTAAAGCATAAAGTTCTTGACATTTGATACGATTTCCTTATCAATGAAAAGGAATAAGGAGCAAAAAGAAAGAAACGAAATGCGTAATTTTCTGTGATTGATTATAGGAATGTAAAAGTAAAAATAAAATATCCGGCATGTCTGTTAAGTCGTACGATTTTCATCTATCTAATGTCATAAATCTATGATAAATAAAATATGCTGACATAAAACAACAAAAACTTTCCCATCGTAGTTATTTCTACTGCTTACATGTACGACACACTTTTATATGCTTTTAAGGGTTTCGAAGTTCTGGGAGCTTTTGCCTTCTTGGATTACAATGTACAACACAGAAAAAATAAATTCAATAAAGTGCGACTTTGACTTGCACAGGAAGGTACGGACACTACATATTTAATACTATACCAACTTTAGCCTATATTATCGAATATCTTACGTGATGTAGAAAATAAGAAAACTTTAAGTACACGGTAAACTTTTTTTCGGTTTTTGGATTTTTTTTTATAGTTTTGGTGCTTTTTCCTAATTTTGGGTTTTTTTTTTCGTTTTTGACACTTTTTTCGGTTGTTTTGCGTTTTTATTAGTTTTGGCGTTTTTTCAGTTTTTGGCAATTTTTTCGGTGTTTGGCTATTTAGTTTAGTTTAAGCGGGTTTTTTGTTATTGGGATTGTTTTAGGTCTTTGACGGTTTTTTTTGGTTTTTAGCGTTTTTTTTTATTTGATGTTTTTGTTGTTGGCAATTTTTTTCGTTTTTTGGCGATTAATTTTAATTTCAGATTTTTTTTTGATTTTGGCGATTTTTTTTTTTGGTTATTTAGATATGGCGATTTTTTCGTTTTTGGTGGTTTTTTGCTTATTTGGCGATTTATTTTAGTTTTAGCGATATTTTTAGTTTTAGCGATTTATTTTAGTTTTAGCGATTTTTATTTAGTTATGGCCTTTTTTGTTCCGGCGGTTTTTTGGTTTTTGGCAATTTTCGGATTTTGGCGTTTGTTTAGTTTTGGTGCTTTTTCTTATTTTTGGAACCTTGTTTTGGATTTTTTTTTTCGGTTTTCGCAGTTTTTATTAGTTTTGGTGTTTTCTTTTTAGGTTTTTGGCAATTTTTTTCGGTGTTTGGCGATTTAGTTTAGTTTAAGCGATATTTTAGCTTTGGCGTTTTTTGTGTGGATTTTTTCGGTTTTTGGAATTTTTTTTTTTTTTTTATTTGGCGGTTTTTAATTGTTGGCAATTTTTTCGTTTTTTGGCGATTATTTTTAATTTTTGAATTTCTTTAACTTTGGCACTTTTTTCGTTTGGCGATTTTTTCGTATTTTGGGTTTTTTTAGATATGGCGTTTATTTCGTTTTTGGCGGTTTTTTCATTTTTTGGCTATTTATTTTAATTTTTGCGATTTATTTTAGTCTTAGCGATTTTTATTCAGTTTAAGCGATTTTTATTTAGTTTTTTTTTTGTTTTTCCGATTTTTTCGGTTTTTGGCGATTTTCGGTGTTTCGGGTTTTTTAGTTTTAGCGTTTTTGAACATTTTGAAGAGTCGGCCGTTTACGGTTTCCAAGATACAGCAAGTTGTCAAAGTTACATTAACTGATAGAAAACCTTTCTATTTAATTTTGATTTTTTCAATTTCAGTGTTAATTGGTGCAGTCTGCATAAAAACACACTAACTTTGAAAATTTCAAGTGTTTATATATAATTGTCTGTATATTAAATTAAGCTTTAAAATTTGTTTGCTGCTTGCTTTGGAACTGTCATATACTAGTTGTTATAGCGGCTAAAGGTTTACATGTTCTGTGCGAATTTCAGGTCCGTAGCTCTTACGGTTTTCGAGGAAACAGGCTGTTATGAACAGACATACGGAAAGGTATACGGACATACGCACGAACGGACAACGTAGCGAAAACAATAGGGTTCCTTTTCGCTTTTGGGGTACGGAACCCTAACAATAACCAGACTCTACTTCTGAAAAAATACTTCTGTCCGCGTGCTGAAACTTTACGTCTGTGCCTTTTATTAAATTCTAGTTCAAGTTGGTATGGAAACCATTTTTTGACTTGAAAATTCAGACGCCCTCAGAGGAGCAATTTTGCAATATATCTGCACTGGGAAGTCGTGTTATTAAAACCCTAAGACAGGCACACACTTAAACCCATTTCCTTATTACATATAACCCATATGGTGCTTTTGTAAATGCATACATGAATGTTTGTGTGACTTTACACACAATTCTATTATAATCATTTATTTAAAGAAATTTCTATTTTATAGAGTTATTTTTACTTCCATTTTCTAAGAAATGCAGTTCAAATCACATTTACAAACACATGCTACATGTTATTGTGTGATTGCAAAAGAAACTCACTAGCAAATGTGTGATGAGTGTGAGTTTGGTTATTTATTTATATTAAGATGACTTGGTTTGTAAAAGCTCAGAAAGAATTAGTAAAATCTTGCTAAATTTTTATAGCTCCAATTCTACCTTAAGCGAAAATAAAAATATTTAACTGACTAACTGAAAACCTTAACTAATATGTTAAATTAGAATACGAGAATTATGTAGTAAAAAAAAATTATTTCTTGGCTGCTGCAATATTAAGTTGCACTGTCTTCAGTTTTCTTTTTCTTTAAAATATTAATTTTAGAGCTCTAACATGAGAGCTAGAAATAGAATTTTTATTTATATGTTTGGATATGTTTTAATACTTTAATAAAAATTTTTCATAACGCTGTTGTTTTCTAATTTTTGCAATAATTATAAAAAAACCAAAGATATTTTCCTGAAGAGGCTATACAAAAGAATAGCGAAATATCGGTATAAAAAGAAAACATTTTAATATAAAAACAAAAACACTTTAAGCTTAATAAAATTAGTGATTATTATAATTAAAAAGATAATAAAAAAGATAGCTCTACAAGCTATATATTTTTTCTCGTCTCTCTCATTGAAAAAAAAGAACTTGAGAAAGAACATTTGGTGTATGCAAACCAGGTCTGTAGGCCTCAAGCTAAATTATTAGTGACTATTCTAAGGCGCGTCAAAGAAGTGAAAATTTCCATTAGTACAAAAACAAAGTTTAAAAAATTGTTGTTGTTTTCCATACATTTCTAAAATAAAATAAACGTGAGAATTTTAACGCTTTCTCTCTCTCTCTCTGTCTCTCTCCTTTAAAAACGGTGAATTTTGTATGATAAACAAAAGCAAATTTTTTACACTTAAGCAATTTTGTTTTTGTCTTTCATGTATCGTTCAGCAAGTCGTTATGCGGTTACCAGAATATAAATTATTATAAAAATTACAATTCTCGTATTCTCTTTTAATTAAAATATTAATGATTTCAATACCATTAAATGTTTTTTGCTGTTTTAAAATTATTTTCACTAAAATTTATGATTTATCAGGGTTTTTATTGCAATAGGATAGTTTTTTTTTCATCAAGATAAAAAATGTTAATATTTCTTAATTAATATTGTAAATTAGATTGCTGGGAGAAGTACTGAGTTTTCTGTGTCTTAATGCGCCAGAAATCATGTCTAACTTCTTAGGCGGAGTTCAATTATGAATATCAGACGATAAGTTGCCGCATTCGATATCGAACGAAATTCCAAAATATTTCGTTTGACAATCGAATGCAGTAACTTTTTATAATCTGTCTAAAACAAACTTTTTAATGAAACGTAATGCAAGAAAAAAAGTTTTTTTTATTAAAAAAATATTTATTCATATGAAATGGAATACGAGAAATGATTTATTTTTTTAACGTTAATTAAGCCTTTCTCAATAATGACTTGCATGTAATGTAAACTCTTTTTAAAAACAAGAGTTTGTAACTAAAATCTTGAACAAGAAAAAAATATTAAAAATCAAAAACCTCGACTGGGACCAATTCTAAACCTTTAAATATCGAATGAATAATCTTAAGAGAAACCCAAAAATGATTTTCAAATATTTGTGGCATGATATTCGTTTTGATATAGTTCGTATTCACGAAATGGAGTCTGTTGCCCGCCCGCCATATTGAGTTTTGACTACTGCCATATCTTTAGTGACACTCCCGAGACATGCATACATGCATGCATAGACTGATAAACACAGTGGAGTACGAGTAGCACCAAAGGACTAAATTTAAAAAAAAAATTAAAAATAAAACAGATCCAATGAGCTTTCAAAATGCCTTAAATTAAAAAAAAGCACAATTTTTCTTGGCCCTCCTATTGTATTTAAGTCTGTGGGGTAAATGTGTGTTATGATCTTGAGAAATTGTCTCTTACCTCCCAAAAACCATTTCCGGCTTGTGTTGTCACATCACTGTATGCCAATATGGCTGATGTGCGACTACTGCGGAAATCGAACTTAATATTAAATTCCTCGGCGTGATTTATGGGCCACCAAATGTGTGATGTTGCAAAAGGATATGTTATTGGTATGACATTCACTTCGTTTTCATGGAATTCTGCCTCAAGAACACCTACAAATAAATAAAGAAAAAAAAGAGAAGAAAATGCATACTTACACATGTGCATACACACACATACACATATACATACATACATACATACAGTCGCATAGACACAATAATAAAAGGAAAGTTAATTTATGTGAAATCTTGTTTTTGAAATTAAAATTTATGTCATTTAAATAAATGTTCATGTTATTTATCAAATTACAAGAGTCATGTACATGTACATGTATGTACGAGTATTATTGTAACTAATATGATTGATGTGTATTTATGAATATATTTTAAAATAATTTGTTATTTTAAGTAATTTGTATCTTCTACATAATGAGAGGAAATGATTTTCTTTGAAATAATAATAATAATAATTATAATGGAAAGTGAATTGTTATAACAAGCACAAATATTAAGGCAGCACTTTAATATCTCTCAAAGACAACAACTAGGCATTTACATATTTTATTGAATACATTTTTATCACTTGAATTAATAATATAGTCATGCAAAATTAAGCAGATGTGTCAGGGCTTTAGGCAATTTATTAATTTGTAAAAGCTAAAAAAAGCAAATATATTGAGGAAGTTTTTAAGAAGACATGTGCTTAATCCTGTAAGAATAGTAACAAATTAACTAGAAACCAATACTTACTAACAGTTTATAGAGGTCATGTAAAAATTCTCGTCCGCTTATTTATATTGAAAATATAAACAATTTGTGAGTGCTTTGTTTTTGTTTTCAATATAAATAGTCAAGCGAAAATTTTTACTTGTCTTGTATAAACTGGCAGTTATATTTTTCTTACATGTAGTTTCCACAATGCAAGCATGCGACTTGTCTACAAAAAATATATGAAAAGTAATCAAATTTTTGAGTGATTCCTATACAAACTTTCTAAACAAGTCTCTTGCTTAGAAAGTGGAAGCTACACATTAGTTTTTTTTGAGTTTTTTTTGAGTAAAAAAATTTTAAGAAATTTAAAATTTGTTCAATGTTTTTAAAACTTTATTTTGATCTCAGCAATCAAACAAAAAATATTTTTTTTTGCGAGAGCCTAAAGGTTGAAACGTCCTTGCACTGATTGTAGTGAAACTAGCTAGAGCGCTTTGTAGCTGCATTGCAGAAATTGTTGACCATTGGTGCAGCATACTGATCATAATTACAAGTAAAATTAATTTGTTTTTCTTTTCAATTAAGAATAAATGGAAGGTAGGCATTAAAATTGACTAGAAATATTAAAAATATAATTAAAAAAATTTTTGGCAAGTTTTCTGTCAAATAAAATTAATCTTAAGGCTTCTTGCACTTCGATTACCATTGTATGTAGTTAAAATTATATTTTGCAATAAAAGACTTATGGAAGTTGGGCATATTCTTACACCAAATGATTTCAAATTTCCTAGAGACGTTACGAGCATAAATTTACAGTAGTAATTTACGACTCTGATTATAATCGTAGCAAAAAAGTAAATTCTTAAATAAAGGATATACGGCAGGTAGGCAAATCCTTGCACCGACTGAAATCAAATTTTCTGCAGAGCTTAAATGCATAAATCTACAAATAGTACCCCTGTATTCTGATCACAATTGTACTGAAAAATTATATTTTGAAATAAAGGACATATGGAAGTAAGGCATATCCTTATACCAAATAAAATGGCAACTTCTAGAGACCTTACATGCATAACTTTGCAAGTGGAAAAAATCTATTCTAAATATAATTGCAACTAAAATCTAATTTTTAAATAAAGGATATAAGGGAGGAAGGCAAATCCTTGCACCAACTGAAATAAAATCTTCTGGAGAGCTTAAATGCATAAATCTACAAATAGTATCTTTGTATTCTTATCACAACTGGGGCGGAAAATTGCGTATTGAAATAAAGGATATGTGAAAGTTGGGCATATCCTTACATCAAATTATATGAAATTTCCTAGAGACCTTACCTTCAAAAATGGTAAAGTAGTAAACTTTCATTCTGATTATAAATGTAACTAAAAGTAAATTTTTTAAATAAAGGATATGCGGGAGGTTGTTAAATCCTAGCACCGACTGAAAAAAAATTTACTGGAGAGCTTAAATGCATAAATCTACAAATAGTATCCTTGTTTGCCGATCGCAATTGTAGTTGGAAATTGCATTTTGAATAAAAGGACATGCGCATGTAATTTATATCCTTACACTAAATGATATGAAATTTCAGAAAGACCTTACCTGCAAAAATGTGCAAGTAGTAAACTTTCATTCTGATTATAAACTTAGCTAAACGTAAGTTTTTGAAATAAAGGACATGCAGGAGGTAGTCGAATCTGGGCATCGACTGAATTGAAATTGCTTGAAAAATTTAAATGAATAAATCTACAAATAGTACCCTTGTGTTCGCACCACGATTGTAGTGAAAAGTTACATTTGGAAATAAAGGATATGTGAGAGTGGGGCATATTCTTACACCCAGTGATTTAAGATTTTCTGGAAACCTTACTTGCATAAATTTGCAAGTAGTAAGCATCTATTTTGATTACAATCGTAGCAAAAAGTAAATTTTTAAATAAAGGATATGTGGGAGGCAGTCAAATCCTTGCACCGACTACAAGGAGATTTTCTGGAGAGCTTACATGCATAAATCTACAAATAGTATGCTTGTATTCTGATCACAATTAGATTTTGAACTAAAAAACATATAGAAGGAAGCTGGGCATATACTTGCACCGGCTGAAATTAAATTTTCTAGAAACTTTAAATAAATAAACTGATTTGAAATATCCTAGAGCATTCAAATGAATAGATTTGCAAATAGTATGCTTGTATTCTGATCATAAACTAATATTTTAAAATAAATATTTCGTCAAACTTAAAAGTTTTATTATTTCTGCCAAAAAAAATCACAATTTCTCTAATTGTAATTTATGATTTCTTTTGGCATACATCTAGCCATGCAAAAATATTATTCACGAAATATATATGTAACTATAAGAACTACTTTGTATTGAGTATTGAGAACCCTTTTATAAATTGTACGCTGAGTTCTCGGAATAATTAGCATATCTAATAACACACCTTAATTATTTCGCATATAATATATTCTCTTGAATTAAACAAAAATTACTTCAAATGCATTTAATAAAAATTACCTGTTGGTCATGTCACTACACTTCAGAACAATGCATTATTTAACTCTCCCATTTGCATCTTTGAAACAGACGTGATATTGCAATTGTTTTACCATCATGCACACCCATTCATACACTATCACTAGCCAAAAAAAAAACAAAAAAAAAATCCAAATATTCAAAGAGAAAAACATCAACCATGGACATGGCAGATAATTAAAATGCAACAAACGGGAATGTTTTACAAAATGTTCAAGTGAAATGGCAAAAATTTGTTTAGAAGAACAATTTAACTAAAAATAATGATTTTTCACTTTCAAATGCACACCAACATACAGGCACACACATATACATACATACTTACATACTTACACATGCACGTGTGTGTGTGTATAAATGAATAAACTTACCATGATAGTGAACTTTTGGATTGCCACGATGCAATTCATACAAAATGGAAATATCATTGTAATAGACATATTTGAGTGAACCCACAAAATTATTATGCGATGCCAGACCCTTCTTTTTATGCAAATCTGGACCGCCACCGAAATAGATTTCCGGATCAAACAGCAAATATCCACTTGATGTTGTTGGCAGCTCAAGTATTTTCATTTGTGTGTCCAATATGATGCGAACTGTGCGCTGTTCATGATAAATGGTTAAATTGTGCCAATAACTGCGTGTCAGTTCATCGGTGAGAACGGTGGACATGACATTGTCACCGAAATCCATTTCAACATAAATCGATTGATTTTTAATGGAGGCAGCAATGTATTGATGCTTTAACGACTCGCCGCTGGCATAAAAAAGGGCTGAATCATCGAACTGCGTGCGAAACATGAGGCTGATGCGTGTTGTTGATGAGTGCACACGATCCTTCCAGTCATAGATGCGATATGAAACATAGCTGGAGCCACGTAGTGTTATAATTGTTGCAGCTAAAAATAAAATGTGTGCGAGTGAGTATAAAGCGAAAAAATATAAATTGAATTATTTATAAAGTGTTTTACAACAACAACAGTTTAAGTTGCAGCTTTACAACGCTTAAATGTTTATCACGTAAAGTATTTAGTTTAAAAAGCATGTTTTCTGCAACACAATCTCTGTAAGCCATGTAAATATTTTAAGCAACCACTTTTTTTGGATGCTGAATATAATAAGATGTGCTTTAACTTGAACTTCTACTTTTTTATTTTTAATTTCCATTTCAAGTTTAATTTTGTGCCATAACGTGACCAACTGGGATTTTGATGTGTAAAATAAAAATAATAAGTAAAAACTACACTCTCCGTTTTATCTAAAGCCAAGTACTCTGTTCGAAGTTGTGAACATTTTTCAGCAACATAGATTATTTCGCGTGAAAAATTTGACACGTAACAAGTGATGCCCATATTAATTTTTCTAAAAAAATAATCGCTTATATTGGTTAGAAGTATGAAACATTGATGGACTTTTGTAAACAAAAACATCAGCTGTCAATATTTCACGCGAAATAAATGCCAGTCACATTATTTCACAGATTGCAAAAAATGTTGCCAGATATATTTCATAAATTTTTCACGAGTTGAACAGAGTACAAGTTTTGCAACGTTTTTTCATGCATATTTCATGTGAAATCTTTTTATATGGATTATGTCAACATTTCGCGTGAAATTTTGAACAGAGCACCAGGCTTAACATATGGAAATTTTGTGGGGTGTGTGTCCAGCCAGCGCTCTAAGATGATTACAGCACGAACATTTGTTCGTAAATTATTTATCCTCTGTAACTTAAATAATGCTGAGTACACATTATGATATTGCTTTAAAGGCAAATCTCAACTAAATATACGGTGTACGGAACCCTAAAAAAGACCATTATGCTGAGTCATCACAGCTTTTGTTCCACACTCTTTAGTCAGGTAAACCAGAAATTATAAATGCGGCAACGAAAACATTATGATTTCCCCCTTTTCTTTATCGAATTTCTCCAAAAAAAAAAGCCAACATGTATGCAAATGTACGTGTAAAAAAAAAATTAAAAAAAAAATAGTCAGGTAGAACTTCAATGAAATTTTCCAATATTTTTTTTTATATTTTTGATTGTTAGAAATTGCAAACAATTAATATTTGTTGCCACTTGCCGTTTTATTTTAAAAACTTTTCCAGCTAAATAAAGATAACAGAAAAAGTAAAAATAATAAAAGCATAAACAATTTAATTTGATTGACATTTAAATGTACTATGAAACATTTTAAATCAAATACAATTGAAGCTGACAGAGTTGACATCATTGTCGGGGTAAAATAGTTATAGTTGCTGTTGATATTGGTGCTACTGCTGGGGCCGTTGTTGTTCCTGTTGTTCGCTTTTACCAAAACATGCCACATGCCACATAACGAGCAGCCACCAATATACAAGTACACGTACTCGTATCTGGATATAAAAATTCAGATTGAATGTCACATACGGACACAGAAAGGCTTCTTAGTCATTTACACAAATATTTTTGCATGCATACATGTACATATATACATACACATATATACATACACATATGTATGTATATACATTTGAGAATATGTTTGAGTAAGTGCTTGAGCATTTTTTTGTTGTTGTTGCCAAATGCCCATTAAATGTCACAGCGTATAAAAACAATTTGTTTGAAATGATT
The DNA here is from genome assembly GCA_936439885.1 of Nowickia ferox. Classification (NCBI taxonomy): domain Eukaryota; kingdom Metazoa; phylum Arthropoda; class Insecta; order Diptera; family Tachinidae; genus Nowickia; species Nowickia ferox. Next base: position 110,835,099 of record OW387024.1, on the reverse strand, counting down.
TTAAATAAAAATGACGAAAAATTTGCGTAAAGGATACATTTATTTATCCACATTTGTACGTGTACACATACATACATACATACATACATACATACATACATACATACACATATGTGCGTATGTATGGCTGCAACTGTGTCTACATCCCTCTGTTAAATACAACAAAATAGGATGTTAAAAAAGGAAACAATAAAATGAGCAAAAAAAAAAAAAAAAAAAAAGAAGAAGAGCAGCAGGAGAAAACAGAAATATAAACACAACCAATGTCTATCAGATATGCGACATAAGTCAACATGTCAGTTATCCGGCAATATACATTGTCAGTCAGTCAACAATAACAACAACAGTAACAGCAGTGCTGCTTCTACTGCTGCTGCTGGGATAGGAAAAATTATAACAATAAAAATAAATTCTTCCAGTGGTGTAAAGTGTGTAATAAGTAACAGTCACGTTGTATAAGAAATGTTTTTTTTTCTTTCTATCAATCAATGAGATCAGATACTTGAGAGAACAATTTTATTAAATTGTTACAGTTTTACTACTGAATACAATTATTGCAGACAATTCAGCCTTAGCGATGCTGTTATGAATTTTTAAACAAACGAAAAATTTTTAAATTTCGGAATTTTTATAGCTTTGCTATTTATTGCGCGCTACAGGAGTTCGCCGATCGGCTGTAACAATACATTAATTTAATCGTACGCCGCTAGAAAAGAAAATAATGGGAAGTAAATGCAAGCGTTTTGAAATATTTGCAGATAATTTGACATCATCATATAATATAATTTTATTGCATTGTTATTTTACACATGAAATTTGTTTTATATAACTAAGCAGCAGCAAAGCTATAACCGTGTATCCTAAGACACCTCTCTTCTTTTTTAATTTTTTGTTTCTAAAATGTACTTATGTAGCTGTTAATAATTTACTCTTTGGAAGACCTGAAAAAATAATACTGTAATAAAAAGTCTCTTATATTTGCTTCAATATTAGTGAAGCTTCAGTTTCCAAAGGTCAAATAAAAAAAGGAGGAGGTTATCAATTTGTCTGTATTTTTTTTACACTGTTACTTCATAACTCTGTATGTTTTGGACCGTTTGTAAAAATAATTTTTTTTGTCTGAAAGGCTACAGCTTCCATTCGGTTCCATTGTAAAAAATTGGGAGGGGACACCCCTTAATTTTTTAATTTCATTTGATAATATTTTCCTTTCCTAACATACTCGGCTCTCGTAACGACACAATCTTGAAGTTCGTAAAATGAGCGGAGCCACGCTCAATAAAACTAAATATTATACTTCACTTGCTTCTATTTGACCGATTTTTACTAAAATTAACACACACCTTGCAGTGGGCGGGGACACTCCCATTACATTTTAATATTATATTTCACGTGTATGGTTCACGTGCTTTTACTGTATAGATTTTTTCGAAACTTGACACACAGCTTGAGCTCTGACAGTGTGTACAATAAAAAATATTGAAAATTTAATAGATTACAAAATTGTTTTCTATTATATTCTTGCAGGCTTTTCAAAAAAGAAATGCTAATAATACAATCTTTATCTAATGTACTAACATTTAAACTAATAAATGTTATTACAGTATCGATTAAAAGCACCAAAAAAAAAAAAAGAAGAAGAGAGGTGTCTTAGGACACCCGGTTATAGTTATGCCGCTTAGCTTTATAAAACAAACTTAATGTGTTAAATAACAATGCAATAAAATTATATTTTATAATGATAACAAATTCGCCGCAAATATTTCAAAACGTTTCCATTTATTTTCCATTCCTTTCTTTTCTAGCGGCGTACGATCGGCTTACAGCTGATCGGCTGTATTCTCTGGTTTATGCTCATGTGTTAAAATAATACAAAAACAAATTGAGCAATGCTTCTCATTGTTTTTGTTTTGTTTTCGTTTCACTCACTTCAAAGAATGAAACAAAACAAAATCAAACAATTTGTTTCATTAATTTTCGTGCTCTGGTTTTAAGTACAAACGAATCAAAACAAAAATAAATTTATAAGTGTAATAATGTGGATTATTTATGTTACGAAAACCACGTCCTGTCTGCTGTGTCGTGAAATAAATAGCATAGCTATAAAAAATGAATAAATTTATTCCAAATATTTTGCACCGCCTTAATGCTCATATTATTGTCCCATGTACTCGTACAAGTTCACTGACAAAATTTTATTGAAATGAATTTGAATGTATGTGAGATCGTAACCCTGACAAAAATGTCAGACAATGATGTTGATGGTAAAGTTACTGTTTGCAGTTATTGCTGATGCCTCCATAATTGTTGTCATTGCTGGCAATCTTCACTATGGTTACATTTATTTTCTTTTCTAGTGATTGCTATTACTGCTGCTGCTGCTGCTTTCGAAGTCAATTTTTTTTCTTTGTTGAGATTTTCCCATATTCTTTTATTTATCAATTTTTTTTTCAATTTTAAATTGAAGGTAGGTGATGTCATTTAAATAAAAGTGAAGTTAATAAAGAAGTTGATGTGAAAAATCTTGAAAGATGCAAATTAAAACAGTGTTTTTACTTACATAACTTTTAAGGGCAAACCGAGCGAAATGAAGGATAGCAGAAGGATTTATTTAAACTCAAAGTAAACGTGAGAGAAAATTGAAGAGAAAATTAAAATACATTTTTCATTTATTCTTGTGTTTAGACTGCCATTTTATTTGTAATGGACATTGAGCTCTTCGACCTATTTGTATGTCCCCTTAATAAAAAATATGAGCAGATACATTTTCATTATTTTTACGTATGCAATTGAAAGCAATATTTCAAATTTAAAATGTATTTTTGCTTAAATACACCTGTTCTACTTATCGATTATTAAGTATGACAGATTAATTAAGTCATTTGCTGGAAGGCAAAATATTTGTGCAAAATTATCAAATGTTGTTGCCAACCAACCGCCAGTCCATATGAAAATGTTAAAATTTTTGCAATTTGTAAAATACATGTGTGCCTTATAGTACACTGTGTGACAAAAATTAATGAAATCGAAATACTTGGGACGTGTTACTATTTTTCTGGTAGACACCTTCGACTACAACAACAAACAAGGGGCATTTGCACACGCAAAGTTTACTTGGCAAAGTCTTAATTCAGCTGGGAGAAAGACAGAAAGAGACTGCTGTACTACCGCTGTCTTTCACACAGCTGGAGTTAAGACTTTGCAAAGTAAGCTTTGCTTGTGAAAAAGGGGTGAAACTGTATTTGAAATTTTCCCAAAAACCTCCAAAAAATATTGAATTACGGGCAAAAAATAGCCGGTTTTACGTATCCATAGTCATATTTTAACCTCTAACTTAGTTGAATGTCAACCGATTTTAAATTTATAAACGTATTAAGTAAGAAGATACCAAGACCTTTTTAACCATATATATTTTGCTTCAGTAAATTTCAGATATATGTGTGTATTTTTTCACCAAACATACATAATTTTTTCGGGGTTTTTCATCACTTTTCTACTTTGGATTCGTTCTTCGGCAATATTTTCGTACTGAAACCATACTGTTTATGACTTTATTTATAAAACATATTTAATTAGAAGTAATTTGCAGTTTTGTGTTGAAAAAATCCTTACAAATTGACTGAGTTATTAAATATTTTATAAGAAGACTTTTTGTTAAAAAATTAGCCGCATGATGTGTTTCGTGTTCTATTTTTTTCAAATCCGTTTATAAATTTAAAATCGTTTGATATGTAAGTTAGTTAGTGGTTGATAAGTAAATACGGGTATCATAAACCGGTTTTTTACCCGTAACTCAAGATTTAGGGGGGTGTTTGGAAAATTTCTAATATACGTCACAGGTATTTTTTTTTGTCAAGCAGTGTTATTAATGCAACTGCTGCTGTGCCACAAACATATATACATATGTACATGCACTTATACATATGCATATATACATACATCTTTACAAATTCATATTACAGACATACATAAATTTGTGTACCCTACACCAGGGCTGAAAATGGTGTACAGTTGTGTTTGCTGTTGTTTATAGAGGGACTGTCGTAAAATATGTGTAACAAACTAAAGCTGAATTCACCAAACTTTTTTATATACTCGTATAGAAAAAAAAAATTACAATTAAAAAAATTATCCGTAGACAATTTTTTTTGTGAAAAAAAACAGTGAATTCAGCTAAAAAAAAGAATATGTATATGAATTATAATTCGTAAGGTTTTGGCTTAACTTTTACGGCTTTCATAAGGCTCCTTAAAAAGTTTCAGTCCCCAAGGCACCACTTATAAAATTATTACAAAATTGCAAAATCTTACGTTTATTTTTCCCTCCTAGCAGTAAATATTCACCCTTATTTCAGTTGTCAACAAAGACGTCATTTCAAGACAATAACAACAAGTTGTGGCTTGTCTCTTGGCTCTCGAGAAGAGAACAGAACAGTATATTTCTGTTCGCTAAAAAGGCCTACCCACTTGCAATATAATTGCACAATTTTTCGTATTGTACAATAATATTGCTAATGTGTATGTCATATTCGAAGGTGGCACAATATATTGGTAAATATCAAAAGGCTTTTGATTTTTATTGTACAATCAAGACAATTGTGTAATGTGGTGGCAACATTGTTCAATGTTGTTTACTTTTTCACTGCCAGGAAAATTGGGCAATATTTTCTTTACAAATATTGTGCAATTTATTGCATACTATAGGTCAAAATGACAATAATATGTACAACATTGCATATGTTAATAATATTGTATAATGGATGGGCCGCTTAAGGTCTAGTCAGTTGTTTTCTCCAACGACAAAGACAAGCCCCAATTTTTTGTAATTGTATTGAAGTGACTTCGTTGTTTACTTATGTTTAATATTATTACTCGTAACTTTTGCAGGGTATATAAGCTTCATTATAACCTCATGTATTTAGCACTTTTTTTTTTTTTGTTGCCAACTCTCACATACATTTTACCTAAAGCGATTCGTATTTAACCTACTTTAGCTGCATTATAAATATATACTGGCTATAAATGCACTAAACTACAATTGGCATTTATGTATGAGACACAATAGTTTGTAGCTTTTTTAAAGTTTGAGTTGTAGTAATAAAGCTGTATGGAAATCCGACACAGTAAGGACATGTTTTATGTTAAAAAAAATTACAAAATTATACATGATTTGGACATGTTATCGAAAAGATTTTTCCTTTTTATTCAAAAAAAAAAAAAAATATTTTATTGCAACATTTAAGGCCTAATTGTATATGCATGCATGTATAAAACGCTTCAGCGAGTAAAACTTATATGGAAAATGAAAAAAAACTGCTAAAGTTTTAAAATTTATTTTTGTTTTTTTTTTTTCATAAAAGATTTCCACAGATAAAATACTTGAAAATTCATACATATTTTCAATTTGTAACTTTATAAATTTGTATGAAAATCTTAAACATTTTCAATAGTTGTGACATTTTGCAAGGCGAATTTACTTTGTGATAGCAATTCATATTCATGTATATGTACAACGTAGACTCATCTCAATTCGCCTTGAGAGATGTGTTCTTGAAAAGTCCAAAAAATGTACTGAAAACTGAGTGTGGACTTGTGAGGGAGTTTCAAGTTACAAGCGGCGAAAGCCTACAAAAATATAAACAAAAACTTACACAGCTATTTTAAGATTTAGATTTAATAAAATTTAAGGGCCAGTCCCACGATGTCACCAACGTTCGACTCGTCGCACAGTTACATTGCAAACAACAACAAAGTTTTAAAATTTGGTTTTGTTTTGAATGTAAGTGTGCGACGAGTGGAACGTTAGTGACATCGTGGGACAGCCCCTTATGCACAAGGAAAATAAATATGCAATTGTGTGTTGTACGCATAATTTCAGAAGCTGCCGAAAAAACATACGCAGGCGGTCACTTAGCTGAGCGATCTGGGGATCTACTCTAGACATCGAAACGAAAGAAAATAAATGCTTTCGAATTTTTATGTTCATTACATGCAAACTCCAAGGTATTTTCTTTAGTTTCCAATAACAGAGTACACCCACCCCCTGACATATAGATGGCGGCAGCAGTTTAAAAAAAAAAAATTGGCGAAAGGTTGCCACACCTTATAAGTTTGTAAAATTGTTCACAAGTTTGTTTTTGTATTATTTAGTCCTCTTTTACAATTGAGAAATTGAAAGGCAGACAGACGAAGTTTGTTGGCAAAGGGGTTGAAGAGGTAGAGTGTGTAGTACACGACGCTCTGTACTGGAAAATTTTTGTTTCTCTTTTCTACTTTTCGTATTTTATTCTTGTTGCTTCACATGATTTTTCTCCTTTCAGGGGGGGGGCTGTATGCATACTTGATGTGTATCAAGGCATATGTATGTATTTATGTAATTAGCAAACGTCAAGAAGTAAACAAACTATAAATTTTCTGTCTGTCTATTAATTTCGCAATTTTTAAAAAGGTTTGGTCAAGTTCAAAAGAGAATGAGCAAAATGTCTGCCTTTCAATTTCCCAATTGTAAAAGCGGACTTACAAAACACTTTTCATCACATTTGTTTGTTTTATGTAAACAGATTTTAAAAGTCGTGTACCTGTACTTGTGAGAAGTTTTCGCGCCGAGAAAAATCTAGAAATTATATTGGTTGTCCTCTTCTCCACAGGCTGATTCATATAAGAACTGAAATATGCTTACAAGAAGCATCATAGAGAAAAACACAGAATAACTAAAAAATGTTCGCCAAAGTTTCCATTATAAATGGGAAAAAAAAATTAATAAGGCGAGATGTGTTATCGATATCACCGGAAAATGAATTCGTCCGGAATTTTTTTTATCATTGTTCGCCATAAAAGTTGTATTTTTTTCATGTAATTTTTGTTTCACTGATTTTGTTATTTGTATTCCCGTGAACAAATAAAACTATATATTTACAACATTTTCAGGAACTTTTGTTTTTTGTTGGTTTAACACGTACACATGTAGACGTAAATCGTTTTCAACTGAGTTTCTCAAATAGATATGCTTCGGTGTTTTTATGTTTCCAAAAAATTTTTTTCACTAAAAAATAGTACGATCAGTGTTTTTTTTAGAGGTATAGAACTTCGAATTAAAATAAAACACAAGAAAATCGTTTTAATGTCCATCAATTTGGCTTTATTGGAAGGATAATTTTATGCCATTAACGTTTAAATATGATTTCGGGCATGTGGCCGCCGCGGCTGGCTCGAATAAAGCCAATTCTACAGGTCCAATTTTCAACCACTTTTTCGAGCATATGGGGCCGTATGTTGGCAATAACGCCACGAATGTTGGCTTCCAAGTCCCCTAACGTTTCTGGTTTGTTGGCGTAGACGAGCGACTTCACACATCCCCAAAGAAAATAATCCAATGGTGTCAAATCACACGATCTTGGTGGCCAATTGACAGGTCCATTCCGCGAAATTATGCGCTCATCGAATGTTTCCTTCCATAAATCGATTGTGACGTGCGCTGTGTGGCATGTAGCGCCGTCTTGTTGGAACCACAACTCATCCACATTCATGCCATCCAATTCGGGAACAAAATAGTCGGTTATTGCTGTGCACGGTGGCGAATCGATTCATTCGGGTCCTCTTCAACACTTTGCTCTACAGCGGCAATTGTTTCTTCGGTGCGCACTGTTCGACGTCTCTGCGGATGCGTATTATCACATAGAGTAAACGTAGTGCGAAAACGATCCATGGTTAACCGAATTAATTGCTCTGATGGACGATTATATGGACCATAAAATGGACGGAGCTTGCGGTAAACTTCGCGAACTGAACCATTATTTTCGAAATAAATTTGCACGATTTGCAAGCGTTGTTCTTTTGTCAACCTGTTCATGATGAAATGGCAAACCAAAATAAATATTAATCACTTGACAGCTGACAAAATGGCCGCCAGTTAAAAAAGTGATGCCAACTTAAAGTTCTATACCTCAATAAAAAACACCCAATAGTTTGTTACAACCAACTTCGTGGGTTAAAATTATACTAACCAAGAATATTGGTTAAACCAACTAATGAGAAGCAGTTTACATAAATTTAATTCAAATATTTCTTAAATTTAAGTTATATGTAAATGACAATAGTTACATAAAAGTCAGCTTTAGTTAAAAAAAAAAACGAATGATAAGTGTTTCTATGAATACACTACTATTAGGATGTGCTCAGATACGATGATTTAAATATTTACAATGTTCCCAGGTCCATTCATTCCATCCGATGAAGAGGGAAATCTAAAACTTTAACAAAAATTTTATATATACATATGTGTATGTATGTATGTATATATGTATGTAAGCATATGGAGTTTGTTGTTTAAGTGACCCATCAGCTGGTCAGCATTAAGCAGTGCGATAAAACATTAAAAAACGAAACAGATTTTTATATTTAAGCAAATTCTTTTTTTAGACAGTTTGGTGTTCAATCTTTATATGAAGTAAAAGCGCAAATCTTAACTATTTATAAACCAAAAATCCAAACAATTTGCCATAACAAGAATTTACTGCAACACACCACATTTGACTACTATAATATCCTTTTTCATTACACCATTTTTTGTTCCATAGTCTTGTAAACAATCCAAAACTTTAAGGCCCTGACAAACCACACCAAAAGGCACTCTCTCGCCATTCAACACCGACAATGCCTTAAAGCTTATAGAAAAATTCAATAGACCCGGAGGAAAACCATTTAAGTAACATTTTGCAAAGGAAAGAATACCCGGACCCTGGCCGTGGTCCAGACACTGCATATCATGCAAAAATCCCGACTTACTTAAAACACCATCAGCCACAGTGAGTTCACCTTCTATCCACAGTATGGGAAATATGCGTATGAAATGCAACTTATGCATATTCTCATAAATGCACATGCGAACCAATTCCAAAACAAATTCGGGACAAGCTTCCGTATATAATTGTATGATTAAACGTCCCAGAGGTCTTATATTTTTGACATAGAGATCCCAAAATATCTTGGGCCTCAAGAGCTTTTCCATTAGCAAAGGTTCGCGATAGTTTAAAATGTCCATGTATTCATGCAGAGTAACTTGAGAAATTGATCTTTTGTTCGCTCGTCTTTTTGATCTCCGTTCCTGCAGGTCTCTTCTGGTATCCAAAGATGATTTGATCTTGAGCAATGTTCTACCCATTTTTCGATTCTGTCTTTCAATTTTTTCAATGCGCTGTGCATCTCTTAGCAGATAATCCGACTCAACAGATTTACATTTATTCATATTTTCTCTATAGTTATAAGTTTTCTTGATGAAAATGAGTTTGGTCAACAGCTGTATGTTATCCTTAAATATTCTTTTAGTGGCCAAAAAATCCTCCTTGAGTCTATTCACTTTTAGGTAAGTGGATGCGAACATATTTGGTGGTCCAAAGTCGATGAGACTGCGTGCATTTTTTACGTTCAGCAGATGAATGTTGTAAAGTCTTGCACGTTCCCGAGGATCAACAGGTGCAATAAAACTTCTGCGGGGCATTTTTAAAGAAGAATTTATGGGTTTTATATTTTTATGGAAAAAGAAATTATTTTATTTCTGGAAGTTATCAACAAAAGTTATTTTGAAAAAAAGGCCCAGTTGTTAATTTTCTAAAACAGGATTTCCATGAAAAGTTATTTTTTTAATTCCGTTTAGAGTTTCTGCTAAAAGTTTGAAACTGATATTTGTATATAAAACAAAAACTCGAATAAATTTTGTCATCATTCAAATAAACGAGAAAAAATTTTAATATGTTGGATGTCATGTGTGTAATTTTTACGCACATGTGTATAACTTTATTATTCGAATAAGCAATTTTATTCGATAATTGTTCGAATATGCAAAAAAAAAAAAATAATTTGTAACTTCAAAATTTTTATGCATATTTTGTTTTACCATACACGCCAAGTTCAAAATATATTTTTTGAATAAGGGCAGGAAAAACTTTAAATTTACTCGATTAATCGAATATGTTTTTTTATTACTCGAGTATGACCATTTTCCTAGTTTTTTCTAATTTTTCGTGGAATATGTTATTTTATTAGTTAATCGTTATTTATTCGAATAAAAAATATTATTCGGTAATTATCCGAATAAAGGAATATAATTTTAAATTTACTGGATTATTCGAATAATTTTTTTTATTACTCCAGTATAACTATTTTTCCTACTTATTATTTGTATATATATCATTTATTCGAATAAGCTATTAGCTCTTATTAGTTAAAAAAAAAAAAAAATTTTACTTTTTTGGAAGAATTTGGTTTAGTTTTAATTTAATAATAATTTATTAAGTTATTTTATTAGTCAATCGCTCTTTATTCGAATAAAAAATATTATCCGGTAATTATCCGAATGCAGGAATAAAACTTCAAATTTAATGGATTATGCGAATAATTTTTCTTATTGCTTGAGTATAACTATTTTTCATACTTTTTATTTGTATATGACTCATTAATCCGAATAAGTTATTTTAATTGGTTAATCGTTCGAATAATCGGAAAATTTTTTTACTTTTTTTTTCGAAGAATTTGGTTTAGTTTTAATTAATGTTTTCACATGAGCATAATTTTTTTATTCGTTTGAAAAAGTTTATGCAATAATTATTTGAGAATTGAAATAAAACTTCAAATTTATGCGATTATTCGAATAATATTTCTTATTACTCTAGTAGAACTATTTTCCTTCTTTTCATTTCTATATAAATTATCAACTCTCGAAGTTTTTTTTAATACTCTAGTTGAAGTATTTTCCTTCTTTTCATTTCTATAAAATTTTTAACAATACTAAGTTATTTTATTCGTTCATCGTTCGAATAATCGCACAGAAATTTTACTTTGCTCGATGAGTCGTGTGCAATTTTGATTTTCGTTTTATGTGTATAATATTCCATTATTTGAATAAATTTTTTTTATTCGATAGTTTTTGGAATATTCCAATGAAATCCTTGGTTTAATTATTCGAGTATAGTTATTTTTTACTACTTTTTACTTGTTTACAAATCATTTGGTCGAATAAGTTTCTTATTAGTTAATTGTTCGAATAATCGGACAGAAATTTGATTTTGTTCGAAAACTCGGATACAGTTTTTATTTTAATTTTCATATGTGCCTAACTTTTTTATTCGAGTAAAAAATTTTATTCAATAATTATTCGAATACTGGTATTAAACCTTTAAATTTTTACGATTATTCGGATATTTGTTTTCATATGTGTAGAACTACCGTATTCGAATAAAAAATTTATTCGATAGTTATTCGAAGACTGAAATAAAACTTTAAATTTATACGATTATTCGGATAATTTTCTTATTACTCGAATCTTCGGGCTTAATTTTTATTTTTGTTTTCATATGTGCGAAACTACTTTAGTCGAATAAAAAATTTATTCGATAATTATTCGAAGACTGAAATAAAACTTTAAATTTATACGATTATTCGGATAATTTTCTTATTACTCGAAGCTTCGGGCTTAATTTTTATTTTTGTTTTCATATGTGCGAAACTACTTTATTCGAATAAAAAATTTATTCGATAATTATTCGAAGACTGAAATAAAACTTTAAATGTTTACGATTATTCGATTATTCGAATAATTTTTTTATTACTCGAAGCGTCGGATTTAACTTTTATTTTTGTTTTCATATGTGCGGAACTACTTTATTCGAATAAAAAATTTATTCGATAATTATTCGAAGACTAAAATAAAACTGCAAATTTACGCGACCAAAAACAATTTTGAATTGTGTAATTACAAGAACCAAATATATCATAAAATCAAATAAAAGATTGTGGGTGTAATACCGCCCAATTTTTTACAATGGCACCAATTGGAAGCTATAGCCTCTAAGACAAAAATTTTTTACAATCGGTCTAAAATGTACCGAGTTATGAAGTAACGATATAAAAAAATACAGACTAATTGATAACCTGCTGCTTTTTTTTTGAAGTCGGTTCAAAAATAACATGTTTGCTTTCCCTCAATCAAATATCTAGCTCTTAACTTAACTTAAATAATGCTTTAGCTTAAATAAATAAACTTAATTGTTTGGAAATAATTATGTCGCTACTCACTGTAAATATCACAATGCTCGCCCTCGTAGTGTGAGCCAAAACAATCACACGAAATGTCGTAATAGTGATTTATGCATTTTGAGCCCACCAAACACAAATTGTGCCGGGAATGACATTTATTCGAGCAGCCCTCATTAACGTTCTCATGTTTGGTGGCAATCAGTGGGGTAATGGGCAATAAATCGGATGCCGCTTTGCCCGAGTACAATATAACATTGCGTATGCAGCCAACAAATGATTCAATTATGTATTTAACGCCATGCAGTTTTTCCTCCGATGATAGTCCTGCAGCAATTACAAAATATAATAACACAAGGAACATTTTTATTATTGTTTTGATTTTTTTTAATGTGATTTATTTAATGAACGTATTTCGCAGTAAAATGTTAGAAAAGTGCGTGAAATCATAAAAAAAATTGCTTGCCTATATTTTGATTTTGTATGAGAGAGATGAGAAAGAAATATGTATGTATATGACGTTTGTATAACTCTGTCTCTGCTCTCTCAATATAAATTCAAAGCTAAAGCTAGAAAACTCTTTTTATGTGAACCAAGTCGAATAAGATTTTAATAAAATATAAGTTTACAAAAAAAAAAATATTTATGAGATAAAGCTGTAGCTGAAATCATCCATTAAATGCAGACATAATTTTTTTTTTTTTATGTACCCTAGACTTGTATGGAACTCTTTCAGTAGCTCGTTTTTGATACACACCCATGATCAAAACCATTTAAATTACATGGGTTTGATCATTGGTTTGTGTCAAAAACGAGCTACTGAAAGAGTTCGATACAAGTCTACTGTACCCAGTTTGACAAAAGTTTTATCTGATACAAATGGATTCATTTGACTTTACATTAAGTTTTATGAGAGTCAGCTATTTAATTTGATATATGAACTCTTAATATTTAGTTTTTGAGCTTAAATTAACGTTTCTTGCAACATTTCTTTTTCGCCTAAGACCACAAGGCGACTGTTGCAATACATAGTAACAAGTAAATTAAATTCGTCTTACCTCCCACCAGCACAACGGATGGCAAGTTTGTAGATACACCATAATTGGTATCATGATTCAGGCCCTTAAGATAAACTTCCTCTTGATGTTCATCAACTATTGCAATTAATCTTGCACCATGGACATCAATACGTACCTTTGGGATACAAATACAAAGAACAAGAAATAGAACTCACATCAGCAAATATGAATAAAGAGATCAATAATGCAATGCCAACAAAATCTAAAATCTAAAAACAAAAAATAAAAATGAAGGAATGATGTTTGCACGTACATATGTACGAGTATATACAAACATATATACATACATACATACATACATATGTATATGTGAAGAGTCCAAACAATAATGGAAATTATGAACTAGAAAGATGCTTACAAATGTTACTAGAAGGTGCTAAATTTATTCTTAGGGTGGTTGCAATACACTTGAGAAATACTTTTGTTCTTATTTGTAAGAAAAAGTGCTGGTAAGAAAAATATTCAGCCTCAGTCTAAATGATTTCTGGGTATTCGTTTATACCAAGAATAAAAATAAAAATCCTCATAGTGGGTACTAGACTTGTGTGGAACTCTTTCAGTAGCTCATTTTTGACACCAAACAATGATCAAACCCATGTTATTTAAATGGGTTTGATCATGGGTTTGTGTCATAAAACGAGCTACTGAAAGAGTTCCATACAAGTCTAGTGGGTAAAAACGTTGCAACGTCTTTACGCAACACGTTTGTATTACATGTTGCATATTTTGACACAGCACTGCAACTTACAATGCAACCATCAATCCAACCTAAGCATTTTGATATTTTTGAAACTTTGAATGCAACTTCGAACGCAACCATAAAAAAGACTACACACTAGGCTTGGGTCGAACTCGTTTACTAGTTCATTTTTGAAACAAACCATGTAATTTAAATGGGTTTGATCATGGGTTTGTGGCAAAAATGAACTAGTGAACGAGTTCGACCCAAGTCTACTACACACTATGCGACCGACAATGCAACCTGCCTGGTTACATAAACACGTTGCTAAGTCTGTACCTATCATTAGATTTTAAATACAAGGGGAAAAAGTTATAAAAGAGAAGGAGAGAGAGAGAGAGATAGATAGAGAGATAGCGCGATAGAGATAAGAAAGAAAGAATTTATGATTTTCGAGGCCAGCTGTTTTGTTTTACCTGCGAACTTGCAAATCATTTTCAAAAAAAAGAAGGAAAAATTCATGGAAAAGAATTATTCAGAATGGTTCTGATTGTAATTGGCACAAGTTGAAATGGAATTAAAGCGAGCTGCATTAGATAGATTTGAAAAACGGCGATTTTTGTAGCTATGCTATTTATTGCGCGATAAAGGAGTTAGAACATGATTTTTGTAAACATAATAATCGAATAATCGACATTATTAAAGTTATAAATTTATTTTTGTTTTGATTTCTTTGTACTTAAAACCAGAGCACGAAAATAAACGAAACAAATTGTTTGATTTTGTTTTGTTTCGTTCTTTGAAGTGAGTGAAACAAAAACAATGAGAAGCATTGCTCAATTTGTTTGTTTTTGCACATGAGCACAAATCAGAGAACAGAGCCGATTGACTGTAAGCCGACATACAGCCGCCACCGACCAGAAACAGTACATTCTTAATGGTACGCCGCTAGAAAAGAAAATAATGGGAAATAAATGGAAAGGTGTTGAAGTATTTGCGGCAAATTTGACATCATCATATAATACAATTTTATTGCATTGTTATTTAACACATTAAGGGCAATTTTCACAACGATACAAAAGTAAGCTTTAAGAATTTAAAACCAGTATTTTGTATTGAAATACTAGTTTTAAAACTCTTAAAGTATACTTTTATTGGTTGTGAAAATGGCCCTAAGTTTGTTTTATACAACTTGTGAGCATAGCTACAATCGGGTGTGCTGAGACACCTCTTTTCTTTTTTTTTATATAAAATTGGCCCTTAATTTTTTTTTAAAGCAAATACTTCTTTTTAATTTACACTAGCCAATGAATGCTTACAAAGTTTAATAGGTGTTAGCTTCTTTAGGCAAAGAGTAGTGCTTTTTGCACGTTTTTAATACTGCAGAGTTGCAGCGCCTTTGGTGTCAAATAGTATAAACAACATTCTATATGCACATTTTTCAATGCGTGAATTGTTTGGATTAAGCGTACTCCAATTTGTACAAACAAAAAAACAATTGACAGATATCAACAATGTTCGACTTGTTGCACGCTTAAATTCAAAACAAAAACAAATTTAAATATTTTGTTGCTGTCTCAAATATAAGTGTGCGACAAGTCGAACATTGTCAACATCGTGGGATTGCCCTTTAGTTGTTTTTTTATTCGCCCTACCCTACTAATGCTGCATCAGGCAATACAATTATCTATCCAGGCTACATTTCATTATGACATATACAAAAATATTGTATAATCCAATAATAGATGTTACCATTCATTTACTGCCATTTTTGATTTCATTCATTTCTACCAGAGATGAGTGTTTTTCCTGCAGATAAGGGAATGAATGATAAGTTTGTTTTATTCACTTCTATTCACCGCAATTGATTTTTTTCTTTTGCACACGCATATGCACAAAAAGCATTCGCCATTAGCCAAAAGCAAAGAAATGTGGGTGTGTGTGTAGAAGGATAAAAGAAATGGGTTGACAATTGTATGACCATTGAAAATGTTACCATCTATGGGCTTAAAGAAAAAAAAAAAGAACATTCACAAATGAATGGTGTTAAATATACGTGTACATTAGACTGGTCGCAGCTGGTAAGGGATTTTTTTAATTCTTAATGTATGCGCTGTCCACAAAATGAGGTCTTAATTTTTTAGCTCGATCCGACGGTGCCTAGTGTGGCCTAAAGTAGCCGATAAACAGTGGAGGGTCTTGTTAAAAAAATGGAAATAATTCTGCAGTCTCTTAAGTGAAAAATTTCCAAAACTACAGCCAAACAACTGCAATGTAGCCAATTCAAACACTTTTTTAAGCAGACCGTAGCTAATTCACTCATCTTTTTTATAAATATGTTGTAAAAATAAAATGATTAGATTTTGCTTAGATTTCCTACAAATCTATTGACACCCAAGGTTTTGTTTTGTATGGGAAATCTAGTAGAAATCAGCAAGATTTAGCTCGAAATCTCGTCAGTACTAAATTTAGAGATAATGTAGATTAGAATGAATTTTGTTTGGCAAATTAAATAACAGAAATCACCATATGAAAATATATTCTATTCAAATAATACGATTTCTGAAAGCCTTAAGAAAACGCTTTTGTTTCAGCCATCTGAAACATTCTAACATCCAGCCATTTTTGTTCAAATCAAAAACAAAAGCATAAGTATAACCAATTTGAATGTTAACAGAAATTTTACTTAGGAAACTGAAGCTCTATGCAGTCATAGTTGCTCGACGGTCCACACTCAAAGAGTACCTAAAACGATACATTTGTTATGCTCCGATTTATGGAAGGCAGAAAAAAATTTGAAGTGCTTACAGTTTCTGGCTGAAGTAGTTAGCACGTTGACTACAAAACCGAAGGTCCTGGGTTCGATCCCGCTCTCTGGCAGTCATTAAAATAATAACACCACGCATTTGTCTGATGTGCATTAGTGTCCGTTTTACCAGTTGTTGTTGTAGGAAAAGTTGTAGAGATGCAGGCATAAGGCCGGCCACTGGTCACTAAACTACACCGGCTTCAGCAGATGCTAAGCCTAATGTAATATCAGAGCGCCCTCCTCCTTCGTCTGTATTGTGTAGCGAAGTAAAATAACCAATAAAATGGTTTTTAAACACAGCTTCGAAAAATTTAATACGCCTTATTGACACCAGAGGCGCTGCAACACTGCATTATTGAAAACGTGCAAAAAAACAACACAGTTGTAAAAAAAAGAATGAAGCTTTTCTCTCTGTCTCTTCCTTCAACACCTGTCTTCTCTATCATTATCCCTTTCCTAGCACCCTCTCTCACTGTCTTCTCTTCAACTCACAGGCAGCACAAAGGGATCATTGCATTGGACCCAAGTAAGCTGGACTCTTAAATTTCACCTTTCCTAACCTAACCTAACTGAAGCTATCATATTCTTGCTTAATAATCTTTTGTTAATCCCAAACACATTTCAGTAAAATATTTGTCCCATCTGACTTCAATTTCACTTCACTTAAACTTCAACTTTGTATTATCAATCAATAGCAAATATGAGAATATTTGTCCGCACACTAAAATTCCATTTCTAAATCCAAACAATAAAACTTTCAATTATTTGAAACATCTCAGCAAACGGTGCCCAGGGGTCAATAAAAATGCATAATCAAAGAAGTGCCAAATGCATAATTGATTATCTATATGCATACATATTGTACGTATAGTTTACACTTGGCTTCGTGTGAAAGTCATTGCATATTCCGTGAAATATGTTTCTAGTTATTTTGTGCTTTTTCATTAGTTATTCGTATTTAGAGAAAAGAAATACCAGAAAACAGCGTTCATAAATCAAACATACATATGTATGAATGAATGTATGTAAAGGGTGGGCAAATTTGAGGTTAGAAAGTAAATTAACTGTCATCCTTTGACATTTATTTAGTAAAAAAGTTGGCAACTTTTAACCATGGAACGCTAAACTCTTGAGCAAAGAATTTTAATTGAGAAAATTTACCATTAAAAAAAAAAACAACGAATTTCACCAACTCTATTTAAATATCAATTTTTTATGGAAAAATTACTTTTAAATATGAATTGATATTTAAATAGAGTTGGTGAAATTGGCTCTAAGTGTATCGAGTTAAAAGGACATTATGTTGAAAAATAAATTTTTGTTTTACAAAAAAAAAACTGTGTTTCATTCAAAAAGTCACGGACTTATTGAGCCGCCCTCGTATATAAAACAATAATAAATACATGTATAGAGCAAAAGTATTTCCTCCAAAATGATCGCAGGCAAATGATCGCAGGCAAGCGTGCATTATATACAATATTTTTCTCTTCATTTATATTTCTTATTTTCCCCTTTTTTTTTGTTAACTTTTTATTAATTTGTCTTACTTACGGTAACATTGTGCCACTCATCACGATTCAAACCTTCGCCAACTGTAACGCTTGTCGCATGCTTACCAAAGACATGAACCACTTTCAATTGACCCTTCTCGACAATAACATACAGGGCATACGGATTCAAATCGATACGATCCGGATTTTTGACATTGTGATAGACGAGTAGGCCGTGGGGCAGGCGGGTACGAAATTGAAAAGATATTTCACGACATAATCTGCAATTTTAAATAATTTATTTGTGAATGCTTATATGTATGTGTGTATGTATATGTGTATATGTGTATGAAAGGTCTTATTCATGAAAAATATTTTTTTATTTATAAACCCTTTATAAAACTAAATAATTTTTTATGAAAAGGGCAGTAAATAATTTAAGTGACTCTATTGTATATTTATTTTATGTACCTCAATTGAAATGTTTGTATTATATCACCATCGATTTGTATGAAAGTGTTATTTTCGGCAAACACAAAGGTTTTCTCTTGCCCCGTTTCGGCAAATGTGAGTTCTGGGCCGCGCAGTTCGAAGGCTACCGGACTGGTTTCTGCATCACCGTACGATGGCGGCGCAGTGTAGGGTGATTGTGGCAGTGTTGATTCTGTGGTGGTGGGCTCGCGTGTGGTTGTTTGTAGAAAGGGTGGCAGAGTGTCTAAAAATTTTAAAGTAATTAATTATAAGGAGTGAAAAAACTTGCAGGGCATTGTTCCTCAGAATCAGATCTTAATAATGAAACTTTATGACAAATAACTTTGTAGAGCATTTTAATCCTTTTGTTATATGCCCGTTTAAGGACACTCGTTTGATACGTTCATACGGAAAAGATTTGCAGGGCCTACAATGTTCTACATAAAATTTTGCTGTAGAATTTGATATAAAACTGCTGCACAAGCTTTGGCTGGTTTTTGGCGTTTAATTTCTAGCTTCAAGGCATTTTTAGTAGAATTTTATTAAAATATATTTTTTAAGAACATTTTAATCTGTTATATGCCCGTTTAAGAATACTCTTGGTTCCTTAAACTTAAGAAATAAAGTTAAAGATTTAAACTATTCCTCAAACTCTAGGTACAAAGGCAAAATGCAAGCCTCTTAAAGTTTCCTATGATGATTAAACTTAAAAAGTTGCAAAAGGTAGAAAATTTCAATACTCCCTATACAATAGTTTAGTGCGAAAATTTTGAAGAGGATGGAAGACGTAATATTTATTTTTTTGCTCTCTTCTGACAAAATCGGTCATTAGATAGAGCCTGGTTATAAGAAAATAGTTTGCCTTAAACTCGTGCTTTTGACTGCAGCCATCAAATTAATACTATTACTCTATTAATAATTAGTTCAAATGCCACCTAAACTTTGCAACTTAAGAAATGGAAAAATAAATAAATACATCAAAGAAAAAAAATACTAATCAATAGAAAACCAACTCTCTTCACACTTACGCGGCGCACCAATGCAATAAAACAAACACTCTGCTTCGCTATTGAAACGATTCTGAGGATTGCCCTCACAGCCGCCCCATATAAAGGAAGTGCACTCGTTGGTGGTTGACTCGTAGCGCCATTTGTAAGTGAACTGTTTGCAAGGACCCGGATCTGAAGGACCTGTACATTTTTCGTAGAACTTTTCCTTGGGCAAAAGCATAATATTGCCCAAACTGCTGCTGCCTGCACCTGTAGAGCCAACAGCACCCACTCCAATATGGGTTGCATTCATAAGGGCCAACAAATCGCCGTTCACAGTGCCAATGTTGCCAGCCATGTTATTATTATTATTATTTATATTGCCCACTGCAAGTGTCATATTGTTGTTGGTGTTACTGTTAATCATGTTGTTGTTGTTGTTGCTGTTGCTGTTGCTGTTGCTGTTGAGGTTAAGATTACTATTTATGTGACTGCTACTGGCAGGATTATTTGCATTGATGTTGTTGATTATGCCGCCATTATTGTTGTTGTTGTTATTGTTATTATTATTGGTATTGCTGTTGGCCGTTTGAGTATTTGAACTAATTAAATTTGTGTGGGAAGATGTAAGACCCGCATTTAGTGGGGCGTTTGAATTTAAACTGTTGACATTATTAGCATTATTATTGATGTTTGTGTTGTCGTTATTGTTGTTGTTGTTGTTGTTATTGTTATTATTATTGCTGTTAAGACTATTGCTATTGCTGTTGATGCTCAATGGATTATTATTATTATTATTAGCTGGAGAATTTATTAAAAGTGAATTGGTAGCAGCAGGCACTGCTTGAGCCTTTGCATTCAATAAGATGATGGAATACAAGAGTAAAAATATTTTTGCATTTTTCGAACATGCTGCTGCTGTTAGTGCTGATATTGTGTGTGATGATTGTACTTTTTTCTTTTGTTTTGTTGTGGTAGTTTTTGTTGGTATCGTTTTCGTTGTTGTAAACATAAAAGGCATTGTAAATGACATTTACATTCAAATCGCTGAAAGAAATTATAAAAAAAGGTAAAAGAGAAGCTTAGTATTTATTATTTTGCTTAAGAAAAGAAAATTAAAGGGAGTCATTAAAAAATTATAAATGAAATTATGGGCTAGAGCGGAATTTTTTAGTGTTTGCTTTGGTATATTTGAAGGTCCTAAAAAAATATGTGCTGTTCGAAATTGTTTTTTAATCAAAAGTTTTTAAATCTTCTTCCACGCACTTCATCACCACCCATGTCTATCTAACTACTTGGGTGGAGATTGTTATTAACATCATATTTCATTTCATTTAAAATTCATGTTAAATAGCTGATGTGCTGATGAAGTGCGTGGCTGCACAGAAAAATATTGGCATTTCCCCTAAAAAAAAAAGTCTAGTTTAATTTTTCTTCTCCTCTTTAGAAAGTCACATGAATTAATAAAAATATTTCATTCAATAAGAATTGAAAGTACTGAACTAAAGCGCGATTAAGATATTTTTCTCAATTAAAATTCATTGTACTTAAATTTTTTTTAAGAAACCGCAAATATGCAAATGCATGTTTTTTCTTGTGTGACGTATTAATGCGGAGATAAGATACTTATTCGTTTCAGAACTTTTTATGAATTTTGGCATTTATTTGATAGTGCATATTTTTGCATATTTTTGCATATTTCACCTTTTAAAGCATATTATTGCATATTTCAGTTGTACACGCATATTTTTAGCATTTTTTCGATTTTTATAGCATTTTTTAACGCTTTTATGGCATATTGAGATACTTTATAGAATATTTTTTATTTTAATAAGCTTGATCAATGTCAAATATGTTGTTCAAACTTTTTAATTTTATTTTTATCTTTTCCCGTCTCAACCTCATTTTCAATATTCTATGCATGTAATGTATAGTGTATAAATTAAAAAAAAATCAACATATAAAAGTTTATTTAGATGTGACAGGCAACGATTTTTATTCGAAAATGTTTGTCGTAATATTTTCTAAAAAAAATGCGCAACATATACTACAGCTCATATGTAAAGAACACATAGTTTCATATACCGATATGCTGCACGAACAGGTCAAAAAAAATTTCGATGTGATCCTTTAAAACGGCAACACACGTAATTTTTTTCTTGATCTCTTCTACCAGCATCCATTTTTCGTGTTGTACTGTATAATTAGATTTTTATAGACAATAACAAATATTACTTTGCTTGTAGTTAAATTTTTCATAACTTATTGTTATTTTAAAATTTTCATAAAATTGTAAAGCAGAGATCCACATAAACTAATGCCCTGTCTCCACAAGTCAAGCAAGCGACTTAGTAAGTAGTAAGAAAATTCTGGAAAAATTTTATTTGTGCATTAAACGTGTTTATATTTGCAAGAAAGAACTAAATTTTTGTAACACCAATTAATTTTATATTGAGTGCAGTTGAAATTTTATGTGCAAAATTCACTCAAACTAAAGCAAAAAGATTAAAAAAATTATTTTTAACAATATCAAAAGGATTAGCAAAACTTTCTTTTTCTAATAAAACAAAAATATTTCGTGTCTTGTTTATCAAGCAACTTCTGTGAATGTAAAACATCTAATTTCATTTATATTTTTAAAACCCTTGATTTTGATTTAATTTTTCTTGGGAAAACATAATAAAAGGTTCTTATTAAAGGAAAAAAAATATAAAACTTGAAAGCAGAAAGCACAAACTAAATAATGTCGCCATTTTCGTTGCAACTTCTTATGACCGAATATTTTCAAGTAAACTTTTTTTCTATATATTTTGTAATCTTTTTTTCTGAAGTATTTGCCCTCTACATTAACATATAAATTACTTTTGCACTTATTTGCTATTACTTGCTGCCTGTACACACTACACTTTATTATCAAGTCATCTATTATAACAAAATTATCTTTTTCCATTTCCGTTTTTTTCTAATTTTGATGCGCGCTTTTTTGCTTCTTTTTTTTGTAATTTCTGTTTTGAAGTCTTATACAAATACTTTTCTAACACTTATGCTAAGAATAACAAATTTCAGTTAGTGGGAGTCCTTTTTTAGTTTTATTTTTTTAAAATTTTTTTATTTCTATTTCTTTTTTTATTATCTATTTGATGTTGCTGCAAGTTTCATAACATACACGCTGGGCTAAAGCTTCTTTTGCAGCAGCATATTCACCCAACATCATCAGTCAATGTCAAGTCATTTAATGTTAAAAGTTAAAAGAGAGAAAAACAAACTAAACTATTTTATATGATTATGTATAGGAAAACAGTGGGATATAATAGTAAATTGCCAAAAAAAAAAATCAATATCAAATCAAATGCTGCAAAGTTGCCTCCACTATTTCTACAAAAAAAATAATTTAAAATTTAATTTTGCTTGTGATATATTTTCTCCTGCATTTTGGCTTAGTTTGGATTTTTTCACATATTTTGCAACTGTATATAATTTTTCTTAATTTAGTAGAATATTTCTTCGATTCCAGCATTTTTGTTAATGCTAAGTGATTTCTTTACATTGCACGCATAATGTTTGTACATTTTAGTTTTTAGGTATACTCGGCTCAATTCGCTTTGAAAAATTTATACTTTTGAGGTTAAAAAAAATATATTAAAAAATGTGTGGATTTTGAAAGCGGCGAAAATATTAATCTGATCAGTTGAGGCCACCTAATATGAATTCGCCTTGACCTAAACTCACCAAAACATTTAAGTTTACATATGTGGTGAAATATAACTTTGATATATGTATTTGCTACCTGGCTCACAATGTCGCCAAGAAATGTTCTTTCGCTTATTTATATTAAAAACAAAAACAAATTTCATCTGAGCAGTTGAGGCCACCTAATATGAATTCGCCTTGACCTAAACTCACCAAAACATTTAAGTTTACATATGTGGTGAAATATAACTTTGATATATGTATTTGCTACCTGGCTCACAATGTCGCCAAGAAATGTTCTTTCGCTTATTTATATTAAAAACAAAAACAAATTTTCTTATTTTGTTTTTGTTTTCAATATAAATAAGCAAAAGAAAATTTATTGTCGACATTGTGAGTCAGGCCAGGCCGTTAGTTTTAAAAAGCAAGTCGAATTCGCCTTGGCCTAAACTCACCAAAACATTTAAGCTTACATTTGTGGTGCAAAAAAGCAAGTCGAATCCATATATAAATTTGCCTTGCTTGGGATTAAAAGAATAAACTTTACATTTATGGGATATTTAAATTACAACAGCGGCGAAAATAGTCGTCTGATGTAGATTCGCCTTTATTCCAGGTTTTCTGGTGTGTTACACCGAATTTATTTATTTGTTTCAGGCAACATTTTTGGGCCGGACGAAATTTATTTTTCATGAAGGTTGGCAAAAAAAACAGATTTTAAAAACATTTTTGTCTAAACAAAAATCTTTGTCTTATACAAATGGGAGTTCATTCTTTTGTTTTTGTAAATAAAATTCTCAATAACCACAAATCATTTTTGGTTGAGAGTTTATATTCAAAATTTTTGTTTGAAAATTCATTCATTCATTTTATTTACGAAAAAAGGGAGCTAATATTGTTTTTATTTTTCTCTGTAAATCAAAATTAATATACAAAAGGGTTGTTAAGCTCGAAACTTAAGTACAGCTGAACCTATTCGGTTAGTTTGTTGTTCTCAAAATATTCGTTGAAATACGAGAATTGTTCTCATGAGGAATTGTGAGAAAATAGCAGCTCCATAAAAAACACAAAAGCTAAGGTTTTCAACTTTTGTGACCTTGAAAATAAAGTTTGTAGTCAGATGGATAATTAGAAGGGTAGCAGCTTTTAGTGGGAGAACTATAATAATACAATTATTAGCCAACGGTATGGGTTCTTTTGCTTAGGATATTCTAAAAATTATGGTAATATTCCATGCAAAGAATTGTATATATTAGTTAATTATCACATACGATTGTTTCAGTTCAAGTTACAAAAGTCTTGAAGGTTAAACAATAACAAACGCTAAGAAACATAAATGCTCTTTACCTGCTTGTATGCATACTTTTATATCACACAGTGCAATAGCAGTTACATACATATATGCACATACATATGGATACGTCCATAAAATGGTATTTGATTGTATGTGTGTGATCATAAGAATGATAGACAATTTCTTTTTCGTTCATGCTGCATGAAGTTCTAAAATTTCGAGAGTTTGGTATATGGGAAATAAGAGTAACAAAGTTTGCCATTATTTAAACATCCGCCGGATATAAACACCGCAGAATATTAGGTAGAAGATAGTAGTGCAAAAAATATAAATTCTCAAAAAAAAAAAAAAATTGGTGTGAGAACGAAAACATAAAAGTTACTGGTTTCAAAGAGATTTAAACGCCCAAAGAAACATAATTGCACTTCCACAAAAGCTTTTCTGCACAAATGTAATTTAAATGGAAAAAGTGTCAAAAAATATGTGTATATATGCATTTTTTTTTCTAGTATGTCAGCATCACAGGGAGTACAGATTGATGGATATACTAGTCAACGTATTAATGATGATGTGATTATTGCTGATGATAGATTCGTTTATTCAGAAAATCCAAAAAAAAACTCAAATAGTATGGAATAGAATGCTTAGTAAATATATAGTTGCAGTTTTAATATTATTTGTATAGGGCATTGACACATACCTGTACAAAATCTAGTAGATTTCAGTGAAAATTTCATACCTACTGAATGAGTTCGACCCAGCCAACTCTAACGCATATGTAGTCAAGTCCTAGAACCTGTTTAGCAAAGTACATCATAAATATCTTTTAAAAAAGGCGAATTCGCAAAAATTATTTAGCAAAGACAAGTTATCTGAAATTTCCTCTTGATAATAAGAATTAAAAACTATTCACCACAATCAAATTCACCTTGGTGATGCGGTTGATTTGGAGCTCATGCATGACATTGCTCAAAAGCATGTCAAAGACTTTTGGCAAATATTATTTTTTGTTTTGTTTTTTTATTTTATGTTTGATCATTATTGCAAGTATTATGCAAAATTTAGATATGTATGTATTAATAATAATTATTTTATTAATTGGTGAGAATAATTTTTTTACAACTGAGCAAAATTTACATTAGTTGCTTTAGTTGAGGTTATACTGTAGTTTGGTTTGTGAGAAATTCAATATAAATACAAAGACTGCGCTAAATGTAATACTTAAAAGCATAAGGGAAATAATTTAATTTGTATATTTTGGTGCTAAATTACGCAGCACAAATCTTCTGCTTGTAGTTGATGTTGAATAAAGTTCATCCCAAACTATGTTTTAAAAGCTTAAACAACAACAAAACATGTGTTCTAAAAATAAATATATATTCTGAGAGAGAGTGTGTGTGTGTGAGAGAGACTTTAATAGTTTATTTTGATAGCATTGGGATATGTGCGAACATGAGAGTTTGTGTGTGTGTGTATGTGAAGGTATCTCTAATTTATTGCTAAATTTACTTTGATGTATTAGACTGCAACGTGTTGTTTTTACACTTGAAACCTTTCTTTATCAAAACGCACACTTGCACACCGTTACACAGAAAGACAAACTTGGCTTCGTGATTTTTTACTTGTTAACATGCATACAACTTATGGGATTGTATGAGGGTAGTTTGCAAAGTTCTATAAATTATATGCCTGTAACATATGATGTATGTACTTATACAAAAAAAAAAAAAAAAAAAAAAGAACATAAAGTGCACTTAGAGTTACAAGTTCCGTAATAAAAAATTGTTTTAAATTTTTTTATTAAGGAAAACGTTTAATTTCAATAGAAAAAATAGCAAAACATTATTGTTTTTCTTCGAATATTGTGGTTTAGTAATTTACAAATTATTCCATTAAATTTTTTTTCGTAAATGCTATTATTTCAAAACATAAAAAATGTTTTGACTTGAATGTTTATTTACTCGGAAAAAAATTAATCGAACTAAAATTATGCGAATACAAATTTTATTAGAACAAAATTATTCGAATAATTTTCATTCGATCATTAATTTTTTTATTCGAACGAAAATTGTTCAAATAATTTTCATTCGATTAATTTTTATCCGAATAATTTTCATTCGATTCGATTTTCCGGAAAATTTTAATTCAAATATACAAAATATAAAAAAATCAATAATAGGTCCACTTTTAAGAAAGACCACGTTGCTTGGATTGTATAGTTTGTTTTTATGCCAGCTAAACTACACAACATACATGCACACATTCTCACAATTCCTGTTGACTGGCTTTAACTTACACAACGCATACTTTCGTATGCAACAATACCCCCCAGGGTACGTTTCTTTTATGTTAAAGTGGATGTGTTTAACTTGACTAATACTAGCACAGTCAACAATGTTATTTATCAGAAACAAGAAAGACAAATTTAAAGAAAAATTTTAACGCATAAATTTATTGCAAATTTTACTCGTACGTAAAAAGTCACTACATACTAATGTTTACTTTTGTACGTGTTACTTTGTGTATTTCAGTGTACAGAATCGTCTTTTGGTATGCATTCTACTGTTATAAAATAAAGTTTTCACAGTTGCATTCGCTGTGTGCTTGCACGTAAGCGTGTGTGTTCTTGTGCATGGCTGAAATGACTTCAATTCAGTCTAAAATTTGTGAAAAGAAACTGAGTACGTTATACATATTTTTGTTTCAATGCACTCACTCACACTTACTCACACAGGCTCAATCCTGTAACGTTATTGCAGAATTTATATTGTTGTTATTGTTTTTCTCTTTATTTTCGCTGATGGCATTCAATTTCAAGCAATCAAGTCATTTCAATTCATTACACTTGGTAAGGGCAATTCAAGCTCTTGGATCTTTATAAAAAATGCTTACAGTGCGTGGGTAAATATTGTTAAACGGCAATGATTTTTGTGACTTTAGTCATTGAATGGTATTTTGAAATAAACTGTAATGCAATAAAAACATATGGCTATTTTATATAAGCTTTCTAAAACATACTTCCGTTTAAAAATTTTCTTATAAAACTTTTATAAAGCAGTAATATATTTTAAAAAGAAAGGAAGTAAATATGTAAGTGAATAGTGTTTTAATAAAAGTTGGTTTTAACTTTAAAACCAACTGTTAAAATCGGTTTTTTTTTAATTGGTTTTAAGTTGGTTTTATGAAATGCAACCTTGGTTTTTCTGTGCTAAATTCAGTGCTGCCAAGTAAATGACCGCAAGCAGCTGATAATGGTTATGTCAGTGAAAAAGAATAGATACCAATTGATATATTTTCAACTTAAAAACAGAAGCAGCGGCAATAATTATCAAAAAAGATGTGAAGAAAAAGTATCCTTTGGATGGAAAACAACGAAAATATTTTCACTGACCTCTCGGGACTACCTTTCGAAAATCGCTTGTTTAAAATAACATTTGAAAATACCTTACAAAAGTAGAGCAAAATGATTTTTAGAAAAATATCTTTTAAAAAGAATTTTTGTGAGAAAGTATTTCTTTATTATTTTTTTTGAGAAATCCAAAAATTTACTTAAAAAAAAACGAATAAATTATATATGGTTTTTGAAGTAGAATTTTTACCGAAACACTGATCGCTGGTCACATCAACTGCAGCGCTGTATACTTACACTCATATAATATATGGAGAAAATGCCCAACAAACAAAACGTCCAACGTTTATTATTTATTCAGATTTTTGATTTGAGATAAATGTATTGTAAAAGGGCCACTCAGACTATTATACATGTATAAAGACTTTCGTCACAGTTTGCGAGAAAGAAATCTAAAGACACTTGTTTCGACTGTCAAAAAATCTAACGTAAAGTTACATTTTGTGTTCACACCATCACACCTCATATTACATTAAAAACACAGTTGGAGAGCAAACAGCTGTTCAGGATTAACATGCCTGCATTAATCGTTGACTTCCGTCGGCATAGCAGTTTCATGAAAGCTGTGGTCGTGCCGGCCCTTGAAAATAAACGGCATTCAAAGTAGTTGATTTAAATAATATAAAGAAAAAGAAAATACGATAATTTCGCTCGTTTTCAGGCATGGCTTACACGAAAAATTATTCAATATGATAAGCATATTCAATATTTATAGCCGGTTTCAGACGAATACATATTTCCATAAACGACGGCACGGCAATGGCAACGGCGTCGAAACAGACGACTTATCAGTTTGTTTATTAGTTGATTTCGTAATAATGCAACTCTGATCAGATGAAAAGTATTATCGTTTAGAAAAATTTCAAAAAATGCTCAAGTCTTATCGGATGTCAAATTTTTATCGTATTATTTACCATTCGTCATGACATTTTGCATTCATAATGTCGCACTTGCACGTATTACTTGAATTTTTGACATGTATTAATACAAAGTATAATAGTCTGAGTGGCAATAAAGCAAGATAAATCATTTTAACGGTTGCAGAGAAGTACTTTTCAGTATGTTGGAGTACCATTATCGTAACGTAATCAAACCGATCTAACGTTACATATTTGAATGCAGGCCATACATATTTGAGAAATATTTAAAATATTTTATAAACATCTCTGTATAGTCAGTTAAGAGTCATAATGTTAAATGTCATTCTTATTAGTGGTGAATAAGGCGAATTCAATATCAGGTGGTCTTTTTCGCCCGGCTGATAGTCAGCTCTTAGAGCCAGTCCCACAATGTCACCAACGTTCAACTCGTCGCACAGTTACATTGCAGACAACAACAAAATTTTAAATTTTGTTTTTATTTTGAATGTAAGTGTGCGACGAGTCGAACTTACATTCAAAATAAAAACAAAATTTAAAATTTTGTTGTTGTTTGCAATGTAACTGTGCGACGAGTTGAACGTTGGTGAAATCGTGGAACAGCCCCTTAATGCCAAATTGAGCAATTTGAATCAAAATTTCAAAATTTGCTTGGACATCTTCTGACTGATTGGTTTTGTAGCACATCAAACTTTATGTTTTCTTGGTGTGTACTTGTATTGTTGCGGGTAAGAGGTCACCTGATACTGAATTCGCCTTGTTGGCGAACGTTGCGACGTTGTCTAGCAGCCGACTTAACAGGTTGGGTTCAACCCAATTTGTTTACTGGGTCTACGCACTCTCAGATGAGTGTACATATTATACACATTCTTAATTACATTATTGCTCATATAAAACTCTTGTACACAAATAACTACGTACTCGCGAGTATCATATGTTGCATCTTTAAATGCTCTGCCTGTGTATGTTCTGACATTTATGCATGCATGTGTGCATGTGTTCGTGTGTGCATGTGCATGTGTGTGTGTGTGTGTGTGTGTGTCTTTAATGAGTTAAAAGTGTTTGATTGTTAAATTGGTGTCTGTGACATTTGTTTCAGTGTTTTATATTTCATTCAATCTTTTTTTTTACTGTTTTTTAATATGTTTTCTTTTTGTTTTCTTTCTTAATTTGCGACAGTCGTGTAAACTGAGTTTTTTCATTTTTATTATTTTGTAATTTATTTATTTTTTTTGCAATTGCAATTATATCCATTATAATCATCGTTATTGTTACTTGTCTCTTATTTGTAGAGATTTCTGGTCTTTTTTTCTCTTTTAATTGTAATTGCATTGTATTTTCCATTAAATTAAATATAATTAAATTTGCCATTTTTTATTATTTTATGATTAATATTTTTATGTGAGAAAATTGTGTAAATATTTCACGGTATATGGAGTTATTGGGGGAGGGGGGGGGAATGATATTGCTGTTGACTATTGCTCAATTAAGTTAAACTATAGAACGTTTTAATTAAATTATGTTGGTTTTTTCTTGCATCACTCATTTAAATAAACAGCTGAAGTGTGGGAGAGAGAGAGAGAGAGAGAGAGATGGGAAATATTGCAAATAAATCTGCGGTAAAGATTTAATATGTTTTAAGCGGAAATTTTACTTAAAATAAAAAATGTTGATAAAATGAAAAATACAAAAAGGGAGTTTAAATATCAAAATTGCCATCAGAGTTTTAATAAACAAATTTTACTGGTCTTATTCATAAAAAATATTTTTGATTTGTAAGAGGTTTATAAAACAGTTTGTCATACAATGTTTTTTTTTATATGCCCTTAATTTTAAAATAAAAGTATTTCGTATGAAAAAAGGCAGTAAAAATTTGGTTAAAAAAATTAAAAAACTTACAGTCTTATTTATAAAAATTATTAAGGCTTTATAAAGCATTTATAAGAAAAATGTTGTGTGAAAATTTGTTTTAAAAATAAATATAAAGCTTTAATAATTTTTATAAATAAGGCTGTTATTTGTTATTGGTTAAGCATGTCTAGATGCAATTTGTTGCTGCTCAATCAACATATCAATAAGTTTTTGTATTGCAGTTAAAGTCTACTGATGTGTGTTGATGGAACAGCAATGAAATTTATCTATAAGTGTTAAACCAACAGCAAATAAATATCTAAAATTTGAATAAATAAAATGGCGACAAGTTGTTCATAACTTAATCCAGCACAACTAAGCCTTCAAATAGAAATATAAACCATTACGCCAACCTTAAGAGCTTTACAAAATAAAATACACTCTTAGAGTTTTATAGCAAATCTTTACTTGTAAAGTATGTTGTTAAACATATTAAAAACAAACTCTGCTGTGACATCATACACAACTTGTGTATGGTCCTTCGAGCATGCAACCATTTCCCGTAAAGAATGTGCGAGCTTTTCTAGTAATAAAAAAACGGTTACTATTGAGTGAAACATATGTATTTGTAAGAAAGAAATTTTATTCTATTTCGACAAGCAATATAATTATGTAATATTGTTATTTTAATGGTCAAGCACTAGACATGTTACTATTTCAATTTATTTTTTATTCTTATTTTTAAGAGAAGTAATACTCATGCAATGAATGCCTCCTACTATTACTAGATGTTAGCTTCTTTAGGAAAGGGATAGTGATAGAGAAGACAGGTGGCGAAGGAAGAGATAGAGGAAAGCTTCATTATTTTGCAACTCTGCTTTTGTGCATATTTCGAATAATGCTGTATTGCAGCGCCTCTGGTGTCAATTTGGCGTATTACATTTTTGCAGCTGTGTTTAGTAGACATTTTATTGGTTATTTTACTTCGCCGATGATTTTGCTACACAATATACATGAAGGAGGGCGCTCTGATGTTACATTAGGATTAGTATCCGCTGAAGCCGGTGTATTTCAGTGACCAGTGTCTATGCCTTCATCACTTGAACTTTTTCTACAACAACTGATACAAATGGACACTAATTTGTATCAGAAAAATGCGTGGTGTTGTTATTTATTGACTGTTGGAGGCCGGGCTCGAAGCCAGACTCTTCGGTCTTGTAGTCCACGTGCGCCTCAAACTATTATTATGAAGACGTTACGTCATATGTCATTCATGTGATAGTTTTTTATTCCACCAAGGAATATTTAATTATAGTACAAACACTAGCAGACCGGAGCTTTTAACTGAAGTAGTTAGTGCGTTGACTACAAAG
The DNA here is from genome assembly GCA_936439885.1 of Nowickia ferox. Classification (NCBI taxonomy): domain Eukaryota; kingdom Metazoa; phylum Arthropoda; class Insecta; order Diptera; family Tachinidae; genus Nowickia; species Nowickia ferox. The sequence goes on along the minus strand of OW387024.1, from coordinate 110,803,061 downwards.
TGTATGACGGTCTTCGAGAGCCCGACTTCGGTACGGTCTGGCGAGACACAGTCTTAACCACATCATGGATTTTTCTCATGTGCATTAGTCTCTATTGCATATCACAGCGCCCTTCTTCGCCTTCATATTTATAGCAATGAATCGTGGGCAAAGTAATAAAACTAAGAAAGTGGCTATATAAAACAACACGTCTACTTGACACCAGAGGCGCTGATGTCAACGATGCTATAACAGTTTTTACATAAGGCTCAATAGCAGATTTTCAACACGATTTCAGCGTAATAATTTAATACGGAACTGTTCGTAAATGAATCACTAAACTGCAAGTGGAGACTTAAATGTCCCAAAGTTCTTTATTGAAGTAGATAAGGCACAAATAAATATCATATGTGGTTTACAAACATGACTACTAAAAAAAATTATCAGTGATTTTGTAATTTAAAGTTTGCTTATATGATGATGCCGAGCAGTAGTGCATTTACGAACAGGATCTATTTAGTCATCTGACTTCTCTTATTGCTGTTTTTCTAGGGACATGTAGTCCGTACTCAGCGTTTATTTTAACATATTGCTTAATGCAAAAGTTGCTCATAAGTTAAAGATATGAGGCCCTGAATTTAGTTGGAAATATTGACGACCTTGTAACTTGGTTAACTAGTTGCCGGAATTTACCATGAAGTATGAGAGATCGGCTTAAACTTAGACTTGTATTGAAAGTGTGCATTAATTAAATTGTATGGGAAACACTGCGTCAAAAAAAAAATATTGTATCCCTTTCCAGGTGTTAGAGCACTTCATCAAGACCTGCTCTCCTGAGGAATGATTGCCCTTAGTTCTACTACTGGCAGCTCGCAATCTTCCAATAGGTGCTTGTCCAATTGGCTGTATCTTATGTGGCATAAAGCTTCACGCTCCTTCAGAAATGTGCTTTGGAGTTTCGTTATCATAATCACAGAAGAAAAGTATTTTGAGGGATTTTCTCAACTTCCAGTGGCCTGTGAGGAACCCAGTGATTATTCTTAGATTATTGAGATGAAACAAACTATTTTGGTTATATGCCAAAATAATAAGCTTTGTATGCCTCAATCGAAAGAGATTGAACCAGAGGTGTTCCCTGACTTTCTTAATCTCCATGGATATATTTTGTAGGATTCTAGTCGGTCCGAGTGCACAGAACGATTCTGGTCCTATCATGGATCATCATAATCACAGAATCTGCACCGACTGTTATAATAAAGAAGGCAGTTTCTCAACCTGCAGTGACCAGTGAGAAAACCAATGCTCATTCTTAGACTATTCTTATGAAAGAATTTTGTTTATACATCCCAATCATTAGCTTTGCATGCTTCAATCTAGGAAGATTGAACCAGAGATTCAATTGATCTCCATCGCTATGACTTCTCGGATTCTATGCGGCCAGAGTTCACAGAACGGTTCCGGTTTAGCCATGGGTATGCCAGCCCTTTTCTTGGGCGGTTTGTCTCCCTTTTCGTTTTCATCTACTCCGACTAGTTCGGGAACCCTGATTCAGCTTCATGCATCATTCCCAGTTTAACTTAAAGGTAAACTCATATGAACCTGTGAACTTCTTCTATCAATGACATCAACAAAGACTCATAGTAATTTATCTGAGAGTCTACAACCCCCGCACAAGAACCTTGCAGCGTTCTGGAACCATCGGTCTACCACCTGCTATTTTCATGGCCACAGGTGTATCGTGGTGTCATCTCCACCCATTCTCTTCCATTAGCCAGAAAATTATCAAACTTCCCATTACAGTTACATTAGAGAGTTGCTCAAATAGGTGTACATGTCTAGCCAAGGATGAAAGCTCCCATTGACTTATAACCCTTAAGATGCCTCAAACGTCAAGGATGAAAGCTCCCATTGACTTATAACCCTTAAGATGCCTCAAACGTCTAAATAGCTTTCGAATTTGTGTGTATAATCCAATTGAATTTGCAGCAGTTTTCTTAATATTTTTGTAAAGCTTTTCAATAAATCCCATCTCCATAAAATATTTATGTTGTGGAACTGACACCGTCTACTCTTACAAAATTGTAGCCGCATTACCAGACAGTTATAATTACCAATTTCATTTTGTTTAACATCAAAAGTTTTCCACAATTGTATTAAGTGCATTACACACACTTTTGATTTCTCATACACTTTTAACCAAATGAAATTTAATAAGGTCTTCTTCAAGCCAAAACTTAAAAACAAAAAAAAAACAAACAAAGTTCAGCAGTTAAATTAAAATCTATTTTTTTATTTTTCTTTCTTTCTCATGCTTTCGCTTAAACTGACCTCCTTAACAGTAAATGTTTCATATAAAATAAAATATGTATTTATTGTAAAAGTATCCTTGAACTATTAACGGAAGCGAAGAGTGAAAAAAGTTTTCTTCATTATTTTAAGTTTTTTCCATGTTCTCTTGTACTTGTTTGTTGTTTTTGGTGCGTAAAAACACGCAAATGAAAATGTAACATTAAATGGTTTGTTAGCGCAACCCAAAACTTAAAGAAAAAGATCGAAAAAAATTGTTTAACAAAAATAAACGGAAAAAATCGATAAAACTTATTAATAGGAGTTTTTTTTTGTGTGTGTTAATTTAATGAGAATAGAGATAAAAAACTTAACAAATACGGTGAAGGACGAATTTTAAAATAAAAAATGAAAAACACACAAGAAAAAAGAAAAGAAAAAGAAAGTTGTAATAAGCTACACCATTTCCTGGACTACACCATTTGGGAAACAGATGCGTTTTAAGATTTTGCATAAATTAACGAAAATATTATTTAAGCAAAATGCAAGGGTTACATTCTACCCGCCATGACGTTTGCTGGCAAAAAGCCGATATCCCTAATTTGTTTTTGGGTCTCCTCTGTTACGCCCTGTATGGATTCTTCAGCTTTCAGGATGTCCAATGTGGCATCAGCTGTGTGGAACAAAATGTCATCCTGTTAGCCACATGTCTGTTGTTGGTGTCCATATCATCTAATTCTGTTCCAAATGAAGTTGGTTGGTAAAAGCTTGGCAAACGTTGTTCTCAAAGAAATATGGACCGATGACGCCGCCACTCCAAAATCCACAGCAGCGATTTTTTTGGGATGGACATTGGACGCTATTGGATCTCATGTGGATTGGCACCGTTCCAAATTCGACCTTTTTAGAGTTCCGTAAAACAAAAGATGAAAAGGAAGCCTATACCAACTAAAAATTTTCACAGAATCTGTGAACCACAAATATATGACCAGTTAAAAATTACAGGGTGTCATTTGTATATAGACAATTGAAATTTGTAAAGTTAATGTATTTTTATGCAGACTGCACCAATTAACACTGAAATTTAAAAAAAAAAAATAAAAACTAAAGGGTATTCTATCAGTTAATGTAATTTTTACTATATAATTTGGACATCTTGCGCTATCCTGTTAACCGTAAGAGGCAAACTGCTCAAACTTATCAAAACTGCTAAAACTAAAAATTTCAAAACGAAAAAATCGCCAAAACGAAAAAAATCGCCAAAACGAAAAAACCACAAAATGAAAAAATCACCAAAAACCGGAAAAACGCCAAAAGTAAAACAACGCAAAATATCGAAAAATCGTAAAAGCTAAAAAAAAGCGCCAAACCAAAAAAAATCGCTTAAACGAAAATAAATCGCCAAATGCCGAAGAAAAACGCCAAAACCAAAAATAAAACGCACAAGACCGAAAAAAATTTTAAATGCTAAAAAAGCGCCAAAAACGAAGAAAAAGCGTCAAAACTAAAAAAATCCCTAATAAACGAAAAAAAGTTTACCGAAAAAAAATTGCCAAAAACCGGGGAAAAATCGCTGAAATCGAAAAAAGCTTAAAAAAATCGCCAAAGACAGAAGAAAAACTCCGAAAGTTATAAAAACGCAAAAAAACTAAAAAAAGCGCCACGAACTAAGAAATAGAGCCAAAAGAAACAAAAATCGCTTAAACGAAAATAAATCGCCAAAGGCCGAAGAAAAATGCCAAAACCAAAAATAAATTGCACAAGACCGAAAAAATCCTAAATGCGAAAAAAGCGCCAAAAACGAAGAAAAAACGCCAAAACTAAAAAAACCGCCAATAAACGAAAAAAGTTTACTGGAAAAAAAAATTGCCAAAAACCGGGAAAGAATCGCCGAAATCGGAAAAAACGCAAAAAAATCGCCGAAGACCGAAAAAAAACGCCAAAACTAAGAAAAAGCAAAAAAACCAAAAAAATCTTAAAACTGAAAAAAGCGCCAAAAACTAGGAAAAAGCGCCAAAGTAAAAAAAAAATCACTCAAACGAAAGTAAATCGCCAAACACAAAAGAAAAACGCCAAAACTAAAAATAAAACGCACAAACCCGAAAAAATCTTAATTACAAAAAAAGGCGCCTAAAACTGAAAAAATCGCCAATAATGGAAAACAAAGTTTACCGTGTACTTAATTTTTAAAAAAAATGTCTACATCAGAAAGATATTCGATTATAAAGGCTAAAGTTTGTATAGTATTACATATGTAGTGTCCCTACGGAAACCATCTTGTAGGAGTCAGGGTCACACTTTACTGAATTTTTTGTTTGTTGACGTTTGCATGAATGATTATGCCGAAATGAGTCTCATCGCTGAAAATGATTTATCGATGGAAATTGCTCGATGATCTGATAGAAGACACATTTAGATACAACAATTTTATTTATTATTTGCATTTTTTTTTGAACGTTTCAGCCATCAACGGTGATTTTTGCGAAACAGACTGAATAAATGAGAGCCATTTTGACAGATGACGGTGCAGCAATTAACATTCAAAGCTCGGAAGTCCTTATTGAAAAACATTTTAGATAAATATTTTAAGAACCAGAGAAGCAATTACAGTATTGGATATTGAACAAGATTTTAAAATTTTTCAATAGAGCATGAATAGAAACTTTTTGAAATTCTAATCAATACCGCATGCTATAATTTGCCTGCAGTTCTTCTTTAAGATTTTCTGATTTAAGAATATAGAACGAGTGGCCTTATTAGAGGTGTTTCTTTTGTATGTAATTATATTCAAGGTTCAGAAAAGTCGTATATGCGAAGTGTATTAAAATGATTGAAATCAAAAGACACTAGATAACTAATTTAAAAATTATAGCAGTTTTGTTGCTCCAAAAAAAAAAAATATATAAAAAATACTACCTTAAATTTTGTATAACTTTAGCAATTACAACAGTTGCCATACTTAGCACATTTTTGTGAATATCTTTACTACATTTTATTTAAATATATACATGCATATGTATATCTATCTTACTTCGTATTAAAACATTGTGGAGAATTTCTCTTGGAACAGCATAAATATGAATTAAAGCATTTACGAGTATATGGCCGTTTTTATATTTAATCCATTTTTCAAATGTCTTGCAGCTAAAAAAAAAAGTTGTATATAAACAAACATCTTTTATTGGAATTTTTTTCATGTCGTTAAATTTAATTTAAATTGTCGAACACATGTTTGTGCCACAAAAAAAATACTGAAAAAATATACTGAGTCATATTGAACAATTTATTTTAATTAATTTATTTTTTTTTTTTGATTTTTTAATTTCATGTACTTTTGCATTTTTCAACTTGTTAATTATTTAATAAGAAATATGCATTAAATTTTTTTTTTATTATTGCAATTTTAAAAACTTCACTCTTTAAAAATTTTTTTGTGCAATTTAGTTCAAACTAAAGTTAAACACATTTTGTTTATTCTTCCTTTTTTTTCTCTAAAGGTTTTTATTTATTTGTGCTTTATTTTTATATTCAATTTTCCATACCGTTTGACCTCTGCCGTTCGACTAAATTGTAGAAAATTGTGACTAACAAGTGCCTGTTGTTTCAAAAAAAATATTAGAAAAATAAATAAAAGCAATGTTTACACACATGCATATTCAAGCACACACACACACACACACTCACTGAAATTAAAGAAAAAAATCCTACACTATTGTGGTGTTAAACCGTTTCGATGTTTGTGGTGGTGCAATCTTTTGTTTGCGTGTCTCTTTTGTATAAATGTGTGAAATTCAATCGAAGGAAGCCAGAATGAAAATTGTCATAGGACCTGTTATACTCCGGAAAATACATAAATAAATTATAAGGACTAAATTAGTTTATTCACTCATCCACATTCATTGAATTGCATTTAGGCAATGCATTAAGGTTTTTTATTTAAATCATTGAAATAAAATATTTTGATATTAATGATTTTATCAGGTTAGACAAATTACAAGTGATAATTATTAATGAACAAATAGTACCAAAGTTAATGGTAAATATTCTGAAAAACATGTAGTAGAACGGAACAATCGGCTGTTGATGATGAAGTTGTAGTGGCCTTCGAAAACAGCTGGTTGTTCCGTTCTACTACGTGTTTGCCAGAATGTTTACAACTTACTTTGGTGTTATTTGTTCATTAATAATTATCACATGTAATTTGGCTTACAAAGCGATACGAACTTTAGCCTGATAAAATCCTTGAAGTGTTTAACAAATTTCATAGGAATTTCCAGACCGCCCTCGTATGCTAGATTTTATTCTGTGTATTAGTATTGTGCTTAGCACCCACTAATACTGAAGTAAAATGGAAATTATTTACATATTTATTTTGATTACGTCGTTCTCCTTTTAAGCGAGTGACTTAATATTCTTGTAGGTGTGCCTGCCAGTGCCAGAATTGTTTCTACACATGCTCGTTTAATAAACTAAATACAGTAGTGTTTGGTTATAACGAATTCCATGGGTTCGAGTAATTTTATTTTTTATAAGAAGCTCTTTATAAAGAAAGTACGTAATTTTTTCTCAGAAATAAGAAGACATAGTTTTAAAAGTTCACAGTTTTGCTTCTTTATTTCTATGTTCCGGTCCAGACTGGCAATTTTAGTTGCAGCAACTTTTTATTTTTTTTAGTGAAAAAGAGAGGAATACAAAATATATATATTTCTATTAAAAAACTCTCCCTTATATTCCAGAATTGCTGCAAAAAAAAAATTAGAAGTTTGAACCGGAACTTAATGTGTTCATAAAATATGCACAGGAAAAAAATGGCTCTGCATTTTATCTTAATGAAATATCAATATTGTGATAGATATTTTAAATTTAATTCAACTAGAATGAATTTTTATCAGGAGTAATATGTATATATATGGAATGAAATAATTTTATTAGTTCATGTGATTTTCTAAGGAAGACAAGAAGACATATTAAACTTGACTATAGCTGGGAGAAATATCGAAATTTGTTTATCAGCAGCCATGTTTAGCTACTTGGGCTGATATTATTTGTTAAAAATTAATGTTAAATATATAGATATGGGTGCTGATAAAATGCCTAATGGCAGAGAAAAATGCCGGTATTTCCTACGACTAAAAAGTCTAGTTTAATTTTTCTTGTCTTCTTTACAAAATCATTTTAATTAAAAAAAATTATATCGTTCTATAACAGTTGAAAATAATGAACTTAAGCTCGATTAAGAAATTATTCCTGATTAAAACTATCAATATTTTTTGCACAAGTTTTCATGAAATTTAAGAAAAAGGTGGAAAGCAAAATCTGCTCATGGTTCGTTTCAAGCGTATACATTTGTATGAACTTTAATTTAAGGTTTTAAAAAGAATTTGGAGCTAAAAGCGTAATAATTTATATGAAATATTAATGCAAAACTGTTGATACCACAGAACATGTTCATAACATCCGAACTCCACTGTACATACAGTTCTGAATTACAATGGGCCAAGCTAAACATTTAACTAAAGTCTTACGCTATTTGTGAGATTGTAGTAACAACAGAAATGCAAGTAAATTACACAGTACAAAGAATTTCTTATTTCTTGAAGATGAGTAGGACTGTAAAGTGACTGTAAAGTGCCCCCATTCCTGTAATCGCCAAAGCTTAAAATATATTTTCTTAGCCTGATGACAGGAAAAGATGATCTGCAACAGGAATATACTAGAAAAAAAAGAAGACACCCGATTACGGCTATGCTGTTGAGTTATATAAAACAAATTTCGTGTGTGAAATAACATTGCAATAAAATTATATTATTACATGATGATGTCAAATTCTCTGTAAATATTTCAAAACATTTCCATTCATTTCCCATTATTTTCTTTTCTAGCGGCGTACGATTAAATAAATGTATTGTTGGTGGCTGGTGCCGTGTTCGCCTGTATTCTCTGGTTTGTACTCATGTGCAAAAATAAAACAAATGCAAATTGAGCAATCGTTCTCATTCTTTTTGTTTTCTCTTTGTTTCACTCACTTCAAGGAACGAAACAAAACAAAAAAGTACAAAGAAATCAAAACAAAAATAAATTTCTAGCTGTAATATTGTCGATTATTTTTGTTACAAAAATCACTTCCTAACTGCGGTATCGCGCAATAAATAGCATAGCTATAATAAATCGCTAATTTACTGCAAGAGCATAATAACTCAAAAATTTGAGTTAGAAGTGCAAAATCAATCCTCATATCGTCATTGATATTGTGTAAAAGTTTCACAAAAATATCTGGCATACTCAGTTCTGGCGAGAAATATTTTAGTCTTGCATCGTTTTTGACACAAAACTGTGATTTAAATTACATGGCTTTGATCATTGATTTGTTTCAAAAATAAAAAAACGAACTACTGAATGAGTTCGAAAGAAGTCTAAAATATTTCCGTGGCAAAAAGGAAAAAGTGATTAAGTCGAGATAAGCTGATTTTAAGTTAATGGCACCGCCGTAATCTGCGCATTTGAAAGTACCTTTGGGCAAAATCTCAATTAATTTGTGCAATTTTTCAAGAAGTTATAGCAAAATGAATTGCTGCTTATCCTTTTCAGACTTCGAATCACATTTGGAATAATAGCTTGACTTAGGCTATACTTTGGTATATTTCAACTTGAAAGTATTATTTACAGTGTGCAGAACGATGTTTGCTTAGAAAAATAAAGGTGGACAGAGAATTTCCCAATTTAACTGTAAAAGAAATAAATTTCTGAAAATCGACTTGAATGCTTAGCAGTGCCCTCCTGCAAAACAGTCGAATATGACTAAAGCACTTTTTTCTTATTGCCACAGATTTCATTTTACATTTCATTGCGTATGTATACACTGAAAATTTTAAACTCGTTAGCTTTCAAAATAAGTTTTTTGATATTCATATTTGCTCCGAACTTTTATTCACTTTGAAAATGTTCCTGTAAGAAAAGCGAGTTTAGTACAGAAATTTATGGAAGTAAATATTGTTCTTGCTCTCAGAAAATATTTTTAATGTTTATTGACAAAAAAAAAATTATGACACCTCACACACACTGTGTTTCATTTAAAATTTAAATTTTGAATTGAAAGATAGTCAATGAGAGACCTTTTAACGAAAGTTTAGAAATATTAAGGGAGTGTGAGATATTTTGGGGATGCCTGCTCTCACCCACTTACATACACATTTCACATTAGCAAGCAAAATTAGCAACATTTTTTTTATTATTAAATTGCCTACATTATTTCTTCGAGTGTCACGAATAACTTATATTAAGTTTCAGTACATACTTGTAGTTGCACGAGTGTGTATGTATGTAAATCATGTATTTTATGTTGTTTGCACTAGAGCATTGATAAATTTAGTTTAGCTTTTGTATTTTTGTTAGTTAGTTTGTTTATTTATTATTATTACTGTTGTTGCTACTTTGTAAATAAGTAATCATAGCATTATTGTTATTGCTGTTATAATTGTGATTGATGTCGTTGTCTGGACAGCGAATGGGTCACTGCTGTGCCAAAAACAAACTGCAAAGAGTGTCCAGTAGTAGCAAGCGTCAATTGGTAAATTATACAAATGCCGGTCGGTCATGCTGATGATGACGATGAACTTTTAACGAATAATGTTACATTTGTTGCAGCTTGGGCTTTTACAATTATTCTCTCTTATTTTTATATTTATTTATTCAATTTATTACTTTGGGCTTTCATTGAATTAAGAATATAGAAAGTACAATAGTATATGAGAAATTTAAACATAAAGAAACGAATAGTTTTAAAGAAAGGTTGGATTTTCAAAGAAATTGTAAAATTATAACAGAACAAAAAATAATTTTTGTGATTGAAAGCAAAATAATTCTAATTTTTGTATAAAATTTAAAAATTTAATTTTGTTGTTTTTACCACCCAGACAATCGACTGGATTATAAAATTTATATGGAAAGCACTAATTTTTTTTGAGTGATTTTTATAAAAATTTTTTAAATGTGTCGGTCGTTTGCCTGACTTGTGGAAACTGCACATAAGTGTGCGACAAGCCAAGCGTTATCGACATATTTTCTACAAAAGAAAACCAGCTTTTCTGAGCTGTGCCAGTGTTGCCATAAAGAAGCAATATCTAATACTATTAAAATAGAAGACATTAATTTATGATTTGATTAGGTTAAAGTTCGTATCGCTCTGCATGCCACACAACATGTGATAATTATTAATGAACAAATAACAAATTAATAAATTGTAGGTATTCTGGCAAACACTACCAGAACATACAGAAGTGTCACGAGACGGAAGATAAGGGTATTTTTCTGTTTGTCTCGTTTTCCCTAAAATTTTGTCGGCGTTTTTGTTTTGATTCTTCTTTGTAGTACAACGCTTTTTATTAGCTGCATTAATTGGTAAGTAGTAATACACTACAATATCAAATACACTATATTTTTCTCTTTTTTCCACGAATTTTAAAAAAACCTTATTGAAGCTTTTTTTACCTGTCACTTTTTTCACTTCTGTGCAAACACTAGCAGAACGGAACAACTAGCTGTTTTCGAAGGTCGCTGCACCCTTCATCATCAGCGTTCCTTGTGCTTGGTCCATTTGTGAGTGGTGTTAGAATACATTAAATTAACTGCGAAGTGATTTTTGATTCAAAATAAATATGAAGATCATAAGGTTGAATAGTTGCATCAATCACTAATTTATTGCTACTTAATATAAAGTACTTACATATATGAGACAATTTTAAATTTTTAGTTTTTATTTCTGATTAATACTTACATTAACTTTAATATCAACTAAATGAGAATTATATCACACAATGATTGTAAACGTCATGTATTGTCAATAACTTCCATTCCTCCATTCACGATGGGCTTTGAAGCACAAAAAAAAACTGAAAGTTTCTTGTCTTTTATGATAATTGTCACTTTAATTAAACAAATTGTTATTAAAAAATTCAGTTAAGTGCGACTTTGGCGACGCACATGAAGGGTCCCGTACGGACGCTACATACATATGCATGTAATAATATACGAACTGAAGCCTATATAATCGAATATCGCACCTGATGTATACACTTTTTAAAATTTTTTAAATATTCGGTAAAACTTTTTGTTGTCTTGGTTTTGGCGATTTTTTTTTTAATTTTTGGTGATTTTTCGTAGTTTTGCCTCTTTTTGTTCATTTTTGGGATATTTTCGGTTTGTGGCGTTTTTTTTTGTTGGTTTTGGCCCTTTTTTAATTTTTGACGATTTTTTCGGTTTTTGGATACTTAATTTAGTTTAAGAATTTTTGTTTAAGTTTTGGTAAATTTTTCGGTTTTGAGCGATTTTTCATTTTGTGTTTTAAAAATTTCAAGATTTTCCTCTTACGGTTTTCAACGTACAGAAGTTGCCAAAATTACATTAACTGATGGAGTACGTTTTAATTGAATTTTTTTTTTAAATTTCAGTGTTAATTGGTGGAGTCTGCATAAAAATACATTAACTTTTAAAATTTCAAGTTTCTATATATAATATATTGCATTAAGATTTCAAGATTTTTCATTGCTTGCTTCAGAACATCCTTTAATTTGTTAATTTAGCGGCCAACGATCTACATATTCCATGAAAATTGCAGGTCTTTAGCTCTTAAGGTTCTCGAGTAAACAGCCTGTGACAGACAGATGGACAACGTAGGGTGTACGGAACCCTAAAAAGGTACTAAGGAAAGCCAGCTTCCAAAAACTGGTCATTAACTTATGCTTCATTTGAATGAAATTCCAAAATAACCCAGCAAAAAAATGAACCTAGAAATCATTAGTTATTGCATTGATTAAATCAGCTCCAAGTTGTTCTGGTGAAACATCAATGAATTTAACACATGGTTGTCATAGGACGGAACTGATCCAAATAACTGAATGATAGGCTCGTAAAAGGTTGTCTCGAACAATTTTTGCTACAAACAACTGCCTTAGAATGTTAAATTCAGTAGCTGTAGTGATTGGTATGCAATGAAAGTGGAACTAGTTTCGATTCTTTTTTGCTGGGAAATTAAGCTAGCGGAGACTCGAAAATAATAAATTTTAGCTGCCTTATTCATAAAAAATATTTCAGGTTTATTAAATGCTTATATGACGTATTTCTATGGGAAATTTGTCAAATAAACCTGTAATAAACCTAAAATATTTTTTATGAATTATACCGTAAAAATATTACATATTTTAAAAGTAAAAATACTTGCAAAAAATCATAATTCATTTCTTTACTTTCATCTTAACTTCAGGATAAATTTCGCCTTAAAATAGCCGAATTGACAACACTGGCTGATAATCTAGATGTTTGGCAATAATCAGTTCAATTATTTACTTTATTCACTAGTTAAATATAAATGTGTGTATGTATGTATATATGTATGCCCAGCGGGAAAACTAAGAGGACCTTCTCACTTCAGGCCTTATTATGGCCTGCTTACACGCAATTTACACTGTGCCTTTTGTGCTTGCCTGTTCAGACAGGCTTTTTTGTTTGTGGGTGAGAGGGTGTGAGAAGCTTGTGGGGTAAAACAAAAGGCACGAAATGAAAATTCGAGGGGATTTATGACATTTCTCTTTGGCTTTTTCATACTCTCAGCATTACGAGTGTATATAAATGCTAAAAAGGCATGAAGAAGAAAGGCTTAATGTAAATGTGCGTGAGTTTTCGTAGGGGGCTTAAAAGAAAATTGTCAAAACAATGCAGGCTAAAAAGGCATAGTGTGAAATGGCTCTTAGGATTTTTATTTATGCAATTAATATTCTTATCTAACTGCTAAAGAATGTCTTAAAAAATAACTCAACTCGTTCGCATAAAATATAAGATACATATTCCACATTCCCTTCTATAGCCTGGTACTCTGGTCACACTTTCGTGCGAAATGCTGTCAAACTACATTTAAAAGTATTTGGCCTGAAATATTTGCGAAATAAATTTGCAAAAGTGGTACTCTGTTCTTATTGCGAAAAACAAGTAAAATCTATCTGGCAGCATGTTTTTCCATGCAAAATCACTCTGGCATCATTTTAGTTTCGCTGCGAAACAACATGAGCAGCACTTTTTTCGCACGGAATTTTAACAATGTTGCATAATTTCAAGCAATAAAAGCGAAAAATTTATAAAAAAAACCGCAATTTGGGCGACATTTAGTACATGTCAAATTTTTCGCGCGAAATAATCAATGTTGCTGAAAAATTTTCACTACTTCGAACAGAGTACCAGCCCTATGAGAAGGGGGAAGAGAAGGAGTAAACATTTTTGTTTTGTTTTTTTTTTTACCAAAGAAAAGTAAAATCCATTAACTGACGGCCTTCCACAATCTCTGGCGAAAGAAGCGGGAGCGAAAGTCCTACACCGCAATGATAATGTGTGTAAACAAGATATGAATATGTAATGAAGCGAGCAGCCCTTGTACAACCAAAAGTAAGAGTACAAAGGCCTTCTAGAAGGCTCTTTCTTTTTCCCGCTGGGTGCATGTATGTATGTATGTTTTTATGCATGTACGCATGTATATCAAACATTTGTCGCAACAATATATTATCTATCAACAGCTAATAAAATTTTATGATTTAAAATGACAAATAAACTAAAAATATTCTTAATTTCTTCTTCTACACATTCTGCCTAAGATAATAAAATTGTTGCCAGTTAAATAATATCTATCATCTAAATGACTCAACCGTAAATTCATGTGACCACAGCACGTGGGAGGTACATACAAACATAAAAACTCAGTTTGATTTTGTGAACATTATCAAAGGCATCCATCGTCTTCAATTAAATGCGGTCGGTACTTGTTGTTTTATCTTCGACCGGGTCAAGTTCACTTTGAACTCGTAAGAAGAAAACTAATAACAATAATAATTATTTCAGATATGCAAGTGACTGTTTAACTACCCACCGTCTGCGATTATTTATTAATAGAGCAATTAAAAATAAGTCACAAAATGTTGCTTTGAATACCCTACACAACATGCAATGGAAAAAGTACAATTCATAAAGAACTCTTTTAATTTATTTGGCCGAAATTGTGGCGTGTCAGCAAAAAATTTTTTTTTTTGAATTTCACTTGCTTTTAAAGAAAATAGGAAATGACACAAATTTAACAAAAAAAATTGTTTCTTTAAATTTTTTTGATTTGCTATAAACTAAAGTGCTGTAGTTTTGCAAACTTTGGCCTGACCGAGAAACTTTCATAAATTTTTTTTTTGTGAATTTTAAGCATTTCAATTAATTTTTGAGGCGTATGCATATCGTTCTATTTATATTAAGTTTTTACCTGTTATCTGTCAAATAGTTCTGAAAAATATTAAAATAGCGGGCTATTCAAAATGAAACGACTTTTTGGAATTCAGCACACTGAGAATTGTTAAGTGGTGAGTATCAATATACACATGCACATGCTACGATTTACAAGACCATTTGCACAAGACTTTGAACTAAGCTATTGTTGTAAAATTGCAATTTACATTGTTTCGCAAAGAAGATGGCTGCTGCTGAACAGCTGACTCTGACAAACCTTAAACAACTCAAAAATAGTTGTGGCTTAGATAACAACAGTATTTAATTCCACAACCTTGAATCGTGAATCGCTCTCCAGACTCACTCACCTCAAGCTTTCGTGCTCAAGTTTTGATTTTGTGAGAGAGAGAAAAGATTAACATACTCATACATTACTCGAATGCTGTTAAGCCATGTTGCATTTTTTGGCAGAAGAGATATAAAGAGACAAGGAAATCTCTAAGATTTTAGCTTACCAGAAATGCTGCGAAACTGCGGGCTTAACTTTTCGTCTCGCAGCTTCATTAAAAGAAGTGTTTTAACAATAAACTCGAATATCCTGGCTTTTATACATAAAACTAATACAGTGTGCTGCTGTTATCACTGACAACAGTTGTCTCACTTCCAAAATAATAGCTTTTTTCAGTAAGGATATTGAACTGGTAGCCACTTTGGACTAACTGGTCTGACTGTCTTCGAATGCTAGAATTTTGCATTATTTCAACGGAATGCCGACCAGTTAATACATGTCCAAGCTTGTTATGCCGGATTATCTCCGACAATATCTTGACTCCAGAATATAATATTTAGCTTTGTCCTTAAGATTTGAATTTGAGAAACATATTAAACGTTGTACTCATACCCAATGAAGACTTCGCCCATAATATAATTATGCTGCAAGTGGAGAGAGTGTAAACATTAATTCTACCACTACTGCACTCAAGTTCGTACGACGACTTTAAAAGTATTTAAGATATCGACATCCATGGGCAGCAGGTGAAGGATTCTGGTATAATTCTGGTATACTTGTCTAATGATAAGAAAAGTCAAGGTATGCGGGATTCTTTCTTTATATATTTACGCATAATTCCTTAAGGTTGCCGCTCAATATCCTACATAATCGCTCGACTTACAAAAAAATACAACCCTGATCTGATGTTCATAAATTCCATCATATCAGGGTTATATTTTCTTGTAGGATAGTGAATCATCACAAAAATTCGTCCAAAATCAAATTCATAAAGCAGGTTCGTTCATTGGAGTAATAAAATTACTCTCAACTCTTTATTTATTTATTAATACATACTATACAAAGTAAATTTGCAAATATGGGCGGAGTAACTAGACCATATGCCCAAGATGTTATTAACAGTATTTAAAAAAAGTTTTGTGACTGACTGTACACGACCTCTGCCTTTACATAGAAAGTAGCAACGTGGTTGTTAAAGAAATTCCACGCAAGTTTATACGGTTAAACGTGGCAGGTCAGTCAACCAGTGCAAGCGAGACGAAAAACTCTCGAAGGCCAACCAACACACACAAGCCTCAACGCACTTAAGAAATAATTACGCTGACAGGAGAGATGTTCTTCAGGCCAGAGCTGCTTAACGACTGACTCTCAACTCTTTATTTTTGCTAAATATGGCGTAAAAAACACAAACTTCAACAAATTGCGAGAACAGCGAAAAACTGTCCCGAAAGATATCCAAAGAAAACTAGGTTTGCGATAAACCTTCATAAATTCCAACTTTGAAGCCTGGCCACTGGCCATTCGGAACAAATGCCCAAAATACTTAGAAACTACGAAACATCTCCTCAGGTTCGCAGACTCAGGAAGTCAAAGAATTTTCATAGATAAAGGCTCAGTTAGCCGACTGTAATGGAATGTAACTGTAACGTAGGAAGCAGCTGATCAATATTTTTATATGAAAAGTATGTGACGTTACATTACATATTTATAATCGTTTTCATTGCTTTTCACATAACAATATCGATCAGCTGTTTCCTACTGTTGGAGTTACATTACATTACAGTCGGCTAACTGAGTCTTAAGACTATCTCAGTCATAATGACTTATTTTTTTTTTAACAAACTTAGTGGCTGGAAAATAGAGACAGATCCGTTATTTCGGACAAATTGATTGCTTAGGTAGGACACAATGGGACCTAGTGTTGGACTCCAGTTAGCAAAGCCGCCTAAAGGCTGTCAATTCAATCTAGCTTAGCCTAAGTGTAGTGAACTTATTTACTCATGTCTACAAACTCTATTCATTGAAGTACATTTTTATTGCACTTTTTAGTTTTCTTTTTTGTAATGAAACTGCATCTTTTTTATTTTTTAATTGATGAATAATTGAAATTGCGAACAAATCAAGTCACACCGCTTGAAATACTTAATAAAAGTTACTTGTTATTATTGTGTTTAATTTATGAAAATATTAATAAGAATGCTTTACAGACAAACCTAAACAAGAGCGACACACAATATATTTTGATTGTTTCAAAATTTATGAGTCCAACCTAAACAGCATGTTGGGAAATTCGGTTTGTGTAACAGCTTGGGTAACAGAACCGTTAATTTTTTTCTCACCACTCCGATTTCACCATGGCACTAAAGCAGCATTTATGCATTAAACACATTCACCATAGCAGGCTACATGAATACACGACTTCAAATGCCGCTAGCAGCTTTTGTCGCCTTGTAGCCAGCTACTTAATTATTTTAAAGATGGCAGCAGCACCATCTGCACCTCATATTTAAGTATACGTATACATACATAGTTCAGTATTGCCACCTTCAAATATTTCTTATTTATAAAAATTAAATTACTCTTTCAAAATGTACTTATATGACGTAAAAGTATAAAAATTAATAAATTTATGCCAGAAATAATTTCTTAGTCGGGCTTAAGTTCAGTAATTTCAATTCTTATTGAATGAAATATTTTTTATTAATTAACGTGAGTTTCTAAAGAAGAGAAGAAAAATTAAATTGGACTATAAGCTGGGGGAAATACCGATATTTTTCTGTGCAGCAACGCACTTCATCAGCACCCAAGTCTATCTACTGGGGTAGAGATTGTTATTAACATCAGCTATTTAACGCAAATTTTTAATGAAATGGAATATGAGAAATATTGTGTGTACAATTATTGCTTATAGTCTAATTTAATTTTTCTTCTCTTCTTTAGAAAAACCCACATTAATTAATAAAAAATATTTCATTGAATAAGAATTGAAATTACTGAACTTAAGCCCGACTAAGAAATTATATCTGATTAAAATTCACTATAGTTCAACTAAACATTTAAAATTGTTTCAAATGAATAAATTTATGCTTTACATCAATTTTTGGATATTGTTTCTCTTAAATAATATAAAATAAGTGTAACATTTTGTATTATACTGGCAACACTGAATTTTCTCATTGTAGCCAAAGAAATAGAAATTAGTTTATAGACAACAACCTGCCGCCGTGTTGCCTTGCTGTCTTCAAAAGAATCACTCTCATATAAACATTTGTAGTCCGTAGCCTGCTGAGGTGAATGTGTTTAATGCATTAAGTTAAGCCGTTTTGAAAGCTCTTAAATTTCTTAATGTTTCTTTGCAAAGTAAGAGTATCTGGCGGCATCTAATTGGCTGTTGTACTCTCGTCGGTGTGAAAGCACAAAAGCTCTTTTGTAAAAGCTTGCACGTGGTGCATATGGCTGGGACGTACATAACTGCATGCACTAAAGCATTAACATTCATCGCTCTGGCTTAAAGTTGTTGCTTATTAGTGAACGAATAAAATATTGATGTGGATTATTTTACTAGATGCTGCTATATTTAATAAAAATATTTCCAAATACATTAGTTCTTAAATACATCTAGTATCTTTGCTGGGTTACTTTACATTCCAACTCAATCACTTATTATCAAATTAAATGTAAAAATTACAACAATCAATTAAAATTAACTATATATGACAAAGTATTTGATAACAGAATACTCCATCTGTCACACAAGCTCGCTTACATGCATACATACTCATGCATAAAGTAGTAATTGATTACAACTGAGTTGAGTGTTAATTTGCAATTAATAATTCTTGATAGTAAATAAGTTCATAATAAATCTATTAATTAAT
This sequence comes from Nowickia ferox, assembly GCA_936439885.1. Lineage (NCBI taxonomy): Eukaryota > Metazoa > Arthropoda > Insecta > Diptera > Tachinidae > Nowickia > Nowickia ferox. The sequence continues at coordinate 110,784,380 of OW387024.1, read as the reverse complement.
ACGATTTAATGTTAGCAATTGCAAGCGTTGCATGTTGCTTGAAATTATTGTTGAACTAAATGAAACACTTGATTTAAACACCTTAAAATGCACAGTGGTTTCTACAGCTTAAATAAATAAACAAACGTAATTTTATAGTAAAATTTTTCCATATATTCTACAAGGACTATAGGGCCTGAATAGATTTCTTGAACATAACTCTTCACTTTTTCCCAACTCTTAACGCTGTTGTTTTCTTCTGCATGTGTGGGCTGGTTATCCCCTTATTCTGTTATCTTGCGAATTCCATTATATTGAAATTCTATTTTATAATTATCTGCATCTGCTTGCAATATATGAAGAGTTCCCTGTGAACACTGAATACTGAACACTGCACTAGCATTTGAGCATAATCTAGTACTCACCAGATTTCGTTCAAAAAGTCATCCTTTATACAAAAAAAAGGTGTGTGAATTGGCTACATCGGCAATTGTTTGGTTGAAGTTTTGGAAAATTTTCAGTTAATGGGTTCTTAATAAAAAAACTTGCTGTAAAGAGTATAGATTTTCATAAAGATTTTAATTACAATCTGCTAGATTTTGTGCAAGTGTAAATTGACCCTTATTTGTTCGAATATCACAAATTATATGTCTGTAAACTTTCGGTTCCCATGCTGGCTTATTCCTGGCAGGCATTAATTTAAAAGTTTCCATAATAAAGATGATATTGAAACGTTAATCCTGTGGTGTTTCCTTGCACAGTTTAATTAGAGGAAATGCTAAGAAAGTATGTATATTCAAAATAAAACACGGACATCTCAGCAGTTAGTTTTTGTGTGACGTTTCATATGATTGCAATAACATTAAATTATTTTTATTTTCTTGCTTTATTAACAATTGTTTACAATCAAGACTTTAGATCATGTGATTAGCGCATTTAAATAACAAATTGACTAATAAACAAATATAATCATGTGTAATTTGTTGATATTTTAGCATCTTCCGTTTCGATCAGGGAAATAACATACAGCGGCCGCTGCAATAGCAACAACAAACAACAATGATAATTATTATAAATTTGTATTCGCTTCGAAGCACCTACACTCATACGTGAAAGGTATGCTTAATTAAGTGTGAGAAGTGAATAAAAAAAAAATTGTCTAGATGAGATGCACTATGGCTTGGAATGTTTAAATATGGTTTAAAAAAATCGGAAAGATAATTGTTAGACTGTAGATTGAGTTTAAGATGAATCGTTTAGAGAGAGATAGGGAGAGCGAGAGAGAGGGAGAGAAAGTCCATTTCACTTCTCCAAGAGATCCATTGGCAATAATTGCTCACTGGGTGATTTTCCTTGTTTTTTTTATTATTTATTGGGTCATCTTGAAGAAATGTTTCATATGGTTAAAAAACTTATACAGGGTGTCTGGTCGCAAATTTATATTTTTAAAGACGATTATTTCAAAAAGCAATAAACGGTGCTGATTGGATTTATCGATTGTGCGGATTTGTTAGTCACGATGTCGCAGTGGTCGAATGAGCATCGCGCGTTCGCTGTGGTGATATTTTTTAAGAGAAATAATTCTTACGTAATTGCTCATCGACAATTTTGTTCAAAGTTCGTGGGTGCGGCTATGAATGTCCCACGGCCAGGGCTTAGTCGAACTTCAAGGACTCCCGAAAATATTGAACTGGTTAAAAGCAGTTTACGTGAAAATCCGCTTCTTTCAATACGAAATAGAGCAGCTTCCCAGAGCAGTTATTCATGAAATTTTAAAAAAGGATCTGAAGTTCCATCCTTTTAAAATTCAAATCGTTCAAGAACTGAAAGAAAGTGACTTTGATTTAAGGAAAAATTTTTGTGAAACGATGTTGAAGCGTTTTCGCACTGTAAATCCCATTTTTTTTGGAGCGACGAGGCTCATTTTCAGTTAAACGTCCACAAGCAAAACTGCCGTTACTGGTCTCCAAGAATCCGCAACCATCGATTGAAACATCAAAAACCATTGCATTGCCCCAGGGTAAATGTTTGGTGTGCCTTATCCACGCATGAGATAATTGGACCATTTTTTTTTGCGAAAATTCTCGAGGCCAGGCGACGAATGTCAACGTTGAAAATTATCGACGCATGATTACGGAATTCTTTTTGCCAAACGTACTCTTCACACACGTGGTTTCAACAGTATGGGGCGACTGCACACACAGCCAGAGCTTCGATGAATTTGCTTCGGGAAAATGTCCCCCAAAAACTGATCAGTCGCTTTGGGGACATCCCATGGCAACCGAGGTCACCCGATCTAACTCCCATGGATTTTTTTATGGAGTTACCTCAAAGAGAGGGTTTATAATGGCAATCCCCAATCTCTTGTGGCTTTAAAGGAAAATATACGTCGAGAGATCAGCTCAATTGAACCAAGTTTACTACAGCGTGGTGCGCAGAATACAAGGCTCCATTTTGAACAGTGTGTTCAACTCGATGGAAGACATCTGGATGACATACTTAAAAAAAAATAAAATCCGCATTTCCATTCTATCGTTCAATGTGCTCTTAATAAAACTTTGTGCCAACTATGCGATGCAACTGTGTTTTTTTTTTAATTTGTACTAAAAAGTTAGCCTGTGTACATTAAAAGGTGTGTGAATTGGCTAAATTGCAGTTCTTTGGTTGCGGTTTTAGCAAATTTCCAGTTAATGGGTTTTGTTTTGCATAAAAATTCTTGGTTAATTTCCAAAAAACACTCAGTGTAAACGGTATTGATTTTTATAAAGATTTTAATTGAAATCTGCTAGATTTTGTGCAGCTGCAAATGCCCTATTACGACACACAGTGTGTGCATTGTACGACCTAACAAATACTTTTTATTTGGAAAACATTAATTTGACTTATTTTAAATTATTTGTTTGAAAAAAATATATAAAGCCTGACCCACGATATCAAAAACGTTCGTTCAGGTTGTCGCACACTTTTATTTGAAACAACAACAAAATATTAAAATTTGTTTTTGTTTTGAATGTAAGTGTGCGACAAGTCGAACGTTGTCGACATCGTGGGTTTGGCCCATATTTTCTTTGGAAGGTGAAGAGCACATGAAATTATATCATATACCTCCACATTAACTGTTCATATATATTCTTATAAATAAAATGTGTCAATAAAATATATCAAAGCAAAAAAAAAAAAACAACACATTAAATCAAAGTTAATAGCAAAATGTAATACTTAAAATATCAACTTCAGTGTTTCAATAACATATTTACAATTAACAATTTCTTAAAAGAAGCTTATCAAAAACTTAACTTTTTTGTATCAAGAATTTAGCTTTGGGTGCTTAAGAGTTTAGGTTTTTTTTATTAAATAAATAAAAATCTTAGCATGCTTATCGCACTTTATGGCAATTCAATTGCCATGGTTTCTAATCCCTTTTCTTGAGTGCAGCCCAAGGCAAAGAAAATAGAAACTTGAGAAAATTTTATTTATAAACAAATATGAACAGTATAAAAATAAATACAATTAAATAAATAAAATATTGAATTTACAGGGAACAATTAGAATGAGTTTGTTAGAAAATAAGAAATAAATGAATGTACATATAAGCATATTGTACATACATGCGTACAGACTTAATTAACTTTTAATACGTGACGTAAGTTTTGAGGTGTTGCTTTGCAAAAAAAAAAAAAGAAAACAGAAAAATATAAATACACAAATACGAATACGAATACGAATACGGTTGGTAACAAGATTAAAGTTGTTGTCTTTATATCAACATTTAAATGATGATAAAAATGCAATTAAACAAAAAAGAAGATTAAGCGCTTTTTACAATATTTCACGCCTAGATAAAGTTACATTCATACTCGTACGAATATATTTATCTGTAAGAGAAAAGACCAGCAAACATTTTCTATGGAGAAGGTAGCGATTTAAAAAAATAATCAAATCAATTAAAAACTTAATTAAAATTAGATACTTTATCAAACAACGAATTTAATTGGAAAAAAATAATTATGATAATTTGATGATGATGAAAATAACTAGTATATATTTTCCCTTATTGTGAATGGCGTTGTAAATATTGTGGCTTGCCTTCTCTTTATAGGCAACAATTGGCTCTTATTGACAATCTCTTGCTAATCTCTAAGGATTTGTAAATTAATGGAGCATCAGTGACTTGAACGGCAAGTTTTGTATGAAGAACTGTCAGTTTAAGTTCACGCTAACTCTTAATCATACATTGTGAAAAGGTACGTAAATTAGTTTAATTTATAGAGAAAATTAAAATTTTTTAATACCAAAAAAAAATAAAAAAAATTTCAACCCTGGAATCGTTTTTTTTAATACCAATTTAATTCTTTCGTAAAATATAAAATGTGCTTATTTAACAAAAAACAAAAATTAGTTTTGACAGGTTACTGTTACATGGCAAAGTAAAGTTTATGTTTTCCAGCTCTGAAACCGTCTTTTCGATTTTGCTGATTTTCAATACCAATTTCAATTGACAATTTCTGATGCACTATTCTAAGGTCGAAGTCGCTAGCTTTTCTGGGAGCTTCGGAAAACCGATTTCACGTACAAGCAGATGGACGGACGGACAGACGGACAGGCGGACATCGCTTCTTCGTTTTCCATATCTGTGAGAACGCAGAATATATATGTATATATATATATATACTATATACTTTATGGATCGCATATTAGTATTGAATATTAGCATTTCTGGTGAAGTAGGTAAAGTAGGACTTTCACTCGCACACGAAGTGTTCCGTACGATTTTTTGTTTGTTTATGCGATTTTTTCGATTATTGGCGTTTTTTGTTGTTAATGTGATTTTTTCGGTTCTTAGCGTTCTTTTTTTAAATTTAGCGATTTTTTCGGTTTTTGGCGATTTATTTTAGTTGTAGCGCTTTTGTTAGTTTTGATGCATTTAATTTGTTTTGGCGATTTTTGTTTCATATTTTGGTGTTTTTTTGCATTTTAGGAAATTTATTAAATTTTTGCTGATATTTGTAATTTAAGTGGTATTTTACATTTTGGCAACTTTTTTTTTGAGATTTTTTAGTTTTAGCGTTTTTGAAAATTTCAAGAGTTTGCCTCTTACAGTTTCAAAATTACATAGTCAAAATAACAATAAGTTATAGAATGCTCTTAAATTTTATTTCATTTTTTTTAAATTTCACTGTTAATTGATGTAGACTGCATAAAAATGTCTAGAGTCTATATGGAATTGTCTGAGTTCAACATGTTTCGTTGTTCGCTTTGGAACATACTTTCATTTCTTACTGTCATATGTCTGTTGTTGTAGCGTCCAAAGTTTTTTTACATGGTCTGGGAAAATTTCGCTCTTACACACAGAAAAATATGCGGTGACAGTCAAACAAACAGACAGACAGACGGACGGACATCGCAGTGAAAGCAATAGGGTTTGTTCCTTTTCACCTTTGATGTACGGAACCCTTTTTCTTATAAACAAACACAACCTGCGAAGCGATTAGCTTGTCTGCAGAAAACACCCAGGGTCGAACCCACGATATATGGACTGAGAGGCTATTTCGCTACCACTCAGCCACAGGGGGAAAGTTTTACTTATTTGGAATTAATTTCAATGTGCTATCAAACCAAAATTGTATAGAAATATGCCAAATTTAGTAGCAAAAGTGCTTATAAGTGTCTACACTCATGCCAACCAAGCGTACAAATGTTTATTGGGTAGTTTTTTTTATTTGTTAGTACAATTGCGTTTACAACTGAATGTTTTACTTTATGGCGCATGTTTTTTTTTAGAAATGGAACTTTTATTTGCTTCATAACATTTCTACTGTTGCTGGTGTTTTTGTGTGTGTGTGTGTGTGTGTCTTTAATTAGAAAAGAATAAATAATTAGATGATATTTGTGTTCAAACAAGCCGACTTTTAGAGACGCAAGATCTTTTAGTTGTTTGTTTTATTAATTTAGCGTAAAGTTATGTACTCGTATAAATAAGCATACACACTCGTACGTGCAATTTTCAAAAGCTTTTTTATTTTTATTTTATATATTTCTTGATAAGACTAAAGATAAATCAAACGTGTTAAACTAAATACTATAAAATAATTTTAAATTTGCTAAATCTTGGCACAAAATACTGACACAAAATTTAAGTTTAGATTAATGTTATTAAGAAAATTATTATTTTTTTTTTAAATTTAAAAATCTAGTCAACGATATTATTTAGGAATTTAAAGTGGCTTTAAGTTTCCGCGTACTTATGCCAAATATATTTTAATTTTCTAAAGAACATAAAATATATATATTTTTCTTTGAAAGGGCAAACAATTTTTACTTGTTTTTTTCTTTTTTTAAGTAACCGCCACAAGTTGTTGCAATTTAAGAAAATATGTATCTAATATATGCCCTACCTCTCTTCTAACAAATTCCTGATATTTAGAGTATAAAAACACGGCACGATTGGCCTTCACGTTCAAGTTTTCTTTTTTACAAGCATATCACTCCGATCTTCCCAGATTAATGCCCGCCTCTATTACGATTTGCAACTCAACTAAGTTGAATTGAAACTAAGGTCGTATCGTCACATCCATGAACGTACAACTTGTCACGTAAAAATACCATTTTCGGATTATGACGTATCCCATTCAGCTTATACGATTGACGTATCACTTTATTTATTTTAGTGCAATTGGCGTTACGATCACGGATGTGACAATTTGAGTCCTGAAACAATGTAGCTTTAAAACAACTAAACTGCTTTTTTGGTATTATGACTTACAACTAATTTCAAGTGTCTTCGAAATAGACTGCGGTCGAATTCATTCAGTTGGTAGTTTTTGACACAAACCTATGATCAAACCCAGATAATATAAATGATTCGCTTTCATAATTTTGTATGGCGAAGCAAATTGATTCGCCCATGATTGGGGTGTGAAGCATGAACAGAGAGCGAAGCGAAGCACGTATAGTGGAAACCATGGTAAAATTATACAAGGTACATGCACAAGCCCATCCTGTTAATGTAAATATATAATGCAGAAAGTGGTCAAACTTTGTTTACAAGCTGCAAAAATGTTAGTGTTTGTGTGTGAATAAAATGATTACAGTGTTGCCAATGAATTTGTACATGGCTGTGTCTCCAATTACACATTGAAGAAAATGACACTACACATCTTAAAATTAAAGCAAAAATAAATAAAAATAGAACCCAAAGTATAATTACACGCAGATTATACATGAATCTCATTACATTTCCTACACATGAAAGTAGAAATTACACAGTAGTATTACACACATATTGGCAGCACTCAATGATTATAATCATGCATGAGTGCCGCGTCTGCAATTGTACTTTACTTACCCTGTGATTGTTATTTTTAAAAACAAAAGACATCCTGTTTCTGATGACACTTATTCGTTTGTTTCTACCAACAAAATGCGTGTGTTTCTTGGTGTTGTAATTTTGTTGTAGTCGTACATGTACATACCTTGTATAATTTTACCAATTTTTAAAGTTAAAACCTTCTTTAAGCCGGTTTTCTCATAAAAATTTGTGGTTTAAACCAAAGTTAACTTAAGTAAACGCTTATGAATATCTGCATACATATTTTTGTTTAAGATGATTTTAAACAATATGGAATATAAATGTGCAATTCACAATTCTTCCAGTAATGAATCTGTTTAAATATGTATGTAATTACATAAATTGAATTAAAACTTAATCTTTTAATTTGGCTTTACTTCAACAAGTCGTACACAATAGTTTTCACAATAAAGATCGTAAATAAATAAATATAAAAAGAAAACTTTAGTTGAATAAGTTTAACTTACACATATATAAAAATAATCCTTTTTGCTGGTTTTCTTTGGTTCCCTTCAGAATTTAATCCATCAATGATTGTTTGTTTGTTTTTGGTGTGCTCAAAGGACGCAAGTGTTGTAGAGCAACTTTTATAAGACGCGCTTGTATGATGACTCTTTGATGATTTTTTACTTTATTATTTATGATATTTTTTATATGTTTCTTTCAGCTTTCACATACTTTTTTTCTTTCTTTGTTATTTTGCTTCTTTTTTTTTAATACTTTATAAATTTAACTTAATTTTCTGTTTATTATTTAATAAAAACCCATCATTTGCACTCTGAGAATTAAATCAACATGATGCAACCGTAAAATATTTTGTATTTGGATGTTCTTGAACATGTGTGTGCAGACAAATTATTTATTTATTGAAAAAGTTTAAAATGTAAAAAAAAATAAGTAATATGAAAGACAAATTAAATTGTTCGTTGTTGATAATAAAACCGAGAGGGGAGATTTGTTTGCATGGTGTGTTTTGTATTGTTGTCTTGGATACAATTCGCTTTATCAAAGATAGTAAGTAGAAAGGCGAATTGTATTCATCTGGGATGAATATACAAGGCGAATCCGTAACAGCTGGTTTCAACAGCCCAGGCATGAATTTTCAAAGCGAATTGAAGCGAGTATGCCTTATATAAATGTGCTTTGGTAAGGATATATGAAAGGCGAATTGAGTTCAATACATATCGTTGCATTCCCAGAAAAACTAATCTTGAGATTGATGACGTTCTGTCATCCAATTTCGGACAATTTATTGCAAACTTCGTGGTACAAATTTTCATATTTAAAGTGTTATCTACTCTATCACACCAATGAAATCATTGTGATGACAATTTTTTTATATATAGGCTTTACTTTAACATAAATATTAATATATAAACATACATTACGCTGTTAACAAGTAGAAAGGCTTTAACTCAAATAACTGTAACTTTACAGGAGAAGGTAAGAACATAATAATAAACAGTACAAGAAGTTGTACAATTCTTTGTATTTGTGTGAAATGTCTTGGAATCACTGAAAAACTAAATCTCGTGAAAATACGAGTTAGGGCTTTTCTACATTTTAATTATGGCTTGCTTTTTTTTAAATAACAAAATCACATAAAATTGCACATTTATCATCATTCCAATAAAAATAATCATGAAATCTATAAGGGTTTCTAAGATCCATTTATAGAATAGCGTAAATGAACATACAAAACGTGTAATTGAATCAGAATATGATATAACGACACCTTAGTGTCGCATGTGACACGATAGTGGGAGGATGACCGACAATCTGGTGTGACTAAATACGCTACAAAGGCTACACTGGCGGAGTATTTGTTACTGGTCTAAACTACCAATTAAGAGTTTATCAGTTCGCATGATTTTATCCTAATTTTCTGCTGTTATTAACTTATTTAACGCCTTTTTGAAAAAAAAAATCGAATAAACCGACTTATAAACTAAACTTTTTATATAAAATTTTCTACTGTAGTGCTTTTTCGTTTCATTTTGTCGAAGATTTTATGCAGGCAAAAATCACTTGGAGGATTTAATTAACACTTCCGCCATATATTTTCATTTTATTCTTTTCAATTATTATTCTCCTCTCTTGCTGCTTGAGATTTGCTTTCTGCTTAAAATTTACGACAGCAGTCTCTTTTTTTCTCAATGTGATTTTGTTTTTTTAATCAAAAAGAAAATTATTTTAAATTGAGTTTAAATGTGATTGTCACCGATTTTTTTTTCTTAAATTTATTTTTGTGTTTTTTTTTAGCTTAGTTTTCTTGTGCATTTTATAATTCAATGCATTGCAATCGCATTGCGATTTAATCTTAATTAAATATCTTTTACTGTTTTTTTTTGTGGAAATTTTAAGGAAACGTGAGTAGCTTTTCTTTAATGAAACGTTGTGATTTTCTTATACAATTTTTGCTTTTTGCTTACAAAATTGGCGAAATAATTCAAATCACAATCACAGAAAAATTTTAAATTTTACAAAACCAGCACAAATGGAAAATAATAATAAAAAAAATAATGTTTGCTTAATTAGCTCAAAAAAATCGCTTGTTAGTCAAAATTACAAATAAATCTCAACAAGTAGAAATTTTAATTAATTTTTTTTTTTAATTGCTCCTTCATCTAAAATGCATGCACGCCTGCATTATGGAATTAATCCTTAAAATAATTATAAGTTTTCTATAATTTCTGCTGTCCAAGCTTGACTTCTAGTTTTCGTGTGGTTAGAAACTCATAATATAATTTTATATCTAGCATCTTTGTAATACATTTTAACCCTTTATTTACCCGTTTAAGTATACTTTCTTGGTTCTTTCCATTTCGAAAATATAGATTTGCTTGCGAGGCAAAATAAAATTTCCCTAAATATTTTTTCACCAAGCAGCATTAACAAATTTATATTTTCAATTCTTGATTCTTGCCATACTGTGTGTGGGCAGGCTTGTCAGCAAAAGTGCAACCTAACACATCTGCTATAGAGTCTCCAAAAAAAAAACATTAAAAGCGTTAAAATTTATTTAGGTTGCTCTTGAACCTAGAAGTTGGAAAAAGGAAAGCCCTTATTTGTAATTTGCCGCCTGTAACTTGAATATATGTACGTTAGATGTCAAGGCAAATTCATATAATATAAACTTGGTTCAATTCGGTTTGGGAAATTTATACTTTTAATCCCAAAAAAATGTACTGAAAATACATATGTGTTGAAATCCAACGTACATATATTCAAATTACAAGGGAGAAAATATTTACCTAGTCGGTCGCTTTGCGCTAGATGTCAAAACACATTTTTCAATAAATTTTTTTACATCAAAAGTATAAATTTTTCAAAGCGATTTGAGCTGAGTATCATAGCAAGCAAAAATTTACATTGATTAGACTCAATTCGCTTTGAAGAATGTATACTTTTGAATTAAAAAAAATGTACTAAAAATGTGTGTTGACATCTAACTGACATTCAAATTACAAGCGGCGAAAATAGTCAGCCGAGAAGTTGAGACCACTTAATATGAATTCGCCTTGAATTTCAACTCACATTTTTTAGTACACTTTTTGACAACAAATGTATACATCTTCTAAAGCAAATTGAGCTGAGTATACCTTATATGAATTTGCCTTGACTCGATTCAATTCGCTTTGAAGAATGTATACTTTTGATTTAAAAAAAATGTACTAAAAACGTGTGTTGACATCTAACTGACATTCAAATTACAAGCGGCGAAAATATTCATCCGAGCAGTTGAGACCACTTTATATGAATTCGCCTTGAATTTCAACTCACATTTTTTAGTACACTTTTTGACAACAAATGTATACATCTTCTAAAGCAAATTGAGCTGAGTATACCTTATATGAATTTGCCTTGACTCGATTCAATTCGCTTTGAAGAATGTATACTTTCGATTTCAACAAAATGTACTAAAAACGTGTGTTGACATCTAAATGACATTCAAATTACAACCGGCGAAAATATTCATCCGAGCAGTTGAGACCACTTTATATGAATTCGCCTTGAATTTCAACACACATTTTTTAGTACACTTTTTGACATCAAAAGTATACATTTTTCAAAGCGAATTGAGCTGAGTATACCTTTTGTGAATATGCCTTGGTGTAGAGGTTGCAGAACTAGGAATGAATTCGCTGAGAGAGATGCCACACTTGTCGTTCAATTCTTAACCAATCAAATATATTTTCTTTTAGATGAAAAATTACTTATTTAAATTAAAAATGTAATTGAGTTTGATTGAGCTTAAAAAGGACTCCACAGCTTAAATTGTATGACGGTTGTATGGAAACAAGTAATATTCAACTAAAATTAAATATTAAATTTAATTGACATATTTTCTGTACTAAATAAGGCAAACAGGTGGTGTTCTTAAGACTGCATGTAGATAATAATATAATCTGCGGCGAATATTTTGAAATCAAATTGACAGAAAAAATAAAACGGGAAGTGTTTCTATAAACACCTATTTAAATGTATGCACATTTCTTATTATTTATTATTTTTTTACATATTTTTTTTCAACGAAATGCATCTAGATACATAAGTTATACTACATCAACAAATACATTTTTAAATTCGCTTTCATTTTGACACGCGTTAAATGAAAATGAAATCTTGAAATATACATGTACATATGTACTCGTATATGTATTTTTTTTATTATTAAGCAGCAAATTATTAATGAATATAAAAACTTATTATCTTATTTCAAAATTATTTTGATATAGACATCAACATTTTGATATTGCTCAAATAAATAACGTACACTATATATATTTTATTTATTATAAATTTTTATTAGCACAATTTTACTACTTAATATTTATTTAAAAAAAAAACATTTTTATTTATTTATTATTTCGTCAACAGCTTCAATATTTAACACTTTTTGTTAATGAAAAAATAATTTATTAATATTTTTTTTTGGCAATTTCATTAATTTTTTTCCACATTAACATTTATTAAAGCACGTAATATTTTTGTTGAAATATTTCACATATTTTTTGTTTATATAATTTATTAACACTTTATTAAAAAAATATATATTTATATCAAATTGAATAGAATTTCAAATTTACATTATTATTTAATACCGCTTAACACACGTGCACAATACTTTAAAATTCAAACTAAACGGGCAAAAATCCCAACGCCACAACTGAAACTAGACAAACAGAATTCTTATGAAGAAAATCCGACAAACATACTACAAGCTTTAAACAGGCGTCAGACGGACAGACAGATAGACAGAGCAAGAGAGTAAAATAGAGTGAACGAGAGCTATAACGATCGCTTTTATTACAGTTAATGCGTTTAAATTACACAAGTTAAATGACACTTGATTATGAAAAATTATATTTGATTCTTTTCTTGTTGCTGTTGATTCTAATTTAAGTGGCTGGAATTATAATAAACGAACGAACTGCTGCAGTTAACGACATTCAACTTAATTTATTACTTTATTTTTTATCTAAATTTATTTTTTCACTTTCTTTTCTTTTCCAGTGGGAGATCCAACCGCACGATCAAACTGCAAAAATACAACTGATAAGCGTTTTCAAATTTTGATTCTACTAAACCAAATCTTCATACATCCACTCAGCTGTAGACTCTAATCAAACAGATGAAAGTGATATTGTTTCGTTTGTGTTGTGCAAATTCCATGCTTGAATTTGAAATGCAAATATTAAGAGGGTATCATGCTTTTTTCCTATAGCATGCTATACAAAAGAAATGCAAATAAGATGACGGAAAGTTGGCTTTTCAGCGACGCGATTAGCTGACACAAATGTATTGGTATCTATACTATAAAAGCGGGTAAGTTTTCAAATAAATATTTAACGGGTTATATGATCTTGCATTAAACAATAATAACAACAGGAACATTCCCAATATTGTGAAATTGCTCAAAGGCTGGGCAACGTTTTATCAGAAACGCTTAAAAGGGCGTGGCTCTGCACGCTTATCTGAATTCAAGTAACTGTCATAATTGTGTATCCAAAATTCGTAGGATAAATTTACATATATCTAATTAGCAGAGACAAGAACCAAAAATTTTAGCTGAACACCTCTTTGAGGAGACATCTGCTCATATCGCCATAGATATGCTGCTCCTGATGGCTCCTCAAATAGTAGATTAAAAGGCGGCATATTTGAAATTATATGAAAACATTCGAAAAATTAATTTCATACAAGTAATTTTCAGCAATGCTTTCTGAAAAGAGCTGATTGTGGAAAACTGATCATATTTATCATGATATAATAATGTAAGGACATAATTATGTCATGACATAAATATATTTTGGCACAAATATATGTTAAGACATAACTATGCCATGACAAAATTATACCACAATAAAATTATGCCATGACACGACATGACATAAATATGTAATGATATGAGCATGTGCTATGGCATAACCATGTTATGATATAGACATGATATGACATGTCATGACATAGTATAAGGCCATTGTATATAGTGAAAAAACTAAGATAGAGGTTTAAGTAGTGCAACAAGATTAGCGGCATCTTGGTGGTGGAGATCAAGGTCTTATGATCATGCCAGAATCCTGGAAATCATGCTGTCTCATCTTGACTTTGATAGAGTATTTAAAGTTCTGATTCTATGCAGGCGGGAGTGGAAAGGACGCACAATAGCCAGAGAATACGATGTCAGAATATATACTGTTGGATCAAGAATGGTCTGTGGTGTCGCCTCATGGGTCTTTTCAGACAATTTTGGTATAAAATGCTCCTTTCGTCTCCCTAACAAGGCCACTGTATTTCACGCTGAAATTTTGGCAGTAAAGGATGAGACTAGAGTGCTGATTGATAGGAAGGTACAGGGTAAAGTTGGTAACTTTGTCGACGGCCAAGCAGCGCTTCTATCCCTAAGATCATACTATTGACCACTTCGTCTATTCTAGTTGGGCAGTGCAAGAGTTTGCTATCTAGACTGGGTGGCCAGGTTGACCTTACTCTCATGTGGGTTCCAGCACATATCAGTTAGAACTGACTCTGTTATTAATGCCTTCAACGACGAATTGGTAGCCATGACGTTTGGTACTATTACAAACCGTATGCCATATTCAAGCACTATCTCTTTAAGGCTGACTGCAGATGGCGCAATATAGACACGTACAAGGTTGCTAAGAAAATGTGGCCTTGCTACAATGCTCAAAGCGCTCAATATAATTAACAAATAGGAAACTTAGGGACATCTCGAGGTTCGTTGAATTCATGACGGGCCACTGGACGGTCGACAGACATGTTACTAGGATCAGTCTGTCGTATAATGAGTTCTGGCGAAGTTGTCAAGAAGAAAGCAGAGAAGATACAATCTTCCACTTTCTTTGTCATTGTCCAGCCTTGCATCTCTCGAGATACAGGTTTTTAGGCAGACCTTTCAGATTTATCTGAGATTGGGTTGAGTGATCTTATCACATATCTTGTATCTAGTACCTATCATATGCGAATATTTAGATATGATTCTTTATATGTAGGTTGACACTGACGAGTGGAGTGGTCCTCTCAAAAAGGAATCATCTAGATTCTACTTGAATGCCTGCGTACAGAAGGCAGCCACGTAAACCAACCAACCAAAGATAGAGGCTGTAATTGGTTATGCATCATTATAAATGAGTAGACCTCGTTTAAACTCAACTACTCTGATGTACGCACACTTACGATAAGATTGATTTATAAGTATAGGCTGCAATAAATATGAATGCAATGTCGACATCATGCTCATATCACACTCTCACTCATGTAATTTAAATGGGTTTGATTATGTTTTTGTGTCAAAAACGAGCTTCTGAAAGTCTATCACAAATATTGTTAAATATGAGTTCGATGAGAACTTCAAACTTTCGAGTGAATATGAAGTGTTGGACAACATTGCAATAAGTATGAGTGCGCATAAGTACAAGAAATTATAAGTCATGCTTCAACTTTACTCACTTTTTCACTACTCATTGCTGATCACTGGTGGGTAGTGTGCTATTTTGGCGGAGAAAGAACGGCATTCAAAGTCTTCGTAAGAAATTATTCCTTGATTAAAAAAATTTGAAATAACTTGTAATTATGATTGAAAGATCGTTTTCTCCTTAACAAACAACCACCTGCCAAAGCTAGAAATTTACCTTTTGCTTTATTATCTACCAAACTTCACACGAATCTCAACATTCCTTTAAATCTCATAACATTATAAAATTTGTTCTTCTTGTCTCAATGATAAGTCTATATTGATGTCATTAAAAATGATCCTTATTTGCATTAATTTCAGAGCACAATATTTGAATATCACTTATTTCTGTAAAATATAAATCTTTTGCTGGGAATATATTGAAAATAATCATTTGTGTGTGAACCTACTTGTTCTGTTTGTTGTATTTGAACTTTACAATTAATCATTCAGCGCTGAATGTCGACTGTTTTCTCTCTCTCTCACTTGCTGTCTCTCTTTTATTTTTACCTCACTGGCTTTTGCCATAAATTTATGCTATTGAATTGCCTTTTTTACATTTATTTTTATACTTTAGTTCAAATTAATTATAATTAGCAAAAAAAAATAAATAAAAAAAAATAAAAATGTAACAATACAATTATTGGAAGTTCATTTACATTTGAGTAGACAAATTAATTCATCTCATTAGTAATAAATAACATCATAATTAAATGAAAATTATACTCGTACACTTTTAATATGCGGTGGCCATAATAACTCTATTGTGGAACAGGAGCAGTGAGTGGCTGCTACTGCTACAGGTTTAGATATGTATCATTTTGGCTTATGAAGTCATATTACCACACAGCTATTTCAACATGATAGATATTGGTCACTAATATGATGTTAGTAATGAATTCAAAACAATTGTGTTTCACGTATTATTTATTTAACAATTAGTTTTGTTTGTTATTAGCAAATGTGACCACAAATGTGTATAGAATTTACAATGTGAATACATATATTTAATTTTTAATTACAAATTTTAATTAACTTGTTTAATATGGAGGCAATGCTATAGATATGCCAATATTGTAAAGGATAGTAAAGGAATTCAAAGGAGATTACTGATCATAGTATTAGAATTATATAAAATTATACAATTCACCCCAGTTTTTCTCAGAACACTTCGAAGTGTTTCCATTATGTTTTTTTTTGTGTTTTGTGTATACGAATTTTTGAAATCAATTTGATTTTATTATCAAGGCAGCAAACCTTATTATTCGGATTAGTACATTTTTCACTCAATTACTTATAAATACAATAGACTTGTATCGAACTCTTTCAGTAGCTCGTTTTTGACACAAACCCATGATCAAACCCATTTAAATTACATGAGTTTGATCATTGGTTTGTGTCAAAAACGAGCTACTGAAATAGTTCGATACAGGTGTAAAATACAACTAATGTGGTTCGTGCAATTGCTTAAAAAATTTAATATTCTGTATTCTGCCATCTTTTATCAGCATAATGCGGCTTTTTTGAAGTTCCAGCCAGCAACGCAGTGTTGCAGTGACAATTTTCCTCATGTTTTGGAGGAAAACAACGTACTTGAGATGTTTTGCTCATATGAAAAATTTATGAAAAAACATGTAGCAAAATATTGGTTTTGCGTAAAACATGTTGTATATAGACACGTACTATTATTCCAGTTTTCAACATCGACCTCACGTCAATACATTACAAAAAAAAAAGTGACACGTCTACACGTTGTCGAAAACAACTGGCTGCTATTAACAGGCTCATGCTGTTTTCTAGACCTTAGGGAACAGAAATGGACTGGCAATAGCACAAAATTGAGAGGATAAGCACCAATTTTTGCTATTGTATTGAAGTGACGTAGATGTTGACAACTAGAATAAGGGTGATTGTTTCGTACCTTACTAGAATTGGCATATGGCACTAACGGCCGCAATGTACAATTAAAAGCTAGCAGGGACTTTAACGGCAAATTTTGTATGAAGAACTTTCAGTTAAAGTTCACGTTAACTCTTAATCATACATTGTGAAAAAAGACATAAAGCGCTTTAAGGTTCAATTTAAACGTGTCATAACCATAACCGTACCAAACAGCTGTTCGAACGAAACTTGTGGGCAACACTGTATTTGATAATAAGTGACTCGCCATAACCGTATAGCCATGACCCAAACCAATTGAATTTAGTTTTTTCGCCTTAATCATAAACAGCTGTTTACTGGCTGGACAAATTTGTTGTTGCACTTTGGAAATTAATAAAGAAATGAGAACATGAACAGCTGTTTATTGTTTTGGCAGCACTAATGTTAGGTTAGGTCAATCAGGGTGGTCCAAAGACCTCGCATAGACCGGGATTGATGCTTAGCGATACCAGCAGATATCAGCAATTCACTCACTACACGTTTATCATCAGCGTTCTTTGTGTTTGGTCCACTGTGTGTGGTGTCAGTTGATACGAAGTTTATTTTAGCTTGCTTCAAGAATCTTTTAGGTTGAATACTACTGACAAGTTCCATAAGCAGGAACGAAATGCATTTAGACATTGCTTAGTCCCCGTCCATGCAGTGAAACATTTGCTGCGAAACATTTTTTATTTCTCTTTTGAAACTGCATTCGTGTACACACTGTGAAGTTTTTGTTTTGCACCTTAATACATTTTCGTATATATTTCTCATGAGAATGAGAAGACGAGAATGACGTACTCAACAAGAACTGCATGTACATGAAACAAAGTACTCTTTTCCATTCCTCTTTCCCCCTTCATCAGCAAACTCAAAAGTTTTGCAGCAAATGTTTCGCTGTATGGACGGGGACTTATCAAAAAGAAAAACCAGCGAAAATTCCATATAGTAATTTATATTTACGCAAAAAAAAAAATAAACTAAAACTTATTTTACAAATTGGAACCACCCTCAACACCGAGCACGTGTTTATAATAAAGACGATTATATTGTTCCAAGAATACAAAAATCAGCACAGTTAGCGGCGCTAGACGAGCAAAATACGGTGTAAAACCCTTCCACAAAGCCAAAGGCCCCTCATTCCGACAAACCTTCATAATGACATCAATGGTACCCGAGTACTCGGGCTTAGCACCTTCTGGCGTTTTCATATTCTGTATACGAGTCTTGGCAATATCCATGGGCAGTGAGGCTACCGAAGTAATTAAGCCGGATATAGAGCTGGCTATTATATGTACGCCTAGACCTTCTTTCATTTCTAAGGGGCCTTGTACCAAATAATTTTTCGATTGACTATACGAGGCCAACTGGCACATGTTGACAATCATGGCTCTGCCTACTGTGGGCAGACAACCTTTCCATAAACCACCTACGCCCTCCTCTCGCGTAATGCGCACTAAGGCATCGATTACATTCTTATAATTTCTTCTCTCAGCCGCTGGCAATTTTCCATCGGTGACCATACGTATTAGAGCGACATCGGCAGGAGTGCCCACAAATGCTCCAATGGCACCCGCAATTATTCCCATGCTCATGCTGGCTGGCACGGTAGGCGCGTGATGAGCTTGCGCCTTGTATACATCTATTAAATTTTGATAAACTCCCATTCTGGCGGTTGTATAGGTGGCTTGTCTTAACAAACCCGCGCCCACACCGTGCCAACACTTCAGCAAACCTTCATTTCTGATCACCTTCATCAGGCAATCCAGTGTGTTTTTGTATTCCTTCTGCGTGCCCCCTATGCCAGTCATTTGCATGCGTGTTTTTACCAAATCCATGGGCTGTACGAACAGTAGGCCGGTCATGCCAGCAGCGCCGCCAATTATGAACTTCATGTAATTGGGCATTTTCTTTTCTTCGGACATTTTCTCTTCTTTAGACATTTTTGATGAAAATTAATGTAAATAATTTATAAATAATAAAGTAAATTTTCTTTTATTGTTTGTCTAGAAAAATATATACGAGCATAATATGCAAATTTATTTGAATAGTGTTAGACTAAACAGGGTTGTATTTTGTAGCAGTAGTTGTGAAGAGTTTCAGTTTGTTGTTGGCTAAGCAATGTCTAAAAGCATTTCGTTGCTGCTTAAGAAACTTTGCAGTAGACTGCTGCAAACAAAAAATTTTTCAGAAAAGCAAAAAAAAAAAAATATAATATCTCTCTTTCATCACATAAGCAGCTGATACTCAAGTCAATATAGACATATCAGTGTTGCCAATATAAAATATCAAATCTGTAACATTTTGAGGGATTGCAATATTTTATTTTCATTGAACACAAGTCATACGCCATACAAATTTAAAAAATTTATTTGTTTTCTTTTTTGGTTTAGCACCTCTAGATGGATTTCGTTGCTGCTTAAGCAACAACAAATAAATTTTTTTAATTTTGTATGCCTTACCCTCCTTCTATACCTGATATATTTTTATCATGACAAAAGTCAAACTTTATACCGAAAAATAATTTATTTTATGTTAGCAGTTTTTGCTATATTGAATTTGACTTTTGTTATGACAAAAATATATCAGGTGTAGACATAGGGCTATGACTTGCGTTGTACAAAAATAAAATATTGAAATCTCTCACAATGTTACTGATATGATATTTAATATTGGCAACACTGATATATGTATTTATACTTGAATATCAGCTGCTGCTATTTGCAAAATAATTAAATAGCCGGTTACAGGGCGACAACTGTAGCTAGCGACATTTGAAGTCGTGTAGTCGTTTATTCTGCTGTGGCCACTGTGTTTCAAGCATACGTGCCAAATAATTTCTCTTTTCTTTAATAAAAGAAAGTCGTGAGCATTTTATGAGCGTGAGTTTTCGTAATTGTGATTGATTTTTATTTAAACTCACTCATGAGTGCACACAAGTAAAAATTGTTTGCGGTGAGAGTTGCAATCCCATCTCTAGTATTACACTGGCCACCAATTCCTATGAATTTGCATAATTAGCGATGCAGCTTTTCGCACATAAAATCACAAACTACCCACATATTTAAATGCCATTAATTCGTATTCATATAAGCCGACTTTAACTTTCGATTTTATTTTCACACATTTCAAAATAGAACAAATGCATATTAAATTCTTGCACCTGAAGTTGTTGATATTTTAAGTAATTTTTTTAGACTTGTAACACTTTAATTTAATTCCAAAGTAGAGCAAACAGTTTCGCTTTTGAAATAAATTCACATGCTTAGACAGAGTAAATACATATCGCAGTTGTTCCCTTAAAGGGACAAACATTTTGCAATTTTAACTTTTTGTAAGAAAATGAAAATTTTACATCATTTTCTCTACTCTCTCTCAAAAAAGAAAAAAAAACAAAAAAAAAAAATACAGTTGTAACCCTCTTTGTGATAGAAATAGATAGTACACGTATTTAATTTTTTTTAGCAAAGTCAGAGTTTATCTCGCACACGAAAGGTTTTGTACGGACACTACTTGGGTCTGCAATTTTTTGCAAACCGAAAATTGTAATATTTATCGACATATATATTTGTTCGTTTGCGGTAACAATAATGTGATTCCGCAAATTATTATTTGCGATAGTCTCCTTCCGTATTTTAATCACCATTTAATTCAATATCATGTGGTATTTCTGTTAGAAGAAAGAACAATAGAGAAAAACTAAATGAATTTGATCTTGTGATTAAATTTTGTTTGCTTCAACCGACAGTGAATATCGATAAAATATGTTACTGAATAGCAAAGTCGATAAATTTTTGTTATATTTATTATGGCGACACGATTGTACAGCTGCAGTTGTATTTCAATCACCATTTAATTCTACATCATGTGGTATCTCTGTACAGAAAATGTCAAAATAAACGAACAGCGCAGAGAAGAAAAAAAAAATTAACGGCAAATTCTCTTGTTTTGTTTTTGTTTTCAATATAAGTAAGCGAAAGAAACTTTCTTGTCGACATCGTGGGCCAGGCCGTAAATGATTTTGAGCTTGTGTACTTATTTTTTATTTTTTTGCTTCAACCGACAGCTAAAATCGTTAAAATATGTTACTGAATAGGAAAGTTGAAAAGTTTTCGTTATATTTATTATAGCGATACGTTTATCGTAATAAAAGTTACTGAATCCAGATACTGATTTAAAAATTTTTTAACAAAATGTTAAGTATCCGGTATGTTTTTTTCGGTGTTTAGCGAATTTTTTTAGTTTTGGCGTTTTTTCTTATTTTGGGCGCTTTTTTCATTTGGGGGATTTTTTTTTAATTTTTGACGTTTTTTTAGTTTTGTGCTATTTTTTTAAATTTTGGCAATTTTTTCGGTTTTTGGGGATTTTTTTGGTTTTCACCTATTTTATTTTTTCGTTTTGACGATTTTTTTTTATTTTGGGATTTTTTTTTTTGATTTAGCGTTTTTGAAAATTTGCAAGATTTTGCCTCTTACGGTTTCCAAGATACAGCACTAGTGCGATTCACTAACTTTTTTTAACGATAATCGCATCGTCTAAATGATTATAACGAAAATTTATCGAATTTATTATTCAGTAACATTTTTAACGATATTCGCTGTGGATTAATGTCAGCTGTGTCGTTATTTAAGCGAAAATAATTTATGTGCTGTTTAT
Source organism: Nowickia ferox (assembly GCA_936439885.1). Taxonomy (NCBI): domain Eukaryota; kingdom Metazoa; phylum Arthropoda; class Insecta; order Diptera; family Tachinidae; genus Nowickia; species Nowickia ferox. The sequence goes on along the minus strand of OW387024.1, from coordinate 110,762,499 downwards.
TTTATCGACAAAAATCAACAGAAAATATCAGCTGCGTACTATCGTTAAAAAGAAGTTACAGAATCACACAATCGTTATTGCAAGCTACAAAATGTATAGATAAAAATTACGATTGTCGGATCGTTAAAAGTTACTGAATCGCACTACATGTTGTCAAAATTATGTATTAAAAACAACATTAACTGATAGAATACCCTTTAATTTTGATTATTTAAATTTCAGTGATAATTGGTATAGGCTGCATAAGCACACAGTAATGCTGTGTACACATTATGGCGTTTTGTGACATCGCAATATTCTGTCTAGTGGCAAAGTTTGTCATTTTCGATATTTTTCAATATAAAAAACATAATGTAAGCGTCGTTGCAGACATTTTGAAAATGACACCACAATATGACAACACAGGAAATGCCAGATGTGTACTCAGCATAACTTAGCAAATTTCAAGTGTGTATATATTGTTGTTGGTATGTCACATCATGATTTCAAAATTTGTCGTTGCTCGCTTTAGAACACCCTTAAATATCTAACTGTCATATATTTGTTGTTGTAGCGGCCAAAGTTTTACATATTCTGTGAAAATTTCAGGCCCGTAGCTCTTATGGTTCTCGAGAAAATAGCATGTGACGGACAGACGTACATCGTAGCGAAATCAATAGGGTTCCTTTTCACGTTTGGGGTACTGAACCATGAAAACGGTTCTTCTTTTTCCTCTACTGAGAATTTTTAACTTTTGAGTTTGACCCCTTTTATGGGAACATGTGCGATATGTATGTACATACATACTTACATACATGTGCACTTATTTAAATATTTGTATCTGCTTACAAGTTGTATGACTTTGCGATTAAATGCATGCTTGTGTTAACTTGTGATTGCAACGAAAATCTTTAGCGTTTAATTAACGCAACCGTATAATTTTCAACATTATGGTTTTAATGAGTTAATTCGCAATGCATACTACATGCCCTTGTCTTATATATTTGCCACACAATAAGAACAACAACAACTCTAGTAGAAAGAAACGAAAATACAACTGCAAAATATATCTACAACAACATCGTTGCTATGCCCGCTTGCAATAACCTTTGCCATGGATTATTGTTAAAGAGGGGGAGACTTTAGTTTCGTTATAATTTATCTAATGATGCCTTTGGTGTCATAAACCATTAATTTACTGTTTTAGAACGATTAAACAGTTAATCCTTTGATGACATGCACGCAAACATGCTTAAGATATCACATCATCAGGCAGCAGTTGATGAGAAAATTTATAATAATTGCTAAATAATATTAGTTAGGGGTTGAAAGTGATTTTAATGGGGAATTTTCTTCTCTGAGATTTGTCCAGCTACCGTCTTCGTCTGTTAACATACATATGATTTTACGTCTGTTACCTTCTTGTGGAAAGGGCGAGTAAAGAGAGAACAGATTATTAAGCTCAATTTGGCTTCCAATTTTGCTTTGAGCATTTTGTTTATTTTTAAAGCTCTGTTGCAGCGCCTCTGGTGTTAAGTAGGTGCATTATTTTAAGCTAAGTAGTTATTTGAATAGTTTACTTCGCCGTCGACTCAATGCTATCAATATCTATGAAGAAGGGCGCTGCGATATGCATTAGCAGAGACAATAATACACATCACAAAAATCTATGACGTTGATATAACCAGAGATTGAACTCGGCCTTTCGAAGACATGTCCAAACTGATAAATTAAAAACGAAAAATTTTCGAATTAAATAGTTAACATTTTTTAAATATAGCATTTACCATTTCAATAAATTTTACTAAAGCGAATTGACTTACAGTTGATAGCGATAACACAGCTGAGCTTCTTTTTCAATATAAACTTGTTCGGAATATTCGCCTTATGGCGAATCCAAATTAGATGGTCTCAACTGCTTAGATGACTATTTTCGCCGCTTGCAATAACCGTTAGAAGTCAAACACATTTTTCAGTACATTTTTTGACATTAAAAGTACAACTTTTTCAGAGCGAACTGAGTCGAGTTAAGGTGAATTGATGTAAGGTATAAAGACAAGGCGAATGCATACTAGCTGATCGCAAGGGATCAGGTGGCTATTTTCGCCGCTTGTAATTTCAAATAAATACGTTGGATGTCAACATACAATTTTCAGTAATTTTTTTTTTGACATTTTAAGTATAAATTTCTCAAAGCGAATTTAGCTGAGTATACCCTATGTGAATTTGCCTTGGTATCAAGATAAGGCTCAAAATTCACTTTGAAAAATGTATACGCTTGATGCCAAAAAAAATGTATTATAAAATGAGTGTAGAAATCCAAAGCGAATCCATATTATATTTTCGCCACTTGCAATTTGAATATACGTTAGATTTCAACACATATTTTTCAGTTAATTTTCCTGTAACCCAAAAGTAAAAATTTTTAAAAGCGAATTGAGCCGAGTATACCTTATATAAAATTGCTTTGAACAATATTTGATTAAAACAACAATTGTAAACAAATCGGCAAGGCATGTTCACTAGACAAATTCATATAACGCTTACTCGTCTCAATTCGCTTTAAAAAATTTATACTTTTGATGTTAAAAAAATGTACTGAAAAATATGTGCTCAGATCTAATGGATACTCAAATTACAAGCGGCGAAAATAGTAATCTAAGCAGTTGAGACCATCTAATATAAATTCGCCTTGGTTGTAATTTTTTTTATCTTGCTATTAACTGTTAAGTCAATTCGCCTTAATCCTAATGTGACATCAAAGCGCCCTCCTTCGTCTGTATTGAGTAGCAGAATCATCAGCGAAGTGCAAAAAAGCAGAGTTGTAAAAAGAATAAAGCTTTCCTCTATCTTTTCCTTCACCCCATGTTTTCTCTATTTTTCTTCTTCTTCTTTGAAACCACAAAACAAGTACAAACTTAGCCGTTATTTAAAATGTAAATGACAAGTTGGTTTGACTACACCGAGTTGAGTTGAGAACGATAATAAAGTTAATAATCAATAACAGTAATCGCAATAGTTTTTTCTTAACTTTTATTAAAACAATTTTGGGCTGAGTCATTTAGTTATTTTTCCTCAATAGACCTGGCACATGTAACTATTTGCTTACCACAGTTCTGTTAAGATCCCTGTTGTAGGAGAACTGTCAAAGTTGAGATTTAACGATCCATATGGCAACATCAAGAGATCCCAGCATCTTGATACTTTAGTTTAATCAGAACTTAGACAAAGAGCTGGTCAAAATGTATCTCATCGCTGGCTATACATTTGTGTGGGTATTTGACAAGTGTAAGTGCATTTGTAAACTTGTCATATGTACATACATACATATGTATGTACATATGAATGTGTGTGTATGTATATACATATTTCAAATTATCTTTGTTCATATGCCGTCAGTGTAGCTTAAAATTGCAATGAAATCCTAATTAAAACTTCACGAATTTATGAATTATGGTAGTTTTGTTGATAATGTTTGTGCATTTTGAAAATGTTAAATAAGTGTGTCTCTCTCTCCCAATCTCTGTTATTGATTCGAATGGCACTCAGATAAATATATTTGTATAGACATGTGTATGTACGTATGTATGTACGTATGTATGTATGTATGTACATGATGCTATTAACTTGTAAACAAATATGTCTACATGTGATATTGTAAAAAGCACATCTTTTCCGAACACTCTTTTTGTACTTAACTCAATTCAAAAACTAATATAAATACATACATACATATGTATGTATGTACAAATGTATGTATGTATGTACACTACTTTTTGTGCATATTATGTACGTTTTTAATATGTTCCAATAGCACTACAAAAGTAGCGTAGTAGGGGTGGTTTGCCTTTTTCGATGATTGCCTTCTCCCTTGCATTTATGTATGTACATAGTATACATACGTACGTTTATATTTGTGCTTGGCAAAAATCACAAATACTGCACAAATTTGACAATTCAATAATTAGTTTTCCACGTCAAATCCATTTTTCGATATCTGCTTATGGTTGGCTACGTTCGTTACGTTGAAGCTGCTGTTCAAATTTTGTTGTTGAATTTTGTTGTTGTAGTTATTGCTGCTGTTTTTGGGGTTTTTGTATTTAAGCGTAACATCTGGTAGTTGTTACCAATCCACAAATCCAATTGTGGTTATATTGGCTTATTGGAAAATTTTTAAATATATTCCTTGAATGCTTTATTCGTAAAATTTATTGCAGTTTTCTTCATAATGTAATCACATAAAAATTTAAACGGTTTAGGTTAAATACCCGCATGTTTGTACTAAATTAAAATTTAGTTGACATTACTAAAAAAAGCTTTGTTACTATTTATTCTATATGTATGTGTGGCATAAGTTAAGGCGTTTTGAAAGTTTTCAGTTTCAACGAATTCAGTTTTATTTAGAAATATTTCAATTCAATATTTTTTTTTTAAGTTTCAGCTTAATGCTACTTGTTTGTCTGTCAGTTTCTTAAAATTTTCAGCTTTAAACAAATTTTTAATGCTAACTGCCTTATTGACAAAAACTAATTTTGTTTTATTAAATCTTTACAAAACAAATTTTGTATGAAAAACTATTCAATAAACTTCTTATAAACATCAAACATTTTTTTTAGGAATAAAGTCTTAATTATTCTATGCGCTTATTGTGTAGAAAATTCAAATTTTTCAATTTATGACAGGGGTCAATTTGTTGTTATTAAATTAAATTTTATGTATGTATGTGTGTACATATGTGGTAAATTTAATATTTAGGTGGATAAAATTAGATTTAATTAATTTGTATTGAATACATTAAAATTTAACCTCATTTTGTGTAAGTAAAATGACAAATTTTGTTAGGTTGGGAAATTTTATTTCAGGTTATGCCTGCATACTTGCATACTTTTAAAAATGTATGACTATGAGTCTTGTCTTTGCTATGAAACAACAATCGCTTTAGCACAGACATACTCTTGGTAAATATCAACAGCAGTTATTTTCAGTAGCAGTGTGACCATTTCTGCATTTTGTGTATAATTACCAAAATAATTTACTTATTTAAAATGTTGTGCGTTCATTTTTTCTTATTAGTATTTTTCTTGAACTACAAAAATATAAAAAAAAGAATGAAGACATCAAAGGCCTTATTTAGCGAAACGCAACGCTAAGCGTTGAGGAGTTTTATATGGAAACAAATTTTAATTACAAAAACCAAACACATTGCGTTGGACAAAGTGTACGTAGTAATATATTCGAAAGCAATATTTTAGGAAAGCAAATGTCCAAAGTCAAAATTTCGTTGCTCTAACCAATAAATTAGATCCGCGTTTTGTTTGAAAACCACTTGAAACAAAAAATATTTCAAATAAATGCAAAACTGTGATGCATGTCTGAAAATAAACTTTTTTGCTTAATGCTGCATTTACATTGCCTCGAAATCTACTATTTATTAGATGAGAAATCTTTAACGAAATCTATTTCGATTACACTAAGCTTTTTTTGACAATTTTTTCCAATATTTTGTATTCGAGACAAAATCCTTTTTCTGAAATTTAGTCTTAAATTGTAACGAAAAGAAAAAAATGCCCACTTAGCTCATTCACACACCTTCAATAGAAAATTGTATAAAGCGTAGTTAAATCACTGGGTAGTAAAAAATTAAGAAAAATATTAGATTTTTAGCAGATTTTCTACAAATCTATTGAAAAATTAGATTTTGTTTTGTACGAGGAATGTAGTAAAAAGCAATAAGATTTAGCTCGGAATCTCGTAAGTACTAGATTTTGAGACAATGTAAATGCCCTATAAGAGAATTGTTTTTTTTTTGGAAAGGAAATTGGAGAATATCCAACTAAAGAACAAGAGTCGTATTTCAACTACGACTGCTATGATTTGGTACTATATTAAAGAAAAAAAGTTGCAATGTTGTTAATACGACACTCGTAATAAGGCCCATTATAAATGTGATAGTGAGTTTGTTTGTTTGTTTGCTACGCTTTCACACCCAACCAACCAACCAACCAAACCGCCTTTTAAAATTCTTTCACCAATAGAAAATTACATTGCCAGCATCAAATACGGCCTATTTTTTTATCCGGTTCGGAACCGGTTTTTTATATTTGATACGGATTTTCAAACCGCTGAACCGATTTTTAAAATTCCTTCATAAATAGAAAGCCACACTACAGTCTATTTTTTATTTGGTTCGGAACCGATTTTGAAAATTTTTTCACCAATGGAATTGACATTACCCGGGACAAACATCGCTTATTTTTATCCGGCTGGGAACCGGTTTTTTACATTTGGTACCGATTTTCAAACCGCTAAACTGATTTTGAAAAATTTTTCACCAATGGAATTGACATCGCGTAATTTTATTCGGTTCGGAACCGGTTTTTTATAAATTTTTTCCGAAAAAAAAACATTTTTAGGTTGATTAGGGCAATTTTTGTTTCGGGTTTGATTGTTTAAACAGTTTTAAAACCGGTTTTTATTCTGTTATTTAATTTTTTATCGCCGTTTTGTCGCTTCTTACCAAATTTTTTTTAACATTATCAGTGAGTAACAAATAACAAACCATTCATTAATTTTAAGTATAGTTCCCCAAATATCAGATCAACGCTAGCGGAACTGCTGGTAAAAGCAGGTATTTATAATATATAAAAGGTGAGTGAATTAGCTACGCTCTACAACATTTTCTTATGAAAGTGTGTGAATGAGCTAATTTGGCACTTTTTGGATTAACGAAATCTTGATATATGCAAAAAAAAGTTGCTGTAAACGAAATAGATTTTGATAAATATACTAAATTTCGTGCAGATGAAAATGTTCTATAAAGCTTAAAATTTGTCTGCATAAAAAAAATTTAAATGTTTAAATTAAAAAAAGAAGACACCCGAATATAGCTATGCTGCTTATTTATATAAAACAAATTTCATGTGTGAAATAACAATGCAATAAAATTATATTATATGACGGTGACAAATTCTCTGCAAATATTTCAAAACGTTTCCATTTACTTCGCAATATTTTCTTTTCTGGCGGCGTACGACTAAATTAATGTATTGTTTGTGGCCGGTGGCGGCTGTTATCCACCTTACAGTCGATGGGCTGTGTTCTTTGGTTTGTGCTCATGTGCAAAAAAAACAAACCAAACAAAAATTGAACAATCGTTCTCATCGTTTTTGTTTCTCTCAATGCAAAGAGCGAAACAAAACAAAATCAAACAATATGTTTCGTTTATTTTTGTACTCTGCTTTTAAGTACAAATAAATGAAAACAAAAATAAATTTATAACTGTATTAGTGTCGATTATTTTTGTTACAAAAATCAAGTCCCAACTCCTGTATCGCGCACTAAATAGCAAAGTAATAAAAAATTAAACCATATGCATTAAACACATTCACCACAGCAGGCTACCGACTACAAAATGTCAAGAATAGAATGCACATGTTTATATGAGAGTGATTTTTTTGATGACAGCAAGGCAACAGGGCGGCAGGTTGTAGTCCAAATAAACTAATTTCTATTTTTTTTGGCTACAATGAGAAAATTCAGTGTTGCCAGTATAATACAAAATGTTGAATGCATGTTATCGTACACTTATTTCATATTATTTAACAGAAACAATATCCAAAAATTGATGTAAAGCATAAATTGATTAATTTTTATACTTTTACGTCATGTAAGTACATTTTGACAGAGTAATTTAATTTCTGTAAATGCGAGATATTTGAAGTTGGCAATACTGAACTATGTATATGTATATACTTAAATATGAGATGCAGATGGTGCTGCTGCCATCTCCAAAATAATTAAGTAGCTGGCTACAAGGCGACAAATGCTGCTAGCGGCATTTGAAGTCGTGTGTTCGTGTAGCCTGCTGTAGTGAATGTGCTTAATGCATTTACCTACAATTTCTAAAACTTTATTAATAGTTTCTTACCCTCCAAATTTTCTACACCACAAGCGAGCAGTTTACCATTTTCCTAAAACTCTTTGACTTTTCAGTTGATCATTCAACCTGAACGATTTGCCGTCTAACTGTACACTCAGCCATCCGTCTACTTAGACATCATTCTTCTGTCTGTCCATGCGTGTCTGTCTGTCTCTAAACTCATTCACTTAAGCCATCCATCGATTATTCAAACACATTCGTTCGTTTGTTCGTTCATTCATTCATTCTTTCGCTCACTCATTTATTTATTTATTAGCATACGAACAACAATTGCATGCAATAGCAATAGCAACAAACAGCAACAGCTGCCATCATTTGTTGTTGATTTGGCTAATATTTCGTGGTTGATGATGTCTTCTACCGTATTTTATGCTTCAGCTTTATATTTTAATTTTTTTTTAACTTTTCATTGTACATTTTTACTTTGAGAGTTTAATATTCTTTTTTTTTTTTCTTTATGAAAACGATAAACCAGCAATAGAAAATGCTGATTTTTGTAAACGTACAAAAGTATTTGAGAGATCATGATGTTAAAGTTCTCTCAAGCATAAATTTTAGTGTTTTTCAATACAATAAAAATGTACATACGTATTTACGACTATATATATATATATTTTTTTTTTTTTCAATAAAAAAATCAGTCTTGTGTAGCCAGATGATGACATGTTCATTTTCGCTGTGACAAAAATGGGAATGGAATTGTATTCTCTGTGTGTATTTTTAAATATAATCTTTTTCATATATAATACTTAGCGTTGCCCGCCAAGTGCTGAAGATGAATGAAGTTATATTGAAAAGTCTCTATAAAATTCTTTTCAAACCTTATTAGCAGCCATTATGTAATAGTCTAACTGACCCAAGCAGCGACATGGATTCACATAAACGAGTGTGGTATTGTTTGAAAAATCTACTGACAAATTAGATTTTGTTCTGTATCGAAATCTCGTAAGTACTAGATTTCGCGACAATTTTAATGCCCTGTACTGAAAGATTTCAATTGAGATTGATCGCAAACCAACTTCTGGCAACTTCCAGTTGCCAACAAGCAAATATACGAGTATCGTTTACAGTTTCTAAAGTTTTCTGTGGTTTTCTTCTTGCTGCGCTGCTGTGCATAATGTTTTTGCTGTTGTTGTTGTTGTTGTTATTATTTTGTTTCGTGTCTTTTAGTTTGCCTTCCGATGATATTGAATGCCTTTTGTGGCTGTCATTTAACTTAACGTTAATTTAGTTTTATGCAACTGTTTTAGGGCTTTTTGTTACCATTATTGTCTACGTCGTCTTTAACACAATATATTTTCTGTGTGTTTGCTTGTGTTACATGTAGATTTTTGCATTCAATCGCACTGCTGCAGCCCACAAGTACAAAAGTGCATCTGTGGTATTGCACTTATAACTTCTGTACCGAATATCCTCAACATTATTTAGTTGTCGTCTTTATTGCAGCATGTTACTGTATGATTCGAAGTAGAAGAAATCGCTGGAGTAGCTGAATATGACGGCTATGAAAAACTACGAAGCCATTCAACCTAAATTTGTCTTGTGGTATATAAATTGACAGAGCTTTTAAAAGATTGTTTGATGGTTGTATTGGATAAAACTAAAAATAAGCAGTAAAAAGTGAAAAATAATCTAAGATTCAGTAAATAAAATAATTTTATATCTTTGAATATCAATATTGCTAAAGCAGTTTTTTATAAAAAATCCTTATGAAAATCTATACCGTTTACATCAACTTTTTTTTACATTTATCAAGGTTTATTTTTATCCAAAACAAAACCCATTAACTGAAAAATTTCCAAAACTACAACCAAACGACTGCATTGTAGCCGATTCACACACCTTTTTAAGCAGACCGCAGCTAATTCACTCATGGTTTTTATAAATATATTGTACAGTGTAGTCAAAAATAAATAAATATATTAGATTTTTATTAGATTTCCGACAAATCTACTGACAAAATAGATTTAGTTTTGTATGGGAGATCTAGTAAAAAGCAGCAAGATTTAGCTCGGAATCTTGTAAGTCCTAGTCCAGACTAGCAATTTTTGTTGCGGCAATTCTGGAATATGTGTGAGAGTGTTGAAATAGAAATATATACTTTTTGTATTCCTCTCGCTCTTTTGCACTAAAAAACAAAAAGTTGCTGCAACAAAAATTGCAAGTCTGGACCGGGACTAAGTAGTTTAATTTTAAAATTTTTGGTGTCAAGCTTATATTTTTATTTAGCGTGGTTACGCCCGATTTGGCAAATCTTAGTGTCCGCCCACTTTTCTAAATGCTACATCGCCTCACTTTCAGAGCTCAGTTTCATCAAAATGGTTCAGGTAGAAGCATCACGTGAAATATAATATTAATCTTTAATGGGCATGACCCCGCCCATTTCTTTAAGCACAAAATTTTTTCATTCTAAGAGCCGAAACTCATTGGCAACTTTCGTGGGAATCGGGTAAGTAGAAGTACACATAATTTAATGTTAACATTTTGTGGGCGTAGCCCTGCCCACTTTTTTGAATTGAATTTTAAATATTTTCCAAGGCTCAAGTTGTGTGCCAAGTTTCGCAAAAAAATTTATAAAGTAAAAGTTCGCGAAATATGTTATATTTTAGTGGGCGTGGTATTGCCCACTTTTTTGAATGCCAGATTGTGTTTTTTCAAGAGTTCAAAGTGTTTGCCAAGTTTCGTAAAATTGGTGAAGTACAAGCACATGAATTATGTTATGAAATTTTAATGGGCGTGGCCCCACCAACTTTTTGAAAAAAGATTAGGTATTTTTCAGAGTTCAAGGTGTGTGCCAAGCTAGAAAAAATGGTGTACGTACAAGCACGTGAAATATAAAATTAAAATTTGATAGGCGTGGCCCTGCCCACTTTTTTGAATTCAAAACTATATATTTTTTGAGCTCAAGCATTTGAAATATAATATTTTATTTTTATTGAGCGTGGCTGCGCCCCTTCTTTTCAACATCAAGATTGTGTCACTACAAGAACTAAAGGTGTTTGCAAAGTTTCGCAGCAATCAATCAAGTAGAATATCATAAAATCAAATAAAAAAATTTCTGGACGTGTCCCCGTCCACCTTTTTTTATAATGAGACCAAATGGAAGCTACAGCCGCTCAGACAAAAAATGAATTCTTACAAGAGGTCTAATATGTAAATATGTAAACTACGGACGAATTGATAGCTTGCAATAGCTTGCAAGTTAGAGTTGTGATAAAATACAAAATAATTCACGTATTCCTTTTCACTTAAACAAATTTTGTGTAAGGCCGAAATTTATATTAACTTTCTTTTATCAGGAGTCTAAGGTCACATTAAAAATAACATCCTGCTGAAAATCACTTTGAAGTGAACCAATAACTCTTATGTTTCCAAACTAATGTGTTACATAATATAACAAGAGAACATAACTTACATTGCTAAGTTTTGAAGCGGTACTGAAGGCTTTTAAGCCAAATCGGTTGGCAATAAGGCTTTTAACAAATTCCTCCTCCCTAATCGCTAAATGATGTATTCTTGAACGCTTTATAAAATATAATGCCAATTAAAGATGTTTTCTTTAACTCTATAATATTTAATACCATTTGATTGCACTCCTTTAATACCTGATTTCTGCTGTTTTTACAATAATATTTGGTATTATTTTTTAGCATTTTAGTATGGCATGGTAAGTTAATGCCACTGATACGTACTGGTATACTTTGGTTTATTTTAGTTTGGTTAAATTAAATATTTTGTTTTTTTTTGTCTTCGATAACTTGAGAGCCGGCATTTGTATGGCTGGATTGAACCACTAAGTAACAACAAGAAAAATCTATTAGTACTATTGCAATGGCTACAACAACAACACCGAAGTAATATTAGCAACAGCTGTTGTTGCTTGGTTTGTTGCTTCGATTATGATCTGATTTGTTGTTTAAATATTTATTACCATTTTGAACAATTGACAATTTTGTTTGAAAAGAAAGAATAATGTCTGATTGTATTTGCTTTTGTTGCTGTTGCTGTTGCTGTTGCTGCTTGAACAAATGATAATTATGAAGATGTGGTTTACACACAATGTTGTTGTTGTGTTTTTGTTTGTGTATTTGCAGCATTTGTTATTTATTTATTTATTTTTATCTCAGCAATAGAAAATAGAAAAATATATGTACATACATAAATGTATTTATTTATTATATTTGTCTATTCATTCGCGTCTAACTAATGCCGAGTACACTTTATGACATTTTGTGACATCGCAATAGTGTGTACTGGCGGCAGCATTCGTTATTTGCGATATTTTTCGTTGTGTGGCACTGCTTTCCACATAAAAAAACATAATGGGAATGGAGTTGCACAGATTTTGAATATGACACCACAAAATGACAACACAAGAAATGCCAGATGTGTACTCGGCATAAGTATGTGTAGACATACATACATTCATTTGTATAAGGAAATAATGTATTTGGCCTACTTTTACTTAAGAAAAAAAAAATAAATAAATAAAGAAAAATACTTGCATGCCATTGTCGTTAATAAATGTTGTCATTGTTTTAGATTTTTGTCGGATCTAAATTTGAATATTTATGGTATTTCCTTTTGCATTCTCGTCAATAATTGACAAAAGAGATTTATTATTATTTATATGTGCATGCGAAGCTGTGAAACAAAGCCCTCTGCATGCAAATCTTTATTTTTTTGTTGCAATTTACAAGTACAAAAATCTTAAATCTCCTTAATTCGCCTTTGCTGTGAAATACGAGCAGCTTGTGAAATATTGTGCGAAAACAAGACTTTTTTTTTGATTTGCTTTGTTAAATCAAAATAAGAAATACAAAATATGTGCAGAATAACACGAATTTAATAATGAACAAGTTACGGCAAAGAATAATTACGAAAAATTACTGAGTAATCACCAAAATATTTATGGCAACAAATTTTTAAATAACTGGCGAACTGACAAAGAATAGTAAGCAAGAAATATGCGATAAATGATAAGTAAAATTGAGCTATTATTAATTAAATAAACTTTACCTAAATATAAAAAAAATAAAAAAAAATAAAAATATAAAATGAAGTTTTTTTTTTAAACAAATGGGAATCGAATCGAACCCACGACATCTGGACTGAGAGCATAGCAATCGCTACCACTCAGCCACAGGGGCATCCTGTAAATCAATAATTGTGCACATATTATAACCATTTCTTATATTTCATTTAACTAAAAGCTCATATTAAATAATAAATATAATAATAATAATAATTAATAAAAATAGTTCATTCCAAAAAAATTTTAAATACTGCACTTAGGTCCGATTAGGAAATTATTCCTGATTAAAAATTCATTCTAGTTTAACTAAATTTAAATATGTGACACAAAAATATTTCATTCTATAAGAATTACGAATACTGAAGTTTAGCCTGATTAAGAAGTTATTTCTGATAAAAAAAAAATTTAAATAATCAATCAATAATTTAATTGAGTCAATTAAACTTTTAATTAAAAAATTAATTGATTAAAAGTTTAATTAAAAATTTAATTGAGTCAATTAAACTTATGCTTAAAAATCAAATTAATTAAAAACTTTCATTGACACAATTAAATTTTTAATTGTCAATTACATAAGATTGTTGTTGCATTGAAGAACTATTATTTTTCAGTGTATGTGCTTTTAGAAACAGATTCGTTTAAGATTAAAATAGGCTACCTTTCTGCCGATAGACGACAGCTTTATAGTGTTAATATCTACCAACTGAAATAATCTTACATCATTTTCTCTACTCTATCGCCAAAAAAAAAATATATAAAAATTCAGTGGTACACCTCTTTGTGATATACGAGTATATTTAAAATAAATTCAGTAAAGTGCAACTAAGACTCGCATAATCGCATACATATATCATATATAATACTATACGAACTGAAGCTATTTTTCTAGTTTTGGCAATTTTTTTATACTTCTAGCGCTTTTTACACTTTTGGGATATATTCAAGATTTTGGCATTTTTTAGTTTGGCGATTTATTTTAGTTTAAGATATTTTGTTCAGTTTGGCGCTTTTTTGGATTTGGCAATCTTTTTTCGGTTTTTAACTTTTTTTCATTTTGGCGATTTTTTTCATTTTGGCGATTTTTTTTCCATTTTGTCAATTTTTTAGGTTTTTAGCGATTTATTTTAGTTTTAGAGATTTTTTGTTGGTTTGGCAACATTTTTCGGTTTTTGGCGATTTTTTTTCAGTTTGGCGATTTTAAAATTTTGGGATTTTTTAGTTTTAGCGTTTTTGAAATTTCCAATTACTGTCATATATTTGCTGTTGTAGCGGCCAAAGTTCTACATATCTTGTCAAAAATTCAGGTCCGTAGCTCTTATGGTTTTCGAGAAAACAGCCTGTGACGCACAGACGGACAGCGTAGCGAAAACAATAGGGTTCCACTTCACCTTTGGTGTACGGAATCCTTTAAAAAGAGTGTTCGCCTCTACTGAGAACTTGTAAATTTTGAGTTGGCCCCTTTAGAGGAACAAATAGGTAATAAATAATTTTTTGTCAGTATTTAATTATGCCATAAATAGCTTCCGAAATACATGAAAGTTTTTAAAAATTATCATATCTACGAGTATTTGACGATTTTGTTTTGGGCGTTTTCTACAACAGCTCTTATATGTATTTCATTGAGGCTGAGGCAAGTTATTAGTTACTAGTGTTAAATAAAAAAACAAAAAAAAATTTAATCGAATATAAATAGTAGTTAAAAGTTAAAATATGTTAGTATTAATTAATCCAAACGGTTTTATTTATGTCGTAGATGTACATACACATGTGCATACATACATACATACATACATACATACATACTCGTATATATAAATTACATATGCAAATTTCAGTTACAAATTTAGAAAGATTTTCATTTCACAAATTAGTTCATACTTAATGATTTTATTAATATTCAGCTACACAATTTATGCAAATTACTTATTTATTTGTATTATGTATTTGTTTAGTTCTTTTTCCTGCAAGATCATTTCTCAGGCAGCTGATGAAGAGGTTATGACTTCAAATCTATTGAAGAAAACAAATTTCTAAAGGTTGCTGGTTCATTTATTAATAATAACGGCTTTTCAATTGTTGTTTTGTTTGTTTTACAAACACTTGTTGTTGTTGTTTTCTCTTTATTAATAAAAAAATAATAATTTATGAATGCATCACTTGGCTAATGCTCTTTTATACTCACTGGCTCTCTTGCATACTCTTGGCCTGTTTCAGTGAGTGCAAAACAAAAGACTTAAGAAGCAAACAGAGACAGTGGTTCTCACTATACAAATTTAGGAGTATGGCCACCACTCTTTTCTTGATATTTTCAAACTCTTTTTTCATATTTTTTATGGTCGTTTCTTTTAAAGATCCCGTCAGCCAGTCTTTTTTTTAAACGAACTTGTTTTAAGCTCTTGTTGTTGTTGTTGTTGTTGTTGCTGCTGCAATTGCTGTTTGTGACTGTTTGTAGTCGTTTTTGATACTTCATTTTTGGCCAGCGAGCTTAATAGCAAGCAACTTTAACAAACAGACCAGCTAACAAAACAAGTATGGCAAGAGTTGGAGATTGAGCTAAATGCATAAGCATTCGTTGCTTAACTGTGGAGACGGTCGAACGTGTTTTTGTGTATTAAACGGTTTCTTAATGATTGTTCATCTCTCATTTTTTTTTTTAATATTTATTGCTGCGGTTTGGTCGCCATCTGTGTAACGAACGAACGAATTAATTTAAGATTTTAACAAAATAATTAAGATGATGTTTTTTGTTTAGAAGAAAAAAAGTGGTACGTGAGAAAATTTCAAGCATTTGTATAAAAGATTGAAAGAATTTTAGTGAATTGAAGAAAAAACCTAAAAAGAAAACTTATTTTTAATAATACGGGTAATGCAAACGAAAAGATTTTAAATGAAATTCAAAATATTAAAAAAGCATTGGATTAGAAATTGCAAATATGTGTAAAATGTATTAAAATAAGCGAAATATTTACAAAAAATTTTAAAATTGCATAATAATTTTTATTTGCTGCAAATAAATGGATTTTAATGAAATAAAAAGATTATACAACACGTTTCAAGAGTGAAGTGTTTAATTTTGGGGAAACTTAATGTAGAAAAAGAAAATAAATAAAAACGAAATTATGTGTAACTAAAGTTGAATGTTGACACAATTCTTTTGTTTTAAAACAAAATTTGCCAGCAAAAATTATATACAAATATAATATATGTATGTACAAAGAAACAGAAATACCATAATTATAATTAAAAAAACAAATAATACCTTTAACATCTGAAAGGGCTTATTGTGTTGAAATGCAAGTGAACAAAACTTCTTCTAACTAAAATTAAATAAAACCAAAAAAAAAAAAAAATAATACATTCAGCAATAACAACACACACTAAAGTAGCTGCAACATCTTGCCGCAAATCACGTTTCGTGGGAATTATTTCCTTGGTGTACTCAATACTGCCAGAACTGCCACAATATTGCAGAAATAGATACGAGACACTATACAAACATTTACCAAAGGTAAAGACAAAAATAAGTATATAGAAACAAACAAACGAAAAATTGGCATTTTGACTTCTTGCAGCACTACGACGATGGCACTGCAAGAATTACACCATTTCCTGCATTAAAATTTAATAAAAATTATGCTTAAAGAAAAATTTTGGTATATATAATACCAATATATATTTATATAATTATATATAAAGGCTTATATTACGTTTACATCTGAGCAAAATCTAGTACATACGAGATTTCGATCTCTACCAGGTTTCGAGTTGATTTCCCATATAAAACAAAATCTACTACGTAACTAGATTTTTTCCAAATCTATTTAATACTGAGGATTTCATTTGAAGTATATATCGTTTATACTAATCTTTTTTGTTACTTTTCAAGATTTCGCATCCCAGACAAAATCCTTTGGCTAAATTTTTTTCTTAAACTCTAACCTAAAAAGTGTCAACTTAGCTCATTCACACACCTTCAACAGAAAATTTTGTAGAGCGTAGCTAATTCACTCACCAAAAAAAAAATCAAACTGTTCGATATTTAGCAGATTTCGTACAAATCAACTGACAAAGTAGATTTCGTTTTGTATGGGGAATATAGTAAAATGCAACTTGAAGTAAATGCCCTATTAAATATATGTATTTATTAAACAAAAAGTTATTGTTCATAATGCGTTAACGATCTCCATTCATCGTAACGCGAGCTTTGGCTTAATTTTTTAAGAAATAAAGGTCAAGTATGCAACCATTGTTTAAGCTGCATTTTTCTAGATGTAATGGCGAATGTAGGGTCTTTTGTAGATTGTTTTAGTCCACATACAACAAGTTTTTTTTGTTAACATACACGTTAGCCTAATCGCTGAACACAATTTTCCGATAAAATATCGCTTCAGTTTAGAAGCCAATCGGTGAAAGAATAACGCGTTTGATTGTTTCGTAGCTTTGTTTCTGCACCACTTGGATCTTAAATGGATGTAGGCCCAGATTTTCGCTCAAAATTGTTCACGTAGTGGACGGACAGAGTCCCAATTCCAAGGCCGATTAATAAGGTCAAATTGAAAACACAGCTGATCTATTTTTTTCCTAATTCAAGGGGAATTCATATAATTGTGTTGGCTGGTATGTCAAAAGTAGTTTATGTACAGAGACCTGCGGCAAGCGATTTTACCGGCGGCTGCGGCTCTTGAGAAAATCGTTGGTGGGGGCTCAACTTCGGCTGACAAAAATAACATAAAAATCAAATTTAAGATAAAAATTAAATTAAGTAATTATTAATTTATATTGCACATGAAGAATCGGTAGCGTAGCTGATTGAAATGATCAAAGGCTCGGGTCAGCCGGCTGTGAGCCATAATGGTGTAGGTTTTTGCTTTAGTGTCTTCAATCATCTGCTTTGGACACACGAGCCTCCCAGAGCTACAACAAAATGCCATATTGTTTTTATTGTTTGTACTTTGTTGTAGCATTAACTTTACCTGTTATGAATTTGCCTTGCCCAATTCCTGCCATCGACGACACATCGGTACATTTGCATCTTCTTTTTTACTTTCGTTGACATCGGTGATATTCTCTGCAGTACGCACACTCATTCGACGTATTGGTGTTATTGCATCATTTAGAGCAGGTGTTGCCACCCAATGCCGGTTCACGGACAACTGGTAAATTTTTTGTTGTTGTTGTGAACCCCATTTGAGACGTTAGGATGCGTTTTGGTTTTCAGGTCGAATTAAAAATGCAAAAAATTAAGGACAAAAATAAATTTTTTATATTTATGTTTTGATCAGGCTAAAGTTCGTAAAGAACAAACGACAATGGCAAGACTGTTGTAAATTTAGAGATGGTAAAAATGAGCTTTCATTACAAAAAAGCTTTCAGCAAATTTCATATTCCATTTGCAATAATGGCTGAGTATATAAAGCAGAAATCTACATCAACTGACACCACACACAGTGGACCAAACACAAAAGAACGCTGATGATGAAGGTTTAGTGGCCTTCGCAAACAGCTAGTTGTTCCGTTCTACTACTTGTTTGTCAGAATATTTACCATTAACTTTGGTACTATTTGTTCATTAATAATTATCACTTGTAATATGGCTTACAAAGCGATACGAACTTTAGCCTGATCAAATCATAAATATAGAAAGAAACAAATGAAGTTCGAAAAAAATAATTAAAATTAAATAAATTTTTTATTTTGATTAAAAATTTTATAATGAAAGTTCATACATTTTGAATTAAATGTATAAAGCAAAATTTTTAATAATCTTCAAAATATTAACTCTTTCTATCAAACTTACTGAAATGGCAATAAAACAATATCAGCTGTTTTATATAGTGATGGCAATAACCGACAGTGTGGGAAACTTTACATTAAGCAGTGATGAGTAACAGCAACTAATATTTAGTAATTTGTGTTTGAATATTTAACAACTGGTATAACATACATATGTACATACATATGTACATTTGTGTATAAATTTAAAAAAAATTGAAACAAAGAAATAAATTCAGTAAAGTTCGACTTTTACTCGCACACCAAGAGTTCCGTACAGACTGTACATATGTAATTTTCTACGAACTTTAGTTTTAGCATTTTTTGCGTTTTAGTGATTTTATCGGGTTTTTTTTGTTGTTTTGGCGTTTTTGTTCGGTCTTGGCGGTTTATTTTAGTTTTAGCGCTTTTTTTTGTTTTGGCAATTTTTTCGGTTCTGGCAATTTATTTTAGTTTGAGAATTTTTTTTTAATTTGGCGCCTTTTTTTCGTTTTGGCGATTTTGTTCGGTTTTTGGCGATTTTTTCAGTTTAGAGTTTTTGAAAATTTCAAGAGTTTGCCTCTTACGATTTGCATTAACTGATAGAATACCCTTTAATTTTGATTTCTTTTTATTTTAGTGTGAATTATTGTAGTCGGTATAAAAATACGGTGCTCGAGAAAACAGCCTGAAGTGCGATAAAAATATTAAAACTTAATATAAAAGCAAATCTTACTTATTTTTGTAGGCGATGCTCAAGCGTTCTATTAATCTAATCTATTTACTATAATTTCCTCAGAGTATACTGATCATAAATGTCAAAGTTCTATCTGGCTTAAAAAAGTACCTGCCTAGCTTTTGCACTTTTGAAATGAAAACTTGGGAAAGTAATAATAATGGATAGTCTTAGTGAATCTTTTTAATTGCGAAATTATTTCTGAAACCAAATATGTACTCATTCACAAAAAAAAATAAAAAAAATAATAACTTACAGGCATCACTATTAAAACCGTTGAATATATTATTTATTTATGGTGTAGTTTAAATTTTAATTTATTTTTGGTATTAAAATTTATGTCACGAAATTTATTTCAGCCCAAATTGTTATAAAAACATCGTTTAAAAACAATTAGAATCGTTTAGAATTAGAAAGCGTTTATTGTTTATTTTTAGTAATTTCTCACGAAATAGCAATAACAGAACACCAATGATTTTTTGTGAGTAACTCCGTACATACATAAGTATGTATGTGTGTATGTATGTATGTATGTATGTATGTAGATTAATTTCGTTTTGCTTTTCCAGCAAATTGCTTATCTACATTTTTTACAAAATAAAGGCGGAGTAAATTTGAGGTTAGGAAGTAAATTGGCTGTCACATGATGAAATGTCAAGAAGTGAGCTGTCATCCTTTGACATTTATTTAGTGAAAAATCATTACATACATCCAAAGAAAGTGACCATATGGTAAGGTTTGTGGTCAGGCGGCTTCATCGGCCCGTATGTTTTTGAAAATGAGCAAGAAAACGCCGTCACAGTGAATTTTTCTGCGTAAGCAAACCATGATAAGCGATTTTATGTGGCCACAATTGGCTAATGTTGACCTTGGGTGGCCTTGGGTTTCAGCAAGACCGCGCCACAAGCCACACACACTTAGCCGGCTAAACAATTCAGTTATTGCATTAGAAATAGCCCGGTCGCGGCTTACGTAAACAAACCACAAATAAGCCAAGCTTTGTTACAAAACTGTGGCTCAAAATTTTGTGAAAAGAGCGGGCGTCTGCCGACATGCTAGCGGTGGACATTTGCTCGACATCATATTCCATTATTAATTCCCATATTTCTATTTGACATTGGTATCAATAATATTGAATTTGTCAAAAGAAAAAGTGTGTTTTTGAGCCAATTTACTTTCTAACCTTAAGTTAGTTTTGAGATCTTAATATTAAATTCCTTTAAGTAGAAGAATTATGAGTTGAATCGAACTTCTAGTTCGAATAAAGTAAACTACTAAAATATTAACAAAATAAATCATAAAAACTGAAATAAACTTATATGAATATCCTGAAGGCGAATCCATACTAGGTGGTCGCAAGGGATCAGGTGACTATTTTCGCCGCTTGTAATTTGAATATACGTTGTCATTTTCTTGACATTTAAAGTATAAATTTCTGAAAGCGAATTGAGCTGAATATACCTTGTATGAAATTGCCTTGGAATATCCTACTCAGTGCCATTTCACACTGTGCCTTTTAAGTCTGCCTTGTTTTGAAAATATTCTTTTACGCCCTTTACGAAAAGTCACGCATATTTGCATTAAGTTTTTTTTCTTCATGCTGAGAGTACGAAAAGGCCAAAGAGAAAAGTAAAATATCCTTTCGAATTTTCATTACGTGCCTTTTGTTTTACCCTGCAAGCTTTTCACCCCCTCTCACCAACAAGCACAGGCAAGCGGAAAAGGCACAGTGTAATTTGCGCCTAAGTTTTGCTCTTTTTTTAAATTTTTTTTACTTGTACACAGTTATATAAACATAAACAGTGGATACTAATTCTAATGTAAGATCAGAGCGCCCTCCTTCGTCGGTAGTGTGTGGCAGAATCATCGGTTAAGTAAAATAACCAATAAAATGGCTACTTCATAAAGCTTTGAAAATTTAATACGCCTCATTGACACCAGAGGCGCTGCAACGCTGTCTTATTAAAAACGTGCAAAAAGCAGAGTTGTAAAATAATGAAGCTTTCCTCCCTCTCTTCGTCCACCACCAGTCTTCTCTATCGCTATCCTTTTCCTAAAGAAGGTAACACCTACTAAATGTAGTTGGAATTCCTAGCCTGTAACACTCG
Organism: Nowickia ferox; assembly: GCA_936439885.1. NCBI lineage: Eukaryota > Metazoa > Arthropoda > Insecta > Diptera > Tachinidae > Nowickia > Nowickia ferox. The sequence continues at coordinate 110,740,951 of OW387024.1, read as the reverse complement.
TGCCAATGCAATAGTACAAACTAATTTGATCTTACGAATCTTTGAATCTTAAGATTATCAAATAATCAAGTCAAGAAAGAGTTCTTCTATGTATTAAAATTTTATAATTTTATTGCCTGCATATTTTTTTTAAGTAGTAATCTCTTAGATTTCACACTATTCTCTATCAAATATCGCTTTTTCATATTTTAAAACACAGAAGTAGAATCATTTCCCAAACAAACTTGAGCAAACATATTTTCATTCTACATAATAAAATTCTATCACGAGCTTGTGTTTTAGAAATCATTGCTCGATTAGATTAAATCTAATTTTAAATGCTTTTTAAGGCCATCATGATCAAAATAATGATTTCCATAATCATTTCAATAGAATTTTAAATTTTATTGCTAGATAATTTTATATTTTGATATCTTTTAATAATTATTGGATATTTCAAACAAAAATATTTGATACAGTTACTCCGATTGGCTTAACTAAGATTTTATTGAGGCTTATTTTTATCAGAATTAATTAATTCTATGATTTGTGCTTTTCTTCACTTCTCATCAATAGAATTATGATTATAAAACTTTAATTAGCAATTAATACTTCAACTACCAGAATTGGAGTTTATGTTTAAAAAAAAAATCTTCTTAAAAAATTTTCACATTCTTTACAGTTTAACTTAAAATATAAAGGTATTGAGCGGCTAATATGGGAAAAGATGTCAGAATAATTTCCCGCTGAGAATAAAATAAATATGTATGTATGTATACGTTTGCTACAATGTCAACAAAGTTTTGTCCAGACTGTTCACAGTTGGCGCACAGAGATCTTATCAAAACAACTTTTTACTGCGCATCACGTCACAAACGCCGCCAGTTTTCAGTAGCTCAAAAACTTCAATTTCACTTTAATGTAGAATTTCTTATAGAATGCACTTTAACGCATAATTAAGTGCATAAGAAATCATAAAAATAGCATTTTATTTTTCAATATTTTTTTAATTTTTGCCTGCTTTTAAGCTGAGAGAGAGAAAGTCTGCTCTTCTCTTAATTAGCGATGCATCTCCATGTTTATTTGCATGATTATAGAAACTCTAAATATTTTAATAAAAAACTTTCATAATGAAATTCTTTCTGCATTTCTACTAAAGAATGAAATTCGGCTAAAGTCGTCCAAACAATAATTTGATTTGAAAGATATTTTTTTTTATTGAAACAAAAAATTCAAATTAACCCATTTGGCTAATGACATTGCTAGGCCCACTGTGTCAAGCGCTTTGTAGAAATATTTATTGAAACCAATTCAATACTCTTAATTTTTATGTATGAATGAATGAAATAAATGAAAGGTCGGTCATACATTTGGTGCCAGGGTTAGTAACCTGGCCCTTGTTAGAACGCACAGTGGGGGATTTCTAGAGTTGTACCGCTCATGAACGAACTAGTTCAATTGAACTGAAGGATTCACTTCACGGAGCGCTGTGAGCTTTTCAATATACTGAGCGCTTTCAGTTCTGTACCGAGTGCTTTCTTAACAAATTTTTTTATGCATCGCTCAAGTATGTAAATCAAGAAAAATAATTAGTATCTTATGATTATATTAAAATTTCTGAAGTAGTAATTAATTTTTATTTTAAAAATTTAATATAGGAATGTATTTATTAACAAATTCAGCATATTAGGACTATTTTATTTTTTATTTATACTTCGATGATACTTCGTTTGCCTTGTTTTGTAATGTCTGACGATACACATACTTCAGTAAAATGAGTTGAGCTAAAAAGAGCGCTCACTCAAAAGAGCTGACAAGCACAACTCTAGGGATTTCGTTAAAAAAAATGGAAACGATTGTTATGAAATTTCATACAGGATTTGAAAAAGTGTCACAGAGCTTAAGTCTGAAATTTTGTTTTTATATCTTTAAAGAGGGCGGAGCAACAAAGTCCCAAAGTGGACAACCTAAAGTTAATGAAAAATTAAAACCGATACCAAGCTGATGTTTTTGATCTGATAAAAGAGATTTTTTGCAAGTCGATTTTTTCTCTATCCAAGAGCTAAAAAAAGTCTGCACCATTTATGGGTTTAGGAAATATTTGAGAAAAAAATTTAAATTTTGCCTTTTTTTTAGAAATTAGTGCACAAAAAGTAATCTGCTTTTGAGTTTCCGGCAATTCCCAAAAAAATTTCTTAAAATCCCAAAAATAGGCTGTATTTTTTCTTATCTTTCGCCGGGCGCAGATAATATTTTTGGAAATATTTACACACACATCATGTCTTAAGTTGGCATTATAAATTGTGTGGTACCAGCTTTGAAATTTTAGATTAGAAGGCCTTACATATGATATTTGTAGGCAAAAATAGATCTATTTGGAAACGAGGTGCCAACCTTCAATAACAAAAATTTTGAACAAAAAATTTCTTTGTAATATTGAATTAATATAAATATGGGGTGGGTGTTTTTGCAATATCTTTTAATAATAGCGAAATAATTAACCCGCTTTTTTCTGCAAAAAACGACGAAAAAGTGACTTTTTCAAAAATTTAATTTAAATTGCTTATAACTTTTGACTAAATTGTGCTTTTGATGCCAATTTTTCTTTTCAAATGTTATAAATTTTGTTCTTAACGCACTTAAAGTTTTATTTTTCTAAATCGATTAAGATTTGACTTTCCTATTAGCAGAACAGTGGACGAAGGTTGGTAAAAAAGCCAATATTTTAATTTTTTTTCTCGAATATTTCCTAAACTTTAAGCGAAAACTCATAATTATAGCAGACTATTTTTAGCTCTTGGATAGAGAAAAAAAAATCCACTTGCAAAAAATTTTTTTTATCAGATCAAAAACATTAGCTTGGCATCGGTTTTAGTTATTCATTAACCCTAGGTTGTCCACTTTGAGGCTTTGTTGCTCTGCCCCCTTTTAAAGATACTTATGTAGTCCAAATTCCAGACTTAAGCTGTGTAAGACTTCTTCAAATGCTTTATGAAAGGTCATAACAATCGGACTGCAGAATAATTTAAATTTTCTTAACGAAATCTCCCACTGTGGGACAGTGGGGAAAAGAACAAAAAATATTTTTGTATTAGAACCCCTTAGTGAGGAAAAAAAAAAAAGGACTTACTATAGTCTGAAGAAATAATGGGCTGAAAGAATTAGTGGGGGTCGGTCTTACATTTTACAATTCTGGGAACGTTTCAAAGGCAGTTATGAATTTTTTCATACATATACTGAACTTTGACCTCAATGCGGCACGTTTTTATGTTAAAACAGCTGCTTGAAATATTTACCAAATAACTTTGTTGCTAAAGAAAATAATCTAAGAGCCCATCATATTAAATAATGTGACTTTTCTGCTGTACATATCGCTCATTTACTCAAAGAACGTCATAACTCAAAAAATTTAATTTTTCATTTAATGATGCAGAATTAATACTTACATCGTTCTTCATATTGTGCAAAAATTTTATACAAATATCTTGTTTACTCAACTCTGCTTTTAAAAACTTTTAACTCGTTTCCTGGCAAACTGGCTTTTTTGACTTATGACGTTGTTTAATAAACAATTGAAAGAACAAAATTAATTGATTTATTTTTAAGGTGTTATTTGAAAAAAAAATATGTTTGGATTGAAAATGTTTATGAAATTTCTATAAATAAAAAATCGTCTTTTTTAATAGTGTTAATTAATATTAACCCGGGAAATGGTGTTTGTGTACTTGGGTTTTCTCACCCATACTAATGTTTTTAACATTTAAAACTTTTTTGTGCTATTATTATCATTATTATCAATGTTTTTTTTTTTTTTTTTTTGCTAAAGTTTATTTTATATACTTATTTAATGTCTTTGTTTTTTTCTTTTAGCCATTTGCTATTCATATCTGTGGATTTGTTTTTGGTGGTTGCAATACGAGAAAAATCTTGGTTTAAACAGTTTTTGTTTGCCAGCCAACAAACAGCATTCAATGAAACAAGTAAAGGTAAGTTGCCGTTTTTTGTTGTTGTTGCTGTTGTTGTTGTTTCTTTTAGTCGTTCTTGGGCTATTTCTCTATTGTGTTGTTGTAAATTTTCAACTAGGCCTTACTGTAAGCGTTATAAATTTTCGCCTAGTTGTTTCATGTTGCTATAATTATTTTTCCCTTTTTTTTGTTGCTGACTGACTGACGTAACGTTTTTCTGGCTTAGTCTGGTTGTATGTGCGAGTATGTGAATGAAAAAGTTGCATGGTGTTTGTGTGTATGTATTTCTGTTTTACTTCTCTTAAGGCATTTGAAAATAATCTTTTTGAAGAACAGGAATTTCCACTCCTACATTTTAAAAGTAACGTTCAAATGCTTGGAAGTCGTTGCCGTTCCGTATATTTTTTTTCTCTCTCAATATTTTGTGTTCATTATTTTGAAAGTAATTTTTTAATTTATACTTATTGTACATTCAGATTTCAGTTTTTTTAAATGTTTTTTTTTTTTTTGGAAAGGCCAAATAATTATGACATTTTAAAATTATTATTAGCTCTTTATTTTCTTGTTCGAAGTTAAATTTATAAAAAAAAACAGCAATAAATACTTGTGCATAAATTTGTTTCGTAAATGATTTTAGGCACAGACTTTGAATTAAACAATAAAATGAAGCTTTTTTTTTCTCAAAATATTAACATAAAAATTTTGCCAGGTTCAAAAATATATTTGATCAGTAAAGTTTAAGCAAAAATATATGTACATATATAAAAAAGTTACTGTACTAAAATGTTGTTTTGAAAGATCAGATTAGAAAGAATAGTTTCATGTTGTTACCTGCATTAACATTTTGCGTGAAAGTGTTAACTAAGTTTCTCACTGATCTTCTAATATCGTAATTTAAGCCAATAATCACAGCATAATCACCCTTATCGGGAATAAAAGGCGAACATTTTGTTTACATGAAATATTTCCCATGAACAAAAAATAAAAAAATATGATACTCACACAACAACAACGCAAACATTGGCGATCGCCATTTTAGGGAAAGAGAACACATTTTACGTGAACTTTTATTCCCGATAAGGGCGATTGTGTAGCAGGTCACCATGTGTGTTTGTGTGTGTGTGTGTTTATGTATGTTAAAAGTGAAGGTGCATACATATTAGACCCCTGCAAAATACCACTTACAAGAACTTTTTAGGACATGAGGGATTTTGCAAATGCTTTACTGCAGCGAAGTCTTCTAAAACAAACGCTAAGCAGCCAAGATATTTATTTCACTTATTGCAGGCATAGGAGTAAAGAAGAAAACACGAAAGAATTTGTGATGCTTGCTTCTTCATAGGCATGGACGCGTATATAAACGTCATGCATGTACATATGCATGACATTAGTTAAACACATAATAGCTTACCATCTACATCTTACACACACGCACACACTCAAATGCACAAAATGCAAAATAACAAGCATACACGCATCAACCCGACTTCTTTTGAGTATTTGTTACGAACAAGAAGTCTTCGCGACATCGCTTGTAAACACTCATATACACGCACATCCATGAATCAAAGACAGCGATGCCAACTATTTATAACCCAAACGCGCTATTCCCCTTCGCAAAACGCGCTAGAACGCGCTAAGTTACAGCATTGTCAACTATTTATAGCCAAAACGCGCTATTTTCCTACGCGCTAAATTAAATTATAATAAAAGTCGATGTGTGTATATGTGTATTAGTAAATACAACTGATTTTTTTAGTAGCTCTTTTCAGACTTTATAATATTGTTTCTTTGAAATTATATCCTAAATCACTAAAATCATTTAATACAGAATCAGAATTGCCTTCCAAGTAATCGAAATCCTTACTTTTTATTTTATTTGTCAAACTTTGTAACAACTTACATATACTCGTATAAATTGTCGAATAGTCTTGCGATTCAAATGCTTTTTGTACTTCAGCTAGAATAGATGCTTAATAAGCTATATAAATTATTTTGGTCACGAGTACGAGTACATATTTTTAGTTGTGAAATTTCAAAATATTTTCCATTTACAGTATTAAAATGCGTTTTTAATTCTAACCACAGTCAAGGAAATTTTTTTTGCTTGTTTGCGACAGCTGAATCATTAACCAATTTAAAAAATTTTGTGAGCTTTGACTTCTAGAAAATTGTTCAATTTATGCAAAAAAAGTAAAAAAAATATTGAACTGAAATGATGATGACTTTATTCAAAACGCGCTTATTTGGCGCTTTTTTTAGTAAACGCGCTAAGACGATGAAAAGCGCGTTTGGCATAGTTAAAACGCGCTAAATCTAGCGCGGAACGCGCTAAATTGGCATCGCTTGTCAAAAAATACAAATAATTCTATTTCTGTACGTCACATCAGCCGATAAACATACCTGTGTTTGGTATAGGGAATTTTTGTTTACATTTCAATTTCTACGTCATTTTGACGTCACACCAGCAAGCACACTCAAGTCAACATATATGCGCAATGCGTAATCTTACATATACTATTCTTTGCTTCATGACGAACATCAATTAATCCATCGTGCTTCGCTTATTAGTATAATACATGCCACGAGAATACGTTTAAAAAACAAGACGTATTTATTTTCGTTAAGCAGCTCTGGGCTGAAGAACAGCTCTCGCGTCATCGTGATTATTTCTTAAGTGCGATGAGGCTTGTGTGTGTTGTTTGGCCTTCGAGAGTTTTTCGTCTCGCTCGCACTAGTTGACTGATCTGCCACGGATAACCGTATATTCTTGCGGTTCTTTTGCGGATTTTTTTTTAACAACCACGTTGCTACTTCCTATTTGAAGGCATAAGTCGTATACAGTCAGTCACAAAACATTTTTAAAATACTGTTAATAACATCTTGGGCATATGGTCTAGTTACTCCGCCCACATTTGTGCAACCATATTATGCAAATTTACTTTGTATGATATATATCAATAAATAAATAAATAAAGACGTATTTACATTTCAAGACTGTTTACGCAGGCCTCTAATACATATGTATGTGTCTTTTGTTTAACGTTCGAAGCCACAGTATGCCACGCCTGAAAATTCGGCGTTCGTTCTAGTTCTACTCCTAGCATTAGTCGATTAACCTAAAACAGAAAATTCGCTTGAACTCGCCCTTGCATATACTTTATTATTAGTGGTGACAATATGGCGGTTTCTTGTTTTATTTTTGGCTATTTCAATTTAAAAAGCCTAAATAATGGTGTAATTTTAGAAAATATTTAGCGTTAAATTCTTTAATCAATATGAAATTGATATCCTTGCTTTTGAAAAGGAAATAAAGACCTTAAAAGTTCGCTTTAGGAGTCGTCTGTGGTAACATCTGGTGCCTTATGATACATTTCTATTATGTACAACTACAAGAGTTGCTTTCTAAATGAAATTTAAATTTTAAATAATAATTTTTCTAAAATAACAACAAATCTAAACCAAAACTTATTTACATAAAATTTTAAAACAAAAAAAAAAAACAAAAAGTAAAACGTGTCAAAATTTATTCTAATTAAATTTGCCTTAAAAACTACATTTCGAAACCATAAATCTACACTCAATGCAACATAAACCAAATACAATCAAGATTATAATACCTTTGGTTTTTATAACACAAACAAAAAAAAAATTAAATTAAATAAAAAATAGAAAACAAATAGATAATTATGATAATTTTTAAACAGTGAAGAAAAAACCGAATTTACAAATAAATTTATTAACAATACATTTCGTAACTAAAAACTACAACAGCGACCCCAGCCAGCCAGCCAGCCAGCCAGCCCGTTTAAATCATAAGAACTGTAATAATGGACTTACAAGATTTTGAGTCACTCTGTAAAGCAACGGCTGACGACTAGTGTTTGCAATATTCGCTATCTGTATCTGTTAATGTGTAGATATCAAATAACCAAACAAAAGAAATAAAAACTGAATTTCAAATTACATGCAACAAATTTTTAATAAATCAAACAAAAATCGTGTTCTTAAAAAGTTCGTTATCACATCACAACAATTAAATCGAAATTCAAAGCAGACAGATGGACAGACAGATGGACAGACAGACAGACAGAGTGAAGAAATGGAAAGAAAGAAAAAAGAACTTAAAGCAAAGAAAACACACTACGAGTATAATAATGATGATGATGATGTGTTAATGTAGAAAAAGAAGCATTAGGAAGATCGACAACCGAAATAAATAAAGCAAATAAGTGAAAGCGTATAAAAAATGCATTTTTCATTTTCAAACATTCAAAAAAATTCATTTAAATACACCGTAAAGAACTGTTGAAACACAGTTTAAAATTTGTGTTTGAAAATACATACATACATAAATTTATAATACTGTGAAAGTTAAAGTTTTTTTAGATGCATTTTATTTCTGAAAACGAGTATGTGAATGAAAGATTTTTTCAGATATGATTTAAAAGACCACAAGATATTCATGTGTGCGAAGTCCTTTTCATATTATTAGTATAGCGATGCTTTCGCTACGAATGCTGCAAAGTATGACCTTTTTGCTGCAACTCGAGTAGAACAGCGATAATTTTGGCATCGAGGAATTTTTGATTGCACAAACTGCATTGTTTGTTTTAAAGTAAGACATGCGAAAACCATTTACTTGAAGCTAGAATCCGGCCACACTTTTTTCACGTTATTTAGCGAGCACATAGTGAGAAAACATCCACCAATATCGTTTCCCTTCCAAAAAAAAGCAAATGATCGGTTTGCCGCAAAAATCGGCTTGAAAAATCACTTTCCCACCATTCTTCGCTCAATAAAACTTTTCACAAAATATCACGTATCGTACAACTTTGCCATTTCACCGCAATTTTTGCTCTTCAGGTAACCTGTGGACGATCAAATAAACTCGTCAATCAGCGCACATGAATATGTTTGTTGTCTTGTGGAATAAATTTGATGTAGAAATGATCCATTGGACATTGCCTGATCTTACTCTAGAGCAGCTACATGTCCAAACACATACGATGACGGATCAATAAGTCCGTGACTTTTCGAACTTCCTTCGTATTTATATGAAATGCAACACTGTTCACATCAAGTACCACCTGCTAGTAGACTACTGTCAAATTTTGAGCAAGTGTCGTCATTTACTTTGCGTTTAATAGCTGTTCAAAGCATACAACCTCGTGTATTTTTCTAAAAATGGAAAAAAGTGAATTTCGAGTGCTAATTAAACATTATTTTTTGCAAAAAAAAAAACCATCAATCAAAAGCTCGATAAATACTATGGGTACTCTGTACCATCGATTTTAATGTTAAAAAAGTGGTTTACTGACTGTCGTTGTGGTCGCACAAGTACAAATGAGGTCAGTACACCCGAAAATGTCGAAAAAATGGTGTTGGCCGATCGAAGAGTAAAAGTGGGTGAGATTGTTGATGCCATAAGCATTTCATATGGCAGTGTAGTTTCGATTTTAAGTGATCGGCTGGGTTTAAGAAAGTTGTCTGCATAAACGTTAATGTGTGATAACTTCAAAGGATTGTTTGGAGTTCTTTAACCGTAATCCGAATGAGTTTTAGCGGCGTTTTGTAACTGTGGATGAAACATGGATCCATTACTGTACTCCGGAGACCAAGCAGCAGTCTAAACAATGGGTTTCTCCGGGTGAACCTGCTCCGAAGAAGGCCAAGGTAAGTTTGTCGGCCAATAAGGTGATGGCAACAGTTTTGTGGGATGCACGCGGAATAATCCACATCGATTACCTTCAAAAGTGAAAAGCAAAAAACGGCGAATATTATGGCAACTTATTAGACCGATTTAATGAGGATTTAAAAAGAAAACAACCCCATATGGCCATGAAAAAAGTTCTTTTTCATAAAGATAATGCATGGGCGGGTGCACACGTGTGCAGTCTCAATGGCAATACTCTATGAATTGGGCTACGAATTGGTACCTCATCCGCCATATTCTGCGTATTTAGCCCCTAGTGACTATTTTCTATTTCCAACGACGAAATTATTGACCAAGCAAATGCCCATTTTAAGGACCTCGAAAAATCCTATTTTTTGGAAGGGATACAAAAACTGGAGAAACGTTGGACTAAGTGTTGCATTGAGTTAAAAGGAGATTATGTTAAATAATAAGTTTTTGTTTTACTAAAAAAAAAAATGTGTTTCATTCAAAAAGTTACGGGCTTATTGATCCGCCCTCGTATACTCTGATATTTAAGTTTGAGGTAAACAGATTTGAAAGCTTTTAAATTTTCTTCTTCTTGTTTCTTTGCAAAATTAGATCAAGCATTGTTGTCGCCGAGATCTGATTCGCTGTTATGCTCTCGTCGGTGTGAAAGCACAAAAAGTTCTTTATAAAAGTTTGCAAATTGTGCATATGGCTTGGTCGTAGCTGCTCTAGAGTTTTCGTGACATTTTTTTAAATTCATTCTTACAAAAGGCACGTAAACTTTTTTTAACACGTTTTAAAATTTAAAAAAGAAACATATAATTAACTTGTAAATTACAAAAATAAAAAATAAAAATATTTTAATCTCAAACTTAATTTATGGCAAAAAAGATAAAACTTCAATCTTTTGTTCCAAATTTTTATGGAAAAGTCATTAAAAGCTTTTGTATTTGCTAAACTTTTATAAAAAATTTATGTTGTTTATGTATAAAAATCATGCCATAACCGCCAAAAAAATCTTAAGCGACATCATTTGCGATCGTAAATAAACGATTTTCGTAAAAAAAAACGAGGTGCAAAAAATATGTTAAGCTTTTTTTGGCTGTTATGGCTTCTTGTTAATTAAATTTTAGAGTAGTATAAAAATGTTAATAAATTAAAATTGGCAAAAGAAAGCATGCACACATACAAATATTTACACACGTACTTGTATGTATAAATATACATATTTACAAGCAAACAAATCAATATTAAACACCATTTTCAATTAATTTTTATTTAAGAAGTTAAAAAAATATACACTTTTTAAAATACTTTTTAAGCATTTATTAAATTTATTGATATTTTCATAAAAAAATCTTCAGAAAGAAAAAAAAACGAATTTTAAAAACTGGTTCATTGCATAAATTAAATCCGGTTCCATTTAGTTTCAGCTTAAAATATGTTTTAAAAAAAGTTAAGAAAAAAAAACTCAAACTCAACTCGTAAAATCCAATTCAAGTTGTTTTCAAAAAACAAAACACACAAAAACAAAAAAAAAATTGGTATAAAAAATATAAAAATACAATAAAATTCAGGAGAACAAAAACGTACATACAAAAAAAAATTTATTAAACGAAAATTAAAAATAACAAAAATGCAATCATACAAACAGTAACCTTTAAATTAACACTTGAACGTAAATTAAATTCAAATGTTTTCCATGAGAGCATGATGAGCAGCGAGAGGTGTTAGAGGGGTGGAACGCAGGTATTCACGATGATCACAGTGATTATTAAAGTTGTTATTGAAATATTGATTTTAGAAGGTGATTAAGATAAAAAACATTTTCGTATATATAAAAAAAAATAATACAAGTTAATTATTTATTGTAAAATATTGTGAAATTTTTCAATAATTCATATAAGCATTTGTGCAATAGGAATAGGGAAGATATATATATATAAGACTTCGGTTAGCATCTTCACAATGGAATTTTAGATTTAGCATTTACAAATTATAATTATGACACTATTAAAAGATTTGCAACAAATTGTGTAAATATTAATAAATATTAATAATATTTCTAATAATAAATTTTTCATTTATAGTATATGAATATATTAAATATTAAACAAAATAATAAATATATAAATTTTTTTTAAATAAAATGACACTTTGTTAAATGAAATGTAGCTTTTTACCAAAAAAACTACTACTTTTTTAAGTAAACATTTAGCTTTAAACTAAATTTATAGTTTTCTTAACAAGTATACATACATATTTTTAACAAAAAGGACGTTTTTAGCAAAAAGTATGGTGTGATAAAAAATTTCTATTTGTTTCAAATAGGAATAATTTCTTAATACGGTTTAAATTTCATATTTTCAATTCTGTTTGAATGAAACTGTCTGCTCATTAGCTTGCAGAATTCTTTTACTGGGGATTGGAATTTAGTTCACTTATTTCTGTTAATACATTTGACATTTTCACAATCACTTTAAAAAGCCGTTTAAAAAAAATCAAGTTACATACACATATTCATGTTTAACATTCAAATATTCCTTTGATTGCTTGAGGTCTGCCAACGTTTTAAATACGAGGGTTATATAGGAATTAGGAGTTAACTTAAGTTTGTAAGAAGAATTTTTAGGGCTAAAATTGAAATTTAGAAAATGTGCCAGCTTCATTTCTATTCAAATATACTAAGTTGTGGCGAAATTTTTCAAAGATTTGTAACTTTTTTTATCCTAGATAATGTTATTTAATTATTTACAAGCTTAAAACAAAAACATTAGTTTTTTTTTTGTGGGAATTGTTACAATTTAAGTTTAAAATTAACGCACTAGTAATCCCAAATTATTATTTTACTTATTAAGCAAAATATTTTTGTAATAAAAATACATTGTAATTGATTATTGAGGGGTTTAGCATGCGCATTTCATTGTTGCTAATGCAGATCATCAGGTAACCTTTACCCAAAATTTTCTTAGAACAACTAGAGTTAATATGTTAAACTTTCATTTAAGCAAATGAGAAGCTCAACAAAAATAACAAAGTTGGAACAAGAACTCAATAATCAACATGTTTTTTATTTTCTTAAGCTACGGTCGCACTTGTCAAACATTTGCCCAAAAAAGCGTAACCACTAAATGCTAATGAAAAATCTTTCAATTCAGACAAAAGTTTGTCAAGTTAAAGAGTAGCCAATATTGTTGGATTCTATGACATGCTGCATTTTTTTGTGTTCGAAACTGTTTAATATGATAAACAAGTGTCTGGATCAAAACTTTTTTCATTAGTGTTTGTTGGTTACGCTTTTTTGCCTTTACCTTATCATTATTACCTTTACTTTATCATTATTAAATTGGCTGACTTTTTTTTCAGCTTCAAATTGTAGTTGTAAGAGTATGTAAAGCAAATAAATGTAAATAACAACAACAGCTATTCAAGAATAAAGTGTTGCCACACAATAATTATTTTTTTTGACCGGCTGCTGTCAAGTTAATAATTAGTTTTTTTTTGTGGGAATTGTTACAATTTAAGTTTAAAATTTGTTAACGCACAAAATCATTGCAAATTGCTGTCTAACTTCTTTAATAGCTTTAGACGCACCTCGTATATTTTAAACTCAAACAGATGTATATTTAATTTGTAATTGCTTTTAAATAAACGCCATCAATAACGGTTTCGATTTTATATTAAACCCACTTGAATTGAAAAAAAAAACATATCGGAATAGAGTCTAATTTGCATTTTTAAATAACTATTTACATATTTTTATTTGCATTGCAATTAAGCTTAAGAGAAGAAAAAAAATTTACGGGTGATTAGAACAAAAAAAAACATTGTTAAGATTTTCAAGTGGAGAACTTATTAACAAGATTTGTACAAGTTTTTTTTTATTAAGAAAGAATAACAAAATTTCCGGGGAGTTACTTACTTTATTTGTACACACACACACACACACACATACACACATATGCAGATGTGGTATAAACTGTTTGTGGGTTAAAAGTGAATGTTGAACGATTGTTTCTGCGTGTGAGTGAGCAAGTGTTTTAGTTAGTTGCCTTTGCTGTTGTTTTAATTTCCAATTAAATGACAAAATTAAGCATAAAGTATATGAAATATTATAATTATTATTATTGTTATTACTTTTAATATGTTTCATTAAAATGTTTTTAAAATCTACATATAGAACCGAGTCAACACTCAAGGTCAAAAAATGGTACTGCTTGTTATTTTAATGTATTATTAGTACAAAGCTGTATGGTCAGTAAATATATACTAGTACATACATACATATATAAATACATACATACATACATACATATATACTAACATTAATAATGAGTCAGTATGCAAATAATGTTGAAAATATTGATATTCTTTGTTTCGTTTATGTAGAAGATAAGAAAAAAAATTGACGCGTATGAAGATCATAGAAGCAAAAAATGGACAAGATTTTCTAGCAACTAATAAATTCGTAGAGAATTTTACCTAATTTTATTCACAAAACTTGAATTAGAAATATCAGTTTTTATTTAAGTTCGTGCTAATTGGATGGTAGAAAAAGTCATAAAATAAATTTATTTTTGAAAGAACACAAAAGGTTGTAAAAATGAGGCTGGCACAAGAGAAAAACTAGCAATATGAGACAAACGAATTTGATTTAAACATTTATGTTTTAAATACTTGTCTGACTCCATAGAAGAAACTAAAATCCAATTTAAATCGCTACACACTTCAAGACAAGTCTGACAGAATCGAAAGAATTGCAAAAAAATGTTTAATTTTATACTATTACTTCATTCTTGGAAATTTCATTAAACCCTTAAAATCTAAATTGACTTTTAAGCTGGGATTAAAATAATAGACAGATATTTTGTCAGATCTTACACTATTGTCAAATGTTTATAATATAAACAACAAAGTATGTGGTCTAGTCTCTAAAATAAATCGAAATAAATTCAGTAAATTCAGTGGCTTTGACTAGCACACGAAGGGTTGCGTGCGAACACTACATATGTAATGCCGAGTACACACTATGGCATTTTGTGACATTTCAGTACTGTGCACCAGTGACAACGTTTGTCATTTCCGATATTTTTCGATATGTGACATTGCTTTCAATATAAAAAAACTTAATGTGAACGGCGTTGCACACACTTTGAAAATGACATCACAAAATGACAACACAAGAAGTACCAGATAAGTACTTAGCGTACTACTACACAAAGTTTAGCCTTTATAATCGCATATCTTACCTGATGTAGACATTTTTTTTTCAAATTTAAGCACCCCGGTAAACTTTTTTCAATTTTTGGGAAGTTTTTTAGTTTTCACACTTTTTCTGAGTTTTTGGGGAATTTATCGTTTTTGGGTTTTTTCAGTTTTTGGCGTTTTTTAGTTATAACGTTTTTTTATTTTTTATTTGTTGCGATTTTTCGGTTTTTGGCGATTTTTTGAGTTTTGGCGATTTTTATTAGTTCTGGCGTTTTTTAGATTTTGGGAATTTTTTCAGTTTTTGGCGTTTTTTTGCGATCTTTTCGGTTGTCGGCGACTTAGGGCTAATAAATCAGTAAACGTTTAAACGGCGGTTTATATGTTTAAGCTCAACAAGAGTAAATCAGTGAACCATACCTAATGTGTAGTTTAAAAATAATATTGTGGCAGCACTAGAATAAATGTCAAAAAACAGCTGTTTTGCAGCAGGCTATGAATTCAAAAAAGGTAAACAATTTTAATTAAAATTCGCCAAAATTTACTTAGAAAAGAATTATAATTATTTTTTTTAGCTAATTTTAATTATTATTGTTCGAACTTCATTTGTTTCTATATTTATGATTTGATCAAATTACATGTGATAATTATTAATGAACAAATAATACCAAAGTTAGTTGTAAATATTCTGACAAACACATAGTTGAACGGAACAACTAGCTGTTTTCGAAGGCCACTACAACTTCATCATCAGCATTCTTTGTGTTTAGTACACTGTGTGTGGTGTCAGTTGATGTAGATTTCTGCTTTATATACTCAACTTTTTATTGCAAATAGAATATGTGAATTGTTTTGATTCATCGTATTACAATTTGCCGAAAGCTTTTTTGTAAAGCTTTTTTATATGCTTGGCGTAGTAGAATACTATAAAAGAATAATAGAGTGTAAGCAAACAGGTCGAACAAGATGTAAAGAAAAAATAGAGACTTGGAAAGAAGTCGAGTGCTCTTTTAATGCAAAACCATGTGGCCTGTATTGGTAGTTTAAACGCCCTATTTTATGCGTTTACAGATGGTTTAAATACAGTATTGATTTATAGTTTAAACACATTTTAAACCAAAAATAGAGACTGACTTGCACTCATTTACTAGCCCTTAGTTTAGTTTTATCAATTTCAATTTTTGGCGATTTTTTTTTGGTTAGGCGATTTTGGTATTTTGAAATTTCTTAGTTTTAGCGCTTTTGAATTTGCCTCTTACGGTTTTCAAGATACATCAAGTTAACAAAATTACATTAACTGAAAGAATACCCATTAATTTAGATTTTTTAAAGTTTGAGTATTAATTGTTGTAGTCTTAGGGAGAGAAGGACGGACGGACAGCGTATCGAAAATACTACTAGAGTTCCTTTTCACCCTAAAAAGAAGTTTTTATCATTTGTGCTATTTTCGTAAAAAATAGCAGGCGAAATGTGGCTGCTCATCATGAAAATCACAGAATACTCCCTCCACTGATTAATATTTGTAAGAAAAGTTAGAATATCTTGAAATGCTATATTTTGCTTCAAATGTATTTGTTTTGTAATTAAAATTCTTAAGACCATTAATCAAAATTATAATCTGTGGCATGTGAAGCCTGATTAAATTATTTAATACCATTTCACTTCTTGACAATGCTCAAGCTTAAGCATTAGAGTATTAAAAGCTTATATAATTTATATAAAACAAAACTTAATTTCTCTAAGAAAGAGAGAGAGAGAGAGAAAACCTAGACAAATAAAATAAATATGTTGTTATTTGGACAAATATGGCAAAAAATGTGGTTAAATGTTGTACTTAAAACCACATTAAAATATGAACAAAATAAAAAAGAGCTTAAATAACAAACAAAATGCAAACCATACCTACAACCTACAATGAACTTTAACAAAAAAAAAAAAAAAAAAAAAAGAAGCAATAAACAATAAACAATCAAACAACCGGTCAACAAAGCAGCTAAAAATTCATGCATTTGTTTATTTCCTGCATTTATAGAGTTTCCATTATTTGTGACCATGACGTTATTTTTTAAAAAATTTTTTCTTCTGTTTTGTTAAGCCAAGCTAATTTTTTTTTGCCACATGTGTGTGCATGACAAATGAACCAATGAAACAAAGGAAAAAATAAGAGCATGAGGTTTTGTTACCATTTAACACAATTTCGACCACGAAACATAAAAAAATACTCAATATGTATTGACAAAAAATATGTGTTTTTAAGTTTTCCCCTTTACCCTCCCCAAAAATTTTTAGCCTCATTTAATCATGCATAACAAGGGGAATATCGTTCCTAATTTATCTGAAATTTCAGGGTATAAAGATCTTTATTGCATTACGTGCGGTTGCGTTTGGCAAGTTGCAACACTCTGTTTGTTATTGAATACCATCTAATTTGTTTAAAACTGCTAAAAATGCATGCATAAAAATATGTTACGCATGTATAAAAGTAAAAAAATAAATAAATTAATGGCATTTTTGTATGCAGAAATGAAGTTTGTTTAATATTCGATTAAGCCTTAAAAAAAAAAAAAAAAAAAATTTGGAAGTCATTCTAAAAGAATGGCATCTTCTTGACTTCCTAAATATTAAAAAGTAGCCACATTGACAATTCCTGAAGGCTAGGATTCACTATCCTATACAATCGTTTAACTTTTGCAGCTTATGAAAACTTCCAAAAGACAACAAGAATTTATTAGATCAGGGTTGTTTTTTTTTTTAAGTCAAACGATTGTGTGTTATAGTGAATCTAAGCTTATAGGAATTGTCAATGTGACTACTTATTGATGTTTAGAAAGTCAAGAAGTTCTAGCCTTTAATAAATAAATAACATCCTTCATTCATTTCTAATTACTGCACTCGCTATTTCTAACAGTGTCTGATTGAATTCTCATTTAATTGATGCTTAAATTATTATAAGTATTTAAAGTTTATAGACAATTTAGTACCGATTATTACAAGAATGGAAGTTTACAATAAAAACATAAGACTGTATTACCACACACAGAAAAAAAAAATACCAATGTGAAATCACCATGCAAAAATTTTGATTTCAAATCATATTAAATCATGTTGAATTAAAGTTTAAGTTTAGCAGAAAATTTTGCCATTTTTAGAAATTTGATTAAGGCCTCATCGAAGGTCACTCAAAGAAGATGCAGCTTTGTGGAAGGAATTATTTTTAATTAAGTTACATTTGATTTATGCAAAATTTCTTAACAGTGTTGGAGAGCAGAGAAGTTAGTCCACTTAAGTACATATACTCGTACATAAATAGTTTCAAATTGAGCAACCTTTGAAATTTTCTAAGAACTAATTTTTTTGTATGGTGGTATGGAGGTTGAGCAAAATTTATTTTCAAATGATTTTTATTTCTTTTAAATTTATTTTTAAAATAAAAATTATTTAAGGGTTTTTTGTCTAATTATTTAGTTGAACATTTAAGCAAGTTCAGGGCTGAAAAGTCAAAATCTGGCAACACTGCGCACATGTCTCATCACCAAATGATGTTACAGCAGGGTCCCAGTATTTCAGTTAGTACGAATTATCTCAAGGATATTAAATTTAAATGGGCGTAAGCACGCCCATTTATCTTTCCGTGAGATTGTGTTTTGTGCAAAATTTTGTTTTAAAATACTTGAGCATTGGTGCAAGAACTTCAGTTTGTTGGTAGTTTTCATGCTAAGTTTAATGGGAGTGGCTCCGCCTATTTCTTGCAATACCTTGGTGTTATAACCCATTTTTACAAATACAAAATTGTGCTGTAATAAAAATTGTATGAGTCCTACGAAGTTTTATAAGAATCAATTGACTAAAAGTACATGTAGAATATTTTTTGTAGGCATGACACTGCTCACTTTTGTTGATAATTTTGTTTTGTGTCATATTAACAATAATAATAATTTTGTAATAATTTTTTATACATGACAAAATTGTTTTTTTGTTGACAAATTCAGTTTTATTGATACCAATGTTAAGTAGAAAAATGGAAATTAAAAATGGAATATGATGTGGGGAAAACGTCCGCTCTTTTCACAAAATTTTGTAACATCGGAGCATTTTGCATTTCGGAGCATCAGTTGTTTGTGGCTTGTTTACGTAAGCCCGGTCTTTCAAATTAAAATTCACAATTTTCACAATTAAAATTCTTTATTCAAGGTTTGGTTTAAGTTCCCCAACTTGTTACTAAATAAATGCCAAAGGATGACAGCTCAATTCTTGACATTTCATCATTTGAAAGCCAATTTACTTCCTAACCTCAAATTTGCCCACCCTCTATTTAAGTAGTTCTGCCCTCTTTTTTTTTAAACAGAAAATTGTATTGCCATAGAAATTCAATTTATGATCGCAGTTCCATGAGATTTGTTACACAAAAGTACACAGAAAAAAATTTGTCTTTTATGAACGTCTTTAATTGAATTGAAAAATTAAAAATTAAACTTTTTAATTATGTAAATGGATAAAAAACAATTAATTGACCCTATTTAATTTTAATTAAACAAAAGTTTAATTGACTCATGAAATGAAGATATTTTGTGTCTTCATTGATGTGTCTCCCCCAGCGAAAAAAATTAAAAAAAAAACCATTTACTGAGGGCATGTCTTGTTTTGTTCGGCAGCTTCTCATATATATAATTATTAATTTTGTTGTAAGGAATGAATTCTGGCCACTTTCCAAAGACAAAGTTATTTCGTCATAGTCAAAGTTTTATAAAAATCGTTTGAGCGAAAATATTGTATTATTAGTTTTCTAAAATTTTTACAATTTTTACCAAACCAATTGTTTGTGTAATAAAATAAAGGATAGATTTTAATTTTCTAAATAAATTTTATGTTGTGCAATTTCCATATAAGCTGCCTGCCCCCTCAAGCCGTGTAACAACCAACCGCCCGCAAATAAATTTTGTAAGAAACAAACAAATATACAGATTTTCTTTTTTATTGTTTTTCCATTTACATATTTATCACAATTGGTCTGTCTGTTGTATTTGTTTTCGCTACTATTTTATTAATTTTTTTTGTGTTCATTCCTTTCGATGTCAAAATATACCGTTACTGAAAGAAATGACCGTATGGGTGTTTGTGTGTCTGTATGTGTATGTGCGTGTGGAGGTGAATATAAACTCAACATGTGTATGTCAGTGCACAATTTATTTATTTTTATTAAATAATACATATTTTTTCTTTTCTCTTTCATATTGCTGGGAATTATTTAATTAACAACATTCGTGGTTTTTAACTCAATATGGTGCAAAAGTACATAATTGTGTCCCAGCAAAAATACACTTGATACCAGTAAGCACTGAGACAAAAAAGAAGCGCTTCGGAAGCGCGCAAAAGTACACAGTGCATACCCTCTGCCTTACGAAGATTTAGTAATGTAAGCGAATGACAAAATTGAAATTGAAGTTAATCGGCTGTTTATACTCAAATACTAAATTGTGTTTATGATGCATCCTCTCTCGCTTATGTGTACATAAATTTGGAAGCGAATGAAATTTTTACTTCGTGTTTTGATTTTTAATTTTTTTAACTGAATTGTTGAGGAAAATAAATATGGTAAGTACTTTATGAGTATTGTAAGAGTAGATAAAATTCCTATCTAAAGAGTAAATTTTTTAACTACATACATATAAAAAAGGCATGAGGTATGGGCTGCTAATACCTGAAGACGTACCAAGTGGGACATTGCGAACAAAAATCATTTGATACCGAAGCAGTTTGGTAAAAAAAAAAAAATTACGACTTTTACATATAATATAATATTCCCATAAGAAACAAAAACAAAACTTGCAAACAGTGTTTATGACAAGCTTATTCTCCAATGCAGTTACATTTAGCCTATGGAGTGGTTTGTTGGGTATACATATGTATGTATGTTAACTTATAGTTTTTTATATGCATGTGTGTATGTATATTTTGTTATTTAAGATTTCAAAGTACAGTTGTCGCACTGAGATGCACAATCTTATATTTTTTCATATTTCACGGGCAGGGATCGTTTACAAAAGCAAAATTTTCAGCGTTAAAGAGAAAGAATGAAAAGGCCCTTCAAAAATATTTGTCGAGTAGGCACTAGTACGACAATTTTTCCAGATCTGGCGCTTCCAAAACTGAATAAAATACTTTCCATAAGCTTAAAAATTATTGAGAATTTAAATGAGACAATTCATTTCATTAAAAATTTGCGTTAAATAGCTGATGTTAATAACAATCTCTACTCCAGTAGATGGACTTGGCTGCTGATGAAGTGTGTGGCTGCACATAAAAATATCGGTATTTCCCCCAGCTAATAAAAAGTCTAATTTAATTTTTCTTCTCTTCTTTAGAAACTCGCATTAATTAATAAAAATATTTCATTCAACAAGAATTGAAATTACTGAACTTAAGCCCGACTAAGAAATTATTTCTGATTATTGAGAAATTTAAAAAGTTAGTTTTTTACAATCTTGATGCAGATAATTTTAACTTGTTTCGAAATTTTATTTAATTTAACTAAGTCTTACAATTCCCAAAAAAAATTGGAAAATTTCTCAAAAAAAAAAAAAAAAAAAAAAAATTCAGCTCATATCGTTGTCAAAAATTTTCTATTTGTTAAATTTATTGTAAAATACTTGAAAATTTTTCAACATAATGAGCATTAGGAACTGTTCCCCTTAATGTGAACGATAGATTCGATCGACAGGGTGCCCCTGTGGCTGAGTGGTACCGATGCTATTCTCTCAGTCCAGAGGTCGTGGGTTCGATTTCCTATATGGCGGAAATCTGAGTGTTTTCTGCATACAAGCTAATCGCCTTGCGGGTTGTGCTTGTTAAAAAAAAATATTAAAAAACAAAAACAAAAAAAATCAAATTTATTTCAACATGATTTACAGTAGTTTTCAAAGAAAAAATTTCCTTGTTTAGAATCCTAGTACTGTTAAATAAAAATGAAGAATCATGTTAAATTTAATTTAATCTACTCGTTTTATTTTTTTTTAACTTACTTAATTGTGTGTATTGGTACAGGCATCAGGAAAATGTTTGTTGGCTTCTCCGGCCAAGATTTGAACTTTTTAGATAGACACTAAATAAATAAATACCATCATGAATTAAATTTTAATTCAACATGATTTAATTGATCGTTTATCATAAAATTTATTTGCCATTAAAGTTAGAGTTCGAAAAAGACAAATGGCTAAGCCAAGCTTGTCTGCAGGATTCGATCAACAGTCCCCTTCTTTTGTCTTCGTCCGGGTCGCCTCATTAAAAAACCATAAAAAAATTTTCACTTTTATACCATAAAAAAAATTGGCGCTAAGTTTGGCATTGAGACCATAGACCATTTGGTGGAAAATGTTGTGTTTTATAATGCCAAGTACGCATTTTTTGTGTTGCCATTTTCAAAATGTGTGCAATGGAAGAGGTGGGGGGGGGGGGTGGTACTCATCACGTCCTTCGTTTATCCCCAAGATTTTGTTGGAATATGGAGTTTGTTCTAAAACTTATTAATGTAAAATTTAGTGACTTTAAAAATTTTTGTTGTTGGAGATATGAATTGGTCTACGAAAAAAGCGCCTTTGGCCGTTTTGCTGCAAAAGAATATCACAAACTTGCATACAATCACTTTGTCTTAGTTTAAATGAGGAAAGCTTTCTTGCAGCCATTTTTCTAATTAAATCGATTTGCAATAGTAGTTTACTTTTTTTGGTCTTTGATGACGTTATGCACAGTGGAAAATTATTTGTGTTTTTTTTGGTAGGCAAAAGAGTTTTCTATTCTAGAGAGCTTCCCGCAAAGCAAAGCCAAGAAAAAATTATATGGGAATTGGCCCTCCAAAGAAAGGCCTTTGAACTTTTGATGGCAATGTAGTTTCATAATATGTTTTATTTATTGTTAATGTATATTTTTCATGCTGCAACTACCAGCTGACACATCGACGTTGGTGACAATACTTTATGTAAAGTATACTTTTATATTAAAAAAAAAAAGAAACATAACAGTGGCAATAACTGCAGTTGTTAATTTGAATTGTTGTTTTATGAAAGTATTGGCAACAATCTTGATAAAGTGCAGCCCCAGCAGAAAAGAACACAAAAAGAGAAATATATTAATCAGAGAGATGATATAATTTGTGTAGACAATTGCACGAAAGAGAGGGAACTGCTAACTATTTTATTAAATTGGAAATGAAGACTTCAACAAAAGAAAATTTATCTAAAGCAGCTACGTCCAAGCCATATGCACAATGTGCTTTTTGTGCTTTCACGCCGACGAGAGCATAACGGCCAATCAGAAACAAGAACAAGTTTAAGAGCTTTCAGAGCTTTCAAGGGGAAATTACGGCATTCGATACGATTCGAAATTTAAAAATATTTCCATATAAACTCTAGTGAAATATTTCGTAATTCCGTTCCATAACGAGGGCCGTAATTTACCCCCTGTTTACCTCAAATGTAAGTAACAGAGTATGTGTGTTTGCACGTAGCTGATCTAAAGCGAGACACTTCTCACTTAACTTTTAAATTTAAGTTCACTGTTTAAAAAATATTGTTATTATAAAAGACAATATGAAGGGCAAATTAAATGCACTGTACAATAAAATTAAACTTTGGCCAAAATGACAAGGATGTAACGAGACAAAAATATATGCGCATAGCTGCATTTTTAGATTTTACGCTTGAATCTTTTTAAAAGGAATCTGAAGTTTCTAATTCTCTGCTCTAGTGAAAATATGTTGCAATTTAGGCATACTATGTGCTTAGCACTTTTATGTCAACTATTACCAGAAACATTTTTATAAAACATACTAATCCTTTAGATATGCGGACAAGGAATCTAGTCTACAGGATTTGACCTTTCATCAGTCGATTTGCCATATCGTGCTATTTTGAATAACACTCAAACGAAAAACTAAAACTTAAAACTCGTTTTGTTAACGAATTATTTTAAAGTCTTTCTTTTACTTACAAAGTCTTTTATAAATTATGTTATACTATGATAAAATTATTTAACGTTGCTTAGAAATTCATTTTGGGTTGTAGTGAGTGGAATCGCGTAAGTCCAATTTGCATTTACTGCTGCAAGAGAATATACAACACAAAAGCAAATGCACTTTGCAGTTTAAGGTTTTTAGTTTGAAAATCGTTTAGTTTACGCTACTTTCTATTTGTTTATCTACCAAAATAATATTGTTAAATGTACGTTCGTGTTGTTGTTTCTTGGCAGTGATAATAAAAAGGTTTATATCTGCAGTCGAGTTAAATATTTAAACTCCGGTCCATGGCAGCAAACTGCTCTTCTTGCATCATTGTTTTTTGTATCCGTAACTGGCTGATGAGATTGTACGTGTTTACATGGTCTCAGTTGTAATAAGTAAGCGAATTAAAATAAAAATAAAAAATATATATATATTTTTTTTGTCTAAAATTTCATGTTCAACAATAAAGTAAAGTAGTGTACTTTTAGTTTTTATTTCTTTGAAATTAAAGGGAAAGTTTTCTTATTGAAAATTAGAAAGAAAATAGTGAATTTCTTTTTAGTTCCTCTTGTACCCGACCGAGGCAACGCTCAACTCATTAGTGCGCAGAGTGCCTTAAAAGTAACACTCAAATTTTCTCTTATAGCACTTTCAAAAATAAAGATTTTTAAACGAAAAGTAGCTCATACAGTTGCTGCTATTTTCGTTTAAAGCTTGTCAAAATGAATATATATTTAAAAAATTTTGATATTGTTGGTTTAGCACGAAATGCATCTAGACGTGCCAAACTAAAACACAAATAAATATTTAAAAATGTTTTAAACGTTTTTAGCAATGGCTGCAAGTACTTATTTGAGCAACGTTAGGGGACTTGGAAGCCAACATTCGTGGCGTTATTGCCAACATACGGCCCCATATGCTCGAAAAAGTGGTTGAAAATTGGACCTGTAGAATTGGCTTTATTCGAGCCAGCCGCGGCGGCCACATGCCCGAAATCATATTTAAACGTTAATGGCATAAAATTATCCTTCCAATAAAGCCAAATTGATGGACATTAAAACGATTTTCTTGTGTTTTATTTCAATTCGAAGTTCTATACCTCTAAAAAAAACACCCTATATAATAAATAAACACTTAAAACCTAATTCAGTTTGCTGGTGACAAATTTATATCATGTTCTCAAAACATGTACAAGGAAATTAGCTGATGAATAAGAAGAGTTGAGGATTTATTTTGCATACAATGTTTATTGGGTTTCCTTCCCTTAACAACCTTTGATGCATTTTTTTCTTTTCACACACAACTCTTATTGTTGTTTGTATAGGGTCCGCCATCTGACGTTTTTTTTCAACTAGTGCTTATTTCGTGAATGGTAACACTTAGCTCATGTCTGATTTGACAGATAATTAGTTTTATCCTTCCGCTGAACGAGTATGGTTTTGTGTGTACTCTTGAACAACGCTGGGAAATATTGCCTGCGATCGACTTACAGAAGATGCCGATTTTGCCAAAAAAAAAAATCATTTAATTTTCAGATGAAGCTCATTTTGATCTTGGCGGGTATGTAAACAAGCAAAATTGTCGCATTTGGGGCACAGAAAACCCGCACGCATACATTGAAAGGCTGACGCACCCAAAACGAGTCACTGTTTGGTGCGAATTTTGATCCAGAGGCATAATTGGGCCAATGAGCAAGGAGTGGCCGTTACAGTCAATGGCGATCGTCATCGGGCCATGTTGAACGAATTTTTGTTCACAAAAATTGAAGAGGAGGATATTGGCAAAATTTGGTTTCAACAGGACGGCGCTACGTGCCACACAGCCGAACCCCTGTTTTCAAAAAAAAAAAAGTTACCTGGCGGACCCTATATTAATGTTGATTATTGTTCGTACTTTGCTACTTTTAGCCAAAAATAAAACCACATACAATGCAAACTTACAAAGGTTGTGTATTTTTTTTTTTGTATGTATCTTCTACAATTTCTTAAAGGTTTTTCACAATTGTTGTAGCAAGTCTCTATAATTTAAATACAAAAGTGCTAGTTGTTGTTGTTGTTGCTACTGCTATTTATTTAGTTACTTAAGGTTGCCAAACATGTGTTTGTAAGTGCGTAAGTGCATTTGTGTGCATTATAAAACAAAACAAAAATTAAATAAAAAAAATATAACAAACAGTGACAACAGAAGAACTTAAAAACAATAGAAATAACACAAAAGAGTAAAAAAATAAAATAAAATAAAACTAAACAACTGAATTAAAATAAATATAAAATTCAGATCATGTTACAGCAACATTATCTAATATTTTGTTTTTCGTTTTTGTGCTTCTAATTTAAAACAAAAAACTTCACTTTTTTTTCTATTTATTTTACAAGTTTATACTTTTTTTATTTTTTTGTTATAAATTAATGCAAACAATACGTTTGCTATTTTAATTAAGAAAAAATAAAAATTCGAAAAACAAAACAGAGTGAGTGATTTTAGAATTTTCTGCACAATGTTCTTAATGCTTTTTAATACGGTTTGCATCAATGCTTCTAAGGACATTAAGTGCATTTTTATCCAATTGCATTTAATATCTTCGGTGTTTTCTTCTTCTTTCCATTTGCAGTAGTTCAGTTTTTCTCAATATCGTGTTGTTTGTTGTTGGTGCATCTAATGTTCTATTGTTTCAATGTTGCCGATGTATTATTGCTTTGCTACTCTTGCATTTATCTGATAAATGTTGTTGCTGCTACTGCTGCTGTTGTTGTTGTTGTTGTTGAAATAGTCTTGCTTGTATGCGAGTTATTAAAACTAGCTGGCTGCTTGCAATTTTGGATGCTGATGATGTTGATGTCGATTATGCAACCTTGTATTTCGTAAAACTGGCAGATATTAAGTTTCAAAAAAGGCTGCGGCATTTGTTTGCCAACAAAGAAAACAACAGACTCATGTAAAAGATGAAGCATTCCCTATACGCTTGCAAAGCAACTTAATTATTCAAATACTAGGGCAGAGAAGATAAGCATGAGAGCACAGCTAAATGAAAAAAAAATATATACATATATATATTGATGTATGCTGTGCTTAAGATATAATTTGCAATTAAGATGTTTCTTCATAAAAGTAATAAGAGAGAACAAACATTTCAAACGCAATAGTTAATTTATATTAATTTTCCAACAAAAACCCTCATGATTTCATAATCCAAAATTCGCTTTGTTAATCTTAAGCTCCAGCTAACAGCTTGCAGAGGATTGCGGGTAGGAGGTTTTTCTTTAGCATTTGTGAAACGTAACTTTGAAAAAAATATACGAGTATGTGCCCTTAATTATGAAATTGGTCTAATTCATATGAATTTTTGCTTCGAAACTTTAAATAAATCTTAAAAAAACTTTAATAAATATTTCATAAATATAAAATAAATTTGTAGAAGGTGGGTCACGAGAAATGATTGCGTGATCACAAGGCATTTATGGACTCATCTAAATAGGAAAAATACGGCTTCTTTAGTTTTGAAGAATAGGCAACAGATCTCGATTCTAGTGTCCGTGGTAAAGGTGCACAAAGCTTAAAGGTTGAACACAATGATTTTTGCCGTAGCTGCCAGGATATCGAAGAAGAGGAAAATGTAGAACATTTTTTTTGTCACTGTCCTGTACTTGCAAGAAAGAGAATGGCCAAAATGGGCGCTCTTGAGTTCAGGGAACTTTCTGACGTTGCTAGTGTTGAACTGCAGCGTATTAGTAGCTTTATATTTATATATAGACCAAAACGGTCTAGGTGAGTCCGGTCTTCTGACTGCCACCCCTACCTAAGCTAAATAAATTTATATTAATCGCGGCTACTACAACTCTAAATTAAAATGTTGCATAAAATAAAAATTTTAATCAGAAATAATTTCTTAGTCGGGCTTAAGTTCAGTAATTTCAATTCTTATTGAATGAAATATTTTTTATTAGTTAATGTGAGTTTCTAAAGAAGAGAAGAAAAGTTAAATTAGACTATAAGCTGGGGGAAATACCGATATGTTTCGATGCAGCAACGCACTTCATCAGCACCCAAGTCTATATACTGGGGTAGAGATTGTTATTAACATCAGCTATTTAACGCAAATTTTTAATGAAATGGAATATGAGAAATATTGTGTATACAATTATTGATTTACCTTTGGCAAACACATTTGTAAGTATCATTAATATTTCATATTTCATTCAATAAGAATTGAAATTACTGAACTTAAGCCCGACTAAGAAATTATTTCTGATTAAAATTCACTATAGTTCAACTAAAACATTTAAAATTGTTTCACATAAAATAAAAATATTTTTTGATTTGCTCAAATGTAATCTACTAAATAAGTCGACCAAAGAAATATATGACTTAGAACACTTTCATAATTAAGGGCACATATATTAGCAACTGTTAAGTAAATTTCGATTTAAATTTTATGGCGGGCGCGTTCTTATGTACCCCCTCTTTCGAAAGAGACGGCAAGTATCCATAAGGGGAAAGTAACAGGGTAAAAATGTTCTTAGTACGATTTTATTTAAAAGATCTAACCTCCTTGTCTGCTTTAAATGTAACAATTTCATGGTTTTCTATGGCAATTAACAACGCCGCTATGAAAAAGGAGAAAAGCTGCAAAACTTTCAAAATGCCGCACAGTGGGGCACTTTCTTGCGAATTAATTCATATATCCACAACTACAAAAGGGGGGGGGGTTTAAGCGCATACCATTCAGTTATTTGGATCACTTTCGTCCTATAAGAACCAAGTGTTAAATTCATTGATGTTTCACCAGAAATAGAACTACTTGGAGCGGAGTTCATTAATGCTGCAGTTAATGATTTGTATGTTAATTGTTTTGCTGGGTGTCGTCATTTTATTATTGCACCATCGGCATTCATAAAATAAAATTTGAGTACAAACTAAATTTGGCATAATAAAATTAAAAAAAAAAAATCACGGGAATTCCCGCACAAAATTTCCTGGAATTTGTTTCCGGGTAATTCCCTATGAAAAACACTAGGTAACACCCACTTTTTTTAATGCAAGATATCGCCACTTCCAGAGCTCAAGTTATGTGCCAAATTTCGCAAAAAGCCGTCAAGTACAAGCCTGTAATATATAATATTAAGTTTGAAAGGGCATGGCCCCTTCCACTTATCAATATCGTGTAATGTTTAGAGCTCACGTAAAAATCCGTCAAGTAGAAATATGTGAAATATCATATTAAGTTTTAATGGGCATGGCCCGCCCCTTTGTTTTTAGCTCAATATTATGCCTTTCTAAACACCTAAACTTTATGCCAAGTTTCGTGGGGATCGGATGGGTAAAACTACATGTAATTTAGTACTAAAATTTAGTGGGCGTATTTCAGCCCACTTTTTTTAATGCAATATCGTATAATTTTTAGAGCTCACGATGTGTGCCAAGTTTCGTTAGAATTGGTTATGTAGAAGCACGTGAAATATAAAGGGGGTATTCTGGAAAACGCGTCGAAAAAGTGAAACTTTACATTAAAATAAAAACAAATTTTCAAAAATTGTTTTTGTTTGTAATACATTTCTAAAATGAAGTAAACGTGAGAAATTCAACCCTTTTCTCTCTCTTTTAAAAACGGTTAATTTTGTATGCGAAACAAAAACAATTTTTTTTTGCATTTACACAGATTTGTTTTTGTTTTGCATGTAACTTTCACCAATTCGACGCGTATTCCAGAATAGCCCCCAATATAAAATGTTAGTGGGCGTGGTTCTGTCCACTTTTAAGTCTTAGATTGTGTCATTTAATCATAAATATATAAAATTAAAGGAAAAAATTGTTTTGGAATGAAAGCTACACTCTTTTTATATATTTTTTTTAAATCGGTCGAAAAGTGGCAGAGCTTTGCAGTATCACACATAAAAAATAAGGGACAAATTGTTAGCAACCTCCTTTTAAGAAATCGGTTAAAAACTTGCGTTGTTTGCTTTTCATAAAGCATTTGCACTGAAACACTGAAAACCTTAAACTTTATTTGCACAGAAAAAAGTATTCACCAATTAATGTTTTCAATTAATAATTTAATTGATTCAATTAAATTTTTAATTGTATTAATTAATTTGAGTGGACAAACAAATTGTTTATAGGTGAAATTTTTTAATTAATATTACAAATATTTTAATTAATATTACAAACTCATTCATATTACTTTTTTGTGTGTGTTGAAATATGAGGAAACGTTTCTTTAAAGAATTGCTGAAAGGCAAAATTTAATTTCCCTTACTTGTATATAATTTTGCAACTTTTACTTGAAACACTTAACAAAAAAGAATGCTGAAAAATTTTAATCAATAATTCTTAATATCAATAAATCATGCTGCTCGTGAACTTTTTATTTAAGTTTAATGAACTTGAGGTGCAAATGAAAGAGAAAGAGTGAAAGTGTTTCCGTATGTATGTATATATGTATGGAGTTATGTAAAGGTCTCAAGTAGAAAGGCCCTAACTCGTATTTTGTTTTACCAAATTGAGTTTTTCAGTGATTCCAATACGTTTCACACAAACACACATCGTCGCAAAAATTTATTGCAGTTTCGTAAAAAATAACGCTTTTACAAGTTACATAGTGAATATTACAGTTTCTATTAGTAAAGTTACAACTATTTGAGTTAGGGCTTTTCAACTTGAGACCAACGATATATAGTATACCCTTAATTATAAAAGTGGCACCAGTCATATCTGTATGTACTCGTATGTATGTATGTACATATTTATTGTTTCGAGATATTTAATTGATTACATTTGAATAAATCACAAAATATTTTTGTATATTGCAAAATTTTAATTTTGTGTTGTGCTGGTCTCCATTAATATAAATCTTTTTGTGAGACAATTTTTAAATGTTTTAGTTGAACTATAGTGAATTTTAATCAGAAATAATTTCTTAGTCGGGCTTGAGTTCAGTAATTTCAATTCTTGTTGAATGAAATATTTTTTATTAATTAATGTGAGTTTCTAAAGAAGAGAAGAAAAATTAAATTAGATTTTTTATTAGCTGAGAGAAATACCGATATTTTTCTGTGCAGCCACGCACTTCATGAGCACCCAAGTCTATCTACTGTGGTAGAGATTGTTATTAACATCAGCTATTTAATAGCCCGTTCAGCGTGCCACGAAATCAAGTAATTTCAAGTTGAAATTACGAACGAAATTAAGAGTGTTCATGCTGGTACTAAATGACATTTGAATTAATTTCACAAGCATCTGATTCGCTGCGGCATTCATTGGAGCTATATTTTAAGTTGAATAAACCTTTTTAATATTTAAATAAACCTTTCACATGACAATATTTTTCAATATAATGGTTTTTACTCGTATTTTTATTTTATATCGAATTAAAAATAACAATTTCTAACCAAATTGACGCATTAAATTTTTTTGTTGCTTCGCGTGGTTGTAAATATTTTCATGGTTGGAAAAAAAGGAGTTTTGCAATTTCATATTAATTTTGTTGAAATTAAGTAAAATGAGTTAATTTGGGATATGTCAAAATGTATGGGAAATTATTTAATTTCAACTTGAAAATGCTTGATTTCGTGCCACGCTGAACGGGCTATAACGCAAATTTTCAATGAAATGGAATATGAGAAATGTTGTGTATACAATTATTGATTTACCTTTGGTAAACACATTTGTAAGTATCACCATTAATTTTCTGTTTATCCATTTTTTTCATTTTCTATTCAGGTTAGCACGAAGTTGTGTCTTTTTAATATTTACTGTGGCAAAACGGAAAAAGTGCTTAAGTCATATTTTACTGTTTTGAAGGAGAGCAGTTTTAAACTATCAAGTCGATTTTCAGAAATTTACTTCCTTTGCAGTTAAATTTGGAAATTCGGTATTCACTTGAATTAAAAAAAAACATCGTTCTACACACTGTAATAAAATATAAGGCCAACTTTAAGGGACGCATCGCTATGAAATTTTTTTGTATTTTTTTTTTTAAATAAAACTGAACCGATTTGGAAGGAAAATAACGGCCACTCTAATGCACACATACATGCATACATACATATGTACATATATTTACATATGTACTTATGTTTGTTTTATAATTTTTATTTATTTGATAAATTTTTATTTTTATTTAACTTTTCTGGAAAAAATTTGTAAAATATTTTAACTTTTTATTCAAGAAAAATACAATTTAGCGTTCGTTAAAAAAAAAATGTTTAACCTCGTAAGGGATAATAAAATAATTTCTAATAAAGTTTATATATGTATCAGAAAATCATTTCATTGCGTATTTCCATTGAAAATTATAATGTAATGAAAACAATTTTTTTTTCTAGAAAAGAAAATGCCATAAAATAACTTATTTTTTCAATAGCTATTACTCTTTTTCCCCCACTACAATAATGCAAAATTTTGAGCTTAAATTTTGTAGAAATATTAGTCATTGTTTTTTTTTTAATATTTCCCCAAAAGAAAAAAAAAGAAAAATATGTTATTGCTTGTCATATCACTTCACTTTATCACTGTCGTTTACATCATCAACATTATCAGCAAACATTTCTAATGAAAAAATCATATACAACTTGAATGATTTTTCATTTATTATTTGTAACACTGTCTAATGGTTGGAGTTATGCGGAATGAGACGGGTATAAGAACTGATTATCTCTACCTATGAACTTGCAATTAAATATTAGTTACGCTTAAAAACCAAGAAAAAGAAGAAAATTTATACAAAGAAAAAGAACTTGAAACAAACATTTGAATACCATCATGCTTCCACTTAGAGAAATGATGATCATTTATTCCAAAAAAATAAATAAATAAAAAATAATGCAATCAACAAGCAACATACTTATGTAAGACTGTGTTCACACAATGCAAGTCCTCAGATATGGTCACACTTGGGCAAACATTTGCCCAAAAAAAAAACATAACCACTAAATATAAGTGAAAAACATTTTGATTCAGACACGTGTTTCTTAATTTAAACAGTTTCATAAACATCTAATACAGGTGGGCCAAAAGAAGTCATGCGTTGTTTGTTGTTTGGCTCTCAGTTTTTTTCTAAATGAAAAACTTCGATTCTGTTTTTTGATTATGTTTATTTGAACCTTTAGAATTTTATTGGTTAAGTCGAGAAGATGATATCGGAAAAATGGGCGCCGTCACAATTGATTGCTACACGGGCTCGTTTTATGGCACTTTTCATCACTTTGGCGAGAACTTCGAGCGACAGATTCTCGCACTCGTGTCGAATATTGTCTTTGAGGGCTTCCAGGGTCTCGGGCTTGTTCACGTAAATCCCACAGAAAAAGTCTGGCCAGTGTAAACGAGAGATGAGGCGACCCGAAAAAAATAGACACGATTATTCAGCGTTTTTGGGAAGTGTATCGCTTCAGATTTGATATTGGCCGCCACTTGCAAAAATAGGAGCATATTTTAATAGGGTGATTTTTTTTGGCTCACCTTGTAGACAATTTCATAGAATCCAACATTATTGATAACAATTTAACTTAAGAAACACGTCTCTGCGTTGAAAGCTTCTTCATTAATATTTAGGGGTTACGTTTTTTTGGGCAAATGTTTGCCCAAGTGTGACCATATCTTTAGTCCTGATTCACACACGTCAGGTCTGACTCATCAAGTCTCCAGTTTTTAGGAGATAGAGGAAAAGAGAATGGATAGAGGTACAGACTTGACCGTACCAGTCAAGTTTCTTTTTTCGTTTTGTTTTCTCATTCGTAATACTCTACGACAACGCAAATTGATGAAACTTGATGAAACAAACTTGACGGTGTGTATGAACGCAAATGCAGGTTCAAAAGAAAATTGAACAAAAACTGATCAGGTAAACTTAATGTGCATGAACCAGGTCTTACTGATAAGATTCTTACTTATTTTTCTTTATTATTATTATTTATTATATTAAAGACTTATTGTTGACGAAGTAGTTTTTGTGCATAGTTCGTATGCGTTATTATACCCTTCACAATATATGTCAAATGGTATATCGTTACCTTAATATAGAAAGGTCCTAAATTATTATTTCTTTTTTTTTTAAATGGGGGTTTTTTTATACATTTCGATTTTATAGATGTTCTTCTATCATATGCTTGCAGCAAAATCAAAATTTTTTGATTTTTCGCACAAGCATGTCTGCAATACAAGAAAAAAAGAAGAAAGATAAGGTACTCAAAGCAGCAGGTTTTACATTGATGTGTTACATTCTATACGTAAACAGATTTTATATGTAGTTTGACAATTCAGTTGTACTTAGCTTATATATAATGCCGACTACACACTATGGCATTTTGTGACATCGCAAGCAAAAATAAAAGGGGCACTAGTGGCAACGTTTGTCATTTCCCATATTTTTCGTTGTGTGGCATTATCACACAAACTGTTTTTACGCATCTGATGTAGACAGTTGTGATTATAAGTTGGTAGCACTGCAGACACAAAAACAAAATGCCAGCGTGGCATTGAGTACATACAGAAAGAATTTTAAATGTGTGCGGGTATAAAAATTTAAAAGTATGGACAACGAAAAAGAAAGTGAAAAAACACAGGACGCATGACATGACGACACAGCTTATTCAACTTGTGGAGGCCAGTGAAGTCGTATGGAATCATCTATAGCCTTTATAAGGATAGAAATGCAAAGGAAACTTCATGCACACTTAATTTTTAAACCAACTTGACACAACAACATTGTGTGTTATTGAAAAACTTGATGGGAACGCAATTGCACGCATATGAAAATGACACCACAAAATGACAATACATGCTGGGTTCTTCATGCACACGTACACGATGCTGGTGCCATGCATTTTGAGCGTGAATACTGTGCTTTAAAGGCGAGTTTATTTTTAAAGTCCGTTTCTATATTTGAAGTTACTTGATTACCGATTTTCTTTCAGTGCTTTAGAAGCAATGATGCCTTCAATTACTTACTTTTTATCTCCAAGTATGATGTCATGTTGTGGATGCGAAGAAAAGAAATAAAAAATATGTACACTCAACTCTCTTTTTACAAGGTTTTTTTTACACGATTTTGAAATAACACGGTTTAAAAATAAGAACAAATAATTTATTTTGCACAAAGTTTTTGAACTTGCACGATATTTTTTTTTTTTAATTTTTAGATGTAAATAAAGAAGGTTGTGTATATCCAAAGTATGTTAAAAATATAAAATGGATATTTTCTCGTGCAATTTTAGAATTCGCCCTCATATGAATCCTGTTTGTAATAAGCGTGCAATCGTGTTATCCGAAACCGACGAGTAACTATAAAATTTACTTTTAATTTTAATCTTTCAAGCTTGGAATAAATTATATTTTATTTTTCCTATGAATATTTTAATATGTCCGCCGGGAAGGTATACTATTTTGATTTGCCGCCATTTTGGTAAACATTAGTCTTGACAGTTCTTATTTTATTATGGAAAAATCTTCGATAAACGAACGTGTTTTAAACGTTAAAACATTTTATCAAAATCAATCATCGATTACTGTGACGATGAGAAAGTTACGTGAAATTTTTGGGAGAAACAATGTGCCGACAAAATGCACTATTTTTCGTGTAGTGAATGATTTCGAAGAAAGAGGGTCTGCAGGTGCTAGACCACAACGTACTGCAAGATCGGCTGAAAACATTACTGCTGCTCAATAAAGTGTTCAAAACAATCCATCAACCGCAATTCGACGCCGTGCTCAGCAGCTTGTGTGAGAATGTAATGAAAAATGTGCTCCAAAGGGCTCGCATTTGTGAGGCCAACAGAGGCGGACATTTATCTGATATTGTATTTCATACATAATTGCCGACATTAAATAAAACATTTCAATATAATATGAATGCATCTTTCATTTAATCAAAAATTTTTTTCATATTCACTTTTTTTTGCACATTTTACTCTGTATGGATTTGAATTTTTTCAACTTACACGATTTTTTTAAAGAGATGAAACGTATCACTAAATTTTCCATACATTGCATGTATTTTTTTTAGGCATGCAACCGATACCGATAGCGATATATCGGCGATACTGTTGGTTTTCCGATATATAGATATCGGCGATATTTTACTGTCGATACGCCGATACTTCTTATATTTTTCTTTAGAGTTTTTTTTAAGTCTTATTAATATTAATTTTAAATCTTGAGCCAATCTAAACTGAATACCATCGTTTATTTTGTAAAATTATAAATATTGCAGACGTTTTGCAGTTTGAATCTTAGAAACTGAAATGTATTGATGATTTGAATGGCTCATTAATAAACACTTATTTTGTATAATAGAAGAATTACTCTACTTGAGTTTTGTTAATTTTTTACTTGAGCTCAATTTCAATATGCGTATCGGTATCGGCGATATTTATTTTTGAATATCGGTATCGGATCGGCGAAATGGCGTATCGTTACATCCCTAATTTTTTTACACAATTTTTTTTTTGCAAGATTTTCTTAGCCGTGTAAAAAAAGAGTTGGGTGTGTGTACTTATGTTAGAAAACTAATGGAAGTGTATGAAAGTAAAATGATTTCTTGTTAATGATTAAAAACAAAAAGTTATCAGTGCACACAGTAAATGGTAAATTAAGCCATTTTATGCTTAAAAGTGTTTATTGAACTTTTTTCTTTTTTTTTTAATCGAAAACAACTGTAAAACTGATTGTTTCTTTTGATATTAAAACTTGGATTTTGTTCTTCTAATTTTCTTTGCAGGCATAATTATTGTGGAAAATCAAACAACTGTAAATTAAGGTAAGATTTATAAATAAATTTTATATTTTCAGTTTTAGTAAAAGAGAGTGATTTGTTGAAAATGAAAAATTATACTTACATATGTATGTACATATATCGCTCATTTACTGCAACAGTGTCACAACTAAAAAAAAACTACTTTTGCAGAAAACGCGTTTAAAGTTTTCAATTTACATACAACTCAAAGAAGACATGAAAAAATATTCTTCTCTCACGGGGTGGTAGTAAAAGTTATTTATGTATATGAAAATTTTACACAAGATGAAATAAAAAATGCCGAATTGTTCTGCATTATTCTCAGAAAATTCGTTTTTTGAGTTATGACACTGTGGAAGTAAATGGGCGATATGTATACAATCTAATGCAACTAATTAATCGTGGTGTTCTTTTGATGCCCTGTAACTGGATTCAGTAACTTTTGTTATGACAATCGTATCGCTATAATAAATATAACGAAAATTTATAGACTTTAATATTCAGTAACATATTTAAACGATATCGGTTGAAGCAAAAAAAAAAAAAAAATTTTATATTGGGTCCGCCATCTAGCGTTTTTTTTTAACTAGTGCTTATTTCGTGAATGGTAACTCTTAGCTCATGTCTGATTTGACAGATAATTAGTTTTATCCTTCCGCTGAACGAATATGGTTGTGTATACGCTTGAACAACGCTGGGAAATATTGCCTGCGATCGAATTACAGAAGATGCCGATTTTGCCAAAAAAAAATCATTTAATTTTCAGATGAAGCTCATTGTGATCTTGGCGGGTATGTAAACTAGCAAAATTGTCGCATTTGGGGCACAGAAAACCCGCACGCATACATTGAAAAGCTGACGCACCCAAAAAGAGTCACTGTTTGGTGCGGATTTTGGTCCAGAGGCATAATTGGGCCAATGAGCAAGGAGTGGCCGTTACAGTCAATGGCGATCGTTATCGTTCACAAAAATTGAAGAGGAGGATATTGGCAGCATTTGGTTGCAACAGGACGGCGCTACGTGCCGCACAGCCGAAGCTACACTCGATGTAATGCGCCCTGTTTTCAAAACAAAAAAGTTATCTGGCGGAAAGTTTCGCTTATTTTGAAACTTTCTATACAGAAATACCACATGATATTGAATAAAATGTTGATTAAAATACAGATGGAGACTGTCGTAAAAAATAAATAAATTGCGGAATCACATTATCGTTACCGCAAACGAATAAATATGTTCATAAATATTACGATTTTCGGTTCGCAAACAGTTGCAGATTCCAGATACTCATGCTTTTTTGTGATTTTTTTAATAAGCGAAATAAAACGATTTTTCATCAACATCAACCTCAATGTTTAGGAAAAAAAAAACTAAACATTAAACACTTCAGTCAGTCCATTAAGTGTTTTAAAATTAAATTTTCGGTTTGCAATAAATAAATTGACAATAAAATCATATACTGGCTTTTACCTTAAATAAACCTAAGGCCAAGTTACGATGATCTCTTTTTAAAAGATCTAGAACATAAAATGCTTAAAAGCTTTTTAATTTTAAACCAGTTATCAATTAATTTATTATGTTATTTTGTTGTTGTTCATTAATATGTGTGAATAAAAATGTTTAATTTTTATACAATTCAAATGCCAAAAAAAATCAGTTACCAAGTGCAGTGACTCTTTGTTTTGTATTTATTGCTTGCAGGTCTGGGTAGTCGGTATAAAAAATGTAAAGAATATAAAAACATAAAAAATTTAAATTTTAAAAGATTTTTAATCTGTAAGATGCATCTCAAATCGATTTTAGCGCTGTGCATAATTTTGAAAGCTTTAAAGGAAAACACACAGAAATTGATAGAACACAAGAATTACAACTTTATCATTGTTATAGAAAATTTGAAAAAAAAAAAAATTTCGGCTCTGACTAATAAGGTAGACCCTCACCGACAGTCATTAGATAGCAACACCACGCATTTTTCTGATGCGCATTAGTGTCCATTTTGTATCAGTTGTTATAGGAAAAGTTCAAGTGGTAAATGCATATACACTGGTCACTGAACTACACTGGCTTTAGCGGATACTTATCCTAATGTAACATCAGAGCGCCCTGACGAAGTAATGTGTAGTAGAATCATCCGCGAAGTAAAATAGCCAATAAAATGGCTACTAAGCACAGCTTCAAAAATTTAATACGCCTCATTAACACCAGAGGCGCTGCAACATTGCACTATTAGAAACATTCCTTCACCACCTGTCTTCTCTATCACTAGCCCTTTCCTTAAGAAGATAACATCTAGTAGTAATAGTGTGTGAGTATTACTTCTCTTTAAAAAAAACCTGGAACCTTTTAGGAAACTTTTACAATTTTCAAACGAGTTTTAATTTTTATATTTTAAGTATTGCTATTTGCTTAAATTTTTTTTTCTATAATATTTTTCGTCTTGGAATGTTCTTCATAAATCGTTTTGGTAAAAATTTGTTGAAGCCTCCGACCACGTTTAAATTGAAGAAGAAAAAAATAGTTCAGCTGTAAGTCCCGTTCATTTGCTGTGAAACTGCATTCGTGTCCACATTGTAAAATTTTTGTTTTGCAGCTTAATATATCTTCTCATATATTTCTTCCTCCACAGCAAGAACTTCATGTACATGAAGCAAAGTACCCTTTTCCATTCCTCTTTCCACTTTCACAAAAAAACTCGTAAGTTTTTCAACAAATGTTTTCTAGTCTGAACGAGGATCAAATTCATTTTGTCAAATTAGATATTTCAATGGCTTGTTTGTTTGCTCTTACTTTCATCAAACAAAATAAAACAAAACAAAATAATAATTTTTTTCTTAAATATTACTTTCAAGTTTTTGAATTTAATTTGATTTTTTTAAGTATGTATGTGTGTAACAACTTTTTTTTCGCCAAACATATGAAGTAGCCTGTAAGTAACCTCATCTCGTCAACAATAAATACAAAAGCAGTGAATAAAGCCACAACAATAATGCACATTAATTAATGCATATCAGTCACACTTTATAAACGTCTGATGATGTTCATATGAATGGCATAAACAACATTCTTAAAAAAGAAACGAGTTTAGATAATATTCTGAATTTACAGAGATGGCTAAACAGATTGCGACGTTTTACAAAATTGACAGCCAACCAACAGTTGATAAATTTTGAAAACATTTTTGTCCAGATCAAGAAAATAATAATAAAAATATTATAACATTGTCGATTTGAGAACGAACAAAATATAAAATATAAAAGACGTTCTCCATTCGAGAAGGATATCTGTCGTGTGTTCTAACAATCAAAACACACCGTTGTCACATAAACAACGAAAAAAATCAAAAGTTGAATTTCAAAATATATCAAAGTAAAATTTTTATACATCTCAGATATGGAGCTTTTATATGTACATTTACCATGCGGTATTTATATCGTGTACAGATACAAAGTTGCGTAACATTGTAACCATGAGCATAAAATTTGATATTGATGCGCTGGTTGCTCGTTTACATCATTGTTGATATTTCTATGGCAATAAGGAAAAAGTGCTTGAATCATATTTTACTGTTTTGCAGGAGAGCACTTTTAAGCGTTCAAGTCGATTTTCAGAAATTTGTTTCAGCCACAGTTGAATTGGGAAATTCTCTGTTAACCTTTATTTTTTTAAACAAACATCGTTCTCCACACTATAAGTAATACAATTAAGTTGAAATACACCAAAGTATAACCTAAATTAAGCTTTTATTCTAAATGAGATTAGAAGTCAAAAAAAATATGAAGCAATTCATAGTGCTATAACTTCCTGAAAAACCTCACAAGCTAATTGAAATTTTGACCAGGGGTACGTACTTTTGAGTATGCAGATTACGGAGGTGCCATTTTCTAAAACTCAGCTTTTTCCTTTTTGCCACAGATTTGTAGATGATGTGTTGAACGTTTTGTACTGCGGAGTTGTGAAGACAAAATAATTGATGTAATGGAAGTTGGAAAAAGTAAGAACGGTTGTTGTTAAAATAAGAATGACGAGTTGTTAAAATGAAAATTGTAATAAAAATTTTCTTGAAAATGAGAGCAAATGTGTTTGACAACGAATGGTGTAAATTTTAGTGTTTTTCGAAATATTTTTTTCCACAGTGTGCTTACAAAGTTGCAAAATATTCATACGATTTAAGTGCCCTGGAGACTACCAAATAAACTCATCAATCACATAGTTGTGTGCGCGTAGTCTTTATCTTTTTCAGTTGCACTTATGCGTTTATTTTTTTTTTTTATTTGACGGCTGATTATTTGATCGTGTCCAACTCTGATTGACAAGAAAAAAAATCAGTTGTTTCGTGATCCTTGGGAATGATGGAAAAGTGCGCGTACAAACAAAAGTTTAAAGGCCTGTTCATCTAAATGCGAAAGATAGGTTAGGAAGGGTGGTGCTATACCGCACCTTCACTCGGACACCCAATTGGGTTCATTTTGATATATGCGAACGATACATTCGACCGAAAATTTATATTAGAAACAAAGAGAAAAAACTGAAATTTGTTATATTATATGTATATAAATAATATAAATATTGCGCTACGAAGTGAAAATAAAAATGGTGATTGACGTGTTTATTTGAACGTCTTCATTTAAGCGACAAGCATACGGCACTCACACATACGCACTGATTGAGGGGTTTATTTGATCTTCAGGGCAAGAAATGAAGACTAAAAAGCAAATAATTTAATTAAATGATGGAGAAGACAGGTACCTCCGACAAGACAATTCTAACACTGGTCTTTACCTAGAACTAATCTCACTTTTTAATTGGATGCATCATTATTCGTTTTTATTGGTGAGTCGTCTCATTATAACTATAAAACACAAAAATATTAAGAAGATAACTGAATTTAGTGATTTATTGTCAGTTTATTTCATCTTTTATGTGAATCAAAATGCGGAACATAAAACAAACAATTTAATTGTTACAAAAACGAGACACAGAACCCTATTATTATCTGTTACATGTTTGCTTTGTAAACTAAAAGACCTGGGGAAAATATAAAATTAAAGCACACAATCAATCAAAACGAAATTAATATCATCTAAAAAAAGCTTGGAAACAAAAAATAACACATCAAGTTCTTCAGTCGATTGTTTTTTTTTCGATTTTTCTCTATAATTTAAATAAATCATCGTTTAGTTGACTGTTACTTTTTGTCACTATTACCAAGAGCGCAGTTCAAAGGCATAATAGGGCTGGGAGATATTGAAAATATTTCCAAAATTTATTTCAGTAAGTCAAAGTATTTTCCCAGAAAATGTAATTCACACAAATAATTATCAAGATTCCTCTACCCTGGCTGGAATATATCTACATACGAATACATCAGAGTCGAAAACTTGGTTAAACTCCACAAACGAAATACGTTTTCATTTATGTATTCGTTGATGTTGTATAAAGTTTATAAAACTTAAAACTACTGGCATTTGTTATATATTCGTATTGAAATTGGCCAGTAGTCTGTTGGCTGTCGGTAGTCAGTGGCAATTAAAATACAAATGTAAGCCGGCTTTACACAAAATTTAAACATTTCAACTAACTTAATACAATTTACGTACATGCGCGCAAAAGCAATTGCAGTAAAATTAAGTGCAACATTTTAATACAGAAACAAATACATACATATATACATACATATGTATGTATTTATGTATATATAAACAAAATCTTAGGGCTTCAAGTCGCAAAAGCAACAACACCAACAACAAAACTAAAATAAGAAGAATACAATAACTGAAACAATTTTTTTTTATTATTATTCAAAAACGTCTTCGTAGTACTTGAGCAACCAAGTGGAACAAACGAGATTTTTGAAATCTTTTGGAGCACATCCACATATTTATAGTTTTTTTTTTTTTAAGTATTTTAAAGCCAACACAAAAACAATAACAGATAAATTCATCAACAAGCCGCAATAACAACGAAACTTAATTTGAAGTACAAGCAGTTGAAGGAAAATCCAAAGAAACTTTATAATGAATTTTCGTTCTTAAAATACTGGAAATGGAAAATGAATTTATAACTTGTAAAAAGCTAACTTGAAAACTTTGAGATCAGTGATTTAAAAGTACATGCAAACTCGTATACATATTTATGCATAAGCTGCAAAGGAAGCTTAAAAAAGAAGTTTCGTAAGAGTTTATATGAATTTTTTTCAGCAAATTAAAAGCTTAACGCTTGGAAGAATTTTGTTTTGTGGTTCAGAATTTTAGCCCTCTTACACGGCTTTCTAACCAAGTACAAGGAATCGATATATGCCATTTTTGTGTTTGGTCAGCCACTACTTCGTTCTGACATACATACGTACATATTAAATAAGCAAGTTATATATTTTTACTTTACTATTAGCAAATTTGCAAAAAATAAATTTTTCTAAAGCGGCCCACCTACTTGCAATATACAGGCCTGTCACAGAAATCGATCGAAATTGTTTTCATTACGAATTTTCATTTCGATCGATTTTGTTTTACCTTCTCCAGATTTCGATCGATTTTGTTCAATACGAAAAAGCAGCAATTCGATTGTTTTTAATTTAAATGTGGCAATATTGGGCAATGATGAAAAACAAAAAACACATGGTTATTAGAAGAGAAAAACAAAATAGGAAATGCACAACATTTTTTTATAGCTTGAAGTGAACAAAATTTAAAAATTAATACACGCACGAAATG
The DNA here is from genome assembly GCA_936439885.1 of Nowickia ferox. Taxonomy (NCBI): domain Eukaryota; kingdom Metazoa; phylum Arthropoda; class Insecta; order Diptera; family Tachinidae; genus Nowickia; species Nowickia ferox. The sequence goes on along the minus strand of OW387024.1, from coordinate 110,697,714 downwards.
TCTGCAATAACTGCAGTTTGTGGTGCGCAGGGACGTCAAGACTTTACCGGAAAATTACGGGGAAGACGATTGAGGGATGCTTCAGGTTCACTTTCATATTCAAACGTAGGGTATATGTTAAAGTTTTATTTATTTTTATTTGACTGAACAAAATATTTCACTCTTTACGATGCTGCATTTTTCCTTAAGACTTAAGGAAACTTTATAATTTGTAAAAAAAAATTAAATAATACAAAAAAAAATTTTAAATAAATTGTTGAAAAACATTTTTCTTTATTGAAATAAGTTGTTTCAAACAGATTTTTGTACTTTCACATAAGGAAAATTTCAATTCCGAGCATTAAATTTAAAGTGGTTTCATTTCGAGCATATTCTTCGTTTTTCGTTTTCTGAAGAATCTAATTACGGAATTGAAATCATTTCGATCGAATTTGGATTCTGTGACAGGCCTGATAGTTATGCAATTTTTCGTATTGTACAATAATATCGCCAATGTGTATGTCATATTCGAAGGTGGCACAATATATTGGCAAATATCAAAAGACTTTTGATTTTTATTGTACATGCAAGACAATTGTGTAATGTGGTGGCAACATTGTTCAATGTTGTTTGCCTTTTTACTGTCAGGAAAATTTAAAAAAATTTTTTTTAAATATTGTGCCATTTATTGCATAGTTTAGCTTGAAACGACAATAATATGTATAACAACATACGCAATAATATTGTATAATGGATGGCCGCTTAAGCAGAGCTTTCTTAAAATTTGATTTTTTTGAGATAATTTTGTGAAAGGTGCTTTTTTAAGATACTCTTTCAAAATTCACTTGTTTTAAAAGGTGATTTTTAAATTTTATTTTCAAAAGATACTTTCTTCCAAAGGTTATTTTTTTAATAATACTTTATTCAAGAAGTACTTTTTTTAAATGTAAATTTTGTAAAAGTTACTTTTTTTGAGAAAAAACTTTTTTTAAAACGGACCTTTTTAAAAAGATACTTGTTTCAAAAGTTCCTGTTTTTAAAACGTACTTTTTTAATATATACTTTTTTAAAACGTACCATTTTTAACAGATACTTTTTTCAAAACGTACTTTTTTAAAAATTGCTTTTTTTAATAGCTACTTTTTTAAAAGTCCTTTTTAAAAGGTACAGTTGCAGAAAATAAGTTTAAAGTTTTCAATTTACATACGCTGCAATGAAAATATAAAAATATTTTCCTCTCTAAAGCCTTTTGTATGAAATTTTTACACAAGATTAAACATAATTTAACGAATATTTCTGTATTATTAACTCGAAAAATGCTTTTTTTGAGATATGACTGTGTTGCAAGACAGGAGCGATATGTATTTCGTTTAATTTAAATAGTCATTATAAACATTATATAAATAAATCTTATTGCATATAATTACTATCTTATTAAGCTGGAGGTTTTTATTTTAAATAGAATTAACAAAATTCTTTCTATTCAACAATATTTTGACCCGCCTTTATGCGGCTTCTTTAAAAGAAAATTTTTTATTTTCATAGATTTTATAACAATTTTTAAAGCATTCAATTAGCGTTCTAAAATTAAGTCTACCGCGCTCAATTATTAAGCAGTTTGCAGTATTTTGCTCCAATTAAAATTTTAAACCCGTATTTATAGCGCAGTTTTTTTTTAAGTTTCATATGCTATAATATTTTTTTAATAAATATTATTCAAATGTATTTCTTAAATTTTGTAAAAAAGTTGTTGCAATACAAATAAATCGCAATTTATTGGTAGCAGAAAATACAAATCTTTTGGACCTTTTTTTTCATAACTATAATTATTGTCGTTGCATTTAGTTATTGCAGCTCAAATAACAGCAATTATTATTGCAATAAAATGTAATTTTGCTGTCGTTTTTTTAACGAATAGTAAGTAAATAAAAAAAAAGCAAAAGTTAAAATTTAAAAAAAAGTGAGTAAAACTGATATAAATTGTTTAAAAAAAAGAAGTTAAACCAAAAATTACGTTTAAAAAAAAGTACATATGCATTTTGAATTTAAAAGTTGAAAAGGCAACATTAATACGACAAAAAAAAACTGTTTTATTTGAATAAGTGCATAAGAGACACACACACACACACACCCTTGCATTCCCATCCAGTGGCAATAACCCAACAAACAAGAGCTGCATTAACGGTTAGAGAGACCCTTTTTTGATCAATCTTAAGAAGCAAAAAGACATAATAGATAATAAAAACTATTTTCGTGAAGTTAGTTGTTATTTTATTTCTATATGGTGTTAAAAATATAAAAATATATGGAAAGCATTAAATTCAACCCAAGTGTCTCAAGCTGAGCTAATATTTATTTCCTAGTACACTATTCTACTATCCTTGCCTTAGATTTAATAACTAAGTTATTACTTCACTCATTTATTGCTATACATATATGTATTTAAAAAAAACTTTCTCAAAGTTGTGGTCTGCAAAAGCCTGAGTTCTTGTTAGCGATACGAAATCGACTAACTTGAATTCTATTCTCTTGAATGAAATGAAAGGATTTGCCAAAAGCACACTGAATAAGCGACAGCCAATTTGCAAGATGCAGCTTCAACTATATGGCTATTAATTGTCAAAGTTCTGAAGTCTCTACTGGATTTATTTTATTTTGCGTAAAAATTGCATACAAATGTCTCCCACACTCACCTGTTGTAAAAACGAGCCCTTTAATATCTTCATTACTATGAAAGCTTAAAAACAACTCGGCAGAAAATCGAACTGGCACAAGACTAGTCACGTGACCGGCCCCCAAGTGATAGGGACCATTGCGAGTTCTAACACTTCCTATGAAGCGGTCCAGTCACTTTTACATGAGGATGGCCTAGGATGGGGTTAATTGAATTGATTATCTGTATGTAGCTTGTGACTTGTCACTGAACTATCCCATAGGGACCTAAACGGTGTAGCATAATATAAATTGTATATAAATGTCATGCTGACATTTAACTGTAACAATGCACACTTATAAATTCTTTTATTGTTACAAATGCAATGACATTTTATTTTTAATCTGAAATTTTTTTTGTGCATGACAGGCTTGCACACTATCCACTCGACCACAGGGCCACTCATATTTCAAAAGTATAAATACCAGTTAAGGAATGGTTCCAGAGTCACATTATATTTAACATTATATTTACACTATTTGACAGGTCCTGTATTCAACCACTAGACCGATTCAATACTAGACCGAGTCCCAATTGAGCCAATTTAGCTCAAGATCAAGGCGATACATGTTTGATTCAACTCTTTTCGAAATTGTTTGCAATGATTGCTGGTATATGCCATTGTATATCAAATATCGTCGGCTTAGAGTGTAAACCTGCTAAATCCACTTTCTATAGCATATGACATTTTAATGCCGTTCGAAAGAGAAAGAGGCACCGCATCGACTGGCTAAAATATTTATTTTAATTTGCAACTCTACATGTCGAAAAAACTTAACGTATTCAGCTGGTTTCTTAAACTATGCATAGGGAATGTAAACAGTAGTTTGTCTCGACTGTAAAATTTGTTTGAAGTGAGTTAGCAGTTTTACACTCTAAGCCGACGATGCACATATTTTAATATTATTTGTCTGCATAGAAAAATACAGCGAGTTGATATAAACAAATGCATATAATGTTACAAAAAAATACGTATAACAATGCAACAATGACAAACAAACATTTGGAATGTAAAAAACACACAGTCCCACACACACACACACACAACATTTTAACCAAAAAAGAAAAATTTGTAACGAATTTATAAAAATATAAAAATTTAACAGCTTTTGTACTCTGCAAGCAAATGTAAGAGTCAGCAAAAGTGCACTTCTCCAATAGCAAAAAACCAAATAAAAAAAAAGGTTTTTCACACACAAGCACTTGAAAAAGTAACATAATTAAAAACAAAAAAAAAAAATTAATAAAAATAAATAAATAAAAACAAACAAAAATGTGTATATGGAACTAAATAAATAAAATGTGATGATGTAGAAAATTTCACCATGACCATGGTCGATTTAAAACGACACTTTATAAAAGTTTAAAACAAAGAAAAATTACTGAGTTGCAGTAAAACGAGAAAGACTCTCAAGGTTGTCATAAATTCTTCATATATGTATATATTTTTTAAGACACAGTCAGTCTACAGTATGTAGATAATATTCTATTGCACTGCGTTGCATTTTATTTCCAGTTAAGATTTAATATTTATTTTTTTTTTGGCCAAGTCAGACCACTTGCTTGCAAAATGTTTGTTATTAAAATCGACTTTAACAAGGATGTTCCAGTAGAAAAGGTTTTATAATATTTCCAATGAACGGGGCGAAATATCAAAATATAAAAATAAAAAGAAATTTTTCATATAAAAACAAAAGACTTGAATGTGCTTATTTCTTTTGAATATGCTTATTTTGTCTTGATTTTCCGACAAATAACAATCAATTTAAGTCAATCTTTTTCACTGCGGTCCATCTACATTTCAATTCTATTTTTCGGTTACAAATAGAAGGATGTGTGTAAACTATATACAATCCTCTCTTATTCTAGCATCAGCATTGTGTATGTAAAAATGTACCCGTACTGCTCATTCCTAATGGCGGTTGTTGTTGCCCCACACATAAACTCATTCATTTGCAACACGCAAGTATCCACACTTTCGAGTGCTCTCAAAATCAAACAAACACTTGTACGTCCACTGATACGCTCATAGATACAAAATTATAGTTTTTATTTTGCTAAAAACAATAAATTTTGTAAAATAAACTTTTACATGAAAGTGGAAATTGTTGCAGTTAAAACTAACAGCAAAAAACATATCAACATTAAATGCTGCTGCTGCACTCGTAATAATTTAAATAAATTAACTGCCAAAAAAAAAAAAAAACAGAAAAAAAACTAATTACAACAATTTTGGTTAACTTGTGATTTTGATTGTTTAAAATGGTTTTTTTGTTATTCCTGAATTTTATAATGAAGCTGAAACTTTTTTGTTTAATATATTTAATTGTTTCTTTCCCCCCCCCCCCCCCTCGTTTTTAATTATTTATTCATGTACGAATTTGCGAATGTGTGGTTTAGTTTTACATTGTTTTATTTCACTTCGGCTCTTTTTTTTTTTGTTTTTTGTTTTCATCATTATGATCATAAATATTTCGTAATATTTTCCTGTTGTTTTTATTTAAATATAAAACTGGCGGATATGCATTTTTTATGTTCTCCGCAAATATTTAAAAAATTAGTGCAAGTACTTTCATTTGTTTAAAGTTTTTTTTTTTTTTTTTGAAATGTATTTTTGATGTTGTTGTGTTTAGCTTCTGTTGGACAATAAAGCAAAAATTGTTTATTGCAGTCTCTCAGTATAAAAGAGGGAAAAAAATGACTTTAGGCGTTATGAAAATGATAAAATAACTTCAACGTTTTATAGTCACTTGAGGTGAAAAATCGTTTTAGCATAACATTTGCCAGTGAATGTTAAATTGACGCAAAGGTTTTGGTAATAATTCAATCGTGTTGTGGTATGTACATGTGTGTATGTTTAAAGGCTCAGTTAGCCGACTGTAATGTAATGTAACTGCAACGGTAGGAAACAGCTGATCGATATTGTTATGTGAAGAGTAATGTAAATGGTTATAGAGATGTAATGTAACGTAACCTACTTTTCATACAAAAATATCGATCAGCTGTTTCCTACATTACATTTACATTGCATTACAGTCGGCTAACTGAGCCTTTAAGGGTAACTACAGTATACCCCGTTTAATTACCCATGGGTTAAATAACTTTATCGCTTATTCACCGCAAATATTGAATAACCGTTTTTTACACTCATTTTCACACAAAAGTCCACGCTTAATTGACTTTCCTTTTAACCCATTTGGGTAATTACCCAGAAATATTTTACCCTAAAATTTAATTTCCCCTAAAATCTTCTCGTTTATTTGCCAAAAACTACCTAAGTACATATTTATGCAATTCTACAATCGAATATATCGTTACCTTAATATAGAAAGGCCACAACTCATTTTTTTTTCTTTCGATACCTTAGATGTTCTTCTATCGAAATATACAAAAACCTCGTTTTTCAAAAATTAATGAGTTAGAGCCTTTCTATATTTAAGGTAACGATATGCACCTTGTGTATTTTTTTTTTATATAAATTGTTTTTGTTAAATAATAAAATATTTTATTTAAAGAAATACACCTATAAATATGTGCATTTTATTTCAAGTAATTATGTACTACATACCACAGTCAGTTCGTTAAAATGCATTTCTTAAGGTGTTTAAGCGTATTTTTATAATTACCTATATGAGACAATTAAACGTCGTCTATTTTATACCTTTCCCGGATAATTACCCCAAAAATTATGACATTTTTAATGAGGTAATTAAGCGGGGCTTACTGTATTTATTAAGCAGACACTAGATATGTGGTAGCAAGCTTTTAGTTCCCATCAACAGTGTGAGCGATAATAAATATAACAAAATGTCAAGGGTACTATAAAAATATAAACAAATTTTTAATTTTTTAACTCACATAAGTAAGTCCCAGTTCACACTACACAAGTCTTATTGAACTTTCATCGGCGCACAGAGGAGTATTTGAGCCAAAAATTTTACCCAAAAAGGCAAAAATTAATTTAAAGAAATTATAAGAACTTGATAACGCAAGTCGATAAACCACAAAATTTTACATCATATTGTCAATTTTAAAGACTTTAATTTATGATTTGTAGCCCTGAGTTACTGCTAAAGTCCGGAAGGTGAAAAAAATTACATACTTTTATGGCATTTAACATGTTTATAAGATTTTTTTTTGTAGCTAAACGAATAAAGGTATTACGTTATTTTTTTTTTTTGCTGAAAGATTTGATCAAAAGCTATTTTTAGCATTAAAACAAAAAATAATCTTGAATATTAATTTTGAAACAAACAAAAGTATGGGAAAAGCTAAAAAAATTAATTTTTCAGGGGTAGAATTAGTTTCTCTACGGGTAACTTTTTTCTCCTTCGTCCGCTTTTTCTTATTTTCTAGTTTTAACAGCCTATGACTATAAGACAAATTTCTGCCAAGTTTCATTGATCTAGGGGCACTAAATAACTTTTAGCGCAATATAAACTAAAAAAGAGTAATGGCCAGTTTTTTTTGGCTCAAATATTCCTCTGTGCATCGTTTACATAATGCAAGTCTTATTTTTGAGCTCATATTTTTTATGCATAGTTTTGTGTAGGCATGTGTGCTTTTTTAACATTACGAATGAGAAAACAAAACGTATTGATAGTACATGAAGCTGAGTACCAGTGTTGTCAGATTAGGGGATTTATCCCCAAATCGGGGTTTTTTTTTGCAAATGGGGATACAAATTTTGGTTTGGGGATTGAGGAATTCATTAGGGATAATTTTTATGTTTTGGGGATTTTATGGGGATTTGTATTTTACTTAATATTTTTTTATTTATTTCTTAGATTATTTTAATTTCAATACATTTCAAAATTTTTATTTCATAAATAATATAAAATGTTTTCAAAAACGCTTAAAATAAAAATTGTTGCTGGTAACAATGAAATCGTTCTTAAACAAGGTTTATTACAAGACATATCGAACAGGTGCTCGTATTGGTGAGATTGCTCAAGCTAATTTTTTGGTTTACATGTATATAACTTCCAAGTTATGTGACTATTAGTTCTTTAAAATTTTATATATTTGTAACAACTCAAACGTGTTTTGGGTAAAAGTTTATTCATATCAAGATGCCGTTGGATTACGGGCGTCTAAAGGACTGTAATGATTTAAAATGTAATTTGTGTATCAAGGAGCAACGCTTGCATTGAACGAATTTTTCGGCAAGGAACTCAATAAAAACTAAAATTAGAAATAAAATTCAGTGCAAATTGCTCGAATCTGTGTTAAGGATTAATAAAAATATATATATTTAAATATAAACCATATGTACAAATAATATGAACCACAGTGCAAATAAAATATTAATAAGAAAATTATTAAACAAATTAAAATAGTATTAGTTTTAGTAGGGATTTTTGGGGATAGTACAAATTACTTTTTAGGGAATTTCGGGGATCAAAATTTTCAAATTTGGGGATGACAGTCGAAAAAAATCTGGGAACCCTGCTGAGTACTCGTTTCTTTTCTCTTGTCTCTCGCTCTCTCTCTCTCTCTCCTACAAACTAATCAGCTTAGCAATAAGAGTTGCATAGTGTGAACTCGGACTAAGGGATAGTGCTAATTGAGCCATGATTGTGAGAGCCATACTATGATTTTTTCCCAATGTTTTAAAATAAAAGCGTTTTAATGAAAATAAATCCCGAAAACATTTGAAAAGACCTAAACTCTTCTTAGGGAAAGTAAAACACAGGGCTTAAGTCACTTAGTTCCATTAATACTCCGTATTATAGACAACATGCCCAGTTGCCGTAACCATAATCATGTCTTATAATTTCCTAATAAAATTTCATTTATTTGTTAGCTATCAACTAATTTCCCTTCACCTATTCAATATCGTGCAGCTTAATTGTAACATAAAACTGCAACAATGAATGTCATAAAAACTTTCAAATAATTTGTGTGGAAGCGAAGAACATGAAAACTCTTGCTTCAATTTTGGGAAAGTTGCAAGCGAAATGAAATATTATTGAAGGTATATATAACTTAATGAACACCTTTTTCCCGTTTTTACATTTTGCAGATGACACAGTTGTAGTCAAATATTTGTTGTCCAACATCGAATGTTGAACATTTAACAAAGTTATAAATGATTTGAAGCGCTTGAAATTATTTTTTCTTTTCGTGCATAATGCACATTACAAACATTTGAGTTTTCAGCGTAAATGAGGGAGTTAAAACTGAACATTTAGACGGACGTGAAAGTCATTTCGAACGCATTTTGTGGTTTTTGAAAGACCATAACAAATAATTATGAAGACAAAGACTACTAAGAGAGGTTTTGGTGTTTGTGATGATTTGCTGGATCTGGGCGATGCCATGTTCAGTTTTATGGTTATATCTCTACAAGCATAAATTTTATCACCATAAAAAGGAGATAAGAAAAGGAAAACAAAATAACCATGGCTCTCTATTCATTGTTATCTAACGAAGAATTTCATTTAAAAGAAAAATGTGTTTTGAAGTAGTTTGAGCTGATTTAAAAAGAAATTGTAAGTAAATTAAAGTTTTCAAATTGGTTAGATAAAAATAAATAATATTTAATTGCAATGCAATATCAATGAATTTAATAAGCTCTTTCATTTTTAGTGTTTTTATAGCTATGCTATTTGTTGCGGGATACATTAGTTACGACATGACAAATTTTAATGTAAAAATTGAAGATTCCTAGTTAAAGGGATTTATTTTTTATTTTTTGCTGCTTTTTTTCGTTTTGGCGATTTTTTCAAACTTTGGCATTTTTTACTTCTAGCGTTTTTGAAAATTTTAAGAGTTTGCCTCTTTCGGTTTTCAAGATTCAGCAAGTTGTCAAAATTACATCAACTGATGAGGTGAGAATACACTTTAATTTTGAGTTTTTAAATCAGTGTTAATAAAAATACATTAATTTTGCAAATTGCAATCGTCTGTATACAGTTGTCTGCATACTACATTAGGATTTGAACATTTTTCGTTGCTCACTTTACAACACCCTTTGATTTTTAACTGCTCATAAGTATTTAATGTTGTAGCGGTAAAAGTGTTACTTACTCTGTGAATATTTCAGGTCCGTACCTCTTAAGGTTCTCGAGAAAATAGCCTGTGACGGGCAGACGGACTGACGGACATCGCAGTAGAGCTGGGTCCAACTCGTTCGTTCGTTCATGTTTGCCACAAACTTGTGATCAAACCCATTTAAATTACATGGGTTTGATCATAGGTTTGTGGCAAAAATGAACGAATGAACGAACGAGTTAGACCCAGCTCTACATTGTAGCCAAAGCAGTATGGTTCTTTCTCGGCTTTGGTGCACGGAACCCTAAAAAATTAGTAGATATATGTATATACTAGTTTCTTAATTTTTTAAAACTGGTATAAGAAATTTACTTCAAGGTTTAATAAATTAATAAATATTTTTCTTGTTTGCTGCCAAACGTTTAAGATTCTCATACACACTCATGTAAATATATTCCAAAATGATTTCTTTCTTGTTTATTCGATGAAGTTCTACACAACTTTTGGCTACTAAAACGACTTTAAAATAAATAAAAATTAATTCGAATCCTATTGTGCGAGTGGTGTGCCACTGTGCATTTACAAAAGCATGGTACATGGCCTTTAATGTATTTACAATAATAAATTATATTGTGGCATAAAAACGTCTTTCTTGTTAAGATAACTAAAACATTTGTAAGTTTTCTTTTATTTATGTATAACAACAATAAGATAGTCAGACAAACTTACATATTTACTAAGCAAATAAGGTGAATAAAAATATAAAAAAAAAACAAAACGCTTAAGAGGAGAATGAAAACTAAAAATCAAAAGAAAAACTTGACTTTTGCCAATCACATTAGTAAAGAGCAGAAAAATAAATCTTTTAGCTTTAAAGGAAAAAGCCAAATGTTGAAAAAAAAAAAATACATAATGACAATGAAATGCCAATATACAAACAGACAGCCGAATGCGCCGGACGGACAAATGCGCCATATGCATTTTCCACTTTTCCAGCAAAAAAAATAAAAAAAAAAAAATACTTATTTCTTTTAGTTTAGACCACAATAGCTTTTCGAGGTGCAAATGAACAAATAAACACTTGAAAATGTACGAGTGTTAAAAACAAATAAAATAAAGCAAACAACAATCATTAGAGAGTAGCAATGATGAGAATGTGCATGAAGACGATTATGATAGTGTTGATGAATGATGATGATGATGATGATGATGATGATGATGATGATGATGTTGCTCGAGTATGTTGTTGCGGTTGTTACATTTTACAAGCGTGAATAATGTTTGTTGGCAATAAATAGAGATAGAGAGAGACAGGGAGATTCCCCTGTCTCTCTAAATGCTAACGATTGATTCAATCGAATATTAGGACCTGTCCCACGGTGTCGACAACGTTCGACTTGTCGCATGTTGAATGCAAGCAAAACTAACAAAAATTTTAAGGTTTTGTTGTGCGACAACTCATGGGACAGGCCCTTAATATTGAAAACAAACATAAATTTCTGTTTTTAGTTTTTGTTTTATAATATAAATGTTCGATCGAATCTATCGTTCGCATTTAGAAAAACAGGCCGGCCCATTTTCTTATAAATCAAGGTGTTACGTAGGCGAATTCTAAAATTGAAGCAAAGAAAAAAAGGTTCGATAGTTCCAATGTTCACAGTGGATTTATGGGCATCAGAAATTACGGATGAAGTTAAACAAATTCTATTTTTTTGGGGGGACAAAGTACCTGCATCTTGAATACACCCAAATTCGATCTATAAATACAAATAGAAAAACACCTTGCAATGGACGCAATTTCCCTCAAACAATGCAATTTTCCTGCAAACATGTTTATTTTAACTAAAGTCTTTTTTCTTCTTCCAAATTTCACTACTTAAAACGATTTCTATTTCATATGGCTCTATAGCAAACATAAAAAAACATGTATCTGTTTATAAAGTTGGAAATAAACTATTAGTTTGTATAATTACTCGTATTTATAAATGAAAAAAAAAGAGTAAAATAATAAAAAACGATCATGATGCAGCATGCTGATGGAAGAAAAATATTAAATGTCTATGACGAGAGGGAGCATAAGCGAATGCAATTAATGGTTTGCTTCGGTCTAATGCCATAATTGATGTAGAATTTCTGCCAATAACAAATGTTGCAGATTAACCTCAATTTCACCTACAACTTGGTGGCTGTTGCAGTTGCAATTTTATCTAGCGTTTCTCCAAAACACATTGCAATCAAATTTGTTTGCCAGATTTGCTTGTTTGTTCCCCCCCCCCCCCCACTTTTCTGCTAAAACTTTTGTAAAATTTTAACAATATAATAGTTTTTTTTGTACCAAACCCACCAAACAGCCACATTTATTGTACTTAATTTTTTTATTTTTTTTTTTTGATGCGCTAAAAGCAAAACGGACATGTTGAGAGGTTTTGTGCAAACATTTTTTTATTTTTGTAATTGATTTATGTTTTTATGTATATATTTTGTGGAAGTTGCATTATTGTGTTATTATGTTTTCATTCTGATTTTTTGTTATAATGAAATTGATTTCATTTAAATGATTAAAGCGTTTCCCAGAAAGTTGAAAATATAAATTTTAGCTTATTTTGTTTGTTAGGCCAAATTTTATGCCGTAGAGAACACTGATGAATGATGAGTCTTTGTCCATCAAGCGTGAGAAAAAGGGATTTAATTTTGATATGTAAAAAACGAATATTTTCAAGCGGGGGTATGTTATTAACAGTTTACAGGGCTTGGCATGTCCTGCTATTAACAGCTGATTTTAAGCGCTTAACAAATGCAACTAAAATGAGAAATATGATAAAAAAATATGCTTTTACCTACGAAAAAGCACCAACAATTTAATAATAATATGGAAATATTTTTTTCCGAGTACTGGCCATTAAGAACGGAAAACAATATGAGCCAAATGGCCATATTCTATTCATAAAATGTTCTTTTCACCCGTTCGCATATTTGCCGAAGTATGTCCTCGATCTTTGCATCTCTCGAGACACAAATTTTTAGGCAGTCATGTACTAGATGATCTATCAGATTTATCTGAGATTGGGTTGAATGACCTTATCAGATATCTCAACGCGATGGGTTGGATCTAGTAACGATCACCGTATCAGTATAGTCAGATACGGTTCTACATAGGTTGACACCGATGAGTGTGGTGGTCCTTTCAAAAAGGAATCTTCTAGATTCTACTTGAATGCCTGCATGTAGTGGGCAGCCACGTAAACCAATCAACCAACCATGTCCTCGATCACTTCACGCATTCAATCTTTTTGTTCTTCAATAGATTGGTCATTGCCATAGATATTATCTTTTACGTCTTCGTACGAAAAACAATCAAAAAGTTTTAAGTAACAAGATCTTGGTAGTCAATTCTGATCGCCTCTTCCAGAAATCACACGCTCAGGACACTTTTCCCGCAAAATAGCCTTGGTATCGTTACTTTTGTAGCACGCAGCGTGGTTTTGTTGAAAATAAATGTCATCCACATCAATATCTTTCAATTCCGGCCATAGAAAGTCGTTTGTGGGATATCCAATTTAAAAAATTTAAGAAAAGTGGACAAAACTGGGCTTTCTCCAACACTATGGGTTACAACTATTGCCTCAAGATGTGTGAGTTTTTGGTAAAAAAAAAATTGTTTATGCAAATACAGTACGAGCTCGATTTACGCAACCACCGATTATTTCAACACCCCGACTAGCGCAACAGGTATTTGTTTTTTACATTACAGTCTTTATAAGTGCGACTGTGTTTAAAAAATAAACAGTCTCGATAAGTGCAACTTTTTCGCTTTTACTAAATTTAAAACGTAATTTTAACAAGCACTTTCAGTGCTAACACTTTTTGTATATTTTTCTCTCTTTACTCTTCGTGCATGAGTATAAAATTTTTTTTATGAGTAGACAAAAATTCTTATTTACAATGAATTTACAATGAATGGATCAGAGAAGACTATTCAGATCAGAAAGCGAAGTTATAGATTTTTCAGACAAAGAAACTTCAGAGAATATACAAATTAAAAACACACAAAATGTTAAACTAGATGATGTCATTAAAGCATTTACGATTAATATGGAGCGGGCAGAAGAGAGTAATATTTCTTACGAAAAATTAGTTGCCATTCAAGAAACTAAAGAGCCAGAAATATCAAAAAAGAAAAAAAAAATTAAGAATCCAAAAATTTAAACCAACATTTCAACATTATTTTTCTCAAACTAGAATTTGTTTAAAAATAAAATAACACGAGTAGAGCTCAAATATACGCAAGTACAAAATATAAAGACTGGTTAATTTTTTGATTTGCTAATCTAAAGCAATAACCCTTAATTTGCAGGCCTTTCAGAATCTCTGGAGCAAGAAATGAGAGCGCAAGTCTTGCACCGCAATGATAAGAGTCCAACCTTAATTAGAGCGTTAAGCATTGCGTTAGCAGCAGGGTACGTATTTTCAGTACATTCAAATAATATTTTATACGCTTAAATGTACTGAAAATACGTACCCTGCTGCTAACGCAACGCTTGACGTTCTAATTTAGGTTGGACTTTAAGGCGTTTAAAAAAGATATGAGTATAGATTGGAGCAAGCAGCTCTTGTACATCCAAAATAAGAAGCACAAAGGCCTTCTAGAAGTCATCAATACTACTCCTTTTTCCCGCTGGGAATGAATATATTCTAAATTTATATATAAGGCCCTTCAATTAATAGAGTCCCGCAAGAAAGTAAATTTTTTTTACAGAATTAGCAATAGTTTAAAAAAACAACTTAAATTTGAAAAACTTTTAAGTTAGACTTAGCACTTTTTCCTTATTAACACAGACAAAGGCTGAAGAAAATTATTTTTTATGAATTGAAAAATATCTATTATCTTAAATTAATTTTTCTCTTTCCGTGTCTTTTCTTTACAGGTAAGCTACATACATAGAAATTATAATGTTTCGTAAGTGCATTTGAGTTAAAACAAAAACAACATTTGAATTAGGGCAATTGTATGAAGCTGCTGATAAAATACAAACACACTTTTCCTGCCATAAAGAAAATATTTAAAGAAAATATTTAAAATTTCGATCATGACTCCGTGAATTACCGGTTTCAAAAGCAAAAAGAAAAGACAACTTTAAAAAGCACAATATATTCTCATAACAAGGAACTGATGGAGAAAAAGATGGGTGGTATGTGTGCAGTGTTTTTTTTTTTAATTTTGTATGTAACTCGTTTGGTACTTGAAACAAATCATGTGCAAAAATTCAAAATTAACTGGCACAAGAAGTGTATTCAAGAATCTTTCCTGCTGCTCTGTGACTAGTTATGCCAGCAGGCAGGCAGGCAGGCAGGCAGGCAATTCTTTAACTGTTAAATGTCGTCTTTTAAAAACGCAGGCGTGCATGAAATGCATCGTAAATATTCTTGAGACAAATGTTGCTTTTTTCTTTTTTTTGTTATTTCTCTTAAAACATGTAAAAGTAGAATTTCTCTATAAAAAAAAGGAAAAAGTTTCTTTGAAGTTGTGACAAGACGCATAAGAAATTAAAGAAGAAGAAAATGCGGATGAAAGTTCTTGGGGAGTTTTCATTACTTTTGTTTTTTTTTCTTCTTACCACTTTTGTCTTACAACAGATATAAAAATGAAAATAAATGTTGATTTTGTGTTATTGGCAGTTGAAGTTACAATAAAATTGTTGATTTATTTGTTGTATTTGTAATGGAAATATGACATTTTCTATTTTAATTTATGACAAATATGTTGCAAGAGAAAATTATTGCGACAGAGTTTTTTTTTCATTTCGGAGACAATCTCCCATTGCCAATATTGTTTGCATAAAGAAAAGTTGAAAGGAAACGTAGTCCGAGTTTACATCTGGCATTTCTTGTGTGCCATGTGCCCAAAGAAAGCGTAACCACTAAACTGTTTGATTCAGACATGTATTTATTGATTTATGCTAGCAACACAACTGGGACGAACGACGAATTTTTCGGTGCGAACTTTCGTCATAAAAAATAAAACACATTTATGCATATGAAAATTAACACAACAGCGCCGTTGAACGAAATTCGTCGTTCGTGACGAACTCTGATATAGATTTATTTCTATTTTGTACGCCGACGAACGACGAAAAAACAATTTTTTCTCTCTCTCTCTCTGTCTTTGGACACACAATAACCAACTTTATCAAATATAAAAAAAGAATTTGCTGAGAAAATTCGTCGTTGTTGTGCTTCACACGACGAATTTACGCAACGAACTCTTATCGACGAATTCGTCGACGCGGACGAAATTCGTCGTTCGTCCCAGTTGTGTTCCTAGCATTAAACAGTTTCCAATTATGTTGGATTCTATAAAATTGTCTATTAGTTATGCATGAAACTGTTTAGCTTAATACATACATGTCTGACTTAAACAGTTTTTCATTAGTAATTAGTGGTTACGCTTTCTTTGGGCACATGGCACAGAGATGTAAGCCCGGCCTTTGTATTTAATTTATTCTCTGGCATTTCGCACTTGATAAGATACGGATAATATTCATTAGAAAACTGTTCACTTACATACTTGCATATATAACGTATGGTTAAAAATAAATTTTTAAAACGAGCACTTTGGTATTTTTCCAATTTTAACGGTGTTTAAGTGGATATACTAAATTAGAATAGATAAAGTGCGATAAAGAATCTATTTTCAGATTCTAGACGAAAAAAAATTAATAAATTAGAGATGAGCGCGTGTTGAATTTTTCCAATACGACATGACCGGAAAACGACTACCAACACGTACAAAACACGCACGCGAAAAATTTTCCTAACTCGAACTTGCACAGCACTCACGACATCAAATTGAATAGCAAAAAAAAAAAAAAACATTTTTTATATTCAAGTAGTCACATATTTTTCTTTAATTTCAGAACTTAAGCTTATAAGATCCCTACATTATCAACAAACTTGCTGGTTTTGCGTGTTTGACTATACAAAATATTGAATTTTTGGAATGTTGTTCGGTTCTTGGTGTTTTTTTCTGGCGTTTTTGTGTTCGTTACATAGTGTCCACTCACCTAATGAATTTATATCATGATGAATGTCAAATTGATATCATGATGAAAATTTATTAATATTATTATTTATTAATATTATAGCAGCGTTATGATATAATCATCAGAGCTCACGGCCTGATAAATTCATCTTGATATCAAATGTCATTTTATGTATCACTGAGCATTTAACGTTTATTTATTAAAAAAATTTCGTTTAAAAAAGACGGCAAAACAATTATTTTTGACCAAAAAATTAAACAACACGCAAATTAGATATTTTTGACAAGTATTTTTCAAATATTTGTTTGATTCATCGTGATATAAAATCATCAACGTCTACCCCCTTGTGTTATCAACACAGTTGCTCTGCCGGCGTTATATTGCGAGTTATGATATAAAATCGTCAGGTTTGGACACTATGTTATTGGCGATTTATTTAGTTTTTGCGAATTTTTTGGGTTTTCAGTGATTTTTTCGTGTTGGCTATTTTTTTAATTTTTTTTTTTTTTTAAATTTTAAGCGTTTGCCTCGTCTTACGGTTTCCAAGATAGAAGTTGTCAAAATCACATTAACTGATAAAATACCCTTTAATTTAGATTTTTTTAAAATTTCAACATTATGTAATTGGTGTAGTCTACATAAAAATACACTAACCTTGAAAATTTCAAGTGTTCAGACGGACATCGTAGCGAAAAAAAAAGGTTTGGTGTACGGACTAGAGATGGGCGCGTGTAGTGTTTTTTTTTCGCGACACGAACAACCACTACTCAACACGAAAAATTTGATTTCGTGCGTATTCGGGTCGTTTCGTGTTGAGCAAAATTGACACGAAAAACACGAAAGAATTTTAGACTTAAAATGTGTATGAATGAATTTCCAGTAGAGAAAAAATTTAATATTTTGTATCGTCAAACACACCACACCAGCATATTTGTTGATATTGTATGGGCCTCTGGAGCTTAAGGTTCTGTACGTAAACAGATAGTATCAGCTGTGGTGGCAAAGTGTATCAGCTGGCACTGCCAAAAGCGACTCTTGAAAAAATAAATTAAATTTTCTTATCTATACTATACCAATAATACTTCATGCGTGTTGTGCAGTATCGTGTTGACAAAAATTTTCGCGTGGGTGTTTCGTACCTAATGAGCGGCTTGGTATTCGTGTTCGTGTCGTGTCATGTTGAAAAAATCCGACACGCGCCCATCTCTAGTACGGACACAAAATGAGTATCTCATTCCTGTTACGACTGTAAGATATTTGTTATCATTCTGTTAAACCTCGAATCACGGCGAATTCATATTAGCTGATTGCAACCGCCCAGATGACTTCTTTCGCCGCTTGTAATTTGAATACCCCTTAGATGCCAAGTCACATTTTTCAGTCTTTGCTATGAAATCCCAAGTTTTTCTTTTTTAAAAGCGAAACCTTTAAACATCTTCTAACTTTCATTCGAGCTGCCTTCTTAATTTAAATTAATTAACTGCATATTAGCCTATTTAAAATTTGTGGGTTATTATTATCTTTCCCTCATTAATACCTAATCAATGGTCCTTATTACGAGTGTCATATTTCGACGCTTTTGTACTAGATTAAACAAAAAGTGCTGCAATGTTCTTTAGGCTACAACACTCGTAATAAGGCCCAACAATTTTATATTTTATATTCGATTAGTTTCCTTTTCGTTAATTTTGCACGTGTTCTACTGTAAAAGTTTCTTTCAATGTCAGCTGTTTCTTTTTTTTTCAATTTTTATTCACTTTTTTGTTATGGTTTTCTTGAGTTGAAATTTCAAGTGAAAAATATAGAAAAGATCAATAATTCAGGTGGTTTATTATTTCTTTCGGTTTTTGCAAAATATTAATTGAAACAGTACATGCTATTGCTATTTATTAATTAACTTTATTTCTTAAGCTGCCACTTTAAATTTGCTACAGTCATTCTGTTGTTGAGCAGCTCAATGTGTATAATGCCAATAATATTGGTTACATTTACAGCAAAAACAGACTAAGTAATTTTTTTGTGGAAATGAAAAATGTGCTTAGTTAGTTAGACTATTAATAATAATATTTAATAAAATTTAATTAATAATAAACAATGAAATTTGTCGCAAATGCTAATTTTGGTCTAACTTACATATATCAATTTTTAGCCGATAAATTCATAATAACAATTGAGGAACTTAAAAGCAAAAGGGTACAAGTGCAACAAAGAATACTCTGCGTGATTAAGCTTTAGGACCTCATTAGTTTTTACTTTTCGTTGTCGTTCTGTGGCGTTATTTTCTGTATAAAATATTTTGCAATTATTTTTTCTGTTAAAGGAATCAGCTGGCAACCTATAGAGCTGATTTCAGTTGTATACAAAGTATTACAACAAACTAATGCATACACACTTTTGACTGTTATTTAACGTTGAATTCTATTTTCTACAGATTTGTCCGCAACAACAGAATGAAAAAGGGAAAACAAATCACACATACAGACTTTCAATTGAACAGAAACAAAATAGCTGATTCAGAACGGAACAGCACGTACAAACTAATTCCGCCTTTAAGGTTTTTTGTTTCTGTTAAAATTGTTGCTAATAGTAAAACTTTCGCTCAATAGAGTTCACTTTGAGTTTATCAAATCGGTCCAAATTATTATATAGTGATATACATTACTATTACATAAGTGTTGATTGTTGCATCTAACTATTTTACATTTTTTTTTAGTTTTGACAATTGTGCCCTTTTTATTATTATATAAATATTTAGAAAGATATTTGGTGGGGTTGGGGGGAGGGGGGAGTATGAATTAAAAACCATAAAAAGCTATCGGAGCCTAGTTTCTTCAATATATTTTCATAGCATCTTCTAGTCTGAATCGCTAAGTGTCTCTTCTTTGCCCTGTTCTGACAGCTGCAATAGAATGTACATATATAATGCCATGTTTCCACTACGAGTTGAATCACATGCTTCGCATGCTCAATCATATTTATGAATCATGCCGTTTACACTGCGCATTCGTGCTTCGTTTTGACATTTTTTACGTATACTCACACATACATACGTATCACACCCACGTATACATATACATACATACGAGCGTTTGGTTTGTTTTTATTTGTTCACACACACATACACATACAGTGTCATTATACTTTCATACATATATTTCTCTCTGTGGGTGCAACAACTAACAAATGAACAGCATTAAATTTGACATCAAAATTGCTAAACTGTTTTTCAGCTATTCATATTCCGATTATAAATTGACAACAATTATAATCAACTTTTTCATTAAATGCACTTGTATCATTTTCATTTTCCATTATATTTACTCGTAAGTTCTAGAGTAAGTGCAATTTTTCAAACAGCTTACTAAAATTGGTTACCACTGTCGGAAAATGCAGTCATGCAGTCAGCCAGTCAGTCAGTCAGTCAGTCAGTCAGTCACTCAGTCGTCTATTGTAATAATGTTCAGTCTTCCGTTGAACAAGATTATGCTCATTAGACTTAGTACCAAAGTTTATAGTACGAGTATGTTTCCACATACTTACTGACTGTCTGAATATATGCTTAAATATACATATGCACATAGGTACATACTCGTACGTACATAAATATGTACATACATCCATTAATAGTATCTGCGTTCATATCATCATCTATCTAGACTACAATAAAAATTATAGCAGCAGCAACAGCAAATACTCTTTTTCTGATTAATAGCATCCGTTATGGTTTTTAGCAGTTAGGAAACAATTTTGTTAAAGAAAGAAGTAGTAGCTTCGGTTTAAATGCGTTTTATTATCTTTTATTTTTAAAAACAATTTCTTAATATTTCTGCTTTCAGCGCTGTATACAGTCGCAAATAGTTGTGTATGTGATTTTGAAGTTTTTGCACTTCATACTTTTATACATTTTGTAATCTTCTTAAGTTTATTTTTATTTGTATTTATTTTTGTTTGTCTGCTGATGCCTTCTGATATTATAATTCAGCAGTTTCTTTTTCATATAAAATATTATCAAATGCCAAATAATCAACAATTGTAGATGCAACAACATGACACGTTGTTGCCAAATAGTGAGTTGGAAATAGTTATCATTTTCATCTTCATTTGCAGTTATGTAATTATTATATTATTTTGGTAAAGAGGTCAAGGATGATGATGTTACATCATATATTATTTTTATTTATTTCGAAAACTTTACTTTCGATATGACCTTATTTTATTTGCTTTATAGAGCGAGGAATGAATGATATAAGTACTCATGTGTACATACGTTGTATTTAAAACTTCCATGAACTGTTTAAATTGCTTTATTTTAAATGTTTGTTTTTTATTTTATTTTTTTTATAAAACTAAAAGTACTTTTTACTCTCCCAGATAAATCTAATAAATATGTACAAATATATATTTGAAATAAAGCTAACTAAGCCTGGAACTGCTAATACCGTTATAATATTTAAACGAAAAAGTCTACGTACGTCACACTTTTTTCAATAGATAGAATAGACCTTAGGTACAACTCACCCGAGGAGTGTCTTTATTCTCCAGCCATACAGTTTATTGAGTAAAATGAAGAGTTAAAAAAATTTGGTGAACAGTGGCAACCTTGTAAAAAATTTGTGTAATAAATTATGAAACAGAATAAGTCTGCAACTTCAGGCAAAATTGCTGTCAAATTAATAAAACCTCAAATGCTCTCTAATGTTTGTTCAAAAAAAGGAGGAGGTTATCAATTCGCATGTACTTTTTTTTTTATTTTTTTTTTTGAATTTGTTACTTCATAACTCAAAACATTTTAGACAGATTGTAAATTTTTTTTGTCCGACTGGGTCCCATTGTGAAAATTTTTGTTATTTGATTTTAAAATATTCTACTTATTTGATTGCTGCGAAACTTAACAATCATCTTTTACATCTTGTAATTACACAATTTCAAACTTAAAAAAATGGGCGGGGCTGCTCCCATTAAATGTATTATTATATATACGTGGTTCTAGTTAACCGATTTTTACGAAACCTACCACACACCTTGAGCTCCAAAGAAAAAACTAAATCTTGTATTTAAAAAAAATGGGCGGAGTTACGCCCATTAAAATTTAATATATTATTTTTAGTGGTTCCACTTTAGCGATTTTTACTAAAATTTGCACACACCCTGAGCTCTCAAAAAACACACAATTTTGCATTTAAAAACAATAAGCGTAAGCACGCCCATTAAATTTTTAATTAATGTTTCACATACTTCTTCTTAACCAACAGAGTTTAAATTTTTTTTTCTATTTGAAAGACTTTACTTCTAGTTTGGGCCCATACATTTTTTTTCGAAAATGTTCTATCAGATCTTTGCATTGAAGTCGGGTTTTTTGGTACAAGTATTTTCTTTTGTGCTTAGTTTTTTTCTTTGTAAACAAAATTAACAAAATGTGTGAAATTAATTACAAGTATGGTAACATTTTTGAGAGAATTAGTATTCATATGTGAGAGCATAGAAAAAAACGTTCTCAAAATAATATATATTCTATCACGCCTGTCAGTTTAAGTCAATTTTAAACCGAAATTGCGAGTTTTCATTTTAATTGTTTTTAGCAAACTTTGATTTATGTACTACGCAATTCCCAATAACATTTGCGAGTTTTTCTATAAATATTTGATTTTTTTTTAATTTTTTAAAAATTTTCTTAGTTGAAGTCTGCAAATGAGTTTCCTAAGCAGAAACAAAATGCACCTAGACTTAACCAATAACAAAACTCTTCATTATATATTCCCGTGCTAATGAGCTTCTTCGTTATAAACGAACTTCTTTATATTTTGTATTATATTTATACACTGCACTGAATGAGCATTTAACATTAAAAATAAATGTATGATCGTATTAAATGTAATGTCGATATCGTATGTAGATTTTTGCGGCTAAGTGTACATACACACATATCGATGGTCACAAGTAGAAAAGCCTTAACTCGTATTTTCACGAAATTGACTTTTTCAGTGATTCCAATACATTTCACACAAATACACCTCGTCACAAAAATTTATTGCAATAGTGTAAAAAATAACGCTTTTACAAGCAATTGAAAAAAGCAGTTGTACAAGAAGTTGTACGAGTTGTAGGATCAGTAAGTCCGTGACTTTTCGAACTTCCCTCGTAGTCATATGAAATGCAACACTGTTCCCATAAAGTACCACCTGTTAATAGACTACTGTCAAATTTTGAGCAAGTGTCGTCATTTACTTTGCGTTTAACAGCTGTTCAAAACATATAACCTCGTGTATTTTTCTAAAAATGGAAAAAAGTGAATTTCGAGTGCTCATTAAACATTATTTTTTGCAAAAAAAAAAAACCATCAATCAAACCAAGGAAAAGCTCGATAAATACTATGGGGATTCTGTACCATCAATTTTAATGTTAAAAAAGTGGTTTACTGACTGTCGTTGTGGTTGCACAAGTACAAATGACGCTGAACGTTCTGGATGGCCAATTGAGGTCAGTACACCCAAAAATGTCGAAAAAATGGTGTTGGCCGATCGAAGAGTAAAAGTGCGTGAGATTGTTGATGCCATAAGCATTTCATATGGCAGTGTAGTGTCGATTTTAAGTGATCGGCTGGGTTTAAGAAAGTTGTCTGCATAAACGTTAATGTGTGATAACTTCAATGGATTGTTTGGAGTTCTTTAACCGTAATCCGAATGAGTTTTAGCGGCGTTTTCTAACTGTGGATGAAACATGAATCCATTACTGTACTCCGGAGACCAAGCAGCAGTCTAAACAGTGGGTTCCCCGGGTAAAACTGCTCCGAAGAAGGCCAATAAGGTGATGGCAACAGTTTTGTGGGATGCACGCGGGATAATCAAAATCGATTACCTTCGAAAGTGAAAAACAAAAAACAGCGAATATTATGTCAACTTATTAGACCGATTTAAAGAGGATTTAAAAAGAAAACGACCCCATATGGCCAAGAAAAAAGTTCTTTTTCATCAAGATAATGCACGGGCGGGTGCACACGTGTGCAGTTTCAATGGCAAAACTCTATGAATTGGGCTACGAATTGGTACCTCATCCGCCATATTCTGCCTATTTAGCCCCTAGTGACTACTTCATATTTCCAAACCTAAAGAAATGGCTCGGTGGAAAGAGATTTAGCTCCACACAAATGCCTATTTTAAGGACCTCAAAAAATTCTATTTTTTGAAAGGGATACATAAACTGGAGAAATGTTGGACTAAGTGTATTGAGTTAAAAGGAGATTATGTTGAAAAATAAATGTCTGTTTTGCAAAAAAAAAACAGTGTTTTATTCAAAAAGTTACGGACTTATTGATTCGCCTACTATTTATTATTATCTTTTTACCTTCTCCTGTATAGTTGCAATTATTTAAGTTAGGGCCTTTCTACTCGTGACCAACGATATGTGCACATGTATGCAAAACTCTATATTTAAGCATGATTAAGCACCCTTTAAGTTTTAACGCAAAAATAAATATGTATTAGTTTGAACGAGCACCATATTTTCAGAAATTTTGCATTAGATAAAAAGGTTTTTAGCACAGGTTCAAAGAGCTTAAAAATAATTACTCTCGTAAATATAAATTAGAATTTAAACTGAAATATTTTAAAAGCCTAATTACTAAGTACGATCTCACAAGCCGACTACATACATACATATATACATACATACTTGCAAATCTTTGTGGTCGCATACGCACAGATACACAAGTACAAATCCATACACGCTTTCATATTTCCATACTTATTTATACTCGCATTAGCTTATACACACACTCACACACACACACAGTCATATGTACCTGTCAAGGCTAGAACAATAAATAATTTTGTGGACAATACGAGACTTGCATGTGCAGGCCCAATGTAGTAGGTAGGTAAAAAATTTATTTGTAGCAAGAATAAGTGCATACACACACACATGCATAAGTACATGCATTATCATATGCATGTACATATCCATATATGAGTGAAAATGATTATCCCACAAAAAAAATAATTTAGGTAACAAACAGTTTAAGCAAAATTTTTCAATACATCTGAAGACAAACAGAAACGCAGCGAAATTTGTTGAGAGCAATCTCTTTCCCTCGGTAACAAACGATTGTAAAGCATTGGAAAATGGCTATTTAGAACACACATAAGCACACATTATACTACACATACAAACATACATACATATGTACACATGTGTGTAGGCATATATGTACAAAATCTGGCTGTTAACTAAAATACTCTGATAATTTGTGGTAATAAAAATCAGAAAATAAGCATGAGAATATTTTGAGTAAATTCCGTAGGTATGAAAATTTTTAAGTTTGCAGTAGCAAAGTGAAGAACATCTTCATGGAGAATTAAGTATTTACAGGGATAGACGAGCGATGTTTTGGCTTAAATAAAGTTTGCTGTTGCTTTTGTAGCTGCCACAAACTATAGATGAGGGTCATTAATTGTATATACATACGTACATACATACATATATGTTTGGTCTATACGTTCACAAAATACAAAGTTGTATGGCTGACTGGCCAATCGATTGCTAAGCTTTGCTAACTGGTTCGACTGCAACAGTTTTTCAATTCTCATATTTTAGTAGGCAGGCTGCGGTGGGTCTTTTAGAAATGCAATACACCCAGCCACTCGTAAGAGTAGCATACGAATATTTATCCCAAATGAGTTAATCATTTTCTTGTCATTTCCACAGATGTTCACTTAGTTCGTTTGATTGTTTTTTCTTCATAAAGTTGTTTAGACAAACGTTAAATTTGCATTATGTACAGACATACGAGTACATAGTTGTTGATGACACTGAAAGTATGTGACTTCAAGTTGAAAATTTGGTTTGAAAACGGTTTTCGTTATTGATAAATACTTTGGCAAACATAGCAGTGGCATGAGGCAGGCACGTATGCAGCATTAGCTGTTATTTGAAACGAATAATACAAACATACACACATACATATTTATCTAAGAGATTATGGCAGTTTATAAAGTCTTTGCTACTGACAGCTTTCATTAATAACTTTTTACGAAACTTATATACATATTTATATGCAATAATTTAATGTCATTGATTACATTTTAGATTATAACACGTGAGAGACGTTTTAATTTTTTTTTGTCTGTGAGCATAATGTCCATTAATAGATTTTTTTTGCTTATTGTTTAAACAAATTATAAAACCTTTCCTATAACTCTAAATGTGTATGCTAATAACTTGTGTTTACTAGTATGATTGTTTAATACGGTGTTCAAGTTCCTAGAACCTCTGCTTTTCTCTGCTTTAATCCTTATGCTAATATTACTTCTTCTATCGCTAATACTAATGGACTAATATACATACAAGTACATAAACAATAAACTCAATAGAAGCTTAAATGTTTTATACAATTGGCATTAGGGATTGCGGTCTAAGAAATCCCAAACGGACTTCATTTTAAATATTGGAGCCTTCATTAAGCGCTTGCTAGCTTTAAGTTAAATAAATTCAGTAAAATGCGACTTTGACTCGCACACGAAGAATTCCGTACGGACACCACATAAGTAATATTATACGAACCTACTAAAATCGAATATCTTACCTTATATAGACATGTAATAAAAACTTTTAAGTACCTTTACTTTTTTTATAGCTATGCTATTTTTGTCACGACACAG
Organism: Nowickia ferox; assembly: GCA_936439885.1. Lineage (NCBI taxonomy): Eukaryota > Metazoa > Arthropoda > Insecta > Diptera > Tachinidae > Nowickia > Nowickia ferox. The sequence continues at coordinate 110,671,333 of OW387024.1, read as the reverse complement.
GACCTAGGACCTGATTTTCATAACAAAAATAATCGACACTTTTACAGCTATAAATTTATTTTTGTTTTGATTTCTTTGTGCTTTAAACCAGAGTACAAAAATAACCGAAACAAATAGTTTGAAGTGAGTGAAAACAAAAACAATGAGAAGTATTGCTCAATTTGTTTTGGCACATGATAACAAACCAGAGAACACACGCCGCTGCAAAAGAAAATAATGGCAAATAAATGGAAACGTTTTGAAATATTTGCGGCGAATTTGACATCATCATATAATATAATTTTATTGCAGTGTTATTTAACACATTAAGTTTGTTTTATATAGCTAAGCAGCATAGCTATAAGTAAGTGTCCTCTCTTCTGTTTGTTTTTGGTTTTTGGCGCTTTTTCTTAGCTTTGGCTCTTTTTTTTCGCTTTTGTGATTTTTTCGGCTTATTGGCGTTTTTTTTAATTTTTGGCGACTTATTTTAGCGTTAGCAACGCGTACACAAGCCTAAATTTTTTGGTATTGTATTAAAGTGACGTCGATGTCGACAACTGGAATAAGGGTGAATATTTGAATGACATCCTGAGACTCCAGATGTAATGATGTTGACAGGCTTGTCTAATGATAAGGACTTCAAGAATAATTTGAAGTTTTCTACGAACATCGGGCACTTTGGCACATGGAAGCAAAGTTCTTAAAGGAATTCCCTATATGTTTTATCGTGCCATAATCGTTAAAGAAAAAGCTTAAGCGACATAATTTTCGAATTTAATTTTTTGACCAAAATCGATAATTTCCGTTTGTAAATAATCGTTTCCCGTCAAAAAAAAAAAAAAAAAAAACCAGGTCCAAAAAATGTGTCGGTTAAGCTTTTTTGGCGGTTATGGCTCCATATGTACAGGCTCACATAAATCTATCGGCTTCTTGCATTGAATGTGTTTACTACACGAATAAATAGAAATCATGTTTGCGGAATAAGCTGCAACTCAACAAACAAGCAATTTTCTTATACATATTTGGGGTATTCAAGCGGTAGTCTTAAGTGTCATAATATCTTAATATTGTAACATAGTTCATACTACACATCAAGCAGGCTTTTGTTAACTGTGTTGCTGGGTTGCTTGCCGCTGTATTAATTCTCTAAGTATGCTTTTTCCTACCTCGCAAGTTCTTTGCATCTTGAAATATGTATGCATGTACATATATGTAAGTATTTGTGTGCATGTACATACATACATATGTATATAATCTTCTGCTTGGTACCTTCAGTAATAGTGGAATTGAATTTATAGCCTCTAGGCTTTCATCACACGCTAATAAACAATTAAAGCGTTAATCAGGGGAGTTTACCCCAAATGATCGTATAACATGATTATTTTGCTAAAGCAATGCATGAGCCAACGAACAAGCAAATGAAACACTGACTGACTGACTGAGTGAATGCATAAACGAATGGTTGAATTTAAAATCTCTGCAGGAAAAATAAACCTAAAACATTATTTAATTGAGAAATAAATATGCATTACTTGTCTGTTTATTTATATACATATATTTTTTTTAACAATCGATGACTAGTTTCATTTAACTGATGTATTTCATAATATTTTCTGTTTATTATCTGTTGTAAAAGGAAACATTAAAGTAACTAATTACAATTTTACATATTTATACAATTTACATACATACACATACGTACATATTTAAACGCTGTAGCTGCATCAATCTGAACAGTAGTTATGAGGTCAAGAAATGTAAAATTAGATGAGATCATTTGCTTTAAAATTCAATAGTAATTGTTCAAAACTTAAAACTGCTCATACGAAAGACCTTTTAAATGCTGTTGGAGAATCGTTTGTTGTCAAAATGATTACATAAGCCCTACTTAGTTTAACTGTTTTTCATATCTTATACATTTACCTGACTAAATTGATTTTTAATTTATTTTGATGAACTTGAAGCTTTTGTAAGTTTATAGGGGTAAGACATGAAAAAATACTGCTCGAATCAATGTATGAGCAAAAATGAGATTTTTATATAATTTTTAAAACCTAAAACCGAGTATCAAAAACAGCAAAGTTGTCCAGTTATCATCTTAACTCGAACCTATTATTATTATTATAAAATGTTTATATGTATGTAATTTCTTATTTTTATTTAATATGTACGTATTAAAAAAAAATAAAATAAGCAACATATGGTGAATAATAATGTTTATTATCAATTTAATGGCTTCAAAATCGTCGGTCTGGCAAGGATGTCAGCTGTTTAAAATATCTCATGTGTAGCTCGCTTTTGTATTTCTCGTATCGTAAAGTTTCCCGCATGAAACGAGGGAATTGTAACAAAAACCTTGCAAATTGAAGCACAAAATTGCATTTCTAACATACTCGTACATGTTTCTGTATCTTTAGTTTGCGTGAAGTATCTGTGAATTAAATGAAAATTCAGCAATTATTAGAAGGATGCGAGAAAAAGTGTTTTCGTAACAACGTTTTGTGAAAAGGTTCTCACAAAAAACAATCAAATCAATTCGCATTTTAAATCGATTGAAATTGATTTTAAGTTTTATTATTTTACTAGCTGAGCCCAGCATACTAGAGCTGTGCAGCTCATGAACGAACTAGTTCAATTGAACGAATCCACTGAGCGCTTTCAGCTTAATCCTGAGTGGTTTCTAGATTTGTATCGAACTCTTTCAGTAGCTCGTTTTAGACACAAACCTGTAATCAAACCCATTTAAATTATATGTACACTTCTATCAAACTCTTTCAGCAGCTCGTATAAACCTTTAATGAAATGCATGTAATTTAAATGCGTTAAAGGTTTGTGTCTAAAACGACCCCATGGAAAAGTTCCATACAAGTCTTGTGCTTTTTTTTAGCAAATTTTTTTGTGTCGCACAAGTATTTACATCAAAAAAATAATTGATACACATATTGTGATAATATGGAGATATTTTAGTTTTATTTATTTTTTATACTTCATCTGCCTTGTTTTGTAATGTATGACCACACACAAACACTGTATAAATCTGGCCCTTTCTTTATCTTTGACAAAATGTTTCACTACAAATGGACTGAGCTACTGAGCCAACTGAATGAAATACTTCAGTAAAGTGAGCTGAGTTGAAAACAGCGGTCAGTCAAAAGAGCTGATAAGCACAAGTCTACAGCACACATTGTCTTACCCTCAATTATTATTTTTTAACTAAAAATTACTTCACATATTGGTCACTTGTTAGATGAAAAACAAAACGAAAACCTACCCGGTGCTGGCCCAAGCCTGTGTTGAAAATTTCAGCTCCGCAGCTCTTATAGTTCCACAGATCATGCGTTACGAACAAACACACACTAAGATTTTATACATATAGATATATGTATGGATTTGGTTTTGACTTTGATGACTTTATAAAAAGTTATACGAATTTTGGTTTTTAGTTTGACAAATTTTGTGGAACGTCGCATTTCATTAAAAATATTTGGGGGATTCAAACGGTAGTATTAATTGAATGTCATAGTGTTAAAGCAAAAATAATTATATTAAAATAATTTAAGATATTAGTGGGTATTCTGGAAAACGCGTGCAAGAAGTGAAACTTTGTATATATTAAAACAAGAACAAAGTTTAAAAAATTATTTTTTGTTTGCCATAAACAGTGTTGTCAGATTAGGGGATTTGTCCCCAAATCGGGGATTTATTTTTCGAAATGGGGATAAGAATTTTGGTTTGGGGATTGAGGAATTAATTGGGGATAACTTTTCTGTTTTGGGGATTTTATGAGATTTTTTGGGGATTTGTATTACTTAATATTTTTTTATTTATTTCTCGCCATATTTTAATATCAATACATATTCCAATTGCTCTTTTTTAATTCATAAATAATATAAAATGATAAATGGCAACAATGAACTCGTCTTTAACATTTGTTGTTAGCAAGATTTAAATAAGGTTTATTAGAAGACAAACAGGTACTCGCATTGGGGAGATTGCTCATCAGCTAATTTTATTGTTTACACGTGTGTAACTACATAACTTACAAATTATTTGACAATTAGTTCTATACCTTATTTGATGCTTACAGTTTTATTTACAAATAACAAACAACTTAAACATATATTGGGCAGAAGATTGTTCATATCAAGATGCCGCTGGATCACGGCCGTTTCAAGAACTGGTAGAGTATTGTATATATTAAATTTACTTTGTGTATCAACGGGCAACGCTTGCATTGACCGAGTTTTTTCGGCAATGGAGTCAATAAAAATTAAATTAGAAACAAAATTCAGTGCTTTAAATCTCTGTTACGAATTAATATACATTTTAAATATAATTGAATTTGTTGTGACACTTTTGATCCATCTCCAGAAGTGGTAAAATTAGTACAAAATGCCTTTTAAGGAATTTTGGGGATAAATATTTTGAAATTGGGGATGTAAGTTGAAAGAAATCTGGGAACCCAGGCCATAAATTTCTAAAATGAAATAAACGTGAGAATTACAACGCGTTTCTCTCTCTCTCTCTCTCTCTCTCTCTCTCTGAAAAACTGTTTATTTTGTATGAGCAACAAAAACAAATTGTTTATATTGACATAGTTTTGTATTCCAAAATAGACACCATTATGACACTATTACACTTAAGACTACCGTTTGAATACCCCTATTGTTTGATTTTTTGAATTTAGTAATTGAATACAAAATGAAGTTTTTTTTCGTTGTAGCTTAATGTGTATTTCATTTATCTTTACTTTTGAAAAAGCTTCTTGGTCTACTATGTGCACTAAGGCAGTGCCTTTTTTCATTAATAATACTCTTAAATAACAAATCAATCTAGACCCGATTTTATAAAATTTTTTTTACTATTTGCTTGCTTAAAGCGAAAATGCTCTAAATTTAATCATAAACGGTGAACAAGTTTCATTTAAATTCCTTAAGTGTAGTACACATCAGGCATTTCTCGAGTTGTCATTTTGTGGTGTCATTTTGAAAATGTGTGCAATGCCGTTCCCATTATGTTTTCATATGGAAAGCAATGACACACAACGCAAAATATCGGAAATGACAAACGTTGCCACCAGTATATCTACACTATTGAGATGTCACAAAATGCCATAGGGTGCACACGGCATTATGCATGATGATCTATCATTGAATAGTTTCCTTTTATTATTATTATTTTTGTTATTATTATTGTTATTGTTATTATTTTTGTTTGCATAAAACTTTTTAGTTTTTAACTAAAAAAAAATAAAATTAAAAAAAAATAACAATCGTACTAAAAATTTACATTATTTAGACTAAAGTAAAAGGAAAAACCAACATTTAAATAAAAAGAAAAGATAATTTTGCATTGCAATGAATAGAAGAAAAAACCATAATGACCAGAAATTTTTGAACATGAAATGACCGGCATTTAACATGATCTCTTCTTCTTCTGTCATAAACCCATTGAAAACCATCATACATCCATTCAACCGTCCATTCAGCCCATTCATTCGTACATTCGATGTTAGTCAGAGAATGAGTGAGTGAGTGAGCTAGTTAGTTGATGGTTAAAATCATTGACCATTTAACTAAAGCGATTTTGTTTTTTTTTCGATGGTTTTGGAGCCTTATAGCAGTCCAGTTCAAGCCAGGCATGCCATGTTCAAGCTCATATATCCATGTTATACCATCATCATTAGTATAATTTATGTTTTTGCTTATAACTAAAAATAAATAGAAAAACAAACAAAAATATGTATGAAAATACCAAAGTAGGTGAATGTTAATTAACAATAAAAGATGTTTATTAATGAATAAAAACAGAAGGAAAAACCACTAAACTTAAACAAACAAAATTTATTTTCCATCTCAATTCAGCAAAGAAAACAAGAGTTGGCAGAAATATTAGATTTAAATATAAAACTGGAAGTAGTGTGGGATAAAAAAAAGGCCACCAATTCTAAAGCTTGTTTTACTAAAACTTCTAAAATTTAAAAATTAGTTTTATTCTTTTTGTTTATTGTGTATTTTTTTACAAAAATTTTTATTCAAAATTATGTACTTGAATAAAGGGTCGAATGGCAAAAATCATTGAAGTGTTAAAGAAAATCTTTACTTTATTTTGTTTTTTTTTTCTCAAGGTAAGAACGGTCTCATTTTTAAAACTTTAAAAATTAAAACCATGTTAAGGTCAACAAAGTTGGACGGTATTTAGTAATGAAGATAATTATTATTATGATATGAACATGAATTTAAGCGGAAACGTTAAGCAAATGAAAAAAAAAATAAAACGAAATTTAAGCTGCAGCTTCAAACATATTGACATTGTGATTAGTAATAATTTTCTTGTGTATTGAAATTCTTAGTGCATCGTGGCCTTGAGCCAAAAGTATGCAAGTCAGGCAACAACAACAAAAATTTTCTATTAACTTCGAAGGTAACAAAGTTTTAAAGAGGTTCTTTTTGGGACAAACTCTGCATGAAGTGAAGACTTTTTAAATATCGGGATTAATAATCAATTAGAAATGGTTTATGTATTTGTATTTGTTTTTATTAACCACTATTTAGCGTGTGTGTTTTAAGGGCCGCCCAAAAAAAAACACACACACACACGCATCCACAACATTAGTGTTTACAAAATTAACAGGAACTCTAGTTGACAGGTTAAACTGTGTGAGTGTGAGTGTGTGTGTGTGTGTGCATATAAGACACAAGACACTGTATTTAAATTATCACTGCACCCTACCACCATACTCTCACGCTTTACGAGAGAGTGGCAGGCAGGTACCCATTAGAAAGTTTATAAAATGTCCTGGTAAATTGTCAAATATCATTAGTACAAATCAAGCATTAAGTGACAACGCATCCTCACATCCCAAACTAACATTAAGTGAAATAGTGAAGTTATTATTCTTTTAAAGAGTTGAAAAATATTATTAAAAAAAAAAAATTCATCATGCCACCTCTAAATCGTACATCGGGCAACACAATTAAAAATGAAAAAACGTCTATTCCAAGTACATTGATATATCAGCCAAAAATTCCCTTTCTCCTTTACCTATATCGCGACCAGATAAAAAAGCGTAAGCAATCTAGCGTTGCCATCACTTACACTAAAATGCACTTGACATATCAACTCATTTCAAAAACCGTTAGAGATATTCACAAATGTTCCAGAGAAGATATAGAAGCTGTGAATAGGGAAAAAATCTATCAAAAACACTTGAAGCAACAAATGCAACGTATAAAAGAGAATGAAATTATGCAATCAATGTATATGCAAAGACAACACCGGATGCGGCAAGAGCAACTAAAACAACAACAACAGCAGCCACAGCCGCAGCAGCCACAGCCGCAGCAAGAGCAGATGCCGCTGCAAGAACAGCAGCCGCGGCAAGAGCCAGCAATAGCAACAACAACAGTGCAACCAGCGGCAAGAGAAAATTCATCAACAGCCGAAAAATCATCAGCAGAAGCAGAACCAGCTGCAACCAAAATCGTTCGCATAAACCGCTGTTTGTTCCCGTGAACTTTTGCTTTTTCCATACAAAGTTTCACAAGAAGAAACTGATCGCCTTTCATTCCGGATAGGGTATAAGAGAAGAATATATAGAAGTGACATATAATTTGTATATACACAACTGTCCATTTAGGCTAAAGCATAATTAAGTAATTTCGCCAAAGTCAAACGAAATCAACTTTAAATTAAGCAATTTCAATTATATTATATTATTTTCCACATAAGATAGTTTTAGGTATATAATGAAATGAAGATAAAATTACAAATGAAAAATACTCGTTTTTTGTACGAAAAACTTTTTAACATTTTTTTTAAACAAAAATTGATTGAAATTTTACAAAAACTTTATTAAACTGAATAAAGTTTTTCTATATAAAACTTTCTGTTGTCTTAAATTAAATAATTGCAAAATCAACTCAAATGTCATTAAATACATTTAGTATCATTATGATTTAACACTTTTGTTTTTATTTGTAATATCGGCTTGAAATAAGTCATAGGATTAGTTATTTTTTATTATAAAAATGCATGATTGTGAGATTAATTTTAAATTTTAAACTTACTAACATTACCTTATTAAATACAGATATTGTACTAACAACAATATTCTTATAAAGTTATAAATAAAAAACGAAATATAATACCCAATTATATCTAATAGTTTTATTAATTGACAAAGCAAGCAAATATTTTTCGATGAAGAATATTTGGCAAACTGTTTAATATTATGATTTTGATCATTTTCAAGTCGTTTGGCTTAATTTTCTATTAGAAACAGCATTGGCCTTTTACCAAAAAAAAAAAAAAATCCATTAGCCTGGCACAACAACGACAGTTCATTGTTGTACCGCATATAGTTCAATATAGAAACGATTGGAGCAAAACTTATAGAAGCAGGGCAAAAGTGCATTTGTACTAACTTTTCCAGCCCTGGATTTAAACTCAATTAAATTATTTGCAAGTGAAAAAAGAATTCGCTTTAAAGTAATTTGAATATAATGCGAGGCAGTGATGCAAAATGTGGCACAAACTTTTGAAATCGTCGACTGTTGAAAGTACTGCGAAATTGTTCATAAATCGTTTGCTGCTTCTGCTTCGACTGCGACTGTTGTTGATTTTCACAAGCACAAGCAAAAGCATTGGTTGCTTTTAAACAGTTGGAAAAGCCAAAGCAACGAAAAGTAAAAAATTTACGACTTTTGCTACTTCGACTTAAGTTTTTTACATACTGTGCTTATGCACATAAGTTTTATTTCTGATGACTAACCAGTGTTGCCGTTTTGGTCGGATCCGACCAAATTTGGTCGGAAAAATTTAAAATTTGTAATTTTGTCGGATGGTCGGACCAATTCAATTTTGGTCGGTTTTTGTCTCTAATCACAAACTATTTTTTTTCTTTGCATAATTTATTTAAAATCTCATATATTTTATCTTAAAAATATTTTTTCCACACTGTTTACCATTTACCAATAAATTATGCACTTCGATGCCGGTTAAGTAGTTATTAATGACGTTTATATTAGATCAGTGACAGTGAACTGATATACTGAAAACGATAGTATAAAACTTTTAAATATGATAACTCCTGATAAGGTACTTTCAAACGATGGCTTACCAATTCTGGATCTTGTTTTAAAATTCCCTAAGTTAGTTGACTGTAATCCCGATTTAATAGTTACTGAGTGGAATTTGCTACGGCTCAGCGGTATAAAAACTTTGGCCAATTTAAACATTAGTGCTTTTTGGCAAAAAATAGCTTTTATAAAAAACGGATTAAACGAGAAAAGTTTCTCAAATATTTCTTATTTTATTTTTAATTTCTTATCTCTGCCACATAGTTTCGCCGCCGCTGAACGCAAATTTTCCACACTAGCGCTACTAAAAAAAACCCAACTAAGGAATAAAGTAGAAGTTAATACTGTCAACGGTATTATGTCGTGTAAAGAAATTATCAAAATGAATAATCCGCACTATGTTTGGTCAGCCAAAAGGGACCTACATAACCAAATGTAAAATTTGGCTTAAAAGGCGATACGAACATTAGCCTATTCAATTCATTAAATATAGAAACAAATGCAGTTCGAATAATAATAATTAAATTAACTAAAATTAATAGTCATGGGGTTGTGGCAAAAAAATAAATAAAAATATACTTAATAGTAACAAACCAAAAAAGTTTGTCTTAAGTAGAACAAAAATAAGCAAATTAACTAACATGTGCATAATTAGTAATGAAAAAACGACAATGGTAAGACTGTTGTAAATATAGTGATGGTAAATTTGGGGCCTTCATTACAAAACACATTTCAGCAAATTGAAATACGATGAATCAAACCAATTCACATATTCCATTTGCAGAAAAGTTTCGTATATAAGGCAGAAATTTACATCAACTGACACCACACACAGTGGACCAAACACAGAAGAACGTTTAGTGGCCTTCGAAAACAGTTAGTTGTTCCGTTCAACTATGTGTTGTCAGAATATTTACAACTAACTTTGATGTTATTTGTTCATTAATAATTATCACATGTAATTTGGCTTAAAAGGCGATACGAACATTAGCCTGTTCAATTCGTTAAATGTAAAATCAAGAAGTTTAACTTTTTATTTTTAATGTGATGTATTTAATACATGCCTGAATTATAACATAAGTAAATGAAAACAACATATGTTAAAAAGACTGAATAAAAATTTTTTCTTATAATTTACAATTTTAATGTATTTAATTATTAATTACATTACATAAATATTAATTTACATGCCTGAATTCTTTAATGCAAATATGTAATATCTGACATTTTTATTTTACTTAAATATTAAATAAAATGTACATCAAAAAACACAAATATTAATTAAATTTTCAAATTTGGTCGGAGGCAGGCGATTTTGGTCGGATTTTAAGAAAAATTTGGTCGGCAACAAAACTTTCAAACGGCAACACTGTGGCTAACCCCTAGTTTTTAACTTAAGAATTAAGTACGTAATTAGCTAATTTTTATTTAAAATTAAATTGTAATTAAATACGATTTAATTTTTTCAGTGATTAATTCAATTATTTCTTATTAAATTACGTTGAAAGTACGGTAGCACTGTAAAATTTCCCAGTATTATGGAAGGTTTTTCAAACAACAGCTGTTTAACATAAATAAGAAAGTTAGGTTATCAAAATGCAGAAAATTAAAATTGGATAAGAACACATTTTATGAAACCAAAAGAACATCAGAATGCATTTTTCTATTTATTTATTCTATGATATAAAACTACGAATTGTATATGTGATATATTTATGAAAATTAAAGGAAATTCTTTCTAGTACGACGACATGATTTTCATGTGTATGTTTTCAATAAACACATACACGCATAAAAACATATGGTGCGCTCATAAAACTTAAATAATACTTAATTACACAAGTTTGGTCATTTAATTATTATTTAGTTATAAACTCAAAAACACAATTTCGTATTTAATTAGAACTTAAAAATAATTACAATTTGATTACCAACTGAAAAAATGGGCATAAAGTTCGCAAAGAAAAATTCGTCTTTCGTTTCAGTTGTGTTCCTAGCATTAGATGAAACCCGTGTTCTTGGTGGATATGCACTCATTTTTAAACAGTGATGGAAACTTTAAGTTTTTCAATACGAAAAAAATATTTTCTTGTCCTAGGCCACACTATATGCAAATGATTTCTTAAACCGTTTAATTCGTCATGATTTCAATTATCATTTTCAAATACTTGTGTGGGGAAATAAAAAGTAACATATATAAATACAGGGTGGGCCAAAAGTTACCATGGGGTTTAAAAGTTTAATAACTTTTTCGTTTATTAATTTTTTTAAATTTTTTTTCTCAGATTATATAATATACAAAATGGAAATATTTTTTTGCACTAAGTATGAAAAATAATGTCTCTTAAATTACCACCGTTTTCAGCTTCGCACTGATGGGCGATTATGATTATGAGTGATGAAGCTCATTTTCATTTTAAATGGCTTTGTTAATAAGCAGAACTGTAGGTTCTGGGGTTCTGAAAATCCAAGAGCCATTCATAAACGCCAATTGCACCCCATTAGGTGTACAATATGGTGTGGGATCACATCTGAAAATATCATTGGGCCTTACTTCTTCGAGAATGAAGATGGAAGTGCTGTAACCGTAAATGGAGAGCGGTATCGGTTTATGATAGAAAATTTTTTACGTCTTGCTCTTGAAAACATACATGGTATGTGGTTTCAGCAGGACGGAGCCACTGCCCGCACTGCCCGAGACACAATGGCACTTTTAAGTCAAATTTTTGGAGAGCGAATAATTTGCAGAAATTCGGAAATAATTTGGCCCAGCGCGATCGCCAGTTTTGACAGCACCCGACTATTTTCTTTGGGGTTATTTGAAGTAGCAAGTGTATGTGAACAAGTCAGAGACAATCCTTGAACTCAAGGCAAACATTGTTGCAGAAATTTTGGAAGATATTATGGAAAATGCTCTAAAACGAGCCCATCAGTGCGAAGCTGAAAACAGTGGTAATTTAAGAGACATTATTTTTCATACTTAGTGTAAAAAATTTTCCATTTTATATATTATATAATCTAAAAAAAAAAATATAAAAAAAATTAATAAACGACAAAGTTATTAAACTTTTAAACCCCAAGGTAACTTTTGGCCCACCCTGTACATACACACATAAATAGTAAATTAAAATTATACAACAATAAAAATACAACAGACAATTTATTGTCTGTAATATTGTCTTGTATAAAAAAAAGTATATAAATTACAAAACATTCAACAAAAATATATAAAATAACATTCAACATTCACATCTAATGCAAGCATATACAAAATGAAATTTTGTACAACAATTTAACAATTCCTTTATGGTTAAAACGCAAGAAACTTTTAGCATTCGCAGAGGAAAAATTTCGCCAGGAGTAATGAAAAGTTAATGGTGACAGCAGAGAATGCGAGGGGCTTACATTTACTGTAAAGGTAGACAAAGTGGAAAACATTTTACTCGTACTACACAGGAATTATGTGAGTAAAATAAATTAACTTTTTTGGTGTTATTTTCACCGTTTTCTTTACAACAAAATTTATTATTTTCACATAAATGGAAAGATCACCAAAAAAAAAAACAAAAAAGACAAAAAGCAGTGTGTACCTGGAAAACGAATTTGCTTGTTACCCAGTCTTAATTATAGTTCCTAGTTTGCTAAATTTAGAGAGCTTTACGAGCGGCGCACTATAAGGTTAAATGCTGAAAAATTTTGGAGATTTATACATACATGCACATGCTTTAAGTGTGGCTGTGACTACTTAAAGTGTTACAAAACTTACGAAAATATTGCAGGAATTTTATTGCCTTAATAATCTTGGCTTCAGCTTAAAGCTTGCACAGCTGCAATCAAAATATTAAGCTTAGCCTGCCCTAAATGGTTTTATTAGGGTTAAGCGCTGTTCTAACATTTTCACATTCTCGTTGTGTGCTACTTTATGATGCTTGCCTGTCCATCCGTTCGCTTGCATGCTTGCGTCTGTTTGTTTGTTGGTAACAAAACAAAATACTAGTAAATAGCAATAAGGAGAATGTAATAAAGAAAATAAAAGCAAGCTGCCATTTAAAGTACAGATACAAATGAAAACAACAAACATTGTTATGGTAGTATGTCCGCTACTAGTTTCTTTTCTTCATTGCTGCTCCTTGGTCTCGCTCGCTGCAAATGGAGCCAAAATGCAATTCCTCTTAAAAACATATTTATGGTTAATGAAATCCTATTCATGACTCACATTTTAACAATATGCAGCACCGCTTAAAAATGTTTGTTTCAATTTCAATATTTTTCATTTTTTTTTTTCTTTCTTTCTGTGCTAGAAAAGAAAGATGTTAAGTGAAAGAAGTAAAGGTTCCAAGCAAACTTTACCGATGAAATGTTTTAAATGATGTTAAGGAAATTTGCATACGCTGTGTTTCTGTGTTTGTTTGTTTGTTTGTTTGTCGTTAAACAAACTCTAATAAAGGAGTGATTGTCTCCGGAATGGTAAATAGTGTGTGCATGTAATATATGCCATGTATTCTGAAAAAAAAGGTATTAGATGAACTTCACTATGAGTAAAGTTAATTGTCTGTTATTTCAAAATCTAGAAGTAATGTCAAATACTGGCCTCTCAAAAAAAAAAAAGAAAAAATTAAAATTAATTTTATTGTAAGTGAAATTTATTTGCTGGTGGTTAAGCGATGTCTATATGCATTTCATTGTTGCTTTAAGTCCTAATTTACACTATGCAAGTCTTATTGCTAAGCTGATTAGTTTGTTAGGAAAGTGGGACAAGGGGAAAAGAAACGTTACTGTTCCCCTCGTCTCTCTCTCTCTCCGTCAAACTAATCAGCTTAGCAATAAGACTTGCCTAGTGTAAATATGGACTAACAAATCGTCAGTAGACGAAATAAGTTTCACATACAATATAATTATGACAATATGTCGTATAATGAATTTCTTGAATGATTAATTTTAATGCATATTTTAATTTAGACAGTCAAGTGCTCTTATTGCATAAATAATTTTAAAGTATATTATAAGTGTTGACGTTTCAGCAATCGTTTGAATTTAAGAAGATTGACTGATTAGGCCAAAGCTTCCGATGCTAGAATCTGAGCGACTAATTGTTATTGGATTGTCATCTTGTTTCCAGAAACGCGTCGGTGTTTGCATGCCCTGTGCATACTCAGTAACTATACGCCTTCTCACATGGGAGCCTGAATGACATTACCAGGGAGCACTTGGTCCAAGACCGGAAGTTGTGACATGCTTAAGAATTTCGGGCAGATGAATCGCTTCTTACTATATCTTGCAAAGGGAAAGCAGACAGAGAGCTTTCAACTATGATCTCAGTGAACATTTTACTTAAATATTTTGTTTTGCATTTACATTAATTTTTAGATATATAACGGACATATAAATACATACATAAATAAATTACAAGTTTGTGATAGAAACGAACGAGTTATTAATCTATTTAAAGTTTTAAAAGTACTTGGTCTAATGCTTTTTAATGCTTATCTAAATACGGTAGCGAAAAATAGTGCATCGCAGTCAGTTCCAAATCTTTGACTTAATCATTGAGCTTAGACTTGTGGTATTGCCTTAAATATTTAAACCTTTCCATTTTCCTTAAACACTAAACATTTGAATGCAATTGCTTTTCCACCAGAAGGTAGTTCAACAAGTAAGTAAGTGAGTAAGTTCTGCTTGCATGGCTTCAATGCACTCCAACTTAAATTCCCGAAATATATAGTTTAAAGTCATCTAAAACGTTCAAAATAATTGTAAATATAACATAATAAATTCAGTTAAGTGCTACTGGTTCAATACGGACACTACCCATGTAATATAATCGAATATCTTACCTAATGTAGAAATTTTTTTTTTTAATTTTAAGTAGCCGATAAACTTATTTTCGGTTTTAGGTGATTTTTTAAGTTTTGGTGCTTTTTATTATTATTTGCTTTATTTTCGTTTTTTGAATTTTTCGGTTTTGGTGTTTTTTAAGTTTTGGCATTTTTTTCGTTTCGTCGATTTTTTTTTTGGGTTTTGGCGATTTTTTTGGTTTTAGCGCTTTTTTTTGGTTTTTTTTTTGGTTTTTGGCGATTTTTTTATTTTGAGACTTCTCAGTCTTGGCGTTTCTGAAAATTTAAAAAGTTTGCCTCTTACGGTTTTCAAGATACAGCAAGTTGTCAAAATTACATTAACTGATAAAATACCCTTTAATTTGGAGTTTTTGAATTTCAGTGTTATTTGGTGTAGTCTGCATAAAAATACACTAACTTTGAAAATTTCAAGTGTCTATACATAATTTTATGTATAATTCTGTGGCAAAAAGCAAAAAGTGCTTAAGTCGAGATAAGCTGATTTTGAGTGAGTGATACCTCCGTAATCTGCATATTCTAAAGTATCCCTGGCCAAAATCCCAATTAATTTAAGTGATTTTTCAGGCAGTAATAGCACCATGACTTGGAACTTATCTTTTTTAGACTTCTAATATCATTTGTACAAGCTATTATTCAATTATGTATATACTTTGGTATATTTCAATTTAAATATATTACTTACAGTGTGTAGAACGATGTTTGCTTAAAAAAAAATAAAGTTTAAAAGAGAATAATGCAATTTAACTGTAAAAGAAATAAATTTCTGAAAATCGATTTGAACACTTAAAAGTGCTCTCCTGCAAAACAGTAAAATATGACTTAAGAACTTTTTCCACAGAATTCATAGGATTTCAATATGTTACGTTGCTTGCTTTCCTTTTCTTTCCTTTCCTTTTCACCTTTGGTATGTAACATGTTTAGAGAGATCAGCTTAAAAAAATTAATATTTAAGTGTGTATTCTCTAAAATTAATTTTCACATATTTTTGTATAAAAATCTCAAAAATATTTCCTTAAAATCAATTACCAATTAAAAATATTCACTGCAAACACACCACATAATAAAAACAATAGTAGACTAGCTTACGATTTTTTTTTTAATTTATTCAGTGAAAATCAATCATCAATTTACAATCAAGAAATATATCGATGCGATTAAATGTATTTAATACACATAAAAGTTAATGAAGTCACATGCATACGTACATGTGTACATACACACATTTATACATAAATGCATACATACATACTCAAACCCCGTACAGACTAGCAATTTTTCAAAATTTTGCTTTGAAATTTCATAAGTGTCCATATTATGAAATTTTAGTTTAGCAATTATTTATTAAAAAAAATTCTATTACACCTCACACTTCCTTAAGAAATTAACAATTTTATTTACTGTTTTTTTTTGTTATATTTTCTATATTTCTAACACAACTAAAGAAATTAAAGAAAATAAACGTCAAGTACACCAACCAATTTTAAAGTAACAAGTGCGAATTTCAAAACAAA
The DNA here is from genome assembly GCA_936439885.1 of Nowickia ferox. Taxonomy (NCBI): domain Eukaryota; kingdom Metazoa; phylum Arthropoda; class Insecta; order Diptera; family Tachinidae; genus Nowickia; species Nowickia ferox. The sequence goes on along the minus strand of OW387024.1, from coordinate 110,654,908 downwards.
TAAGACTTGCAGGGCACATGAAGCTGTGTAACCCTCCTCCATCATCTCACCCCCTTCAACCACAAACTCAAGAAATGCTGCAACAAGAGCTGCAAGTCTGGATGGGCACTAACTTCGAGCTACAAACAAAACAGAAGCAAATGCAAAAGGCAGTTTTCGCAGTATGCCAAGAATATTTTTTCACACTAAAGAAAAATAATTGTTTGTATAATATTTTATAAAATAATTCTGCCAAAAAAAAACCGACTTCAATGCAAAGATCTGATCAAACATTTTCGAAAAAAATTTATGGTATATAAATTTAAATTGTAATGGGAGGAGACACATTTTTTTAAATGCAAGATTTTGTGTTTTTCAAAAAATCGTTAAGGTAGAACCACTTAAAATAAAATATTAAATTTTAATGGGCGTAACTCCGCCCATTTTTTTCAAATTGCATATTATGTCTATTTTAGAGCTCAAAGAGTGTGGTAAGTTTCGTAAGAAACTGTTAAGTAGAACCACATGAAATATAAGAATAAATTTTAGTGGGCGTAACACTGCAAATTTTTTTAACTTAAAAATTGTGTAATTTCAAGAACCAAAGCTGTGTGCATTCAAATAAATAGAATATCATAAAATCAAATAAAAAATTTTGTGGGCGTATCCTCGCCCAATTTTTTTTTTACAATGCGACCAATGGGAAGCTATACCCTCTCAGACAATAAAGTAATTTTTACAATCGGTCTAATATAACCTTCTCCTTTTGTTGAAGTCGTTTAAAAATAGCCACATTCGTACACATTTTCTCGTATGAAGCCAAGCTTTTTTTTTTTGGCACTTTAAAACAAATTGATCTGGCAAATTTTTAAATATTGTTACGCATCCATTGCTCTACTTATGAAGGCTAAATCTCTCAAACCTTTTACTCGAGATGCAACCCCAAATTACTGTCGACATATTTCCGAATTTGACTGTTAAAATAGTCTCGAGGTTTTCTTAAAATTATAACTATCTATATAACGGCAGGATTCTTAGAACAAGAAAAAAGTATTGTCTAAAGAGTTGTTTGAACAATCAACAATGGCAATACTGTTGTAAATTAGAGATGATAAATTTGAGCTTTCATTACAAATTAGCTTTCAGCAAATTGTGATACTTTAAAGCAAAACAATTCACATATTTGCACGCAAAAGCTGAAATTTACATCAACTTACACCACACACAGTGGAGCAAACACAAGAACGCTGATGACGAAGATGTTGCGGTCTTCCTTTCTGCTAGTGTTTATCAGAATATATCCAATTATCTTTGAGATAATTTGATGCTTAAAAGATTCTCACGTTTAATTTGGCTTCCTCAAAACGCAAACATTAGCCTAAATAAAACCAAAAAAAAATTTTTTTTTTATTTGTTTTTGTTAAATATTTACTGCCATATTCATAAAAATATTTCAGGTTTATTAAACGCTTATTTGGCATATTTCTGTGGGAGATTTGTCAAATAAACCTGTAATAAACCTAAAATATTTTATGAATACGACGCCTAGTTTTTCCCCCTGAATTTGAATTTTATTCTGCTGGGCCCAACATTTATGTTTTTATTAATAAACTTATAAATTTCCAAAAATTTTCCATTTGCCAAGTCATACGTGGCGGTCTTTAATAATTTACACATCGTGCATTAATACAATATGTCAAGAGTAAATATTGTCAAAACTAGAATTATATTTAGAAGAATTGTCACACACAATCTAAAACGTTCGACTGAACGAAATGGAGCCAGCTCAGTTTTCAATGACGAAGTTTAACGCAAAAAATACAACAACAACAGAAATCATTTAATAATCTTAAATATTAAATCAATTTGTTGCTCAAAATGGTTAAATTCTTGAACGAGCGGAGTCTAAAAATATATTTTGATTTTGCACTTACTTGACACACTGTACGTAGTGTACGTGTAAAAATAGTTTGTTGAATGTTTCTTTTATACTTCAACACACATTACGTGACATCAATTGAAGTGACACAATTATTTTTTTTTTTGTGATTTTATTTAAACTTATCTAAAGACAATATTGATGATATCTTTTTGTTATTGTAGAAAATACATAAAACAATAAAGTGAAATTTGTTGTAAAAAGGTAAAGGTGACGATAGAAAAACAAACCAAGAGAAACGTAAAATTTTAGATGGAGGCGTGTTTGTAGTTTAATTTTATTTTTTTAAGCTTGCATGTACGTATTAACAGTAGCTTAAATAGTCGGCCTACACAAGCACTGTTTTGAATATTAACGCCATGGGTAAGAGTATGTCTTGTGTATGAACAACGCTGTAATATGTGAATGCGTTTAAGTCAGGGGTTCTTAAGTTTAAGTAAACTTTTTGGCGCTACTACAATTTGATTTAGATTGCGAAATATGATATTTGAAATATAAAATACGTTTTTGTTGAAGCAAAATCTCAATTATTTTAGTTTTTAATATTTTTTTTAGAAAATTAAAAAATCAAATTCGAGTTTTCGAACAAAAAACTCGATTACTTACAAAATTTATCCTTATAAAGAAACTGAGTTATCAAATGAGATCTAGCACTACGTTATAAGGGGTGAGCTTTTTAGAGCTTTCGGATTTCATTTATAAAAAACACATACAAATTAGAGAAATGTATGAAATTTTTATTTGAATTGGTAGAACAATCTATATAATTTAATGTTTAAAGATGATTTTATGTAAATTTTGAACGCGTATATGAATGAAATGGTTCATACGCTGGGCCCAATGTTGGCATAATTTATTCATAATATCGCCTGCGTTTCACGAATAAGCTCTTCAATAATGTCTTTGATTGTGTCAACCACAGCTTGTTCTTATAGACGTGAGCCTTAACATAGACCCACAAAAAATAGTCGTAGTCTAAAGGCCTTAAATCGCACGATTTAGACGGCCAATTGACCGGCTCGAAACATGAAACAAACTGTTAACCGAACTCGCCTCTCAATTGGGTCATTGCTGCGCGTGATGTGTGGCATTTCGCACCGTCTGCAAGTCCAGCTCTTACATTTTGGGGAAAAAAAATTAATTGCTGCGAATGGCGCTGAATCGATAATTCACGGTCATCAACATCACTGGCGGCTACAGCTGCGATATTTTCCTCTGTCCACAGTCTATGGATCCCTGTTGGTGGTTTAAGGTTCAATAATGTAATTTTGGTGTGAATTTTAATCACAAGATTCCGAAGGTCGTCCAAACTGATCATAAACTGCAAGAAGTGCACGGCTGCACTTTCTTAACCGAGCATTAATTTTGATAATAAAATATAATGAGCTGCAAGTGTTGTTCATTTGTAAGTCGATTCATGGTTAAATTATACACCAAACTGAACATGTTTAACAGTAACATGATACACGAAAACGGCTGAGTTGCCAATCGCAGTGTTGCCAAAAAAAAAGTTGCTAAAAAATCACCCTTTAGAACTAATTTCGAATTTTCGAAAACCCTTTAGAATTTGATTTTGCTATTTTTTTTTTAAATACCGATGCTTAAGAGCTAAGGTGCAGTTTTATAAAATGCTTAAATTGAGAATTTGAGATTCAAAAGTATTTTTTACAAATTTCCGAATGAAGTTAAAAGTTTAAAAAATTCTTAAGAACTCGATTTTGCTAATACTCAACTTGTATTAAAAACTAAATGTCATAATGGGTTAATGTGCTTCGGTCAGGGGTTCTTAAGCTGAGAAAAATTTCTTACATCTGCACTATTTATTTTATATAATAAAAAATACACCGCGTAAGCAACTTCGGAGAGTTTGAGATACTTTTTATTATTCCTTATTTTTCAAATTTTCGCCTTAAGCTAATATTCGAAAATAAAGTTCGAATTTTGGAAAAATGTGAAAAACATGTTTTTACTCATATACAGAAAATTTGGGTAAGTTCGAATTTTCGAACATAGTAAAATTTCGAATTTTCGAACATAGTAAAAATTTAAAACTTTGTGTTTTTTGCATAAAACAATTGATTTTCAATAAGACAGGCTTTGAAATTCATGCTCTTTTATTAAAATCATTTACATATATTCATAAAATTTAAAATGAGTTTTAAAAATATTTTATTTATTTATTTATTATTTCTTTTTCATAAATGTTTTTCTAAAAATACATTTTAAATTTTTTTATGAATACTCTTGTCAAACTTCGCTCATTTTCAAATAAATATTTTGTATACTAATATAGTAATATTAATTTATTTAGTTACTTAAATAAAAATTAAAAAAAAATAAATAAAGAAAAAGTTTTGGAATCCCTTAAAATTATGTAAAAAACGTGTTGTGTCATTGTGGCATTCGTATGGAACATGAAGTGAAGATCACGTTTATATTGGTGTATTATTAGACTGTTTTTGCTTTTATTTAATGTTCGTGGTTACTTTAAAAAAAACAACATAATAATATGTTTGTATGTTTTCCTTTACTTATGTGCTGCAGGCATGAGAGACAATAATAAATATACCCAGGCTGATGGTAAAGGGAAAAGCTGGTTCCCCTTCTGATTCACTTAGTAAAAATCACATTAATATGTGAAGTAGTACATTAAAAATTTAATTAGAATTTTTTAAAATAATTTTCCTCAAAATAACTCAGATTTTTTTTCGGCTGCTTATAAACACCCAATACACACATATCTTTCAAAAAAAAATGTTTTAAATGAAGTCTTAAACGAACAAGTTTGTAACAATTTTAAAAAGTAAGAACTTTCTGCTATACAAAAAACTATTTAAAAAAAAAAAAGAAAATATGTTAAGGATAAGCAGCCATGTATAAAGAAAATTGCATGCTACGAGCAACTACTTGCTGACTACACGTGTACATAAATCCATAAGTAAGAGAATACAATTCTAAACTTTTTATTGACATGCAACTTGTTAATGTTTGAGTTTGAAACTACAAGTAAGAAGATAATTAAATATGACAATAGTTCGTGCTTTTGTATGAAAAATCAAATGAGTTTGTTGCACGTTTAATTTTATTCTCCAAAAAAATAAAATAAAATAATAAAAAAAATAAAAGTTTCCTAATAGAGTAAATTTCACTTTAAACCCATCAATTTCTAAATATGTGTAAATAAATAGTCGATGTTGCAGTCAGTCCAGATATAACTTTAATCAGCTTAAATAGAAAAATCTTTGAAAAACCTTAAAAATAATAATCACCCTTGTCGGGAATAAAATTTCCCTAGGATTTTGCTTAAGTAAAGATATGGCAACTTCGAAAAACTTTCCCCCTATCGTGAATGATTTTATTTTCAAGAGGAATTTGTCCGCCGTTTTAACAATAATTTTTGAAGTGACAAACCAAGGCGAATTGATGTCAGATGGCCTTAACAGCCGCTTGCAGTTTGAATATCCCTGAGATATGAGTACAAACTTTTCAATAATTCTTTTAAAATTCTAAGGGCCAATTTCACCATTTCTGTTTAAATATCAATTCATATTTAAATGTCAATTTTCATTAATTTTTGTATGGAAAAATTACTTTTATATATGAATTGATATTTAAATAAGTTGGTGAAATTGGCTCTAAGTATAAATTTTCCAAAGCGGATTGAGGCGAGTGTAAATGTATATAACGCCAGTACTATTTTTTTTAAATTATAGTTGAATTTATACTCCTAGAAATAAAACCCAAATTGAAATATTATTGCAAGCATTCCAGAAAAATATTAAAAATATTGAACACAGATGATCTTCTGTTTGGGCGATGGGTAAGATATGCCTGTTGTTACACAATTCGATAGCTTCCAGAAATTTTGAAAGTACTTTGCTGAACGTTGATTGGGTAATTGCCATCTCGTAGTGTCTGTCCAAACTGTTCGGATGCACATCTGCAGCGAAAAACCTTCTAAAAGAGCATAGTTTAATAATTGAAGCAAAAGCAGTGTGTTTTTGCAAGCGGTAGAGAAGTCGTCAATCCTTCCAAAAGATAAGCAAACGCAACTTTGTTATATCTATAACGCTTAAAAATCTAAATATGAGGCACTTCTTAACTTCTTTTTTTATATTTCGTTGCTATAATTTCTGTAAACTTTCTGTTAAAATACAAAACATTTTCATTTTCCCTTGAAAAATTTTATTTTCCCTCAGACAATTTTATTTTTACATTTTTAACGTCCTTATAATTTAGAACGAAAACAGTTGTATATTTCGAAGAGAATAAAACTTCGAGAAAAATGTATGATAGCAAATTCTTGTTGGTAGAAATAAAAATTATAGGGGAATACAATTTTTAATTGAATAATATCTATTAACGATAAAAGGAGATCTTTACGGAAAACCATCATATCACACAGACAGGAAGTAAATCAGATTATATCGAATTTGTTTATTACAGTTAGAACATATTTATAATAAAAATAAAACAAAATAAAAAGTGTTGATATAATTTAAAAAATTATTTTATTATAAATCAACTATTGTAACGCTCGAGGACTCTCTCCATGTGCAAAAATAATTTTAAAAAGTGATCCACCTGTGACGAAGTTATTTGATTATAAATTTTCGGGGTGGGTACTTTTCCTCCCCCCCCCCCCCTCCCTCACTGCAAAATTAAGGAGAATTTTAGCAGAATTTTTTCATACACATATAAAAATAATCTTGAAAATTGGTCTACAAATGACAACAATATTTTATAATAATTTTTTTTTGGGCGGGAATTCTGTTCCCCACCCCCAAATTAAAAAAAAAATAATTTAGTGAACCTTTTTCATATGAAAAAGAAATTTAGATTAGGACACAAATGACAGTTATGTGATAATTAATTTTTGGGGCGGGCAATTTGGTTTCCCCGCATGCAATTTCCAAAAAATAAATTGTGTGGACCTTTTCCACATGCAAAAAGAATTTTGAAAGTTGGTCCAGAAACGACAAAGTAATTTGATAATCCAATTCGTGGCGGGCACATTTCGCTCCCTCCCCCTCTCATTGGAAAAAACAAATCTCTTCTATATGCAAAAAAAAATTTAAAATTGGTCCACAAATGACAAAGTTGTGTAATATTCAGTTATTGGAACGGGTAATTTGCGACAAACTCCTGCCCCCACAACACCTTCCGACAATAACCAAAAATAAAAAATAAGTGGACCTTTTCCATATATAAAAAGAATTTTAAAAATTGGTTTTAAAATATAGATGAGCTACAGTTGAGCACATTTGTCATAAAAGTTGAAGTCTGGAACAAATTTTATATCTCATTTAAAACTTTAACAATGAAAGCTCTGACCTTGCTTGACTATTACTTTCAAAACATTAATTAACTACAGAAAAGAGACATTGTCTCATCAAATTTCGATAAATGGGTTCCATTATTATCCGCTGTGTGTCCTAGTTGTGAACAACTTCCATTCTAAGCAATTAGTGTAGCAGTCTTTTTGATTTGCATACATAAATTCATGTTTTGACAGTAAATATTAACTTATCACTTTTTCCCCCATTTACCAAATATTTGAGTACACTTTAGCCATATTTTTTGTTTATCTGCAAACGTTTTTTTTTCATTTTGGTTGCCTTCTGCTCTAAAGTTATCTTAAGTAAATAAATATATAACACTTTAAGCGTTTTGTTAAACCCAATTCTTAAACCGGTTATTTGTAACGACCATTTGTTGAACAAGAAAAAAATAATAAAAATTAACACAGGCAAACAAGTCATACTATCAACAACAACAACAACAACAACAACCACCTCTACAGCATTTTACCAATAAAAGTCTTCTAAATGCAAAAAAGAAACACAGTTAAATCGATCATTTGACCGGTACCCAGTCGTTACACGCAACACATTCAAAAACTTGTTACACAAACCAGCAGCTTAACATCCATCCATCCATACATCCATACATCCATCCATCCATCTATTCGCATGTCCATTTATAATGTTGGTTTAAAAAATGTGGCTTAATTAACTTAGAGCCGGTTTTTCTTTTTCAAATTTCAATTTATTTTTTTTACACACATAAAAAAAAGTTCTTCAATAAAATTTACATACCAGTTAGATTTAATAAATTTTCTTGTATTTAATTTGAGAAAATATGTAATAATTTTCCAAGATTTATTAATAGAAATTGGCAGTTTATTTATTGCAAAATTAATTTTTATTTTTATTACATAAACAAAATGAAACTTTATACAAATACTCGTATGAATTTTTTTTTTCATATAAAATTGTAGTTTCATATTTTTTTACATTTCTATATATATATAATTTTCGTAGTCTAGATATTTTATTTTATTTGTTGCTTTTAACAATTTTGAGGCAAAGAACAACTTTGTAATAAATAAAAATAAATAAATTGTAGAAACGAGATAAAAAAAATAAGTTATAAATGACATTTACCATAAAAATTAAGTTACAGTGAATGGAAAAGATTTTGTTAGATATTTTAAAATTTGGAACATAAAGAAGTATGTAATCAAAACTTTTCATGCAAACTCGGACTCTCTCTATCCACTTCAAAAATAAACATTAAAAAGTTAAAACTAATCTTAAGCCTGGTACTCCGTTCGAAATTTCACGCAAAATGTTGATATATAAAAAAATTTCACATGAAATATTAATGAAAAAATGTTGCTAAACTTGTACTCTGTTCAACTCGTGAAAAATGTATGAAATGTATCTGGCAACATTTTCTTGCAATGTGCGAAATAATGTGACTGGCATTTATTTCGCGTGAAATATTGACAACTAATGTTTGTGTTTACAAAAGTCGATCAATGTTGCATACTTCTGACCAATAAAAACGATTATTTTTTTTTGGAAAAAGTAATATGGGCATCACTTGCTACGTGTCAAATTTTTAACGCGAAATAATCAATGTTGCTGAAAAATTTTCACAACTTCGAACAGAGTACTTGGCTTTAATTTTAGTTTAGTAAAATCTTCAGAGTTGTGCAAGTTCGTTGCTAATGAGTCTTAAGCCGAGATCTTACTATCGGCACATTTCGTCGATTTTCGTCGACTTACTGCAATAAAGTCCTAAGTTATAAACCTAAATGGCCTTATTTCTCAATTTATTCCGTAATGAGTGTGTACGGCTTTATGACAAATGCAGTGTGGCGCAATTGTGAATTTTGGATCCAGAATATTCGTTTCCCACAACTAATAGATATTTGTGTATATGAAAATACTTATTTCCAGCTCCTGCGACGACAAACACTGAACCAAGGAGAATGCATATCAGCTGGTCTCAACTGCCCAGATGACTATTTTCTCCGTTTCTAATTTGAATATCCCTCAGATGTTGCACACATTTTCCAAGGCGAATCCATACTAGGTTGTCGCAAGGGATCAGGTGACTTCTTTCGCCGCTTGTAATTTGAATATACATTGGATGTCAACACACAGTTTTCAGTAAATTTTTTTTGACATTTTAAGTATAAATTTCTCAAAGCGAATTTAGCTAAGTATACCTTATATGAAGTTGCCTTGACATTTTCCATATATTTTGTCGAGTCTATTTTATATGAATAACTGCTCAGTTGAATATTTTTGCCTTTAGAAATATGAATTCGTTTACATATACATCAAAAATATAAATTTTTCAAAGCGAATTGAGCCAAGTATAGCTTATATCAAGGCAAATTCATATAAGGTATACTCGGCTCAGTTCGCTTTAAGAAATGTATACTTTTCATGTGAAAAAATATAGTGCAAAATGTTTGTTGACATCCAACGTACGAGTATATACATGCAAATTACAAGCGGCCAAAATAGTCACCTAGTATGAATTCGCCTTGCCTTATATGAATTTGCCTTTGACACAGACATTAATTAACTTTAACAATTATAACAGCCTTTATTGTGTTTTATACGACGAATTTACACAGCGAATGTTTACCGACGAATTCGTCGTGTTGGGGGAAATTCTTCGTAAGTCCCAGTCGGGTTCCTACCATAATGCTTATTTTAAAGACCTTGACAAATCTTATCTTTTTTTTAAGTTGGAATTGGGCAAAGCGTATAAAGCTTAAAAGACACTACGTTAGAAAATAGAATTATTTTTTACCCGTAAACCTGTGTTTCGTTTAAAAAGTCACGTACTTGTTGACCCGCCCTTTAGCTTATACATTCAGAAGAATGAGTTTATTTATGCTTTATTTATATTTTGAAAAAGTTAAGTTTCTAATATCTTTTTAATTTTTATATTGAACTGAAACTTATTAATCTTTAACAGTATAGTTTTTAGATCAGTTAATTTTATTCCAATTTTTATTTTACCCACAAATTTACCCGCATGTTTTTGCTTTCTATGACATTTTAATGCGGAGATCTTTTTATGAATTTTGGCATTGATTGTTTAGTGCATATTTTTGCATATTTTATATTTTAAAGCATGTTTTTGCATATGTCTGTCTTAAACGCATGTTTTCAGCGTTTTTTTTTAAAGATTTTTAGGGAATAAATTTAACGCTTTTAGGGAATATTTTGATAATTTATAGAATTTGTTTGTTTTAATATGCTGGTCAAAATTTTGCTCCTTCTAAGTCCCACTTTCATTGTTCTGTACATGCAGTGTATAAATTTGGCCTATTTATTATGCCATAATTTGTGCTGACATTATAAAGTTAGATTTTCAAAAAAAAAAAACCTTAAAGAGAGAAACAATACCAAATAATAATTTCGTGTGCCAAAGAGGATGGGCGATCAGCTTAAGCTGATATCGTGATCTCTTTTGCAGTTCAAGTTAATTTTTTCTTGTTTATTACATTTTTTTTATTCTTTTCTAAGCCAATGTTGTTGAATTGTTGAATTAAAAATATATATTTATTTTCAAACAAATCAATTTATCATAGTTTTAAGAGCATATTTTTTTTTTTGAATTTTAAGTGCACATTTTCAAATTTTTAGTGCATATTGAATGCACATAACAAATTTCTTTATATAGCATATTTCTGGTTTCCCTGGTTATTACAGTAAAAAGAGAAATCTGGCAGCACTGATGATATTAATAAGATTACGCGCAGTTCTCTTCTTTTTAATTTATATGTCTGTAGTATCGTATAAACCGGTGGGAAAGAAGTATGTATATAAAATATAAAGTTAGGTTTTAATAGGCGTGGACTTAAACATTTTGCTAAGCTCCAGATCGTACCATTACGAGGTTAATGCAAAATTTCGTTAAAATCAGCTAGTTAGACGTACATACATGAAATATAATAATAAATTATAATAGACATGGCTCCACTCATTTTTAAAGCTCACGCTTTAATCTTTACAAGAACCCCAAATATTTAAAAAATTTTGAGTTTGCCCACTTTTCTTATTGTCACCTTAACATCCTAAATGGTTTAAATACATTCACCACAGCAAGCTGTCGCCTACAAAATGTCAATGATAGAATATATACATATGTATGTTTATATGAGAATGATTGTTATCTATGCTGATTTTGTCGTTGTAGTCCAATTAAACTAATTTCTATATTAATGATTTTATCAGGCTAAAGTTCGTATCGCTTTGTAAGCCATATTACAAGTGATAATTGATAATGAACAAATAGCACCAAAGTTAATGGTAAATATTCTGACAAACAAGTAGTAGAACGGAACAACTAGGTGTTTGCAGAAGCCACTGCACCTTCATCATCAGCGTTCTTTGTGCTTCGTACACTGTGTTTGGTGTCAGTTGGTGTAGATTTCTGCTTTATATTTGCAACTTTTATTGCAAATGGAATATGTGAGTTGTTTTGATTCATCGTATTACAATTTGCTGAAAGCTTTTTTGTAATGAAAGCTCATTTTTAGCATCTCCAAATTTACAATATTTTTGTCATTGTTGTTTGTTCTTTACTAATTCTATGCATAAGCACATGTTAGTTAATTTGCTTATTTTTGTTCTACTTAAGACAAACTTTTTTGGTTTGTTACTCTTAAGTATATATATTTTGATTTTATGTTTTATTTTTACGTGATATAAGTACACTTTAATTAAGATATTTCATATTTATAAATGTGAAATATTTGAAAGTGGCAAGACTGAAAAATATATTTAAACTTCAAAATCAGTTTCTTATGATGCTGCTGCCGTCGTCAAAAGAACTAAGTAGCTGGTTACGAGGCGAAAAATGCAGTTAGCGACATTTGCAGTCGTGTGTTCGTGTAGCCTGCTGTGGCGAATGTGTTTACGGCAAAAGTTAAGAATTTTGCCTAACTTGCATTGACAAAGAAAAGGCGAAGAGAACTGACTGGAAAATTATTTGAAAATTCATTATTTATCGAATGCCGTAATTGGTCCTCAGAGCTAAATCTAATAAGGGAAACAATTCTCATATCGATGGTCACAAGTAGAAAGGCCCTAACTCGTATTTTCACGAAATTGGGATTTTCAGTGATTCCAATTCACTTTACAAAAAATACACTTTGTCACAAAAATTTATTGCAATATTGTAAAAAATAACGTTTTTACAAACAAGCAGTTGAAGAAAGTAGTTGTACTGTTTATTATTATGTTTTTACCTGCTCCTGTAAAGCTACAGTTAGTCCTAGTTTACACTATGCAAGTCTTATTGCTAAGCTGATTAATTTGTTAGGAAAGAGAGAAGAGGGGAAAACAAACTTTACTGTTCCCCTCGTTTCTCTCCCCATCAAACTAATCAGCTTAGCAATAAGACTTGCATAGTGTAAATATGGACTTATGTACATATTTGAGTTAGGGCCTTTCTACTTGTGACCAACGATATGCATATGCACTATTTCATAAATATTTATATATGTACTCGTATAGAAGAATTTAATAAAAATATTGCCCAGCCTGTAGCATATTTTTTGTCCAGCACTGTTTGCACATTTATATACATACGAGTATGTTTGTATAAGTTGACCTACATCAAGTTTTTCAAGTTGTTCATTAATGTCTGCTGGTTTTGGTTTTGCTTCTTTTTGGTTCAGCACTATTTGAATGTGTACTTTTTGATCTTAATGGTATTTTATTCATATTTTATTTCATTTCTTCTTATCGATTACTTATTGGATTCTTCTTTGGTATTTGTTTTTCAATGTACTTAAACACACACATGCATGGTAGTTTTGTTTTTTGCTTTTGTGGTTCTTTTGTAAAAAAAAATGCATTTGCTACATATTCGGCCATTTGCTGATTGCGTGGTATTTGTTTTAATTCATAAAATACGATTTGATCTTCTGCTGTTGGCAGAAATTTTTCGAAATGTATTATTTCAATATTATTTTGTCAACTTATAACAACCCACACTTTAATTAAGCCCAGTGATCATGCATACTCGTACTAATGTATTGTGGGTAACTTTAAGTTTTTGTTCGACTTAATGGTCATGACTCATATTTACTTGCAGTTTTGTTTTGGTGTTTTTTTTTTAAATTCGTGCAGACCAGCTTAGAGAAGAAAATCTAGTTTTTTGTGTATTTGCTAAGATTGATTTTAACTACAGATACATACACACATACATACATATAAACATACATATATACGAGTACATACCCTGTCGGAAATTCCGTTAGCTTTAAACTAACTTTAAGCTAACTATTTCGCAACTAGCACTTACTTTTCAAAGTAATCAACTGACTATTGCAATGTGCTAGGCGGTACTAAATTGTCTCACTCTGCATTAATTTTCAACTAACTTAAAGTTGATTTTTTTTAAACCACCTGGTAGTCAGTAAATTTAAAATTTTTTTTTTTCGAATTCGAACACGTATCATCACACTAAGGTACCATCTAAAATAATAACAGCAAAATGTTAATGTGAAACTGAAGTGAGTTTCAAAGTAGCTGAGAATAAATTTGTTGGCTCTCACCAAATTCGAATTAATTTTGGATTTGTTCTGGTTGACATTGCAGTTAGCTTTTAGTCAGCCTAAGAAAATTTAACCATAAGTTACTTATTTTTGTAGTCCACCACACATTCTCCGACAGGGTATAATTAAACATACGTATTTATGTAAATGATTTTGTTTTATTTAATGAAATAAATATCTGTTAATAAAAGCTCTTCTTATTCTCATTTTTCAACTTCATTTTACTATTTTGCCTGCAACATTACTTTGTGATATAAAATACCAAGATAATATGTATGTATTTACTCAATGTTGGCATTCCTTTCATATGAGAAAAAAAACGCACGAAGGATTATAAAAGAATTTTAATTAAAATTCGTACTTTGTATAGATTTATATGAAAATTTCATTAACTTGATGAAAACAAAAGCGTTGCTATGGCTGCCATATCGATACTACTGGCCTAACTAAGTTTAAGATACTAGATGCACGTTTTGCTTTTTGTTTTCAAATTTGGTTTTATAATGTAAAGTTAATATACGAGGGCAGTTGCAAAACTAGCCGATGTGATGTAAAGATGGCTTTAGTAGTTTGAAAAAAAAATACTTTGGTGAAAATTGGCGGCGATCCCTCGATACTTAAAACAGGTGTTTTGAGTACAAAAGCGCCTTGTTGTTTAGTTTTTTTGCCACCAAATAAAAACAATCTTAAAGAATTTGAAAGCATAAAAAAAATTGCTCACCGTCCGTTATATAATTCAATACTTTCACGTGAAATGTTTCAGTCAAAAAAAAAAAAAATTAAAGTTGAGCTAGATTATACTCTGGGGGAGTGTGTTCCTTCGCTTGCGACCATAAAATTCTGCCACTTGAAGTGTCTACGCCAGAAACGATTAACAGCCTGCTTGTGTAAGACGTTGACAATAAAAAAACTTGATGTTTCTGTAATAGACTAAAGAAAATTTCAACAAGTTTTCTTTAATCTATTACGAAAACGCCAAGATATCTGAGGTCAACGTTTTATACAAGCAGACTGTAAGAAAATTCTCAAAATGCTATTGCTTGATAGTCGGCTGCTGTGGGAGGTGCGTCAGCTGCCAGGAATGATAATCATTGCAAAAAGTGCTTTTGCATATTGAACGAAAATTCGAAAATGAGAACGCTGTGCGCAAGATGAGTGCAGTGTTTGCTCACTTCAGATCGAAAACAGCGGCATGCTTTTGTTTCAATAGACTGTTTGGCAATAAATACTTTGTGTTCATTCACATCCATGCAAGAGGCGGGAGTCCTTCAATTCTTTCGTGAGACAGAGGAACACTCAAAGCAGTAGACTGGAATGCATGAATTGTGTCCAGAAAAGGCGAAGACCGTCTAATCTGCGTGCAAATTCATTGCCTCTGTTTTTTTGGGATGCGCGTGAGATAATTTTAATTGATTGTTTGTTTGATTGAAATTAAGGGAAAATATATCGCACTTGGAGGAAAAGAAAGTTTGTTTGTGCGATGGCCAAAATCAATGAATTAAATTTCGAATTAATTTCATCTTGCACATTTATGCCTCATTTAGCTCTCTCAGTTTCTATTTAGAAATTTTACCAAAAGGCTTGGTGGTAAGAGATTTGCCAACAATGAAGAAGTAACGTCTGCAGTTGATGTCTATTTCCAGGAACTAGTCAGTTTTTCTTATAAAAAGGTTATCGAAGTTATTAAATATCGATGAAAAAGTACATCGAGCTGAATGCAGATTATATTGCGAAATAAGCAAAATGTTGAGCATATTCTGAAGGAATGTGAAGCGTTATGCCTTAGAAGATATATCCAATTGGGCAAGTACCTATTGGAGAATTGGGAACTGCCAACACTAGACCCACTGGCAATCCTGAGATTCATTAGGAGAGTAGGTCTGGATGAGGTGCTCTAGCACCTGGCAAGGGATACAATAGATCTACTTTGGTCGCAGTGTCCTGTGTTTCCCTTTTGACTTAATTTCATTAATTCAAACAAAATGTTTCTAAAAATTTTGTATGTTTTCTTTGTTAGACAGACCACCCTCGTAGATGTAAAATGGATTCAATGTGATATAAGCAGTTCGAATAAGGTGGCCACTGCTTAGATCCACTCAATATAAAATTAATAAAAAGAATAAAACTACGCAACAGATGAAAAAGCTTACTAAATACATTTCGACCCTTTGTTGCTATAGAATCATAACACAAAAAACCTGATTTGATTTGAGTTAAAAATGCAGAATTAATCCTCATATTATTTCTCATGTTGTGCAAAAAATTTCAAAAATTTCTTGAGAGAAAATTGAAAATTAATTTTTTTTTATTTTTTTTTTATTTAGAAAATTCATAACTTCAGACTTTTTTTTTGTGCAAAATAAGTTTATTATTATTATTATTATGGCTGTATTTAAGCAAAAAAAAAAATCAAATTCTCCAAGGTGGATTTTGAGGCCTACTCACTTTTGATTTTTTATTTTTTTTTTGTTACAATTCCATTTTAATGAAGCTCGATGAACTAATTTTTAAATTTAAAATTTTTATTTATTGATTTAAAGAGCGAGAAAAAAAGAAGAAATTTTTCCATCTTTCATCACACCTTTCTGATATTCATTTCAATTATCACCAGCAATTAATGTTAATTGATTTTATTTTATATCTTTTTTTGTACACACACACACACGCATACACACATTTTGCTGACCCACTTAAAAGTCAACAAAATAAATTTATATTTGCTTAAATATTTGTGCTAAAGCAGTGCTAGAAGAGTCAGGTAATATTTCCATACATTTTGCATTTAAAATGCTCGTTTTTTATTTAAAGCGGTTTTAAGTTCTTTTAGTAAATGTGTTGAAATGTCACCACTGAATGAATGGGAAAAAGAGAGAGATTTTATTTGCTTTAAGTCAACTGTGCTAATTTAAATTTAACATGCTAATTTTTCATAACTTTTTAGAATTTGTAGTTCAAAAACAAGATCTTTGACGTTAAGAAAATTTATAGCACTTTAACACTGCTCGGCTCGATTCTGTCGGGTTTTATTTTCTTCTTTTTTTTTTTTGCTTATTATTAACAGAGAGATCATGTTAAATTATTTAATAGAAATTTTTTTTGTAATGAGAAAAAACTTAACAGCCTTGATGTTTTCATGTTAATAAAATTTGAATTAAAAACTCGTTGCTAACTACTTTGCTGATATAGTCAATGATGAAGTATGTTTTAAGTCAAATCGGCCTCAACGGTGTGATGTAGCAAATTAATCTATACAATACATAAAAAAATATATAACGACAACTTTTCAACCCTGCATTAATCTGCTAGACCGTATTCAGAGAAATTGGGTTCAACTGCCAGCAAGCAGTTACACTTATTTTAAAACAAAAGATCAAAAGTGTAATAACTAAAATAATAGTATGATAAGGTAATTCGGGAGCTCGCATTCGGCTAAATACGAATGCACTAACAATTCAGATGTTCCTGTATTACAAGAACTTCTTATAGAGTCTACTGAATTATATAGGAACAAGAATCGGCAGGGCTCTCGGGTGGCAGTTGAAGTTTCCCGAACTAATAATGCAAAATTTGAACATTTAAGCAGTTTCAACATTCACCAACATCAATGTCATCAATTAATGTAAACATGAAAGTTACCGTATGTTGTACCCTACTCTAATTGAGTTGGTATGTATGTACTTATCTCTTGCGTTGCAACTTTCTAAGGACTGTCAAAAAATATGAAGTAATGAGCAATGAGAATATTATATGAAAATAGTTTTAACATAAATAAATTAGTTTGTTTTGTTCATATATAAAAATATGCAAAGCAAGAAATATTTCTATATGCGTTGTTGGTAGTTTCAATAAAAACAGTATACTTTAACCCGCAGTTTTTAACTTAATATTTAAGTACGTATTTAGCTAATTTTTATTAAAACTTAAGTTTTATTTAAATAGATTTCAGTTTTTCAGTGTGAAAATGTGTTTGGTATTTAATTGTGATAAAAGTATGGTAGCACTATTAAATTGTGTATATATTTGTAACAAAAGTACGGTACCACTATTAAATGTCAAAAAATATAAACAACTTTTTCACTTAACAGCTGCAAAATTAAAATGGTTTGGTCTACTTCTTATTGTACGTGGACGCCGCAAAATTTGTCTTCTTAATCTTGCACAGAATGCTGCATCATTCATATCTTCTTCATCTGAATTCATTGTTTTAGTTGATATTAATAATAAACACAATTACAATCACGAGTTTATTTATTGTATATTTTTATAAAATAATGAAAAAGTTCAATGTGCAATTTTCATAATTTGCAGAACTGTCAAAATCATATGGTAGTATGAAAAACTTAAGTTTCACTTAAATAGATGGGGTCGGCGATTTAAGTCATATGTATTTAAATAGGATCTGTAAAAATGAATTTTTTACTTAAATGGGACTTAAGTTTAAAATCCGTTTAATTTTTAACTTAAAAATTGCGCATAAGAGTTTAAAGCCAGTATTTTGTATGCTGGTTTTAAATTTTAAAATTGTACTTTTTTTTAGCTGTGAATATGCCCCATTGTATAGAGACCAATTTTTATATACAAATTACCTACAACGTTTGCACGAACTACGACTCTTACAATAGTTTGTGAATTGAGCAATTATGAAGTAAAACTAAACTCAAAACAATGGGTTTTTATATTATTTTTACTCTAGTTTTTGTGTATATTTTTAAATTAATACATTTTATAATTCTTTGCTTAATTAAAAATTTAATTTGCTATTGAATATTTTTTTTGCCATCAAAACAATAGCGGTTTTTTTCTATTGATATTAGTTCAATTTCAAAGCAGCATTTGTTATAGAATTTAATGGCCGATAATAAATCAATTATAAAACAATTGATTATTTCAGACAATTTATCATATTCAAGGATGAATTATAATATTTTACTCAAAACTAAATAAATAATAAAAATAAAAATAGTAAAACGATTAAATGCTTTAAACAATAAATGAAATATTACAGTTAAAAAAAAAAAAAAACAACAGTACAGTGAAAACTATAAAATAAATTATATTGAAAGGAAAAACTTTCAAAACTGCAGCAAAGAAAAAATAGCATCAAAGTCAATAATCAATTAAGCTTCACGGTAAATGCAGCACAATAACAACAAATAAAAATAAATAAAAATACGCATTAAAAAGATTGACTTTTAGCAGAAGTAATGCTGGGTATAAAAAAAAAATCAGAAACGAAAACAAATTAAATATGTATCTATGCGATAATAGCAAAAAGCAATATTGATAAAAAAAAAAGTGTAATTAACTGATGAAGTGGTGAGTAACAATTAAAAATTATAGCAATAACAGCAAACCAAATACAAACAATTAAACAACAACAACAAAACAAACCAAACCAAAAACCATTAACCAAATGTGGAAGTTTAAATGTATAAATAGTTTGTTTTTATTTTTAGCTTACTTACATACGTAGGACGTTGAAAAAATACCTTAAAAATCAAAAAAAAAATATAATGTACTACCTGCAGTTAAATTAATTTAAAGAGATAGCCCGCGAACTAAAAAAGCCCACAAAATCTTGAAGCAAAAATGTATAAATCTGTTGATTGCTATTGGCACGATACTATTGACTATTTAAGGGCACTTGGTTTATATCCTTTTAAGTAATTACATATGTATGTGACAGCGCATAGAGAAGGGTAAAAAAAAATCAATTTTCACTTTTTTTTTTTTTTTTTTTGTGGTGGACAACATCTGAGCATCGAATGAGACCGATCCCATGCCCCAGAAGTGTTCCCTCCCAGAGATATGTGCGTTTTATGAAATCGAAGTACACTAAAGATACACGTATTCAAATCTTTAAAATGGCGCTCCTGAACAAAACCGGTTTTTACCCTTAGGTCCCTTTCTATTTTGCGCGTCACATATATTTTTATTTTAATTGAAACTTATTTACTGATGCTTAAGCATGTCTATATTTATTTCATTGGTGCTCCGCCAAATTATCAGTTTGGTTGGTCGTATGAGAGTCAAAGCAACTTTCGCATTAGTAGTTAGCCAGTTAAGTTTGTAGTTGGCTTGTGCTTTAACAAGTACAAGTAAATATTTGTTGTGATTTACAATATTAAAGGCCATGATTCACTATCCTACACAATCGCGCTATCTACGAAAAAATACAACCCTGATCTGATGAATTGTTTTTGTCTTTTGAAAATTTTCATAGACTCCATCATACCAGGGCTGTATTTTCTCAAAAATCGCACGATCGTGTAGGCTAGTGTATCACGGCCTTAAACAAATAGTTTGGGTTGACTCTCAGACGACCAATCTAAAGAATATCAGTCCTTGATATTGTGCTTAATGCTGCCAATCATTTATTACATTGGGCAATTCCATTACCAACCTCATTGCTCACTATATTCAAGTAAAACAAACTACTTAAATATAGTAACAACTTTCTATTCTAAAACAATTAAAATGTTTTATGGCTTTAAGGAAAAGTAGCAAAATCTCCCTAATAACATTTTTTTTTTTTTAAATTGAAGTTAATGAACACGTAATATGCGTTGTAATGGTCTAATAATTTTAGCTCAAACACACACACACACATATGTATATATAAAAAAAACACTAACGCACAACTTCACACGTAATAAAACATTTCGGCATTCTTTACTTTAAGTTGGCTCTTGCTGTGCTATTCTTTTTGTTAGATACGATCGTAACAATCTAATTTTAATGTTTCCTTTTGTTAAAAGTATTTGTACTGTAATTAAAAAATGCTGCAATTTCCCATAAGCAGCCCCGTAGGCTTAACGCAATCTCTAGCGTTTTAAAAAGATTATATAACCGAAAGACATCAAGCATCAGAGAAAAAATATACAGCATTTATTTAAATAGCCCAACAACAAAATCCATTGTGCTTTAAATGATGGTGCTTAGCCAAAAACTTGGCACTAGAATTGAGGTCAACGGAATTAGTTTTAATCGCGGTCTTTAAATTATATATACCATATACTTGTTTTTTTCTTCAAGTTTGTGTTCAATAAATCGCGCCATCATGAAATATTAACGCTCTCTCCAGCGTTTTAAGTGCCCAAATATAGTTCTGGCAATACTGTGAGTATGAAACACTATAATAAAGTAAATTAATTTCTGCATTTGCATTAATATAAACAAAGATTGAATTAAAAAAATTAGTAACTCAAGCATTGGAATTTAATTTTTTTTTTCATTGAAAAAAATATGTTACATTAACTAAATATTTTATTGATTTTTTTGTTAAATATTCAATTAAAATTTAATTGAAATATTTTTAAGGATTTAATTTTAAAAAATAATTGCAATTTTTAAAAGATTCAAATAAAATAATAATTGAAATAAAAAAAAATTCAATAATATATGTAGAAATATAAAAAAGGTGATGCATTAATAAATTTTAAAAAATTTAAATATTTGTCTATTGTATTAAAAAACTAACTGATGAATCGTATTGCTTGTGAAGTTCGAATGTTACACAAACGTACAATGGCCGTTTTCAGTCTCTGATGGTCTTGTATAAGTGTAAGTGCAGCATATCGTAGTTGTTTTGTATAGCTATGCTATTTATTGCGCGATACAGGAGTTAGCACGTGATCTTCGTAACACAAATATTCGACACTATTACAGTTATAAGTTAATTTTTTGTTTTGGTTTTTTTGTTCTTACAACCAGAGTACAAAAATAAACGAAGCAAATTGTTTGATTTTGAGAGAAACAAAACAATGAGAACGATTGCTTAATTTGTATTTGTTTTGTTTTTGCAAATGAACACAAACCAGAGAACACAGCCGATAGGCTGTAAGCCGGCTAACAGCTGCCACCGGCCACAAACAATACATTACTTTAATCGTACGCCGCTAGAAAAGAAAATAATGGTAAAATTTTACATCATATATAAAATAATCTTATTGCATTGTTATTTCACACATGAAATTTGTTTTATATAACTAAGCAGCATAGCTATAACCGGGTGTCCTAAGACTTCTCTCTTCCTTTTTAATGTTGTGTGTAGTTTGTGCTTGGATTTTATAGACAGGCTACGATATTTTGCAAGACCATTTGCACAGAATCCCGAATACCGTATAGACCAACCATGTTTGATCTATACGGTTTTGCTTGTTGAAAAAGATGAAAACAAAACTAATAATACTAAATTATTATTTTACTTATTCAGTAAAATATTTGTTAAAAATCAGTAATTTCCTATTTTTGATGGATAAAAATTAAAAAAACCTACACCCAGAGAAAAAACAATTTAAAATTAATGAAAACCACATTGATTCAATACAAAAACATTATGTCATGATGAACATTTTTATTTCAATATTAAACAATATTAATTTATTTTGATAATTTTAATATGGAATTAAATATAGAAATAATATTTTTCGGCACTGAATTAATATTGAAATCTTATGGAACCGCATTGTCGTCTTATTGATATGATATGGCTTACACATTCATGTAAAGTGGTTTTTTAATATGTTTCTTATTGATTCAATATTTTGCAATTTAAATTTCAACTTAAGTGAGAATTTAGTGAAATAAAAGTCTTAAAATAATATGTTTAGCCTTTAAATGAATATTGATTCAATGTGATTCAATAAAGAAACTCGAAGTTGAAAATTATTGATTTAAAGTATTTCAATATAATTTTTCTATTATAGTGAAATTTATTGAATTAATATGACGCGTTCATATTTATAAGTTGCAGCTTTTCCCTGAGTGTACAAAAGTGAGAATGACTAAAAAGTTTGACATTTTTTATCGCACTATTTTCTGGTCAAATATTATTTTTATTTATTCAAAATACACTGAAGTTCATTATTGGGAGATATAGTTCCTATGCGAACTTCACTGTCTCTAATGCAGATCTGCTGGAAACCTTTACTTTCCCTCTCCTTTACCAAAGAAAAAAAAAACACAAAAAGAAAAATTTATAAACCGTTTTTTAATTAAATCAAATTAAACTTATATCTGATATATATATATTTTTTTTCATTTCTATTTGCAGCAAATTTCAATTAAGCAACCAGCAACATTTTACAAAAGTCATCATATTCAAAACATTTCAACCTCAACAACACTCCCATATTAAAGCAGCATCGACTTTTAGATCAGCAGAGGCAGCGGCAGCGGCAGAGGCAGCAGCAGAATCAGCTTAAAAATTAAAGGTAAGTGGTAAAACAAAAATCTGTTTTCTCATGCGGTTTAATTTTTCATGTTGAACCGAAGTGATATTTGAAGCAAGATTAAAATACAAAAATATTGAAAAATATTATTTTATTTTTCTACCAAAAAGTGAATGGGTGGGTGTAGCGCCAATAAGCTGCTAAACGAAATCAACAACAAACACTAACATTTGCGAAGAAAAAGCAGCATTTAACATTAAATTCATTCATGGCAGAAACAACAACAACAACAACATTTAAATCAGAGTACAAGCAAGCCAACATTTCAGACAACATTCAGCAGACAATCAAAATTATAACAGCCCACCAAAAAACAAAAATAGAGTAAAATTGAAATAAAAAAGATTGTTTTGATCTTGTTTGAAGTTTTTATAAACATTTTAAAAGTCATCATTAAATGAAAGTAAATTTTTGTATATTTTGCTTTTCTTTATAAAAAGCAAAAAAATATATATAGAATTATCATTGAAAGTAGAGCAGGGTAATGCGCAAGTGAATAGCGTGACGACTCCGTCGACATGATATATGTATGTACGAGTATATATGTAAATACACTTTGTTTAAGTGACTGAGCACACACGAACAAAATTTGTAATAGCTAGTGATTTTTTATAGAAGTATAGAGCTTCAAGTTGGCAATGTTTGATTTATTTATTATGTATCCTAGTTTTTCTTAAACGGGACTTCTCTTTTTTTTAGAAAAATGAGAGAGATGATGCACTATGGTGCAAGAAAAAATTCATTCACGTTGCCTGCCCTAATTGAAAGTGTAATTTGGTAGCTGAATTATGTCTGGCTGTTATTAAACAAACAAAACAACTCCTTTCCCTTTTTCACACTTAAATAATTGGAGCAGGTAATTTAAAAAGAAATTAGTGATTGTGAGATTTGTGGAATTAACATTTATGTTTATGCTTTTAAGATAAAAAATATTTTAGAGGGAAATTTTTTAAGAGTGATTAAGAAATTTTGAGCCATTGAAAAGGTCAATGATTTTTATATGAAATTCCGAAATGTAGATATGTTTAGCTTAAGAGAATTGAAAATAAAGGGTCCGCCATCTAACGTTTTTTTTCAACTAGTGCTTATTTCGTGAATGGTAATACTTAGCTCATGTCTGATTTGACAGATAATTAGTTTTATCCTTCCGCTGAACGAATATGGTTGTGTATACGCTTGAACAACGTTTCGCTAAGTGGGCCTGCGATCGACTTACAGAAGATGCCGATTTTGCAAAAAAAAATCATCTTTTCAGACGAAGGTCATTTTGATCTTGGCTGGTATGTAAACAAGCAAAATTGTCGCATTTGGGGCACAGAAAACCCGCACGCATACATTGAAAAGCCGACGCACCCAAAACGAGTCACTGTTTGGTGCGGATTTTGGTCCAGAGGCATAATTGTTCCAATGAGCAAGGAGTGGCCGTTACAGTCAATGGCGATCGTTACCGGGCCATGTGGAACGAATTTTTGTTCACAAAAATTTAAGAGGAGGATATTGGCAACATTTGGTTTCAACAGGACGGCGCTACGTGCCACACAGCCGAAGCTACACTCGTTGTTTTGAGCCCTGTTTTTGAAGATCGCATTATCAGCCGCAGAGCTGATGTCGTTTGGCCACCTCGGAGCTGCGATTTGACACCGTTGGACTATTATTTGTGGGGTGCCGTCAAAGATAAGTGTTGCGCCGACAAGCCAGAGACAATTGACGCTTTAAAGGACAATATTCGTGAAGCCATTGGTGAAATACAGCTGCACACAATCGATAATGTGCTTAAAAATTGGACCGATCGTGTAGGCTATTGCATGGCCAGCCGAGGCAGCCATTTGAATGAAATTATTTTTCATTATTAACCGGAAGGATTGTACTTTCAAATAAAAAAAGAAATTTGAGAAAATATTCAGTAGTTTTTTTTAAAGCATTTAAAAAAAAAAAGTTATCTGGCGGACCCTTTATAATATTCTCGGAAATGTTAAAGTATTTAAAGTACCGAATGGATGTCATAAATATTTTTGGTATTTTTTTTTACTAGTTTTAAAGTTAAATATATTTTGCTTAAGCAATTTGAAGGAGTTGAATTGGCAATATCAAGCAGACTTACCACTGACAGAAAATCCTTCATTCAGATAATGCATTGTTGTACTGAAATAATGAAATCTGTTACAAGAACTGAGTTAATACAAGGTGGGTGCAAAGAAGTCATCCGATTTTTTTCTATGTAAATGAAAAACTTGGATTCTGTTTTTGATTATGTTTATTTGAACCTTTAGAATTTTATTGGTCAAGTCGAGAAGATGATATCGGCCAAATGGGCGCCGTCACAATTGATTGCTCGTTTTGTGTCATTTTTCATCACTTCGGAGAGAACTTCGTTCGACAGATTCTCGCAATCGTGTCGAATGTTGTCCTCGAAGGCTTCCAGGGTCTCGGGCTTGTTCACATAAATACGGGACTTCAAAAAA
The DNA here is from genome assembly GCA_936439885.1 of Nowickia ferox. NCBI lineage: Eukaryota > Metazoa > Arthropoda > Insecta > Diptera > Tachinidae > Nowickia > Nowickia ferox. The sequence goes on along the minus strand of OW387024.1, from coordinate 110,629,417 downwards.
CCCCCAAAAAAAGTCTGGAACGGTTAAATCGGGCGATCTGGCGGGCCAGTGTAAATCGCCAGAACGAGAGATGAGGCGACCCGGGTACGTCACGATACGATTATTCCATGGCTTGTTCACTTGTATCCTGCATCTGTCTAGACGGAGCAAAAAATGTTTAAGGTTTTTTTTCTAACTTCAAAAACTTTTTTTGAAAGTTACATCGTGTTTTTTTAGTATGAAATTATGGCTTTCAAATATTGAATATTGTTCTAAAGATGTTCAGAAACACCACACAAAATGTTATTTATCTTCATCACCTACAATTAAAAGAAACTGATACGAAAAGACTCTATTGGATGTTTCAACTATTGGAGTCTTTTAAAATATTAGTTTTATTCGTATCCCATATAATTGAAGAAAAATGGCCATACACATACGAGTAATCCATGGTTTATGACATAAATTTTAGGTCTGGAATTATCGTGTTAAATTTTATGTTCATATAACAAGAATATAAAGAACCAATTTGCATTTTCATCTTGTCTATTTTTTTAACAAAAAAAAAAAAAGAATAAAGGGTATCAAAATCATTTTATAAGAAAAATCTAAATTTAATGTCTAACAGAGGTCTGTTAGTAAGTTAACAGAGCTGTGGAATTTTGTACACTTCTCTGTAAAAATAAAATAAAATAAAAAAAAGGCGCATATTCATAGTCAAAACAAAGTATACTTTAAAAATTTAAAACCAGTATTACCATACAAAACCAGTAGGTTTTAAACCCTTAAAGTATGCTTTGTTTCGACTATGAATATGAGCCATTAATAGTATAGGATTTTGTTCTCCATGCATGAAAACTAAACTACCCCCCACCCTTCCCCATCCTCTTTCACACCAAAAACATTATTAACAAAAAAAATATTAAATGTGTGAGTGTATGTGTGTGTGCACCATGTACGTGCACTTACATACATAAAGCATTCACTAAAAAAAACGTGTCGGAAAAAACCGTATTAAAAAAATCGCACAATTAAAATTAAAAAAAATAATAATATTGTTTGTTAATTCATTGAATTAATGACAATGTTTTTTCTTGATTTTTATATTATGTTCATATTATTAATGGAGTCATTTTTTCTGCATAAACAATTTGTTTATTGTTATAATTTTCGTTAATGTTTAAGTGTATTTGCTGCTTTACATTTTATTATTATTTTACCAGAGTTTCATGTATTCGGTTTGTTTGTATTAAAAGATAATTAAATATTTTGCTATTGTATCTATACACATATATATATATATATATATATATATATATATATCGTTACTTTCAATGCAAACGGACGTAAGTTCACTTTCATATTTTTTACAAGAGAAACCAAAAACGTTTGAAACTCAATAATTATAAAGTGTTCTTGAAAATTTTCTTCGAAATTTACTTGCAGTATAAAAACTTACATGTTTTTAACCATTTATTTCCTTTTAATATGTATTTAAGCTTTTATGTTTGTTACATTCTTTGCCATAAAAAATAGATGCATTCGTATTTACGTCCGCTTGAATTTCTTTAATAAAGTTGTAATTTTTGATCGCAGAGGTCCAAATATTTGCGTGAACATGTATTTTGATGAAATGAGCCATAATCAATCAAAAACTCAGTTTTGAATCTTTGTGTAATTACGTCCGTTTACATTTTAGGTGACGATACGTAGGTGTGAACTTAATTGGCGTGAAAAGCTTAACACTTTGTGGCTGGGAAAAGTCATAAAAGAGCGTTCTAGTAGACCTCATAGAGGATGTAACTTGAGCGTATGACTACATGGATTACATGGATTCCTATTTTTATTTATTTATTTTTTTTTTAGAGAAGTAACACTCAGGCAACGAATGCCTACTACTATTACTAGGTTTTAACTTCTTTAGGAAAGGTATAGTGATAGAGAAGACAGGTGGTGAAGGAAGAGATAGAGGAAAGCTTCATTCTTTTACAACTCTGCTTTTTGAGCGTTTTTTTTAATAATGCACTTTTGCAGCGCCTCTGGTGTTGAATGAGGTGTATTAAATTTTTGAAGCTGTGATTAGTAGCCATTTTATTGGTTATTTTACTTTGAAGATGATTCTGCTACACAACGAAGGAGGGCGCTCTGATGTTACATTAGGACTAGTATCTGCTGAAGTCGGTATAATTCAGTAACCAGTGACTATGAATTCATCACATGAACTTTCCCACAACAACTGATACAAAGGGACACTAATGTACATCAGAAAAATGCGTGGTGTTGTTATTTGATGACTGTCTGAACCCAGGACCTTCGTTTTCGTAGTCAACGTGCTAACTACTTCAGCCAACGCCACCCTCAAATTTAAATAAAAGAAAGCTCATGGATGTATCATCGAAGTTTATTATTCTTTTGAAAGGCGTTTTAATGTATTTATGTGTTGAATATAACATTGGTGTACATGTTCGCAGAGGCACGTCCGATATAAGCAGTTCACATCACCTTCAAGTCAAATAGACAGGCCCCCAAATATCTCGCCCAGAATATCTAATGTGGCATGAGCTGTATGGAATGTAGCATCATACTGTTTATATCAGATTTATATCATGAAATTCTATTCAAAAGAAGTTAATAATCATCCACTTACAGCGCTTACGACCATAAAGTGGGCAAAACGCACGGAACGTTACCTAAACAGGGGTCAAATTGTGACATTCGATATCGATAAAATTTTCACACAATTTTTATTGGGTTTGTATAGAAATTTCGACTGATTTCGAATGACGTAATTTTCCCTTTGAAATACAAATTTTTATAAAAGTAATTGTTCATTTCCATGTGATATTGCATGATTTCTCTATCCATTTGGCAAATTAGGCTGAATAACTGACAGCAAATATCACAGTTGTAGCTTCAACAATATGGCCGCTATAAACTGTCAAAGTTTGAAAGTCCCTATTGGAAGACCCGCTATCGTATACATAATAAGACCCATATGGGTATAAAAAACTTGCTTCTTATGTTTGCTTGATCTCCAGCCACAACGACCCGTGAGAGCAAGTTGGAAAGCTTTTATAAAATTTTGTATAGCGTGTGTGTGTGAGAGAGAGAGAAGATAGCGAGAGTAAATTTTTGTTTAAAATTTACGCTGGGAACACAACTGGGACGAACGACGACTTTTTCATTGAGAACTTTCGCCATAACAAATAAAACACATTTGTGCATTAAAGCGAAATTCGTCGTGCGTGACGAACTTTGAGATAAATTTATTTCTATTTTTACGCACAAACAACAACCAACTTGATCAATTATGAGAACTGTTATTTATTGTTGTTGTTGTTGTGCGTTACACGACGAATTTATGCAGCGAATTCTTATCGATGAACTAGTCGAGGTGGACGAAATTTGTCGCTCGTCCCAGTTATGTAGCCCAAGCATTAAGCTTGCGCTTCCCAGAGGGTTAATTTTATTTTGATATTATTATTTAATTTAAATATATTTACAAAAGTATTAACTATTGTTAACTTTATTATCCGCTGACAAATTTATTTATACTGTTTTAATATTTAATTTCACATGCAAGCAATACTGCAAGAAAAATATGTTAAATGTGATAAATGGCCAGGAGAATTAAAATTAAAAAAAAAATCTGCCAATTGTTTGACTCTATTTTACAGAATAAAACTGATTTTTATTTTGAAACAAAAGTTCATATATTAAAAAAAAAAGTTCTTTTAGATAAAAATTCACTGCAGGCAGATTTAATAGTTTTCCTTAAGGCTTTTTACGAAATCAATGAAATTTAGGTGGAAAGGGATGTATTTAAAATGTTTAATTCCAAAAGGCATAAAATGTTGAAATTCCGTGCAACTTTTTTGTTTTTAACTGGGACTAGTCCTCTGGGCATGGCCCCTACTCATGCAATGCCTTGTTCTAGAACTAGAAAATTTAATAATGCGAGGATAATGTAGGGAGTGGAGCTTGTGGATATTGTAATTGCATCTTTGGACATTACAAAAGTGAGTTCATTCTATATGAAGCAAATCTGTAACAGCTGAATTCTCTCTCTGTAATCCGTAGTTCGAATTACTGGTCAATCAACCAAATATGGATGTGATAAAGTATTAATTTTCTGTCGATTGCGTCATTTTTTTTGTATCCGTATGTGTCAACACACATGCAAACACATAAACATACATACATCCATGCGGATATAATGGCGAAAATGGTCAGAACCGACTTCCAGAACGTCCAAATATGACGAAAACATGAATTTGGGAAGTTGGGATAAAATCTGTTACTTGCTATTGCGAAAATTTAAAAATATCTCACCATTTTGTATCCTTTAAATCATGCCGAATGCAAAAACTCTGATTAAATATATCATTTTATGATTATGTAAATTATGCTGCAGTAAACATTGACAAAATTACAATTCAATCATGAAATTTGCAGCAGAATCTTGGAAGTGAACTTAAACGGTGACAGCAAAACTGTAAGCAGTGCAATTAACAGACCCATTAAACACAAATGCATTTTAGATTAGTGAAGTCGATTACCATCTACAATTATGATGCACAATTACCACTTTCAATGTGAACGTATGTTAAGTGAATGAATGCCTCAATTGTAAGTCAAGGTGAAAATAATGAAATCTGTGTATTTCTAAATCGTTTAATAAGTTTGTATCTTAAAAATCATAAATGTGGGTATTACAACTATCAAAACGTCAAGTGTAGTAAGAAAAATAAGTGTGTCATGCACTTAACTTTATTAGTAACTCATGATGTAAAATAGGAAGACCTCAAGCTTATATCTTTGAAAAAAAAACAAATTTAAAGAGAATGGTTATGCAATTTTTTCTTTACTAGTATTTTTTGTAAGCCTCCATTTGAAGAAACTTATTCGCATATAATGGCTTTTAGAAAGAAAAAAATATTTCGTCTTAGTGTGTATTTGGCGACATTGGATAATTTTGGTTTGCCATTTTGCAATTTTAAATTTGCTGCCTTTAGAGAAAATACCTTTTACTTATTCAAAATAATTTAAGCGATTATTGCTGCTTTTCAATTCCAATACTTGCAATAACGACAAGTAACGATGCATATGTACTAAAACTTTTTTAATAGCTCCTTTCAAACAAAAAAAGTCATTGCTGAATATTTTTGTTAAGTGATAAATTTGCATCCATAAAAACTTTTATCTGCAACTTTTCCTTCTGTTTTTTTTTTATTGAAGCAAGCTGTCGTTTCAAAAACACACACACACACTTGGTATGCAAATATTAAGAGAGAGAAAAAAAATTGCATTGGCGTATAAATAAATATAAAAAATAAAACTTTTTTAAAGGTCAACTTCCTTTCACTTAGCAAATCGTTATTAACCAACCAGCCAATCATGCATAAAGCCATACAGTCAACCAAACAAGCAACCAACCAATAAATAAACAACAACAATATCAGTAAATTTTTTATGACTTGTGTGTGTTTGATTTTAAGATCAAGAATCACTACTTCAATCAGCCAACAACACTCTTCCTTCGCATTGCCGACCCCACCCCACCCCACCCCAACCACCATCTGACTATAAAATTACTGTGTGTGTTGTTCTACTTATTACCCTGATGTCTGAACAAAAGATAAAAATACTTGCAGATTGACAATATTACATTTTATAGTTTGCTTGGTGTTGCCAAGAGAGAAAAACAGCATAATTGTTTTTATTTAAAATTTGTTTACTGTGATTTAAAATTTTTAAAATGTTCCATACGGCTGACTATGGAAAATTTTCGCCTTAAAAAACTTAATATTGAAAATTGGCAATTATTTTAACTCAAATATATCTAAAACGCAACAAATTAAATATCTCGGCTTAGATTTTTCCATCACGCTGCCATTTTACCATTACATTGTAATATAATTTCTATGCGGCTTGTAAATGAGTTTACAAGTATCGACTGTATGCACAGAATACAAAGCAAATTTCAGATGAAGGTTTCAGCAATAAGAGTTTAAAAATTATTCATTTTAATACGTAAATGGAAGATAATGTTAAAAGAGATCAGCTTTTTTTCTTTTTTTTTTGCGCATAACACAATCTTTGTGAATTCGCGTATAAGGTCGATTAAATCGAAATTACTAAAGTGAGCTTAAGATAAGACTGTTAAAAAAAATTATAGCAGATCATATTAATAATAGCATTACAGTTCTCTAGGACAAACGCTTACCTGCCGTTTTTGAAATATTTAGCTGCCAATAATTGCAAATTTTCCCCACACAAAAAAAAAACCAATTCTTCGAGGTAACTTAAACGAAATATTTACTCTACGGAAGGAAATTGAAAATGTATTTTTTCTTAAATTTAGGTTAAAACAAAAAAAAAGCATGCATTAAAATGCTTGAACCGAAATAAAACGTCTTCAAAAAGTAGTGTTTATAAATTGTCACGCTTGAAAATGCGTGAACGTGAGTGAAAAATTATTATTATTTTTTTATATAAGAAGACTAATAAGGAAAATAAGCGTTTTTAAAAATGTTCGCCTATTTTGATTTACTGTCACTCTACCAAGTGTTTTGGGTGTGATTTCATTTAACGATTGAGTGTAGTAAACATTTTCATAAATAAACTGTTAAAAGTACGCAGTTTTTCAATATTAGAAAAATTGAGAATAAGATCTAATGTGAGTGCATTGTGTATTAATATAAGTCAAAAATTGTCACGCGTGAGTGATAAAAAAAAATTTCTTTCTCCGCATTAAGTGATAAAAATTTAAAAGACGTTAAGAGGGAGGCTTCCGTAGCTTGATTTAAAAAAAAATCATTTAATTCGTTACTGCCCCAATCGTGACCCCAAAATGGGTAAAATTTCATATAGTGTGGCGAATAGCGGCTCTTTAACGGCCATGTTGTATAAATACTTCTAACATACCGAGCGTATTATAATTCTAGCAAAAGGCGTATACGTTATATGGAATTACATGGAATTAAGGATTACGTATCCGTAGCGATTCCAGCAATTGTGAATTATACACACTATTTGTTGCATATTTTTGGGCTTATGTACATTTTTTATAAGTACCAAGTATTTTAAAAATGTATAAAAATAAGTATAAATTTTATTTTTTCATTTCAAATAGAAGGCACTAAATTTCATGTTTATAAGAGTGGGTAGAGTGAATGAAGAGTTCTTAAGAATTTAAAATCCTAGAATACCTTAGATGATGAATAAAAAATCGTGTTTGCCGGGATCTGTGGTTATCTACTGGTATAAGTAGGCAGTCGCCTCCCATGGTAATTCAATGATTTAGTTCTGCCAAATTCCACGTTAGATCTAATCAACTTCACAATTGAAACTAAATAATGATGCTGCTATATTAATATGTAACCCCTGTTTGTGTGAGGCGTTGACGTTAGAAATCTTGGTGTTTTTTTTTAACAGATTAAAGGAAACTTGTACAAATTTTATTTAACCTATTACAGAAACGTCAAGATTTCTATCGTCAATGTCTTACACAAACAGGTTGTAAGTGTTTTAACTTAAAAAAGATCAAAATGTTGCCATTTTAATTTAAAAAAAAAACATTAATTATGTTGTTGTGATATATCAGATTATCTTCTATATAATGTAATGATATCGATCTATACTTTCATTTCTTTTTATGAGATTGAAAGTTTTACACAAAAGTCTTTTCACGGGTGCTCAAACAAATGAAACAAAAATATTTAAAAATGCATTAAATTTATTTCAGCGTTTAAAGAGTGTCGAAAGTCCATGGATTACTTCTATCTAGAGGACAGTTGCAGTTATACGTTTTTAAATAAGCTTCCTATGCTGCAGTTTTATGTTATGTTCTTAAAAAAAATTTTGCCTTTTAAGAGGTTTATAAAACAGATTTTCATACAAAATTTATGCTATACATTTTGTGCTGAATTATGTGTGCATACAAATTCGTTTATTTTTTAATATACAACATACAACAACACTAAAAATTAATTATAATTTTCTAAAAAATAATAAGTTTAAAAAATTCCGTGACCAAACAAAAGTCTCCACTTATAAAGGGTCTGCCATCTAACGTTTCTTTTTCAACTATTGCTTATTTCGTGAATGGTAACACTTAGCTCATGTCTGATTTAACAGATAATTAGTTTTATCCTTCCGCTGAACGAATATGGTTTTGTGTGTACGCTTGAACAACGCTGGGAAATATTGCCTGCGATCAACTTACAGAAGATGCCGATTTTGCCAAAAAAATCATCTTTTCAGATGAAGCTCATTTTGATCTTGCCTGGTATGTAAACAAACAAAATTGTCGCATTTGGGGCACAGAAATCCCGCACGCATACATTGAAAAGCCGACGCACCCAAAACGAGTCACTGTTTGGTGCGGATTTTGGTCCAGAGGCATAATTGGGCCAATGAGCAAGGAGTGGCCGTTACAGTCAATGGCGATCGTTATCGGGCCATGTTGAACGAATTTTTGTTCACGAAAATTGAAGAGGAGGATATTGGCAACATTTGGTTTCAACAGGACGGCGCTACGTGCCACACAGCCGAAGCTACACTCGATGTTTTGCGCCCTGTTTTTAAAGATCGCATTATCAGCCGCAGAGCTGATGTCGTTTGGCCACCTCGGAGCTGCGATTTGACACCGTTGGACTATTATTTGTGGGGTGCCGTCAAAGATAAGTGTTACGCCGACAAGCCAGAGACAATTGACGCTTTAAAGGACAATATTCGTGAAGCCATTGGTGAAATACAGCTGCACACAATCGATAATGTGCTTAAAAATTGGACTGATCGTGTAGGCTACTGCATGGCCAGCCGAGGCAGCCATTTGAATGAAATTATTTTTCATTATTAACCGGAAGGATTGTACTTTCAAATAAAAAAAGAAATTTGAGAAAATATTCAGTAGTTTTTTTTTTAAAGCATTTAAAAAAAAAAGTTATCTGGCGGACCATTTAGTATGATATTGTTTTAACCCACAATTAAAGGCCTGTTTCTGTAAATGCGAACGATAGATTTGATCGAACATTTATATTAAAAACAAAAACCAAAAAAAATGAAATTTGTTTTTGTTTCCAATATTAATATTCCATCGAATCTATTGTTCGCATTTAGAGAAACAGCACCTAAGTCCTAGTGTGATTTTTAATGGAAAATTTTATTGCCACTTATGTTTATTCCTTGCCTGTTTTTTCTTATACTTTATTTAAAGTTGCTGTACAATCACTTTGATTAGTCATTGATTTACCACTCAATCAAGTAACTCCATCTGCAAAATAACTTAAACAAAATTTTATTTTAACTACTTTTGCATATCACCTTTTTTCCACTAATGATAACAAGTTGAGCCGCCCTAATGCACATATACGCATTCTGCTACTTATGTAAACATGTTTAATCTATGATGGACTTAATTTATTATTGCGGTACTGTTTGCTGATTTTTATGTTGATTTTCCGGTAACATTCTGCGTGTCTGTTAAATTGTTATTTAATTTTTATTTTCTTTGTTTAACCTCACTCTCGGTATCCATGGTTGGCTCTTTATGTTTATTTATTTAATATTAATTAAATAACAAACTGACTCCATAAAAATTAATAAAACAAACAAAAAATACAAAAATAACATAAAAAATACATGTATGCGCTCGTAATTAAAAAAATACATTTTCAAACTAGTTTGACTGTTGAAAGAAAATAAAACTGAGTGCGTATGTGCTTCTTTGTCAACTGCTGTCCAAAAGTTAATGGTCAGATTAAGTCAATATTTGATTAAATAAAAGCGACCACTAAAGTTTGCTTAAAATTTTATTCTGCTGCATGCAAAATGAAATCGTGTTAATTGTTGGAGAATTAAGTAAATTTTTTTTTTTTTTTTGAACACATGGAATATGCTTTTGCGAGTTCGTTTACTTCATCAAATATTCGTTTAGTACGATCACATATGTATGTATAGTATATAGTGTTTACTTTGTCTTTAGTTGTTCGCATTGTGTAGGAGTAGTTTTGTGTTTTGTTCGTTACACTTTTGGCTTTAAAGAAGTTTCATAAATTTCCATTGTTTAAAGTAAAGGCAACTGATGTTGCTCATGTTTTCTTTCGTCGTCTTTTTCTCTTCATTTTACAAAATCTGAAAACAATCCTAAAACATGCTGTGGCGTAAAATGTTATAATAAGTGACCTTACACAATGTATCAGATTATAAAAATGACAGATATTTTTTTGTTTATTGTGTATCTACTCATACTGAGTACATAAATAAAAAGTATTTAATTTTTATCTATTTTGGCACCATACATGGCGCACTGCTGTTGCACGTAATCATTTACATCCTGTTGTACAATGTAACCAGAGAGTTTTTTTTTTATTATCACTTTAATAGTTAATAATATTGCCAAACTATTTCGAAATATAAGGCCATATGTGGCAAAAATAAATTATTGCTTTAGCTTGCTTTATTTTGCTTAAGATCTTTTATACGAGTACATTGTGCCGCAGAACTTGGTACTCCGGCTGCTGTAAGATATAAGAATCTTTGAAAAGCTAAAGATGGCGCTCAAGGCAATAACTCTGTGACTTTTTGCTTGAAAGACAGATTTTTGCATAAGAAATTATTTTATTTTTCAACGTAGTCTCCTTTGTTCAATATGTATGTTTCGTCCAACTTGGATCGTGTTTGTTTTATCCCTACTGAAATATAAAATTTAGCAAGATCATAAAAGGAAGTATTGGTTTGTGAGATGCTTTCATCGTTGGAATCATAGCTCAGGCTTGGCAATGAGGGAATTGATTTTGATTTTTATATATAATTCCTTTCTGCTTAGCCACTGTGCAAATCCTCATTAATGCACATTATTTCATTTAATTTCATCCGATTAACTGCTAGCAAATCTGTTTCATTAGACAGAACGTTTACTAACGTTTGTTTTATCATTAAAAATGCAGACATGCGGCTCTTGCTGTGTTTTTTTTTTTTTTTTTTTTTAACTTTTGCACATAATTATAAATGAAATGCATAAAAAAACTAACAACAAAAATAACTACAAGATAAAATATAGCAAAGAAGAAGAAGGAAAAGAAGAAAAAAAAAACAGATCATTTGGAAATGTATATGAAAAAACCACAGCCGGCATTTTATCTTAAAAACCAACATCCACACCCAGTCTTCTTGGCAGAAACAGCAGTTAAAAGTAGCAGCCATCATACCAATGAAACCAACCAGTAACAGGCACGAATAATGGAAAATTAAAAGTATAAAATAATTTGTCGTTTGTGGAATATTAAAAATCATATGCCAGCCAAAAAAAAAACAAAAAAAAAAAGAAAGAAATTAATATTTAACCTCTTACAACTGAATGAAGTGTACTTTCATATGCTTCTTATTATAATCATGCATCTGGCTATTTATTTCTCTTTACCCTGGCAGCACTTTGACTTACTTGTAGTTTATTTTGTATATTCGTTTACTGTGTCGCATGTTAATCCAATGTTCTGTTCTCGTATTTTATCTAGTATTTAATCACATAAATAAGTTTAATTGTTGCATTTCTTGTCTCTGGCTGCAAATGAATAAAAAAAAACAGAATTAATTTTTTTTTGTAGTCATATTTTAAGCACAAGGAATTATAGAGTTGTCATTGTGAATTTAGCATTTACTACATACAATTGCAACTGCGGCAACAACTTACGAGTACGTACATACAACATGTTATCTGTACAGACAACTACGAATACTTTAAGCTCTTCTGTTCTAGGTTGCAAATGTCAAGTGTTGAATTATTTCATGGCATATAAATTTCACGCGTTTGGTGAAGGGAAAGAAAAGCGTTTTATATTTGCCACACATGTACATACGTATGTATGTATGTATGTATGTGTGTGTGTGTATATGTATTCCCACTTGACCTGAGATTCGATCAAAACGAAATTTCGAAACAAAATTATTTGATATTTGTTTGCAAATCTAAAAAAAAATCGAATGTTCGCTAAAGCTAAAATTTTCGAACTGCTCTCGATAGTTTTTCAAATGCGTGTGTTAGAATGGAGGTGCCATGTTCGAATCCTGCGTAAGCGTAAGTTAAGGTATTAAAAGAAAATAAATAAAATGAGTAAGTTAAAATAAATCAATTAAAAATTTAAATTACTTACTTTACTTTTTCTGCTGCCATTTTGCGATATTGCAATTAGTTCGATATTCTTTAACTTTTGATATTAACAGCGAATCTACGAAATCGAATGTTTTTTAGGACAAAACTTAGCGACAGTTGAACTTTTTTTGATTCATTTTGGAGTGTCACACTCGATAGTTTTACACAATAAATGTTCGAGATATATTCGAAATCGATATCAATAACGAAAGTCTTGGTCAACTGGGTTATGCAAAAATGAAACAAATGTATGCATGGACACAGTGTATTAAGGCTTGAACGTGAAAAATTAATTTCATCCAGAAAACACAGGAATCTGGAAAATTTTTTTTAACTTTTTTTTTTTTGTTGTCAATCAAAAGCAAAAATTTTAATAAGAAATCCTACAATATTACAGAGAGAAAAATTACAAACAAAATTTTGAAATATCATTTAGTAACGAGTTATTAATTCAAGTTTGAAATTTTTGTTAATCTAACTCGCTGAAATACAAAAGTTCTTCTCTACTAAATACTAGTGTTTGTTGTAGCGTGTCTCCACTGTTCAGTTTTGCAACACTGTGTGCTCAAATAACCCTATGAAGGGAATTAAATGTTCCACATTTGAAAATTGTTAATGACCAAAATACACGAATAGATATTAAAATTTGTCAAGATAGACTTAGAAATGATCTACTGTAACATTACACAGATCTTAGAATACTTTGGGACGATCTAATAAAAGTGAAGATCACAGAGTAGTTCATGCAAACATGCTTAAAGTAGCATGAAGTTTATTACCTTTTTCCTTTAGTTTAAAACTTCGTTTGCTACCTCTAGACCCGCATGAAAACACCGCAGCCGATAAACCTTCACAATTTCATTATAAAATAGTTGTTGGACAATCTTATTCAGAGAGCATATGATGGCTGTGACTTAAAGTCAAATTTCGATAAAAGTGATCTTGATATATTTTTTGAAGTATTAATGCTCGGGCTTGCATTAAAAAATCTAAAGTCAAAATAGTTTTTAAAGTACATTTTTCTTCAGTTTGAAGCTCACAATCTTAAAATTATGTTTCTTTTTTTTTAATATGTAGCAAAGCATTCAATTATTTTACAATATTCTCCTACGACCTGCACAGTTAAAAGCTTATACTTCATAAAAAAGATATATACATTGTGGCTTAATTCACATTTGTTGTTGCGGTTTCTGTCGTTTTTTGTTGTTCTACTACACCCGTGTAGTAATAAAATATAATTGTCATATTAAGAGAAATAAATGAAATTAAGATAATTTTACTTAAGTACAGCTGGATAAAAAGAAAACTTAATAAAATGCTGGCTAATAGTGGAATTATGAGTGAGCTTAAGATTTAAAATTTAAAACGAACACTTGAAATGAAATAGTTCAAAAAAAATTTAAATGAATTTAATGAAAATATTCTTCAAGGTATATTATCACCGCCAAAATGATGATATCAGAAAAATTAATTCTGCCAGAAGAAAACCGACTTCAATGCAAAGATCTGATGGAATATTTTCGAAAAAAATTTATGGAATATATAGAATTCAATTTTAATAGGGGTGCTTCCGCCCAAAATTGTTGGGTAATCAGTCATTGTGAAGAAATACCAAAAAAAAAACAGTGTCCGATCGCCCAAAGAAAATAATGAAGAAAACCCCAAAAGTGTAAAATGAATAATCGCCCGAAGTTTTTGGGTTTTGGAATTTGGAATGAATAATCGCCCTAATTTTATTTTTGGGTTTTTAGCATTTTGCGAAAATCTGGCAATTATTCATTATGAACACATACGAAAATATCTAAAAATGTTGAGTGGTCTAAAGTCGATGAAAAATCACCCAATTTGTTTTACAACAATTTTGGGCGATGCAACATTTTTGTTTTTCGGGCGATAGTAACTTAGTCGATAACACTGTGGAACATTTTTGGGATTATTGTCCCGGGGGTGAGAAATTCCAAGTCAGGGTGATGGTACTAGGTCAGTATAGTAAAACCCTCAAAGGGTTTGACGTTCGTATGTGTCAGTTTTTTTTATGACCTTTTAAATTTTTTATTTTTCACTTGTCCGATTTTGATGAAACAAATTTAGAAAAATTAAGAATAACAATTTCTCTAATCTGTTTCTATACCGTTTTCCTATATGTGCAACACTTTCGAAGTTAAAAATAAATTTGTGGAGGCAAAAACATATTTTTTTGCCTAAAAATTAAATTTTTTTTTTTAAATTCATAAAAAATCCAAAACGGAAAAAAGGATCAAGTGTTATTAATTTCGTGTTTTTTGCTCATGAGTTATGTGACTTTACGCGAAAGTAATTAGTTTTGGCACTTTTTTCCATTTTGGATTTTTTATGAATTTAAAAAAAAAAATATAAAAATTTTTAGGCAAAAAAATATTTTTTTGCCTCCACAAATTTATTTTTAACTTCGAAAGTGTTGCACATATAGGAAAACGGTATAGAAACAGATTAGAGAAATTGTTATTCTTAATTTTTCTAAATTTCTTTCATCAAAATCGGACAAGTGAAGAATAAAAAATTTAAAAGGTCATAAAATAAAACTGACACATACGAACGCCAAACCTTTTGAGGGTTTTACTATACTGACCTAGTACCATCACCCTGACTTGGAATTTCTCACCACCCAGATTGGCTGTTGTACTGTGTAATCGGTACAGTAGATTCACTTAAAATTAAATATTAAATTTTAATGGGCGTTACTCCACCCACCCATTTTTTCAAATGGAAGAATGTGTCTATTTTTGAGCTCTAAGTGTGTGGTAAGTTTCGTAAAAATCGGTTAAGTAGAACCAAATATAAATATATAATAATGTATTTTAATGGGCGTATCCCCGCCCATTTTTCCAACTTGATAATTATGTAGTTACAAGAACCAAAGATATTTACAAGGTTTCGCAGCAATCAAATAAGTAGAATATCACAAAATCAAATAAAAAAAATTTTGGGCCCAATCTTTTTAGCAATGGGACCAATGGGGAAGCTATACCCTCTCAGACAATAAACAAATGTTTGCAATCGGTCTAATATGAACCGAGTTATGAAGTAGCACAGCCAAAAAAAAAAATAAAGACGAATTGATAACCTCCTCCTTTTTTTAAAGTCCGTTAAAAAATAAAAATCATAAATTTTCCCAATCAATGGTACTGAGTAGAGATGAGCGATTTTGCGAAACCTGTTACTTTTTCACAGCGATTGAAAAATCACTAATCACAACTGTTTACCGAATTTATCAAGTAACAGGTTTTGGAAATATAGTTCTTTCATACAAACTGTGAATGTTCTTGTATGCTTACTTTACAGCAAATAAAGCTACCGTTTGTCGAGAAAAAGTCATCAAATCGTGTCAAGTCGTCTTTTCTGGCAACTATGTATAGCTCGCACATTTTTGTACTTGTAACTAGTATGTTTCATCTAGTTTGGACCAGGTAGTCCAATATTATTTGCAGAGAGGTAAACAGCTTTGAAAGCTCTTAACTTTGCTCTCATTTCTTTGCAAAATAAGAGGAAGCATTGTTGCCGCCAAGATCTGATTGGCTGTTGTGCTCGCGTCGGTGTGAAAGCTCAAAAAGCTCTTTACAAAAGTATATGGCGTGGACGTAGCTGTACTAAAGTAAAGTTTCCATATATTAATTTTTAATTCACAAACAAAAATTAATGGTAGGCATAGTTTTACTACGGTGTAGAACAAAAGCCAACAGTTTTTAAATCTATTTTTATTTAGTCTTAATAATCACATAACCAAATCGATTATAACTTACTTATGTATTTGTTTTATTATTTAAGTTTATTTAATGGATTTTTCCACGACATATTGCATGTGTTTGCTTGCATTTGTGTATGTATAAAAAGTTGCAATAGGTATCACTATTATTTGGTGGCACTAAGATTTAATTTTCTGTAGGTGGGGTTTTCAGTTGATTTTTTTCTCTTTCTTATTTTCTGCACTTAAGAATACTTGCAGCATTATCTGGGTGTAGGCTAACAGAACAGTTGAATCCAAGTTAAGCTCTGACTTTCGGCAACAACAATAAATTGGTCATTTGACATTTGAATTGTATATGAGTATGGGAAATGTTAACTAACAACGTTACAAGTTTTCCTACATGCGAGTACATTTCTTTCTTAAGCTCATGCATGTAATATTCATGTAAGCACATGAGTGTATAGAAGATATATGTACATACATATGTACGTGTACGTACATACATACGAGTATATACATACATATGTATATAAATATAATATTTCTTAACTCATGTATTTTTTATAGCATCTGAACTTAATTTACATACAAATAGTTGCATTATTTTGCTCTCTTCTTACTATAAAATAAATTTGAATATAGCAGAGCAGCATTTAAATAAATTACGGAGGACAGCAAAAGTGCTAAAGGTACCGACATAATTGGCAAATATTTGCCAAAAAAAGCGTAACCACTACACACACCAATAAAAAAACCTTTTTTGCTGCACTTACAGCAGTTTCCCATAATATTGTATTCTATGTCAATGGCTATTTATTATGTATGAAGCTGTTGAACTTACCCGTAAAAATATTCGTCTACCTGGAAGCAGGTTGGTAAAGGAGAGAGAGAGCACAACTCTCACTTACCAAACTGCCTCGGTATCACATGATTTTTGTATGTAATCTTCTACTTGGTAGCTCTGTAGGTATGAGCTTCTGCTTGCGTATAGGATGTGGTGAAAGAAGTCCATACTTCATGCCTTTTTCATGTGTATCTAATTAAAAAATTTGCTCTTTAGATCAGAATTGTATATCTACTCTAAGACTAACTTCCAATACTTTATTTTGTTTTTATATCAAAATACAATATCAAATCAAATCCCCGTATGTTAGGCTAGAACACTACCCACTGAACTACCGAAGCACATATTTAGTTTCGGACGCAATTCAATTAAAAAATAAAATATTAAAAACTTGAAGTGAAAATTTCATTCGCATCCATTTCATTTCATTGTATCCAGGTAAGCGCGTGAGTATAAACAGCCGACCAACTTCGTAGTGTTTGTGTTAAATTTCGTCATTCGCTTACGTTATTGCATCCTCGTAAGGCAGAGGGTATGCACTGTAAGCTTTTGTGAAAATCAAACAATTCTTCTTATGTGAAAGTGTAAATTACGAACATTTTTTTTTTAACAAACACAACCCGCATAGCTATTAGCTTGACTGCAGGGTCTATGGCGAGAATCGAAACCACGACCTCTAGACTGAGAGGCAAGCATCGCTACTATTCAGCCCCAGGGACACTTGAGCTTTCGAAGCTCTTCTTTTTGTCTTAGTGCTTAGTTGTACCAAATTTATTTTTGCTGGTTTAATAAGCACGCGTCTGAATCAAAAGGCATTTTTCATTTGTATTTAGTGGTTATGCTTTTTCGGGCAACTGTTTGCCAAGTGTGGCATGGTAACACTTAAGGCTGAATTCTGAGTTGCATACATTTAAAATTTGCTAGTAAAACAGAAGTACCTGAAAGCACTTAAGTTGCAACCAAACCAGACTATTGACAAATGTTTTCAAAAACTTTTTGAACAATTGCGTTAAAGGCAAAAAAGTAACACAGCTTTATTTATCTGTTAGTGTTATTTAGTTTCCTAGTCCCAACTCTGACATCCTAAATTTTAAATATTCGACAAACTCGATGTCTTCCAAATTAATACGGTATTTGATATCGAACGAAGTTTCCAAATATTTTCAATTGAACTTCAGTAAAATGTCTTGAAATTGCAACTCCAAAACGAATGCCACAATTTGCCCCCAGTACCTGGAATCTGTAACTTTTATTACGATAGTCGCATCGCTAAAATAGATATAACGAAAATTTATCGACTTTGCTATTCAGTAACATATGTTAACAACATTCGCAGTTGGTTGAAGTAAAAAAGTAAAATCGCTAGCTCTAGTTCATATTTTATTTTATTCTTCTATGTGATTTTCGCTTATTTTGAAATTAACTTTTTGCGAACTAAAAATCGTAATATTTATTGACGGATTTATTTCTTTGCAATAAGGATAATGTAATTTTTTAAACTCTTTCCTGCGACATTGTACAGCTGTCATTTAATTCTATATCATGTGGCATCTCTGCTCACAAAATATCAAAATAAGTGGAAGGCATAAAGAGGAATAAAAAAAAAACAAAACGACTTTAGGCGGTGTCAGTATATAACTTCAACGCTTTGAGTGACGTTTCTAGCGTTGGCAGAAAAGCGTAAAGCAAAATGTGTATGACACAATAAACACTTTGACAACACTTACTTTTTGTTTTATTGCTTCGTTTAATGCATAAAATACAGCACAATTTAATTACTCTGATGCCACTAACTCGTTTTTTATGTAAATTTACCAAAAGTTTAATAAAAGTTCATATTTATATGCAAGTTTGGCCAAACAAATTAAGAAAATCATACCAACTGATTGTCTAAGCACGCAAAAAGTTAAGTTAAGTTGCCTAACTTTTCGCTGCGCTTTGCGTTAAAAGTACTCTATGTGACATGTTTGATATAAGCATGTGCATTTCATCTTAAGCATAGTACTCTGTTGAAATTTGTGAAAAATGTTGAGCAACATTGATTATTTCATACGAAAAATTTTACATGTAAATAATATTAACTAGCCCTGAAACTATGCTACGATTTCTTATGTTTTTAACAACGCCCCATGTGTTTGTTGTAATTCCACACGAAATAAGTGCCACCATCTTTTTTCGCATGAAAACTTCAAATGTTGAAGATACATTTCATACGTTTTTCCCAAGATAAACAGAGCACTATTTCTGCAACATTTTTCCATGAACAATTCGTGCCAATTTTTTTTATATGTATTTTGACAGCATTTCACGTGAAATGTTGAATAGAGTATCAGGCTTTAAGGCTGGTACTCTGTTCAAAGTTGTGAAAAATTTTCAGCACCATTGATTATTTCGCGTGAAAAATTTGACATGTACTAAATGTAGCCCAACTCGCTGTTTTTTTTATAAATTTCTTTATTTTATTTGCTTGAAAGTATGCACAATTGTTAAAATTCCGTGCGAAAAAAGCACTGCTCATGTTGTTTCGCAGCTAAACTAAAATGATGCCAGACTAATTTTGCATGGAAAGACATGGTTTTACGTGTTTTTCACAACAAGAACAGAGTACTACTTTTGCGAATTTATTTCGCAAATATTTCACACCAAATACTTTTATATGTAGTTTGACAGCATTTCGCACGAAATTGTGAACAGAGTACCAGGCTTTAGATGTCAAAGTGAATCTTCAACTTTTTACTTTTTTAACTTCAATCGACAGCGGATATCGCTAAACTATGTTACTGCATAATAAAAGTCGAAAAATATGCGTTATATTTATTAAAGCGATACGATTATCGTAATAAAAAATATTTAATTTATGTACAGAGATCTAGACTCTAAAGAACTTGAGTTTTTTATTAGAAAATTATAAACTAATGCCTTAAACTTTGCCCACCCTTATAAAATTTATGTTGCCACAATTTCAACAAAAAAAGTCTTCTATCACTAAAGTTTGCATTCTGTTTTATACCTGCCACCACCAACCAGTCTGCATTCAATTTGACTTTGTGTGCCACATGCATAAGTATGTTAATAATAAATGCACAGCAGTTTAGTTCATGTGGCCTAAAGGTAAATTTTATTTTCATAATATTAAACTTACAGCTAACACACAAAGAAAAAAAAAAAGAAATAATAATAAGTATGAATGGGGCAAAAAATAGAGGGGGGCGTTTATAGAGCAGACAAATAGACAATCATTTAGACGTGCAAACTTTTCATCTTTGTTCGAGAGACAAAACAGCAAGTACGACTCGAGGAGAGAATTATTGTTTTAAGATGTGTGCAGTACATATTTTACATACATACATATGCATGTGTGTATGTATATACATACATATGTATGTGCATGTGTGTACATATGTATGTACATATCTAAATATGTGTGTGTTTTTCCTATGTAGTCTATGCATTTGTCCATAAATTACAATTTTAGTTTGCATTCGGTATTCTTAATCATATGGGCGGAAATTACATAATATAAAGTTAAGACCCTAATTTTCTTATTATTTTATAGTATTCTGGAATACTCGTACTATGAAAAGCATAGTAAGGAGTTAACATTAGCCCTAACCTTTGTTACTCTAGTGTATTTTAAGCATGCGGTAGTTTTGATTTTTTTTTTGTTTTTCTTATAAATGCAATTAAAATTGACAACCTTGAATGGATTGGTTGGAAAAATAAGGCACAAAATGCCAGGCTAGTGTTGGATTAAATTGAATTAACAACTAAAATGAAAAAACTCCGCTGAGACAAACTTTGCACCGTTAAATATCTTAAATGGTCCTTCGGAATGAAATATCATAAGAGGAACCTAAAGATGATTTTCAAATACCCTCTAGTCAGCCTAGAACCATATGTTGCTATCTTGTTTATATCTGATGACATTGTCAACCGACATGTCAATAGTTTATTTTCTTTTTTTTATTATGCTGTGCAGTCAATAGCAGAGTTGCAAGCCGATCGACGGCTAGGCGCATACCGCTTCTGATTGACAAACAAATGATTTTAAAATGTACTAGATTATCTTTTGTTCAAACGCAATCATATGGTCGTAAAAGAACTACCTCGTCAATAGTGCTTAAATTTACATTGGCTGGGGTACAAGCTGGTCAGTAGTACTATTGACAATGTCACTAGTAAATCACTACAATTTCAGTATTCGCATTTCCTGAAGGGATCCATTGGCAACACAGACACAATTATGGCAATTTCGCTTTTACGAAACATCCTTTTTAACCATACTTTAAGTTTTATTATTGGCACATATTCATAGTCAGAACAGAGTATACTTTAAGAGTTTAAAAATTTTGTATTGTAATACCGGTCTTAAATTGTTAAAGTAAACTTTGTTCTGACTACGAATATGCCGCATTATCTTTATTTGGTTTGATGAATAAGTAAAGCGTGTTTTTTTAGAGCGTTACAATTTTGAGTTGGCATCACTGTTTTATTTGAGCACGCATTTAACAGCTCATAGTTGTTTTTTGCTTAGTTTGCTTGGAAATCTTATTACGAATCGACTTACAGCAGAGCAACGCATGCAAATTGTTGAAGTTTTTAATCAAAATAATTGTTCAAATTTTTATTTTCCGATTAAGACCATTTCTGGTTGAATGGGTACGTAAATAAGCAGAATCTACAAGCTTTTGCCGGAACACCCTTAGATCCGCAGAAAATTACTGTTTGGTGCGCTTTATGGACTAGAGGAGTCACTGGCCCATATGTCTACAAAAACGATGATGGTCAGAAAATGTTAGTGTCTATGGTGAACGGTATAGGAACGTGATTCGAAATATTTTGGTACCTCAATTACGTGGCATTAATCTTGCTGATATGTGGTCTCAACAGCAACATGCCACACAGCGGGCGCTACAATTGATTTACTCAAAAAAACTTTTGATGACGAAATAATTGCACATAGAGGCCCAAATAATTAGCCACCAAGATCGTGTGATTTAACCCAATGGGATTATTATCTTTGAGGTTATCTTAAGTCACTTGTGTTCGTCGATAAGCCACAAAGAATTGAACACCTGCACCTGGATTCAGTAACTTTTATTACAATAATCGTATCGTTATAATATAATATCGAGTTCGCTATTCAGTAACATATTTTAACGATATTCGCCGTTGGTTGAAGTAAAAAAATAAAAATAACAAGCTCAAATTCATTTCGTTTTGCTTTAATTATTCTGTGAGTTTTTCGCTTATTTTGCCATTTTGTATGCAGGGATGCCACATGATATACAATTAAATGCCGAATACAACACTGATGTGCACTATCGTTAAAAAGAAATTACAGAATCACATTATCGTTACCGCAAACGAAAAAATATATCGTTATATATACATTACGATTTTCGTTTCGCAAAAAGTTACTAAATCTGGGTACTGGAAATCAACATTCGAAAAGTTGTTGGCGAAATACGGCCGCAAATGCTGCGAAAAGTTGTTGAGAATTGGCGTTCCAGATTGCGCCTTCTACGCGACAGCTGTGGCGGCTACATGGCAGAAATCATATTTAAACATTAATTTCATACAATTTTCTTTCCAGTAAAGCCCGTTTCGTTGATGTTAAAAATATATTTCCTTGTTTTTTTTATGATATAAACTTGTGTCATTCTATAAAAAAAAACACCTTTTAGTAGAAACTAATGTTAATAAAGGAAAAATTTAATTTTTGACTTTAATAATTAACGGCCTGGCTCACGATGTCGACAAGAAAGTTTCTTTCGCTTACTTATATTGAAAACAAAAACAAAACAAGAGAATTTGTTTTTGTTTTCAATGTAAGTAAGCGAAAGAAACTTTCTTGTCGACATCGTGGGCCAGGCCGTAAATATAAAAAAACAAAAAATTTACTGTGAAGGTTCGCGAAATTTTCTCTTAAAAAAATTTATCACTAGAAAAAGTGAGTCCTAATTGAAGCCCCATGCAATTTTTCCTGTGAGGTTATCTAAGATCTAAAGTCAGATTTCCCTGATGCTTTTGAAAGAAAACATCAGTCCTTATATCAGCCAAGCCCCCTCATGAAGGTTTAATTCACAAGCTAGCATTAACGTCGTATGACTTATCTAATCGTCTAACTAAGCTCAAATAGTTGTATTGAGGCCAGCACCCTTATTCTGTAACTCGCTAAGGCTAAATTTCTATTGCTAAAAATCTATAAGGTCGATTTATCGATATTCAAACGTGTATTTTTAAATCAGGCAATAGCTTAAAAATGTCACTCGCCAAAATTTGAGTGTTTTATGTCGTCGCCAAAAATTTTTAGTTTTCTATTTGGTCAGCATTTTAACGATCGCATTTAGCTTAAGTTTTAGTGAGTTATAGAATACGGGGGCAGGTCTGGGAATATTCTGCAAGTCAGATTAATTTGTAAAAATTGTTTAGCCAGAAAATAATCTCCCTAAATTGGAATTAATTAATATATTTATTTTTAAGTAATTGCAATTAGATTTGCATGCTATTTTAACCAAAACTGCTTATGGTGGAAAACCTTTAAAATTTTCGAATCAAATTAAGGTTCCCATGCCTGGTTAAATTTCATGCTTTCTTAAATATATGTATGTTAATTTCAATTTCTGAAAAGCGCATAAATAAATATATTTTTCTTTCTTTTCAAACATAAACCATACGGCTGAACTTGTAAATTGAACAATTGTTTTGAAAAAGGTCTTTATAATTTTTTGATCGATCTGTAGATAGATATAAGGCATTACTGCCCATTAGTATGTACTTCTGTATGCCAAATAAAGCTTAAAGTTGTCTATACGCCAAATAACTTCAAATTAAATACCGATAATGGTTGTAGAATATTTGCAAAATCTATGATTTTTTTTAATTAAATTTTGAATTTTACTATTTTCATTGAAGTTTTAAATATTTTATATACATACATATGTACATATATACAAACATACACATGTGCATATTTGCTTTATTTAGTTGAAGACCTTAAAAACTAATTTATTTCATTTATTGTCAAAAATTCTTACAACTAAACTATTTAGTTTCGTCAACGACCATTTTCACATCAAGTTTCAGTTTTTTAATAACCAACAATACAATTATGAACGAACAGTCTTCAAAGGAAAAAAATGTACACATTAAAAATATTTTTATCTCTTCATGAGAAGATAACATTTGTAAACACCTACAAGTTACATGTTTCAAATTAAAATACCACACAAATATTTATGAATATATGAAGTGTCATTATGCAGATGAGATAACAAAGCAGGCGACTGCTGCTCTGCAATACATGTGTTGATATAATTTCAATTATCATAGTCGTCAAAGCAAGTCAAAAGGTTGTCTGTCAACGTGTGAACTCGAATTTGTTTCTCAAAAATCTTTGGTTTGCAACTAGTATAAAATTTTTTAAAATTTGGCCAACATATGCAACCTGTCCTATAAGTAGCACCCCCTTCACCCCTGCTTATAAAAATATTAAATTATGTAGACTAGAGATGAGCGATATTTCGAAACCTGTTACTTTTTCACAGCGATTGAAAGGTCTTTCATACAAACTGTGATTGTTCGTGTATGTTTACTTTGCAGTAAATAAAGCTACCACATTAATTTTTTTATACCTTCAGCGTTTATCGAGAAAAAATCATCAAATCGTCACAAATCGTCTTCTCTAGCAACTATATATAGCTCTCATATTTTTGTATTTGCAATTTTATTATCTCTCTGACTCTTATACGACAATTCTCAATATTTGGATGGCGTTTATTGATAATTGTTTATTCTTGTCGCTATTTTTATTAGTATTTCAAAATACTAATACGAACTTTTAAAGCAGAAATGTATTAAAATCACGGTCACTGTTTAATTTCACTGCTACTCTTCTTATTTGTTTTGCTCAAAGTAACAAAATACTGCTAAGCTGTGTTCACAGCCACAGTTTAAAAGAACAGCGATTTAGAAATTACGTTCACAAGGAGCAAAATAATTAAAAAATCACGAGATCGCTCAACACTAGTGTGGCAGCATACCCAATAACTGGGCGTAATATCTATATATTATACGAGTATTGTCTCTACTACATTTTTTTTAATGCCACTGCATTTAAATATTTTCTGTCCGTTATTTATTTTGACTCACTGTCGAAGTGCATGCTGCAGCACGTTAACAATTTTCATGTCTCTGTTCTTTGTCTTTCATGCAAATTATAACAAATATCAGGTGTTATGTTACAAAACGAGGTATTATAGTTATTCCATATGTTTTTGTTTTTATATGTTTTTCATTTCTCTTCTAGACTTTAAACACAGAAAAAATAATTAAATTTTAAATTTTTTTTTTATTGGTTGACTCTCAGATGTAAATTTATAATTCGTATTCTGTTCTTTTCTATTCATTTCGTTTCGTTGCACTTAAACTAATTCAGTTTTAGGGCTTTTGACAGATTATTAGAGTTGTCATTCTTAGTTGCAAAAACTAAAAGTGTAGCAAAGAAGAATAAAATTATTTGTTTTTTCTGAAAATGGATTTCACAATGACTTTCGTGTGGCAAATGATGGAGAGAACATACTATTTAGGATTAAAAAACATAAATTATAAATGTAAATTTGAAAAGTTGCGACATTATTGCAATAAAATCTGAAGATTATTAAAAACTAGTTAAGTATTTATTAGCGATTTTTTTTTAATTTTAATTTCAAAAGGATTGAATAAAACAGCTTTAAAATAATTGAAGTGAAATAAAAGTGACAGCTTAAGGCAGATCACACTTGCCCACCATTTGCCCAAAAAAGCATAACATATTAAAACTAATGAAACCCCTTTTAATTAAGACCATAATATTGAATTCTTGGACACTGTCTATTTAATTATATGTGAAACTGTTTAACTTAATAAAGCCTGGTACGGAGTTCATACGGAATTTCAGGTTCTCCTACGAACTGTATATAAAAAAAATTATGGAAATTTAGATTGGTAAATTTCATGTGTTATAAAGCCTAAGTCCTCCTCTAAAAATGTTCGAAGTTTCAAGTAAATCCCATCAGTAGCTTAGAAGTTACAGATTTATTAGCATTTATTTTGCAAAACTAAAAACTCATTAAATGAATACATGTTTCCTGATTTATCGAGAGTAGCTTACGGAATTTTGTTGATACCTCACTGCTCTGCAAATGTCGAAAGGATTTTCTCTTATCGAAATCTCATGAAAACAAAACAAAGGAACAGACAGTATCAAGTCTTATCAGGGCCATACATACGAGTACATACATACTCGTATGTACAAGGTGGGCTAAAAGAAATCACCCTATTGGAAGATGCTCTTATTTTTGCAATTGGCGGCCAATGTCAAATCTATTTTCTATGTAACTCGACTCAGGGCTTTTTTATTCTCGAAAGTCTAAGAACTAAACTTAAAGATGTCTGTTTGATTAGGAAAAATTTTAAACGAATAAATCGTGGGCAAAGGGCATGATCGGTTTTGATGAATGTAGCGCGTTTTTTTTTTTATTCTAGAAAGTGTATATACCAAAGTTAAAGACTTCTGCTTGGATAGGAAACATTTTATGCAGGAAAATAGATTGAAATTTTATGGGCAGTATGCCTGCCTTATTTTTATTAAATTCAATATTTTCTTAATTTAGTCTATATAATGCTTGGTGAAAACTTTCATTTCAATGAAGAACTACTCGTTATAGCTTTTGAACAAAAATATTGGAAGCCAACCCACTGTGCACTGCAAGCTTTTAAATGCGTCTTTATTTCTTCTTTTTTCTCTTGAATCTTTGAAATTGCAATAAAATAAAAGGTAATTTTTGTTGTAAGCCACAGATGTAAAAAAGCATTGTGGCTGATTCTAGTTTTTATCTACTATTTAACATTAGTAATCTTGAAATTTCAACACAAAATTATACAAAAAAAAAATCAGATTTTTTTTTCGAAGTGAATTCCCAACAAATTTGATCGGGAAAAGGGTTAGGGTAGAGAAGCCAGAAGCTAAAATCGATGGACATAAAGCTTTATTACAGCATTGTTTACAACATACAGTTGTGCTCATTTCATCATTATAGAAATCAAATCCCAGATATACATACATTTATACTTACGTTAGAGTTTAGTTAAATTAACTTTCAAAACATATTTTGAAATTACAATATTCCTGGAGTTTAGATATATATTTTGTTATCTATATGAATGAGCCTTGACAAAATGCGCTTCCCACTACACTGATTAAACATTATTTAATCTGCTTTGATCTACAATAGCTAATATAGTTTGTCGTATTTAAAAATTATCTCTAAATATTACCCAACATTTTTACTTTATAAAAAAAAACAATAATTTTGTTTAAGCAAAAAAAAATGTAAATAATATCCAAAACGCAACTGCAACAACCATTAATTATGACAATGAAATTTGCACAATATTCGCTGGCAATATTAGTGTATGTGTGTATGTATATTTGTGCATGTGTATGTATGCATGTGCGTGCATGCATGTGTATATGTAGTTGTAGTTGTATGTATGTTAACTTGATAAAGTGTGCTGTGGTAAATAAAATAACTGCCCTTCGCATGCAACCTGCTTCCAGCAGACAATAGCTGTTGGAATCATTGACACAAACACTACACAAACAAGCAAATACTAAACGAATAAATGAATGAATGAATGAATGAGTGAATGAATCTGTGCAATAAAGTGAACATTGTTACAACACTGTTGCTGTTACATGGCAACAATAATAATTATCGAATATATTTTTTTTGATGGCTGGTAAACATGCAACATAATATAACAATTTCATATTGTTATTAAATATGATGATGATTATTACTTTATGCCAAAAAAAACAAAAGCAATTATGTATGTGCATACTATGTGTGTGTGTATTATAATTGTCGAAAAAACTAAATATGTAACTGACATTTTTATGTGATTAATTCCCAACAGCCAACCAACATAAAAACACTGGCATAATAAATTCATTGTTTCTTGCTGCTTGCATTCAAATATCTATTTTAGAAATATAAAAATATATATATTTATTTGTATAGCATAGTCTGCTGCATACAACATGCAACATTCAAAAAAAAAAATTTTTTTTGTAGGCAGGTGACAACTGAAAAGTATTGAATTATATTAAATAACAAATCTGCATTTATAAATATTTTAATCATTCACCAGGGAAAGTGGGTTGTACATGAACTCTTTCGTGCAACTTCAACTCAATTCAACGTGAAAATTTAATTATAACTTTGGCATACGAATTTTGTATTTTATATATGTATTTTCCTGGGAATGTACGCACAATGACAAATAGGCGGGTGGAAGTTTCCAACACAAGGCAGACTAACATCAGGAATTATTTTTTTTAATATACATACGAGTGTACATAATTTTACGTAATCAACTTTTTCCCCCATTAATTAATGTAGTGTTTAAAAAAAATAATTAAACAAACAACAAACAAAATAATTGCACAAATTTTAGATGTATATGAGTTATGTGACGTGTGATCGTGATGATTGTTATAATTGAGTCATACGGATGCACTCACACACAAGCACATTAAAAACATTTCATAATAAAGGCGAATTCATATTAAGTGGTCACTATTTTCGCAACTTGTAATTTAAATACTAGTAGACATTAGATATCAAACAGAAATTTTTCAATACATTTTCATTACATAGTCCTCTTTTACATTTGAGACATTTCTTGCCGGACATTTTTTCAATTCTCTTTTGTTCTTGCCCGAAGCTTTTACATATTGGAAATTAATAGACAGACAGAAATTTTGTAGTTTGTTTACTTCTTTTTCGCGATTGCTACTCATACACATGCACATAAATACCATATGCCTTGATAATACACATCAAGTATACATAGATTCGCTGAAATGAGAAAAATCATATGAAGCAACAAGAATAAATTGCGAAAAGTAGAAAAGAGAAAAAAAAATGTCCAGTACAGAGGGTCGTGTACTACACACTCTGCATCTTCGCCCCTTCTTCTACAAACTTCGTCTGTCTGTCTGGGAATTTCCCAAATTTAAAAGGGCACAAATGTATGCAAGGCGAATCCATACTAGTGGGTCGCAAGGGATCAGATGACTATTTTCGCCGCTTGTAATTTGAATATACGAGTACGTTGAATGTCAACACACATTTTTCAGTAAAACATTTTAAATATAAATTTCTCAAACTCAATCTCAATTTATCTCTACGTTTAATTTTATTTTAAAATATTATACATATATGTATGTACGTACGTTTTTACAACTTGTTTCAATTATTTTCTTTTCTTTCTTTACAGGTAAGTCCCAAGACAGAGCGATGTTCCTCACTTATGGCCTTTGCCGGTAAGAATTTTAAATTTTCTAAAGGCTGTGCCCTTAACAAGCGTAATTTTTCTGCTTCGATTTCATCTCGGTGCTGCTTTTTTAATGCCATTTGCTTTTCATAATCCGCCTTATTTTGTGAAGCTGCCAACTCCCGCTGCCACTGTTTAAACTCAATAGTTTCCAATAAATCTTGACGGTACTGCTTGCGAAGCTTATTTATATTTTCTGCTTTTTCTTGGCTTTCAAAAATGTGCAGCTGCCCCTGAGTCATACTTTTTTCTTGCTCTCGTTTGAGCAGAATTTCTTGCTGGCGTGCCGTGAAAAGCATCTCAAAGTCGGCACGTAGAGATCTGGCTCTTTGCCTTTGCTTTTCTAAATTTGTTTTATCACGCTTGTCTTCTTTGGCCAGGCGTTCTTCGATTAACAGTTCCATCAGCAGATCATCACGTTTCTGTTTTTCCAAGTTTAAATTAAAAACCTGTTGGCCAATGCGTTCACTCAGAGCTGCTCTCTCTTGCAGTTCTTGTTTACGTTTTGCCTTACGTAAGCGTTTGTATTCTTCTCGTTGCCTGGCAATTTCTATATACTTCCTGTGATCGTCTTCAGCATCAACTTGCGTTTTACTCTTGTATGCTTTAACTTTCTGCAGATATTCATCTCTGTCTTGTCTTAACATTTGCTTAAGTTCAACCACATCCTGCTGCTCACTTTCAATATCCTTTTGAATGCTTTCTAAACATTTCTGTCTGCTTATGCGTTCTTTTTCAATTATTTGCTTTTGCAGCTCACGCTGTTTATCTTTCTCTTGCATCTGTTGTAAAAGATCCTGCCGAAAGGCTGCCTTTCTTTCTTCATTTTCGATTTCCTCTTTGAGCGTAATCTCCATATTGCGCTTACACTCTTCTTCGAAACGCTTGTTTTCCTCTAAGCGAGCTTGCAGTTCCTCTTTAACTCTGCCCTCCCTAAATGCCTTTTGTTCGACCAATTGTCTTTGTATGTTGGCACGTTTGATTTGTACATCCAATTCACGTATTTCATCTTCGTTTTGGTGCAGCAAAACTTTACGCTTTTGCTTTAAAAAATTTTCTCTCTCCAATTTCTCCAATTCACTACAAATCTGATCACTTAGTTTCTGTTCTTTTATCATGGGATTTTCAGATGTCATGAGGATCTCATGAGCTCTAACCGCCCTACTCTTTTCTGCCTCATGCATTACATGTTTTAGAAACTGGGAATTTGTGCGACGATGCCTACGGGGAATATTTTCATTGATAATGCAAAAATCATTTCGTATCATCTTGTATGTGTTTTATAATTAAAGAAAAAAAAATAAAAATTATGAAAGTTATTGATTTGATTCACAAGTTTTTTTGTTGTCAAAATGAAAGAAATAAATAAAAATTGACTTTTAAGGATTATTAATAAATGATACTACAACAAGCTACATATCGTCACCTTAAATGCAAACGGACGTAATTGAACTAAAACTCGAAATCGAGTTTTTGATTGATTATGGCTCATTTTATCAAACTACATGTTCAGGCAAATATTCAGGCCTCTGCTTTCAAAAATGGCGACTTTTTTAAAGAAATGTTTTTATTGCAAAGAACGCAACTAACATAACAGCCAAAGACATGTAAGTATCCATATTACAAGTAAATTTCGAAGAAAATTTTCAAGAACACTTTATTATTATTGATTTTGAAACGTTTTTTGTTTTTCCTGTAAAAAAATATGAAAGTGAACTTACGTCCGTTTGCATTTAAGGTGACGATATATTCGTATAAGATTGACTCACTTCAATTCACTTGGAAACGGAATTCAATCCAGCCCATTTTTGTAGAAGATGGTGTCTAAAAAAGAAAACTGAAATACGGAAATGTGTCAGGTGTGTCCAGACTGTTGGGCGCGCTGGTATGCTGGTGTATGCTCCGGCTGGGGCTTGACATCTTGAGGTAGATTTAATTCCATTTCCGAACGGAATTGAACTCTGTGACATGGCTGATAATTTTAATGTCAAAAAAATTTACTGAAAAATGTGTTTTGACATCCAAAGTATATTCAAATTACAAGCGGCGCAAATAGTTACCTGATTGGTTGAGATCACCTGGTGTGGATTCGCCTTGAGTATTACCTTGTATGAATTTGCCTTGAGGTATTTATACCAAGGTGAAACCAGATGGTCTCAACTACACCTGTGACTATGTTTGCAAATTGTAATTTTAATAACTTTCACACTTGTCTAAACATATTTTTCAGTATATTTTTTTAACATCTCAAATATGAATTTTGCAAAGAGGATTGAGGCGAGTGTGCCTTGAATGAATTTGCCCTGAGCCCAGGTATGCTCCCCTCAGTTCGCCTTGGAAATGCATTCTAAGGCAAATTCATCCTAGGTGAACTTGGTGGCCAAGGTGAATGTTTTCCCCGTTTGTAACTTGAATGTCTCTCTGATTTCAACACACATATTTCAATATATTTTTTATATCCCAAGCACGCAATTTTTCCAAGCGAATTGAAGGTGAGACTACCTTATGTGAATATATCTTGGGCTGGTATGAATTCGCCTTAACAAATTCTTATTATGATAGAAGTATCTGCTGGTTGCTTCCCTTAAACATTTAAATATGCTGGTCCTCTGAATTAAAAGGATTTCTGGCTGTTCTTGTGCAGTCACTATTTTATTTGATGTGCTGCTGGTTGTAGTTTTGTCGAATTAAATGAGCATAAAATAAAGTTAATGAATTTTTCAAAGAGATGTCTCTGCTGAAATACAGAAAAATATAAATCAAAAGATGTTAAAGGAATATAATACTTATTAATCTTTGACTATATACAGCTTTTGAATAACAAGTGTTACTATTTTAGTTCCTTTTTTTGTGTTTCCAGTTTTGATAAATATTAAATTCGATATTAAATATTAAACTGATACGCCATAACGAATTACCCATACACGATTTTTTTTTTCACAATATTGGTAAATACTTTTAGGTTTCTTTTAAAAATTCTCTTGAATTTAACGTTCACCATTGCATGGCTTCGGCGCTTAAATTGTATTTCATTAAGAAATTTTCACAACAACAAGCATATTTATTTTGTAAAAATGTTATCAACAATATTTTTACAACGCAAATCATAAATTATATCAAACACTTATGAAACATGAACGCATGCACTTACAGTAGAACCAATTATATTAGAAACAAAATAAGACAAAGTTGAATTTAAGAAATGTTCTCTCAGTAACAATAAAAATTTATATTTGAAAAAAACTTAATTTTGTATTTCGAGAAATAAGCATTTATGTTAAAGGCCAAATGTAAAAGCGTCCAAGAATTGTAACCCTCTTAAATATCAAGAAATACGCTTAAAAATCAAATCTCACATTTTGGAATTCTTTCCATAATAAAATAACTCTCCAAGTAAGAAATCTTAGTCCCGCGCTGGACTTGCAATTTTAGTTGCAGCAATTCTTGAATATGTGAGAGAGTTTTGAAATAGAAATATATACATTTTGTACTCCTATCTCGCTCTTTTTCACTAAAAAAATTTAAAGTTGCTGCAATTGCAATGCAGTTAGTCTCAGAAAATATGAAACAAGTTCAAAGTGCTGAAGAAAATACGATTTTGGACATGCCCTGGATGAGGATGTGCTTGTACCCTCCGAAGACAGTTTTGCTTACAATGGGTACAGTACACAGCACTGAAAATAATTCATATTTGAGGACTAGGCAGCTAATAATAAGAGTTCAAAAGAAAAATTCCTTTTATGCTTTTCACTGCATTCCAGAGAATGTTCTGAATCTGAATTCCATTTCCAAGTGCGCAGACATTCATTACCCTGATTCGGCAAAATAAAATCTGACGGAAACCTTTATCATCGATCACTCTGTAATATCTCTCTGTTCGCATTTTCATTTTTGTAACAACTATTTTATAACTCTAATTTCGTGTTATAATTTACTAAAATAATGTTTGCAATGTTTCGCACGGACGTGACTCGTTTTCACAATGAAAATACATTTTAATTTATACGACAAACTAAATCATTTTTTTTTTCAAAATTCTTAAGTCCACTTTAAACCAAAAGCTATTGTTGTGAAAAAAGCAAGTAGCCAGTGAAACAGATACACAGACAGCCAGCGAGCCATCTGCTGTAATTGTGCCGTTTAGCAAATACTCGTATTTGCCATGAATTTCAATTAAATTTCGTTCAAATATGAAATAGAAAAAAATGTGTGAAAGAAAAAATAAAATAAATAAATACAGAATATCTTCATTAGTCATAATTGACCATAAAGACGATGACAGGTGTGAATTAATACTTTTTTTTAAATAGTTTTGAGATAATTAAACTGCGATAATAATAAATTTAAGATTAAATTTTTGCTGCTTCCATGATTATCTTATATTACAGTTTTGCTCTTTTTTTTTTGAATTATCGATATTAATAAACTCTTCTGTTAGGCTCAAGAAATATTTGAAACAAAATTAATAAATATAATAATAATATTATGTATAAGTGAATATAAAGATTTGCTTTATGATTAATTTATTTCAAATGGCCTTGGATTCATGTGGCTTTTAATGGATGTTTTGACCTGAGGCAAATTAATTTAAACTTTTACAATATTTCCATATAAACTCTATTAGAAACTTTAATCAACAAATAATTTCTTAAGCAAGCTCAAGTTCAATATTTTTTTAGATCTTTTTGTAGAATGAGATATTTTATATTAATTACGTACCATTTCACAATGTCTGCTTAAGAGTTAACGTGAACTTTAACTGCATGTTCTTCATACAAAACTTACCGTTAAAGTCCCTGTTAACTCTTAATTGTGCATTGTGAGAAGGGCCGTTAATGTTATTTTCCAAAGAAGGCAAGAGTATTTAAATTAGGCCAGCTAACGTGAACATAAATGAAAAAAGAAAACCACAAAGTAACAGTGATACGTATTGTTATGTTTTTACCTTTTAAGAATGTTATTTTTGTAGGTTTAGTATATTTGCTACTAAATAAATAATCGCCCTTATTCCAGTTGTAGACATCGACGTCATTTTAACACAATACCAAAAAATTGGGGCTTGTGTACCCGTTGTCGAAAACAACTGACTCCTGTTGGCAGGCTTATGCTATTTTCTAGACCTTAGGGAACGGAAATAGATTGTCAGCTGCAAAAAATTGTGCTCGAGAGCGAGTAAACAAGCCCCATTTTTTGTTATTGTGTGACGTCGATTAATATCATTCAAAATTCATATTAAAAAGTATTAACTATTCCAATTAAACTTGTTTTGCCTTCTTTAGAAAATCGCATTAATTAATAAAATATTTTAAACTTAAACAAAAAGAATTGAAAAATACTGAACTTAGTGCTGATTAAGAAACTATTACTTGATTAATAATTCGTTACACTACAAATAAAACTAATAGGTATCACTCCATTGAAACATGTCCAAACTTCCTTCGGTATCGAGTGCCGTAATTTGCCCTCTGATTTTGCCATGCATATATTTTATTTTCAAACTATTAAGGCCCAAATTCACAGTCAATTAGTTAACTAATAGCAATAGTTTAACCACTAAGGGCGACTTTTTGAGTTCAAGATTAGAGATTAAATTAAACTTAATCTTCATTTGTGATTTTTGGGTAGTCGATTATATGGTTGTACTTGCTAGTTTAAGCGGCCAATCGTGGTGGTTTAATCTTACATAAATATTGACAACATACACTTGTGAAACATATAACATTTTGTAAAAAATATATGATAAAATAATTAAAAAACACATAAATAAATAAATATATTTTATATTATTCATCTATTTCCTTTAACACGCGCAATATTTTACTTGTAAATAACAAAATATGGCCGTTTCTTCTTCTTTCCACAAAAAATCAAAGTGCGTTGATAACATGTATGGCTTTTGCACATAAAATGTTGCCACTATTTCGTTCCTCAGTATGGTAATACTATACATAATAAGAAGTTTAAACTACCACTCAAAAACATCAAACTCAATTAAGAGAGATTAAGTTAATTTTCGAATTAGTTAATTAGAGAAATGAACTAATCTTAATCTCGAACCCAAAAAGTCGCTCTAATATTTGATTCACTGCTCTTTGTTTACCATTAGTTAAACCACCACATGTCATTGGTTAAAACAAATGGTTGGACAACAGCTGATTCGTTGTAAACTTTATTAGTATTGTTGTTTTGTGAACAAGTTTAGACACATTTCACACATACATTGTCAAGCATAATTCTTTATATTTGGCTGTAATATATTTTGGTTTTTCCGAACCAATTTCAGCACTAATTCAATATCTGGCACCGTAAAGCTAGACGAGCGAGCACTGCTTAATCCATTTTTAAGAAATAATATAACAAATGTAAACAAAAACCATATGCTATAGTAGAGCTGCCAAAAGTGCAACTTAATAATTTGATAGGGTTACCATTCTTTGCTCATATTAAGAACTTTAGTTAAAAAATACACTGTGAATATGAAGTATTAGTTGAACAATAGTTATCATTTTAGTTTACTTAATAATTAAGTAATGACTGTAAATTTGGCCCAAAGTAATCAAACTTTTTATGAAACATCCAGGCAATGTTTCAAACTACATAGTTATAAACATATATTTTTACTAAGTGCACATGCTTTTTTTTATAAATATGTATGTATGC
Source organism: Nowickia ferox (assembly GCA_936439885.1). Taxonomy (NCBI): domain Eukaryota; kingdom Metazoa; phylum Arthropoda; class Insecta; order Diptera; family Tachinidae; genus Nowickia; species Nowickia ferox. The sequence continues at coordinate 110,593,672 of OW387024.1, read as the reverse complement.
GTTTAAATTTCAAAACTTTACCCTTTCATTAAATTATTTATTAAAACTAAATATAAAAAAAGAGGCTTAAAACTTGCTGCTGCCTGCTCTCTCTAACGTTAGTTGGCTGCTGATAATATCAAACTTGTCATAAGCAAAAATAAAAAGCAAAAAAATAAAAAAGTTTGTTGATATTTTTCCGTTGAAATACAATTAAAACAAACACTGCAACAGCAACAATATCGCTACAGTTGTTTATGTTTTTAAACATAACAAAAAACTCATTAAAATGTAACACGTATCGGGCAGAACTAAAGCAGCAACAACAACAACAACAACAGCTACAGCAAACAAGCCAGTGGCAACAACAATACTTCAGCTCTTCATATTAAAATATTCCTTCGTTTGCATCTACCACCACCCCCGAACACATACACTGGAAATCTCCTTATGCGGTTGCGAAACACACAAAAAAATGGTAGCATTTCTGCAACAACAACAACAACAACAAAGACAACAATAACAAGACATAATGGGGAAAAAATTAAATCTCTGCGTTATTGTAGTAAATTGTTCATAAATCACGTGAATCCAGACACTTTCATTTCATTCATTTGTTGGTTCTTGCTTTCATGCATTAATTCATTCATGAAAAATCTGTTTGGGGTTTGAAGGGAGAAAGAAAAAAAACCTCCAGCAAAAATTAAAACAACAAATCTCAGCAAAAGGACAACAGCAAAGGCAGCAGCCAGCAGGCATACTGCGTGCGGTTTTTTGCAGCAATCAAACCAACAGGAATAAATTTTATATTAATGAAAATGTGTGTTCTTGTACGCGCGAGTGTGCATGTGAATATACCGTGCGGTTAACTCGTATGTCCTACAGTGGTAGTAGCTTTAGGAAAAAATAGTTACTGCATACTTTCCGTTAGCTATTTCGCTAGAACTTCACATATTAGCTCATTTACTCAAAGAAGGTCAGTCATAACTCAAACAAAAACTATTTTTCCAGAAAACGAGTTTGAAGTTTTCAATTTACACACAACTTAATGGAAAAAGAAAATTTTGTTTTGCTTTCAAGAGTTAAAATTTTTACACAATATGAAGGACGATAATGAGGATTAATTCGGCATCGTTAATTCAAAAATTCCATTTTTTGAGTTGTGATATTATTTGCGCAAGTGAAGATGGCTGGCTAGGCGCTCAAAAAAGCTTAAAAATGCAACTTAAGCATAGTACTCTGTTCGAAGCTGCGAAAAAATTTCAGCAACATTGATTATTTCGCGTGAAAAATTTGACATGTACTAAATGTAGCCCAACTCGCAGTTTTTATTTATAAATTTCTCGCTTTTATTGCTTGAAAGTATGCAACATTGTTGAAATTCCGTGCGAAAAAAGTACTGCTCATATTGTTTCGCAGCTGAAAAAAATGATGCCAGAGGCATATTGCATGGAAAAACATGCTGCCAGATACATTTTACGTGTTTTTCGCAATAAGAACAGAGTACTACTTTTGCAAAGTTTATTTCGCAAATATTTCATCATACCAAATACTTTTATATGTAGTTTGACAGCATTTCGCACGAATTTGTGAACAGAGTACCAGGCTTTAAGGATTAAACATTTAGCTTTCGTTCTAATTCGAAACACACTTTTCATTTATTCTTGAAAGCTTCATAAGAAACTTATTCTTCAGAAACTGCAGATGCATTTTCAATGTTTTGTTTGTAAATTCTCCCACTGTTTGCTTTCATATGTACATATGTGGAGTTATGCGCTCAAGCATTTAGTGAAGCAAGCTTTCATTTATCTGTATGAAACTTATTCTGAATTATAAACTTTCTCATATACAAACATTCACACATGTAAACATATTGCTTCTCACATAAAAAACATGATGAAAGGACATCACGAATAAAAGTTTTTTTTTAATATTTATTAATGCAAATCAACTCAAATACTGTGAGTGGCAAAAAAAATTAAGAACAAATTGTTTTATTAATATTAAGGAAGTAAGAAAGACCAATTAGCTTATTTGAAATAAAAAAATTAATATTACATAAGAATACCGAAGTACATATATTTATTTGGTACTTAGTATTTATTTATTTATTTATTTTAATATTAGGTGTATTCGTTCACTAAAAATTGTTACGTACTTGCAACACTTGTTTCTGGAAAGTGTTCATTGACCCAAAAAGCTTGAAAAAAGGGAGAGTCCAAAGAGGATAAAAAATTGAGACACAAAAAAATTCTTGAAAATTCCTATTGGCAAACAGCTTTCGATAGCCAGCTGATTCGATCACGTTTCTTCAGTTTGGGATTATGGCATACGATATCGATTCATACTATTACGACGATTAGACTCCTGTTTTATGCGTTTGTTTACAAATTAATTATTTGAAAAATATGTATGTGTAAAAAGAAAGCTCATGTGTATTTCTTTATTTAAAAAAATATTTATACATATCGCTCATTTACTTAAGCAACGTCATAACTCGAAAAACCCGGATTGCCAGAAAACGAGTTTAAAATTTTCAATTTACACACAACTAAATGGAAAAGGAAAATTTTATTTTGCTCCCAAGATTTGAGTAAACAAGATATTCAAGATACTTCAGCCAATGCCACCCTCTTTTACTAAAGTATAATATAAATTAGACTATAATTCCAAATGAGATTAGAGGTCTAAAAAATATAAGAAGCACGTCATAGTGCTATAACTTCCTGAAAAATCACACAAACTAATTGAAATTTTGACCGGGAATACTTTCGAGTATGCAGATTACGGAGGTATCATTAACTCAAAATCAGCTTATCTCGACTAAAGCACTTTTTGCTTTTTGACACAGATATGTAAAGAACAAACCACAACAGAGTCCGTTGGAAGTCATTAATTGAGACCGTTTGCTCATCATATCGCACACTAAATCATAAACAGTCACAACTCAAAATGATCAAAGTGGTTTTGCTGAACAAAACTTTGACGACCGCAACAATATCTTTTGCAATAACTTCTTCTTGAAGAATATAAAATACCGTCATTATTGTTCTTATGTTACATACTTGCGTCATTTGTACAGTAACAACAGTTGTTTCAACAACATTCTCCTTTCTTTTGTCACTCACTGTCCAGCCATCTGCTCCCGTACGAGTATCTTACTGTTCATTTGAGTTTTTGTTTTTAAATTGCTGAAGTATATTTAAACATAATTCGTAATTGTTTATCAATTATGTAATTTAATTAAATTTAAAGCCTACATGATTTAACCAGCTCCAAGGGACCGATTCTCTGGACAACAGACTGACACTGGTGAATGTGTTTCATTGTTGGTCTGCCAAGTTAAGGGTTTTAAGGTGAAGTTTTGGGGGTGGGGAAAATACGAGAAATGCAGGACAGCTTCGAAATGTTGCAAGCTGCAGTAGAAGACAACTTCATTTGTATCTTAAGCAATTTACGGAATAACATAAATATTTTTTTAAGATTTTAAGCCGACACTACACATTTCTATTAAGGAGAATTAAAAAACAAATAGAAATGTAATATCGAAAGATACATACGAGTATGTACGTAAAATATAAATAAATTCAAAATAGATTTTATGTGCTTTCTGAATATAAAAATTATAAAACTACTAATTTTTACTCATTTTAACATGATCTAAGAAAAAGATAATTAACTAAACAGCGAATTTCATTGCCACGAATTTCGCTCACAAGATGTTGTTTTAAATGTAAAAAAACGTAACGAACTAACATTGAATAGTTAAAAAGTTAAAACAAAAACTCGGCTGTCAATCTCATTAACATGACATTGACATCATTCATTCGTTTTGTCTACTTTTCTATTTGTGTCTAAACTTGAATTACTGATGAATTGTGTTTGATAAATGTTGCTGTGCAAAAAGTGAAATAGAATTGTAGCGAATTGAAACAAGTAAAAAACTTGTGTCTGAAATCTAAAAAGATAAGAATATATTTAATTATAATTTAAGTTATATACAAGCTTTAAAATAAAAGCTTAAGTTATATAGCAATAAAGTTTTTAATATACATTATTATGAACCGTTTTTTTTTTTTTTTTGATTTAATTGTAAGCGACAAAAGTTAAAGTTTTCAGCAGAAGGTTTTTTTTTATAATATTCATATATGTTTTACACGCGTAAATTGTCGCTTACGATAACATGTTACAGCCTTTATCAATTGACACCACACACAGTGAACCAAACTAGAGATGGGCGCGTGTTGAATTTTTCCAACATGACACGACACGAACACGAATGCCAAGATGTCCAACACGTACAAAACACGCACGCGAAATTTTTTCAAAATACGAAACTGCACAACACGCACGAAATCAAATTGAATAGCAAAAAAACATTTTTTTATGTTCAAATAGATATATATTTTTGTTTAATTTTAGAACTTTAAGCTTAAGAGACCCCTACACTATCAACAAATTTGATGGTTTTAAATATTAAATTTTTTCTTTACTGAAAATTCATGCATACATATTTTAACACCAAAAATCGTTTCGTGTTTATCGTGTCAATTTTGCTCTACACGATACGACCCGAACACGCACGAAATCAGATTTTCTGTTACGAACACTTCGTGTTAAGACGTGCGTGTTCGTGTCACGAAAAAAAAACACGACACGGGCCCATCTCTAAACCAAACACAAAGAACGCTGACGATGAAGGTGTAGTGACTTTCGAAAACAGCTAGTTGTTCCGTTCTACTACGTGTTTGTCAGAATATTTACAATTAACTTTGGTGTTATTTGTTCATTAATAATTATCACATGTAATTTGGCTTTCAAAGCGATACAAACTTTAGCCTGATCAAATCGTAAATATAGAAACAAATGGAGTTCAAACAATAATAATTAAAATTACCGGGATTTTTTTATCAACAATTAAAGTTATTTTTTACTGTGAACGGTTTATTAAAAATTTCCCACTAACAGACGTCAATTAGGCACTTCTGTCCAATACTTCGTCATCGTTTTATATACATACGAGTACATAGTAGATATACTTAAAATATCAACATTGATTCTTCTGTGTGTCAGACTGCATGGCCATTGGCCGACCTGCCTGCCTGTAACCTTATCGCTGAGTTCATCAACAAATGCTGGACCACGAGATCAGCTGGCAGCAAATGTGCAGAATTCTCCCTACTATCCCCCACAATAACTAAATTGCTGCAGTGCCAGCATGTGATAAAATTCAATTGAATTTAACTGTATATACGAGTATATATCTCAGCACATACATACGTACATATACATACATACACATGTGTGGAATAAAAACAATTTTACAAGTTACCATGACTACGTTACCTCTTTAACCATGAATCTAAAGGAAAGCAAAATTTCACTTTTAATAAAAATAAAAAAAATAAATATATAAACAAAATAAAAAAAATCTTTCAAAGTTCCACTTGTAAAATGACATTCATTATCCATTGTATGAAAATACAATTGACCATATAAATTTATTAGACTGCAAATGCAAAATAAAAATAAAAAATAAGTGTTCATAGAAAATAAATTTGTTTAAAAAATTTCTAAATAAACGAATGCTCCTGCGAACTCTCACTCGTCTCACTCGTCTGATTACACCACCGTCTAAAAAAAAATAATCTGTTCAAATGTCGTTAACCCATATTTTAAGAGCTTGTATATTTTTTTTATGTATGTATGTATGTATGAATGTATGTATGTATATTATTGCCATTTTATAGAGTGGTGCACAAATATTGGGCAATAGTTTCAAGTAACAAGTGGCAAGTTACACCATTATAAGTTGAGTATTTATGTGCAATTTTTTTAAACTTGTTGCTGTTATTTAGACTGCTGCCCCTCGGCTGTTTTTGTTATCTATGTAGTATTACATTTTTGTTTTGTTTTTCGTATTATTAGTGCAATAGTAAATAGCTTGTTGTTAAGGCGCGATAATAGAAAAAGTTTTGCAAACAACTTTTCCTTTCATTTACTTAAAAAATAAAATTAAAACTAAAATTGTCTTTTATTGCTGACGTGATATATACAACAACAACAACAACAACGATAGCGGGAGACTAGTGTAACGCTCTCGCAGCCAGTTTAAACATTTTTATCGAGATATTATGATACTCGTTAATAAAAAAAACAAGAAAATCATATGCAACAACCCCACAACACCAGACATCTACATGTCTAACACCGGCCCGCCACACATCACACTTGTTAACTAACTTGTTGCCTGCTTAATACAACGCACTCCATTGTTTAGAGTCAACTTTAAATAAATAAATAATAAAAAAAAAATCGTGTTTGAAAAAAAAGACAGGCATTTTAAAATGTTACAGATATACTCGCGCATTTCAGATGTCTTGTAAATTGTTCAATTATGTGATTTTACAGGTCATTCACACATACAAACATGCATTGACTTCAATATCAGTACATGTAGATGCTGGACAAGAAAGGCAAACAACCATTGGATGTATGTACTTATGTACATATGTACGAGTACATACTTTCATTTAGATGTAAGCATGAAAATAAAACTATCGCATCTTAGCTGCAAAGAAAATTGTAGCAATTATTAGCTTATGCAATCTACGGTGCATGCACAGTGTGTCGTAATTTGCATGTAGTTTATGTGACAATTAAATGAAAGATTATTTCACATTTAATTAAATTAAATAATGGTTGTAAAATATTCAAAATTATGTATTTGCTGCATACGTACATGGATGAGAATTAAATTTTTAAATTATATAGAAAACATTCAAATCATTTAAGCCAAAACTTTGCCGACGATACGAAAAATTAATCAGCTGTTAATAAATGTGTGGCCAATCCTCTGTTACTTTTTTTTGTGTGTCCAAAATGGAAGAGCTGGACTTGCCTGACATGTGGTTTCATCAAGACATTGTCACATGCCACACACCACGCAAAATAATGGCCCAGATGAGAGGCGAGTTCGGTAAACAGTTTATTTCACGTTTGGGACCGGTCAAGTGGACGCCTCGATCGTGCGATTTAACGCCTTTAGACTATTTTTTATGGAGCTATGTTAAGGCTCATGTCTAAAGGGACAAGCCCGCAATGGTTGACGTACTGGAAGACAATATTGAAGAATTTATGCGTGAGCTACTGGCCGACATGTTTTTAGCGAGAGTTTGCCAAAATTGGACTCTGCGTATGAACCATTTCAGACATATCCGCGGTCAAAATTTACATGAAATCATCATTAAACATTAAATTATATAGATCGTTCTACCGACTTAAATCAAGATTTCATATATTTCTCTAAATTTAATGTGTTTTTTTATCAAATCCGAAAGTTCTTAAAAAATCACTCCATACCAAATTTGGTGTTGATTATTTTAAAGAAAAATTACAAAAATAAGTGAATTCGTTCTTGTGAAATTTAAGCTAACCGGATTATTTAACATTTTTTTTTAAGTTAAATTAAAAAATACAAGAATAAAATTGGTTTTTACTGTTTGAAGTAAATTAATATTTTTACCTTAAATATTGAATAACATTTTCATTAAAATCAAATGAAAAAATATGTAGACCGATTTTTAATTAGTTTTAGTCTTTTGTTGTCACTCACATGAAAATAACTAAATGTTACAAAAACATAAACATGCTTTTGTTCGTTATTTTAAAGAACGTTTACACTTATTCGTATTCGAAAAACAGACGGTTACTTCAAATATCCCAAGCTAAACAAGACCGAAGACTGCAAACACTACAGCATTTTTTAAAATTCTAAAGTTTATTGATTTTTTAAAGGTCATATAAATGTATGTATGTGTGTATGTAAAGTTGGCGACAGTTACTACTTTTCTGGTAATAATGCTGGTACAGTGAGATCGTTAAACGGAATGCAGTCAAACTTCAGATGCAAACAGCATATGGAATTAAACAAGTTTCATGTAATATAGATAAAGAAAAAAAGAATAGCGATTAAATACTTTAAGTAAATAAAATTGGTGGTAAACAAGAAGCCATACAATTTAATTCGTACTTAATTATGAAACTGACAAATATGTAAAGTGTATTCTTACATATCAGTGTGAATACGAAGCAAAATTGTCAAACCTTACAAGAATTTTATTGAAAAAAAAAAATTAAAATTTTCTAATGAGAGTTTTTCTATAAGCATACGGAGTTTTTTAGCTATACTCAAGAATTTGTTGGTTCAAGTTACTTAAGCACAAAGGAAATGCATATAGAAAGACGTTGCTCAAGCAACAAAAAATTAAAATTATTCTTATAAATACATTAAAGACTTAACATCAGATAAATACATATACTTCGGTATTTTTAAAGAAAAGACGAAAAAAATTATTACGAAAAAGAAAATTTAATTTTTTTTTAAGGAAAAAAAAAAATTTATTTTTTTTGGGAACAAGAAAATTTAATTTCTTTAGGGAAAAAGAAAATTTTATTTTTCTCTCAAAACTTGAGTAAGAAGGCAGATGTGTGTACAAATTTTTTACACAATGTGAATAGCGATATGAGGATTAATTCTGTATTATTAACTCAAAATTACGATTTTTGAGTTACGACGCTGTGAGCGATATGTATTTAAGAGTAAATGTGTCTATGTATAAATTTTTATCGTTATCGAACATAAATTTTAATTTTAAAAATTTAGCTGTTTGTAACTGAGAATGGCAAAAGTATCGTTTTAAGTACTTTTTGAGTATTCGCCGTCATATAATTAGGAATGCGTACAGCTAAAAATAAAAAAAAAACGCTCATGCGCAAACACATGCATTAATTTTGAACCGAATGCGTATAACTATAAACATTCAATAACTATAATTATACACGTTTTTTAAGCTGCCTAGCGCAAGCACTAATCGGCTATACATGCGTATGTAAAAAGCAACTTTATTTACACACGCCAATCACGCAAATAGGCACAGATGCACCCACGCATTTCCCATTACATTTTACTACACATAAACAAAATCAAAACAAATCTCAGAAAATAAATGTTTATTTTTGTAAAGCTAAGTTCCTCTTTTACGAAATCAATTCCTTCTTACAAAAAAAAAATAATAATAAAACCAACTTTTGTATAAATTTTAAAATAGAGTTTTATTATAAAACAATATTATAAATCAATTTTTGTATAAATTTGAAAAAGAGAGTTTATTCTTAACAAAATTTATTATAAAACCAACATACTTAAAAATTAAAAACATTTAGTTGACTTAAATGCTATTGTAATAAATATTATATAATATTTAAATTAAAAAATTATTTATAATATTAAAATTAAACAGTTATATAACAATAGCTTATCTTTAATCTTATTTTTAAAATTGAAGGGTAATAGTTAATTATTTTACAGCTAAAACTTTTGATTTTTAAAATATTTCTAAAAGATACAATTTTAGTAATTCCCTCTCATAGAGTTTGTCAGCTTTGGCAAAAAATTCAGCTTCATCCATTTTAATAGATATGTCGTCCATAAAATTTTAAAAATCTTTTAAGATTGTTTTATTATTTCACAGACTGAAGAGTTTTTTAAATTTCATCCAAGTTTTTTGCAGTTTACGTAATTTTTTCTTCTTGGAAGTCCTTTGAGGTTGTTTTGTCCGACTTTCATTTTTGGAGGGCATTTGTGTCGTTTGTAAGCTTTTCTTCAAATTCTCTTTGTAGATAAATTCTCTGTTTATGGCATTTATATCATCCATGGAACATTTCTTCAAATCGCTCATACTTTCTTTAATCAATTTATTGGTGAGGGAAATTTTCATAAGCTTCAAATCGAAATCCCGAGAATTAGAACGGTTTAACTGTTGACGATATAGAAACACCGTGTAGGTTATACTTTCTGCTGACGACATTTCTTGGTTTGATTTTAAAGTGATTTTACTTCGGGAACTTTCTACTTGAAATCTGTTGTATGACTGATTCTGCTCACAGAATTTCTTGACCTTTTATATGTAAAATGCGAGGAGCGATGGTTAATGCATTAACTCAGGTAGTGCGTTAGAAATTTCGATAGAGATAGAGAGAGAAATCGACAAAACGAAGGGCTGCTCTCTCTCATATGATGGAAATATTTATACACAAGCGCCCGCCCCTATTCGCACTATGTTGAAATTTTAGCTACCTGGAGAAATACAGAAAGGAGCGCTTCGTGCATATCGAAAATTGTATTCGATACATCACTCTCATAATATATTTTAAATCGAAAGTGTCAAAGTAAAACCGCTTGAAACTCAAAATAAAATAATGTGGGAAAGGAGCATTACCTACCTAAACTTTGTTTGTGTATCGCCAGGAATTACAACGATCTAATTCTCGTGCTCTAAAATTAAAGCAAGTCAAACTCTCCCTCACGGATAAATTCATTTCAGAAGGTGTGTGCAATTGGGGTTCTTTGGATGATTTGAAAGCCATGAGTAGAGAACTCATGTACAAAGAAAAATTGAAGAGAATCGTACAACCGAAAAAATGACCTCTCAAAATAGATGGTGGATGAAATTGAAAACTCTTTTGTGATATCATAAAACAATCCTTAACAGATTTGTAAAAGTTAATTGACAAAGTTTACATGTAAAGTGATGAAGCTGAATTTTTCACCAAATCTGACAACTCTGTGAAAGAAATTTAGAAGAATAAGTTAAAATTAGATAAGAAAAGTTATTATACTATAATATTTATTACAATATTTAAGTTAATTGAGTGTTTCCTTAAAAATTGTAAAGGATTTTTATGAAAGCCTATTTTATTAAAAAAAAACTGTTTAACAAATAAATTCAAAGAGAAACGGACCAATTTATTTTCTTTTTTTTTTTTGTACTAACATTTTGCTTACCACAATTTGTTTTATATTTTAAGGAAAAATAAAATTTTATTTTTCTCTCAAGAGTTGAGTACGATGTGAGGATTAATTCTGTATTATTAACTCAAAAATGCGATTTTTGAGTTATTACTCTGTTCAAATAATCACTTATTATCTATCTATTTAAGAGCAAATGTGTTTATGTAAAATTTTTTATCGGTATCGAACATAAATTTTCATTTTAAAAGTTCAGCTGTTTGTAACAGAGAATGACAAATGTATCGTTTGAAGTACTTTTTGAGTATTAGCCGTCACATAATTATGAATGCGTACAGCTATAAATAAAAACACCCTCATATAAAACACACGAATTCATTTTGAACCGAATGCGTATAACTATAAACATCCAATAACTATATTTATACACATTTTTAAAGTTATGGAGCACAAGCAATAATGAATAAAATTTATTGACTGTGTGAACTACAATCATACGCATGAGTATGAAAATACTAAATACAAGCAGTTTTCAAACAGCCACAGATGCACCCACGCATTTTCCATTACATTTTACTACACATGTGAGTCACGCGTGAATCACCCGTGATCGTGATCAAATTTATAATTAATCACGCGTGAGTGCGTGACCGTGACTTAATAAAAATTACTCGTGCGTGATCGTGCGTGAGCTCTTTTTAAAAATCACGCACGAATTCTCACGCTCTCACGAGATAACACACCTGCGTGGGTATATAACTGTATTAAAAATTTTAAATTTTCTTATAATAAATACTACAATGAAAATAATGAGCTGCACACAGAGCACCAGAGTGCCGAACATCAATCGGCTTCTTATACAAATTAATACACATACGCGAATACACTACTCTCGTCTTTTTCTCGGTGGCCAGCTCTGATTTATGTACATTAATATGTATATACATACATATAGGTAGAATGAGCCTGCAAACATAATGCATACATACATACGTATGTATAAACATACATATGTACATATATGTAAGAACCTATTTTTCAACCAACAAACATAAAAAATTAATTATATATTTTTCGTAAGCGTGCGTGATCGTGATAAGTTGTACACCCCTCGTGCGTGATTAAGAATATTTTATACGTGAGCGTGCGTGATCGTGAAAATTTTCAAAATCATTCGTGCGTGAAAGTGCGTGAGTAAAATATTTTTCAGCTTGAGCGTGCGTGTCGTGAGTCAAAAACCGCTCACGTGCATATCTCTAAAATATACCAATTATCAAGAGTATATTATTTTTATTGGATTAAATATCCCCAGTCCGCGTATAAGCATACTCAAGCTATAAATATGAGAGAGAGAGAGAGAGTCAAGACGTTTGAGACACATGTGCCTTTTTAATTTTAGTTGTAGAATATTTTAGCTTTTCGCATAAACAAAGTAAAGATGCTCGTGTATGTTGGAATCGGCCATCTCGGTCATATTTGATCGAGAGAAATTATGTGAGCGTATCAATTTGCTTGCCCTGCAATTATGATTATATGCAGTTACTGAAATTAATATTATTTTTATATGTATATTCTTTTTGGTCGTAAATGTTGTTCTCTCTCTCCCTCTCTTTTGTGCTTGCAATAAACTGCAGTTTTTATTATTTCCAAGGCATACTTTTTCTTTCATGAACAAAAAAAATGTATCTTTCTGCTCCAATGAAAGTATTTCAAAAGAGTGTTTTAGTAATGAAATAATGGGTTCCTTAACATAGCGTCCACACCTGACGAATTTATATCATAATGAAGGTCAAATTGATATCATGATGAAAATTCATCACGGATAGACTCAATTTATTAATATTATGGCAGCGTTATGATATAATCATCAGAGCTCACGGCCTGATAAATTCATCTTGATATGAAATGTCATTTTATGTGTTACTGTGCATTTAACGTTAATTTATTAAACACTTTTCGTCTAAAAAAGGTGGAACAGCAATTATTTGTGGCCAAAAAATTAAACAACACGCAAATTAGATATTTTTGACAAGTATTTTTTAAATATTTGATTGATTCATCTTGATATAAAATCATCAACGTCTACCCCTTTGTGTTGATATTAATGAAAAAACGACAGTTACTCTGACGGCGTCATATTGCGAGTTATGATGTAAAATCATCAGGTGTGGACACTATGTAATGAGCAAGAGTTGATATTGACAGTGAGGTTGTTTACCAGAGTCTAATGTTGATTGTACATTTGACATTGCTTTAGTTGCATTTTCAAAATGTGTGCAATGCCGTTCATATTCGCCCTTATCGTGGTTGGCATATTACGTCTTCAATTACTACTACGATGTCTACTAGTAACTAGATAACTATGGTAATCCTAGCAGAAGGACTGATGCGATTTTTAAATCTTCCTTTCATTTACGCATTCGGATTTCTTGGAGAGATTCAATTGGCTATATTCAAATGCTCTGCAACGAGCCTCAGCCAACACCTCCTGGGCCAATGATGGCTACTAAAAAAATTTCCAATTAGTTTTTAAAATGCCTGCTTTGGCATAGTTTTCATTGGATTGATGTATGGGATGCCATGGCGACATCAGTTTGCACGACTACCAAAATCAAAATAAATTAAAGTAAAGATTGTTTGCCATGGTCTCAGCCATTTACATTTCCCGTATAAATTTGCCACGATGTTCGGATTTGTGAGACACTATATTAAAAGCTCCACAAGTGCTGCATGCTATTATGACTAAAGTTATTGGGGAAAAACATGTTTCAATTCTTTACGGACTCAGTATGGGATTGACATTAGAGAGTTGAAAAAAATTATTTTAAATACTAGCTGGCGTATTCTAAATATTTCTCAAAATACCAACTCTAGTCTAATTAAGTCATACAAAGAAGCAAAAATGAGTTCGAATAGTAATTAAAAAAAAATTAAACTCATTTGATGGAGTTAATAAAAAACATAGATTTACTAAAAGGCGTTTTCATAAAATTTATTATAAAATAAACGTTGCCACAAGGCGTTTACAAAATTAAAAAAAAAAAAAATTCATTCATACAGTTGACTCAAGTAATAAAATATGTAAGTATATGTATAATAATATATTAAAGATACATTTACAAAATAAATTTTACAAATATTTTCTAACTTATCTAAAATCACAAGTACAATTTCTAAAGATAAAAATTTTAATACCTAAAATACTGTTAATATTATCAAATAAAATCAAGAATCATAGTAAATCCCTCTCATAGAGTTTATCCGATTTGGTGTGAAATTCAGCTTCATCCATTTCCACATATATATTGTCAATTAATTTCCACAAAATCTTTCACGATTTTATTTTTTTTTAGCCAATTCAATATAGATTTTTGCTTTTGTTTGCCTTTTTGCAAATCCTTTGAACTTATTTTCTTCACAACTTTTCTTTTGGCATCCGTCTTTTTCGATTTTATAATTTTTTTGAGTTGATTCTCCAGTTTTTCTTCGTACGTAACTTCTCGGTTCATTGCCCTTAAATCTTCGAAAGGAGCTTTGTGCAAATTCAACATAACTTTTGTATTCAACTTGTGGGTGAGGGAAAGTTTGATTTGCTTCAAATCTAGATCTCTAGAACTAGATCTTTTTAGTTCCTGCCGATATAAAAATATAATGTAGGTAATGCTTCCTTGGAACGACATTATTTTGTTTTCAACTTAAGTAATTTTACTTCGGAAACTTTCGACTTGAAATTTGTTGCGAGAATGAATCTGCTTAGAGAATTTTTTGTCCTTTTATATGTAACATGCAGGGAGTGATGGTCAGTGCATTCAGTCAGGTAGCGCGTTAGAAATTTCGATAGAGCGCAAACATGGTTATGCGCTCCCAGAGATGCACGTTTATATTTTAATTAGGTCGGGTGCTTATTTTCGTTTAACTTAAATAAATTAAATATACTCGTATGTACACGTCCACACAATTTAAATTTTGTCGCTGCATTGCCAGAGAGAGAGAGAGAGAAATGGGAAAATCGAAGGTCTGCTCTGTCGTGTCGTGAGAGTTTACACAAGCGCTCGGCCCTACTCGCGTTATATCGTATTTCAGGTGCCTGTGTAAATATACAAAGGAACGCTGCGTGCATGCCACGAAGTGTATAAAAATCATGACATTCTATTCGTAGCATCATTCTCATGCAAGTTTCTTAATCGAAAGGATCAAAGTAAAACCGCTTAAAAATAAAAAATAAAAAAATGTCGCATGGAAGTATAACCTACACTTTATTTTTGTATCGGCAAGAATTAAGCCGATCTAATTCTCGTGATGTAAAATTGAAGCGCATCAAACTTTCTCTAACGGATAAGTTGACTTCTGAAGGTGTGCGCAATTTGAAAAAGTGTTCCCTGGATGATTTGAAAGCCATGAACAGAGAACTTATGTACAAAGAGAAATTGAAGAGAAGCATACAACCGAAAAAAATGGCCTCCAAAAACAAAAGTCCGAATGAAACTATTTAAACTGGAAAAAAGCTGGATGGACTTGACAAACTCTTCAGGCTGTGATATAAAGAAACAATCCCTAAAAGATTCGTAAAAATTAATTGACAACATTTGCACGTAAACAGATGAAACTGAATTTTTTACCAAATTTGACAAACTCTGTTAGAGAGAACTACTACACTCTTGTTCTTTTTTGATGTTATTGGAACTATTTCAAATTAAAAATTTTAGTTTTTTTAGCTTTTAAAGCATTTATAAATACACTTAGATAATATAAATTATAAAAATGAATATAATATTAGATATTATTGTATAATATTTATTACAGTAGTATTTAAGTTATTTGTAAGTTTCCTTTAAAATTGTAAATAATTTTTTAAACTGGTTAATAAAAAAATTTAAAGAGAAACTTTATTAAGTTTACAAAAACGAATCTTTTTATTTATTTGTGGATTCTGGCAATTTTTTAATTTATTTTTTTAATCTAATAATAATAATATGTTCTTTTAATTGATATAAAAATTAATGAAAGTTAGAAAACTGGGCAAAATTGTGATTTTTAGGTGCTTTTAACCAAGTTTTCAATCTTTATTACTTTTTAAGCAAGAGCTTATCTAAAAAATGGTTAGCACCATTGGATTCAGCGTACTCGAATTAGGTTTACCCACCAGGTCCTCCGCTTGTTACATTTTCGAACTAGAACAGTTTTATTATTATTATGTTTACAAATTTCGAAACCCTTTTTCGTTCGCTAGAAATGAAAGTTGTTTCTTTAGTTATTTGGAAAGCTGCACGCCAGTCTGCTTTCCATTTTTTTCTATCAGTTTTAGTTTTCGAGGTATATGTTTGTAGCTTTATGTAAAATAAAGGCATTTTCACTACATATAGTAGCACAACTTGAGAAGGGGTTTCTCTTTTCAGTAAAGAAATTTTATAACAAAATAATATTGAGGACATGCAAACATTGTTTCTAATTTTGCCCAGTACTTTCAGAGATATGATACAAATTTAAGCCAAAAAAATTAAAATTTCAGAAAAAATTTTGATATTTTTGTTTTGTTTTTAAGAATGCATAAAAAATAAAAATTTCACAACGAGCTTATTTTAGGAATGGAGCCGCTTTTCATTGAAATTGGTGTACAACTTTTGATATTATTTTACAATTTGGAAGGAGCACTGAAAAACATCTAGTCATAAAAAACAAACTTTGAAGCAAAGAGATATCTAGGGGTCTACTCTGTAATTCGAAACGAAAGAAAATGCTTTCGAATTTGTATGTCAATAACATGTAATTTATATCAGTTTTGTTCTGTCACTAAATTGTGAATGAAATCAAAATTTTCGCGCCAATTGCACTGGAAAATGACTCAATTCTTTTGGAATATATTTAACTACATGCTACTGAACAAAAAACTGGCCCGTTGTTGGGTATATTTTTGTTTTTTTGTTATGAACATTTAAAAACAGAAATGTAAAAAAAAAATCCTAAAAATTTATATTTTTACGATATCACCGAAACTGCTGAGCAGATTTAGAAATAATATTTAAATGGCTTAAGGATAATTTTGTTGTCGATTTTTTAATTTTTTTACCTAATGGCCTTCTCAAGTTATGATAATATACATATCGCTCATTTACTTCAATAGAGTCATAACTCAAAAAATTAGTTTTTTGAGTTAATAATGCAGAATAATGCGGCATTTTGTATTTCATCTGGTGCAAAAATTTCATATAAATAGTTTGTACCATCACCTCCTGAGAGAAGAATATTTTTTCATGCCTTCATTGAGTTGTATACAAATTGAAAACAAGTTTTCTGCAGAACCGGTTTTTTTGAGTTGTGGCACTATTGAAGTAAATGAGCGATATGTCCTGCAACTGCCTTCATTTTTGACATAACGGTATATCTTTATTTTATTCTAAATTTTAATTATATATTTAAAATCTGCATAACATATGTAGTCGGTGACGGCTTATTCAATGAAAAATTTTTAAAAATTATTTCTTGTTGCAAATCAATAAAAATCAAACTAATTCAGTCCAATTTTAGGACGCTACATGCTCACAGAAGTAATAAATATTTTTAAAACCCATTTTATAATTGGGCAGAATATTTAGCATTAATATTTTACATATTATACACAATTTTGTTAAGTGACATAAAAACCCAATATTTATATTTAGTGTTTCAGTTATTCGCTATGAATTCATAGAATTATCTCAAAGTTTACTTATTTATGTTGTTTTTTTTTAATAAAACATTATTAACTTGTTTATAAATTCAATTAAAAGTTACACATTCACCTAAAAATAATACCTTGCATATGTTGCAAGTTTGTTTGTGTTTCGGAGCTTTATTCGTTTCATTTTATTTATCTCATTTAACATTATTTAAGTTCCAAATACTATTGATTTCAAGGCCTAAAAACAGATTTAAAAACAAGTTTTTAAGCAAAACATCTTTTTTTTTGTACTCGGATTTATTGCAGGCTGAAAACAAATCGATAACAGCAAGTCAAGTAAAGAACAAGTTATTCAAACAGTTGAAAATAAACAATTGTTTAAAAATACATAATGGGTGAAAAAATATTTACTTTGCACATAAATTAATCTTTAGATAGAAAAAAAACACCTAGAGACAGAAACATTATGTGGCAAAGTGTATGCAGTTTGTCTGCTTGCCAGTAAATAAATAATTTGAAAGTATGTACTCGTATGTAATGTTATTTTTAATGATTTTAAAAACAAAAACAGCGAAAACCAAAACATTTTTTGTAACAACACATCAACGAATTGCTGCTATTGGCAAGTGGCAACATTAAAATTAAATCTTGTTCATTTTAGAAGCCGGCTTAGACCATTTTTATTTTTTAAATTTAGCAAAAACCAAAAAAAAGTATCGGTCAGTAGCACCATTAAGTGAATAAAACATGAAAATATTGGCAGACACTCTAAGCAATTGTTGCTTCTCATGAATTTATTGCTTCTGTTGTTAGTTGTTAGTGATGTCTGATACATGTTGATGCTGTTGGGTTTTTGGGTTTCACCACATTTGTTGTGCTGTCATGATGCCAAAAGGCATCATAATCATCAGCATTGTGTTTTGCTTCATACCACGCTTGTACAATGTACATATTTATATTTAAGCCAACAACAATAAAAGTTGCTGCAACAACTTGAGATGTTTATAAGTTCATTAATAGAATTCAGCCTCCCATTTCGATTCGCTTACAGTTACAACATGGAATGAAAACAACAACATAATTAAACATTCGCTGCCAGTACTTTTTTCTTTTTTTTTTGTTGTTGTCAAATACATGCACAGCTGTTTGTTCAGAAAGACATACGAAACAAGTGTTTTCTTGTCTTGTCTACTCGTTTCTATTTTTATACATTTAAGTATTTGAAAACAGACTTAACGGTTAAATAATGGGTTCTCTAATAGGCAAGAGTTGACGTTGATAGTCTGTCCCGGTGAAGTTGTTTACCAGCGTCTAACAAATGTTTTATTTACTTTTAGATAATTATGGTAAATACGGGAGGAAGGAATTGACTTGATTGAAAACTAGCCAAGCAACTGTTTGAAAAGTGGTAAAGATTAATGCAAGTTCTGACAGTTCCTGAAGAGGAAACTTTCATTTATACATTCGTATCTTTGAGAAGGCCTCAATTGGTAAGACTCGAATACTCTCGCCCAATGCCGGCAACAAGATAAATGTACTAGTGCCTCTTAAATTGACCCCTTTGGAATAGTTTTCATTTTATTTATATGATGAATTCAAACATTACTCGTAATGAGACCAAGGGATCTATATACTCTATGATTCGAAATGAAAGCAAATATTTTCGAATTGTAATGTTAATAACATACAAATCTCAAAGAATTTTCTTTCGTTTTGCAATACAGAGTAGACTCAAAGTTCTATTTTCGCCACTTACTAATACAGCAATACAAGTAAAAACACGGCGAGTACTGGGTTCACTAATGCTGCTCGCATTTGCTAATCGCAGTCATAAAAGATACGAGTATTTTACTGCATCAGCATTTTTATTAACTCGATCAATTTAGTTAATTTTTTTTTTTAATTTCTATTCGAACTCATTTTTGCTTCTTTGTGTGACTTAATTAGACTAGAGTTGGTATTTGGAGAAATAACTTTAGTCATAATAACATGCAGCACTTGTCGAGCTTTTAATATAGTGTCTCACAAATCCGAACAACGTGGCAAATTTATAAGGGAAATGTAAATTGCTGAGACCATGGCAAACAATCTTTACTTTAATTTACTTTGATTTTGATAGTCGTGCAAACTGATGTCGCCATGGCATCCCATACATCAATCCAATGAAAACTATGCCAAAGCAGGCATTTTAAAAACTACTTGAAAATTTTTTTAGTAGCCATCATTGGCCCAGGAGGTGTTGGCTGAGGCTCGTTGCAGAGCATTTGAATATAGCCAATTGAATCCCTCCAAGAAATCCGAATGCGTAAATGAAAGGAAGATTTAAAAATCGCATCAGTCCTTCTGCTAGGATTACCATAGTTATCTAGTTACTAGTAGACATCGTAGTAGTAATTGAAGACGTAATATGCCAACCACGATAAGGGCGAATATGAACGGCATTGCACACATTTTGAAAATGCAACAAAAGCAATGTCAAATGTACAATCAACATTAGACTCTGGTAAACAACCTCACTGTCAATATCAACTCTTGCTCATTACATAGTGTCCACACCTGATGATTTTACATCATAACTCGCAATATGACGCCGTCAGAGTAACTGTCGTTTTTTCATTAATATCAACACAAAGGGGTAGACGTTGATGATTTTATATCAAGATGAATCAATCAAATATTTAAAAAATACTTGCCAAAAATATCTAATTTGCGTGTTGTTTAATTTTTTGGCCACAAATAATTGCTGTTCCACCTTTTTTAGACGAAAAGTGTTTAATAAATTAACGTTAAATGCACAGTAACACATAAAATGACATTTCATATCAAGATGAATTTATCAGGCCGTGAGCTCTGATGATTATATCATAACGCTGCCATAATATTAATAAATTGAGTCTATCCGTGATGAATTTTCATCATGATATCAATTTGACCTTCAGCATGATATAAATTCGTCAGGTGTGGACGCTATGTTAAGGAACCCATTATTTGATTACTAAAACAATCTTATGAAATACTTTCATTGGAGCAGAAAGATAAATTTTTTTTTGTTCATGAAAGAAAAAGTATGCCTTGGAAATAATAAAAAAACATTAATTTCAAGTTAATAAGCAGATTCAATTATTTCAAGGTTATTTTTAAGGACGCGAAAACCCCATAAGGCATCATAAAAAAGAGCTGAGGTTTTTACCTGGACACTTGTTTGACACGTGTGCGAGGTACACAACAACTATTTCAACCCCTGTTAATGCTTGGGCCATAAATATTTGATTATCCACATATTTACTTGAATAAATATTTAGCAATATCATAAATCATATTTTAAAATTCTGAAATTTAGTACAACAATTCAAACGTAGTCAAGGTCAGTGGAATTTCCTGCACACTTGTTTTGACTTCAAAAAGTGAAATTTATTTAGCTTAAGGCTGCCTGGGAGTTTGATGTGCGATTATAATACAAATTAATTGAAATTATAGTGAAGCATTACAATTAAAGATTGAATTTACATCATGAAGTTATTTTGTGTGTCAATAAAAGCCGCGGAGAAGCAAAACAAATTTAGAAGTTCTTTCTCCACAGGAAACATGGGCGAAATGTTTTGTTTGTTTTAGTTTTTTAACATATCGAAAATTGTTAGCGAAATTCAACACTTGTTCCTTCCTATTTTATAAAGGGCTTGTGAAATAAAATTTGCATGAAAACCTGTTTTATAAACCTCATATAAATTCTAAATCAGCTTGTTTCCACTCATCAATTTATTCTCGTCGAAATTTAATTCAAAAGTCAGCCAATGTAGGAATGATAAAGTAAGAAAATAAAAAAAACATGTTGATTATTGAGTTCTTGTTTCAACTTTGTTATTTCTTGAGCTTCTCATTTGCTTAAATGAAAGTTTAACATATTAACTCTAGTTGTTCTAAGAAATTTTTGGGTAAAGGTTCCCTGATGATCTGCATTAGCAACAGTGAAATGCTCATAGGATCCAGCTAAACCCCTCAATAATCAATTTCAATGTATTTTTAATAAAAAATATTTTACTTAATAAGTAAAATAATAATTTGGGATTACTAGTGCGTTAAAAAATTATAAACTTTAATTCAAAACTTTTAAAGTCAATAGCCAATGAATTTCTTTTTAAGCGTTTTCACACAAGTATTAGAATGTTGAAGTAGAAAAGCAAAGTGTTAATACCTAATTTTGCTAAATCGAAAACCAATAAATAAAAAGATTCGTTTTTGTAAACTTAATAAAGTTTCTCTTTAAATTTTTTTATTAACCAGTTTTAAAAATTATTTACAATTTTAAAGGAAACGTACAATTAACTTAAATACTAATGTAATAAATATTATACAACAATATCTTATCTAATATTATATTCATTTTTTAAATTTATATTATCTAAGTGTATTTGTAAATGCTTTAAAAGCTAAAATAACAATAACATAATAACATCCAAAAATCTCTCATAGAGTTTGTCAAATTTGGTAAAAAAATCCAGTTTCATCTGTTTACGTGCAAATGTTGTCAATTAATTTTTACGAATCTTTTAGGGATTGTTTCTTTTTATCACAGCGTGAAGAGTTTGTCAAGTCCATCCAGCTTTTTTTCAAGTTTAAATAGTTTCATTCGGACTTTTGTATTTGGAGGCCATTTTTTTCGGTTGTATGCTTCTCTTCAATTTCTCTTTGTACATAAGTTCTCTGTTCATGGCTTTCAAATCATCCATTGAACACTTTTTCAAATTGCGCACACCTTCAGAAGTTAACTTATCCGTGAGGGTGAGTTTGATGCGCTTCAATTTTACATCACGAGAATTAGATCGGCTTAATTCTTGCCGATACAAAAACAAAGTGTACGTTATACTTCCACGCGACATTTTTTTATTTTTTATTTTAAGCGGTTTTACTTTGATCCTTTCGATTGAGAAACTTGTATGAGAATGATGCTACGAATAGAATGTCATGATTTTTATACACTTCGCGGCATGCACGAAGCGTTCCTTTGTGTATTTACACAGGTACCTGTAATACGATATAACGCGAGTAGGGGCAAGCGCTTGCGTAAATTCTCACGACACGAGAGAGCAGCCCTTCGATTTTCTCTTTTCTCTCTCTCTCTCTCTGGCAATGTAGTGACAATATTTAAATTGTGTGTAAGCGTACATAGATTTAATTTATTTAAGTTAAACGAAAATAAGCACCCGACCTAATTAAAATATAATCGAAATATATCGAAATTAACGCGCTACCTGAGTGAATGCACTGACCATCACTCCTTGCATGTTACATATAATGGTAAAAAAATTCTCTAAGCAGAATCATTCTCACAACAAATTTCATGTCGAAAGTTTCCGAAGTAAATGCGCGTAAGTTGAAAACAAAATAATGTCGTCAAAAGGAAGCATTACGTATACCATATTTTTATATCGGCAAGAATTAAAACGATCTAATTCTAGAGATATAGATTTGATGCGAATTAAAGTTGCCCTCACTCACAAGTTAATTACAGAAGGTATGATAAATTTACACAAAGCTCCTTTGGAAGATTTAATGGCAATGGACAGAGAAGTTACGTACGAAGAAAATTTGGAGAATCAACTCAAAAGAATTATAAAATTGAAAAAGACGGATGCCAAAAGAAAACTTGTGAAGAAAGTAAGTTCAAAGGATTTGAATAAGGACAAACAGAAGCAAAAATCTATATCTAAAGAATACAGGATGTAGAAGAACAGAATCGTGAAAGATTTTGTGGAAATTAATTGACGACATTTATGTGGAAATGAATGAAGCTGAATTCCGCACCAAATCGGATAAACTCTATGGGAGGGAACTACTATGGTTTTTGAAATTTTACTTATGATTTCGGATAAGTTTAAGTTAGAAAATATTTCTAAAATCTATTTTGTAAATGTATCTTTAATATATTATTATATACTTACATATTTTATTAATTAAGTCAACTGTATGAATGAAATTTTTTTTAAGTTTGCAAACGCTTTGTGGCAACGTTTATTTTATAAAAAATTTTATGAAAACGCTTTTTAGTAAATCTGTGTTTTTTCTTTATTTTCTGAAATGAGTCACTAATGGAAAAAACGAAAAGATATTTTTTAATTATAATGTATCCTGCCGAAATTATCTTCACTTACACATCCATATGTAAAAATATTGTGTCTATGACACTTTTTGAAAATATAGTTTAGTGGGTGTGATATACGTACGGGAAAGTAAGAGGATGTGTACCTGCAGTTTATTGCAAGCACAAAAGAGAGGGAGAGAGAGAACAACATTTACGACCAAAAAGAATATACATATAAAAATAATATTAATTTCAGTAACTGCATATAATCATAATTGCAGGGCAAGCAAATTGATACGCTCACATAATTTCTCTCGATCAAATATGACCGAGATGGCCGATTCCAACATACACGAGCATCTTTACTTTGTTTATGCGAAAAGCTAAAATATTCTACAACTAAAATTAAAAAGGCACATGTGTCTCAAACGTCTTGACTCTCTCTCTCTCTCTCTCTCTCATATTTATAGCTTGAGTATGCTTATACGCGGACTGGGGATATTTAATCCAATAAAAATAATATACTCTTGATAATTGGTATATTTTAGAGATATGCACGTGAGCGGTTTTTGACTCACGACACGCACGCTCAAGCTGAAAAATATTTTACTCACGCACTTTCACGCACGAATGATTTTGAAAATTTTCACGATCACGCACGCTCACGTATAAAATATTCTTAATCACGCACGAGGGGTGTACAACTTATCACGATCACGCACGCTTACGAAAAATATATAATTAATTTTTTATGTTTGTTGGTTGAAAAATAGGTTCTTACATATATGTACATATGTATACGTATGTATGTATGCATTATGTTTGCAGGCTCATTCTACCTATATGTATGTATATACATATTAATGTACATAAATCAGAGCTGGCTACCGAGAAAAAGACGAGAGTAGTGTATTCGCGTATGTGTATTAATTTGTATAAGAAGCCGATTGATGTTCGGCACTCTGGTGCAGCTCATTATTTTCATTGTAGTATTTATTATAAGAAAATTTAAAATTTTTAATACAGTTATATACCCACGCAGGTGTGTTATCTCGTGAGAGCGTGAGAATTCGTGCGTGATTCTTAAAAAGAGCTCACGCACGATCACGCACGAGTAATTTTTTTAAGTCACGGTCACGCACTCACGCGTGATTAATTATAAATTAGTTTACGATCACGCGTGAATCACGCGTGACTCACGCGTGACACGATAAAATCACGCCATTTGCACATCTCTAGTATATTTATTCATTCGCCACCGTATACATGTACATTTGTAGTAAAATGTAATGGAAAATGCGTGGGTGCATCTGTGGCTGTTTGAAAACTGCTTGTATTTAGTATTTTCATACTCATGCGTATGATTGTAGTTCACACAGTCAATAAATTTTATTAATTATTGCTTGTGCTGCATAACTTTAAAAATGTGTATAAATATAGTTATTGGATGTTTATAGTTATACGCATTCGGTTCAAAATTAATGCGTGTGTTTTATATGAGGGTGTTTTTATTTATAGCTGTACGCATTCATAATTATGTGACGGCTAATACTCAAAAAGTACTTCAAACGATACATTTGTCATTCTCTGTTACAAACAGCTAATAATACAGAATTAATCCTCATATCATACTCAACTCTTGAGAGAAAAATAAAATTTTATTTTTCCTTAAAATATAAAACTAATTGTGGTAAAATAGGCATTCATAAAAATCCTTTACAATTTTTAAGGAAACACTCAATTAACTTAAATATTGTAATAAATATTATATTATAATAACTTTTCTTATCTAATTTTAACTTATTCAATTAGTGACATAACAAAACTGATAGAAATTGCAATGATTTCGAATTTACATGTTATTGACATACAAATTCGAAAGCATTTTCTTTCGTTTCGAATTACAGAGTAGACCCCTACATATCTGTTGCTTTAAAAATTTTTTTTTGTTTTTTATGACTAGATGTTTTTCAGTGCTCCTTCCAAATTGTAAAATAATATCAAAAGTTGTACACCAATTTCAATGAAAAGCGGCTCCATTCCTAAAATAAGCTCGTTGTAAAATTTTTATTTTTTATGCATTCTTAAAAACAAAACAAAAATATCAAAATTTTTTCTGAAATTTTAATTTTTTTGGCTTAAATTTGTATCATATCTCTGAAAGTACTGGGCAAAATTAGAAACAATGTTTGCATGTCCTCAATATTATTTTGTTATAAAATTTCTTTACTGAAAAGAGAAACCCCTTCTCAAGTTGTGCTACTATATGTAGTGAAAGTGCTTTTATTTTTTACATAAAGCTACATACATATACCTCGAAAACTAAAACTGATAGAAAAAATGGAAAGCAGACTGGCGTGCAGCTTTCCAAATAACTAAAGAAACAACTTTCATTTCTAGCGAACGAAAAAGGTTTTCGAAATGTGTAAACATAATAATAATAAAACTGTTCTAGTTCGAAAATGTAACAAGCGGAAGACCTGGTGGGTAAACCTAATTCGAGTACGCTGAATCCAATGGTGCTAACCATTTTTTAGATAAGCTCTTGCTTAGAAAGTAATAAAGATTGAAAACTAAAGCACCTAAAAATCACAATTTTGCCCAGTTTTCTAACTTTCATTAATTTTTATATCAATTAAAAGAACATATTATTATTATTAGATTAAAAAAAATTAAAAAATTGCCCCAATCCACAAATAAATAAAAAGATTCGTTTTTGTAAACTTAATAAAGTTTCTCTTTAAATTTTTTTATTAAACAGTTTAAAAAATTATTTACAATTTTAAAGGAAACGTACAATTAACTTAAATACTAATGTAATAAATATTATACAATAATATCTTATCTAATATTATATTCATTTTTATAATTTATATTATCTAAGTGTATTTGTAAATGCTTTAAAAGCTAAAATAACAATAACATAATAACATCCAAAAATCTCTCATAGAGTTTGTCAAATTTGGTAAAAAAATTCAGTTTCATCTGTTTACGTGCAAATGTTGTCAATTAATTTTTACGAATCTTTTAGGGATTGTTTCTTTATATCACAGCGTGAAGAGTTTGTCAAGTCCATCCAGCTTTTTTTCAAGTTTAAATAGTTTCATTCGGACTTTTGTATTTGGAGGCCATTTTTTTCGGTTGTATGCTTCTCTTCAATTTCTCTTTGTACATAAGTTCTCTGTTCATGGCTTTCAAATCATCCATTGAACACTTTTTCAAATTGCGCACACCTTCAGAAGTTAACTTATCCGTGAGGGAAAGTTTGATGCGCTTCAATTTTACATCACGAGAATTAGATCGGCTTAATTCTTGCCGATACAAAAACAAAGTGTAGGTTATACTTCCACGCGACATTTTTTTATTTTTTATTTTTAAGCGGTTTTACTTTGATCCTTTCGATTGAGAAACTTGTATGAGAATGATGCTACGAATAGAATGTCATGATTTTTATACACTTCGCGGCATGCACGAAGCGTTCCTTTGTGTATTTACACAGGTACCTGTAATACGATATAACGCGAGTAGGGGCGAGCGCTTGTGTAAACTCTCACGACACGACAGAGCAGACCTTCGATTTTCCCATTTCTCTCTCTCTCTCTCTGGCAATGCAGTGACAAAATTTAAATTGTGTGTACGTGTACACATATTTAATTTATTGAAATACTTTCATTGGAGCAGAAAGTTACATTTTTTATTCCATGAAAGAAAGTAGTATGAGTCCAAAGTAAGTTAATGCAAATTCTTGGTGCCTTATTACGCACATGTAAAATTTATTTTTATTTGTTCCGTAGAAATAATATGCTCCATGACCTTATTTCTTAATTTATATGACTTTATTGCCTTGGTCCTTATAATAATGGAGCTCCTTGGACATTTGTTGCCATTTTTGAAAAAATTAATGCTTTATGGTTAAATCAAAAGTGTGATTTCTGAAATTTTTTTCTTCAGAACGTTTCGAAATCTGAAAACTCTTGTCATTTAACATCTAAATGAGCAAGCTAATAAATCTTTACTCAACGTAGACATACTCTGAGGAGGAAATCTCCCTGGCAAACGCAATAAATCTGCAGAGTCTGCAAGTTTTTGTAACGTTTGTGAAAAAAAATTATACCAACAATGAATTTCAACAATCTGATATATAGGGTGTTTTTTGAGAGGTATAGAACTTCGAATTGAAATAAAACACAAGAAAATCGTTTTAATGTCCATCAATTTGGCTTTATTGGAAGGATAATTTTATGCCATTAACGTTTAAATATGATTTCGGGCATGTGGCCGCCGCGGCTGGCTCGAATAAAGCCAATTCTACAGGTCCAATTTTCAACCACTTTTTCGAGCATATGGGGCCGTATGTTGGCAATAACGCCACGAATGTTGGCTTCCAAGTCCCCTAACGTTTCTGGTTTGTTGGCGTAGACGAGCGACTTCACATATCCCCAAAGAAAATAATCCAATGGTGTCAAATCACACGATCTTGGTGGCCAATTGACCGGTTAACCGAATTAATTGCTCTGATGGACGATTATGTCGACCATAAAATGGATGGAGCTTGCGGTAAACTTCGCGAACTGAACCATTATTTTCGAATTAAATTTGCACGATTTGCAAGCGTTGTTCTTTTGTCAACCTGTTCATGATGAAATGGCAAACCAAACTAAATATTAATCACTTGACAGCTGACAAAATGGCCGCCAGTTAAAAAAGTGATGCCAACTTAAAGTTCTATACCTCAATAAAAAACACCCTATACATGCAAATTAAAGCACTTCTACTTACACACTCAATAAATGTTCTTTTATGACAGGGGTGTAATAAAATGTACTCGCACTTGTTGACACGAGTATGCAGCAAGTGTGCGCGATCTACTAACGAAAACTTCTTACTTTAATTGAGGTTTTAATATCAAAGACGAATTCCAGAAACACATGTCATGTATATATTGCACAATACGACTTCCTAGAAAATAAACAGTCATAAATCAATTAATGTTTTGCGAACTTAGTTTCAAGGACATGAGAAACCCACAAAGTGTGCAGCAACAATAAGGATTAATTATAAATTTAGTTTAACCGTTGACTCAAAGTTAATAAAATGATTTTAAATATAATTAACCACTTAAACACAAGAAGCTACTCTTACCTGAAATCACATTTTCAACCTTTAAATTTTGAGATCAAATCTCTTATAAGCATTTTATTGCTTTAACACGAAGCAAAATTAGCACGTCTCAAGGTGCTGGAATTTCAGACAGTTGTGTTTATTTGAAATACTTAATATGAATTTGTTTTCATGGCATTAATTTTTTTTCAGGATTCTTAGTTCAGTTTTATTTTTTTATTTTTTGAAATGGCAACAAAAGTTAGCTTAGAGAAAATTGCATTTACCGAAACAAATTAACATTTATGTAATATATATATTTATTAGATCCTTTAGTTCCTATAAGGAGCATACGGTCTCAACAAAAGTTTTCCAATCGTTTCTGTTTGATGCTAGGTTCTTAATTTCATTCCAGCTTTTTCCAGTTCTTGAAGCCTCTGCTTCTGATACCTTGCGGATTCCAGTCAATGGCATTGCGGGTGACATCTTCGGGTGCTGCTCGTAATTTACATTTCCTCATCAACACTTCGGTATACATATGTACATATATTCAGCTTTGACCTGTACATATCCAGAGGTGCTGGGTCAGAAAATTCTTGATATTCTCCTTAAGCATTTGTTGGTAAGAACTTTTGCCATATCCCACGTTTCACATACATAGAGAATCACAGACTTCACGCACGAATCGAATATTGTTATTTTAGTGCTGGTGGAGATTGATGGTGACTTTCATACTGTGTTTAGTTGGCCGAACGCTTGCCGATCTCTTATGGTGTGGTTTGAGACGTCCTCGGAAGAGCTTCCAGTCGATGTGATGATACTACGCAAGTAGCAAAAGTGGTCCACGTCTTCGAGTTGGATGTTCTGGATAGTAAAAGGTCGGTTGGATGTTGCGTTTGCTCGTAAGACCTTCGTCTTGCTTATGTTTATTCTTAGTCCTGCCTTTGCAGCTTCTATTTCTACTATTTTGAGGCTTTACGCCGTGTCGGAGTGGCTGTGTCTCGTCGTCATAGTCAAAATCGCCCAGACGACCGTCTAGGGTCCATGTTATGCCTCTGTTGTTACGATGTGTAGCACTACGTGAAAAAGTAACCGCGATAGGGTGCAGCTTTGTCGTACACCAGCTTCAATGGAAACCTTATCGCTCACAAAGTACTGGTGAAGTATACGACAGCTTGCATTTTGCATTTGTATAGCTCTTGGCGGTACGCCTTTACCGATAATTGCTTTCCAAATGGTGGGGCGGACAAGTTTGTCGAAAGCCTTTTCGAAGTCGATGAAGACCAGATATAGTGGGGATCTCCATTCTACTGATTGCTCAATTATCTATTATGCGGATGCTGTTTATGTGATCAACGCAGCGAAATACTTTGTAGAGGGAGTCGGAAAGTCTGCTGTTGATAGTATTTGCGACTACCTTATTTATCATGCTTAGGAGTGTGATCTCCTTCAGGTTTGCAGTCAGTGAGATTACCTTTCTTTCTTTCAGTAGAAGTACTCCAATTCCATTACACAAAAAGTTTATGCTAATAACTAATCTCGAGCCAAGTAGAGAGACGTGAGACGAAGCGTGCTGATGAATTGGGTGGTCGCACTGCAAAAAATGCATTTCCTCAACCAGTCTTCTTAAAGAAAATCACACTAAGGCAAAAAAAAGTTGAAAATACTGAATTTAGAAGCCTGAATAAGAACAAATATTCTTCGAAATAGGAAGTCTTTGATTTATAATCCTTTCAATTTGCAATTTCTTCTTGGAAACAGTAATAAAACCATTAATTTCAAGTTAATAAGCAGATTCAATTGTTGCAAGGTTATCTTTAAGGACGCGGAAACCCCATAAAATCATAATAAAAAAGAGCTGAGGTTTTTACCTGGACACTTGTTTGACACGTGTGCGAGGTACACAACAACTATTTCAACCCCTGTTAATGCTTGGGCCATAAATATTTGATTATCCACATCTTTACTTGAATAAATATTTAGCAATATCATAAATCATATTTGAAAATTCTGAAATTTAGTACAACAATTCTTTATACATACTTTATTACTTTAAAGTTAAGAAAAATTTAAACGTAGTCAAGGTTAGTGGAATTTTATGCACGCTTGTTTTGACTAAGTGAAATTTATTTAGCTTAAGGGTGCCTGGGAGTTTGATGTGCGATTATAATACAAATTAGTTGAAATTATAGTGAAGCATCAAAATTAAAGATTGAGTTTAGATCATGAAGTTAGTTTGCATGATCCTTATTTTGTGTGTCAATAAAAGCCGCGGAGAAGCAAAACAAATTTAGAAGTTTTTTCTCCACAGGAAACATGGGCGAAATGTTTTGTTTGTTTTAGTTTTTTAACATATCGAAAATTGTTAGCGAAATTCAACACTTGTTCCTTCCTGTTTTATAAAGGGCTTGCGAAATAAAATGTGCATGAAACCCTGTTTTATAAACCTCATATAAATTCTAAATCAGCTTGTTTCCACTCATCAATTTATTATCGTCGAAATTTAATTCAAAACGTTTAATGAATTTCTTTTTAAGCGTTTGCACAAAAATATTAGAATGCCGAAGTAGAAAAACAAAGTGTTAATACCTAATTTTGCTAAATTGAATACAAATAAATAAAAAGATTCGTTTTTGTAAACTTAATAAAGTTTCTCTTTAAATTTTTTTATTAACCAGTTTTAAAAATTATTTACAATTTTAAAGGAAACGTACAATTAACTTAAATACTAATGTAATAAATATTATACAACAATATCTTATCTAATATTATATTCATTTTTATAATTTATATTATCTAAGTGTATTTGTAAATGCTTTAAAAGCTAAAATAACAATAACATAATAACATCCAAAAATCTCTCATAGAGTTTGTCAAATTTGGTAAAAAATTCAGTTTCATCTGTTGACATGCAAATGTTGTCAAATAATTTTTACGAATCTTTTAGGGATTGTTTCTTTTTATCACAGCGTGAAGAGTTTGTCAAGTCCATCCAGCTTTTTTTCAAGTTTAAATAGTTTCATTCGGACTTTTGTATTTGGAGGCCATTTTTTTCGGTTGTATGCTTCTCTTCAATTTCTCTTTGTACATAAGTTCTCTGTTCATGGCTTTCAAATCATCCATTGAACACTTTTTCAAATTGCGCACACCTTCAGAAGTTAACTTATCCGTGAGGGTGAGTTTGATGCGCTTCAATTTTACATCACGAAAATTAGATCGGCTTAATTCTTGCCGATACAAAAACAAAGTGTACGTTATACTTCCACGCGACATTTTTTTATTTTTTATTTTAAGCGGTTTTACTTTGATCCTTTCGATTGAGAAACTTGTATGAGAATGATGCTACGAATAGAATGTCATGATTTTTATACACTTCGCGGCATGCACGAAGCGTTCCTTTGTGTATTTACACAGGTACCTGTAATACGATATAACGCGAGTAGGGGCAAGCGCTTGCGTAAATTCTCACGACACGAGAGAGCAGCCCTTCGATTTTCTCTTTTCTCTCTCTCTCTCTCTGGCAATGTAGTGACAATATTTAAATTGTGTGTAAGCGTACATAGATTTAATTTATTTAAGTTAAACGAAAATAAGCACCCGACCTAATTAAAATATAATCGAAATATATCGAAATTAACGCGCTACCTGAGTGAATGCACTGACCATCACTCCTTGCATGTTACATATAATGGTAAAAAAATTCTCTAAGCAGAATCATTCTCACAACAAATTTCATGTCGAAAGTTTCCGAAGTAAATGCGCGTAAGTTGAAAACAAAATAATGTCGTCAAAAGGAAGCATTACGTATACCATATTTTTATATCGGCAAGAATTAAAACGATCTAATTCTAGAGATATAGATTTGATGCGAATTAAAGTTGCCCTCACTCACAAGTTAATTACAGAAGGTATGATAAATTTACACAAAGCTCCTTTGGAAGATTTAATGGCAATGGACAGAGAAGTTACGTACGAAGAAAATTTGGAGAATCAACTCAAAAGAATTATAAAATTGAAAAAGACGGATGCCAAAAGAAAACTTGTGAAGAAAGTAAGTTCAAAGGATTTGAATAAGGACAAACAGAAGCAAAAATCTATATCTAAAGAATACAGGATGTAGAAGAACAGAATCGTGAAAGATTTTGTGGAAATTAATTGACGACATTTATGTGGAAATGAATGAAGCTGAATTCCGCACCAAATCGGATAAACTCTATGGGAGGGAACTACTATGGTTTTTGAAATTTTACTTATGATTTCGGATAAGTTTAAGTTAGAAAATATTTCTAAAATCTATTCTGTAAATGTATCTTTAATATATTATTATATACTTACATATTTTATTAATTAAGTCAACTGTATGAATGAAATTTTTTTTAATTTTGCAAACGCTTTGTGGCAACGTTCATTTCATAATAAATTTTATGAAAACGCCTTTTAGTAAATCTGTGTTTTTTCTTTATTTTCTGAAATGAGTCACTAACGGAAAAAACTAAACGATAATTTTTAATTGTGACAATGTGTCCTGCCGAAATTATCTTCACTTACATATCCATATGTAAAAATATTGTGTCTATGACACTTTTTGAAAATATAGTTTAGTGGGTGTGATATACGTACGGGAAAGTAAGAGGATGTGTACCTGCAGTTTATTGCAAGCACAAAAGAGAGGGAGAGAGAGAACAACATTTACGACCAAAAAGAATATACATATAAAAATAATATTAATTTCAGTAACTGCATATAATAATAATTGCAGGGCAAGCAAATTGATACGCTCACATAATTTCTCTCGATCAAATATGACCGAGATGGCCGATTCCAACATACACGAGCATCTTTACTTTGTTTATGCGAAAAGCTAAAATATTTTACAACTAAAATTAAAAAGGCACATGTGTCTCAAACGTCTTGACTCTCTCTCTCTGTCTCTCTCATATTTATAGCTTGAGTATGCTTATACGCGGACTGGGGATATTTAATCCAATAAAAATAATATACTCTTGATAATTGGTATATTTTAAAGATATGCACGTGAGCGGTTTTTGACTCACGACACGCACGCTCAAGCTGAAAAATATTTTACTCACGCACTTTCACGCACGAATGATTTTGAAAATTTTCACGATCACGCACGCTCACGTATAAAATATTCTTAATCACGCACGAGGGGTGTACAACTTATCACGATCACGCACGCTTACGAAAAATATATAATTAATTTTTTATGTTTGTTGGTTGAAAAATAGGTTCTTACATATATGTACATATGTATGTTTATACATACGTATGTATGTATGCATTATGTTTGCAGGCTCATTCTACCTATATGTATGTATATACATATTAATGTACATAAATCAGAGCTGGCGACCGAGAAAAAGACGAGAGTAGTGTATTCGCGTATGTGTATTAATTTGTATAAGCAGCCGATTAATGTTCGGCACTCTGGTGCTACTGTGTGCAGCTCATTATTTTCATTGTAGTATTTATTATAAGAAAATTTAAAATTTTTAATACAGTTATATACCCACGCAGGTGTGTTATCTCGTGAGAGCGTGAGAATTCGTGCGTGATTCTTAAAAAGAGCTCACGCACGATCACGCACGAGTAATTTTTTTAAGTCACGGTCACGCACTCACGCGTGATTAATTATAAATTAGTTTACGATCACGCGTGAATCACGCGTGACTCACGCGTGACACGATAAAATCACGCCATTTGCACATCTCTAGTATATTTATTCATTCGCCACCGTATACATGTACATTTGTAGTAAAATGTAATGGAAAATGCGTGGGTGCATCTGTGGCTGTTTGAAAACTGCTTGTATTTAGTATTTTCATACTCATGCGTATGATTGTAGTTCACACAGTCAATAAATTTTATTCATTATTGCTTGTGCTGCATAACTTTAAAAATGTGTATAAATATAGTTATTGGATGTTTATAGTTATACGCATTCGGTTCAAAATTAATGCGTGTGTTTTATATGAGGGTGTTTTTATTTATAGCTGTACGCATTCATAATTATGTGACGGCTAATACTCAAAAAGTACTTCAAACGATACATTTGTCATTCTCTGTTACAAACAGCTAATAATACAGAATTAATCCTCATATCATACTCAACTCTTGAGAGAAAAATAAAATTTTATTTTTCCTTAAAATATAAAACAAATTGTGGTAAAATAGGCATTCATAAAAATCCTTTACAATTTTTAAGGAAACACTCAATTAACTTAAATATTGTAATAAATATTATATTATAATAACTTTTCTTATCTAATTTTAACTTATTCAATTAGTGACATAACAAAACTGATAGAAATTGCAATGATTTCGAATTTACATGTTATTGACATACAAATTCGAAAGCATTTTCTTTCGTTTCGAATTACAGAGTAGACCCCTACATATCTGTTGCTTTAAAAATTTTTTTTTGTTTTTTATGACTAGATGTTTTTCAGTGCTCCTTCCAAATTGTAAAATAATATCAAAAGTTGTACACCAATTTCAATGAAAAGCGGCTCCATTCCTAAAATAAGCTCGTTGTAAAATTTTTATTTTTTATGCATTCTTAAAAACAAAACAAAAATATCAAAATTTTTTCTGAAATTTTAATTTTTTTGGCTTAAATTTGTATCATATCTCTGAAAGTACTGGGCAAAATTAGAAACAATGTTTGCATGTCCTCAATATTATTTTGTTATAAAATTTCTTTACTGAAAAGAGAAACCCCTTCTCAAGTTGTGCTACTATATGTAGTGAAAGTGCTTTTATTTTTTACATAAAGCTACATACATATACCTCGAAAACTAAAACTGATAGAAAAAATGGAAAGCAGACTGGCGTGCAGCTTTCCAAATAACTAAAGAAACAACTTTCATTTCTAGCGAACGAAGAAGGTTTTCGAAATGTGTAAACATAATAATAATAAAACTGTTCTAGTTCGAAAATGTAACAAGCGGAAGACCTGGTGGGTAAACCTAATTCGAGTACGCTGAATCCAATGGTGCTAACCATTTTTTAGATAAGCTCTTGCTTAGAAAGTAATAAAGATTGAAAACTAAAGCACCTAAAAATCACAATTTTGCCCAGTTTTCTAACTTTCATTAATTTTTATATCAATTAAAAGAACATATTATTATTATTAGATTAAAAAAAATTAAAAAATTGCCCCAATCCACAAATAAATAAAAAGATTCGTTTTTGTAAACTTAATAAAGTTTCTCTTTAAATTTTTTTATTAAACAGTTTAAAAAATTATTTACAATTTTAAAGGAAACGTACAATTAACTTAAATACTAATGTAATAAATATTATACAATAATATCTTATCTAATATTATATTCATTTTTATAATTTATATTATCTAAGTGTATTTGTAAATGCTTTAAAAGCTAAAATAACAATAACATAATAACATCCAAAAATCTCTCATAGAGTTTGTCAAATTTGGTAAAAAAATTCAGTTTCATCTGTTTACGTGCAAATGTTGTCAATTAATTTTTACGAATCTTTTAGGGATTGTTTCTTTATATCACAGCGTGAAGAGTTTGTCAAGTCCATCCAGCTTTTTTTCAAGTTTAAATAGTTTCATTCGGACTTTTGTATTTGGAGGCCATTTTTTTCGGTTGTATGCTTCTCTTCAATTTCTCTTTGTACATAAGTTCTCTGTTCATGGCTTTCAAATCATCCATTGAACACTTTTTCAAATTGCGCACACCTTCAGAAGTTAACTTATCCGTGAGGGAAAGTTTGATGCGCTTCAATTTTACATCACGAGAATTAGATCGGCTTAATTCTTGCCGATACAAAAACAAAGTGTAGGTTATACTTCCACGCGACATTTTTTTATTTTTTACTTTTAAGCGGTTTTACTTTGATCCTTTCGATTAAGACACTTGTATGAGAATGATGCTACGAATAGAATGTCATGATTTTTATACACTTCGCGGCATGCACGAAGCGTTCCTTTGTGTATTTACACAGGTACCTGTAATACGATATAACGCGAGTAGGGGCGAGCGCTTGTGTAAACTCTCACGACACGACAGACCAGACCTTCGATTTTCCCATTTCTCTCTCTCTCTCTCTGGCAATGCAGTGACAAAATTTAAATTGTGTGTACGTGTACACATATTTAATTTATTGAAATACTTTCATTGGAGCAGAAAGTTACATTTTTTATTCCATGAAAGAAAGTAGTATGAGTCCAAAGTAAGTTAATGCAAATTCTTGGTGCCTTATTACGCACATGTAAAATTTATTTTTATTTGTTCCGTAGAAATAATATGCTCCATGACCTTATTTCTTAATTTATATGACTTTATTGCCTTGGTCCTTATAATAATGGAGCTCCTTGGACATTTGTTGCCATTTTTGAAAAAATTAATGCTTTATGGTTAAATCAAAAGTGTGATTTCTGAAATTTTTTTCTTCAGAACGTTTCGAAATCTGAAAACTCTTGTCATTTAACATCTAAATGAGCAAGCTAATAAATCTTTACTCAACGTAGACATACTCTGAGGAGGAAATCTCCCTGGCAAACGCAATAAATCTGCAGAGTCTGCAAGTTTTTGTAACGTTTGTGAAAAAAAATTATACCAACAATGAATTTCAACAATCTGATATATAGGGTGTTTTTTGAGAGGTATAGAACTTCGAATTGAAATAAAACACAAGAAAATCGTTTTAATGTCCATCAATTTGGCTTTATTGGAAGGATAATTTTATGCCATTAACGTTTAAATATGATTTCGGGCATGTGGCCGCCGCGGCTGGCTCGAATAAAGCCAATTCTACAGGTCCAATTTTCAACCACTTTTTCGAGCATATGGGGCCGTATGTTGGCAATAACGCCACGAATGTTGGCTTCCAAGTCCCCTAACGTTTCTGGTTTGTTGGCGTAGACGAGCGACTTCACATATCCCCAAAGAAAATAATCCAATGGTGTCAAATCACACGATCTTGGTGGCCAATTGACCGGTTAACCGAATTAATTGCTCTGATGGACGATTATGTCGACCATAAAATGGACGGAGCTTGCGGTAAACTTCGCGAACTGAACCATTATTTTCGAATTAAATTTGCACGATTTGCAAGCGTTGTTCTTTTGTCAACCTGTTCATGATGAAATGGCAAACCAAACTAAATATTAATCACTTGACAGCTGACAAAATGGCCGCCAGTTAAAAAAGTGATGCCAACTTAAAGTTCTATACCTCAATAAAAAACACCCTATACATGCAAATTAAAGCACTTCTACTTACACACTCAATAAATGTTCTTTTATGACAGGGGTGTAATAAAATGTACTCGCACTTGTTGACACGAGTATGCAGCAAGTGTGCGCGATCTACTAACGAAAACTTCTTACTTTAATTGAGGTTTTAATATCAAAGACGAATTCCAGAAACACATGTCATGTATATATTGCACAATACGACTTCCTAGAAAATAAACAGTCATAAATCAATTAATGTTTTGCGAACTTAGTTTCAAGGACATGAGAAACCCACAAAGTGTGCAGCAACAATAAGGATTAATTATAAATTTAGTTTAACCGTTGACTCAAAGTTAATAAAATGATTTTAAATATAATTAACCACTTAAACACAAGAAGCTACTCTTACCTGAAATCACATTTTCAACCTTTAAATTTTGAGATCAAATCTCTTATAAGCATTTTATTGCTTTAACACGAAGCAAAATTAGCACGTCTCAAGGTGCTGGAATTTCAGACAGTTGTGTTTATTTGAAATACTTAATATGAATTTGTTTTCATGGCATTAATTTTTTTTCAGGATTCTTAGTTCAGTTTTATTTTTTTATTTTTTGAAATGGCAACAAAAGTTAGCTTAGAGAAAATTGCATTTACCGAAACAAATTAACATTTATGTAATATATATATTTATTAGATCCTTTAGTTCCTATAAGGAGCATACGGTCTCAACAAAAGTTTTCCAATCGTTTCTGTTTGATGCTAGGTTCTTAATTTCATTCCAGCTTTTTCCAGTTCTTGAAGCCTCTGCTTCTGATACCTTGCGGATTCCAGTCAATGGCATTGCGGGTGACATCTTCGGGTGCTGCTCGTAATTTACATTTCCTCATCAACACTTCGGTATACATATGTACATATATTCAGCTTTGACCTGTACATATCCAGAGGTGCTGGGTCAGAAAATTCTTGATATTCTCCTTAAGCATTTGTTGGTAAGAACTTTTGCCATATCCCACGTTTCACATACATAGA
Source organism: Nowickia ferox (assembly GCA_936439885.1). Lineage (NCBI taxonomy): Eukaryota > Metazoa > Arthropoda > Insecta > Diptera > Tachinidae > Nowickia > Nowickia ferox. Next base: position 110,554,788 of record OW387024.1, on the reverse strand, counting down.
GAATCACAGACTTCACGCACGAATCGAATATTGTTATTTTAGTGCTGGTGGAGATTGATGGTGACTTTCATACTGTGTTTAGTTGGCCGAACGCTTGCCGATCTCTTATGGTGTGGTTTGAGACGTCCTCGGAAGAGCTTCCAGTCGATGTGATGATACTACGCAAGTAGCAAAAGTGGTCCACGTCTTCGAGTTGGATGTTCTGGATAGTAAAAGGTCGGTTGGATGTTGCGTTTGCTCGTAAGACCTTCGTCTTGCTTATGTTTATTCTTAGTCCTGCCTTTGCAGCTTCTATTTCTACTATTTTGAGGCTTTACGCCGTGTCGGAGTGGCTGTGTCTCGTCGTCATAGTCAAAATCGCCCAGACGACCGTCTAGGGTCCATGTTATGCCTCTGTTGTTACGATGTGTAGCACTACGTGAAAAAGTAACCGCGATAGGGTGCAGCTTTGTCGTACACCAGCTTCAATGGAAACCTTATCGCTCACAAAGTACTGGTGAAGTATACGACAGCTTGCATTTTGCATTTGTATAGCTCTTGGCGGTACGCCTTTACCGATAATTGCTTTCCAAATGGTGGGGCGGACAAGTTTGTCGAAAGCCTTTTCGAAGTCGATGAAGACCAGATATAGTGGGGATCTCCATTCTACTGATTGCTCAATTATCTATTATGCGGATGCTGTTTATGTGATCAACGCAGCGAAATACTTTGTAGAGGGAGTCGGAAAGTCTGCTGTTGATAGTATTTGCGACTACCTTATTTATCATGCTTAGGAGTGTGATCTCCTTCAGGTTTGCAGTCAGTGAGATTACCTTTCTTTCTTTCAGTAGAAGTACTCCAATTCCATTACACAAAAAGTTTATGCTAATAACTAATCTCGAGCCAAGTAGAGAGACGTGAGACGAAGCGTGCTGATGAATTGGGTGGTCGCACTGCAAAAAATGCATTTCCTCAACCAGTCTTCTTAAAGAAAATCACACTAAGGCAAAAAAAAGTTGAAAATACTGAATTTAGAAGCCTGAATAAGAACAAATATTCTTCGAAATAGGAAGTCTTTGATTTATAATCCTTTCAATTTGCAATTTCTTCTTGGAAACAGTAATAAAACCATTAATTTCAAGTTAATAAGCAGATTCAATTGTTGCAAGGTTATCTTTAAGGACGCGGAAACCCCATAAAATCATAATAAAAAAGAGCTGAGGTTTTTACCTGGACACTTGTTTGACACGTGTGCGAGGTACACAACAACTATTTCAACCCCTGTTAATGCTTGGGCCATAAATATTTGATTATCCACATCTTTACTTGAATAAATATTTAGCAATATCATAAATCATATTTGAAAATTCTGAAATTTAGTACAACAATTCTTTATACATACTTTATTACTTTAAAGTTAAGAAAAATTTAAACGTAGTCAAGGTTAGTGGAATTTTATGCACGCTTGTTTTGACTAAGTGAAATTTATTTAGCTTAAGGGTGCCTGGGAGTTTGATGTGCGATTATAATACAAATTAGTTGAAATTATAGTGAAGCATCAAAATTAAAGATTGAGTTTAGATCATGAAGTTAGTTTGCATGATCCTTATTTTGTGTGTCAATAAAAGCCGCGGAGAAGCAAAACAAATTTAGAAGTTTTTTCTCCACAGGAAACATGGGCGAAATGTTTTGTTTGTTTTAGTTTTTTAACATATCGAAAATTGTTAGCGAAATTCAACACTTGTTCCTTCCTGTTTTATAAAGGGCTTGCGAAATAAAATGTGCATGAAACCCTGTTTTATAAACCTCATATAAATTCTAAATCAGCTTGTTTCCACTCATCAATTTATTATCGTCGAAATTTAATTCAAAACGTTTAATGAATTTCTTTTTAAGCGTTTGCACAAAAATATTAGAATGCCGAAGTAGAAAAACAAAGTGTTAATACCTAATTTTGCTAAATTGAATACAAATAAATAAAAAGATTCGTTTTTGTAAACTTAATAAAGTTTCTCTTTAAATTTTTTTATTAACCAGTTTTAAAAATTATTTACAATTTTAAAGGAAACGTACAATTAACTTAAATACTAATGTAATAAATATTATACAACAATATCTTATCTAATATTATATTCATTTTTATAATTTATATTATCTAAGTGTATTTGTAAATGCTTTAAAAGCTAAAATAACAATAACATAATAACATCCAAAAATCTCTCATAGAGTTTGTCAAATTTGGTAAAAAATTCAGTTTCATCTGTTGACATGCAAATGTTGTCAAATAATTTTTACGAATCTTTTAGGGATTGTTTCTTTTTATCACAGCGTGAAGAGTTTGTCAAGTCCATCCAGCTTTTTTTCAAGTTTAAATAGTTTCATTCGGACTTTTGTATTTGGAGGCCATTTTTTTCGGTTGTATGCTTCTCTTCAATTTCTCTTTGTACATAAGTTCTCTGTTCATGGCTTTCAAATCATCCATTGAACACTTTTTCAAATTGCGCACACCTTCAGAAGTTAACTTATCCGTGAGGGTGAGTTTGATGCGCTTCAATTTTACATCACGAGAATTAGATCGGCTTAATTCTTGCCGATACAAAAACAAAGTGTACGTTATACTTCCACGCGACATTTTTTTATTTTTTATTTTAAGCGGTTTTACTTTGATCCTTTCGATTGAGAAACTTGTATGAGAATGATGCTACGAATAGAATGTCATGATTTTTATACACTTCGCGGCATGCACGAAGCGTTCCTTTGTGTATTTACACAGGTACCTGTAATACGATATAACGCGAGTAGGGGCAAGCGCTTGCGTAAATTCTCACGACACGAGAGAGCAGCCCTTCGATTTTCTCTTTTCTCTCTCTCTCTCTCTGGCAATGTAGTGACAATATTTAAATTGTGTGTAAGCGTACATAGATTTAATTTATTTAAGTTAAACGAAAATAAGCACCCGACCTAATTAAAATATAATCGAAATATATCGAAATTAACGCGCTACCTGAGTGAATGCACTGACCATCACTCCTTGCATGTTACATATAATGGTAAAAAAATTCTCTAAGCAGAATCATTCTCACAACAAATTTCATGTCGAAAGTTTCCGAAGTAAATGCGCGTAAGTTGAAAACAAAATAATGTCGTCAAAAGGAAGCATTACGTATACCATATTTTTATATCGGCAAGAATTAAAACGATCTAATTCTAGAGATATAGATTTGATGCGAATTAAAGTTGCCCTCACTCACAAGTTAATTACAGAAGGTATGATAAATTTACACAAAGCTCCTTTGGAAGATTTAATGGCAATGGACAGAGAAGTTACGTACGAAGAAAATTTGGAGAATCAACTCAAAAGAATTATAAAATTGAAAAAGACGGATGCCAAAAGAAAACTTGTGAAGAAAGTAAGTTCAAAGGATTTGAATAAGGACAAACAGAAGCAAAAATCTATATCTAAAGAATACAGAATGTAGAAGAACAAAATCGTGAAAGATTTTGTGGAAATTAATTGACAACATTTATGTGGAAATGAATGAAGCTGAATTCCGCACCAAATCGGATAAACTCTATGGGAGGGAACTACTATGGTTTTTGAAATTTTACTTATGATTTCGGATAAGTTTAAGTTAGAAAATATTTCTAAAATCTATTCTGTAAATGTATCTTTAATATATTATTATATACTTACATATTTTATTAATTAAGTCAACTGTATGAATGAAATTTTTTTTAATTTTGCAAACGCTTTGTGGCAACGTTCATTTCATAATAAATTTTATGAAAACGCCTTTTAGTAAATCTGTGTTTTTTCTTTATTTTCTGAAATGAGTCACTAACGGAAAAAACTAAACGATAATTTTTAATTGTGACAATGTGTCCTGCCGAAATTATCTTCACTTACATATCCATATGTAAAAATATTGTGTCTATGACACTTTTTGAAAATATAGTTTAGTGGGTGTGATATACGTACGGGAAAGTAAGAGGATGTGTACCTGCAGTTTATTGCTAGCACAAAAGAGAGGGAGAGAGAGAACAACATTTACGACCAAAAAGAATATACATATAAAAATAATATTAATTTCAGTAACTGCATATAATAATAATTGCAGGGCAAGCAAATTGATACGCTCACATAATTTCTCTCGATCAAATATGACCGAGATGGCCGATTCCAACATACACGAGCATCTTTACTTTGTTTATGCGAAAAGCTAAAATATTTTACAACTAAAATTAAAAAGGCACATGTGTCTCAAACGTCTTGACTCTCTCTCTCTGTCTCTCTCATATTTATAGCTTGAGTATGCTTATACGCGGACTGGGGATATTTAATCCAATAAAAATAATATACTCTTGATAATTGGTATATTTTAGAGATATGCACGTGAGCGGTTTTTGACTCACGACACGCACGCTCAAGCTGAAAAATATTTTACTCACGCACTTTCACGCACGAATGATTTTGAAAATTTTCACGATCACGCACGCTCACGTATAAAATATTCTTAATCACGCACGAGGGGTGTACAACTTATCACGATCACGCACGCTTACGAAAAATATATAATTAATTTTTTATGTTTGTTGGTTGAAAAATAGGTTCTTACATATATGTACATATGTATGTTTATACATACGTATGTATGTATGCATTATGTTTGCAGGCTCATTCTACCTATATGTATGTATATACATATTAATGTACATAAATCAGAGCTGGCTACCGAGAAAAAGACGAGAGTAGTGTATTCGCGTATGTGTATTAATTTGTATAAGAAGCCGATTGATGTTCGGCACTCTGGTGCTACTGTGTGCAGCTCATTATTTTCATTGTAGTATTTATTATAAGAAAATTTAAAATTTTTAATACAGTTATATACCCACGCAGGTGTGTTATCTCGTGAGAGCGTGAGAATTCGTGCGTGATTCTTAAAAAGAGCTCACGCACGAGTAATTTTTTTAAGTCACGGTCACGCACTCACGCGTGATTAATTATAAATTAGTTTACGATCACGCGTGAATCACGCGTGACTCACGCGTGACACGATAAAATCACGCCATTTGCACATCTCTAGTATATTTATTCATTCGCCACCGTATACATGTACATTTGTAGTAAAATGTAATGGAAAATGCGTGGGTGCATCTGTGGCTGTTTGAAAACTGCTTGTATTTAGTATTTTCATACTCATGCGTATGATTGTAGTTCACACAGTCAATAAATTTTATTCATTATTGCTTGTGCTGCATAACTTTAAAAATGTGTATAAATATAGTTATTGGATGTTTATAGTTATACGCATTCGGTTCAAAATTAATGCGTGTGTTTTATATGAGGGTGTTTTTATTTATAGCTGTACGCATTCATAATTATGTGACGGCTAATACTCAAAAAGTACTTCAAACGATACATTTGTCATTCTCTGTTACAAACAGCTAATAATACAGAATTAATCCTCATATCATACTCAACTCTTGAGAGAAAAATAAAATTTTATTTTTCCTTAAAATATAAAACAAATTGTGGTAAAATAGGCATTCATAAAAATCCTTTACAATTTTTAAGGAAACACTCAATTAACTTAAATATTGTAATAAATATTATATTATAATAACTTTTCTTATCTAATTTTAACTTATTCAATTAGTGACATAACAAAACTGATAGAAATTGCAATGATTTCGAATTTACATGTTATTGACATACAAATTCGAAAGCATTTTCTTTCGTTTCGAATTACAGAGTAGACCCCTACATATCTGTTGCTTTAAAAATTTTTTTTTGTTTTTTATGACTAGATGTTTTTCAGTGCTCCTTCCAAATTGTAAAATAATATCAAAAGTTGTACACCAATTTCAATGAAAAGCGGCTCCATTCCTAAAATAAGCTCGTTGTAAAATTTTTATTTTTTATGCATTCTTAAAAACAAAACAAAAATATCAAAATTTTTTCTGAAATTTTAATTTTTTTGGCTTAAATTTGTATCATATCTCTGAAAGTACTGGGCAAAATTAGAAACAATGTTTGCATGTCCTCAATATTATTTTGTTATAAAATTTCTTTACTGAAAAGAGAAACCCCTTCTCAAGTTGTGCTACTATATGTAGTGAAAGTGCTTTTATTTTTTACATAAAGCTACATACATATACCTCGAAAACTAAAACTGATAGAAAAAATGGAAAGCAGACTGGCGTGCAGCTTTCCAAATAACTAAAGAAACAACTTTCATTTCTAGCGAACGAAGAAGGTTTTCGAAATGTGTAAACATAATAATAATAAAACTGTTCTAGTTCGAAAATGTAACAAGCGGAAGACCTGGTGGGTAAACCTAATTCGAGTACGCTGAATCCAATGGTGCTAACCATTTTTTAGATAAGCTCTTGCTTAGAAAGTAATAAAGATTGAAAACTAAAGCACCTAAAAATCACAATTTTGCCCAGTTTTCTAACTTTCATTAATTTTTATATCAATTAAAAGAACATATTATTATTAGATTAAAAAAAATTAAAAAATTGCCCCAATCCACAAATAAATAAAAAGATTCGTTTTTGTAAACTTAATAAAGTTTCTCTTTAAATTTTTTTATTAAACAGTTTAAAAAATTATTTACAATTTTAAAGGAAACGTACAATTAACTTAAATACTAATGTAATAAATATTATACAATAATATCTTATCTAATATTATATTCATTTTTATAATTTATATTATCTAAGTGTATTTGTAAATGCTTTAAAAGCTAAAATAACAATAACATAATAACATCCAAAAATCTCTCATAGAGTTTGTCAAATTTGGTAAAAAAATTCAGTTTCATCTGTTTACGTGCAAATGTTGTCAATTAATTTTTACGAATCTTTTAGGGATTGTTTCTTTATATCACAGCGTGAAGAGTTTGTCAAGTCCATCCAGCTTTTTTTCAAGTTTAAATAGTTTCATTCGGACTTTTGTATTTGGAGGCCATTTTTTTCGGTTGTATGCTTCTCTTCAATTTCTCTTTGTACATAAGTTCTCTGTTCATGGCTTTCAAATCATCCATTGAACACTTTTTCAAATTGCGCACACCTTCAGAAGTTAACTTATCCGTGAGGGTGAGTTTGATGCGCTTCAATTTTACATCACGAGAATTAGATCGGCTAAATTCTTGCCGATACAAAAACAAAGTGTACGTTATACTTCCACGCGACATTTTTTTATTTTTTATTTTAAGCGGTTTTACTTTGATCCTTTCGATTGAGAAACTTGTATGAGAATGATGCTACGAATAGAATGTCATGATTTTTATACACTTCGCGGCATGCACGAAGCGTTCCTTTGTGTATTTACACAGGTACCTGTAATACGATATAACGCGAGTAGGGGCGAGCGCTTGTGTAAACTCTCACGACACGACAGACCAGACCTTCGATTTTCCCATTTCTCTCTCTCTCTCTCTGGCAATGCAGTGACAAAATTTAAATTGTGTGTACGTGTACACATATTTAATTTATTGAAATACTTTCATTGGAGCAGAAAGTTACATTTTTTATTCCATGAAAGAAAGTAGTATGAGTCCAAAGTAAGTTAATGCAAATTCTTGGTGCCTTATTACGCACATGTAAAATTTATTTTTATTTGTTCCGTAGAAATAATATGCTCCATGACCTTATTTCTTAATTTATATGACTTTATTGCCTTGGTCCTTATAATAATGGAGCTCCTTGGACATTTGTTGCCATTTTTGAAAAAATTAATGCTTTATGGTTAAATCAAAAGTGTGATTTCTGAAATTTTTTTCTTCAGAACGTTTCGAAATCTGAAAACTCTTGTCATTTAACATCTAAATGAGCAAGCTAATAAATCTTTACTCAACGTAGACATACTCTGAGGAGGAAATCTCCCTGGCAAACGCAATAAATCTGCAGAGTCTGCAAGTTTTTGTAACGTTTGTGAAAAAAAATTATACCAACAATGAATTTCAACAATCTGATATATAGGGTGTTTTTTGAGAGGTATAGAACTTCGAATTGAAATAAAACACAAGAAAATCGTTTTAATGTCCATCAATTTGGCTTTATTGGAAGGATAATTTTATGCCATTAACGTTTAAATATGATTTCGGGCATGTGGCCGCCGCGGCTGGCTCGAATAAAGCCAATTCTACAGGTCCAATTTTCAACCACTTTTTCGAGCATATGGGGCCGTATGTTGGCAATAACGCCACGAATGTTGGCTTCCAAGTCCCCTAACGTTTCTGGTTTGTTGGCGTAGACGAGCGACTTCACATATCCCCAAAGAAAATAATCCAATGGTGTCAAATCACACGATCTTGGTGGCCAATTGACCGGTTAACCGAATTAATTGCTCTGATGGACGATTATGTCGACCATAAAATGGACGGAGCTTGCGGTAAACTTCGCGAACTGAACCATTATTTTCGAATTAAATTTGCACGATTTGCAAGCGTTGTTCTTTTGTCAACCTGTTCATGATGAAATGGCAAACCAAACTAAATATTAATCACTTGACAGCTGACAAAATGGCCGCCAGTTAAAAAAGTGATGCCAACTTAAAGTTCTATACCTCAATAAAAAACACCCTATACATGCAAATTAAAGCACTTCTACTTACACACTCAATAAATGTTCTTTTATGACAGGGGTGTAATAAAATGTACTCGCACTTGTTGACACGAGTATGCAGCAAGTGTGCGCGATCTACTAACGAAAACTTCTTACTTTAATTGAGGTTTTAATATCAAAGACGAATTCCAGAAACACATGTCATGTATATATTGCACAATACGACTTCCTAGAAAATAAACAGTCATAAATCAATTAATGTTTTGCGAACTTAGTTTCAAGGACATGAGAAACCCACAAAGTGTGCAGCAACAATAAGGATTAATTATAAATTTAGTTTAACCGTTGACTCAAAGTTAATAAAATGATTTTAAATATAATTAACCACTTAAACACAAGAAGCTACTCTTACCTGAAATCACATTTTCAACCTTTAAATTTTGAGATCAAATCTCTTATAAGCATTTTATTGCTTTAACACGAAGCAAAATTAGCACGTCTCAAGGTGCTGGAATTTCAGACAGTTGTGTTTATTTGAAATACTTAATATGAATTTGTTTTCATGGCATTAATTTTTTTTCAGGATTCTTAGTTCAGTTTTATTTTTTTATTTTTTGAAATGGCAACAAAAGTTAGCTTAGAGAAAATTGCATTTACCGAAACAAATTAACATTTATGTAATATATATATTTATTAGATCCTTTAGTTCCTATAAGGAGCATACGGTCTCAACAAAAGTTTTCCAATCGTTTCTGTTTGATGCTAGGTTCTTAATTTCATTCCAGCTTTTTCCAGTTCTTGAAGCCTCTGCTTCTGATACCTTGCGGATTCCAGTCAATGGCATTGCGGGTGACATCTTCGGGTGCTGCTCGTAATTTACATTTCCTCATCAACACTTCGGTATACATATGTACATATATTCAGCTTTGACCTGTACATATCCAGAGGTGCTGGGTCAGAAAATTCTTGATATTCTCCTTAAGCATTTGTTGGTAAGAACTTTTGCCATATCCCACGTTTCACATACATAGAGAATCACAGACTTCACGCACGAATCGAATATTGTTATTTTAGTGCTGGTGGAGATTGATGGTGACTTTCATACTGTGTTTAGTTGGCCGAACGCTTGCCGATCTCTTATGGTGTGGTTTGAGACGTCCTCGGAAGAGCTTCCAGTCGATGTGATGATACTACGCAAGTAGCAAAAGTGGTCCACGTCTTCGAGTTGGATGTTCTGGATAGTAAAAGGTCGGTTGGATGTTGCGTTTGCTCGTAAGACCTTCGTCTTGCTTATGTTTATTCTTAGTCCTGCCTTTGCAGCTTCTATTTCTACTATTTTGAGGCTTTACGCCGTGTCGGAGTGGCTGTGTCTCGTCGTCATAGTCAAAATCGCCCAGACGACCGTCTAGGGTCCATGTTATGCCTCTGTTGTTACGATGTGTAGCACTACGTGAAAAAGTAACCGCGATAGGGTGCAGCTTTGTCGTACACCAGCTTCAATGGAAACCTTATCGCTCACAAAGTACTGGTGAAGTATACGACAGCTTGCATTTTGCATTTGTATAGCTCTTGGCGGTACGCCTTTACCGATAATTGCTTTCCAAATGGTGGGGCGGACAAGTTTGTCGAAAGCCTTTTCGAAGTCGATGAAGACCAGATATAGTGGGGATCTCCATTCTACTGATTGCTCAATTATCTATTATGCGGATGCTGTTTATGTGATCAACGCAGCGAAATACTTTGTAGAGGGAGTCGGAAAGTCTGCTGTTGATAGTATTTGCGACTACCTTATTTATCATGCTTAGGAGTGTGATCTCCTTCAGGTTTGCAGTCAGTGAGATTACCTTTCTTTCTTTCAGTAGAAGTACTCCAATTCCATTACACAAAAAGTTTATGCTAATAACTAATCTCGAGCCAAGTAGAGAGACGTGAGACGAAGCGTGCTGATGAATTGGGTGGTCGCACTGCAAAAAATGCATTTCCTCAACCAGTCTTCTTAAAGAAAATCACACTAAGGCAAAAAAAAGTTGAAAATACTGAATTTAGAAGCCTGAATAAGAACAAATATTCTTCGAAATAGGAAGTCTTTGATTTATAATCCTTTCAATTTGCAATTTCTTCTTGGAAACAGTAATAAAACCATTAATTTCAAGTTAATAAGCAGATTCAATTGTTGCAAGGTTATCTTTAAGGACGCGGAAACCCCATAAAATCATAATAAAAAAGAGCTGAGGTTTTTACCTGGACACTTGTTTGACACGTGTGCGAGGTACACCACAACTATTTCAACCCCTGTTAATGCTTGGGCCATAAATATTTGATTATCCACATCTTTACTTGAATAAATATTTAGCAATATCATAAATCATATTTGAAAATTCTGAAATTTAGTACAACAATTCTTTATACATACTTTATTACTTTAAAGTTAAGAAAAATTTAAACGTAGTCAAGGTTAGTGGAATTTTATGCACGCTTGTTTTGACTAAGTGAAATTTATTTAGCTTAAGGGTGCCTGGGAGTTTGATGTGCGATTATAATACAAATTAGTTGAAATTATAGTGAAGCATCAAAATTAAAGATTGAGTTTAGATCATGAAGTTAGTTTGCATGATCCTTATTTTGTGTGTCAATAAAAGCCGCGGAGAAGCAAAACAAATTTAGAAGTTTTTTCTCCACAGGAAACATGGGCGAAATGTTTTGTTTGTTTTAGTTTTTTAACATATCGAAAATTGTTAGCGAAATTCAACACTTGTTCCTTCCTGTTTTATAAAGGGCTTGCGAAATAAAATGTGCATGAAACCCTGTTTTATAAACCTCATATAAATTCTAAATCAGCTTGTTTCCACTCATCAATTTATTATCGTCGAAATTTAATTCAAAACGTTTAATGAATTTCTTTTTAAGCGTTTGCACAAAAATATTAGAATGCCGAAGTAGAAAAACAAAGTGTTAATACCTAATTTTGCTAAATTGAATACAAATAAATAAAAAGATTCGTTTTGGTAAACTTAATAAAGTTTCTCTTTAAATTTTTTTATTAACCAGTTTTAAAAATTATTTACAATTTTAAAGGAAACGTACAATTAACTTAAATACTAATGTAATAAATATTATACAACAATATCTTATCTAATATTATATTCATTTTTATAATTTATATTATCTAAGTGTATTTGTAAATGCTTTAAAAGCTAAAATAACAATAACATAATAACATCCAAAAATCTCTCATAGAGTTTGTCAAATTTGGTAAAAAATTCAGTTTCATCTGTTGACATGCAAATGTTGTCAAATAATTTTTACGAATCTTTTAGGGATTGTTTCTTTTTATCACAGCGTGAAGAGTTTGTCAAGTCCATCCAGCTTTTTTTCAAGTTTAAATAGTTTCATTCGGACTTTTGTATTTGGAGGCCATTTTTTTCGGTTGTATGCTTCTCTTCAATTTCTCTTTGTACATAAGTTCTCTGTTCATGGCTTTCAAATCATCCATTGAACACTTTTTCAAATTGCGCACACCTTCAGAAGTTAACTTATCCGTGAGGGTGAGTTTGATGCGCTTCAATTTTACATCACGAGAATTAGATCGGCTTAATTCTTGCCGATACAAAAACAAAGTGTACGTTATACTTCCACGCGACATTTTTTTATTTTTTATTTTAAGCGGTTTTACTTTGATCCTTTCGATTGAGAAACTTGTATGAGAATGATGCTACGAATAGAATGTCATGATTTTTATACACTTCGCGGCATGCACGAAGCGTTCCTTTGTGTATTTACACAGGTACCTGTAATACGATATAACGCGAGTAGGGGCAAGCGCTTGCGTAAATTCTCACGACACGAGAGAGCAGCCCTTCGATTTTCTCTTTTCTCTCTCTCTCTCTCTGGCAATGTAGTGACAATATTTAAATTGTGTGTAAGCGTACATAGATTTAATTTATTTAAGTTAAACGAAAATAAGCACCCGACCTAATTAAAATATAATCGAAATATATCGAAATTCCACTACCTGAGTGAATGCACTGACCATCACTCCTTGCATGTTACATATAATGGAAAAAAAATTCTCTAAGCAGAATCATTCTCACAACAAATTTCATGTCGAAAGTTTCCGAAGTAAATGCGCGTAAGTTGAAAACAAAATAATGTCGTCAAAAGGAAGCATTACGTATACCATATTTTTATATCGGCAAGAATTAAAACGATCTAATTCTAGAGATATAGATTTGATGCGAATTAAAGTTGCCCTCACTCACAAGTTAATTACAGAAGGTATGATAAATTTACACAAAGCTCCTTTGGAAGATTTAATGGCAATGGACAGAGAAGTTACGTACGAAGAAAATTTGGAGAATCAACTCAAAAGAATTATAAAATTGAAAAAGACGGATGCCAAAAGAAAACTTGTGAAGAAAGTAAGTTCAAAGGATTTGAATAAGGACAAACAGAAGCAAAAATCTATATCTAAAGAATACAGAATGTAGAAGAACAAAATCGTGAAAGATTTTGTGGAAATTAATTGACAACATTTATGTGGAAATGAATGAAGCTGAATTCCGCACCAAATCGGATAAACTCTATGGGAGGGAACTACTATGGTTTTTGAAATTTTACTTATCATTTCGGATAAGTTTAAGTTAGAAAATATTTCTAAAATCTATTTTGTAAATGTATCTTTAATATATTATTATATACTTACATATTTTATTACTTGAGTCAACTGTATGAATGAAATTTTTTTTAATTTTGCAAACGCTTTGTGGCAACGTTTATTTCATAATAAATTTTATGAAAACGCCTTTTAGTAAATCTGTGTTTTTTCTTTATTTTCTGAAATGAGTCACTAATGGAAAAAACTAAACGATAATTTTTAATTGTGACAATGTGTCCTCCCGAAATTATCTTCACTTACATATCCATATGTAAAAATATTGTGTCTATGACACTTTTTGAAAATATAGTTTAGTGTGTGGGATATACGTACGGGAAAGTATGGGGATGTGTACCTGTAGTTTATTGCAAGCAAAAAAGAGAGGGAGAGAGAGAACAACATTTACGACCAAAAAGAATATACATATAAAAATAATATTAATTTCAGTAACTGCATATAATCATAATTGCAGGGCAAGCAAATTGATACGCTCACATAATTTCTCTCGATCAAATATGACCGATATGGCCGATTCCAACATACACGTGCATCTTTACTTTGTTTATGCGAAAAGCTAAAATATTTTACCACTAAAATTAAAAAGGCACATGTGTCTCAAACGTCTTGACTCTCTCTCTCTCTCTCTCCCTCTCACTCTCTCTAATATATATAGCTTGAGTATGCTTGTACGCAGACTGTGGACATTTAATCCAATAAAAATAATATACTCTTAAGAAGCCGATTGATGTTCGGCACTCTGGTGCTCTGTGTGCAGCTCATTATTTTCATTGTAGTATTTATTATAAGAAAATTTAAAATTTTTAATACAGTTATATACCCACGCAGGTGTGTTATCTCGTGAGAGCGTGAGAATTCGTGCGTGATTTTTAAAAAGAGCTCACGCACGATCACGCACGAGTAATTTTTTTTAAGTCACGGCCACGCACTCACGCTTGATTAATTATAAATTTGATCACGATCACGCGTGTTTCACGCGTGACTCACATGTGTAGTAAAATGGAATGGAAAATGCGTGGGTGCATATGTGGCTGTTTGAAAACTGCTTGTATTTAGTATTTTCATACTCATGCGTATGATTGTAGTTCGCACAGTCAATAAATTTTATTCATTATTGCTTATGCTGCATAACTTTAAAAATGTGTATAAATATAGTTATTGGATGTTTATAGTTATGCGCATTCGGTTCAAAATTAATGAATGTGTTTACGCATGAGCGTGTTTTTTACTTTTAGCTGTACGCATTCATAATTATATGACGGCTAATACTCAAAAAGTACTTAAAACGATACATTTGTCATTCTCTGTTACAAACAGCTGAACTTTTAAAATGAAAATTTATGTTCGATACCGATAAAAAATTTTACATAAACACATTTGCTCTTAAATAGATAGCGCTCACTTATTTGAACAGAGTAATAACTCAAAAATCGCATTTTTGAGTTAATAATACAGAATTAATCCTCACATCGTACTCAACTCTTGAGAGAAAAATAAAATTTTATTTTTCCTTAAAATATAAAACAAATTGTGGTAAGCAAAATGTTAGTACAAAAAAAAAAGAAAATAAATTGGTCCGTTTCTCTTTGAATTTATTTGTTTTTTTTTAATAAAATAGGCATTCATAAAAATCCTTTACAATTTTTAAGGAAACACTCAATTAACTTCAATATTGTAATAAATATTATATTATAATAACTTTTCTTATCTAATTTTAACTTATTCTTCTAAATTTCTTTCACAGAGTTGTCAGATTTGGTGAAAAATTCAGCTTCATCACTTTACATGTAAACTTTGTCAATTAACTTTTACAAATCTGTTAAGGATAGTTTTATGATATCACAAAAGAGTTTTCAATTTCATCCACCATCTATTTTGAGAGGTCATTTTTTCGGTTGTACGATTCTCTTCAATTTTTCTTTGTACATGAGTTCTCTACTCATGGCTTTCAAATCATCCAAAGAACCCCAATTGCACACACCTTCTGAAATGAATTTATCCGTGAGGGAGAGTTTGACTTGCTTTAATTTTAGAGCACGAGAATTAGATCGTTGTAACTCCTGGCTATACAGAAACAAAGTTTGGGTAGGTAATGCTCCCTTCCAACATTATTTTATTTTGAGTCTCAAGCGGTTTTGCTTTGACACTTTCGATTTAAAATCTTTTATGAGAGTGATGCATCGAATACAATTTTCGACATGCACGAAGCGCTCCTTTCTGTATTTCTGCAGGTAGCTAAAATTTCAACATATTGCGAATAGGGGCGGGCGGTTGTGTATAAATATTTCCATCATATGAGAGAGAGCAGCCCTTCGTTTTTTCGATTTCTCTCTCTATCTCTATCGAAATTTCTAACGCACTACCTGAGTTAATGCATTAACCATCGCTCCTCGCATTTTACATATAAAAGGTCAAGAAATTCTGTGAGCAGAATCAGTCATACAACAGATTTCAATTC
This sequence comes from Nowickia ferox, assembly GCA_936439885.1. Taxonomy (NCBI): domain Eukaryota; kingdom Metazoa; phylum Arthropoda; class Insecta; order Diptera; family Tachinidae; genus Nowickia; species Nowickia ferox. Next base: position 110,539,108 of record OW387024.1, on the reverse strand, counting down.
GAAAGTTTCAGAACAAATAAAAACAAAAAAATGTCGTCAGCAGAAAGTATAACCTACACTGTGTTTCTATATCGTCAACAGTTAAACCGTTCTAATTCTCGGGATTTCGATTTGAAGCTTAACAAAATTTCCCTCACCAATAAATTGATTAAAGAAAGTATGAGCGATTTGAAGAAATGTTCCATGGATGATATAAATGCCATAAACAGAGAATTTATCTACAAAGAGAATTTGAAGAAAAGCTTACAAACGACACAAATGCCCTCCAAAAATGAAAGTCGGGCAAAACAACCTCAAAGGACTTCCAAGAAGAAAAAATTACGTAAACTGCAAAAAACTTGGATGAAATTTAAAAAACTCTTCAGTCTGTGAAATAATAAAACAATCTTAAAAGATTTTTAAAATTTTATGGATGACATATCTATTAAAATGGATGAAGCTGAATTTTTTGCCAAAGCTGACAAACTCTATGAGAGGGAATTACTAAAATTTTATCTTTTAGAAATATTTTAAAAATCAAAAGTTTTAGCTGTAAAATAATTAACTATTACCCTTCAATATTAAAAATAATATTTAAGATACTACATTATTATACGAATATAACTGTTTAATTTAAATATTATAAATGATTTTTTAATTTAAATATTATATAATATTTATTACAGTAGCAATAAATGTTTTTAATTTTTAATAATGTTGGTTTTATAATAAAACTTGTGAAAGAATAAACTCCCTTTTCAAATTTGTTCAAAAATTGTCTTAAGTATGTTGGTTTTATAATAAAATTCTCTTTTTCAAATTTATTCAAAAATGGTTTTTCTCTTCTTTGTAAGAAGAAATTGATTGCGTAAAAGAGAAACTTAGCTTTACAAAAAAAACATTTATATTCTGAGATTTGTTTTGGTACTTCAGCATTTCAGGGTTTGTGTGAATAATTGATTAACAATTAACTCGTTCAATACTATTACGAGATCAATGAGCCCGTGACTTTTCGAACTTCCCTCGTATTTATATGAAATGCAACACTGGTACCATCAAGTACCACCTGTTAATAGACTACTGTCAAATTTTTAGCAAGTGCGTTCAGTTACTTTGCGTTTAACAGCTGTTCAAAACATACAATCTCGTGTATTTTTCTAAAAATGCAAAAAAGTGAATTTCGAGTACTCATTAAACATTATTTTTTGCGAAAAAAAAACCGTCAATCAAACCAAGGAAAAGCTCCATATATACTATGGGGACTCTGCGCCATCGATTTCAATGTTAAAAAAGTGGTTTACTGACTTTCGTTGTGGTCGCACAAGTACAAATGACGCTGAACGTTCTGGATGGCCAATTGAGGTCAGTACACCCGAAAATTACATTCCATTACAGTCGGCTAACTGAGCCTTTAAATACTCTGATTTTGACAGTGTCTAAAAATGCCTAAAGAAAGCAAAAAAAAAAAAACAAGAAGTTGTTGTTTACAAAATGCACAATTGCACAGCTTAAGTTTACAAGTCAAAATTGTTGGGCCAACTTAACAGGTTTGTGTAAATAAATTTCCATAAAATGTTTGACATTTTATTTACGAGAGTGTAAAAATGCAAAATTGCACAGTTTGCGAGTCTTTTGAACATTATCATGAAAACCCTTATTGCTTTTTAGATTTCCCTCACATGCCTGATTATAGCGCAAACACTTCACTTCCTAAATATTTATTAAAGTATTTTATAGCCCAAGCATTAACAGGGATAGAAACAGTTGTTGTGTACCTCGCACACTTGCACACACGTGTCAAACACGTGAACAGGTAAAAACTTTACAAATAACCTTGAAAGATTTGAATCTGCTTATTAACTTGAAGTTAATGCTTTTATTACCCGTGCAGGTAATGCTTCCTTGTGACGACATTATTTTGTTTTCAACTTAAGTAATTTTACTTCGAAAACTTTCGACATGAAATTTGTTGTGAGAATGATTCTGCTTAGAGAATTTTTTTACCATTATATGTAACATGCAATGAGTGATGGTCAGTGCATTCACTCAGGTAGCGCTTTAGAAATTTCGATATATTTCGATTATATTTTAATTAGGTCGGGTGCTTATTTTCGATTAACTTAAATAAATTAAATCTATGTACGCTTACACACAATTTAAATATGGTCACTACATTGCCAGAGAGAGAGAGAAAAGAGAAAATCGAAGGTCTGCTCTCTCGTGTCGTGAGAATTTACGCAAGCGCTTGCCCCTACTCGCGTTATATCTTATTACAGGTACCTGCGTAAATACACAAAGGAACGCTTCGTGCATGCCGCGAAGTGTATAAAAATCATGACATTCTATTCGTAGCATCATTCTCATACAAATTTCTCAATCGAAAGGATCAAAGTAAAACCGCTTAAAATAAAAAATTAAAAAATGTCGCGTGGAAGTATAACCTACACTTTGTTTTTGTATCGGCAAGAATTAAGCCGATCTAATTCTCGTGATGTAAAATTGAAGCGCATCAAACTCTCCCTCACGGATAAGTTAACTTCTGAAGGTGTGCGCAATTTGAAAAAGTGTTCAATGGATGATTTGAAAGCCATGAACAGAGAACTTATGTACAAAGAGAAATTGAAGAGAAGCATACAACCGAAAAAAATGGCCTCCAAAAACAAAAGTCCGAATGAAACTATTTAAACTTGAAAAAAGCTGGATGGACTTGACAAACTCTTCACGCTGTGATAAAAAGAAACAATCCCTAAAAGATTCGTAAAAATTAATTGACAACATTTGCACGTAATCAGATGAAACTGAATTTTTTACCAAATTTGACAAACTCTATGAGAGATTTTTGGATGTTATTGTTATTTTAGCTTTTAAAGCATTTATAAATACACTAAGATAATATAAATTTTAAAAATTAAGACAATATTTGATAAGATATTATTGTATAATATTTATTACAGTAGCATTTAAGTTAATTGTACGTTTCCTTTAAAATTGTAAATAATTTTTAAAACTATTTAATAAAAAAATTTAAAGAGAAACTTTATTAAGTTTACAAAAACGAATCTTTTTATTTATTTGTTTTCGATTTAGCAAAAGTAGGTATTAACACTTTGTTTTTCTACTTCAACATTCTAATATTTGTGTGAAAACGTTTAAAAAGAAATTCATTAGGTATAGACTTTAAACGTTTTGAATTAAATTTCGACGAGAATAAATTGATGAGTGGAAACAAGCTGATTTAGAATTTATATGAGGCTTATAAAACAGGTTTTCATGCAAAATTAATTTCACAAGCCCTTTATAAAATAGGAAGGAACAATTGTTGAATTTCGCCAACAATTTTCGATATGTTAAAAAATTAAAACAAACAAAACATTTCGCCCACGTTTCCTGTGGAGAAAAAGCTTCTAAATTTGTTTTGCTTTTCCGCGGCTTTTATTGACACACAAAATAAGGATCATGCAAACTAACTTAATGATGTAAACTCAATCTTTAATTTTGATGATTCACTATAATTTCAATTAATTTACATTAGGAAATTCCACTGACCTTTACTACGTTTGAATTTTTCTTAACTTTAAAGTAATAAAGTTACATACTTTTTTTTAAAGAATTATTGTTTAAATTTCAGAATTTTCAAATATGATTTGTGATATTGCTAAATATTTATTCAAGTAAAGATGTGGATAATCAAATATTTATGGCCCAAGCATTAACAGGGGTTGAAATAGTTGTTGTGTACCTCGCACACGTGTCAAACAAGTGTCCAGGTAAAAACCTCAGCTCTTTTTTATGATGTGTTATGGGGTTTCAGCGTCCTTAAAAATGACCTTGAAACATTTGAATATGCTTATTAACTTGAAAAACAAAATTGCATTATAATATTTAAGTTAATTAGCAGATATTGAAAACATTATAAAAATTTAAAAGTAAACATTTTACATATAGCGGTTTCGATATGCCTTTGGAGACATGAAAGGATTATAAATCATATAGACTTCGATTTTTGAAGAAGAAGGCTTCCAAGTTCAGTATTTTCAATTCTTTTTTGCATTAGTGTGATTTTCTTTAAGAAGGCAAGCAGTTAGACTGGTTGAGGAAATGCAGCATTTGCAGTGCGACCACCCAAATCGTCAGCACACCCAGGTCTGTATACTTGGCGCAAGATTAGTTATTACCATGATCTTTTGTGTAATGGAATTTAAGTACTTGTGAGACATTTTCAATTTAATTGAACTAGAATGAATTTTTAAGCAGGAACAATTTCCTAATCGGGCTCAAGCTCAGTATTTTCAATTTTTATTGAATGGAATATATTTATTAAGGAAGGGAATTAAAATTAAACTATACTTTATTAGCTGGGGGAAATACTTCATCAGCACTCATGTTTTTCAATTCTAGTACTTGCGAGATTTCGAACTGAATCTAGAGCTGCTTTTTACTAGATTTCCCATACAAAACAAAATCTATTCTGTGATTAGATTTGTAGGCAATATACTCAAAATCTAATATGTTTGTTTTATTTTTACTACCCTGTGCAATATATTTGTATAAAATATGATTTATTTAGCTTTGGTCTGCTTGAAAAGGTGTGTGAATTGGCTAGATTGCAGTTGTTTGGTTGAAGTTTTAGAAGTTTTCCAGTTAATGGGTTTTGTTTTGTATAGAAAAATCTTGATAAATATCAAAAAACTTGGCTTTTCATTAAGATTTTAATTAAAATCTGCTATATTTAGTGCAGGTGTAAATGCCCTGTAAGTCTCTAAAATTCAGTGTCTAAATAAAAAAGAGTTTTCAGTGAAATATTCAAAAAAATACTCGTATTTTAAATCAGAGAAGCCACACCATTAACTTAACTACAAAGTATTGATTTTAAAAGAGGCAACAATGTCCCAGGAGTTGCATTATTATAAGGACAGAGGCGGTAAAGTCATATTTGTTTATGTCACTTTAAATTGAGATATAAGGCCGTAGTTAACCTTCTTTTACTTAATAAAAGAAAACCTTTCGTATACGAAGTAAAGAATTTAAGCCAGACTCAACGGTTAAATAATAGATTCTCTAATAAGCTAGAGTTGCGTTGGTAGCCTGTTTTGTTAAAATCTCTTCTATTATATTATAATCCAGGGACGGTATTAAGAATTAAGAATTATTCGATAAATTAGCTGAATCCAACATCACAGGTGCTTGGCTGATCCTTGACAATGCAAAGATACACAAAACGCAAGTGGTTAAAGATAAAATTGCTGAGTCCGGTCACATTTTAGTTTTTCTTCCTCCATACTCCCCTATGCTAAACCCAATTGAAAAAGTTTTCTCAAAAACTAAGCTCTGTGCTCGTAATATGCTAGCTGATCCAGGGAGTAACATGGACTTGCTCACCATAATTAACCGATCAGTAGAATCCGTAACACCTTCAGATTGCAACAATTATTATGTTGATATGACTATGAATTTGTCATTAGCTGCAACTGGAGAGCCGCTACATTGAAAATTTTATATAGGAAGTAATTGAAGCTTATTTAAAATTTAATTTTGTAAAAATAAAAATTATTTTTAAGTGTTTTGCGTTTAATTAAAAAAAATTAATTTGAAGTTAAAAAAAAATTTAATGTAAAATGAAAAAAAAAATGAATTTGAAATAAAAAATATTCAATATGATATGTAAAAAGTTTAATTTGTGTTGAAAATAATTTAATTTGTTTTGAATAAAATTGAAATTACTATGAAAAATATTGAGTTTGACTTGTAAAAAATTTGATTTGAATGCAAAAAGTGTTAATTTGAGAGTAAAAACCTATATACAAATTAATAGCATGTGCTCTAGCATGCGAATTTAGAAGAAAAATGATTTGGAAGTGGACTAGTTCACAGTTTTTTTTATTTTCTCGCTGCGTTTTGCTTTCACAAGACTGTTTTCAAGTGAGAAGAACATGAGTTTCATTGTTCAAAAGGGAAAATTGCCATATGCCATCGTTTGAAAAGAAATGCGCAGTGAAACTGGGGAGAATCCTTAAATGTACTAAATTAGTCATTGGAGTACTATAGTACTTTCCGAGTTTGAATAGTACCAATAAAAGTACAATTATACCAACTTTGCCATCCCTGTTATGATCACTATGAGATGACTATGGTAACCATGGTAAAATTATACAAGGTACATGCACAAGCCATTGACCGAAATATGCGACAGAGTGTGTTGCAAAATAAATTTTTTCTGTCTTTAGATATTTGTTCATTGGACTGGGAGCAAATTACGAGTCGTATCGAATGCCGTTTATGAAAAAACCAAACCATTTTTAGTTGTTACTGTTTTTGATTAAGTTTGCGATTAGTACATTTTTTGCCATAACTTTTTTAAAGAAATGCGATGTTTGTTTTTGTAAAGTTTTATTTTTACATTTTAAGTCCGCAGTATACAAGAAATTTAAAATACTAATTTCACATAGTTTTTCTTATATTGTTTAATATTTTTTCATATAAAAAATAAATGCAAACTCCAATGATTATAATAGCCAAAAATACTTTATAATAAGCGATAAAATATCAAATTCAATCACAACACTTCCATCAATAAACTGAATTGTCGTATAATCCAAGTAGTCCACCGCTTTCTTGGGCATTTTTTATGATACTAAAGTCCAAAGGACTTAAATGTAAAATACAAAATCTCCAATCGAATTCACATTGCGGAAACTTTACAAGTCCGTTGATGGTATTTCATTAGGATTGACATTTTTCAAGCCCAGTTCTTCCAGTTGCTTGCTGCGTTGTATTTGATGTTTTAATTTTTGTTTGAATATAATTTCTCTGTTGATGGCATTCAGGTCTTCAGTAGTACAATTTTCCAAATTTTTCACACCTTTCGAAATTAACTTGTCGGTGAGAGAAATTTTGGTGCGATTCAAGTGCATGAAATGGGCTTTTTTGCGATTGAGTTCTTTGCGATAAAGAAATAAAGTGTAACTGACTGTAGTTGTGGATTTTGGCTTGGAACTCATTTGAACTTGAAGTGTTTCTATAATAATAGTTAACAATTAAAGTTGTTGACACCTATGAAACGTTTAAATGAATAATGCTTGATCATTCGAAAACTGTAGCTTATGTACTTGTGTATAGCAATTACCCTTACGTTCTAAATTAAAAACTAATATTATGTATGAGTGCCTTTTCTTAAGGCAGGTACTTGGTACCTAATGAATACTAAAGGTAGACTTTGCGCAAATTAAGTTAAATTAAATATCAATTTAATTTGCGTTAGTAAAAGGATTTACATATGTGTGTGTCCAAATATTATAATATTTATTTTAAATGAGATCTCTAAAAATGAAAAGAAGTTAACCAAGGTAGCCAAGCAGGCGTTACTATTTAATAACTAGCACTAAAGGGTCTTTCGTTAAGCGCTTCATATTTTTAAGTTTAAACAAAACAAAGTATGTGTGAAATATCATGAAAATTGTTTATACGTTTGAATGGCCTATTGGTGCCATTATGTACCCAGTGCAAAAAAAAAGAGAAGAGGTGTCTTAGTTCACCCGGTTGTAGCTATGCTGCTTAGTTATATAAAATAAATTTCATGTGTGAAATAACAATGCAATAAAATTATATTATATGATGATGTCAAATTCTCTGCAAATATTTCAAAACGTTTCCATTTATTTCCCTTTATTTTTTCCAGCGGCGTAGGATTAAATTAATGTATTGTTTGTGGCCAGTCCACATCCAAAAGAAGTAGTATAAAAGCCTTCCAGAAGGCATCCTTACCATGTTCCCGCTGGGTTGCTTCTCCCAAGATTTGTTAGAAAATGTTGCCTAGCTTCTTAGTTAATTATTTGGTTGTTGCTAATAATCGATTAATGAAAAGAGAAAAATACACGCATATAGAGAAAAAGTAATTCCTGAGTAATTACTTCCAATTCCAATTTAAAGCTATGCTATTAATTGCGCGATACAGGAGTTGGGACGTGATTTTCGATTTTCGTAACAAAAATAGTCGACACTATTACAATTATAACTATATTTTTGTTTTGCTTTCTTTGTATTTAAAAGCAGAGTACGAAAATAAATGAAACAAATTGTTTGATTTTGTTTTGTTTCGTTCTTTAAAGTGAGTGAAACAAAAACAGTGGGAACGATTGCTCAATTTGTTTTTGTTTTTGCACATGAGCACAAACCAGAGAACACAGCCGATTGATTGTAAGCCGGCTAACAGCCGCCACTGGCCACAAACAATACATTAATGTAATCGTACGCCGCTAGAAAAGAAAATAATGGGAAATAAATGGAAACGTTTTGAAATATTTGCTGAGAATTTGACATCATCATATAATATAATTTTATTGCATTGTTATTTAACACATTAAGTTTGTTTTATATAACCAAGCAGCGTAGCTATAACCGGGTGTCCTAAGACAACTCTCTTCTCTGTTAATTTAAGTTTTGTTATTGATTCAAAAAATTATTTTTTTCATCTGAAAACTAAAGCTGAGTAAATACAATGTTTGGCAGCAGTAGCACCAATAAAATTGAAATTTGTATATAATTAAATACTAAAACTTCCTATAAAAAAAACACAAAACTATTGGTTTAACAATTTTCCTTTCACTTCTAGTAGCACACACACACACACACACACGACTGTTGTTGCTTTAAGTTTTTTCTTTTCTTTCTTTCTTTTTTAATCCAAAACAACTAGAATCTTAAAATCAACAGCAAACTGTTAAATACAAATGCAAAGCAAAATTGCATTTTACAAAGTACGTACGAGCAAAATCTGCAACAACAAAATAAATCCAAATTAAAAATGTAATTCAGCTCAAGTATCTAACTGACTAACCATACGTCTATCCAGACGTCTGTCTATCTCTCTCTCTCCCTCTCACTCTCAGTGTATTTGTGTGTCAATCCATTTGTCTACAAATCCATCACAAAGATGAAAAGAATCGTAGCAGTTTCTGAAATTATCTTGTTTCGATTGTTTACTTTATTCTCTTCTCAATATAATGAAAATGTTGAAAAGTTTATGCTTCGTTAAATTTTTGGTCCAATATGAAAATCAAGATAAAGTTATTTCTTTTTCTATCTGCTTTTATCATGATTGGATTGCAATACAATTCATTTCACTACTTCTACCACCAACACTGACTGACTCTAAATTTTTATCTTATTTCCTTTAGTTTTACCATTAAAATTAAAGACTTTTCAAAATTTTATTTTTTGTTCATTCGTCTCATAAATTTGCATAAATATAAAATGAATGAATGCAATTTAAAATTTTTTATTATCGTAAATATTATCAAGAGCAAAGATTGCGTATAACTATTGCAAAAAATAAAAAAATTAAGTTTAAATAAAAATATAAAGCAACAATGAGCAAAAACAAAAATCGTTTGCTGAAGAGAAACAAAATAAAAAAACTTAAAATTAAAAAAACATAAAAGTTTCATATCATTCAAGCTGATAGGGAGGGCTTGTTGCGTTGCTTGGCCGTCCCTTCTTCAATCATCATCATTTCACCATTGAATTGGTCAAATATTTATTTACTTCCTTCTTTCTTTTCCTAAAATTGATTTCATTCAATTTCAGCTTGAGTTGCGAAATAAAGCAAAACGTAGAAAAACAAAAATCTTTCAGCTCTTTCGCCTCTCTTTGGCTAAATTTATTTGCAACATTGTTGCTACAGATAATGTCCATTAAATGCGTTGACTTAAAGCTTTTAAGATAAGCGCAAGACTTTTAAGCAAAGTTTGGCAGTTTCTTCGTTAATTTGATATAAATAGGGAACAGCAACATAATTATCGCACCAAAAATTTGTGTTGTATGTTTAGGGGACAAATTGTGAATTTTTCTGGCAAATGGGGTCAGAGTTTGGGTTTTAATGCATTTTGTGAAATTTTTTTTAAATACTTTAAGGACTTATTTATTGAATTTTTTTATTTGCAATTAATGTAACATTATCATCATTTTTATATGTTAAATGTTAAAACGTGATGACCAAAATATTTGGGGGATTCAAACGGTAGTCTTAAGTGGCATAGTATCATAATTGGGGTATTCACACCAGAGTCTTAAGTGTCATAATGTCTTAACATTTTAACATAGTTAAAAAAATTGTTGTTGTCACTCAAAGAAAAACAACGTAAAATAATAAGTCTTTCTCAGCTATGTTTATTGTTTGTCATAACTACATGTAGAAATTCGTGAGAGTTTACCAAAGGAATTGAGAGAGAGAGAGAGAGAGAGAGAGAGAGTAAGCAATACAAAGTACAAAGGTGCTAAAACCAAAATACAAATAAGTACAATGTTTATAATTGTAAATTATGAAGGGCAGTCATATTTTTCCGTGTTATTATTTTAAAACCATTTGAATACCCCAAATGTTTAAAAATTTTCATTTGAAAAAAAAAACAAAAGCAAAAACAATTACATTAAAATTATTTAAAACATTATGATACTATGACACTTAAGACTACCGATTGAATCCCCCAATTGTTTTTTCTACATCATCGGCTTAGAGGTTAAACATGCTAACTCACTTTGTCACTCGTTTAAAAAGGTCTAACAAGAATGAACAATAACTATTTCATAGTTACTTAATTTTATTCACATATTAAACAAACCCATATTTCTAAATGATGTGCTAGATCCAATAATCATAGTGCCTCCTCTCTCTCGCTTACGTGGATACAAATTTGGAAGCGAATGCAATTTTTACTTCGAGTTTTTATTTTTTAATTGAATTGTGTACGAAAATAAATATGTATGTGCTGCAGAAGTTCAGTGGGTAGTGTTCTAGCACAACATACGGAGATCCTGGGATCGACTCCTGACTCATCGCGCGAACCAAAAGTATTTGCTTTGATATTGTATTTAATATACGAGAATATGTAAAAACAAAATAAAGTATTGGAAGTTAATCTAAGAGTAACTATAAAATTCTGATCTAAAGAGCAAATTTTTTAATTATATACATATGAAAAAGAAGTATGGGCTTCTTTCTGCACATCCTATATACATTCAGAAGCTCATACCTGTAGAGCTACCAAGTGGGGCATCGCGAACAAAAATCATGTGACACCGAGGCAGGTTGGTAAGCGAGAGTTTTGCTCTATTTCCCTTACCAACCTGCTGGGTCACTACTCAATCTTTTCTGTTGTACAAGCTAAATAACCGGCTCGGCAAAATGGTTCGAGTCAAATGAGGAAATGTTGCTGGCATGAAAGCTGCATTAGGACCCTTTGAACTTGAATGTTGCGAAAGACTTAATAAATGATGAATAAGTTGCAAAATACTTTATCAACTCCCTGCGTTAAATTCAATGACACTCTTCTCAAAACAACCGCACTAATCGCTCAGTTGATATGTATGTATTATTTATTATAATTAATCATCACATTCACCCAGGTCGGTCTTTTTGTGTCATTTGTTTATTTGCACAAAATACAACGTTAATACGACTCGTATTTTATTTATTCACCCTATTTTCTTTTTTCGTTTTTTTATTGAATTTCATCTCTTTGCTGTTGTGGGGAAATTGTGTGTTTCATTTGGTGAAAGTATTTAATTTATAAAAATGCATTTTAAATGCAAAATTTATATAGAAATTACTACAAATACATTGTGTGCATTCCTACAACAATACAAGCACTAAATGCTTTTGCATAGACAATACGAACTAAATTGTTGATACAAATTTATATCTGTAAAATGTGTGGTACTTTAAACTTTTAAAAGGAGTTGATTTTTTATTTTTTTCTCTTTTTTTAGTGCAACATTTCTTCTACCCTTTTAAGTGTAAGTTTTCTTTTCACTCGTTAAACTGTTTATGGCAACTAGTTAACTAGTGTTTTTGTTCGGTTTTGTAAAAGTGTCTGTGCGCCCCTCTTGCGACGGTTTCTGCTGTAATTTTAACTTAAATGGCTGTTTTTTTTTATATTTTATTTCTACTTTATACCACATAGATTTGCTGTGATTTGCTCTTGGTGATGTTGTTGCTGTTGTTGTTGTTGTTGTTGTTGTTGGTACAAATACTGCATTTGAATAGTTTTTTATTCAATTCAGATTGCTTTTTATTCATGAAAAGATGGATGTTCATCTAAATGCTTTGCGTGTAATTGTGTGGTGTGAAAGCTTGTGTGTGAGTGTGTGTGTGTAAATATAAAAGAAAAACTTTATTTCATATCGAATGCTGGTTAATTATTGTGTAAATGAAATGGGTATTTTATTACATGAAAATTACCACTTAATTTTCAAATTGCTATTTTCTCTAACTTCTTACTAAATACCGTATTAGTAACATTTTACACTTTAATAAACACATGCACACTCCAAAAACAGTAAAATTAATGACTTTAAATCTAATAATAAAAAAAAACTTCAACTAGGAAAATGGTTTTGTTGTCGCCTTATTCATTATTGTTCAGATAATTAAAAGAAAATTTAATTAAGAACAACATTTTTGGTTTTAATTTCGGTTATTGAAAGGAAAGTAGGTCTTTCTTTTTGTGGCTTCAGATATGACATGTTGTGTTAAGTAATCCAAGTCATTAAAATCTATTATGTGTATGAAATAATTTATAAATTATTGACACTTACAATTTAATAAAAAAAAAAGACGTCAATTACGACAGCAATCCGGTATTGGTAGTAATAAATTGTAATTTAAAATCTTAAATTGATTAGCGATAGTGTTCAGCAGATTTGGAAAAAAATTAACACTAAACATAAATTTAAAATTTTTAGTAAGGAATAATATTTTATTCAGGCTTAAGTTCAGTATTTTCAATTCTTATCGAATGAAATATTTTTTTTATTAATTAATGTGAGTTTCTAAAGAAGAGAAGAAGGTTTATTAGCTGGAGCAAGTACTGATATTTTTAAAATGTCTCACATAAATTGAAAATATTTTCGGTGATGTTGGCTGGAGTATTGATGCATTGACAACAAAACCAAAGGTCTTGGGTTCGAGCCCAATGCCCGATAAAGTCATAAAATATAAACAGCACTCATTTTTCCGATGTGCCTTAGTGTATCTCTGTATGTTTTGTTGACAGAAAGTAATCACAGAATGACAAATATATATAATTAAAAAAAAGTCTTAATTTAAGTAACTGCGAGTAATTATAATTGTAACGCAAACAATTCGTACGCTCACATATTTTCTCTCAAGCAACTAGGACTATAACCAATTCCAAGAAACAACAGCATCTCTACTTCGTTTACGTGAGAAACCTAAATACAACTAAAAATAACAAATTAAATGGTCATTCGGAATGAAAAATCATAAGGGAAACCTAATGATGATCTTACATCTTTTGTACCTTTCGAATTCCAGCAAAAATATTCGTCTACCTGTAAGCAGGTTAGTAAGAGAAAGACAGCTTAGCTCTCGCTTACCAACCAGCTTCGGTATCACATGATTTTTGCTCGTGATGTCCCACTTGGTAGCTCTCCAGGTATGAGCTTCTGCATGCGTATACGATGTGCTGAAAAAAGCCCATACTTCATGTCTTTTTCATATGTATATAATTAAAAAATTTGCTCTTTAGATCAGAATATAAAATATAATATCAAATCAAATAATTTTTGATCGTGCGTTCAGTCAGGAGTCGATCCCAGGATTTCCGTATGTTAGGCTGGAACACTACCCACTGAACTTCTGAAGCACATATTTAAAAAATAAAAACTCGAATTAAAAATTTCATTCGCTTCCAAATTTGTATCCTCGCAAGTGAGAGAGAGGATACACTATAAAAAACTTTGAGAATTTGATTATAAATAGCCGAAAAACTTCTTAGTGTTGATGTTAAATTTCGTCATTCGCTTACGTTATTGCATCCTCGTAAGGCAGAAAGTATGCACTGTATGCTAATCCGCGCTTCCGAAGCACTTCTTTTTGTCTTAATACTTACTTGTGCCATATTTATTTTTGCTGCGACAGTTCGTCGACTTTAAATTTTTTTTTTTTTACAAAATAGCGTCTGTTGGCCGCCATTTTGGGGGTTTGACTACTGTCATATCTTAAGTGGCACTTCCAGGATTAAGACAAATCAATTGATGTAAGAATCATTAAAATCGGTCCACGCGCTCGTTTTGTATACTGCAGCAAAGGAACACACATACATAAATACATACGCTGATAAGCACAATACCCTTCTTTGCGTTGGGCAGACGGGTAAAAAGGCAAATGATTTTCACAATATTCACTATCTCCCTCTCTCTCTCTCTCTCTATAATTATAGTCTGAGTATGTTTATACTCAGGACAAACAAAAATATACGCATGATACTCGGGATAGTTATTTACACACACTTATAAAGTAAATAAAATAGCCCTGTATATATGAATGTGTAGTCGATTAATAGACCGAGTATTTTTATATATATGCGTGTTTCTATTTATTTTAATTAATGTCGTTTTGAGCTGCTCAATTTAAAAAATATGTTTATACGCATTCGGTTTAAAATAAGTGAGTGTGCTTGCATATGAACATATTTTTTATTTTTAGCTGCATGCATTCATAGTTGTTTGCCGGCCAATACTCAAAGAGTGCTCAAAACGATAGTTTTGTCATTCTTTGATAGTCGCTGGCCACTAAACAGTACCAGCTAAAGGTTTACACTAAAGCTCATGTAACATCGACTACTTTTTTAATAAAACCAGCACTCAGGACATGACCTCTACTGATTCAATGCATAGCGCTAGAACTAGGCATATAGATTGTGGGGAGAAATATAGAGGTTTAAATTATGTGTAAATTCTATTTGAAGGGAGGCGTCCTCTGCAGGTAGTTTATTCTAAAATCGAAGTGTGAAGAAAACATTCCATTATAGCAGCGCTAGAACAAGGAAATGCAAGTTCTCAAGCAACACCCTACATGCAACTACTAGCAAAATGTTTAAGTCCTTAAACAATTATTTTGCACAATCAATAATAATTTGAATGCAAAAGAAGGAAACTCAAACTTTTTAAATTAATTGGCTTAAAGCACAGGAATTTGTGCTGTTTTTCCCACGCCACAATAAAAACGACGATGACGATCGTTATAATTACATTTCCTTGCACGCTCTCAATAAAATGTACGCGTAGTGTTTTCACCTTTTTCAACGTAACCACATGGCCCCAACACACAGCACGCAGCAGCATCAATTGCACTGAAAATATTTTATTTACACTTCAGTAACTTTCAGTGACTTGTATTCAAAATTACAAAGAAGAAAAAAATATATAGTAAATAAATAAATAAACGACAACAAAATAAAACACAAAATTGGAAAAAATTGCAATCAAAAGGAAACAATTTTCAAATAATTGAAAGTATCGTTTAAATAACAACATTAAAAGAACATACAAAATAAAATACATTTGAACTCAATTCTCATCATTTCATTAGAAGGAGCAAAAAAAAAACATTTACAAACGTACGTAACGCTAAACATTTATGCGAAACAAATACGTAATTGAAGTTTAATATTTTTTCCTGCAACAGTGGCAGCAATATCCGTGCAACGGCACTGTGGCATAAGCTGTAAAGAAAATGATAAAAGACTTCGGAAGCAGCAATCAGATCTTTAGTCTAGTTAATGGAAATACATAAAATGTTTTTTTTTTTTTGGGGGGGCGGGAAACATTGCCCTCATTTGGAAAAGTTGAGATGTGAGATTTTTTATCAAAATCATCGGACACCCCTACTCAGGAGGCTGAGTAGGAGCATAATAATCGGTCACACGGATATGAGGTTTCATCTAGTTCTATTGGACCTGTATCAGGCTTATTATGAACAGCAATCATCAACTGGTTGAAAAGTGCAAAAATTTTTCAACTAAGGTTGCAATAGTTATTACGAAAACCAGTTGATAAATTTGTGAATGATTAAGTCGGTATTCGCAATTGTGAATATGCATTTGAAGGAAAAAAAATAACAGCTGACGGAATTCGGAATTCATTAAAAAATGAGTAGAAAATTTCATTTAAGTAGACCTAAACTATTTAACTCTGTCGTATATTCCTCGAATTTTTTTTACCAACCGCTTCTGAGCAGAGTTTCTTTGTGATGTCCGGATTCGCTTCCATCAAGCTTACAAGCCTTGCAATTGGGTTTTTGTTGCTCATAACACGCGCAGTGTGTATAAAATCAATTATTTTTTTATTTTTATATGCTTCTATTTATTTACAAACAAAAAAAGAGATCTAAGTTACTGTTAGCTATTAATTTATAAATTTTTGACATGTAAACAATATTAACTACCCCTGAAACTATGCTACAATTTCTTATACACTTCTATTCATTTATTACATTTAGGGCCATTTTCACAACGATACAAAAGTAAACTTTAAGAATTTAAAACCAGTATTTTGTATTGAAATACTAGTTTTAAAACTCTTACGGCCTGTCCCACGATGTCACTCGAAATCGTTCGATCGACAACTTGTATTGCAAACAACAATAACATTAGAAAATTTGTTGTTGTTTTCAATATAAGTATTCGATCGAACGATCTCTAGTGACATATTGGGACAGGCCGTTAAAGTATACTTTTATTCGTTGTGAAAATGGCCCTTAGATTTCTAGTGAATATTTTTCTCCTAATATTTTGTAGTTGCAAAAAAGAGAACTAAATTACCGTTAATAGCTATTCACAATAGTGAAAAGTTAGGGTGGCTACATCTTTTCAACCGCAGACATTTCGTAATACTGATCTATTAAATTTTGTTGTCAAAATGTATCTTATCAACCGCACATTGCTGGTCATACATAATAAGCCTGATAGAGTGTATCCCATGCAGAGCTTGCAAGGAGGAGGGTAAAACCTAACATCTGTATCATTATGAAGTGCTTTGAGAGCTTTGAAGACAAATTTTCCAAAGTCACAACGTAATGGTCTCTGACTCTACAAAGTAGTAATTTAAGACTTCATCCAAATCTTACTGGGATTGTTCTTAACAAAATAAGCATATTCATTTAAATTTTAATTTATTTTATATATTAAATTGTAATATTTTTATCGCAACTTTTCCCAAACTTAATCACCTCTACATCGACGTCACTTCAATACAAAACCAAAAACATTCTGACTTGTCTAGCCGTTGTCAGAAGCAACTGACTGCTATTGACAGACTCATGCCTGTGTATGTCTATGTGCATAATTAGTAAAAAACAAGCGACAAAGGCAAGACTATTGTAAATTTAGAGATGGTAAAATTGAGTTTTCATTACAAAAAAACCTTTCAGCAAATTGTAATACGATTAATGAAAATAATTCACATATTCCATTTGCACTGAAAACTTGAGTATATAAAGCAGAAATCTACATCAACTGACACCACACACAGTGGACCAAACACAAAGAACGCTGATGATGAAGGTGTAATGGCCTTCGAAAAACAACTGGTTGTTCCGTTCTACTAAGTGTTTGTCAGAATATTTACAATTAACTTTGGAGTTATGTGTTCATGAATAATTATCATAGAGCGATACGAAATTAAGAATAATAAAAATCATAAATATAAAAAACATATTATTTTTTGAGCTCTTATTTCAACCATGATATTCGGTGAGCTTCTCATATATTTAATTGAAATTTTAACCTAATATCTGTAGTTGTTCTACAAAATTTTTGGTTCAAGGTTCTCTGATGACCTGCATTACACATTAACTTCTCAATAATAAATTTCAATGTATTTTTAAGAAACAATTAATATTTTATTGAACAACTTAAATATTAATTTTGGGGAAAAAGTTGTATATAAAAAGAAATTATCAATAAAGCACAAACTATCGGGTATGTTCTGTATTCCACTTGAAATTAAAACGTGTGGAATTGCCATAGAATTGTTGTTGGAAATGGGAATTTATAATAACGAATAGAACATACCCGTATATTTTTTTTTTTTATTTTTACATATTACAGCTTAAATTTTTTTTACCAGAAGTCCCACTGTGCATCATTATTAAACGTATCCTGTGCAGTTGTTTTTATTCACTTGTTTTTTAAAACAACTTTTAGTGGCTGTCAGAATCTGGTAAAGTTGCTCATTTTGTTGTTTGGGAAAATTTTTTTGCTGTTGTGCATCAATATCAATACCCGTAATTTTGTGTTTGTACTTCTTTCTACTTGCAAAATAATATTCTATTTTAAAGTTTCTCTCGCAGATTTTTACATTTTCAATATAAATTTGATTTTTTTGCGCAGCTTTTTTTTCTGTTTTTTTTTCTTTTTTTTTTTCTTTTTTTTGGCGTTCACCGGTTGTTTAACATTTACGTGTTCATTTGGTAATTTTGCAGTCGTGTGGAATAGTTAAATTATTTTAACACATAAATTTTTAGACTACAACTGATAAGGTCGATGATTTTTCTTTTTGCTGTTCTCAGCAATATGCGTTGCGATTTGTACGAGCATATTTTGATTCAATATATTTTTTCTCATCTTTTTAAAGCGAAAGAAAAAATGTACAGATTTTTTTTAACTGAAATAGTTTTTGTACGTGCTTTTAAGTTTTTTTTTAGAGAGCTGTGTATATTAAAGATATATTTATAGTTTAATTTTTATTTAAAAAAAAATAAACGATTTGAAAAAAGTTTTTATTTTTCTATAATTTCATTTCAGGTATATTCGATCAATTATATTCAATTACCAGGTAATTAAGTATTGAATTACAGTTTGTAAAAGTTTACAATTTTATTTAAGAAAAAACATGAAAATTATTAGTGCCTTAACAAATTTTAAACTCAAATTGTAACAATTCCCATAAAAAAGACTAATTATTAACTTGCGACTGCAACCGGTCAAAAAATACTTGTATGGCAACACTCTGTTCTTGAATAGCGGTTCTGATTATTTACGGTTATTTTTTGTTTACATTTTTTTTACATCTACAATTCGAAGCTGAAAAAAAGTCAGAAGAAAATAAAAAACATGTTGATTATTGAGTTCTTGTTTCAATTTGTTATTTGTTGAACTTCTCATTTGTTTAAATGAAAGTTTAACATATTAAGGGCCATTTTCACAACGAAACAAAAGTAAACTTTAAGAATTTATAGCCAGTATTTTGTATTGAAATACTAGTTTTAAAACTCTTAAAATAAACTTCTAATCGTTGTGAAAATGGCAACATGTGAAATGCGCAAAGGATCCAGCTAAATCAATCCAGCTAATCAACTTGAATGTATTTTTAATTAAAAAAAAAATATTTTACTTGATTATTAAAGCGTTAACAAGTTTTAAACTTAAAAATTAAAATCATTTCTAAAAAAATTTATTATAATCTGATTCGACGCTCATTTTTACTTTTTTAGTATAATTTAATCAGTGAGCTGTTTTTCTTTTCCTAAATTTATTTAATCCTGCTAAATTTAATATTTTATTGACTAGTTACAAAATAAGTAAAAAAAATCGTATATTTTTTGTTTCCCCTAAATAAGAAGTAATTTCTAAGCACATGTGTGTTTTCAAATACATTTTCAATTCCTCACTCCACTTTAATTGCAAAATAATGTCAATTGAATTTGATGTCAAAATTATTAAGTATATTGTATAAACTTTGCGACTCTTTCCAACAAAGTCATTTAACTTAAACTTAATTTTGTACTTTACAAGCAAAAATTTTTCTAATTCATATTCTATACTAATGCTTTTTATCAGCCACGCACAATACATTCATTCACTCCTTCAATTCGCCAATCCAGGCATTTCAGCTAATATTGCCACAGAACTTTGTTCACTTTTCAATTATTTGAAAGAAAGAAAGTTTTCATTTCGTAGATTTTTTTGTTTTTTTTTTTAATTTCTTTCCATCACGACAAACTCATTCGCTAACATACAGCAATGCTGTAATCACCTGGTATTCCAAGAATCGTTTTCATTTTCTTAATAAGTTTTCTTTTATCCAACTGTGACAAATGATGAAAAATTTTCCCAATACACACATACACATACACATGCATTTATTTTCTTTTTATGGCTTTTGCAGTTCGTTTTTGGCGAATGAAGTGTTAAACCAATAAATCATTAAAATTCCCTAAAAATCGAACGATATGTTTCATTTCAAACCGTAAATTGCGACTGGAAAAGTTTTCGAATTTTTGTGCGAATAAGAAAATAGTTAGAAATAGAAATAAGAAAATACAACTGGGAAGTAAACAAAAAAAAAAGTTGACACATCGCTGTGCATTTTTAAATGCTGCAAAACCAAGTTACAATTTAACCATGGCAACTTTTTGAATACCGCCAGGAAATCTCACTTTAAGTTTAAAGTTGAAACAAAAAGTGCAAGAGCTATAGCAACAACTTAAAAAGTACTTAATGAGTAGAACAACTGCAACAACTTAATGTACAATGCAATTGCACAGTGGGTTGGATAGAGGAAAATTCATGGTTAAACGCATTAAAATTTTAAGAGTCATTTTGAAACTCCACTCATAGAAAAAGCAATCAAGTAATTTACTTCGTTCACCAAAAGCTTATACTACAATTATATTTATATACATACAGAAATATTTCAACTTAAAATATGTTAATCTAATCTTTTTTGGCAATGATTTTGCTTCATATGTAATTCATGTTAATCTAACATGATTTATAGCAATTTCAAAGAAAATTTTTCCTTTCGAAATAACTTTATTGCATGAAATGAAGAAACATGTTGTATCAAAGTTATTTCAAGTTGTAACAGCATAAGCTCGACACTGAAAAAACACGAAGAACAATGTAGAATTAAAGCTATTTCAAGTTGAAACAACATGAATTTAATAGTGTAGTAATTGTATTTTGTTAATTATTTAACTTATGTGTGTTTGGCACAGGCATCAGAAAAATTTTTGTTTGTATATAATTGGCTGCCCCGGCCAAGATTTGAACTCTAAACTCATGGCATGGTAGTCAACGTGCGCTTACGCCTGCAGCCATATTTAAAATATTTTAAATATTCTTTAGATTTACCATCGTGTTTAAAATTTTAATTCAACATTATTTAATTAATCGTTTAACATAAAATTTATTTGAAAAGTTTTAGCAAGAAAAATAAATACAAAATATGAAGCTCCAGGATTCGAACCTGCAATTCTCCGACCACAATTATAGTAAACTGCCTGCCAGCCAGCAGCTGGTAGCTGTGGGCTATTTACAAACACCAAAATAAACAACAACAGTACAAACACAAGTCACACAACTAAGCCCAACAGTGTATCAGGGGTTTTCTGCAAACCGCGCGATTTGAAATCGTGCGATTTCAAACACGAAAAACAGTGATCTGCTGATCGGACGACTTAGCGCATTCGCAGGTCAGTTCGTATAAAATATCTTAAACATCTAAAATATTAAAACCAATTAAAAAGCTGCAACAATTCACCTTTTTAATTAAGTTCTTTCCTGGAAATTAGGCGATTTCAAAACGTGCGGTTTACAGAACACCCCTGTATATTGCAGCTAAGAACAAGGCAAATAAATACCAACACACTTAAACAACACAATCCTTTAATACGATTTGGAATCAAAATTTTTGCATGGTGATTTTACATTGGTATTTTTTTTCTGTGTGTAAAAGGTCTTCCAATAAGCACTACGAATTTTTAAGAAATAAAACAATGTGGTCGCTAACATTGTTCAAACTGCTCACATTTTCTCAGTCTGAGACAAAACACTTAAAAAAATTTTAAATTATTTTATCAACATGGATGTTCTGTTGGGGCAACGATTAGCGTGCTTCTCCCATTTTATGATTGAGAGCGCTATGGGTCATTGATTATCAAATTTTTTGCCCGTCATTGAATGATACGAACACTAACGACATGTACTTCCATAAAGCTTATTCCACATTGGATATCCAGCACAAGTGATTTGAGGGCTTGGTCACATTACGTGCAGATGTTGTGAACTGCATATTTCAGATGCACGACTTCCAGAGAACATTTGTACAGTAGACCCCTGCAAAAGACCACTTACAAGAACTTTTAAGACATGAGGGATTTTTCAAATGATTTACTGCAGCGAAGTGTTCTAAAACAAACACTAAATAACACTGTTGGCAAGACATTTCTTTCAGTTATTGCAGGTATAAGAGTAAAGAAGAAAATACTTCGCGATACAAACGTCATGCATTTACATATGCACACACGTTGTGTGTATGATCTTTTATTTTTCTGCGCACATATAAACGCACTTATGCATTGACATTAGTTGTGTGCGATTGCTTTAAAAAACCACCCTTAAACACATAATAGCTTTTACCATACTTCGTTTGAGTGTTTGTTACGAAGTCTTCGTGGCATTGCTTGGAAACACTCATATACACGAACATCAATAAATCCATCGTGCTTCGCTTATTAAACGAAAGCCAACAGAATACATTTAAAAACAGGACGTATTTACGTATTTACATTTCAAGACTGTTTACACAGGCCTCTATTGTGCAGTGTTATACTCCATACACACACTATGCTTCATTTAAATTTAGAGATAAGAAGCGCTTATACCAAAAAAGAAAATAATAATTTAACATATTCTATTTCATTACAAATTCATGTTTAATAGCTGATGTTAGCAAACACTCTCTGCCCAAGTTAAAAGGCATGAGTACTGATGAAGTGCGTGGTGGCGTAGAAAAATGCGTCATTTCCCTTAGTTAAAGTCTAGTTTAGCATTTCTCTCATTCGTCAAGAAATCACATTAGTTAATAAAATATTTCATTCTGTAATAGAAATCGAAAATACTGAATTTGAACCCGATTGAGAAATTATTTCTGATTAAAATTCATTATTGCTCAATTATATAATAAAAACATAAATACATAAAAAATATTTTAGTTTTATAACAGGTTTACAGAACAGATTTGCATACAAAATTTGTTTTATAAACCTTTTATAAAACAAAATTATTTTTTATTTACGAGGCAGTAAATATGTAACACAAAAAATATTTTACTTTATAATTAAAATTATAATTTGGGATAATTGTAACTGGTACTCACTAGCCTACATAAACGTTCGACTTTTGAGAAAATACAACCCTGATCTAATGAGTTGTTATTGACTTTTGAAAATTTTTATAAGCTCTATTAGATTAGGGTTGAATTTTCACAAAACTCGAACAATTGTATAGGACAAACGTTAGCAAACGTTAAATAGAACAATTTAACTTAGAATGATTTCTCATTATCCCACTTCAATTTTGGTGTAGGCTAAGCTTAGGGCCATATTTTGAAAGTTTTGTTTTTGTTAGTAAATTTGTTTGTAATTTGTTTTAGACATTTTGATAACTTTTGTATTCATGCGATTTCAGTGTCGAAGCAAGCAAACAATGCGATACTTTTTCCATAGTAAAATTAAGCCAATAAAACTGCTAAATAGCCCTTGGAGGGGGAGCAAAACTTAAGGAATAAAGGTTTAGTTACAACAAATAATCACCTAAACTCAAATAACAGGTCGCAATGTTAAACTAAAATTAACTCTGGTTTGCGTTAAACACGACAAGTGCAGTACTATTATTGGTGGTAGGGCAGATTGCGAAGGAAATGCAATAAAAATGTTGAATTTCTTGACAAACAGGAAACGGAAATGCAAAAAGGCCACTAAAAGTGTTACTGCCATTTTTACTAGCAGAACATTCTTAAAGGAAAAACTTTGTTAGCAACTCAAATACGAAAACTTCAACAAAAAAAAACTGAATTGTTCAAGTCATGAAATCGTAAACGATGACCGGAAATGAAGCAAACAAATAAAAACAAAATTAAAAAAAAAACGTTGCGCGATAAGAATCTTTAAATACTGTTTTCATCAAAACTAAAAGAAGGAAAAAAAACCAAAAAAAAAACAAAAAAGCGACAGATATTGTCATTTAACATGGAATATCAAGCATAAAACGAAAGCAGAGCAAACATCCAACGTCAAATTATTATGCTGATTAAAAACCACTCTTGTCGATAAGGAATGACAATAACTTTTACTTTGTGCGAGTTTATTTAAGGATAAAGTTATTAATTTTATTCCAGCAAGCATATCTTTGCATTATGCCATCAAAATTAGTTGAAAATCACTGATGCAAGAGCACGAAAAGGAACAAAATAATGCAATCATTTATTATAAAGAGTTTGCAAAAAAAAAAGAAAAGATTAAATAAAAAAAAAACTTTAAAGTCATGCTAGATATTTTAATAACTTTCGTCGTTTTACTAAAATCCTGAGAACGAATTTGGCAGCGTGTACGAGTATTAACTTAATAAAGAATTCTTTTTAGGAAATTCAATAGCACAGGATTTTTGTAATTTTAGTGGCATAATATTTTCTTTGGGAATAGTTAATGTTCTTATTGGAGATATAAGCCATGATGAAATAAAAATAACTTCAATAACATTCAATTACTCGTATATAAAAAGTATCTAATAATATTTAAGGAATCATAAATTGCGCCATCGAAATGTATTAATGTTATGAAATATTGTTTTTAACATAAAAAAGGAGCGTTAAAGCAGTCTTAAGATTCATAAATTGTGCAGATGGCGCACACAATGGCAAGAGTATGTCGACTCCGCTTTACTGGAAATAACCAAAACCCAATTTTTTTTCAGTTATCCGATTTTTTCTCTAAAACGTAGTTCGGATTACTGAAATTTGTTACAGTTAAGCGTACTGCTTAAAATCAGTAACCATACACATGCATATGTGCACATTTTGTTGTTGAAATTTTTCACGAATTCCTCGAAAATGTCTAGCCACTTGCATTGACAATATAATAGAAAAATACAATAAAGTACGTAAAAGAGAAAAGGACAAATACATTTTGGCATTTAATTTTTTAACGGACAAAACATGCAC
The DNA here is from genome assembly GCA_936439885.1 of Nowickia ferox. Lineage (NCBI taxonomy): Eukaryota > Metazoa > Arthropoda > Insecta > Diptera > Tachinidae > Nowickia > Nowickia ferox. Next base: position 110,514,328 of record OW387024.1, on the reverse strand, counting down.
AATTTGTTCAGCCTTAGGTTATGCAATCGATTTCTATTTGTCATTGTTTATTTTTTCACTAAAGCGAAGTAAGTTTCATACAAAACGTAGTTGTGGGCTTGCTTTTGGTTTTCAGTAATACCATATTTTCAGTAAAGCGATGTTTCGCTAAAGCGAAGTGAATAAGACTAGCTGCGTTTAAAATCAGTGCGGGGATTTGTATCGCTTTCAGTAATCCGATTTTTTTCAGTAAAGCGTGTTGCGCTAAAGCGGATTCGACTGTACAGGCCTGTCACTCCGTGTATAATTCCCTTAATATTCATATTCATGTGCTTATTAAAATATTTATATATCGCTCTTTTATTGCAACACAGTAATAAGTCAAAAAAGCTAGTTTTGCTGAAAATAAGTTTAAAGCTTTCGATTTGCATACACTTCAATTAAAAATATAAAAATATTTTCTTTTCTCAAGGCGTGAGTGTAAAAGCCTTTTGTATGAAATTTTTACACAAGATTAATGGCCTGTCCCATGATGTCACTAGAAATCCTTCGATCGAATACTTATATTGAAAACAACAACAAATTTTCTAATATTATTGTTGTTTGCAATACAAGTTGTCGATCAAACGATTTCGAATGACATCGTGGCACAGGCCGTAAATATGACGAATTTTTTTGCATTATTAACTCCAAAAATGCATATTTTGAGATAAAGGAGCGATATGTATTCTGGGTTGAAGCGATGTTGGTATGTTCATCAAAATACAAAATCGTTAAACCTGGCGAATTAAGTGTTGCCAGCAATTTTTTTTTGTTTTTTGTTTTTTAAAAATGTTTTAGTGCTCCATAAAATTCTTTATTTTTGGTGCATAATATAAGTTTTGTAAAAGTTGAAAATAACCATATATCATAATATCAGTTTCCAGAAATAACAATAACTTAGTTCTTCGACTGTTAAACAAAACTTTATGTAATAAGAAATGTTTGCTTTTGTCACCTCATCATTGGTAGACTTCCAAATATCATAATGTTTAAAAAGTTTTTATCCTCGTCCTTTCAAAGAAGAAATTCCATCTACAAAAATATTAAAAGGCCAGGGGGCAAATTACGGCATTCGATACGATTCGAAATTTAAAAATCTTTCCATATAAACTCTATTGAAATATTTCGTAATTTCGTTCGATAGCGAGTGCCGTAATTTGCCCCCAGGCTAGAAAACCTTATTTTATCAAACAAGGTATGTTTGACACGAGTCTACATATGTATATTTATTTTTTTTTCTTGCAACAAATAGAAAATATGTAAGTATATGGAAAAATTAATGGGAAGGATATATAAATGAATGAAAAAATACCGTGTACATATAAAAATATACTTTTGAATACATACGTATATATTGTAGCCAATTGTCTACACTGCATTTTCACTTATAAAAGCTCGCTGCTGAACACACAATCTTCACATCAATGCGCAGGAGATTTTTGTCTGTAAGTTGTATTTTTAAAGGCACTTGAGTGCTACGCATTAAAGTTTACCTGGTAATAGATATGTGTGGACGAATTCTAATTTCTCATCAAACGTCGCATGGCTTATCTGGAGTTTATGTTAAGTACATATGATGCTTTATGACATGTGAAGGGTACATAAAATTTGGCATAGCTAAATATAGCACACTTATTTGTTTTTACCAATTTAATTAACTCAGCAGAGATGATTTAAGTCGAAGTCAAATGGTTGTCATTTACAGCTTTCAAGTTTGTCAAACTTTATGAACAAATCACAAGTAAATCACTCCCTGAATAAATTTGCTTAAGCCAAATAAAATTTTGTAAGCATTCACTAAATTCTAGTAAATATTTAATTTTAAGCACAAAAAATTGTTTGGAAAACAAAATTCTTTGACTACAACATCTTCACCATAATTTAAAAGTTTAATTATCTTTCTACATTAGTTCTATTTTTCAGTGTTTTTTTTCCAGAAGTAAAAACTTTTCTGGTAATTTAAGCCACATTTTGAAATTTTTACAATTTTATTCAAACTGACTTTAAGTTCTCCTTTATCCATTATCTGTTTGAGTTTTTTTTTTATAATGTATCCAGTCCTTATATAGTTACCCATTTTCCCAATATTTTTTTCTTCGGGCGGAAAGTTATTTCATATTAACCAAACAAAGTCAACATACTCGTACATATTCACATAATGAAAGCCTTTGCATTATATTTTAACTCGGATTAATTTTTCAGTTTTTTTTATATTTCTCTACCATATCGTGTCTCAATAATTAAATCTTTTACCAAACATTTTTTTTTTTTGCATTCTAAACCCTGCATATGCATGCAATGCTTTCAAACATGCGATTTGAAAATCCTTTTCTTTTAGTTTTTTTTACAAAGGTCAAATATTGTTGTTGAATTTTTCATATAAAGAATCGTAGAAGCTGCAAAGCATGTCCACAACTACATTTTCTCCTATTAATTTGTTTTTTTTTTATCAACTTTTTTTTTGTAAAATTATTTACACTGCCGCACTTTTCTTGCACTCCTCATGTTTCTCGTCCTTCGTCCTTTGTCACTATTCTACGCTTTGGAGTTTCTGGGTTTGTTTGCAAACTGACATGCTGTGTGTGAACTGTAATTTTTCTGTTGATTGCAATATTTCAACGGTTATGGTCTGTGGTCACCGACATTCATTCATTTTATAGTTTTTTTCATTCCTTCTTTCATTCGTTCAATGGTGCTGCGAGTGAGCTAGCACTGCTTAAATGTGCTTGTTTTTTTTTTTGAAGTTCAAAAGAGATTTTAAAGAATTAAGGCATTTTTAAATTAAACTAATATTTATGCCCTATTTCCACAAGTCAGGCAGGCGGAGACTCGTCTAAAAAATTTTTATGAAAACCAAAAATTAAAAATCCTTATAAATTTTCTACTTAAGTCGACCGTCCGTGTTATGGAAGCAGGGGGTTAGTTTATATTTAGAAGACACTTCCACATATAAAAATAACTTTTTATGGCGGAAACCTACAAAATATGGTGATAACTATGTTTTAATTTTCTTCAAGATCTGTTGGATAGTTTCCTAGTGTCAGAAATTTTTTGTATACAGAGGTATCACCGTTTTGATTTTCATAAAAATCGATTGGATTGTTTCGTAGAGATAGAAATTGTTCCTCGGCTTGATAGTTTCGGGGGCAGATATTGCCCTCAAATTCCTATTTCTTAATATTTACGTTAAAGGAGTTCTGCTCTTTCTTTGAGTACGTAACCCTACGAACTCTTGCTGTAAATAGATCTCTGCTAAAACTATTATAAATAATTTCTGGGTATGGAGGCTCAGCAGCCCGTGAAGAATAAGTCTCTTAACAAATATAATTTTCAATAATTTTTTCTTAGCCTTTCAATATTCAACAACTCGTTTTGTTTGTGGTCTTACTAACGACTTAATGCAAATGTAATGAATAAAATTTCAGCTTCGGACATACTGTTCACTGTGAGTATGAATAATATTAATTTACACATAAAATTCATTCCTTTAACGGTCTGTTGTATTTCTTTCTGTCACATCTACACGCTTTCAGCTCTTACAAAAGTGTAATCGAAACTACATGATTATTTGCGTAATAAAAATTTTACGAACAAAAAAAACGGGTGGTATAGCTTTAATTAATGTTATTAGTAATTTTTTTAAATATATCCATCATAAATGAGTATTTATTATTATTTATATATGTATGTATTTATCAAGACCTGTTATTTTTTATTTCAAATTAAAATATTTTATATTTTTTCTCTATAATTGCTTACTTTGAAAAAATAAAACGAAGTATAGTGAACTCATAATGACTTTAAAAATATTTATTTAATATTATTTAGTAAAAGTACGACTTCATTTTCGATACAAATGCAAAACTGTGGTATGTGAAGCCTCCTAGGCAGTTATATATAGTGCGACGTAGAACACCTATTGCCTCCTTTACAACGGATACCTTACATGCAGGTGCATGACGCATTTGTTCTACTTTGACAGAATATGAAACTGTGCAGTAGGGTTCAGTTAATATTGCCACTAAAATAATATGAGTTATTTTAAATGCAACTTTCTATTTTATTTTATTTTATTGTGTTTTATTTTATTTTATTTTATTTTATTTATTTTATTTTATTTTATTTATTTTATTTTACTTTATTTTGTTTTATTGTATTGTATTTTATTTTATATTATTTTATTTTATTTTTTTGTTTTATTTTATTTTATTTTATTTTATTTTAATTTATTTATTTTATTTTATTTTCTTTTATTTTATTTTAATTTAATTTATTTTGTTTTATTTTATTTTATTTTATTTTATTTTATCTTATTTATTTTAAATACCGAAGTATATTTATTTGACATAAAGTCTTTATTTATTAAATTTGAAAATTTGCTTGTTTTTATGGTTTAGCAATTGTCTAATGCATTTCGTTCCTGCTTTTGGAACTCGTCAGTAGACTTCAACCCAAAAAATTTTTGAATTTAGTTGACAAACTTCGTATGTTTGTATACTGTGATTCTCAATATAGTATTAAGAGTCTTACTATAAACATACGAAGTTTGTCAACTAAATTCAAAAATTTTTTGGGTTGAAGTCTACTGACGAGTTCCAAAAGCAGGAACGAAATGCATATAGACAATTGCTAAACCATAAAAACAAGCAAATTTTCTTATTTATTTTATTTTATTTTTTTATTTATTTTATTTTATTTTATTTTATTTTATTTTATTTTACTTCATTTTGTTTTATTGTATTGTATTTTGTTTTATTGAGTGCAAAAACATTAATAACAAAATTGAAATAATTTTAATTTAGAGGAGAAAAATCTGAAAATCCATTTTTGTAAGCAGGAATAATTTCTTAATCGAGCTTAAGTTCAGTATTTTTAATTCTTATTGAATAAAATATTTTTAATAATTCATGTGATTTTCTAAAGAAGAGAACAAAAATTAAACTAGACTTTGTAGCTGGGGAAAATGCGCATGTAGAGTGATATAAGTTCGTACTAAAGTGAATAGAAAATGGAAAAAACGGAAAAACAGAATATGAATAGTGATACTTACAAAATATTTAAAGTATTTATCAAAGGTAAATCAATAATTGTATACACAATAACCATTTCTCATATTCCTTTTCATTTAAAATTTACGTTAAATAGCTGATGTTAATAACAATATCTGCCCAAGTAGACAAACATGGGTGTTGACGAAGTGCGTGGCTGCACAGAAAAATGCCCATTTTCCCTAATTTAATTTTTCTTCTCTTCTTTAGAAAATCACATTAATTAATAAAAATATTTCATTCAATAAGAATTGAAAATACTGAACTCACTCAAGTTCAATTAAATTAAATTTTTTTTTTTTTAATTTTAAGGAGGACTATAAACAGAACGGCAAATACATATAAGTTTAACACCGGCTGCTTTCTTAGAATTATTATATACTTATAACCCTTAAACAATTGCTGATTAAAGAGCGCAATGAATACACCACTGGGTTATAAAATTTTATTTAAAAACTGCTACCAAAACATATTTTAATAGTCATTTTATTAAAGCAACAAAAAATAAATGCCACGAATAAACGCTTGAATCTGTTGCTCTTGATGCAGAACAAGTTTTCAGTTACATGCCTGCACACCATCCTTTTGAACTTTTCACAATTTCTTTTCTCAGCTATTATCGTTTCACACAACATGATTTATTACTCTTGGTTAAAGATGAGAACCAATACTTGCCATTAAATTAGAATAATTATTATCAAATATAACAATTCTGCACAAAATAATTATCAATGTGGTGGGAATTTACACAGAATTACAAAATTATGTATTTAGTTCTTTTTTAAATTACTTTTGCTTTCAGATGATTTTTTTTATTTATTATTTAAAAACCAATGTAAATATCGGGCAAATACCGAGTTCCAAAAAGTATAGAACAAATAAAACAAACTAAATAAATAAACGAGTTACATGGAAAAATTTATTTTAATTAATTTTGAAATAAATGAAAAATAAAGTTTTATTTTAAGTTTTAAGTTTTTGTTACTTAAATTCAGTTTACTACTCATCAACTTATTCGAACTCGTAGATGTGTGTTAAACACATTTGTTATTACACCGTTTCCAAAAATAGTGAAACATATTGCTGTTGCTCGAGTAATTGTTCAAAAAGCTATTAGTTGTTGTAAAAACTCTTTTAGTGAATTGTTTTTTTTTTGTTGTTGACTGAATTTTTGGTACCGCACTATGGGATGTTTAGATGTTGAGATGAGTACCAAAAACATGTAACTTTTGACAAAATTTTATATTGTGGACGCAGTTATTTGCACAATTTTTATGGTAGAATTAGTCGACTCGTATCGTGTTACTATTGAAGTTGTCGTATCGTTTAAATCTGGATGTTAGTTAGTAAATATGTGAGGTTGCAAGCAAATGTGTCAGCTGTTATTGTATTTCTCGTTGCTTTATACATGTGTGTGTATGTATGTGAGAGAGAAGTTAATGTTTGCTCTGTATAAATCTATATTCTGTACGTTACGATACATATTCAATAAACAGCAACATGTTTTATTTATGTTACAGATTTTGTCAGCTGATTCGTAAAGTCACGATACGAATCTACTAATTCTACCATTACAGTGATTTGAATGATTTCAGCATAGTACAGAAAACAAACAAGAAAATATTTAGTACGTAAAGGTCTCCAGAGGGATGTCGTATAATCTGCTCTTAAAGAATTTCAAAAAGAAACACGTATCGGCTCTGAACAACATGTGGCTGTGCTTGCTACCAAATTCTCTGGAAGAAGGGTTTTTGGATGGCTAGTATCCGACCAATGCTAGTGGTTGATCGCACACTGCTATTACTATTACTATTCAACAGATGCTGCTTCTGATAGTGGTGGATGATCCCAGTATATATAGGGTCCGCCATCTAGCGTTTTTTTTTCAACTAGTGCTTATTTCGTGAATGGTAACACTTAGCTCATGTCTGATTTGACAGATAATTAGTTTTATCCTTCCGCTGAACGAATATGGTTGTGTATACGCTTGAACAACGGTTCGCTAAGTGAGCCTGCGATCGACTTACAGAAGATGCCGATTTTGCCAAAAAAAATCATCTTTTCAGATGAAGCTCATTTTGATCTTGGCGGTTATGTAAACAAGCAAAATTGTCGCATTTGGGGCACAGAAAACCCGCACGCATACATTGAAAAGCCGACGCACCCAAAACGAGTCACTGTTTGGTGCGGATTTTGGTCCAGAGGCATAATTGGGCCAATGAGCAAGGAGTGCCCGTTACAGTCAATGGCGATCGTTATCGGGCCATGTTGAACGAATTTTTGTTCACAAAAATTGAAGAGGAGAATATTGGCAACATTTGGTTTCAACAGGACGGCGCTACGTGCCACACAGCCGAAGCTACACTCGATGTTTTGTGCCCTGTTTTCAAAAAAAAGTTATCTGGCGGACCCTATACAAGGTGGCAGCACTAGAGAATTTAGTTTGTGTAATATTATTTTTATGTTAAAAAAAACTTGTGATACAAATAAATACAAAAATGCGGTTAACACAATAAAAACAAATAAAAAAAATGTTTACACGTAATTCACACTTGGTTATTACAGAAGTGGGTTTACATGCCCGTATTCATGGAGTAATTATACAGGTGACTGTGTAAGGATTTGTTACACAAAAATAAGGCAACCATAGCTGTGTAAAGAACCGAAGACTGGCAAAAGCGCAAAAATATTTGTGCCAAAACCAAAAAAACCAAAACAAAATCGAAGTTTTTGACATTATTTAGCTAGAAAGCACATAGAACAAAAAATTATCAGCTGAAGTATCGCTTAGTTTTTGAAACAAAAACTATTTCGTTCAACTTTTATTGTGCAAGCAATTTTGAAGTTTAGGAAATGGTGCAACTAGTTATGCCTGCTTGCCTTTCTGCTTATTGCAATTTTATTCAGTTTATTTTGCCTGGTTACCAGAATTTGCACAAGTTGCAAGTTTTACATAAACACGCGCTCACAAACACACATACACATGCATACATACATATTATGTATGTACATGCACACACTGGCAGATCTGTTCCAACAATATGAGCCGAAAATAAACTCTTGCTTGTAGCATGATGTTCATTTGCCCAAAAACAAACACACACTGACACACTTCCAAAGACAATCACTCACATTCCCCTACAAATTTGGACAACAACAATGGTAACAGTTTTCTTTTTTCAGCAATGACCAGGGAACGAAGGGAAGCAACATTTTGAAGTGAAAGGCATACTGCTGCTGCAACCAGAAATGTTTATGTATAGATGTTGTTGCAGGATACAAAGGGAACGGATGCGGAGGCGGACCATTTAATGCAGGGAATAAGAAAGAGTAAATAGTGCTTTAAGGAATTGCTGCCAGTTGTATTGCTTGTTGTATCTGATAAAATGGCACTCTAAGACCCCATATAATATAAAAATTGTTTACACTTTTTCTTTAAATTGTTATTTTTTTTTATTCTTTTTTATCTTTGTAATTTTTTTTTTTTTGCATTTTGTAATGCGTGTAACCCTAGAAGATGCAAACTTCAGGCAATACAAGAAAAAAGTTTCCTCTTTTGGTTATTATGAATGTTGTTGCTCTTATTGTATGCTGTACATGGCCCAGCATGACAATAGTTGGAAGTTGTAGTTCTATGTTTCTTTTTTCTTTCTTCTTCTCTTTTCGGTAATTGTGGTGCTGGTCATTAGCAACAATGTTGCTTAAGGCTTAAACTTTAACAACATTGAAAGAAAAAATTATGTTACGAAAAGAAGGAACTACGAAATTCTTTAAAGTGATTGCAGATTAAGTAATGTAGGTGCTTGCGTGTATGTGTGTGTAGAAATAAGGGATGCCAATCGCTGGATAGCAATCCCAAAAATTGAGATCTGGATTTTTTGTATTAAAACATCCCGAAATTTAATTTGCTTTATACCAACAAATTTCATAATGCAATTAAGTTTACTTGTTTTCACAAACAGCCCCAAAATCTCAAAAAATTACGGAATTCCGAATAAAATATATTTCCAAATCCAAATGGTACTCCGATGCCATAATAGGCAAGATCTCGAATGAATGTAAAATGTTATTAGTCCAAATGGCTTCTAACTATTGAAATTAATTAAGAATTTCCGAATAGTGCATGGCACTTCCACGATAAAGTCTCCTGTGGTCCACACCTTCGTCGTCACCTTCATTAAAAGTCCATTATTTTTTTACTATGCAGTCCATCTTGTTTAGTGTATTTCCATTGGCATACAACATAAGTATATTTTTTTTTTTGGTAACATAAAATAAGTCCCAAATGGAATAACTTTCATTTATTTCATCAGGAAATAATTCCCAATACGTTGGGAATTATTTAATTTTTTTCTTGTTGGGATTTATTTTGTATGAAATAATTTCCAAATCGAATAACATTCAACGAACAATCTTTTGGGACATATAAAATATTCTTGTGTCATTGGGAATTATTTAATTTTTGTGTGGGAGTTATTTAATTTTTTGGCTATTACTTTTTTTTAATATTATTATTGTCTTTTTATAAAAGTTCTTTAAACTGCAATAAATATATACTTCAGTCTACCCGAAGTTATCAGTGCCGTGTCGGAAAATATCATGAAGGATAAAATCCCTAAGTCCACCCGAAGGCGCCTACTAAAGAAATCTTTAGCAGGCGGCGCCGTGCGGGGAGGTTAGGTTAGGTTAGGTTAGTCAGGCTAGGTCAGGGACCTCGCATAGACCAGTATTGATCCTTAGCGATACCAGCAGATGACAAGAAACCTGTCAGTATGGCAGTCTAGTTCATGGTGCCTGCATCGAATGACTCCCACACAGATTTAACAAACCTTAGCAGTCTACACATTTCCACTCCCGATACAAGTTCAAGACTTCGAAAAGTGTGATGACCAAGACAGTCATATCTAGTGCGGCTTAGAGCCGGACACTGGCACAGTAGATGTTCTACTGTCTCCGGGTTTCTTACATTTCCTGCAGGTACCGTCAAGTATCTGTTCTATTTTGACGGCATAAGAAGCCGTCCAGCAGTGTTCAGTTAATACCCCCAGTAGAAGTCTATAGTTGCTTCTGGTTAGTGATAAAAGGAATTTAGTCGATTTAGGATCATAGGAGCTCCACATGATTTTAGAAGTTTTGCAAGTTTTCGTCGCACGCCAACTTTCCTCCGCTTCTTCCTTCATCTTAGAGTCTATGATCCATTTCAGATATTGAATTGTTTCTTCTACCGGTAATTGGATCCCCCTTTTGGCCAGTATATCGGCCATTTCGTTTCCCTCAATCCTCATGTGTCCCGTGCGGGGAAATACCATGTTGGATAAAATCTTTAAGAAAATCTGCATCTTCTTCTTCCATGAAATGTTTGTATCTATTTGTCTAGGGAGTTATTTCATTTTCCTTGGGACAAATTTCATTAAAGGCTATTTAATATTTATTATTAATTTTTTGGAAACTATATAATTTTTTTGGGACTTATTTCATTAAAAGTTATTTCGTTTTTTATGCAATTCCAGTTATTGGGTGTTATTTTATTTTAACAATTGAAAGTTATTTCATTTTTTCTGATTGGGACTTATTTCAGTTAAGTTGGGAGTTATTTCATTTGGGACTTATTTCACTATTTCTTATTTTGACTGCTTGAAGTACGAATCAAATTATAACTGGCAACTCTGTATGCATGTATTTGAGTTTTCTGGAAACTTTTATTATTGCAAAAGCTCTTTCCTGTACTTTGGTTAAAAGGAATTGAATTCTTGTATGCTATTAAGCAAATGTGCGTGTTTGTCTTAATTTTAAAATTATTCTCAAAAGGTATAAAATGATTACATGCAGTTGGCAGGATGTTAAGCTGTTCTATTCATTTGAAGAAATTCTCTTAATGACAGTTTTATGCAAACAAAAATTATAACTACATGTAACACTTGATTTTAATTTTTAGTGAAATATTTAATATTTAGAAAACTGGAATCATAAAGAACTACTTATATACATACATACATACATTCATATGTACGTCCATACGCAAGTGAAGGTTTTTTGTTGCTGCTGCAAGTGTTTACCTCATACGAGTAGATTAAAATATCAACTGGTAGTTATGTACATATATAGATTGAAAAAGAAATAATAAAATTTATTTGGACTTTTAAGTCATGCAACTTTGATATAATTAACGTACAAGGAAGTCTTTTAAAAATAATAGTTTTATTTTAGAACACATATACATATGTACATATGCAAAAAGAAGAAAAAAAACCAAAATGCATTAAAATCCGAAAGCTCTTCAGAGACGCTCTTTACAAAGTATGTACTTCAAAAAAAAAAATTAAAAATACCAAAAAAATATATTTATTTTTAAATGTATTAAAATTTTTTGTTTGTCTTGTTGTCTATGTATATGTATTTCGTTTTTGCTTTGAGTTCACAGAAAAAAGTATTCACCAATTAATGTTTTCAATTAATAATTTAATTGATTCAATTAAATTTTTAATTGTATTAATTAATTTGAGTGGAAAAACTTAATTGATATTATTAAATTGTTTATAGGTGGAAATTTAATTAATTTTTTAATTAATATTACTTTTTTGTATGTTTTAAAGTCCAAATTTTATTGGATGTGGCCTGCCCGGCCTATTTCCAAATGCAAGTTTGTTTTAATACAAAAGTCATATGCGTGTAGTGCTCCGTCCAAACAAGCCTCTGTCATTATAAGAGCCTGAGGTTAGGTTAGATCACATTAGCAGGTTTCTAATAAGGAGGAAAATGAGAATCCAACCCACTTGGGTCCAATACTATGACTCCTTTGTGCCAATTGTAAGTAGGAAGGAAGGAAAAAGAGAAGAAATATGTAGAGGGTGGAAAGAGGAAGAGGACAGTGGTGAAAATATAGATATAGAGTGGAGTGTATTGTCAGAAATTATACATGGTAGATGAGTGGAGAGAATGGGTCATGTGTATGGTATTTGCGATAACTCGGATAGGCTTCTGAAGGATAGTCTGCCTAGGAAGTGCAGACGGCGATCCTCCAGAACGGAAAAAAGAGGCAGAGGAGATGCATAATGATTCTCTTCTCCTCTTCATCTTTACAACAGAAGCAATATTCGTTGTACGGGAAACCTAAACGTTTAGCGTAGGTTCCAAAAGCACATTGGACGGCCAGTGTGGCCAAGAGATTTCTCAGGTGCTTGCTGGTAAAGTTCGTGAGTTTTTTTAAGGATTTAGGCTAGACCAAAGGGCACTCGCTATTGCACCGGTGGGCGTATTGCGCCATGTGTAACGAACTTATTCAATAAAGGCAGCATGGAATCTTCTCCAGCAGGAGAAGAGTAATAACCCACAAAGATTATTGCTATCGACATCCCTGAGTACGGTTGCCCTCTTTCCCATGTCATCCGCAACTATGTAAACCGAGAATAGTCTTATGTCCACGTATCCAAGTCAATGTGATAAGTGAATGCTGCGCAAGCTTGTCAAGGCTTTTGCGACATTCTTGGACAAGAAAAGATTGCAGACTGATTGTCAGTTATGATGTGGATACTTATATTTTATATCTTTCGGTGGCAGCTATCTCTGTTTGGACATTTAAATTCCAAATCCTGGAATATAAACGCACCCTAACCAACTCTCTAGCCCCATCTTGAGCCGTAAACACCTGGGCTGCTCCATATAGTGGGGAACATCCTTCTGTCAATGAAATTCAAAAATTCCTGTTAAAGCAGGATTTCGAAGTTCCGTAGTCTATGAGATAGGGGGGCCTACTGTGTATTTCGAAACGAAAGAAAATGCTTTCGAATTTTGATGTTAGTAATATTACAATTCGAAAGCATTTGCTTTCGTTTCGAATTACAGAGTAGAAACCCCAGGTATGCTGTTTACTGTATTCAGAATGCTAACATGCCCCCATGGCCTATGGTTTCATGCGCCTATTGCATTTAGTGTGACAATAGTACACAGCATAGCGAAGAGTGTACCTTTTTTGGGCACATGACACACAGATGTAAACTCGGCCTAAGGTTAAGTAGTGTAATACAATAATTAATTTAAACGATGACGCACTTGTCTATTCGTATTTAAATTTATCTTAAGTACGACTAATAATATCAAAAAATACTTCACAGTCTGCCGAAAATTTGAAAACTCCCAGTCAATACTCTATTTTTAAACGAGATGTGTCGTTTCAAAGTTTTGCATGAGTGGCACAATCAAATTAAGTACAACACGGTCTTATTGACTTTAACAAATTTATTTATTTAATTAAATTTAAAAACAAAATACCGCCTTCATTTTTATTGAATAATTAAATTTTATTTATTTGCTTTGCAAATAATAAACAAAACAATGACCTCGTGATTATCAGTTTTCGTCATATGAAATAAAAAAGTTAACAAAATTGTATTCCAGTTAAATTTCCATTACATTATTTGTGGCTGATACCAGCAGGTATTCCTGGTATTTTTGTATTTATGTAAACAAATAAATATAACTGTCATCCCACAAATATGTATGTACGTATGTATGTATCTAATTGAGCAAGAAATGTAATTTTTTAAATAATTAAACAAAATCAAATTACTGCATTTACGTACTTTCAAATCAAAAATAAAAATTTGCGTTAATGTTTTGTGGTTTGATAAAATTTCAAAATAGAAAAAGCTCCAAAAACCTTAATAAATTACAAGTGGGATGGGTGGGTGGGTGGTGGCACTTTTATTTATTTTTTTTTTTTTTTGTTTTTTTGCCAGTACAGTGCATTTCAGCACAACTAGTTTAGTTTGCTTTTCTAAAGTTTATTTATATTTATCAGGCGTGGCTGACGGAAAAAAGTGTCAACATTTATCAAAAATTGTTTAGAACTTTTTTCCGCAGGAAGAAAAAAGTGAATCAACAAACAAGCGACAACAAAAAACACACCAAATGAAAACAAAGTATGTGTGTGTGTGCAAACAACAATGGCCAACAATTTGAGGCAACCAAAAAAAAGTGTAACAATTGCCACTTTTAGCAAAATACTTGCAGCCACCCAAAATGAAAAAAATTATGAGAACAAAAAGGCTAAACAACTAACCACACACCTTAAGAAAACAATCTACAAAAAGAAATTCTAACCAAACAATATTATCGCACCAAAAAAAAAAAAAAAAAAAAGAACTACAACAGGACAAAAATAGCCACTAACCAAAAATAATATCAAACGAAAAGACAGTGGCACACAAGTTTATATTTTTAATCATTAAAATTTAATGATACATAATCAGGTCCACAAATGCACGCACGCTTCTTTCATTATTTTAAGGCCGTGGCCACGAAATGAGCGGCAAAGCGGCGAGCGGCAAAAAATTAAAACATATGAAATACTAATGAAGTGGTCAACGCAATGACCGGCATTTCTGAGCTGCTAAGCGGCGTTGGACAGTGGGGGATGTTGGCAAAAAAATTTAAATAATTCTGCAGTTTCCAAACGGCCCGTCCGATTGTTACTCGCATAAAATTAATAGGTTTATTAAAATAGGTCTATTTCAAAACGATCTGGTTCCTTCAATAAAGAAATTTTTGAACGAAAATTTTTAAAATATAGTTTTCTTTTTAAAGACTTTTATAGCGAAGCCCACTGTTCTTGTTGAAATATGTACCATGATACCGCATTATAATGCAACTCACTTGTTTGATTAATTTACCATACAGATGCTAACAAAATCATACATTTTGCCATGTCCACTAGATATTTATGCATTCCCTTTTCTATAACGAAACAAGAAAATTTTGGATTCACACAATGAAATAAAGCAGCATTACACATTTCTGGTGGAAAAACTTTAAAATAGGAGTGAAAAACTCTTACAAAAACTTTATTATATTTCTTTTCAAGAAAACTTGTTTCAATTTGAGTTGGTTTGTGTTGGACTGACAATAAAAGGGATATTTAATAGGTTGCAAATTTTACGAATGGATCGATAAGACGTAAACTTAAATAAATTATTAAGATTTTTAAGTACACATTTGGCCTAAAATTATTTATACTTTAGTTAATTTGGTTGTTTAGAGTAACTCTTCAGTTTGTTAGCGCAAAGCTAAGCTATCCTTCTGGGGCCACGAGTTCGACTTCCATCAAATACTCTAGTCTGCTGCATCACAGCGACTGAATATTTTTATAACTTTGCTTGTTAACTTAAATTAGGAAGTAATTCATAATTAACATTAAATATGTATTTATGTTGTTTATTTAGAGCAGTCGCAGGCAGACAACTCATACTTATTTTGCCTTCAAGCTAGATCTGTAAAGGTTCGTATAACGCCCCTCGTATTTATACAACGTGTATGAATTATAGTGTTGCATTAATAATATAAAGGCTGCGGAAAAAGTGCCAGGTCATCATCACTGAGCGAAATTGTTGCAGACAAAATTTTTTAGTATATATAAGTTTTAGGGTATTCACTTGCACAATTTAAAGACTGAATTTACACCATGACATTTTTTCTTCTCACTTTTTTGCTACGACTCTTTTGAAGTTTAAACGAATTTCGTCATTAATTTATTAGCGGAAATTTTCCAATGCAGCCAACATGACATTTTTCTTTATCTCACTTCGCTTTCATGTTTATTGTTATTGATGAGATTTTTTGATTTTGATTTAAAGTCTCCTCAGAAATAAAAACAAATAGTTTATTGTTATTATAAAGTGACCTGTGCCTGGGTTCTGTAACTTTTATTACGATAATCGTATCGCTATAATAAATATAACGAAAATTTATCGACTTTGCTATCCAGTAACATATTTTAACGATATTCGCTGTCGGTTGAAGTAAAAAAAATAAATAAAATAACAAGCTCCAATTCATTTAGTTTTTCCTGAATTCTTCTTTATACTTTTCGCTTATTTTGACATTTTGTATTCAGGGATGCCACATGATAATCAATTGCATGGTGAGTAAAACACAGATGCAAAATATCGTAAGAAAAGAAATTACAGAATCACATTATCGTTACGGCAAACGAAAAAATATTTCGATAAATATTGCGATTTTTGGTTCGCAAAAAGTTACAAAATCCAAGTGCTGGAGACGATGAAATATTCCCGTCAATCAGTACATACATATGTATGTATGTGTGAGTGGCGCATGCTTGTCGCTTGAAATGGGAAGTGCAAACAAACACGTCAATCATCATTTCCATTTTGACTTTGTAGCACCATATACATGCTTATTGTGAAAATCGCATGCTTTGTCCCAGTTCACACTACACAAGTCTTTTTGCTAAGCTTATCACTTTTTCCTCTTTGAACTTTCATTGGCGTTCACACAATGAAAGTCTTTTTATTTTCCGGCTCATATTTTTTATGCATAGTTTTGTGTATGCATGTGAGCTTTCTTAGCATTCCGAATGAGAAAACAAAACGTATTGACAGTACATGAAGCTGAGTACTCGTTTCTTTTCCCCTCATCTCTATCTCTCTCTCTCCCTCCAACAAACTAATCAGCTTAGCAATAGCACTTGCATAGTCCTATTTTACACTATGCAAGTCTTGTTGCTAAGCTTATGTGTATTGGAAAAATTAACATCTCACTGAAGGCCACACATGCGTGTGATTTACAAGGTCCCAGTTCACACTATGTCCTAGTTTACACTATGCAAGTCTTATTGCTAAGCTGATTAGTTTGTTAGGAGAGAGAGACGAGGGGAGAGAAACGTTTCTTTTGTGTGGCCTTCAGTGTGATGTTAATTTTACGAAAACACATCAGAAAAATTCAAAAAGTTTTTTTTTATATGAAGAACACAGTTTTTGTAATTTCAAATCACTTTCAAAAAAGGTCTAAAAAACTTTTGTTCGTCCGTGCCCTGCTCCATCATTAACAAGAATCTGATGTTTTCTTGTCAATCAGAGTTGAAGACGATCAAATAATCGGTCGTTTAATAAAAAAATTAAAATCTTTTATTTTCAGCAACCATTGCTGACAACGCTTACGTACCGAAGAAAAATACGACTGCATGCAAATAACTATGATTGATAAATCTATTTGATCGTCTCCCGGGCAGTTTAACAAGAGAAAAGTAAAATATAATTATCTCCCTACACTTTCTCGAAAACAAACGAACATTTCAAATAACTATTTTTATGAAAAATTGCATGATGCAAGTAAATTCAGTTCAAGCTTCCTTTATTTTATTAAAAAATTTCCTAATTCAACTAACCAATTATTTAATTGCTCTAATAATTCAACCTCATTAGATTGATGACTAGAAAACATTTTAAAAACCAGTTTAATGGAATGCCCTAAGAAATGTACTGCTTTGATTGCAAAAGAACCATTCACCATTTTCTCTAATTTTTGTTTACACATTTTGGTGTCCTTTACCAAAATTTTGTTAAGAAGTTCGTCTTATTGCTTTCGAGTTCTTTTTTTCGAAGAATCAGGAAGTACGTTAAGCAAAATAAAAACATTGTGTGATATTTAATTTATTAGACTTTTTCTTTAAATTTCTAACAACACATTCGATTCTTAAATAATTGTTTATTTGGGTTTTTAAGTGCAATAAAATTCTAAACAAATATTTTATTTTTCATAGAATTGTTAAGTTTCATTAGAATAACGAACTTTGTGAAACTTTACATCAGAGACAAAAAACTAAGAAAATGGCGTCGCATAAACAAAATCACACTTGCATACGAACAAATATGTATTAAATTAAAGAACATAATTTAGTTTTGAAAAAGAAAATGAAGGTAATCTAGCGAAAAAAACTATAAAGATTAATTACTTCAAGATTTCTTTATTGTTTTACTACTTTCAAAATTTTTTATTGTTCGCTTTAGAACACCCTTTAAATTTTTAACTGTCATATATTTGTTGTTGTGGAGGCCAAATTTGTACATATTGTATGAAAATGTTAGATCCGTAGCTCTTATTGTTTTCGAGAAAACAGCCTGTAACAGACAGACAGACGAACAGATCGGCATCGTAGCGAAAACAATAGGGGTCCTTTTTAAATTTGGCATACGGAACCCTAAAAGTATAAGAAAAAACTTGTTGTACAAAGCCATCATTATAAAATACTTGTGAATAATTTGTAGTATTTTAAGAAATAATGATCGTAGAATAATTTGTAGTATTTTAAGAAATAATGATCCTAACACAAAATTGAATTTTGTATATTCAATTTAGAAAGTTTGCTCGAAACCGAACCCTGCAATTTGCGCTCTATTTTTTAATTTTGCATATAACAATTATTTAGCTAATAACACTTTTATTTCACTCATCTCTTCTCTTCTCTTTGCAGTTCATGAAAATTCTCATCAATGCCGCAACTTATGCATAAAAGACACAAGGAGCAGTCAAATAAATCTCAATAGGGATTATGTATGGAAAAAATAATTTAAGGTAATGACACACATTCTCAAAAGAAAAACTCTAATGCTTGTTCGTTTACTATTTTCAGTTTGTTCCCATGTACGACAAATCAAAGAAAACCTGGAGTCAGAGGCTCAAAATACATAAGAACGAAAAATCTCAAGAGACAACAAGAAGCAACGCGGCCACATCGATAGCGACAACTGCATTAAATAATTCACAGTCGCCAATTGCAGTTGCAGCTACAACAACAACGAAAATTCCCTATGCCCCCATAGAAGCCACATTAAACGTTACTCATAATGTTAACATTAGTAGTAATAGCAGCAGTAGTAGTACGAGTAATATTAGAGCATCTATGCCACAGTATCAAATAGCTCCAACTGCAATTATGCATTTACCCACTATAAGTGATTACCATGCAAGTGGGGCGGGCCATGCTTACGAGTATATGCCAAATCATATGGGCCGTTCGATGAAATACGCCGAACCCTGGATATATAGCACGGTCAGAGGCATACCCGCTCGTCCCGCTGGCATTTATCATCCAGCATATGCCCACTATGCTGGCACACCCCATGCAACTACCATTTTTGCTGCACCCACCACCGACTTAGCAACAGGAGCCACAACTGCCACAGCACTGGCTGTGGTACTGTGTTCATGTCACGAGTACCTGAGCGGCACTAAAGGCCGCACTTTGAAAAAACCAAGTATATGTAAGAAGTGTAAAGGTACTCGCTTGCCTTTGCACAATATTGGCGGAACCGTAAGATTGCCGACGAACTTGCCAAGCCCTAAGTTAAGACCCGTGGGAGCAGCCTCAACGGTGAGAATTGTTAGTTCTAGTAAGAAAATACGACCCACCATTTTAGATCCCCAGAAAGATCCTTATGACCTCATGAGAAGAACTCGCTTGCTTTCGCCAGAGCCTAATAATATAGTTAGCAGTGGTGGCGTTTCGTCTGGAGGAGCATCTAGTAAAGAAAAGTCCCGTCAAAGGGTTAAAAGTGCCAGTCCCATAAGAGGGCGCTCTCGTACGCGTCATCACAAGGTTTTAGCTAACAGCACGATATCTAAGGAAACCTCTAAAGCTGCAGAAAACTTTGATGATACTTGGTTAACTGAAAGCGAAGACTTAGCACTCACTGCCTCATCTGCGGCTTCCTCCTCTTCGAGCCGAAGATCTATACTGCGTTGCAATGTTAATCCTTATGATTTGATCTCAGCTAATAATCCAGCTACCGGCCATAACTCCTCCAACCTATTAGACTATAAGGAAGCGGCCAAGAAACCAACAAGTAGAAAGCAGAAATTACAATTTTCACAAAATGAGTTTATGCCACCCAATGACGATTTCAATGTACAAGATGCAGCCTTAACAGAAGACGAGCCGCCTTTTATGCAAAAAACTACTAAAGTAAGAGTGGACACCGCCAAGCCAGACAATAACAACAAAAAACTAATAGAAGAACCTCCACCACCAAATACACCTCCACAAAACAAAAAGCCCAATTATATGAATGTACAAGCCATAGCTGGACAACGCATTAGTTTGGGAGAAGAGCAACAAGCTTCCAAATCTTTATTGCAACAAACTGCCGACGGCACCAACTCTTACGAAAGCTGTGCCGTTGAAAAGAAGACCCAAACAACACCTAAAGAGGTGGAAAAATCAAACAAAACCAGACCGGATACACTGCAAGTGCCATCAGGCGAACCCAAAAGACCACCCAGAGCAACAAAACAATCCAGCCACTCTAGCGAATCTAAGGAATCTTTAAACAGCAAAGAAAGCACAGAAGAGGAAGAAATGGAATTAATGGTTACAGTAACTGTGACTCCTACCTACAACATAAAGTCTATACTGAAGAGACCCACTTCCAAAAGTTGCGAAAATAGTGACAATACACACACAGATTTAGCTTCAAAAAGTCACTCTGCCCCTTCAACACCCCTCAAACAAAGAGATGCTGATAGCGGTTCAAAGAATGGCACACCCACCAATTCCAGACGCAGTCAAGTCACCGTCAATTCTCCCACAGCCAACTCACAGTTTTATATACCCCTGCCACAGGCACGCAAAAAGGTGCAGTTTTTGGTAGAAGATGCCGAAAATACTGGATCTGAAGACCAAGACGATGAGTTGTCTTTTTATAATAACACTTCTCCACTCTTTTCACAGGACGAGCTTAAGGCCAATTATGAATATTATAGCAAGAAGCAACATCTGAAGCAACTAGCGAACGCTGACGCTGGTGAGCAACACGATAACATTTCAGAAGATTCCGACAGCGAAATCATTACCTACGATGAACAATTCATACAAGCCATGCTATTAGAGAAGTTGCAATTAGACTCGGAGTTGGTAACGAAGAACTGCACTAGCAGCAGCAATCAAGAACAAAACGATGATGAGGCAACAGCATTAACAACAAATAATATTAAAATTGATTACGAAGACGTTGTTGCTAATGGGGAAGAAAATAAATATAAATCACAATACTCGAAACAACAGGATGAATATGAAAGTGAGTTGGAGAGTCAGAGGGAAAAAATGTATGATAAACAATATATTTGTGAAAATCTAGGCAAAGCACTTGCAACAACAGCAACAACAGCAACAACAACACCAACAACTTTAACAGCCAACGAGCAAACATTTCAAAATGCAACACCAACAACTGCTTTAAACCCACAATCTTCTGCCAGCAGTGCACCACCACCACTCAGCAACGACAATACTCCACTCCAGCTGGCAAAGCACAACGACAACATGGGTTATAGAAATAATGACACAGACAGCAACTATAAGTGTTTGCCATGTATAAACAACAATGATGATGACGACGAACAGAACGAACAGAATGAACAGAACATTATCATTGTCACCGGTTTTAAGGATTGTGATGATGATGATGGAAGCAATAATGTCACAAATAACAGCGACACTGGTGATGGCCCGCATAAAAACATTGACGATGATGACGATCAGCGCCTTCCTGATGTTTTCCCTTGCGTTGATATGAAAGATGGTGATGGTGATGGTGATGGCCACCGCAATGATAACAATCATTCTCGAAATGAAGAAGATTTTGTTGACGGTGACATTGTTAATATATCCACGCTATTGTCGCCAGTGTCGAAAGTTCAACATAATGGTGAGTAGTTAGTCACAGTTATTATGTGCTACTTAAATAATACGAAGAAGAAGAAAGCAAAGAAAAAAAGCAACCACGGCAGACAATGAAAAGAAAAGACAACGTTCACATATGTACTCGTATGTCTGTAAGTTCATATCTGTTGTTTTCAGATTATCGTGCATTTAATGCTGATAACATATTTGACTTTGTTGACTTTTAATAATGGCCATGAAGCTCTTAACTGCAACAGCAACTGTAAGGCAAAATTAAAACAATACTAGAGCAATAATAGACAAAAATATTAATTAATTTCACTTCATGCATATGGATCAAAGTGGTGAATCATTTAAAAGTTCATTTCGAAAATGAACATACATATTTCACTATACCCAGTAGATTGTCAATTTGAAAGCACTTAAAGAGTATTTTAAATGGTCACATGAAAGATATTTTTATGCCACTACTACTTTTTGCTCTAAGATATTTTCATTAATTGAAAATCTTTTGAGAAGATGCATTGAAAGGTAAATTTGTAACAGGTACCTGTTTTTAAATGCTTTTTTAGTGAAGCATCAATCAAAGAGGTACTCGTTTTTAAAAGGGTTTTTTTTAACAAAAAAATAAATATTTTCATAATTTTCAAATTAGTAATTTTTTCTAGACAGATAGCTGGTTCTAAAGAAATGTGCTTGCTTAAAAGATTATTTAGAAGGGCAGCTGGAAAGATACTTTAAAAGAGTATTTTTCAAAAAGTACCCTTTTGAAAAAGTACTTTTAGAAAATTTAATTTTATGAAGAAGCACTTTTTTTAAAACGTATTTGAATAATAATAGAAACCTCTTTAAAATGGTACTTTTTTACAAATCACATTTTATAAAAGTACTTTGCTGTAAAGGTACTTCTTCAAAAAACTACTTTAAATGAAGTGATTTTTAAAAAGCTACTTATTCGAAAAGGTATTTTGTTTTAAAGTACTTTTTTTAAAAGGTACTTTTTAAACATGTACTCGTACTTGTATAAAAACATTATTTTTTAACAAAGTGTTTTTTCAAAAATGCATTTGAATACAAGTTAACTTTACGAAGCGTTTGTGAAATTTTACCAAGCGCTTGGTGTGAAAAGCAATTCCATAAAAAAACATAAAACTTGTTAAAAATAAAAAACGAAGAGAGGTTTCTTAAGACACCCGGTTATAGCTATGCTGCTTAGTTACATAAAACAAATTGCATGCGTGAAATAATAATGCAATAAAATTGTATTATATGATGATATCGAATTCGTCGCAAATATTTCAAAACGTTTCCGTTTATTTGACATTATTTTCTTTTCCAGTAATTAAAAAAAATTAAAAAACCCGACTGCGACCAACTTTGAATCGTTCAATATCTTAAACAAGCATTTGAAATTAAAAATCATAACAGAATCCTGATGATGATGTTTTTAAAATGGCGTCTGTTGGCCGCTATATTGAATTTTCACTACTGTCATATCTTTAGTGATACTCCCGGGATTAAGACAAATCGACTGATGTCAGAATCATTAAAATCGGTCCACGCGTTTATATAAGGCCGCAAGGGAACACACATACATACATACATACATACATAGGCTGATAAACACAATACCCTTCTTTGCATCGAGCAGTCGGGTAAAAAGCAATGCAAAAACAAATTGAGCAATCGTTATCACTGTTTTTGTTTCATTTTTGTTTCACGCACTTCAGAGAACGCAACAAAACAAAATTAAGCATTTCGTTTCGCTTATTTTCGTACTCTGCTTTTAAGCACAAAGAAATCAAAACAAAAGTAAATTTATAACTGCAATAGTGTCGATTTTTTTTTACGAAAATCACATCCTAACTCCTGTATCGCGCAATAACTAGCATAGCTATAAAAAAATAATATTATTGAAATTTTGCTTTTGGAAATAAAATATGTCCTTGCACGTCATCCCTGAATCTTCCCACTGAGCTGCAAATTTTGGTCACATTAAAGACATTAAAGTCGGACGTGTCTTTTTGATGTTAAGAGCGGATTAAATTTTGAGCTTGATCGGCCTGATAGTTTACAATTCAAGATAAATTCATAAACAGTGCAACTGTTTCTCGCACACGAATGATCAACATTTTCTACAAAAAAAATAAATACCCTGCAAACTTTTTTTCGGTTTTTGGCGATTTTTCTAGTTTTGGCGGTTTTGTCTTATTTTTGGCGCTTTTTTCGCTTTAGTCCATAGTTTCTTTTCCCCTCGTCCCTCTTTCCTAACAAACTAATCAGCTTAGCAATAAGACTTGCATATTGTAAACTAGGACTTAAGGATTTTTTTCGGAGCTTTTTTTTCATTTTGGCGAGCTTTAGTTTTAGAGATTTTTTTTCGTTTTGGCGATTTTTTTTTAATTTTTGGCGATTTTTTTCGGTTTGGCAAATTTTTAAATTTTAAGATTTTTTAGTTTTAGCATTTCGGAAAATTTCAAAAGTTTGCCTTTTACGGTTTCCTAGACACAGCAAGTTGTCAAAAATACATTAACTGATAGAATACCCTTTAATTTTTATTTTTTTTTTTTATTTTAGTGTTAATTGTTTTAGTCTGTATAAAAATACACTAACTTTGCAAATTGCAAGTGTCTATATATAATTGTCTGTATATTACATTAGGATTTAAATTTTTTATTTTTTTTTTTTGCTCGCCTTAGAACACCCTTTTTTGTAGTTGTATTGGCCAAAGTTTTATATATTCTGTAAAAATTTCCGGTCCGTAGCTTGTAATGTTCTCGAGAAAACAGCCTGTCACAGACACACAGACAGACAGAGGGACATCGTGCCAAAAATCAATAGCGTTCAGTTTTCACCTTTGGTGCTTTTTGGAAGCTCTTTATATTTAACAATATAATTTCTTCGTAGTACATATTCAAAATAAATAATTATAAGTGAAATTTATTTGCTGGTGGTTAAGCGATGTCTATATGCATTTCATTGTTGCTTTAACAAGTCGTCAGTAGACTTCAACCAATGGATTTCTAATTGTATAAAGGTGTAGAAAAATAAAATAGATTCATATCGAATAAAAATTATTTGCTGGATTTAGTATAAGTTACTAAGCTTACTATGCTTATTTTTCTTTTGTGATTTTCAAATATATTAATATTTGTGAATTCTCAAATAGTTTATGAAAGTCTGTGCATAAGACAAGAGGTTTGTGACTGTTCAAAATGTGTGGTTGAAGTCTACTGACGATTTGTTAAAGCAACAATGAAATGCATATAGACATCGCTTAACCACCAGCAAATAAATTTCACTTATAATATAATTATGACAATATGTCGAATAATAAATCTCTTGAATGACAAAATAAATAATTTTTCAATTTAAAATCAGTTACCTTTTCTGCTTAAAATCAATAAAACAGAGCGCTCCTTAGTTTTCCAGTTCCTTCAGCGATTACGTTTGACATTTAATTTAGGGCTGTCACAATATTTTTAAATGGAAAACTAAATTAATTTTCAGCTGAAAAATTATTGTACAAAAATTTATTGTTGCACCATGGGTATACATACATACAAATGTACGGCTCTCACAAATGATTTTTCTTAAGGTTCACGATTTATACGCTGCTGCTTTTGTTGATTCAGAACAGATGATGAAGTGGTACCAGCGGGAATTTTTGGTGAAAAGTATTTTTTATTAAAAAAAATTGGAAAACCTATACTTTATACGAGAGGTGCCCCGGATTAAAAAAAAATATTTTGCCAACTGATAAAAAATTTAATTGTAATAATTTAATTTGGGAAGTTACGGGGCCATTTGTCATTTTCTGGGTAAATATTTAATTAAGTGTAACAATATGGGTATCAAAGGAAAGGTTATCGAGAATACTAGATGATAATTATACTTTAAAAAATTAACCTGTTTAGAAGCGTTATTTTTTGCCTTTTTACACCACAACATCGAAAAAACTTAAAACTTTATGTAGAGTGACCCAAAAATTAAAAAAATATATATGTCGCTCATTTACTCAAAAAAGTAGTTCGCCAGAAAACGAGTTTAAAGTTTTCAATTTACCCACAACTTAATGGAGAAATAAAATTTTAGGGTTTCTATCAAGACCTGAATAAACAAAATATTTTTATGAAATGTTTACACAATATGTATACCTAAATAACGATGTGAGGATTAATTTTGCATCATTAACTTTTTTTACAGTTATGACGTTGTTTTAGTAAATGAGCGATATGTTTCTGACGCAATTATCTCTAAAGTTATACGACATACATATTTACGGCCTGTCCCACGATGTCACTAGAAATCGTTCGATCGAATACTTTTAGTCCATATTTACACTATGCAAGTCTTATTGCTAAGCTGATTAGTTTGATGGAGAGAGAGACGAGGGGAACAGTAACGTTTCTTTTCCCCTCGTCTCTCTTTCCTAACAAACTAATCAGCTTAGCAATAAGACTTGTATAGTGTAAACTAGGACTTATTGAAAACAACAACAAATTTTCTAATGTTGTTGTTGTTTGCAATACAAGTTGTCGATCGCACGATTTCGAGTGACATCGTGGGACAGGCCGTTATTAGTTTTATAATTTTCATCATAAATAGTGCTCATACGCACCATAGTGCTGTGTCAATTGCGTTTCAAAAGTTATTTAATTTTTTGGTTCAATATTCCAACAAAGTTGTGATTTTTATTTAAAATTTTAACAAAATTCAATTCCAATGCAAAGCAATCACTTTTCGCTAAGCCAACATAAATGGCATTGTAAACTTATGGCAAGGAAGTGTGTTGCAGCCGCATTCGACTTTTAGTAAGAAAACTACATGACTTATTTTTAAGATTTGCATAGAAAGTTTTTTAATTCAATTACAGCGTGACAATAAATATTGAAGAAATTTTCATGGCTCGGTTTGAATTAAATTTACATAGATTTTCTGTTAAGATGTGTACATATTATGTACATATACGAGTAGTTTATTAAGGTAATGGTTTATTTAAAAAAAAAGTGGCTTGATAGAATTTTGAAGTCATAAATTCTTTAAATTATTTTTAAAATCGTATTTGCTTCTCAATATATTTTTTTCAAACAATCATTAAGAATTATTTATGTATATTTTACTGTTGTTTGGAGATAATTGAAGAAAATATGTTTGCTTCCATTTAAGCATAAGGAATATATGTGCAAAAGCATTCAATAAAATTAAATTGGTAATGTAATTAAACAAGAACAAAAGTCTTTGCCATGCTTACCACATTTATACCTGTTTTTTTTAGTGGCAGTCTGCAAACATCTAAAAGTCTTTTCAGCACTTTTAGAGCTATGCTCTTTATGCCACGACACAGGAGCTAGATAGTGTTGCCAGAAAATGATGATGAGAGAATACTAAATCGGTAAAAAAAAATTCTGCTAAAATGTTCTGCAAGAAAAAAGTATAAAGCCAGATTTAAATTTTTAGAATTTTTAAAATAGCTTTTAATTTCATGTTTATATAAACTTATTAGTATTTACAGGTAATTATTTTTATAGCACATAAAAACATAAAATAGTTAATAATTGGTGCGTTTTTTGGGAATTGTTTCAGTTAAGATCAACATTTATATTTATGATTTGATCAGGCTTTTCCAAATTAATTATTAATGGAAAAAATAACACCAAAATTAATTGTAAATATTCTGACAAACACGTAGTAGAACGGAACAACTAGCTGTTTTCGAAGGCCACTACAACTTCATCATCAGCATTCTTTGTGTTTAGTCTACTGTGTGTGGTGTCGGTTGATGTAGATTTCTGCTTTATATACGCAACTTTTATTGCAAATGGAATATGTGAATTGTTTTGATTCATCGTATTACAATTTGCTGAAAGCTTTTTTGTAATGAAAGCTCAATTTTTACCATCTCGCACTAATAATCTCAAATTATTATTTTGCTTATTCAGTAAAATATTTTTTTATTAAACATACATTTAAATTGATTATTGAGCGGTTAGCTGGAACCTACGCGCACTTCACTGTTGCTAATGCATATCATCAGGGAACTTTTATCCAAAAACTTCCTACAACAACTAGAGTTATTATTTCATTTAAACAAATGAGAATTTCAACAAATAAAATAAAATTGAAACAAGAACTCAATAATCAACATGTTTTTTAATCATCTAATATAATTTTATGGCATTTTCATTTAACACATAAAATTGGTTTTATATAGCTAAGCAGCATAGCTCTAAACGGGTGTACTAATACACCCCTCTTCTTTTGTTTTTCATGCATTTCTGATACTTATTTTTATATCCAAATAAATTCTAATTAAACATTAACTTTTAACTTTAAAAGCAAATAATAATAATAATAATAATGAAAAAAAATCCGCTATTCAGTTAACAACTTTTCTACAAAAAGCTATTTGCACCAACTTTTGATAATAAGATGTAATTTGAAAAAGGCAAAAGCAATAAACACCTACGAAATGCAACACGTGCACCATAAATCAAACTGCAAATAAAATTGCAGACACAAACGCATTCCTACTTTTTATTACCACTGTGGCAAAGTATCCTAAACTGGCTGTGGCATATTACAGCAGAGCAGAGTCATTAGAAGGAAAAATACCAACAAACGTAAAACTATGGTCCAAAAACTCTTTTATGTAAAAATATTTTCTTTTAAGAAAGTGCCAAAAGTTTTTGAGAATTAGAAAGAAAAGGAAAAGAAATTAGCTGCAAGTTGAAGACAACAAATGTGGTGCCACGCTGTACGGAAGCAGTGAAGTAAAGGAATAATAAAATGTTTAACAAACGAAAATTGAAAATTGTGTTGAGCTTTTATATGCATAAATATTTTTCTAATTTAATTGCACTACATATGGTAATCATCGTTATTTTTATTTTAATAACTCTCGTATTCTATTTTATTTGAAAATTTTTGGTATAATGCTGCAATTGAAATTAACTTACACGAGTTAATGCATTAAATAATAAGTAAATGAGCATCCTTAAGAACCTGAATTCGATCCTCGGTCAGACTTTATCATACAAACATAAATTTTCTGATCGCATATCGGCCAGACCCATTCATATAAAAATTTATTTTCTAATAATTTAGGGCCTTGCTATATTAAGGTAACGATATGTATGTGTGTATGTATGTATGTATGGACATACAAACATGCGTATTTCATTGAGTGCTTTTTAGGGTTCCATACACCAAAGGTGAAAAGTAGCTTTACTGTCTGTCCGTCACAGGCTGTTTTCTCGGAGAACCGTAAAGGCTACACACCTGAAATTTTTACAGAATATGTAGAACTTTCGCCGCTACAACAGTAAAATATATGACAGTTAGAAATTAAAGGGTGCTTCAAAACGAGCAACGAAAAATTCTAAAATTCCATTTTATATATATATGACTACATACAATTATGTATAGATACTTGAAATTAGCAAAGTTAGTGTATTTTTATACAGACTACAACAATTAACACAAAAACTTAAAAAAAAAAATCTAAATTAAATGGTATTCTATCAGTTAATGTAATTTTGACAACTTGCTGTATTTGGGAAACCTTAAGCAGCAAACTTTTGAAACTTTCAAAAACTTGCCAAATCGAAAAAATCGCCAAAAACCGCCTAACAAAAATTAATCTCTAAAGGCTGGTACTCTGTTCGAAGTTGTGAAAAATGTTCAGCAACATTGATTATTTCGCGTGAAAAATTTGACATGTACTAAATATAGCCCAACTTGCGATTTTTTTTTATATAAATTTTCGCTTTTGTTGCTTGAAAGTATGCAACATTGTCAAAAGTCCGTGCGAAAAAAGTACTGCTCATATTCTTTCGCAACGAAACTAAAATGATGCCAGAGTTATTTTGCATGGAAGAACATGCTGCCAGATAGATTTTACATGTTTTTTCGCAATAAGAACAGAGTACTACTTTTGCAAATTTATTTCGCAAATATTTCATACCAAATACTTTTACATGTAGTTTGACAGCATTTCGCACGAAATTGTGAACAGAATACCATTCTTAAAGCTAAAATAAATTGCCAAAAACGGAGAAAACTCCTAAGTGAAAAAACGCCAAAACTAAAAAAAACGTCAAAAACAGAAAAATAATCCTAAAAGCGAAAAAAGCGCCAAAACTAGAAAAATCGGCAAAAACCGAAAAAAAAGTGTACAATGTATCTACTTGATTTTTTCTTAAATTTCTACATCAGGTAAGATATTTGCTTATATAGGCTGAAGTTCGTATAGTATTACATATGTAGGGTCCGTAAGGAACCCTTCGTGTGCGAGTCACAGTCGCACTTTACCGAATTTTTAGTACATTTGACATAAAAGAACAGTGAGTTTTGCTCTAAAAAATTTGGCATCACTGGTGCCGAAACATTTTGTTGTTTGCTTGAAATAAAAATTTCTTTGATCTACTTTTTTATCAATATCATATTTCAAGTGATGCGAAAACGCTGAATTACTAGTTATAAACTCTTTAAAAAGGCATCCTAATTCTGAAATGTTTAAAGTTTTTTGTGCCTGGAACGCCCAAATAATTTCTGCAAACTTAACTTCCAATACACATCCATCATCCAATCAATAGTACTTTCGAATGTGCACATAGTTTACACCATAGTTTTAATTTTCTTAAAGTCGGCTACTAAAGGCGTATATGTAAATATATGTATGTAGATTTAAACAAAGTAATGAAAATTAAAACTATTAAAGTATACTTTGTTTTCACTATGAATATGCGCCTCTATCTTTAATATTTATTTATTTTTATAATATAAGTCTCTAATTTAATAACTGTTTCACTAACACAAATCTTACTGGGAAATAGCAAGAATTTAAATTTAAAACTTCTGAATCAAGAACACATCACGCATAAACTTATTTCCACATGAACCCCGACACACACTAATTCACTTAGCCGCCGCAGAAACATTAGTGTGCAACAAATTTCCAACACAAGGAGTAACTTTTGCAACAATGACTCTCTATGCATCTTTGTGCTATTGTTGTTACTGTTGATTTTATTGTGTATGTTTGTGTGTGTCAAATTATTTTCTTAGAATCACAATCAACCTACAACAGACAATAGACAATAGAAGGAAGGCCGCAATAACAAGCAGCCAGCAGCAACAGCCAGGGTATGATATGCAGCGAGTGTTAGTGTTGTCAATATGTTAAGTAACGAATAACTAAATAAAGACATTCATTTCAGGCTGATCCATAATAAGGTTTATATGGTGAAACTTCAGCACTTGTTTTTCAGAACTTGTATTAATTTAAAATTTTTCAAATCGGTCGGTAGAACCTTAATCTTATGTTATGAGCAGCACTCGATTTTCGAACTACGCTGGCTATCGAACATCGAGCATTGAATGTCAAATCAAATTATAGGGTGGCAGCATCATCGGAAATTTCATTGAGCTGCATCTGAAAAATTATTAAAAATTTATATGTACGTTAAGCGATTGTTTTTTAGTATCCACACACAAATTCTCAAAAAAAAATGTGATTTTATATCGTTCTAGTGTCTAAAGAACTAAGCAGTTCGAAAGGTTTCACTTAAGCAGGAAAATCATCAATTTGCTGTGCAGGATCAAGTGTATTTAAATTTCCGATATTCAGTTTGTGTGATCATTGAGCACAAGATCTTGAAATTTATAATTGAAATAGAAGACAGCAATTTCATAAACACACAAAAAAGTAATATGAATGAGTTTGTAATATTAATTAAAATATTTGTAATATTAATTAAAAAATTAATTAAATTTTCACCTATAAACAATTTGATAATATCAATTAAGTTTTTCCACTCAAATTAATTAATACAATTAAAAATTTAATTGAATCAATTAAATTATTAATTGAAAACATTAATTGGTGAATACTTTTTTCTGTGAACTCTTACGTGCATAGATGTAAGCGAATTTTCTAAATGTTAGACACGACAACATCTGGAATAAGTTTCCAGGGGGTTAGAAGCATCCCTTGTTTTCTGAAACTGGCCAGTTCAAATAAGCTTTCATCTCCATCTGACTCCAACTGGAGTCATATTTTGCTTTTGTTTTAAATTTTACTCAATGTACAAGCGTAACTTAATCTTTTAACCGACTTCAAAATAGCACGAGGTACTTAATTTGGTTGTCTTTTTTTGCATTTTATAATGGCCAGACTGTTACAAATTATTGATGGTAAAATTGAGCTTTCATTACAAAAGAAGCTTTAAGCATATTGTAATACGCTGATTTAAAAGAATTCACGTATTCCAATTCAAATTCCAAATTTGCATTGGCTGACAGAACGATATCAACTTTTAGCCTAGTCAAATCATAAATAAAGAAGCAAATAAAGTTCGAACAATAATAATTAAAACTAACGAAAGTTAGACAAATATACTTCAAAGTAACTAACCAAGGCAATTGTTAAGAACAAACGGCAATGGCAAGACTGTTGTAAACTTAGAGATTTAGATTTAGAGAGCTGTCATTACAAAAAAGCTTTCAGCAAATTCTAATACGATAAATCCAAACAATTCACATATTCCATTTGCAATAAAAGTTGCGTATATAAAGCAGAAGTCTACATAAGCTGGCCACGTAGAGTGGACCAAAAGCAAGAAGGCTGATGATGAAATTGTGGCGGCATGTTGTTCCATTATAGTTGTGTTTGCCAGAATATATACAATTATTTAACTTTGGTGTTATTTGTTCCTTAAAAATCATCGTCAGCCCATTATTGGTTTGGAGCATATGCCAAAAAGTTGGAATGGAGAACAACGACAAAGAAGTTTTCTCAAGATATACCCGATAGAATTTTTTTTTTGTATTTTCACCATTGCTTCCGACACATGTTCGGAAGAAATGTGTAAATTTTAGTGAACTTTGATGAGTAAAAAATTAAAAATACATTTTGTGCCGCATACACCACTTTTCTTAATTTATATTCAAAAAGTAGATTTTTGTGATCCATACGTATACTTTACTGTTGAAAATTGAGAATTTTGTTGTTGTGTTTATTTTTCTTGCTGTCTAGAGAAATAAATCGATCGTTTAACGCTGAACAAGAAGCCGCCGCCGTAATATTTTTAACTATCGATCGATCTGCTTACACACTTACACAAGAAAAATAAGTAACTGAAGTGTATTTAATATAAAGAATGAAATTAAATGATTTATGTTATACTCAAACATGCATAATTAAGGTTTATTTTTGTTTTATTTTAGTGTTTAATAAGTTTGTATTAAAACATTCAATGATGATGTTTTTGCTTAACAGTCGCCGTTGAATTTTTCTTACGGCACCTTCTTTTTTTATTATTTATTTCTTTTAGAAATGAAGCAAAACTAGAGTTAACTTTACTTCGCATGTTTTTGTATGAAGAATTTGACGCAAACGCCAACTGTGGCATATACAGCAAAACAATACTTAAGGCCATGATTCACTATCCTACACAATCGCGCGATCTACGAAAAACTACAACCCTGATCTGATGAATTGTTTTTGTCTTTTGAAAATGTTCATAGACTCCATCATACTAGGGCTGTATTTCATCAAAAATCGCACGATCGTGTAGGCTAGTGTATCACGGGCTTTATTAAACCTTAAAATAGTGGAAATTTATGCTAAATATTTCAGAAACATGTTTTGGATTCAGAAAGGAGATATTCGAAATATACCTAACTCGATTTTTTTAAATGGTCGGTGGGTCAAACCAATAATGGGCTGACGACATGTAGTTTGTTTGTTGTTTCTTGCAAGACCTTTTCGATCTATTGTGATTGTAGTTATGTAATTCTCAATAATTTATTGGGAGTTTGTCTATAAGCATTGCGATTTCGTAAGCTTTTTTGAATTTTTAATAAAACATTTAATAAAAAAAGATATTTTAGTTCTTCATATATGTATATATTTTGACAACAGAAATATTTACAGTGCCAGTCAGCTGGGCTCCTGAGGTTACCTTATAGATCTTGTACGATGTAATATATACCAAAGCTGTTGCTGTGGTATAAATTTGATATCGTTTGACAGTGACGTTATTATTTTTCTAGGCTAACGGCTAACAGTGCAAAAGGAAGATTTTTTGTGTGCCTAACGCCACTCAACAGCTATTTTATTTGTTTTATTATTATTTTTGTAGCTATGCTATTTATTGAGCGATACAAGAGTTAGGACGTGATTTTCGTAACAAAAATAATCGACACTATTACAGTTATAAATTTATTTTTGTTTTGATTTCTTTGTACTTAAAAGCAAAGTACGAAAATAAACGAAACAAATTGTTTGATTTTATTTTGTTTAGTTCTTTGAAGTGAGAGAAACAAAAACAATGAGAATGATACTCAATTTATTTTTGTTTTGTTTTTGCACATAAGCAAAAACCAGATAAAAAAGTGGCAAACAGCCGCCGCCGGCCACAAACAATACATTAATTTAATCGTAAGTCGCTAGAAAAGAAAATAATGGGAAATAAATGGAATTGTTTTGAAATATTTGCAGAGAATTTGACATCATCATTTTTTTTTTTTTTGTTAAATAGTGTCAATTAATTATCTATAGTACGTAGTTTAGTTTAAGTTCCGGTTAGTTGTTGCTCATATCTATTAAGTATATATTGTGAAAATCACTCTTGGTAATGCCTTAACACATTTTCCGCTTAGAAAAGTAAAACGAATACACACCTGAATACAAATCCCCTAAAAATAACCAACAATACTGATTACGCAAATTTGTAGAAAGTAATCAAAAGCACTAAATTTCCATGCATTTTACTGCGGTGGGTGTATATGACAAACTACATGATCATTATGCATCTACGAGACCATTAGGCGCGCATTTTCTTGGAAATAAAATCATTATAACTTTTTAAATGTGGCAAAGTTGGGATAAGCTAAGCTTCGTGTGTGCTTGCATACATAATAAAATATGTAGATTTAAATAGTAAATGAAGTTTTGAAAACTTAATTGTTGCAGATGATGGAAATAAAGTTTGTCAAACAAATTGCGGCGCATGTTGTAATGAAAAGTGTTTAACAAAGAATGTCTACAAAACATTATGTTCGAATATTAGTTAAATTGAAATAATAAATAAAAACTAATGTTTGCACAAAATGAGAGGAAGAAAACATGCAATATTAATATTTAACTATTTTACAGTTTACAGTACTCGTAATTATTTGCATCATTATTTAAACTGGTGGTACTTCTATTTTAATTTGAAAAACTAAATCGCTTGCACCTGCTCCATCAACAACTTTTGCATTTATAGTTTTTATTACACGTACTTTCTCATTTTATTAGCAAAATTCATATAAATTTATATATGGAAGGAAAAAAGTGTTCATCTACACAAATTAAAACAACATGTGAATATTTTGAAAAAGTTAAAACTTTAACACTAAAACTAAATATAAATATTTAAAGTTTTTACTCCATAGACACAGGCAGGCAAAAGGACCATGGCCAGCCAGTCTGAGCAAATATTTGATTATATAAGTGTGGCCGGCTATTTTTTTGCACAGTTTGCTGAAAACTTTCTTGCTGAGAAAGCTCTAATTTTATCATATCCAGAAGAAAAAGTTGGCGTTGTTTTTGAGATTTGAAATATTCATGATTTCCAAAGGATCAACTTTTCAAAGTCCATATAACTATAGACTTATTTTTATATTTCACGTACTTCTTCTTAGCCAAAAGATTTAAAAAAAAAATTTTTTTTGTTTGAAAGAGTTTACTTTCAGTGTGATTCCATAAATTTGTTTTGAAAATAAGATCAAATCATATCAGGTGTTTGCATTGAAGTCGATTTTTGGTAATGTCAGCTAAATGGGAACTATTTTTTTTTTCTAACGCAAAAATGTTGTCTTCTTGTAGCATTCCATAAGTTTGTTGAGTATTTCTTGTGGTATACCATCAATTTCTTCTGGAATGTTGTCCTTAAGTTGCTGCAAAATTTGGGGCTTGTACATATACACTTTGTCACCACCATTCAAGTGAAAGTGCTCTTTCATTTTGATCAACGAGCTTCAAAACTGCTCTAGCATATTCCAAGCTCAGGATTTTGTTTTTGGTGTAGTTGGATTTTGTAAGGTAAGAGATATAAATCGTTTTTAAAAATTGCCCAAAGAGTGCGGTTAGAAAGCTGCAACTTTTCGTTGATGTCTCCAGATATTCTGCGATGATCTATCTCACAACATCAATATTTTTGGACGATATGGCAGTTCCTGGTCTGCCCGTACGTCTTGAATCTTCGACATTCCGAACGAATTTCTGGTTGGAGCCGTGCGCAATTTTTTAAATCATACAGTTACCTTAACCGTACCCTGTATATAACAATATATAATATAATTCTCATTTGGTTTATTGTGAAATCGCTATAAGTATTTTATGTATACAGAAAAACTTTGGTCAAATTAAAAAAATTTTTAAATATGAAAATTAACAATAAGAAATTATAAATTTTTTAAAATTGTATGGCTTCGAAACTCATAAATAAGCACTAGGGAAGGGAACTCCTTGCCAGAATAAGCTTATATTTATTAAGATAATTGGTAACGATGCGGCATTATTTTTATTTATTCCCCATTGCAAATACACATGTTCCTTTACTTATTTTTCAAGAATAGCAAAAGTTTGCTTAAATAAATTAGAAATGAACAGAGCTGCAATGCTCTTTACTCTAAATTGAGACTTTTTGTCTGATGATTTGTCACGTGAAACTATGATTTTTTTTCTTTGGGAAATATTAATGTTTCGCAGGAAGAAACTGTTCGCCTTTTTACCCTGTTAGTTAGAAGAAGCATCGAATCAATATGTAAATAGCCAGAGAATAAGCTCGCAGAGAGGAATCGAATCTGGAAAATAATAATAATCGCACTTAATGATAGTTTGAAAGTAATGATAATTATCAATTTATAATTTAAAGGCAGAAAGAATTAGACAAACGTCCGCTTACCCTAACGTAACAGCTGATTGTTTTTATTACTTTAAAACAATGCAAACCTTTACCGAAATTCACTGTCACGTTGAAAATGCATCCCAATCTGTATGAATTAGAATTTCATGACGTTGTTAAGTTACATTTATAAGCCAGTGACGGGCGGATGTGTTGAATAGCACAATTTGCTGTAATTTTTAACAGCCTTATCTATAAAAATTACTATACATACACATACACATATACATAAATATCGAGCCATAACCGTCAAAATAGCTTAAGCGACATATTTTTTTTAACTCAGATTTTTAACGAAAAACGATTGCCTACCTTCGTGACTAATCGATTTTCGTTTAAAAATAAACTTTCAAAATTATGCCGCTTAAGCTTTTTTGGCGGTTATGGCACAATATGTTGGTTGCAATGTGTGTATGCATGTATGTACATAAGAAAATAACATTATAAAAATATTCAAAATTTAGATGAATTTTAACAGCCGCAGCATTCCTTTCACAAGTTGTTAATTGCGAGAAGGGAAAATTCTGGGGTCCAATCGTCGCTTTCGATAACGAGCTGATTCGATCACATATTTACAGTTTGAGATTATGGGCATTCGATATCGAACCATATTATTGCATTGTTCAATAGCGAATGCCATAATCTCAAACTGAAAAAACGTGATCGAATCAGCTCGTTATCGAAAGCGACGATTAGACCCCTGGCATGTTTCACGCTATCGAATGAAAACTCTCGACTGAATATTTATATTGCAAACTACAATAAAATATAAAAATTTGTTTTTGTTTTCAATATAAATTGTAAATCTAAAGTTTGCTTTCGATATCGTATCTCTGGTATTTCTTTAAGAAGAGCTGAATTGGCATAAATATATGTAAATACAAAAAAAAACTAAAATATGTACGAGTATGTGTGCAGATACATTATATTTAAAATTTCATCTTTCTCTAGTTTGCTTAATTTTATGGTAATGGCATGTTACTCTTAGAAAAAAAAACACTTGCCACATTTTGCTAAATAATTTTTTTAATATGTATCTAAAGTTCCTTTTCATTTACCACAGACTAAAGTAGCAACAAACTATAGTAACTATAACCATGAAAACATGTTTAAATTGTGTTTTTTGAAATAGAACACAAAAGTTTCAATAATTTTGTTAATTTGAAATATTTATGAAGACAAAAAAAACAAATCTAAGGATAGACATGATGAGAGTAAAAGCAACAACCCGTTTGCCTCTTTTTGTGCATGAACATGAATAGTTTTCCATAAACAGCTACCAACCATTCAGCCAGAGAATGAATTAAATAACAAAATAAATTGAAGTAGAAATAAATATGAATGAAAAAGAACCAACATGCATTCATGCCACGAAAATATATATATATATATATATATATATCGTTACCTAAATATAGAAAGGCCCTAAGTCATTATATTTTTGAATTCGAGATTTTTGGCATTTTTCGATACATGGGATGTTCTTCTATAAAACTCGAATTCAAAAAAATAATCAGTTAGGGCCTTTCTATATTAAGCTAACGATATATATGCATGCATAATTACAAGTTATAAAAAAAAGTTTATTTATTTACTTATTCTTCCCTTTTCGTTTGAAGTTGTGAGCTAATTTTGATTTGATTTAAAAATAAGTTACTAGTTTGTTTGTTGTTCAATTAAGGCTGAAATTTAACTTTCAATTTAAAAACCATATTGAATTTAGGCAGGCAAGCAATCATTATTTTATTTTACACGAAAGCTTTTATTTTAAATACTAACATACACACATACAATGTATGCGTGTATGGATGTGTATAAATTGACAATAAAATTTAATTTAACTGCATGATTTGCTATGCAGTGCTTTGTGTCATTCTTTTGTAACTTTACCTTGGCAAACTAAAAAATAAAAAAATATATATTATTTATATGGATTCAGTAACTTTTTGCGAACCGAAAATCGTAATATTTATCGATATATACCATTCGCTTGCTGTAACGTTAATGTGATTCTGTAATTTCTTTTTTACGATAGTGTACATCTGTGCTTTACTCGGCATTTAATTGTATGTGATGTGGCATCCCTGCATACAAAATGTCAAAATAAGCTAAAAGCACAAAAAAGAATTTAAAAAAAAAAACTAAATGAATTTCAACCGACAACGAATATCGTTAAAATATGTTACTGAATAGCAAAGTCGATACATTTTCGTTATATTTATTATAGCGATACGATTATCGTAATAAAAGTTACTGAATCCAGCAGTGCGATTCAGTAACTTTTAACGAGCCGACAATCATAATTTTCCTCTATACATTTTGTCGCTTGCAATTACGATGGTGTGATTCTGTAACTTCTATTTAACGATAGTACGCAGCTGATATTTTCTGTTGATTTTTGTCGATAAAATTAACAGCACATAAATTATTGTCGCTTAAATAACGACACAGCTGACATTAACCTACAGCGAATATCGTTAAAAATGTTACGGAATAGCAAATTCGATAAATTTTCGTTATAATTATTTTAACGATGCGATTATCATTAAAAAAAGTAAGTGAATCGCACTACAGATACAGGTACAGAGTTCCATACAAAAGTTGTTTTATTTTATTTTTTATGAATAAGGCAGTATACATATATGTGACCTGCTCCACGAAAAGGGACCTCTGCGCCGAAAAAATTTTTTTTTACTTTTTGAGTGATTCTTATAGGAAAAAAACGCTCTTTCAAATGCCGCAAACCGCAAGTTTCTATGTCTTTTAGTTTTTTTTACAAATCACCTGTAAAGATGAACATAATAATGCTTTTCAACTTTGTCTGATTTTTTTAAACGCGTTTTTCTCAATAACTTCTTTTCGGCGCAGAGGTCCCTGGTGGAGCAGGTCACATATACTCGTTCATATATGTATTTTTGATGTATTTATTGTATTTTTTTTTTTTTTTTTATTCAAGTTAAATTTGTTTAATTTTCATCTTTCTGTAGCTGCCACAAAAGTACCACAAGTCATGTTTTAATTTCTCAAGTCAATGTTTGCTTTTATTAGGTTTTGAATTTTTTAAAAGACATCATAAAAATTTTTATGATTGAACACGTGACTATTTCGGGCAGGGAATTACATACAACTGAACAACAAGGACCATAAAAAAATTAAACAGGAAACAGAAGAAAAAACGAAATGAATTTAAAGATGTTTTTTCGTTCATTGCACACATTCCAGAGACAATTCGCGAATACACCATTTCCTCCGCAAAATTATTCAAATAACACAAACTTGTTTTTTTTTTAATGTAAAAATATGTTTAATCTACTAACATTTTTATGTTATAACTGATAAGGAATTTTTAAGATAGATTTCAAAGAATACATTTAGCATTTTTCTAATCTTTATTTAATTTTTATTGTCATAATTTTTATTGAGAACGGCTTCTTTCACATCACGACCACACAACACATGATGATGACTATAGAAGCAACCACCACATGGCCAATTGCAGTTCTCTAACTGTTGCCTAATTGGGTTAAAGCTTTATAACAATATCTACACGTCTGCATGTTGCAACTTAGTCCTGTCATTTCCTTAATGAAAGGTTGAGCATGCTGGATCGCACCACTATCAGAGCACAAGATGTGTGCCAAGTTTCGTTAAAAATGGTTCAGGTAGAAGCACATGCAATATAATATTAAACTTGAATGGTCATGGGCCCCGCCTACTTTTTGAAGCACACAATTATGTCATTCTAAGAGCCGGATAAGTAGAAGTACATATAATTTTATAATAACCATTTATGAGCGTAACCCCGCCCACTTTTTGGAACACAGGATTAAGTATTTTTCAAAGCATACACCTTAAAGGCTCAGTTAGCCGACTGTAATGCAATGTAACTGTAATGTAGGAAACAGCTGATCGATATTTTTATATGAAAAGTAGGTAACGTTACATTATATTTCTATAACCATTTCCATTACTTTTCACATAACAATATCGATCAGCTGTTTCCTACTGTTGCAGTTACATTACATTACAGTCGGCTAACTGAGCCTTACGTGTGCCAAATTTCATAAAAATCAATAAAGTAATAAGCACGTGAAATATAATATTAAGTTTTAATTGACGTGGCGCCGCCCACTTTTTTTAAATGTAAGAATGTGTCTTCTTGACAGGTCAAGATGTGTGCCAAGTTTCGTAAAAATGTGTAAGGTACAAGCACGTGAAATGTAATATTGAAATTTAAGAGGCGTGGACCCACCCACTGTTTTGAATTTAAGATATTTTACCTTTTTAGCTCAGGGTATTTGCAAAGTTTCGTAAAAATCGGTCAAATAGAAGCATTTGAAATACAGATAATATTAAGTTATATTGGGCGTGGCTCTGCCCATTTTTTTAACTTCGAGACTGTGACCTTGCGAGAGAACAATGTGTTTGGTAAGTTTCGTAGCAATCGAATAAGTAAAATATTATAAAATCAAATAAAAAATTAGTGAACGTATTCCGCTCACTTTTTTACAATGTGCGCAATGGGAAGCTATACCCTCTCAGGCAAAAAAAGAATTTTCACAATCGGTCTGTAATGTACCGAGTTATGAAGTAACATAACCAAAAAAAAAAAAATGCAGACGAATTGATAACCTCCTTCTTTTTCTTTAAGTCTGTTAAAAACGACGTAGCATGAGTCTCTGAAGCATTTTTGGCAATTTTTTTTTTATGTGATTTGCTTCTGCAGACCTCTTGTTGACGGATGTAAAAATATTTCCTGCAACTTGTTTCATAAAAAAGCGCTGAATGTACATAAATTTGTTTTATGTATATTAAAAGCTAAATTTAAAAGCCAAGGAAGCTGTAGTGCGATTCAGTAACTTTTAACGATCCGACAGTCGTAATTTTTGTCTATACATTCTGTCGCTTGCAATAACGATTGTGTGATTCTGTAACTTCTATTTAACGATAGTACGCAGCTGATATTTTCTGTTGATTTTTGGAGATAAAAATAACTGCACATACATTATTGACGCTTAAATAACGACACAGCTGACATTAAACTAAAGCGAATATCGCTAAAAATGTTACCGAATAGCAAATTCGATAAATTTTAGTTATAATTATTTTAACGATGCGATTATCGTAAAAAAAGTTAGTGAATCGCACTACTGGTCTCGTTATCTAAATATCTGTAAAACTAAAATATTTATAAAATTCTTATGTATACACATACATATCGCTCATTTAATCAAAGAACGTCATAACTCAAAAAATTTACATTTTTGAGGTAATGATGCAGAATTAATCCCCATATCGTTCTTCATATTGTGTCAAAATTTCATACAAATATCTTCTTCAATCAACTCTTGAAAACAAAATAAAATATGTATATTGAATTGGATATTAGAGAAATGAGTATTAATATTGTGCATACAAAGTCATGTTATTTATTTGAACATTTTAGAAGTACTAGAAATAGATTTATTAATACTTTGAAAGCGATAAAAGTGTTTGTAAATGTGTATTGAAATCAAAGCCTTGAAAACATTGATGCACTTTTTGAAACAGTGTATTTTTATAGTCATATCAAAAAAGGAAAAGCACAGTAAAGTTGCATCGAAACAACAAAAGAAGAAACTGAAATTGTATTGTAGTTTTACAGCACTTGTGTGCAGCAGTAGCCTTCCTACACGATTTGCTACTTGATATTTGTATTACAATATTATTAAATAAATAAATAACAAGTAAACAAAGGCAATTTAAAGCAGATTAATGTAAAAAAGTTTAATAAAAGTGAATGAGATAAGGAATACCCAGATCAATTCGAAGCATATTTATTTATACCCTTAAAACAACAATTTAGTAAAACTCCATATTAAAGCTTTTAATTCGAGTAGAAAGAAAAGCTAGTAAAGTTAATTTAACAATAAAATGTAAGACTTTTTTCTTTTGAACTGGAGATTTAAGGGAATAATATGCAATTCTATTAGAAATTCTACCCAAAAAATATTCTAAATAATACATACATATAAGTATATAAGTATATTAATAATAAAATTTTAAAGCACTTATTTGAAATTTAAATTATATATGTACAAACATACATATCGCTGTTAACAAGTATAAAGGCCCGAACTCAAATAACTGTAACTTTACAGTAGAACAAATGTTCGAATCAAATTTTTCGTTCACATGGATTTTATCATCAATTCCCATAAAATTAATAACCTACATATTTCCACTTTTTCCAACAGACAAATACTTGTGAATAATTTTCTTCACAAATTGTCAAAAAATTCCGCAATCGTATAAAGTTTTTTGATACCAATTTTTCACACGTTCGAAAATTTCCATGTGAAATTTTATTTATGATAAGCCTGAATAATAAACAGTACAACTGCTTGCAAAAGCGTTATTTTTTAAAATATTGCAATAAATTTTAGTGCAAAATGTATTGGAATCACTGAAAAACTCAATTTCGTGAAAATACGAATGAGGGCCTTTCTACTTGTTAGCAGCGATATATACTAATAAATATTTATATATGTGCTTTTCATGCAAATAAGTCTCACTATTACAGAAGGACCACAAAAATTTACATCTATGAAAGCTTTTGAGCTTTTTATATTAATCATTTATTAGAGCTATGCTCTTTATGCCACGACACAGGAGCTACGACGTACAAAAATAATCGACACTTTTACAGTTATAAATTTATTTTAATCAATAATATTAAAGCATTTAATGATTTTTTATGTCATTCATTAATTAGATTTTATAAGGCTTTTGATTGGCTCTGTAGAAAGCAGTTATTGTTTTTTAACTCTTTAACTTTTTTGTTCGTACGAACAAAAATGAAAAGAGATTTTTCGAGTATTCGAATAATTTTTATTCGTATAAAAATGTAATGACATCATAATGAGTCAACAAGACAATTTTGACTTTTTGTAAGTTACGCCCTTTTTGAATTTATACGACGATATATTGTTCATAAGTTTGGAACAGGCAAGAAAACGACTAAAAATACAGTGTTTTAGCATTTAATTAAAAAATTTTATTAAAAAAATTTGTTTGTTTTTCTTTGCACATTATTCCTTCTAAAAGGTTTTCAAAAAAGGGCCTTTCCGTTTAAATATGAATGTCTTAACAATTAAAATTTTCAACCCGCCATAGTTCCTCTGACAAGTGTACATGTCTCAAAAAAAAAAGTAACGGAAAATTCCTCTATGCAAAACTAGCGCTTAAATAGCATTTAGGGCTTATGACACCAATGCGTTATTCTTCTTCGAAAACCCAAAGCTTCTTTTTCCCCGAAATAAGCGACATGCATGTACATGTATGTACATGCACTGCGGTTCATCAGGATAGAAGATAGAGTAATCGTTAAGCAAAAATACACTAAGTGAGATTTGCAGACAAGAAGAAGTAGAAGTCTGAAATGGCAGCTTAAAGAAGAAAAATCAAATACAAATGCATTATAACGGCACTTTCTCCTATTTGTTTTCAATCAGGTGAGAAATTCCTCATTTATTTTTGGTTTATCAGAATGGAACCACGTTAAGTTTAGTTTGAACGAGTGGCTTTATTAACAAAATCAAAATGGGCAGAAAAGGTTGTCTAAGTTCATCGAAAATTATAAAAATTTATGTTTACCACTCTGAAAAATATTCCTATTGCGAAATCACTAGAAAAATCGATTAGAGTCATAACGTTGTAATGAATCACTTAAAAAATCGTGAGACGTACAATATAAATTACAATGCAGATACTTCCACAGCTCTGACCGCACAAGACAAGAGAAAAATTCATCATCGAATTGCATCAAACTCAGCGCATTCTACCT
The DNA here is from genome assembly GCA_936439885.1 of Nowickia ferox. Classification (NCBI taxonomy): domain Eukaryota; kingdom Metazoa; phylum Arthropoda; class Insecta; order Diptera; family Tachinidae; genus Nowickia; species Nowickia ferox. The sequence continues at coordinate 110,470,003 of OW387024.1, read as the reverse complement.
CTAAAATTAAGTATTTGGCAGGAGTAAATGCAAGTAAATCAACTGTTCGTGGGGCTATTTTGTGCAGTGAAAATCTGCAGCTTCGAAAACTGAGAAAAACCCTTCAATAAATGCATCTCGTCAAGAGCAGAGCGTTCAATTTGCAAAAGACCATATGACATTGAACTTCCAAAAACAATTAAGCGATAACGAATGGCGCACTAATGGTGTAGTGATGTGCCCCTACAGCCTCTCCTGCACAACTGTTTACCTCTCCTACACGTGGCGTACCCTGTTGTTAGCTTACGAGGCCCTGACAACCGACCATGGGCAGCATAGCCCTCACAAGCAGTGGCGGATAAATCTCCACTGTCAACTGTCTCCTTGGAGACGTACTGGCAGTCCCACATCCAGGATCGGATGCAGACGCCCAATCAGCTACTCATCTTAAATTAAGCAAATATTAATGACATTAGATATTAATATTGATAAGATTTTGTAAAGCTCTATAAAAAAAACGCGACTGAATCAAGTTAAACTCAACGTGGTTCTATTCTGATGAACCAAAAATAAATAAGGAATTTCTCACTTGGTTACAAACAAATGGGAGAAAGTGCCGTTATAATGCATTTGTATTTTATTTTTCTTCTTTAAGCTGTCACTTGAGACTTCTTGTTCTTTTTTGCAAATCTAACTTTGTTTATTTTTATAGCTATGCTATTTATCTCACGACACAGGATCTGGGACGTGATTTTCGTAACAAAAATAATCGACACTATTATAATCTAAATCAAACAATTCTTCATTAGTAAGAAGTGGTTACGCTGTTTTGGTTACATGTGTGACATTACTATTGAAAACTGAATAACAAGAAAATTTTCATTCCATCATGCCACTTCGTTGCACATTGAAGCAAACCCCATCATTCATTTAAATTCATCTTTCATTTTAATATCTAACCATTCTCATTGAAAAACCTTTTACAAACTCACACGCACTAAGCATGTTGGTAGAAAAAAAAGGTATAACAAATTGAAAATTTAATTTAAATAAAACTTGCATTCTATTTTGTTCAGTTATGTAGTTTTCTTGTTTTAAAAATATTTTTTTTTTATTGTTTAATTCAATGAAACTTTGCTGTCTTTACTTGGATTTTTTTTTTGTTTATTTTAATTATTTTAAAATTGAGAATAAAAGCGAAGTTCTTAAAAAGGAAACTTAAAAAATAAATAAAGTGAATAAAACATCATTACATTTAATCAATACTTTTCCAACATTGATTCTCATCCAGTAGCATTATTTTTAATATCCGTTTTACTTTACTACCAAATCATTCCATTGGCACAAAGACAAAAGATTTAGAGAAAATGTAATAAAAACTAATTCGTGCATTCTTAATTTGAATTTCTATTACATACGAGATGCAAGTGCGTACAAAAGTAGTATTTTTGGTATAATGTACAGAGAAACGAATAATACGACGAGTAATACTCAATGTTGGAGTATAGAAATTGACAAAGCAGCACAATATCATATCCTTTTTATTTCAATATTTCGAATTGTTTGTCGTTGCAGTAGAAGAAAATTTTGTAATCTGAAGAAAATAAAAATAAAAATTTTTATTTTATAGTTTAAAGTATTTTTTATTGTGTTTATTTGCAATAAATTTAAATTTATTTAACAATTTTATGGTGATACATATTTATTATGTAATTGAATTAAGTAATATTCATTTACTTGGGGATAATTTCTTAATCGGGCTCAAGTTCATTATTTGCAATAATTGTAAAATTAAATGTTTTTATAAATTAAACACAAAAAAACTACAGACGATTTTTTTGAAGTCGCTTGAAAAGATATTATGTAATATATGGAATGGAGTGAGCAGGTCTTGTACACCCAAAAGACGGCGTACAGAGACTTTCTAGAAGGTATCCGCACTTCTGCTTTTTCCCACTGGTTTAATGCCAAATTATGCATAAAATGTGTGTCAGTGGAAGTAGAGAAAAATTAATTCACATTCAATTTGTATAGCTATGCTATTTATTGCGCGATACAGGAGTTAGGACGTGATTTTCGTAACAAAAACAATCGACACTATTACAGTTATAAGTTTATTCTTGTTTTGATTTTCTTCTCTGAAGTGAGCGAAACAATAACAACACAAAAACAATGATAACGATCGTTCAATTTGTTTTTGCATTGTCTTTTTACACGAACACAAACCAGAGAATGAAGCCGATTGGCTGTAAGGCGGCTAACAAGCGCCGCCGGCCACAAACAATACATTAATTGTGCGCAGTTAGAAAAGAAAATAATGGGAAATAAATAGAAATTCTTATATCACACATGAAATTTGTTTTATATAACTAAACAGCATAGCTCTAACCGGCTGTCCTGAGACACCTCTCTTCTTTTTTTTAAGTTTTTTGTCTTCTGCTTCATGTCATTCATGCTTATTTCACGCCAAGTTTTATGATGCTTGCTAATTTGGAAATAATTTTTGCTGCAGTGGACACACAGCTCAATTAATTGACCACTACTGTGTTGATCTTGGCAGCTAGTACGACCTCGATTTAACTCTGCCCACCAATATTTTAAAGTCGTAAGCGAAGGAGCAGACTCTCAGCTCGCACTGGTTGGCTGATCTGCCACGCATAACCGTATAATCTTGCAGTTCTTTTGTGGAATTTCTTTAACAACCACGTTGCTACTGCCTATGTGAAGGCATAGGTCGTGTATAGTCAGTCACAAAAACTTTTTCAAATACTATTAAAACCATCTTGGGCATATGGTCTAGTTACCCCGCCCATATTTGTGCAACAATACTTTGCAAATTTACTTTGAAAAGTATTTATGAAATAAATAAATATAACAACAGTCGTAAAGCAGCTCTGGGCAAGTCAACATCAAGCGTCGTTGGCAATTGTCTCTTAAGTGCCACCAAGCCACTGTTGTTTATTGGCCTCCGAGAGTTTTGATCTGCCATCTTGGGCATATGGTCTAGTTGCCCCGCCCATATTTGTGCAACAATACTTTGCAAATTTACTTTGTATTTAAAACACATGTTTTACAACGTTGCCACTTTTCACCAAAATAACTTTTTTCAAACTATTGCCGACATCTACACGTCGGGTTGGCTAGTTTTGGGACCGCACATACACATTTTATAAACATATATATAACATTAACAATATATATTTAGTTTTTGCCTTTATAAAAAATTTTATTTATTAGTCAGCTGTTTATGTTTTATCATTGTTATAGTATTTGTTCAAGTTCAGTAAATGATTGAACGAAAAATATCAACTGGTTGCCTTAAATGTTCCTGAACTAAAATGAACAATCTGTAAAGAGAGCGATTATCACATTACCCTTTTAATTTTTTTAATACATATATGCATTGCTTTTACTTTTAGTGTAGCATATTATGAATAATTATAATGTAGAAGAATTAATTAAAAATATTAGTTGCCCAAGTAACCGAGCAAAAAAACTTTTGCAACAACTAAATTGTTCCTAAGTTGTTAAGGATATACACACAAATGTATTTGCAACATTCTTGGCACATAAAATTGTAATGAGAGCTTATAACATTTTCGTTATTTTGTTTAACAAACGATGAAAGCATGTTTAGGGATTTTTCTTTACTTTGACACATTTTCTATTATTTTTTTTTCTAATTTCTAATACCGCTAAATACTTTGCAAAAATCTTCTCAATACCACAGCCATTTTCAGTTAAATAAAATTGAACCACAAACATGTTGGTAATTGCATTTTCAAATTCAAATTGTAATTTCGATGTCATTCATTTTTCAAATATTTAGATATCGTATGTGAACAGTTTTATTTTTGCTTAATCAGATTGAAATTTAATTACTTAAATGCATACAAAATATATAAGAGAGATGATGATGATGATGGAAACATAGTAAGCTGCTCCCTTAGCAACGTTAAAAAAATAATAATAATTTGGTTCAACAAATTTAAATTTAATTTAATTTAATTAAATTCACAGCATTAAAAACAAAATTAAAGCTTTTACAAAAGTTAAAACTAATACTTGCTTAACTTCTCAGTACAGTAATGAAAAAAGGAGTAATTATGGTAAAAAAAAAGAAAACTCAAAAAAAATGTTAAGCAATCTTTTAAGAACAACTGACTGAGCCTTAATTTTAATGAAATAACTTTAACAAAAAATACAAAAGCTCAAGAAGCAACCCCAAAAGTGTTATAAAATAGAAAATGTGATTTTTTTTAATTTCGTGCACATTCCGCAACATGTGGAATTAGCTGGAATTTTTTGAGAATTTAAGAAAGAAATTTTATCAAAATTATAAAATTATATACATATAAAATTAAGCTTTCATTGATTCTTTCAAAGCAACAAACTTGATTTCTTATTTATTATTATGTATTTTATTTTGTGTTTAGTTTTTCATATTAAAAGTCTTTTTTCCAAAATACATGAATGCCTTTTAAGGAAGATTAAATATTTTACTCAATTTGCGTTTACATTTTCAACGATTTTTCTAAGAAATATAATTTTATATCTTTTACGAAATCAAATTTTATTTAAAACTTCAAGCGATGCGTTCATTTTATTTGAATTTTTAATATAAAGCAAAGAATATTGCATCTAAATAACACTTGTATTTCAACAAAATCAACACTATGCAGTTCGAGTGAATTTTGCGTGCGTGCGTGCATGTGCGTGTGTGTGTGTGTGTGTGTGTGCTTGTATACGTATTCATTACTATCAGTTGCTAGTTAACCACTACGCTCAGTTAACATGATGTACTTATCGAGTGCTGTTCTATTTATTTTCAGGAGCTAAAAAGTCAACAACAAGCGATTATGATGATGATGATGATGGTGATGATGATGCAAAATCTAAACAACAACCACTTCCACAGCAGCAGCAAAAATGTAGTATGAAAACTAAAAAGGATATGCAAGCACTTGCGGCAGTTGCTGATAGTAGTAGCAATGTCAGTAGTTCTACTACTTCTATTACTTGTAGCAGTGGCAGTAAAAATATAAGAATACCAACAAAAGAGACACAATCACGAAATCCCATCAGACGCTCGCAAAGTGAAAGACAGCCAACAACTTCAGCAACGACCATGAGAACATCGTTGACATATCACAAAGGCAACAACAACAACAACATCAACAGCAACAAGCAAAGGATAGACCAACAATTGAACCAAGACACTGCACATGTTGATAATGGTGGCAGCAATGAAAATATTATTCCAAATACCAGGAATAGCTTTAAGAATATAGAAAATATACCAAATAATATAAATGACAGCAGAAGTGCTGATTGCACTAGCTTAGGCACGGCAAGGCGCAGTGTGGGGTCAAGAGGAACTGGCAACAAAACTTCACTACATTTTCAGGATACAATGGCATTGCGCAACCGTTATAACCGCAACGATGCAAGGGATTTATTTTCAATGGTTCTTCTAGAAAGACCCAGAGAACCACCGCCTCCACCACCATCAATGCAACCAGCTTCAACTGCAGTTAATGTAGCTAATGCAACAACATCTCAATTGCCTAAGGCTGAGGACCTGAAAGAACCAACTACAAGCACTAGCTTGGCAACAGATGCAATCGAAAATATTCAACTTCAGCGTCAACAAACTGCTAACGGATTAGAAAGAAAAAAGCAGCAGGAGCAACAACAATATCCAGAACAAAAGTTAACAATTGGCCATGAGCTTAAGCCAGCAAACAATACAATATTTTGTAAAGAAATCAATGAAAGCACTTTAGTCGAAGAGAAAACACAGCAGCAACAATTGACTGGCAATACAAAAATCTTAACGGAATCGACAAACGGTGAAAAAAACAGTGGTGAATTATCCTTGCCACCTTCGTCAACTTCCTCTTCTTTCTCTTCGCACAATAGCAAAGAACATCAAAAAATATTGCCCACAATAACAATTGGCAATAATAAAGAACAACAACAGCAGCAGCAAAGAACTGTCGTTAGAGTTGCTCCATTTAATAAAAATGTCTCCGAAGTACATCGCCTGAAAATTTCCCACACCGATAATAACGATATCTATCCACCACAATCACCTCATATGCCCAAAACACCCAATACCTCCAATTCAACAGACTTCTCACAGTTTTACAACTCTTCGCACTATAGTGTTACGGATTTAAGTACCCTTAACGCTTGTAATGAATATGGCCAAAAGAAAACTTCAATTTTAATTAATGGTGATGATTGTTACAGCACCATGAACTTAAGCTGTGATGATTCCTGTACTCCACTCTATCAATCCTCTGTGGTGGTTACAGGTGGTTCGACCAAAACTAACAACGACCTGCAAGGGTTAAGAGTGACAAATGCTTATAATACGGTTACCATTAATGTCAGTAGTCCTCGCAGCTCAGAGGATGAACTAATACTTCAGCACAACCAATTGAATAATCTTTTAAAGCGACAAGCAAAATCTTCGCCAGCAATAGGAAGTGGACGTGCCATAATACCCATACGTGGCACAGTTGATATCAATTTGCAAAGATCAGCTTCTTCGACCTCATCTGCGTCGACTTGTTCTATAACTAGTTCCTGCTCGTCGGTGTCTAGCTCTAGCAGTGCTGGTACCTCTAAGAGGGGAAAAACTTTAATACGTTTGGACTATGAAAAGGAAAAACCTTTAGCCGCCAATGAATCCATGATCTCGTCTACCAAGATAAATGAACAATTACCTGAAGAAAAGGAGTCAGAAGAATGGTTGCCTCATGAAACAGAGTTGTTAAAGATATTAAGAAATCCTGTTGAAGCCGTAAAGAGGAATTTGGTTCCCCATGTTTGCAAATTGCGTGAAACTGATACACAAAAAGATGCCAAGCGCTCGAAGAAGATGAACGAAAAACACTCAGATATACTAGAAAGTCCAATCACAGCTGTTACCAACAAAACTTCGGAATCAACTACTTTTATAGCGAAGCTTTTGGAAGATCCCATGTTACAGCAAGTGGCTGAGGGCTTGGAAACGGATACAGTGACCGAATTAATTGAAAACTCCCTGAAGCGTTTACAAGAGTCTAGGAGTTCGCTTGACATGACTGGTACCAAAGACAATGATGATATGAATCGTTTAATTGATATTTCTCTAAGACGTATACAAGAAGAACGCATGTCTTCCAACAAAGAAACCTCTTCCAATCCAAATTTACTTAACGTACCCTCAAAGGATGAAGAGCGCTTGTCCAATAGGGGCAGTATCAGTTCGGCAAACAGTTTTACTTCTGCTCATAACTATGAACTATTTGACTTTGATGCCAACGAATCGGATTGCTATCAAAGCTGTTCAAGTGATATTAATTCTATAATGGAAGAGGAGATAACAACTCCTGAAACCAAAACAAAATTTTATCAAATGCTTGTGGATGCCACTCTGCAGGAAATAGAGTTGTCAACAAATGTCGAAGACTTGACAAACGATGAGCACCAGTATGAATCTATAAGACATAATATTGATCCCATATATGAGGAAATAAATGATGTGCCGCCACCATTGCCACTAACAGCTCCTCCACTAAATGATCCCGAATTGGAAAAGAAATCAGCTAGATCTATTTTTGAAGGAGCTTCCAAGTATGATATTCTCTCTTATCTAGTAGATGCCAAAGAGAGAGGTCTCGTAAAAGAAGAACACTTTGACTATCCGCTCAATTTCTCCAATCCCATCATTATAGAAGAGGAATCTGCAGACACTCTCGGTGACTTGGGAAAACAGAACAAGCTGAAACGCATCGACACAATTAGCTCCAGATCATCCGTATTGAGCGATTCTTCAGACGATAACCAAAGCACAATGAGCTCGTTGTCACCTCCTACATCCAACAACTTTATGCTGCTGCGCAATAAGCAAGCTACCAGTGATATAGAACGTAATGATTCTGGTGTGGGTTCGGAAACTAGTAAATCATCTCGTAGTAAATTCTTAAATCCCACCATGTCTTCTCCTTTATCTCCATCCAATTCGATCTCCTCCTCTTTTTCTGCAACACTCCATCAGTCTCAACCTCGTTGTTCAAGTCCTATCCATTTATGCGAGGATTGTGATGGTGCCGTAGAGACCCAAATTGCCGACAGTGGTCATATATTTGCGCCCCTTGTTTGCCGTAAGTGTGGAAAAAAGCGTGTCGAACGTAAAGAAATTATTACCGAAGTTGTTGAGACAGAAGAGAAATATGGGCGTGATCTTCAAATTATTTTAGAAGAATTTTGTCATCCCATGTTGGTAGCCGGTCTCCTAACACAAGAGCAACTCTCCGCAATCTTCTTGAATACCGAAGAATTGCTCGAGAACAATCAAACTCTTGCCGAACGTATGCGTGATGCTCTCGATATCGCTTTGGAGCAGGGTGATGATGACTTGCTAACTGTGAATATTGGTAAAATATTCTTGGAATCTACACAAATGCTGCATGCCTTTGAAAGCTATTGTGTGCGCCAAGCTGGTGCCAGCCTCTTGCTGGCTAATTTGGAAAAGGAAAAGGAATTGTTGCGTATATTTTTGAAAGTTTCACAAATGGAGAACGCCGTGCTCAGGAGAATGAACTTAAATTCGTTTTTAATGGTAAGTCAAGCGAGTTAGTTTATTTAGTTCTCTGCATTTATAATTATGTAACAACATTTAACTAGAAATTTATCCAACTTAGCTGCTGTTTCTTTACTTTTCCGTAATTATAAAATCACACAACAAAAAAATATTTTTCTAATCAACACCATTAATTGGAAAAAATAAATAAAAATTTAATTGTGTCATTTAAACTATTTAATTAATTAAATTTTGCACACAAAAGCTTAATTGAATTTTTAATCAATTAAATTTTTAAACAAAACTTTCATCGACATGATAAAATGTTTAATTGAAAATGTTCGTTGCAGAAAATATTTACCAAATGCAGCATGTGAATAAACAAATAAATTTATATCTTTTCGAATTTCAAATTAACTAACCAAATTATGCTCTTATTTAAATTTTGATGTGGTGTGCAATTTATGTTGAAGGTACCTGTGCAACGTGTCACCAAATATCCTTTACTCTTGGCTCGATTATATAAAGTCACACCAGCACATCTAGAAGGACGTGATCAACTCAAACAGGCACAAGAAAAAATTGAATTACACTTGAATCATATCAATCAGGAAGCAAAAGATGTACCAACAAAACTATGGCGTCGCATTTCTTCTTCCAGTCCTAATCGACGTGCTTCCTGCGAAATTGATATGATAAATATAAAGCTACGTAAAATGGCCATAGATGTGCTCGAATGGAATCACGATGAAGTGCGTTTTGTCATGGAAGGCAAATTGCTCTATACTCAGCCCACAGATAGCAATTGGAAAAAGGCTCGCACCATTAAGCTGACAACAGTAAATGCTTTACTGGTAACAAATGGCAAGGTAAAAACATAGAATTGATACATGACAACACAAACAACAACAACAACAAAAACCAAAACAGAAAAATCTAATTTCTAATAACATTTTCACTGTTCAATAATATTCAATAATGTATGTACAAACATACATATCGTTACCTTAATATGGAAAGGCCATAACTCATTATTCTTTTGAAATCGAGATTTATGCATTTTCAATACATTAGATGTTCTTCTATCGAAATATACAAAAAACTCGATTTCTTAAAAATAATGATTTAGGGCCTTTCATTATTAAGGCAACAATATGTACATACTTTTCATGAGGTTTTGTCAACTACTGCACAACGGTCAATTGAATTTGTATACGAGTATTAATGAAGAACAGCAGATAGCCAGATGCAAAAATAATTTTAATGATTATTGAATATCAATCTGCTCCAATTGTAAATTTGTATGGCAAAACTCGTAAGTCCCCGTCCATACAGTGAAACATTTGCTGCAAAACATTTTTGATTTCTCTTCTAAAACCTTATTCGTGTCCACACTGTCTCATATATTTCGCATGAGAATGAGGCGAGAATGACGTACTCAACAAAAACCGCATGTACATGAAACAAAGTAACCTTTTCCATTCCTCTTCCCCCTTCATCAACAAACTCAAAAGTTTTGCAGCAACTATTTCATAGTGTGGACGAGGACTTAAGGGCTGTTCAGACTATTATTTATTTGTATTAATACATGTCAAAAATTCAAATAATACGTTGCAAGTGCGATATTAGGTTTGTTCATTTACAAAAAATTTTTATAAATTTGTAACAATTGTTACTGGAAAGTGTCCAGTTTAACTCAACAAGTTTGCAAGAAGAGAGCGTCCAAGAGAGAGAAAATTTTAGAGTCAAAAAAAATCTTGCAAATTATTACTAGTAATACTTACTTTACTCGAAACAATTTGAAACACACTTGAAAAAGGAAAACTCAAAAATGTAAATTTCTTTATTAATTATTTTCTGAATTTATTGTTTTTCTTTGATTAAGCCACACAAATGCAATTTTATGGTCACAGCATTTTGTTTGTTTACCTAATATCTGATCAGAGATGGAAAGTGGCATTTTTGTATTCGTTAATGGAATAGAATTAAAAAAATAATGCAAAATGCTCAAAAATAATAAAAAGTACATGAAACTGTGTAAAGTATTTTATATTAAATGGCTATTTTTAAAAATTTTGTAATATAAAATATTATCAAACATCAGAAAACTTACAATTGCATCAAGATATCCATCCATGGTTCTGATATGAATACAATTTTCTTGCAAGTTTTTACAAGTAAAGCTTTCATTTACTTTTTCGTATTTGGGAGAGTAATTTTGTAAATTTCGGATTTGCTCGTTGCAATTTTCTGCTAGGAAAGTAAATGAACACAACTATTGTGAATACAAAATGTCATGACGAAAAAGGTAAATAATACGATAAAAATTTATCATTCCATTGGACTTGACCATTTTTGGAAATATTTTTTATCGTTTACAACACTTTTCATTTAATCAGAGTTGCATTATTACAAAATCGAGTAATAAACAAACTGACAAGTTGTCTGTGCCATCCAAAGAACGAAGCCGGTGCTGATTTGTTGGCGGCGGCGGCTGACCAAAAATATCTACGGCGGCGGCTAAAGGCCGACTATGCTGAAGAAACCCCTACGGCAGCTGCCGACAAATAATGGCTTCGTTAGTCGAATCGTGTCGTCTTACTGTTGAAGTTGTCGTATCGTTTAAGTTTGGATGTTAGTTAGTAAAAACGTGAGGCTGCCAGCGAGTGTCAGCTGTTACTTTGCTTTATACTTGTTTGTGTATGTATGTAAGCCAGAAGTTGACGTTTGCTATGTAAATATCGTTGCCACACATTTTCAATAAGCATCAACATGCTTATTAAATGTTACGGATTTTGTCAGCTGACAGGCAACAGCACGACACGATTTCAGCAATTCTACCATAAATCTGTCGGCGGCTAGTGTAATGTCAGAAACGGACATATACTTTTATTCTGATTAAAAAAAAGCGGCTAAGCCCTAGTCGAAATTAAAGGCGGCGGCTGTTAGCCGGCCTACAGCCGATCGACTTCGTCGTAAACAGGCTCTGAATATTGAATATGTTTATCGTATTGAAATATATACATTTAATGTAAGCCATGTCTGAAATTTAACGAAATTATTGTCTTTTTCCGCCGTCTAGTTTCAAAGGCCGGCACGACCACTGCTTGCACGAAACTGCTCTGCCGCGGGAAGTAAACAATTGATGTGGGCATGTTAATCCTGTACAGCTGATTGCTTTCTACTTGTGTTTTTAATGTAATACCCCTTTTAGACACGCAAAGTTTACTTTGCAAAGTCTTAATTCAGCTGTGTGCAAGACAGAGGGAGGAATACTATATCTTCCTGTCTTTCTCCCAGCTGAATTAAGACTTTGCAAAGTAAGCTTTCTGCGTCTAAAAAGGGTATAATTTGAGGTGTGTAGGTGGGAACACTAAATGTCACTTTACGTTAAATTTTTTGATAGTCGAAACAAATGTCTTTAGATTTCTTTCTAGTAAAATGTGATGAAGGTCTTCATACAAGTTTAACGGTCTGAGTGGCTCTTTAAGGCCATGTTCAATTTCACCACATACAAATGCTTATTGGAATGCATGAAGTGTTTCCTTTTTTTAATCTTAAAGCCAAAATCAATATAAATTAAAAAAAAAATAATTATTGTTAACCAAAAGTATTTCTTTTTCACTGTACATACTCGTACATCAAAACTAAGTTTAAATGTACATTTCCGTTTGCAAAGATAACCAATATGGCAAAAGCATACATATGCATGTACATATCGTTGGTCTCAAGTAGAAAGCCCCTAACTCAAATAATAAGCAACTTTACAGGAGAAGGTAAGCAAAATAATAGAAAATGTAATATTCACAATGTAACTTTTTTGTTTTTGTACAACTGCTTGTAAAAGCGTTATTTTTTTTTTCTATTGCAATAAATTTTTGTGACGAGGTGTATTTGTGTGAAATGTATTGGAATCACTGAAATCCTCAATTACGTAAAAAAAAATACGAGTCAGGCCTTTCTACTTGAGACCATCGATATGATTGTATGTTCATATACATATACATACATATGTATTTAAAGTACAATAGTGCACTAGAACTTTTTTCTCTTCCATAAAAACAATAACAAATGAATCAAACAAATTGAAAGCAAAATTTAAAATTTTGCAAAAAAGAAAAATCTTTTAACTAAAACACACGTAACTTTATTGTTCTATAGTTTGACAACATTTTCAATCTTTTGTTATCTTTTCAATATTTTTTTTCTCTCTTTTCTTCTGCTCTTTTTTTTATTTTATCAACACTTCTACATGCGTCCTGTTTGAAAACATTGGCAAAAAAAAACGACGAAAACGTAAAAAATAAAACCAAATCTATTCCATATTCACTTTAACACAACAACCAAACCAACCAACGACTGCTTGTGCACGATGTACGAATGCAGCCAAGTACCAATTATAAAGCAGAAAAAGTCATGTCAGATAAACTGAATTTTCCAAAACATACCGGAATACGAGAAACTGCATTGTTGGTGGTCAAGGAGAAGTGCGGACGTTATACACTGATACGTGAGCCATTGTATTTGGATCGCTGTGTGGTATGCAGTGAAGCCGATTGGGATGAATATTTTGAAATACAAGAGATTTCTTCCAAGGATGCATTTATCTTTAAGGTAAATATAAATGGAAATTTCAAATTCAAATTTCTTTTTTTCTTTTCATTACTCTTTCAAAATCAAATTTAAGTGTATGCAAACTGAATTAGTTGAGAGCTTTAGAAATTAGTATGTGTCCGAAAAAAATAGTGATGCTAAATTAAAGTGAAAAATTTTTTTTTTACTTTTATACTAAACTAGCGGATAGCCGGCGCGTAGAAATAAACAAATTTAATTAGGGTTTCTTTGGGAATTGTTGCAATTTAAGTTTAACTATTGATTAACGCACTAATAATCCCATATTATTATTTTACTTATTCAGTCAAATAAAAAATATGTTGATTATTGAGTTTCTGGTTAAACTTTGTTATTTGTTGAACTTCTCATTTGATTAAATGAAACTTTAACATAATAACTCTAGTTGTTCTAAGAAATTTTTGGGTAAGTGTTCCCTGATGATCTGCACTAGCATTCCAAGAAACCATGAAATAATGTTACGTTTAACCTTTTTAAACGTGTGAATTTCGTAACAAAAATAATGAAAATTGCATATAAAAACTTTTAATACTATAGTTATGGAAATTGTTTAAAATCAATATCTTAAAATTTCTTTAAAAAAAACGTCAATATGGACCACGTTCGAGTTGTCGCTTCTTTACATTTGAAACAAAAACAAAACTTTAAAATTTGTTTTTGCTTTAAATGTAAGTGTGCGACTAGTCGAACGTTGTCGACATTGACAAACAGACCCGAATTTTTTTTTAATAAAATAAATAAAATACATATCGTTTATTCACTTGAACAATTTAATAACTCAAAAAATTTGGTTTTGGAGTTTATATTGCAGAATTAATCCTCATATCTTTATTCACATTGTGCAAAAACTTTTTCCAAATATATTTCTTACTTAACTCTTTAGAGAAAAATAATATTTTCCTTTTCCCCATTAACTTGTAATGTAAATCAAAAACTTGACTGTAAAACTAAGATTTTTAGTTAATAAGATGTTGAAGTAAATGAATGAATATGTATTTAGAAAAAGGGAGATTAAGGAAATGTATAGGTACTAGAGCTGAGCACAAACCCTTTGCTTGCTCAATCTTCATGATGTACATTCCCTGTCGGAGACTGTGGAGTTGACTACAAAAATAATAAACTTATAGTTAACTTTTCTTAGACTAACTAAAAGCTAACTACTACACCGAAAATCAATTCTTAAGCTAAGTACGTAATAGGATTAGGTGAGAGCCAAAAAATTTACTCCCAGCTAATTTGAAACTCATTTTAATTTTATATTAAATAATATTATATATTATTTTGCTGGTATTATTTTAGGTGATATTTTATAGGCTTTTTACACTGACACACATTTCAGCAAAACGCATGGAAGATGCAAAAAATGTGAAACATGGGAACATCCAACATCTACACCATCATATCTCAGTTGTCAAAAAGAAAACACGCACTGCATAAGTTTTGTTAAGGAAATTATAAAAAATAGGATTTTAATGTATATAAAATTAATAATTGGACTAGTTGTGGCTTTGCAAGAACAAACCCAGTTAATAATATAGTGCATGAAAATTATAAAAGCTTTTGCAGAAAAAGATGCAAATTTGTATAGCTATGCTATTTATTTCACGACACAGGAGCTAGGACGTGATTTTCGTAATAAAAATAATCGACACTATTAGAGTTATGCATTTATTTTTGTTTTGATTTCTTTGTACTTATAGCCAGAGTATGAAAATAAACGAAATAAAATGTTTGATTTTGTTTTGTTTCGTTCTTTGAAGTAAGTCAAACAAAAACAATGAGAAGTATTGCTAAATTTGTTTTCGTATTGTTTTTGCAAATGAGCACAGGGGATCGGCTGTAAGCCGGCAAACAGCCGCCGCCGGCCACAAACAATACATTAATTTAAACGTACGCCGCTAGAAAAGAAAATAATGCGAAATAAATGGAAACGTTTTGAAATATTTGCGGCGAATTTGACATCATCATATAATATAATTTTATTGCATTGTTATTTAACACATTAATTTTATTTTACATAACTAAGCAGCATAGCTATAACCGGGTTATTTTGCTAGTGATGACACTAAAATTAATGAAAGATGTTAGATGAAACAAAGTGAGATAGGAACATCGTTTAAAAATGTAGAAAGATGTTGGTTTTTTCTATTGTGTATTTCTTATGGGACGATGTCAACATTTTCGCAAATTGATGGTAGATGTTAGATGTACGTCAGTGTAAAAAGCCTATTGGTAGTTAGCGCGTTGACTATACAATGTGTGATACATAGTTCGAGTCCTAGCAATATTTTTTTTTTAAAGAACTCGGGCAATGAATGACTACTACTATTACTAGTTGTTACTTTATTTAAGAAAGTGCTAGTGATAGACAGATCATTATTTTACATTTCTGTTTTTTGCACGTTTTTTTTTAATAATGCAATGTTGCAGCGCCCCTGGTGTTAATGAAGCTTATTAAATTAGCAATTTGATTGGTTTTTTTACTTCACCAATGATACTGCTACACAATACCGAGGAAGGATGGCGCTCTAATGTTACATTAGCATTAGTATCCACTGAAGCCGGTGTAGTTCAGTGACCATGCCTTCATCACTTGAACTTTCCTAGAAAAACTCATAAAAACGGACACTAATGCACATCAGAAAATGCGTGGTGTTGTTATTTAATGACTGTTGGAGACCGGCATCGAACACAGGATCTTCGGTTTTGTAGTCAACGTGCTAATTTTTTCAGCCAACGCCACCAAAATTTTTTTTACTGACTACCAAGTGACTTAAATAAAGTCAACTTTAAGTTAGTTGAAAAGTAGTGCAGAGTGAGACAATTGACTACCGACTGGGACATTGCAATATTAAAATAGTTAGTTGTTTCCATTGTCAACCAGGTTTTGTGTGTTTTTTGTTTCGTTGTTCTTTATATTTGCTTTGCACTCAATTACATATTCGATCTGAAAAAAATACAATACTGTGGCACTTTTTAATGTCTTGGGCTCAGCTCTAATATGCACAAATATGTGTATTTGAGGTATTATATTCTAATTAATGCAAAATCAAGGCTCAAATCGTCACATCCGTGAACGTACAACTCGTCACGTAAAAACACAATTTTCGCATTATGACATACATGAAGGTACTCAAATCCCATACGCTTGTACGATTGACGTATCACTTAATTTGTTTTCGTACGTTTGTCGATACGATCACGGATGTGACGATTTGAGCGCCTACCAAAAATGCACTTGGTATGGCAGATTCAATAAAAAATTCGAATTTTATTAATCTTTTTATTTAGTTGGAAAAATTAGTTGGTGAAAGATATTTTGGTGGATATAATCCCAAAAAATCACACTGTATCGATAAATATCTATTATTTGTATTTCTTTTCTTCTTCTTCTATTTCTGTTAGGCTGAAGATAATGTGCGCACTAAACAATGGTATACACAATTACAATATCATGCTCAGGGTATGGGAGCCTGGCGTAAGAGACGCAATGCTTTGGCCAATATCATGATCAATGGCATGCTAACGCGCAGTTAAAAAATACACATGCAGCAATCAAACGGAAAGGAAACGCTATTATATAAAGAAAATTAAACTCAAATGTATAATACTAATACAGCGAACGAAAAAATGTTTGTAATTAAAATATTTACTTTCAAGTTTATTTATGCACTACAAACGCACACGCACAGATTCATATGTTTACACCTGAGCTGCCCAAAGTAGCACCATCTACACAATTGTATGTAGTTCAGAGCTGGCCACCGCGAGAAACACGAGAGAAATGTATTCGCGTATGTGTATTCATTTGTATAAGAAGCCGATTGATGTTCGGCACTCTGGTGTGCTACTTTGGGCAGCTCAGCTGTAGTTCTCTGTGCATGTGTGTAAATGTGTATAAAAATATTATTAAATCCTTTTTTTTATCTCATTAAAATATAATTATCACACTCGCATGTATTTTTTATAGAATATGTGCATGTAACTAGTTGTAGATATTTAACAATTAGTAGCGGTAGAAGAAGATCTTTTATATAAAAAAAACAATGTATTTTTTTGCGATATGTTTGTAATTATATTAAAAATAAAGCAATTATTTGAATACTTACACTAACAATTAAATTGAAAATATATTAAATTATGTATTTAGAAATATCGCTATCTCTATTATTATTCAAAATTAAAAAAAAAATTAAAAAATTAATTTCCATTTTATAATCATAAAAATTGTATTGAATATTTTAATTTTATTATACATATAAAAATAAAACACTGTTTAAAAGCATAAAAACAAGGTAAATAGTTTTAATTTTAGAGTCCATGAACTTAGTATAAGAGACGAACGTGTTAACGTATTCCTGCATACAATTTGACATTAAAAATCGGCGCAAATGTTAAAAACGCTGTTAACAAGTAGAAAGGCCCTAACTCGTATTTTCACGAAATTGAGTTTTTCAGTGATTCCAATACATTTCACACAAATACACCTCGTCACAAAAATTTACTGCAATATTGTAAAAAATAACGCTTTTACAAGCAGTTTTACAAAGCAGTTGTAGAAGCACTTGTACTTTTTATTATTTTGTTTTTAGCTTCTCCTGTAAAGTTGCAGTTATTTTCTGTTAGGGCCTTTCTACTTGTTAACAGCGGTATGTACTCGTATGTACATATGTACATACTCAACTGAATGCCATCATATTAATATTCAACTCTCTATGGGTAAATGTCCAACATAAATACCATTGAGATTTTATTAGTGCCCGTTTACATATAAACAAAAAAAAAATATGTAAAAAGCAAAAGGTTTGTGTGCTTAGACGAAGAGATAAAATGTATAAATTGCCGTAACATAGGGGTATGTATTATGATAGTGTTAAGTATAACCACCAGTATTTATTTTTCTTATACACACGAAACATGTTCACACAAATATCTACAGCCATACATACGAAGCTTTTGAAATGAACCAAAGTATGAAAGGAAATAAAGGGAAAGCAAAGAAAAACGTAGCAGCAATACAAACATCACATTGCATCTCTAGGTTGCAATGACTGTCAGTCAGTTATTACGTGTAGTACGAGTATTGGCAGAAATATCTGTTTAAATGCCATAATGAAGTCTGTTTATACCATATAATATTCTATGTTTACATTACGTGCTTTGGATTTTATTATTTTCATTTCCATTTCACTTCAAACTAGATATGGGCAAGTGTAGTGGTTTTCCTTGTGACACGAACACGCACGACTCAGCACGAAGTGTTCGTGACAAAAACTCTGATTTCGTGCGTGTCCGGGTCGTTTCGTGTTGAGCAAAATTGACACGAAAAACACGAAACGATTTTAGATGTAAAATATGTATGAATGAATTTCCAGTAGAGAAAAAATTTAATATTTTGTATCGTCAAACACACAACACCAGCATATTTGTTGATATTGTATGGGCCTCTGAAGCTTAAGGTTCTGTACGCAAACAGATAGTATCAGCTGTGGTGGCAGAGTGTATCAGCTGGCAGTGCCAACTCGGTGCCATATTTTGAAAAGCGACTCTTGAAAAAAATTAATTAATTACCAATAATATTTTGTGCGTATTGTGCAGTATAGTGTTGACAAAATTTTTCATGTGCGTGTTTCGTATGTGTTGAGCGTCTTGGTATTCGTGTTCGTGTCGTGTCGTGTCGTGTTGGGAAAATTCGACACGCGTCCATCTCTACTTCAAACTACATATGTACATGCTTACATGTGTCATATCTCACAACAGCAGCAATGCGCTCAACTCAACTCAATTCAGCTCAACTCAACTGAACTTAGTTCATTTCAACTCAATTAATTTCTTCTCTTTGTGAATCTTATAATTTGTTTTGTTTTATTTATTTATTTGTAGTTTCAATGCGCTAATATTTAAAGAGGTTTCAAAGGTTAGCATGAAACTCATAAATACCCGAGGCCAACTATTATTTATTACATGCAATTGTAAATAAACTATATAGTTCACTTTTCTAATAGAAAAATTAAATGGGATATATGTACGTCAGTAATTTTTCATATATGTATGTACATACTTGAAAAATTAAATGGGCCATACATCGTTTATTTTTCGTATAGAAAAATTAAATGGGCTGTATATCGTGCATATTTCATATAGAGAATATAAATGGACTATACATGGTACATTTTTCATATGGAAAAAATAAACGGGCTATACATTCACTTTAATTCTGCCTTTCGATTACGTTCCCGCATTCAGTTACGCACGGATCGAAAAATGGTATTCTGCAAAAAAACTTGAATCGAAAGAAAAAGAAAAAGAGAAGAGTATATTTAAACCAGCTGTTTTGCTATGAAACGTGTGAAATAGGAACAGAAAAAAAGCAATTTTGCAAAAAGAAACATCTAGCAAAAAGTTAAATTTAGTGCAAAAAAAAACAGTGATTGAACAATTAAAATAAATAATAATTAAATGTAAAAATTTAAAGTACAGAGAGATTAAGAAAAACAGATAAGCAAGAGGAAAGTGTGAAGAATCCTGTCGCGCCGGAGATGATATTTTAATTTTGTATACATAATTGTAACACAAAAGTAAAGTTTATTTGTTTTAATTTAATTAAATTCCCAGACAATATCGTTTCTCGCTGCCATTAAATAGCTACTTTTTGTACTGTTTTACCTGTAATAAATTAAATAAAAATTGTATTTCGATACAAAAAAAAAACAAATTGTGTAGTTCATTAAATAAAATTTTTTTTAGATTCATTACTTTCATTATTTTTTTAATTAATCACTTTTTGAAGCTAAACAAACAAAAATCGAAAATGCTCCGTTACTAAAATAACAACTTACAAAAATGTAGTTACGATCGAAATGCAGAATACATGACATCGAAATATAAATTGAAGAACGGAACGCATAATACCAAAGTTGCCAAACAGAAAAAATTTCGATTTTAATCAAAACGCAGAATAAGGCTGATTGTAAATTTTTCTTATAGAAAAATTAAATGGGCTAGACAAAATACATCTTTCATATAGAAAATTTTAATTGTAGTTAATTTTTTACATAGAAAATAAAAGGACAATTTTCACATAGAAAATTTTTTCATAAACAAAAATTAGAAAAATTAAATGGGCATCGTTTATTTTTCATACAGAAAAATTAAATTAGCTTTACATCGTATATTTTTCATATTTTATATTTTTCGTATGAAACATGGGAGACTTATAGCCCATTTAATTTTAATTTATATAAAAAATTAACATTTGATATTTGTATATGAAAAATGGTTAATATATAGCTCGTTTAATTTTTCGATATACAAAATGGACTATCCGTCGTTGTATAGAACGTTTATTTTTTGATATGAAAAATTTTTCTATATGAAAAATTAACGATGTATAGCACATTTAATTTTTTTATTGGAAGAAGATATGCTCGTATGTATAGCCCATTGAATTTTTCCATATGAAATATAAACTATGTATAGCCCGATTAATTTTTTAATATGTAATATATGTATAGTATGTATGGCCCGTTTAAGTTCTTTTTTTTTAATTTTTTGTATGAAAAATTAACAATTTATAGCTCATTTAATTATCCAATATTAAAAATTAACGACATATAGCCCGTTTAAGTTTTCTATATGACAAAATGAACGATTTATAGGGCATTTAATTTTTCTAATGTTTTTAAAGGCTTGGTCATAATGGGTTTGGCCACAGTAGGCATTCCCCATATTATATTTTCCAGAGTTTCTAAGAAAATTCTCAAATACAATTATTATATAATGTAAATGCGGCTTAGTAGTTGAATTTGTTGGCTTTATATTCCTTTAGGAAGAAGAGTTTGGCCACAGTGTCATATTTTTTCACTGTCATATTTTCAATAGTTTCTTAAAAATTTCAAAAATACAATTGCGATGTACTACAAATGTAGCTTAATATTATAATTTGTTTTCCTTATTTTCTTTTTTTAATTCGATTCGCTGGGGAAAAAGGGTTTGGCCCCAGTGGGCATTGCCCGCATAGAACTCGATGTCATATTTTCAAAAGCTTCTAAAAAGTTTCCCAAATAGAATTCCGATATGCTTTTAATGCACTTTTATTGTATCATTTGTTGTATTTATTTTGCTTTATGTTTGAATCGCTGAGGAAGAAGGCTTTGGTTACAGTGAACATTTTTATGAAAAACACCTTAAATGCAAACCAATAAGAAGAAGGAAATAATATCGCATGCTATATTTTTGAATTTATCTTCACACACATGCGTTTGCTTCTTAATTTCTTTTATATATATATGTTTACATCTCGCTCGCTCATACATAAGATGACAAGAAGGCGAGAGAGAGAAAGGTGTAAAAGAGAAGTGTCGCCTTAAATATCCTATTAGCTGCTCTGCAGCTCTCACCAACGACCATGTATGGCCAGGAGTTGTCTCATCGAAATCATACATTTTTATTATGGCAGAGCGGTACAGAATTCTAAATTTAGAACGTATGAGTTATTTTTATTTAAAACGATCGTTATGTTGACATCAAGTATACGTCACTGCAGGTTGAATTATATTAGCAGAACATAAATGTGCCCTCTGTCGTTAACCAGCTCTGGGCTGAACAACAGCTCTCGCATCATCGTAATTATTTCTTAAGTGCGGTCAGGCTTGTGTGTGTTTTGTTTGGCCTTCGAGAGTTTTTCGTCTCGCTTGCACTGGTTGGCTGATCTGCCACGGCTAACCGTATAATCTTGCGGCTCTTTTGTGGAATTTCGTTGACAACCACGTTGCTACTTCCTATGTGAAGGCATACATAGGTCGTGTATAGTCAGTCACAAAAACTTTTCTAAAATACTGTTAATAATATCTTGGGTATATGGTCCAGTTACTCCGCCCATATTTCTGCAACAATACTTTGCAAATTTGCTTTGTAAAGTATTTCTAAAATAAATAAATAAATGTGCCCCTAATATGAAAGTGGTCTAAAAGTCATATCGTCGGCTTGGAGTGTAAACCTGCTAAATCCACTTTTTATAACATACGACATTTCAATGCCGTTCGGGATAGAATAAAACGCCGCATCTACTGGCTAAAATATATATTTTAATTTAAGACTCTACATGTCGCAAAAACTCAAAGTATTAGGCTAGTTTGCTAACAGATGTATAGAAAATGTTAACGGTATTTTGTCTCTCCTATAAAATTTGGTTGAAGTGAGTTAGCAGGTTAACACTCTAAGCCGACAATATATGTACATATATGTATGTAGGTATGTACATATGTGTATTGACTTAAATATAAGAAAATCTCCTCCTTATTTATGTTTTCGTTAGTATACGAAAAAGTCATGTTTCTATTTTATGTTATTTGCAATATTGGTGAATATCAAAATAAATATATATTTTTTTTTTAATTGGCTGGCTATCTTGGTCAAAGTATAAATATTTACTTTTGGTACGTACACACTTATTTATTTTATTTATTTTTTTCATCATGCATAAAAACACGAGTGTGTCTACAATAGATATGGATGGACTTTATCATATTTGCAAACTTGCCAATTTCTGTAGCTCAAATTTTTTTTAGAACTGTTTCTTCTCTCACATATTTTTGCATATATTTTTTTTTTAAAAAATATTATAGCATATAAAAGTTAAAAAATATTATGTTTATTTAAGTGTATTCGTAATTGCAGGTTACAGCTTTTTGTTAGAGAAATACTTTCTTGAACATTTTTATATAAAAATTATAGTACCACTTAAGATTTTTTTATGTTTAGAAAAAACTAATAAGAATTTGCAAATGTGCCAAGTTTTCATTAAATAAATTTATAGTATTTGCTGATTTTACAATTCATGCGGTAAAAGTACTTTACATTTATGTGTATGCCAAGCCCGAAGAAACAATAAAATTGGAATGCATTTCAGTAAAAAAAAAACAGTTGTAACTTAAAACTCTTATTTAATAGCTTATCTTTTAAGTTATTTCCAATCAAATATATCGAAAATTCTCTTAAAGATTTGGAAGAAAAAAATTAACATCGACAACAATTAACATATAAGGCCTCTCACAAACTGTTACCAACTACGTACTTACATATCGCTCATTTGTTCAAAGAACATCATAACTCAAGAAAATAAATAAGTTTGCCTGAAAACGAGTTTGAAGTTTTCAATTTACACACAACTTAATTGAGAAATAAAATTTTATTTTTCTATCAAAAGTTGAGTAAACAAGATATTTGTATGAAATTTTTACACAAAATGAAGAACGATATGAAGATTAA
Source organism: Nowickia ferox (assembly GCA_936439885.1). NCBI lineage: Eukaryota > Metazoa > Arthropoda > Insecta > Diptera > Tachinidae > Nowickia > Nowickia ferox. The sequence continues at coordinate 110,446,548 of OW387024.1, read as the reverse complement.
TTCTGCATTATTAAGTCGAAACTTAAATTTTTTGAGTTATAAAATTCTTTGCGTAAATGAACGATATTACCCTAAGAAATATTTGGAAATTTTCTTTAAAAAATTAATCACTTTTTATAAAACTCAACATAACGACTTAATAACATACATATATACATTTCGATGGCCTCAAGTAGAAAGGCCCTAACTTGTATTTTTTATCGAAATTGAGTTTTTCAGTGTTTCCAATACATTTCACACAAATTCAAATCGTCACAAAAATTTATTGCAATAGTATAAAAAATAACGATTTTACAAGCCGTTGTACAAAAAAAGTTATATTGTGAATATTACAGTTCCTGAATACAAAATAAAGTTGCATACTGAATATAACAGTTTCGATAATGTTTTTACCTTCTCCTGTAAAGTTACAATTATTTGAGTTAGGGCCTTTCTGCTTGAGACCAACGAATGTATGTGTATTACCTTCTTTAGAAAGGGATAGTGCAGAGAGGAGAGATGTATTTTAGATTTACGTGAGCACCTGCTTTTACGATCTAATCGCATGGTGGTCCAAGCACCGGGTGAATGTAAGCATCCAACCATCGCCCCCATGCACCCTTAGAAAGCACCATGTGACACTCCAAGTACACATATGTACATAGGTTGCAATTTTTTAACATAGTTATCTTTGTACTACGATCAAGTACCTTGCTGAGGTACTTAGAGCTATTTAAACTCTTGCTGCTAAGGCCGCGTCCAAAGCAGCTTCTGTAGTATGGCAACAGCACCTAGAATAGTGTCTGGCTGATTGCGTCACACCAATTACTAGAATTGATTTTATACTGATAAGCGAAAACTATTCTCCCAGCATTTGTGGAAGCAACCACAGCCACTGCGTACGATTCTCCATGATCACACACCGCTAGTGTAATTGCTTACACCAACAGCGAGGTTTCCAAGAGAATTTCTCACCATTAACCGGCACAGCTGAACCACTCATCAGAGCCACACGGATGCCTGAGATCGGAGAACGATCCAAACGATCCACTACCTACTGCACACAGCTCAACATCATCTTTTTAACACCTGTAGGGTGGAACGAAATCGAAATTTTGGTAAAGTATGATGACGACCGCTACACACATCCAACTCCTAGAGCAGCTCAGCTGTGGGCCCACCGGCACCCGTCGTACCAGAGACAAGCTTCTGCTCTAACTTCGAAGTTCCACCCCATCGGCTTTTGAACTCAGGGCAGTTCCACATGACGCCGCACCTGATCGACAACACAGACCTGTTTCCTTCTATAAATATGTGCACATCCGTTCGTCTGTTGCCACATAAGTTCTATGGGTAAAAAGCCAAAGTTACGCCGATGGTAAAAGCCGAATTACCCTAGCTGGGCCCCCGGGCTTGCCACACCCGTAAACTACGAAAAGATCTTATTGGGGGAGAGCAGAGAGGACAGGTGGTAAAGTATTAAATTATTAAGCTTAAATCGTTTTACAATTCTACGATAGTGGATTTTGTGAATATGTATAACATAGTTGCAGCGACTCTGGTGCTAAGTAGCTGCATTACTTTAAGCTATGCAGCCATTTTAATAGATATTTTACTTAGCCGACAACTCATTGCTACAAATATTGACGAAGTAAGGCGCATAGACACTAGGGATGCCAATCGGGACTGGTTTTTGCGATCCCGAGATTCCTGATTTCAAAAAATCAAATCCCGGGATTTCGGGATTTTTCAGGATCCCGAAATTTTTGGAAATTCAATAATTATTTGGGACTCTGGGTTTTTTGAACATTAAAAGACACATGCTTTTTTTATAGGTATTTACTAAAAAGAGGTTCACAAGCAAAAGTTTTATAATTATTTCATATTACATAGTCAAAAACTATTTGAAAATTCACAAATGCTTAGAATCTTTAACAAAACCCAGATTCATATCGAGTATAAATTATTTGCTGGGTTTTGTTAAAGTTTCTAAGCTTACTACGCTTATTTTTCTTTTGTGATTTTCAAATATATTATTATTTGTGAATTCTCAAATAGTTTTTTGAAGTCTGTGCATAAGATAACAAGTTTATGACTGTTAAAAATGTGTGGTTGAAGTCTACTAATGATTTCAATTATAAAAGATCAATATTGTGTTGCCATATGGGGGAAGGTCATGATGAATTTATTTAAAAAAAAAAACAAACAAAACTTACTAAACAATTTCGGGATTGACTGAATCCCGAAAATCCCGGGATTAAAAACTTTAAATCCCAGGATTCGGGATTCGCTGAATCATAAAAATCCCGGAATTTTTAAGATCGGGATTGCGGGATTGGCATCCCTAATAGACACTAATGTTAAATAAATTATCCTGGGATATTGAACAGATGAAAATGCCTATGCTATAAGGTAATTGTTTGAATGTGATTAAAAAATTTAACACATTTGAAAGTTCCTACGTGTCTTGCAATCCGAAAACATATGTTTGTAAAGTTTTTCAAAGCTGTTTTAAGCGTGAACTAAAAATATAAGCTCACAGATCAAAAAAATGTCAACGTTGCCGAGTTCAGAAAACACTAATCGTCATCATCAGCGCTAAAACTGTTTGAGGGTTTTTAAGTTTTGTCTCACTTAGCTGGCAGGAAGCATATTTGTTTAAGCCGATTAAATGACAAGAAAACTCATCATAATTAGTAGTGTAATAATACAAACAGTATACTATAAATGCAAATAGCTTTCCTTAACAACAAATTATGTATGTATGTATGTATGTATTTTTATTACCGCTATCTTACTGTCAACCCATAATACTCAGTCGCCTACTCGTGCGATATGAGAATCTGTTAATTTTCCACTTTTTGGGCTAAACAAACAAAATGTTTTAAAATAAACACACCAAATGAGAACAGTAAACAGGCAAACATAACGACAACATAAACGATTTAAAAAAAAAAGATTACTAAACACGTTATTTGCGCGCCTACAAAACAATGTTGAGCAGTCATTTATGCTACATGGCACTAAGACACCCATTCAGTCCCCTGTAGCATTTCTTTGCTTTCATTCAGGTTAGATTGTGTTAGGTCAGGTGTCGTTTTAAAAAGCTAAATATCAAGGTGATTCGTTTCTATTTCGTAGTTTTTTTTTATTGCTGCCTATTTTTCTCAAATTATTTTATTTTTCATTTGTATACATACACACATAGATATATGATATATGTACATGCATATATACATACAAATGTATGTATATGTAAGTCCCTCAACACCATACTGCATTGCTTTCGAAATTCATTCATATACTACTGCATATGTTTGCATAAACTTCATTTATAAACGTTATTCCCAGCAAGAGTAAAAACAAGAAAATTTAAATTTTGCAACAACCATAACAGCAGCAACAAAAAACGAATTGAAAAAACAACAAAAATTAAAGAAATAATAACAAACAAAACATTTGAGCAAACATGCCACATGCACATGTATGTACATATGTATGTATGTATGTATGTATGTGTATTGTCTACGAAACGGTCACACGAGACGAGTTCAGTGTGTCAATTGAATTTTGTCGTATCGAATTTTCCTTTTTATAAGGACACTCTAGCTCTCTTCCTCTCTTTTTTTCTCTCCATGTCAGCAAAACATTTCTTATAATTTTTTTTTATTATTATTATTATGTACATATGAATGTATATGTAGGGATTCGGCGCAAAGACGGGTTATCCTTACTCTTTTGTAGTCCTATACAATATTTTGCTGAATAACGCAACCACTAAACTAAGAGAGAAAAAGGAACTTGGCTTTACTTAAAAGCATTTTTATAGCAAAAGCTTTAAATGAATAAATTTTTTAACGCTGTTTGAAAACTAAGCGCCAATTTACAAGATGAAAATAATCACATCGACGCAGAATGCGAAAAGCAATTCCTTAAACAGAGCTTTCGTCGAAAATGTTATTATTTCAAAAAAAAAAACTAAAGTGTATTTACATATATACGTAAGCGTAATTAAAATTTAAGTATGTATAACACGAGCAATAAAATATCCAGCAATAAAAACTTCTGATTTGGAAGCACTAACAACTGAGGGAAGCAATGTATTGCTTATTTGATAACAAAAGCTTCGAAAAATGCTTCTGAAAAGCACTAACGTAAGGCGGGCTTTCACAAAAATTATATATTATTACTTCTGTGAAGCACTTTAGTAAGGCTTTTTGGAAGCTAAATGTATTGCTTCTAGCTGGCTCATCTCGAACAAAAAAAAATGCCTTATTCATGCGCAACAGCAAGTGATTCTTTAACATTGTATCCCTTACAAAAACGCTTCTGGTAAGCAGTAATTTTTGCTAAGTATAGTCTTAGTACCAAAACTTTTTTGCTTTTCAATGTTTATTTATGCCTTGCAGCATATGTATCTTCATCCGTATTCTATATTTCGATTACGTTTCCGCATTCAGTTACGTCAAATTCGAAATAAATTCAGTAAAGTGCGCCCTTGACTCGCATAGTGTACGAACTTTAGCCTATATAATCGAATATCTTACCTGCTGTACTTGGATGCAGTAACTTTCATTGCGATAATCGTATCGCTTTAAAAAATATAACGAAAATTTATCGATTTTGCTATTCAGTAACATATTTTAACTAGCTGTTTTCACCTTCTCTGGAGATAAAAATATTTTTCCAAACCTAAACGTTAAAAAGTATTGGTGGCTCACTAAATAATCCTTTTTTTCACTTTTATCACTAGACCCTTTTTATTTTTGCATATTAAAGTAAATTTTTTCCAACATTTTTCTTTACACTAGACTTTATATAAATACTCCTATGTATGTATATATGTACATAAATATAGTTATAAAATTTTCAAATAATTAGTTTAAATTATAATTAGTATACTTGAGCGCCTGTTTGTGGGACAGTGTATAAAAAAAAAGAAATATATATACTTTTTGTTTATTTATAGTATACACATTTATATATACTTTTGTTAAAATAAACGTTATAAAAAAAAAAAAAAAAAAAAAACAACGTTCTTTTATGTTTGGTTCACTGTGTGTGGTGTCAGTTGATGTAGATTTCTGCTTTATATACTTAGCTTATTATTGCAAATGGAATATGTGAACTGTTTTGATTCATCGTATTACAATTTGCTGAAAGCTTTTTTTGTAATCAAAGCTCAAATGTTCAGCTTGGTCTATAATTTAACCATGAATCGACTCAGAAATGAACAACGCTTGCAGATTATTAAATTTTATTATCAAAATTCATGCTCGGTTAAGAAAGTGCATCGTACACTTCTTCCATTTTGTGGTCAGTTTTAAGTTTTTATTTTAAATTGTTTTATTAAAAACAAAAGAGTTAACAGTTCATGTAAATACCATCAAATAATATAACAAACATAAAAAATATCTTCATATACATACATACATATCGCACACTAAATCATAAACAGTCACAATTCAAAAAGTTTCAGATGCTGAGTAGTGGCAAACAACTGTTGATACTACACAAATGACGCATGTACATACGTAGCATAAAAATAAGCATAACGCTATTTTATATTATTTAAGAAGACTGTATTGCAAAAGAAATTGTTGCGGTCGTTAGAGTTTTGTTCAGGTAACTGATTTATAAAAAAGCAAAGCCACTTTGATCATTTTGCGTTGCGACTGTTTATGATTTAGTGAACATATTTATTAAAGTACATATCGCACACTAAATCATAAACAGTCACAACTCAATATTATCAAAATGGTTTTGTTTTTCCTTAAACCAGTTTACTGAACAAATGTCTAATGACCGCAAAAATTTATTTTGCAACACAGTCTTCTTGAACAATATAAGACATCGTTATGCTTTTTTTATGTCACATACTTGCGTCATTTGTACAGTATCAAAATTTTTTTGCCACTTCTGAAGATCTGAACACTTTTTATTGACTTTCATTGTACTTACATATCGCTTTAATCACTTTAATTTCATGTTGCAGTAAGTGTTGTCACACACAAAAAAACGCCTAGAACTTTTACACCGAAAAAAAAATACTTAGGAAAATCAACGGAAAACGTTGAGCTAAGTTTTAATATAGTGATAACTAATTTTATTTGCAAGGTCTACAAATCGAGAAGTATTCGATTCAGCCGGTTTTTTAAGTATAAAAACCGGACTATTCGACATTTGGAAAATCAACATTTTAAAAAAACCGACAACCGTATTGTGAAAAACCGGGTCTTAAAACCGGTTGAAAAACCGAGTCGATCACCCTACTAACCAGGCCAAAAATGTATTTTTCGGAAAAAACCGTATCATATATAAAAAAAACCAGTTCCGAACCGGATACAAAAAATAGGCTATGTTTGACGCTGGTAATGTAGCTTTCCATTGGTGCAAGAATTTTGAAAATCGGTCTAGCGGCTTGGGCGTGAAAGCGAATAAAACAAACGAGCAAACTCACTTTCACATTTATGTATAATATTAGTAAGAATGTGTATGTATACATTAGGGTGGTTGTAAGGTATGTATATGGGACAAATTTTTTCCAACTTTTCCTTACTCTCACACCCCGAATTGATGACTATGGGTAAAAAATATGACCTACAAAATCCCAAGTCAATTGGTGAAGATTACGGCGTGACTCAAGCCCACTGAAATTCGGGGAAAACCATAATATATGTATCTGAAAATCTGTGCTTAATGTGTTGTAACTTGAAAATATTAATTTTACAACAAAATTTTGTAAGAGTAAACAAAAAAAAACAACAATTTAAAGTAAATTGTAAATAAACATTGTACTATGCAAAAAATACTCACTTGAAAATTTTATTATTATGTATATGTATTAAATATTTGTTTTATAAACGATTTTTTCATTATTATCACATAAGCTAATAATAGTTTGTTAACATGCAAAATTCAAAATTTCACGCACTTGCGATCGTAGAGATATTGAAAATAAATGCTACTTTTCCTGGCGTTACGTTGTATTGGAATATCATTCAAGGAAAAACAAAATTTTACCGTTAATTTATACATAATAGTCTTCAATTTGAAATTTATTTGCTGGAGGTCAAGCATTGTCTATATATTTCATTGGTGCTTAGCCAAATCATCAGTAGACTTTAACCACATTTTGAACAGTCACAAACCTCTTATCTTATGCACAGACTTTCAAAAACTATTTGAGAATTCACAAATAATAATCACAAATAATAATATTTCTGAAAATCGCAAGCGAAACACAAGCAATAGGCATAGAAACTATAACAAAATCCCAGCAAATAATTTATATTCGATATGAATCTATTTTATTTTTTTTTTGTTATAGTTTCTATGCCTATTGCTTGTGTTTCGCTTGCGATTTTCAGAAATATTATTATTTGTGATTATTATTTGTGAATTCTCAAATAGTTTTTGAAAGTCTGTGCATAAGATAAGAGGTTTGTGACTGTTCAAAATGTGGTTAAAGTCTACTGATGATTTGGCTAAGCACCAATGAAATATATAGACAATGCTTGACCTCCAGCAAATAAATTTAAAATTAAAATAAACTTATGACAATATGTCGAATAATAAATTTCTTAAACATAATAGTCTTCTTTTCATTTGTCTATGTTTGATTAGTTGTTGTTGTAGCAATAGTTTCGCAATAAAAGTATTACCGTATAATTGCTCTTGGAAATGTAAATGATAAAGATAAAATGCTCCTGAAATTAACATTTAAGGAAACTAGTGCTTATTTCGTGAATGGTAACACTTAGCTCATGTCTGATTTGACAGATAATTAGTTTTATCCTTCCGCTGAACGAATATGGTTGTGTATACGCTTGAACAACGCTTCGCTCCTGCGATCGACTTACAGAAGATGCCGATTTTGTCAAAAAAAATCATCTTTTCAGATGAAGATCATTTTGATCTCGGCGAGTATGTAAACAAGCAAAATTATCGCATTTGGGGCACAGAAAACCCGCACGCATACATTGAAAAGCCGACGCACCCAAAACGAGTCACTCTGTTTGGTGCGGATTTTGGTCCAGAGGCATAATTGGGCCAATGAGCAAGGAGTGGCCGTTACAGTCAATGGCGATCGTTATCGGGCCATGTTGAACGAATTTTTGTTCACAAAAATTTAAGAGGAGGATATTGGCAACATTTGGTTTCAACAGGACGGCGCTACGTGCCACACAGCCTAAGCTACACTCGATGTTTTGCGCCCTGTTTTCAAAAAAAAAAATTATCTGGCGGACCCTTTACATCTAAGGAAAGCTTCGAACTCTTAAATTTAGTTAATATTAAATATTTCTCTTTTACAATACAAGAAAGCAAATCTGTTGATAAATTTAAAATTTTTCCGTCATTGTGGACTTTTCTCAGGAAATGCCCATATCGTTTTCTTGCAAAAAGTTAAAATATAATAATTTTGTGTCGATGCATTTAAGACATATCGAATGGTACTTATATTTTATGTAGCAATTTAAAGCATATTTTCTAACATGCAAGGAGTTTCGTGAATGATATGGCAACAAAAATGTTTATTAAAATTTGTCTAAGCTAATTAACTTAAGGAAGACAGCATTCACAATAGCAGTTTGTAGTAAAGGTCTTATTTTAATCAATCCAACAACCATATCCCAGATATTTCGAACTGTAAATAACCCTTGAACCAAATTTCTTTTTAATATAACGGCAAATTTTGTGTAAAAACAAACAGTTTAAGATAATTTACCACTATTAACGACACATCCTATACACAAACCATTTAAAAAGAAATCGAAATTTCTGACAGAAATTTGACGATACAAGCGTAATGCCGAGTACACATTATAACATTTTGTGACATCTCAATAGTGTGTTCTAATGGCAATGTTTGTAATACAAAAAACAATGTAAACGGCGTTGCACACATTTGAAAATGACAACACAACAACATGAAAATGACAACACAAAATGATTACACAAAAAATGCCAGATGTATTGGTGTCTATTCTGGAATACGGTGAAAGTTACATGGAAAACAAAAACAATACTGTGTAAGTGTTAAAAATTTGTTTTTGTTTTAGTGCAAAGTTTCACTTCTTCGACGCGTTTTCCAGAATAGCCACCATTGTGTTTGATTTGATTAAAATTTGTATTCTTAACATTGGTTTTAGTTTTTAAGAGTAACGAAATATTTTTTAAACGAAAGATATGTAGATACTATCAGCCTAACTTATAACGTAAAACTGGCATGAAGTTAGCATAAGGCTGAGTTTACATCTGGCATTTATTGTGTGCCATGTGCCCAAAAAAGCGTAACCACTAATTACTAATGAAAAACTGTTTGATTCAGACATGTATTTATTGATTTAAACTGTTTCAAATCATATTCGATTCTATAAAATTGTCTATTAGTTATCTATGAAACTGTTTAACTTAAAAAATACGTGTCTGAATCAAACAGTTTTTCATTAGTAATTAGTGGTTACGCTTTTTTTACGCATGTGTGGCACATGGCACACAAATGTAAACCCGGCCTAAAGGCTCAGTTAGCCGACTGTAATGTAATGTAACTGCATCAGTAGGAAACAGCTGATCGATATTGTTATGTAAAAAGTAATGGAAATGGTTATAGAGATGTAATGTAACATAAACTACTTTTCATATAAAAATATCGATCAGCTGTTTCCTACGTTGCAGTTACATTACATTACAGTTGGCTAACTGAGCCTTAAGTTGCAAAATTGGAGTTTTGCCATTCAATTTACATTAAAAATCACGCTATGATATAATAATTGATTAAATAAAATTACATTATGCTGCAATTTTTAATGTCAAATTCAATGGAGGACTTCGTTAACACTTATGCTTGGAACACGACTGGGACGAACAACGAATTTCGTCCACGACGACGAATTCTGCTCTTATAATTGATAAAGTTGGTTATTGTTTGTGCAGAGAGAGAGAGAGAGATAGAAAAAATTGTTTTTTCGTCGTTCGTGGGCGTAAAAAATGGAAATAAATCTATGGGAGAGTTCGTCTCGCAAGACGAATTTTGTTTGACTTTGTGTTCAGTTTCATATGCATAAATGTGTTTTATTTCTGATGACGAAAGTTCGCAACGAAAAATTTGTCGTTCGTCTCAGCTGTGTTCCTAGAATTAGTTCAATTCTGACATTTAGGCCGAGTTTACATCTGTGTGCCATGTGCCCAAAAAAGCTTAACCACTAATTACTAATGAAAAATTTTTTGATTCAGACATGTATTTATGGTCCTAGTTTCTCCAGAGAGAGGGTTACACATCCCTTGATTGTGAAATCTGTGGCAGAAAAAATGTAATGGGTATAATGGTATGAGACTTAAAGAAAATTTTAAAGTTCTGTTTGAGGTTGATCTCCAATGAGAAGCTAATGTAAAAATCATGCATGTTTCACGTAAATCGAACCAATGCGCCATCACTTGAACCCATGATTCAACACATGATATGTCATTTTTTTTTTTTTTTTTTTTTTTTTTGCTGGGAATATTATACATATATATTAAAGTGATTTTGTTCGTTTGTTTGTAAATCGTTCATGCCTAAACCTCTAAACCTTTTTTGAAAATTCTTTCAGCAATGGAGAGCTACATTACCAGCGCGAAATATAGAATTTTTTTTATCAGGTTCGGAACTGGTTTTTTTATTTGGTACGGATTTTTTCCGAAAAACACATTTTTTGGCTGGTTAGGGTAATTTTTGTTTCGGTTTGGATTGTTTAACCAGTTTTAAACCGGTTTTTATGCATTTGTTAAACAGAAAAACGCGAAACGGGCTGCGGCCGTGTATCACAAAATACACAACTAAAAAGAATATCATTAAGAAAATGCAAAATTATCAAAAATAATGTTTTCAAAAATATATGTACATACATACATACATATGTACATATGTACATATGTATGTATGTATGTATGTATGTATCTTTAATAATAATAAAAATATTATTTATAGAATAATGTACATAAAAATAGAAATTTTCAAGCCTTAAAAATATATTTGATATTACAATTACATTAAAAACATGATTACAACCAATTTGATTTCAATCGTCGTCATCATCGTCAGTTGTAGCGGCATCATTGGAAGTTTTATGCTTTACCACGCTTAGTTCCCTTTGCAAACGTCTCTCTTGGACACGCACACATTTAGGACAAATCATATTTTTACGAGTCATACAAACACGATGATATATTGAATTACATTTATCACACAAAATGCAGCCATCGTCAAATGGAAAAATCACTTCATTATTACCACAAATTTCACAAATATATGCCTTGGCAGTACACAACGAACAATTGCGGATGTGCTTATCGAAACAATTGAAAATTTTATGTAACATTTCAGCCAATACACCATTTTCAGTTTGTTCCATGTCATTAATGGAATAAAACTCAGTTGATTGTATAAGATGGCGATGGAATCCTAAAAAGACAACAGGAAGTAAAAAATTTTATTTCAATATTTTATTTTCCTTGTTAAAATCAACACGAATTTAAAAAATTTATTTGTTGCGGTTAAGCAACTCGGCAGTAGACTTCAACCATAATTCAAAAAAGTTTACAAAGCCCCAATAAACTATTGAGAATTACAAAACTGAAATCATAATATCAGTGCAGCCAAACATAAGAAATGAAATGAAATTAAATTAAATGAAATGAAATGAAAAAAATATTCAATTAAATTAAATTGAAAATTATTGTTTTACTTAAACATAAAAAAAAAATCACTTACCAATTTGTAATTCCACTAATTTTTCATCAATTGCTTGACGACATTCTGACAAATATTTACGCATATAAACTAAGTTTTGACGTAATTTTTTAAGAGTAGCTAATTTCTCCAGGAAAACAAATAATTTAGGATTGGCGTCTTCAAGTCTTATCAAGGGTTTATCAAGAAATAAATTTATTTCTTGTAAAGCCGCCCGAGATACTTTTCGTGGAACGAAATCCCAATTGTGTACAACACGTGCGGGAATAATGCATGTGTCATTCCAATGGCACGACGGACAATAGTACAAACCCGTGTAATCACATAAGCGCGGTTCAATCCATGAATTCTCTAAAGGGAAATAAAACAATAATCACTTGAATGAAGAAGTATGTATGTATGCATGTATGTCTTCATTATCAAAATTTGATAATCTGGACAACCAAGAAAGACGATCAAAAAAATGTGAAAATAGAAAATGTGTACATATGTATGTATGTACTATATTACATATTAAACATGAAAATATAAAAAGTTGCCGTTTTGCCATAATAGTTTAGAGCCATTAGCTAAGAATGCCCTAGATTGGGTCTTAGATAAGATGACAAGAAAGTGGTGACTGTGGCCTGTATTCATAAAAAATAAAATGTATTTGAAATCTATTTTAAGAATATTTTGTATGAAACATTTTAAATAAAATACATTTCAAATTCATTTTAAATTTTATGAATATGCCGGTGTATCAATTTTTTAATACGTTTTTTTTAGACTTAATCGGCCCTGTTCTGTAAACCGAATCCGAGTAAATTTCTAGTTTTCAAAAAACTAATAATGGTCTTGCAGACGTGTTTAAAATCATACACTATAATTTTCTTTCAGATATGATATTTGAGAATATACATATGTATATAATAAAAAATTTAAAAAAAAATCTAAAAGAAATATTTATATTGTCGGAGTTAGTTTTCTAAAATCGTGCGATTTCAAATCGATCGGTTTACAGAACGGAGGGTAATATATGTACATACATATGTAACATATCCCAGAAAGAAATAAATGAACGCGCTCAAAATGAAATAGTGCTTCATGCTTCTTGCGCATGCGATATTACTGGTTAATATATTACAATAAATATCCAGCGAAAAAAGCATGCAAAAACGGAATTAAATCCTCTCTCTGACACATTTTTATAAAACAAGTTTTATCTCCAATAATTAACAAAGGCGCAATAGATCATTGATAGAGAATATGACTTGGCAGTGGGAACAGCACGGTTCGCATCCTGGCTGCAACAAGTTCTTTTTTTTTTTTAATGAAAAAACATCTTAAATCAGGGAACTTGCATGAGTTAAATTCATTAATTTCAATGAACATCAAAGTATTTAAATTCTCGCACAAACACATGATCTCCAATGACAAGCCAATGTAAAAATCATGCATGTTTCACCTAAATTGAACCAATGCGTCATCACTTGAACCCATGATTTCTCATGTGTTTTTTTTTTTTTTTTTTTTGCTGGGATGAAATATATTTGGGGAATTCAATCGATAGTCCTAAGTGTCATAGTGTCATCTTTCAAATTTTTTGTTTGAAAAACAAAAACAACTATTTACTAAAATAATTTAAAGCATTATGATATTATGACACTTAAGACTACAGTTTGAATCCCCTAACTATAAAAAAAATAAAAGTTTTTAAAAAAAATCAAAACTTCTAAATTTCACATAAAAAAGCGAAAATAGGCTTAGTTACTTAGAAATAGATTTTACATTTTAAGATACACCGTGCATTCTGTTAAAATGCATTATGTAATTAGGATACACAAATAAAGAAAATAAAAGTTTTTAAGAATAACGTTACCTAAAACGCTAAACGTCCTTATAAAAAGTTTAAAATCGAGTTTTTTAATAAATTCCGTGCTATTTTATCAACACAATCGCCACAATATAAACACCTCAATTAGTTCTGTATTATGAAAATGTTAGGAAGCTTTGCGTTTCAGGTAACGATATATTCATATGATTGGTTGACCCTCGTTTTGATATACATATGTACATAGTTAAAAAATACAAATATTGTTTGGCTTAAAGGCTTAATATTACTATAGATCAGATACGTCCAAACACACATACTCTGGCAATTGCATATGAGGTAAACACCTTGAAAGCCCTTTAATTTGTCATTTCTTTGCAAATTAAAAGCAAGCATTGTGTCACCGAGATCTGGGCCCTATTCCACAAAAAACTATCAACTTGCTCAATTAGACATATTCATAAAAAAAAGTCAAGTTGTAGTCCCCTTTTGAAAGTAGTCAGAGGCAAAGCAAAAATACGCAATTCTCTTGGCAATAAGTTCAATAAACGAGCAGCTCGTACAACAAATGAGTGTTCATAAACATAATTGCCAATACGATTGATTAATATTTGCTGATTTATGTGATGGATGTTGTGACAAGCGATGCTTCAAATAATCGTCAAAAGTGAGATTTTAAACAGTTTTTAGGTGGTTAGAAACATGAACCCTTAATCTAATCTAATGATTTTGTTCACAATAAATTTGATTTTTGTCTGTTCCCCAAATTGCAGACCGAGTACACTTCAATGCAATAGTTAACTCGTGACATTAGCAGTGCATGCGTTACACATTTTCCAACATGCCACGCCAAATACAGGTTCAAGTGATAAAATCTGCGCAAAGTCAGGCAAACCTTGGAACAAATATTATCAATATGAGGCTCGAAACTCAATCTATCATCAATAATTACTCCCAGACAATTTAAACTACTGTCTATCTCAATCAAAGAGCTACACATTCTCAATTGTATATGTATATAGGCGAATATTTCTATTGGACCTAAAAATAAGAGCATTCGTTTTATAGGGATTTATTTTAAGGTAGTTCATTTCCATCCAATTATATAAATTAGCGAAATCGTAATTAAGATTTCGCTAGTTTATTGTAGCTTGTAAGATATCACAAAATTGGTAGTCACCAGACCAAGACAGCTGTATGTCATCAGCAGTATTTTTTATAAATCAATTCAATCAATTCAACTTATCAATTTCAACTTATCACTTATCAAATTTTATACTTCTGGAGTACAAAAAGTTTTGCAAATTAACGAAAAATTTAGTGAAAAGTTGATAAGTTGTTTTGTGGAATAGGGCCCTGGTTGGCTATTGTGCTCTCGTCGGTGTGAAAGCACAAAAGCTCGCATATAAAAGTTTGCACATTGTGCATATGGCTTGGACGTAGCTGATATATATGAAATAAGTATATAATCTAAATGTACCAACCATGGTTGACGCTTTTGCTAAAACATTTTATGGTGTAGTGGGGACCTTAAATAAACAATAAGAAAAAAAAACAAAAGATACACACATGCATATAAGAACAAACAAAATAACAAATTATTCTAATTAAAATTATTAATATATTTAATTCAAACATAAGATAAGTTCTTTAACGAAATATGGGAAAAAACACAAGAATTTATTCATTGTTAAATAATTTCTTATAAAAATCTGACCTTGTGGTTATATATGTATGTACATAATTATAATTTAAATAAAAAATGAGGTGGAATCAAAAATAGATAATCTTAAAAATATACTAATCGTATATTAATCACACTTACTAAAATTTAAGAATGTACAGCATTCTGAACATTTATAGCGTTGGGCAGCTAAACCAATTTCTGGACAAATATCTAGAATGGGATATTGCCTCTCAGATGCTATGACATGTGCACATATTCTGACCACACTATCTAAACACTTTTGATGGACAATATATCGACAGTCAGAACATTGATAGGATGCCTGTACTACGCTCCAAATTATACCAGTGCAATGGTCACAATACTGCCGAGCAGTAGGTAATGGTAACCCCTTACCAACTCCTTTTTGCCGCGCAGTGAAATGATGACCTACCACTGTTTTGACCAAGGGACCCACTTCAACTTTATCTTTTTTGGCTTCTACTATTTCTTCCAATGAGTACCTTAAATCAACTAAATGTCTGACCAGCCAACGTCTTTCTTCACTATTCTCTTCTGATACCAATACTAAATCCTTGCAATGATTAATAGCTTCTACGAGGTCTTGTTCACTAGCGTCGGAGGTAAATATTAAACGCCATTGTTCTTTAACCAATGAAGTTGGTATCGGTAGAGACTTTTCACTTATAATAACCGCTCCTGTCGAGCTGCTGTCCACTTCATTCAAACTATTTATCGATTCCGTTGTGGATCCTGTTGATGTAGAGTCATTTTGAACTTGAAAGCTTCCACCAATTGGTATGTAGCTTGAGGCTACAGACGCAGTATCACTAATGAAATTTGTAATCGCGCCCGGAATGCTGGCTAAGCTATCACGCAATGAATTCATATTACCATAACCACAGTAATAATTTCGTATTGATTTATTTTTAAGCCTTCTTCAACACTTTTTCTAAAAAAACAAATCAATTACAATACTTTATTTACAATTTTGCTGACTTTGTATAAATGCCAAATGAATATCAGCTGTTTGATTTTAGAAAACATCCCATTTATGTCAGTGTTGTCAACACACTTCTTTACTGAAGGGAAATAAACTCCATTATACCAGGGTTGTATTTTTTCGTAGATCGCACGACTTTGTATGATAGTGTATCACGGCCTTTAAAACCCCTATAAAAAGTCAAGCACATTTACATAAGACTTTTTTTTCTTCATGTCTTTTTAACGTTTATATACATGCTTAATGCTAAGAGTACGAAAAAAGCAAAGAGAAATTTCACAGTTTTCGAGTTTTCATTTCATGCCGTTTGTTTTACCCCGCAGGATTTTCAACACCTCTCACCAACAAATTAAAAAAGCCCGCCTGTACAGGCAAGCAGAAAAGGCAGTGTAAATTGCGTCTAAATGTTCCAACACTGAATTGTTTAAAAAAGCATGATTTCTTTAATATGTACATACATATACATATGTATTTACATGTTTTTAAAAAACTTTTATATATATATATACATATGTATATGTATGTATTTGAATCTTTAATTTATTTCTCCAACTCACACAAATAATTTTTTTACTCTTGTTTAGAATTTCCATATTTTTGTTTCTTGTGGAATTTCTTCGGGTTTATACCATATGCTTTTAAGCGTTCATCGCTTATGTTCTTGCTATTTCCTTCTGAACTTCTTTTGGACTTTCCAATAAAAGCACCTTTGCTTTTGATTTTAGATTTGAATTTTGCATTTGATTTCTCATTAATTTTTCCTGATTTAGCCAGATTTTTCCGCAATGGAGGCAAAGAACCAAAACTTTCTTTATTGTTGAACATCGTTGAATCTTTTGCAAACGGATTGTGTTTAGCTTTACTATTAAATACACTTTTGTTGTTGTTTGATAAATTATTAGTCCTTTCCTTGTCTACTGTTGGATTTTTATCATTATTAGTACCAGTTATCAGTTGGCTTTGGTTTGAAGTTTTATTTTTATTTTTAGTTTTCTTTGCCTTTTTGCCCAAAATACTTTCTGTTTCCATACCGTCATTAGCAATAGATAATTTACTAATTTTTGTAGCATCATCCGTTTTAATTTGTTTCGCCGGAGTCTCTTCTACATTGCATTCAGTTGATCGATTATTTTTGTTTGAATCCGTTTCTTCAATTGCAGCGCTTTGAACACTTAGAGCATTGCGCTTTCTTCTTTTCTTTGCCTTTTTAGATTCTCCTTGGACTGAATTATCTTTAATAATTTCAGTTGTTGTTGTATTTTGAGGAGAAACATCTGCCTTTCTGCTGCTTTTCTGCTCAACTTCTAGCTCCTCGTTTTCATTATCAGATCTAAAATATGGTATGAATGAAATTAACTATACTATAGCTACGATAACATCGAACTGAATCTATAATTACCCTTCTCCGTATAAGCTTTTAAAAATTTTTCGTTTCAGTTCATCGTTTTTAGCTTTTAATTTGTAGAGTCTACGTTCTTTTTTCTCTACTTGATCGGGTCTTATTTGAATGGCCTTTTTAAGACTAGCCCATTGATTTAACTCTTTATTTTTGGCTAATAAAATCTGAAATCACAAATTTGTTATTTAAAATTTAATTGATTTTTTTTTTAATTTACCTCTTCTATACTTAAACCAAAATCGTTAGGCGTTGTTTCTACATATTTAAAACGACAAGGTATGTCACCAATAACATCCTCACAATCTAATTGATAGTATTCATCAATATATTCTCCGTAAGTTTTTTCGTCCTCCGGATCAAATACAGGCTTTTCAGACTTAATTATTTCCATAAAGCGATCTCTTCTACCCTTGCGTCCACCTCTTTTTTTCCTTGTATTTGCTACAAGTTCTTTTTGCAATTCCTCCTTCGCTTTAGATGGATCATATTCGCAGTCCATATTGAAATCTTCATCTTCACAATGGGGTTCATTGTCGTCATGATCAAGCTGTTCATAATCTTTTTGAGGATCATAGTTATCCCAATCCTCCACTTTCAGGTCTTCTATATCTGATGGACATTCTGGTTTCTCCTCTCCTTCGTCGATCTGATAGTAATCATCGTTAAAAAGTTCTTGCATTCTACGATCATGAGCTTCGGGATCGAAATCTTCTTCCAAGTCGTCATCATTGAAACCTAATTCGTCGTTGCCGGTGACCATTTTTAGTTTTTCAATTTTTTCTTGAATCTCTTTGCGTTTCATTTCTTTAACCATTTCCAATTCTTTAATTTTTTGCTTCTTTTCTTGAATTTTACGTTCTTTAATTTCTTGTCTCTTCTTTTTGCGTTTTTCATCCGTTAACCTTAAAGAGGAATCAATAGTTCGAGGATATCGCTTAATAAATTCTTGATCAGGCTCTTCATAACGAAAATTGTATTTTTGCTCAAACTCAGCTTGCTTTTCTAACTCTTGTTCATCTTCAGATAGCGGGGCTTCGTCTCCAACAATTTCTTCATACGTTGGAATTTCGTTATAATTGGTGGCCTCTGAATATCCTTTATTTAGAACATAGTCTCTAAGAAACTTTTCACTTGATGGTAATTTATCATTACTCCAATAATTTTTTAAAGGTTCTAATTTTTCCTTTACGTCCTCTTTAATACTTTCCTTCTTTCCAGCTAACCACTCTAAGTAATCTTCTTCCTCTTTATCTTTCTCAGATTTAGTCTTTTCACGTTTTTTAAAAATTCCTCCGAATTCTTCATCGCCTGATTCATCATCTTGACTAATAACTTTTTTGAATTCAGCTTTCAGGCTTCTTTCTTCTTCCACAATAGTGGGCGATATAGGACGTCGAGCAGTTAGTACTTCATCATCATCAGAATCTGAAATTATAGCTCTTAAGACCGTACTACATACTTTAAATTCAACAAAAATTTAACCATCTTCAAATCTTCCTCCTTTCTCCAAAATAATTTTTCTTTCATAATCCTTCAAGGTGATAGGCTTAGACTTTTTTTCCTTAACATACTCTTCATCAGAGTCATCACTGTCAATGCTATTAAAGAATTTTGTGTTCTTATCGTAGATTGCTGGATCCTTACTTTTCAATGAAGCCAATGTTTTTAAAAAGTCCTGATCAAATGATGGGTCCAATACCTCATCTTCTTCCGATGAATCAGAGTCATCAGAATCCGATTCCGACAAATCCAAGTCCTTGTCTTTAACTAGTATAGATAATTATAAATAAAATTATGTAGGCATACATTTTTAATAAAAACTTCACTTACATTTCTGAAGTAATTCCTTTTTTCGTAGACTGTTATATGTTTTCGCATAATTTTCATTTGTTTTTATTTGAAAATTATCTTCACTTAAATTACCATTATCATCATCAAAAAGATTTTTACTCATTTTTAAAATAAAATAAGAATTATTTAATCTTGTGCTAATTAATTTACTTTATTTTTAAATTTTTTTTTTTTCACACGTGTTTTTACGTTTCTGTTTTTATTTATCTTGTATTCAGAGCAGTGATGGGAAATGTGGCACAATCGTGCCATTTTTGGCACTATTGGATGTTAGCTGGCATTGTGGCACTCTCGCTCCTGTTCTGCCATTTTTGTGTGTAAGCAACTAATTTTGGAACGTGTTTTTTGTGATGTTCATGGAGTTTTCTAGCTATACACAATAATGTATCCTTTAAGGAACATAGTATACTAAACGAACATCAAGTGTTAACATTTAAATTATATAAAAAGTAATTTTTCACTATTCAAGTGATTTTGGCACTATTTAGAAACAGATTCGGCACCAAATCAAGAATTCCAATTCCCATCACTGATTCAGAGCACAAAGTACAATTCAGAGAATTATAATACAAAGAGAAATGACAAAATAAATGTGCCACCACATTTTAATATTTTTACAGGGAAATTCCTCATTTATTCCATATAGCGATTTTACAATAATTATATGGATTATTCTGTGGAATTTTATATATAGATATGGCCGCTTTATGGCAACATAGACATATCTCAAAAAATGCACTCTTGGTTTTAATTATGCAGAAAAAATCGTTATAACATATATTATTTGTGTAAAAATTTCATATGGAAGGCTTGAACACTCACTTCTTGAGAGAAGAAACTATTAATTTTTTCATAGAGTTGTAAGTAAATTGAAAATTTAAAACTTATTTTCTGTAAAACAGGCTTCTTTGCGTTATGTCAAAGTTGCAATAAAGGAGCGAAATATACATATGTATATATAAATAAATAAATAAATATATATATATATGTATATTTGAAGAAACTTCCGAATGCTCTAAAACCGATCTACATTAAAGACATAAGAATGCATGTGAAAATCCAGACAGCTAAAATCTAAACTTGACGATTTGTAAATACAATATAGTCCAAGATTTTATCCCACAAACAAATTTACGCTCGTACTGTCCAGGAATATTTAAATTTTCTGAAGAAAAAGAAGCATTACATTCGAACTTTATGATTTATTTACAATCACTTTTAAAATTTATGAAAGTTACTGGTTTGCTGCACAGTATATTAAGAAAACATTATTACTGCGGCAAACCAGTAATCACGCGACGATATGTAAAAATTCACATGTAAATATATGAAATACATTTTATTTCTTAAAACTACAACTTGGAGCTAATGTTAGATTTCGACAATTGCATGTCAGCCGATGGAGCTGTGACAAGCTTTCGTACAATATCAAATTTAGGATGATCTTTATCACACATTAAATCAAAAATAACACTTTCGCTAGTTGTAACTACGCAACCCGCTGCACGCAGTCGTTCTATGGCCAAGTCTCGATCTTGATTCAAGCGAGAACACAAGCAGTCAGCTACTATAAATACCTTTATATTCTTTTCCAAGAGATCAATTGCAGTTTGTTCCACGCAAACATGAGACTAATAGTAAAAGCAGTTATTTTTATAATAATAGTAGTTCAATAATATACAGAGAAGTACCTCCAGGCCATATAGAACCACATCTTCGGGCTTATCACCAAAAATTTCTCTCATCTTTGACTCCATAGCTGGCACCATCATACTAAAACGAGTCTTACTAATGACAGCTTTAGCATGGCTAATATCAATATCCTTAACTATTTTTCCCAAACGCTCTGGATACTGTTCAGTAACAATCAAAGGTATTTCCAAAGCTTTTCCTGCCTTTGTCTTTTTTTTTTGTAAAAAAAAAATTAAACGTGATAAAGTGGAGGTCAAATTCTGGAACTCTACTTACAAGTTTGATTGCATTCTGTACAAGATTTACGAATAACGGCATTCCGGAACCAAATTTTTCTTGAATATCGCATAAAAGAAATAAGGTTTTTTTGGGATTTAAGTGCCGCAGACGTGAAGCCATATTTAATGAAAATTACACCTTGTTAAATAACAAAACTTTTATTAATTAATTAGTTTGTAAAAAAGTTAAAGAGCACTGATAACACACTTATCATTTAATTTTCAAGGCTGCCAACTGGAATGTTGTAAAAAAGGCTAGATTTGGGAATGAGACAATGAAATTCTAAATTGGCACTAATTTTGTAAATCTTATGACTTTCCACAACTAAAAGATAATATATATTAACTTAAATGTATATTATTAAATTTTTCGAATATAAGTACATTTTGTTAGTCATCTGGATGAGCTCATATTAGATGAATTATTTCCATTGGGGGTAAGAATTCATATATGTGTGTACACATGAATTTAATTTTACTCTGGTTACACTGTTCTATTATAAACATATTCACCTACACCAAGGCACATTTACTACAGGTACACGCATTAGAGAAAACACTGTGGCAACTCTGTGCTTCTCACATAGTTTTACAAAGTAATTGTCAAAAAATTGTATGCATCAAACAAGGCACAAAAGTATTTGTCAAATGAATTCTTCGTTATAAACGTGTAAACAAAAAATCAGCGGATGAGCAATTTGCCTGACGCATGTACCTGTTTGATATGCCTTGACCTACACTGTCTTACCGTCAATTTATAGCCTTCTTGCAATTTTTGACACCGACATTTCTTTTGCTACACAACCATTTTATAAGTAAAATTTGTATTCACGTTCGGAACTAATTCAAACTTTTTCTTTAAAAAAAATGGTGAGTTGGAGCTCGATTGCACGTCCGGCGGTTCAACTTGCAAAATATCGAAATATATTGCAAACACCATCCATCAAAAATGGTAAGTTTTGATTTAATTTGGGATAAAATGCTCATGTTGACATTACGCAACTTAATAAAAAATTATATGAATTTATTAAAAAAAGCTGTAAAATTGGAAATTCGCCAAATGAGCGGAGGACATCACCATATGATCATACAACCATCACGCTTTCAATGGAATAAATTTAAGGATTTGTTGCACTTCTATGTGATGTTGGGTGTTTTGCCAATCACGGCTATTGTGATGTACTGCAACATTTTCATTGGCCCGGCTCAATTGCAGGAGATTCCAGCAGGTTATGAGCCTAAACATTGGGAATATCATAAGGCAAGTTTTCTACAAATACTTTTAAGATTTTCATTCCAACTATGTACATACATGTATGGTTTTGGTTTAAATGATTGTTGTTATTACTTCATTATAGCATCCAATTTCTCGCTTCATTGCTCGTTACATCTTTTCCAGTCCACAACAGGAATATGAAAAATGCCTACATTTCTTATACGAGGAAGATGAAAAAGCTCAAATCAGGTAACTTCATAAAATGTTTTCGAAAGCACAAAAATGAAGATACTTTTATTTAAGGATACTGGAAGAAAAAATCCGTGCGAAAATGTCTGAACGCAACGACTATAAAGCCTATTACTACAGGCCAGCTATTGCTAAATATCACAGAATTTCTAAGGAATCTGCTGATCAACTGGAAGAATTGCGTGGTGATTGAAACTAAGAAATTAAATAAAATGTTTACTTCACATATACGTACATACTCGTATGTATAATTTGATAATTTATATTAAAGAGAAAGTGTTGAAAATATAAGCCTCTTATAACAAAAACAATCGTTTATGGTTTCGTAATGTAGTTTTTAATTGTAAAATATTTTAATCCATGTAGTACATGTAGAACAAATAAAATTGGATCCCCATTGAACCAAATATTGGTTTATCCCCAAGCCTGATTTTTGCAGTAGTACAGTACTAGTTTTCCATTAGTACCATGGCAATCATACAGGTTTTTAATAATTTGATCTGGAGCTGGGGCAAAAGTTTGGTTGACATAGAGAAACTACAAAATTAAGATAGTAAATTAAGTATCGTTAAAGCGAACAATTTACTTACGATTTGTTCGGAGGGGTCTAACTTCAAATACTTATGTATAAACTTTTGTATCCAACTAACTGTTTTAAAAGGATCTACAGTCCAGGTGCGTTTTTTTATAATTGGAACGTTCCCTGTCGCATTTAAAAGTATGCAAACTTCATAGTGTGTATACAGCAACTAAAATAAATTAGCCAACATTTCTTCATAATTTAATAATATAACTTCTTACTCTTATTATCTTTTTCTTTATCCGACCCAGCTTGCAATGTTTCAATTTCATTATCAGCCATTTTAATTGAGCCTCTTTTATATAGTACAAATGCTTTTTTACAATTGTTAATATACAAAATCACAAAATTAATCCAGCTGCTTTTGTTTACATATTTTTATTGTGCAACCGATAATGCAGGTCAAATATTAATTTACAGTACTGGCAACCCTGTTGGTAATATGTCATTGCGAGTTCTCCTTTGTGGCCTTCTTTGCAATTTTTGTGTGAAATCTTGTTGGCGTGTTGCTTTAATTTTCTTAGTGAAAATTTATTAAATTTGCTTATTACTAATTTTTAAAATTAAAAAAAATGTATAGTGGGGAAGATTTTGCGAACACGGTCAGTAATGTTTTCATGAAGAGTAAATTAAATTGATTCGATTACTTAAAATATTAAATCAAGATGAAAATAAGCACAAACATAACCTAAAATTTGTTGTTTTCTTCATTAGGAATACTTCGATCAGTATGCCCATACTGGCGATCCGCAATTGGATTTAGAATATGAACGCAATTATTTCCGAATGCCTGATAATGTGAAGTACTTCCTTATTAACTTTTGCCAAGCAATTAAGGAAGGTAACTTGTTTGACATACAAAACATGTACGAGAACACATTCCCTCAGATAAGTGATCACCATTTCGATAAG
Organism: Nowickia ferox; assembly: GCA_936439885.1. NCBI lineage: Eukaryota > Metazoa > Arthropoda > Insecta > Diptera > Tachinidae > Nowickia > Nowickia ferox. The sequence goes on along the minus strand of OW387024.1, from coordinate 110,422,158 downwards.
AGCGCTTGGCCAGATGAGGAAGAGGTCGGTGCGTTAGTTGACAATGACAAAGTGTTTTTAATTTTGTACAAGGAATTGTACTATCGCCATATTCATGCCCGAATTCCGGGTGGTCCTAAATTGGAGCAACGCATACATTCTTTCTTCAATTATTGCGATTTCTTCAACTTGATCATTTCATCTCAAAGTCCCGTGTTGTTAGAGCTACCCGATATATGGTTGTGGGAATTAGTTGATGAATTTGTATATCAATTCCAAAACTTTGCTCAATACAGGTGAGTAGTTTCCTGCTATTTACTTTGCTTTATAGACTAATTTTTTTATTTCAGAGCTCGTTTAACTGACAAAACCCAAGAGGAAATCCATCAGTTATGTATGAACCATAGCAATGTTTGGAGTATTTTATGCATTTTGAACGTTCTACATTCGCTGGTCGATATTTCCAATATTAAAAAGCAATTGGAAGCTATATCTCAGGGAAGTGATCCTCAAGCAGTTGCTGGAGAATTTGGGGAATTATCCTTTTACAAAATGTTGGGGTATTTTTCTTTGGTGGGCTTACTACGAGTACACTCTTTATTGGGTGATTACTACCAGGCAATTAAAGTTTTAGAGCCGATTGAAATTCATAAAAAGTCACAGTATTCCCATATACCTGCATGTCAAATATCCACGTCTTACTATGTAGGCTTTGCTTACATGATGATGCGCCGTTATGCTGACGCTATTCGTACTTTCTCAGATATTCTTTTGTACATCCAACGTACTAAACAGTTGTATAGCACGCGCTCGTATCAAAACGATCAAATCAACAAACAAGCCGACCAAATGTATCATTTGTTGGCCATTTGTTTAGTTTTGCATCCACAGTGTATTGATGAATCTATCCAACTAGTTTTGCGCGAGAAAAACTACCATGATGCGATGTTTAAAATGCAATGTGGTGATTTAGAGGTATTCAAGTCATTTTTCTTGTTCGCCTGTCCGCGATTTGTTAGCCCCTGTCCTCCTGCTGCTGATGCACCTATGGATGACTATGTCAAGGACCCTATGGAACATCAATTGCAGGTATTTATGGACGAAGTAAGGCAACAGGCCGATTTGCCCACTACGCGTTCTTATTTGAAACTTTATACTACCTTGCCGTTGGCTAAATTGGCTTCATTCATTGATCCCAATGCCAATGAAGACGATGTGTCAAAATTATTGATCCGTTTGTTGTGCTTCAAACATAAGATGCGGAACTTAGTTTGGACTAAGGGATCCAGTGGTTTGGAAGGGAAATTCAAATCCGGTTCTGAGGTAAGCTTTCAAAATAAGTTTAATTTATAAGTTAATATTTCAAAAAACATTATTTCAGTTGGATTTCTATATTGATGATGATATGATACATATTGCCGATACGAAAGTTTCTCATCGTTATGGAGATTTCTTTGTACGCAAAATATTAAAATTCAATGATTTGAATCGCAAATTAAAAAATGTCAACATCTAAGTTGTTAATATAATGTAATTTGAATTTATGTCGTATTATTATCTACATACATACGTATGTATAACTTATATCGTGACTTTTATATTTTCAAAGTGTAATTCAGTAAATATAATTGATGCCTCATCTTAAGATGGCTCAAGAAAATCTAAATTTAATTTGTTTTAATAGAATGTTGTAGTGAATCTTAATTATGAAAAAAAAAAATCTTAGATTTACCCCTTAGGAATTTGCTGATTTGTCAGAATGAAATTGTTGCTCTTAAAAATTTACGAAGTTCAGGGTAATATGTAACTTACGCTTGTTCAATTCCACAATACTTGTAAGTTGACAGGCTCCCTGAATTTATCAAAATTCGATTATACTTCTGTTTGATAAAAGGAATATCTGTTGAAATATCTGCTTCGTTAATATGATGGATAGTTCAAATTTATGCACGAATACAGTTCGATTATCTTCGTTATTTTCAGATTAGTATCTGAATGTCGTGTGCTTTCAATGAGGATTACGATACATTCAAATTCAGAGTCCCTTAATGTGTTAGTGCCAAAAAATATTAAGGAATACTTATGGTGTCGAACATGACAAATTCGGAACTCGATTGCACAATTGTAATGTTTATCTATTAGCTGACGTTGTATGTTTTTTCTTCGCAAGTGCGCAAAATGGCGACGATATTACTTGCTTGGAAAGTTATTAAATACTCTCTCCTACCCATACACTTTTAGGTTATACAAAAGAATACAGTACAAATTCTTGCAATTTACCTAATAGAGGCATGCAAGATAAGCTTTTGCAAGTGCAAACCATAAAATCAACTTGTTTAAATTCAAATTCCATTAGTAATTTTTATAAATATTTGTTTATTATTAATTTCTTAATACCTATAACATTTAAAAAACATTAGTATTACAAAGTTTAAAACTTTTTTTATTTCAATTTTTATCTTCGGTGTGCGTGTTAAATCTATTTTTTAATAAAAATGTTTCCAAATAAACATTTATGATTACCACAGTGCAAAATGTCTTTTTTAAGTTTCCTTTTTTTTTTGGTATTTGCCAAAAAATATTTTGCTCTCTTCAAGCAAATCAAATTAATTTGTTTTATTTTTTTTAAAACTAAATTTTAAACATTTGTGATGAATGGTTCCTGTGTCCTGTATGCACACTGTAATGTTTAGTTATAAATATCTACATATCGTCGGCTTAGAGTGTAAGAGTCCAAGCTAAATTAGAGCGTCAAGCGCTGCATTAGCAGCATGGTACGTATTTTTAGTATATTTAAACTTATAAAATATTATTTGAATGTGCTGAAAATACGTACCCTGCTGCTAACGCAACGCTTGACGCTCTAATTTAGGTTGGACTCTAAACCTAGGGGGTCTACTCTGTAATTCGAAACGAAAGCAAATGCTTTCAAATTGTAATGTTAATAATATACAAATTCGAAACCATTTTCTTTCGTTTCGATGTACAGAGTAGACCCCCTGCTAAATGCACTTTTTACAACATAGGACATAATAATGCTGTTCGACTGACTTGAATATTTATTTTAATTTGAAACTATAAATGGCGCAAAAACTTAATGCATTAGGCTAATTTCTTAAGCTATGTATAGAAAATGTTAACAGTATTTTGTCTCTCCTGGAAGTTAGCAGGTTTTCACTCTAAGCCGACGATATGTATGTGTGTATGTATGTATATGTATTAAATTATTTTTGTTGTGACATTCGATTTAAGGAGTTAATAGTTGAATATATATAGTTAAGTTAAAATATATATTTTGTTTTGACAATAAAATAAGCAAACCAGTGTGTGAAAACAATACCACTTTTAAATCTTCCATAATTTGTTCATTTTGTTTGCCATTCTTTGGTAAATATATTGAATTAAATAAACAAATTTGCAACATATAACGAACGGTTTATTTCATAAAACTGTTGGTTTGACATAAAATTATTTTTAAAGTTAGAACACTTGATCACACAGTTCAAAAAATATAATATACAAAAATTGGACTTAACTGAAAACGATTTTCCCAATTGATCACACGTACATATATCTTAAAAATAAAAATAATTTAATTTTTAAACCAATGTGTAATATTGTTTGTGTATACTTATTATATTGTAAAAACAATAGAATGCGATTAATATTTTTAGAATGTACTTTTTAGACTTTTAGTTTACTTCTAATTTTAATTTGTGTGTGTATGTACCTATACGATTCCGAAGGAAATAATTGTAACAAATAGTATTGCAGAAATTAATATTCACAATAAATTCTATAATTTAGTCGATAGGAGATGAACGTTGATTGATATCAACTAAGTAAATGTCTTTATGGTTTTGCAAAACAAAATCCACAAAAGCATTAATAGGTGCAATTTCGTCCAGTGAAGTTGTATTTTTACCAGACCATAAAAAGTTAGGACCAAATACTATGGCCAAATTGGACGAAGTCATTTTATTAAGATCTTCACATTCCATTACCTGTAAATAAAAATTTATTTTTTAATTTATTTATTAAATCAACGATATATTTATGTGCAATATACTATTGATACATAAATTAACTTTAATATGTTAAAGCTATATAAAAATATTTTTATATTGAATTCGGTTTATTCCGATTAATCAACTTTGTTTACAAAAAAGAAAAACAATTGAAATATTTCTTTTAATTCATTCATGTCATTCATTTTATAAGATGTATTACTTACTCTTACTAAAAACTCAACAATATATTTGAACAATTCATAGTTCTCTTCAGGTAATCTTTCACGTATTAACTGGGTGACATTGCGGGATCTGTCTTCCTTCGGCCATTCTGTAATTTAATTCAGTTACATTTACAGATAGAACATACTAATATATCGTATAATTTTATTTACCCAAAAAACTTGTAATTTCATCATAAAGATCAAATGTCAATAAGGGTTCAGAGAGATCTCTAAGAAAACTTTTTAAAAGACCAGCTATGACATGTACATTAACATCTTTAAGATCTACATCTTCGCCGCGATTAACACGTTCTTTAAGAGCAATTATTTCACTGTGATTCCCAGAACGACGGAATATACCTTCAGTATCAATCATACCAGTTATTGATAAGGAGTCAACACATTTGCGCACAATTGGTGGTATGGAATTCAAGCATGGACTATTTGTAACTATAAATTTGAGGGTTACACCAAATTGTGCTGTTTTTGCCATGTGTGATGTGGTGATATTGTTGTTGCTGTTGGCAGCGTATTTGCGATTGTGATTAAGGCGATCGTCTAAATCACAGATATTATCAGGCAGCTTGAGCTTTGACAATCCTAACGCTTGACGTAGCTCATCTAAACTTGAAATGTAAACCAACTTTTTGCGAAATTTTTCGCTAATAAACGGACTAAAGAAGTTCCATATGACACGTATAAACCAGGTTGGATGAACTACGTAGAGGTTTTTTAGATTTTTGCGAAAATTTCGATCAAGTTCCTTATATGAGTTCCACAGAAATTGGGCTGAGGGTTTGTTATCCTCTTGTAAGCCTTGATGGAAATACACTAATATGTAATCGTTTTCAACAAATGGTTCAATTTCTTTAATAACATCCCTATAACAAAAGTTGTTCAAGGTTAATAATAAATTTACGACTTCAAGTTGTTAAAAACCTTATAAATATTTCCATTCGAGTTTTTTCTGGAAATCTAGAGGCATATATAGCAAATATATGACGTCCCTGCTTATCCGTACCCAAGAAATCACAATTTGTACGTTTGGGAGAGATGCTGAAATTTTCAGTTTCTTCTCTTAACTGATCTTCAAAATCATCTTCTAACGGATTTACTGCATCCTCTGGGTCATCATTGGAATCTTGAGCAAAACGATTATTTAGCATTTATACAATAAAACAGTTTACTTTGCCTACCTTCAGCGATCACGAAATCTTCATCCATAACATCATCTAAATTAAATTATTTGCATAATTTTAATGTTAAATGTAAAAGGCGTTATATTTTCTTTGTTTTTTTTTCTTTAGACATTCCTTCTACTCACTTTGTGGTGCTATTGGGGTTGCTAATAATTCTGTGTCATCAAATTCGAGTTTTGGTTCAAAATCATGCAGGTCCGATAGACTGGGTTGTGGTTCATCGGAATTCTCTACTACCGGATTTATTGCCGGTCCTAGACGATTAACACGAAACTCATTATATCCAAAATTTTAATTCAAATATACATTGTGCATAAGTACATACTAATAATTCAATTAGTAATAACGCCTGTTTATTTATTTATTTGGCAGTTTTAGTATTTGTGATTTTATTTATTTTATTTCGAAAATAAATATAAAGTTGTTGGTGTAAAGAAAAAGTTTTATTTAATATTATTATTACTATTAGTGACTTACATAGGTATATACATGTACATATATGATAAACAAATAAATAATACACACAGAAAAACTACGTTTAGTAATAAAGATGGTGGAAATAAAGATGAAGTGAACGAAATTAAAAATGACCTCAATGGCTCAGTCAACAAATCCTTGGAAAAACAATCCTGCTTGTTGCAAACGTCGTTTTTATCTCACAGTAAAAGATTTATTATTAAGGGCGAATTGGATAGTATTAAGGTTGCCTTATTCACAAAAAAAAAACAAACAAAAAATTTAATGCATCCATTGTAATACATACGCAGTACAGGACGAATTTACTGTAAGCATCCCTAATTAGTTCCACATGGCTGTCTGTGCCGTAAATTTTTGTACCAGTTTTGGATTTTGAAAACAATTGGGAATATCAATCATTTCACTAGAATTACTTTAGTCAGTAAATTTCGTTAACTTAGATATTAATAAACTTTCAGTATATCTGCGGTATTGTTTGTGATATTCTATTTTTTAATTTAAAAATCATCTTCTTTAAGATACGAATCCTGGTCTAACCTAAATAGAGCAAAGTGTTAAAATATTGCTATAACAAAGGAGCAAATTGTTTATACATATCGTGCCATAACCGCCGAAAAAGCTTAAGCGACATAATTTTAGAAATAAATTTTTTTACCAAAATCGATCGCAAATAATAGATTTTCGTCAAAGAAAAACGAGGTATAAAAAATGTGTCGGTTAAGCTTTGTTGGCGGTTATGGCTCGATATAGAAATTATCAACAACATTTGTATATAGAATGCTGTGGAATGAATGCTACATAGCACATACATATGTATGTATGTACATATGTATTGTTGATAAATATACATACATATTTTGAATTGTAGATTGAAAGATAATTTATTCCCTAATCGCATATCAATATTTTTAACTATACCACAAAAATAAATTCAAAAATATATTATTATTTATTTACATTTATAAGTGGAGTCAATTTATTTCATTCTAGTTTCTTTTCTTTCAACTGAAGTAGATAACTTTTTCCTTTGTTTGTTACTAAAGCGACCTTCTTTATTTGTATAAAATAATTTTTTTATATTTTTCCTACTAAATTTTCGGGCTTTCAAGGTCTTTTTCTTCCTCCTCCGTCCAAATAAAAGACTATTAATTCATTTCCAAATCCTACGTTTCGTTGGTATTTCCCAACTTCTTCAGGGATTATTTATTCATATCTGGCAACTACAAACATATAAAAGTAAAATAAATTACATATAAGTAATACAGCAACATTGTTTTTTCCCAATAATTTAACTTACATTTTAATAATCTTATTATAAAAACAATTTTATTTTATTTTTCGAAATGTAAAATTGTTTTTATAATAAGATTATTAAAATGTAAGTTAAATTATTGGGAAAAAACAATGTTGCTGTATTACTTATATGTAATTTATTTTACTTTTATATGTTTGTAGTTGCCAGATATTAATAAATAATCCCTGAAGAAGTTGGGAAATACCAACGAAACGTAGGATTTGGAAATGAATTAATAGTCTTTTATTTGGACGGAGGAGGAAGAAAAAGACCTTGAAAGCCCGAAAATTTAGTAGGAAAAATATAAAAAAATGAAGTAGATAACTTTTAAGCATGAATCAAAAAAAACCAAGATGCGTATTGCGCAATTTTATTGTCTGCTCGGACATGGGCATAGAATATGGGCAAATTCCACCATGTCGACAACGTTGGACTTGCCGCACACTTACATTTGAAACAACAACAAAATATCAACATTTGTTTTTGTTTTGAATGGAAGTGTGCGACAAGTCGAACGTTGTCGACATAGTGAAATTGTCTTTATGTGTTGTAAACAAAGTACATAATTTTTTTTTTTTATTCATGACTTTTAAGTATGTATGTAATTGCATTAAGTTATTAAAACCACAATATGATATCTGCACATACATATGTATGTATGTACGTAAATAATTTTGTTGCTAGAAATATTAAGGAATTTTTGATAATTATTTATTTTTCCATTTTGACCTAATGTATGCAATAAGTTTGTCTGAATTAAGCTCTGAATATGCCAAAGTAGTGAAGTGTGTTAACAGAAAAATTATGGGTATGTACAAGCAAAACATTTTTTTTTATTTGATAAATAGAAGGGCTTGGTACTGTAGTCAGGTGAACCTCAAAAATAATGTTTCATAAGTTGACTTTTAATGTTTCTTTAAACAAATTTATTTTCGACTTTTAATAGTAAATAAATAAATATTGATATGGCTTATCTGGCTACTGCACTAAGCCTTTCATATACTTCTTATCATTATAAAGAAGAAAAAAGGTTAAATAATATGTAATATAAATTACCTGGAAGCCGTGATATATTCATATTTCTGGGATCCATGATGAAAAGCAATGTTACAACGGATCAGTTAACAGCCTAAAATAGATAATATATAATCAGCACATACCCAAAACTGACTGTTTAAATTATTTGAAAAATAAACATCTTGTCTTAAACCTAATATATATTATTGAATTGAGTTTATAACGCTCTGTATTGTTTGTAAATGCGCTCCTTAATGTGTGTACTCGTATATCGGTGCCTTTATACTTTCCATTCACTAACTACATATGTATATTTCGCCAGGTCTCCGCGAATTAAATTTCGTTTTTTTTTTCTCTTCATAATTGAAATAAAAACGAAATTTTATAATACATACTCCTCAGGCTTATCATAACTAAGATTTCACATGGAAATTTCCGAACGTGTGAACAATTGGTATCAAAAAACTTCATACGATTGCGAAATATTTTGAAAATTTATGAAGATTATCATTGACAAAGACTTGTCTGTTGGAAAAAGTGGAAATACATATGTTAGTTTTTAATTGTATTTGAATTGATGATACGAAATTAAAATTCATGTGAACGAAAAATTTGATTAGGAAATTTTCATATGTGGAATTCATGGTAAGGCTGACTATGTATATATGTATGTGTGTATTAGGGACCGTAACGGTTATAAGTTTTATTTTAAAAATTACGTTTTAGTCATAATTTTTTCATTTTTATTTATTCCTCAGAAAATAAAATTTATTTTTTGATTTTTATTTATTCCTCACAAAATAAACGATTCGTTTTCATTGATTTCAAATATTATAATTTTTATTTTACTATAAGAAAACATTATTGATTTTGAAATTCTTAAAATGAAAGCGAGCATTTTTTGTTTTAAAACTGGGGGGTTATTATGTAATCCGATTCGAACGGAAATGTTTTCGAATTGTAATGTTAATAACATACAAATTCGAACAGCTTTCTTTTCGAATCGAATTACATAACAACCCCCCTGGTTCGTTATAAAAATATAAAAATAACAATGTATATTAATATTGTAAGAAACATTCTTATTTTAGAAACGAAAAATTCTTGTTTTAAGAATGTTTTTTTGGTTCAGTATGTATATTTTCAATTAAAAACAACAGATTTAAATTTAGCTAGACAAGTTTTTTATTACAATATTTCTAGTTTTAAGAACTGAAGAATGGATTGGAGGCAGTGTTGTCAGATTTATTTTCAGCCTCCTCGCCAAATGACTTGTCGAATGTCCCCGAATATCGCCAATATAATAAAACATAAAAATTATATTGTTTATAAAAACATTAAGAAAAGTGTTTACATTAACACATAAATATTGGCGTATAAAAAATACTTAAAAATAACTTATTCCAAAAGATCAATGTAAATAAAATAATTTGAACTAGAATACGAATATAAAAAATTATTTAAATCTTGTGATAAGACTGAATTAACGTTTACTTAAATATGTATTAAGTACAGCATCGTCGTAATCATACATTTTAGGCGAGAACTCGTGCAGACTTTTTGGTTGGTTCCAATTTATAAAACGAAGTGGTCCATATTTTTTTTAATTCTTGAATTTCAGAAAATTTAGTTTGAGATAAAGAGTTACATCATTTAGAATCTTTTGCAAGAAATATTTTATGTTGTAGAACAAATTCAAATACCGCCAAGTAAATCGCCAATTGCCATTTCAAAATTTTCATCGCCAAAAACATTTTTATCGCCACGTTCGGCGAGATATCGCCATATCTGACAACAGTGATTGGAGGTACTGTGCAAGACTTCTTGTTTCGAAAGTAAAACAATGGAAATATGCAGCTCACAATTTAATGTGAATTTGATTAGTAAAAACTTATAAATTGTTACATAGTATATGTATGTAAATTATCACATTTTGCTGGCACTTTAACGTACATGTACTTTAAAAACCATATGTACATACAAATATAGTATATTTGGTGTACAACAAATCAATTTAATCTAATGTTTGTACATAATGTTTTTGTTGACAACACGAATTTCCACTAACCCGAATACACAACTTGATAATATTATGTCTTTTTTCTTTTTCTAATTACACGTACTCAATTATTTTTCAAATACATTTAGTAACACTTTAATAATATGTACTTATGTTTTTATGTTATTGTCTACTGTACGAAAGGTAAAAGTTTCTGATATTGAGAAAACCCTTTTTGTTAATTGCGTAGGTTGGTTGCTACTTACTTTTTTGCAAATGGTCTGCAGCAAAACTTTTTGGAAAAAATACGTTTGGTATTTTAAGCACAGTGTAAATTTTCTTACATCCAATATTAAATGGTCTATTTTCTGTTTATTTTTCTCACTATACAAATATTCAGATCTTTATTTGTGCGTATTACCATTGTTTTCACAGAAAAAATTTATTAAAAACCATTTCCTTTCTTTTGCACATATCGCTCGTTTACTTAAGCAACGTCATAACTCAAAAGCATTAGTTTGCAGAAAACGAATTTAAAGCTTTCAATTTACGCACAACTTAATGGGAAAAGAAAATTTTATTTTGTTTTCAATAGTATATTTCAACAAGATATTTGTATGAAATTTTTAAACAATATGAAGAAAGATGTGAAGATTAATTCTGCATCGTTAACTCAAAAGTTTAATTTTTTGAGTTATGATGTTGTTTGAGTAAAACAGCGATACGTGTAAGCAGTAGTGCTAACTTACCGTTTTTTGTGTTGTTGTTTTCAACCTCATTAACGAACGCAATATACTTATTTTTGAAGTATATATATATTATATATAATTAATAGACAATTATTAAAATTTTTACTATACATTTACTTAGAAGTTTTGAAAATAACAATTTGGTTTTTATGCATTATGTACATGTTAGCTTGTAGCTATTTATTAGAAAGGCAACCCTCACAGAGTTTAATGTCGATAATAGTGTGCAACCAGCACCTTAATTGGCTGTCATGAATTTCCCTCGAACTGACGTAGTAAATTCCCTAAATAAACCAAATTACTATTCTGCAGGTGCAAAGTTTTTTCTATTTTTTACCTCAGCATGAAAATTATTTAGCAAACTATTTGTTAAATATTTAATAATTTGTGAAAAGAGTAATATCAGAAAACAAGTTTTAATTCCATATTAAATGATTAACTTGTTTTTATTAAAGTACAAAAGTTTAATCTACATACAATACATATGTACGTTTTTCACACAAGTGCTATTGCAGTGAAACCAGTTGAACTTTGACTCAAGATATTGAAAAGCATTGTTGTTGTTGAACTTGTCTCTTTATTTATAAGCAAACTTAAGAATTTACAGTTTTAACATTTTAAATGGCTTCCAAAAGGAAACCCATAAGACCGAACCTCTATACGGGCCCTCAAATGAACTTTCGCGGCGGTCCTGATGTAACAAGGTCCGAAGCCAAGGGTACTAGACCTACAGCTCCGCCAACGAGTATTAGGGAAATTATGGTGATGATGATAATGCATATTTGTAAGAAAACAATATTTTTCGACACTAACCTGAAAGTGGCTCTTTATCTGGGTAGTTTGTTTTTAATATCTTTGATTGGAGATTTTATACCTTTTCCAAAGACCTATTTTGCTCGTTCTGATAATCTCTTTAATGTTTACTTTGTGAAAGTTGGTTGGGGCTGGACTCTCCTATTTATGGTTCCATTTGTAGTAATGACTTCGTACACATTATGCTGCGGTGATATGAAGAAGTTGTTGCGCCATCATGTTCCACGTATTGCTATTGCCACTTTCTTTTGGTTCTTCTGGACAAAGTTATTTAATATTATCGAAACTTCTTACGGAAGATGTACCATTAAAGGTGAGTTATTTCATCCATCTTAAAACTTACATACATATTACCATTTTTTATTCAAGGATTTTCTACTAAGTCTAGTTGCCTTAGAGCTGGTTACTTGTGGAATGGGTTTGATATATCTGGTCATGCTTTTATATTAATACATTCAAGTCTTGTACTTATCGAGGAAGCAAGACCCATCATAAAATGGGAAACAATCAAAGAACATTTGCGCAATGAGCTACATGATCGCTCAATATCGGAAACATCGAGTACAAACCCGTTAAGAAATCTTAACGAAGAACAAATGCGAAACTTAAAATTTCTTTATGAACGGTTTACCCCGATCATTCGGACCTTATTTATTGGTATGGCAGCCTTACAGTTGTTGTGGGACGTTATGTTGGTCGGCACAATGCTATACTATCATCGTATGATTGAGAAATTTGTAAGCGGTATAATTGCAATTTTCACCTGGTATTTCACTTATCGGTTTTGGTACCGATCTACGTTGTTACCTGACCCAGCTGGTAGTGGTTCGTTTTTCTACCAAAAAGAAAATAAGGACACATTTGTATTAAAGCGTCAAAATAGCTTGACTGCAACATCAGCAAATATACCATCGACAAGTAGCGGTTCCAGAAGTGCATTTTCCAGCACCAGTCAACCGCAAGTACCTAAGTTCATGGGTATGCCACTTTATACAAGCCCAAAAGCATCATGTACTCAAATAACCAATGCTAGTAATGGTAATGATAGATTATAATACATAGTTCAATAAAGACAAATAGGTACATGTATGTATGTATACTTATGTACATACATATGTATATAAAAATACTATGTGTTGGCTAATAATGTTGAAGGATTTATTTTGTGAATACAAAATTTATAAATACATATCTAAAAACTTTTCTTATACATGCTATAAATCGAATGATTTACTCAAACTTGGTAGATTTTCTAAAAAAAAAAACAATTTTACCAAAAATGAATCATGTGGTAATAAGGAAAAAGTGCTTAAGTCATATTTTACTGTTTTGAAGGAGATCACTTTTAAGCGTTCAAGTGGATTTTCAGAAATTTATTTCTTTTACAGTTAATTTGGGGAATTCTCTGTTAACATTTATTTTTTTAAGCAAACAGCGTTCTACGCACTATATTCTCGTAAGTAATACATTTAAGTTGAAATATACCAAAGTATGTATAACCTAAATTAAGCTAATATTCCCAATGAGATTAGAAATATAAAAAAGATAAGTCGCAAGTCAGAGTGCTACAACTTCCTGAAAAACCACACACGGGTACTTTCGAATATGCAGATTACGGAGGTACCATTACCTCAAAATCCGCTTATCTCGACTTACGCATTTTTTCCTTTTTGCCACAGAATTATTTGTGGTACTTTTACGATTTCGATGTTCATATGCAGTTCTCAAGTTCTCGAACTTGAAACGAAATAAGTTATTTATTTAATACCCTTTGGGTCGTTTTTATTGCTTTGATTAAGTTAATGTGCTCTTAGTGTAATTTTGTTTGTAGAGGTTATTGTTATATTTTATTTATGTATTTTGTTTTTTTATTAGTTTTTTATTTGCAAAACAAAATGTAATTATTATTTGTTTGTATTAAAATAATTGTCAAAGTTTTGTTTTCATAAAAATTTAATGTGGTTTTTATTTGTAATTTAATTTATTTGTTCTAAGTTGTTTTATTTATGTGCAATAGCAGCAAACACAGCCATCCCTAAAACACCTGCACCAGCTCCTATAATATAATTGGATGGTGTCATTTGCCACATATCTTTGAGTATCTCAAAATTAGTTGGCATTAATTTTTCATACGAAGGGCGTTTTTTGAAACGTAAAAAGTAGCTTTCAACACATGGGAGTTTCCCGTACGACCAATAATAATTTTCGAATCCCAGCTGATACAAGCGCAACAATAACAAGCCGAAACATATATCTGCCATGCAGAATTCATTTGATACTAACCATTCCCTGGCTGGATGCGCAATCATATCGTCTTCGACGAAATGTAAAACATTATATATAGCATCTAAAATTTTTTGATATTCTAAGCGTGAATAAACCATACGTTTTCTGCGCTCCTGCAGGTCCAGTTTACGCAATAGTGCTGCTTTGTTATCGTCTACTTTAGCAATTGATTCCTTTAGAAACCCATAAACTTTTTCATTATTTTCTGGAATTAAAATTAGAAATTTAAGGCTAGATTTTGTGAGTACAAACGATTTTTTCGTTTTGAAATTTGTATGGAAAAAATACAAATTTTAAACTTTAAGAAACAACATTTTTTACAAAATCTCCCTACTAATTTGATAAAGAGATATTTAGGAATATTTATATTTTTGCAGTATATGTTCTTAAAAATAATCTATAGTTCTTCAAATTAATGGTAAACAAAATTTGAAGAATTATTCAATAAGTTATAAAAAGATGCATGAAAATATCGGCAGAATTTGAAAAATGTTATTATATCTTACAATTAAAAATTTAGTTGAACTTACTCAAGCAGGACTTCCTTATGGGCCCAATAAACGGTGGTTTTGGCACAAGTTTCAAATCATCGTGTATAAAGGAGCCCAAGCTTAATGCTCCTATTGGCAAGTGTCCCAATATTTCATCGAACAGTTGCATTTTTTCGTACTCCAAAGAGTTAACATTAGTCGGTTTTAATGACTTATACTCACCTGAAAAATTTAAAATAAAACTAAAAATATACATATTTTCAACAATTTAATGCATGACTTGCGACATACATACATAGGAGTACATATGTATATACATATCGTCACCTAAAATGCAAAATAACGTAACATCACTTTTCATAAGTTTACAGCACAAGCAAAAAACTTCGCAAAATGGAAACTATTATAGATATTAACTCAAAATTTTTAAATCGAAGAAATTCATTTTGGATAAAAATTATCCGTTTATCAAAGTAAGTTTTGATAAACGTCTTGATAAAAGTGAGTCTAACGTTATTTTGAATTGTGGTTTTCTGAAAAAAAATAACGTATCATCA
Source organism: Nowickia ferox (assembly GCA_936439885.1). Taxonomy (NCBI): domain Eukaryota; kingdom Metazoa; phylum Arthropoda; class Insecta; order Diptera; family Tachinidae; genus Nowickia; species Nowickia ferox. The sequence goes on along the minus strand of OW387024.1, from coordinate 110,407,063 downwards.
TTGTGTGAATTGTGGTTTTCTGAAAAAAAATAACGTATCATCAGCTTTCTAAAATATATGAAAAAACGAAAGCTAAAAAAGATTATAGTTTTTATTAATAATTGAAAAACTTTTTTGGTGTTTTTTACCATTGAATACTCGTATTATGTTGACACTACTAACCGAAAAAAATTTCTCTAACTTTTATAAGGACAACAAGAAAAAAAGTATTTTAATTTATTAAGAGAAAATAATTAATTTATTAAGAGAAATAACAGATGACAAAAATAAGATAATCAGCTATTAATTTACTAGTTACTCAAAAGGTATACTCGTACTATCATAGAAGAAATGACAGTCTGCTGGAAGCAAAGATTTTAGATCTTGCATATATGTTGGTATTCCTTTTTGGAAATGGTAAGCCTATGCGAATGCAATCGCAGAATTTCTGGTAGCCCTTTGTAAAGATGGACAAATGAAAAAAATGTATCGATATATATTGTATCGATATTTTTGAACAGTATCGATATATATACGAGTATGTATATATTTAAAACATCGATATATCGATATTTTCTGCCTACAAATGTTGCAAAAATATTCCAAATTTAAGATAAATACACATACTAACATATCGTGTCATAACCGCCAAAAAAGTTTAAGCGACATAGTAATAAGTAATTTTTTCGTCAGAAACCGAGATCTAAAACAAGTGTCGATTAAGCTTTTTTCTTCACCAATAGAAAGCTACACGACCAGCCTCAAATATAGCAAAGTTTTTTATCCGGTTCGGAACCGGGTTTTTTATATTTGGAACGACTTTCAAACCGCTTAACCGATTATGAAAATTCTTTCACCAATGGAAAGCTACATTACCAGCGCCAAACATCGTTGGCTCGTAATCGATTTTTTATATTTTGTACGGATTTTAAAAAATTCTTTCAAAAATGTGTTTTTTGCGAAAAAGTTGTTTTTGGGCTGGTTAAGGCAATTTTCGGTCGAGTTTGATTGTTTAACAAGTTTTGAAATCCGTTTTTATTCAGTTTGTTAGTTTTTTATTGCCTTTATTGCTTTAAAGAAACACTAAAATTGTTAATAAATGAAGTTAAATATGTTTTCTTTTGATTTTAATCAAAAATAGTAAATTTTTTTTATAAAACTGAAATTTATAAAATGTTTTCTTATTTTTTTAATTTTGTCTTGGCATTGTTTAGTTATACACTGACGATTTCAACAAACAGCTGACCTATGTATGTATGTAAATCAATATGGCAAGTCGCAAGCAAAACACACGAGTTACAGAGCATGTATTGCGATTTGCAAGTCACATGCGATTTGAAAACCATGCGAGTGTCAGAACATACCTGAGGGCAAATTACGGCACTCGCTATCGAACGAAATTACGAAATATTTCAATAGTTTATATGGAAATATTTTTAAATTTCGAATCGTATCGAATGCCTGATGATTTCTGTATAATGAAGTGGTTTTCTGGTCCCATGCACATTCATCATAGGGAAGTTGGGCTATATTTTTGAAAAACAAATTTGCTTTTTTGACCCACATGGCAGTGTAGGGTTAATTTTTTTTAAACACGAATTTTTAATGCAATTTAGCATATTCAAAAGTGCACTCTCGCTGATTTTCAGAAGAATGATTGCAAAATTAGCGGATTTGCTAATGAATTGTTGGTAAATTGACTAATTTTGCAATATTTAAAGTTTGATCCCAATGGGGCACGATTTGGAGTAGTACGACTAAGTGTTACAATAATTTGCTTGGGCTTTTATGAAAATCCAAAGTTTATATTTTTCATGCATTCTAATGCCACTCTGACGTACCTATGTACATAAGTATGTACATGTAAATATATGATCTAATTCTTAGCCACTTGAATTCTAATTCAATAAATTAAAAATAGTTGAATTGAATAGTTGAATAATGTAACTGAGTGCATTTCAGGCAATTACACACTAAATATGTATATCAATTACAAGTAATTGTGCGGGTAATTAATAACAACGTAATAACGTAATTACCATCTAAGAAATCAATTACAAATACATACATGCATGAACTTACCTCCACGAAATTTATTTTCTACATAATTAATTATATGCTTAGAATCTGGTATAACAAATGATCCATCTTGTAAAACAGGTACATCGGCTTTGGGATTCAAATTTAAGTACCAGTTTGAGTATTGCTCTCCATTCAACAAATCCACAACATATGGTGTGAACTCAATACTTTTTTCGTATAATAATAAAAGAACCTAAAACTCATAAAATTTTAAGCATTTTATTTTAAAATTAAAAATTAATACATGAAATACCGAAGTATATTTATTTGATATAAAGTCTTTATTTATTTAATTTGAAAATTTGGCTTGTTTTTATGGTTAAGCAATTGTCTATATGCATATATATGTGTATATTGTGATTCTCAATATAGTATTAAGAGTCTTACTATAAACATAAGAAGTTTGTTAGCTAAATTCAAAAATTTTTTTGGGTTGAAATCTACTAATGAGTTCCAAAAGCGGCAACAAAATGCATATAGACAATTGCTTAAACAAAAAAACAAGCCAAATTTTCAAATTAATTAAAAATTAATAATGAAATGAGATCAAATTTGGAACATTAGAGGCAAGTTTTCAAGTAAAAAAAGTTTAAACTTATTTATACATATATATTTTTCGGCAAAGATATCTCTCGAAGGGATTAATTGATTTTAATAAAATTTTTGGCAGTTGATGTTGTTCTTATTTTTTTAAGAGCTGGTTTGAAATATCAAATTTATTTAAAAAAAATTTCTTTTTCAAAAATTTTATGTATTATTTTCAAAGATTGCTTAAATCTACCAAATCGAACCTGTTCATTATATTACGGGATCTAACTAAGGTGTTTAGAATTTTGCAAATTTTATTCCGATTGGTTCGCACAAAATTAAAAAATTTTCAATTGATGGCCTCCGCAAAGTACCGACCTCAATCCAATTGAGAATTTGTGGCCAATTGTAAAAATATGGTTGGTTTCAATATCGAACGGCTCTATCTATCTGAATTGAGTTGTGGCAACGTGTGCAGCTGGAGCGGCAAAAAATTTCACGCGAAATTATCCAAAAATTGGTTAAAAGTATGCCAAAATGCATAAATAGTGCATTACAAAATAAAAAGGGGTATGGACCAAGTATTATAAGTACAACATATTTGAAATGTTGCTTGAAGGTGCAGAAGTGAGTTTGAATATGTAGTTTTTTGTTTTGTCTTAAAAGCATTTATGTTAACAACTGAATAATAAATATAATTTAAAAATCAAAAATTAATTCAATATTACTATTTTTATGCGCCTACAAATGCAGCATATACAAACATGTACTCACCTCTGCTCCCCACTGTATGTGTCCTTAATTATGAAAGTGGTCTAAGTCATATGCATTTTTGCTTCGAAATTTTAAATAAATTTTGAAAAAAAAAAACTTCAATAAATATTAAATAAATTTATATTAATCGAGGCTACTACAACTTTAACAGCCTGCTTGTGTAAGACATTGACGATGGAAAGCTTGACGTTTCTGTAATAGATTCAAGAAAAGTTGTATAAGTTTCCTTTAATCTATTCCAAAAACGCCAAGATTTTTAACGTCAACGTCTTACACAAACAGGCGGTAAATTAAAATGTTGCATAATATAAAAATATTTTTTGATTTGTTCAAATGTAATCTGCTAAATAAGTCGACCAAAGAAATATATGACTTAGACGACTTTCATAATTAAGGGCACATATTTACATACATACATATGTATGTATGTACATACTTTTTACGAGTTCCACATATTTTTAATTCGAAATTAATACCGAGCTCTTTATAAGAAAACTTTTGGCATGTTTTTAAGCAAATTTTAACAACATGAACATTGTATCAATATTTTTAAGAAATATGTACGTACGTACTAATATAAATTATTATTTTTTATTACTAGAAATGTGTGATTTAATAAATATTTATTTTGCACTAATTCCCACATTTAATCTCAGTAATTTATTTTTTGTTTTAATATGATAGATCACATGATAAATGTAAATTAAACTTTTGCAAGCTTTTTTAGTAAAATTATATTTTACAAATTTTTAAATAAAATACCAGACATACTTTTTGTGAGTGGAAATTATAAGGATGAAAATATAAAACTAGTTCATTCTCTTTAAAACTGGGTGCTTTAAAATTTTTTAAGGAAGAAGACGAGGGCGTATGATTTAAATGCGAAATGTTTTCACTCATTTCTTAGATTTTTCCAAATTTTTAGATATATACACAATTAATGCAAAAGGGCGTTATATTGCTGTAACAAGCTACTTTCAGTTTACTTATTTTATGTACTTATGTATGTATAACTTTGAAGTTAGTATTATGTATACATATGTATGTAAAATGGCAAATCATTTGTTTTTCTATTTTTTTTAGTTATTTATTGTTTTCGGTGCACGATAAAAGTATTAAGATTTTCTTTTTCATAGTAAAAATGATCACATGCTCTAACTAAGTAACTGACGCACACACGAATCTTAATGGGCGAAATGAAAACAGTTGCTTGTACTTCCACCACCCGTAGACTTATTGACGGTAATGCATGAGTTGTTTGACTCATACTACATATACCAAAATTATTGAGATTCACTAATAAAAACAATAACGTTGCTGGATCTCGTACAGGGTTTAGAACTTCCCTGTGTTTTTTACTTATCCCCAGAAAATGCTTTGAAATACGAGGTCTGTTCAAAAAATATCGCCAAATTTTGAATTTTCGCGGGTTACATATATTCGAATTTTGATATTTTTGTGGCGTTATGTTGGTACTCATGTCTCTCACTTATGCCGACAATTTCGGCAATTTTGAATGTTCAGTTAATTGTTGACAGCTGCTTTGCTTGCACGTGTTTTGGCCCGCGAATATTCAAAATTTGGCGATACTTTTTGAACAGACCTCGTATACAAATAAAAAAATCCAAATTATGCTTATTAAAACAAAAATCGAAAAATTATGTTCACTTATAGAGAATTTTAAACAAGCAGTTGTTAAAAAAATCAAACTGCGACCAATTTTGAACCGTTAAATATTCTTAATGGTCATTCGAAATGAAAAATCATTAGAGAAACCTAAAGATGATTTTAAAATACCTGTCGAATGATACCCATTTTGATATAGTTCGCCGACTTTTTATTTATTTCGTGAACAAATTGGCATTTAGGTTGGGTAAACGTACTACCCAATAATCGGGATGGATTAGACTTAGGTTGTTGTTCTTCTTCAATTGGGAGTGGACTGTATGTTGTAGAATGGTTGACCTGGTTGGGGAAATACCAACTTGTCAATTTATAATTTCTCATGTGATTGAGAAATTATAGGAAACTCAGACAAATAGTAGCGGTGCAAGAAAATGAGGAAAATTAAAGTGGAGGATTAGTACGTTGCTCTGAGAGAACTTTTAAATTTTGGAAAGTGCTGCTGAATATGCTCACCTTTTCTTCTTTTATATATGTTTGCCTTTGTAGGATGATTTAATTATTAAAAGTTACACCGTTTATAGTTTGAATTCAATCGTGAGTTACAATTTTATTTATTGTAAGTATAGTTCCGCTTGGCGGTTCAAAGGTAAGTAAGTTAATATAAATACATGAATTCCATTTTAAGGTAATAACATAGTTTATAATGTTGGTAACATAAGTTCGAATCTATTTGTAGCTAAAATTCATTCACAATAACAAGTTATTCGTTACAAGTATTTACTTATATTTGTGTTATAATTTATCGTTAGTTTCAAATGTGTGTTTTAAGTAAATGACAATTCAAATTAAAAATATTTGTACACAAAAAATATATGTATAAAAATTATTTTTGGATAATTTTTGGTATAAAATTAGTCAATTTTATACATTTCGTATTTACAAAATGGCGTCTGTTGGCCGCCATATTGAGTTTTGACTACTGTCATATCTTTAGTGACACTCGATTGATGTAAGAATCATCAAAATCGGTCCACGCGTTCGGTTTATATAGTGCGTCGCGCAGTAATCCCCAGTTTCTACAAACCAGGCAGGCGACTCGTCTATATATAAATTTTCTGGTCAAGTCGACCGTCCGCGTTGTGGAAACAGGAGGTAAATCTTATATATCGGGAAAGTGCAATTTTAATTAAGAAAATCTTGCATATTTTAATCAGGAATAATTTCTAACTCGGGCTCAAGTTTCGTATTTTAAATTCTTATTGTAGAATGAAATATTTTTTATCAATTAATGTTATTTTCTGTGGACCCACAAGACAATTAAAACTAGACTTTTGGCTGGGGAACGCCACATTTTGCTGTGTCAACACGCCCTTCATCAGCACCCATGTCTACATATCTATTGGGGCAGAGATTGTTTGTTAACATCAGCTATTTAGCATGAATTTTTAATGAAACGGAATGTGAGATATGAATTTATTGTATAAACAATTATTGCATTTTTTAAATATGTATCGCAAATTTTAGTGTGGTTTCTTATAGAAAATTTGTGCGAGAATTCTTTTCTTCGAACTCTGATTTCGTGCCATATTTATTTAACTTCGTAATTAACACCTTACTAGCATTTTTATATGTATGTACATATGTATGTATGTACATACATACATACGTCTATTGCGCACTTAGAGATTTAATGGCAACACTTTTATACATATATTAACAATGTTTTAAAGACGCATATTGGCAAACATGATGGCGTTTTGAAAGTTTACCTCTGAAGGTGAAATAAAAATGATGTTCTCCTACTGTTGCATATTTTTCTGGTGAATCGTAGCATGTGTTCAGGAGATATGTATGTACATAAATACATACACTTGTATGTACATATATTTGTATATATGTATACATATGTGAAAAAATTTCAATGCTATATCTCTTTTCTTAAATAAGGATATAAATTAAGGCTTAAAATAAATAATCTACGGAAATATTAACTATAACATTTTTCTATAAGTTACTTCTGTGTAGTTTCCAAAAGCAAGCAAGCGACTTGTCTAGAAAATTTTTATAGGAATCACTCAAAAATTTTAGTGCTTTTCATATATTTTTTTCTAGACAAGTCGCTTGCTTGTATTGTGGAAACTACACATTAATTCTGGAAGAAATATGTAAGTCAAAACTTAAAATGTGTTTAAGGGTTAATTTCGCATTTGTTTACAATTGGTGCTAAAAATTCCCACAAAACCGGATTTTATGGGATTAGTTTATATGATAAATTTGTGTTAATTTTTCCAATAAAAACGAACCTGAACTACAGCAGTAAGTTTTATTATGTACATATTTATAAAAATAATTATCTTATGCACATTATAAAAATATGTATATTTTTGATCGTTAAAATGTTTCAAGCTAAACACTCATACATATGTATGTACATACATACATACATACATACATACATCCATACATACACCGTTTTTGATTTTTTAATACATTTACTTTAGTCAAAGTACATTAACTACGTAGTTTTGCCAGAAGATTAAATAACAAAAGCCAAATAAAAACAATTCCAAAGCTATTAACTTCGCTCTCAACTTTTTCTGCTGATGCAGATTGGAAAATGTTCAATAAAGCTTGCGGTTGTGTATTTGGTTGACTATTTCGGTTAAAATTTGTCAATGGAGTTTCTACATTATAAATGTGTGCTTTGAATGCGTTCACACACTGCAATTTTATTTGAGCAACTTTTGAGTTTATAGAAAAGTGAGGGAAATATAATGAAGGGGGAGCCGCCATATTTTCCTCTCTTGGTCATGAATTAAAAAGTTGCCCAACTAATGCTGGGAACACAACTGGGACGAACGAGGAAGTTTTCGGTGCGAACTTTCGTCATAAAAAATAAAACACATTTGTGCATATGAAAATGAAGACAACACCGCCGTCGCACGAAATTCATCGTGCGTGACGAACTCTGAGATAGATTTATTGCCATTTTGAACGCCGACGAACGACGGAAAAACAATTTTCTTTCTCTCTCTCTCTCTCTCTTTGCACACATAATAACAAACTCTATAAATTATAAAGCGGCCCATTCACTACAACAGCATTCACGATCGAACCACATAACGTACCAGCAAGCTATTAGTACAATATTCACTTCTTAACAAAACTTCAGAAACTGCGGTTATGCATAGTGACGCAGTTTTTGCTGCCGTTATTATGAAAAAGCGCTCAAATTCCATTTTCCATTGAAGCAAATTATGTTTCAACAAATTTTATTTTTTAAATGCATGTTTATTCCATGACAACATTGCTCAACATAGCTAATTTCACCATATATTGCACCAGCAAGGTGGTACCATCAGCAAAATATCAAACTCTATTTGACATCGCTACAGCAAACCGTACAATCACACAAAATGCACGACCATACACGACCAAACCGCCGGCACAAACACTTGATTACGCATGCATGCTGTTGTAGTGTATGGGTCCCTTAAGACCTGAATTCGCTGAGTAAGTTCGTCGTTGCATTCTTATCGGTGCATTCGTCGACGTGGACGAAATTCGTCGTTCGTCCCAATTGTGTTCCTACTAGAGATGAGCGATTTTTCGAAACAGGTTACTTTTTCACAGCGTTTGAAAAAACACTAATCACAACTGCGACTGAATTTATCAAGTAACAGGTTTTTGGAAATATAGTTCTTTCATACAAACTGTGAATGTTCTTTATTTTTTCATTATTTCGAACACCTTCGGTGCTCTTCTTCAGAAAAAATTCTATATAAAGAACAAAAACAAAAATATAAACGTACATTAATTATACTTGTAAATACAAATTTCAATTTTATATAAATAAAACAAAAACATAATATTCAGCCTTATTCCAGTTGTCGACATCGACGTCACTTTAACACAACACCAAACAATTGGGCCCTGTGTACCCGTTGTCGAAAACAAGTGACTCCTGTTGGCAGGTTTATGCTATATTTTATAGACCTTAGGGAACGGAAATAGATTGTCAGTAGCAAAAAATTGTTCTCGAGAGCGGGTAAATAAGCCCGCCTCAATTTTTTGGTATTATGTTAAAGTGACGTCGATGTAGACAACTGTAATAAGAGCGATTATCTTACTTAGGCTGATGACAGAGTGGCCGCTAGAAGCTAGAATGTAAGATGGCGCTACTGGTGAATTTGAAAGCTATTAGAAAATCCATACATACGGTATGGAAAGTTTATATGCGTTCAGCCTCAACGTTAGGTTAGGTTAGGTTAGGTTATAACAGGCTGCCGATTTATAGTAAACCAGCCCACTTGGGTCCTTAGAGGTCCCGTTGTGCTGCCTGGGCGGATTGAGGTGGGCTGCCCATCCTCATTTATCCTATACACTATCCGTATTCAGCTGAAACCAACCCGAAAGGCGTATGAATGAATTCACACTACCGATTTCACATTCCGACAGACTCTCCAAACCTTGCAGTATCGGAGCCCCCATGTGGAGTGAACGCACCTCCGCAAGTGCTGGGCAATGACAGAGAAAATGCTCAACAGTTTCCTCCTCTTCCTCGTCCTGACAGCTTCTGCAGAAATCATTATAAGGTAGATTTAATCTACCAGCATGTATGCCTATGTAGCAATGTCCTGTTAGGACTGCGACCAAATTACGGAGTTGTCCTCTTGGAATCCTCACCAATATTGCGGACCTCCTCATATCATAACAGGGCCATGTCATTCTAGAGGTTGAGCATGTGACCTCATGTAACCATCTAGCCTGTGCAACCCTGAAAAGGTTCTGCTGTATTTGCATTTTACAGCAATTCATCGGAACACCTACCAACCTATCAATGTCCTCATCCTGCATTTGAGCTCCAGCCTTAGCCAGCTCATCCGCAATATTGTTACCACCACTATTCGCATGTCCTGGAATCCATTGTAGTTCCAGGTCAGCATACTTTCCCAGTTTGTTAAGAGATTCGGCAGTCATATACCAGATTCGATGTCGTAAAGACGCCCGCAATGTTTTTAATGGCAGCTTTGCTGTCCGTGAATATACGGATATCCCAGTTGTATATCCTATAATACCTCAACCATTTAGCCGCTCTACTTATCGCTGAGATTTCAGCCTGTAGTATACTACACCTACTGTCCAGCTTGAAGCTTATCCTCTTTTGAAAGCGAGGAATAAAGATTCCCCCACCCACGCCCCTGTGTGACTTCGATCCGTCCGTATACACCTCGAGCACATCCCCCTCTGCCCCTATAGACGAGTTGGATGCGCCCGATGTGTTAGATTTGAATCTATTGTCAGGCAGAGGTATGGGTGATCGGTAATCTATATTGGCCGGTAGATCATTCAACTGATCTCCTATTATAGAATGACCGCAAGTCAGCTTTTTCCACGCATTTGCCGACTGTAATCTAGTTACAGAGTTCATAGCAATTTGCTTTACCATGAGATCCCCTGGCAGCCAGTGCATCATCACGAAGAGCGCCTTGGAGGGAGTGGTCCGTGGTGCACCCGTAATAGCAAGGGCTGCAGATCTTAGAATCCTTTCAAAGCCTCAACGTTAAAAAAGAAAAACTCTTGTAACTAAAAGAAAAACTATTTTTATTGTACGGTTTTAAGCATTGTGGCCCTATTTAATAAATCAAATAATCAAAAGGATAATTCAGTCATTAATTTTATAGAAAATAACGGAATACTCTAGATATTTTTAAGAAACTAATTTCATATTACTGCAAAAAATTATATTGAAAACTAGTGTTATTATAAAAACGGATTATTTTTGCTTTTATAATTAATTGCATTGGTTTTTAATCTGATTTCTTTAAATTTTCATATATTATAATACTTTTGCCAAGTATAATCCCATACATTTCCGTACATGAAGTCATATATATTTATATATATTTATAAACATTCATATATTAAAAATATATGGACCATACATTTTTATTCGTGTCAAATAGATATAAAAAGTTTGCACTTGTTCCATTTTAGTTATGCATGTTTATTTATCCTTGCCTAATATATTTATATATAAAAATGTTATATGTACTCTTCACAGACTGCACAGACACTTATCTTTATATGTATGATAAAAATAAAAAGTTTATCTCTTCAAGATGAGTTTTCTTATTTGTTTTTTAGACAATAAAGACAGATCTTCTTGACAATCTGAAGCGTTCTATTAGACGTGCTACAACTGAAACCTAATGATTAAAATGGGCGTTGTGTTGTAACAAAGCAAGCGTTAAATGCCAGTTAGAGGACGCCTCAATAGATGTAAGAAATACTTTTTACCATCCCTAAGAGTGTGTAAGTGTGTATAAAAATAGTTTCGGAACTTCAAAAGGTAAAATCCAATACTTCTTAAATTAAGAAGACATCACTTGAGTTTATCTGCCGTTTCCTTTCAAGAGTATTTCAAACTTTAACTTTGATTGTTTGCATGATCGGGCACAACGGGCGCAATTAGGATTCAAGTGTGCCGCCCTCTCATGAAACTGGCAGCCTGTAGAACCTATAATCGATTTTTGAGCAGACGCATAGATTTTCAACTTCTTGGCATACATTTCTAACTGATAAAAAGCATTTTCTTATTTACTTTTAAAATATTTAAAATATATATATGTACATTTACAAATCGTCGGTTGGTTACTGGTTTGCCGCATCAATAATGTATTCTTAATGTATGTGCGACAAACCAGTAACCACCCGACGAAATGTATCCAGGGAGAAAAACACAAACGGGCCAACAACGTTGGCAAAGCGTTTACTAAGGTGGTTCAAACGTTGGCAAATAGTAAGATATTCAACGTTTGAAGTACTTTGATAACACTCAAATGATAACGTCGATCCACGGTTTGACGATTGTTTTTCATGTCGATGGGCAAGTATTGCGAAAACTAAAAAATCAGTGCTTTGCCAATATTCACCCTTATCGTGAATAACAGGTGAAAGCTTTGTTCACGTGAAATATTTTCAATTAACAAAAAATGGTGAAAAAACGAACAATAAGACAAGATTGCCGACCACAATTTTAGGGAAAGGAGGAAACACATTTTACATGAACTTTATTTCCGATAAAGGTGGTTATCATAATAAAAAATAAAAATCATTTTCGGATGTATTACAAGAAAGTATATCACAACACTGCAACAAAATCTACTAGATATCCAAAAATGTGAGATTTAATGAATTTAGCAAACCGGAAAGCTACTCAATTGCTTTAAAGAGTGTACAATCACTTTTTAATTTTATTTACTTATCGTAGTTTGTCCTCTACCAAAAAACATGAAAGATTTGTTAAAATCCTTTGTTGAGCTTATTCCTTCATAGATATTATGACTAAATCGCAAACTATGTATGAATATACAAAATCTAATACATAATGTATAATCCATATTTTTCAGAATTTTCAGCTTTTGACTTCGGAAATATTAAAATAAATAGACAGCAATGGACTAGTACTTTTAACCGAATCTTACGATTTTCTGGTCCTTAGAGAATAGTAAAAGTAATTTTGACTTTATTCTCTAACTCACACAAATAAAAATGTAAAACATTTCCCTACAAGAAATGAATGACTGAAACTAACACAAACGAAATTTTTTCACTAACACATTTGCAATAACTTTCCACCGAATTTAAGAGTGCCAGTCAATTGACTGGTCATTTTACCGGTAGTGATGACCGACACACATATAAATTATATTTGCTCCTCTCTAACATGTATGTTAGAGTGAAACATATAGTGTGCATATACCAAAACTTTTAAGATATCGCATTTTATTGTAAAATGCGTTCGTTCGGTCTGTGCATTTAAAATTTATACAAGTGCTAAGGGAGTTAAGTAGCAACAATAGTGCATAAAATAAATTGAAAAGTTTCATTTAATTAATACATTTATGCATTTCTTTTTAAAATTTTAGATATTTACAAAAAGCAAGGTTTGCTGGAGCTGGAAAAAAGCATGAAAAAGACTAGAGTGGTACCACCTATATTATTTTGTGTTTTAGATTGTTTATATAATTGTATATTAATTATTTCTTTATTTTCTTATAATAAAAAACAATTAAAATAACATAAAAATTATGTTTATTTATTTAAAAGTTTCATTTTACCAGTTTCTATATAAACATTGACTAGTAATCGTTGACCAGTTTCTACGTAACCATTGACTAGTCATAGTTTACCAATGCTTATGTAATCAGTGACTGGCAAAAAAGAAGCAGAGTAAGCAGTTCAGATATATGTGTTTTAATTGAGTGAAATTAATAAGTAAGAGAGAGATAAAAAATCACACCTACACAAATGTTTTGGTCATTTTTTTCACCAAGCCCTTAATAAACTAACTGGGGACTGTGACCACAGTTTCGGTGATCGCTACTAGTCAAATGACTAGTCAATTGACTAGTAGTTTTCTTGTAGGGTTTTTTACCAAAAATATTGGCAAACCATTTTTCAGATTGTAAACTGTAACGTTGGCAAACCATTTTGGTTTCTTGAGTAAAATTGCTTTTCCAGTGCTAAAATTTTTGTACGGTTGGCAATTTCTGCCTGGGTATTTACCAATGGTAAATCAATCATTCTATACACAATAAAATCATTGCTTATATTCTCCATTTCATTAAAAATTAATGTTAAATAGCTGATGTCAACAACAATCTCTGCCCCAGTAGACAGATGTGGGCGCTGATGAAGTGCGTAGCGGCACAGAATTATGTCGGCGGTACTTCCCCAAGCTAAAGTCTCGTTTAATATTTATTCTCTTCTTTAGAAAATCACATTAATTAACATAAATATTTCATTCTATAAAAATTTAACACACTGAACTTAATTAAGCCTGAATAAAAAATTAATCCAAATTGATTCCACTTTTTCATTAATGTAAGCAGAAAATCATAATCAATTGAAGAATTAGTGATATTTTTGAAACAAATAAAGATTCATCATATTATAATTTATGTTATCGTGTAAGAACAGTGGGATTAGAAAACAAATAAGATTCATGGGTATATACATTAGGGTCGATCACAAATTGTAATTGTAATTGAAAAAATCGTAATAAATACGAGCAGTTTTGTTTTCGCCAAAAACTCACGCACAAGCATCGATGTGTGAGCTGGTGCGTTATCATGGTGCAAAATCCATGATTGTTTTTTCCACAATTCTGTGCGTTTCTGACGAATTGCTTCGCGCAAACGGCGCATAACTTCAAGGTAGTATTCCTTATTGACCGTACGATTTTGTGGCAAGAATTCATGATGCACCAAGCCATTGCAGTCGAAGAAAACAGTGAGCAAAATTTTCACATTTGACCGAACTTGACGTGCTTGACGAGCATCGTCATTGACATCTTCTCGGCCTTCCTTAAATCAGTTATACCACAATTGAACTTGTGTTCTGCTCATAGTAGACTCGCCAAACGCCACAGTCAACATTTCAAATGTCCTTGCGCATTTAATTTAATTTTTTACACAAAACTTAATACAGTTTCTTTGATCCATTTTTTCGAATAGTAAAAAATCGAAGAGCACACCAAAACACGACTAACCTTTTTATCTGTCAAAAACAAAGTGACAAACCAAAATGGCTGATATTGCCAACATATATAACAGGCATGTATGTGTACCAACATAACACGAAAAAAAAGTGCGAAAATCGAACATATGTACGTAACTCACGAAATTTGAAAATAACGGTTATTTTTTGATCAGACCTCGTATACATATGTATATCGGACCCATTGCAGCATTGGGCACAAAATCTGTATGTCAATGTGCGCGGAGTAGTTTTCCTACAAAAAAATTCTTAGAATATTCATGTTTGCTATACGATTTTTTAAGAAAAATAATTTAATCGCCCCTAATGCACATATGAATGTATGTAAATAGTTAAGATTTGTCTATGTATATCTCATTATACAGTTGGATTTTAATCTGTGAAGACGTTTTTCATCCGTTTCGAAGTACATTTTTTTTTTTAAATTAAACAGTAAAGTGTTGCAAATTTATTGTTATATGCTGCATTTCTAAGTAACAATTATTATACATACATATCGCACATTCAGTTCAATAGTGTCATAACTCAAAAAATTCTTTTTTTTTTTTTGAGTTAATAATGCAGAATAATATTGCATTTAGTGTTTTATCTTGCGTAAAAATTTCATATAAATAGCTTGTACTATATCACCTCCTGAGAGAAGAATATTTTTTCATGCCTTCTTTGAGTTGTATGTACATAAATTGAAAGCATTAAGCGTGTTTTCTGCAAAACTAGTTTTTTTTTTATAAAACGTATAAATATATATGTAAATGCTGTATACATATGTATCTATTTTTTCAGAAAATAACACAACGTTTCTTAATACTAGAATCATAAATTCTCATGTGTGCTGCTAAATTTAAAAAATTAAATTAAATTTTAAAATTTCAAGCATATTAAAAAGTTGCAATTTTCTGCAAGAATAAAAAAAAACCAAAAAACAGAGGTTACTTATATAAGCATTCACTGTACAACAGGAATATGAAACGTTTACAGGGTAAAGTAGCCTTACTTACAGCTTCTACAGAAGGGTAAGCAAAAAAAAAAAAAAAAAAACCCAAATTTTTTTTTTGTTACAAAATTAAATTTTAATTAGAATTTAATTTTTCAAGTATTGGATTTTCTATTGCCAAACGTTTGGCTCAAGAGGGTGCGAATGTAGTCATTAGTAGCCGCAAGCAAGATAATGTGGATAAAGCTGTCGATGAATTGCGCAAACTTGACTCAAATGTTTTAGGTTTGGCATGTCACGTTAGTAACAGTGAAGACCGTAAAAGACTATTTGAAGAGACTATAAGAAATTACGGCAAAATAAATATTTTGGTTTCAAATGCTGCTGTGAATCCAGCTGTCGGAGGTGTCTTGGATTGCGAGGAAGCAGTTTGGGATAAAATTTTCGATATTAATGTAAAATCATCTTTTTTGTTGGCCAAGGAAGCATTACCGCATTTACGCAAAGAAAAGAATTCCAACATTGTATTCCTATCATCTGTTGGTGCTTATGCTCAATTTGGGGTATGTATAAATACATATCGCACTTGTTCCTCTAAAGGGGGCCAACTCAAAATTTTGCAATTTTTAATTTTTGCATTTTTTGTTTATTCACTGATAAAGCCTTATATCATTTTTTCTTACTTGTTGCCGAATGAGTTGCCGAACACTTCATTTGAGATGTTTAACACAACGAGTCAATGTATGGTAAAACATCTGAAAATCGTCGTGTTAAACTCTTAAGCACGAATGAGGCATTAAATACGCAAGTGTGAACATGGTATTAGAATGTAATACATATGTACATATAAAGGGTGCTTTTTTAGCAACTTTCTTTTTGGCAACACTGTTTTTGGCAACTCAGCTGTTTACGTGTATCATGTTAATGTTAAACATGTTCAGTTGTTCTATAATTTTACCATGAATCGACTTAGAAATGAACAACGCTTACAGATTATTATATTTTATCATCAAAATTTATGCTCTGTTAAGAAAGTGGCCAGTTTGGGCGACCTTCTAAGGTGGCTATTCGGAATATTGTTACTAAATTTCGAACCAAAATTACATTATTGAACATTAAACCACCAACACGCATACGTAGAGTGCGGACAGAGGAAAATATAGCAGCTGTATCCGCCTGTGCTGTTGATTAACCTGAATTATCAATTCGGTGCCATTTGCAGCAAGTGGGCCTCTGTTACTTTTCTGTTTTTTTCCCAGAATGGAAGACCTGAACTTGGTTGACATGTGGTTTCAGCAATACGGTGCCATATGCCACACACCACGCGAAACAATGGCCCAATTGAGAGGCGAGTTCGGTGAACAGTTTATTTCACGTTTGGGGCTGGTTAACTGGCCGCCTAGATCATGCGATTTAACACGTTTAGACTATTTTTTGTGATGCAACGGTTGACGGACTGGAAGACAATATTGAAGAATTTATTCGTGAGATATCGGGCGACATGTTGGAGAGAGTATGCCAAAATTTAACCCAGCGTATGAACCATTTCAGACGTATCCGCGGTCAACATTTACATGAAATCATCTTTAAACATTGAATTATATAGATCGTTCTACGGACTCAAATAAAGATTTCATACATTTCTCTAAATTTAATGTTTTTTTTAATCAAATCCGAAAGCTCTTAAAAAATCACCCTATATGTACATAGCTAAAGTTTTACGAATTTTCTCCTCAGACAAAGACAAGTTTTTTGACCAACTTCGGATACGAATTTGGCATCTTATGCTGAGTTTCCGAACGAATTTGGCAGAAAAATGTTTGCTAGGTAGTTCCAAAGCTAACTTTACTACCATTTTATAGGAAGACATTCACAGAAATCTTCTATAAAGTTACATGTTTGCTACAAGCGACAAATCGATGTTATTTAAAATATTTTCATCTACTTAGATAATACCTATTATAAAATCAAACAATAGTTTCAGAATTTAGGCGTATATGCTGTAAGTAAACTTGCTTTAGTTGGGTTGACGAAAGCAGCCGCCAAGGATTTGGCACCCGAAGGAATTCGTGTAAATTGTCTTGCACCTGGAATTGTTAAAACTAAATTTTCAACACAGGTAAACACAAAAAAAAAATACTTCTTTCGAGCTGAAGTTTATTTTATAAAACTTTCAGCTTTATGAAGGAGAAGGAGGCTATGAGGCTGCAATATCTAAGATACCTATGAGACGTTTTGCAATGCCTGATGAAATGGCCGGAATAGTGGCATTCTTGGTATCAGAAGATGCAAGTTATATATCGGGTGA
This sequence comes from Nowickia ferox, assembly GCA_936439885.1. Taxonomy (NCBI): domain Eukaryota; kingdom Metazoa; phylum Arthropoda; class Insecta; order Diptera; family Tachinidae; genus Nowickia; species Nowickia ferox. Next base: position 110,389,268 of record OW387024.1, on the reverse strand, counting down.
AACAATCGTCGCAGCGGGTGGCATGTCTGATCGTTTGTAACACGATTTTTTGTATGATTGCTTACATTAAAAATAAAAAATAATAAAAAAAAAAAACAAGTATGTATGTATATTAATAAAAATACAATTACACGTCAATTGCAATTTAATTGTGTAACTGAGCACATTCATTCGATTTTTGCTCTAAATTTCTTTCAGTATACATTTCAGGGATGGGATTGAGAATTTTAAAATTGTACCAACAACTTTCAAAAATTGTACTTCTTTTTAACTTAATTGTACTAAGAACATAGCATTGTTCATTCTGAACGATTTAATTTCACGTGTAATACAAAATTTAACCGTAAATCTTATTTGTGTATATGTAATATAATATCAGGCCTGTCACAGAAATCGATCGAAATGGTTTTCATTACGAATTGTCATTTCGATCGATTTTGTTTTACCTTCTCCCGATTTCGATCGATTTTGTTCAATACGAAAAAGCAGCCATTCGATTGTTTTCAATTTAAATGTGGCAATATTGGGCGAAAAACAAAAAACACATGGTTATTAGAAGAGAAAAACAAAATAGGAAAGGCACACCTTTTTTTTAACTTGAAGTGAACAAAATTTAAAAATTAATACACGAAATGTCTGCAATAACTGCAGTTTTTGGTGCGCAGGGACGTCAAGACTTTACCGGAAAATTACGGGGAAGACGATTGAGGGATGCTTCAGGTTCACTTTCATATCCAAACGCAGTGTATATGTTAAAGTTTTATTTATTTTTATTTGACTGAACAGAATATTTCACTTTTTACGATGCTGCATTTTTCCTTAAGACTTAAGGAAATTTTATAATTTGTAAAAAAAAAAAATTAAATAAAAAAATTTAAATAAATTGTTCAAAAACATTTTTCTTTATTGAAATAAGTTGTTTCAAACAGATTTTTGTACTTTCACATAAGGAAAATTACAATTCCGAGCATTAAATTTAAAGTGGTTTAATTTCGAGCATATTCTTCGTTTTTCGTTTTCTGAAGAACCTAATTACGGAATTGAAATCATTTCGTTCGAATTTGGATTCTGTGACAGGCCTGCATGTTAGTAAAAACAATTTAGCTTGGCACTTAAATGGTATAAAACCATTTATTACAATTATGATAATCGTCTTTGTTAAATTAAATAAGTGTTGAGTGAAACTACTAAAACTGGGGAGATTCCTTAAATGTACTAAACTAAACATTGATGTATTTTCGAGTTTGAATAGTACCAAAAAAAGTACAATTGTACCAATTTTGCCAACCCTGATACGTGTATGTATGTACATTATAGTAACATTAAAAAATTTATTTTGGATTTTCCTAAAGTTCGGGGCAGTTTTTGGTCACACTTGATGTAAAATTTATATAATGAAAATTTGAGTTGAATTCTTTAGATAATAGTTATTCGTAAACAAAAAAAAAATATACGAGTACTTACATACATATTTTTCACTTAAATTAGTTACAATGACCAAAATGAAATATCAAAAATAACAATCGGATTCGTGGCTCGCTATTTCTCTCCTAGCATTGGCTGTGGCAATTCAATGTCAGAAATTTAGAAGAATGCATGGGATTCGTTTGTATGGGTTATTCAAAATTTCTTGGGAAATAATTAGGGCGACGATTACGTTGTGCACGTTGCAGAGATGTTAGCTCACGTCCAGAATCTTGGATGTAACATGAGCATCAAAGTACACTACCTGCACAATCACTTATATCGTTTTCCTGAATATAGGAGACTTGAGTGAGGAACAGGGCGAACGATTACACCAAGATATCCGGACAATGGAGGAACGATACCAGGGTAGCTGGGATGCACACATGACACAGTACAATTAAAAATTTGTACATTTCGCAAAAGTTTACGCGAGAATTAACAACAGATATAAATTAACAATAACTCAAATCATTATTTTAATACAAGTAGCACCTGCTATGAAAATGCTCAAAAAATCGTAGTATTTATGGATTAACGCATTGCTGATGGTACGAATGATAAAGTTTAATATACCATTGGAAGCGACTTGAAAAAAAAATCTTTCAGGTGATGTACTCTTTTTAATATGGTGTCTTGAGACAAAATACGAAAATATGCAAAAAAAAAATCGAAAAGAGACTTTTTTTGGACACGGTCCAGCTCACGAACGGTCATCGCTAGACCCCTCAAATGTTTTGGGAGTCCCCATTAAAAAGATCAATCTTTGATTTGAGTCGCAGTTTTCACCTCCATACAACGTGAGTCGGTCTAATGTACATATGTATATTCAAGGCCGAAAATTAGTGCATATGTATGTATCCGATAAAAAATATATGTTTAATGGAAAGGAAAACAAGTTATCATAAAACACAGCTTATCTGTTTGCTATTATTATTATTATTATTATTATTATTATATTTTCCCAGGATTATGAAAAAAATGGTAAAAATATTTAATTTAATTTATTATTTCATATCATCTTCAAAATTGCTACGAGTGGTATAAAAGATTTGTATTTAGAAGGATTAAAAGACAAATTAGAGTATATATGCATGTATGTATGTACATATGTATGTATGTTTTTATGTATGTATATGCAAAATTAAAATTATACATACTTATGTATTTCATTAGCGAGTTGGCTTTCAAGCAGTGTAGAAGTGTTTCTTTCGTTTTAAAATAAGACAGTGAAGTGCATAAATCTAGATCTACAGTAACTTCTGGTCGGTGTCAGTATATTAAATATTTAAAACTTTTTAATTTTCTTTTTTCACCGGCATCCTTTTGTGAGTATAAATAAAAAAAAAAAGATGTGCACTGATTTCAATACAATATATACATACATATGTATGTATGTCCTTGGCATATACTCAATAAAACAACACAAGATTTTTTCGTTATACGAGTACACTTTTTATGAAATGTTTGAAAGCAAAAAAAAAAATAGTTTTTGTCTTGCCGCATCCCAGACACTCCACAGAAGTCATGAAAATGTAGAGTTTGCCATCCGGAAGTAGAGTAAATTTGGAGAATTTCTAATGATTTCTAATGATTTGATTGCAAGAAGTTCTCTTTTTCGATGCCTAATCACCGAATCGGAAGCGATTTTAAGAAAAATTTCCTTTTTAGCGTTCTATAGCAATATTTTCCTCTAGAAGAAATGGTAAAAAGTTACCCATTTTTATAATTTAATTATTTTTATACGCGAAACGGTGTTTTCATGCAAATTTAGGTAAATAACTTTTAAGTTTTAGGCCAAAATTAGTTTATACATACACTTTGCGCTATCACTAATGCTCTCATGGAAATGTCTGCTCAGCCATCTAAGGCTATGCCGTTGCAGCTTCGGGCAATGACTTCTGGTTACTCTTCATCGTCACGCATCCTACAGAAATCCGGAGAGCCAGTTTCCCAAATGCTAGTCTTTGCTCTGACCGAGCAGTGACCAGTCAACGCTCCTGTCAAGACTCGCATCGCCTACCTATTCATATCCAGTAGCAGTTTGGATCGTCCTGTGTCGAGTTTTGACCACATACTCCTCGAGACTCTACCCATTATACTGATATAAGTATGCACGTTGTACAACTCACTTATTTTGACTATGATGACATATTTCGAAAACTAGAACCAATTTGAAAAAAAAAAAAACGTTAGAAAACATTTAAGTTCAGTAGTCAAAACTACTGCAGAAACAACTTTCAATTTCTCTAGTCCAAGACCTTTTTTTGTTTTATAAGTCTCTTGAAAAATCTTTTTGTCGATTTGTGAGGAAAAGAATTCGATTTCAGGCCTATGGTTCCGCAGGAAAATTTTGTTAGGATTACCGTGGATTTCATTTTTGCTATACGATTTTTGGCGATAAATCAATATTGTAGATAGTTTAAATTTATGTAAAATTCTAAATTTTGGCAGTGAAGGGTTGGAAGAAATTTTTGGGTTTTCAAAAGAAGATTTTCAGTAGCTCTTTAATTATTTTCAGGCAATGTTTTTGCAATTGTTACCTGTTGGGTAACAAATCAAAAAATAAATCGTAGGCCCCTATTATGATTTACAACTAAATTGATGTAAAATTGTTATTATGGATTACAACTTCTTTACCATAAGACAACTGCTTTTTACCAGTTGTATTTTGTTTTTTATTTCGTCTATTGTATTATTTTTGCTTCATTACTCCAGACGCCAACCAATCCCATTTGTCAACCAATAAGGCCAAAACTAAAAATATTTAAAATGTTTTGTGATAACTACTACGGTTTCAAAAAACATAGCATATACCCCTTCTCCACACGCAGAGTTTACTTTGCAAAGTCCTAATTCAGCTGTGTGAGGGACAGAGGTAGGAGTACATTCTCTTTCTGTCTGTCTCCCAGCTGAATTAAGAATTTGCAAAGTAAACGTTGCGTGTGGAAGAGGAGTGTATAATTATACAGAAAACATAAATTTCTTAGAAACAAAAACGGTAGCTCTTAACACTTGATCAAAGAAATCGCCCTTTCATTGCACAATCGGGAGTGCAAAGTTATTTTTGTTAGTAAAAACCACGGGTTCAATACGCCATTTTTTTATCGCGGGAAATTCTGAGAATTCAACAACAAGGATATGAAACGTTTACAGGATAAAGTAGCCGTAGTTACAGCTTCTACAGATGGGTAAGCAGTAAAATTAAAATATTTATGTATTAACAAATTAAATTTTATTAACACAATCTTTTTCAAGTATTGGACTTTCTATTGCCAAACGTTTGGCTCAAGAGGGTGCCAATGTAGTCATTAGTAGCCGCAAGCAAGATAATGTGGATAAAGCTGTCGAAGAGTTGCGCAAACTCAATTTAAATGTTTTAGGTTTGACATGTCACGTTAGCAAAAGTGAAGACCGTAAAAGACTATTTGAAGAGACTATAAGAAATTATGGCAAAATAAATATTTTGGTTTCAAATGCTGCTGTGAATCCAGCTGTGGGAGGTGTCTTGGATTGCGAGGAGGCAGTTTGGGATAAAATTTTCGATGTTAATTTAAAATCATCCTATTTGTTGGCCAAGGAGGCTTTGCCATATTTACGTAAAGAAGAGAATTCCACCATTGTATTCATATCATCTATTGCTGCTTATACACAATGTGGGGTATGTTGATATTTTAGTCAATAATTTAATATTTTCTTATTAAAAACCTTAAGAGTATCTTTAAAAATATTTTAAAAGATTCATATTACTTCAGAAGAAGGAGATCAGAACAAAAAACTTGAAAGGATTCATTGAAAGTACATACATACATAAGTACATAATATGTATATGTATTACATACATATGTATGTATGCACATAATTGAAAAAAATTTGCAAATGCAAAGTAGCAACAAATACATGTCAGCCAGTGTTGTCAGATTTATTTTCAGCCTCCTCGCCAAATGACTTGACAAATATCGCCAATATAATAAAACATTAAATATTAGCTACAAACATTTTTTTATTTTGTAATTACATTACAAATATTGCTAATTTTAAATTCAGTATATCGTTAACCTTAAAAATCATATTATTTAAGGTAAATTAAAAAAAAATGCTTACATTAACATATGTATAAATGCTGATCAAAATCGATTATTTGCGATAGTAAATAATCCATTTACGTAACAAAAAAACCAAGTCCAAAAAATGTATCGCTTAAGCCTTTTTTGGACCTCGTTTTTTTTTTGACGAAAATCGATTATTCACGATAGCACATAATCGATTTAGGTAAAAAAAACAAGTTCGAGTTCATTTTCATCAAAATTATTTTAATTAATTTCATTGTTTATAAAGGCAACGGAAATTTTAAATTGACATTTTTGAGATTTTTATGAAGCCACATTTTTGTAGCTTTTAAATGAAGTAGTAAAATTGCACAAATGTTGTGATAATAGAAACATGAATGCTATGCTTTTAAAATTTCAAGGAATTACATATAATTTAGCGATACAGAAGATATGGTGTTGTAACTGCTTTCCTTTCATTTTAAAGGGAGATGGATATTCGGAGGAAGCTTCTTCCTTCTGAAATTTTATTTTTGTTATATATGATATTTTTGCGATAATGGCTCTTCAATGTTAACTAAAAGCATTTTAATAATATCTTAAAATCAAATCACAGTTTCAGAATTTAGGTGCATACGGTGTGAGCAAAATTGCTTTAATTGGTTTGACAAAAGCAGCCGCCAAGGACTTGGCACCTGAGGGAATTCGTGTAAATTGTTTGGCTCCTGGAATTATTCAAACTGAGTTTTCTGCACCCGTAAATACGAGATATAAGTATTTTTTTTTTGTGCTAACTATATTAAGTATATGAAAAATATTTCAGCTTTACGAAGGAGAAGAAGCCCACGAGGCTGCATTATCGAAAGTTCCCATGAGACGTTTTGCGTTGCCTGACGATATGGCTGGAATAGTAGCATTCTTGGTATCAGACGATGCAAATTACATAACGGGTGAAACAATTATAGCTGCGGGTGGTATAGGCGATCGTTTGTAAAAATAATTTTTTTGTGTTATTGTTTATATCAAAATTATGTACATACTCGTACATGCATACTGATATGTATGTTTGTATAATATAAATTAATAATAAAAAAAAATCATTTGGAGAGAAATACAAAATGAAATGTACACAAATTATTTGATAACATCTTTTTTCCACACGCAAGGTTTAGTTTGCAAAGTCTTAATTCAGCTGGGTGAAAGACAGAGGTAGCAAGTAGTACAGTCTCTTTCTGTCTTTCTCCAAGCTGAATTAAGACTTTGCAAAGTAAACTTTGCGTGTGGAAAAGGGGTGTAAGAATACTATTGCATGTGCAACGAAATTTAGAAATTGGGAACTTTATTTTTTTTACTTCCAGACGACTTCCATATTTTCTTTTCATACGACTAAAGAAAATATGGAAAATAATAATTTCGAAGTGCTAAGAGTGAAAATTTTAATTTATTGCTTCCATTTACATGTGATCATGAATCTTTAACTTCCCTATATAGGAAGTTACTGATTCCACCCCAATTATCGAAAATCGAGTTTTCATCATATTTCGACGTTTTGAGGTCCTAGCGATGAATCAGTGATGCCAATTCAGCCATTATCTAGCTAATTTTTTTTTTTTAAGAGAAGTAACACTCAGACAATGAATGCCTACTACTATTACTAGGTGTTACCTTCTTTAGGAAAGGGATAGTGGTAGAGAAGGTAAGTGGTAAAGGAATAGATAGAGGAGCGCTTCATTATTTTATAACTCTGCTTTTTTGCCCGTTTTTTTAAGCACCTCTGCTGTTAAATGAGGCGTATTAAATTTTTTTGAAGCTGTGTTTAGTAGTCATTTTATTAGTTATTTTACTTCGCCGATGATTCTGCTGCACAATACCGACGAAGGTGCTCTGATGTTAGATTAGGATTAGTATCTGCTAAAGACGGTATAGTTCAGTGACCAGTGACTATGCCTTAATTACTTGAACTTTCCTACAACTGATACAAAGGGACACTAATGCACATCAGAAAAATGCGTAGTGTGGGATCGAACCCAGGACATCCGGTTTTGTAATCAACGTGCTAACTACTTCAGCCAACGCCACATCCTAATATAGCAATTTTTCACCTCATTTAGCCAGGAAAAATTTCACTTAGTTCATTTAAAATTATCGCTTCAGTAACCAGTACGTGCGAAATTCGCTACCCCGCTAGCTTCTCTTCACTTCTCGCCTACAAGCACGACTCGCAGGCGACGTGTCGCAGCTAGACCACCCTTCATCTAAACGGGCTCTTACCAATTGTCCGAGCACTTTTTATGTATAAATATAACAGATACAGTCGTTAAGCAGCTCTGGCTTGACGAACAGCTCTCACGTCATCGTAATTATTTCTTAATGGCTTCGTTAGTCAAATCGTATCGTCTTACTTTTGAAGTTGTCGTATCGTTTAAGTCTGTATGTTAGTTAGTAAAAACGTGAGGCTGCCAGCGAAAGCGTCAGCTGTTACTTTGCTTTATACGTGTGTGTGTGTATGTATGTAAGCCAGAAGTTCACGTTTGCTACGTAAAAATCTATTTTCTGTAGATTTTACGTAGCAAACGTTGCCAATACATTTTCAATAAGCATCAACATGCTTATTAAATGTTACGGATTTTGCCAGCTGACACGCAACAGCACGATACGATTTCAGTAATTCTAATATAAGTGCTGTCAGGCTTTTGAGTGTTGTTTTTCCTTCCAGAGTTTTTCGTCTCGCTCTGGTTGACTGATCTGCCACGGATAACCGTATATTCTTGCGGTTCTTCTGTGGAATTTCTTTAACAACCACGTTGCTAATTCCTATGTGAAGGCATAGGTCGTGTACAATCAGTCACAAAACCTTTTTAAAATAATGTTAATAACATCTTGGGCATATGGTCTAGTTATTCCGAACACATTTGTGCAAACATATTATGCAAATTTACTTCGTATAATATGTATAAATAAATATAAAAGATACATACATACAACAAAGGGTGTTCTCGAATTTACAATATTACTTTCCTTTGAATATTTTTATGCACACACATTAAACAACATATCACTACTAGATTTCCGGAAAAATAAATAATTTTTCTTTGTTACTTAAACAAGAATATATTAATATTCATCGACATTTCAACACAACAACTGAACCATTTGGAAAATGCTCGAAACTAAATACATTTGGCAGATGTATAGGTATAATTAGAAATGAACTTGCTTGCGTAGTAGGAGAAGAAGAGAATAGTAAGAAATATGTCCAACTTCTTATTTATCCCCTGCAAGAACCTTATTACAAATTCTTGTCCACGATTATCAATGGTGCTTCTGAGCACTTTTTATGAATAGATATAACGAACTACAACGAACAAAAGAAAAAAAAGCAAACAGGAGCCGGCGTACACAAAGTAAACAAATTATAATGACTTTACACAGTTTATTTCCGAAATTATGTTATTTTCTTGAAATATTTTTATGCACACACAGTAAACAACAGATCACTAATAGATTTCAGGAAAAATAAATCAATTTTATCTGTTACTTAAGCAAGAATACATTAATTTTCTTGAGCACTTCAACTCAACAACCGAACCGTTTGGAAAATGCGCGAAACTAAATGCATTTGACAGAAGTCATTTGCAGGGTTGTCAGATATTCCGATTTCTCACCAAACGAGGCGATTTTTAACTTCTTTGGCGTCAAAGTTTTTGATTTCTGGCGATAAACAAATTTATTGATTATTTTTATTTCTAGGTGTGTTCATTTACTTTCCTAGCAGAGACTTGTAACAAGAGAGCAAGGCAGATATTTACAAAATTACTCTCCCAGATACGAAAAAGTAAATGAACGCTTTACTTGTAAAAACTTGCAAGAATTTTTCTGTCTCTCAATTTTTTATGCTCTTTCGACGCTCTCTCGTTGCAAATTTTTTGGGCTAATGAACGCTTTTTAGTAACAGTTGTTACAAATTTGTAAAAAAATTTAGTAAATGAACACAACTTCTATTTTTTAAATAAAAATAAATCTAACGAAAACTCATCTGCAAAAAATTAAAACAACTTTATTTTTATATATTACGCCTAGTAATTAATGTTTTCAAGAGCAATAGCATGAATAAACAAGAACTGACATTCGAAAGTACCCCTGGTCAAAATCTCAATAAATTTGTGTGTTTTTCAGGAAGTTATAGCACTATGACTTGCTACTTCTTTTTCAAATCTCATTTGGAATAATTGTTTAATTTAGGTTATGTTTTGGTATATTTCAACTGAAATGTGTTACTTATAGTGTGTAAAACGATGTTTGCTTAAAAAAATAAAGGTTAACAGAGAATTTCCCAATTTAATTGTAAAAGAAATAAATTTCTGGATATCGACTTAAGCAATTTTTCCTTATTGCCACAGATATAATTAATTTAAAGTTAACTTAGCTTCCGACAGGGTACATACATATATAGATATGTATGTATTTACTGTAGTTCAAAGTTCATTTCTTCAATTAAAATGAAACACAAACGACGAATCGAATAAACATCTTTAATATTTACAGGAAAAGATTTCTGAAATTGAAAAACATTGTTATTCAACAATAATATGAACCGTTTAAAAGGTAAAGTGGCTGTTGTTACTGCTTCAACAGATGGGTAAGCAAAAAGGCAAAAATATGTATTTGTTAAAGACCAGAGTAAAATAAATTTTATATTTTTCAGTATTGGATTTTCGATTGCCAAACGCTTGGCTCAAGATGGTGCCAATGTAGTCATTAGTAGTCGCAAGCAAAACAATGTGGACAAAGCTGTGGATGAGTTGCGAAAACAAAACTTAAATGTTCTTGGTATTAAATGTCATGTTGGTGAAAGTCAAGACCGCAAACAGTTGTTTGACGAGACCATACGCAAATACGGAAAAATAAACATTTTAGTTTCAAATGCTGCTACGAATCCAGCTGTTGGAGGTGTTTTGGATTGTGATGAAAAAGTTTGGGATAAAATTTTTGATGTTAATGTAAAGTCATCTTATTTGTTGGCGAAGGAGGCTTTACCTCATCTACGTAAAGAAAAGAACTCCAACATTGTATTTGTTTCATCTATAGCTGGCTATGATGCATTTGAGGTATGTACACACCTGTGTGATTGTTTTTCTTCAAACATTTTTCTCCAACATTAAAAAACTAAAAGGATTAAACGGTTGTCCTATAAAAAATTGGATTTTTTTAATGTTTAGTCTTCGGTTATTTTCTTTTCTGGTAACTAAACCCATGTTAATGGTTAAATTTAATTTATAAATAAAGGAATTCTAGGTGGCGTTTTCCGATCAACTAAATTTTGTACATTTATAATGGGCTAGTTATTCTAAACAGCGTCAACTCAAAATTTACAAATTTTTAGCAGAGGCCAATGACCGTTTTTCTTTATAAGCAGATACATACAAAAAAAAATTGTAAAAAATAACATAAGCTAAATAAATGTTTAACCAACTACTTTGTATATATTGTCTTTCAGCTTTTAGGCGCATATTCTGTAAGTAAAACTGCTTTAATAGGCTTAACTAAAGCAGCTGCAAAAGACTTGGCTCCAGAAGGAATTCGAGTAAATTGTTTGGCGCCGGGAATTATAAAAACAAAATTTTCGAAGGCCGTATGTAAAAAATAAAATATATAAACATGAATATGTTTTTATGTATTCTACTTTTTAGCTTTACGAAGATGAATCTGCAAACGAGGCAGCATTATCCAAAATTCCCCTAAACCGTTTGGGGTTGCCGGACGAAATGGCCGGTGTAGTATCATTCTTGGTGTCGGACGACGCAAGCTATATAACCGGTGAAACAATTGTAGCGTCGGGTGGTATGTCTGGCCGTTTATAAATAAACAGTAAATAAATATACATATTTTGTATTTAAAATAGGTATAAATTTATTATAATAATAACACAATTAGAAACAGAATAAAATAAAACATTGTAAAAGCACACATAGTCTTATGTTGAACGCAGTTTAGCTAATTGAGCCGCTATATCTTTATCAGTGCGTGGATCATCTAAATCTCCCATGGCAGTCGATGGTACTTTTGACATCTGTCCTGAGATTTCGATACCAATTTCATCGAGCACCTTATTGACAACAGCATTGGTTTCTTCCTCTTCATCAGAATCTGCCAACATATCGTCAAGTGTATCGTTTATCATTTCATCGGTCATTTCCATTTTCATATTAGCCTGCTGGAAATTTCTCACATTGCCTAATATACTTTCGGGTTTCATTATTTTGTTCACATCTGCCATGGTTTTTGCTGATGTGCTTATTGCATTACTTAAGGCGACATTCGTACCAATATTTTTGTTCTGATAACCTATAGAAGTGATTTTACTATTTGCAGCGAATGTGCGAGCTTTCTGTTTGCGTATCTCAACTAGTTGTTTAGCCAATATACGACATACATCATTGTTTCCTTGAGCTGCGTTCTTTTTGATTTCCATCTGTAGTTTCTTTTCTTCCTCCTCCAATTTCCTTCGTTCACGTTCAATATCACGTGAAGCCTTCCTCAAACTTCTATCATTTTCACGTTGTTGTTCCTTAAGTGTTGGAGCTTTACCAAACAAATTGTTAAACATTTTTGGAAATTTGGTTTTAATTATTTAATGTGGAATATTTTTTGTTTTTGCTTGTGATGATTCACTATTTTATTTTTCTCATGTACGTACGTATGTTTACAAGAACACCATAATCAAAACAAATATAAAGATGCACATATGACAGCGTTGCCAAGTACACATATTTCCTTTGCGCTGCAGCCACACGCCCAATATGTTTCTCTATGTTCATCACACATACTGCGTGTCAAAATTGCTGCAAATTGACAGCTGTGACTCGAATTGGCAGTCAATTTTAATTTTAAGATGCCTACGATGGAGAAATAACTCACACAGGCAGTTTGTCTAATTTTTCTTGTTTTAATGCAGCGAATAAGTAATAAGTGTCCCTTTGTAACAGTTGTTGTAGGAAAAGTTCTAGTGATGAAGGCATAGGGACTGGTCACTTAACTACACCAGCTTCAGCGGATGCTAATCATAATGCAATATAATCAATAAAATGGCTACTGAGCACAGCTTCAAAATTTAGTACGCCTCATTAATGTTTTTTTCAAGTTATAACATTATTTTTAATGAATATGTTTTAACAACTCAGTTATAACTTCAAGTTACAGCAAAATTTCATGTAAGATGGAGACGTAGAGTTAAGGGCCATGACCCACTATCCCATATAATCGCATGACCTACGAAAAAATACAACTCTGATCTGATGAATTGTTATTGTCTTTTGAAAATTTTCATAGACTAACTCATACTAGACTTGTATTTTCTCAAAAATCGAACTGTTGTGTAGGATAGTGTATCAATTATATTTTAAGAAATTTGCTTAACTGGTTTGCCGCATCAATAATGTATTCTCAATATCTGTGCGGCAAACCAGTAACCACCCGACGATATACAAAATTAAATGGTAATACTTCCCATTAATTAATGGTTACTTCGACTGGAATACAACACTGTATACACATTGTTTTATTTTTGTTTTCATATTCGTCAGAATCGTCGAACAGGAAAAAAATATGAAAATGCAATTGGATGAAATCCTTAAGCAAGGAGCTGAAGGTCGTTTATATTTGGGAGAATATAAAGGCGAAAAATGTTTGATTAAAGAAAGATTTGTTAAAAAGTATCGCCACCTCGAATTGGACAATCAAATCACCAGACAACGTATGAAAGCTGAGACAAAGGCAGCAGGGCGATGTCAGACAGCCGGTATATTGGCACCTAGAGTACTTCATATGGACTTACAGGAGCGTAAGATATACATGGAATATTTCCACAAAGCTATTACAGCAAAAGAGTACATACAGAGAATTGTAAATAGAAAGGAAAATGTAGAGGAAATTCTTAGATCGCTCTGTTCAAGCATTGGTAGTACTGTAGGCAAAATGCATGCGAACAATATAATACATGGTGATCTTACTACATCTAATATTTTAATAAATCCTAAACATGAAGAAGATTTTACCGAATACGATGTTGTTTTCATAGATTTTGGTTTGAGTCACTACAACCAAGGATCTGAAGATAAGGGAGTGGATTTATATGTGCTTGAAAGAGCTTTACTAAGTACTCATAGTGAGCAACCATATCTTTTCGAATACATATTACAGGCTTATCGCAAGGAATGTGGTAAAGATGAAGACTCGGTCGTAGCAAAATTTGAAGAAGTTAGAGCAAGAGGGCGAAAAAGAACTATGATTGGTTGATATATGTATATCCATATGTATTTTTAATTTTACTTTAACAAAAACAATACTAAAATGAAATAAAAACTCAACTTACTTTCAAGTTAAGCAATCCTAAAAGGATTACTTAGATTGATTTTGTTCTCATGCTGATCTTTACATTCCTTGGGACCCACGTCTGGCAGAGAAACTACTTCAGTTTCCGCAATCGAGTAATTTCCTAATTTATTATCTGTTTCTGCAAGATCGTCATCTCCTTTAAGGCTTTGTATTTTTATTTTCTTTATATATTTTCGTAGTTTATTTTTCCTTGATAATTTTTCATTTTTCAGTGGTTCTATACCATCCACTGTTTCCTCCTTGTACTGGTTATATGGATTATCTTTTATTTTTTTTATGGCGTCCTCTAATTTAAGATCAATAATGCCATGTTCTTCTTGATATATTCTGTACTTATCACAAAATTTTCTGTGTTCCTTTTTAAAGACTTTGTTTTTAGTGCTGGGATGCTAAATGTTAAAAAAAATTCTTCAAATTGTTTTGTGCTCCAAGAAATAGGTAACTTACTCTGGCATCTATAGCTCGGGCACATTGCAAATAAAAATTGTTTAAATTTCTAAGGAATACTTCATTAGGTTTGATATTTTCATCCAAACTTATTTGCATGATTTCGCAAATATACGGAAAGGCCTTGTGGTAACAACCTTGTCGAAGCATAGCACCTAGAATTTGAATATTCATTCTGAAACAGATTTTTTATTGATTACTATTTAATTGAAATGTATGTAATGTATATGCATACCTGAGGCCATTACATCGCATTTGTTCCAAGAGTTCTCTGGAACTTTCAATTGTTGTACATCCCAAAGCTAATACTCCGTATGTAACTATATCAGGGTGTAAACCAGCTGTGCGTATCATAGATAAAACTTCTTTACCGCCTTCGTAGTCGAAACGCATAGCTCGCTTCTTAATTAAGATATTGAAAAAGTCTATATCAGCTTTAAGGCCTATTTTGCGTATGTACGTCAAAAGCAGTTTCTCAGCTGTATTTGTAGGAGGGATAACCTCTAACATTGTGGTGAACATTTGTATATCTGGTGTAATATTTCTCGATTTCATAAGTTCCAAAAAGCCCGTCAGGCCACCTAACAGTAAAAATCGTTCGTGCGGTTTTTGCACTTCATTCAATGATACCATACTACCTAAATGAGGTATCGGTGCTAACAAGTTTGGTAATTCTAAGTTTATGGATGCGTTTGTAATCTGTACAGAATTTTCACTGACACAAAGGCTTTGGGCTACGCTTTCTGAAGGAGTTTCGTTATCTTTTGCTGATGCTGAAATAAGTTCTGTGCCAACATTGAAGTTTCCTTCAATTGCTATTTTAGCTTCATTTTTGCTTAGTATTTGGTGTAAAATATTCTCCATTTCCTTTAAATCACCAAACCCACAATCACGTACACACCTTAAAACAGTTTTAAAAGAGTAGTAATCGGGTTGTAGATTTTTTTCCCGCATCTTATGCCATGTAAGTAAGCAATGCCTGGGGGAAAAGATTTTCTATTTATCTTTGTTTATACATTTCTGTTGCGATTCTTACCTGAAGCCATGCTTTTCATCACCCGCACAGGCATGTAACAAAAAGTTGAAAGTTTCACCAGTAAGTGGCAAATTCTTGTCCCTCATTTCATCAGCCAAGATATAAGCAGTCTTAATATCACCCCAGTGTCCAAATGTCTTAATCATAGCATTGTAGTTCTTCTCATTGAACTCGTAACCTTTTTCTAACAACGATTCTCTCAATCGTATGGCTCTGGTTAAGCCGTCTTGCCGGCTAGGCGCATTAGCACAAGCATTAAAAAGTGATGTGTAGGTACTCTCTTTTACTTTAAGGCCACGTTGGCGCATTTTTGAATATAATTGAAATGCTTTACGCGTGTAACCAGCCTTAGCACATCCACTGATCAGTAAATTGTATATGTAGTTTTCCGGCTTAACTCGATCTTCCTTCAGCATGCGTGTCTCTAGGATGCCGATAGCTTCCTTCAAACGATGATTGTTTAGATGGTCTTTAATCATTGTGGCATATTCTTTTGTTTTTAATTTCTTTGAGTGCCGCGTTGGTCGGCTAATGTATTCCTCTTCGAGTAAGTCTCCTAAAGATTATCATATGAGAAGAATTTTATATGTATGTAGGTATTGAAAAATAAGTGCTAACCCTCATCTTCTTGAATAGGTTCTTTTGAAGCATTTCCAAACACATCCGCATCATCATTGGCTGTGTCCGATGCCAAATTCCTTTCGTTCAAATTGTTTTGCGTTTTTAACGAAGTTTCGCCCAAACCCACATTTTGGTTATATTTCCGTCTCCTCATGTTAGGAAATACGTTCTGGTCACTTACATTTCCTGCTTTGTCCTCGTTGGAAATTTTATTCACAGTTCTTGGACTCACCATGCCAGCATCCTTGTCGTAAGTTTTAACATGCAAATACCTTGTAGTACAAACTACTCCACTTTTGGAAGTCAGCTGATGTGTCACTAAAACGTGCTTGGGTATTTTACTTAAATTTTTAAGGATCAATATTCTGCTGAACATATTTTTCTCAATATTTTAACCTTTAATTTATAAATTTGTACAAAATATTTTCCACACGACTATTATTGTTCTAAAAATGCTACGCGTAGGATAAAGCAACTGAATTTGCTATTAGCATTGCCAGACTATTTTACATATATTTAGCCTAATTTAAAAAAATCGCCGAATAGTTGCATTTTTTATATTACGCAACTATTTCAGTAATTCTTTCGTATCATAGCAAATAAATTAAGTTGAAAAATCCAAGATTATATATACCAGACATTCATCATAGTTTTCTTCTTAGCTAGAGTTTGACTTCATTCAAAATATCGCATATTAAAGTTTGTAATCGCTATATCTGGTAGCCCTACTGACCACACACTTTCCTCACTACATCTTTCACCACTTTCTAAAGCTTCAGAGTTGTCATTAGGGATTATAAGCTACCTTCAAAAAATGTATATTAAAATAACCGTTAATTCAAATTTAATTTCTTAGTTTTCAGCTATTTTTTAAAAAAATTTTAAATTAGCATAAATTAGATTCTTTTCTTTCTCAAATACTTTTGCCACACTTTTTGGAATACGCCGTTTTGTTCAATATTCAATTGTTTGATTATATCGTCATAGTCTTGGTTTATACAATTCGAAACATCCATATGAATTTTGCTCTTCATTATATGTTCCGTTACTTCTCTATAACTACAATATTGTTATTAATAATGTCATTTATGATGTATTCATACATATAAGTTAAATAATTTTGTACTTACATATCAAACTCATTTGACTTATTCCTAAACACATCGTATTGCCACTCTAATTCTCTTACCAACCGACTAATATTTGAATGTATTTTTTCAAGTTCCATTCTGTTTTCGTTCGACTTTTTTAGAACACTTTTTGTAATTTCCAGAAATTTACTTGCATATTTATCCGAGATATTTTCTATAAGCAGATGCATGGCTGTGTTGAAGCTTTGTTTTATATTAGAATCATAATCTTTCATAATATGCAATAAATCTGCCGTAAATTAAAAATAAAATTATTGTTAAAAAATCTTTGGTAATGAGTTAAAATAAAAATTTCAATGTAATAAGCCTATTAAATAAATATTTGTGTGTATTTTGAAACTTCTAGTTTGTATATTTACGTATGATATTTTTAACTAATTAAATAATAATTTAATCCAAATTCATAAAGTTTAAACAAATTTCAATTGAAATGTATTTGCTGGTGGTCAAGCATTGTTTATATATTTCATTGGTGCTTAGCAAAAGCATCAGTAGACTTCAACCACATTTTGAACAGTAACAAACCTCTTATCTTATGCACAGACTTTCAAAAACTATTTGAAACAAATTTGAAACCACTAATATTTAAAAAACTTTTGAAAATTTTCAATGGAGGAAATCGAAAAGATTACTTTTTATAGTTAACAAATGTGTCAACTGCAAACTTAAAGACGTCTAACGTTTTGAAAAATCTCAAATGTAGCGGTCTGTTAGTAAAATGTTTAATATGCTTATTATTGTGCTGTGTATTTATTTGAATGTATTATAATAATGCATCACTTGTAAAATCCCAAAGTCAGATATATTCATCATAATGACTACTTTCTTTTTATTTTATTTACCTTTTTTAAATGGAGTTTTTATATCTCCAATCGGTGATTTTTCATTAAGTTTACTGTACTGAGATGCACCCAAATTTGAGTCCCTTGAATTTGATTGTTGTTGTAATAAATTTTCAAAATTTTCAGTACATGATTCAGGTAAAAGGTTTTTCATTGTGACTTCATTTGCACGAGTGCTTGATGAAGGCACTTTTAGGATGTCAGGTCCATTAAAATTGTGGTTTACAAGAAACTTTGAATTTGTTGGATTTCTATTGGATGAAAGTGTACAAGTCGCTTCTTCAAAATGCTGTCTTTGAAATTCTAGTGCATTTGTATTTTTGTCGATAAAGTAATTATTCAAGCATTTGTTAGCTCTTTTGACTTCTTTAGAAGTTTTGTTTCTGAGTATTACAGATTTCTTTGCACTAACTTCGTATTGGTGCAATATTATAGCTTCAGGTGACACCTGGCACTTTGTAATTAATCTTGAAGTGAAATTCTGTTCGATTTTATTATTTTTACCTGTGTGAATGAAAAAAATTATGACATAATTTCTTTAATAAATTGGCAAATTTACCTGGTGTAATCAAAAATCCATTTTCTTGGTATAAGTTTTGATTTGAATATGATGGCATAGTTTGCATAAACGCCAAATTCTGACTTGAAAGTTTATTGTACTTTAAAGAATTTGAAATATTAGATAATCCATCATTACTGCCACTTTCATCAGAGCTACTGTATTCTTCAGCATCATTACGGTTTTGAAAAACTATGCAATCTCTCTTATAATTGCGCTTTACCGCAGCTTTACTATCCACTGCTTCAGCCATTATATCACCACTGGTTCCATCAGTTGGTATCTTATAGATTGAATCAAACTCATCGCCTGAACCACAATCAAAATCATTTATGATTTGCTCTAGATAAGCGGGTAATTCTTTATTTTCCTTGAATACTTTACAATTCGGTTGAGTATTTGAAATTGTATTCACATTTGCTGAAGTTTGCTCTTCACAAAAATCTAGGTTGTAATAACATTGTGTTAATTGCATATCTAAATTATTATCCGGCACGGAAATGGCATCTTCATCATTATGTATTGATTGATGATTCTGTCGATTCTGATAATTATAAATTTGCGTTATGTCCATATCTGAATCGTTTAAATTAGATAAATCCATAGAACTTGAGGGTCTTGGTGTAGTTATTTTACTACTATTAGGTAATACATTTTTGGTAGGAGTATGCATATAATGTATATCTTGGAAATAGCTTTCGTCTAAAATGCGGACTTGCTCACATTCTAATGAACTACAGTTCGAAATAGCTTCATTATTATTGTCTTCTTTAACTTGATTTTCATCTAATGTCAAGTCAATTTTCAGATTTTCTTTAACTATATTTTTAAAATTTGTATTCGTTGGAGGTGGTAATATGTTCGAATTATGCATTTCATCACTACATTGAGTTTCAAACAAGTGCTGGAATAAGAGTTTGAAATTCGTTACTTTATTCTATTGTATGTACATTATATAATGTTTTAATTTCTATAATTACCGGTGACAAAACGCTTTTAGCTTTTGATAACGAACGAGGTCTGTCTGCAATATTATGATTGTGAGGATTAATCTAAGCAAAATAAATAAGAACCGAATATAAATGTTGTGATATAAATAAAACTTCATCTAATACAGCATTTAATTTACAGAGAAACTAAATTTTTTTTAGTAAAAAGAACTTACATTTTCTTTATTCTCTTGTGAATAGTTCTTCGAAAATTTTGTTATTTTTTTCTCAACACTTGACTCATTTTCCTCATCAAGTTTTTTCTTGCGCGCTAGTGCTTTCGTCCTATCTTTTATATCAAAGGTTTTTTCTATAGGATTACGTAGTATTTGAAAATTTCTATATGATTGACAGGGCTTTGCGTATGTGGTATCACCAACATCATAAATATCAGAAACTTTCTTCAAAGTTTCATAGCATACTGAACTATTGATAAGCGGGAAAATCTTTCTTGAATCGTTATCGTTGACTGATGTTTTTTCGATTTCTGAATTTGGATTCACAGAATCCGTATTTTCCATTTTAGTCAAATCAACAGTGGGTGTTACTTTACAAACTTTTTTGTTGCGGGATTTCGTTTGCCTGTAAAAATTAAATTAATTTGTATATGTCATATTTATTTATTGATGGATGGATATGTATTTATTTATATACATTTACCTCGATTTCGGTTTTTGTAATTTTTTCTTTTTGGCTTTTTTATTTACCGATTCATCAAATGAGTTTTCTGTTAACAGTGAAGTGAAAAACTTCTTTTTATTTCGCAAACTTCTAATAGGATTTTTTTCCATATGATTTTCTAAGTTTCCGGAATTCTTAGAAGATTCAACTGGAAGCTTTGTAAAATTTTCGATTTGTCGCATTTCCAAAAATCCTGCTGTTTCTTCATAATCCAAGTTGTCTTCCGGTGTTGAAGTTATATACAAATTTAGTAAACTCCTTTTAACGAAATTTGATCTACTCCTTGCTATTCTACTTTTATCCTCTAATATATAATAATAGAGTATAAATTGCTATTTTTCAAATATTCGTTACATAAAAAATAGTAAAATATTTTTTTAAGTATGCACATAATGTGTGTACATACATACTAATATAGTAATCAGCTATGAACTTTAATTTTTAAAAGCATGCATACCTTGCAGAGTCTTCGACTTGTCAGTTTTCAGTATATCAGTTTTTTTATATTTTACACTACTAGATGCTCTCAAATTGTTAAAATACTTTAGAACGTAATCATTATCCATTAAGCGTTTGCTTTCCTCCTTTGTTAATGTAAACTCTACGACATTGTTCTCAATGTTCGAAAGATATTCGAAATTTTTGGAAAAATTGCCTGGTTCAATGAAGTAAATTTGTAAAGTACTGTGCTTCCTATATGATGAAAAAAAATCAGTACTTAAATTAAAAGAGTCATCAGAAACTGTCTTACATTAGCATATTCTGGATTTTTAATATAACATTAATGTTCTCATATTTAGAAATAGAGTTCAACTTAAAGCGTCCGTTGAAAGACACTGTTTTGGGGAAATAGTTTATATCAATCCAAAACTTTTCAAGATTCTGAAAAATATATTTTAGCAGTTAATTTAAGACATGATATTGTTTATTATTCTAATTTGCCATAGTAATGAGTTGTCTTACCAAAGGTTTATAGAATTTATGTTTATTGCCCAATATAATTGATTTGCAATAAAATGAATAAACTTTAACATCTTTTGCTAAATTCATGTTATAGTTATTCAGTAATTCGCGAGAGCACTAAAAAATAAAATCAGTTTTACTTGTATTAATATTTGTTAAAACTGTTCAACTTACATTTTCCAAAACATGAGATAATTTTGTTGATTGAACAATTGTCTTTAATTTATCTTGAAATAAATTTAAATTTGTCCAT
The DNA here is from genome assembly GCA_936439885.1 of Nowickia ferox. NCBI lineage: Eukaryota > Metazoa > Arthropoda > Insecta > Diptera > Tachinidae > Nowickia > Nowickia ferox. The sequence continues at coordinate 110,367,819 of OW387024.1, read as the reverse complement.
TTAATATATTTAAGTTCTTCATTTTGTCTCTTTTCATCGAACTGTCTTAAAAATACAGAAAGTATTTTAAGTGCTTTCAACTGCGTATTAAAATCTCCAGCTAAATCTATCGGATTCCATAAGCAACCACTTTCAATATCAACAAAAATATATGTAAATATTTATATTACTTAATAAGTTTATTATATTATAGAAACATACATGGTTCCTTTTTGAAATTTTTTTATTTCCTTTAAAACTCTCGGCGGTATAACTGCCAATATTTCTTCCAATATTTCCAATAAATGAAAATGATAATTGGGTACCTCATTGGTTTTATATTGTAAACATCCTATTATATATGATATTATTATGGGAGCCGAGTTTTCGTAATATTTTAATAACATTTGGTCATCGGGGTTTATTATTACGTGAAACTTCTAAATTAACAGAAAAGAAATAAAAATAATTTGCATAACCGCAAAAAAAAAGCTTAAGCGAAATCATTTTTATAAGCTTAACTTTTTTTAAACGAAAATCAATTATTCACGATCGAAGTTGTAAGAATATGTCGCTTAAGGTTTTTGGCAGTTAAGGCTCGATATGTGCTTATATAAATTTCTTTAATATATCCTAATAAATTAACATAACTTGACCAATTTGATACCAAATAAGGCGCGTTAGTGGAAGAAATTAAGTTTCCCTTATTTTGGAATACTTAATCTGTACTTAAGTATGTACACATACGTTTGGATATAAGCATAAATACACATAAGCACATACAAATGCATGCATCTCGATTTTAGGTAAATTTTGCAACTTACCAAGTATAAGCGAAACCATCTCAGGATTATATTAAAAATTCCATCTTCTTTGCGTTGGGCAATAGTCATTATAGATTGGAGTAAATTTAGCATTTTTTTTATAATATGCTTATTCTATATGTACATACATACATATGTATGTATGTATATGGGAATATAAAATAGTATAATTATTTAATATAAAACAATAATAAGCCATTGACTTACCAAGTATTCTAAATTATTTTCAATTTGGATTGCGCTGTTTTCAAGGTCGCATACGGTTATCATTTTACCGTTACTAATAGTTGTCTTATTGGACATGATTTCAGTGGAACGCACTTAAGCTAAAAAATTCTATTTTAATTATTATGATTGATATTAGTTCTAGTAGTTATGAAGTTATTTTCAAGGTATGTAAATCACAACGTAAATTTTTTAATTCTTCCGTACGGTATTTTACAAATACACAAAAAGAATTAGGAACGTTATTTTTCTAGGCGTTTCTACACTATAATAATAAAAAGTAAAACGTCTCTGTTCACATATTTTGACATTATCTGTGCTTATCTTCTCTCTCATTCCTTCTAATTTAGAATTTCGCAAGGAATTAGTAAATTGATTTTGATTTCATTAATTTTATTTGGTCCCATAAACGTTTGTTTGGTGCAAGTATATATAATGGCTGATGAAAATAATAAGCCTTCCGAAGTTGATGAAATGTCAGGTTCTGATGACAGCAGAAGTGAAACTGTGCGAGAAACCCCAAAACAACCGGACTTGGGGGCTAATTGGTCGAGTGCATCTAGTAAGCCAAACGTAATACCCGGTGAACAACTTTCCTCTATTGAAGATGAAGTAAGTCGTGATCCTGAGTGTTTTGAGCTGGATTTAAATCACCATCGTATTGAAAAACTTGAAAGCTTGGAGCCTCTTACTCAGGTGGAACGGCTTTATTTGCGTTGGAATCTTATAAAGAAAATTGAGAATCTACAAACCTTGACCACACTTGTTGAGCTTGAATTGTATGATAATCAAATAACAAAGTTAGAAAACTTGGATGCATTGGTTAACTTAGAAATACTTGATGTCAGCTTCAATCGTTTAACCAAGATTGAAAATCTGGAAAATCTAAAAAAATTGGAAAAACTTTATTTGGTGGCAAACAAAATTACTCGTATTGAAAACATTGGCATGTTAACTAAACTCACAATGCTCGAATTGGGCGATAATAAAATTAAAACTATTGATAATCTGGATTCCCTGATCAATCTGCGTCAACTCTTTTTGGGTAAAAATAAAATTTCAAAAATTGAAAATCTGGATAAGTTGGTAAATTTGGAAATACTGAGCTTGCAAGCAAATCGTATAACTAAAATTGAAAATTTAGATAAATTAACAAACTTAACAGAAATATATTTATCTGAAAACGGCATTGAACATATTGAAAACTTGAACAATAACGTACAATTGGATACTTTAGATTTGGCTAAAAATCGTTTAAAGTCCATCGATAACATCGTAGAACTCGTTAACTTAGAAGAGTTATGGTTAAATGACAATAATGTTGAAACTTGGCAAAGTATTGAAAGCATTCAGAACAACAAGGCGTTGAAAACAGTGTATTTAGAACATAACCCCATTGCAAAGGATCTAATGTACCGGCGCAAACTAAAAGAACTAGTACCCTCACTGGAAAAAATAGATGCAACACTTTGTCGATAGTTATGTAGTTTTTGCAAGCTAAGAGTGAAAAGAAAGAATGAAATTTTATAATTTTTATTCTATGCATTATGCATTTGTAAACATTCAAACACTTTAGTTATACATATTTGAATTGTATTAATTTTGTCAAAATATAATAGTTTCTAAAGCGAAATATAAAAAAATTGATAAATATTTTTATTAAAGGTATTTTTTATTTGATTCCAAAAAAATGGTAAAGGAAAAATGTGTGGTTGAAATTTCTATTTTTGGAACTCGGAAAATTGTATGACTCCTTGAGAAATTGAATATCAACATATAAGAATGGTATGAAGCGAGTCCTAAATAATTCTTATTGTAGATATTTCACTAAGAGCCTATTTCAACTTAGAAACAAACAAGTAAGTTTTTATTTTATGAATCGAAAATTTTGACTTACGCTTGTTCAAAAAATATAGACTGGACTTACTACTATTTTTCTTTATATTATTTCAAACATTTTTTATTGAAACAAAATTTTAATTTTCGAAAACAGTTTCTGTACTCAATTCATAAAATACATAGATATTTTCTATTTTCTTTCGATACTGATGGAAGGAATAAGAACTCTACGAATAGATTTTGAAAATTTGCTACTTAATACACTATCCGCCTATGTATAAGAAAAAACTGGCATGAAGTTAGCATAAGTGACGGAATTGAACTAGGTTTTAACGAGTTCCTGCATACAATTTTACATTACAAATCGGCGAATAAGCATATTTTATTAACCCACTATTAAATCCTAGCGTGATTTTTTTTATGTAAAATTGTATGGGAAAACTCGTTAGGATCATGTCCAATTTGCCTGTTCTGCTAACTTCATGCCAGTGTTTTCTTATACATAAGGCTGTATGTATATTACTATCGCTATTTAATTTAACAATAAAAATATGTGAAATATATAGACGCGTCTTTGATTCAGTGAGACTTACCTTAAAATTATGTAAAAAATATAGCGCAGGAGCAATTTTATTTTGTATACAGGTTAATTTTATTTTCGTATTATTAATTTTTTATAAGCTAATAAAATAGGGAAAACTACTTCAAAATTCTATAATGTTGAATATGCTGCGAATAAGTGTTGGTTTGTACAAAAAATATATTATGTGTAAGATGAATATAATTATGTATGATGTACATACATACATATGTATGTATGTTTTATGTATGTATATATATGTATATCATAAATTTACATTTTAAATAAAACTTAAATAGCTATTATAGTAAAAAATTTATTTAAATTTCTTACGTGTACCGTTTCATATAACTGTACCGTGTACCGTTTCATATAACTATATCTCTTTAGCATGTAATGAACAAGGAAAAGTACTATATTAAAATGTGTACATCATTGTTATTTCTTATTTTTATCTAAAGTGTGTCAAAATGATTATGAATTTAAATTAATGATTAAATTTGCTGTTCTCTACAGCGTACTTGATTTCATATCTAGTCGCAAAATAATTATGAGCGAGAAAACAGATATTTTTTTTTGATCGTTATTAAATTTTCTATTTTCGATTATTGAGAACTTAAAGTTGGCTTTATTAAAATAATTTAAAATATATACCAATTCTAAAGTTTAATACATTTCCTAAGCATATTCTTAAACAGCAAATGTATGAAAAATACTATTAAAAATAAATTTAATACAAAACTTCGAATAAAAAATTACTATTAGCATTCTGCAGCATGTGTTTTTTAAGACTTGCCAAGGTGAAATATATGTATGTATAGCATACACTTTCCGGCTTTCTAGTTTGATTTTGTTTCCTGACATAACTTTCCTTGTTGTGAAATCAAGTAACGAGACCTTCCAGAAAGTAATCGATTGTCATCTTTCCTAGGAACTTTGAAGCATGATACATGATAAAAAAAACACTTTGTATTTAAAATGCCGAGTTTTAATTTAATTTAAATGATACAAATTTTTATACAATTTTTTCCTAAAGCGGCCTTAACATTATCCGTATATTTATTGCAAACATACTAGTTTTTTCTTATTAAATATTTCTGACCTTCGAAATCCTTATTTTTAATAAACTTATACTGCAATAAATCGTTGTATGAACACAACATCAACTCATAAATTGTTAATAATAATTAATGATAAGAAACTAATAATCTTATCTCATAAAATTCTTCACAATTTTCCACTTTTTTCTTTCATTTATTATTACAAGAAATTCTTTTCATGAAACCTGTAACGGTCATTGGGGTTTTAATTCTTAATTTTTTTTAATTTTAGTCAGGAATATATATTTTTTTTTATTAATTAGTGTGCCTTTAGGCTTTAGACGGTGGAAATAACGGCATTTTTCTGTGCCGTCACGCACTTCGCCAGCATCCATCTCCATGTACTTGGGTAGAGATTGTTTGTTAACATCAGCTATTTAACATGATTTTTTAGTGAAATGAAATATGTACATACATATTTTAATTTGATTCTTCATATTTTGAAAGAAAATTCCCGTTACAAAGTTCATAAAAAGAACTTCATGCAATAACAAACAAAAAATTTTTTTTTGCTGGAATTACACGATTTTTGTTTACGTAATTTACATTAAGCATTTTTTTCATGAAATTAGTTGCATGAAAATTTTTCATTTGTCAATAGTTGCCAAAAATACATCAGAGATTCATTCTACGTCCTTTTTTTTTTGTATAAAATTCTCTTCTATAGCGCTGCAATTATTAAATAGAAAAAGTTTCGTGCAACAAAGTTCATGAAATTTCATGAAAAAATGTTTAATGTAAATTAGGTATTAGTTTCCATATTGCAAAAAGGCAATTTGTCTTGAAAGTCTGTATAGAAATCACTCAAACTAACGCACTGTTTGTAATGTGGAAAATACACCTTAAAATCGACTCCCATCTCAACTGAGAGTTAGCAGACCACTACTCACTACCTAATTACATAAAAAAAGCAAAATTTTAAAGTTTTTGTTCTATAAATCATGGTAAGTACTTCTCAAAACAGCATAAAACTTAACATTGAATCGAACAATTTGTTGATTCAATGCAATAAAAACTTGAACATTTTCTTGACAGATAGATTTGGGGGCGACTTATGTCTTTTTATTAAAACCTTAGATTTATTTTTGCGTATGTTTACTAATTACTATTAATAATGCATAAGTAAATAATGTATATCATTATGTATGCATAATTATTTACTGAGTTAAAAAAATACTTTTGTTTAGTAAAAAAAAAAAACCAAATGATGGTGGGTAAATTGTATGGGATATGCTGAGTGTTTTTTTTTATGAAACTGTGTGTATGTATGCATGCATGTATTTTTATGAAATGAATTATGCATTATGTACATATGTATATGTACATAATTAAAAATAAAAATTTGTTTTAAATTTTCAAGTAATTTTTTTATTGCAAATGAGAAAGAACTTATAAAATAAGGTCTAAGCTATTTTAAATTTTATTTATTTTTGTCATATTAAAAAAAAATAAAATGTGTGTTTTTTTTATTTAAATTTAAACTCAAACTAAAAAGCGAAGATTTATTTAAGAGCAAACAGCAAAATTAAACTAATATGTAGTTAAAATTAAAAAAAAAAGTGTCGTGAGTCTTAAAGTATGGAACAAATACCAAAACATTTTTTTTTTGTAATAAAAAAAAGTAATTAATTTATGACCTGCAAATAAATGTCAGTGATGTGAATTTAAAACTTTTCTCCAGATAAAAAAAAAATATTGAAAATATATATGTACTTTAATATATCTATTTTATTTAAGAACTCGCATTACTTCCTCCCTCTGTTTTAACAGCCGCAGCATAACTATTTGAGGAAGAGGACGACTTTCCTTCTTCTTTTGATGAGGAAGTAGCACCGGCAGAGCCTGGAGAGGGATTTGTTGTTCCCGCAGCAGCTGAAGAGGCTGCGACACCTAAAGATGGTGAAGTATTAACTACAGTATAGTTTTGAATCAAACCAAAAAAGAAATATTTTAAATTAAAACTAAAAAAGTTAAAATGATTTGAATAAATAATTCGGTTTGCCGAATCCTATATACCCTTTACCACACTATAAAGAAGTATAATTCTTGAGGACCTAATACATACGAAACTAAACAGATGTGTAAAGGAAATCGATTTCAAAAGCAATGGATTTAATATCGAAAAAAATTTGTGGTGTGTTCATTGTTTCCAAACTGTAAAAAGTTTTAAAAAGGGTTTTAAAACATTTTTTCAAAATTGAAGTTCATGCTGAACCCGATAACTGTTTACTCGACAGTCACATACGTAAAATTACGCGACATTTTTTTAACTCCGTTTTTCGGCGAAAATCGATTATTCACGATCGTACAGAATCGATTTTCATCAAAATATTAAGTTCGAAAATTATGTTGATTAAGCTATTTTGGCCGATATGACTCGATATTTTAGGAATTTTTCTAATTTAACTCAGTTAATATATTCTTGTTTACTTTCTTTTCAAAATTCTTTTATATTGTTTGTAGTTCGAAACGAAGGAAATGCTTTGAAATATACATGTTATTAACAGTTTATGAAGCATTTTCTTTGGCTTCCAGTCAAGGAGTACACCACATTGTCTGTGTCTGCTTTTGGAAGTCAGAAATTAGTTTAAAAATTATTATCGAAATTTTTCGAAGTTCATCACACCTTTAAAAATTTTGAAATTCTTTGGTTTTCATCACATATCTAAAGATCTTCATGTAAATGACGTTCGTGATTTCGAACTATGAGCCAGTCCCACGATGTCACCGACCTTCGACTCGTCGTCGTCGTCGTTTAAAAAATTTTAAAATTTGTTTTTGTTTTGTCGGTGACATCGTGGGACAGGCCGTATATCTTCACATTTTTTACAATTCTTTATTTATTTGCAATCTATTTACTGTAATCAATTTATTGAAACTTTCTTAATATTTTTGTTTAAAATATCAACTTTTTTCTCAGACTCACAGGCGACATAATTTTAAGATTATTAAAACATTATGCTCTCTTAAAAAAATAGTTTACAAATGGCGAAAACATCAGTAAACATTAAAAAATACATACACACGGCATTCTCATTTTTCGAAGTTGATTAAAAATAACCATAGAATATCCTACCGAAATCAATATCAATCAATATACATATATGTACATAGATAATTTACTACCTGATTTTTTAAAACGTAAAACAATTTCCATCCGACAATTCATACATAAAAAACAACAATAACTTTATTTTTGTTTTCAATATAAATTTTCAATATATAAATTCGCATTAGATTTAGAGCTTAAAAAAATTCGAAATTTAAGGAAATTCTAATTATAAAACACGTATATAGTGAGTTGCTTTAAAAATGAGATCCTACGATATACCTTCATATCCAATTCTAGAATTCAGCTGCAGTTTCCATATTACAAACAGTCAAGTTGTCTCGATAGAGATTTTGTTTAAAAATCACTAAAAAAAAATTAGGGGTTTTGTTTATATTTTCTAGACAAGTTGACTGCTTTAACTTAGAAACTACACCTTAATTTTTCTAAATTATTTCTGCGAAATATTGACAGAATACTATCCGTAACTAACTAACTAACATTAACATATTCCCCCTTATCGTGTTTGGCGTATTTCGACTTCGACGTTTTAGTAACAGATTAAAGAACACTTCAGCAATTTTTCTTTAATCTACAACCAGATTGTCGTAGTCGATGTCGAAATGCGCCAAAAACGATAAGGGCCACTGTTTTATCTCAGTCAGTAGAACCATAAATATTGTGTTTTAAATACTTCAGTCATGGTGAAGGATATTCAAGTTTTAATAGTTTACAAATAATGTGTCGCGTATTTTTTACCTCTAACGTCGATGGCATAACAGTCGTCAAGGCGCAAATCATGTTTCTTAACCAATTGGCATTCTCCACCCTCTACAGTGGGTATTGAATACACATATAAGTAACCGTCCTGGGAGGCAACCAAAAGGCTATTGTAAATATTAAAGGAAGAAAAAAGCAAAAATATTCAGGTATAATATTGATCAAGATATTTTCTTAATCAAGTCAACAAGCATTCAACTTACCGCAACTGCTTTTGTATTTTCGTTATGGCACACATACGCCTGATACCAGCCTCCGGTAGAGTCACCGAAGTAAAAGCTCTACCTTGACTGAAAACGTCTGTAACTTGGGTTGGCAGATAGCTGGAGACCGTCTTGCTAAGAAATCTAAAAAACGAGTAACTTTTTTGAAATGTGAGATGTGAAGATAAAAATGTATGGGTATGTATTAAGTGTGAAGAGTATTAAACAATATTGTGTGATGTGCGGTTGATTGATTGTTTGTTGGTTGGTTGGTTGGTTCGTTTAAAATACATTTGCGGTAACATAAAATATACATGGCAGTAGTGATAGGTTGGTATTTCATAAAGTAGTGAACAAAAGGATATTTGGTACATGTGTGAAAAAAGTAGAAAAGAAAGTTACAAAATAAAAAAAATTAAAATAAAATCAAATAAAGCATGATAATATATAAAATGAATGATTTAGTTGTACAAAAATTAAAGAATTTTACGAATACCGAAAAGAGGAAAATTTAAAGCAACTTGATTTATTGAAACCAAAACCAATAGATAGTAAAAAAAACAAGATATATACGATAATATGTACGATCACATTGAACTACAAAATTATTAAAATTTACTACTTACCCCATCCAATCATCGGAACTCTGTTTGGTATCATTGCTTTCGTTAGCTGTACGATCCAAACGGAATATATGCACAGTTTCAGTATTCGAACTGGAGACTAAATATTCAGCACAAGTACTAAATGACAAAGAAGCTATCGAGACGCAGCGTTTTAACCCTCGCCTCAATTCAAAAAGTTTTGTTCCATCCAACGAAGAGAATACTCTTATAACAGTACCACGCTCACTGGCGGTGGCGATCTCCATGCCGGATGGACTAAACGCCAATGCGGCCAAAGGGCTGTCATGAGCTGGTATCATAGTTTTTGCATGTAAATTTATGGCATCGAATATTTGAACTTCGCCTGCTGTAACACTTCCTGGATAGGCTAAATAACAGTGATCGGATGAAGAGCTCAAAGCACATAAGCCGGCAGAATTGGAAGGTGTATCGCGTATAGTATGTACAACCTTCATATCTTGTATATTGTGAATGTAGAGACTTTCTTCTAAGCAAACGATTAGACGTTCACGATTTAATTTAACAGCCAGTATTGAATTCGAATACGAATAATTACATATTTCGCTTTGTTTTTTAAAATGACAGACCTTTAATAATTTAAAATTATATATATATATATGATTATTTTCAATATTTTTTTGTAGGGTATTTCTCGCAAATAATACCTTTAGTTTTCTCGGCGCTCGTTGGGCTACAATGGCAACCAATGAACTTTCAAACAAACGTTCAATTAAAAATATTTCCTCTGTGGGACATGTATAAATTTTATCAAGAGTATTATCTACAGATCCTAAACTATATAAATTATAACCAGATTTAGTACCAACGGCCAGAGATCTGTAATTTAAATACGTATTATTTTCTTCTTCTGAAATTGGAATTTTTAAAGTTATATTTACTTACGTAACATTTTGATTGAAATTGACGAAAACTTCACCGGCTTCCAAGTCCGGTCGAAATAAAAGACTCATCATTTGGACGATTTATTCAAAGACCAGCTTACGTTATTTTCCAATTCTCAATGTTATTTATCTGAAATATTTTTAAATAAGCTAACAAAACGTTTTTTTTTATCTATTTTCTCAAACATATCTCGATGGACATTTCCAGAGAAAATTACACCTTTTGTCAACTTGCTTGGTCATGTGGCCTAGTTTTCAAGCTCTACATTTAGCAAAACATAGGAAAAACTCGAAGAACATTGCCCTAAAATACAAAAATAATTGCTTAATGATGTAAAGGTGGACTTTTCTGCAAAAATGCCCTTATATTAAGGAAGGCTGCACTTTTATAAAACAGTAAAATATGAGCAAATATTTTACTTCTATTTAATTAAAACATTTTAAATTTAATGGGAAGACGGGTTTCTTCTTATACAATTTAAAACTATCAAAAATTTTAGTTATGTATTTTTCAAATATTTCATGTATTCCTACAAAGAACAGAGAAAAATTTAGCATATCAGCAAACTTTTTGTTCATAAAATTTTTTAAAATTATTTATAAATATGTATGTATGTACATACATACGACGATTTTGTATTAGATTAAAGAAAAAATGTTGCAATGTTCTTTAGAGTAGTAAAAAATCCCCGTAATACGAAACTCGTAATAAGACTCAATAGCTTTTTTATAGTTTTGTACTGGTCAATATATTGTTGGTCATATGTAAATCCAATCCATATATCTACACATATTCACATGTATTTATGTACATATGTGTAATAAAGGCATTTGCCACATATTTCTAGCCTTTTCACTGGAGAAAAGTTAAAAAATTAAGAAAATTGTAATTTTTCTATTTCTATTGCCGAACACGACAATGGTAAAATATTCATATTAAATAAATTTCTAGACGCGGATAATGTTTTTTGTTTTTAATTTTTATAGTCTTTGAAATAAAAACGAACAATGGGTGAAGGGAAAAACACCCTTTTCCTTCGTCTTTATGCCGATAAACCAAAACATACTTATCAAAACGGGAATGTTGATTTCCCTAATTGCGAGGAAATTGTATTATATTGAGAAATACATATGTACATATTTAATATGTGCATACATAGTAAATAGGAGACGTTGGAAGGTTTTCGGGCAGCTAGTTATAAAATTGAAATTGGTTTAGTAACAAATGAAATGTTCTACATACATTGTTTTTTAGCCACTTCTCTGAATACACAGTATTATATGTACTATATGTATATTCCGCAACGAAAGGACTTTTCGCTTTCTCTTGTAGGTAAAGAAACGAAATAACTTTTAGTTAGCCCGTATGTAACCATATGACATACACATTACGACTTATTATTAATTTTGTTTAAATAAAATATACATATGTACATTTTCATATTCATCACATTACATTTTTTAAAAAATATTTAAATTATAAGAAGCAAGTACGTGTATATACTTACAGACGTACACAATTCTTTTTCAAGACAACACCCAGTCTTCGGGAATTGCTTTATTTTCAAAACAAAAATATTCTTAACAAACAAACCAATTTTGCAATGTAAGTAGTATGTAAATCTGCGTCTTTTTTGATAGCAAAATATCAATTGCTAAATTAATTTAAGACTAAAATAAATAACAAAACCTACAAAAATAATAAAAAATAATGTTAACTGATAAATTCCTTATGTATGTATTTTTCTTTGTATACATCTCTAAAGATTTTTCATTCTTCAATAACTTACCCACTAATGAAAACAAAACAAGTCCAGATTTCACAATCACCAAATCGTCCTTGATTAATATTTAAATATTTGTTGCAAACACTTTAAAAAATTAAAGTTAATTAATTATTATTTAAGTTCTACTTTTCACAAAGGCGCAGTTAATATATCTTTGTTTTTTTCACGTATTTTTTAAATCAACTAGCAATTGAAACAACAAAAGACAATGTAAGAAATACCAAAAAATAAAAACAAAGCAACAAGACGTAAAAAATCGGAATGAAAGGAGATTTATAAGGTGATGTTAAGCGCGCGGCTGATGAATTTTTCTGACGAAGTGAGTTAGGGAAATGAGCATCGAAAGTTTCAAGCAGGATTATTTTCCTTTTTTCTTATACCTGAATTTCAATGAATAAGTCATTTGCATGATACAATTATACAAGGTACTTGCACGACTACAACAAAATTGCAACACCAAGAAACACACGTATTTTGTTAGTAGAAACATACCTATAATTGTCAGAAGCAGATGTCTTTGTTCTTAAAAATAAGAATCACAGGGTAACTAAAGTACAATTGCAGACTCGGCATTCATGCATGATAGTCATTCAGTGTTGCCAATATGTGTGTAATACACAGTGTGTAATTTTTACTCTCATCTGTAGGCCATGTAATGAGATTCATGTATAATATGTGTGTAATTTTACTTTGGGTTCTATTTTTATTTAATTTTGTTTTAATTTTAATCTACACAAAGCATGTGTAGTGTAATTTTCTTCAATGTGCAAATTCATTGGCAGCACTGTAATCATTTTATTCACACACATACACTAACATTTTTGCAGCTTGTAAACAAAGTTTGACAACTTTCTGCATTGTATACATTAACAGGCTGGGCTTGTGCAAGTACCTTGTATAATTGTATCATGGTCATTTGCATTTACTAAATACCAGAATGAATTGATATACAAACATACATATGTATGTACATATATACATATGCATGCAAAAACAGCAAGTATACACACATACATATCGCTCGCATACTCAAACAATGCCATAACTCAGAAAACTCGTTTGCCAGAAAACGAGTTTAAAGTTTTTAATTACACACAACTTAATGGAAAAATAAAATATAATTTTGCTCTCAAGAATTGAGTTAACAAGATATTTGTATAAAATTTTTATACAGTAGGAAGAACGATATGTGAGGATTAATTCTGAATAATTAACTCAAAAATTAAATTTTTTGAGTTATGGCGTTCTTTTAGTAAATGAGCAATATGTATGTATTCTGTCTGTTTACCTGAACAGACGAAAGACCAAGATAGTGCAAAGTCCCAAAAAATAAATCGTGGGTATACCCAAAGGGACCTGGGTAATAAATCACTTTCCTAATTTTTCCTTCATTCCAGCTCTTAGTACTAGGTACCTGCAACTTACAACAAATGTTGCATTGCAAAATTAATATGGCTGCTTATTAACGTGGGATTAATCGTTGGATCAAGGTCTTTTGCCAGTTACAAGGACGAAACATGTAATTAAGAAAAATAATCAACTGCTCATTCAATTGCACCTGGTACATTCTTCCACCATTTTCAAATTCTTTGCAAGCACTTTGGATTTAAGGCTCAATTAGCCGACTGTAATGGAAAGTAACTGCAACTGTAGGAAACAGCTGATCGATATTGTTATGTGAAAGTAATGAAAATGGTTATAGAGATGTAATGTAACGTAACCTATTTTTCATATAAAAATATCGATTAGCTGTTTCCTACATTACAGTTACATTGCATTACAGTCGGCTAACTGAGCCTTTAGACACAGCAAATGTACTTTGCAGTCTCAAGTTTATGGAAGAGGTGAGCAATTAGAATGGTGGGGAGGTATCGGCCCTCTTGTACTCTGTAATGATGCAGAATTAATCCTTACATTGTCATTCATATTGTGTAAACATTTCATACAAATATCTTGAATACTCTTGAAAGAAATATTACATCTTATTTGTCTATTAAGTTGTTTAAATTGAAACTCAGTTTCTGGCAAAGTACATACTTTTTTCCTGAGTTATAACGTTGTTGTATTAAATGAGCGATATGTACATATGTATATTTTAAATTGACGTTTTGAAAATTTTAATTTTACAGACCGACCTAATTGTAAATCAAACGTAAAACGTATATTTTACAATAAATCGCGATGTTTCAAACGTTTTTGCTGGTGACTATATCCATTATCACTACCGATCAAATGATGAATAAATTGACTGTCACTGTTAAATTCAATACACATGTCTTGTAGTGTAATAACAATAGAGGTAGGCAAGCCCCTAAATGTAAAACATGTCTAAAATGTTGTCGTTTGTTAATTTATATTTCTTATGTGCAATAATCTACGTGTAATTTTCGCTTTTTCTATTTACTTATATGAGTATAGTAGTATGACACTGGGCAACACTTGTATATTGAACTTATAGAATTGAATTTTTATTTCTTCAATTCAAAATGTTCACAGAGGATACTCAGATAAATTGTTTGTTTTCAGAAGAATAGAACGATACTCAAAAACAAAACAAATAGCTGCGGTTTTGACAGTTTTCTTGTCGTTAGGGCATGCAGAACAATGAAAGGTGTAGTCAAGGCCAGATAACGATTTGATGGCGGTGGCGGCTGACCAAAAGTATCTACAGTGGTGGCTAAGAGTAGACTTGCGCTGAAGAAACCTCAGCGACGGCTGCTGACAAATAAATCCCACGAAGGGCAGTGTTTGTCGGCTAGTATCAACAAAATCTCTTATCTACTACCATTAAATCCCTTTTCGACACGTAAAGCCTACTTTGCAAAGTCGATTCAGCTGGGTATAAGACAGAGGTAGTGCTACAGTGTCTGAATCAAGACTTTGCAAAGTAAACTTTGCGTGTGGAAAAGGGTTGTTCATGTTACATACTATTGAATGGAAATTTGTTTGATACACGTTTTGTCCCAGTTTACACGCATCAACTCAAGGCATTCGCAACTGTGTAAAATTTCCTGCTGTCAGAATATTTCATAACGTTTCGCATTGATTTGACAGCAGAGAACTTATGTCAGCTTGTGAATTAAGATCACCTGATGTGTATTCGCCTTGCGTCAACTTTTGCTGATCAACTCGTAATTCATCTATAACAAAGACGGAGAAGGAAATACAAATATATATATTTTTTCTACCAGCTGAATTAAAAGTTCATCAAGAAAAGTTGATGTGTTTAAGCCGGTACGTTGTAAATCTAAACTATAAAAATATATTTCCTATGAATACTCGGTAAAAGAAGACGCGTTTTGAGCCAACAATAGCATAAAAAAATAAAAAGTTACAGGCAAGGCGATTTCAGTATCAGGTGACCTTTTCCGCCCGGCTGATTATCACATGTTGGTGCCAAATCGAGCAATTTGAACCAAAATGTCAATATGATCAACAAGGTCACCTGATACTGAATTCGCCTTGGTTACAGGCAAATATAGGAATCTGATCCATTGACGTCACCCTAATAGCACGTCAGCTGTTAAGGTGAGGGCCCTGTGTTGAAGGTGCTGCAAAAGAAATTTGCCTGCAATGTGTCAAATTTTGTTTATACTCATTTTGTTTTCTGCAAAAATTGTCTACTTTGTGAAAATTAGTAGATATTTTACTCCAGACGAATCACATAAATTTATTTTAATTATCAAATGTGTTAAATAATATATTTAGAACATTACGAAATAGTTCATATTATAAATATGAAGGAAAATAAAATACTTAAACTGATACATGTTGCCTGGCGGGAACGTTGGACGGATTCACAATGGGGAATAAATATCAAAAATGTGAGGATAAGGAAACTATTAAAATATAATTTTTATTGGAAATTAATCTTACTTAATACATACATATTTATATTTTGAGTTGTATATAAATTGTTATATTTAGGCACCGAATAACAGGAATTTGGATTTGTGGGGAAAATATTTATGTGCAATTTTTTTTAGTATCCACGCTCAAATGCTTGTTCTTCAGTTTTTGCCAATGCTAAAATCAACTGCCTCTGCTTCATGGTTAATTGGCGTGGTATACGTACTTTTATTGTGACTATATGATCGCCTATGCTATCTCTGCCCTTAATACCACGACCTTTGACAGTTATCTTTGTGTGCGACTCCGTGCCCGGTTCTATTTTTACATCAAATGTGTCATAAATACCGCGTACCTTAATGGTAGCACCCAAAATAGCTTCGCTCAGATTCAAATATCTTTCCGTCAATACATTGTTACCTATACGTTTATAATAATCCGATTCTTTGACTTTTAGACGACAGTTAATACGTTGTTTTGTATGGGGGTTCTCGACGGAAATAACGTCGCCTGTTTTAACACCTGCGGGAATTTGTACTGTCACTCTGCTCGACTCTTGTACAAAGCCACGACTATCGCATAAATCGCATTGATTACGATTAACGTAACGTTTGCCATGACATTGATCGCAAAGGCTTAATGATGTGTAAGTATTTGTCTTTTTTGATAACTGACCGCTTCCATTGCACTTTCGGCAAAGCTCAGGATTCGAACGGCTAGCTATGCGTTGAGACTTCCCATGGCACGAAGGACATTTTTTTAAGAACGGAAACTCAATATTTCTTTTCACTCCATGTACCGATTCAATGAATGTTATATCGAGTTTTTGTTCGATACTGTTATTTAATGGTATGGAAGAAGGAGCTTAAATGTAAAATTTTTTAGGTTAAGTATCAATAAAATATGTAATATGTGTGCAAGCACCTTCATTTCTTGCTTCGGTCAATGTATTATTTGGGTGATTTAAACCCATAAACTCTTTGAGCTTACTTGTCGTTGTATTCAATAACTTATTACCCGACTTGGATACTTTATTGAAGAAGGACTCCTCAATATTTATATCACCCATTTCATCATATTCCGAACGACTAGACTCATCAATGAGAATATTGTAAGCGTTTGATATTTCCTGAAAACGCTTTGATACTTGTTGCGGCGTATTTCCCGAATTCAATAAATCCGGGTGATAACGCTTTGCCAAGGCATAATAGGCTGCTTTAATTTGCTGTAAAGATGCCGTTCTGGGCACTCCTAGTATTTTATAGTAATAGTCTTTGGGCAATTGTTTATCTTCTGGCTCAGGAATTAATTGAGATTTTTGTTGTTCTTCTATGCGTTGCATTTCTATTTGGCGATTTGGATAATAAATGGGTTTGTTGACCTTAAATTGATAAGCAACTGTTGCACATTGCACTTGATTCAGTTGAAGAAAATTTTGTAGAAAACTTTTGCGGGACAAAGGACTCAACGCTAATTTCATGACAGTATCTAAGTAGACCTTAAAAAACTTCTTGATATTCAATACTTTTCGAAATATAGGAAATAAAAATTGTAATTATGTATATAAATATATTGAAAGACAATAAATATGTATATTGTTAACTTTTTCAATGCATTCTAGGTTCTACCGAGAGGTGTCAGTGGTGATGTTTATAATCTATCAGATTGCATACTACAACAAGCTTTGATTGGGTCTACTGCAAATCCCGTAAGTATATATTTTGGAGTAAGCCAAATAGGAACAAAATTTTTCAAAGACTTACTCGATTCCAGTTGGTTCTAAACTACCTTAAACATTCTCTTTGTGCTCACTTGGTTTCCTATTCAGCTGTATTGAGGCGTATATCAAAATATGAATATTTTGACAGGATATATTGTATAACATCGCTTTTGGATTTTTTAAATACAATTTTAGACGGTGTAACGTGTCGGTAAATATTAGAACTTAGCAGAGATTAAAGAAATATGTATGTATATTTATTTAAATGCCATTTACAGCACTAAATCAGAAGAAACCATACTTCCTGGTGCAATTGTTTCATTGGTCAATTGGCTAATGCAAATATTTGCTACCGTTACCACTAATTATGAAATGAACCGAGAACTAAGTGCCGAACAATCATATATGCTCGATCAATGTTGTTTGGTTATTGAGAAATTGGCGAAGAATCAATTTCTTTTGGCTATTCTTTATGTTGGCCGGCAAGAAGATTTGGAGTATTATAGTAAAATTCGGGAAAACTATGCGACTATAAAAACTTCGTTAACAAATTCAAATTTTACCCCATCTCATCCAGAAATTGAAAAATATTTACAGCAACTGGCCTACATAGATGTGCATCATTTGGAAATGAAAACATTAGATGTAAAGCAATTGCCGGAACCTATTGCATATTGTGTACAGCCGTTGCTGGCAGTGGAAGTTCTATTGAATCCCTGCAATGATGCTTCTTATTATGTGGCCGAGATGCAAATGTTACAAAGGGTTAAGAAATTCTCGAATACTCGTTTGTTCTACGAAATCATACGGGCCGGCTTTGTGTCGCTCAGCAATGTGGTAGAGACAAGTCATGACACCATGTGGGGTGCTTTTACATTTTTCAAAATACCGCAAATTATTAAGCAGTTGCATGCATTAAATAGAGGTAGTGAAACGGGAAAGAAATCTTTGGTATTTGCTCAAATGTTTTAAACCCAATTTACTTTTAGCAGCTGGTGATCAAAATCCCACCGATTATATTCCCGAAGTTGTTAAAGCATTGGAAATGCTTTTGGAGGATAATCTTCTATTAGACTTTATGGATTCGAAATGTTCTTGCAATATTATTGAGTACTTATTGAACGATTGGACTAAACAGCATTTAGTCAATGATGCACATGTTAAACATTTCGCTGCTCAAAGGGAAGAAGTTTCTATGCTTTTGCAGAAAAGAGAAGCTGGCAGTCATACACCTTCTATTATTAATTTCATCATAAGAGCTGAGGTACCATTATCGGGTATTTTGAAGACATTAAGTACAGATTATAATAAAGTACAAGAGGCTTTATTGGGTGTTTTATGCCAAGTATTAGTGGGTAAGTTGGAAAAAGAACAAAAAATATTTTATACAATAATAAAAAATATGTAAATTTTATTTTAACAGGCAATAGTTTCGATTTAATACTATCAGTGGCTACAGTAGAAGGGCGTCTTAAGACGTTTGTCTCCCGCCTCATACAATGTAATGAAAATTCGAAACAAATACCCGGTGAAGTCGGTAAAACTTCTATAATACGTTCTACTTTATTTGATGTTTCATTTTTGATATTAACCTCTATTGTGCAGACTTATGGATCTGATGTAAATACCTTGTTTTTTTTTCTATTTAGTATAACAGCATTTTGATGAGTTTTTATTTTTAGGCATTGTTATCGGAAAATGGCGATAGTTTCTTTGAAAAATGGGTTCGAGTCTGTATGGTGGAGCGTAATAAGCCTAAAAATCATCACAGTATAATTGCGCTGTGTGATGAAAATATTGTCGATGAACTCTTGTTGACTTTTAGTAAACCAGACACTCAATTAAAAAATACGTAAGTTTTATCTAATAATTAGTGACTGACCCCTTATTTAAAAGCAACTTTTGTTTTAGCAACATAACATGGCAGGAAATTTGTCTTAATTTACCCGGAGTGCTTTATCATGTGTTGGTGGCTTGGGAAAAGGAAACTTTGTCTTCAGCTGATGTGAAAAATATATTAGACAACATTAAAAGGCGTATGTTTTCGTTTCCTGTCTGTGCCGCCTCTTTCTTGTGTGCTTATATGCATTCCGTTAAAAAGGTAGATATGTACACAAATAAAACTTTTAATACAATGTAATGAAATCGATTCTTGCATGTCTTTTTTAATTTAGGACGAGCTGTTGAAGCCATTAAATATGATTCAACAATTTTTATCGCCACCTGGCAATGAAGAATTGTCTTCCCAAGAAAACTTCAAGGAACGTTTAGGCCTATCGCTGCAAATAATACGTAAAATGCAATATGATGTTCATCCCACTTGCAATCTAAAATCACGTGGTCTTACACTTACACAAAATTTGGTATCACGTAGTCCACTGATTGATCAATTTAAGGATGTCTGGAATACAATACTAGAGCATGGTTGGGTGCCGGTGAGAGCGGCACAAGTAATTGAGTCACTGCTGCATGCAGGCGGAGCTGCATGGTTGTCAACTCGTCTAGTAGAAGAGATGCTTAAATGCAAATATAAAAACGTAAACTTTTATAACAATTAAATGAAATATAAATATATTTATAGTAATGATGCCATTTTAAAACAGGATATGATGAAAATGATGGACATAATATTTGCCATTTTACATTTGGATATTGAGAGGACCACAGAGGCTTTGTTGGCACATGTAGTACCGGCTATTATACACAATCGTCAAGGGTATGTGAAACTATTTTATATGCCTAAGATTTATTTAATTTTTTATTTATTTATTTTTATTCTAGTGATGACATTAATGAACCCCAGTCGTATGTGTTGGCACGCTTATGCGTCTACTGCATTATATCAGCTTTAGAGACTCGTTCACAAAATTCGGCTTCACAAAAAAAACGTAGTCGGTCCCATGATGGGGAAGATCACGATGTAACTGCTGCCAAAATGCGTAAAATTACCGCCGATGGCTCGGACAACTCATGCTCAAATGATTTTCTCTCCGAAAATAGCTTACTCCTGAGTTCGTCCTTGCACTCAGGCAGTCTACGTGAAGCACCCACTCATCTCAAAGAATCCTTACAATCAGCCATGCAATACATTTTCAATGTATTCCAACAATTTGTTACAACCGATGAATTATCACCAAAAATATATTTCGTTTATCAGTTCATAACGTTGCTTGTTGAGTGTGGCAAGGAGCGCGTAAGGCCAGTATTAAAACTATTACCGCTAAATTTAATCAATAGCTTGATCAAAGTTATGTTGACAGATGACATTAATGTGGGCTTAATAACCAGGTAAAAATTGTTGAGAGTTTTAGTTTGTTTGAAATGGTAATTTCTAAATGTTTTCACTTTTAATTGTAGACTCTACGACTTGCGTATTAGTACAGGCCGTCAAACGGCTGTTTCGGATTTATGTCTGTTCCGCAATATTAAATTAAAACAGCAAAGTATCAAATTGTAAATTAAACTAAACTAGACAAGAATGTATAAGAATATATATTCTATAATCGCTGGAATATTTTATAAAGTGAATGTGCATAACATTTTAATAAAATTAATTTTAATATTAATATGAAATGTACCATTTAAATTTTATAGGAGAGTGAAAACACTTTACAAACAATTTTATTCAAGTGACTGAAGTAGTTTATATTAATTTTTAATTTGGCTGATTGTTATGCTAAAGGGTTCAACATTTGTAGAGACATGTGTTGCGATGTAATATCCAATAATTAATTTAAAATGCGATTTTGAATATTTTGTTAGTTACTTCGTTTCACATTTCAGCTGACGATACATAAATATGTGTATGTGTATGTAAGTATAACATCATAGGTGGAATACTCTGTAATCCATTTAGGACAAGACGCACTTTATTGATTTAAAAAAAGTGGACCAGAAGTGAAAATGCAAGCACATCGACCAATTTTGAAAGAAATTCGATAAGGATTTAAAAAAAAAAATACTTTAAAACCCAATTGTAAAAGATATTAAAAATGGAAATAATGATGTCACACATGTTACATGTTCTTTTTTGTAGGTGCTTTATCATTTTTTTTTTGTAAATACTAGGTCTGTGTCTTTACTTTTTGGGCAAAGTTCTGTAAACTGAGAGCAGACTATAATTCCTTTCAATAGTATACAAAAATGCACAAAAGTACGGGAACGCGAAAATCCAAAATTTTTAACATGAAAGGAAATGTCAATGCATGTATGTATAAACATGTACATATGTACGTATTTACTTACATGATTCAGCATATATACATAGAAGGTCTTTCCTCTTAATTTCATACAAAAACTAGATTTTAAACATTTTTTCATAAATTTTTCCATTTCTTTAGGTTTTATAAAATGTAATTTTTCTTTGTTATTGTTAATTTTTCAAACAGCTGATTGATTTTCTATGTGCCCAAAATAGCACAAAGAAAAGTTACGGGCTGTTTCGTGCAAGAAGAAGAAGAACACTATTCTCACAAAACCTCCAACATTTACCAAATTTTTGAGTACGGGAACGCTTTTCGTGCAAATTGGGATCCCAATGTAGAGTAAAGAAACACACCTAATATATATTTGTGTGTTTTAGCCAAGACCACAACCCCAAAGTTCGTAATCTAATCAGATTAGTTCCTAAATAATTATGCTTTTTTTTCCTATAAATACTTTAGCAGGTATTTATTATTTTTATTGTTTTCTTTAATTTAACTTTACATTAATGAGTTATAATATTTTGTGTGTTGCAAAATAATTATTTTTTTTTGTCGCAATCCATTACAATATTATTCCACATATAAAACAAGAGATAATTAATTTTTTTTTCATACAAAACTATTAAACGGTTGTGTTTTATTCTTGCAAAATCATTTGGAAACTTTACGTAAAAAATGGTATATTTTAAAATAATGTTAAAGGGCAAAATATAACATAAAAAGTTAAAGTAGTTGGTGGAAAAATACGAGAGGGTGAGAGACAGAGAGAAAGTGAACGAGAAGGATATTGTGGCAAAGAAAATTGAAGCTTACTTTTATTTTTATTGTTGTATTAATTAAGTTGCATTAATTATTTTGAAAAATTAAATTAATATATAAGCGACCACCAATACCCAATAAAATGGCCAAAAGGTAGACGCCATTTCTTAAAGTAAAAACCTTTAATTTTCTATATCACTTGAGGCAGCATTCGAAATATGTTTCACCAACAAAATTACCACGCATTGCTTTTGACACATTATGCTCAAACAGACGGCGATTTGTTTGCAAAACATCTGCGGCTTCTTTATTCAAGGGATCTTCAGGATTTGGCTCCTAAATTAAATGAAAATAAACATTTACGCAATAAATGTTTTGTTTTTTTTTCTATGATATTAAACTTACCAAAAACAAATATTGCAAACCATAAACAATTGAACTAATGGTCAACACTGGATTCCAGTCTTCACGTAATATGTTTAAACAAACGTTGCCCTCGAGATCAATGTTGGGATGATAAACCTGAGTTTCGCATTTAACTTTTGGCGGTTCATGAGGATAATTTGGACCAACTCGGAAATTGAATACAAAGCGACCACCTTTGTAGAAGCCTTCATCGGGGCAGATGATCAATTTGAAGTTGAGCAAATCATCAGGATCGGGAAATTCCGTAGCACAAGTTTTTGGCAGGGTGAGTTCGTTGATGTCTAATTGTTAATAATAGAAAATAGTTATTTATAAGCCATATTGTGTTTAACGGCATTCGATTTTCGAACATGGAATGCCAGATTCACATTTTGAGCACCGAAAGCTTCGTTGAGCAGCGACTTGTCTATCCAATAGAATTTCGCTTTCGATGCAGTATTGAAAAATTATTAAAAATATAAGTATATATATATATAAGTATAAAACTAATTTCAAATCGGCAGACATTTAAATGACCGGTTTAAAATCACACAAATTCAAAAAGTTTTCTTGTGATAAAGAATGGGCCCAATTACGAGTGTTGTATTTCAACTTTGACTGAGACGATTTTTTTCTAGATTAAAGAAACAATATTCAGGGAAATTACGAATAAAACTCCGCGAGAAATTTCTCCCTTTTCCAATTTGAATTTTTTGTTTACCCTATTACTTGCTGTTAGTTGAAATTGTTCCCCGGGAAAAATTTCTCGCGGAATTTTATTCATAATTGCCCCCATTGCAATGTTATTTAGACTAATCTAAAATCGTCGTAGTCGAAGTCAAAATACGACACTCGTAATTACGCCAATACTCCTATTACACACGCAAAGTTTACTTTGCAAAGTTTTAATTCAGCTGTGTGAAAGAGACACAGGGAGGAGTATTATCTCTTTCTGACTTTCTGCCAGCTGAATTCAGACTTTGCAAAGTAAACTTTCCGTGTCTAAAAGTGGTACAATATGATAAAGCTGTGAAACTAAATTTATCAAATGTTATTGAACAAACTAATAAAAAAAATTGAAAATTTTTGAAAAATCATAATACATTACCAGGGCAATTATGAATAAAATTCCGCGAAAAATTTCTCCTTTTTCCAATTAGAATTATTTAGTTTTCCCTATTACTTGCTATTAGCTGGAATTGGTCCACGGGAAGAAATTTCTCGCGGAATATTCAGGGGTGTTCGGTTAACCGCGCGTTTTGAAATCGTGCGATTTGCAATAACGAAAAACAGTGTTCTGGTGATCGGAGCATCTGAGGCCTTAAAATTAATTAAAAAGTTGCAATAAGTAACCTTTAAAACGCGCGATTCACAGAACACCACTGATTATTCATGATTGCCCTCAAATTGTAAAAAAGACACATTAGAAATGTTTTCGTATTATGAAAATAAAAAAGTATATACTTGATATAACATCCTATAAGAATACAGAATTTCTTCCCCAGATGTTATTTTAACTGGACAAAACCCGATATTAGCGTTTAACAAAAACATAAGTGCAATCCAGCGCTATTTAAGTTCAATTTAAATTAATAAGACAAAGTTCTGGATTGAAATCCAACTTATCAGAACACAGAGTATATGTGACGGTAACACAGCCACTTCTCTCCTTTAATATTATGTACTTATATTACTCTATCAACTATATATGGCTCTATGAGCTCGGTTGGTTTTTTAGAAATAAATATATAATAATAAGCAATTAATTTTTCACATAAATTACTCATTCCAACTTACCTTTTTGTATACGCAACTGTGCGGCAGATGCTTTCTTTTGTTGACCTCCAGTCTTGCCCGTTTGGTCACCTTCTTTTTTCTGCTGCTTTAATGAAAATAATTTAATCATGATTTATATTTTCGCTTTCTAGTGATTTTTTTGCTATTTATGTCTTTCTGCTGGTATTAAAAGTTACGCTTCCTATTGAAGGATTTTATAATTTGTAGTATATGAAACTGGGTGTTCACTACTGTTCGGAGTCGTCTTGCTTGTCTTTGCGTAGATGGGGGATTTCAGGCTTCAATGGCTTTTTTATTTACGAGTTGTTTTTGTCAATTAGGGAGCTAATGCAGCCGATGAGATGCTAATTTTTTAACAAATATTGCAAAACCGAACTTTCTTCGAAACTTTTTATATGCAAACGCGACTTTCCTTCTTTAGATTTCGATTTATTTTTTGCCAAAAAAAAATAAAGAAAATACATTTACACAGCAAAAAAAGTTCCAATGCTGTTTTGTCGATTTTTGACGGATAAAAAATTTCGTGTAGTTTTCAAGATGATACAGGGTTGTATATCGACATTATTACTTTAGAGAGCAGGGTTCAAAAAATTTGATTACAATGAAAAGCTGGTGCGGAGTACTTCTGTAATGGAATGTAACTGCAGCGGTAGGAAAGTAGGAAACAGCTGGTCGATATTGTTATATGAAAACTAACGTACCGCTTCGTACATTCCGGTTACGTTACAGTACATCTCTATAATGTGTTCATACAATTCGTCGGTTTGTTTCTGGTTTGCTGCAGACATAATGTATTTTCAATATACTTTGCCGCAAACCAGAAACAAACCGACGAATTGTTTGGTCGCAAATTTTTTATTTTCGCAAACTGTAATTAATTTTTAGTTTTTGTCTGTGTTTTGTGAATTCGTTTCTCGAGAAAAGCCTACACGATTATTTTTCCGTGTAGAAATAAATGTGAATTTACAAACATTAAATTTCGTAGAACTCCGTACCGGTTACTTAATATCTTAAGATTTTATTAACAGAAACGTTTTTTGAAGAACAGGCAAATCTCGATATAACGAATCTCGCTTAATCGAAAATCCGATATAAGAAACTTTCAAACTTTTTACAAGCTTACATAGCCAATAATTAATTAATTTTATGCCAAATACATATAACGAATGATAAAACAAAGCATAGCAAAATAAAAAACAAAGCCTTGCTAGCAATATACATACATATTTCTAACAGTTAGTACCTTATATAGCGAATGTTTTGCTAAATGTGTGCTCTGTATAACGAAAGGCAAAAAATTAAACAAAATCTATAGCAGAAAAGTATATGCAAAAAACTGTAGTACTGCCAGTTTTTATTGGATACTTTATTTGAAAATAAATTGCTGCCATTGTTTTTATTTTATTTAATCATGTCTGCAATAATAATAATAACATTAAAACAAAAGTTTGCAATATTAGGAATTTTCGGTATGACCTCCAACTGCATCGTTCATTATACCGGGACTTGTCTGCATACATATATGTTATACATATACACCCCACCCCTGAGGTTCTTGAATTAGGTTGGAATTTTATCGTATTTCACTACCACCATATGATTACAAATTTAATAATAAGAAAAACAAGCACTTGTATGTATTAAAAACAAACAACAACATTTTACGCGAGTTTACAACTGTAGTTTTAAAGAAAGTAAAGAAGGAAAATTAAATAAAAATGTCCCAAGAACCAGAAATTGCTAAAGACGCCGTGCTGAAAAGAAGTGAAGCAATACCGGAGGGAACACCACAAGTAAAAGGTTACGATTTTAATGAGGGCATTAACTACAGCAAAATGTTCGAGTCATATGTCAACACCGGCTTCCAAGCCACTAATTTAGGACTGGCCATAAAGGAAATAAATAGAATGGTAAGCTTAAATGCTATACTCTCGCTGGAAAATGAAGTGAAAAATTAAATATGTTAAGTTGGATTGTAGATCGCAACCTTTATCGGAGGAAGAGTTGGATAATCACGAAACGGACGAATTTATTAGGAGAAAACATAAATGTACAATATTTTTGGGGTTCACTTCTAATTTAGTATCCTCTGGATTGAGAGAAACTCTCAGATATTTAGTAGAACACAAAATGGTTGATTGCATTGTGACTACAGCCGGTGGTGTGGAAGAAGATTTTATAAAATGCTTAGCGCCTACTTTCATGGGTTAGTTTACAATATATGTATACATATGTAATAATATATGTACTAAACTTAAAATTTGTTCCTTTCGCTTTGTAGGATCTTTTGAACTGTCCGGCCGTGATTTAAGAGACCGTGGTATTAATCGCATAGGCAATCTATTAGTGCCTAATGACAACTATTGTAAGTTTGAGGATTGGCTTATGCCTTTGTTAGATGAAATGCTAACGGAACAAAAATCAAAAGGCACTGTTTGGTCACCCTCACGCATAATATACCGATTAGGAGAACGCATAAATGATGCTTCCTCTATTTACTTTTGGGCTGCCAAAAATAAAATTCCTGTTTTCTGTCCCGCCTTAACTGATGGCAGCCTCGGTGATATGATGTATTTTCATTCCTTTCGCCAGCCAGGCTTGGTCGTTGACATACTTTCCGATTTAAGGCGCCTCAATACTATGGCAGTAAAGGCGAAAAATTCTGGCATGATTATAGTTGGCGGTGGTGTTATTAAGCATCATATCTGCAATGCTAATTTAATGCGTAATGGTGCGGATTTTTCAGTTTTCATTAATACCGCTTCAGAATTTGATGGAAGTGATAGTGGTGCAAGACCAGATGAGGCCATATCATGGGGCAAAATACGTAAAGACGCAACGCCGGTGAAAGTATATGCCGAAGCTAGTTTAGTGTTTCCTATTATAGTTGCTGAAACTTTTGTTAAACATTTAAGTAAACTATCAAATGTGTATTGAGTAGTATGTATTACGGGTTTTCATTAGAATGTTCAAAAGTCTCGCAAACTGTGCAATTGTGCATTTTTACACTCTCGTAAATAAAATGTCAAAAATTGTATGGAAATTTATTTACAAAAACCTGTTTGCCAAATAATTTTGACTCGTAAACTTAAGCTGTGGAATTGTGCATTTTGTAAACAACAATTTCTTGCTTTTTTGGATTTCTTTAGGCATTTTTAAACACACACACACTTTTTTATTTTTATAGAAATATATGAAACATTCAAGAGATTTATTATTCGACATATTTTCATAATTATATTATAAGTGAAATTTATTTGCTGGTGGTTAAGCGATGTCTATATGCATTTCATTGTTGCTTTAACAAATCGTCAGTAGACTTCAACCACACATTTTGAACAGTCACAAACCTCTTATCTTATGCACAGACTTTCATTTGTATAAGTTACTAAGCATACTATGCTTATTTTTCTTTTGTGATTTTCAAAAATATTAATATTTGTGAATTCTCAAATAGTTTATGAAAGTCTGTGCATAAGATAAGAGGTTTGTGACTGTTCAAAATGTGTGGTTGAAGTCTACTGACGATTTGTTAAAGCAACAATGAAATGCATATAGACATCGCTTAACCACCAGCAAATAAATTTCACTTATAAAAATATATGTTTTTAAATTAAAAATTGCTTGAAATTATCTTATTTTATTTTTATTAAATGGACTTTTTGACGTTTGTTTCAAATTTACATGAACTCTGCGCAAAAGTTCAAAAGGGGCTTCATGAAACAAGTCACGCAATTGCACAAATGGCAATTTCAAGAGTTCTCATGAAACCCCTTATTGTGTTAAAACATGTGTCAGCTACAAAAGTACTTTATGTATACATATTTAAACGGATTAAAAAAGTTTTAAAAAATAAATATATCAAGATTTCTGACTTGCTGTTTAATAGAGGACTAGAGATTTTATGGTCAAACGATAAGATTTACATATGCGCCCTTAATTATAAAAGTGGTCTAAGTCATACATCTGGGTTGAAGAACAGTTCCCGCGTCATGGTAATCATTTCTTAAGTGCGGTCAGGATTTTTTTCTCGCTCGCACTGGTTGACTGATCTGCCACGGATAACCGTATATTCTTGCGGTTCTTTTGTGGAATTTCTTTAACAACCACGTTGCTACTTCCTATGTGAAGGCACAGATCGTGTACAGTCAGTCACAAAACCTTTTTGAAATTGCGGACTATATAATATTAATAATCTTATTAATAAGTCACAGTCTGACTTCCAATTTTTGTTGCAGCAATTCTTGTGTTTAATGGTGGAAGAAGTGAGAAGATTGGGGAGGGGTACACAGTTTCATGTGGGCTGCAATTCTCTTTTAACTTGAAATGCGTACTTGTTAATTTAAAGTTGTTAGTTGTACCTATTTGACGTTTTTTATAATTTTAAGTATTTCTTCAGTTATATGAAAAACACAAAATGTAAATAGAATTGTTAATTTTTCAGGAAAATTTTGTGGTGTAATAGAATTTTTTTTTAATACATAATTGCAAAATTAGAATTTCATAATGTGGACAGTAATGCAATTTCAAAGCAGAATTAAAAAAAAATAAAAATTGTAACTCTGGACGAGGACTAATATTTTGCACCATTAAATTTTTTTAAACTTTTTCTTCTAATAAGATCAATGTAGAAAGAATTACCGATATATGGCATTTTCTTTAATTCCCAAAGTTTTTCTACATTTTGAAAGAGAAGGAAGTCTCAATTTGTTAGAGGGACGTACATATGTACTTTAGAATATGCATACATACATACATACATATGTACTTAAATGATACCGCTAAAAAAAGTTACTTAATGTTAATGTTGCACTTTCTTTCAGAAAAGAAAACGTCTTTAGTATGATGCAGCAAATTTCATGGACAATTTCTGTTTTACTATAAAAATGTTTATAAAAAAATCTGACTTGAAATCAAATCCAATACAGGTTGAAGTCATCGATGAGTATGAATGTACATATGTTTGCATTTAACATTGCATAACTAAAATATGTAACATGGTTTACAGCTTTACTGTACATGAAATGTTACATTACATAATTATGTAAAGTTCTATAATTTTGTTTCGTTTGCGATAATTATGGAAAAACTGTTATAAAATAGTCGAATGAACTCGGTATCAAAATGTTTTGCAGCATCTGTTTGTTATGGCTGGTTGGATTCTGCATAATTATGCATGTATGTATGTATGCATATGTATGAATATTTGGAATCTGTTTTAATTTGCGTTTGCAGCTTACACACAAAATGAATGAGAAAAATTCTGGGAAGGAATGGAATCCTTTGTGTGTTTATTTTGGTGTTTGCATGCATAAATATGCACATAGGTATGTAGGTATAATTTATATACAAATGCCCACATATTTACATATGTATGTATGTATGTATATATGTAGATACATACATCCATATGTACATATGTATGTATATATACAAATATGAGAACATGAAATAGTTTTATAGTACGCCTTTTAGCCGGTATATCGATATACATATGTATTTACATGTGACCACGTATGTACATCGTACATCATGCATACATACAACCATAAATACGTGAAATGTGAATGTACATAGTTGCAGTCAAGAACTCTCCATACACCCATAATTTTTGGTGTTTGACGAAATTTGTTATGACATTTAGTTCTATTCTTCTTACTAATTAGTTAAACAAATTTTTAAACGGGGTTTAACCGCCCATGCTGTTTACCAGTGATTGATTGATTAACAGTTGTCAATTTAGCTAGAAATGCCATAGTTTTTTTCAATATAGATGTGACATTCTTGAAAATATTTTATGTAAATAGGGCAACACTTAAAAAGGGATGCGAAAATTCTTTAAATTAAAAAAAAAATCAATAACTGAATTATGAATTTTTGGAAAATTAAAAAAATAAATAATATGGACTTAAAAACTAGTGACGCTCCAAAAATAAAACCAAAAAAATCATCAAATTTTAAATCCAACGAAATACGACTTTCTTTCCAATTACATAATTATAAAATCATCACACACATTATCTCTCTTATTTTTCTCACAATTGCCCTTTATTCTGGTTTCACAATCATTATAATTTTCGTCGTCACAACAAACATCCATTTTATTTATGTGTGAATGTATTTATTTATTAAAATTTTTAGTAATACTGTTTTGTTTTTCAATTGCATAATATTTATTTCATATATTTTATCATTTGACAGTTTTAACTTGAGCTTAACTGAGCAAGGTTACTCGGTTAAACCTAGGTTATTGACTAGATAATCTTTGTTTGAAAAAGAAAATTTTAAGTTTAAGCTTCAGTTAACTGACAAGTAGAGTTTATCTTTATGTTAAAAACTTGCTCTTAATTAAAGAAGACAAGCATAAGCTTAAATTAGACGTACCAATTGGTTTATATGGTTATGGCTATGGCAAGGCACTTGTAATTAAATACAGTGTTGTCCATAAGTTTGGTTCGAACAAATGTTTTATATGATTGCGGTTATGGCACGTCTGATTGAACCTATACTGTGATTTTAGATTCGGCAGTTTGTCTTGCTCAACTTTTGATTTTATAATGAAAACAAAAGGTATATATTACTTTCTCAACTCTCTCGTACAAAATCAAAAGTTGAGCAACTAAAACCAGAGTTAGCCGTGCTATCGATACCAACAAACCGAATTCATATCAGATGATCTTTAACTGCCCAGCTGAGTATTTTCATCGCTTGTAATTTGAATAACCGTTAGATGTCAACACATGTTTACAATACATTCATATTTTTGACATTAAAAGTATGTATGCATTTTGCAAATTGAATTTTGAAAGTACATATGAATATGCCTTGATTGAAACATAATTTTTTTTAATATTTTAAACATATTTTGGGGTAAAAATTTTAATTTATTTATTTTTGATCAAGGCATATTCATACCATGTATGCTTGACCTAATGCTTCCTGAAAAATGCGTTCTTGTGATGTCAAAATATACCTGAAAAATTTATGTTGACATCTGTGGAAGATTCAAATTACAAGCGGCGAAAATATTCACCTGGACTCTCGATGCCATCTAGTATGAACTCGTCTTTCTCTGTATTTAAGCTGTCGCTTTGTGAGAACTGCTGCCACTTCATGGTCTTTCTCTATGTCCACATCAAATATTTGAAATGGAGTTTATTTATGTAGTTTTATATTTCTTTGCAGATTTTTTTTCGTTGTCAAACTGTCTCGAACAACACAATGATGACGATGACAAATAAGACTTAAAATTATATAAAAATGGTTTCAAAATGCACTCATACCCGCGCTAACAGATGTCATTCCACACTTGTATTGAGCAAGTAAAATTGCCGGCGTCGTCACCAAGTCTTGCTGTATAAACAACTTGTATTGTTGGTGCACTTTTTTTTAATTCTTTTTCTGTCATTGTGGGAGGCGAGGGTTGCAATTCATTTGTCATTTTTATTGTTTTTTATTTGTTTATGTTTTAATTTAATGGTGTAGATTTTTTTTATGGAAATCATGGTGGACGATGTCAAAGGTCTAAGGGAACAAAATTATTGATTCTCAGACCTCATGGCACTGAACAGGTGGCAGAATGCAAATATTTACATACATATACGGTAAGAAATTTCACTTGCAAATCAGAGAGTACCTGTGGAGGTCAGACAAAAAGTTAGTTACATATGTATGATAGGTGTTCATTAAGAGTGGTAGGCAAAACATATGCATGTGTGTTTCTAAATCAAGGAAAGCGCCTTCGAAACGCAATGTATAAATATAAAAAAATTCAAGCAGTTTAACATTCGAATAGAATTACAGTGTAACATTTATGTTAATTTATTATACAGCTTACATGATCCTTTAATCCAGGCATTATGTTTACAGTAAACTCTCCATAATATGAGACTAGATCATAGTTTGAACTTTTTTCAAACCCCCTGCAAAATATTTTATAAATTTGAAAACAATTTATGCAATTTAATACCCTCGATAATTTAGAGTCTTGTGTTGCCGATTTGCTATAATTTTAAGAAGAAACTAAGCAAATACATTTTTTATTAGCTTTTGTGGCATGACTTTTGTTTCTCGTTTTTTTTTTTTGGTTTTGAATAGCATACACAATTTTTGTTCGAACTTACTTATTAATGTTCAAAAAAGAGGTTACAGAATCGACAAAATGTATAGACAAAAATTACGATTGTCGGGTCGTTAAAAGTTATTGAGTCGCACTACTGGTTTCAACGTTAAAACCACAAACTGCTGATGTTGCGTTCCCACTGCAAGTTTGATAAATTCAGGTTTTAAACAACAGGTTGTCTAATAAATTTGTGCAAAATAAAATAAATTTACTGTAGATATCAGGGGCGGCTCAATAATTCCGTGACTTTTCGAACTTCATTCGTAGTTATATGAAATGCAACACTGTTCCCATCAAGTACCACCTATTAAGAGACTGCTGCCAAATTTTGAGCAAGTGTCGTCATTTACTTTGCGTTTAACAGCTGTTCAAAACATACAACCTCGTGTATTTTTCTAAAAATGGAAACAAGTGAATTTCGAGTGCTCATTAAATATTATTTTTTTGCGAAAAAAAAACCGTCCATCAAACCAAGAAAAAGCTCGATAAATACTATGGGGACTCTGCACCATCGATTGCAATGGTAAAAAAGTGGTTTACTGACTTTCGTTGTGGTCGCACAAGTACAAATCGCGCTGAACGTTCTGGACAGCCAATTGAGGTCAGTACAACCGAAAATGTCGAAAAAATCCACGACATGGTGTTGGTTGATCGAAGAGTAAAAGTGCGTGAGATTGTTGATGCCATAGTCATTCCATATGGCAGTGTGGTTTCGATTTTAAGTGATCAGCTGGGTTTAAGAAAGTTGTCTGCCAGATAAATGCCGCGTTTGCTCTCAATTGACCATAAACATAAACGTGTGACAACTTCAAAGGATTGTTCATTTTGTATGGTAAAACCAGGTTTTAACAGTTGGTTTTAACGTTAAAACCAACTTTTATTAAAACCATGTCAGTGTGAAAACACTATTACTTTTTCAAGTAGTTTTCTTAAAACATTTAGTGCATACTTCTAGGAGCGCATGTAAATAACAGTTCTGTTAACTTTAGCTGTGAAAATAATACGAATTAGAGATGGGCGATTTTACGAAACCTGTTACTTTTTCACAGCGATTGAAAAATAACTAAAATAACTAATCACAACTGTGACCGCATTTATCAAGTAACAGATTTTGGAAATATAGTTCTTTCATACAAACTGTGAATGTTCTTGTATGCTTACTTTGCAGCAAATAAAGCTATCACATGAATTTTTTTTATACCTTCACCGTTTGTCGAGAAAAAGTCGTCAAATCGTGTCAAATCGTCTTTTCTGGCAACTATGTAAAGCTTTCACATTTTTGTATTTGCAATACGACAATTCTCAATATTTGATGGGGTTGATTGCTAAGTGTTTGTTCTTGTCGCTCTTCTTATTAGTATTTATCAAAATACCAATACTAATACATACTTTTAAAGCAGAAGACCTGAAATGCAGCGATGCCAATTTAGCGCGTTTCGCGCTAGATTTAGCGCGTTTTAACTATGCTAAACGCGCTTTTTTTCGTCTTAGCGCGTTTACTAAAAAAAGCGCTAAATTAGCGCGTTTTGAACAAAGTTATCATCACTTCAGTTCAATATATTTTTTTACTTTTTTTGCATAAATTTAACAATTTTCTAGTATTCAAAACTCATAATATTTTCTAAATTCGTTAATGATTCAGCTGTCGCAAATAAAATTCCCTTGACTGTGATTAGAATTTAAAACGCATTTTAATACTGTAAATGGCAAACATTTTGAAATTTGACAACTAAAAATATGTACTCGTGACAAAAAAAAATTATATTACTTATTAAGCATCTATTCTAGTTGAAGTACAAAAGCATTTGAATCGCAAAACTATTCGACAATTTATATAAGTTGTTACAAAATTTGGCAAATAAAATTAAAATAAAAACAAAGTATATCGATTATTTGGAAGCAATTCTGATTCTGTGTTGAATGATTTAAAAGAAAGAAAAGAGCTACTAAAAAAAATTAATTGTATTTACTAATGCACATGTACATACATCGAATTTTATTAAAATTTAATTTAGCGCGTAGGAAAATAGCGCGTTTTGGCTATAAATAGTTGACAATGCTGTAACTTAGCGCGTTCTAGCGCGTTTTGCGAAGGGGAACAGCGCGTTTGGGTTATAAATAGTTGGCATCGCTGCTGAAATGTGTTAAACCGTGATCACAGTCACTGTTTAATTTCACTCCTGCTCTTGTTATTAGATTTTGTCAAAATAACAGAACTGCTGCAAACAAAATACTGCTAAACTGTGATCACAGTCACAGTTAAAAAGAACAGTGATTTAGAAATCACGTTCCCAAGGAGCAACATTATTAAAAAATCACAATATCGCTCAACACTAATACGAATTATGAAATGGAATAAAATTTTGTTTCATCTTTGAAAGTATTCCTACTCGTACACATATTCATGAAATATTGCAAAAATATGAATAACAAATTTAAAATATTTGAATTTGAATTCAAAAGCTAATTTTTAAAAGTTTGTCAACTATATTTTATTGCAAACAAATAATACCCATTGTACAAAATCAAAAAGTTAATAGACGATGTGTGGAAAACATTTTCAAACTATTAGAAAAATAAACAACAGCAACTAACTTATCAAGTTGAAAATGCTCGTAAAAAGGATGAGCAAAGATTTCAATGCATTTTGGCCGCTTTTTAGATTTAACAAGTACGAACTCAAACCAAAAATAAAAAGGAACTATATATATTTGAGATGTTGCGGTTGGAAATCAACTCCCACTATTCAAAATGAACTTAATTTAAACTTTGGATCAAAAATATATTTAGTGCCAGTGGGTAAAAACAAACAAATGCATGTGTGTTAGACTGACTCGTATCTGATTTTAACAGTATCTAAAAAACTTAACGACTTACTCGTACGATGAGATGTATTTTTTTCATTTATTTAAACTTATTTTTTATTTTTACTTAAGGTTTCCTCAATATTTGGTATCCAATATGAAAACCGGAAGAACTTTTTCGTCGTTTTTTATGTTTTATTTCTGTCATAGTTATGTACGAGCATCATGAAAGGAAACTTCTGTCTGTTTTCCATTTTATTTATGATTTTTTTTTATGTGCGTGAGACTTTTCTGCTTGTTTTTGTTTGAAAGTAACTTTTTCATTTTTTGGCTAATCATAGTTTTGCTTTCAAGCACAGCACTTGTCCTGAAGGATAAAAACAAGCATATGCAATTTCTTATTTAAAATGAGTGGGGGAAAGTTTTGAATTGAGAAAACAAAATGCTTCCTTCAACTTATTAAAAGTAGTAAAATTTTTTATTAAGTTTTTACTTATTAGAGTATGATTATGAAATTTTTCATAAGCTTCCAAAAATCGCTTGCTTTGGTATTGATCGTAAATATTTGTATTCAGTTATGATTGACTCTTTTCGGATAACAAAGGACCAAAATGGGTCTCCGAGTGGAGGTGTGTTGTAGCACCACCCTTCCTAGCCTATGATTGATTTCAAAATGGACGCATATAGTCGACAGGATATGAGTTTTAGGTATCACTTGGCTCACCCGTTACATACATACAATGTCTTCCAGGCAAAGAAATCGATAGTTTTATTTTAGAAATCCATTCTTTGGATATTTATGTGGATATTCTGAACTCTATTAGAGCCTGATTCCAAGTTTGTCTGGGGGTGCATTTAATCGTTTGCCCTGTATAAGCGACATAATGCCAGAATAGTCGGGCAAGAAGGCATCCAAGGGAGCGAAACAGTTTATGAAGAGCTCGCTACTGTATTTTTGTTGTTGCTGTATTTTTCTCTCCTTTTTATTACACTTATTTGACAAACTGTACAACGGTTGTTTTTGTTTATATGAAAAACTCAAAAATTTTACAATGCACCCTAAAATGATAATTATTTTATATTTTGTAAATCAACATTTTAAAATTATGTAACTACTTATAGAATGTGAAGAAGTGATTGGAAATCATATTATTATATAAAAAATGCAGAAATATATTATAAGCTTAACCTTTTTTTCCGCAGATGGATGTCAGTCATATCGAGCCATAACCGCTAAAATAGCTTCAGCGACACATTTTTTTGGACTTCGTTTTCTTGACGGAAAACGACTAATCGCTTTGGCTAGTAAGCGAGTCTGGTCAAAAAATTAAGGTCGAAAATTATGTCGCTTAAGTTTTTTTGACGGTTATGCCACGATATCGTCTATTTTCACTTCGCAGAGGTCGGTCAGTGAAAATATTTTCATTGTCTTCCGTCTAAGGGATACTTTTTCTTCCATTTTTTTATAATTATTGCTGCTGCATCTATATTTAAGTTCAAAATGTATCAGTTGGTATTCAAAGCATATTTATATAAAGTATATGCAGGTCTACAACAACTAAGAAAGTACAAAAACAACAGGCGATTTGTTTGTGTAAGAATAATGGATGAATGTCAAAAACAGATGAATACAACCAGACCTGGGATACTTGCATCACTTTTGCATAAGCACTGATTGAAAAACAAAAATTTTAGTGCAAATTTAAATTTAATGCTTGTAGTGCACTATTTTTTTCACTTCAATAAAATCTCTTAAAAGTAATGGATTAATATTGCATTAGCATGGCGAAAAATGCACTGATTTTGTATTGATGTGCTTAGTCATCATGAAGTAATGCAATATTATTGCATTATCAAATATTGTACACAGTAATATTGATTAAAACGTTAACCTATTTTATCAGATAGCACAAATAATAAAATAAAAAATACAGAAAAGTTCATTGAGGGCACCTTTATAAGTATGTAGGTACAAATTAAAGAAAAGGAAAACTATCAATATAAATACAAACTAGATTTCAGAACCAATTGAAAAAATTAAAAAGTTTCATACCTCAAGTACGTTGCATCTCGACCTTATATAGAAAACCGTGCAATTGACAAAAGATCAGAACTTATGTTTTCATTTATTGTAGTTATATCTTAAAAAATTGTGATTTTATAAACGAAAAATACTACCGCTTGGAACAATTACATCTCTCGAAAAAAATTATAAAAAACGTAGTGATATGATTTTTCATCTTGGGTGTACATAGGAAAAAATTTATATATTTATGTATGTACGTATGTTTTTATGTACATATGTACACATTTACGTTGTATTTTGCACTATAATGCAATAATACTTTTCATAATGTGTGAAGTGGTGAAAAAATAGTGAAATAAAAGTAACAATGCAATATTCATAAATTACTTTGAAGGGATTTTAGTTTAATGAAAAAAATGCACTAATATTATAAAAGTTAGTGCTAATGTAATAAATTTGTATTTGCATTGATTTGGTTTAGTATGGTAAAATGGTCAATGCGTTTGCTTATTTAATGCAATAGTCCCAGATCTGCATACAACAAAAAGAAAATGTATGGATAGACAAAACCAAAGTAAATTTATTAATTGATAAACCTTTAATATGTGAAATAAGTATAATAAAGAATACATATGTACTTTAATAATTAAATATAATTATTTTTAAATGTTTTGTAACACATTTTTTAAGTAAAAATTTATTTAAACTTTTTCACATACGTTTTCAGTATACACAATAGTGTATAACAAAGCAAAACAAAACAAAATGGCGTACGAACATTGTAAACAACTTTTGACATTCAGGCATTGCCACGAAACGAGAAAAAAATGAATCACCTGAGTAGTTGCATATACTTGATATAAATTTACTTTGTTGGTATCTATTCTTTTTCACTGGCATAAACATATCAGCTGCTTCCGATCATTTTAACTTGGCAGCACAACGAAATCACGGTTGTATTTCATAAAACCAACTTAGAACGGTTTTAAGTTGGTTTTAACAAAAACAATTTGTATGGCAAAACCAGGGGGCAAATTACGACTTTCGAAACAATTCGAAATTAAAAAATATTCCCATATAAACTCTATTGATATACATATTTCGTAATTTC
The DNA here is from genome assembly GCA_936439885.1 of Nowickia ferox. Lineage (NCBI taxonomy): Eukaryota > Metazoa > Arthropoda > Insecta > Diptera > Tachinidae > Nowickia > Nowickia ferox. Next base: position 110,329,127 of record OW387024.1, on the reverse strand, counting down.
GTTCGATAACGAGTGCCGTAATTTGTTGCTCCCAGGTTTTAACGTTAGAACCAACTTTTATTAAAATTATGTCAGTGTGAAAACGCTATAAAATTAACAAATGAAACTGTTTGCATAAACCTTTACTATAATTTTCGGGTTTCTTTTTCAACTGTACATCCTTGTTAAATTTACTAATTATGTAGTAAATTTTATAAAATTTTACTGGGAGAAATGAACAAATAAAGTAACAATTTATTTTTGAGTGTTCTTTTAACTAAAAATGTTGTTCATTTGCAACAACAATTTTTTACACCATCAATTCAGTAACTATTTCAAATTAGTTATTTCAACCATAAAAATAGTTTCTTCATCTAATTCGCAACAATAAATTGCTTTAAAAATAAATTAACAAATCCAAATTGGTGAGATTATTCAGACAAAATTTGGTTAATTAAAATTCCAACAACAATACATTAACTGCAAACTGGACAATTCAAATTGGTTAGTTCAACCTATGAGATATTTTTCTTTCATCCAATTTTATCATCTTAAACTTCTGTCTCATATTGAAATAAAACAGGTTGAGAATAGGGATTTATGTTTGTTCGCTCGCTTGTTGGGATTAAATATATTAATGCGTGTATTTATTTTTTGGTCAACATCTGGTGCTGTACTTTCCTAAAGTGGTTGTAAACGTTAAACTTTTTTTAATGTACTTTTAATTTGCTACTAAAAGATGGAATACAAAACTTTTGTTTTATGGAATCATTTGAGTTCGAAGTTAATTTCTCTCAAACTTTTTTTATTCTGTTGTGACAGCTTTCGGTTTCTAGGTAAAATCACTTACACAAGCAAGACGAAAGTTAAGTTTTTATATGCACGTATACTGTTATGAGTTTTCTTGCTATCAAATGCAGTTTTTCTTTAACTTTTTAAGCCAGTTTTAGTGGTTCAAATTTAAACAAAGTAACAATTATGAAATACCCGTTCAAGAAGAAAGAAAGTATTTTGTATATTCTTTAGTCCCAAGCAATAATAGCTTAAGTGATGCAATTGAATTTTACATTAACAAAAGGCGCATAATGTAGTTGTAAAACTCAGGATTACATCCCAGTCTGATTTTTAGGGTTCCATACACAAAAGGTGAAAAGGACCCTACAATGTCCGTCTGTCTGTCGCGCTGTTTTTTTTTTCGAGAAACGTAAGAGAAACAGACCTATAATTTTCACATAATATGTAAAACTTTAGCCGCTACAGCAACAAATATGTATGTGACAGTTAAAAAGTAAAAGGGTGTTCTAAAACGACCACCGAAACATATGTACAGACACTTGAAATTTTCAAAGTTACTGTATTTATGCCCATTTTTTCAGTTGGTAATCAAATTGTAATTATTTTTAAGTTTTAATTAAATACGAAATTGTGTTTTTGAGTGCATAATTAAATAATAATTAAACGCCCAACCTTGTGTAATTAAGTATTATTTAAGTCTTGTGAGCGCATCATATGTTTTTATGCGTGTGTGTGTGTTTATTGAAAACATACACATGAACATCATGTGGTCGTATTGAAAACATCATGTGGTCGTACTAAAAAGAATTGCTTTTAATTTTCATAAATATATAACATATACAATTCATAGTTTCATATCATGGAATAAATAAATAGAAAAATGCATTCTGATGCATCCTTTGGTTTCATAAAATGTGTTTTTACGCAATTTTAATTTTCTGCATTTTGATAACCTAACTTTCTTATTTATGTTAACCAGCTGTTGTTTGAAAAGCCTTCCATAATACTGGGAAATTTTGCAGTGCTACCGTACTTTCAACGTAATTTAATAAGAACTTTAATTAACCACTGAAAAAATTAAATCGTTTTTAATTACAACTTAATTTTAAATAAAAATTAGCTAATTACGTACTTAATTCTTAAGTTAAAAACTAGGGGTTAGACTACAACATATAAATTTAATTTATAAAGCCCGGTACTCTGTTCACAATTTCGTGCGAATTTTTGTCAAACTACATTTAAAAGTATTTGATATGAAATATTTGCGCAATAAACGTGCAAAAGTTGTACTCTGTTCTTATTATGAAAAACAAGCAAAATGTGAGTATCTGGCATAGTGTTTTTCATACGGGATTTCCCGGGATACCGCACAATTTCCGGGAAAGAAATCCCGGGATATATTCGCGGGAATTCCCGGGATTTTTTTGTTTTGATTTTATTATGGCAACTTTAGTTCATACGAGTATGTACACATTCCTTGATGAGTGTCGTTATTCACTTATGAAGGTGATGGTGCAATAATAAGATGATGGTACTAGCACAATAGCAACAACAACAACTTATATTGTGTTGATTTTGTAGTAAAGAAAACGCTGTTTCGATTCGAAGAAAATCATTTTCATTAAAAAAGGAATTGCAATTTTTTGAAGGAAGTGGTGAAAAAACTGAAAGTGTCCAGATTTTATATAATGCTCTTCTGACTATAAGGCCAACAACATCCGTAGAAAGTGAATGTATTTTTTCATTAACAGGAGTTTTTTTAAAATTAAATTAGAAATAGACTGTCGAACAATTCTATTAATGCTTATTCTGTACTAAAGTCCTATTTTCAAAGCAAGATTTTGTAATATTTGTTTAATAATGTAATTTGTTTTTTTTTTGTTTGCGTTATATCAATGCACTTGACTTTCCATTTACATATAATATTGGTATTTATGCATTACTATTATATAAAGAACTGAAATTATATTAGTTTTTCGACTAATGTGTTTATAAAATGTTATTGTTATTTATTGTATAGTTTTGCACTGGGCGAGAATTCCCAGGAATTTCCAGGAATTCCCGGGAAACTGAAAAGTCGTTCCCGCTTTTCCGGGAAATGAAAAAGTCCGGGAAAAGAAAAACTCTAATCTGGCAGCATAATTTTCCATGCAAAATGTTTCTGGCATCATTTTTGTTTCAGCTGCGAAACAACATCAGCAGCAGTGTTGTCAGATTAGGGGATTTATCCCCAAATCAGGGATTTTTTTTCGAAATGAGGATAAGAATTTTGGTTTGGTGATTGAGGAATTAATCGGGGATAACTTTTATGTTTTGGGGATTTTATGAGATTTTTTGGGGATTTGTATTTTACTTATTATTTACTTTTTTAATTTATTTCTCGGAATATTTTAATTTCAATACGCATTCCAATTGAACTTTTTTTTAGTTCATAAATAATATAAAATGATAAATGGTAACAATGAACTCGTCTTTAACATATGTTGTTAGCAAGATTTAAATTATTTATTACAAGACACACAGGTACTCGCATTGGGGAGATTGCTCATCAGCTAATTTTATTGTTTACACGTACATATTTAATATATAACTTACAAATTATTTGACTATTAGTTCTTTACCTTATTTGATGCTTACAATTTTATATACAAATAACAAGCAACATATTTTGGGCATTAAACATATTTTGGGCAGAAGCTTGTACATATCAAGGTTCCGCTGGATCACGGCCATTGAAAGAGCTGCTAGAGTATTGTTTATATTAAATTTACTTTGTGTATCAACGAGCAACGCTTGCATTGAACGAGTTTTTTCGGCAATGCAGTCAATAAAAAATTAAATTAGAAACAAAATTCAGTGCTAAAATCTCTGTTACGAATTAATATACATCTTAAAAATAGTTGAATTTGTTGTGACACTTCTGATCCATCTCCAGAAGTGGTAAAATTAGTATAAATTGCCTTTTGGGGAATTTTGGGGATAAAAATTTAAAAAATGGGGATGTCAGTCAAAAGAAATCTGGGAACCCTGATCAGCAGTACTTTTTTGCATTGAATTTTAAACAATGTTGCATACTTTCAAGCAATAAAAGCGAGAAATTTAAATCGCGACGTGGGCTACATGTATATGGCGAATTTTTCGCAAGGAAAAATCAATGTTGCTCAACAGTTTTCGCATATTCGAACAGACTACCAGCCTTAACACTGAAATTAAAAAAAAATCAAAATTAAAGGGTATTCTATCAGTTAATGTAATTTTGACAACTTGTTGTGTCTTGGAAACCATAAGGGGCAAACTCTTGAAATGTTCAAAAACGCTAAAACTAAAAAAGTCGTAAAATTAAAAAAAATCGCCAAAATGAAAAAAGCACTTAAATGAAATGTATCACCAAAAGTTAAATAAATTGCTAAAATGTGAAAAAACACCATAAGTGAAAGGGTCGCCACAGAACTAAAAAAATTTGCCAAAACCGACAAAATCGCCAGAACGGAAAAAGCACAAAAAATAAAAAATGGCCAAAACTAAAAATATGTATTGTGAAAAAACAAAAATAAAATCGCCAAAAATCTAAAAAATCACCAAAATGCAGAAAAACGCCAAAACTAAAAAAAGCTAAAAAATCGCCAAAAAGAAACAAGCATCGTATGGCAACCTTTGTGTGCGAGTCAAAGTCGCACTTTACTGAATTTATTATTTGTTGTTTTGTCTTTTGATTTTTTTCATGTTTTTCTTTAAAAATAATAACTTCGATATCTAACGATTTTACTTTACTTTGCAAAGTTTTAATTCAGCTGTTTGAAAGACAGAGGCAGGAATAACATCTTATTTTGTCTTTTTCCCAGCTGAATTAAGACTTTGCAAAGTAAACTTTCCGTGTCTAAAAGGGGTATATTTTTCTTTCGCATCGTAATAGACAGTAAGTCCCCAGTTTAAGAATCCTGCTTATTTGTTTTAAGTAATTTCTTCCCATCTAGAAATGTTATTTCATTCCTGTGCTTTTCCTGAAGTTTAATTACGTACATACATGTTTCTTTTAACCTACAAAAACTTTAAAATGGCTAACGCAGCATATCAATCAATAAACTATAAATGCTTTTGTCAGGATTCAATCGTATGGAATTTATTATTATTATTTTCAGTTATTTTTTACGTTTAAGTCGTTTTTATCGGTTCTTCTTACAACACTTTAACTAGAAAATGATGAAGTATTTGTCGTAGTAAATGATGCAGCCAGCACTGAAGAAATATTGGCAGCAACTAAAGAATGAAATATATAGAATTCATTTTGTTGGTTTGAAAGTAAACCATACGCTCTTCGACTATATACTTTATAGAGCTTTATAGAACACTTTGCAAAAAAAAAAACACAAATTCTTCAAAGTTTTTTTTTTACTTCCATAGCATTCTTGTACCTGGCATGTGGTAGTGAACCGTACACAACCATAACCTATCCCTACTTTAGTTATAAAACAGTTCATATTAATAAAATTCCAGTGTTATTGATTAGATAAATATGAGGGGAGAAAAAAAAAATAAAAGAAATATTGGGTGCCAGAAATATTATACGAGTCACATTCCTTAGAATATACGAGTACTACAAGTTTGTGCATACACATGTGCTAAATGTGGACAGATCGGGTTTTTCTCTTTTCATACTTTCTTGCACCATTTATTTATTATCTTGTTAGTCAAATGTCATTATTTACGAAAGTTCTGTGAGAGTGTTCATTTGCAATGTACAATTATTTAAATCGAGTTCTATGGAAAATGAAACATTGACGTCTTGTCTTATGCTGGGTAATCAAGGGTGAGGAAATTATTAGCCCCTTCAAAGAGTAGGAAATATGTACATTTCATATTCATTACGAAGTGAAAACTTATAAAGGGAAGCTACATACTAAAAATTTATACAAACATATGTATGTATGCATGTAATTTCTTCAACGATACCGCCAAAATGAGTTTTTATCTTAAAAAATAAATAAATTCAGTAAAGTGCGACTTCGACTCGCATGCGAAGGGTTACGTACGTTCACTGCATTTGTAATACTATACAAACTTTAGCTTATATAATCGAATATCTTACCCGATGTAGATATATTTTAATGCTTTTATAGCTATGCTATTTATGCCACGACACAGGAGTTAGGACGTGATTTTCGTAACAAAAATAATCCTTATAAATTAAAATATATTATATAATATATATATATATATATATATATATATATATATATATATATATATATTATATAAAAATAACAGTTATAAATAGATTTTTGTTTTGATTTCTTTGTACTTAAAACCAGAGTACGAAAATAAACGAAACAAATTATTTGATTTTGTTTTGTTTCGTTCTTTGAAGTGAGTGAAACAAAAACAAAACAAAAACAATGAGAAGCATTGAACAATTTGTTTTTGTATTGTTTCTGCACATGAGCACAAACCAGAGAACACAACCGATCGGCTGTAAGCCGGCAAACAGTCGCCGCCGGCCACAAACAATACATTAATTTAATCGTACGCCGCTAGAAAAGAAAGTAGTGGGATATACATATATATATATATAATATAATTTTATATCATTATTATTTAACACATTAAGTTTGTTTTATATAGCTAAGCAGCATAGCTATATTAAGAAGAGTTACATCCACAATGTATGATTAACGTGAACTTTAACTGCAAGTTCTTCATACAAAAATTGCCGTTAAAGTCACTGTCATTTTTTAATTGTACATTGTGAAAAGGGCCGTTAGAGAGTTAAAATATTATATGAAAGTGTTGAACACATACTCCCGTATTCATAAAAAAATATTTTAGGTTTATTAAGGTTTTATTTGATATATTTCTGTGGGATATTTCTCAAATAAGGCCGTAATAAACCTAAAATATTTTTCATGAATATGGCAGATAATAAACAAACATGGAAAGTTATTTATTTTATAAATACGTTCAAATAAAATAATATATGCAATTTGTGGGAATTTTTACACACCCTTTCTAACTTTTAATTAATTTTTTTGCTTAAAACTTTTTATTATTATTATAATAACTTTTGGCAATTAAAACTACAATACTCAAGTTCTTTCTCGTCTGAATTAATTACCAAATCGAAACGCATGTTTTAGCTGAATGCCCGTCTGAGTTGTTGCCTTAAAACACATATTCAAATGCAATAATAATAGACAAAATGTCCTTATACGCACGCACACTGTTATAAAAAAAAGTGCTCCCTAAGGATTATTAAATTTGTTTTAAAACACTCCTAGCAGTACTTTTCAACATCCTTTTATTAACTTTTTGTATTTCCTCTTTTGTACTTTTTCAAAATCTGTTCGTACTCGAAGCAGTGAGTGTGTGTGTGTCTGTATGTGTGTGATTTTGCACCAGAGATGGGCATTTCTCACATGATGGTAACGAATCGGGGGCCGGATTCCACAATAATGTTCACTTGTTGATTTGTGCGTCCGCAACGATGAGAATGAATTATTTTGCTGTTAAAGTGGACACTAGTGTTAAAATTTTCTGACTGGAAAAAGGTGCGGTGAATTGTGAACACAGAAATTGGTGAACACCTCAAAAGTCATCGTTGCGGAATCCGTCACCTGGTGTGATCTGGTATGGTTGTGAATAGTTTTTTCGTTCTAATGTATAGTGTGCATGACATAGTGTCCACACCTGATGAATTTATATCATGATGAAAGTCAAATTTATACCATAATGAAAATTCTTCAGGTATAGACTCAATTGATTAATATTATGGCAGCATTATGATATAATCATCAGAGCTCACGGCCTGATAAATTCATCTTGATATCAAATGTCATTTTATGTGTTACTTTATTAAAAAATTTCGTTTAAAAAAGGCGGCAAAACAAATATTTGTGACCAAAAAATTAAACAACACGCAAATTAGATATTTTTTTTGGCAAGTATTTTTCAAATATTTGTTTGATTCATCATGACATAAAATCATCAACGTCTACCCCCTTGTGTTGATATTAATGAAAAAATTACAGTTGCTCTGCCAGCGTTATATTACGAGTTATGATATAAAGTCGTCCGGTGTGGACACTATGTGAAATGTGCTCGTGTTGATGGACTGTTCGGTCTAGCGTTGCCATCAAAATAAATTAAAATACTTTTTGATTAATTATTTTTACAGTGAGCAAGCATCACACGTTGCCATCTCTAGTTTGCTCCAACACTAATTCTCCTCCTGACATATTTTTTTTCCAACTGAAGCTAATTACGAAGTTTTTACAATTAATTTTTATAACGGACAAAAGTTTAGACTAGAAAAATTAACATTTGTGCAATTTACGAGTAGATTTTTGTATTTCCTCCCTGTGTTTTTTTTTTCTAGAATTTTTCAAGTTTTCTTTTTCTTTGTTGTGTCGTCTAGTTTTTTTGCACGATTGTATGGATTTGTGATGTGTGTTATCACAAAGAAAGTGTGTGTGGTTTTGAGTTAAATACGAGGAGTTTTGTATAAGTTAAGGCTCAGTTGGCCGACTGTAATGGAATGTAACTGCAGCGGTAGGAAACAGCTGATCGATATTGTTATGTTACTTCTGAGAAAACTCAACCCTGACTAATGAAAATTATGGAAATTGGTGCTGATGAAGTGTGTAGCGCGGCACAGAAAAATGCCGATATTTGACCCAAGTTAAAAGTCTAGTTTAATTATTCTTCCATTCTTTAGAAAATGATATTAATTAATAAAAACATTTCATTCTATAAGAACTGCAAAATACTGAACTTTTAAACCCGATTGAGAAATTATTCCTGACTAAAAATGGAAATTCTACTATAGGTCTCAATTAAGTCGAAAATTCAACTCTAATACCGTAAATAACCAAAAACTTAAAAGGTGGCTTAAGTGTTAATATAGTTAAAGTGTTGGCATTGAAGCGTTGGTAGCCATAAAAAACCCATTCGAACAATTATATAATTACATATTTTTTATTTTTGCTTATTTCTGGTATTAAAGTTGAATTTTTGACTTAAGTGTATTTTGAGTAGAATTCCTTGACAAATATATTCGCAGAATATTTTAACTACATACAACCTTGTTTTGAAAAAAATCGACCAACTTTGAACATTTAAATATCCTAAATGGTCATTCGAAATGAAAACTCATAAGAGAAACCTAAGGATGATTTTAAAATACCTGTCGAATGATACCCATTTTGATATAGTTCGCCGACTTTTTATTATTTTCGTATTTACGAAATGGCGTCTACTGGCGGCCATATTGAATTTTTACTACTGTCATATCTTTAGTGACACTTGGATTAAGACAAATCGATTGATGTAAGAATCATAGAAAACGGTCCACGTCTTCGGTTATACGAGTATAGTACCGCAAAGGCACTATAAGCACAATACCCTTCTTAGCGTCGCGCAGTCGGTTAAAAAGAATTATTTCCAAACGATTTAGAGGATTATTGTATGCCAACAAAATGTTGCTTGTAATGTTATGAACACACTATATAAAAAAAAAACTTAAGTATCACACCATTTTCTAAATTTTTTTTACTACACAAGGGTACAACTTTAAATAGGCCGTAAAATGAGTTTCAGATGTAAACTTTTAAAACGCCCACACACGTGTGTATGTTTGTTTAGTGTCCTTTACACGAATCAGTTGGCAGAACATTGTTATTTTTTTGTGTGCTGAGCAGCGTAATTAAGAATTATTTTATGATGCTTTTGTTTTTCATAGACTTAGGAAAATCGCTTTTCCTATCCTCTTCGAATTTCCCAAATAATTTGAAATTTATGTTTCCGATTTGGCTAAAATTCTCTTTTTCAAAACACTTATAATACCACTTCTCTATAGTTGCACAAACTTTATTACTCACTTGCGAAAACCTTTTCTCAACCACTTCTTACCGTTGAAAATTAAAAAATTAACTAAAATGTCATAAATCTTAATGTATTATTATTGCATTAAGAAAACGTTGGCATATGAAATAAGTATTTAGAAAATAATTAGAAAAAAAGAAACTAAAATATGGTTTAGCAAAAATAAAATATACGGAAAATTATTAAATTATTGTGTATTTATGATTTGGTCAGGCTAAAGTTCGTATCGCTTTGTAAGCCAAATTACATGTGATAATTATTAATGAACAAATAACACCAAAGTTAGTTGTAAATATTCTGACAAACAAGTCTAGTAGAACGGAACAACCGGCTGTTTTCGAAGGCCACTACACCTTCATTACACAGTACAACAGCCAATCTGGGGGGTGAGAAATTCCAAGTCAGGGTGATGGTACTAGGTCAGTATAGTAAAACCCTCAAAGGGTTTGGCGTTCGTATGCGTCAGTTTTTTTTATGACCTTTTAAATTTTTTCTTTTTCACTTGTCCGATTTTGATGAAACAAATTTAGAAAAATTAAGAATTACAATTTCTCTAATCTGTTTCTATACCGTTTTCCTATATGTGCAACACTTTCAAAGTTAAAAATAAATTTGTGGAGGCAAAAAAATATTTTTTTGCCTAAAAATTTAAATATTTTTTTTTTAAATTCATAAAAAATCCAAAATGGAAAAAAGTGCCAAAACTAAATTATTAACACTTGATCCTTTTTTCCGTTTTGGATTTTTTATGAATTTAAAAAAAAAAATTAATTTTTAGGCAAAAAAATATTTTTTTGCCTCCATGCTTATAATTATCAGCATATGCTTTGTGTTTGGTCCAATGTGTGTGGTGTCAGTCGATGTAGATTTCTGCTTTATATACGCAACTTTTATTGCAAATGGAATATGTGAATTGTTTTGATTCATCGTACTACAATTTGTTGAAAGCTTTTTTTTGTAATGAAAGCTCATTTTTACCATCTCTAAATTTACAACACTCTATGCCATTGTCGTTTGTTCTTTACTAATTATGCACATGTTAGTTAATTTGCTTATTTTTGTTCTAATTAAGACAAACTTTTTTGGTTTGATACTATTAGTATATATTATTTTGTTTAAATAAATAACTTAAGGAACAACTCCAGTGTGCTCAGTCTTCGTATACTTCGTATACATCTTGAAAAAATGTGAAAATGTTCTTAGAACTTTCCAAAGATTTAATTTTTGCTATAGAACTTTTAAGGAAAGAAATTGACTAACCCAGATGTACATACACGCGTACATATGTACGTATGATTGAAATTGGTTTATCAGAATAACACGGTTAGACCCCTCTCTAAACGCCGGTGTCGTTAGACGGCTTTTACACACTCAAAGTTTACTTGGGAAAGTCTTGAGTTTGTAGAAGAGAAGGGAAAGAGAATTTGTGTGTGTACAATCCGTCATATCGAGTCGTTTCAATCGAACATTTTTAATTTGGGATTGTGCCATTCGTCAGCTCATATTATTGACCGCGCTCAATTTACTGAAGTAATTCATTCATTTGTAATGAAATATTTTGTAAAGAAAATTATATAAAAATTAGTTTTTATATGTTACATCGACAATGATTGTTGAAAAACCGAAAAATTTTGATTTTAGTAATGCTTGATCTCAAATTTTTATGTATTTCTTGTGTGTGTTCATCAAGCACGAGCACAGTTTAAATTAGATTTCAAGGTGCACGGTTGTTAAAAATTACGGATGAAAAAATAAATATTAGATTTAATTTGTTTCTTTTTTTTTTAGCAACTCTTTCGTTATGAACAACATCAAAACATTCAGCACACGTACAGGAAAATGACATCAAGCAGTTTGATCGTGTCTAGGCTGCTTTAAATGCGATCATTTCATTTTTCATTATCTATCAGGTGCAAATGTTTTTAATAAGATTTATACTGGTGGATCTTGGAAACTCCTACTTCCTATACGAAAGTGTAGGTCGCTTCCCTAAGGAAGCTCCTAGACGTGGGATAGCCTTCTAAGTGAAATAAAATTCCAGCAAGGTCCATTAAAAATTTACACACAAAAATATGTGGTTCAAAAACAAAGACATTTTAGCTTATTATTTATGACTTTATTTCAGTGAGCCGACGAAAATCGGTACATTGTGCCGATAGTGGGATCTAGGCTTTAGAGTCTTGTTATTTAAAACAGAAAAAAAAAATACTTTAGCGTACAGCGTAATTTGGGACAGATGCAAAGCAATTTACAACTTCTTAAGTAAACAGAAGAGTTTATTTCTAAACTAATTCAGTGCGCCAGCTATCAATTCAATTCAATAATTTTTAATCGCGATTATTTAATGCCTTCATAAATAATTATTATTTGTAAATTTCATAAGCATAAGTACATAAATTCTTACTTACAAAGTGCCAATAACTAACTATCCGCTTGCATTGTTTCAGACATAATCTTCTCTACAAATTAATTGATTCGTTCTTTATTAAAGCAGTTACTACTCGTATCTAGGACTGTAGTTTCTTGCAAAAACGTGTGATGCCATTTTACCTGCTGATGGCCCTGTTTTAGTTTTCTTTTTTATATACACATACACACACACATACATACATATAAGAACGTTGTAGTTGCAACATCATGCACCAATTTCATATTTTGCTCCTTTTTCTCGCAGCAAATATACAAATGCAAATGCATCTTAGCTTGCTTATGTGTGGCATGAAATTCGCCTATTAATGCAAATATGTATTTACTGTTGTAAGTGCATGTAAGTAAGTACATACATACATATGTATATGTATGCATGCAGTGGGAGATACACATGTACTACATCCATACATGCATGCATAAGTGTATAAGCACCTCTCTTGTGCTTTTATAAAAGGAAATGGGTCAATATTATGTGCATACGAGCATAAGAAGGGAATAGTGTTAAAGGAATGGTGCTAGAACTTGTTGTTTACATCTTTATGCCAAGAAATTCAAAGTGAAGTGGGAAGTAATAGTAAAAAAGAAACAAATTAAAAACAGTTATTATTTTTAAAATGATTACATTTTGATCGCACAGCTGCAAGTTGTTGAGATGAAGGGTTCCTTTCACAACACTCCTAGAATTTATAATTTTTGTATAAATTATATAGGTACATATTGGAATGGTAATGTGTATAACACAAATACATGCATACATATGTATGTAACTTGTCGAATGAGTTGGAAATAAAAGTTTTGTAGTTTTCCAAAGTCATTAAAAAATAACAGAATATAAGGCCCTTGAATAATTAGAAGCTATGTATAAGCTAAAATATGTAAATAACGAGCCTTACAGTCATAACTAAAAAAAACTTGTTTTTCAGAAAAAAGTTTGAAGATTTGAATTTACTACAAAACTACACTACTAAAAAGACAAATTTGTATGTTCAATTTTTAAAAAATATGAAGAACAATATGACGATTAATTCTATATTATTAAAATCACGTTTTTTGAGTTCTATTGCAGCAAAGGCTCGATATGTAAGTACATAAAATAGTTCTGCAAAAAAAAAATGACTTGAATGATTTGATAGAACATTTTCGAAAAAGATTTATGGGATATAAAATTATATTTTTTGCATTTTTGAAATGCAAGATTTTGTGTTTTTCAGAACTCAGGCTGTATGTTAAGTTTTGTAAAAATCGGTACAGTAGAACCACTTAAAATAATATATTAAATTTTAATGAACGTGACTCGGCCCATTTTTTCAAATGGAAGGTGTGTGGTAAGTTTCGCAAAAATCGGTTACATATGTAGAACCACATGAAGTATAATAATAGATTTGAATGGGAATTACCCCGCCCATTTTTGGAACTTTAAAATTATGTAATTACAAGAACCAAAGGTGTTTGCTAGGTTTTGCAGAAATCAAATAAGTAGAATATTATAAAATATAATAAAAAATTTGTTTTTTTTTGCAATGAGACCAATGGAAAGCTATACCCTCTCACACAATAAAAAAAATTTTACAATCGGTCGGTAACACTGCCAAAAACAAAACTAAGACGAATTGATAACCTCCTCCTTTTTTTGAAGTCGGTTAAAAATGGCCCTAAACTGAAAAACGTTCCCAAAATGTGTATTGTAGTTTTTTGTAAAATTTTTTATCGTTGTCGAGAAAAGAATTGTTGGACTCACTTGGGTGCTAAATAATCAAGTTTCATTTGTGTCAGTATTCATAGAACTCTTGGAAATTTCCTTTTGAATTATTTTGTACTTTTATTATTTATTATACATATGTATACATAACTAAATACATATGCATGTATGAATACATATGTATGTATATACATATGTATATGTCAAATTTCATTGCAATGGAGGACTTCATGCAATATACATACATACATTTAAACATTGTTCGCCTATTCAAGTTCTGAGACGTTTGACAAAATCTGTAGATCTTTATCGCTCGGTTTTAAGTAGGAGCCGTTTTGTTTATTTGCTTATAATTTTATTTATATTTTTTCAGTATATGCACATACTTATAATTTTTAGAAATTTACATACCGCATAGTAGGCATGCAACAAATTTTGCTATTTTCTCCTTGGAGGATACCTATTTGTTTAATTCCACTGTATGGCTTCGTTTATTTACTTATTATTTTTATTGTTATTATTATTTCACTTATTCCAAATGTTTCACCTAATCATTTCACATTCTATTTTCATTTACATATATCTAAAAATATTATTAACTTTATAAATTAAATTCACTGCAATAAATTATTTTTCTCCCAACCGACCGTCTAATATTATTAATTTCCCGCCATTTAAACAAAATACAACTCTTGTTTCGTTTTCCATTTTAACTCTACACAAAATGTGAGTCAAAACAAAACGATGAAAGCAAAAATAGTTACACACACGCACACACTTACACAGAACGGAATGTACCAAACTCTCCATTGTTTACATAGGAGAAGTTGATGGCAAACAAAAGCCGAATGACATTGAAGAATAACAAGACACAACAAAAAACCAAATGGTTTGACTTAAACTCATTGTAGAGTAGCAGGCCGATAAAAATATTTCGGCGGCGGCTGAAAGGCAAATATTTTCAGTGGGGACGGTTGAACGGCTTAACGTCGAATTTTTAAGCATTTAAACTTTTTCCCAATCTAGTTCTGGAGAAGTACGTGAATTATTGAATCACCATGTTGTAACATTATTTTATTTGCAATAGCTTAAGAATTGCAGTAATTGATGTCCCAAATGCCAAGAAAAATACCTTCGCAAATTATTTGATAAACCATAGAAACATATTATATACTATAAATAAATTTTACTTAAGCTTTTCCATTTCCCAAACTAAAAATTAGTTACTTTATAGTAACACTGCTACGGATGAACGAATAAAAAGCATTGATCAAATCAATGACCCTTATCGACTCTTACTACGACGGTTTTGTAATAGATTAAGGAACGTCGTAACACTTGTTCTTTAATCTAGGACGAAAATACGCCAACTACTACAAGGCCCATTATCAAAAAGTCGCCTGGATGTTGCGACAAAAAGTCTTTGCGTAAGCCTTTGTGGGTTTTAGAAAAAACTCAAAGAGAGAACGTAAGAGTTGTCACTGCTCTTTCTGTGTGATTTGAAGTTTTTGCACAACAAAATGTGAAGAGCAGATAAAAATCGGTTGAATATTAGGCCGCCGATAAGCCGAGTGATTCGGCGGCTAGCCACCATCCGCGCCGCTACGGCTTGCTAGTCTGCCTCATTGTATGTATGCACATTATCATTCAGAAAGTTTGACAGCCGTACAAAGGAGGCAACCAAAAACTACATTTCATGATACTTTTAGTGAAAAAAAAGAAATGCAGTTGAAAATTATAGTTTTTCTTTAAATTAAAAAACAATAAATGAAAAAGTTGCCTAAATATAAAACAATTTTCAATATCAATTAAGTGCGAAAGGCTAATAAAGAAAAAAAATAAGTGGAAAATAATGACGACTACTACATCGATTGTGCAACAATTTGTGACGGGATTAAAGTCTCGGAATCGCAATGTGCAGAATAAAGCGGCCCAGGATTTATTCCTCTATGTAAAGACCGAACTGAGAGAAATGTCTCAAGAGGAATTGCTGCATTTCTTTGAAGACTTCAATGATCAAATATTCAGTATGGTTATGTCTACAGACATTAATGAGAAAAAGGGTGGCGTGTTGGCCATTAGTAAGTACACACACACGTACTTGACGCACTATGAAGCTGAGATTTTTTTCAATATTTATAGAATGTCTTGTGAGCGGTGACGTTATCAATACCATGAAACGTATTACGAAATATTACAATCATTTGCGTGATTTGTTGCCCTGTAATGATGTGTCTGTAATGGAAATAGCTGCCCGTACTTTGGTAAAGTTAGCTAATTTGCCGGGATCGAAAGGTGCCGAGTCATTTGAATTTGATATAAAAAGAGCGTTCGAGTGGCTAAGTGGTGACAGACATGAGGTATCTGCAAAAATTAAAAAAAAAAACGATTAAAGGTATCACTATTGATTGTTTTCTTTCTAGTACCGTCGGCATGCCGCTGTTTTTATTTTGCGTGAGTTGGCCGTAGCCATGCCCACATATTTCTACCAGCAGATTTCCACATTCTTTGACCACATTTTTAATGCCATTTTCGATCCTAAGCCCGCTATACGCGAATCGGCTGGTGAAGCTTTACGAGCTGCACTCATAGTTACTTCTCAGCGTGAAAATACCAAACAATCTAGTGAACCGCAATGGTATAAAATCTCTTATGCAGAAGCAATAAAAAGCTTTAATGAAGATCCAGCTTTGATACAAAAAGAACCCAAAGGCATGACTCGTGACGACCGCATTCATGGAAGCCTGATTATTTTAAATGAATTATTTCGTTGCTCTAATGCTAATTGGGAGAGGCGTTATAACGCCCTAAAAGCATTATTGCCGGACGCTTTGTCTTGCAAACTTGGTGATGGTTCCAGTGTTTCATATGCGACAGGTAGTGGAGGTCACGGCTCCAGTGGCGGCGGCCATCAATTGAACACCATAGTACCCCGACTTAAAGCACCATTTATTAAAAAATTTGGTTCTACACATTTAGCAGATTTAACGGAACAGCATCAAACTGCCTCTGGTCACAAATTCAATACGGTAAAACATAAATTTAAATTTTAAATAAAAACTTACATTTACTTTTAATATCTTCAATTTCAGAGTAACATTTTAGAATCGTCTTACGCTCGTGAAGTTATAATGGAGAATTACAATACCATCTGTGAAAACATCATAGAACAAAGAAATTCAAAATCAACTTATGTGCAACAAGGGCTCTTGCAAATTTTGCCCCGTCTGGCGGCCATAAATCGAGAAATTTTCGTGCAAAAATATTTAACAATCTGCATTAATCATTTGCTGGTAGTGCTCAAGGGCAGAGAAAAAGACCGCAATATGGCTTATGTAACCATTGGCTATATAGCTGTGGCTGTAGAAAATGATATAGAAAAATATTTGAAAAATGTAATGGCAGCCATAAAAGTGGCATTGCCTCCCAAAGATGCCACCAGCAAACGTAAAGCCACCATCGATCCTGCCATATTTGCGTGCATTACCCTGTTGGCTCATGCTGTTAAAGATGTCATAAATAATGATGTAAAAGATATATTGGAGCAAATGTTTTCCACTGGCTTGTCGCCTGCCTTGACCGTTTGTTTGAGAGAATTGGCAGAACATGTACCATTTTTAAAGGTCGCCATAGCCGATGGTTTGATTGGAGTCTTATCGCAAATTTTAATGAACAAACCACCTCCGGGTCCAAACTACACCAGTACGATGTCTAGTTCAGTATCAGTAATGGATTCATCCATAAATTATTCATCACAAGATGTACCAACAGTTGTTTTGGCTTTGCGCACCCTGGGCTCATTTAATTTCGAGGAACAGAATATGTTGGATTTTGTACAAAGGTAAGAGAGAATAAATTGTATTTCTTTTTCTTTTTTTATGAAAAGACCGTGGTTTAGGAAAATCTGTGTATTTCCTAGAACAACAAGAGTTATTGTGTTAAACTTTCATTTAAACGAATGAGAAGTTCAATTAATATCTAAGTTGAAACAAGAACTCCATAATCAACATGTTTTTCTTATTTTCTTACTTTGTCATTGCTATATTGGCTGACATTTTTTCAGCTCGAATTGTAGTTGTAAGAAGTATGTAAAGAAAATAAATGTAACGGCCAATCTCACAATATCGACAAGGTTCGACTCGTCGCACACTTACATTCAAAACAATCACAAATTTTAATATTTTGTTGTTTCAAATGTACCCAGCAAAAAATAAATGAGGATATCAAAAAAAAATTTACTGTGTTGACACGTGAGAGATATTCAAATTACAAGCGGAAAATGGACGCCACCCCCACACTTGAGACCACATTTCGCCTTGATTTGGGCTTCTAATTTAAATTGAGAAAATTCGAGTTGAAATTGGGTATTTTAAATATAAATTGAGAATTGAGAGAATTCCAAATGAAATTTATGAATACAAATTTAAATAGAGAAAATTCCAAAATAGTGCATGGTGAGCTAGTATTTCAGTCTGGGAGTTGGGATATCAATTGCCACTAAATACTATCTATTGCGGTTCTCAACTCAACTCAGTATGGTCGTCTGAGGGTCAACACAACTTTGACACGACCCAATTTCTTTTTAGTATTGTGAATCACAACTGATATATGTACATACATATGTATGTATACGTAAAAATGTTGTGGCACAAGCAACTACAAACTCAACCATTATTTAAGCTGTGAATGGCAATACCAATGTGTAAGTTGGGTTGACTATCAGGCAACCAAACTGAGTTGAGTTGAGAACAGCAATAGAGATTATAATTTTCTTAGATAGCAATAGAAACAAAGAATCAATTTTTTTTATGGAACTTTTCAGATGTGCCGACTATTACATCAATCACGAAAGTCAGGAGATCCGCTTGGAGGCGGTACAAAGTTGCACACGCCTGCTTAAGTTGGCCGTGCAATCGGCGGCTGATGATTCTGATAATTCGAAAACTCTAAGTGACACAGTATCACATGCCATCGAACGTTTACTGGTTGTTGCCATTACCGATATGGACTGTAATGTGAGAGTGCGCATCTTGCGCTCCCTGGACGAAACATTCGATGCGGAACTGGCTCAACCGGAATCGTTAAGTGCCCTCTTTATCACCTTAAATGATGAAATATTCGAAATACGTGAATTGTCCATGGTTACTGTGGGCCGTTTGTCGGTCATGAATCCTGCTTATGTAATGCCCAAACTGAGACGTGTTATGATCCAATTGCTCAACGAATTGGAACACTCGGGTATGAGTCGGAATAAAGAGCAAAGTGCCAGAATGTTGGATCACTTGGTAATCAGTACGCCTCGTTTGATATCCTCGTATATGAATCCAATTCTAACCATATTGGTGCCCAAGTTGAGAGAACCGGAATCGAATCCCGGCGTTTTATTAAATGTTTTAAGGGCAATTGGCGATTTGGCCGAGGTAAATGGTGGTTCAAATGAAATGGAAATGTGGGCAGACGATTTGCTTTCCATATTGTTGGAGATGCTGGGAGATGCCGGTTCACCCGATAAACGGGGTGTGGCTTTGTGGACCTTGGGCCAGCTGATCAGTGCTACCGGTCGTGTGGTTAGTCCCTACCACAAGTATCCCGTGCTCATAGATATTTTAATAAACTTTTTAAAAACCGAACAAAGACGTTCTATACGCCGCGAAACCATACGGGTTTTGGGCCTTCTGGGCGCCATGGACCCCTACAAACACAAAATGAATAAAGGTTTGATAGACAGCCAAAATGACAGTGTTCTAATCTCTCTGACGGACTACAAGGTGGAAGAGAACCAAGATATTTCCACGGCCGAATTGTTGGTTAACATGGGCAACATACTGGACGAATATTATCCTGCCGTAGCTATAGCCGCCCTCATGCGTATTCTGCGTGATCCTACTCTAAGCAGCCGCCACACCAGCGTCGTGCAGGCAGTCACATATATTTTCCAAAGTTTGGGCATTAAATGTGTTCCCTACTTGTCGCAGGTTTTGCCCAGTCTTTTGGAAAATGTGCGCACAGCCAACAATAATTTAAGAGAGTTTCTCTTCCAGCAACTGGCCATACTGGTGGAAATTGTGCGCCAACACATTATCACCTACATGAACGACATTTTCAAATTGATTAAGGAATTCTGGACTAACAACACACCCTTGCAGTCGACGCTTATCAATTTAATAGAGCAAATAGCTGTGGCCTTAGGCGGCGAATTTCGTAATTATTTGGCTCAATTGATACCACAGATACTGCGCGTTTTGCAGCACGACCCCTCTAAAGATCGCAATGTAACCAAACGTTTGCTGCAGGCTCTCAAGAAATTCGGCAACAATTTGGACGAATATTTGCACTTGATAGTGCCGCCCGTAGTCAAGCTGTTCGACTCTCCGTTCGTGCCGCAGCAAGTGGCTTTGGCGGCCTTGGAGACCATTGACCATCTGGCCTGGAATTTAGATTTCACCGATTTCTCTTCACGTATTATACACCCCTTGGTGAGAGTGCTGGATAATGAGCCGGATCTACGTGACCAGGCAATGTCCACTCTGTGTTCCTTGGTTATACAATTGGGCAAGAAGTATTTGGTATTTACTCCATTAGTGAACCGCACCATTACCAAGCAGCGCATCATCAATTCGCAATATGAAAAACTGCTTGCCAAGCTGCAATCCAATACCACCATGTGCCTGGATGAGGAATTTTTAATGAGACAGACAAAATACAAGGCAATCAATGCTTCCAATGTCATGAGCGATGCCAATACCACAATTAAGAAACTGAATGTGTCTACAACCCAATTGTGCATGGCTTGGCAGGTAAATCGGCGAGTTTCCAAGGACGATTGGGTGGAATGGTTGAAGCGTTTGTCCATTGGTCTTCTAAGAGAATCAAGATCACATGCTTTGCGTGCGTGCCGTGTATTGGCCGAGGATTACGATAAGCTTTTGCGAGACTTATTCAATGCTGCCTTTATTTCCTGCTGGACCGAGTTATCTACTGAACATAAAAACGAATTGACCAGATCTTTAATACAGGCTCTGCAGGTCACCGATATGCCCGAGATCACCCAAACCATTTTGAATCTGGCTGAATTCATGGAGCACTGTGATAAAGATCCCATCTTGATAGACCCCAAACTATTGGGTACAAGGGCCATGGCTTGTCGTGCTTATGCCAAGGCCTTGCGCTACAAGGAGGAGGAATTCGTGACCCATAAAGATCCGCATGTCTTCGAGTCTTTGATTTTGATTAACAACAAATTGCAACAGAAAGAAGCCGCCGAAGGTCTTTTGACCACTTATCGCAATTCGGTGGGTGGAGAAAACTCCCGCTTCAAGGATGAACTCAAGGTGCAGGGCAGATGGTACGAAAAGTTACACAACTGGGACCAGGCGTTAATACACTACCAACGGAACTTGAGGCAAGACAACAATGACATGGAGTCTAGACTGGGCTCTATGCGTTGCCTGGAGTCCTTGGGAGAGTGGTCGCAGTTAAGCAAAGTGGCAAAGCAGGAGTGGGATTCTTTTGGCAAGGAAATGAAAGCGAAGACAGGCCATTTGGCTGCGGTGGCAGCCTGGGGTCTACAAGATTTCGAAGCCATGCAGGAGTATGTAAGATGTATACCCGAAGACACGCAAGATGGTTCCTTCTACCGGGCCGTCTTGGCAGTTCATCGCGATGAATTCGAAGTGGCTCAGCGTTTAATAGACGAGACCAGAGATCTTTTGGATACAGAACTCACCTCTATGGCGGGCGAGTCGTATGAACGAGCTTATGGCGCCATGGTTTGTGCCCAAATGTTGGCCGAACTGGAAGAAGTTATACAATACAAATTGATACCCGAACGCAGGGAACCTTTGAAGTGCATGTGGTGGAAGCGTTTGCAAGGTGGCCAACATTTGGTCGAAGACTGGCGTAGAATTATTCGAGTACATTCGTTGGTGGTGAAGCCTCATGACGACATACACACTTGGCTGAAATATGCCTCCCTGTGCCGCAAATCCGGCTCGTTGCAGCAGTCGCATAAGACTTTGGTCATGCTGCTGGGCTGCGATCCCAGCGAAAATGCCAAAGAACCTTTGCCCTACACTTTGCCTCAAGTCACGTACGCCTACACCAAACACATGGCGGCCTCCGACAATATGCAGGGAGCCTACGACCAACTCAGCCGGTTTGTCAATACCTTTAGCAACCAGTTGAATTGCATGACCGATTCAGCTCATAAACAAGAAGACCTTCGCCTCTTGGCCAGATGTTACTTGCGTTTGGCCATTTGGCAGAATAAACTGCAGGGCCTGGATCCGCATGCAGTGCAGGGTGCCTTGGAATGTTATGAAAAGGCCACCAACTATGATCCGACCTGGTACAAGGCCTGGCACCAGTACGCTTACATGAATTTCAAAGTGGTGCAAGCTCAAACTCTGGAGAACATAAAATCACCCGTTGACATGCACAACGGAGATTTGCTGTACGAAAAGGAGAAAATGATTATAGAGCAATATGCCGTTCCTGCCGTACATGGTTTCTTCCGTTCCATTAGCTTAATAAAAAGCAATTCCTTGCAGGATACTTTGCGTTTGCTGACTTTGTGGTTTGACTATGGCCATCATTCGGAAATATATGAGGCTCTGATGTCCGGCATGAAGCTGATAGAGATTAACACTTGGCTGCAGGTTATACCCCAGTTGATAGCGCGCATTGACACACATCGCAATCTGGTGGGACAACTCATACACCAACTGCTCATGGATATAGGAAAATATCATCCTCAGGCTTTGGTCTATCCGCTAACGGTGGCTTCCAAATCTGCATCGGTGGCCCGCAAAAATGCAGCCTTTAAGATACTGGATTCAATGCGCAAACATTCTCCGATTTTGGTGGAGCAAACGATGATGATCAGTGAGGAATTGATTAGAGTGGCCATATTGTGGCATGAACAGTGGCATGAGGGCTTGGAGGAGGCTTCGCGTCTATACTTTGGTGATCGTAATATCAAGGGCATGTTTGATATCTTGGAGCCACTGCATGCCATGCTGGAGAGAGGACCCCAGACTCTTAAAGAGACCTCATTTTCTCAGGCCTATGGCCGCGAACTGACTGAGGCCTATGAGTGGACGCAGCGCTATAAATCATCAAATTCCTTAATGGACTTGGATCATGCCTGGGATAATTATTATCATGTATTCCAAAAGATATCAAGGCAACTGCCGCAATTGACCTCCTTGGAGTTGCCCTATGTTTCGCCCAAGCTGTTGGCCTGCAAAGATTTAGAATTGGCGGTACCGGGCTCCTACAATCCGGGCCAGGAATTGATTAGAATTAGTTTCATAAAAACCAACTTGCAGGTCATCACGTCCAAACAAAGGCCACGCAAGCTGTGCATACGTGGCTCGAATGGCAAGGACTACATGTATTTGCTGAAAGGCCACGAAGATCTCAGACAGGATGAACGTGTTATGCAGTTGTTTTCTTTGGTCAATACTCTGCTGCTCGATGATCCCGATACTTTCAGAAGAAACTTGGCCATACAACGTTATGCCGTCATACCTTTAAGTACCAATTCCGGCCTCATAGGCTGGGTGCCCCATTGCGATACCTTGCACACCCTGATCAGGGACTACAGAGACAAAAAGAAGGTTCCTTTGAACCAGGAACACCGCACTATGTTGAGCATTTCCCCAGACTACGATCACTTGACTTTAATGCAAAAGGTGGAAGTGTTTGAATATGCTTTAGATCAAACTCCCGGCGATGATTTAGCTAAACTGTTGTGGCTCAAGTCACCCTCTTCGGAGGTATGGTTCGAGAGACGTACCAATTACACGCGCTCCTTGGCGGTTATGTCTATGGTGGGCTATATTTTGGGTCTGGGCGATCGCCATCCCTCCAATTTGATGTTGGATCGCATGAGTGGCAAAATATTGCACATAGATTTTGGCGATTGCTTTGAGGTGGCCATGACCCGCGAAAAGTTCCCTGAGAAAATACCCTTCCGCTTAACACGCATGCTTATCAATGCCATGGAGGTGACAGGCATTGAGGGCACCTATCGACGCACTTGTGAAAGTGTCATGCTGGTGCTGAGACGCAATAAAGATTCTTTAATGGCGGTGCTCGAGGCATTCGTCTATGATCCTTTGCTGAACTGGCGCCTGCTGGACACTGAAACGAAAAGTCATCGCACCAAGAATAACAACAACTCGAGCGGTGGCATTGCGGGCGGCGCCAACACGGGCAGTTTAAGCAATTCCATTGATGACAACATCTTGCATAGTAACAACACTGCCACCAAGTCCAAAGTTTACGATAATCAATTTCTGTTCGCCCACCTGGGCAACACTACAAATGCCGACATCACCAATAGCAAGGCCAGCAAAGTTATCAAACGTGTCAAGCGCAAACTTACCGGCAGTGATTTCCTAACCCAAACCAGTTACACAGTGCAACAGCAGGTCGATTTGCTGATACAACAGGCCACCAATAATGAAAACTTGTGCCAGTGCTACATCGGCTGGTGTCCATTTTGGTAATTAGTTTTATTTGACATTAATAATATTCATCTTTTACTACATTTCAATACTGGATTTGTTGTAATACTTTCATTTCATTCATTTTTCTTTTACATACTTACTTCCTTCATTTTTTATTGGAATTTTCTCTCATAAATGAATCTATTAAATTTTCGCTGCTAAATTTAATTAAACAAACACTATTTTAATTCAAATACATACACACATACTCGTACATACATTCAAATATATTTTTACAAGTCTTATTTTATGTTTTTGCTAGTTTTAAGTTTATATTAGTACATACATACTTAAATATATTTTGTAAGTGACTATTTAAAAAAAAATTATATTTTGCTCCAAACAAAATCTTTTCGGCAAAAAGAGAAGAAAACACAAAATTCGAAAGATTAAAAAGAAAATATATTATATTAATAAAGTGATTGAGTAACACACAAACATACATACATACGCATATTAAAAATTATAAGATAAAATAATTAGTTTTATAAAAAACTTCTTAATACATAATAAATAATAATAATAATAAAATTAAAACTATTATTTCCATTTAATTAAAGGCCTTATTTTATTTATTTATTTTTAAATGGATTACATCTTACATTAAAAAAAAAAAAAATAACGAGATTATAATTCAAGGTAGAGGAGACAAAATACATTTACGTACTCGTATGTATGTATATTAAAGGAGTGTTTTCAAGGAGGAAAAGGCCCCCCTTTCCTTGCTTATTGTTTTGGCGGATATCCATAGAACATCATGAAGCACTTGCGATTTAGGAGCAGGACATATTCAGCATTATCATGTAAAATCTCACGCCGAATATTTTTGTGGCACATTTTAACCCTCTCATGCCCTTTCTAAAATAAAGGCGAAAAAGTGCCGTTACACAGGGATACAACGGGTTAAAATGTTTCACAAAAACATTCTGCTATGAGTTTCTGAATACCCTACAAGAAATGAATGACTGAAACTAACACAAACAAAATTTCTTCACTAACACATTTGCAACAATTTTACATTGAAATCAATAGTGACAGTCAATTGACTAATCATTTGATCGGAAGTGATGATGGATTTATTTATTAATTATAAATAGTTGCTCTACTCTAGCATATATGTTAGAGTGGAACATCTAATATACATATGCCAAAACTTTTCAAACATCGACTTTTATTTAAAAAAAATTCAATTCAGTCTGTATGTGAAAATTAAATTTATAAGTGCTAAAAAAGATAAGTAAAAACAATAGTGAATAAAATAAATTTACAAAATTTAATTTAATATATATTTCTTTTCAAAATTTTAGGTATTTGTAAAAAGCAAGATGCGTTGGAAGTGAAAAGGTGTGAAGAGGGCCAAATACCCGCTTCAGTTATTTGGTGTTTTTGTTTGTTTGTATTTTTTGCTTTAAATATGTTATTTAATTGTGTATCATAGTTATTTTATATAATAAATATAAATATAAATATTTGCTGTCAGTATATCGATCATGTATGATTACTCAATTGTGGGGGATATATTAATCAATTATGATCAGTCAAACTTGAGTAATGTTTATGCTACCATTGATTAGTAAAAAAGCACTGGAGTGAGCAGTTCAAATATATGTTATATTCATCAGTTAGATAGAGATGCAACATCACATGTACACA
This sequence comes from Nowickia ferox, assembly GCA_936439885.1. NCBI lineage: Eukaryota > Metazoa > Arthropoda > Insecta > Diptera > Tachinidae > Nowickia > Nowickia ferox. The sequence continues at coordinate 110,303,183 of OW387024.1, read as the reverse complement.
AAAGTTTCCATCACATTTTTTATTTTGCCCTTAATAATGTGATAGAAACTTTGTTCTACGCAATGATGAATATATCATGCATGACTTTCGATCAAATGACCAGTCAATTGACTGATACTATTCTTGTAGGGTACATACAGCAAAGCTCTAAACTCAACTTAACCCCCCGTCTAGACTGGCAATAAATTCGTTAACATATATTGCAGCAAATGTCAAAATATTGATATTGCTAATGGAGAGAGCTCATTGCCGGTGCTGGCAATAATTGCGGCAATAATTGTCAACAGTTTTTCGTTGTCAATTATTGCGAACATGAAACGTCAAACTCGGTGTTAATTTATGTTCGACTTTTCTGTATTGCGTTTGACATTTAGATAATATTAGTGAAAATGAGAAAGTATACATATATGTATATTAAAAAAGGAAAATAGTCTCGTAGAAACGTGTGCAGTGAAATAATTTGTGTTGTTATAAGTTTATAAAAATAAAAATTTGTTGGATTAACCAGATATTTATAAGTGAATTATATTTTGTTCTGCACCTTCCTTGTTGACTTTTTCCATATTGTGGCTACGATTTCCCATAGCCTTGACCTTAAGTAAAGCAATCAGCAATATTGTTCCGCTATTCTGCCGGCGTTATTGCTATATTGCCAACATATTTATTGCCAGTCTAGACGGGGGGTAAATGGCAGATATTAGACTAAACATTAAATGCATTTAAGGGTTAATTTTTTTATTGATGAACACAGCATTTCAAGAAAATTATATGTTTAGGGATTCTATGTAAAATCCTACTAAAAATATTTTTGTGCTACATTTTAACCCTGTAACTCTTGTCCGCATGAGTCTTTGGAGGCCCTTTTGAAAAGAAGCACAAAAAAGTGCCCTTAAACGGGCATATGAGTTAAAATGTTTATCAAAAATATTCACCACGAAATTATGCTATATGAGTCTAGGAATAAAGTGAAGCTTCACATTTAACTGAAATGGCAGATATTAGTCAAAGCTTTAACCCTTAAATGCCCAGTTTTTTAATTAAAAATATTTTTTTTTGCATAAAATGTTTTATTTTGAAAATTGTGCTTGTTTTTATGGTTAAGCATTGTCTATATGCATTTCGTTGCCGCTTTTCGAACTCATCAGTTGACTTCAAACCAAAAAATTTTTGAATTTAGCTAACAAACTTCGTTTGTTTATAGTAAGACTCTTAATACTATATTACGAATCACAACATACAAACATAATAAGTTTAAAAGCCTCAACCAAAAATCTTTACGAAACAAGCATCTTTATTTATTTATTTATTTAGGAAATACTTTACAAAGTAAATTTGCAAAGTATTGTTGCACAAATATGTTCGGAATAACTAGACCATATGCCCAAGATGTTATTAATATTATTTGAAAAAGGTTTTGTGACTGATTGTACACGACCTATGCCTTCACATAGATCATTAATATTTAGTGTGACCCCTAAATCTTAATGAAGAAGCTTTCAACTCAGAGATGTGTTTGGTAAGTTAAATAGTTTCTAATAATGTTGGATTCTACGACATTGTCTATTAGTGGTTTATGAAACTGTTTAACTTAAGAAACACGTGTCTGAATCAAAATGTTTTTCACTAATATTTTGTGGTTACGTTTTTTGGGCAAATGTTTGCCCAAGTGTGACCATACCTTAAGCGTTGCGTTTTACAAAACAAGGTTGTAAATTATTTTTAATTTCTTAGAGCTTATTTTTGCAGTCGGTTAAATTTTTTTAAAGAAAGTTTTATTTTTAAATTTTTAGTGCCAAGTTTATATTTTTAGAGGTGTGGCCACGCCCAATTTAGCAAATATTAGTGTCCGCCCACTTGTCTAAATTCAACATTTCGCCACTTTCAGATCTCAAGGTGTATGCCCAGTTTCGTAAAAATCGGTCAACTATAAGCACGTGAAATATGGTATTAATCTTTAATGGGCATGGCCCCGCCCACTTCTTTAAGCATAAAATTATGTCATTCCAAGAGCCGAAACTTGCCGAGTTTCGTGGGAATCAGATAAGTAGAAGTACATATGATTTAATACTAATCTTTCATGAGCCTAGCCCCGCCCACCTTTTAAACACAAGATTAAGTATTTTTCAGAGCTCAAGGTGTATGCCAAGTTGAGCAAAAATCGTTAAAGTCGAAGCACGTGAAATATATCTAAAATTAAATTTTAATAGGCGTATCCCCGCCCACTTTTTTGAATACAAGATTGTGTTTTTTTAAGAGTTCAAGGGGTGTGCCAAGTTTCGTTAAAGTTGGTTAAGCACAAGCACGTGAAATATAATATTAAGTTTTATTGGGAGTGGCTCCGCCCATATTTTCAAATTCGACATTGTGTCATTACAAGAGCCCAAAGTGTTGGGTAAGTTTTATAGCAATCGAATAAGTAATATATCATAAAATCATATTAAAAAATTAGCTCTGCTGTTACTGTTTTGGCAATGGGACCAAATGGATGCTATTCCCTCTCAGACAAAAAAGAAAATTACAATCGGTCTAAAATGTATCCGAGTTATGAAGTAACAATGCAAACAATGTCATAACTCAAATAATGGGATTTTAGAGTTAGTTATGCAGAATTGATCCTCACATCCTTCTTCTTGTTTACTCAACTCTTGAGAGAAAAATACAATTTTCTTTTCCCATTAAGTTGTGTGTTAATTGAAAACTTTTAAACTCGTTTTCTAGCAAACAAGTTTTTTTTTAGCTATGACGTTGTTTGAGTAAATGAGCGAGATTAATTGGTAACCTAGTGTGACTCGTGTCTAAGTTTATGTTTCCCTAATCACTTTATCACCCACAATTAATTGTGGCTTTTAAAATAAATTTTAATAACTTAACACTTACAACTTAACTGTAAAGTAGTTTCAAATAAATCGATTCACTTTATTTTATTTTACTATTAAGAATTTCCACTTTTTTAATATAATTTTCCCGTAAATATTTTGTTTGCAAAATTCACCAAAAATCTATTTAATATTTTGCAAGGCATTAAACAGTCCAACTGTGCAAATTAAAAGTGTAAACAAAAGAACTTGCATCTGGCAACTTTTACATCCAATTCCGGGAATTGCTTTTACTCACTGATATTTTGTTTACTCAACTCAATAACGTTAAAATGAAATGAGTTTAAGAACGTTCTCTCTCACACACAACAGGCAAAGCCGAAGATGATGCCATTTATGAGAGCAAAAAAAAAAAAATATACACAAACACACTTGCAGAGTCTTGAATGTGAGAATAAAACAAAAACAAAAGCATTTGCAGACGGAAAAAATGGCGCTGATTATTTAAGTATGGGGAAATTCTTTTATTAAACTTAAAGAAAAAGATCCGATTGGTTATTACCTCCATTCTTGTTAATTATTAATTAACTAATAAAACTATTATTGCAGCAATTTTAATAAATTTGTTTATTTCTGCACACTTGTGTGTGTGTTTTTTAAGTTCTATTTGTTTATGATCTTAATTTGTGCACTCAAATTTTGGCAGAAATTTCTGGGAACTGTGTGTGTGTGAGACTAGTAGACTTTTTAATTTAAATACAGACAGTACATACTTGAAGTTAAATTAAGCTTATAAGCTTGTCTGCCGCAGAAAAAAAAGAAAATAATCTTTTACCAGCCGCAAATTCCTGGGAAAAACTTTAGCAGCACACAAAATCTAGTAGCTACATATTTGAGTAGAAAAAAGCAAAAGGAATATTTTTTCCCGGAATCATGTCAATTTGCGTAAATGCTCAAATGTGTTCTTATGTGCGTACATTATTCGAACATCCCTCGAAGTGGTATGAGTCGTATCAGGAGAATGGCACAAAATACCTGAAAAGTCGCAAGAAATTAGAAGAGGAGCTGCAGCAGCATTTAAATGCCTGTGCTGGAGAGGTAAAAATATATACATATATTTTTTTAAAGTGAAATGAAAATATTCGGAATTAACAATGCTGCAATGATAATTCCGAAAGTTTTGATAGCACGTGGAATATTTTTGTGAAAAGGTTAATATGTGTGTGTATGTTCAAATCTATATTTGCAAGATATTCCTGTGTGGAATACCAGGGGACATCCAGGCGGAAAAAATAGCCGAAGTTGCTTCTTTGCTGGGAGAAGTGTATATTTTACGTTTCAAAGTGCATTTTTCGGGCGCTTCTAGAGGCTTTGCCTATCTGCAATACATAGATCCGAATCTCATGCATTTGGCTTTAGAAAAGTAAGTAAATTTTCTTTTCTATTTATGTACATTGGATTAACTGATTAAAAATGATTTACATTTATCAATTTACATAACATAGACTACCCCAGCTATTTCGCGCATTGCACATGCCTATGATCAAAGTTTGTGCTTCCCGGAATAGTTCCACACTTTTACTGCGCAAAGTATCGTTCGACATGACGCCCAAGATGGTGTGTGACACTTTAAGGCAATTGATCGCTTTTCAAAAGTTGGAGGGTTATGAATTGTCTCCCGGCTATTTTGAATACCAAATTGCTTTCAAGTGCAATGAAGAGGCTGTACATGCACGGCGTAACATACTCAAATCAATTTTGAAATTCGGCAAGAAAGCAGTGGTCGTGTGGGATGCTTCGGGCCGCAGCAATGAAAAAGTGAAAGGACAATTCAATAGAAACTCTTATATTCGGCAACAACAATATGAAATGAGATCAGTTGCAAATAATTCTTATCAAAATTGCATCGTGCAGCAAAACAATAGTTCATACAATAATTTTGTAAATGAATTTAATAATATGAAATTATTTTGAGAAAAAAAGCAAATGCCTTAACCCGCTCATTTACATCAACAAGGTCATAACTCAAAGAAAAATAATTTTACAGAAAACGTGGTAAAAGTTTTCAATTAACACACAACTTAGTTCCGATTCACACACGTCAAGTTTAGCTGATCAGGGTGTCTACAATGTAATTCGAAACGAAAGTAAACACTTTCGAATGGGCCCAGGTTTCGTTTAGTTTTCTTTTCAACGTTCAAGTTTTATGCATCAATTTGCGTTTTTGTAGAGTAGACTTGATGAGGCAAACCTGACGTGTGTGAACCGGGACTTAAGGAAAAAAAGAAATTTTAATTTTTCGCTTAAGATATTTTTTTATGAAATTTTTACACAATATGAGAATTAATTTTGCATGATTTATAAAAGAATTGTATATTTTGAGTTATGACATTGCTGAAGCAAATGAGCGATATCTGCATTATTATTTTAATAACATTATTACTTTAACTTAAATATTGTATGTAAAAGAAAAGATTAATCTTATATTCTTTGAGGATTATCATTTTCCTCTTCCACACTCTATTATGATGATTTTGTTTATTTTTTTTTTGTGTGAGTGAATTGTTATCATCATCAATCAAATCTTAAGATGAAAACTGTAATAGAAAATGGAAATAAAAATGTTTAAAGAAATAATTAAAACTATAAAGACAAAAGCCATTTTTTAATAGAAATAATTTCGAGTAAGAGGCGAACATTTTGCTCAAGTGAAATATTTCGCATGAAGAATAAAAATGGTGAAAAAAATTAAAAAATACTACACATACGTGACACAAATTCGAAAATTTGCTCTTGCAATTCCAGCAAAAGGGGACACATTCACTCTTATCGGGAATAAAAGTTGACGTGAAATGTGTTCCCTTTCGCTAAAATTGTGATCGCCAATGTTTGACTTTTATTCCCGATAAGAATGATTTTACAGGAACTTTTATTCCCGTTAAGGGTGTAAATATTTTAAGTCTTAACGTACAGTTCAATTAATGAAAATACACATACTTGGAAAAATATTAGGGAAATCGTTTTGATTACGAATTCTTATTTCGATCGGTTTTGTTTTGCTTTCTCCAGATTCCGATCAATTTTTTTTCACTCCTAGAAAGCGACAGTTCTATTGTTTTCGATTTATATGTGGCAATATTGGTTGTTAGAAGAGCAAAACAAAATTCCAAAGGCATAACAAGGATCGTGGCAAATAAATTTTTATTTTAATAATTCTGCAGTTTCTAAACGGATCATCCTCCGATTGTTATAAAATTTCATGCATCATTTCAAAAGCTGCTACAGAGCTTAGGGTTGGAATTTGGACTTCGTCTTTAAAGGAGGCGGAGTCACAAAACCCCAAAGTAGGCAACCTCGGGTTAATGAAAATTTTGATCTGTTAAAATTTGTCTTTTTTACTAGATTTTTCCATCCAATAGCTAAAAGAAAGTCGGCAACGTTTATGAAAATATTCGAGAAAAAAATTTAACTTTAACCCTTTTTTTAACAACCTTGGTCCACTCTTCTAATGGAAAAGTCAAATCATGGGCGATTTGGAAAAGGAAACTTACTATAAATTACAAAAAAAAATTTTTTTTTGATATAAAAAATATCATGACATCAAAAGCACAATTTAGTCAAAAGTTATACGGAATTGAAATTAACATTTTTAGAAAAAGTTGATTTTTCGGCGTTTTTTTTTAACAGAAAAAAGTGTGTTGTTAATTATTTCGCTATTATAAAAAATAATTGCAATAACACCAACCCCATATTTGTACTTATTTAAAAGGTAATACTCTAAGAAATAGTGCAAAAAATTTATTGTTCAAATATTTGCGTTATTGAAGTAACCCAAAATATCAAATTTAAGGACTTTTTTTCTCTCAAATTTCAAAGCTGGAACCAAAAAATTTATCATGCAACTTTAAGGCATGATGTTTTTTTTTAAATATATTCAAAAATATTATCTGCACCCGGCGAAAAATAAGAAAAATTTAATTTTTGGGAATTTGCGAAATTTTTTTGGGAATTGCCGGGAACTCAAAAGCAAATTGTGCATTTTTGTTTTTATTTCCTGTGCATTAAATGCATCATAGAGATAATTTTCAGCCGAAAATATTGATAAATGCGAATTTTATGCAAAGACAGAGAGAGGTCTTTGTCTTCTTGGGAAACTTTTCAGGGAATTCTCATTAAAAATATGTACCAAACTTCAATTTGAGAGGGGACTAACAAAAACCTTTCTTATTCTTCAGTGAGTCGCTCTAATGTACACATTTTTAATCGGCATGGGAATTATACATCTCCTCAAAAATTTGTGCCACAGAGTGTCATTTATGGGTTAAAATTTTTTTTCAATACATATTTTCCCCTTTTTTGTTAATAAAATGTTCAGAGAATTTTTCTTAATATTCGCCTAAGTTCTTTAAAATTTCTTAAAGATTTTTTAAACATTTTATTATGCAAAATTCGTTTTGTCTGGGGCTTAGAGGTGTGTGTGTATGTTTGTTTGCAAATGTCTCATCTCGCTAAATTAAAATTTATTTACATAATTGCGTTAAAGCCTCAGGTAAACTTTTAGCATTAATACAACATTAATGTGAGTACAAACAAATTCAACTTGAGAATTATAAACATTTGCATATGTACTCGTATATCCTTTACACCTTCACGCATACACTTACACATACTCACTTATGTTTATATCGTATGTATAAAATACACTCTCTTAATCCCAGCGCTGTGGGTAAGCAGAGTAAGTTGAAAAGCCTTAAAGTAGGCAACTGTTCTTCTTTATTAATGCAAAGACAATTTTTTTTGTTTGTACAAAAAAATTTTAATTTAATATTTCTAAATTTTTGAAAGTGTTTTTATAGCGTTAAGCTTTACCGGCAAAATAAATTAAAAGCAAGACATGTAAAAATATTTTTTTACATGTGAAATTGATGCATATTTTTGAAGGAAATACAAGGGGAAAGAAAATGAATTGTCACCTTGTAAAGTACAATAAAACACGAAAGAGGGAGAGATAAAATTTATAATGTAATGTAATTTATAATATAAATTTTTATGGTACTTTAAAAGCAGTGCGCACAGTGCAAACAGGGACAGACACTGAAGTAACTCTATAAAATACATTGCGGCATTTGGGATAATTTAAGGAATTTCAGCATAATACGAGCACTCGTATATGTTCCACGAACCATAACAAGTGATTACTTTTAGTCGCAATTAATTTAATATTGAAAACAAATTGGTGAACATTAAGTACTCGTTGTGCATCGGTCCCAATTGCATTGTTTCTATTTGCTGCTTTTTAAAATTTGTCTCAATCCGATTTGCGTCGCCACATGCGATTGAATTTTTTTAACTGAAGTCGATCGGCGCTATGAAATAAGGCCCAAGGAAATAACCCCCAAATAAGAAATGAAATAAGACACCAATAAAATCAAACCCAAAAAGAAAAAAAGAAATATATAAGGCCCAAGAAAAAATTTATGAAAAAACACCCAATATAAATGAAATAAAGCCCCATTAAAAAGCCTAAGGAAACTTCTCTCGATTCTTAGCGAGTTTCCTAAAGGATCGCACTATACGAGTTGTTATAGATGGGATCTCATCAAACGAGTTGAAGATAGATTCAGGGCTACCGCAAGGATCCGTTCTTTCACCAACTCTTTTCCTTATTTTTCTAAATGGCCTTCTATTTCAAACTTTGAATCCTATCTATTCTTTCGCGGACTACAGCAGCATCTGTCATTCTTTTTCATGCAGCAATAGACAATTATATGGTGAAAGGGGAATGGCGTTTCCTCTTTGTTTCCAGCAGGGTTGCCAATAAACCCCAAAATCAATTTTACGTAGTTTTTCTTAATATATATTTGATAATAAACTTGTTTTTATATAATATAAATAAATTAAATAAACTTTTCTAAAATAATCGTATAAAAATTTAGCATAAATCACCAAAAATTATTTCTTGTAAATTTTTCTCAACCAAATTCAAAACGCACTAGTTACAATAACTAATACATATAGGGTGTTTTTTTAGAGGTATAGAACTTCGAATTGAAATAAAACACAAGAAAATCGTTTTAATGTCCATCAATTTGGCTTTATTGGAAGGATAATTTTATGCCATTAACGTTTAAATATGATTTCGGGCATGTGGCCGCCGCGGCTGGCTCGAATAAAGCCAATTCTACAGGTCCAATTTTCAACCACTTTTTCGAGCATATGGGGCCGTATGTTGGCAATAACGCCACGAATGTTGGCTTCCAAGTCCCCTAACGTTTCTGGGTTGTTGGCGTAGACGAGCGACTTCACATATCCCCAAAGAAAATAATCCAATGGTGTCAAATCACACGATCTTGGTGGCCAATTGACCGGTTAACCGAATTAATTGCTCTGATGGACGATTATGTCGACCATAAAATGGACGGAGCTTGCGGTAAACTTCGCGAACTGAACCATTATTTTCGAAATAAATTTGCACGATTTGCAAGCGTTGTTCTTTTGTCAACCTGTTCATGATGAAATGGCAAACCAAACTAAATATTAATCACTTGACAGCTGACAAAATGGCCGCCAGTTAAAAAAGTGATGCCAACTTAAAGTTCTATACCTCAATAAAAAACACCCTTTATAAGAAAAATCATTAAAATCAAATTCTTTTCATTTCTTGCAGACGAGTTTTGTGAAACAATTCCTTTCACAGACTTGTTTTCCTGGAATTACAAAAATTTTCAAGTTGTTAAAAAAAATAGCCATGAAAATCGTCAACAAATTTACTTATCGCCAGCAAAAAATTCGCAAAACAAAAATCTCACTGTACGAACGCAAATGCAGTCTCCAAAGGGAATTTGAAGATATATACATATTTCGCACCAAAAGTGCCATAGGTGTCACAGCATGGACGAGGACTAAGTAAAAACTTGTTTTTTAACCGTTCCGCTATATAAAACTTTCTTTTGAGACACCCTGTATTAATTAATCTACAATTATTAATAAATAGCAAATTCACCATCCACTTCTTGTATACACCAGCATTTGTGACATATAGATGGCGCTTATGACACCCTGAATTTGATTTAATTCCAGTTCATTGTTGCCATTTTAGCATTTTCACTGCCAGATCTGGCATTTTCTTTTATTAGTTAAAAGTATTCTGGCAGAATTTGTTGAAAATAAAAAATTGTAATTTGTTAAAAAAATTCTTCTGAATAGAGGATTTTTCTCATAAATGTACATGTATTGCAGGCTAAAGGTTCGTTCCCTGATGATCTGCACTAGCAACAGTGAACTGCGCATAGGATCCAGCCAGCTAACCCTTCAATAATCAATTTCAATGTATGTATGTATTTATAATTGAAAAAATATTTTACTGAATAAGTAAAATAATAATTTCGGGATTATAGCGCGTAAAAAAATTTAAAACGTCATTGTAATATATCCAAAAAACCCCAATTATTAACTATTTTATATTTGTATGTGCTCTAAAAATACCTGCAAATACTAATAAGTTTGTATGAACATGAAATTCAAAGCCATTTCAATAATTTTTTCTACATTTTAATCTGCCATTATACTTTTCTGCTGTAGAACATTTTAGCAGAATTTTTTGACCGATTTAGCATTCTCTCATCATCATTTTCTGGCAACACTGTTCCAGTTTCCTTATTTTTCTTTTAGTCCGTGTTTTTATTTTGTGCGTACAACAAGTGTCGTCTGTGAGTGATATTTTAATTCGTTGAAAAGATCAAATTATCGCTGTAAAAATAAATAAAAGTGTGAAATATATTAAATTTAATACTTAAATATTGTGCGTGCATACGATTTTCTTTGATAAACATGAAATTTAGTGCGAAATTTGTTTAAAGAAATCCAGTGCAAGAATTGCAAATCATGGCTGTTGTTCTTCTTCTTTTTCAATTTTTGTTGTTGTTGTGTTCTTTTTTCTGCTGCAGCTTTGTTGCTAATAAATGTTGCTGGCTGTTTATATATATGTTGATAAACATATTTAGTAAAGTGTTTTAATACAAGTGTGTATGCATAGAAATGAAGTGAAAAAGTGTTTTCAACAATTGAAGATGTAATTTTTAACACAGTCAAGTACTAATGACAGCAATTTCGCATAATTTTACATATTTCAACTCTGAACAACAAAACTATCAATGGAATACGGTAAGTGGGCATTAATTAATAACGAATTTATACCATTAAAATTTAAATGAAATTTTTCTCAAGCAACTTTTTGTAGTTGCTAAAAGGAATGTTAAAATGTGTTTAAAGCATTTTTGAGAACTTTTTGATCTATTTGGCTTCTATACGAAGCCTAATCTATATACATACCCGTACATATGTATGTATGTATATAAAAGTGAATCGCTTTTTTTTTGTCACGGCATCACGCGCGAACGGCTCGACCGATCCCTCCCACCCCCATTCTTTCTTGTTTGTTTGTTGTTTTGTTTGTTATTGTCTGAAGAAGAATGATAAGAAAGAAAAACTTATGAAAGTTGTGTGAAACGGGGTAAAAAGGGGGAAAATTTTGTGGTATTTGCATTTTTTCTGTTTTGGTTGGGATTTTTATAAATACAGTTTAAAGTCTACTCAGTTTCTTTTTGAATACGAACGAAGTCGCGAGAAAATGTTAGTGATAAATAAAAAAAGATTCATGCAACTAAATGTCCTGAAAAATTTCATTATGTAAAAAATAACATAACAGCCTTATCATGAATTCCACATGTGAAAATTTCCGAATCAAATTTTTCGTTCACAAGGATTTTAATTTCGTTTAATCAATTCCAATAAAATTAAAAACTAACATATTTCCACTTTTTCCAATAGACAAATCTATGTGAATGATTTTTTCATAAATTGTCAGATTATTTCGCAATCGTATGAAGTTTTTTGATACCGATTTTTATCACGTTCGGAAATTTCCATGTGAAATTTTATTTAGAATAAGCCTGAATATATAATATGCATAATTGGCGGATTCATAATTAAAGTTTATTTTACGAAACACTTAGTCCTAGTTTACACTATGCAAGTCTTATTGCTAAGCTGATTAGTTTGTTAGGAAAGAGAGACGAGCGGAAAAGAAACGTTACTGTTCCCCTCGTCTCTCTCCCCATCAAACTAATCAGCTTAGCAATAAGACTTGCATAGTGTAAATATGGACTTACTAACTATTCTTAAATTATAACATAAAACAAAGTGTGTTTGTGAAATATCATCGAAATTTTTTATTACATCGTGCAAGTGTTCGACGCGGCTGCGCTGGATGGCGCAATTACTTGAAATTTTTAATGTTCAAAGAAAATTCTTTTGGCATATCAGCTTTTTTATCAATTAAGATTTCGCCTTATTCAAATAAATTTTACTATAAAATTCCAAAAGGAATCACTAATAAATAACCTTTTCAAAGTTCATGTTAAACTTCTAAGACTTTTGTTTAATTCTTTTAATGTGTGCTTGAAATATTTTTTTGCTTGTTTCCCAGTTTCCTGTGAACGTACAAGTGAAAAAAATATATCGCTCGCTCTTTGCATTAATGAACCAAAAATTTAAGGAGGGTGCATATTGATAACAGAACAGGGAGTTGTTTGTTTAACATATCTTGGCTGATGTTTTATTGTTGTTGTTGTTGTTGTTTATGTTATAGCTGCTCTTGTGTTGCGAAGCATTTAAAATGATGAAGTCAACAAGACGTGCGCTGCTGTGTAAGACTTAACGTTACACAATGGGAGTCCATGCTGTTATCCGTGGTACGAGCCAGCCTCGGTATAATGTCTATATTAAAGCTCCTGTTTTTTACATGTTCCTTGTAAACTTTTTTTTTTCGATTTCTAACACGCAGGTTACAAGCACGCACACACACACACGCATACGTACATATATACATACATATGTATGTACAAGCACATCTTGCTTACTTCATATCGTAGCCGATTGGAAATTTTAGGAGTGCGGAATCAAATGAAATTTTTTAATTAAAACTTTTCTGTTAATAAATAATACGGAATTGATATAAAAGACTTACTCAGACACTGCCTTCTAGACAATTTTCTTTCGAGTTTAAAAAATACAATACAATACAAGTTCAATAAATACCTGTCTGAATCAAACAGTTTTTCATTAGTAATTAGTGGTTACGCTTTTTTGGGCACATGACACACAAGAAATGCCAGATGTAAACTCAGCCTAACATGTGCATAATTAGTAAATAACAAACGACAATGGCAAGACTGTTGTGAACTTGGAGATGGTAAAATTGAGCTTTTATTACAAAAAAAGCTTTCATAAAATTGTAATACGATGAATCAAAACAATTCGCATATTCCATTTGCACGAAAACTGAGTATATAAAGTCAACTGACACCACAAACAGTAAACCGAACACAAAAGAATGCTGATAATGAAGGTGTAGTGGCCTCCGAAAATAGCTAGTTGTTCCGTTCTACAACATGTTTGTCAGAATATTTACAATTAACTTTGGTGTTATTTGTTCATTAATAATTATCACATGTAATTTGGCTTACAAAGCGATACGAACTTTAGCCTGATCAAATCATAGATATAAATATATTGAGAGTTTGTCTATGAGGATTGGAGTTTTGTAAGCTTTTTTTTAAATTGTGATTGAAGTCTACCGATGTGTTGCTGAATCAGCAACGAAATGCATTTAGAAGTTCTTAATCAACAACATAAATTTATACGAAAATAAAAAAAATATGTTGATTATTGAGTTCTTGTTTCAACTTCACACAAAAAAGTAATATGAATAATTTTGTAATATCAATTAAAATATTTGTAATGTCAATTAAAAAATTAATTAAATTTTCACCTATAAACAATTTGATAATATCAAATTAATTAATACGATTAAAAATTTAATTGAATCAATTAAATTCTTATTTGAAAACATTAATTGGTGAATACTTTTTTCTGTGTTTGTTATTTGTTGAGCCTCTCATTTGTTTAAATGAAAGTTTAACATAATATTTCTAGTTTTTCTAAGAAATTTTTGGGTAAAAGTTCCCTGATGATCAGCATTAGCAATAGTGAAATGCGCACAGGATCCAGCTAAACCCCTCAATAATCAATTTCAATGTATTTTTAATAAAAGAAATTTACTGAATAAGTTAAATAATAGTTTGGGACTTTAAGTGCATTAACAACTATTAAAAAAATTTGTTTAAATTATAAATTTTTTTTTCAGAACCGTACACAGAAAAATTTTCACCAATTAAAATTTTCAATTAAGAATTTATTTGATTCAATTAAATTTTTAATTGCTTTAATTGATTTGCGAGGAAAATTTTAAAAATTTATCTAATTTTTTATTGATATTACAAAATTTTTCATATTAATGTTTAAAGACGAACAAAAATTCTCGTTTGTGTTCTGTGAACAGGTAGTTAATTTTGAATTTATAAAAGTGGGCGGTTCCACGGCCATTACAATTAAAATTGCTAAATGCTAAACCATTGTTGCAATTCAAACAATTTCCTACCGTAACTATAGTTTGCATCTATACATGCACATACACACCTAAAGGAATCTTATTTTCATTTGCACGTGTGTATGTGTGAGTGTGTGTGTGTACTCGCGTTTGCGAACATGAAGTACTCGTCGTCGTATGATTATTATTTTGTACATGAGAATACTATTTGAACGTGAGTTTTGTACTCCCTTAGGCTGCTTATTAAATTTACACTTGAACACTTGAACATGTTGACGCGTTATTTTTCATGCTTTAGGGAAAATGTTGTTGAATCTACTAAGAAAATAAATAAATAAAAAATACAAGAACAGGCGGAGAAGTGGGATAGCAGAGTAGGCAGTAGAGTTTTATGTGGAACTCTGTTTGTTGGGTTTGGCAGTTTCGTTCAGTGTTTCAGAATTTATTTGAACATTTTGTTTAAAAGCAAAAAAAAAAATATATATTTCCACCTTGAAGGTGTCATGGCCCTCCTTGCTGCTTTTTCTTCTTTATTTCTAATATTGTTTTATAAATAAATTAAATTTTATTTCTTAAGCAAGTGTGTTTGCATGTGTGTGTGTGTGTGTGTGTGTGTGTGTAGGAAAGAGTTTTTGTGCTTTCTTTATAGTTGTTGATTTAAATTATTCATTTATTTAATTTCCGCTTTCTGTTGATTTGTAAAATTTATTATCTGGCTGATTTAATAAGCTCGCAACTGGCACAGATTTAAACACATGTTTTTCTCTTTTTTATGTGGCTATAAATACTTGTAGTATAAATAATGATGTGTGGAGTTGGAAGAGTAAAATATTTGGGAACATTAGTAATGTGAATAGCGAATGGTGTGTACATATATTTTATTGACATTCCGATCGATGGAAAAAAAATTAAATTTATTTGCCTCAAAAATTAAAGAAATGTGTTGAATAGGGTTGTCAAGTAACCAAAAATTTATTCGATTAATCGAGAGGACTTTACTTCTTAACTTCCTGCTAAAGGAAGTTACTGAATTTGCACTAATTTTCGAAAAGCCAGTTTACATCATATTGCTCGTTTTACTTGCACATATTTTTGAATTTAAATATTTGATGTTTTTTTTTAATTGAAGTATTAAAATTGTGTAACACACTTGTCAGATTTCTTTTCTTCTTTTTCGCTTTTTAAAATATTAATTATTGCTGCAACAAAAACTGCACCTGCAACTTCAATTTAAAAACAAAGCTCTATTAACACAATATTAATACCTTTTAATCCGCTGAAAAGAGCAATTTTAGCAACATGCTGCTGATGACGACAAAAATCCTAAGATTTTCATCATTATTAAGGTTGCTTGCTCGCTGGCAATGCTGTTGTTCTCTGTCCCTTAAAGGCTCAGTTCCTGTTCTTTACATATTTTTTTTGTCTGTAACAACATCTGAATGAATGTAATTTCTTAATTGCAACCTCTTGAGACCATTAAGATACTTGAACTTGCATTCGAATTTTGTACATTAATAATTGTTAATTTGCTACATACACTTGCACTTGAGAATACATATGTATGTATGCACATATGTATGTATGTATGTGTGTGTGTTGCGAGTACATGTTGTGTTAGTAATAACCAGGGAAACCAGAAACATGATCTGAGAAAAGCGTTTTATGCTCATTCAATATGCACTAAAAACTTGAAAATATGCCAAATTCATTGTTTTGAAAATTTTAATTTTTTACTGGAAATTCATTGCATAAATTCACATGCCTGAAATTTCTACCTGCCGCCGCAGACCCATAATTTTTCAGGAGCCGCAAAAGAACATACTGTTCGGTCTTATTTCTCTACTCAGAAATCACTTTAACAAATTGATTTGTTTTTTTTTGAAAATCTAGCTTCTTAATGGTGCGAGTAGAAAAATATTGCTTGTGCAAATAAGCTAAGTGTATACACTACATAGAACATTGAAAATGAGATTTCGACGAAGAAAAATAAAAGTTTTTACCACTATATTGGCTTGTAAGCATATTAAAATAAAAATTATAAAAATATTATTAACAAAATATGTCCAAAAAGCATAAAATATGCTCTAAAAATTAAAAAAAATATCTGAAAACATGCGTTCACACAAAAAAGTAATATGAATGAGTTTGTAATATTAATTAAAATATTTGTAATATTAATTAAAAAATTAATTAAATTTTCACCTATAAACAATTTGATAATATCAATTAAGTTTTTCCACTCAAATTAATTAATACAATTAAAAATTTAATTGATATAATTAAATTATTAATTGAAAACATTAATTGGTGAATACTTTTTTCTGTGTTAAAGACTGAAATATGCCAAAACATACTTTAAAGGGCAATATATGCGCACTAACAAATCGATGCCAAAATTCATAAAAAGTTCTGAAATGGATAAATATCTTATCTTCGCATTAATAAAAAAAATTTAATGTAAATACACATATTTGTGATTTCCCTGGTAATAGCTGACAAATACTTATTTGTTTATTATTCAGCCTTTAACAGCATCAAGCGGTATGAGAACGAGCAAAAATCAAGGATCAAAATCTAGCTACTTACAGGATCCATAATACGATGTGATTTGGTGGATGAATTTATATCGGATTGACGAGGAACTGGGCAAATGAGTTCGTGAATTATTTAAGCTGCTGCACTTCTATAAACACTATTATTAAATTTTCATCTGATTTGATATAAAAATTTAATTCACCAATATATATTTATTATATGATTGGGTCCAGGTGTCGATCAGACAATGACAATGAGTACTCAAAAATGAAATGTACATAATAGAGATGAGCGATTTTTCGAAACCTGTTACTTTTTCACAGCGATTGAAAAATCACTAATCACAACTGTCACTACATTTATCAAGTAACCACATGAATTTATTTTTATACTTTCACCGTTTGTCGAGAAAAAAATCGTCAAATCGTGACAAATCGTCTTTTCTGGCAACTATGTATAGCTTTAAAATTTTTGTATTTGCAATTTTACTGTCTCTCTGCCTCTTATACGACAATTCTCAATATTTGGTTGGGGTTGATTGTTAATTGTTTGTTCTTGTCACTCTGCTTATTATTATTTATCAAAATGCCAATACTAATAAATACTGTTAAAGCAGAAGAGCTGAAATCACAGTCACTGTTTAATTTCACTGCTGCTCTTCTTATTAGATTTTGTCAATATAACAGAACTGCTACCAACAAAATACTGCTAAACTGTGATCACAGTCACAGTTTAAAAGAACAGCGATTTAGGAATCACGTTCACAAGGAGCAACATTATTAAAAAATCACAGTATCGCTCAACACTAGTACATAATATAAATAGTCTTAGTTTTAGTAACTGCATGTCATCATAACTGTAACGCAAACAATTTTTACGCTCACATATTTTCTCTTAAGCAACTATGACTATAGCCGATTCCAACATAAAAGAGCAACTCTACTTCGTTTATGGGAATAATTAAAGTACGCTACAACTAAAAATGAAAAGGCGCATGCGTATCAAACGCATTGACTCTCTCTCATATTTATAGTCTAAGTAAGCTTATATTCAGGCTATGAGTACTTAATCGGATAAAAAAAATATACGCATGCTACTCGGGATATTTATTCATCATTCGCCAATGTATATGTACATACATTTGTGTATATAAAATGAAATCGAAAATATGTCTATGAGAGTGTGTTTGAAAACATGTACCTAAAATAGCCCTGTATATATGCATCTGTAGCTGATTAATAGTCTGAATATTTTTAAACTCATCCATGTAATTAATTTTAGTTATAATTGTTTGTGCTGCGTAATTTACAAACTGTGTATAAAGATAGTATTTGGTTTAATTTTAATGCCTGCGTTTGCATATGAGAGTGTTTTGTTTTATTATTTTTAGCTGTAAGCATTCATACTTGTTTGACGGCCAAATACTCAAAGAGTACTTAAAACCATACTTTTGTCATTCTCTGCTACGGAGCCGCCATCTATTTCATGCAGTCTTGCAAAAACGATTTACATATATGAATCTTTGAGCAAATCCTGGGCATATTCTGCTCCTTGAAGTCAGTTAGAAATAATTTATTATTCACAAAATTTTGGAAAACTAAACCTTTGTGGAAAACATCTTTTAAAATTTTTAAATAAAAAAGCAAATTCAGTTTTCAGTCTATCGTTTTATTTTCTATACTAAACCAATTTCGTCATCTACTTCTTCAACAAAACGGGAGTAGCGGCCAGAGGGTAAGCATAAGCCCCACTTACAACAGGAGCAGCAGCATAAGCAGCAGGAATGGCATGAACTAAAGGAGCGGCAGCATAGGCTGATGGGAAAGCAGCCGAGTGAGCCACATGATGGGCATTATAGCTGGAAGCATAAGGAGCCACATAAGAGGCATGACCAACAACAGCGGCAGCAGGAGCAGCTGCATAAGTGAAAGGTGCAGAGTAGGCGAAGGGAGCTACAACACCAGGCTTAGCGGCAGCAACAGCCAATAAAGCAAAGAAGCAAATAGTGATCTAAATTAAAACAAAAATTAAAAGTAATTAAGGAAAATAGTTTAAAATAAATAAAGTTATGCCCCATTATCGAGGGAAAAGGGCGAACAGTTTGTTCACGTGAAATTATGTAATTTTCGGTATCAAATACCAAAGTTTCACGTGAACAATTTGTTCGCATTTTATTCCCGATAAAGGCCATTGTTATTCATAAAAAATTATTTTTGTTGTTGTTTATAAAACAAATTTTGTATGAAAAACTGTTTTATAAACCTCTTATAAAACAAACATATTTTTTTTAAGGAAAAAACAACTTAAAACTTACGAATTTGAACATTTTGTTAAAACTTTAATGTCTGATTTACAATTGCTAATTGTTGATATTTTCAAAAATTTTAAACTCTTTTATAGGCTGCTGTGGCAAATAGATTCGTTATTCTTCACACCACAATAATTATTTATGCTTGGCACGCTCTCAAAATATTAAACGGGTCTGAGTAATTGCAGCAAACAATTCGTTGGATAAATATTTGCTTAAGGTCGCGTGCGTAGTTTGGTGCGCATTTCAAGTGAACGAGGGAGGTCTGCTGCTCAAAATAAAGCAGAGATCAGTGATGCCAACTTGGTGCTTTTGGCACTATTTTTAGTGCTTTTTGAAGACTCAAAACGCCAAGTGCCAAACTAAGAAAAAGTACTAAGTAGTTATTTTAAGAAATTTGTGCATTTCTTAAAATTACTTTAATAAAAACCTGATGTATTTAATTTTTCAGTGAAATGCATACCTTTTTCGTCTGAAATATTTCATTAAAGATGTTGATATTGCCGAATTAGAGAATGGTTTAGAAAATATTAAACATTATTAAACTTCACTGGTTTGAATCTGCACTCGTTTTTACACGTTAAATTAAGCTTTTTACTGCTTTTTTTTAATTTTTATGAGCTTTGAAAGCCAAAAAAGTTGGCATCACTTGCAGAGATGTCAATTTGTGAAAGAGACAAAGCTAATAAAATTATTATTCGAGGGATTGAAGCAGGGATGGCAAAACTGGTACAATTGTACTTTTTTTTTGGTGCTATTCAAACTCGAAAAGTAAAATAGTACTCGAATGGTTAATTTAATATATTCAAGGAATCTCCCGAGTTTTAGTAACTTCATTCCGCATTTTTTATTTCATTGTTCAAAAGTGAAAATTCACATATACACACTTTTCAGTTTTCACTTCAAAACAGTGCTGTGAAAGTAAAACGCAACGAGAAAATAAAAAAAAATGTGAACTCGTGCTTTTCCAAATTACTTCTCTTCTAAATTTAGATGCTAGAGCACATGCTGTTAATTTGTATATTCTAAATTTCAACTTAAACAGGTGAAGCTTTAACATCCGAACTCACAAGCAAATTTGTGAAAAATAATAAAAATAATTTCAACTAAAAATTTTTTTAGTACAATTTAAGCAAAAAAGTTAAATTTTTGAAAGTTGTAGGTACAATTTTGAAATTTTCAATCCTTTTCCATGGATTCAATTAAAGTTTCTTTATTTTTATTTTTAATTCGACTGATTGTCTGTCACGTTAAAAGTTTGAACGTTTGTAGAAGCAAATGCGATTTTGAATTTTTTTTGTTTGTTACTAACGATACATACAATTTACATGCTTATTGACTAATTCTTTAACCAAAAAATATGCAACTTTCTGTATTTAAGACAAATTAAATTCAAGTTAATTTTCAATGTTTTATTTTCTGCTTGCATAAAAATTCTTTGAAAGAGTTTTAATTGACTGCTGATTGATTCTAAAGTAAGATATTTCTTTATATACAGAAATATATTTTTTTTTCTAATTAGTGCGTTTATGTTCAAGTGTTAATGCAACATTGCATTCAATATTTGTTTTCAAATTATTCATGCATTTCAAGCTGCACTTCAGAAAAGTCATTTATAGATTTTAATCAATTCCAGGCTCTCACTCAAACTAAAACATGCATAAATGCACGCAGTTACTTTTGTAGGCATAAAAAAACATACACACACACACATACATACATACATACACACATAAATACACACATATATATATATATATATATATATGTACATGTATGTATACACAAGTGCATAAATACATGTTTGCATGGCAGTCAGTGTGTGCAGTCAAGTTTGTATAAATACTTTCCATGTGTGTGTGTGTGTGTGTGTGTGTGTGCGGTTGCAAGTATGTGGCTTTTGCATAAATATGGATTAAGTTCAATTAAAAAGGGATTCTAATTGAAATGTTCATACACGCATAAAGTCATGCAAATAGACACACAGTTAGACGGCCGAGCGGAATTTTAAGGCTTTAAATGAAATTGCTTATAAGTTCTTTTCTTTTTTTTTTGAATTTAATTTATGCAAAATCATTAACTAAAACAATGTTTCTAACACATCTCTAACACACCTTTCAAGTGTCATTTTCGCTGATCTCTCATAAATTTCAATATGTTTGTTTGCAAACAAACGAATTTATGTGTCTGCGACAACCGTTTTGAAATACAGTTGGTAAGAAAAGTTAAGGCACACAAACGATTGCACACAAAAAAAAAATAAATTCAATTAAGTGCCACTTTAACCTGCACACGAAGGTTTCCGTACGGACACTACATACTCGTATGTAATAGTATACGAAATTTAGCCAATATCATCGAATATCTTACCTGATGTAGAAATTTTAAAAAAATTTTGAGTACCCGGTAAAGTAGTTTTGGCGCTTTTTCTTAGGTTTTACCTTTTTTCGTATAAGGGGGGTTTTTTTTTATCGTTTTTGGCGACTTATTTTAGTTTTAGCGATTTTGTTTGTTTTGGTCCATTTTTTAGTTTTTACAAGTTTTTTCGGTTTTATCCGATTTTTTTGCGTTTTTGAGTTTGTTTTCGGTTTTTGGCGTTTACTTTTAGTTTTGGAGTTTTTTCTTCGTTTTTGGCGAGTTTTTCGGTTTTTGGCGTTTTTTTCGTTTGTGGCAACTTTTCCGGTTTTTGGCGATTTTGTTTGTTTTGTTTCATTTTTTCGTTTTTGCAATTTTTTTCGGTTTTATCCGATTTTTTTGCGTTTTTGAGCTTTTTTTCGGTTTCTGGCGTTTATTTTTAGTTTTTTTTTCGTTTTTGGGAACTTTTTCGGTTTTTTGCGATTTATTTTAGTTAAAGTAATTTTGTTTGTTTTGTTTCATTTTTTCGTTTTTGCAATTTTTTTTCGGTTTTATGCGATTTTTTTGGCGTTTTTGAACTTTTTTTCGGTTTTTTTTGGCGTTTATTTTTAGTTTTGGCGTTTTTTTCGCTTTTGGAAACTTTTTCGGTGATTGGTGATTTATTTTAGCTTTAGCGATTTCTATTTAGTTTTGGCGCTTTTTTTCTTTTTGGCGATTTTTTGCAGTTTTTTATGATTTTTTAGTTTTGGCGTTTTTCTTTCGTTTTTTTTGCGATTTTTTCAATTTCAGCGATTTTTTTTAGTTTAAGCGATTTTTGTTTGTTTTGGCAGTTGTTCCGTTTTTTTAAGCGATTTTGTTCGTTTTGGCGTTTTGGAAAATTTCAAGAGTTTGCCTCCTACGGTTTCCAAGATACTGTGCAAGTTGTCAAAATTACATTAATTGATAGAATATTCTTTAATTTTGATTTTTTAAATGTAGTCTGCATAAAAATACACCAAGGCCGAGCTTACATGTGGCACACATGTGCCCAAAAAAAGCGTAACCACTAATTACTAATGAACAACTAATTGATTCGGACATGTATTTATTGATTTAAACAGTTTCCTATCATGTTGGATTCTACAAAATTGTAAATTAATTATGTGTGAAACTGCTTAATTTAATAAATACGTGATTGAATCAAACAGTTTTTCATTACTAATTTGTGGTTACGCTTTTTTGGGTGCATGTGTGCCTGATGTTTGCAAATTTCAAGTGTCTATACTCGTATACAATTGTTTGTGTGTTCTGGGGGGCACACAAACATTCGATATTCATCGAAATCTCTATACAAACACAATTAAAATGTGTACGAAAATTTGTTCGACATCGAATACCGTAATTTGCCTCCTGTATTCGACGTGAAATGAAAACGTGCGGAGAATTGTTTGTATTATTATTGTTGGAAATATGTATTTATTTATAACAACAATGTGTTGCTTCTTTTATAATAAAAATCTTTACATTCTGTTAAATAAAACATTATTATTTAATTTATTTATATTATACATATGTATTTAACATCTACAGAATTCACTTGATTATTTAATTTAACAAAAAAGTGTTAACTTAATTTTACACGTCACTTAACCAAATAAATATGTGAATACGTTTAAGTTTGCACATACTTACTGCACACACTCGTACAACATGAATGTGTGACTATTAAGTTTGTTGTTGGCCCTTTCAATGCACACACGCGAGCGACCTTAAGTAAATACGAGTGCATAGTTGTCCAAATATTTGCCAGAGTTCAATAATTCGAAATCATGTTCAGCATAAACAATCAAAAACAATAAATAACAACTGTTTTTCAAGCCGGCCTATAAAAGGCTTAAACATATTTGAAAACATCAACAATTCCCAATTGTAAAACAAACATTTAACTTGTCACAAAATGTTCAAATTCGTAAGTTTAAATATTTATTTTCAAATCTCTAAGACAAAGTTAACTTAAAACTTCTTTCTTATTCAGATCGCTGTTTGCTTCTTCGCTTTGTTGGCGCTGGCCGCTGCTAAGCCCGGAATTGTGGCTCCTTTGGCATACTCTGCACCTTTCACTTATGCTGCTGCTCCCGCTGCTGCTGTTGTTGGTCATGCTTCTTATGTGGCTCCTTATGCCTCCAGCTATAATGCCCACCATGTTGCCCACTCTGCTGCTTTTCCTGCCGCTTATACCGCTTATGCTGCTGCTCCTGTAGTTCATGCAGCTGCTCCAGTCGTAGCTGCTGCTTATACCGCTCCTTTTGCCACTCCTTTTGCCGGCGCTTCTGTTTTGTTGAAAAAGTAGATCAAATAATTGATAATAATAAATTTTTAAGAATTTGATTTGGTTGGATATGTTTTTTTTGGAAATTTATTTTAAAGCTTCAAAAAGGTTTAGTTATACTTGGAATTAAAGGGTGATTTTTAAAAGCTTTCGGATTTGATTTATAAAAAAAAAAACACATAAAATTTAGAGAAATGTATGAAATATTTATTTGAGTCAGAGAATGTTTACTCTCGCCAACAGATTGGCCATATCTCATATCTCACTAATAAATTCTTCAATATTGTCTTTCAGTGCGTCAGCCGTTGCGGGCTTGTCCCTATAGACAGGAGCGGTGCTATGGATACTTCTATCAATGCGTATATGTATCAGACAATGAAAAAATTATAAATTTAAGTACTCTTTGAATATTGGTCGTCAAACAACTATGAATGCGTACAGCTAAAAAAAAACACTATGTTAATACACATTTCTTAACTTACACAGCACAACTAAAATTTATTGACTATATGAGCTACAGTGATACGCATAAGTATAAAAATACTATGACTATTAATCGCCTACACATGCGTATACGCACATTTTTCATTATATTTTATATACACTAGCTGGCGAAGGGTGAATAAATATCCCGAGTATCATGCGTATATTTTTTTTTGTCCGATTAAATATTCATAGCCTGAGTATAAGCATACTCCGATTATAAGTATGATAGAGAGGCAATTGATGCGCATGCGCCTTTTTATTTTTAGTTGTAGCGTATTTTAGTTTTTTTTCCATAAACGAAGTAGAGATGCTCTTTTATGTTGGAATCGGCTGTAGTCATAGTTGCATAGTTTTTTGAGTACTCGTCATTCTCTAGTATATATGCATTTTGGTAACTGCTTCTATTCTTATAAAAGGTAAAACTCTTCATATATTTATAGAAAAACTTTCGAAATGCTATTAGCAGTTGCATACATAAACATAATGAGTTAAAAAGCTTCGAACAAAAATTTTGACTTGATTTTGATTCCATTTTAATTTTTCCTTTAACCTTTCTACAACAAAAATTAAATCAAGAGTTTTTGCTTCTTCGACTGTGAGTGTTTGCAACTTCCAAAAGCATATAGACTGGTTCTGCTTTGACTTGCGATACTAACCAAAAGCAAATCAAATTCAAACTTTCAAATCTTCGACTGCTGAAAGTACTGCGCAATTGGTCATAAATCGTTTTGTGATTTTGCTTTGACTGAAACTGTTGTATTTTTCAAAAGCAAAACAGAAGCAAAATCAGATAAAATAAAAATCATTACAGTTTCTTAAACACTTTTTATTATTACAACATAACGATAGAGTTCCATTTAGGTAACGTGGACAACAAAGTGACCTTTAAATTTTGTCCATTACTACAACTTTTCGATAAAATAAAACTTATGTATTATGGCAACATTGCAGTGGACACCGACTACTTTTAGTTGCTGAAAATTCGTAGTGGCAGCAGCTTGCTTTTAAATTATGCAGCTCAAACAACTATAACTAAAATGTATAGACTGTATGAGCTACAATCGTACGCATGAGTATCAAAATACTCTGACCATATTTTATTTACACAAACAGCCACACACACACACACACACACACACACGCAGACACATTTTCCATTCCATTTTATATAAAAAAATGTATGTATGAGTAAATATTCGTAGTATCATGAGTATATTTTTATTGTCCGATTAAATATCCATAGCCTGAGTATAAATATACTCAGACTGAAAGTATGAGAGATAGTCAATTCGTTTAATACGCATGTGCCTTTTTATTTTTCCCATAAACGAAGTAGAGATGCTCTTTTATGTTGCAATCGGCTGTAGTCATAGTTGCTTGAGAGATGTGTAAGCGTACGAATTGTTTGCGCTACAATTAGGATTATACGCAGTTACTAAAACGAAGACTTTTTAATTTTGTACATTTTATTTTTGAGTACTCATTGTCATTCTCTGTCACCTATTAGTCCTCCCATAACCTTAAACAACTGTTTACGTTTTCATTTGTTTATTAGTTTATTAACTACAAAATTTCAAATTAATAATTTTAATAAAAAAATGATTTTGAATTCTTTTTTAATACTGCATTTACATTGTCTCGAAATCTAGCATATTTGATTAAAAATCTCTAACGAAATCTATTTCATTTACACTAAGCTTCTTTGACATTTTCCAAGATTTTGTGTCCGAGACAAAATCCTTTATCTGAAATTTAGTCTTAAATTGTACGGAAAAAAATGCCGACTTAGCTCATTCACACACCTTCAATAGAAAATTGTGTAGAGCGTAGCTAATTCACTCACCTTCTATATAAATTATAATGTACAGGGTAGTAATTAATAAATAAAAATATTAGATTTTTAGTAGATTTCCTACAAATCTATTTAAAAATTAGATTTTATTTTGTATGGGGAATCTAGTAAAAAGCAACTAGATTTAGCTCGAAATCTCGTAAGCACTAGATTTTGAGACAATGTACTATAAATGTCCTATAACTTGGAAATTTTGAGAAAAAAAAAATTCTGGCAGACTGTGTAAAGTTTTTCCAATACTGATTATAGTGCAATAAATAGGCGAACCAATACAAACAAAACAAAAGTTTATCACATATACATATTACCATTTATTCAAATTCAATTCTCTGATCTAATTTTTCAAAAAAACGGGAGCACTGGCGAGTGGGGTGGCAAGATGAGCACCAGCTACAAACGGAGCTGCGGCGTGAACAACTGGAGCGGCGACATAAGCGGCAGGGAAAGCAGCAGAGTGAGCTACATGATGGGCACTGTAGCTAGAGGCATAAGGAGCCACATATGAAGCATGACCAACAACGGCGGCAGCGGGAGCAGCAGCATACGTGAAAGGTGCAGAATAGGCCAAAGGAGCCACTAGACCAGGCTTGGCGGCGGCAACAGCCAACAAAGCGAAGAAGCAAACAGCGATCTAAAATATTAGATTTAACTTTATTAACACACAAAAATCTTACGTGTTGCTCAAATTAAAAATATTAAAACTTACGAATTTGAACATTTTTGTCTTTGGAGTTTGTGTGTTATGGGTTTGTTGTACAACCGATAATTGTTATTGGTTAAGGGCAAATGAATGTCTTTTATACTCTACTGTGTAGCGACTGGATGTTTGGGATTTTTGTTTTCTCATTTAATATGCCAGACATGATATGGCATTTTTATTTTTGAGTCAGTTAGCCAGCAAGGTGAATGATAACGGTTTTTAAAAGCAAAATTAATTATTACATACATACATACATACATACATACATATATACATATATACATACGTACATGCATATGTACATAGATACTACATGAATCGATATGATTTATGTATATAGTTTGAAAGTGGTAGGTTTTGCTTAACATTGAATTGATTTTGAATTTAAAGGAATCTGATTCGTAACATAGGGTCTACACCTAACATAATATGTAAGATGAGATCGTCAAATACAATCGCAGAGCGAATTATGTTTCGTGTAGACTTCAAATTAGTGTTATCTCAATCTTATAAGATTTTTTATAAGAGCGTTGTTATAAGAAATCCTATAACAACAATCTTATAAGATGAACTGTCAAAAAACACACGTACATGAAAATAAATTAGTATGCATGTTTGAGTGTTTATTAAAATAAATGAAAAACAATGTTTTGGAAAAAATTTCTGGGATTTTATATGTTTAATTTGATTTATAACTTTAAGTTTGTGTGAAAAAGTGAAAACAAAATAAATAAATATACAAAAATAATACATGTTAACTCGATGAGTATTTGCATAAAATGAAATGTTATAAGAAAAGTAAAAATACGTGTTCCTGTTGTATGAGATGAAGAGAAATATCGGCATTTTATTTTTTTTATTCTGTCGACTTTCTCTCACATATTATGTCAGAGTTAATCGCAGTTGTAGACGCTATGTAAGCTCTCGATACGAATCTTCTAATTCTACCATAAGAGTCCAGTTCGCTTACAACTATTTGATGAAAAATTTTTCATTTCCGAAAAATATTTTGTTTGTAGATGAGTCAAAATATAATAGCCCAATTCACAAACTTGTGGACATGGTATTGCATCGTAGCGTATATTGATACTCACCACTTGACAATTCTTAGTGGTGAATATCAATATACTATACTAGTTGGCCTAATATTTTTGAGAAATTCCATACAAATATGTAAAGTTTGTTGTTTTGTATAAATTTCAATATTTAACAATTTAAAAAAATAATCTAATAAGTACAGAAAAAGTGAGCTTATGAGACACGTTCCATTTCAGCGTTTAAAAACTTCTCATTTGTGTATTTTCTTTTGCTTCTGCTCATACTTCTGCTTCTGAAAATTCAAGAGTCGCAGTAGAAGTTTATTATTATTAGTTTGGGATTACTCCATGCCCCTAAAACATGTTAGGATGTGAGAATTATTTGGCTGATCCTAGGATAAAACGCCACCAATAATTTCTTGTTCTTTTTTCGCGAGTTTTTAAAGTTTTGTATTAATTTCTTCTAGGAAGTTGGTTATTAAAATGTATATTATGTGTTGTTGTAGAGTTCCAATAGTGGATATTTCGTTCTTTTAATATTATAAAGGACACATTTGAATATTATGTGTGAATCATCATTAATTTCGTTGCAGGTATGGCATATCTCGTCCTCTACGACGTGTAATCTGAATAGGAGGTGCGGGCTGAAAGAATGACCCGCCATCAGTCTGTTAATTACTTTAATGTGAGTTGCTTTCATCTTTAGGTCGAGAGTGTGTGGAAAAATTCTGGCGTAGTCTTTGCCCTACGCCAGAATTTTTAACACAATAAACGAATAGCTATACAAAACGAAAAGCTTCAGCTGTCGACATGTTTGACAAGTTTTCTGTTTGTCTGAATGCTTTTTTAAATAACTTCGAAAGTTAACGTAGTAGAGATGCTGTGTGTTTTTTTCTTTTGATTTTTCAGTTTCAATCGCCTATTTAATCGCTTACTGGAAGAAATGTTGTTGTTGTTTGTTTTACTAGTATATTTGTACATACAGGAAAAAACACTCATACACACACAAAACACACACACACACATTCAAACACATACCCATAAACATTTCTGCTTCGTTAACTTGGGATTTATTTAAAGCAGTAGTCAGTCAAACCGAAAACTGTACGAACGTGTCGACAGCTGGAGCTCTTCGTTTTGTATAACTATACGTTTATTGTGTTAACTTCGACTACGACTCTTAGAATTTTAATAGCAGATGTATGAGCAACAGGTTGTGATTGGGTAGTCAAAAAATAAACAGTCGTAGAAATAGCACAATTTTACGACTTTTGCTATTACGACTGCAGTTTTTTTTAGCACTGTTCCATTTGTACCAGGACAACCGATCTAAACATTCCGCTGTAATAGTAAAAGAATGGTTGTTGTATAACTGCCCAAGGGTCATCAAAATCAAACTATAATCTCTAGATTTAAATATAATTAGAAGTTCAAAAACATCGAATTTTCAATGTGAACGAATGTGGCTTTAGAGGAGAAATGGAGAAAAATTTCTCCATATTTAAAAAAAAACATTAATTGCATCCATTCCTAGACCTCTAAAATCTATTATTGCTGAAAATGGATTGCCTTAAAAAATACTAGAACATAAAAAATATAAAATAATATGCTGGGCCATTTTTACTGTGAGTCCAGATTTTACATGTTTTTGTTTTTATTGTTAACTTTTAATATTTACCTGATTGAGTTTAGTAAAATCTTACATTCAGTGACTCATTAACTTAATTTTAAACAAAATATTTCGAAAAATTTCTTTGTTTTTAATACAAATATTAGGCAGATTTTAATTCATTTCCTAGTGGATCAATTTCACTGTGCTTCACTGTATGTACATGAAATAGCAATATTTTTGGGAATGGTGACGCCTATTTGTGTACTAAATTTTAGCGCTCTAGTTATGGTGAAAGTGACTCATAACATCAGTCAGTCCGTGAGCCATTTAGTAAGTGTATTTTCAAATATGCACTTTTTACACGTCCATGTCTCAGGAAGCTGTCATTAGCGATATTCAGTGTCTTTTGCGTTTGAAATGCGACTGTTGCCAATGCAAGTGTTTTGTAAAAGATGATGAGCGCTTTTTTAAAAGGAATATCTATCTCAGTGCAGTCTTCCAAACAATCTAAAATATATTTATAATATATTTTCTCTGTGGCCCACTTTTTAATTGGTTTTCCATTTATATTTTTCTAAAGAATAATATAGAATCCATAGTTTGTAAATTTTCTGAATTAATATACATAATTTGCTTAGTTAGTCCCGATTGTCATTGTCTTCTCCTCTCTCTTCCATAACCTCAAAAGTTGCTCAACCAAAATTGCCGTGTGTGAATCCAGTATTACGAATGACAGCTGTTTATAGTTAGTGATGACAACGCAATTTAAATAGCAAAATAAGCTTTACCATTTGCAGTGTTGTGAAAACGCTATAATGTAGCAAGGAAATGCTACGATATTTTGCAAGACCATTTGCATCAAACACTGAATACCGGTATTGTAATACTTTCCAACTTCGCACTTGAGGTTACCAGGACGAAATCTTCTTATGTTTCATAACTTTACAACTGAGGGGAACAAAGTTATGTGGGTGGTGGTAAGAACTAGACGAAAAAAATACTCGAAAACACCCTTTTTAAATTATTGCTTAAGATCATCGCACGCAATTTCCATTGCATTATTTCCTTTTTAGACAAATTTTATACTTTTTAGGTTTAATTTACTTTTAATAATTAAGTGAATCTCTTGGTTCATTGAATAACAAACTGTTTTTTTTATCGTGTTTATCTTTTTATTATTAGAAAAAGAAAAATTATGATTTTCTATTTTACAGTATTTGATTTCTAATGCCTTAAGTCACCAAATAATTTAAATTAAAACAGACATTCAATTTTAGCCATAAGAAGGAAAAATTAGTGCAAAACATTCTAACAGCCATGACCTATTTTGATTTGCTAAATTCTATTTAATGTGAAATAAAACGTATTGTGGAACGTGTTCAAAATAAAGATGCAGTTTAATGCATCATAAAACCGAAAGTGTTTGACAAATAAACACTTCAAGTAGCATTCAAGTAAAATTCCAAACATAACTTTTGTCTGTTTCTTTGATTTGAGTTAAATAAAAAAAAAAAAAAAATCAAGTAATTACTAACCAAGGGCGGCTCACTTAATTTAATGACGATTTGTTTGTCTGTAGATAGACGTGCTTCACATTTAAAATTAGTTTTAAAATTATTTAGTCTAAGTAAGAGTTATTGGTTTCAGGGAATACAAATGAAGTTATTCATAAAACTTTATTAAGGTATAAAAGCCAAATGCTTTCCATTAAAAATTATCAATTGTACTTGTATCACAACAAGCAAATAATTATTAACAAATCAATATGTTCAAATTCGTAAGTTTTTCTTTAAATAAATTTTTTTTCTTTTCTTCAAACTAATATTAAAAATTTTTTAAATTTAGATTGCTGTTTGCTTCTTCGCTTTGTTGGCTGCTGCCGTTGCTAAGCCCGGTGTTGTAACTCCTTTGGCCTACTCTGCTTACTCCGCTCCCTTGGCCTACTCGGCGCCTTTGGCTTATGCTGCTGCCCCCGCCGCCGCTGTTGTAGGCCATGCTTCATATGTGACTCCTTATGCCTCCAGCTATAATGGCCACTATGTTGCCCACTCTGCTGCTTTCCCTGCTGCCTACGCTGCTGCCCCAGTAGTTCATGCCGCTCCTTTGTTGTTGAAAAAGTAGATCAGAGAATTGATTAATTGAACTGAAATAAAACCCCCAATGCTCGTAAAGACTGAAATAATTTTGCTTTCTTAGTTTGAAATTGTTCGTGCTTTAAGAGAACTGCTTTAGCATTTTTGCTATAGAAATGCTAAATATTAGCATGGCTATAGCATGTATAGCATTTAGAGTTTTTGCATCACACCGCTTTAGGGACACATTCTGAAACAGGGTTTTGTAGCTTTTATAATTATTTGCTTACTTTTATCTTTAATCCCTTTTTCTTTAAATCCTTAAACTACTTCTGCACACACTTGCATAGGAGCAGTGTTGCTTTTTAAGTTAAGAGGCGTGAAATTTAAAAAAGGCGCAGAACTATTAACCTGCCCTTATGTATGTTCTTTAACATTCACCGATTCGTGACACTCAATTGCATGTTAAATGCATTTTACAGACAAACAATCTCTTACATTACGCTTTAGATCTATTTGAAATTAGCAATTTTTATTTTGTTTTACAAACTCAGCTTGTTTCTTTTATTCTTAAATTAGGCGAACGAATGCAACCCTTCGAAAGCCATGTGGTTTTTTGCCTTAATGTAATTTTTTAGAATTGCTGCCACCTGTTAAGTCAATTCGACTTGATAAACATAAGTATTCTCGACAGCCCAGTTGATTGTTTTCGCCGCTGGCAATTTAACATGCCAAAAACGCATTTTTCAAGGCGAATTGATGTGCGCGTATAAATCAAGGCGTATCAAAATTTTGTGGTCTAAATTGCTCAGCTGACTATTTTCGCCGCTTGTAATTTGAATATATGTACGATAGATGTCAAAACACAATTTTCAGTTCAGTTTTTTTAAGATTAGTTTATTTCTCTAATTAGCTAATCCGCAAATTAACTTAATCTCACATTAATTGAGTTTCATGTTTTTGAATGGTAGTTTAAACTTCTTCTTGCATGTAGTATTACCATACTGAAGAACAATATAGTGGCAACATTTTCTGTGCAAAAGTCATAGATGTTATAAACACACTTTGATTTTGAGCGTGTTAAAGGAAATAGATAAGTAATATAAAGTATATATATTTATTTACGTCTTTTTAAATTATTTTATCATATAATTTTTACAAAAAGTTATATGTTTCACAAGTGTATGTTGTCAATATTAATGTAAGATTAAACCACCATTATTGGCCGCTTAAACTAGCAAGTAAAAGCATATAATCGACTACCCAAAAATCACAAATGAAGATTAAGGCTAATTTGATCTCTAATCTTGCACTCAAAAAGTCGCCCTAAAAGTATAAATTTTTCAAAGCGAATTGAGCCGAAAATACCTTACATGAATTTGCCTTAATATAACTATGCCATGATCTTTTCTCTAAATACATTTTTGCTTAATGTCACATTTTGCATATTTATTACTTTTCCTCCAACATTCGATAGAATTTCATGATGAAAATTTTACGTTTCATTTCATTACATTACATATACACCATAAATTGTTAAAGCTTTCAACATTTAAACGACATTAAATTATACAAATCAGCGCGAAACTCTTAATGTCTTGTAATTAAGTTAAAAAAAAAAATCATAATAATAAATCCTTAATCAAACATTAATAACTTCAAAGTTTGCAAAAAGATTAAAAAAGAAAAAAAAAAGAATAAAATGCAGCCAACCAAGCAAATATTCTGCCAGTCAAGAAAAGCAGTCAATCGTGCAGTCAGTCAACCAGTAACAAACATTAAGTGAGATAATCTGCACTCACACACATTCACACACATTTAAAACAAAAACAAAAAAAAGCAGCAAACACCACCACAGCTCACTAATGAAAGCTCGGCATAATGAGTGTAATTAAAATGCATAATGCAAAATCATGTTTTATGATGTTAAAAAAGAAGCAACAAAAAATACAAAAACAACAACTACTACTGCTGCAACAACAAAAGATTAAAATCGGCTGTAATACACATACACACACACACATATACACACCCCCATTCATCACTTGCATAAGTGCACGTGAAGGAGCAACAACACCCTTTTACAATGTTTATTTACTTTTTTCCATTTACGGTTGTTTTTTTCTCTCTTATGTATGGGATGTGTGAGAGCGAGTGTGGTGTGTTAAGTTTTTAGGTTGGGAGAGAGTGTGGGGGTTTGGGTTTTATCTCATTTTACACATGTCTTTGCATTATTTTTATTTCATTTATCAATAACCAACCAAACTCCAAATTGCTTAAATTTGAAGAATAATTGGAAATTAAAAGTGGCGATTAAAAGCCAAGCTGGCAACTGAAAGTTGATAAATATTATACTGCCTTATTCATAAAAAATAATTCAGGTTTATTAAGCGCTTATTTGACATATTTCTATGGGAAATTTGTCAAATAAACCTGTAATAAACCTAAAATATTTTTTATGAATTAGACCGTTAGTATACAGTATGCAAAGTTCGTATTCGTACACCCTCAATAAAAAAAACACTGCCTTGTAATCAATTAAACTACATAAATGACTTATTTCTTGAAAGATTTTGTTTATAAAGGTGTTGTATTTAATAAAACATTTAAATATAAATTGAATGTTTAATATTTGTTAACGTTCTAATAATCCCAAATTATTATTCTGCTAATGCAGATCGTGATATATCATGATATATCATGTTAAACTTTCATTTAAACAAATGAGAAGTTGAACTAATATCAAAGTTGAAACAAGAACTCAATAATCAACATGTTGTTTATATTCTTGCTTTTCCATTGCTACATTGGCTGACTTACATTTTTTTAGCCCGAATTGTAGTTGTAAGAAATATGTTATGAAAATAAATGTAAAAAATTCCAACAATTATTTATTGCTTTCACAAGAATAGAGTGTTGCCACACAAGTATTTTCAATTGGGTGCAGTCAGAAAGAAACTTTACTTTAGTCACTTGAATAATTTTGTTTAGTTTAATTTTCTCTCATATAAAATTAAAAAAGTGCTGTTACGTGATTTTTCCATTTCAGCTAATGATATACATACCTATGTGCACTTAATTATGAAAGTGGTCCAAGTCATAAGCATTCTTGCTGCGAAATATTAAATAAATCTTAAAAAAACTTATTTACGGCCTGTCCCACGATGTCACTAGAAATCGTTCGATCGACAACTTGTATTGAAAACAACAATAACATTAGAAAATTTGTTGTAGTTTTCAATATAAGTATTCGATTGAACGATTTCTAGTGACATCGTGGGACAGGCTCTAAATAAATATTCAATAAATTTATATTATTCGAGACTAGTACAACTCTTAATTCAAATGTTGCATAATATAAAAATATTTTTTGATTTGTTCAATAATAATCTACTAATTTTCTATACCAAAGAAATATATGACTTAGACCACTTTCATAATTAAGGGCACATTTGTATGCATGTATATCTATATAATTGTAAAATTAGAATAAAATTGTTGCCTACTTTCAGGAGCCTAGAAGGCATCTTAGAGAGAAAAACTTTTTACCCAAACAAATTGAAAAAAGTTCAATTGTAAGCAGAAAAAAAAATAAATAAAAAAAGGAATTAAATAATTCATGGCGACAAACAAAACTATTTACAACCCAAAGCACAGCCATTACAAATAAAATGCCCAAAAGGGAAAACACACAGAACAGATACAAACGTAAAAGCCAACACAAAAAATGTTTTGCTGCTAAAGCCTGCAACAAATTAATGCTCATAAAACGCAAGTTACTATACATAATATCGTGGCAAGAAATTGTGCTATTGAGTCGAGCGAAATGCTCTGCTATTTGCCAAAATGGCTTGATGTGCTTTAGGGGGTAGTAAATGCTGGAGCTGATGTTATATTTAACGGTTAATAAACCCCTTGTTTTGCTAATTAGTCAAAGCTATAGACCACAGTAATGACACACACAACTAGATTTGAGCATTTAATAAGAACTCTGCTTATTTTTTTAATTTCTCTACACACAAAAAAAAAAATAAAAAATAAAAAGAGTAAACAGAAATAAATAAAAACCCTTTAAGGAATTGAATTCATAAGCGCCTAACAAAATTGACCAAAGGGATTAAGCCATAAAATAAAAAAGAAAGAAAGAAAAAAAAAACAACAAAACGGTTAAGTCAATAATTAAATGGGGAAAGATAGCAGTAAAAAATAGCTTAAGTCATTTAATGTTTAAAAGCTTTAATGAGTTTTTTTTGGAGGGTGAACAACAGAATTTTTAAAATGCTAACTTTAGGGCAAGTAAATGGAATTTCACAAAAACTTTTAGAAAATTTTAAACAAAAAGTCTGTAAGGAGTGAGTTAGGAACAAGTTTCAAGTTAAACTTTGAAAATTTTTAAAGGGAATCACATAAACACGTTTTGTGCTATTTTGCTGAAAAATATTCACATTTCGAAAATTAAGATATGAAAATAAATAAAGGAAAACGTTTGCTTTCTCGTTGTTTTGTGCTTTGCAATGAGTAAAATAAAAACAATTAAGGTACCCATACACTATACAAAATAAATTGCACATTATTAAAAAACAAGTAAGAGTGCTAAATTCGGCTGTGCCGAATCTTATATACCCTTCGCCGACGTACGTATTGAGTATTTGTACGAATACATACCTGCAATTTATAGTGAGTGAGTTTCAGTGATTTTCGACAAAGTATTGTACCTGCATACCAACTAAGCTAACTTAGTTGATATTTTTCGATATTTAATATAACTTAATACTACAAAACTGTCGAGTGTTTCAATACAATTCCTACTGCCAATATTGCATGTTCACATATAACGCGATATTATGTAAACTATTTATTTCTAAAGAATTTTTCGGTTTTGTTCAGCAGAAAGGAAATGCAAATGTTGTAGTTATGACTGTTCTTTAGCGCTAAATTTTATGTTATCTCAATTCACTAAAAATTAATAAGAAATTGTTGCAAGCTGTCGCCGAGTTAAAACATAATTGTGCTCGGAGCATAATTAAAAAAAAATTATATTCCCCAATCTTGGAATCTTATTTTTGATTTTTATGATTTTAATACTAATTTATTTCATTATAAAATATGTTTAATTAACAAAGAAAAAAAAATTAGTTTTATCTAGTTACCTATATGACAAAAAAAGGTGAACATTTTCCAACTCTGGAACGGTTTCATATTTTAGAAAATTTTCATTTTAAACTCTTTCATTTTAAAAGATAAACTGCCTTATTCATAAAAAATGTTTTAGGTTTATTTGACAAATTTCCTGAATACGGTGATTGAGGCATGATAACGGTTTTGTTTTTGGCCAAAAACTCACGCACAAGCATCGATGTGTGAGCTGGTGCGTTATCATGGTGCAAAATCCATGATTGTTGTTTCCACAATTCTGTGCGTTTCTGAAGAATTGCTTTGCACAAACGGCGCATAACTTCAAGGTAGTATTCCTTATTGACCGTACGACCTTGTAGTCGAAGAAAACAGTGAGCAAAACCTTGACATTTGACCGAACTTGACGTGCTTTTTTGGGTCTTGGCTCTTCTGGACGCTTCCATTGGCATGATTGGGCTTTGGTTTCAATGTCCTAGCCATACAGCCATGATTCGTCACCAGTTATGAGCTTTTTGAGGAAATTTGGTTCGTCGTTGACGATGTTTAACAGCTCCTGAGCGATTTCCATGCGACGTTGTTTTTACACAAAATTTAGTAAAAAATCGAAGAGCACACTAAAACACGACTAACCGTTTTATCTGTCAAAAACAAACTGACAATCCAAAATGGCTGATATTGCCAACATATTTATATAACAGACATGTGTACCAATAGAACAGGAAAAAATGCGAAAATCGAACATACGTAACTCACGAAATTTGAAATTAACGGTTATTTTTTGTTCAGACCTCGTATATAATTAATTTATACAGAAAAAGAAAAAAATATTTTAACTTAGTTACTTTTATATATAAAAAAAAATTTAAATTTCCCAACACTGGAATCAGCCTTTTAGATTTCTGTGTTTTGTCACATCAATTTTTTTATTTTAAATATATAAAATATGTTAACTACATATATATTTTAATGGAATTGTTACAATTTAAGTTTAAAATTTTAAATGAAAGTTGTTCCAAGAAATTTTTGGGTAAAGGTTCCCTGACGATCTGCATTAGCAACAGTATAATGCGCATAAGATCCAGCTAAGCCCAATGTATTTTTAAAAATAAAATTTTAAATTTAAATTGTAACAATTCCTTTAAAAAACACAAATTATTAAATCTGCTTTAGTTTTCGCACTGATTCAATTTCAATTATGTGTTTGTGGTTTCTTGTTTTAAGTCCCATTGATATCGTCTTTTTATTTTTTTTTTGGTTTTCAATGCATTTCTTATGCACCTTTTGCTGTTACTTGCATTAGTGTGTATTAAATTTTCTCATTAAGCTTTTCACAAAATTCCTTGTCACTGCGATTATTCATTTGCTTTAGATTTTATTTCCTTTTGCTCTAACGATTTGCAGCTTATTTTATTTTTATTCCCTGTCCTATTCCCATTTTACATTTTTCTAATTTTAATGCTGTATAAACAGTTTGTTAATTTTGTCGCCATGTTATCAGTTTTAAAAGTATTTTTGTTGCTTTCATTTTATTAGCAGTTTATTTCGCAGACAAAAGCAGCAAATAGTCAACTGCATTAACAACAATTTTTTCTTTTAACTGCGCTCTGCACTGTACGCTAGAGTGATCTTTTTCGGAGCAAAACTACCGGAAATGGCACTTAATTAAAAAAAAAAAACTTGTTTCACTCTTTATTAACTGCACTCAGGCGGACTTTAGCATCTGAGCATTTTTAATATAAGACAAAGACAATAATAAAACAAAGACAATGATGGAAGGCATTTCAGTTTTCAAATTAGGGAAAATAATATTAAAAAAACAAAAAAAATTTATATGCAAAACGTACAAGTACACGATTGTGCGATTTTTGAGAAAATACAGCCCTTGTATGATGGAGTCTATGAACATTTTCAAAAGACAAAACCAATTCATCAGATCAGGGTTGTATTTTTTCGTAGACCGCGCGATTGTGTAGGATAGTGAATCATGGCCTTTAACGAATGCGCATATTTCTCTTTGAAAAGCAAAACTTATTTAAACAATTTAAATTCTATATAGAATTGTGGAAATGAGCATAATCTTTCGATGTTATTGATGGGGATGTTAATTCGTTAATGGGGCTCAAAGTGCTCCCAGTTCTATTGAAATGAATAAACTTTTATGGAAAAAATATCAAAAAAATTAAATAAAAAATAAAATTTCTGATAAAACAAATAAAATTATTCGTCATCGTAATCCTGTTGTTACTATAAAAGTATGTAATGCTTGAAAAGTTCCTTCTCGAGAAACGTCTCGTCATCATTGATAAACTGCTAAAATTGTAATAATCACCCTAATCGGAAATAAAAGGCGAACAATTTGTTTACGTGAAATATTTCCCGTGAACAAAAAAAAAACAACAACTCATACATTGGCGATCACAATTTTAGGGAAAGGGAACACTTTTCACGTGAACTTTTATTCCCGATAAGGATGAATATTTCCTAATAAAAATAATGATAAATTCTATTGATGAAATCATTTTACTATATGAATATACATACATACATATATGTATATTGTGGATGCTTATGAATAGGGAAATCGAATAAGCCATGTCCATCTGTCTGTACGTGAAATCGGCTTTCCGCAGCCTCAAGAAAAGCTACTTTTTAATGCTGATATTTCAGCCTGAATTAAGGCTCAGTTAGCCGACTGTAATGGAATGTACCTGCAACGGTAGGAAACAGCTGATCGATATTGTTATGTGAAAAGTAATGGAAATGGTTATAGAGATGTAATGTAACGTAACCTACTTTTCATATAAAAATATCGATCAGTTGTTTCCTACATTACAGTTACATTGCATTACATTCGAATAACTGAGCTGAACTACATACGTATGAATGTACACATGTGTCGACATCAAAAGTTCTGTCGGGAAACGATTGGAATGCACTGAAAAATCTCTTATTTGTTCCAAAATGTTCGAATTGCCATTTTTCCATGCATTAGTGTTTACCTGTATTAATTAAAATAGAGTAAAAAATATATAAATAATTAATAAAAAAAAACAAGTATGCACGCTTACTTAATTTTGTTTAACATGCTTGAGTTGAAGTCATTAGTTTCACAATTTTTGGTAGAACTTCCTACGAAATTGTGAGTTAAGGTTTTTATATTTGTTTTAGTTAATTTTTGTTGAAGTTCTAATATTATTGATTATATATAGGGTGTTTTTTTTAGAGGTATAGAACTTCGAATTGAAATAAAACACAAGAAAATCGTTTTAATGTCCATCAATTTGGCTTTATTGGAAGGATAATTTTATGCCATTAACGTTTAAATATGATTTTGGGCATGTGGCCGCCGCGGCTGGCTCGAATAAAGCCAATTCTACAGGTCCAATTTTCAACCACTTTTTCGAGCATATGGGGCCGTATGTTGGCAATAACGCCACGAATGTTGGCTTCCAAGTCCCCTAACGTTTCTGGTTTGTTGGCGTAGACGAGCGAATTCACATATCCCCAAAGAAAATAATCCAATGGTGTCAAATCACACGATCTTGGTGGCCAATTGATGGTTAACCGAATTAATTGCTCTGATGGACGATTATGTCGACCATAAAATGGACGGAGCTTGCGGTAAACTTCGCGAACTGAACCATTATTTTCGAAATAAATTTGCACGATTTGCAAGCGTTGTTCTTTTGCCAA
Organism: Nowickia ferox; assembly: GCA_936439885.1. Lineage (NCBI taxonomy): Eukaryota > Metazoa > Arthropoda > Insecta > Diptera > Tachinidae > Nowickia > Nowickia ferox. Next base: position 110,262,824 of record OW387024.1, on the reverse strand, counting down.
CCTGTTCATGATGAAATGGCAAACCAAACTAAATATTAATCACTTGACAGCTGACAAAATGGCCGCCAGTTAAAAAAGTGATGCCAACTTAAAGTTCTATACCTCAATAAAAAACACCCTATACATACATTTATAAAGACATACATTTAAAACGCCAATTTCCTTAAAACTCCTAAATTAGTAAATCTTAAAGATTTTCTTTATTTCTTAATATTTCCAGTCGAATCCAAACCATACAAAGAGGTGTATATAGAATTGCTTAATTCATAAAGTACCAAACTTTTCCTTACATAACTGCTATAGAATTCCTACACTTGAATAAAAATGCGTATAAAACTGCCTGGTATATTTAAGCCACGTACTCCCACAATAACACTAATACACACGCACACACACGCCCAAACACAAAGTTTCCCGCACAAGCGGATACACACACACACACAAGCACACTTATTAGCATTAATGAAACTTCAGGCTCAGCAATCAGGCATCAGGTGTTAAAGTCACTGTTAATTTAAGGCCTCTTTAATTTTTCATCCTTTCCATATGCATGAGTACGTTTGTACGCACGTTTGTCTTTTTGGTGCAGCTTTATTGGTACTTTTTGGCCCAGAGAGCTTGTTTTTTTAGGAGTCGGGGTAGAGCAAAAAAAAGGAAAATAAAATTTGGTAGGAGTCAAGTGTTGTTTATTATTTACTGGGTTACAGTGCACTCCCAATAATGTGAACATTGCCCTGCATTATTTAAAAAGCACTTGCGAATTAGAGCGCTAAAACATACACATAATTTTTACTCATAAAGTATTAACCACATAGACTGCAGCAGGCTACAAAACAACGAAACTACAAATATTGTTGGCTGCCATCGTCACCATGTATTTAACTACTTAATTATATTGACAACGACAAGCAACATAATAAGCCGCCAATATTGAAGTAGGAATACATACGAGTACATATCTCAGTGTTGCCTCTTTCAAATATGTATATATAATATTTATACAAATTAAATTACTGGCTTTAAATATGCTTATATCGAACATTAATTTCGATTTAATCGTAAGCGACAAAAATTAAAGTTTTCAGTAGAAAATTTTTTATTATTTATACATTTAAATATGTCTTACATACATAAATTGTTGCTTATATCTTAAAAGTTATCAACAATGTGGTCATCTTGATCATTCTAAATTTCAATAAAAAAAAAAAAAATTAATTTCTTACTACATGTCGCTTACGATTAAATCGTATACAAGGCTCGTTATCATGTATATACAAATTAATCAATTTATGTTTATTCTGAGATTTTCTTTCTCTTAAATAATATTCAATAATTTTAAGCTATCATTCATTTCAATTCAATTAGAAATTAGCCTACAAGAACTCACGCCTTCAAATGCACCTATAGCTTGAATTACCGCTTTGTAGCCAGTTATTTATTCACCCCAATCATGAATATTCCCACGAAATTTAAATCTCACGGAAAATAATTTTCTCGAGAAAATATTCCTCCAATCATAAATTCCTTGGGAACAAAAAAGAGTAATACGTGGCATCACCGTATTACGAAGCCAGTTGTTTTGCTTGCTTGTTGACGATTTGTTTCTCCCCATTTTTTTTGAGTGAGAGAGTAAAGAAAATTATTAAAATTCACCAACTTGAATAAATATGTAAAAAAAGTTTATAAACGATTTATTTGATCATTATTTGTGTTTTTCCAAATAAAAGCACTATAAAATACAAGTTTATGTATATAAATTTTGTTTTAATGGAGTATTAACCATGTTTTTATGTAAACTCCCTTCTGTTTTGCAAGAGAACGATTTTTAGTGAAAAAAGCAAGTTCAACTGCGTTCATAATACCTACTTTTTTCCCGGGAAGTTTTTTTTTACTCCCGCATTTGGTAAAAAACAAATTCATGATAGGAGAAAAGGGAAAAGTGAGAAAACTCGTGCGGAATTTTTGTTTAGGATTGGGCTGATTAGTTATTGTGGAAAGGCAGCAGCATCATGAACAGACTTCTTACGACCCAATTCGCAAAATTTATTTTAAAAATCGACAAAAATCGCGAAAATAAATTTTATGTAGTTTTTCTTAATATACTCGTATATTTGATAATAAATTTATTTTTATAAGACAATTTTTTTTTTAATTTAGCACAAAAACGCTAAAAGTAGAGATAAAATCGCCAAAAGTTATTTCTTGTAAATTTTTCTCACCCCAATTCAAGATGCATTAATTATTTTAATTAATATAAAAAAACCATCAAAAATCGAATGGCGGTACGAATTATCGCCCAAGTTACTATCGCCCAAAACAGCTAAATGAAGGAACGCCCAAAATTGTTGGATAATCAATCATTGTGAAGAAATTCCGAAAAAACAGTGCCCGATCGCCCAAAAAAATGAAAAAGTTTAAAGTGAATAATCGCCCGAAGCTTTTGGGTGTTTGTTCATTACGTACAATCACCCGAATTTGGAATAAATAATCGCCCAAAATTGTTTTTTTCGGTTTTTTTTAACATTTTGCGAAAATTTGGCAATTATTCATTATGAACAAATACCCAAATATCTAAAAATGTTTAGTCGCCCAAAGTCGATGAACAATCACCCAATTTTTTTACAACAATTTTTGCAATATTAACTTGAGCGATAATTCGTACAGCCAAATCGAATTGCTTTAATTTTTTGCAGACGAGTTTTGGTAGGATTTATTTATGAAACTATTTTTCTGAATTACAAAAATGTTCAAGTTAAATTTTGTTAAAAAAAATAGCGATAAATATCGCCTAGAATTTTCGGCCTATCCCACGATGTCACTAGAAATCGTTTAATCGAATACTTATATTGAAAACAACAACAAATTTTCCAATGTTATTGTTGTTTACAATACAAGTTGTCGATCGAACGATTTCGAGTGACATCGTGGGGCAGGCCGTTTGTCTATCGCCAGAAAAATCGCCATGTTGCCAAATCAAAAATTTAGACGCCAATCAAGTTGAAAATCGCCACGCTTTGCGAGAAATCGCCATATCTGATAACCCTGCAAACAGCTGATATTCAAGCATAAATACATATTTTAATATTTTAGTGGTGCCACTTTCGAATATTTAGCATTTTTAAAAATAAAATTACATTTTTAAAATGTACCCACATATGTGTCGTTTATTGTAAGAGTGCTGTAACTCCATATTTTTAATAAATACATATTTTTGTAGAACAGTATCACATTAAGTCATATCTTACGTAGTAACAGTGAAGCAACTGCAATATTTACACGAAAACCCCATAGATGGCGTTACTTGTTTATTTGTTTTTTCCTACACAATGATTTTTAAAAGGCTAGTTTTCTCGAAATTTAATTACAAGGAGATGATTCTTTCTTACAATGAACGACACAAACGAGTATGTCATAAGAAAGTATAATAAATTCAGTAAAGTGGGACTTTCACTCGCTCATGAAGGATTCCGTACGGACACATACATATTAAATACTCTGCGAACTTTAGCTTATATAATCGAATATCCTAAATATAATTTTTTTTTTTGCTTTGGAGTTTCTTTTAGTTTTAGTGCTTTTTATCGTTTTGCCGATTTCTTTTCGGTTGTGGCGATTTTTTTAGTTTTCATACGATTTTTTAGCTTTGGCGCTTTTTTTCCGTTTTGGCGATTTATTTTCTTTTTGCCGATTTTTTTCGGTCTGTGGCCGATTTTTTGCGTTTTCTTCGGTTTGTTTGCAATTTTTTCGGCTTTTTTTTTTAGTTTTAGCGATTTTTGAGCTTGGGCGTTTATTTTTCTTTTTAGTTTTTTGGTGACCTTTATAATTTTGGTGAATTTTTTTTTGGGATTTATTTTATTTTTTTGGAAATTTTTTGGTTAAGAGGTTTTTTATTTCGGCGGCTTTTTCTGGTTTCTGGCAATTTTTTCGTTAAGGCGACTTTTGTGATTTTTTAGTTTTAGCGCTTTTGAAAATTTCAAGTATTTGCCTCTTACGTTTGCCAAGATGCAGCAAGTTGTCAAAATTACTTAGTAAAAATTTCATTAACTGATAGAATACCCTTTAATTTTGATTTTTTTTTAAATTTTAGTGCGAATTCTTGTATTTTGCATAAAAATACACTAACTTTAAAAATTTCAAGGGTCTATATATAATTATCTGTATATTAAATTAGGATTGCAACATGTTACATTGCTCGCTTTAGGATACCCTATAATTTTTAATTCTCATATATTTGTTGTTGCAGCGGCCAAAGTTTTACTTATTAAGTGAAAATTTCAGGTCCGCAGCTCCGTAAGGTGCACGAGAAAACAGCCTGCGACAGACAGACAGACAGACTCCCAGACGGACATCGTAGGGAAAAGACTAGAGTTTCTTTTCACTTTTGATGTACAAAACCCTAAAAATTAATCAATTTGTTTGGTTATATGAATTTCAAAATGTTCGTTCTCATATGAGCCTATGAGATCTATTTAATTATTAATTATTGAAGTCGGTAGCCTGCTGTGGTCAATGTGTTTAAAGCTTTTTGACAGATTGCAGTCGGTAGCCTGCTGTATGTAGTCTTTATGTTTTATGTTTAAGATTTTAAATAAAAAACTTAATAATTTTATTTGTGTTGTGCAGTGTAATTAGAAAATGTGTTATTCATAAAGTTTTATTAAGTTTACGTTATTGTGGCTGCACCGTACTTTTATTTTCTGTATGACTTACGTTTGAGAGTTGATAATTTAACTTTTTGTTGATGTAGATAGTTTTTTTGTTGTTGTTATAATAAAGGAGCGCTTGTAGTGGTTTTGAAGCCTGCAAGATTTACATAAAGACCGTTGAAGTATGTAATAAAAATTTTAATGAAGCTTATCAGAAACTTTCATAGCAAGAAGTGAGTTGTCAAAAAATATTTTAGTCATAAATTGTTAAATGAAATGTGATGAACAGAGAATTAGAAAGTCAATGCATAACTTAAATTGTATAATTTACGAAGACAAAGCTTACGCAAAAAGTTTATGTTAAAAAGAAAGAAAAAATTAAAATTTTAAATTTTCCTTATAGCACATTATTTAATATTTAAAGATGTAAAATAGAGCCACTACTTTCGACTTTAGTCTCTGACTGTAAAAATTCTAAGCACTTTATTTATTTTTCGCATCGCGACTCCAAAAACAGAAGTTCTTGCGATTAGAAATGATGAGAATTAGCACCACGACTGGAACAAAATCATTGGACTTGATTAATATCTTTAGAATTTATTAGAATTTATATACATATAATTAGATTTAGATTATTATAATTTAGAATTTCATAAGGATTAAGAAAAATTCGTGTTTTTTTCTTGTCGCAAAGCTGACATTGCATACATTACATTAAATAAATTTAATAAAGTGCGACTTGGACTCGCACACGAAGCGTTGCGTACGGCGCTTGTATCTTTTTGTTGATTCCTTCGGTCTGTGGCGATTTTTTTTGGTTTTACTCGATTTTTTAGTTGTGACGCTTTTTTCCGTTCTGGCGATTATTACTGTTTTTAGTGATTATTTTTGTTTTTTTTACAATACATATTTTTAGTTTAAGCGTTTTTTTACTTAAAGCGCTTTTTTCCGTACTGGCGATTATTTCGGTTTTTGGCGATTTTTTTTTAGTTTTTTTTGGCGACATTTTTACTTTTGGTGATTTATTTGCATTTTATTTTATTTATTTGTTATTTTTGGAGATTTTTTCATTTTGGCGATTTTTAGTTTCGGCATTTTAGTTTTAGCGTTTTTTAAATTTCATTAGTTTGCCTCTTACGGTTTCCAAAACACAACAAGTTGTCAAAATTACATTAACTGAGAGAATACCCTTTAATTTTGATTTTTTGTTGTTGTTGAAATTTCAGTGTTAATTGTTGTAGTCCGCATAAAAATACACCAACTTTGAAAATTTCAAGGGTCTATATACATACATATAACTGGCTGTATATTACATTGGGATTTCAAAATTTTTCATTGCTCAACTTAGAATACCCTTTAATTTTTAACTCTTTTTATTGTCGTGTTCAAAGTTTTACATATTGTGTGAAAATTTCAGGCCCGTAGCTCTTAAGGTTGGCGAGAAAACAGCATGCGCCAGACAGACAGACAGACAGACGGACGGACGAACAGACGGACTTCGTAGCCGTTTGGTGTACGGAACCCTAAAAAATAGCAACAGAAAGAGGTCAATGTTAAATTAACTGTACCATTTGCATAAAAGTTTTGCAATAGATTTTCTGGCATACAAATCAAAATGAAAATAAACAAACAGACAAACAAACTTATTATTATTAAATGGCAAACTACACACACAATCACCAATACAAATGACTCTTTGAAAGGCGACAGCAGTGATTGCCAATTTTTTTGCTTTCGTATTATAACTAAATACTTTATTTCTTTCGTTTCTTAAAAACTGAGTTCAAAAAAAAATTTAACTGTCCCATGTGTAAAGTGATGAAATTTTTCCTCCAATAAGTCTTACTTTGTTTGCGGCAGGAGAAAAAGGAAAAGAGAGAGCTACATATATACATATGTTTATCTCTTTTGCATACACTTCCATTCACATAAAATCATATCTGCAAAATCTGTAAAAACAAAATGAATAATTCTGCAAAAAATAACGGACTTCAAAGCAAAGATCTGATAAAACATTTTCGAAAAACATGCATGGGATATAAGATTAAATTTTAATGGGCGTGCCGCCGCCCTTTTTTTTAAATGCACGATTTTGTGTTTTTCAGAGCTCAGGGTGTTCTGTCAAGTTTTGTAAAAATTGTTACAGTAGAACCATTTAAAATAAAGTATTAAATTTTAATGGGCGTGACTGAGCCCATTTTTCTCAATAGAATATTGTGTCTATTTTTGAGCCTAAGGTGTGTGGTAAGTTTCATGAAAATCGGTTAAGTAGAACCAGGTGAAATAAAATAATAAATTTTAAGAGGCGTAGCCCCACCCATATTTTGAACTTAACAATTGTGTAATTGCAAGAACCAAAGGTGTTTGTTAGGTTTCGCAGCAATCAAATAAGTAGGATATTATAAAATCAAATAAAAAAATTTGTGGGAGTATCCCCGCCCCGCAATGGGAAGCTATACCCTCTCAGGCAAAAAAAAAAAGAATTTTTATAATCGGTCTAATGTGAACCGACTGCCAAGAAATAAAAGAGACGAATTTTTTTGAAGTCGGTTAAGAATTGTCGCAAGAAAAGTTTTATCATCTTAAATACACAGAAAAAAGTATTCACCAATTAATGTTTTCAATTAATAATTTAATTGATTCAATTAAATTTTTAATTGTATTAATTAATTTGAGTGGAAAAACTTAATTGATATTATCAAATTGTTTATAGGTGGAAATTTAATTAATTTTTTAATTAATATTACAAATATTTTAATTAATATTACAAACTCGTTCATATTACTTTTTTGTGTGTAAGATTTTAAATTAAAATTATTTTTTGAATGCTCGTAGTTTTCATAACGCTTATGAACTACTCATTTGAGAACCTCTGATTGCCGGCAATTGTATAAAATGTAAACACAAATGCAATTATTATGCAGTTGGCATTTTTGCTGTTTAATAAATAGTGAAAGAAAACAATTAGTTTGAAAACATGAAAACATTTAATACAATTTGGAATTCGGAATTTTTTCCCCAATAACACAAAATTGTGCAAAATTATTAGATGCCTCAATGGTCTTAGTAAATTTTTATTAAAATCACTTACATATAACATTTAAAGCTTTTCTTATAAATTGTCTAGACAAGTTGACCTGTTTCCACAATACAAACGGTCGCCTGCCTTGAAAAGGACATTTTAAAAAACAGCATTAAATTTTTTAAGTGAGTTTTCACAAAAATTTTCTAGACTGCATGGCTCGTGGAAACAGGGGTTTAGAAAAAAAAAGAGATTTGTCTTAGGACACCGTGTTATAGCTATGTTGCTTAGCTATATAAGACAAATTTCATGTGTTAAATAACAATGCAATAAAATTATTACATATTCACAAAATTAATTAATTTTATTTTTATTTATACACAAAATAAATTCATGCCGACATTTCGCATAAGTAAACGCAGTCTTAGCATAACTGTTTTTTTTCAAAGTTCTTATTAGTAAGTCATCTGGCATCTCCTTCTTTATGAACAGACACAAACAAAGAAAACGAAAAATAACAAATGTAAACAAAGAAATCAAAACAAATATAAATTTATAACTGTAAAAGTATCGATTATTTTTGTTACGAAAATTGGATAAAACAATTTACTGGAACAGTAAAAAATATGTACTGAAACTAAATTGTATTTCAAGCAAATATTTGTTTGAAAAATTTTTAGGCATAATTTTTTCTGTGTAGGTGGTGAGTATTTTCACCACCTAAAATAAAATATGTATATATTTTGTTTTACACTTTCATAAAGAGCTTTAAAGGAATCAATTATTTTTTTTACAAAAATAAATAAATCACAGTAAAAAAACAGTAGAATTTTCTTAAAAAATATGACCAAATGTGAAAAAATTATACGGAACATTTTTAGAAAAAATATGTTGAGGTGATGTAAAATTTTTCTACAAAATTCTAACATAACTGAGCATTAAAAGTCCTCATCATTTGATAATACTCGTATTTAAATAAAAAGTGTAATCAAAGAAATAGTTATCAGTTCCCATTTAATCTTTATTCAAATTCCATTCTCTGATCTATTTCTGCAACAAAACGGGGCGGCTGGCAAGAGGGGCAGCATGCACTACTGGAGCAGCGACATAAGCAGCGGGAAAGGCAGCCGAGTGAGCAACATGATGGGAATTGTAGCTGGACGCATAAGGAGCCACATAAGAAGCATGACCAACAACAGCGGCAGCAGGAGCAGCAGCATAAGTCAAAGGTGCCGAGTAGGCCAAGGGCGAAGTGTAGGCAGCAGCAAAGGGAGCTGTGTAGGCCAGCGGAGCCACCACACCAGGCTTGGCGGCAGCAACAGCCAATAAAGCGCAAAAGCAGACAGCAATCTAAATAGAATTTAAAACAATTAAAAATTAAAATTAATTCGCTTTTAATGCAACAAATATGTACAACTTACGAATTTGAACATTTTATTTGAAGGAATGATGTGAATTGAATACAATTTCCAGTGAAGATCTGCAGGCTTAAATACAAAATTTAAGGTTTGTGTGTGATTTTTTTTGTTTTTTTTTGGTGATTGTAGGAGTATTTAGAGCACAAAACAAACAACTCAATAAAATCAAAATTTTTGTAATGTTAAAGAAATTATAAATTCCAAGCATGCAGCCGCACAGTGTTGTACGTTTTGTTTTATGGTGCACTCGTGCTTTAACAAAAAGCAGAGTATTGAACTTCCAGCAAACGCAAGTGTTTTATACTCGTATGTGTTCAAAATGATTTGGTTTATTTGAACGAACTTGAAGGTGTTTGATTTATTAGTTTTCTTTTTCTTTGCTTTTAACCCTGACCTTGCCTTATTTATGACAAAAAAAAAAAAAAATAAAAAAAATAAAAATAAAAAACGGTTTAGCAACTCAAGTTGGCTGAAGAGTCGCTGCTATAAAATAGTTCGTTTGCTGGCCAATAATTATCAAACTTTGTTCATCCGCTCACGCTCAACTAAACTTTAACAAAATGTTCAAATTCGTAAGTAAAATTTTCAAAGGATTTTTGTTATAACTTTAGCTAAAAAAATTTACTTAATTTATATATTTTTTAATTTAGATTGCTGTTTGCTTCTTCGCTTTATTGGCTCTTGCTGTCGCCAAGCCTGGTGTGGTAGCTCCTTTGGCTTACCCAGCTCCCTTGGCCTACTCGGCACCTTTTACTTATGCTGCTGCCCCTGCTGCCGCTGTTGTTGGTCATGCTTCCTATGTGGCTCCTTATGCTTCCAGCTATAATGCCCACCATGTTGCCCACTCTGCTGCCTTCCCCGCTGCTTATGTCGCTGCTCCAGTAGTCCATGCTGCTCCTCTTGCCACCCCTGTTTTGTTGAAGAAATAGATCAGAGAACTGAATTTGTATAAATAATAAATTAAAACAAAAATAAATTTTTGGAGTTTTTTATTACTGGACACAAAAAAAATTCATCTTAAAATTTTTTTTTGATTTGGCGGCGTTTTTTGATAAGGAATCTAATTTGTTTAAATCACTGGCGGATTCTATATATTTTTTTTTTAATTCAAAAATTAAATATTTTTTTTCATCAACTTGTTGATTGACTTTTAAATAATATTATATTAATTGATTCCATAATTCTATGAATTAGAGAGGAATATCCCAGTAAAAAAATTGCTTCAAATAAAGCAGGTTTTTATTATGAGAGAGTAAAAGTACAGCTGACTGACAAACCTGCTGATATCGCTGCTAATTTTTGTATGGCAAGTTGCCGGTTTGGAAATTTTTTGCTCACAAAAGCTCTCCTTGTTCAACTTCAAATATGTATGGTAGTTACAGTTAAAAAATTTAAAAAATCCCTCTTGGGGATTTTGGAGATTTTCGGAATTTTTTTTAGGAATTGTGTCATGAAGCTTATAATTTATCATCTAAGTTCGTTTGTAAGGGCAAAATGTCATTCCAAGATTTAGGTAATCAAAAAATTTTCTGGCATCTAAGAAATACGAATTCGTTACAAATAAAGTTTTTCAAAAAACGTTTATAATGCTGAAGATGTGTACTTTAAGATAACATTAAATCATAATATAATTACATTATGTTGACCAATATGAAGAATTTTAGTTTGTTGTTGATTAAGCAACGACTTTAATGCTTTTCGTTTCTGCTTAAGAAACTCATCAGAAGACTTCGAGCAAAAAAATTCTTGAGATAAGCTAAAAAAAACTATAAAAAAACTCTCCAAATGTTATTCGAAGAAAAAACAACTAGATCCAGAATTGAATAAAGATGTGGGTTATTGAAAAATGTTTTCCTTTGTTTGAGGCTTTTTACTAGTGCGCTTACAGTTGAGCGAAATCTGGTGGATTTCCCATACAAACGAAAATATACTACGTTCTTAGATTTTGTCAAAATCTACTTAAAATCTAGTAGAACTTAGTGCTGCAACTATGTGTTTTATGTTCAAATTTGTATTAAAAAATAAGTCTCTGTACTTGAAAAGGTGTGTGAATTAGCTAAATCGCAGTTGTTTGGTTGTAGTTTAGGAAAAATTTCAGCTAATGGTTGCTTATTTGAAAACGAAATTGTGATAAATAACAAAAAAAATGGTGTCAACGTTGTAGATTTTCACAAAGATTTGAATTGAAATCTGCTGGATTTTGGACAAAAAGAAAAAATTAAGAATTTGTATGTTTTCGAATTAAATTATTTTATTTCAGTCTTAAATATGCAACAATTTACTTTTTCAACAAAACAGGAGCGGCAAAAGGGCTGGCGAAGGGTGTGGCATAAGCAGCACTCACAACAGGAGCAGCGTGCACTACTGGAGCAGCAGCATAGGCAGCAGGAAAGGCAGCCGAGTGAGCCACATGATGGGCATTATAGCTGGAAGCATAAGGAGCCACATAAGCAGCATGACCGACAACAGCGGCGGCAGGAGCAGCGGCATAAGTCAAAGGAGCAGAGTAGGCAAAGGTAGCTGGGTAAGCCAAAGGAGCTACAACACCAGGCTTGGCGACAGCAACAGCCAACAAAGCGATGAAGCAAACAGCAGTCTGTAAAATAATGAATTTTTTTTAAGAAATAAGTAATTTTCCTTAAATGTTTAATTTAAAACTTACGAATTTGAACATTTTGTTTTAGGCTTGTGTTTGTTTTGGTTCACGCAAATTGAAATTGATGCCAAAATCACTTAAACTTAAGACTTTTATAATAAAAATTAGTTCTTCAACACCACAGCACAAATGACAACGATGATGGACTCGACTAAGAAGTCATCAAAATTTGTGTGTAATAAAAGCAAGAATGAAAAAAAAACTTCTCATAAATATTTTCAAGGCAAAAAATATTCCAAGTGGTGAGTGGGAGTTAAAGACCAGAAATACCCATCACGCACACTCACACACACATGTATAAATTTTTTCTAATCTAAAACACTTTATTATTTTCTTAAACGTTCAACAAAAAGCTCATAAAATAATTTTTATTTATTTTTTATGCATGTACGAGTGAGTATTTTTTTTTGGTCTATGGGAGGGACCTGCATAGAATTTATAATTATTTGCTGATGGCCGTTTTTGTTGGTCAATTTTGCAATTTGCGTTATTCAAGCCAAGAAAATAAAAATTATTGCAGTTGTTGTAGTTTGTTTTGATTTAGTTAAATAATTTGATCGAGTATAAATACCAGTAATAAGGTTTGCTTTAACTAGTTTATATTTTAACGTTGAATAGAACTACAATTAATTGAAGCAAAATCAACATGTTCAAATTCGTAAGTAAATGTTTTAAAAATTTAAATAAAACTTTTTGAGTTTATTATTTTGCTAAAAAAATTTTGGTATACATTAGATTGCTGGTTTCTTGTTTGCTTTGTTGGCTGTGGCCGCCGCCAAGCCTGGTGTTGTAGCTCCCTTGGCCTACACCGCACCTGCTGCTGCTGTTGTGGGCAGCGCGGCTTATGTTGCACCTTACGCCTCTAGCTACAATGCCCACTCTGTGGCTCACTCTGCTGCCTTTCCTGCCGCCTACGCAGCTGCTCCCGTGGTAGCTGCTTCGCCTTATGTTGCTTCGCCTTATGTGGCTTCGCCTTATGTTGCCTCGCCTTATGTTGCTTCGCCTTATGTTGCCTCTCCATATGTTGCCGCTCCAGCCCCAGTGCTCTTGAAGTAAACTGTGATTTCAAACCATTTGTTCTTGTTGTTGTTAGTGAAATAAAATTAAAGTGAAACGTTTAAAATTTAAGTGCAAAATGAGTGAATTTATTAAAATATCATGAAAGAATTTCTGGGAAATGCTCTAATATCAACTATGGCATCGAAATATAATGTCTCCGAACTATAATTTTGCAAGCTAGATTATTCGTTTTAGCTGGTTTTCGAAGCGCACTATACATCATTGTTTTCGCTCTCAATTAAACTTGATATTTTTATAGCTATGCTATTTATTTCACGCTACAGGAGCTAGGACTTAACAAAAATAATCGACACTGTTACAGTTATAAATTTATATTTGTTTTGATTTATTTGCACTTAAAACAAGAGTACGAAAATAATCGAGACAAATTATTTGATTTTGTTTTTTTTTCGTCTCTTTTGAAGTGAGTGAAACAAAAATAATAAGAATGATTGCTCAATTAGCTATCGTATTCTTTTTGCATATGAGCACAAACCAGGGAATACAGCCGATCGGCTGTAAGGCGGCTAACAGCCACCGCCAGCCACAAACAATACATCAATTTAATCGCAAGCCGCTAGAAAGTAAAGTAAGCAGCATAGCTATGACCGGATGTTCTAAGGCACCTATCTTTTTTTTTTGGCGATTTATTTCGGTTTCGGCCATTTTTTTTTTAGTAGATATTGACGCTTTGTTTAGTTTTGGTGTTTTTTTTTATCGTTTAGCGCTTATTTTTTGTGTGTGATTTTTTTCGGTTTTTGGCGATTTGTTTTTGACAATTTTTTCGGGTTTTGTCGATTTTTTTTATTTGGTGTTTTTTCGGTTTTTGGCGACTTTTTAGTATTGCTACGATTTTGGGTTTTGGCTTTTTTTAAATTTTTGGATTTTTTGGTTTTAGCTTTTTTGAGAATTTCAAGAGTCAAAACTACATAGTAAGAATTACATTAATTTAAATTTTCTAAATTTCACTGCTTATTGTTCCAGTCTACATAAAAATACAATAACTTTGAATATTTCAGGTGTCGCTATATAATTGTCTGCATATAACATAAGGATTTCAACATTTTTCGTTGCTCGCTTTAGAATACCCTTTAATTTTTAATTGTCATATATTTTTGTTGCTAAAGCGTCCAAAGTTTCATATATTCGGCGAAAATTTCAGGTCCTTAGTTAGCTCTTACGGTGAAGAAAACATCCTGTTCACAGACAGACAGACAGACGGACGGATGGACTTCGTAGCGGAACCGTAAAAAACATGTCATACATACATGTTTCCACAAGCCAAGCAGTTGGCTTGTCTAGAAAATTTGTGTGAAAATCACTCAGAAAAATTATTGCTTTTCATATACATTTTCTAATCAATTCAGCCGTCTGGTTTGTGGAAACAGCGGATTAAACTCTTCCTATTTGTATGTACAGACATGTAAATATGTATTGTTTATCTTAACTACATACATACATATATAGTTTATTAATTTTGTAAATTTATTTAATAATATGTTGAGTGTAGAAAAAATTTTCTATTCTGTTTAGAGAATTGAATTCACCACCGCCACACTTAAGGTACGGTCACACTTGGCAAATATTCGGCTAAATAAGCGTAGCCACTTAAGACTAGTGAAAAACTTACATAACTAATAGGCAAAGTCATAGCTGCCTTCGTAATGCTCTGTAAGGCAAATTACATGTAGTAATTTTTAAAGCATACAATTGCACTCAAGACAAATTGTAAATTATTATGACAAACACTAGCACAACGGAGCAACAAGTTGTTTTCGCAAGCCACCACACCGTTATCATCAGGGTTCTTGTGTTGGGTCTACTGTGTGCGGTTTCAATTGGTGTTAATTTCAGCTCTATATATACATATATAGTACTCGTACATATTTTTCAATGAAAATGGAATACGAGAATTGTTTTGATTCATTGTTTTCCAATTTCTTAAAATCTTTTCATTAGTATTTATTTATTGGTTACGCTTATTTTAGGCAAATATTTGCCAAGTGTGACCATATCTTTAGACTATTAAATGCAGAATTCACATTTTTTTTGGCCTTAAAATCTGAAATATTATTTATTCATATTTATGCATATTTTAAATGCAACATTTCCACTCGACAGCTGACAATTATTTAATATGTTTGTTGGCCATTTATTTATATATTGCGATTATAAACGCAGCTTGTATATTTTGTTTTGCAAAAAAAAAAAAAAAAAACGGAAATGGATTTTATTCAAGCTGAAGCAAAACAAAAGCCAAAAAGGGAGGCAAGAATATTTTAGTCAGATGAGTCGTATGTGTTGTTTTGTTTGTAAGAGAAGATTTTGCTGAATCCTCTGGATTCACTACATGTGTGGCTGTTGAATAAAAGTAGGATTGTATTTATTAATTGCAATTAAATATTTGACGATCTAAGATACTTTTACTTCCATTAAAAGTTATAAAATGTCAAATAAAGAAAATTGATGGCGAGCCGGAAAAAAAATTAAGATTGTGGCCAGAACTGGCAAAGCTTATAAGCATAAGCGCCATATTTTCGAAGCTGCATCTGTCGAATTGGCTGTCAAGCATCTAGAACTGCAAAAAAAAATTGATTTTTTTAGATTTGTAGTTTTTTTAGTTACAGCCTATTTGTGTATGGAATTCTTTTACGTTTTCGTAGTAGATTAAAGGAAACATGTACAAGTTTTCTTTAATATATTACTAAAACGCCACAGTTTCTAACGTCAACGTCTTACACAAGCAGGCTGTTAATGATACACAACTAATCGCCATATCGTTGTTCATATTGTGTAACAATTTTATTAAACTACATATTTGTTTTTTTAAGTTTTACTAGTTTAATTATAATTTTTTTGAAGTTTATTTGTTTCTATATTTATGACTAGATTAGGCTAAATAAGCCAAATTACATGTGATAATTACTAATGAACAAATAACACTAAAGTTAATTGTAAAAATTCTGACAACAAGTAGCAGAAGCTGTTTTCGAAGGTCGCTGTTTTCAGTTAATTGTAATACGATGAATCAAAACAATTCACGTATTCCATTTGCACTGAAAAGCTGAGTGTATAAAGCAGAAATCTACATCAACTGACACCACACACAGTGGACCAAACACAAAGAATGCTGATGATGAAGGTGCAGGGACCTTCGAAAACAGCTGGTTGTTCCGTTCTGCTAGTGTTTGTCAGAATGTTTACAATTAACTTTGGTGTTATTTGTTCATTAGTAATAATTCTCACATGTAATTTGACTTACAGAGCGATACGAATCTTAGCGTAATCTAATCATAAATTGAGTTTTATTTTGCCATGAAGTTGTTAGTAAGTTCAAAACTTTCTTTGACTGTCTTGCAGCAAAAGTTCGATATGTTTGCATGTATATGTGCAAATAAAATAAATTTGTTTGATTTCTGCATTAATATTGGACATTTTATGTTGTTGCTACAAATTAAATAAAACTTAAAAATACAATTACGATCTTTTGTTTTCCATTTCCTTTGTCTACGCATCTGTATTGAAACTTTTCACTGCAAACATTAACACACACACACACACTTGCACTCGCTTAACTTATATGTATGTAAATGTGGTGCCATTTGTATGAAAATATTGCTGGGGCTCACAAATAAGTATGAGTGCTTCCAGCTGCTTTGGCTTCAGCAGAAAAAAAATTAAATTTAAAAATTTTATGTTTAAAATCAAATGCATATCTAATAAAGAGTAAGCGAGAATATCAACATGCAAAATGTGGGGTAGTGTCATTTGTGGGCTGCCCAACTCAAAAGATCAATGAGAGATGGACAAACAGGGGACTACAACAGCAATATACTCAGTTGTTGCCAAGCGACGTACACGAGTTCGATTCTTCGCATCACCAACTTCTAGCAAAAGCTCAAATTGTTCCACGAGTTGTATAGTTGCTGGTCGAGAAGGTTGTTTTTTCATGACAACCCAAAAATGTTTTAGTTTTGTTTAAGCGTTTAAGTTTTAACTCGTCATCTCTCAAGTAGTTACAGGTTGACAGCTGGCTGGCCGGCTATTCAAGAATTGCTAGTTTGGAACACTTTGTAAAATAATTTTTGTAACACGCGCAAAGTTTAACAGATGTTTGATGATTAAAATAATTTTTAACTTTAATTTCTGGGCCTCCCCAATATGCTGGTTTCATTCAATACTCATCGTTTGTTTCTTTGTATGAAAATATGATATTTGAAAACTACAAGTCTAGACAGTGCGAAATCATATGGATTTCCTGATGATGTGGTTATTTCTTTTTTTTTCGTGTATCTTCACATGTGAGTGTATGATGTGGCATTTATTTATAAATTTAACACAGACTTAAAACTCCATTAAACTTAAACTTAAAAAAGAAAAATTTCAAACAAATTTCTTTATACCATAAAAAATTAAGGTTTCTTTAAGCAGGAAATATTTTAAAGTAATTAGTGTGATTTACTAAATAATTTTAAACAGGTTTCAGTAAATTCATCTAATTTTCCTTTAAAAAATAAGCATTGAATTGCAGTAGAAAGCCAAGCAAAAAAGTATCAATAAGACTATTCGCAAAGTTGCCTACTGCGTCCTTAATTGCTTTGGCAGAAAGGAAAAGGTTGTTAAGTCGAGATAAGCTAAATAAATGGCATCCCTTTAATCCTTATATTATAAAATATCCCTGGGTAAAGTCTTACTTATTTTTCTCGGTTTTTCAGGAAGTTATAGCACTATAAGGTGCTGCTTAATTTTTTTCCACTTATAATCTCATACAGAGTAATTGCTTAATCTAACGTATAAATACGTATATGTGACCTGCTCCATGAAAAGGGACTTCTGCGCCGAAAAGAAGTTATTGAGAAAAACGTTAAACGCGTTTTTCCTATAAGAATCACTCAAAAAGTAAAAAAAAAAAAATTTCGGCGCAGAGGTCCCTTTTCGTGGAGCAGGTCACAAATTTCGAATTCCGTTTTCCTAGAAAAAAATTTAAGTGAGTACAGATATTCTTAGTTTAATTGTGAAAGAAATAAATTTCTGTAAATCGACTTGAAAGTTTGAAAAAGCTCATTTACTCAAAGAACGTCATAACTAAAAAAAAAAAAATTTGTTTGCTAGAAAACGAGTTTGAAATTTTCAATTTACACACAACTTAATGGAGAAAGAAAATTTTATTTTTCTCTCCAGAGCTGAGTAAACAAGAGACATTTGTATGAAAGTTTTGCACAATATGAAGAACGATATGAGGATTAATTCTGAATCAGTAACTCAAAAATACTATTTTTTGAGTTATGACGTTCTAGCTGTATGACTTAAACACTTTTGCCTTGTTGCCAAAGATATATCAATAGCCGCATCGTTAGCACATATATTTTTGCAATACGATCAACATGAAGTTTAAGGTACTTAAACCTTTACCTTATTATTTTTTTTGCGTTTAATCAAAATCGTGAAGCAGTGCCAACAATTTTTACCTTCATCATTAAATATTCCTTATACGGGAATCTGCTGCATGTCATATTCATAAACAGAGAAAGAAACTGAGTAAAATTTGTTTGTATGTTCTGGCACATATTCATAACCTTTCATTCCCATACTTGCTTATAACCCTGCTTACTTTATTTGATGCCTAGATATATCGATACTCAATTTTGTTTGTAATCATTCATATCAACTAGACTTGAATGAAACTCTTTCAGTAGCTCATTTTTAACACAAACCAATAATTTAAACGGCTTTGTTCAAAAGTTTATGTCAAACACGAGCAACTAAAAGAATTCAATCTAAGTCTAGTTGATACTCATACATATGTTGTATAAAATCATTTTTATTGATGTGTATATGCTTTAATATTCATACTCGTTTAAGTATCAATAATAATATGAGTATAAAAAAAATTTATTTTTACTAGACTTGGATCGAACTGTTTCAGTAGATTGTGTTTGACTAATTTTTATCATTCTTAAAAGTTATGGTCACAAGTACATACTATACATATTTATGATTTCCAACCAATATCATGAATACATTTATTTACTTTCTCTAAGACATTTGTCATCCTCATACTCATTCTTATTTGTATATGAAGTAATAAAGCAGAAAAACAAAAGATTTTTCATTAATTTTTAAAAGCTTCAACGGACTCTCAAATAAAAGTCTTCATTTTCAGTTCTAGGTTTTCTTATGGCTGTACGAGTATGTTTTTCAAACAATTTATTTTTGCTTTATTTCTCCAGCCGTCCGTCATGCAACACAAAAATACAAAGATGAAGAAAAATAAAAGAAAACAAGCAAATCAGCCATGAAAAACAAGCCCCAACCAGGATGATGTAAAAATTCGTAGACGCATTATACCAGAGCCTGGTTTTGCGTCTTTTCTAATTAATTCGTGTTTACACTTCACTTTTGGGCCAGTTTGAACAATTGGATTTTTTACACTGAAGTCACACACACACACATGTGAATAATCTTTTAATTCCAAAAGCATACGCTGAGGGAAAAAAGAATTTGCAAAGTTAACAATGCCTTTGGTCAATATAACAGCCTGCATTGTTACGTTATTGCAACGCTAGTTGCCAACTTGAGCATGGACAAGTAGCGAGGCCTTAAAATTTAACATTGTGAGAGAAAACTGAAAAAATAATTAGAAAAGAAGCTAAAAGCTTTAGCCCTATGAAATAAGCCCCCATAAAAACCCCAAAAAATTAAGTTTAGAACCGTTTAATTGTCATGATATTTTATGCATGAGTCACGCGTGATCGTGGTTGTATTTATATATAATAATGATTAAAAGAAATTACCTATCAGCTAACTTTCCGTTGTTTGTTAAAAATTCTAGTTTTGGATAACCCGTAGCCGAGGTCATTCAATGGAATGGCAGGAAATTCATCAGGAGCGTGCGAGAATAAAAAATTATGAATTTCTGCTCGTTTTGTTGGTTGAGCACCGTTTATATGCATTTTGTGCTGGCTTTAGCATTTCTTTAAGGTAAAAAGTTATATTTATTAATTAACTTAAAATGACTTTGCATGGGTGGTACCCGTTTCCACCCTCTTTTACACCCCAATTATTGAGTGGAACATGCAGTTTGTCGTTAGAGTTATCCATATTTAGTGTGCCTCACCATTGCAGTTCTAAAGATATAGGAAAAATAATAATTACTTTGTAGGAAGGGTTGGGGGGAGGGGGGGGGGTGTAGGTGGTGTACATTAAAAATTTTATTGTAACATGCTTGTTTATTCTAAGAGCTATCCCCATAAAATTTATTGACCCTCACTATTGCAGTTGCGCAGATATGAATTGGTTCCCGAAAAAAAGAGCATTTGGCCCCACAGTGCGGTGTCTACAATTTTAACAAAAACTTTATTGATACACTTACGATTTAATCACGCTTTGTAAGCCAAATTACATGTGATAATTATTAATGAACAAATAACATCAAAGTTAGTTGTAAATATTCTGACAACACATAGTTGAACGGAACAGCCAGCCGTTTTCGAAGGCCACTAAACCTTCATCACTTTTGTCAACGAATGTGATCAATTTGAGTGCGTATAGTGTAAATTTTTTCTCTCGGTGTAGTTTAATCTCAGAAAGTGAGACTTTGGTTCTCAATAAGAACTTCTGTGATTGAGTCCATAAAATAATTTCGTCGACTAATGACGCAAATCAGGGCTCCAGTGTACAGTGAAAAAAAAAATTAAATCCTGGAAATAATGTAACGTGAAAACCACCAACAGCAACAGCTCCAATATCATCATCATCATCATCATCCTCATCATCGTTGTCGACTTACCCGGCTAAGAAGAAAAATCCCGAGTTGGGGAAACAAAAAATTAAATGTTAAATGAAACTGATAGCAGATGAGAAAGGCAGCAAAACAAAATAATAAAAAGAAAAAAAAAAGAAAAATTTAAGAGAAAAATGGATGCCTTATTAAAATCAAACAAGCAAATACTTCATTTGAAAACAATACGAAATATTTGTATTGGTACTTCAGCAAACTACCTGCAGCAGTTTCCAGAAAAGGTAAGTTTACGAGCAAAGATAGATAGATTTATACCTTGCACACTTCAACACATGAACGTAGATGTGAATGAATGAGTGCTGGCATAAAAACATAATAATAAATACCTTATAGTTTCCATGAAAATATTTCAAGTTAAACAAAAAGTTAAAATTGTTGAGGAAAATATGTGAAAAACTTTGCAATTCATTTTTGTTTTAAAGGATTTCTACATAAATAAAAAATAATCGTGAGCATTTAAGACTTTATTATTTATTAAAATTTTGCAATCAAAGGCGTTTAATTTTTATAAAATAATCTCTAAAGTCGATTCTATTAGGTCTCTCATTAAGCACTTTCTCTCTTTAAATTTGAATAAAACAAACTGTGTGCGAGATACAATTGAAATATTTTGTTCATTGGAAAGGCTTATCAATGATATTGTGTATGGAATACATGAACTCATCTCAAATGTTTGATTTTCCTTGACTCTGCTGTATAAATCAGGCTGAATTTTACTGATGACTCTTTTAAGCAATTAATAATACAAAAACTTCACTGTGAACGCTTTACTGCCACAAAATTGAGCAAAAATCAAGTTTTATAACAAATGAAAGAATTATTAACTGATGTGCTCTCATACGTCATATTTTCAATATTAAAAGGGAAAAGTATTCTGTTTGTTCTTTTACTTAATTACTTTAGACTTCATTTGCCATCATCAAAAGCTTAAGTAAATGTCTTTTGTATAAAAAAAAACAAAAAAAAAAAGCGTAAACCACTTAAAGCAGTCTAAGTAGGCACAACCTTTAAAAAATTAAATCCCCCTCGAGTAAAAGTCAATAATCGAAGTTCAATTGCAATAGAAGTCGTATGTTGAGTTGAAAATACAATGGGCCACAAAATAGGACAGCAGCTTAAAAGAATTAATTAAATATTTAAATGAAAGTTACATACGTGGATGCAGAATAGAAGAAATAATAAAAATTTACATTAAGCGACATTACAAATTTGACAATATTATTAAAAATAATACCGAATTTATTTTACAAAAGAGAGTTAAAAAGTGCCTACTATAAATAATAATTTAAAAAAAGTACCTTTTGCAAAAAATGCTGTTCAAAATTAGCTTTGGAAAAAGTACCTCTTGAAAAAAAGCTTGACATATAATTCAAAGCGATACAGAACATATTTTAGAGTTAAAAGTACCTAAAAAAATCCCTCTTAAGAGTACCTTTTCAAAAAAAAACTAAATTATTAAATTTCCGTTGCAAAAAGTACCACTTGAAAGAGTATTTTTTGAAAAAATATTTTTTTGAAAGAGTACTTCTTGAGAAAGTACCTTTTTGAAAGAGTACTTTCTGAAAAAGTACCATTTTGAAAGAGTACTTTCTGAAAAAGTACCATTTTGAAAGAGTACTTTCTGAAAAAGTACCTTTTTGAAAGAGTACTTTTTGAAAAAGTACCTTTTTGAAAGAGTACTTTTGGAAAAAGTACTTTTTTGAAATAGTACCTTTTTCAAAGAGTACTTTTGGAAAAACTGCCTTTTTGAAAGAGTAATTTTTGAAAAAAGTACCTTTTTTAAAGAGTACCTTTTCAATAATTACCTTTGGGACGTGTTTTTCTTGAAAGAGTACCTTTTAAAAAAGTACCTTTCAAAATAAAAAAGTACTTCATTAGAAAAGGACAAGTAATAATTATCTGTTAGGTTTTTTTAAAGTACTTTAAAATAAACACAATTCAAAAAAGTATTTTCCCAAAGATTTCCACTTAAAAAAGAGTACCTTTTAAAAAAGTACTTAAAAAAAAGTACCTTTTAAAAAAATTGTTTCTTAAAATGGGCACCTCTTAAAAACATACCCTTTAAAAAAGTACATTTAAAAAATATCTTTGAAGAAATAATACCTGTTAAAAAATACCTTGGAAAATATTATTTAAAAAAATTACCTTAAAAAAGTATTAAAAAAATATCTTTTAAGAAAGTACCTGTGAAAAAAGTACCTTTGAAAAAAGTTTTTTTGAATAAAGGAAATGTACCTTAAAAAAGTAGTTTTTAAGATAATAAAAAAAAAATTTAAAAGCATTTTTTAAAAAAAAAAGTTCCTTTTAAAAACGTATCTTTCGAAAAAGTACCGTTGAAAAAAGAGCTTTTAAAATAAGTAAGAGAAGAGTATTTAAAAAAAAGTACTTTTTAAAAAGTCCCTTTTCAAAAACAGCAACTTTTAGAAAAAGTGCATTTAAAAAAAAGTATTATATTTAAAAAAAAGTATTTTTAAAAAAGGAACTTTTAGAAAAGTAAATTTTAAAAGATTTATCTTAAAAAAAAAAACATAAAAAATACCTTTAATGAAGTACCGTTTTAAAAAATTCCTTTTAAAAAAGTACCTTTGAAAAAAAGTACTTTTATAAAAAAGTACCTTTTAAAAAAAGCACCATTTAAAAAAGTACTCTTCAAAAAATATACTTCTTAGCAAAAATCCATTCAAAAAGTATCTGTTAAGCATTTCATAGAAAAGTACTTTTAAGTTACCTCTGGAAAAAGTACCGTTATCGAATGAATGAATTTAAATTTTATATGGGAAACACAGGACACTGCGACCGAAGAACGTCCATTTTATCCCTTGCCAAGTGCGGGAGCAGTTCAGCGGTTCAGCTAGACCGGAACACCTGAGTAATTTCAAGATTGCAATTCTCAATCCTCCGTTATAAAATCTACCTTCAAAAAAGTACCTTTAAGTAATCAAATCATGGCAACAATACTTATTGTATGTATATAAAAAAAAGCTGCATTTTGCCCAAATGTTTCTTAAATCGAAGTGCTCCATATCTTTCATTAAAAAGGGAGTCTTTCAAAGCATCCTTTTGTTTTGTATATCTCTCATCATAAAAATCTCTTAAATGCTGTAAATTTTCTTTGTCAAAATGCTAATGATAACCTATTGGTGGTATTGCAACAATTTAAGTTAGTGCCATAATATGTTAAAATAAAATTCTATTTACTTTTAGTCTTTACCAAATATTTATGTGTACGTATCAAGTATTTAATACACATACTTCTTAGTAAATATATTGCGGTAATTTCTATTTTTATCTTATATAGTTACACACACTTGCTCCTTTCTACTGTATAAAAGGTAGATATTTGTGCAATAAGCTGCCATTGAACTGAATGAATGCGTGGCATTATATTGGTGGCAGGATGTTTCTATTACTGGCTTTGAAAGTTGCTGTTCTATACAAAGTGTGTATGTATGTGAGTTGGCAAATTGAAAGATTATTACTGTTGGTTGCAGTCATTATGATGATGAAGTTGTTGCATGCAATGTCAAGAAGCTGCAAGAAGTATGAATGCAGTTTTCAATTGCATTAAGGCTCAGTTTTGAGTAGCCATGCAAAAAATCAAGTGCAAAGGAAACAAACATACTTTTAAATATTGCAAGAATCTGCCTGGTGAAAACATAAGCAAACCCATTCACACGCATGCATTCAGGAACCCACAAAAACGCATCCTTTTCGCTTAATGTAACAGTGATTAATAATGCTTTCACAGATCCGCTCGCAGCAGTTTGGTTGTGTTTTATCTTTATGCATTATTTCCCAGCGAAAGTTTTCCCCCAGATATAATTTTTTTTTTTTTAAATATTCTTCCTTAGAAATACTCGTAATAATTTCTCTCCTTAGTAATACTGATGATATATGGAAATCATGAGAGGAATGTGCAAAATTTTCCACATTTTTTACTTCGAATTTTTACAAATATTCAATAACATAAGATTATATTTTACTTAGTGCTCACCAAGTTCTTGAAAAAGCTTCACAAATTCTTGGAGTGTTAGTAAATGTAGTGGTTTTTGCAATACTTTTCAAAATGATGTAAATTTTGCCAAAACCCCCAAAAATGTAGAAAATATATATTTTTTTAAACTGGTGTTTGAAACATTTTCGAATCACTGCAACTACTACGCGTAATGCTCAACCATATAAAAATATTTCAAGTATATATATGTACTCGTATGTATGTGTTTGCGTTTTTAAAGGCATATTCACTTGCACTCTACATAAGTAATAGAAGTCAGAACCACATTTTAAGTCAATACCAACTCCATTGAATACTTTAAAGGAATCATAAGCAAAAAAGTTACCAAAGCATTACAGTCAGTCTGCGAAAGAACGACTTTGTTCCCTTGAGAGATACAGTTATTTCAAAATCATAAAAACTGTGACATGCATTAGTGTCTGTGCTAATGGATCGCAACTCCATTGCTACACCTTGTCGGTATTTGTAGCAACCAATCGTCGGGCAAATAAAATAACTTATAAAATGTCTCCAAAGCAGAGTTGTAAAAGCGATAATAAAAATATATACATCTATCTGTCACTTCACCATATATATTTCTACTACCGCTCTTCAACTCTTACTTAACACAAAGAGACATAATATTTGTACCCCAGAGAGCTGAAACTTACCTTATCTTCTCAGCAAACTGTCAAACCAAACCTGTTTGTAACACATGCACAGGATGAACACAAAACATCAAAGATATATAAACAATGTCAAGACGAGTTATATTCGTAGTTAAGACATACACAAGACACTGAAAAGACATGAACAAGATATAAGAGGACATAGCCAACACATAAGCCAGAAATATATAAAACATTGACTTGAAATACGCAAGAAAAATAGGTAATATGTACAGGACATAGAAAACACATAGACAAGACATAGACAAGACATACACAAGACATAGACAAGACATAGACAAGACATAGACAAGACATAGACAAGACATAGACAAGACATGGACAAGACATATACAAGACATAGACAAGACATAGACAAGACATAGACAAGACATAGACAAGACATAGACAAGACATAGACAAGACATAGACAAGACATATACAAGACATAAACAAGACATAGACAAGACATAGACAAGACATAGACAAGACATAGGCAAGACATAGACAAGACATAGACAAGATATAGACAAGACATAGACAAGACATAGACAAGACATAGACAAGACATAGACAAGACATAGACAAGACATAGACAAGACATAGACAAGACGTAGACAAGACATAGACAAGACATAGACAAGACATAGACAAGACATAGACAAGACATAGACAAGACATAGACAAGACATAGACAAGACATAGACAAGACATAGACAAGACATAGACAAGACATAGACAAGACATAGACAAGACATAGACAAGACATAGACAAGACATAGACAAGACATAGACAAGACATAGACAAGACATAGACAAGACATAGACAAGACATAGACAAGACATAGACAAGACATAGACAAGACATAGACAAGACATAGACAAGACATAGACAAGACATAGACAAGACATAGACAAGACATAGACAAGACATAGACAAGACATAGACAAGACATAGACAAGACATAGACAAGACATAGACAAGACATAGGCAAGACATAGACAAGACATAGACAAGACATAGGCAAGACATAGACAAGACATAGACAAGACATAGACAAGACATAGACAAGACATAGACAAGACATAGACGAGATAATATCTGCAATTTTTGACTTTATTTGCACAAAATTTGAATTTTACGATCAAATGTAGCAACATTAAGCACCACATGTACTCGTATATTCTATTTGCATTGCCAAAACCATTAGCTGACAAAGAATACCCACACAAAGCTCCCGGGAAAAAAATTAAAAGAACCCCGCAACCCACAACAGCAACAAAATAAATAGTTCTACCACACCTGTGTGCATCTATTCTGTACATTTATGCAAACACGCAGTGCTTGAAACACCTTCTCCAAGAAGTGGAGTAGTTTTTTTGTAGTTCTGTATTTTTATGTTGCCCTACGAAATACGTATAGAATTTCTTAATTTTGAATGCATGTTTTTGTAAGCTTAATATTTTAAGAACATATGCATTTCTCGGTAAGTGTGTGAAGATAAAACTTTTAACATATGCATGCCGGTGTGTTAGTGTTGCGAGAGAGCGCTCCTTATGATTTAGCCGGTATACGAGTATGTATCTATGGTATGTGTTGTAAACTACAAAACTTAAACCACTGAAACCAAAACACGTAACAACATAAAACTACTCATGAAGTGAAAAAGTCAAACAAAAACACTAAACTTAAGTAGAGGTGAACACACACACACACACAGAGACAGAGACTTGTGGATATGAAAATATAAGATGTGTAAGTGGTTACACACACACAACACACACACACACACACACACACGCTCAGGGAGAAAGTTTTATACACACATCTATATTTGGAATCATATACAACTACTAAACACCCACATACATATGTAAGCACATACTTACTTAATATTGATGCATGTGTAGTTGTTTGCATTAAAAAGAAAAAAAGAAGTTTCACAACAAATATAAAAATTAAAATTTTAAAGTTGTAAGAAAAAACTCGAAAGTATAAATTAGATTTGGAAAAATGATAATTTATGGCTTGTTAGTCGCTTTCAAAGGAAATGAGGTTACATTAAAATAATAAATGAAAAAATAAAAGAAAAGAAAAATATACAAATAGAAAAATATGTACAACAAAATGTATGACAAAATATTAGTTTGTAGTTTGATGTCTAACGAAATTTAAGTTAAATATATTTGGACTGAATAAAAATGGTGGAAATATTTGAAAAGAAACGTGGGCAGTGACTCGCTTATATATTTACGTTTCTGTTTTCTTTTACAATTATTATTATTTAAATGATTTTTAGAAGTCTTTACACTTTGATGACAGCATAGGTTCGAGTTCGGGAAAGTGGGCAGTGACACGCCCATACAAAAATACAATTAATTTACAGCTAGCAGCAACGAAATGCACACAGACGTGCTTAACCAACAACATATACATTTTTGTAATAATAAAATAAATTCAGTAAAGTGCGACTTTGACTCGCATACGAAGGGTTCCATATGGCCACTACATGTTTAATACTATACGAACTTCCGCCTAATACTCGTATAATCGAATATCTTACCTGATGCAGATATTTATTTTTAATTATTTGGTTTGGGGTTTTTTTTAGTTTTAGGGCTTTATTTTGTTTCGCCGATTTGGCGATTTTTTAGTTTTGGTGTTTTTTTATTTTTGGTGCTTCTTTTCGTTGTGACGTTTTTTTGTGGTTTTGCACGATTTTTCTGTTTTTTGGGGATTTTTTTGTTTGTTTGTTAGTTTGAGTGATTTTTTCGGTTTTTAACTTTTGTCGATCATTTTATTTTTAGTGTTTTTTTTTCATTTAAGCGATTTATTTAAGTGTTGAGGATACTTTTCATTTAAGTGCTCTTTTAATTTTAACAACTTTTCGTTTTTGGCGTTTTTTTAATTTGTTGGCTTTTTAGTTTAAGCGTTTTTGGAAATTTCAAGAGTTTGACTCTTGCGGTTTCTAAGTACGGCTTCATAGTAAAAATTACATTAACTTATAGAATACCCTTTAATTTTGATTTTTTAAAATTTCAGTGTTAATTGTTTTAGTCTACATAAAAATACACTAACTTTGAAAGTTTCAAGTGTCTGTGTATTACATTAGAGTTTGATTATGTTTCGTTGCTCGCTTTAAAACACCCTGTAATTTTTAACTATCATATATTGGCTGTTGAAACGGCTGACAGACAGACACACACACGGACGGACATCGTAGCTAAAACAATAAGTAGGGTTCCTTTTCACCTCTGGTACAGGGAACCCTAAACATTATTATTATTTTGCTACAATAGATGTAACCATCAGCTTTGACTGGCATATCTATCAGGTATGATGATGCAATCATGATAAGTCACGAATGTTTACACTGTGCATTAGTTTGCAAACTTGTGCAAACTTCTTCTCATGTGGGAGTTTCTCGAAATGAAAAGAATATGCAAACTAACCCCAAAAAACTGCTTCCGGTCCTTCGAAATTGCTAAAATAATTTTTAATTTTTATATATATTTTGTTCATATTTTTTTTTGCTCATTTTGCCAAATTCAGTAACGTAATTTTCAGTCAAAATATTCCTTATAATACAATTCAAAATTCTAACAGAAGATTTACGAAATATGGAAAATGCTCTCTTCGGAGTTTTGCACTGCATTTTAAATCGAATGCAAAAAAGAATTATTCCGTCTTCAATAAAATATCGATGGATTCCATAGGAGAAGGAGTTTGAATTTTATGTGTTATACAGTATTTAATAAAATTAATCGGTAGATCAATCATGTGTGATGTGCTCACAAAATTTTAAGTCCCGAAATCCCAAAAAATCCCGGGATCCCGAAAATCCCGGACTTTTAGGATCGGGATTTACAAAATCTCTAATCCCAGGACTTCCAAAAATCAATCCCGATTGGCATCTTTAGTTCGAATATATCACTCATTTACTCAAAGAACGTCATAACTCGAAAATTCTTCACAATTCAAAATTCCATTTTTTTTAGTTAATGATGCAGAATTAATCCTCATATCATTCTTCATATTATATAAAAATTTCATACAAATGTCTTGTTTACTCAGCTCTTGAGAATAAAATTAAATTTTCTTTTTCCATTAAGTTGTGTGTAAATTGAAAACTTCAAACTCGTTGTATATGGCAAACTGGTTCTTTGATTTATGACGTTGTTTGATTAAATGAGCGATATGCTCTACAGTAAGTGGAGTTCACTTGTTAGGGAAAGTTGCAAAACCACAAAACATTTTTTATTTTGCCCTTGAAAATGTAATAGAGACTTTTTTCGATTTAATGATGGATATATCTTTCATGACCACCGGTCAAATGACCGGTGACTTGACTGTCAATGTTCTTGTAGGGATGTTGTTTAAAAAAAATTTTTTTTTTGTATACAATTTTAATTTTTAATTTTGAAGTCAAAATTTCAACTAACACAAGGCCTGTTGCTGCAATTGATTTTATAAGTTTGTGCATTAGCGTGCCCTAAAATATAAAAATATTGAAATTTGCTTATTGTTCTATGGCTGTCTGACACACTTGCCTGTGGCACAATAAGCAGCTACGGAATCATAATAATTCATTTTCAAAAAAAAAAAAAAAATAAATTATATTTATTCTGGTTATTCATCAGTTTCTCATAATTTTGCTTTCCCTTCAGTTGCTTGAATACCAACATATTTCTGATTTCTTGGCGTTAATATAATTTAAATTTCACTCATACACACTCTGTTTGTGCTGCTTTTCTTTCACTTATTTTATTTCTTTATTTTATTATCAAGATGTTTTCCTTTCATTTCTCATTTTGCACGAGTACTTAAATTTCAATTTATGTTCCATGTACAATGTTGCAAACAAAAAAAAAAAAAAAAGGAAAATATGAAGGGAAAAATATATCAAAATGATGTTACAGTTTCTTATCAAGTCGACCATCTTGTTAATCTGCTAAAATTACAATGGCGGCGCTGCAATACTTGGGGGAGTGTAAGAAAACCAAGTTGTCCTTTTTTTTTGTGATATTTATTTCTTTATTACTGGCATCTTTTTATCAGACTTCTGCTTTTTATTTCTATTATATTTTATACAATTGAATAAATGGATTTTCAAATTGAGTTGCTGTTTTGTTGGCGATTTTATTCATTTAAAGGAAATAAAACTTATTAAAGTAAAAAAGGAAGA
The DNA here is from genome assembly GCA_936439885.1 of Nowickia ferox. NCBI lineage: Eukaryota > Metazoa > Arthropoda > Insecta > Diptera > Tachinidae > Nowickia > Nowickia ferox. The sequence goes on along the minus strand of OW387024.1, from coordinate 110,232,374 downwards.
TTTCTCAAGCATTTGAGTTTCCAGCTTAAAACTTTTTTTCTTCAAGTTTTATTTAAATAATAATTAAAAGGGATAATTAAAGAAATTATGAAGTGAATTTACTAAAAACCAGTTAAGAAAGAGTAACTGATTCTAATAATCTGTAAGTGCTAAAAACAAAAACGCCCATATCCCCCATAAGTTACAAAGGCCTTCATTTAAAAGCAATTTAGAATCCCCAATTAGGAAGCGTTTAAAAAGCAAAACAATTGCTTAACAGTGACAAACCCCCAAGCATCAATAGACCACAACATGTTCCACATTGTGGTTGTACGATTATTTGTGTGGAAAGCACGTCTTTGTAATTTACTAACTTTAACTTCATAATTTAATAAAACAATAAAAAAAAAATACACAGAAAAGCATAAAAGCAAAATTCCACATTTCCACAGACAGACAGACACAAGCAAAAACCGATAGACCAACAAGCATACAAACATATTCTTTCTTTGCACTCACACTCACACTCACACACACACACCCATACAAATATGAACACTATGAGCACTCATATTTGCACAAATAGCAAATCCTTACAAATTACGACACAATCAAATTACGTGTAGAATTTTATGAAAACGACAAAAAATATTTATATATTTTGTTCTTTTTTTTTTCTCAAGAAAGATATATGAAGTGATATGAGAACATAAGTATTTTATCAACTGACTTAAGCATTGAGCATTAATGTACCTGCACAAATTCTATATGTGAGTATGCATACAGCGATTCGTAAGAATAGGGAAACTGTCCCAATCCCAATTTGGGTCATGTGCAGTTGTTATGACTTGGAAGCTGAAGACATAAACTCAAAGTCCAAGTAATTAGTTCATTCAAAAAGAAAAAGTTTTGCAGAAAACTTGTTTAAAGTTTTAAATTTACATGCAACTCAATGCAGATGTGAAAAAATACCCTTCTCTCAGGTAGTGGTAGTACAAGTTAATTGTATAAAATACCTACCAAAGATTAAATGGGAGCTGCTAAACTTTTCTGCATTATTAAATAAAAAAACGTATTTTTTGAGTTATGCTACTATTGAAATACATGAGCGATTTGTATATACTTAGGCATTTCCTGTTGTTACTATAAGGAGCATAGGGCCATAGATTGTTAGACATGGCCACTGTTTATCGCTTTCTGGCAGAAAGTGAAAAATAAAAAATTTCGAGTTGACCCCTTTAGAGGAGCAAGTGCGATATGTTTGCAAAATTAAAATCTTTTTAGTGCTTCAAGCAATTTGAAGATTAAAAGTATTTTTTTATATGTTCTCTATAGAAACTTTGTTTGGAAATCAAAAAATTTTAAGGTTTTCATATAGGCATTTCTATGATGTCTAACGTGACGCTAGTTCAAATACAAAGTGACATGAAAGTCAAAATAAAATGAAAGCTCTAAATTAGTCCTATTGTTGGTGCAAAATTTGATTTTGAGCAATTTTTCGCCTTAAAGATACATAATTGTACAAATAATCACGGCATTCGCATGTGACAAAATCAGAAGTAGTGTTTAAAACGCTGATTTCAGCCAAACTAGAAGATATATGTTAATGTGACTAATTTTTTAATGTTGTGCACTGTTGTCTCTTTAAAAGGGTTTTCATTTTACTCAGTCGCACGTGACATTTCTTTCATTATGATATTTATATTGCTACTGTTGCTTTTTTGACGAAGATATAAATAAACAGCCTTAGGAAAAATGGTTTCAAAGTAAGAGAAGTATTAGATGTATTTATTTTAACATAATTACAACAAACTTAACAAAATTTTTTTTTTTATTTTTTTATTTATGATTTTTATTAACATTTATTTCATCTTCTATCAATTTTTTTCTCTACCGTTTGCAATACTCTTTAGTTTATTCGCCGTATTTGGTCATCTTAATTTAAATAATTTAAAAGTATGTGAAATTTTCTTCAATTTAACCCTTGCCATGTTGCACGTGACCAACTTCATGTAGGTACTATGATCACAAAGGTTTAAACTTTTCAGCCAGATTTGTTTCTTTTAATTGTCTCAAATATCTCCGTTTGTAACGCTGTTTTGCAATGTCGCACGTGACATCGAAATATGGGATTTTGCAAAAAAAAAAAAAAAAAAAATAAAGTTATTTGCAATCGCAGTATAGTTTCTTATGCATTCTTTTAATAATTCTTTCTAACCTCAAAAAAAATTTATGGGGAGAAAGTCAATCGATAATGCATCTCCTTAAGAACGTTTGTTCTCGATGGACCTTTCGGTGCAAATTACCATATACATAAATATTCTAGACCATTTTATTGCTTGTGATATGGAAAGTATAGTTTAAAATTTTTAATAAATATCTACGATTCGCTTTCGGTTGTATGTTCATGTTAACTTGTACTGCGTGTTTTCCAAGAAATAAATTACTCCATCCATTTTTGTGTTTACAGAAATATACTCTTTCATAAATTTCATATAAAACATTATTAAAATTTCTTTTTTGCAAAATTTTTAATTAAGAAAAAGTAATTCTTTAAAAAAAAATTTCATAAGAAAGCCAAAGAAAAATATTTTCTTATACTTTTAACAGCCTTTAGAGATTCCTGGTGTTCCAGTTGTTATTAAAGGAAAAGAGCAAGAAGTGCATTAATATGCGACCACAAGCACACCCTTTAGTAAACGAAAATTATTAAGGGTTTTCACGAGAATGTTCAAAAGTCTCGCAAACTGTGCAATTGTGCATTTTTACACTATCGTAAATAAAATGTCAAAAATTTTATAGAAATTTATTTACACAAACCTGTTAAGTTTGCCCAATAATTTTGACTCGTAAGCTTAACTGTGCAATTGTGCATTTTGTAAACAACAACTTCTTGCTTTTTTGGATTTCTTTAGGCATTTTAGACACACACACACACTTTTTTAATTTTTATAGAAATATATAAATATGTTTTTAAATGAAAAATTGCTTGCAATTTTCTTATTTTATTTTTATTAACTGAACTTTTTGATGCTTGTTACATAAACTGTTTGCGCAAAAGTTCAAAAAGAGCTTCATGAAACAAGTCTCGCAAGTTTGTACAATGGCGCAAATGGCAATTTAAAGAGTTCTCATGAAAACCCTTATTATTTTTCAACTAAATTTTTGTGTTCTAATGCCATACGGAATAGTAAAAAAAAAGATTTTTACATAAATTAAAAATTGCTGTTTCTAAGCTTAAAGATTTTGATTACTAAATGTCTAGAAAACAATGTAATAATTTTTACAGCCTTCCCAACCCCTTGACTAACTTATTTTACTCTCTAATTTAATCAAGATATTTTCTTTGTTTTTTTTTAAGGAAAGTCTTAAGATTGCTTTTAGGTGGAGTTTATTTTTTTTAGCTTTTTCTTAAATTTTCTAGTCATGTCCCTGCAGTTCTGATGGGGTCAATGTAAGTGTTTAAAAGTTACTAAAAAACTTAAAAAATCGCTAAAAACAGAAAAAATCGCCAAAACGAAAAAAGCACAAAACCAAAAATATTCGCTAAAACTAAGAACCGAAAAAATCGCTAAAAACCTGAAAAAATCGTGAAAAAGAAAAGAGCACCAAAATTAAAAAAAAATTTAAAAACCGAAAAAAATTGGCAAAACGAACAAAACCACTAAAACTAAAAAACACCACAACAAAATTTTTTTTAAACAAATAAGACTGCTATATTCGGCTTTGCCGAATCTTATATACCCTTCACCGACGTACATATTGAGTATTTGTACAAATAAAGGATTTGGTTCTTAGATTGTATTTCGTAAAATAGTCCAACTAAGCTAACTTATTTCATATTTTCCGATATTTAATAAAACTTAATACTTCAAAACTGTCAAATGTTTCAATTCAATTCTTACTGACAATATTGCACGTTCACATATATCGTGATGTTATGTAAACTATTTATTCCCAATGTATTTTTAAATTTTGTTCAGCATAAAGGATTAATTTCAGGGAAAAAGAATATGTTCTTTAATTAAATTTGCAAGTTTATGACTGTTTTTTAGCGATATATTTTATGTTATCTCAAATCACTAAAAACTAATAGCAAATTGTTGCAAGCTGTCGCCGTTTAACAATCGGTTTGAAACATAATTGTGCTCAGAGCATAATTTTTAACCAAAAACAAAATTTCAACTTTCCAACCCTGAAATCTTATTTTTGATTTTTCTGATTTTAGTACTAATTTATTTCGCTATAAAATATGTTTAATTAACAAAAAAATTAGTTTTATGTAGTTACTTATGTATAGATACCAAAAAAGAAAGGTTCAAATTTTCCAGCTCTGTAGCTGTTTTACATTTTTGAAATTTTTTATAACCAAATCATTCCTTGTAAAAGATAAAATATATATTATTTATAAAGAAAAAGAAAAATTAATTTGACTTGGTTACTTTTATATAAAAAAAGTTTAAATTTTCCAGCTCTGAAGCTGCTTTACATTTTTGAAATTTTTTATAACAAGAGATAAAATATATATAATTTATAAAGAAAAAGAAAAAATTAATTTGACTTGGTTACTTTTATATAAAAAAAGTTTAAATTTTCCAACCGTGGAATCATCCCTTCAGATTTTTGTGTTTTGTTATATTAATCTTTTTATTTTAAAATTATGAAATATGTTTAATTTAAAGAGAAAAAGAAAAACATAATTTTAGTAGGCTACTTTTACCAAAAAAAAAAAAAAAAAAATAAAAATAAAAAAATAATAATTTTCCAACCCTGAAATCGTTTTTTTTTATTTAATTTTTTATTTTTAATACCAATTTAATTTTTACTAAAACAAAAGTGTGTTTATATAAAATTATTTTGTTTGGCAAAATAAAGTTTAAACTTTCCAGCTCTGAAGGCGTCTTTTCGATTTTACTGATTTTCAATACCAATCTATTTCGGACAAATTCTGGTACACCAGTTTAAGATCGAAGTCTCTAGATTTTCCGGAAGCTTCAGAAAACCGATTGCAAGTACAGACAGACGGACGGTCGGAGAAACGGACATCGCTTATTCGTGTTCCCTATTCAAAAGGACGCAGAATATAAGGGTCGCGTATGAATATTGTTGAAATTACTCACGGAATGGCAAACCTATATATACCCTTTATCATTTTTGCTGAAGAGTATAAAAATGTCTGCATCAGTTAAGATTTTCAATTATATAGGCTAAAGTTCGTATAGTATTACTTAAGTAGTGTCCGTACGGAACCCTTCGTATGCGAGTCACAGTCGCACTTTCCTGAATTTAATATACTTTGATGTGATATAAGTTCATTTTAGAAGAGTAATTTTGTTTTCATAGATGTGAAATATTTAAAGGTGGCACCACTGAAATACATATGTACTCGTATGTATTTACACTGAAATATCAGCTGCTTATAATCTGCTGCCACTTTACATAGTGTCCACACCTGACAATTTTATATCATAACTCGTAATATAACGCCGGCAGAGCAACTGTCATTTTTTCCATTAATATCAACACAAAGGGGTAGACGTTGATGATTTTATGTCTTGATGAATCAAACAAATATTTGCAAAATACTTGCCAAAAATATCTAATATGCGTGTTGTTTAATTTTCTGGTCACAAATTGTTTAATAAATAAACGTTAAATGCACAGTGACACATAAAATGACATTTGATATCAAGATGAATTTATCATGCCGTGAGCTCTGGTGATTATATCATAACGCTGCCATAATATTAATGAATTGAGTCTATACCTGATGAATTGTCGTCATGATATCAATTTGACATTCATCATGATATAAATTCATCAGGTGTGGACACTATGTTAAGGATAATTAAGTTGCTGGCTACAAGGCGACATTTGAACTCTTATGTTCGTGTAGATTTGTGTGGTGAATGTGTTCAATGCATAAGAGTCATAGTTATTCAGGGCAATCATGCATAAAATTCCTCAAGAAATTTCTCCCTATTCCAATTATAATTTTTTTGTTTTCCCTATTACTTGCTATTGTTTGAAATTGTTTCCCGGGAAAAATTTTTCGTGAAATTTTACTCACGATTTTCCTCATGGTGTGAAGAAGCGCAGATGGAGTCATGTATAAAAGGCAGCAATGTTAACATCGTGGTATTTAGTAGGGCATTATGTAACATTGTGGGTGCTTAAAAGCTCTGAAGATTAGTTTTTAATAAATAAAGTGTTGTTCTTGGCTAATCTTTGAAGTTGTAAGAACAAAGTTTCCAAAATGTTAAAAACATAACAATCTTAAACAGCCTTTTAATTGATTACAAAAAATTGATGCTTAAAACTAACTTTTGGTTAAAACTTGTAGCACCGAACTACCGGGTTCCCTGTTCATATTCGAATTTTTTTAGAAGTGCGCATTTGTTTATGTATTCCTTGTACTTTACATAATGTATACTTGACTATAAAGATTTTTAAAGATAAAGTAAAAAAAATCTTGATGCTGAAACTGAAGTAGTGGCAACCGAGAGGGAAGAGCGGTGGTATAAAAATAAGAAACATTGTTAAAACCAAAACAGAATGCATTAAATCATAAAAATTCATTTTCCCAAAGCAGACAATGCACCTGGTCCTTAAACTGGAGTAAAAAAGGAAAAAGTTTTTGTATACTCGTACATTTTCATAATTGTGTGTATGTGTATGGGTGCATGTATTCTTCTGTGTTTTGTCTGCATATAATTTGTTCTTTCAATTTTAAGAATAGAGTGGAAAAAGTTTGGTAAAAACTTAAGCTTTCAAGACAATGGCGGCGAGCATGAAATATTAAGAAATTTAAAATGTATGCAATTATTCAAGTTATAAACGATGACAATGTAGTCTCTGCTAAAGTGACCATGGAAATTATTGATGCTAAAAATTTAATACATAAAAAATAAATAAGATTTAATTAAGTAAAGAAAGTAATGAACGCTACCATAGTCCTCTAAACAGCAGTTTAAGGCACTAACAGGCAGAATTCGGAGCAAGCAAATAATGTGTCGCTTACATCTCCACTCTGCGCATCGTCGTCGAACCAGCCAAATAAATCAACTATCCGATATACTCGTACATCCTATTTTTCGATTTTGAGCGTACTTTCGTTAACATCTATTGGAATAGCATTGAGAACGCCCCCGACCCCAAAAGGGTTCCCTCAAGAAGTATATATAAACCTTATCAGGGACATGTAGCAGAGTGCGAAAATTCGAGTTTTATTAAAGTTTTGCACATCCAAAGCATTCCTATTTAAGGTCGGAATAAGATAAGGATGCATTCTTTTACCATTAATCTCTCTTCTCGTGCTCGACAAAGTCATGACCATTAACAACATCCAAATGCCGAATAGCATACAATGAAAGCCATTCACCAAACTTAATAAACTTAATAACTAATAAGATACAACAGCAATATTAGTTGTACTCTAAACTTTGTTAATGTCATAAGGGAAGATGTTAAAATTTTCTGTTACCTAAGATGTACCATATCCAATGCTAATGGATCGGGCGATGACATAAAAAATCGTATCAACAAAGCCAGAAATGCAATGTATCTACTCAGAGAAATATGGAGATCAAATGATCTCTCGCAGATCTATAAGAAACCTATCTTGCTTTATGAATGCAAGACCTGTACTCTTTAACAAGAAGCTATCAACAAGCTGAAAACTTTCACGCACAATATTATTTGGTTTTTCTGGACTTAATGCTAAAAAGCTTCTCAATTACACTATTCTAAATCATATTAAACTATTCGCCACAACCCTAAAATAGATAATTTGTCTTTAAAAAGGTCTTAAATGTAAAACGATCCACCCCTTAAAAAAATAGAATAAACGATTTCTTTCCGTTCTCCTTTTCCCTTTCACTGCTTTCCTTAAAAAAAATCTTTCAAATACAAACCAAACAATTAGAAAGTATTTCTTTTTTTTCTTCGTCTAATACTTGTGGTTGTTGGTGTGTATTTAAATACACTCAGACCCTCAATAATCCATAATCACAGTTTAAGTGCCTCCTTTAAATTTCTTTTACGGATAATTAAAGGCATTTAACAAAACTACTGCTTGTTTTGTCCATGCATGCTCAGACACACACACACACAGAAACCCACTCAAGACAGAAGAGAAATTTTTGGGGGCACATATCCCATACGGAAATAAGCATAAGCTTGTTTTGTAAAATTAAGTTGAGGGGTTTTTTAAGACAACCAACAACAGAATAAAAAAAAACAGACAGAGATGGAAAGTGATATTTGAAAATTTGAAAAAATTGTTAAGCCTATTATTTTTGTATGGGTTTTTTAGGGGTTGGCGTATTTTGACTTCCACTACAACTATTAAGTCATATATTATAAAAAAAAACTGTTGCAGTGTCCTTTAATCTATATCTTTGTATGTTTATTTATTCCTTTTACTCCTGCAAGGATCATAGAGCCGTTCTTTAATCTTTTATAAAAAAAAACCGGCGATATCATAGTGAAATCGTTTTTAAGAGATTGAATTTGGTAAACGTTTAAAATTGAAATTATAAGAAATTAATGGTGTTTTTGTAATAGATAAAGGAACAAAATTTTTTCTTTAATCTAGAAGCAACAATTTTCCCTGAAGTTGAATTGCGTTAAGCACGATAAGCACCAATACAACCTAAACGACAGAAGATAAATTTGAAAAATATTTCTATATCAAAAAAAAATTCTAAATTCAGCACATTTTGCTAACAAACAAACTTTTTTTATTCCAACTCCAAATTGGAGTTTTTTTAGGACAGTAGATTTGCCAATTATTTCAAATCAAAAATGTTCCGATTTTTGGGTATTTTTAGTCTTGAGGTTTTTTTTTTAGTTTTGGCATTTTTTTCGGTTTTTAACGATATTTTTCTTTTTCTACAATACATATTTTTAGTTTTAGCGATTTTTTAGTTTTGGCGCTTTTTTCGCTTTGGCGATTTTTTTTTGCTTTTTGGGCGATTTTTTGTTTTCCTACATTACAAATTTTTAGTCTTAGAGATTTTTTAGTTTTGGCGCTTGTTATCGTTTCGGCGATTTTTTTAGTCTTAGCGATTTTTTAGTTTTGTACCTTGTTTTCGCTTCGGCGATTTTTTTTTCGGATTTTCGCTATTTTTTGTTTTTCTACAATACATATTTTTATTTTTAGCAAATTTTTTAGTTTTGTGCGATTTTTTTGTTTTTCTACAGTACATATTTTTAGTTTTAGCGATTTTTTTTAGGTTTGACTCTTTTTTCGTTTTTTTAGTTTTTTTGACTTTTTTACTTTTAGTGATGTGTTTTGAATTTTAGCGGTTAATTTTATTTTTTTCTGTTATATTTCATTTAAGCGCTTTTTTCATATTAGCGATTTTTTGTTTCGGCATTTTTGAATTTTGGGATTTTTTCGTTATTTAAAGTTTGCCTCTTACGGTTTCGTAGATACAGCAAGTTGTCAAAATTACATTAGGTAAAGAATACCCCTTAATTTTTTAATTTAAGGTAACGTAAATGTAAAGCATTGTTTGTCGAATTTCAAAGCATGTATAACACGATTTTGTTTTAAGTCGACTTGTGGTGTTATTGCTTTCAAGCGTAGACTTATATTCTTTAAGTTCCATCAAATAAAAATATTCGTAACGTTGAAATATCTTTGAATTGTACCAAGAGGATGTATAAATTGTACCGAAATTTTCACACTATGACATGCACTGACACACACACTCCCATGTACACACATACATACACACACACACACACACAAACATACACATATATAAAGAAACACACAACAGTTAGACACTTTAGCAGTTTGTCATGTTCAAAGGCAAATCAAGTTAAATTGTGTGCGCAAAGCGTAATGCATAGAGATGACGAGGAGAAGGAGCAAGAAGAAAAACGACCTAAAAGAAAACATTAACATTAACGTAAGTTCGTGTGAATATGCATGTGCATGATGGGCAACGCAAAGGAGAGTGAAAAGTAAAAGAAAACAAAGTTTAATAGCTGCTTGTTGTACAAGTCTGTGGTAGTTTTAAGTTTGGACAGCAAAAGCAAAATCGTAAAGTTCTTTAACAAACGAAAAGTACAACAACTACTACTATTACGGCTATTACGACAATTGCAGCAGCAACAACAACAACAACAACAGCAACATCAGTAGCAAAATAGAACTTATTTTCTTTTACCCAAAGAAGAAGTACGACAAGTTATTTAAAAGGTTGACAACAAACAACGACAAACTTGTATGGGTTTGACAACGTACAAACATGAACATTAGGGATATGACTTTTTTGTAACATGTTGTGCATGGCCGTACATGATGAGAAATGGGAAAAAAATAATAACTGCGTTTTTAGTTTTTCATTTTATTAGAAAAAAATCCCGCACCGACCAAGATTAAAAATTGTGGGTTTTAAACTGGAAGAAGAAGACAACTCAATTGAAAAGGCCTAAAATTTTTTGTAATGTACAAATATTCTATTTATTTATGAGTTCTGTTTTACTTTTTTTATTTTCAAGATAAAATAAAAATCACAATAATAACTTGCAAATAGTTTGATTATTTAATTTTTTCATTAGGTGCAATAAATTTCAAATTCAAAGTTCGTTCAGTTTTACAATAAGTATAGATTTCTTGTATTACTTTAATCGCTCGTTCTGCACAAATATTGGTTCGTTTTAAATTTAGAATAGCGGAATCTTCCTTCACCCAGTGTTTAAGTAAACATTTATGAGCATTTTTGAAGGACTTTACAGATGTTTCCAAATTTTCAAAGTTATTGTAGCGAAAACGTTGATCTGAAAACCATATATCGTACCATGCGCTGCATATAAATTGACAAATTGGCAAAAGTTCTGTCCTGTGTTTGGGTTTGAGTATAAAAGTTAAAAGTGCCAGAATGGCTCTGGAATTCCAGCGGGCGTTACTGAGTGCTGGTAACACACGGAATTTGATAAAAGGAAATAAGTTATTTTTCTCATAATATTTGAATGCTTGTCCTAGTTCGTACAAATACTGCATGTCATCACGCCACTTGATACTGTGTATTTCCAATATGATATCGCTTTGCTTGAAGTTTTGTTTAAGATTTTCGTATTCGGTAATCAATTCTGTAAAAATATCGTACGAAATATTTGGTGATGTTGATTTTGCAACAAGCATTTCATTCATGACATGCTTTAGAATCAAATCTAAAACATGATGTTGACAACCAACATATTGCGGAGGTGAAAAAGATTTTTCCTGAAACGATGTCTGCAGTAAATGAACAATTCCATTTTTTTTTTCCTGTATTGACATTTGTTATATCACAAATAATCATTTTAATGGAATTCCATAGTTTAAATTTATGTAAAATTTTTTTGATGCCTGCAATATAATATCATAGTTAGTTATCTGTTTAAAAACTTTTTATTTAATTAGCACCTTCAAATATTGTCAAACTTTTTCCATTATGAAGCTCCATGACCGCCAACCTGACTTCTTTAAGCTCGTTTGTCAACACCACTACCTGCACTTCTTTTTTAACATATTTCTTCCCATCAAAATGCATGCACCAATTTTCTTCTTTTAATGTAGCCATATACTTTTCTTCCATACGTTCCGCTGCTTTTATTGAGGCCTTATAGACACCAGATTGTGAGGGTGTTGGAATATCAATACCCGATTTCACCAACTCTTTACATATTTTTGCTGCATTTCTCGTGCTCACGTTGGAAGTCTGAACCATTTTCACTGCAGCCTTAGTTGAACAGGTCACTTTTTTAACTCTTGGTTCATAGCTATTATCGTCTGATGATGTATAAAATTCTGTGTCTTCTTCTAGGGACGATATTGTTGTGTCAGATACATTTATGTCTGGGACTAAGGCGGTCGTGACTTTTCCTTTTAATAAAGCAGCTTTTGATGGATGCATAATCATTTCCTTGGCTGTTGTGTATCCAACATCTCCTTTCGTACTTGTTTGAACTGCGTACAACTTTTTATCTTCCATGCTTAGCCAAATGCCTTCTGGATTGGTTACATCAAATAATTCTCCAAACACTATTGTTGGGTTTCCATTAGGTCGCTTTAAAAATTTACAGTAACGATCTAAAAGCATTTCTACTTTTCTTTTTATCGAAGATTCAAGTACACATGGAAAATTTAATTTCGACCATAAATCAAGCAATTCCTTGGCAATAATCTGGCACCTTATCTTTCTATTTCTTTCGGTTCTTGCCAATGCGTTGTACCGTCCTATTATAACCATCTGCTTTGGTATTCTGCACATTTCATTCAAATTTTTATCTATGTTAATTATTTCTCGTCTTTTAGTTTTACTTCTTTCAAAATGAGTCAAATTATTTTCCCATACCACCGAATTTTTCAAAACAGCACTTGCACTATTTCTAGAACTCATTACTTTAATTTAATATATTAATATTTCTGTATAAATGCAACCACACACTCAGAAAGCACGCACCAAGTGATGAACTCATGAACAATAGTAGACAGCAGCAGTTTGTTTACAGACGATTTCTGGAATTTACCGTTACTTAGCAGTCACACAGCAAAGCAAAAAGCAAAACAAATCAGAGAACGTAAGCGAGAAACCAATGGTTATGCTTTTCTTTGAGAATTTACATGTAAACTTTAATCTTGGTCGGTGCGGGATTTTTTTCTAATAAAATGAAAAACTAAAAACGCAGATATTATTTTTTTGCCATTTCTCATCATGTACGGCCCTGCATATTTTTTTTCTTTCAAAAAATGCAAGAAGTCATATCCCTAATGAACATACAAACAGGCTCTGCTGCAGGTATTATGTATTTCTTTAATGGCCTACTTTTTATCCACAAAGCTATAGAGACTTTTTCCGGAATTATTTGAGAATTATGGCCATTTTGCTTTATTACTTATGACTTCATTGCAGTGAGCCGTCATAAATCGGTACATTGCGGTGATAGTGAGATCTCGGTTTAAGGGAATGTGTGCTTTAAGTATTCCGAAAGCTTTGGAAATTTTGCTCATGGTTACCTTATGAAATTTATTGAAGAGAATTGGCACTTCAAAATCTTCGGTCAGGTTGTGTTAGATTCAAATTTACCTAAGCTGCACAGTTTTCCAATCATAAATGTATTATCTGTCTCACGAATAGTTTTTTCTAGGCCTTGTAGACTCATGATGATATTTTCCATGCTCTTCGGCTTCCCTGGACCTGCCGTAGCCTACTAGAATCGAAGGTTCTGGGTTCTCATCTCCTTTCTTTTGTTTCAATGGAGTAGTGATCAGTCAATGTGCTTATCGCAGATCTTAGACACGTTCTCTTCATATAAGATAGCTGTTAGGATTAAACCAACTTAAATCTCGTTCACATGGCTTTCGAGATTTTTAAAGCTCTCATATTCTCCACAGTATGATTAGGTAAGGTTGGGATAGGTGGTGCTGCAACACACACCTACTCGGGGACCCAGTTGCGTCCATTATGGTTCCCTTCCATTAGCAGCCATTTATAAGAATTTAACCCCCACTTGTACCCAGAAGAATGACTATTATTTGTCATTAAGCCACTGAATTTACATGATGAAGCCTTTGGCATCCTCTAGTTTACACTTTGCAATATCATTAATGCTCTCATGAAAACGTCTGCTGACCCATTAAAACCTATGGCGTTGCAGCTTCAGATATAATATGTTTAATGGTTTTTGGTTTCTCTTGATACTCGCACATCCTTCATAAGTCTGCAGTGCCAGTCTCCTAAATGCTGATCCTTACTCTGAGAGAACAGTGATTAGTCAATACGCCTATCAAGACTTGCTTCGCTTTCCTATTCATATCTAGTAGCAGTTTGGATCTTTCTGAGTCAAGTTTTAGCCACCTGATATAAAATTTGTAGGAAAAGACATACAAGACGACCTATCGGAAGTATCACAGATTGGTATACGAGACCACATACGTTAACTCAACCCACAGGGATGGGCTTAGTACGGCTGACCACTGGATGTAGCATTTGAGACAGACTTCTTTCATTGGTTTTAGCACTTGAACGAGGATAGTGGTACCTGAATGGTTCTATTCTATTTGATTATTTGCAGGTGGCAAGCAGCCACGTAAACCAACCAACCAACGAACCAACCAACCAACCAACCAAACAACCAACCAACCAATCAACCAACCAGCCCACCATCAATCAACCAGCCAACCAATAAACCAACCAACCAATCAGTCAGTTAATGTGCCTCTTCAAAGTTTTCCCGTCAAACTATCGATTACTGGTTCCATGGCATGCAGCATCACTAGGATTTCGGTCTGGGAAAAAATACCTTTTTTTAAAAAATTAAGGGATATTTGAATATTAAATCGCATAATGCAGACCTTAGGTTCGGTTAAGTTAGGTTAGGTTGAAAAGAAAGGCAATCAATATTGACCCAATCCATTTGGGATAACGTTTGTGCCTTTATAGCATGTTGTGTTCTCTTACTAAGAGATATTTGGGAGATACCGAATAAAAATCGCAAAAAACATGTTAAACTTAATCAAATTAGGAACCTAGTCTCCTTAATATACTTTCTTAGGTTTTTCCAGTTGGAAGATTTGTCTTCTAACTTGGCTGAATGCTGGACAGGGACACAAGTAGTGTTCGAGAATTTCATCATCATCCTGGCAAGTTCTACATATTGTATCGTCAACAACACTCATCCGAGCCAGGTGACTTTTTAAATCTGTATATTATGTTATTATGCTAACCATATACTGAAGTGTTTGCATTTTCAAACTTAAAATCTCTGTTGCCGTTGCACTATTTTGTTTTTACCTGGAGATTTCCATCAGTAAAATTCTGGCAATCACTGGTATGTTATTCTATAGCCCCTTGTTTCAGTTCAATTTTTAATCCTTGCAAAACTTTGACATTTTCTAGTGCGATGTTTAGCAGCAATGATCCCATTTTTGGAAACCTCACCATCTTTTCGTTTCCAGAGACTCCCCGATATCTTGAAATCCATATTGTCTCGATGTCTCTACAATAAATTTAGGAGTATATCGGCATTTTTGTATTGAAAGATGCTTCGCGATTGAACTTTTTGATTTCTTAAGGCTTTGATAATTTTTCTACTATACATAAAAATTCGAATTGTTAGTTCTTCGTCAATTTCCTTTAGATATTTAATACGTTCTTTTATAGCCGTGGTCTCAGTCTGAAAGACTTTATCGAGCCGCATCTTAGAACAACTGGTAAAGGTTGTGCAGCTTTCTTAGAGTCCAACTTATTGAATGCAGAACCTTCAGTATCCAATCCCAGTGAGCGAGAGTGTTTAAACTTTAATTTAAGATAAAAGTGAGACATGCCAGCCCTTTCCCCACTCTGAGGAATACCTGTGTATCCTAGCAAGGTTCTGTTGGTCTCCTTCAGCCAGCTTTAGGTAGCTCAAATTTCAGAACTAGTCACTAGCAGGAGTCCTAATACCAGACCATGGAATGATATTCCTACGAAAAATGTTATACAATTGTTTTGGATATGCCTTTCATATGACTGGTAAGAATAGGAATGGTACAAAAAGATCCTGACTAACAAAATTCTCTTACTCAACATCACATCGGAAGACTGGTATTAACTGAGACCGGTACAGGACAACTACTATAAGTTTAGGTCCAGAACCGTTCGCCCGAGTATCTTAATAATGTCAGTAGACATAATTCCAATGGCAAAGGTATATAAAATCTACGGGTCCTTTGCATATAATGTTTCAGAACTTGAACCAGAACGTGTGACATGGCTTGTGCAAGGCTCTTTTCCCTCTGTCTTTCATCTCAAAGGCTTTTAGGGCTTACTATTTCCTCTGATACCAGATGGATCTTTGGTTTAAGAAGCAGTTGTCAATGACCTACCCTTGCTTAAAATGATTTAATATCAAAGTGTCTGAAATCGTCAAGATAACGTTATGCTGTGCTTACGATCACATCTTATATTCTTTGTCAGTGTAGATGATCTCTTCGATCCTGGCTGTAATGGAATTTAAAAACAAACCCCATTCGCAGTAGCAATTTGCTTATACTAAGATAATTTCTGCAAATGCGGGCACTTAATTTCCAACAGCGCTGTTGAAGAAATTATGGCAAAAAATAAACAAAAAGAGTCCTGAATGTCCGCGTCTAAACGTCAAAAAAACATGAAATAAATTAATAAAATTGCTGCAACTAAAGTCCTGTAGAGCCCTTATGTTCCTCCATGGAACCTGGGAGAATATATATAACTAAACTGCTGGGACGTCAAAGTCTGTGCTGCATCCCATGTGTGATCTGAGGACATTATTCAATTTATTAAAACCTCCTAAATATCTTCACCAAGTATACACTTTAATTGAATCGAAGTTAATTTGCTTTCAAAGTACGAAAAAAAAGAGGGAATATGTTTCCCTAACAAAGCAAAAAAAATAAAATAAAGGAAACAAGTCCTTAATACATACTTTTCTTTTCTAAATTAACCAAAGATCAAAATCGTTAAGCAGCAGCACACAAATTGCCACCCACACTCCAGCAAATAATTACCAAAAATTATCATTCTCTTCCTGCTTTAATTGCAGCTCCTTTAGCAAGGAAGTATGCACTTGTCTGGGTGATTTTAGTTTTCGATTAATGGTGTGTGTACGAGTAAGTAAGTTTATAACAAAGCGAACAAAAATAAAATAAATAAATAAGGAATATAATAACACTAAATTGTTACAAATGGTAATTTTATATGACTGGAGGTAATTTGAGCAGCAGCACATTCAGTCAATCTTTATACATAGATAGACCACGTCTTTTGGGCATGCTTCAATGGCAAATTGCTCTGCTGTTTGAGCACACCCCAAAAATAAATTCCTTTTGTTCTTGTTGTTGTTGTTGTTGTTGTTGTCTTTATGTGGTTCCTCTTTGTGTTGTGCTGGGAAAAAGCTAACAAAAGTGCAAACACAAGTGTTTGTACAGGCAAGTATACTTCACATGTATAAAATGCAGTTTAAAATAAAGCAAAGGATTAAAAAGGATCAGTGGTGTTATTTCCATATGCAGTTAGTTTAATGTGTGTGTCTGACTGAATTAAGACAGACGAGAGAATACTTAGATATTTTAAATGTATGGAATACAAATAATACTTTGAATTGCAGGTGTAATATGTATTCTTGTGGAATAAGTATTACGTGAAACTAAAGACTTTGAAGGAACAAATTATACGGTGGATGGGAAACAATGATTAAGTATAAGCTAAGGCAGCGTTTGTTTGTTGGGGCCAGTGTTTATGGAACGAAAATGTGTTTGATATTTTGCTGGTTGCAGCAGTTTTTTTGGCATCTTAATAAAACTGTCTCTGAATATGAATGTAAAGTCGGTAAATCACTGGCAAGTAGAAAAAATCAGATTCACAAGGAATTTTCTCAAAACACATTTGAAGATTATTCCATATTTTTTTAGATGGAACCATATTTTCAAAAGAAAGTTTATATTTGTTCAAACTACTACGTCAATGCAAATAATTTGAAGGTTATGCTGTGCATAGTTACCAACCGGTAGCGGCACTTTTGCGAACTCAGTCGGTGTAGAGCGTTTCTTCTGTGGGGGAAATTCTACAAAAAGTCATAGTCTGCAATATTGCAATATTAAACAATTTAAATGATTCGAATATGCTTCGAGAATTTTAAAAAGACCTGCACAGTATTTTAAAACTCGAAGTCGAGGTTATCAAGACTATCAAGAACATCAAGTGGAAAAGAAAGATCTTCATGACGATTCTAAACTTTCAACCGGAATTTTGCAGCGATCCATTTTTACTTAAATAAATCTCTGCAAAATTCGATTGGTGCAATAGCTGAAATCCCAACATGTCAGTCAGAGATAACATTCATACAAATCAGCAATGACTTGAAATGGATATAAGAAGACGCCCATGGGGCTGGCTTGGACACACTCTCATTAAGCCTGTAGATGATATCCCACACCTGGAAATGCGAAATCACAAAAGAACTCTCCAAACTACGACGGCAGTGAAATGAATTCAAGCATTATGCTGTTGACAGAATTCGTTGGAAGCAACTTGCTGCAGCACTATGCTCCTCGCCAGAGGGGAGAAAGGAGCATTTACATATGTGCCCTTAATTATAAAAGTGGTGTAAGTCATATGAATTTTTGCTTTGAAATACTAAAAACATCCTAAGAAAACTTCAATATATATTTAATAAACATTAAATAATAGTATGGAAAATATAATAAAACGCAGCAAGACTTAGCAGGAAATCTCGTAAGTCCTTATTTACACTATGCAAGTCTTATTGCTAAGCTGATTAGTTTGATGGAGAGAGAGACGAGGGGAACAGTAACGTTTCTTTTCCCCTCGTCTCTCTTTCCTAAGAAACTAATCAGCTTAGCAATAAGACTTGAATAGTGTAAACTAGGACTAAGTAAATGCCCTATAAAAAATATAAAAAAATTTATTTTTTGTTTGTTTAATACTTGAGCTGTTGTACTTGACTCCATTTTTCATGTATCGACATATGGGCTAGCGATCATCTATAAGTGTAATCTATGATTCACTATTGACTTTGTCGCCAGTGCTACTGACTAATTATACCCCACACAATGCTTTTTACTATAGACATTTAACATGTGCGTGTCACTGAAAAGCAACTACTGACATTGGTACTCCTGATTACATAGTTCCTTAAAGACATTGGCAACAGTTTGTCTCTAGTACAGTTTAGTAATTCTAGTATACACTTTTGATAATGAAATTGCATATTTTATTCACATTTTGGTATCTTATTAAACATATTTACAAAAAAGGGAACTTGTGCATAAAAAACATACAATAACAGGAACTAATTCATTCATTCGTTCAGCATATTAGCAGCAAGTAGGGATTTTGTTTGTAATTTTTATTAAATAAATACATTTTAATTGTATGTTTCGCTCAATTAGTAAAGTCAAACACTTACTACGTATGGATCTGAAAGTGTGACAAATCTTTAACTGATGGCACAAAATCTTCAAAAATTTTCATAATTGCCACCTCTCACTTATAATTGCTTAATTTTCACATTTTCTAGTTTTATACAATATGGATTGTTATCTCATTTGTTTTTTGTAATTTCTTTTTGTGTATGTTTTTTAATTATTGTTCAATAAATTTATATTAATTTTTTAATTTGATTCCTTAAACTTATTTTTATAAACACTTAAATTTTGCTTGACGTCAAACTTTGATTTTCAACAAACCAATAAAACGAGAAGAAGCATAGTTGTGTGTATCGGAAAAAATGTTTTCTACGAATTAAAAACAATATTGACAATGTCACCAAAATAGTCGACAATAGTGTTGACTTGGGGACTTTTAAGCCCAAATTTCCTTCAGGGACACTGTTCCCAGAAAAAAAACTTACATTTTATTGTATTGTGTGATATTTCTCACACACGAATACCGTTATTTTTCCCCTTAATAAATATAAAATTCTCCATAGATTATTTCTTGTATGGGACCAAAAGTTTCCCCACCACACACAATCTGGTCGAAAATGAACTTTTGGATTTTATTCATACAACTACAAACAGCATGGGCAGATTTTACTACGATGCACAGACACATTGCTGCAAAGTAACAAGCATGCGCTCTAAAAATACATACATATGTATGTATGTATGTATGTGGAATACATTAAGATGCACAGCATCCAAACTGAGGATAACAGGATGAATGATGATGGACTTTCATTATAAAGCCTTTCACAATTTAAATTCAGTTACTTTTAGTGGCTCTACGTGCACGGTTGTTTTAAGCGGATAAAATAAGGAATAAAAGAAATTTCATTTACTAAAATAATAGTGCAATCAAATAAATTAATAGAAAGAGAGAAAGTAACTGGTAAATTTTGAATTCTGAGAGAGATATTAATGTACTTACATACATATTTATATGTATATGTACATAGAGATAGAGAGTTGTTTGCATCAAACAAGTGTGTAGAAAAGTGCATGGTAATTATTTAAAGAGAATTATTGAACTGGCTTTTTAACAAAAACAAAAAAAAAAACAGTTATAAAAAATGCATTAGTAAATAAAAATCACCTGCTTAAGAGAAGCATAACTCTGGTTGTCATTTAAGAGCCATAAATACAACTAACGGTGATAATTAAAATTAGAGCAAAAACAACAACAACTGAATACATGTACATACATATGTATGTTTGTATGTATGCATGATAGTAAATATTGAACAACAAACAAGTACTTGCTTGCATTTAATATATGTACATATGTATATACAGGAAAAATGTTTGTGTTTAATAAAGTGAAAAAATGAGTACATGAATTGAAAATCAAAAGAGTAACAACAACATCACATTGCAGAGGAGTTTTTTGCTAATTTTTTTTGTGCTGCTTTTAATTGTTTAGGGTTTTTGTTTTTGCAGAGATGACGGTAAAGCATTAATGAAACATTTCTCTCGCAGCCTGTCGTGTTAAAAACGTTGAACTGGAAGGTTGTTATTTACCGTTGAAAGCAAAAATATACATACATACATACATACATAAGTTTTAGTGTGTTAGAAAATTATGCATAAAAAGTGAATAAAAAGCAAATACATAAATTAAATTAAAAATAAAAAGTGCTTGAGAATTAAAAGCAAAATTGCGATTTACAAAAAATATTTAAAAAAATTTTTAATTCGGAGTGTTAATATAAAAAATATATATGTATGTACATACTTACTAACATATGTATGAGAAATATGTACATTTAAATAAGTATATTAAAACTGATGCAAAAATGCTAATAATTACTCAAGTATAATTAAAATAAGTATATTTTAAAGGATAACAAGCCCAGTTTGAAGTAAAGGTAAGTTGAATTTTTAAATCCATGCAAATTTACTTCTATGCGAAAATAAAAACAAACTAAATTTTATGACAAACATGTTAAAGAAAACTTTACGTATGTATGGATGTACTTACATATTGGGTGCGTAGTTGTATTAAAAATATGAATAGACATACTATACATGAATGTTTATATATACATATGTAAATATGTATATACATATGTAAATATGTATGTGCATAATTTTTACCGGTATTTTGCACAATATCAATGCACATGCATTTCTATGTGTATATCAGAGCTGTAAAAGCGAAGGGACTCCACATTTTATGCAAAATGCATTTTTACATATCGCCTATGAAACCTGAAATCTTAATAAATCAGTATTATACTGTACATGCAAGCTAGTATTCGTGCTACACTCTCGGTCAAAAAATCCACTGCCTTGTAACGAATTAAATGACTAAAATTACTTATTTCTTCCAAAATTTTGTTTATAGACAAGTAGTATTCAATAAAACATTTAAATAAAAATATATTTTAGTGATACTAGAATGAATTTTAATCAGGAATAATTTCTTCATCGGGCTTAAGTTCAGTAATTTCAATTCTTATTGGGGCCAGTGTTGTATTTGATTTATACTTGTGATATGCCTTTGAGCAGCAATATCCATACATCTACATTTGCCGATGATACAGCCTGCCTTAGTATGCACGAAAACCCTTACGAGGCTTCCCGATATCTACAAGAACATATTACACAGCTGGAACTATGGTTAAACTTATGGAGAATTAAAGTTAACGAACAAAAGTGTGTTCAGCTAACATTTACCCTGCGAAGAGATACTTGTTCCCCAATTCGAATCAACAATCAAGTTGTTCCTCATCATTCACATGTAAAATACCTTGGTATACACCTTGATCGACGGCTTACATGGAAACACCATATTGACTCAAAGCTAACACAAATGAAACTTAAATTAACTCAGATACATTGGCTGATTGGTAGAAACTCAACACTCAGTCTAGATTGTAAACTTTTAATATACAAGTCGCGGTATGGGGCACTGCTTCAGCTTCCAATATAGAGAGAATCCAACGAAGGCAAAACAAGATTTTAAGACTAATAACATCGGCTCCATGGTACATCAAAAATTCAAATTTACATCGTGATTTAAATATGCCACTAGTGACTGAAGAAATTAAAAAATACGCAGGCAAATACTTAACAAAACTCGAATCTCATCCTAATCCACTTGCTCGTAACATCTTGAATTTTACTGGACACATCCGCTTAAAAAAGAGGGACACTATGGCTCTAATACTCAACACTCCAGATGAAACAGCTTGAAAATATTTTTGTGCTTAATACGATATTTATGTATTATTGATTACTATCACTAAGTTTATGCCTGACAATGGTTGGGCCTAATTATTATATCTAGATTTAAGATTTGAAAACTTATTGTTAGTTCATTTTTTGAAGATACAATAAATAAATATACGCATGAAAAAAACAAAAAAAAAAAAAAATTTAATTGCAAAAGTTTTTTTTTTAAAGTACGAATATGAACTTTGGACTGTGAATTTGAGTCTAAAAGAAATAAGATTAAGATCGTATTCATTTTGTTTTTTTTATGACGGTTTCACGCCCATGCCGCTAAACCGATCTTAACAATTCTTTCACCAATGGAAAGCTTTATTACCAGCGTCAAGTATAGGATATTTTTTATCCAGTTCGGAATCGTGTTTTTATATTTGGTACAGATTTTTACCGAAAACCATAGTTTTAAACTGGTTTTCTATGTATTTTTGAAACAGATGAACGCGAGTGGAGCCGCGGGTAAAAGCTTGTTTAACTATTAATTAACGTTTTTATAAATGTTCAAATGTGTATTAAAAATTTTTAAAACTAAAAAAATATGCATTTATTGCCAAAATCAGCTCCCAATGGAGCGATTCTGTAGAAATTTTATTTCAGGTAACGTCGGTTGCTAACCTTCATTCTCAAGTTTGGTGATAGGGCTGCTATTTGAGCACCCAATTGTTGTTATTTGGGAGCCAGAGTTTCACAGAATTTAGTATTCGCATTCCTTCCAGCTCCTGAGACGCTCTTGGGCCATTTAGGGTTCACCGACACTCCATCCCTCCTCCTTTACGGAATTTCCTCTGTGCAGTTCTGAAGGTTATACCGCCTAAGGTCGGTCGCCAGAGCCTCGTTAGGGCCAACATGAGACATCAAGAATTTTATGGTCAGCGAGTGAGGTTTACAATTGAAAAGGAGAGGCTGTGTATACAAATCGATAAATTAATTGTACTCGCATCACTTTTCCATAGATCTCCCAATTTAATTCAATTGGTAGAAAAAAAAGATATTTGTATATCCTTCTCCGTCTTTCTAACAGCTGAATTACGAGTTGGTCAACAAAAGTAGACTTGTGTGTAACGGGTATTACACGATTAAGCGATTCCACTCGATGGCAGACCAAAATATTAAAAACTTTTGAAAATACGCTAGAATGCTCGACAACATGAATTTTTGTCTTGACAACTTGCTTGATGTTTAATATTCGTTTAAAGCAAGACTTCCAGCTTTTGTTTAAGCGATTGTAGTGGCATGTGTGTATATCAGGGTAAGCAGAAAAGTGAAAAAGCAATCGTTTTTTGTGCTCTCTTTAAACATTAAAAAGTATTTATTTTAGTTTTGTTTAGTTACAAAACGATAAGAACAAATTTTTAAAATTGTTTGCTTTTGTCCGAAAAGTTTGCATTTTTTCTTTTTAAATTATTTTCATACTTTTGTAGAAGCAATTTTTTAAATGCGATTGCGAATGTCCCAACTCTGCATCAGTTAATAGAGTGATGTATACATGAGAACGTTTATGGCACTGAGAGTGTAGTGTGAGTGTTGCAGTTGCCGATGTTAATTTAGCGGGTTTTCAAACTACTTCTTTTTGGCAGTTTTCATACTTGGAACTTTATGAAATTTGTAAACTTTACAAAGCTTATAAACTTTACAGTTATAAAGTTTACAGTCAAAGTATTTAAAACTATCCATTGCACAGTGATACCAAGAACAAATTTAGCGTCATATTTAAAGTCGTAACTCTCTTTTAGAAAATATTTACATTTTATTTTAATAAGCCCTTCAAAATACTCGCAATTATCGATTGGTTTCTAAAAAAACAGTACTACTCTTATAATATTGCAAATGTAGCAAAAAAATTTATACTCTTTTGCACGGTGGGCCCTTAGCATTTAAAAACCATGCGCAATTTTAACTTTTGTACCATTCAAAAATAATACTTTTTTCGCGCTAAATTTAGTATTGGGACCATAGTGCATTGATGGTAAGTTGGATGATCTGCTTCTTTTAATTTTAGATTCGCAACAAATAGTATTAACAATAAGGCCGCTAAATCTTTTTTTCTTCAATTTGCTGTTGCGCACATTGCATCACTATCAGTGTTCAAAAAACTGACAGCAGAAAAGCAAAAGTTTCAGCTAATATGCTATTGCTTTGAAGCAATAGTTTTTTGTTTAAAAAAGTGAACTCTTGCTTTCGCTTCTGCTTTGAAGCAATAAAAAGCAACTGCTGAAAAGTATTTTATTGTATTTGCGTTCGTACAGTTTTGTTTTGCTGTGACTTCATGCTATAGACGAGTAAAATCAAAGAAATAGTTCGTAAAAAAATATTAATCGTTTTGCTTCCAAGTACCTGTGTTAAGTTCAAAGAGCACGAACAGTTGTTTTGCTTTCCACTTTCAGCAAAAACTGACAGTTTTTACTTTCAAAAAATAAAAACTGTGAAGCAGTAGTACAGTTGAATTTTCGCCTTTTTCAAAAGCAAAAAATTAAAAGACTTTCAAACACTAATCTTTATATATTGCAGGTGCAGTACAACGTTAACACCGGAATTCACAAGCGATTGTTAAAGCTAAAGGCCTGTGCCAAGATGTCGACAACGTTTAATGTGTCGCTCACTTGCATTTAAAACTAAAATAAAATTTTAAAATTTTAAACACTTAGTACACTAGTTTCAAATGTAAGTGTGCGACAAGTCGAAAGTTATCGACAGCGTGGCACAGGCCTTCTCATACAAAATTCTCACGTTAAACCATCTTTAACTTTAGCAATCGCTTATGAATGGCGGCGTTATTATCTTTCACGTTTTTCATAGTTTATTTTTCACTTTAATGTGCTTTTTGTCATCTACAAGTTGACATCACTGAACGTAGTGCAGCAACTCTCTGCTCTGTGTTGGTATTTCTTGTTATTTATTTATTTTCCTCCTTGTGCACTTTTGCATGCATACAGAATTTAAAAGTTTGTGGGTGAAGAACGATGGTGAGTGTGTGTGGGCAAGTTTTGCTTTTCATTAATATAACTTTGAGCCATATTTGTATATATAAAAATATGGATATACATATATGTATGTATGTGTGTATGTGTTTGAACATTTGCTTTGTATTAGTTTAGGAGGGCAAAGAACTTTTATTGAAGCAAAAATTAAAGCAAAACAAAAAAAAAAAAAAGAAAGATATAAAAAACTTGCAACAATTAAGATTCATATTGTAGTTGCTCACTTTTTTCGGGGATGCAAACATTGTTGCTATTGTTGTTAAGCTATTTTTCAAAAAAAAAAAAAAAACAGTTCAAAATATATGCTTAAATATGTATTTGAGTAGCTGATTTATGCAACGTGAATGTAAACTCAACTAGGAAAATATATATGTTGTATGCTATTTGGATACTTTGATATAATAATTAAAAGAAAAACTTATTTTCTTGTTTTCTCTTTTGTTGTGCAAACTTGAAGTATTAAATTTGCAATAGCTCAAGGACATTGGCTTGTTAAAATTGTTGTTACTTCGCAAAAGTTTCAACACTATTGGCAACATTATAGTACACATTTCTACAAAGACAAATTATGTTTTGAAAAGACTTCAAAAAAGGGAGATGGTTGCCAATTCTTGTGTATTTTTTTATGTTTGTTACTTCAAAGCTCCTTTTTTTGATTTTTGCAACTTTTATTCTCTGACCTATTATTATAATAATTGCACTGTTTTGCAAAAGAATTTGTTTTCATTAAAAATATATGTTTTATAGAGACATTCTTGCTCTTAATTCACATCTTTCTTTCCAGTTTTCGTCTATGACGTACATATTTTTGTTAATGGGCGTGGCTAATATTAGGCCATAAACAAGGCGGTCACGCTAAGTTATTTCAATATAACTCGATAACAATTCGTTCGATTTTGATAAATTAAATACTGAAAGATAAAAAATAAAATTATCTTTAAGTCGTTTATGACAATGTGTCAAATAACAAATTTCTTAAATGTTTCAATTAATGTAGATTAATATTCTGTTTCCACAAGTCAGGCAGGCAGGCGACACTTCTAGAAAATTTATACAAAAATCACTCATAAGAATTTTCTTCTCAAGTCCAGCGTCCGTGTTGTGGACATTAAGGGCAAGTTTTAAAAACTATCGAAGTGTTTTTATTTGATATGAAGTCTTTATTTTTAACTAGACTTTTTGCTCATTGGTTATTGGTTAAGCAACGTCTTTAGGCATAGAGTAAACCTTCCCATAGTCTTGTTTTAGATTTGACAGTTTTTTTTTTGAAGCAGTTTTCTACAATTATCTTTTAAAACTGCCCGTTTGTTTACACACAGACGGTTTCTTGTTAAATTTTCCTACTGTTTTAATGCAGCGAATGAAATAACAAAAGAGAATTGAAGCAACTGTTCAGTACAAGCAGATCAGTAACCCTCTTCTTTCTTCTTCCCCTCTCTCCCATAAACTCAGACTTGCTTCGAGAAAAACTGCCAAGTCTAAAGCATGAGATAGCAGTTTCTTATCATTTAGTACAATCTCAGAAGAAAATTATTCCAGAATGTAGTGGTACTGGAGTGCTTAAAATACCTAAAAAATCTGTATTCATTTTGTAAAGTATGTGGAGTTGTTTGTATTTAACAATCAATTATCGTCCTTATTTAGTCATTAAGCCATTGTTTCCGTTACTAGTTATTGACCTGACTTTCGTTTTATCTATTCTCCACCCAAAAAACCTCCCTCTCCACCCTTCATTATTACATTTGCCTTTAACTTTCATTCCCTATTTGTTCATCCTTTTCCTGTGCATACATTTACTTACTTATCTATGTACCTCCAATTGTTTTCTTCTTTGTTTCTCTATCCAAGAAATAAATATTCTTTTGTAATGTTCTTATTCTCTTCATTCTTTAGCTTTCAAATAAAAAAAAAGCAGCATAGATTTACTGCGAACCTTTTTGATTCTATTCCAGCTTAAAGCACGTGCGGAATATTTTTTTATACCATTTTAATTAGTCTACACTGTTTTGCTGCTTTATTCCTGCTTATGCTTTGTATAGAAATACAATAGAGGTGGTTGCTAAAAACCCCTTCTCCTGAAAGTAAAAAAAATCTATTGAACCTTTCCTGTGATTGGAATACTTATTTTGAGATAATGAAGGTATAACAGAAATCTATATTTAAAATTAGTTTCCACGTACACACAGACATATGTACATATGTACGAGTATGTGTGTACATATTTAATGGCAAAATGGTCCAAAATGTTCCTTTGTCAAGGCTTTTGTTGTTTATGCAAAAACAGAGATTATTATTCTTTAATGATGTTTATTTTTAAAGCAAACGTACAAGTATAGTTAATTGAGGAGATTAGTATTTTTAGCATAAAAATGATGTGAAATTAAAATATTTTTGCAAAATTATGAAAGATTTGATTCCAATTTGATTAAAAAATAAGAATCAAATAGCATAGAAAAATGTTTTATTTAGCTAAATCTAAATTATTTCAAAATTTTTAGTGCTTATTTTTGAAGTAGTTTAAATTTGTTTAAAAAGTTTAATTTTTCCATACCTCGAGCTTAAAAGAAAATGTTTTTTTTTTACTTAAGGACTTAGAGATTATTCTTAGATTTTATATTCAAACGACAACAAGCAGGCCTTTCCACTCCTCAATCCCTTAATTGAATGATGCGGGGGTAATTATGCAGTTTATTTATGTGTTGCATTCACTGTCTTGAGCTTAAATATTTTCATTAAAAGAGAAAAAGAGAGACTTTGTAATATATTATTAATTTTTATTTTATTTTATTTTGTTTTTTATATTTAATTTCACTTTATCTTATTTCATTTTAATTAATTTTATTTTATTTTAAATTATTTTTTATTTTTTTATTTTATTTCACTTCATTTTATTTTATTTTATTTTATTTTATTATATTTAATTTAATTTAATTTTATTTTATTTTATTTTATTTTATTTTATTTTATTTTATTTTATTTTATTTTAATTTATTTATTTTCTTTTATTTTCTTTTATTTTATTTTATTTTATTTTCATTTATTTATTTTATTTTCTTTTATTTTATTTTAATTTAATTTATTTTGTTTTATTTTATTTTATTTTATATTATTTTATTTTATTTTATTTTATTTTATTTCAATTTAATTTATTTTATTTTTTTTTATTTATTTGATTTTATTTTATTTTTTTATTTATTTGATTTTATTTTATTTTATTTTAATTTATTTTAATTTATTTTATTTTATTTTATTTTATTTTATTTTAATATATTTAATTTAATTTAATTTAATTTAATTTAATTTAATTTAATTTAATTTTATTTAATTTAATTTAATTTAATTTTATTTTATTTTATTTTATTTAATTTAATTTAATTTTATTTTATTTTATTTCATTTTATTTTATTTTATTTTATTTTATTTTATTGTATTTTATTTTATTTTATTTATTAATTTATTATTTTCTGTGATCATACTTAGAATTTGTTTTTAAAGCTGAATACACTGCGAGAATTTTCTTAGCGTACAGAAAATAACAGTTTAACTGGCTGTTCATCTAAATGCGAACGGAAGTTTTGTTAGAAATTTTGCACAGTTCTGTAATTATTTTAGTTATGAAATATGGAACAAAATACTCACTTAATTTACATTAATAAACTGAATTTCTTCTTTCTTTTTCTTCTCAAATTTCATATACTTTTATGAATTAAACTTTAAATTTAAATTTTCCAAATCCTATATAAATTTTGCGTTTTAACTAAAAATATATAGACGCAATTCTGTTGATGTGCAACTTAAATTAAATAACAACGAAAACGATTTGATGTTGCACATGTGCCACATGATTACATTTACGAGTGCTATGAGTAGAACGTGTAAATGGTCCGGCACATAAACGTAACAACTGATGTTTAACTATTTATGTATATGCATACATGCTTTTACATAAACAAACACAAGGATACATACAAGGATGTCAAAGAAAGCCGGTGTAGTATGTAGTAAAAATAGTAATAGTACGCATAGTGAAACACACTCTCATACACACACACACATTTATTAAACCAGCTTCCATATTATGAAGGTACATAAGAAATTTTGGCCGAGACATTCAGACATGTTTTAAATTTTATATACAAATTTTCATATGCCACACCAACTGCGTATAAACAAATGTGCACATGTGTATCGAAACCTTAAATATTATTCAATCGAGTGTGTGAATTTATATACATGGACTATTTACACACACACACACACACCCATCCATACACTCATCCAAAAGTCGTACGCATAAATTGCAGCACCCGAAAATTCCATTATGAGGAGAAGCAGACACAAAAATAGTCTTATGCTCATACTCCCATACTGGTATACAGAGAATAAACATATTTTGTGTGTATACAGAGATGCAGACCGGAAGTGTTTTACGTTTTGCATAGTGAAATAGTGTTGCATACTTTATGGCTGCAGTATACGAACCAATACTTTTAGAATTCAATACTTTTTTTTTTGCTGCGTGCTTAAATGTTTTCCGGCCCGTAGTGATGCGAATTAGCGGGCATACACACACGCAGACACAAAAACACGAACACTCACTCACACACACACACATATGCTTGTAAATTGGCATGTCAATGTGTGCGTTAATATTTTTTCCATGCATATCAATTTAGTACAATGGACACAATTCACAATTCGAAGAGTAACTTCGTTATGGAAAATAATTGTTTCGTTATGTTACGAGTATTAAACTTGCCTTCCCCCTGCTTTTACTCTCTTCTGTTGCGATTTAGCGGTCAGTGGCATTTGTTGCAGCATGCTTTCCTATATGCACTTGAAAAATTTTGTATACACATTTATTTACACCTTTTCCAAAATGAAAACTGAATTGTTTGTACTTTTATCAATAATAACAAGTCTACGAGAAATGAATGACATAAACTATATAGCACAAACGACATTTTATTCAGCAACAGATTTGCCAAAATTTTATATTGAATTGAACAGTGATAGTCAATTGACTGGTCATTTGATCGGTAGTGATGAGGGATACATTTATCAATTACAGTTGCTCAACTGTGGCTTAACTGAGCAGTTCGAATCTATGTTCTATAGTCAGAGCTTTTGACCTTTGGAAAAGTGAATCTGACAATGTGATAGATCTAAAGGCAGAATTATCCCTCATGAAAACTTCTCCTGCTGCGGCAGTAAGAAAAATTATGGATCAATTGCAAGAGTATTGTCTGCTCTTCTTAAAGAAATAGCAGACTCAAGGCAGATGATTTTGTCTAGATTAGGTTAGTCCTTCCAGGTTGCCAGTTCCATGAAAACCAGCTGGGTTATCTAGGCGAGAAGAAATGTCCTTCATCGTCTCAATTGTTAAGTTCTAAATTCAAGTTGAGTTTTGAATGAAAACGCAAAATTTTCTGAAAGCTCATTCAATATTCAAATTTATCTGAAATGGGGAGATCATGAAAAAGTCCCTGATATGGTCAAGAAGAGGATGGCAGTGGCAGAGAAGGTGCTCAATAGTTTTCTGCTCATCATAACAGCTTTGGCAGAAGTCGTACTATGATAGACTTAGTCCTTAAGCATGTGTATACTCAGTTCTCCATGTCTTTCAGACATCTTGCAAGACGAATGCACGACAATGATCAGTGAAGACATATTCGGAAAAACTGCCCGCTAAATTAAAACATGGCCACAAGAGTGACATTTTCGCTTGTCTTTTCGTTGTTTCTGTAGAATTAACATTTTCTATAATATTTTCAATACTGAAATTATACACAATTTTAAATTGAATGTTGCAAGACTTGCTTTGCGAAAAATATCCGCCAACTAGTTTGATGCATGGCCTGGACTGGATAAGTCTTTGGTGTAAGGTTTCCATTAGATTTTCTTAAAAGGAACTGAAATCGACAATTCTTAAGTAGTCGTTGATGAAAGTGTGCTCTTCGACAAGTTGGCCATCCAGGTACCTTTGTGCTCGTGCATGGCAGTGACCTTTTATCACTGCCTTTATTATATGAAGTTATTCTCTGGGTATTATTTTCAGGATGCTGGAGCATCTGGGATTATATCGTGGCCAAGTCAATCGGGAAGTTAACCAAATAATTTAGATTGGCAATCTAGTCTTTTGTGATCTTTAAAAGTTTCTGCGCTATTTAAGATTTCGACTACTTGATCTCTAGGTGTACGTTAAGCAATCGAGATTTATTATTGGTCAGCCAGTCCGTTAGCAGATATTAATCGAATTTCAAAGGCTATTAACAAAAAGCGACTGAGACTTTGAGGACATTTATTCAGACCACAAAACTGATGATCTTTTTTTTTTGAGTTATCGTAGGAAAAAATTTTAATATAAGAAAACAGTAGACCGATAGATTTTTGCCAGCTGGGCTGGTTTTTGGTTATATGATACAAAAGAAACAGAAAATAAATTTTTATTTAATCAAAAAAAATATTAAAATTTTTCATTGCAATAAAAAAAAAACATAGAATGAAGTGAAATAGTGTGGCTTTAAACACAAACTATAAAGCCGCTTATATACAGACGATTCTTGTATACATACGAATACAACAAAGGCATAAATGCATACATACATATACATGTACATACATCACAATACTACAACAAAAGTTGTATAAAGAGATGGTCAGGAATTCATGCGTTAGTAGACTTCCGGTGTATTTTTTTTTTGCATCATTTATATATATATAAAGCCAAACAGTCTCACAGCCCAAAAATATACATATGTATCTCTATGCAGTTGTATATTGGTAAATGCCTGCAAGTTTAACGATATTTAGTATGTAAAAGAAAGAAAAATAGTACAAAAAAAAAGGGAATACAATACTACTACTACTCACTCGTACTATATAGAAACGAGAATACATTTTTGCCTACAAGAGACATGATGCTCTGACCAACATCATCATCAACATCATTATTATCATAATCATCGCTACGAGTTTTGGTCTCATCAATATGCAGGAAACCTGAACAAGGGCAGACAAACAAACACAAAATAATGCACAAGCTTCCAAGTGAAAGGAATATGCTTATGACTGGTCAGTTTGCAGAACTGAATCAGTGACAAATTATTTGAATGGTTATTTCATGGAATACATATTTTTGTAAACTATTATTTTTTTTTAATGAAAAATAACCCTCTAGTCAGCCTAGAACTATATGTCTCTATGTCAACACTCTTTTCTCTAGCCACAATTCCACTAGTTAAACTGTCGACGACTTTTCTTTTATGCGAGAGTACAGATACGTTAAAGACAACAGTTGTAGCGTATTGCTGGTAACATTGTCAACGAACGCATCAATAATTTGTTTGATATAGAATAAGGTAAAGATCTGGTCCAAAGACCGGCACTGCAACACATAGATCAGTAAATTAAATTAAATTAATCTCTGTATGACAGAGATTGAAGAAGTCCGCTTAATATCGTCTGAACACAGAAACTCAGAATGAAAAACGCACCTTCAGCTGTTACATAAGACGCTACACTCACAAATAATGTGTGCCGTTGTCTCGTCATCTTCCAAGCATAAACGACACCAGGGTGAACGAATTTGGTTACTTTTCCACAGAGGATACTTCGGTCCAAAGTGACCAGACAGAAAACCAGTAACAAGCCGTAAATTATTCCTGTTGAAGTTCAGGATGCCATTATACGAGTATGTAAATGGCTGCATCAATGCTTTGGCCTGCCTTAAGCCAGAAGAAGACAGCCAGATCTCCTTAGCGGTCGAAGTGACATCTTCTTTAATCAGAGACATTACAGTCGATCGACTTACGCCACAAAACGGCTCTGGGCCCACAAACGGAGCAGCAGAGGGCCTCTGCTGATCAAAAAATAACCGTTATTTTCAATTTTTTCAAAAAGTATTTATTTATTCATCAATAACTATCTTGTCCCCTTCAAAGTTTTATCCAATCCTCGAAACACTTCTGAAACGCGCTTTTTGGTGTCGCCAACAGCTCCTGTTTCGATTTTTCTTTTATCTCCTCAATCGTAGCAAAACGCTTTCCTTTCATCGGTGTCTTCAGTTTTGGGAAGAGGAAAAAGTCAGCGGGGGCCAAGTCCGATGAATACGGTGGTTGAGGCATGATAACGGTTTTGTTTTTGGCCAAAAACTCACGCACAAGCATCGATGTGTGAGCTGGTGCGTTATCATGGTGCAAAATCCATGATTGTGCGCTTATGTGCGTTTCTGACGAATTGCTTCGCGCAAACGGCGCATAACTTCAAGGTAGTATTCCTTATTGACCGTACGACCTTGTGACAAGAATTCATGATGCACCACGCCATTGCAGTCGAGGAAAACAGTGAGCAAAATCTTCACATTTGACCGAACTTGACTTGCTTGACGAGCATCGTCATTGACATCTTCTCGGCCTTCCTTAAACCGGTTATACCACAATTGAACTTGTATTCTGCTCATAGTAGACTCGCCAAACGCCACAGTCAACATTTCAAATGTCCTTGCGCATTTAATTTCATTTTTTACACAAAACTTAATACAGTTTCTTTGATCCATTTTTTCGAATAGTAAAAAATCGAAGAGCACACCAAAACACAACTAACCTTTTTATCTGTCAAAAACAAACTGACAATCCAAAATGGCTGATATTGCCAACATATTTATATAACAGGCATGTGTACCAACATAACAGAAAAAAAAATGCGAAAATCGAACATACGTAACTCATGAAATTTGAAAATAACGGTTATTTTTTGTTCAGACCTCGTATGCATGTCAAAAATATTTTAGTCTAAATAGTTTATTTAATTTTTAATAAAAAAATACGAATAACATGAATAATTTAAAAATACTTGTTGCCCCAGCAACTCTTATAAAATTGTAAACGAGGATCACTAAAATATACTAGTGCATCTTTGGTTCAAATGTCTACATATGGTCGTAAAAAAACTACCTCGTCAACAGTGCTAAAGTCTACTGGTCGATTTTCAGTGACAACCCTATGTTATATTTCAATAGGTGATTACAGCCAATGTACAGAATACAACTGGTCAGAAGTACTTTTGACAATGTCACTTGGAAATCAATACAATTTTACTACTGACAACGAGCGGCAAAATATCGATATTGTAGGCAAGAGCCCCTAAAAGTTACTAGTGAATCATTGGTGTCAATGTCTCCAGGTAGTCTCAAAATAACTACTTAGTCAGCAGTGCTACAGTCTGCTGGTGGAATTTCAATGACAGGCTAATGTTAAATGTCAATAGATGATTACATTGGCTGGGGTACAACTGGTCAGTAGTACTGTTGACAATGTCACTAGTAAATCACTATAATTTCACTATTTGCATTTCCTGCAGGGAGGCTTAAGCACAGACATACTCGTACATATAAATTTTAAATGGCGATAATGATGATGTTGCATGAACAGCAGTTTTAGCAGTAGACAATTTTTCTCACATGATTTTCCATTCACACATTGTAAAGTTACATGCAATCATATGTATGTGTGTATGTTAAATATGTATTGTACTCCTTGGCAGTATGAATACATAAACATCTCTATCTATTTATTCATGTTGCTGTAATATTTACTTAAATTACTGAAGTAACATTTTTCCTTTTCCATATTACTATGTAAAGTTCAGTTTCGTTACACATTGTGTGTAGACTTATATATAGTTATTATTGTTGTTGTTGTTGTTGTTGTTGTGGAAGTAGCAGAAGTTGTGCTTAAGAAAGAAATTGGATAATTTTTTTTTATTGTATTATCTATTACTCGTATCTGTTCGCAAGGGAGTGGTGATAAGCCAAGTAAACTTTGATTGCTCGGCTTATCACAAATTTCTCAGCGTCATCATATGTTTGTTTGATTATGGGAATGTAATAAATATAAATGCGAAATGGAATTTTAAGGGAATTTTGTTTGTTTGACACTGCTCGCGTTTCTTTTAGGGGACTGCAGAATGCAGGACTGTAATGGAACCTATTCGAATGGCTCTAGCCAGATATTAAATGCAATATCGTTGTTGGGCTTATTATACATATTCTGGCCGATATTGGGAAGGGATGGCAAATGCTGTTGTTTTCCTTGAAAGAAAAGGTAAATTTGAAAGTTTGTTGCAGAATTTCATTTCGAAAAACAAAGGCTGGATTTTCTAAATAGGAGAAAGAGTAAAAAAAATATATTTTTATAATTTTATTTTAAATAAATGCGTGTGCATTTGAGTAAATTCTAGTGCTTAAGAGATTTTGTAAATCTCTCTTAAAATCTACTTTAAATCTAAAGTGTGATTTTTTAAGCAAACTTTCTTTTTTGGCAACTCAGCTGTTACCGTTAAACATGTTCAGTTTGGTCTATAATTTAACCATGAATCGACTTACAAATGAACATTATCAAAATTCATTTTCGTTTAAGAAAAAGCATCCGTGTACTTCTTCCATGTAATGGTCAGTTTGGTGGTGCTTCTGAGGCGGCTTTTCGGAATCTTGTGACTTAATTTTGCACCAAAAATTACATTATTCAACATTAAAACACCAACACGCATATACGTAAAGTGTGGACAGAAGAAAATATCGCAGCTGTATCCGACAGTGTTGTTGATTTGCAGCAATTGGGCCTCTATTACTTGCTGGACTTGGCTGACATTTGGTTTCAGTTGCCACAAATTACGCGAAACAATGACCCAACAGAGAAGTGAGTTAGGCGAACAGTTTATTTGACGTTTGGAGCCGGTAAATTGGCCACCTAGATCGTGTGATTTAACACTTTTAGACCATTTTTGTGAAGCTATGTCAAGACTCATGTCTATAGGGACAAGTCCGCAACGGTTGACGCACTAGAACACAATATTGAGGAATTCATTCGTGTGATATGGGCCGATATATTGGCGAGGGTATGCCAGCGAATGAACCATTTCAGGCGTAGCAACGGTCAACATTTAAATGAAATCATCTTTAAACATTGAATTATATAGATCGTTCTATCGACTCAAGTTCTCGAAATTTTATGTGTTTCTTTTATAAATCCAATCCGAAAGCACTTAAAAATCACCCTTTAGTAGAACTTAGTGAAGCAACTGTGGTTTTTTTTTTACTAAAAAATAAGCCTCTGTACTTTAAAAAGGTGTGTGAATTCGCTAAATACGAGTAGAAGTTGTCTGTTTGCAGCTTAGAAAAATTTTCAGTAATGCTGCGTTTACATTGTCTCAAAATCTAGTACATTTGATTAGAAATCTTTAACGAACTCTATATCGTTTACATTAGCGTTTTTGACATTTTCCAAGATTTTGCATCCGAGACAAAATACTTTGTCTGAAATTTAGTCTTAAATTCTAATAAGGCTCAATGGCATTGTCTCAAAATCTAGCACTTACGAGATTCCGAGCTAAATCTAGTTGCTTTTTACTAGATTCCCCATACAAAGCAAAATCGAATTTTTCAATAGATTTGCAGGAAATCTACTTAAAATCTAATATTTTTTATTTATTTTTTACTACCCCTGTACCACATAATTTATATAGGAGGTGAGTGAATTAGCTACGCTCAGCACAGTTTTCTATTGAAGGTGTGTGAGTGAGCTAAGTCGGCATTTTTTCGTTACAATTTAAGACTAAATTTCAGACAAAGGATTTTGTCTCATATACAAAATCTTGGAAAATGTCTAAAAAAGCTTAGTGTAAACGATATAGATTTGGTTAAAGATTTCTAATCAAATATTCTAAATTCGAGGCAATGTAAATGCAGTATTAATGAAAAAAATGCCGACTTAGCTCATTCACACACCTTCAATAGAGAATTGTGTAGAGCGTAGCTAATTCACTCACCCTCTATATACATTTTGTTGCACAGGGTAGTAAAAAATAAATAAAACGAAATTAAATTTTCTAGAATTTGTGCGGGTGTCAATGTCCTCTTATTTATTTGAATATTCATTTTGATATTTGAATAAAGTATAGAACAAAGTGCCAAAGCTTTAAAGCCACCATCTGAATGCTTGTGGTCAAAGATTGAAGGAATTTTTATTTGCGATCGTTTTAACAATGCTCTACTGTTGTTCTGTTCTACTGCAGAAAATTGCCATGTATATTCGTACAATTTTAATTGCATGAAATTGTTTTTGTTGTTGTTGTTTTTTATTTATGCACATACAGCAGGCATATTTATATAACATACATATATACATACGAACATTCATACATACATACTCGTACATGCATACATATGTATATTGTTTGTCCTTACATAAAGGTATACATTTATGTAGTTATTTGCACATGCATTTATTCATGTATACAACACACATTGTTTGCTTAAATACATACACACACACACACAAGGCAGGAAAAAGAAAATAAAATCAATAAAATGCAATACATACACCCGACGACCGGCCGGCCGGCTTTCAAATGAAAAATATAAATATTCTTTTAAAGTTTGGGTTTCAAGTTGAACTTGCTGTTACATTGAAGTGGGTTTTTAAATATTAATAATAATAATATTTTACGAAAAATATATAAAAAAGCTTTGGATTGAAAATACTTTTTTAATATTTTTCTTTCAGCATACAATTTTATAGGTCTAGGCAAAAAATTAAAGTGAAATAGGCAAAAGTTGAAAATTGTGAGAGAAACGTGGAGAAATAAGCACAAAAAGCTAAAAACGTTGCTTAATTAAAGCCCATTTAATTCAAATAATTTTGAAAAAGTTATAAGTCTAAGTATGAAAGCATCAAGTTC
This sequence comes from Nowickia ferox, assembly GCA_936439885.1. Lineage (NCBI taxonomy): Eukaryota > Metazoa > Arthropoda > Insecta > Diptera > Tachinidae > Nowickia > Nowickia ferox. The sequence continues at coordinate 110,194,472 of OW387024.1, read as the reverse complement.
AGGTATTCCTTCAAATGTTTTGCTTGAAAAAAAAAATAAAAAAAGTCGGCAGCAAGAACTTCATTATGTGATTTTAATAGAATTTTGTGTGCTGAATCCAAATCAGGGGGCAAATTACGGCATTCCATACGACTCGTAATTTAAAAATATTTCAATACAGTTTATTAGGAAATATTTTGAAATTATGAGTTGTATCAAATGCCGTAATTTGCCCCCTGTTCTCAGATTGTTTCCATTACGTCTGGTATTTGAGCTCTTTTCATTTAAATAAAATACTGCTATACATTAAATTTTTTATTTTAACATGCAGTTTATTCCAAGAGCCTACCCCTATAAAATTTAGTGAGCCTCACTATTATTTTATTCCACGAAAAAAGGACCTTTGGCCCCACTGTGCGCTGTACAGAGCCAACGAATTCTTTGAATTCGATGCATGCCAATGGAATATTCCTTTAAGATAAACATTATGCGTTTTCTTCGATCAAAAAGCTGCAAGCATTTCTTGTGACCCCCCTTCCCTGTAACGCCTTTTTGTATGCAACATATTTTTAGTGAAAGCGTTCATATTTGAATTTTTGTGCATGAAGTTTTCGCATAACTCTCTCGTTTCCATTAAAGTCTCAAACATTATTAAGTTTTAAATAAAACTTTCATGGAATTCGTTTCTAAAAAAATCATAAGTTTTACTGATAAAATTTATTGCAATATTATTAGCCCGGCATAGAAAATGAAAATTATACGAGTAGGACTAAGTGCACTCGCAGTTTAAACATTTACTCCACAATTTATTATTAGTGAGTGCATGTGTAACAGTCATACTTTTTTTCCCCCCGCAACTACAAGTAAGTCTCAAATAAACCATAAAGTCACGTTTTCATGTACCAAAAAATTTACAAAAAGGGAAAAAAATGAAACAAGAAAATGTATGCAAATTTATAGCGAAATATAATGGGTCCGCCATCTAACGTTTTTTTTTCAACTAGTGCTTATTTCGTGAATGGTAACACTTAGCTCATGTCTGATTTGACAGATAATTAGTTTTATCCTTCCGCTGAACGAATATGGTTGTACGCTTGAACAACGCTGGGAAATATTGCCTGCGATCGACTTACAGAAGATGCCGATTTTGCCAAAAAAAAATCATCTTTTCAGATGAAGCTCATTTTGATCTTGGCGGGTATGTAAACAAGCCCGCACGCATACATTGAAAAGCCGACGCACCCAAAACGAGTCACTGTTTGGTGCGGATTTTGGTCCAGAGGCATAATTGGGCCAATGAGCAGGGAGGGGCCGTTACAGTCAATGGCGATCGTTATCGGGCCATGTTGAACGAATTTTTGTTCACAAAAATTGAAGAGGAGGATATTGGCAACATTTGATTTCAACAGGACGGCGCTACGTGCCACACAGCCGAAGCTGCACTCGATGTTTTGCGCCCTGTTTTTGAAGAATGCATTATCAGCCGCAGAGCTGATGTCGTTTGGCCACCTCGGAGCTGCGATTTGACACCGTTGGACTATTATTTGTGGGGTGCCGTCAAAGATAAGTATTACGCCGACAAGCCAGAGACAATTGACGCTTTAAAGGACAATATTCGTGAAGCCATTGGTGAAATACAGCTGCACACAATCGATAATGTGCTTAAAAATTGGACCGATCGTGTAGGCTACTGCATGGCCAGCCCAGGCAGCCATTTGAATGAAATTATTTTTCATTATTAACCGGAAGGATTGTACTTTCAAATAAAAAAAAAAATTTGAGAAAATATTCAGTAGTTTTTTTATAGCATTTTCAAAAAAAAGTTATCTGGCGGACCCTTTATTATTTTTAAGCAGAGTGTACGTACAAGTGGTATAAAATTAGGAATATAAATTTTTATTAATAACACGTCGAATTTGTAAATTATTGCAGTATAATTTTTTTTTTTTTTTAAAAGTCTTACAGCTTTTCGGTAGCTTTTACAGCCACTGTTTTAAGAAAAGCTTTTTTGCTCATACTTAAAGCTTTTAATAAATTTTTTAAAAACTTATTTATATTCTTATATTTAAAGCTGTATTTACAAAAAAGTACTTCAGGCTTACAGAAGCTTTTCTTGTTTTTTTTAAATTTGCATACAAAATTTATTTTGTAAATCTAGTGACAAAATAAAACACTTTCTTTAGTAAAATAAATTTAAAAGACATATTATCCTAAAGGCTTCCTTTCAACTGCTTTTTCTTTAATAATAAAATGTTATCCTAATAATTCATTCTATATTCTTGCCTTAATAGAGTGTCTAATAGTTTTACTGCCAAACATTATTACATTTTCAATACTGTGGTTTCGACTTGAACGGCTACAAAATAAAAACCAATCACTTTTCTCATCTTTTCTTTTTTTTGCTTTCACAAAAAACAAAATAAAAAATACAAAGAACTATATAAAACATGTTCTGATAAAAATCTGTTTTCTTTCAAGGAGAAAACAGCTAAAAATTTTTTTTTTTTCACTTTTATGGAGGAAAAAAGCACATGGTGTTTTTTTGTTGTTGTTGGCAAAGTTACAGCAAAATGTCCTCAAACATTAACATCCACAAATGTAAAGTATATTAGAGAGAAATGCCACAGTTAGTTAAAACAACTTGATTTTGTTTCTTTAAAGAAAAAAAAACGAACAAAATAAATGAAAACTTTTTCCATAAAAATAAGCAGGAGCAGACATAAATTTGAATATATATTTTTTTAAATTATAAATAATTTATTTCTGGCATTAAAAATTCACTAAAATCTTCGTTAAAATGGGACTGAAAGCGAAATAAGCAGATAAAAAAAAAAGAAAAAATCGTGCCATAACCTTCAAAAAAAAAAAGCTTAAGCGACATAAATTTCGAAATTAATTTTTTCATTTGAGTCGATCATTTACGATCATAAATAATTGATTATCGTAAAAACCAAATCCCAAAAATGTGTAAGTTAAGCTTTCTTTGGCGTTTATGGCTCGATAAATAATCTGGGGTGCAGTGGAAATCGAGAAAGTTATGGCAACAAACTTTTCAAAAAAAAAAAAAAAAGCTTATGGTATTACAGCTTCCAAGCGCTTAAAATATTTCTTTTAAATGTAACTTCCTGGTAAAAAATCATATAATTAATACGATAAAGATTACGGTTTTGAAAACTATACGTTTTAAAAACAAAAGTGCATTTCTCAACCCTTGAGATTGTATAATTATTCGAATTGTAAGGAGATTTAATTAAGGAAAAACTTTTTTAATCAATAGTTCATTATTTTTCAATTATTTTTATTAAGAATTAGCTTAATCCTGCGTGCTTTGCCAACACCACGCCCGGGCCCCCACCCCCTAATTACCAATAAGAAAAAAAAATTTTACAGTTAAAAAAATTTTAAATTTGGCCATAATATGTAAGAAGCAATTTGAAAAATGGCCGACAAATGATAATTAATTATTGGGTTAAGAAATTTTCCACAACCCCTTCAGAATTTCAAAAAAAAAAACAAAATAATAATAATAAGTGAACCTCTTGTATATGAAAGAAAAATTCTTGATGATAAAAATGTTTGATAATCAATTTTTGAGTTAATTGGCACCCCCTCCCCCCTTATAAAATTTTTTTTTTTTTAAATTTTTCCTTATGAAACAAAAATTGGAAATGACAAAGTTATTTGAATAAATTTTTGGGGGCGGACACTTTGCTTCCCCTCCCCCACAGTTAAAAAAATTTAGCGGACCTTTCCCATATGCAGAAACAATTTTAAAATTGGTTCACAAATGAAAAAGTAATTTGATAATCCATTTTTTTGGCGGACACATTTCGTCCTCACCCACTATTTAAAAAAACTTTAGTGGACCTCTTCCATATGCAAAAACCATTTTGAAAATTTGTGTAGAAAGGACACAAAAACTTGATGATCCATTTTTTTGACGGGCACGTTACCATCCCACCCCCAGTTAAAAAAATTTGTGGACCTTTTCGATATACAAAAACAATTTTGAAATTGGTCCACAAATGACAAAGTAATTTGATAATCCATCTTTTTGGCGCACACATTTCGCCCTCCCCTCCCCTTTTTAAAACAAATTTTGTGGACCTCTGCCATATGCAAAAAGCATTTTGAAAACTGGTCGACAAATGACGATGGCAAAGTTACTTAATAATCAATTTTTGGGGCGGACAATAAACGACATCCTCCTTTCCCATCTCAGACTTATTGACCCGCCCTCGTACTACTAGTGAGAGAGAATTATAAACAGCTTCTAATCTTTGGCATTTAAAATTTCTCTAAGTGCTGTTGTCATAAATAACTTTATTATATTTCTGCTGGCTGGCTGCTTGTTCAATACTAAACAAAGTTTCTTAGAAAGTTTTTTTTCGCTGCTGTTTTCTTTAAAAAAAAAAAAAAAAAACGAAAGAGAAAAAAAACAAACCGCAATTTTAGTAAATATTGAAATGCAATTTCCTCTTGTAGAAAACATTCATGGGTGGTCTGGTATTTTCCTCTAATATTATTCAACGTAACGTAACTGGCAGCATTATTTTAAAACTAAGCAGAAAGTAGAAAAAAAACTCCCATTTCCTTAGGAAATGTATGTCTTTTAAGTTCTGAATAGACAACCATTAAGTGCATTAGTTACGATAGTAAATTTGTAGGCAATAAACGAACAAATAACAAAAAAATAAAAAAAATTAAATTGTGGCTTACAACAGCATTTTACAATCAAAGTCAGTAAGTAGAACATTACTCGTAAAATGTAACACATATTTTTTATGGCAAAACTCTGGAGGCAATAATACTCGTATATTGATTTCTATGCAAGTGTTTTTTTTTAATTTTTTGTGAGGAAACAGTAGTTTATGAAAGAAGGCGTGTTTAAGTCGTTAAGTATTTATTTATATTGACATTATTCGAATGTGTTGTAGGTAGGCTGACCCAAAGTGCTAATAAAATGTTTGTTTTCTCCGAAATGAATTATAATTTGTGCTCATGGGCAAAATATTAAAAAAAAATTAATGATGCAAATACTTCTTTTTGCGTTTGGCTTGCTTTTGTTTTAGCCACTTAGAGAAGCAAAACGTAATCAAACGTTGCCTAGGGTACATTGTTTCCGTAATCTGTACCTGGATTCACTTAACTTTTTGCGATCTGAAAACCGTAATATATATCGATATATTTACTCGTTTGCGGTAACGATAAGGTGATTCTGTAATTTATTTTTACGATAGTGTACATCTTTGTTTTACTCGCCATTTAATTGTATATCATGTGAAGAATAAAAGAAAAAGAAAAATTAAGGAACAACTAAATAAATTTGAGCTTGTGATTTTACTTTTTTACTTCAAGCGACAGCGAATATCGTTAGAATATGTTACTGGCTAACAAGGTCGATAAATATTCGTTATAGTTATTATAGCGATACGATTATCGTAATAAAAGTTACTGAATGCAGTTACTGACTTTAAACATTATTTCATACGTATGAGTAATAATAAATAATTATTTGCTCAGAAATATTAATCATACGCCTTTAAAACATTTAAAACATCAGCAAGCCAAACAAACGCCTGCTCATATGCAACATTTTAAAATCTTTTAAATATGTAACAATGATTTGTGCTTATAATATTTAAATACATATTTTATTCAAGCATCAAATTTTGTGATGAATTTAAACTATTTCTATAACCAAAAAAATAAAAAATAAAATTAAAATAAAAAATGCTCTTTAGAACAAAAAAAAAACTAGAAATTACTGATGCAAATGCAAAACAATGTGTTCAAAATATGCAATAAATTTCCTTTTATATTTCCAGTTTTATTTGAACAATTTATTTTCTTAAAAAAGCCATTTTTGAAATTCTTTTATTGGATGCTTTACAAAGTTAGAAATTACTTTTTGATATTTGTTTACTAAAAGTATTTTCAGGTATTTTTATTTTATTTATTTTTTAAAATAAATTTATTGTTGTCAAAGTAAATACAGTGAAAGTAACAAAGTAATATTAAGGCTATAATATTTTTGGTAGATTGAAACTTTTGCACTATAAACTATTTGTGGTAGTAAACATTTTTTTTTCAATGGAGTGACTCTTAATAGGTGAAATGCTCTGCTTAAAGAATAACTGAAAGAGATTTCGGTATCAACGAAAATTGAAGGCCTTTAGGCTACTTATTTTGAACCATGTATTAAAAGTGTCTGCACCAAATGAAAAATGTCGTTTTATGCAATTGTAGGCAGACACACTTCCACTATACTTAAATCTTGGATTAATTATATTTCGTTAGCTGAACTGCACTTGATTCAATTTTATAGGAGGGAGAATAAACAAATTAGAATTATTCAAGTGTGACTGAAGTAAAGTTTTTCTATTTTAATTTTTAATTCGGCTGATTGTTATGATAAAGGATTGATTTGGCACGCAATACTTAACTAGTTAAAAATTAGATTTTGAATTTGTTTCTTACCTACTTGGTTTTGCATTTCAGCTGATGATTTATGCCCATCCTAGGCTCTCTAAATAACACTCTTAATGCCAACTGGTTTTGAAAGAAAACAAAATAAATATAATTTTCAAGCAAAGTGAAGTGAAGTGATATCTTGTCGATTAAATATAATAAATTAATATAAAACACAGGTAAATAATGTTAAATGCCCTGACTTTGACTTTAACCGCAAAGTAACTGCATGCTATTTTTATTGAAATATAATTGGAAAAGTTTAATTTTTGATCACTTCCTAAACCAATAGATTCTGCTAGTCCTTGATAACGTGAAAAATAGTGTCTTACAAGGCGTCCGTAGCCTAAGACTTACTAGCATAGAGCAGAGACTTTATATGAATATTAAAAAAAATAGTCGAACTTTGCTCAATCGTATGATTTTAAAGGCTAAATTGTGGATGCATTACGCCTAATTATTCCTTACTTTAACAAATCTTTCTGTAAACAAATTGTGTCAACATGTTGTTGAAATCAGCTGATTAAATACCAAAACCAAACTAAACGCAAAACAATTAACAGCTGACAAAGTGGCACGCACATCAAACAGTGCTGCCCACCTAAAACTAGATCCACGCGTCACTCATATAAATACTCATAGAAATAATTTTGACTTTCGAGCAGTTTCCAACAGAATCTTTTTATGGATATTTATTTAAAAAATATTTTTTTATTTTATAATTTTGTTATTTTATCTTACTTTTTTTTGCTTTCTTTTCAACCAAATTTCATTGATTCTGACCAAGTTTTATTCGAGTGTGAACATTTGTTATTCAAGTATTTATGGAAATTTAATAGAACATAAAAAGTTAACATGAACCGACAACACACACACACATGCAAACAATATCAAATTTACTTACATACACACATTCTTTCCGCTCTAGTGAGTTTTTGTTGTTAACCATTGTTACCAAAGTTCGAACACTCGAACACAACAAATGCCACAGATACAACACATATTTGAATGGGAAATATTAATATATGAAAAGTTTTCTAAATATTTTCTAAGCAATTGAATGGTTAATGGATTATGAATGCCAAAAATTAAACAGTAATTTTGTCGAACAAACAAATTGGGAAAAGTTATAATAAAAAAAAAAGAAAAAGCCCATAAATTAAAATTGGGAGTTTCTTGTGACTTTTAAAGAGGCTGGAATGATATTTAAAGGCAAGCTGAATACAAAACATGCTAAATAAAACACATGAAATAAATTGAGTAACGTATGACTTTGACTCGCACACGAAGGGTTCCATACTGACACGAAATATGCTTTTACATATAAACGAATATTTTACCTAATGGAGAAATTTTTTATTTAAATTTTAAGTACCCGGTAAACTTTTTCGGTTTTTTGCGGCTTTTTTGTTTTAAATCTTTTTCTTAGTTTTTTTTTTGAATATTTTTTCGGTTTTTGGGGTTTTTTTTTATTGTAGGCGATTTTCTTAGTCTTGGCGATCTTTTCATTTTGGCGAATTTTGACTTATTTCAGTTTTTGCAATTCTTTTAGCTTTGGCGATTTTTTTGGTTAGGGCGATTTTTTTCGGTTTTTAACGATTTTAGTTTTGGCGATTTTTTAAGTTTTGACACTTTTTTCCTTTTGGCGATTTTTTTTTTGTTTTGATATTATATATTAATAGATGAGCCCGGCAAACGTTGTCTTATCCTCAATTATTTTTTTAAACTACAAATTACTCCATACAGTGGTCAGTTGTTGGGTCAAAAACAAAACGAAAACGTACCCGGTATTGACCCGAACCTGCGGTCTTATACTCGTAGTTCCAGAAATCATGCGTATATATAGATGGAAGATATTATGTTATATTTTAGTCTTACCGATATTTTTAGTTTTGGCGCTTTTTTCGTTGTGGGATTTTTTTAGTTTATGGCGATTTTTTCGATTTTGGCGACTTATTTTAGTATTAGCGATATTTTTAGTTTTGGCGGTTTTTTTGTTTCTAGCGTTTTTTCATTCTTAGGTGATTTATTTTAGTTTTAACAATTCTTTTACTCTTGGCGCTTTTTTCCGTTTGGGCGATTTTTTTAACGCTTTTTTTGGTTTTTGGCAATTTTTTTAGCTTTGGCTCTTTTTTCCTTTCGGCGACTTTTTTCAGTTTTGGGCGTTATTTCGGTTTTGGCGATTTTTCAGTTTCTGTCGGTTATTTCGTTTTGGATTTTTTTTAGTTTTGTAGTTTTTTCGCTTAGCGATATTTTTAGTTTTGGCGCTTTTTTCGTTTTGGTGATTTTTTCATTTCATGCTTTTTTTCGTTTTTAGGCGATTTATTTTTGTTTCAACAATTCTTTTAGCCTTGGCGCTTTTTTCCGTTTGGGCGATTTTTTTAACGCTTTTTTTGGTTTTTGCAATTTTTTTCAACTTTGGCACTTTTTTCGTTTCGGCGATTTTTTCGGCTTTTGGCGATTTTTTTTTTAATTTCTGGCGGTTATTTCGTGTTTGGATTTTTTTTACTTTTTGGTGATTTTTTTGTTTGAGGATTTTTTAGTTTTAGCGTTTTTGAAAATTTCAAGAGTTTGCCAGCAAGTTCTCAAAATTACATTAACTGCTAGAATACCCTTTAATTTTGATCTTTTAAAATTCAGTGTTAATTTCTGTAGTGCGCATAAAAATACACTAACTTTATTATATAATTTTCTGTATATTACATTCTAATTTCAATATTTTTTCTTGCTCGCTTTGGAACTCCCTTTAATATTTAACTGTCATATATTTGTTGTTGTTACATATTCTATGAAAATTTCAGGTACGTGGCTCTTACGAGTCTCGGGAGAAGAGGCAGTCAGACGGATAGACGGGCATCGTAGCGAAAACAATAGGGTTTAATTTAGGGCCTGTCCCACACTTACATTTGAAACAACAATAAAATATCAAAATTTGTTTTTGTTCTGAATGTAACGTGCGACTACGTTTGCGACATCGTGGGATTGGCTCTATAACTTTATTTCTAAACTTAGAAATGTATATAAATTGTATATGAAATTGCATATGAAATGCTAAACTAAAGTTTTCCTTCAACATCAAAGAACAGACTTTTAATTTAAATTTTTTCTGTATTAAATTTTTAAACATAAATTTCTAATTTTCTCTCAACTTGCTTGAGATCGTAAATTTTCGTTTAAATAAAATTTATTTTATTCTATAAAATACTCGTATAATTTTAATCCACCTCTACCGCGCAACCTGAATGATTTGTTAACTTGTTTCCATTATGAATTCACTACAAAGTATAGTTTTCCTGCAGCTTTGCCAAAGTTGTGCAAAAAAGAATGCAGGCATCATCGCCAGTTAGCAACAGAAAAATTTATGTTAAGAAAGAATTAAAATGTTAGAGACCCATTTTAATATATTTTTTATTTTACTGTTTTTTTTTCTTGCAACAGACTCGCGCTGGATTTTTATTCTTTGAAAAACAAAGTATTCAAATGGAGTTCATTAGGGTGGTAACTTAAAAAAAAAACGGTTTTACTTTTTAAGGCGTTAAACTATTACCATTAGAGTGTAAATATGTACGTATGTATGTATTGTTTAAAAAAATTATGGAAAGCGAATGACCTTGCAGGCCATTCCAGAAGCCTCACGCCCGCTTATAAGTCCAAAAAATTAATGTGCATCGAAAATCGATTTGACTAAACATTCTGGAGTATTAAAAATAAACACAGAAAAAATTATTTCCAAAAAGTTTTTCAAAAGTTTGAAATAAAATATATAATTGTGTAAAACGTAACGCCAAGCGTTGACCAATTTTATATGGAAAAAATTTAAATTACAAAAACAAAATTCATACAAAATTTATCAACGCTAAGCGTTGCATTTTACAAAATAAGCCCCTTAGTTTCAGTAAATATTTTTTACTGTTCCAGTAAGTTGTTTCTTCAAATTTTTTTTTTTTATAAGAAAACTTGTGTGAAAATTATCAAAATCAAAATCATGTCAAATTGCTGGTAACATTTTTCTAGTCTACTTTAGCTAAATTTTCCTTTCAGGAAACGTTACCATGCTATGAAAAGTAAATACTCCTTGTGAATCACTTAATTTCACCTCCCCCAGCAGCAGCAGCATTAACTCATGCATTATTCATAAATATGCAGTGCAAAATGCAAATCGAAAGAAAAAAAAAGAGTTACAAGAAAGAAATGTCTCTTAAGTACTGCGTTGCAGCAGCAAAACAATGGCAACAGCAACAGCAACAGCAACGACTACTGTGACTCATTGTAATCCAGATTAAAGAGGCCAGATAAAAAATAATGTTTCTTTCATTATTTACTAACGAGAGTAAAAAAATATTTTATGTCTAGTAAGAAAAATTAATTAATAAATACACATGCACTTTATGCACTTGCTCTGATTTAGTTTTTATTCCAAAAATACAAAATTCGATGAAAATAGATGAAATGCAGCCGACAATCTTTATTGGGATAATGTCAAAAATATTCTGAATAATTTGTTGGAGCTTAAAAAGATATCAAGAGATCCTCGGCTCCGCCAGGTTGTACTACTTCTGTTGTAGCTTAAGCTGCTTAACTTTATTATTTACCAATTACGAATTTTAGATTAAAGAAAAAAATTTCTTGGTCAGGCTCTTTAATTCAAATGTATTCAATTCTTTTGTTTTTTCATTAGAAATAAGAAAGTTTGTAATTTTATAAATTAGTTTGTAAGATTTTCGAAATTTTGAACTTGAGAGAATTTTTGTATAAGTATATGTATTTAAGCGACTTTACTATATTTGATAAACTAAAGTAGCTACTAAGCTCATGTGAAACTTAATTTAAAATTTTCGAGCTTAATTTCGAATTTTCGAATTTAGTTTCGAATTTTCGAACTAAATTTCGAGTTTTCAATCCTAATTTCGAATTTTCAAACTAAATTTCGAATTTTCAAATTTTCGAACTTAATTTCGAATTTTCGAACTTAGTGAAACTTGAATTTTCTTAACAGTCTTGCATCAATAATTATATTAAAATACCTTGAAATTGAAATTCTGCTTCAATTCGTAGTTTCGAACAACTAAAAAATATTGTCTTTGTACATAAAAAAGTTCATTAATTTACATTTATGAATTGAAAGCTAATGAATATGCCTCATATACTATAATGCGATGTATTTTATTTCTTTATATTTTCATATATTTCACCAGCTAATATTGTTCGAATACTTTTCAAATTTCATAAAATATTGTTTTACACATGCATTTATTTAATCTATCATGATATTTAGACCATCAGATTAATTAGAAAATTTTCGAAATTAATTTCGAATTTTCGAACTAAATAAAATCAAACAATTTTAATTGCAAAGTTTTTTCTTCAGTATTTTGAGCTATTTATTTTAGTAGAAACTAAAATATTTGTTTCTTTAAATTAGCTTAAGAATTTTTTGAAATTTCGAAATTTGCAGAAATTTTGTATACACATGCTTAAATTACTCTACTTTGTTTGATTAAAGTAATTGGCTGCTACTTCAATTTCAAAAGGTAAATACATATTTTCTAGAGTGTTTGTTGCTTCAAGAATAACTTTCGAATGCTTTGAAATTCTAATTTACTTTTGTTAAAAATTTCGAAAAACTGCACATTTCATTGTCGTATAAATGTGAATTAGGAAATAGTGAAAATATCTCCCTGACTGCAATGTGATTTATTTATTTCGTTAGAATGTTTTTCGAAGTTAAAAAAAATTTGGGCGTACACATGTATATTTTTGTTAAATCAATATAATTATTTTCGAAATTATTTTCGAACTTAATAAAACCGAACACCTTTTGCTGACTTTACTACAAGATATTGTGGAAATTACTTAAGATGGAAATTTTATATACAATTCGAATTTCGAAAAACCACATATATAAAAATTTTTAAATGTAATATTTTTATAAATTTTTTTTTTTTGCAAAATTAATAATTATTTATGCAGTAAAATAATAATTGATTTTACATGCTTATACATATTTGAAAGGGTTCTTAATACTAATTAGTCGTCTTTCGATAATCTGTTCGAATTTTCGAACATTGCAAAGCCTAAGAATCTTTACTGACTGATTGTCTTGAGAAAACTTTATGCATGCAATTTGGTTGAAAAGTTAAATTCTATACAAGTTCGAAATTTCGAGCGTTAATCTTTTGTATCAACTAAGTCTCAATGTAGCCAACAAATTATTCGTTTTAAATTTTATAAAACATGTAATCATTTTGAATCATATTTGTGTATTTTTGTTAAATTTACATCATTTAAAAATTGTTTTCATATTGTGAAATTGATAGGAATATTTTTTATAAAATTATTCTGCTGCTGAAAATCTGCTGCTATAATCTGTTTAATTAAAAAATAAACCGCCACATCACAAATCGATTAAACGGCTGTTGCATTCAATTCAAAGCAGTCATTTAAAACATGCGTTGAAAATGTGCAAACAAACATCCACTCATATAAAGTTAATCAGGCATTAAAGCTGTTAATTTCATGCATGCAAAAACCCAATAAAGCAGGGCCAATATTAAGTATTATAATTTTTACTATTTTACTCGTATTATTCCCTAGATGGAATAGCATTTGAAAACGGAACGCATTAGCTTGTCATCAACAAGCAACGGTTTGATGACAAAAATAATTAATAAAATCATACCTCAGAACTGTAGGGCAGAATATAAGAATACACTTGCCCCAACACAAATGTATGCATGTGTATGCATTTACAAGATTTCACATACATACATACATATATATACATATATACATAATGCTGGTTTATTTTTAATAACTGATCAACAATGTGTGTGTATATGCGTTTGTCTGTCTCTTAGCACATCTGTATGTGATTTTTGTTGTTTCGCTTGGTTCCTGTTTCTCTCTCTTAATACTGAAAATCTATTGATTTTCCAAATGAAAAAAAAACTCATACTTTTAATGCCTGCCTTATAAACTATTAAGCCTTTCATTTACCTACACATACACACACAAAAAAAAACACTTTGCACACTAAACATACATTTAAGCAGTTTTAAATATACACATACATATAAAATTTTAAAGCATACAGAAGTTTACTATTTGCAATAGCAGCTACACTGAAAGAAAATTCGAACGCTACAGGCCGCTTGTCATCTGCAAGAATTCAAGTAGAATCGTGAGATTTAGTTTTTATATGTACGACTTAACTGGGGCAAGGCCTAGCCTATGAAAGGGCCTGAAGCTAGTTATAAGTAATACTATATCCACGCTTCTAAAATTCTTTAATGCCGCTAAAAACAAGTGTCGCTTCTTGTGCAATAAAAACTTATTCTTTCGGCCTGGCCCACGATGTCGACAAGAAACTTTCTGTTGCTTACTTATATTGAAAACTTTTTTTTCTCCTTTTCCTTATTAATTGCAATCTGTCTAATGATAATACGCAATATTTTTAACATTTTTAATAATATATACTAATTTGAAGTTAAGTACATTAGAAAATATTAAAAACAAAAGCAAATTTTCTGATTTTTTATTTGTTTTCAATATTGGTAAGTAAGCTAAAGAAAATTTCTTATCGACATCGTGGGCCACGCCGTTTATGAATACAATAAACAAATATACAAATGCTAGATTAGTACAACAAAAAATAATACTACTACTACTTATATTACGGGAGCTGGCAACACTAATGCCAATAGCTAAAATCTGGCAACATCATAATAGAGTCTGTTAAAAGTACTCACAATGTTTTGATGTACAAGTGCTATTTGTTTGGTTATAGTGAGTTTAGAAAATCAATTTAACAGAAAATGGAAATTTTAATCAAAAATTAATTATTATTAATTAAAAATTAATTTTTTCTCTTCTTTAGAAACTTACATTAATTAATAAAAATTATTCATTCAACAAGAATTGAACGACTAAGAAATTATTTCTGATTAAAATTCACTATAGTTCAACTAAAAATTTAAGATTGTTTCAAAAAATGGAAATTTCAAAAGAAGATTATTTTTCACAACATTCGACGTGGATTATCTCAGCAAGAATATGTCGATCAACCCAGTTCCTTATATAGCGATAAAGCACCGTACACCATACCAAAAGCCACAGTATATCGCTGGTATAGTGACTTCAATCGTGGTTGTAGTTTCGTCGCTAACAAATTCCGTGAAAGTCGTCCAAAACTGATAATGCAAGATCGTCATATGACTTCAATAAATTCGATTAAGCGTGAACTCTTCGTTGTAAAAAAATTTGTTCTCCTTGGATACCTCATAATTTATCAATCGCTCAAAAAAAAACAAAAAATGCTCGTGTCAAGTGGTGTAAGGAAATGATTAAAAAGTTCAGCCGTGGTTTTTCAAGAGACATGTATAAATGACGAATCATGGTTATATGATTATGAGCAGGAAAAAAAACAGCAATCGATGGTGTGGTTGTTCCAAGACGAGCTAAATCCAACAAAAATTGTTTGTGGAAGAAGCACAGCGAAGCAAATGGTTGCCTGTTTTTTCGGCCGAATGGGTCATGTGGCCACTGTTACGCTTGAGCAACGTAGAATTGTCAATTCTGAGTGATACACGAGCATTTGTTTGCTGCCAGTCTTCGGAGAAATTCTTAAAACTAAAGGTAGAGGTCCATAGCTCGCGTTTTTTGCGCGTTACGCTTTCTATGCATCTTTTAAAAAAGTAGAATCAATGTAATAGTATGTGACAAGTTACATTGCAAAAAGCGCAGAACGCGTAGGCGCGTTCAAAGCAAAAAGTAGGTCTACTTTCTACTTTTGTACGCGTTACAAGCACCATGAAAGAAAGTCAGCTGTTCTTGAATGCTAAAGATGTTAAATAATACTTTATTTCTTACGTTATCGATAAATATTATTTTGCCATGGATAATTTTTTCTTTTTTTTTCAATAAAAAAAATTTCTTAGTAAAAAAAACTTGTTGAATAAAATATGTGAATATTTTCATTAATGCGATGTATTTTAATTAACTTTTCACCACACTTTTCTCAGTAACAAATTTTGCATATTAATTATCGATTACTTTTACGTACTGAGTGTCATCTCCGCTAAATCTGTATTAAATAGCTGAATAGAAAAGTTATTGCTTAAGCCAATAATGTGCATACATTTATATGGAATTTTCAATTTACTTACATTAAAGTCAACAACAGAAGGCAATCTGCTGGAATAGCCCTGGCCGAGTTCTTCTCAAGACTATCTTTTAAAATGCTGAATAAATAGTCAAAACCATCTGCAGACATTCTTGTCGCGGTTCGAAATTGCTCAGGGTCAGAAGTTTTAATTTTTTAAATGTGGTTTCAAAAAACCCACTTAAATTCCGTTCTAAATACAACGGCCGTACCCAAAACCTTTTCTTTTTTTGAAATTGTTCATAGGCATTTTTTGCACATAAAATTAAATATACAAACTCGACTAACTCCACAAATTCTTTTAAAAACTCGATTTCACTCTCCATTTTTTCTTTATAATAAAATGGCGCATGAAAAGCAGTGCATGTAACTCAACGCGAACAAAGTATAGAACGAAACAAGAGGATGAAACGCGTGTAAAGCATAACGCGCAAAAAGCGAGCTATGGACCTCTACCTTAACCCCCAAAGACGAATCATACTTCATCATGACAATGCGAGCTCTCACCCATCTCGTGAAACAAGTGAATTTTAGAGCAGCCAAAATATCGAATTCATGACTCATCTTCCGTACAGTAATGGCTTGGCACCCAATGACTTCTTCTTGTTCCCGAATATCAAAGGTAAACTGTGCGGTCAACGACTTACTAACGTCGAAAAAGCAGCTCAAAGGTGTCGCAAGAGGAATGGAAAAACTGCTATGACAAATCGTTTGAACGAATGCAAAAGCGTACTGATTATCAAGGGGAATATTCCGAAAAACAATTAAGCCATTTTCAGTGGGAATACTTTTTTTGTTCAGTGTATGTATATTTCAAAGTTAAATTCTACTAAAATTTTTGTCTCCGTGTATTATTGCAAAAGTCATACACTTATGCTCGGTTGCCTACTTATTCATATGTTTCACTGTAGACGTGTGTGTGTGTGTGTGTGTGTGTGTGCAGAGAACCAGTAAAGTAAAGAGGCGCAGCCTGAATGAGATGAAAAGATTTTGCCTTGTGGATACTGGCTGGGTTTAGTGTTGAAAAAGTCATTAGTGCAGCTATAGAGCGTAATGCATAATGCCACCATATTCATACATATTGCATGATGACGCTGTGATTGTATGACTTTAGGAATGTGTGTGTGGCTGTATGCCCCTGTGTGCACATTGCATAGTATTATATATGTATGTAGTATTCGAGTATAAAACAAGCATGACTGTGGCATACATTTGCAAGACTAACAAAAACTGCAAAATAAAGTTGGAAGACAAAAAAAAAATCACACAAATACTTGTATAAGCCCGTACGCAGATAAACTCTGCCACATACGAGTACAAAGCCAGTTCCAATCTTTATCTGTATAACTGAATGTGCGTTTACTTTTTCCTGATGGATTTCACACAAATGTACATTCACGCGTACATGCATACGAGTATGTATGTGTGGCATGTCTGTGATTTTTAGTTGCTGATAGCTGCTAATGAAATGCATGTGAATGAACGTTTGCGTATGTAAAATGGTTTTTGCTCATGCATTTGCACGAATACTTAATGCAGCTCTGAATGAGAGTTTCTCTTGCCGTTGCCCACTGTTCGATTCCGCTTCACTATTTTGAGTCATTGATGGCTGATTGTGTTTTTTTTTGTTATTCCTTTTCATGGCTTAACAACACAATTGTTGCTGCATTTCGCTGTTGCCAACAACGTGAAAGAGGGCATACAAGAGGAGCGAGTTTTTGGATTTTTATTCATATTGATTTGCATCACTAGAACTTTGATGAGGTTGTAATTTTGTTGTTTTGCTTTTTGGCTTTTATTTAAATGTTTGCATACACATACATATAAGCGCATACATATACATATATAAGCATATGCACATACATACATACATACATGTATGTAGCATAACATGTCTGTATGAAAGAATTACAAATTTTATTGTGCAGCATTTTTCCTCACAAAGGGCTAACATTAGTCAGTTCAGTACAATTATTTCGTCGTTGTTTGCACTAACCGACTTAACTGAGTTTTCTTTTTTGAAAAACAAGTTAAGATAAAAAGTATCGTTTTTATAAAAAAAGTAACTCTTTGAGAAAAAAGCACCATTTTCATAAAAAAGTTTTGATAAGAAAAAAAATATTTTTTTAACAACAAGTACCTTTAAAATAAAAAGTATCTTAATAATACAACGTGCCTTTCTAAAAAACGTGCCTTTTTAATAAAAAGTACCTTTTTAATAAAAAGTACCTTTTTAATAAAAAGTACCTTTTTAATAAAAAGTACCTTTTTAATAAAAAGTACCTTTTTAATAAAAAGTACCTTTTTAATAAAAAGTACATTTTTAATAAAAAGTACCTTTTTAATAAAAAGTACCTTTTTAATAAAAAGTACCTTTTAATAAAAAGTGCCTTTTTAATAAAAAGTACCTTTTTAATAAAAAGTAACTTTTAATAAAAAGTACCTTTTTAATACAAAGTACCTTTTTAATAAACAGTACATTTTCAATAAAAAGTACCTTTTTTATAAGAAGTACCTTTTTTAATAAAAAGTACCTTTTTAATACCAAGTTCCGTTTTAATAAAAAGTAAATTTCTCATAAAAAGTTCCTTTTTAATAAAAAATACTTTTTAATAAAAGGTACCTTTTTAACAAATAGTAGCTTTTTAATAAAAAGTATATTTTTTATAAAAAGTTACTTTATTATAAAAAGTTATTTTTTATTAAAAGTACCTTTATTAATAAAAAACACATTTTTATAAAAACTGCCTTTTTAATAAAAAGTACCGTTTAAATAAAAAGTACCTTTTTAATAAAAAGTACCTTTTTAATAAAAAGTACCTTTTTAATAAAAAGTACCTTTTAATCAAAAGTGCCTTTTTAATAAAAAGTGCCTTTTTAATAAAAAGTACCTTTTTAATAAAAAGGGCCTTTTTAATAAAAAGTACATTTTTAATAAAAAGGGCATTTTTTATAAAAAGTACTTTTTTAATAAAAAGAGCCTTTTTAATAAAAAGTAAATTTTTTAATATAAAGTACCATATTAATAAAAAGTAAATTTGTAATGGAAAGTACCATTTTAATAAAGGTACTTTTTTATTAAAAATATCTTTATATTATAAGATGTACTTTTTTACATAAAGCAATTAACAGTACATTTTTCAAAAAAGTACTATTTTTATATTAAGTACATAAAAATAAATTTTTTTATGAACAGTAACTTAATGATTTTTAATGAAAAATTTATATAAATTACAGTATGACAAAAACTATTTTTTCAATACAATAAAAAATTATTTTGTTACAAAAAATAACATTTCGATTCAAGGTAACGTTAAAAACCCATTTGTTTTGTAAAAAAAAGCACATAAAACTAAAAAGTACATATTAACAAAAAAAAGTACCTTTTTCATAGAAAGAACCTTGTTGAGCCACAATTATTTTTTTAACCGTCTTTTTTTTTTGTAGATAAAATACGTTTTTAATTTTGATGCTCAATTCTTATTTAAAAGCGATTTGAAAGCTTTTGGGAATTAAAGTTTTCTTGGGTTCAAACATCGATTGATATTAGTTTTCACTCAATAACTATATGCCAATTGATATTAATTCAGTCCTTACATTTCAAGCACTTAACACTCTTGATGTTAGTACGTTTGTTTTATTTTTCGTGATGCTTTAAAGTTCATTGAAAGTTCATTCATATTTTGAAAAAGTAAATTGTTGTTAAGTACTATCTGCCTGATTTTGATATTAAGTTCAAGTAGTATATTATATTCGGTTTAACGTTAAAAAACTAATTGCACATTTTGGAATAGCATAAGGTTCAAAAATAAAATAATAAATGATTTGCTCAGAGCTGACTTGTAGCACAATCGTGTTTAGTGCGTGAGATCCAGGTATTAAACCAGGTTAAAAGAATAATAAACTTGAAAGTAAAAATTGATTCAACCCAAAGGCATTGTTACTGAATTACTTGTTAAAATTTTGTCGACACATATATTTAAAATTAAAATGCATTAAAATTTTTATGCTTTAGAGGAGGTCATCTTAATAAAATTTCCACTATTTTTGTCCCTTTTTTGTCTAACGATTTGCAGGAGTTTCTGAAGCATTTTGAAATCAATTTAAATGTAGATATTGTATTAAAATTATTCAGCTCAGCCTTTGCTGGCGTACTTTAAAATTTTAATATTTAAAATAAACAATTAATCAAAGTCATTTAATAACCCTGCAAAATTTTGCAATATTCTTACTGCCTTATTCACAAAAAATAATTCCGGTTTATTAAGCGCTTATTTGACATATTTCTATGGGAAATTTGTCAAATAAACCTGTAATAAACCTAAAATATTTTTTTACGAATGAGACCGTTAATATATTTCCTTGCAACAAAATATTTTTAAGCAAACGTACATACTACGAGTACATGCATATTTGTATGTGTCATCAACCTCTACAGAAATTTACGTTTAATAAAATAGTCTTTTACAATTTGTAAAATTGAATTAAATTCAGTGACTGACGAAGTATTGGATTTCCAAAATGGAAGTCTTTGTCTATCCTTGCCACTCTATCGAGGGTGTCGTCTTGTTCCCTCATAAAATATTTATACTTCACATGCATTTTTTTTAAGCAACAATACTGGCAAACTAGTCATGTCATCTTTGCCTTTAAACATTATTAATTATGTTTGTCTTTTTCGCCCAACTGACAGCCAAGTGTTGATTTATGTGCTTCTCTTTGTTGGGCTTAATACAGCAACAGAAGGCGGAATTAAAAAAAAAACTGATGAACCATTTTATAGGCTTGTTGCTTTTAATGTTTTGCGAACAGTTTAGTTTTTTTTTTTTTGCATTATACTCTTGCCTTTACTTTTTTTAAAGGCACTCTTAATCGGTGGCTGAGGCCGCAAATTTTATTTCTATAATAATATGTACAAGTAGACAAAAATCGATAAAACATTCTAACCGCTTTCAAAACAATAAAAATAAATCACGTTTGCGCCTTAAATGTTTAACAATTTAAATTGAAACAAAATTTCCTATGTTTTGTCTTTCATGTTTTCTGAATGTTACACACTCACTTACATACATACATATATGTATGTACGAGTACATATACTTATGTTGACAAAAATATATGTTCATGTATAATTCAGAGCTCAAACGAGATGAAATTGTGCTCAAAATTCATAAATAAAGAGTTCATGCTTTAATTAATTTTCTAATTAGTTTCTATCATTAATGTTTTTTTTTTTTTTTTTAAAAGAATACTTTTTGTAATATCAAAAAGTTCTTTTGTCTAAACAGATATTTTTTCAAAATGTACTTTTGTTTAGAAATGTGATCTATTGAAAAAGTATTTTATATCAAAGCAAAACAAAAAATTCTATACCAGAAAAATACTTTTTATCAAAAACAACAAGCATGTCTTTGATAAAAAAATATTTTGCACAAAAATATTTTTCATCAAAAATGCACTTTTCGCTAACAAATGATTTAAAAAAAAGGTATTTAAAATTTAAAAAAAATAATAATAAGAATATACTTTTTAAGCTTAATTTTATCAACAACTACTTTCCATCCTCTGAAGAGCATCAAGTGAAAATTTGGCAACATTAAATTTTTGCAAGAAAACAATATATGTGCTCGTATGTATGTATATTGGTTATTTTATTTTATCAAAAAAGTACTTTTTTTTATCAAAAAGGTACTTTTTATCAAAAAGGTACTTTTTATCAAAAAGGTACTTTCTATCAAAAAGGGACTTTCTATCAAAAAGGTACTTTTTATCCAAAAGGTACTTGTTATCAAAAAGGTACTTTTGATCCAAAAGGTACTTTTTATCAAAAAGATACTTTTTATCAAAGAGAAACTATTTTAAAAAAAGAAACTATATAACAGGTACTTTTTATCAAAACGGTCCTTTTTATCAAAAAAGTCCTTTTTATCAAAGAGGTACTTTTTTTTATCAAACAGGTACATTTTAATCAAAAAGATACTTTTTATCATATATAAACTTTTTCAAAAAAGAAACTTTTTATCTAATAGGTACTTTTTAACAAAAAGGTACTTTTTATCAAAAAGATACTTTTTATCAAATAGAAACTATTTTAAAAAAAGGAACTATATAACAGGTACTTTTTATCAAAAAGGTCCTTTTTATCAAAAAAGTCCTTTTTATCAAAGAGGTACTTTTTGTTATCAAACAGGTACATTTTAATCAAAAAGATACTTTTTATCATATATAAACTTTTTTAAAAAAGAAACTTTTTATCTAATAGGTACTTTTTAACAAAAAGGTACTTTTTTTTATCAAAAACGTCGTTTTTGTCAAAAGGGTATTTTTGATCAAAAACGTACTTTTTAATCAAAAAGATACTTTTTAAGCAAAAAGATACATTTTATCGAAAAATACTTTTTATCAAGAAGATACTTTTTTTTATCAAAAACTTACTTCTTTGTTTTTGTTTTGTAGACACATGTGCCAAGTGGTGCTATCCTAGTTTTTTTTAATATATCTATTCAATAGAAGAATTTTTTTAATCATAAAAGTACTAACTTTTATAAAAAAAATCCAAAAGTTATGTTGTTATTTTTTTTATCAAAATGTTAAAAATAAAAAATAAATTTCTTACAAAAAAAAAATAAATGACTTTTTGTCAATAATTTGTTGAGCCATACACCTTAAAAAGTTTTAAGCAGAACTACTCTGGCTGGCTTGCTCAAAAAGTCTTGATTTTAATGAACCAAACATTTTTCAGGCGCATTCACACAAACACTCCTTTGCCCCATAGTGCATGCATGTTGTAGGTATTATTAACAGTTTTCAATAGAATATTTTTAAATTTTATTTGGAGTATCTATGTGTCTCTGCTCATTGCAAAACAGATTAAGTGAGATTAGAGTGAGTGAGTCTGTTCACAGAACGTGTATTTGCTCCTTTAGTCTATAAATTTATTATGTAAGTTAATTTTATTTCATTTTTCTTGCCACTGTTTCCATTCATTCTTTTGGTTGCGCAACATGTTGTTAAATGCGAGTATGTGATTTGCCACATCATGTCTGAGATGGTGGTTTTAGATTTTTTCTTTTGATTTCGCTTTTATACTCGTAGTATGAAAAATTTTAAGAAACTCTTGTGCATAGTTGGCATATAAAGAGATTCGAAACTATAAATTTGGTGACTTTCAAGATTTGTATTTGTATATTTTCTTGGCTTAAAGCCACTTTACTATACTGCACATACTCGCACTTGTGAGTAAATAAATGTGAAGTTAAAATCCACTTGTTACTTAAGCAGTCAGTATTCACTTAAATGCATGTGACTCCTCTCTCTCTCTGTCTGTCTGTCTGCCTGTCTGTCTGTCGGTATGGTATGTGTTATAGTTCGTAATATAATAGTACACATTTGTAACAATCGTTATAGTTTTCAAATGCCATTTCTTTAACTTTCCCACTTGGTTTTAGTTGTTGTTTTTGTTCTTTCGTTTTCTTTATAGTTATTGCCGGCAACAAATTTCTTTGTGGAGGATTTCTTTGGATTTCTTTGGATGTGCTTGCATGTGTTGCTGTTTGTGAAAGTGTTTAAGTGTAAAAGCCAAATAGATGAAGACATTTGTAACAATTGCTTTTTATTGCTATCGACGCAAAATAGGAGGGTGTTAGAAACTAAAAACTTGGAATCACAAGAATATAATGCTGCTTAAGCTGAAATACAAATTGCAAGTTTTTGAAATATGAAAAAATAAAAATAAATTCAATTGATTTTATTGTAAAGTATTGGCATTAAAGGGGAAGGACGGGGTAAGTAATTTTTGTGGGGAAAATGAGAGAATTTTTCCAGTCTTGGGAAGAAGTTTAGCAAAAGAACTTGAAATGTAGGGATAATTTTATGTTTGTAACATCGAATGTTTCGATTGTGTCAATTAAAATGTTTCTAAGCATTAGAAATTCCAAATGAGTTCTTTCTAATACTTTTTGAATTTACAAAAATTAAAAATTAAAAAAGGTTTTTCCTCCCCTTTATGGCAACAAGTGCAATATGCATGTAAAAATTTGTAACAAAAATCTAAAATCTGAAAAATAAATCCTTGAAGCCTTATGGTCATGATAATTTTTTCCCTATGGTCACATGATAAATGGAAAAATATAAGGCAACTGGATTGAGAAACTCTTCTTGTTTTGAGGTCGCATAAAGATGTGACATTTTTGATCTCGATCTCTCGCATCATTTCTATTAAAAACCGGCATAAAAAAATAAACAAAACATTTCAAAAACGTTTCCTGCAAAGATAAAAACTTTTCTTTGCTTTTATATTCCATTTAATTCATTTAATGGCGAAAAACTAAAAGTTGTAGTTAAATTAAATTTTTTATAACAAACATAAAATAAAGAAAATATCAAAAATTATGCTTATATCAATCAAATCAATCAGCAAACGTTTGCGAAACGTTTCATGGCAAAACATTCCAATTTTTTTTTTTAACTGAAGTACAAAAACAAAATGAAACTGAATGGGTATATCGTTCTCATGGGTTTTGATTTACTCACTGCAATTAAAAAAAAAAACAAATAAATTCCGTAAAGTTTGACCTTGATTCGTACATAAAGGGTTCCCTACGGACTCTAGATATCGAGCGAAAAATGCAAAAAAGCAAAAAAAAAACTTAACACGCATATATTTTTTTGATAAAAAATTAAGTTTGAAAATTATGTCACTTAATTTTGTTTGCCGATTATGGCACGATATTTAGTCCATATTTATACTATTCAAGTCTTATTGCTAAACTGATTAGTTTCTTAGGAAAGAGAGACGAGGGGAAAAGAAATGTTACTGTACCCCTCGTCTCTCTCTCCCTCAAACTAATCAGCAATAAGACTTGCATAGTGTAAATATGGACTTACGAACGTTTGCCTATATGATAGAATATCTTACGTGATATTAAAATTAAAAAAAATTAGTTTTGGGGTTTTTTAGTTTTGTTGATTTCTTTAGTTTTAGCGATTTTATTTAATTTTTCCCTTTTGTCGTTTGGACTATTTTTCCCGGTTTTTGGTATTTTTTTCTGTTGTTTTTTAGTTTTTTGTTTTGGCGCTTTTTTTGTTCTGGCGATTGTTTTTAAGCTTATGGGAATTTTTCGGTTAATTTGTAGTTGTACCGATTTTTTCGTTTTAGCCTTTTTTTGTTTGTTTTGGCGCTTTTTTTTCTTTTGCAATTTTTTGGGTTTTTGGCAATTTTGTCGGCTGTTTTTTACTTTTAGCGATTTTTGCTATAGTGAGTTTTTCATTTTCTTGCAGACCTTTTTACTTTTACTGGTGATTTAGTTTTTGCATTTTCTACAGTTTGCCTCTTACGGTTTCCAAGATACAGCAAGCTGTTACTTAGTCAAAATCACATTAACTGATGGAATACCCTTTAATTCTGATTTTTTTCAATTTCAGTGTTAATTGGTGTAAACTGTCTCAAAACGCACTAACTTGGGAAATTTCCCGTGCCATAACCGGCAAAAAAGCTTAAGCGGCATAATTTTCAAGCTTAAGTTTTTGACGAAATTCGATTATTTACAATCGCAGGTGATCGATTTTCGTAAAAAAAAAATTTTAAAAATATGTCGCTTAAGCTTTTTTAGACCTCATTTTTTTGACGTACACAGACAAAAGTATTCACCAATTAATGTTTTCAATTAATAATTTAATTGATTCAATTACATTTTTAATTGTATTAATTAATTTGAGTGGAAAAACTTAATTGATATTATCAAATTGTTTATAGGTGAAAATTTAATTAATTTTTTAGTTAATATTACAAATATTTTAATTAATATTACAAACTCATTCATATTACTTTTTTGTGTGCATATAATCGATTTTGGTCAACAAATTAAGTTCGAAAATTATGTCGCCCAAAGGCTCAATTAGCCGACTGTAATGCAATGTAACTGCAACAGTAGGAAACAGCTGATCGATATTCTTATGTGAAAAGTAATGAGAATAGTTATAGACATCCTTTAATTTTTAACTGTCACTTATTTGCTAATGTAGCAGTTAATGTTTTACATATTCTGTGAAAACTTAAGTTCCGTAGCTCTTACGTTTCTCGAGAAAACAGCCTGTGATAGACAGACGGACAGGCGGACATCGTAGCGAAAACAATAGGGTTTACCAAAGGTAAAAACGGAACACTAAAAATGAAATGCAACGTTTTTTGCGGTTTATTTTCTTACTCTGCTTAAAAAAAAGAATAAACCAAGTGCTTTTTTTATATTGAAATACTATTATTTTATATATTTTGATCCTGTTAAAAAGCTTTTACAATTTTTTGTGATTCTAACCCAAAACTTCCTTTCTTTTGGTGATATTTTTTACTTATCTTTTGATGTTTTTTTTTTTTTTGTTATCGAATAGCATGCAATACTTCTTTTAAGTCAGAAAAAAGTAATTGAAATGTCATTTGCTTTGCTTTTGGGTATTGTAAATAAAATTGTTTATGTCACTCATACGTCTTGGTTGTTTTACTTTTAACACTCTCCTTAAATCTCATATTTATTAAAAACGGCTTCCGTTGGCTCAAAAGCATTTTATTTTACTTTTGAATGTCTATAAAATACCCTGTTGTAAAAAGTTAAATCAAGTAGTTGCTGCTCTGTGGCCCAGCTGCTGGGTTAATTTTCAAGTTCTCCCAGCTTCAATTGAGTTTTATTCGCTGTTATATTTTTATCGCATTTTATTTTACACTCGTATTTTTCCCATGTTTTAGCAAAATAACTATTACATGCGTGTTTATACGGCTGTGAGTCAAGCAACTTATTCCTTTTAAGACTTGCTAATGGGGTTTAAATTTTCCCTTTTTACACTGAACATTTATGTTTTTGACACCTTTGAGACTGTCACATTTGCTTAAGCAATTTATATAATAAGAGTGTGTGCGGTATGTGTGAGTATTAGAGTGTTTGTGTGTGTGTGTGTGTAGGGCAATTCTAACGTTTGGTATTGTGAGCGTATCAGATCCCAGTGGACTGAGCAAAAATAACACGACAAGCACATAATGATGACATTGCAAGAATATTAAGAAGAAGAAAAAATATTTCCATGAAGAAAAGTACTAAAGGCATACAAAAAAATAATCAAAAATAGTATTGGGGGAAAAAATTCAGGTTTCAAAAGGGAGAAGAAAATTTCATAATATTTGTGTCAGAGACATATGTATCTCTCCTTTATTTCAACAGAGAGATAACTCAAAAAGCTAGTTGTGCAAATAAATAAGTTTTAAATTTTCAATTTACATACAACTCAATGGAGATATGCAATCCTTTTGTATGAAATTGTTACACAAGATTAAATATGATTCAACAATTTGTTCTTCATTATTAGCTCCGAAAATAAATTTTTTGAGATTTTACTATGTTGCAAAAAAGGGCCGATATGTCTCTTTATCTGTGCTTAAGTCATATTTTATTATTTTGCAGGAGAGCACTTTTAAGCTTTCAAGTAGATTTTCAGCAATTTATTTCTTTTACAGTTAAATTGGGAAATTCTCTGTTAACCGTTATTTTTTCAAGCAAACATCGTTCGACACACTATAAGTAATACATTTAAGTTGAAACATACCAAAGTATAACCTAAATTAAGCTATTATTCTAAATGAGATTACAAGCCTAAAAAAGATAAGTCGCAAGTCATAGTGCTATAACTTCTTGAAAAATCACACAAATGAATTGAAATTTTGACCAGGCGTACTTTCGAATATGCAGATTATGGAACTGCCATTAATTCAAAATCGGCTTATCTCGACTTAAGCACTTTTTTCTTTTTGCCACAGATATATACAAGTGCATTTGAGTTGGAACTAGGGTGATCGATTATTCGATAATTTCCAGAAACCGGTTTTCGAATAGTTCGAATATTTGAAATAATAAAAAATAACCGGTTGCGGTTTTTAAAATTCAGGACAAACCGATCAACCGGTTTTATAGTGGGAACAAAATTTTTGATTTTAAATTGCTTTATTAAAAAAAAATAGTTAACAGCTCAAGTAATATAAAAATTAAAGCTAAAACATAAAAAATAACTTCATATACATATGTACTCGTAC
Organism: Nowickia ferox; assembly: GCA_936439885.1. Taxonomy (NCBI): domain Eukaryota; kingdom Metazoa; phylum Arthropoda; class Insecta; order Diptera; family Tachinidae; genus Nowickia; species Nowickia ferox. The sequence goes on along the minus strand of OW387024.1, from coordinate 110,166,789 downwards.
TAGAGATGAGCGATTTTACGAAACCTGTTACTTTTTCACAGCGATTGAAAAATCACTAATCACAACTGTGGCCGAATTTATCAAGTAACAGGTTTTGGAAATATAGTTCTTTCATACAAACTGTGAATGTTCTTGTATGCTTACTTTGCAGCAAATAAAGCTATCACATGAATTTTTTTTATGCCTTCACCGTTTGTCGAGAAAAAGTCGTAAAATCGTGTCAAATCTTCTTTTCTGGCAACTATGTAAAGCTCTCACATTTTTGTATTTGCAATACGAAAATTCTCAATATTTGGATGGGGTTGATTGCTAATTGTTTGTTCTTGTCGCTCTTCTTATTAGCATTTATCAAAATACCAATACTAATACATACTTTTAAAGCAGAAGAGCTGAAATGTGTTAAACCGTGATCACAGTCGCTGTTTAATTTCACTCCTGCTCTTCTTATAAGATTTTGTCAAAATAACAGAACTGCTGCAAACAAACATTATTAAAAAATCACAATATCGCTCAACACTAACTCATACATAGTACATACGAGTATGTGCCCTTAATTATGAAAGTGGTCTAAGTCATATGCATTTTTGCCTCGAAATATTAAATAAATTTAAAAAAAAAACTTCCAGAAATATTCAAGAAATATTAAATAAATCTAATAAATCTATGTGAAGTACATATCGCACACTAAAACATAAACAGTCACAACTGAAAATGATCAAAATGGTTTTTTCCCCATAAACCAGTTACTAAACAATACTCGTATAACATATCGTTATGCTTGTTTTTATGTTACATACGAGTTGCGTCATTTGTACAGTATCAACCGTTTTTTGCCACTTCTAAACATCTGAACACTTTTTATTGACAGCCATTGTACTTAATTCGCTTCTGCTACCACCTCATAAAATCGCTTTAATTTCATGTTGCATGGAAGTGTTGCCACATTAAAAAAAAGCCTAGAGTTCTTACACTGAAAAAAAAATACTTACGAAAGATAATCAACAGAAAACGTTCGTCTAAGTATTATTGCAAAATCTACAAATCGAGAAGTATTCGACTGAGCTGGTTTTTTAATTATAAAAATCCGAACTATTCGACATTCGAAAAATCAACATTTTGAAAAAACCGACAACCGTATTGTGAAAAAACCGGGTATTAAAACCGGTTGAAAAAGCGAGTCGATCAACCTACTTGGAACATATTGCTCATTTACTTCATTTCAATTCATTTAACTAAAAAAAAAAATTAGTATTACAGTGAAAAAATTTGAAGCTTTCAATCTACACACAAGTTAATGGAAAAATTAAATTATGGTTTTCTTTCAAAAGTATACAAGATATTTGTATGAAATTCTTAACAATATGAATAACTTTATGAGGATTAATTCTGCACTTTCAACTCAAGAATCGCATTTTTTTTGAGTTATGGCGTTTTGGTGGCAAATGAGCGATACGTAACTGAAGCTGAGAACTTGAAAAAAAAGGATTTCATAATAACCATTAAAATAAAAATAAAACTATTTAAGGAAGCTTTATAAAATATAATTCAATACAACTATTTTTTCACAACAGTTGCTTTAAAAAAAAATACTTTTTTTAAAAGGGACTTTTTTCAAAAGTTAGTTTTTTAAAAAGAATTTTTTATAAAGGGTCCGCCAGATAACTTTTTTTTTTTTGAAAACAGGGCGCAAAACATCGAGTGTAGCTTCGGCTGCGTGGCACGTAGCGCCGTCCTGTTGAAACCAAATGTTGCCAATATCCTCCTCTTCAATTTTTGTCAACAAAAATTCGTTCAACATGGCACGATAACGATCGCCATTGACTGTAACGGCCACTCCTTGCTCATTTTCGAATTATGCCTCTGGACCAAAATCCGCACCAAACAGTGACTCGTTTTGGGTGCGTCGGCTTTTCAATGTATGCGTGCGGGTTTTCTGTGCCCCAAATGCGACAATTTTGCTTGTTTACATACCCGCCAAGATCAAAATGAGCTTCATTTGAAAAGATGATTTTTTTTGGCAAAATCGGCATCTTCTGTAAGTCGATCGCAGGCAATATTTCCCAGCGTTGTTCAAGCGTATACACAACCATATTCGTTCAGCGGAAGGATAAAACTAATTATCTGTCAAATCAGACATGAGCTAAGTATTACCATTCACGAAATAAGCACTAGTTGTAAAAAAAACGTTAGATGGCGGACCCTTTAGATACACACTTATTTTAAAACTTTTCTTAGGAAGTTATTTTTTTAAAATGTACTTTTCTAAAAGGAACTTTTTCTTTTTGCAAAATGTACTTAAAATCTTGTTTTTTCAAAAAGTACATTTTTTTAAGGAAGTATTTTATTAGAAAAATCATTTATCTCAATATCTTGACTTTTGACAATTTTTCACAGTTTAGTTAAAAATTATGAATTTGGAAGAACGTTATGATTTTTTTTATCACTCATAAATGTGTGAAATGTATTTTTAGCCAAATAATATTTCGCTCGCCATCTTTCCATTCTTAAATTGAGCCAAAACTTGCGTAACATCCACCAACCAAGTTCAAATTGTACGAGTTTTTCAAAGCACAAAAATTTACCCATTTGCTGGTTACTCCTTATTTTGTTAAAAATGTTTACTTTCAAAAACAAAAATGCTTCAATAGTTTTCCATAGTATTTCACTTTTGGAGTGCAAAACGGCAAAAGTGTTGGAAAGAGATGAGAAATAAAAACACATTTATTATTTTAATTACCCACCATAAAGTTGCGGAAAACATGCTTGCTTTTTCTTTTGAGTGATTTCTAAAGGGTACTTTGAACTTTGACCTCAATCTTAATCAACCAGTATTAAGCAGCATCATCCATGCCATCCATCCACGCTTACGAGTCGAGTGCATGTTTTGAAAACAAGAAAAAATATTATGGAATGCCAGCGTAAGGCAGAGATGGAAGAAATAAATAAAAAAAAAATAAATAAAAAATAAAATACCACATTTAAACAATGCAACAAAAGTTACATTGTGCTTAACACATAAACAATCCCGCTTTCACATTTTACAAGATTGAAGATTTACATTATTTTAGTTTTTCGTTTTGTTGCATTTTCCACATTTTTATATTTTGTTGGTTTTGATATTAAGACCGTCTTGAACCGCTTTTTTTGTGTGTTGTATTGTGGTACTTTAAGCAAAGTGCAATAAAAGCAGCTTTTCCCGTACATGAAGATTTTCCCTGACTCTGCATCCATACATATAAATATGCTAACATAAGAGTATATTCGTTTGTCACAACTAGAAAGGCCCTAACTTAAATAATTGTAACTTTACAGCAGAAGGTAAAAACATGATAATAAACAGTACAACTGCTTTGTACAACTGCTTTGTAAAACTGATGGTAAAAGTGTTATTTTTTACACTATTGCAATAAACTTTTGCTGCGAGGTGTATTTGTGTTACATGTCTTGAAATCACTGAGAAACTCAATTTCGTGAAAATACGAGTTGGGGCCTTTCTACTTGTGACCATCGATTTAGTATGTGCAAACCCACAACCGCCATAGAAGACGAAAGTGTTTGAACATTTTTAGTTTATGAAGATGTTTTGTAACACTGGTTAAAGTGGGGTTGTACTGCTGAAGAGCATATACGAGTATTATTAAATAAGAACCTTATTCAAAAGCATTAAAGTCATGTTGCAATATAAATTCAAAAATATTTTTAATATGCTCGTTCCATTAGTTACAAAAATTTCGTAGTTGGATTGTAGTTCCCCTACTTTTTTTAATGATGAATCATCATCGAAAATAATGAAATCTTTGCTTAACACACACTTTTCAAATTACAAATTCAGTTTTATTGATAACGATGTAAATTAAAAATATGGGAATTAATAATGAAATATGATGTCGGGCAAATGTCCAACTCTAGCACGTCGGCAGACGTCCGCTCTTTTCACAAAATTTTTTACGACATTTTGCAACAAAGCTTCGCTTATCTCGTCAATGCAGCACCGAATTTAATCTCTCAGAGTGTCAGTTGTTTCAGGTTTGTTCACGCAAAGCTGGTCTTTCAAATGGCCCCAGAGAAAATAATCCAGCGACGCAAAATCACAACAACTACGAGGTCAATTGACATTGCCAGATCGAGAAATTAGGCGACCGGAAAATTTCTCATGCAATAACTGAATCATGATGTAATTATACAAATGACTGCGTAAGGATTTGTTATACAAAAATACGTGTAAAGAACCAGAGAAGGTCAAAAGCACAAAAATAATTGTACCAAAACCAAAACAAAACGAAATTTTTGACATTCTTCAGCTACAAAGCACATAGAGAAAAAACTTATCAGCTGAAGTAGTGCTGTCACCTGGTTAAGTACACCTTGAACTGAATTGTTTGGCCGGCTGTGTGTCTTGTGGCGCCATCTTGCTGAAAACAAATTTCTCTGATGTCAACACTCGCCAATTGTGGCCACAAAAAAATCGGTTATCATGGTTTTTTGAAAAAAATACGGGCCGATGATGCCGTGTGACCACAAACCACACCATACGGTCACTTTCCTTGGATGTAATGGTTTTTCGACAATTTTGTTTGTTTACATAACCGCCTAAGTGAAAATGGGCTTTATCACTTTAGATGATTTTGTTGAAAAATGCGTTATTTTTCGTTCAGTTTTTCAAACACTCAATTCACAAACGTTCGACACAAACAATGGTCGGCTGGCTTTAATTCTTGAACAAGTTGAACTTTATTAGCGTGAAGATGAAGATCTTTATGCAAAATGTTGCGCAAAAAGCCTCTGGTGATGCCCAATTGTTGCCAACGTCGACTAGTTGATGTTGGGGGCTCATTCTCAACACTTTGCTGTACAGCGACTTTGACTGCATCTCTACGACCACTACTAGCGTATTGTTTTATTCTATTGTCAGCAACAGTACCGTGAGCCCCGCAAGAGCCTAATTACGAAAAAATGCTGCTCGAATTTTACGCAGGGATACAGTAAAATTTTCACAATTTTTATAAATTTTCACAACTAAAATTCTTTGTTCAAGAGTATAGCGTTCCATGGTTAAACATTTTCAACTTTTTACTAAATAAGCTCAATTCTTGACATTTCATCATTTGAGAGCCAATTTACTACCTAGCCTCAAATTTGTCCACCCTTTATTTGCAGAGTTGCATTTGAGTAAGAAAAAGTGTGCAGAGTTGTACTTAAATTAATAATAATGGTTAAAAGTTGAATTTAAAAAAGCCAAAAATAGAAATTTACATAATTCAAAGTTACATTAAGAAACTGATGGAAAAATTAATCATGACACCGCTTTAGTCTTTCTTAAAAAGCGGTCAAATAAGTACCTTTGAACGGTGATAAAATATTCTACCAAAGCATTCGCCATAAAGTTGTTTTACAAGTTTCTGAAAACACCAAATTTGGAGAGAATTCAAAATCTTATAAAATTCAGTATTAGAAAAATATTCTTGATTATTTCTTTAACTGGAGTATGGTACGCGTATTTTGTAGTTGGTGCATTATCTGCTTTTGTATACACTTAAATACTCGTACATAACTCACGCTTACTTTATTCTAAAAAACAGGCGAGTTTTTCTGATTACACTCATACTTAACGTCATCATTGCATTCGATCCACATGTCAGCAGTCGTATTAATGATGTCATGTCACTAAATGCACTGTTAAATAAAAAGCGAAATAAAAATAAAAAATAAAAAAACTTAAGCCAGCAACTGAAAGCTATAAACTTTATAGTATAAAGTCCTAGTTTACACTATGCAAGTCTTATTGCTAAGCTGATTAGTTTGTTAGGAAAGAGAGAGAAGGGGAAAAGAAACGTTACTGTTCCCCTCGTCTCTCTCTCCATCAAACTAATCAGCTTAGCAATAAGACTTGCATAGTGTAAATATGGACAAAGCAAAGATTTCAAACCATTTGCAGAAATATATTTGTAGTTGATTTGCATAAGCAGCAGCAGCATTGAAGCAGCATTCAGACATACTCGTACATACTTATGTACATCAGACCGAGACAAACACGAAAGAAATGTATTCATTTGTATAAGAAGCCGATTGATGTTCGGCACTCTGATGCTACTTTGGGCAGCTCAGATGTGCATAGACATGTATATGTAAGTCAGTGTTTAAAAAATGCAGAGGGTTGCCAAAACAGTTTTTATAGCAATGGAGTGTCAGGAGTATTCACCAGTGTTGGGATATGGTTTTTCTTAAATTGTACCATGAAAATGGTAAAATTGTACAAAATTAACATCAATTGTACCAAAATGTAGCCATCTTCTAAACAAGCATACACAGTAAGAATTCATAAAAAATTTTAATTTATTGAAAACAAAAAACATAAAGAAAACTACTAATACTATCGAACAAAACAGTTTTTCATATATGTATGTAAGTATACAAGTTAATACATTCAACATTTAAAATTCATAATTCATAAAAACAAAGCCAGACGGAAACCCGATATTCTCGCTATTTGGCAACATTAAAATATTTCTAAAAAAACATTCTGTTTTGATGACAGTGCACACGCGCACAGAAAATAATTTCTATACCTGTGAGAAAATGTTGAGTATGCAGTTTGATTGTAACGTTGCTAATCATATTTAAAAAAAAAAATGTTTGTAAAAGTTTAGTTTAAGTTGAACATTAAATAAAGAAGGAGCTTTAGCTCTAAAAAAATATTTTTTTCAAAATTAAGTAAAACAAAAAATAAATTTACATACAAAGTCTAATAAAGCCGGGATCCTACTATCGGCACAATGTACCGATTTTCGCGCAGCTCACTGCAATAAAGTCATAAGTAATAAACCAAAATTGCCTTATTTGTCAATTCATTCCGGAATACATAATTCCATATGGTTCTATTACCAATGCAGTGTTGGGCAAGTATGTCCTTACAGTTCAATCAGTTGAAAAATACGGCCAATTTAGCTTAATACTTATAACTTTATTTCAGTGAGCCGATGAAAATGGGCACATTGCGCCGATAGTGGTATCTAGGCTTAAAGCACTGGGACAAGTGCTACCAAAACAAATGAAAAGTATGAGCATATCTACCAATGTTGGACATTTTTGTACTTATTAGTGTTGGGCAACTATGTTGGGAGAAATTATTATTACTGTATGGCAAAGTACAATTTTTTTTCAATTGTAACACTGAAGTATAAAGTGTACCAGTGTACAAATGCAAATGCGATTGTATCAAATTTGGTACAATTTAAAAATATATGCGATATATTTTTGCAACAAACTTATTACCATAGTTCTGGTAAATAATTTATTCACGCCGCAGTTAATATTTGAAGGTCAACAGCGCCGCTGAAATATCTACGTTACAGAAGCATTTAACTTTTTACTCATTTTATTAAAAATTAGTTTTTTATAAATTTTTCTAATTTTTATTTGTAATAAAATTCTCCGATGTACTTAATTTTAAGGCTCAGTTAGCCGACTGTAATGTAATGTAACGGCAACAGTAGGAAACAGCTGATCGATATTGTTATGTGAAAAGTAATGGAATTGGTTATAGAGATGTAATGTAACGTAACCTACTTTTCATACAAAAATATCGATCAGCTGTTTCCTACATTACAGTTACATTGCATTACAGTCGGCTAACTTAGCCTTTAGTGTCTGGCGGCAGTTTTGGTGGCGGCGCTTCCACCTTGAAACTTTGCCAGCGTGGGAGTTCAGTAGTTTGTTTTGATAAACAAAACAAAAAAACACAGCTGTTGTTAGCATTGCAAACATTTGCACCTCTCAGTCTACAATGATCTTTTGTGTTGCATATCGCTACCTGAAAAGAAAAACTAATGATAAATTAAATTTTCATAATTTTACCGAAGGAGGAAAAACATATTAAAATTTGAAAACTTTAGATGTTTAAATCGATATTTTTGCTCGAGCAGATTAGGAATTTTTGGTAATGATTATATAAACAAAATACCACACACAGAAAAAAATGATGAGTTCCGAGTTCAAATCTTGGCCGCAGAAGACAACAAACAAACATTTTTCTGATGCCTTTGCCAAACACACGTAAGTTAAGAGTCTGACCCACGATATCGACAACGTTCAACTTGTTGCACACTTACATTTGAAACAACCACAAAATGTTAATTTTTTTTTGTTTGTTTTGAATGTAAGTGTGCAACAAGTCGAAAGTTGTCAACATCGTGGGCTTGGCCCTAAATAATTAATTAAATACAATTACTACATTTAATTACATTCATGTTATTCTAACTTGAAATAACTTTGATTTTAACAGTACGTAAATAATATTGAAGCAACGTGAAAAAATGTCATTTCAAAAGGAAAAATTTTATTTGAAAATTGCTATAAATCATATTTGATTAACATGACACACATATGAAGCAAAATTATTGCCGAAAAGGATATATATATATATATTAACCTTGTTTATGTAGATTTTAAGTTGAACATTTTCTGTGTGCAACAATTTATAAAAAAAAGTCAATTTGAAATTTTTTCTTAGATAGGGCGTTTTGCGTTTTAGGTAACGATGTACATACATATACACTTATGAATTTGTGTAGGAAATTTAAATTTTTTATGATTTCTCTGGCAATAAGGACAAAGTGCTTAAGTCGCATTTTACTGGTTTGTAGGAGAGCACCTTTAAGCTTTCAAGTCAATTTTCAGCATTTTTTCTTCTATAATTAAATTGATTTGATTTTTTTTTCGAAAAACATCATTCTTTACACTAAAGAAAATACGATAAATTTCAAATATACCAAGGTGTAAGATAAATTAAGCTATTATTCCATATGAGATTATAAGTCCATATATGCTATAACTTACTGAAAAATCACCCAAAATAATTGAGATTTCGCCCAGAGGTACTTTCAAATGTGATTACTACAGGAGTTTCACTAACTCAAAATCTGTTTATATTGACTTAAACACTTTAATAAATAAGCAAAATGTATATACTAGACATTGACTATGAGACTCAGACGGACAAACACAAAAATATTCAACATATTTGAACCAGCATATTAAACTATAAAAAAGTTGTATGAAGTACCAAAATATGCTCTTAAAGCATACAATATGCTCTAAAAAAATCTAGAAAAATTATAAAAATATAAAGTATGCAAAAACATGCCGAAAATATGGAAAAATTTGCACTAACAAATCAATGCGAAAATTCATAAAAGGTTCGGAAAGGCATAAATTTCTTATCTCCGCATTTAAACGTCACACAAGAACAAAACATGCAATTGCATATTTGCGGTTTCCCTGCTGATTAAATTTGGCAAAATTTAGAAATTGTTGGCAGCCATATAATTGTATACATCTTTTCAAGTGTGCATATCTAAGCAGTTTTAAAATAATAATATAGTGATAAAAATAAAATAAATTTTTGGAAAAAAAAGAAATATTTATTATTGTAATTTTATATGTATCTTAGTAGAATAGTCTTGTTCATGCATGCTCCAACATGCCAGTGCAATGCAACCTACCAATGACTTAAGTCGATGCAATTATATACATATGTATGCATGTATGTATGTATGTACATTTAAAAGGCACATAAGAATGTCTTTTGTTAAATGCATAAGAATTTTATACAACCGAGAGTATCTTGTTAAGTTGGTCTATTTGTTTTTGTATTTGTGTGAAGGTATGTGCGGCAACTACATTTGTAACTGAACTGTAAATGTAATAAAAATGAAAATGCAAGTAGGCGAACGAAGCGTACATTCAATTCCACATACATGCACTTACAAGTATATATACACACTTATAAATAAAAGAAAATTAATATAAAACACACACATACAGTACTCGTAAGTGAATATGAAATATCCCAGTCAGCATGTGGAAGATTCACAGAAAAAACTATTCACCAATTAATGTTTTTAATTAAGAATTTAATTGATTCAATTAAATGTTTAATTGTATTAATTAATTTGAATGGAAAAACTTAATTAATATTATCAAATTGTTTATAGGTGAAAATTTAATTAATATTTTAATTGATATTACAAAATTATTCATATTACTTTTTTGTGTGTTGTTTCATCAAACTGAGTATTTTTCGACTACCTTAGATGATCAAAAGCTGATTAATCAGTTCTGCGCTTAAAAAAAGACTCGAAAATGATTTCCCGAAATGTTTAGATTAGATGATTTGTTTAAAAAACAAAATGTATAGAATATACGCAATCATAAATTGATCACGCATATGCTCGAAATGTGAGTATTTGAATCATTGTTTCGCAAGCCATTGTAAGTACTACCACAAACTGTCTAGAAAATGAGTCGAAATTGATCAGAAGCGCGAGTCATAAAAGACTCTTTTAGAGGGTACCATTTTCTCCCGAATGAACAGTCATCTCCGACTCGAAAATGAACGCATAAATGATAATTTTAATCGCGCGGAGGAGTGGAAAAATACTCGAATATGATTATTAATTTAATAAAATGCTGACTGGGATATTACACATTTCTTACTTGCGGTTTACATATTTCGCACATTGCATTCTACGTGCAACAACAGCAAACATAAGAATGATTATTTAGTACATTCAAGTACACACTATATACTTATTTAAAGTATCTATATCTGTATCTGCATCTGCATCTGTATCTTAAATAGTTTTCATATTACTCACACTACATAAACTACAATACACACACATGCTTACATACATAAATTTATAAATAAATGCTCTTTTAAGCACACACATGGAGATTCGTTCCAGTACTTGTATACCGTAACCATAAAAAAATTTATAAATTTTTTCGTAGTATAACAAAATTATTATACAACGATGACTACTTGGCTTATTATGATCTTCACTACAGGTGGCGAGAGTTAGTTTTTAAGATTCTTTTTTATTGCTTTTATTATTTCTATAATATTCTAGAGAGTTTCGTTATTCTGTTTGTATAAAAAATAAATTCAGTAAAGTCTCGCACACGATGGGTTCCGTACCGGACTCTGCATTTGTAATACTATACGAACTTTAGAGTATATAATCGAATATCTTACCTGATGTGGACATTTAAAAAAAAAATTTAACTAACCGGAATTTTTTTTTAGATTTTTGGCTTTTTTGAAAGTTTTTTTTTTCTTTTATCGGCTTTTGGCGTTTTCTTCGCTTTTTGGCGATATTTTTTAAATTTTGGCGTTTTTTTCTTTTTTGTCGATTTTTTCGTTTTTGTGATCTTTTAAACTGATGTATACGAGGTGTGATCAAAAAGTATCGCGAATTTTGAATTTTCGCGGGTTACGTATATTTGAATTTTGATACTTATTGAACACACCTCGTACATAAAAAAAAATTGTTTAGGGGTTTTTGTACTTCTAGCGCTTTTTTCCTTTATCTCAATTTTTTCGGTTTTTGGCGATTTTTTCAAGTTTTAGCGAATTTTTTTAGTTTTGGTCCTTTTTTCATTATAGCGATTTTTTTCATTTTGCCGTTTTTTCACTTTAGGTTTTTTCGTTTTGATGATATTTAATTTTTTTAATGATTTTTTCGCTTGTTTTTTAGTTTTAGCGATTTTTGTTAATTTTGGCGTTTTTTTTAGTTTGGCAATTTTTTTCGTTTTAACGATTTATTTCAGTTTTTGGCGACTATTTTTAGTTTTTTGGCGATATTTTTCACTTAAGCTCATTTTTTATTTTGGCGATTTTTCGTTTCAGCATTTTTTTCAATTTTGGGTTTTTTTCTTACTTTTTTAGCGCTTTTGAAAACTTGCAGATTTAAAATTTTTTCGTTGCTCGCTTTACAACATCCTTTAAGTTTTAACTGTCATATATTTCTGTGGCAATAAGGAAAACGTGCTTAAGTCATATTTTACTGTTTTGCAGGAGAGCACTTTAAGCATTCAAGTCGATTTTCAGAAATCTATATCTTTTACAGTTAAATTGGGAAATTTCGCACGCGACAAAATAGTGGAATTTCCTGTGGAAATGTCCTTATGCTCTTTTACTTTATTGTTAACGTATGTGCATTCTACAGCGTTCAACAACAAAAGATGCTAAAATTACTTAAATTATGGTTTCATATAAACTTACACACACACACACACTCACACATACACACATGCCGTAAATGTCTAAACTTCCCCATACTTAAACAGTCTCTCAGTCATATAAAATGCAGTTAACATTCCTGCCAGAGTCCGTTATTCTGTCATTTATTTAACGTTGTTTGTGTTGTTATTTTAAATGTTGCTCTCCGGAATAAATATGAAAAATGTAGAGCATTTAAGCGCACTGCAGCAAATAGTCAAACCGTCAAGTATTTTTAAAAGTGTGCTCCATCTCTTGACACAAACATTTTGCAACATTTGATGGCTGCTCTCTCTGTGTATGTGTGTGTAAGTGTCGACGTTGTGTAAATAAGGAAAAAATGTTAAATGAATAAAAAAAGTGTTTGAATATAAAATACGAAAAGTATTTTCATAATGTTTATTGCATTTTTTAAAAATGCAACAATTTGTATGTGTGCTGGCTGTCTCGTGTTAACTTGTATTGAGATTAAAGAAAAGAGTTTCTCAAAATATGAGTTAAAGAAAAATGGGTTAACATAACTTTGTATGTATGTATATTTATTGTGATTGAGGGGATGGAGTATTTCGTACTAAAGATTTTAGTACTCAGCATCTGGCGGAAATAATTCACATATTTCAGTTATTAGTGCTAAAACTTTCAACAGATTTAATATTGTAAGAAATAAGTTTATCGAAAAAAATTCTGTAGTAGATTTTTTACAGTGAAACCTCTCACAACGGACACGTTTCATAACCGGACAAGTTTTGTAGTTGCTACATGTGCATTAATTTTTTCATACACAATCTAATAACCGGACGCGTACACTAAATTGAACAAAAGTTGCTCAAAATGGGCTTCACCAGCAGAGAGAAGCGTTGAAAGACGACAACAAGAGTTGTATTTAATGAGTAGTTCTTCTTTTTTTTCATTTCTAATTCATATTTGTATTAATGAATACTCATGCGCTTAGGACGGCAAAGAAATTGTTTTTTATTTGAACAAGTCTTTTGCTTAGCTGGTGTCACAAAAAAGCACAGATTTTTTTTTTATAAAATTAAGAAAAAATGGAAATTACAAACGAGTTTGGTGCCTTGAAATTGTGAAGTTGGAATGTTTCTTGTGTATTTTAACAATTCATATCACTAAATTTCTTATACAAACTGCTAGTTTGAAGGATTTTGCTAGAGAAACCAATTTTGAAACACAGCAGCTGAAATTGTACCAATCTAAGTTAAAGCAGTCTACTCTAAAAATATTTTTTCAACCACAATAAACTAACAAAAAATGTGTACCTCTAATAATCGGACAAAATACCGTGACAGTGAGTGATTGTTAAGGCTAAGGCATTTGCTAAATTGGGTTTCTCATACAAAATTCATTAAATTAAATACATTAAACCAACATTTACTATAACAATCGTTTATTACTACGGGCATAAGTTATTAAGACTGAAGTAATATTAATGTAAAGAGCAGATGATGCTTTAAAGGTTGTTATTTACAAGAAATGAGCGCAAGACATTAAAAAGTGCACAGTATTGTATGTTTTTCAACAGCGAATATTGTTTGTGGTGGTAATTGTAATTGTAATTGAGTGTAAAGCAAATATAAAGAAACAAGAAAACAAAAAACGCACAATATCGTTGCACAACAGTTAAATAGACAGTTGTGCCAAGTGTGCAATAGTTTTATTGTACACTACATAGTGCTGCACCATACTTTATTTCACAAACTCAAAACTTCATCAAATATTAAGTGATAATAAAACTTTTTACAAACTTATCAATGGTGAAAGATATTATTTTGATTTTTTATAAGTTATAAAACGTAGAACATTGAAACTAACGCGCTAAAATGGAGTATAGTGTAAAAAAATAGAAAAGTTAACATCGTGGTATTCAAGCGGTGCATTAGTTTCACATTGTGTGTTTTCTGGAGACTTTTTATTCAATTTCACGCCAAATGATTTTATGAAAGTAATAAAAGCCAAAAACTGATCATATTTAAAGCTTTCTATCAATTTTGTTGTTATGATTTAATCATAAACTTTTTAAATTTTTAAGCTTTTGCGTATCTTAAAGCTTAAAAAAGCTAAGTCAGAAAATTTTTTGAATTCATTTTCCTATACACTCGTAATTGAATTTAAAAAAAAATCAAGCAATTGACTCTTAAGCATTCCATATATACCAAAATCCTTTAGAGATATTAAGCCCAAAAATTTTCTACTTTTTATTTTGAGACACGGCTTTTGATTGGTTTTTTTTTCTTCTGTTAAATTAATTCCTGTTAACAGCAATCACTTTGCTTAATGTTATTTTACAATAATGGATTTCAGTAAATGAAACATGAATAAATAAATAAATCTGCATCACAATACAAGTGATTGACTTCCAAAGCAAAAATAAAGGAAAAAAAAAGAATTGAAAAAATCACATTAAATCAATTTTTTTTTGATACACAAATATTATGCATACAAATTCCTGTCTAGAAAAACAAAATACTATTAAATAAATTTTTAGGCAAATATTAAGGCGGTACATATTATTTTTTTTTTGAGCATGAGTTTCAAAGTGACAAATTAGTTTTTATTAAATTACAGCATTTTTTTGTTTGTTTTCAGGCAGACTGATGATGTTGCTGAAAATGCTGATGGTGGCAACTGATGCTTGAGCCGTGATTAAATTAAACAAAATTTGCAAGCAACAACAACGAGTTATAAATCGACAATATTAAAAATAAATAAATTGTACGACAGTTGGTGTGAAATATTTGCATTAAATCATTAAATCAAAACAAAACAGCAACAATTTAATATAGAGGCAAAACCAACAAACAAACAAAATGCTCAACCTAATGAAATTACAAAATTTATAAAAAATTTTCTTCTCCACTTTTTTCACTTTTCACTTTGTAAATCTTATAAAAATCAGCCAACAGAAAAAAAGGATTTAAGTGAAAATCGCTTTAACAAGGGAAGACAAAAAAAGCTCAACTCCCATAAGGCTTAACAGAAATCACACATACACACACACGCACACACACGCAACTAAACGATTACATGCATGTGACAGAGAGAGAGCTTAAAAATTACAAAAAATTTAGCAAAAAAGAAAAATAAAAATTAATAGTTTTTTTTTTTTGCAAAACTGGCAAAATGACTGTACTCGGAAAATATTAAAGTGTAAATAGACCAAATTAAACATCAACTTTTGTTTGCATCAAGTTTGTTTTTGATTTTGTATTTTAAATCAAAAAGTATAAAAAGTGTAACAAAGCAACCAGAATAATTGTTGGATATTTTTTGTTCTCCTTATCAAAGAGAAAAAATGTAATGGAAACAAGTGACGGTTTAAAAAAATGGATTTCACCAGCCTTTTTAAGGCTGTATTGTTCCTGTATACCATCAAAGGTGAGTGAAAGTTGGTTTTAAAAAACCTTGTTATTTTTTTTCCTGTATCAGTTTTATAAAAAGGTTTTTGTTTATGTTTTTAAATTGAAATCACCAAAATATTTTTTTTAGGGAATTATATAAAAATAACAACTAACACCTTTTCCATAGCCAAACGTTGCTAAAAGAGAAAGAGCAGACACCCACCTGACTTCACCAAAAAACTGCTTAAAACTTGTACTTAAAAAAAAAGTACTTTTACGTCGATAAGCCAGTATACGTATGCGTTTTGGTGGTTTAATATTCAATAATGTTATGTTGGTGCGAAATTTAGTCACAAGATTCCGAAAAGCCGCCTCAGAAGGTCGCCCAAACTGACCATAAAATGGAAGTTAGGTTAGTCTGGCTGGTCAAAGACCTCTCATAGACCGGAGTCGAACCTTAGCGATACCAGCAGATGAGAAGGGAACAAACTTTAGCAATCTACACAGTTCCACTCTCGATACAACTTCAAGACTACGAAAAGTGTGAGCGCCAAGACAGTTATATGTAGTGCGGCTTAGAGCTGGACAGGGGCACAGTAGATGTTCTATTGTTTCAGTTACCCCAGGTTTGTCCTATTTTGACAGTATACGAAACCGTCCAACAGTATCCAGTTGTTTCCCCCGCTAGAAGTTTACAGTTGCTGCTAGTTAATGATAAAAGAAATTTAGTCGATTTGGGCTCATGGGAGCTCCACATGATCTTAGAAGTCTTGCAAGTTTTCGTCGCACGCCAACATACCTGCGCTTCTTCCCTCATCTTAGAGTCTATGATTCCTTTTAGGTGTTGAATTGGTTTTCGGACATATACCGTTTCTTCAGCCGGTAATTGAATTCCCC
Source organism: Nowickia ferox (assembly GCA_936439885.1). NCBI lineage: Eukaryota > Metazoa > Arthropoda > Insecta > Diptera > Tachinidae > Nowickia > Nowickia ferox. The sequence goes on along the minus strand of OW387024.1, from coordinate 110,150,478 downwards.
TTTTTGGCCAGCTATATCAGCTATTTCATTTCTCTCAATTCCCCTAAGTCCCCGAACCCAGAATTTATGTACTTGTCTACCAGCTTGACTGTCTATATACGTGTACATACATATTTACACGCACATTCATGTTTTGAGGGGTGAAAGCTAACACTGCTGCCATTTTGGCTGCATAGATTTCCGCCTGGAAGATGCTACAGTGATCAGAAAGTTTATAAGATTCCCCTACACCGAGCTCCAGACATTAAACCGCCGCTCCCACCCCTCCATTCATCTTTGAACCGTCAGTGCAAAAGTTGAAACTAAAACCACTATAGTTAAGACTTTCAATATAGCCTTCTTTCCTTATAGTGATCTGTGGTGTGGCAAAAATTTACATTACTGGAATGATGTAGTCCGAGCTGCACTTCATGTCTTTCAACAATTTACCGTGACCAAATGATCTGCACGACTTCTGTCCTGTGGTCCTGAGCCGGATTAGTTTTATTGGTTTTAAGGTCCAATATGACGTCTAAAGCGGCAGTAAGTGTGTGCTTTTTAGAGCTCCAGTGATGCAGAGCTCAGCTGGTCTCTGCATACTTTCTAACTTTTTCCGGTATACTTTTGTCTCAGTCGCCCTCCACCATACAAGTATTCCCTAGAATAGAATTGGTATGGATCCAATATGTAGGAATATGCGAAAGGCCCCATGTCTTGCCCAGCATCTTCTGACTTTTTAACTCTATCTTCTTTATTGGGCTTCCACGTCAGCTTGCTATTCAAAATAACCCCCAGGTACTTTGTGTATGTTTTGAGCGAGAGCGATATGCCATCTAAAATTTTGTGTTTTCGATATCTTGCTTTTCCTGTTAGTAAAAAGCACAAGGCCAGTTTTTTCCGGGTTTTAGTTTGGACCTATTCGCGTTTCCCATGTATGAATATCCCTTAACGAGGACTCCACGAGGGAACTAATTATGTCCAGGAAATTACCAGTTGCGACAATGACTATATCGTCTGCATATGCTGTAATCCTAGCTGCTTTACCCTCCAATTCCATTAACAACCAGCGTCCAACTTGTTTACAATGCCATTGCCCAATGCTGCAGATACTATTCTACACTTTAAGAGATTGTCAAACCAGTTCTTGACTTGCAAGTGAGCACTGGAATGATTTATGCTTTCCATAATTGCGTCCCTAGAGACATTATTGAAAGCGCCTTTAATGTGCAGGAAGACCCCTATAGCAGAGATTTTTCGAGCAGTTCGACAACATTGTGAAGTGCCTTTTTCTACCGATTTGCCCTTTGTGTATGCATGTTGGTTGGAAGACACAATATTTGGGTATACAAATTCCTTGATGGGTATATCCAAAATTCTCTCTAATGTTTTCAGTAGAAAGGATGTCAGACTGATAGGCCTAAAGTTTTTTGGATACATATGGTGGCTCTTACCTGCTTTTGGTATAAATACAACCTCAGCTATTCTCCATCACTTTGGCACATAATTCAGTCTGAGACAGCCCTTAAATATTTCTATTAGCCAGGGAATTATACTTAAATTGGAATTATCCATAAAATGGAAGAAGTGCACGATGCACTTTCTTAAACGAGCATGAATTTTGATAATAAAATTTAATGAATCTGCGATTCATGGTTAAATTGTAGACCAAACTGAACATGTTTAACTGCAACATGATACACGAAAACAGCTGAGTTGCCAAACACAGTGTTGACCAAAAGAAAGTTGCTAAGAAATCACTCTTTATATATTTCTCATTAAAAAACTCCATCATTTTAATAAGAAAAATCACTAATATGTACATAAATCATCATATTTAGCAGCTGCGTTATTATGCAAGCGCGTAATTCAGGAACCGGAATGTGAACATAAAAAATTTACTCTTAGAAATTAGAGGAATGATTTATTAAGCTCTTAGTCTCATATAACGCAGTTTCACACAACACAGAAAAAAATAAAATTTCATTTTCAGTTACCAAATTCATTGAAGCATTAAATATTTTTTATGAATGCGGTCGTACAAATAATTTTGGAAATTCTGATCAAAATTTAAATTTGGCAGATTTCGGCTGAGAGAATTTGTTATTTATTTGAGTGTGTTGGTGTTTATCTTGCTTGTCGACAGTCACAACGCGCTGTTGTGCTCTTGTCGTTGTTCATTTTGATTGATCGTATTGCATACATGTACATAAATGCTGACAAGTAGCCGACAAATCGTCGGGTGGTTACTGGTTTGCCGCATCAATGATGTATTCTTAATATCTGTGCGGCAAACCAGTAACCACCCGACGAAATGTCGTGACCTATTTCTGCTCTCGTATACAGTTTTTTTGCAACAAACAAATTGACTGAAACTAGGTTTTATTTCAAACAAACATTTGTTTGAACATTTTTTGGCAGTAATAATTTTTTCTGTGAACACGTGACTATTTTCTGTAGGAGCCTTCCCTGTATATGTTATTTTTTCTCAATATATGTGGGAAAACACTTTTTCATATTCTCCCTTTTCCATTGATCAAAAAGGATTCAAGACGAATAATCTAAAAATCAAAAGAATGTCTCAGTCATGTAAAAAACTTAAAAAAAAAAACACTTTTCTAAAACCCCATTAAAAAGAAAATTATACTTGTAGAAAAACTAAAGGAAGTGCATAAACCAAAGGAACAAATTAGTAGAAAAAAAGGAGAAATAAAATAAATGTTAAGAACATTAAAAGGAAAGGAAATATAAAAGGATTTCATGTAAAAAAACATACATACATACAAACATACATGCATACTTAAAAAAAGGTATCGTATTCATAAACATTTTTATTTGTTTTTATATAAAATATGTTTATGTATTTCTGTGCATAAATGAGTTGTGTGTAAGTTGTATGTTGTATGTAGTTGGTTGCATGTCAGTAATGGAACAATCAAGTTCAACAACACGCCCTCGACATGTGAATGACCTCAAAAATGTCATCAACAACTAGTTAAAATGCAACAGCAACAAAAACACTCAAGAATTTGCAGCAGCATAGAAAGACTGATTGTGAGGCAAAGAAACTGAACAGCACAGAACCACAGTCGCCAACATCAAGCAGCGGAGGGAGAAATTATATATATTACTTTTTTGTATTCCTGACTAATGTTTGCTTCTATTTTTTTTCAATTTCCTTGCAAACAATTTGCTTGTTAAAAAGGGGGAGATATTTGGGTAATTTTAATGGGTTGGGCCGAAAATATCCGAAAGCTATTGACTTACATTTATAGACATATTGTTTTTAGTCCATGTACAATTTTCTTGGAATTCTTTTAGTCAAAAAGTTTGCTTAATGACATTTTTATAGCGAAGAAGAATTTGTATTTAAGAATATTTTTCTGTTAAATATAATTGCTATTCAAAAGTACGAAGATGTTGGAAAAAACTTGATGTTGATTAGGGACTCTCGAGCTTTGACAGTTCTGTGGCAATAAGGAAAAAGTGTTTAAGTCATATTTTAATGTTTTGCAGGAGAGCACTTTTAAGCGTTCAAGTCGATTTTCAGAAATTTATTTCTTTTACAGTTAAATTGGGAAATTTTCTGTTAACCTTAATTTTTTTTAAGCAAACATCGTTCTACATACTATAATTAAATCATTTAAGTTGAAATATACAAAAGTGTAACCTAACTTAACTTATTATTCCAAATAAGATTGGAAGTATAAAAAATAGAAGTCGCAAATCATAAAGCTATAACTTCCTGAAAAATCTCACAAATTATTAACGATTTTGACCAGGGGTTCTTTCAAATGTGCAGATTACGGACGTGCCATTAACTAAAAATCAGCTTATCTCGACTTAAGCACTTTTTCCTTTTTGCCGCAGAGCTAATAGCGGCCATACTGCTAAAGCTATATCTGTTTTGCCAAGTCACCATGAATGGAAATAGCGTGCAATAACACTTGCAAATAATAAAAGTGTTTTATAAAAATAGGTTTTCTGTTCGGGCAACATTTCGCACTTTGCTCATTTTACGTTCGCTATAATCGTTCTAGCGAGGGGACCATTAGCAGTGAGGTACATAAGTTCTTAAACCCTGGTTCAGTAAACAATCAATCAATACCCAAAAACTTTGCGCTGTCTGTCTGCACAAGAAGTCTGCCTTTTGCAGACCAAAACTGCAAGAATTTTGCATCGCCACTTAGCCCTGAGCCTTTAAAAAAATTACCAGGACCCAAAAGCTGAAGGTAAACGACCAAAGACAATGACGTGCGTTCACTGAACGGCTTCTAGAGTAGTTGAAATTTGAGTCTTATTTTCATTGAAGAATCATTTTCAGCAATGCAGCCAATTTCTGCATGAATATGTAAGTCAACAAACAAAATTGTTGAATTTGGTACTCATGAGATCCAATAGTGACCAGTGTATACCGAAAAAGTCATTAGTTGGCGTTATCGCTCCATATTTCTATGAGAAGGATGTTGGCCAGTCCATCACCGGCAATGGAAAGCTTCATAAGCCGATTCAAACGAAAGACACAAACAACAACAACTATAATGCTTCTGCACAAAACCTTTTGTCAACGTACATACACAGAAACTAACAGTACAAATTGTAACACGAACTCATGACGTCATTGAAAGCTAAAAATTTGAAAGCTGTTGAATGTGCTGTGGCTTTTTTGATGTTAAAACTGCGTTCAGTCGTGTCAAATTGAGTATAGTGTAAAAAAACAGAAAAGTTAACATCGCGGTATTCTAGCGGTGAATTTGTTTAACATGACGTGCTTAAATCTCTTAAAAGTAGTGTTAAGTAAATAAAGTGTTTCAATTTGATAAGAACAGTACAGTCAGTTGTGTTAAATTGAATATATTGTAAAAAATAGAAAAGTTAACATCGTGGTATTCCAACGGTGAATTAATTTAACATTGTGTGTTTAAATCTCTTCATAGCAGTGTTAAATAAATAAAGTTTTTGATTTAATAGAAATTGTTTACTGGGGACTTTTTATTTAATTTCACATCTGAAGGTTTATTTTGAAAATGAGCTATCTGCAATTTTCACAAAAATGGGTTGGTATAAAAATCAATGTCTTCTATTGATGAATTATTTATCATCTGTTACTTCAATTCCAGCAATAAAATATTTCTTAAGAGTCATTTGTCATTTTGTAACATTGCAAAGTAAAAATTTTTAATCAAGAAAAGAAACAAATTTTCTATTTAAAAAAAAATAGTTTATTTTGTTATTTATATGTTTGGCACTTTTTGTTATATTCTGTTTATGCACAGCCATACACATTAATTTCTTTTATGACCACAAGATTAAGTAAATTCTTCAAATCCCTCGTATTATTGGCATTGGTGGCGTTGGCTGAAGTAGTTAGCACGTTGACTACGAAAACAAAGGTGCGGGGTTCGAGCCCGTTATCAGACAGTCATCAAATAACAATACCACACATTTTTCTGATGTATATAAGTGTCCCGTTGTATCAGTTGTTGTAGGAAAGTTCATGGAATGAAGGCATAGTCACTGGTCACTGAATTATACCGAATTTAGCAGATACTAATCCTAATCTAACATCAGAGCGCCCTCCTTCGTTGTGTAGCAGAATCATCGGCGAAGTAAAATAACCAATAAAATGGCTTCTAATCACAGCTTCAAAATTTAATATGCCTCATTTAACACCAGAGGCGCTGCAACACTGCATTATTTTAAACGCGCAAAAAACAGAGTTGTAAAAGAGTGAAGCTTTCCTCCATATCTTCCTTCACAAGCTGTCTTCTCTATCACTATCCCTTTCCTAAAGAAGGTAACAGCTAGTAATAGTAGTAGGCATTCATTGCCTGAGTGTTACTTCCCTTTAAAAAAAAATTAATTTGTTGCTTTAATTCCAAAAAGTAATTTTGATGTGACCGAAACAATAATGGGGGTTTATTTTCTACAGAAAAAATAAGCATTGAAATAGTTTTTTTTAATAAAGTTTTTATAAGAAATTATTATTATTATCACCCTTTAAGAGTGTAAATTTTTTACTTTAAACAAACGCTCAATTTCCTTTATCTTAATTAAAATTTTAAAAATTTTGCACTTTAAAAAAAAAACTGCATAAGAATTATATTCGTCTCCAAATACTTTGTGTACTACTTTGACTGTAAAATATTGTGTGGATGAGACAGTTTGATTGTATTCCTACCTTTGCGGTAGAGTGATTCGAAAGCAGGGAACTTTCATGTAGATGACTAGTGGAAATTAGAGGTGAGCGCAAGAACAATGAACACTAAATCATTGTACAACAGTTGAATGGATGGATAGTTGTGGCTCATTATATTTTATTGTATTGTTTTGTATTTTTATTGAACATTTTATATCCGGAAGCTATTTACTATTTGTAAAAAAAAAACTAATACTTACATTTTTAAATAATATAAAATATTTATTTTAATAAAACTTTTTACAAATATATCCATGATGAAAGTTATCAGTTTGATTTTGTATTTTTTGAAGTGTTAAATTAATAAATTTATAAATTATTAGAACATGAAAACTAACGCTCTCACAGAATCTGCGCTATTTGTTTTTTTTCTGCCACACTTTAAACAATATTTCATTTCATTTGACACTATTGTCAATCGGTATGCAATAGTGTTATTTGCTTCGACACTACAATAAAAGATGCTTTTACTTGGCAGATAAAGAAATGATGATTAAGCAAACAAATGATTTGGGGATATTTAAATAAAAATCTTTAGTCTTTTTTGTCTTAACAATACATTTATTTTAATTCTTTTTATTGAATATAAAATCTCTTTTCTTAATTATACAATTATTTTTGTTTATTTTTTTTTTCCTTTTGTTTTTGGTACATGAAATTCTCTTTTAAAGTTTCTGCATGATAAATAAAATCATCTTCCAAAATAATTTAATTTTTTTATATCACATTTATCATCAACAATATCATTATGGTGGTTACTTTTAGCTGCTTATATGACTGATGACAATAGTGATGACAATGCCGACATGCAGTACTTTCAACAGCCAGACAAAGAAAATGAAACAAAGTTATTAAAAAGAAGATACTGTATCGTATCTAGTTATCTTTCTGCCATTTATAATGTGAAATTAATGGAAAGAATAAGCTGCTTAAAGACAAACTGTGTAGAGTATGAAAAGTTTGTATTATAAAAATATGAGTACATGAGAGAGTTATACAAAAATAACGAGGGTATATTGAAAATGTGTTCAGAGAAATACTGCTGTAACTTGTGAGAAGTTTTGGCACTGATAAAAATAAAATAATTAAACAATTGCGCTGTCACATGGTTAAAATTACTTTATAATTGTATTCATAATACAAGGGCATGAGTTATATTTATACAGGAAGCTCGTTCAACATATGAACAAGTTTTTAGCTTTGAAATATTCTTTACTACCCAGTTATTCATTTTACTTGTAAATTTAAGTGAAACCCATAAATAAAGAACGCTGATATATTGTGTATGGTCCTTTGAATCGAATATAAGACGGTTTTTACACACTCAAAGTTTTTATTTGCAAAGTCTTCAGTTTGCAGGAAGGAAGGAAAAAATATGAATGCTCTTTTTCCATCTCCCGTAAGACTTTGCCAAGTAAATTTTTAGTATATGAAATCCGTCTTATATTCGGTTCGGAGGACCATATACAATTTATCAACATTAGTTTTTTTATGGATTTCCTTTAAAATTCTTGAACTTTCCCTCCTCTCCTACAAAATCAACACTTTGCAAGGTAAGCTTTGGTTTTGTAAAGGCCGTTCTATATTCGATTCGAAGGACCATACACAATTTAACACGGTTATTTTTGTATGGGTTTAAAGCTTTCCTCTCTCTCTCTCTCTCTCTCCTACAAACTCAAAACTGTGTTCTGTGCTAAGTAAACTTTGCGTATGCAAAAGCTGTCTGTCTCAGCATGCGATGTTTGTAAACAACTCTGGCGGTAATTGGCTTTGGAGGCTCAGCATTGATGAAAAACTATTTCGAATATAATATAAGCATTTTCACAGCAATATCAACTTTTTGTCACGTGTGACATCAAACAAATATGCTTGGTTTTTTTTTAAAGAGATCGTACCTTTTTTTTACTTCTTTATATATTTTTATAGGTCGTCAGCAGCTCTAAAATTTTAAGAAAAATCGAGTCACATGACTCTGAAATACACGCTTTATTGCTCGCTGTTGCATGCGACATAAAAGTGAACTATTCGGTAGAAAAGTCCTTATGCTAGTCAAACCGATAACAGATGATTTTTTTATTAGCATTCAGGGAATATAAACCTAATGCAAAGGACTTTGATATAAATCAGGGAAGCCCAAGAATTAGAAGTACAGTGATACGAAAAAGTAAGCGCAAACATTCCAATTAAAATATAATCACAAGAAATTTTTTTCTTTGTAAAAAGGTGATAGAAAGCAGTTCATAATGAATTTGATATTTCCTGACTTCGTAAAATAAGAAAGTTTTCAGTACATTTTGCCGTTTTACAATTTATCTCTTTAAAAAGCAAAATGTTTTGAAAATTTTCCGACTTTGTCAAGTAAACAAATAGCAAATTTCTCAGTACAAATTCCATTAGTAAACGCTCTACTTTAACTAATAATATATAAGGTCACTACGCTTGCAATTTCTTTTCTTAAACTAAAGTCCAATTCACTTTAATTTTTTCCTCCCCTGTAACCAACGCTTTAATTGTTCTCCAACATTAGGCCTAATCATATTGATACGAAAATAATAAAAATGCCTCAAAATAACATTTTATAATGCCTCTCGTATGTTTGATAACATAAAACACAGTGGGCAGAAAAGTATTTTCTTAATTCCATCATTTATTTTACGCACTGTATTTGAAAAATTATCAATACAATCGCTAAGCATGTTCATTCGTTGGTGTCTCATGGGCGACTAAATTAAAGAGCATAAAATAAAATGAGATGTGGCTTCTGCAATTGTTTAGTGAAATGGGCAGCGTTGGTATAAATCCATTAAAATTGGAAGAATGTTTTCAAATAAGGAACTCATTTGCAAAAAAAAAAAAAATCTGCCCCATTTAAAGGGTGAATTAGCACGTTCACTATAAAACTGAAGGTCCTGGGTTCGAGCCCGGTCCTCGACAGTCATTAAATAACAACACCATGCCTGCTTCAGCAGATACTAATCCTAATGTAAAAGCAGAACCATCAGCGAAGTAAAATAACCAATAAAATGGCAAACTAGGCACAGCTTTGAAAATCTAATACGCCTCATTGACACCAGAGGCGCTGCAACACTGTACATATTATTTAAAAAAAAAACGTGCAAAAATCAGAGTTGTAAAAAAATCACCTGTCTTCCTTTCCCAAATAAAGTAACACCTCATTGCCTGAGTGTTAATTTCTCTTAAAAAAAAGAAAAATAGCAAATGTCATAAAACTACTTAACTGAATTAGTTATTCAATTCTTGAACGATTTTTTTTTAGCTGAAACTACTTTTCAAACCAACTGCGTATTAAATAAATAAAATCACTATGGCAGCATATTTAAACTGAAAAGTAAAAATAATGAGGTTGAAAATTATAAGCTTTTGTTTGTGATTTTTGAATGTGTTGATGCTCCTTTTTACTACTTCTACGTTATTCTCTTTGAAATATCTTATTTCTACTGCTTTGTTCTATTTTCTGCAAGGAACAGGTATATTATTTTATCCTACAATTGCACAATTTTATCAATGCTTTCATATAATCTAAGTACAATGTATGTACGTTTACATTTATAAATATGGGTAAGTGTTGTTGTACTCGTACTCCTTTTCTACAAGTAAGTACAACAATTTTACCGCAGTATATACGTATTACATTTTCACAAGCACACAACAAACACACACAGCCACAGACACAAACGACTGAATAGGTGCTGTCACTACTTACTACATTTACAAAGAATTATAAGTTTTTATTTTAAGTATAAAATAGAGTTATTTATTCTCTATACATTTTACACCATCACACCATCAAGTACGATACGATGGTATGATGGTATTTTGTACACTTTACTACAATAACACGAGTACAAAGAATTACATACACACCTTGTGAATGAATAATCGCCCTCATCATCATCTGTAGCAGCAGCAGCAGCTGCACTCGTTTTAGCAACAACAGCAGTTACACAAAAAATAGCAACAACAAAATATGGCAGCAAGAAAATAACAACTCAAAACATGCATGCATTCATTCATTCATTCATTCATTCATTGAGTCATTTATTTATTTATGCCCGTATTGATGCTGTAAATGGTCGTTGCTTTTTACTCAGTAACTGCCAACTTACTGAGTAAAAAGCAACTTTTGTTTTGCATATAAAGGGTCTTCCAATAAGAGTTTTAGTTTGTATTTGTAAAACAAAATCTGCAATTCTTAAGCCAAGTTAGAGATGTTTATTTATTTTGAGAAGATGAGGCTAAGCCATTAATTATAGAAAACAATGTCAGCCAAATGGCCGCCATGGCCACGCCTGCAGAAGCATATTCGTTTTATGAAATTTTCCATCACCAATTCCCATATTTAAGACTGGATATGCTCGATATCCCCATGAACTAAATCTTTGAGGTTTCTAATCGATATAGATCTTATGCCACACGTAGCACTTAAGAAAAAAGTTTAAAGGTGCTAAATCGCAAGATCTGCTTGGGCAATGGCACACACACAAAAATTATACCCAAAAAATTTTTAAACAAATGTTTGTTTGATATAAAATTCAGTTTAAGTCAATATGCTTTTATTGTTCCAGTAAATTCTTTGTTTCAATTTTATTTAAAAAAAAATAATAATAAATTCCGTAAAGTGTGACTTACACAGCAAAAAAAATATCATCAAAATGCAACCAGCAAAACAAATTATTAATATTTAATTTAAAATGAAATATATATATTTAATTAATATAAGCACAGACATTTTTTTTTTCAACAAACTGAAGTAACCAATTTTTACGTTATGCATTCAAAAAAAAAAATTTTTAATATTTTTTTAGTAAAAATGTCAACTACAGTTTTTGTTGTTGTTCATTGTTGATATACCAAATTAAATTTTTTCTAATTTTAATTATTTTTTTCGAACTTCATTTGTTTCTATATTTATGATTTGATCAGGCTAAAGTTCGTATCGCTTTGTAAGCCAAATTACATGTGATAATTATTAATGAACAAATAACACCAAAGTTAGTTGTAAATATTCTGACAAACACGTCTAGTAGAGCGGAACAACCGGCTGTTTTCGAAGGCCACTAAACCTTCCTCATCAGCGTTCTTTTGTGTTTGGTCCACTGTGTGTGATGTCAGTTGATGTAGAATTCTGCTTTATATACTCAGCCATTATTGCAAATGGAATATGTGAATTGTTTTGATGCATCGTATTACAATTTGCTGAAAGCTTTTTTGTAATGAAAGCTCATTTTACCATCTCTAAATTTACAACAGTCTTGCCATTGTCGTTTGTTCTTTACCAATTATGCACATATTACTTAATTTGCTTATTTTTTGTTCTACTTAAGACAAACTTTTTTGGTTTGATACTTATGTAAGTATATTTTTATTTAGTTTTTTGCCACAGGCCCTTGGCTATTAATTTTAGTTAATTTTAATTATTTTTTTCGAACTTGATTTGTTTCTATATTTATGATTTGATCAGGCTAAAGTTCGTATCGCTTTGTAAGCCAAATTTTTCTAGTCAATTAAATTATTCACCAACGTTCCATATGGACGCTAGATATGTAAGACTATACGAAATTGACTAAACTTTTTTTCGGTTTTTGGCGTTTTCTTTTAGTTTTTTACGTTTTCTTAAGTTATGGTGGGTTTTGGCGATTAATTTTAGTTTTAGCGTTTTTTTTTAGTTTGGGTTCTTTTTTTTTTGCTATGGCGCTTTTTTTATTTTAGGGATTTTTTCGGTTTTTGGCGATTTATTTTAGTTTAAGCGATTTTTTTAGTTTGATTTTTTTGGCGATTTTTTCGTTTTAGGGATTTGTTTTGGTTTTTGGTGATTTATTTTAGTTTTAGCGTTTTCTTTTTGTAGTTTGGGGTTTTTTTTTGTTTTGGCACTTTTTTCGTTTTAGGGATTTTTTTTCGGTTTTTGGCGATTTATTTTAGTGTAAGCATTTTTTTTTAGTTCTGGCGCTTTTGAAATCGTTGTGGCGATTTTTCGTTTAGGGATTTTTTTTTAATTTTGGAATTTTTTAGTTTTAGTATCTTTTAAGAGTTGAAGAGTTTGCCTTCTATGGTTTCCAAAATACGGCGCCAAAATTACATTAACTGATAGAATACCCTTTAATTTTAATATCTTTAAATTTCAGTGTTAATTGGTATAGTCTGCATAAAAGTACACTAACCTGGAAAATTTCAAGTGTCTGTATATAATTGTCTGTAATTACATTAGGATTTCAAAATATCTGGTTGCTCGCCTTGAAATTCCCTTGAATTGTTGTTGTAGCGGTTAAAGTTTTACATATTCTGTGAAAAGTTCAGGTTCGTAGCTCTTACGGTTCTCGAGAAAACAGCCTGTGACAGACAGAATACAGACGGACAGACGGATAGACGGACAATATGATTCCTTTTCACGTAAAAATGTTCTTTGAAGACAGTTACATCGACATTAAGCAGTGGCCAGTCATCAAGTCCGGACCAAAAGTATTGTCAAAGCAAGACAAAACGAGAAAATCAAAAAATTAAAAATTTAAAATCGTCCAATTCCAATTGTTTTTCTTCTAAATTTAGAAGCTAGAAGACATAATATTAAATTGTATTTTCTAAATTTTAACTCAAACAGGCATCAGCAAATGACAATATTTGACTTACTTGTAGTCTGCTGTTATGGCCTGCTAAAATTGTGCGTCTCTGCCATTAGTAAGTAGAAGTGAAATGGATAAATTTGTTTTACACTTTCACAACAAATTACTTTTACTTTCTTAAATTTGTATGAATTCGTTAACTCATTTATTTTGAAAGTAAATCTACACATTGATCCCTAACTTAAATGAAAAAGGTTGTTTAATGGCTTAAGTCAACTCATTAATTCAGCAACACTTTTTCTAAATTAACGTAACATTTTTTCCCCTATTTACTAAATGCTTTACAAAACTTTTTGATAAAGGATGCTTTTACACAAATATTAAGCCCAATCAAATTATTTCCTTTCTTCTCGTTTTGTTTTTGTTGCTGTTGTTCTTGTAAATGTTTTTACATAAATTATAGGAAAATAAAAGCAATTTGCACACAAAATCAGTTTTTAATGTAAAATTTATAAGCCTACACTAGAAATAAGTGAAAACTCATTAAAAAACAAAATGCAAAGCTGGAGGAATTTTTTTAATTAAAGCCGCATGGAAGAGAGTGAAAGAAAAATTTGCCATTTTATTATTTTATAATTTCTTTTAATACTTCTTTCAAATCCAAGGACCCTAAAAGTATGCAGTTATAATTTTTCAAATTAAGCGCCATATTGTAGGCAACATACTTAAAAACTAAGAAGAAGAAAAAATTCAATTAGCTTAAACCTACAATAAATTATAAGAAAACAACAAATATATATGTAAACACCAGCACACACATACCCCTATATATGAACATACAAACATACATACATATATACGTACATACACACACACATCTTAATGTACATGCTTGCGTACAATAAAAAACTGACATTTAATTTTAACGGTTCGCTTTATTTTCTCTCCGTTTCTCCACACACATGTACGAGTATGCATGTATGGGAGAGTGTTTGGTGGGTTCTTATAGAAATTTATATGACTTTTGAAATTTCTTAGGCCTTTCACTGCAGATGTGCACACACAAACACTCTCCTAAATATGTAATTTAATTGCAAACATTTTTTACGCGCAATGAGTATTTATATATTTATATGTGTTTGTGTGTGTGTGTCTATTAATGTGTGTTTGCAAAACTTATATATACATTCACATGCCATTATTACATGCAACGAAACTCATTTATATTGAGGTTACGAAGTGTGCCCTAAAATGTTGACAGAATTAAAAGTAGTCAACCGAAGGCTCACGGAACGCAATGCCACATGGAGAGGGGAGAAGTAAGAAAATGCAAATCACAGTCATTAAGCAACAATGTGTAATTTTAAATATTGCTTAAAAGTCCGTCAAAAAAACAGCCATACTTAAAGAAAAAAACCAATAGAATGAGGTCTTCTTTTACACCAGGTGGACCTGAAGACAACATTAGCGAAATATACAATTTTTCCAAAATATTTAAAAATCTTCGCAAACAATTCTCATTCGTGCTACAACAGCAGGCACTTGATATATATTTATATTCTTATGAAATTTGAATGAATTTTGGAAGATTCCCATTAGCTACAATTTGCATCCAAGCAAAATTTGTACGCATGCCAAAATTTACTTAAAAAAAAGCTACACTATGTTTCATTATTTTGTATTTTATTCAATTGATTTTTGAAAGAAATTAAGGCCCTAATTACGTAAGAAGATTTAGGAAATTTTTTGTTTGAAAATATCTTTGAATTTTTGGGGTTTGAATGCTGTAAAGAGTTTTCTTCAGAAATGGTTGTTGTCCTTGATAATGAAAAATCCATAATATGTCATTTACACCTGCACACAAAATCAAGCAGATTTTAATTAAAATCTCTATGAAAATCTATGCAAGCTTTTTTGACATTTATCAATACTTGTTTTTATCAAAAACAAAAAATTTCCAAAACTACAATTTAGCCAATTTACACACCTTTCTAAGCAGGCCGTAGCTAATCCAATCATCTTTTATATAAATATGTTGTACAGTAGAGTGGTTCGAAAAAAAATTGTACCAGTCACACCCAAGGATTAAAGATTATATAAAAACAATTCCAAAAATATATTTTTCAGTTTTGTGCCACGCCTTCAACTACCGCCCTTTTAATATTTTGTTCACTGTGTCGCCGTTTTTAGTCCGATCACAACATTTTATATACCGGTGTTCATGGCTCCATAAGGGCCACATTTCTGTCTTTAATAGTTTTTTTTTTTACCACATCATATTCTAGTCTAGAGATCTAGAGAAGCTTCAACATGAAGTAAATCCCTAGAAATATTTTTCATGACGCCAAAATCTATAACGTCCGGAATTTTTTGTATGCCTGTAGGCCAGTAAGTGGGCTCCTCACTGGAAATGACGTTCAAGCCTTTTTTTGAAATTGTGTTGAGCAACGCTCTTTCTCTAGGTGTAATAAGGTGCGAACCCCAGAACGTATGTTTTGCATTGTAGTCTCCAGCTGCTGCGAAACAAGGTCCAAGCGATTTGTAGAAATCCCCGTATTGATTCTCAGTGATTGAGAATCTTGTAGGGGAGTAAATTGATGATATAACGAAATTTGTACAAACATTTTCAACACAAATAAATATTAGTTGCTTGTAGATGTTCTGCACAAATATTATCAAGAATATAGTGCTTGAATCTTGACTTTATTAGAATTGCTGATCCACCGCATGCTCTTCTTTTCGAGTCCTTTTTATCATAGAAGGTGTAGCCATTCCTTTTGAAAAAGCTTCTCGAAGTCATATGAGTCTCAGAAACCAACATTATATCAATATTTTTTTCCGTAAGGAAGTGCTCGAATTCATTTTGGTGTTGGCGAATGCCGTTTGCGTTCCAGAAACATATTTTTAACGAGTTCATGGCTTGTTAATTAATAATTGAAGCAGAGTATTCTGCATTCGCAGCAGTAAAAATAAAATAAAAATATTATAATTTGAGTAGATTTCCTACAACATTTTCTCACAAATTAGATTTCGTTTTGTGTGGAAAATCTATTAAAAAGCAGCTAGATTTAGCTAATGTAAATGCCCTGTAAGTTGAAAAATATGCATTTAAAAAAATGTGTGTTGGATATAATGGTTTGGAGCAATAGCGTTAAGCATATGCACAAACCTTCTAGCATAGACAATAAATATTAATTGTCTTAAAGAATTACAACTGCGACTTTTTTTTAGTCCATAGACAAGACGACATAATCGTCGAATAGAATTAGGGCGTAATACTTTAGCAATTTCAATTAAGCAACTTTTTAACTTATAAGAGAGAGAGAGAGGGAGGAAACTATGATGACTCCCTTCTGCATTATTTTCTACTCTCTCTCCCTCTCTTCACTAAACTCAAAAATTGCCATGTGTGCAGCCAGTATAACGCGGTTGCACTGTATTTACTAAATGTTTATGTACATAAGTGTATGTATGTGAACTTTGTTTTGGCTTGAGACAGTTAACCACTTAAATATGTGCCAGGGAAATTAAAGCTCTATTAGTGTCTCCCCGCTCCGTGCAAACAGTGAGTGAGTGGCTGGGCTTATGCTGGGCAATAACAATTTGCATCCTCTTTTTCCTACTTTGATAAAGCGACATTTAAAAACTGTTTATACTTTACTTTAGTTTGTTTGAAATAAAATAAATGCGTTTAGATAAAATCGTTATAAAATGAAGTCAAATATTTTCTTAAGTTAAATATAGGGTCCGCCACTTCGCGTTTTTTTTCAACTAGTGCTTATTTCGTGAATGGTAATGATATAATGAACGAATATGTTTGTGTATACGCTTGAACAACGCTGGGAAATATTGCCTGCAATCGACTTACAGAAGATGCCGATTTTGCCAAAAAAATTATATTTTCAGATGAAGCTCATTTTGATCTTGGCGGGTATGTAAACAAGCAAAATTGTCGCATTTGGGGCACAGAAAACTCGCACGCATACATTGAAAAGCCGACGCACCCGAAACGAGTCACTGTTTGGTGCGGATTTTGGTCCAGAGGCATAATTGGGCCAATGAGCAAGGAGTGGCCCTTATAGTCAATGGCGATCGTTATCGGGCCATGTTGAACGAATTTTTATTCACGAAAATTGAAGAGGAGGATATTGGCAACATTTGGTTTCAACAGGACGGCGCTACGTGCCACACAGCCGAAGCTACACTCGATGTTTTGCGCCCTGTTTTCAAAAAAAAAAAGTTATCTGGCGGATCCTATACAAATTCTCCTTCACTGAAAAAGCTGCTAATGTGGTGTATGTAAGTCGATGTGCATATGTGTGTTTATTTGCGTGCCTAGATACTTTTAACCATTAGCTTTTATTATGGTTTCGAGTAGATATGTATGTATATATACACGTGTATTGTGTTGATTCAGTGTGCATTTATTTTATTCAAGCAAACATCCTGTGTCTGCCTTAGATTTTATTTTTTATTGTTCAATGCGTTCTTGTTTATACATTTGTATCCTTTTTCCAGCTGTTTTTCTTATTTGCCTTGTTTTCTTTCCTTTGGCTGTACTGCTGGCTGCCTTTTGAAATGGAATGTTTTGTAAAGACTGAAAAAAGAAACACACACAATACCAAAAAAAAAAAATTTAAATGTTTACAAAAATTCCATCTAACATTTATTTGTCTAACCCCTTTAACCTTAAGTCCTGAAAGAATTGAAAAAAGATGATGTGAATACAAAAAATATTATCAGCACATCAAAAAAAAAAGAAAAATAAAAAATAAATAAATACCAGCAGGAAGAGGATGTGTTTTTGTATGATAAAAAATATTTGTAAACTTAAAGTATTCAGTGCGTTTTGTTAAAATCTCTTGATAGTGCAGATTTAAGCGTAATATGGGCATTTCCAATTTCCAAAATTTCAAGAATATATAATTATTGATTTCTTTTCTGGGAAAGTATAAGTAGTTCTATAATAAGCCTTAGGAATTATAATTTAATTTAACTTAACATAAATGGGCTGTTCTGGAATGCAAATGCCCATTTACATATGCATATATCCTGCCATAACTGCCAAAACAGCTTAAGCGACATAATTTTCGAACTTCATTTTTTTTACCAAAATCGATTCTTTGCGATCATAACTAATCGATTTTCGTCAAAAAAAAAACGAGGTAACAAAAGTGTGTCGTTTAAGCTTATTTGGCTGTTATGGCACGATATATGCCAGAAATTTTTTCAAACAACGAAGAAAGAACCGGTTTTGACTCCTCTAGAAAATGTAAAATCTAAAACAAGTAGTAATTAAAAAAAATCAAAAATGATCGTTCGAAATGAAAAATCATAAGACAAACCTAAAGAGGATTTTAAAATACCTGTCAAATGATACGCATTTTCATATATTGTTCACCAACATTTTATTTTTTTCGCATTTTCAAAATAGCGTCTGTTGGCCGCCATACTGAGTTTTGATCTTTAGTGATACTCCCAGGATTAAAACAAAAATCGGTCCACGCCTTCGATATGTATAGTGCCATAAAGTAACACACATACTTACATACATACATAGACTGATAAACACAATGCCCTTCTTTGCGGTCGCGCAGTCGGGTAAAAGTAACCAGCATCCTCACGCAAAAGAAACAGAAACTGTCCTACAAACTGTATTTATACCAAGCGCAGCATAAATAGAATAAATAGCAAAACTACAGATTTTTGGCCGTTTTACCCATTAAAAAGTACCTTTTTTATATTAATCTGTACTAAATGCAATTTGTCTAGTAAATTTCCTGAAAAGACATTAAGCCGCTTTCGCGTTAAAATACAACAAACATCCAAACTTGCACACTTATAATATTAATATGATTATTGGCCAGTAATGGGTTAGTTTATTTAAAAGAAAAAAAAACTTCTTACAACTTTCTTCACATGAATCTTTTTCATTTTCTTAGCAAAAATATGGCCGTGATTAAAATTTTTAAGATCACTAACGGCTCATAATGGGTTAAAACGTTTCCATTTCGCAATAACAATTATCTCATGCCTCAATCGAGCATATAATCAATTACACAATAATTTTATATCTACATAATAATCATTTCTCATATTCCATTTCATTAAAAATTTGCCTTAAATCGCTGATGTTAATAACAATCTCTACCCCAGTAGCTAGACATGGGTGCTGTTGATGGGCGTGGCTGCACAGCAAAATATCGGTATTTAACCCAGCTAATAAAATCTAGTTTAATTTTTCTTCTCTTCCTTAGAAAATATATATTATTTAATAAAAATATTATTTTATCTAATTTTTCGACCTGTTTTGTATTTTAATTAAACTATTTTTTTGAGCTTTAGGTCTGTTTTATATTTGTATTTTATTATATTAATATTTCGTTAACCTTCGTTCCTTTCGTTCTTCAGGATATTTTTGTTTGGTCGTTATGAAATCTTAATTTTTTGTTTTTTTCTTTTCTTCTAAAATAATTTGTAATTGAAAGAAGAAAAGAAAAAACAAAAAATTAAGATTTCATAACGACCAAACAAAAATATCCTGAAGAAGTTAACCGAAGGTTAACGAAATATTAATATAATAAAATACAAATTTTAATAAAAATATTTCTTTCGGTAAGAATTGAAATTACTGAACTTAAGCCCGACTAAGAAATTATTTCTGATTAGAAAAAGAAGATTTAATTTGTCTGCATTATTATTTCAAAAATAGCATTTCAAATAAATGAGCGAAAAATGAATGCTCGTATTCTTTTTTTTTTCTTCTTAAATTTCAAAACCAATTTACAAGATTTTTGTTTTTTAAAAGATGGTCAGACTTTCTTTTAAAGTTTTGTTACATGCAAAAATTAAAGCAAATAAAATTTAAATACGAGTATATTTCTATAATAAATAGTTTAGTAAAAAAGTTAAAGTCATTCTTGAGGAATGCAAGATTACTATTCCATATCAACTACTTCACTTAGATCCTATTTCACCAACTTATTTAAATATCATACAAAAATTAATGAAAGTCGACATTTAAATATGAATTCATATTTAAATAGAGTTAGTGAAATTGGCCCTTAGAGCCTATTTCACCAATTTACGAGTATTTAAATATCAATTCATATTTCAAAGTCATTTTTGCATACAAAAATTAATGAAAATCGACAGTTGGTGGAATTGGCCCTTAATGCATGTGCAGGCAGTGCTGGCCAACGAGAGAAATGTATTCGTGAATGTATATTCATTTGCCGATCGACGTTCGATACTCTGATGCCACTTTGACTAGCTATGATGTAAAGATGAGGATAGAATTCTCACTCACTATTTTCTTCTTCCACTGACAAAACTCATTGTCTGAAAAAAAATGTTCATCAGATATCGATCGCATCACAGTGTTTAAAACTAATTGCATTACTTTGCTGATAAAATTATTTATATCAAATTACATTTGCTTCAATAGTGTCACAACTCAAAAAATTTATTTTTTGAGTTAATATTGCATAATAATTCGTCATTTGGTATTTAATCTTGTTAAAAAAAATTTCATATAAATAGCTTACGACTATTCTAGCAGCTTGTGAGAGAAGAATATTTTTCATTGAGTTGTATGTAAATTGAAAAGTTTAAGTTCACTACACTGGGCAACCTTTGAAGCGCATAACATTAACGTAAGCGAAAAAAGTTAAGAAAAATAAATACTGAATACTCCACCTTGTTCCTTTATTTGCCCGTAGCAAATGCTGCAAGTGCTTCTCAAGCATTCTAAACAATGAAATCTTTGTTGTATATTGATAAAAAAAAACAATCTATTGAGTCTTATTTTATTTCATTTGATTTCCTTTTTGCCAACCTTTTATTTCATTATTCAGCAAAATTGTCAATCAGGGTCATCGATACGACGAGTACGAGTGTAAAGCTTTTTCCCCATTGTTCAGTTTCCTCAAGGAACTGTTAAGCAAAAAAAAGGTATAATTTCCTTTATTATTATTATTGTTATTCTTTTTTTTTCTCATTCCAAACTTTTTGTTGCTAAAATTTATTGTAACATCTATTTGTCACATTGTTGTTATTTTTTGCTTCTCTTTTGCTGTCGTTAGTATTATGACGATTATCGTAAGAGCCCCTGAAGTAAAATTTAATAAGAATAAAAATTGGGTGTATATTGTATGGAAATATGTATGTATGTATTTATGTAAGTGTGTTTGGATGGGTAAGTGTGTGTTAGCATAACAAGTAATTATTGTTGTTTTTTCAATGGAAATGTTTGCTTTTAAGGGAGAGTAAATAAAATTACCTTAAGGTAGTGCGTTAAAATAAATTTTTTATTTGGTTTTTAATATTTTTGTAAAGAATTAAAACCGAGTTTAATTAATTTGAAAATTTGCTTGTTTTTATGGTTTAGCAATTGTCTATATGCATTTCGTTCCTGCTTTTGGAACTCGTCAGTAGACTTCAACCCAAAAATTTTTTGAATTTAGTTGACAAACTTCTTATTTTATTTTTTTATTTTATTTCTTCTATTAGCTGCCACATTGGGCAACAATGGTAAAAAGGTGGTGGAAAATAAAATAGATAGACAATCGAGTAAAGATGCTTGTTTTGTAAAAATGTTTGTTTGAAGCTTTCAAACTTATTATGTTTGTATACTGTGATTCTCAATATACTATTAAGAGTCTTACTATAAACATACGAAGTTTGTCAACTAAATTCAAAAATTTGGGTTGAAGTCTACTGATGAGTTCCAAAAGCAGGAACGAAATGCATATAGACAATTGCTAAACCATAAAAACAAGCAAATTTTCAAATTGAATAAATAAAGACTTTATGTCAAATAAATATACTTCGGTGTTTCAAATCGAGTTTAATTTTTAATTTTTTATTTTTTTTTTTTTTTTTGATAAACTGCAAGGCTGCTTTGGCTTGTCTCCAGAAATACTAAGTGCCTCCGGGGGGAATCCAACCTGCCACCTTGCGACTACTAGACTAGTATACCTTCCAATAGCCAACAAATTTAAAGTGGGCTAACGAAAAATTATTCCAAATTAAAGCAAAATCCTTCCAAAGAACCTTACATCGCTCAAAGTAACTGAACCTTGTTAGAGATTGGGATGGTTTTACACTGCAGCACAAGTAGTACGCATCTCAATGATGTCGTGCCATAAGCGCCAAAAAAAAGCTTAAGCGACATAATTTTCGAACTTAATTTTTTGGCTAAAGTCTGTTATTTGCCATCGTAAATAATCGATTTTCGTAAAAAAAAATGAAGGACCAAAAAATGCGTCGGTTTTTGACGGTTACGGCTCGATATAATGAATTGTTGTTGTTTGACCTTCTCTTTCGAAATTTTGGAAGCCTCTTAATTATTTTTACGGATAGAAGTTATTGTTTATGTTCTGAGATTACTGATTTCTTTTCACGAAATTAGTTGCATGAAATATTTGTTCACTCACCCAAAAAAAAAGAGACGTGTAGAAGCAAATCGAATGCAAAAAAGTTGCCAAAAATACTTAAAAAATCCGTACTACTGAATTTTTACTACAATTATTACACTATTCTTTAACAAACAAACAAATTTCGTGAAATTTCTCGAACATTTTCATCGTGTAAGTTTGGTATATGCATCATATTAATATTTAAAAACTTAAAACTTATTAAAAGTTAATAGAATTTAGTATAAAATTTTTTTTGTATTTATGTACACTGCGCATCACTTGAATAAGGAGTTCGATTGTAGCAATTTTAAACCAATATTTTGCTGACGAAAGCAACTTTAATATTGAAACTTCGAACTTAAAAGATTTTTTTTTTCAATATGTACACACAAATACATTTAAATAACTTAATTGGCTATTATTCTGATTTCGAACTTAATTTCGAATTTTCGAACTTAGTGAAACTTGAAATTTTCCTTAATGTTTTGCATCAATAACTATTTTTAAGTGCCTTGAAATTGAAATTATGTTTTAATTCGAAACTTCTAAGAACTGCCAAAGATTCTCGGTCTTCATTAAAAAAAAAAGTTCACTGGCACATGTTAATTAAAAGCTAGTGAAATTATCTCGCTGAGCTTAAAACCACTAGATTATATGTATTGGATCGCTTTAGAGGTCAACTCGTAACCATTTTATGAAGTGTTAAAAGCTTTTAAGCGTAGTTTTTTTGAATTAATTATTCAAGTGAAAAAATGGTGATTTTTTAAATTTTCAAAATTTTATTTTTGTTTCCACGTGATTTAGACAATAAGAACCTTAAGTTATTATAAGTAAATTAAGAGAAAATAATTATTTTCTTATGACAAAAAAAAAAGTGATTTAAAATTTTCACCATCTCAACAAGCAAAACAAAAATAAATTTTCTGATTTCATTGTTGTTTACAATACAAATTAACGGTCGACATTGTGTGCCAGTCTTATTCACAAGATATATTCGTTCGATATTAATAAGATTAAATTCCTTATTTAAGTACTTCGTAGTGTAAATCTGAAAAGGCGTATGATTAATATTATCAAAGCCATCGAAATCACGTATACGTCTTCGTTGAGAGTTTGGTATGAAAAGAAAGAAATTTCTGCAGAAGAAGTTTAATCATAAGCAAAATAATTTTTCCATGCGAAAAGCGTAGAATACACATTTTGTATGTGAAATTCTTTGATCCTTCAAAAGCCATCATTATCATCATAAAAATAAAATTATTCCTTTGCATGCGCTCGCTCGCTCCTGTTTCCTTAGCCTAAAATTATTCCCTTACCAGTGTGTTTATTTTTTTTTATCTCATTTAAATTTATGCAAAAAGGAAATTTGCTTTTTTTATATGCTTTTCATCTTTTTATTTTATTCATTTGTATCTTTTGTCTGGTGTTATTATTCTCTTGCCGTTGTTGTTGCTGTTGTTTTTGTTGTTGTTGTTGTTGCAGTTGTAGTTGTTGTGTTATTTGCATAAGCAGCAAAATATTTCTTGTTTTATTAACACATCCACGTACATGTACAGGCTCGAAAATATGTATGTTGACACATAAGATATTTCCGTTTTTTTGCCAAATGATTTTTGTCTTATTTCAACACAATTATATCTCTCTCTCTCGCTCTCTCTCGCTCTCTCCCTTTCTCTCGCTTGCTCTTTATTTAATTTGATTCTTTTTGCTGGGGTAAGGAGCATTTTTCATTGAATGATAAACATATTTTCCCTACGGAGTTGACACTTTGGTATCTCGATTTTTTTATATTATTTTTTATTTGTTGACTCGTCTTAAATAAAAAGAAAATTATTATGTTTTGTACGGGAGGAGAATTTTAAAAACAAAAATTTAAATAATAAAAATAAGCAAAACTTTATCTAGATTTATTTTTGCTGAAAATCATATGCAATTGCTTTTTGAAGTTTAAATGACTTGCTTTGTTTTTTTATTGGTGGCAAAGTATTACCTTGGGAATTATGTGTTTTTTTTAATGCTTTGGGAGTAATTTAAATGATAATTATTTCGATAATAATTTTTATGAAGTTCTTTAAGCAAACAGTTCCCAGCGATGTGCTTGACAATAAAAAAAACAAATTTCATTGTAAATTTGAGAAAAATTAGATACAAGCTAATGAACAAAAGGTTAAATTAAAGAATAAAATCTGTGGCAAAAATAGGAAAAATAGCTTAAGTCGATTTAAGCTAAAATTGTGATAATAGAACCATCATTCATTCATTCATTCCCTAATTTAATTTAAAACTTATTATTAATAAGTAAAACAATAATTTGGGATTATTAGTGCGCTTATGAATGTAAAACTTAAATTATAACAATTCCCATAAAAAACATTAATTATTTACTTGACTGCACCCAGTCAAAAATACTTGTGTGGCAACACTCAATTCTTGAATAGCTGTTGTTGTTATTTACATTTATTTTCTTTACTAGAGATCTAATCGTCTCTTTAAATAGCGAGCTGATTCGATCACGTGTTTTCAGTTTGAGATTATGTCATTCGCTATCGAACAATGTTATAATATGGTGCGATATCGAATGCCATAATCTCAAACTGAAAAAATGTAATCGAATTAGCGCGTTATCGAAAGCGACGATTTGACCACAGAAATTTTCCGTTGCTGCATAGTTTTTAAATTTAAAGCAAAGTAAAGGTAAAGTTAAAAAAATCAAAATTAAATAAAATAAACTACCGCTTGTGCTGGCAGGTGAAAATATATTTTAATGGATTCATTTAATAAAATCTTACTAACCAGACATTCTGTATTAAACTATAAATCATCAAAATGTTTTCTGGCTGATAAAAGCTCTTCATTTCATATTTAAATCGATGTCTGCAAGACATTTAAGTAATTTGGTGTCTTTTTTTTAGCAGGTTTTGTAAAACTCCTCTTTATTTCAGCCGCTCTATAAAAAAAATGTTTAATCTTTTTCTGCTTAAAATCACTTAAATATCACTTTTTTCATGATAAACTGCCAGTCTGTCAGCCATTTGAATGAGAGATTTTGTTCACAAATCAACACCACTTTTCAGATGCCCATTATTTTTACGTTCATTATTATTTGTATTTCTTTTTCTAGTTTTATTTTTTGTATTCTGTTATCTAGTTTTCAACGACATTCATTAAAAGTACTTTATTTCGCTGCTACATTTTCATTAAAAAAAAACAGACCACACCCTCATTTGTATATAAAAAAAAATTAAAAACAAAACTTTTTTTTCCTTAATGATCAATGGTGGTGTGAGTTTGATTATGACGTTGATGTTTTGATAGTGACGGTTTTATTTTAAGCAGACACAACCTATTTTTGCATTTCTTTTATTATCGCGTTTAGTTTTCTAATTTAAGAATATACTATTGCCATTTAAATCATACTTATGATAGCAAAAAAAAAAAATGTCTTATTGCAATCTACGGTTTTCTGGTTTTCATTGCTATTCGAATTTGTATCTTAAGTGCTGAATTTCTATTCCAAAACTTTTTGAAAACTGCTATCTGCTGTAACTATTTCCAATTAATCCAATTATCATTATTATTGTTTTGCCTTGCCATCGTAAATAAAAAAAACCAAGAAAATAATTAAACTCTTGCAGCCGCGGGCCACGACCGTGACATAAACTTTTGCAAAACGCACTGAATTTGTACTACCGTCTTCGAACAGGGAGAATGAACAGCCCGCCCAACAGCTCAACTTATTTGCATTAAATGCAAAACGTTAGAAAAAAAAACGGAAATAAAACGGAATGAACTTTTTTGTATTAAATCTCCTTTTTATGCACTTTTTTTATTCCTCAGTCAAATAATAGTTTTCCTACTTAAAATAATGTACCGCGGAGAAGCGCATACAATAATAATGCAACAAAAACTCTAAAACAATGAAAAAAAAAGTTAAGAAACAGGATGTTAATTTCTTGCTGTATTTTAGAATTACAATTCCTATTTTTTATTTTTTTTGCTCAACATGAAAATTAATGTGCTGGCTGCGCTTATGAAATGCTCCAAAATATTTTATTTTTATAAAAATATTCTTTAAGAATTTATTTCTGCTAAGTGAAAGAAGTTATTTATGTTTAACTTAAAGTGTTTAAAGTGTTGTCAGACAAATCTTATGTAAATTGCAAATAAAAGTTTAAATGGCATTAATTAAATAACTCAAAGTTAATGATTGCTTAAAATTCTACCGGCACTATTCGCTATAAAAAAATTTGTGTTAAATATAATTCTGCCAAAACAAACCGTCTTCAATGCAAAGATCTGATAGAACATTTTCGAGAAAAAATTGATGGGATATAAAATTAAATATTAATGGGCGTGCCTCCGGCCATTTTTTAAATGCAAGATTTTGTGTTAAATTTTTTAAAAATCGATACAGTAGAACCACTTAAAATACAATATTAAATTTTAATGGGAGTGACTCCGGCCATTTTTTAAATAGAAGCTGGTATCTATTTTAGAGCTCAAGGTGTGTGGTAAGTTTCGTAAAAATCAGTTAAGTTGATCCACATGAAATATAATAGCAGATTTCAATGGGCGTAACCACGCCCATTTCTTTCAAATTTTAAATTGTGTAATTACAAGAAGCAAAGGTGTACCAAACACAAAGAACGCTGATGATGAAGGTGTGAGTGGCCTTCGAAAACAGCCGGTTGTTCCGTTCTACACTCAGGGAAAAGCTGCAACTTAAAAATAAAAATTCGTCACATTAGTTCAATAATTTTCAATTTAATAGAAAATGTATATTAAAATACTTAAAAACAAATAAAATTAATAAATAAATACTGCAAATTAATATTTTTCTATATTGAAGTAAGAAATTTCAACATTTCAATATGGATTTGATTAATTTTAAGCT
Source organism: Nowickia ferox (assembly GCA_936439885.1). Lineage (NCBI taxonomy): Eukaryota > Metazoa > Arthropoda > Insecta > Diptera > Tachinidae > Nowickia > Nowickia ferox. Next base: position 110,123,412 of record OW387024.1, on the reverse strand, counting down.
TTTTTTTCTCTGGGTGTAAGTACACGTGTTTGTCAGAATATTTACAACTAACTTTGGTGTTATTTGTTCGTTAAAAATTATCACATGTAAATTTGGCTTATGAAGTTCGAACAATAATAATTAAAATTAACTAAAATTAATAGCCAAGGGCCTGTGGCAAAAAAAAAACTAAATATTGCAACTATAAATATATTGCAAATGGAATATGTGAATTGTTTTGATTCATCGTATTACAATTTGCTGAAAGCTTTTTTGTAATGAAAGCTCATTTTTATCATCTCTAAATTTACAACAGTCTTGCCATTGTTTTTAAACTTTTCTGAAGCACCTTGGTAGGGCAAAAAATTCATGGCTTTTTGGAAGCTGGAAGCTTCTACCTGTCTCATCTCGAACAAAAAAAAATTCCTTATTCATGCTCAACAGCAAGTGATTCTGTGACATTGTGCCCCTTACAAAAACGCTTCTGGGAATCAATAATGTTTAATTAATAAAAATATTTCATTCAACAAGAATTGAAATTACTGAACTTAAGCGCGACTAAGAAATTATTTCTGATTAAAATTCACTATAGTTCAACTAAACATTTAAAATTGTCTCACTTATTAGAAATATGTACTTTAAAAATATAATTTTTTTTTTTATTAAAGCACACACTGTGTTCTGTATTTTATTTCATTTCACACCACTGTATGTGTAATGCAAATAATAAATCTGTACATTCAATAGGAATGTGTAAAGTGTGTGTGTGTGTGTGTTTGGGTGTGCGAAAGCAGCATGAAGCCAATGAACAACAGTGGTAAAACTTTCTTTGTTTCGCAATCAATCAAAGTCCGTTTCACTGGCGGTTTCGCTTCTGTTTTTTTTTTACAAACTTCATTATACTAACTAAATGTTTAATTGCATTAGAAATATAATTAAAATAAAAATAACAAGAAAAAAAAGTGGAACAAATTACAAGTGGTACATGTTTCTGCTCTTTGAAAGTGGAAACACAAATTATTATTTTTTTCCTGTACGTAGAAAAACATACACGAATGACTTTTGAAAACTTGTAGACAGTTGTGATGGATTTTGATTAATTAGTTAATTAGAGAATAAAATGTTGAGTGTGACAAATTGATTTATGTATATTTATTTGTCAAAGAAGAGAAAAGTCGTTTCTTTTACATCCCTTTTTGGGGGAGAACAGCCACATAATTAACAAGATAATATTATTACTATAAATAAGTACATATACATATATTAAAAGTTATTTTTCTACTTTACCTCTTGTTTATAGAAAATATTTCGGATTAATGAAAGGTTTATGAAACAGTTTTCCTTCATACAAAATTTGTTTTATAAACTCTTTGTAAACGAAATTATTTTTTATTTAAACTTTTTTCCAAAGATTTTAATTTTACTTTTACTCTAGATTTAATATGTATTATTTAATTTGACACATGTAATAAAAGGCCTTAAAGCATAAAAAAAATTATCAAATCCTCTTTGTATAAATAGTTAAAAGCTTTAATGGCTTCTAAGTGGCACAAGTAAAAATTATACATAGTGAATCACATAAATGTTTTGTTTATGGAAGATAAAGTGTTTAAAAAAAAAACTGGGGCCAAATTACGGCATTCGATATCGAACAAATCTTCATACAATTTTAGTTGTATTTGTATGGAGGTTTCAATTGATATCGAATGCCGTAATTTGCCCCCTGCTTTTAAAAATATGCTATCGAGTGCAAAGGGTTTTCCTATAGGAACTTTTGAACATTGAAAGACGGCTGCTGTCTAATTGGCTGGCGTTTATACAGTCTGAATGGCCAAACCACCATGTTCGGATGCTATATCCGTGCAAAAACGCGTGAATACTATAAAAATGGTTTCATCAAAATGGGTGTTCCGTTCCGTTCGGTTCGGTCAACGGTCGCGCTGCACCTAGCGAAGACTCGGTGGGCATTTGCACCATATTATATTCAATATAATAATGTCATAACCCTATAATAATAACATCCCACACGCACTTGTCTTATTTAAATTTTAAAATAAAAAGTGCTTAATGAAACACCCTTTACTTTCACTACGCTCTTTTTTGAATTTTGTGAAAACAAACATGTATTTTTAAAAACTTAAAAAAGGAATAACCGCCACTTTTAGAGGAAATTTTTCTAAACAAAAATTGTAAATTTTAATTTTCCACTAACTTAACCATAAGTTTGAGGTCTTATTATAGCTATGCTCTTTACTTCACGACACATGAGCTAGAACGTGTTTTTGTTCGTAACACTATTACAGTTATAAATTTTTGTTTGTTTTGATTTCTTTGTACTTAAAACCAGAGTACGAAAATAAACGCAACAAATTGTTTGATTTTGTTTTGTTTCGTTCTTTAAAGTAAGTGAAACAAAAACAATGAGAATGATTAATCAATTAGTGCTTGTATTGTTTTTGCACATGAGCATAAACCAGAGAACCCAGGCGATCGTTATTGTGTTATGTGTTATTTAACACATTAATTTTGTTTTATGCACACAGCTTAGCAGCATGGCTATAACCGGGTGTCCTAAGACACACAGAAAACTGCAATTTTAAAATCCACGAAATTAAGGTTAAGTTGACATTTTTCGGCAATAATTTTGATTTATATGTATTTCATGTTAATTTAACATGACTTACAGTAAACTTCAAGGTAAATTTTTCGAACGAATAACTTTAACGCTATCGATAAATACTCGTTGATACTAGTTTTAATTATTTAATTTTGTTAAGGGATATAAAAATTAGTTTTTAACAATTTGGCAATAGTTTGAGAATGAATTTTCCCCTTTTATTTTTATTTTTAGCTTCAGCTCTCAAATAAAAAAAGAACATTTCTTGTTTCTTATATTTATTTTAGATTAACAGCCTGGCCCACGATGTCGACAAGAAAGTTTCTTTCGCTTACTTATATTGAAAACAAAAACAAATTCCCTTATTTACATTGAAAACAAAAACAAAATAAGGGAATTTGTTTTTGTTTTCAATATAAGTAAGCGAAAGAAACTTTCTTGTCGACATCGTGGGCCAGGCCGTAAAAGTTAGTGAAAATAATGTCTTGTTTTCTTAAGACTTCCTTGCGAAAAGTTCGCTTTTAAGAACATTCCCTTTTTTTGCGGAATTTACGATAGCTTATAAAGAACATTTTTGTTTTGATAATTTCTCGCTTGAGCAAACATTCGCTTATTATGAATCTCACATCAAGCACACTAACTTATGACTCGATCAAAATTTAAAAATTGAGAGGCTGTTGAGTGTGTTGCGGTTTTCTGAATGTTGATAACATTCTTCTGAAAGCTTTTGTGTTAAGTACTCGTATAACAAGGGCAATGTGTCTGCCAAAAGTGGAGACAGTATAGTAGAGGAATCAACAATTGTGTAAATGATAGCAAAGTTAACATCGTGGTATTCTAGCAGTGAATTAAGTTAACATTGTGTGTTGTAAAAGCTGTTAATATAATTTGTGAGTAAAAAGACTGACTGATTTAATAAAAATTGTACACAGGGATTTTTTATTTTGTAACATATGTACGAACCTTTAAACACAACTTTTTTCGAAGGTTTATACGTTCTCCTTTCACGCAATTCTCCCTTCAGGGAAAACGTGTTTTCCATCTAAAATAGTTTAATAGACTAATTTTTCGATATTTTTTTTTAATTTCATTATTTTACTTTATTAAAAAAGCTTAAGGTCCACTTTTTTATATAAAAAACAATTACCAATGTTTGAATTTTCAATACTTCGCTGCAACTTTGTGTAGTTTCTTCAGGAAACAGATATAATTTTTAAAAAAGAAGTTACACAAAGCTTTAGCGAAATATTGCAAATTCAAACATTGTTAATTGTTTTTTTTTCATGTAAAAAAAAGTTAGTTATGCTTATTTAATAAAGTAAAACCATTAAATTGTGCTAAAATATTATTTTTCATTAATTTAATTATGTCAACTGAATTTGTTTTATTTTCAATCATTTCCCTAACAAAATTTATTTTCTAATCTTGCCTTGAATTGCTTGCTTATGAAACCACATAAGTTTTGTGTTTAAACCACAGTTAAACTTCCGTTAAGACCACAACAAGAGCAGCCATTTTATTTCATAAAGTTTCTTTAATTAAGGCTACAATGAAATTAAACAAACCGCCTTTATGTTTGTTTGGTTTCGTTTCTTTTGTTCTCCCCTCTACGCCGCATTTTGTCTTACAACTCAACTTGTTGTTATTTTGCGGTCAAATGGGGAAAAAAGGGAGAAAGAAATTCACAAAATTCTTGTAAAATATTTATGCAAGACTAAATTTTTTTTATGTAATAAAGGGTGCTCTTGGATAAAAATTTTTAATGAAATTTTAAGGAGAAGCTTTTTAAATGAAATTTTTCCCTGTATAAGTAAAATAACAATTAAGTATTATTAGTGCGTTAAAAAATGTTAAAAATAGTTTTCATGTTGAAACAAAATTGTGTTAAAATTAAACAGGGGATACCCTAGTCCTTTAAGAAGAAGAAAACTTACATTTGGCCCAAATTTCCATATGAAAATTACATTTCATTTAAATATTTTCAAGTAGACAAAAAGAAAGGGAACTTTAAAATAGCAAATTCATTTCTTTTTATTTAGTATTTAATAACTTTTTAAATATGTTTTCATTCTTTCTTAAAGCTCAATTGCACACTGGCGTTAATGGCTTGGATTTACAAGGACCAGTGTTTCTTCACGAACCCTCACATCGTGTCGAATTCTCAAACAACTCTGGAGGACTTATTGAATGTTCTGGGCATGGAAGTCCGCCACCAGAGGTAAGTTTTAAATTCAATACAAAAATAAATATGAAAACAATTTTTGAAAATTTGTTTTTGTTTAAATAAAAAGTTTCAGTTTTTCGACGCGTTTTCCAGAATAGCCCCCAATATTTTACTTGCTTAGTAAAATATTAATTGTTTCATAAAAATACATTGTCATTAATTAAGTGGAGTGCGCTCTACTTTCTGAAAATGTATTAATAACATTCCTTTAAAAGCTTTATGTTAAATATAAAAAGGGCGATGCTGGCAATAATGTGAACAGAAAAGTGATGTTAAGATCGTGGCATTCAAGAAGTGAATTATCTAACATTGCGTGCTTAAGAGCTCTTAACATCACTGTTGAGTAAATAAAGTGATTTGATTTGAAAAACAGTGTGCTCGAGTCACATTTAAAAGTAAAAAAATAATTAAAATTTTTTTATATTTCTAAAACAAATTTTTTATTGCATGAAATTTTATTTATTTTAACAAAAGAAGAAAATCAAGAAGCGAACGAGATCAAAAATAACTTTTTTAAAAAAAATACAACTTTTCCCAAACGCCATTTTGTTTATTTCACTCTCTTCTCTATTGCTGTTATTAGCAGGAAGAAAAACTTTCCTGTCAAATTTCATGCTGTAAATTCGGTATCCGTCAAATCATGAATTTTCATTCATGTACTCGTATGTGTGTGGAAGATATTCTTTTTTATGGCTTGGAATGATTTTCCAATAAAAGCTGAACGATATTGATGTTCTGTTTGGGAAATGTTGCTTTTGTTTGGCGTCAGAAAAAAAATGTGGGGTATCTAATTCGACTGTTAAAAGTCTGCAGCAGGTCTAAATTATATTTTTTTTACCAAAACAGAAGAACTTTAAGGCGTATTATGATGCGGCATGTTTTTATGCACATGTTTACAAATCTGTGGAATAAAATTATGGAACTAGTTTCCTTAATTTATCACGATATTCTGCAAAATTTTCCCTTATAAAAAATATTGACAAATAATTGTTTTTTTTACAAAAGTTGTTAACAGAAATTTTTTAACGGCAAGAGGAAATATTTTTATATCATTACGAAATTATTATTTATTTATGCATAAGAGTATATGAAAATATTTAATGGTTTGACACTTGTAAAATTGTTCTCATTTAATATTCCCCCTTCCTCTATTATTATTTTCTTTTCTTTTAAGGTCGAATGGACGCCCATACCGCCACAACAGGACATGGTGTTGCAAACATCCAACGGCAGCTTAATGTTTTATCCATTTACAGCTGAAAAATTTCGCCACGAAGTTCACTCTAGTGTTTATAGGTATGAAAAATAATCATTTCCTATTTCCCTTTCTACGCCATTTTCGTTAATCTCATTTAGTGCCTTTTGCTGAATGAAATTGAGTTTTGTTTTTTTTTTTTAAGTTAAAGCATTTTCCAGTTTGTTAATTCTTTTCGTTTTTATATATTTTTATTTCAGATGTAAATTAAGGAATCTAGTGGGCACCGTTTTGAGTCGGGAGGTTCATGTTAAAGGCGGTAAGTTTTCAAAACTTTTTTTTACTTAAAAAATTAAATTACGGGATATGAAAAAATCACCTTAAATAATTCAAAGATTTCAGTTTCTTAAATACACTATGTATGCAATTTCCAAAAAATAAAAATTTCAACTCTCGCTTTTTGAAAAAAAAAGTAAAAATTCTCCTTTGGCTATTTACATTGAAAACAAAAACAAATTCTGAGTGCTTTGTTTCTGTTTTCTAGAATTTTTACATGGCAGTAAGTTTTCACTTTGTTAAGTGAAAAAAAAAATTGCAATAAGGTGAAAGTGATTTTCTTTCACAACATTAGTTTAATTTCACATTTTACCAACAACAAAATTTTAGCAACAGGGGTCTGCACACCATGTTTTATGATGCTTGCTCATTTGAAAATAATTTGTAGCGCAATTTCCGCTTTTAGACACACAGTGCATTAAAAGGAGTTCACTCTTCGTTGCATATCTACAACTTTCGGTTATATGCAACAAGTTTCTGCTACAAAGCATGAGGCTTGATTCAGGTTAGCTTTGAGCTTACTTGTAAAAAATAACAAAACATGTGAAATTCATAACAACTCAAAAAATTATTTATCTGTCCGATAACACCCCAGATTTAGTTATTGGAAATAACGCTTCAAAAAATTTATATAATATAAAAGTTATTTATACAATAAGTTCCTCCTGATTCACACGCATGAATTTATTTTCTGCAAAACTAGCTTCTTTGTATTATGGCTCTGTTGAAATAAATTAGCAATGCTTACGCTATATATCTTCTTTCATTCTTATAACTTGCTTCCTAAAATTTGCTTAAGGTTTTACTAGTTTCACTCACTCTAAATAAATCCTGCCTACCTGCCGTTTCTCTTCTTACAAGACAATTTCACAAGTTTAATTTTCACAGACTTTCAGACGCATTTAAAGATCTTTGCATGACTGAAACCAAAACAACAATTATTATCAAGAAAATAAAAAACTTTACTAACGAAATCTACAAAAACTCATAAACAAAAGCAAAAGCAGCTCATGAAAAAATCAAATGACATTAATAAACAATATCTATTGTATCCTTTTCCATTAAGAAGGCATAAAGTTTTATAACCAAAATAACATCAATAAATTGAAACTTTTCTTCTATGTTACGATGGATAATGTGAAACAATAATCTTGATGAACTGTCAATTGTATCACACTGGAACTGGACGTTTCATGAGATCTCATCTTTAGTTATGAAATACTTGTCAAATAATTTTCTTTTTTAAGTTCCTTGTTTATTTGTTTACAAGACTAGTCGATTTAGTGAAATTTACAAACAATTTTAAAATTAAAATTTGTTTAATATTGGGAGCAAAGGATTATGTTGAGTTGTTGTTTAGGTCGAAAATTATATCGAAAACTCCAACTTAAAATTTGTATTTGAATACAACGCTTGGTACGTGTGCGGTTAAAGGGACAAGCGCACACATACATACACATATACATACATCATATGCAAGAAAATATAAAGGGTGTTTTTTATTGAGGTATAGAACTTTAAGTTGGCATCACTTTTTTAAATGGCGGCCATTTTGTCAGCTGTCAAGTGATTAATATTTAGTTTGGTTTGCCATTTCATCATGAACAGGTTGACAAAAGAACAACGCTTGCAAATCGTGCAAATTTATTTCGAAAATAATGGTTCAGTTCGCGAAGTTTACCGCAAGCTCCGTCCATTTTATGGTCGACCGTTGGTTACCGTTAATGGAGACCGGTATAGAGCCATGATAACCGACTATTTTGTTCCCGAATTGGATGGCATGAATGTGGATGAGTTGTGGTTCCAACAAGACGGCGCTACATGCCACACAGCGCACGTCACAATCGATTTATTAAAGGAAACATTCGATGAGCGCATAATTTCGCCCCATATGCTCGAAAAAGTGGTTGAAAATTGGACCTGTAGAATTGGCTTTATTCGAGCCAGCCGCGGCGCCACATGCCCGAAATCATATTTAAACGTTAATGGCATAAAATTATCCTTCCAATAAAGCCAAATTGATGGACATTAAAACGATTTTCTTGTGTTTTATTTCAATTCGAAGTTCTATACCTCTAAAAAAACACCCTATATTTCACAAAAATTCGTTCTAAAAAAACTGCTGAAAATTCAGGAGTATTCAATCACAGTTATGTGCATAAAAATAGCAGTCAAAAACATAAAAATTTAAAGCAACATAATAAAAAAAAATATTAAAATTATAATCTAAAAAAAAGGTAATCGGGCATGCCTGTAAGGTCCCGCTAAGACGCAGAATTTGATCAAATTAAATCAGTATTTACTTATCAATATTTTAGTTTATAAAACGTTGTCGATATCTAAAATTGATTTGTCGCAGACTTTTAGTAGTAAAAAAAATTTAGTAAAGTCCGTTTTTTACTTACACGCAAAAGGTTTGGTACGGACACTACATATATACATATGTAATACTATACGAACTTTAGCCTATATAATCGAAGATCTTAGCTGGGGCCTAATTCCTGCACTCGTGATCGAAATTGCATTCGAGTAGAAATTAATTTCGATAGCAAGAAATTTTCCGATGATGTCACTTGATACCAAGCGAGTCGACTTTTTGTTTCAGTGTTGGAAAAAGGCAAATAAATTCCTTTCACAACACTGAATAATATGTAAGCAAAAACATATGTTTGTAAATATGTATGTGTGCAAAAACATACGAGTATGTATGTACGTACATACACACGTATATGAAAAAAAAGAAGGGAACATATGTAAATGGTATTTTAATTTTTATTTAATTAATAACTTAATAATAATTAATTACTGTAAAGTTAGAGAATAGAGCACTAGCCACATTTTATAATAATCTATTGGTTCAATAGAAGCAGTTAATTTGTTATTTAGATGCTCCCACAGTTGGTTGAAGTTTTTTATTTTCCCTGACAACTGTTTTGCAAAACATTATTTGCGAAATCAGTGCATACATTCATATATAAATAAATAAGTAAAATATTGAACATACATTTTCTTTTCCTTCTTTCTTTTTCTATGTTAAACGTTATTTCGAATGCCTTTTTGCTTGCGGATAAAAACACAAACGGTTGCATTCGAATGGCTGCTTATTATCGAATGCTGTCATCAGAAATTTCGATATGTGTTATTCGAAATCGAATGAGAAAAAGTTAAAAAACTCGCTCGCAATCGAATGCAGTAATTAGGCCTTTGATGTAGAAATTTTTTAAAAATTTGAAGTAAATTTTCTTTAGGTTTTTGGCAAATTGTTTTAGTTTTGATGCTTTTTCTTAGTTTTGAAGTTTATTTTCGTTTTTGGATTTTTTGTTTTGTTTTGGTGATGTTTTTTGTTTTAGCAATTTTATTTTAGTTTTAGCGCTTTTTTTAATTTGGCGATTTTTTTTAGATTTTTCACAATGTTTTTCGATTGTTTTTTAGTTTAAGCAATTTTCTTGGTTTAGGGTTTTTATTTCGATTTGATTTTTACTCTTGGTAATTTTTTGCAAATTAGTGTTTTTTATTTTTGGCTTTTTCTTCGTTTTTCGATTTTTTCGGTTTTTGGAGATTTTTTTATTTCGGAGATTTTTTTATTTAGGAATTTTTTAGTTAAAGCGTTTTTGAAATTTTCAAAGATACAGCAAGTGATTAAAATTACGTAGTCAAAATTACATTAACTAATAGAATACTCTTTTATTAGATTAGATTTTAATAGTTCAAATTTAAAAAAAAAAACCAGTGTAGTGAACATTTTATTTACAAAAATTTTCAAAATCTATTGTACCAAATCGAGTCACCATCTTATGGCACTAAAGTGAGCTCAACATCTTTGAAATTCGCCACATTTGCACCCGATCCGTTGAGTTTTTCTTAAGTTATTAAAAATTTTAAAATATCTCAATAAGAAGTTCCGCACTTTGCCTTGGATTGTCTGTCAGTTATTCAGTCCATTTAGCCAAATCATTATAACCCGATAATGTGTGCCCGCTCGGCCACGGGGCAGTGTACTAGTCTAATAGTGGACTTAATCTGCTAAACTTTATATATTGGTACTTACCGATCCGTATCCGTGAGTTTTTTTTATGAGAAATAAATCTTATATCAGTTAGCATAAATATTTTTTCTAGTTCGGAATTAAAGTAAAGTTATTCCCATATTTCAATAGTTTCAAGGTTTTTTAATCCTTAATTTTAGTCCTTTTAAACTTGTGACTTACCGCTATTTTCTTCAGCTCACTTGTTGGCCACACAAACTTTGTGTGTGTAAAAGTTTTCCTCTATTTCGTTGATTCCAGTGTATTTGATGTGTATTTGTATGAGTAAATGAATAAAGTATGCATACATATACAAATCGTTAGCTTAATATAGAAACACCCTAACTCAAAATTTTTTTTTTTAATCCAGTATTTTCCACGTTTGAATAGATGAGAGACTTATCTATCGAAATATAAAAAAAATGGATTTGAAAAAAATAATGAATTAGGGCGTTTCTATATTAAGGTAGCAATTCCCTCTTCTCTCTTACTCTTCATTATACAACACTCTCTCCCTCTCTCTCTCTCTCTCTCTCTTAAACATACAAACACACACAATTTATTTACTGGGACATTAAGTCCAGCTAATTTTTGGCAACTAGAAAAGTTGTGGTCTTAGTTTTTGATTTAACTTTTACAGATAACAATTTATTTTAGTCCATTGAATGTCAGGAAAAGGAAATTTACACTATTTTGAGTTGAGTATGTGCTTAATGATGCACATGTATAAATGTACTTGTCGTTGTTGTTGCTGTTGCTGTTGCTGCTGCTGTTATTATTACGAGCACTACTTAACTTAAACCAAAGTAGTCAGTCGTCATATTTGTAGTACTTTCGTGCAATAAAAATAACTAATCCACAATAATTTGTGGTCATTTAAGATGTTTTAGCGTTGATATTAAATCCACTCACTTTCCGTACAATAAATTACAGCAAGTATTTTGCAGGATGTGTTGTTTTTTTATATTTTTGTTGCTCGGCTTGTAAGCAAGTTAATTACATGTGAAAATGTTTAAGGATGCTGCCAAAGGAAACAGAAATATAAAAAAAGAAAAGAAAAACTACCAGCAATTAAGAATTTTACTATCACAGAGATAATGCAAGAAATTGTTTCTCTCTTCTTTTTCAATTATCATTTTGGTTGTCATCAACTGGCAGATAAGTTTGTAGTAAGCTTATTTTATTCGTTTATTTTTTTTTTTTTTTCAAAGAACTTTGCACTTAATAATAAAAAGTGGGTTTTATAGTTAGAGATAAATAATTAATGGCATCAATTTGCTAGGACTTTAATAAGTTTCCGTATCAAAACAAAAAACAAATTTAGCACTATAAAATGTTATCACAGAGAAATATAAATTTAAGTTGCATTAATATGGTTGAGGATAAATATATTTTTAAGATAACCTGCTAATTTGGAAAAGTAAGTCATTGAAAGAAAATTGAAAAACTCCTTAAAACCATTTTTCACAATGTAACTTTAAAAAATATGACATTTATTGTTCATGAAGATAATAAATAACTGAGAATTATGGTCATGTGATTATTACTATTATCAACATTGAACGCCGGGCTAAATTATGCAATATCTGGAACTATCTTCGATCCATGTGTTTTAACAAGCTTAACTGATATATCAGTGTTTAAAAATGATCTACTCCTTCCAGTAAATGCCAGCCAAATATCCACTGATGGGTTGCTCTGAACCATTTGGTAGGATTTGGAAAAATAGGGGAAAGTTCTAGTCCAAAGACAGACACTGCGACACCTAAATCTGTAAATTAAATCAAGTTCTGTATGACTTTCCTGGTAAAAGTCAGCACAGAGGTTGGAGAAGCCCCTTATATCATCTAAACATAGAAACTTGCAATGAATGTGTATCTTTATATCATGATATTCTTAGCATAAATGAGGCAAAGGTAAACAAACTTGGTTACTTTTTCACAGAGAGCAATTCAGTCCAAAGTGGCCAGAAAGAAAACCTAATTTCTGAAAGAAAAATCAATTTCTGATTTCTGCTTTTTCGAACAGAAATAAAATTTACATTGTGCTTTTACTCATTTACTCACAGAACGTCAGAATAACAGAACTAATCCTCATATCGTTCTTCATTTGTGTGGAAATTTCATACAAATATCTTGTTTACTCAACACTTGAGAGAAAACTAAAATTTTCTTTTTCCCTTAAGGTGTGTGTAAATTGAAAACTTTAAACTCGTTTTCAGGCGAACTAGTTGTTTTGAGTTATGACTACGTTGCTATAAAGGAGTGATATATTTTTGGGCGATTTTACATGCAGCCGTTGCCAGCTGAGGCGTATACTTGATATTCGCAATAATTGATATATTGCTCATACGCTGTAGTTTTCTTACCTCTTCCTTGTTATTTAATTTTTAGCTTTCTAAACTAAAAATTCTGTTTTTATTTGTACGGTGAAAGTAATGTACACTCGAAATGATAAAAATGTATAACTTTATTACACGTAGCAGGACATTAAAAGTTTGTCATAAAATATTCATGAAGGCACCAAGAGAGTAGTGGAATGCATTTTAAGGTTTATTAAATGTACAAAAAAATAGAAAAGAAACTCACCAAAGGAAAAGCACAGGAGCGGTTTCTGCATGGCCAACTAATTCAGTTTTTGTTTATTAAAATTTGTTTTGTTTTGTTTTGTTTTGTTTTTTTTTTTTGCAACAAAGTTTAACCCAAAGTGCATAAAAACAAATCAGGCAAAGCAGATACTGTTGAAGTTGGAGCATCAACCGAACTTATTAGTCTAAATAATAAAAAAAAGTATGCAGCAACCATGTGGTTTTTTTTACTAAAAGAGGGCGAGAGTCTAGTGTTATTGTATTTCTAGTTTATAATTTCAACGGTTTTGTTTAATAAAACTTTTGCTGAAAAAAAAAAATTCAAAACTAACGTGCATATGAGCAGCAAAAGTTCTATACCAAATGCAAGCGAGTCAACTGACATATTTTGCATATCACTGCTTTGTGTATAATTTTATGCAAAACAAAAAAAAACACATGAGAAATAATAAAAAAAATATTTGAATATCGTTAGAGGAAGTTAAAAAAAAGCAAGTTTTCAAATTAAAGTTTATATTTCTGCATATTGTTTTTGGCAAAATTTTTACTGATGCTCTACGAAAGGTATCACGTTTCTTGTAGCCTGATGGCTGGCGTTTGTAACAGTTGTCAAAAATAATATTAATAAATTTAAATAAAACATTTGAAATAAAATGTGTTATTATTATAATTTTGGGAAAAGTGGAACCATATAAAGGCACTCGATGCCGAATGAAATTGAAAACAAAATTCAATTGCATTATAATATATTGAATAGTAATGCAAATTGCTACATCCCAAGACATAATGATATCAGATAGACTTGCCTATATTCGCTTTGAACACTTAATACTTGGGATGTCAAAAATAATACATATAAGCCGAAAAATTTGTGTTGATGTCCTACGAATATAAGCACTAAAAATAGTCTTTTCTTCTGCTGAAACCACTTGGGAGCAAACTACGTCTTTTGACATCGAAAAACTTGTGCTAAAATTTTAATTATCGATATGAAATGTCATAATTTGCCACCTGATGTGCATTTATCTTTCAACATTCCATATTGAGCGATATTTTAAAACTTTTTCAATTGCATGGGAAATTTTTCAATTTCATTCCATGTCAAGTTAAGCAAAATGCAGCCTGATTTTGTAGTTTAGATTGCACAGGTTGCCAGTTAAAAGGTAAAAACCAGGCCACTTGTCTTCCACTTTGTTTGGTTGTGTTAAAGGGGAAAAATAACTCACAGAAAATTATAAAAAAAATGTCTCTTGAATTTTAAAATCAGGCAGCAAATTAAGGCATTCGATATCGTTTGAAATTTTAAATGATTTAATTCTTTTCTACTTTAGAAAATCACATTAATTAGTAAATTTATGTGTTTTTTTATTGCCAGGGAATGGTTCTTTAATTTCTCCTTTTGTATTTGCAAATCATTTTGTGATATAGCATCCATGTAAGAATCAAAAATATTTCATTAAATAAAAAATTTCAAATACTGAACATAAGTCCGATTAAGAAATTGTACCTGGGGGTCTACTCCGTAATTCGAAACAAAAGCAAATGCTTTCGAAACGCAATGTTAATAACATACAAATTCGAAAGCATTTTCTTTCGTTTCGAAATACAGAGTAGACCTCCTGACTTACAATTATTTCCATATAAAATTCATTTAAATATTTTAAAATTTCTTTCGATGTCGAGTGCCAAAATTTAGTCTCAGCTATTGGCAATAACTTCTTTGTCTTCATGCATAATTTAAGGAAAATAACTTTATTTTCGTGATAAAAAATCTGACAGCAAAAATTGCCTGAAATTTTATTTGAAGTCCATCACATAAATATTTATTATTATTTTATTATTTACCTGACTTTAATTGGATTGCTGCTACTTTATTGAGTGCAAGTAATTTAACCCTTTTCCTTGACAAAAATATAACCAAAAAATTTCATGTTGTATTACAAATCCTTTGACAATAACTCTTCTCTACACAGATGTTTTGCCATGAAATAATCTGTATACATATTTTATAAAAGTTTTTTTTTAATTTATTTATTTTTCAAATGTATATTTTTCCCACCAAACAAAATATGCATAAAAATGCAAAAATTTGAAAAAAAAAGTTTTTGTTATTTATTTATTTTGAATTTAAATTTGTTTTTTCGAAAAGTTTTATCTGCTCAACTTTCACAAGCCAAAACGATAAAGTTAATAGCAAAATTTATAATAACAGAAACAATTGTTTTGAAAAAAAAACAAAATACTACCTTTAATATTAGATAAAACTATGAAACATGACAAAAACACACAAGCATATAATTTTTTTCTGGAATTTTTTATATTAATATTTTGAAGTGTTTTAATTGTTTTAATTGATTTAGAAAAAAAGAAAGCTTCCACGTAATGGCAAAAAATTAATCAATAACAAAATATTAACCTTTCCAAATGTTTATTAGAAATGTATGTGCCAAGCTAAAGAAAAAAGCCCCACTATTTTTATTTTAAAGAAAGTTTATAGTTCTTTAAGGACCCGTGGAACAAAAAGTGTTTTTTCGCATTCTTCGAAAAAGTGGGCGTTTTGGTATTTTTATAACATTTGGGTCGAAATATTTCAGAGACAATCAATTACCCAAAAATTTTAAATGAGCCAAAAAGCACCTTTTGTTCTACGCCTCCTCATTTATATCCGAAGAGCGTTTCTGGGAAATTCAATAATGCTGGATCATTTCTCGAGACCGCACCACACCTTGTGTGCGTAGTATTAAGAATTCTAAGCCTTTTAAGTGATGAGCCCAGCATATTTCTCCATCAAAACTAGTTCAAAAAGTTTTAAGAGATCGGCGCACAGTGGGGCCAAAAGCCCTTTTTTCTCGGATCAATTCATATTCATAGCTCAAAACATTCTTGAATGTGTAGAAGAAGGAGACGCATCCCCTCCCCCATCCCCCTAATACAAAGTAATTATTAATAAGGTAATAATCATGATTTGTTTTTTCTAAGAATAAATAACGAAGCAACAACTAAATGCATATAAACGGCGCTTAACCAACAAAACAAGCAAAGATTCAGGATTTATTTTACTCACGCACGCTCCTGATGAATTGCCTGCCATTGACTGACTTCGGATACGAATTAACCAAAAATAGTGTTTTAAGAAGCCTAAGAAAGTTAGAGTAGCGTGAGTTCGTGAAAATTAAATTTATAAAATCACACAAGATATTTTTTAAAATCAAGTCACGTGTGAATTACACGTGAATCACACGTGACTCATACCAAACTCACGCGTATTAAAATAATGGCATTGATACATCTCTAATAATACAGAAAACCACGAGTCACGCGTGACTCACACGTGACTTATACCTTACTCACGCGTAATAAAATAATAACATTTATACATCTCTAATAATAAAGAAAACCACTAGTCACACATGACCTACAAGTGACTCATATCTTACTCACGCGTAATAAAATAATGACATTGATACATCTCTAATAATACAGAAAACCGTGACTCACACGTGTCTCATACCTTACTTACGCGTAATATATCATGACATTTATACATCTCTAATAATAAATAAAACAATGAGTCACGCGTGACCCACACGTGACTCATACCTTACTCACGCGTAATAAATGATGATATTTATACATTTCTAATAATAAATAAAACCACGAGTCACGCATGACTCACACGTGACTCATACCTTACTCACGCGTAATAGATTATGAGATTTACACATTTCTAATAAAAGCACACAAAACAATTACAAAAACAGCGGCAATAAAAGTCTTAGCAAAAGTCGTTAAGCGCTTATTATTTCTGACGCATGACTAATTCGTACAACGATGTTCAGCATCTATTTATATTAAATAACGCTCATTTGTTTCGATCTTTAAAATAAAATTAAAATCTCTGCTTAATTGAGCCCAATTAATAACTTTAGGTCCACTTAAACTGAGAAAATCCATTTTTGTTTTTCTAGCATTTCTAATATAAAACTTAAGAACAAAAGCACTCCCACAAATATATGTATATATTTGTTAACGAATTCGAGCAAACTATGCGAACAAATACCTCAACTCGATGGTTTCATGGTTAGATTTATTACTTTTTCAAAATTACTTAAGGTAAAGAGGATTTAATAGCGCAAAGTGTTTAGCTTTTGTCTGCTTCTTTTTTCAGTTTTCTCTCACAATGTTCAATTTTAATGCGTCACTACAAAGGCATCGTTACGTATTTGTTAATAGAATTTTATGCTGTTAAGGCAAATATTTTCACTTTTCGTGGTTCTTGAGAATTTTTTAAATTAATCCAGTGAAGTGAGTGCCTTGGGCCCATTGGAAACACAGAAATCGTGGCGACCAAGTCCGTTCAGTTATGAAGCACGTGAGTGTCTTAAATGCGCATAGATCGTCAATATACTGTATTTTATACAAGAACCTAATGCAGCATCCCTGGAAAATTCAATTGGTGCAATATATAAAGTCAGGGTTAATTAAAAATTTTTCTCCGGAATGGAATACGAGTATAACTTCCTGAAAAATCGCACAAAATAATTGCGATTTTTCTCGCAAATACTTTTGAATATGAAGATTACAAAAGTGCCATTAACTCGAAATCAGCTTATCTCGACTTAAGCACTTTTTCCTTTATCCCATAGAATTAATATTTTACTAAGCAAGTGAAATATTAATTTAAAGAAAATTGCGATAAAAATATTAATTTTTAATATAAATTAAAAAATTCCCAAAACAGAATACACCAGTTGGTGCTCAAGTGAGCTGAACACAGGCTTCCATTTCTGGGTGACTAGTGCCTCGCTTCTGTAAGCAATGTGAGAACTTACATGTCAAATGATGAGTACACATCTGGCACACACATGTGCCCAAAAAAGCGTAAGCACTAATTACGAATGAAAAACTTTTTGACTCAGACATGTATTTATTGATTTAAACAGTTTCCAATCATGTTGGATTCTACACAATTGTCTATTAGTTACGAGTATGTATGAAACTGTTTAACTTAGTAAATATGTACGTGTCTGAATCAAACAGTTTTTCATTAGTAATTAGTGGTTATGCTTTTTAGGGCACATGTGCGCCAGATGTGTAAAGAAATTTATGAAGCAAAGGATGAGTAAGAAAAATATTTCATTTATTGATATTTTTTTTTTTGTTAATTTTTCTGTTTACTTAAGCTTGTGTAAAATAAGACAACCTATCGGCCATGTTCGGAAGCCCATTTTGTTTGGAAATTGCCAAATTTCAAAAATGGAAAACAGAGTTTTTTTTAATACATAAGTCAGTGCATTTAAAATTAAGTTCGGATAAAAACCTTAAAAAGCTGCAATGAGTGAGCTTTCTGGTTGTTTTTTTTTTTTCTTTAATCTGTGGGTTTTCAGAACCTGGCCGTATATGATTATTTAATTTTTCTCGATGCGAAAACTACTCACAAGTTACAGAAAAGAGACACTTTAAACGTACCTTATCATCTGTAGCTTATGTGAAGACACGGGCACTTGCAATGCAGTATTAATTTATTTGTTTGTACTTAAAAAATTTCAAAACCTTGATTCCTATCAAAATTTTAAAAATTAATGCAATAAATCTATCGCGCTAAAAGCACAGATTGCTGTAAAGCCAAAAAAAAACTAATAAGAAATATTCAAGAAATTTTTTATTCGACATATTGTCATAATTATATTGTAAGTGAAATTTATTTGCTGGTGGTTAAGCGATGTCTATATGCATTTCATTGTTGCTTTAACAAATGTGTGGTTGAAGTCTACTGACGATTTGTTAAAGCAACAATGAAATGCTTATAGACATCACAAAGTAGACCAGAGGTGACACAGGACGGAAGATAATTGTGTTTTTGTGGTGTTTTTAGAGGTCTCGCTCACACAGTCATCAAATCCTGTTTACTTTTTCTTTCGCGTGGTATTATTTTAAAGTAATTACATTTTATTCCTTGTGGTCTCATTCGCAGCCTAGTTTTTGTAAATAAATGGTAAAAATTAATATTTGCGAACGAAAATGCTTAAAACAAAGTCTCTAAGCATTTAAAAACAAATTTTAATCACTTTATTAATACTAATAATCCTTTTCGCAATGTGTTTTTTAATTCAATACCACAAATTCCTCCATTTAATTTTGTGCAAATGTTCATGTGCTCAAGTGTATTTTCAATTTATGCTTTGTGGTCTCATTCGTTGTTTGCTTTTTGCAAGTTGAAGTTAAAAATTAATATTTTTGAAGGAAAATGTTTAAAATTGAGTTTGTAAGCATTTGGAAACTAATTTTAATCACTTTTATAATACCAATAATATTTTACACATTGTTTTATTTAGTTCAACACTGCAAAATCTTTTATTTAATTTTGTAAAAATTTTTAATTGTTCATTTCACTAAGTATACATTTCTGCTGTTTGTTTTGATTATTGTACTAAAAATATTCAATAACAAACACACTATATATTTGTCCCTTTTTAACAGTGATCAAATCAGATGATTTGAGCTTTTTTCTTAAGTCACTTTCTACAACTCTGGTCTCCTCTGTGATAAGACATCGCTTAACCACCAGCAAATAAATTTCACTAATAAGAAATAATTTGTTTTCTTTATGTTTAAACTTTCTCTAGCATTTGATTTTTCATAAATATTTTTTGCGGCAAAAAAAATTACTATTTAATATTCTTTAGCATTGTGGCAATTTTTAATAATAAAAAAATAAAAAATATAACTAAATTGCATTTTTAATAAATTTCATGTTTCATTAAATATGAGGAAAAAAAAGTGTAGCGATAAATTGTCTCTGTTATTAACAAATATTTTGCAGTTTTTTTTTTGTATTATCAAGCACTCCTTTTTTTAAATATATATTGCCCCCTTTTTAATTAATTAAAAGGGACAAAAAAAGTAATTTAAGTTAAAACTTTTTCATCGAAATATTTTTTTTTTCATTAAGTATATTTCCTCTTAGCAGCTGTTATCCTTAAAGCGAACAAAATAAGCCAAAAAAAATTGTAAAAGCCAAAAAAATTAAATTCACAAGAAATGAATGGAAGATGAGTCTATTAAAAAACGAAGGAAATTATCAACACTGTTGTTGTGTTCATTCCAGACAGAAGGGCTACCAAAAATATGAACAAAAAAATAAGCCAAGACAAGAAAATAAATGAAGTTAAATAAAAAAAAAAGAAAAATGTTTTGTCAAACTTTTTAATTGAAGCAACCAGCAAAGAGTTATGGAAAGAGAGCAAAAGAATCTTTTAAATTAAAAAAGAAGCAAGTCTTCTCTTAACAAGTTATTAAAGAAGCCCAAAAAAAAAGCAATTTTAAATGATTTTGCAAGTGAAAGAAATTAAATGATTTGAAAAAACAATAAAGAAAGGATTATATACTTAAATGTTGTTTAAGAGCTGAATAAACAAAGTTTTAATCATAAATTTATTAAATTTCTTGAACAGTGATTTACTTAATCAGTAATTTTAAATTAAGTTAAAAGTGTTTATCTTCTCAATACATTAAAATTTAACAGCAACAAATTTTAATGTTGTACACTGAAAGACTTGTCTTTAGGAGTTCTATGAATATTAGTCTAATGAAAAATTTCATTACAATTCATTAAAATTATTTCAATGAAAACTTTGTCAAAATATATTTAAAAGTTTCATGGAATTAATTTAATAGTTTTACTATACAATAAAAAAAAATATTTCACTAACACCAGAAAGCAATTCCATTAATAGAATAAAATAGTTTTATTGATTCAATCAAATAGATTCAATGAAATAAAGGTTTTTCCAATTATTAATAAAATAATGTTGAAATATTCTTACAACACCATGGAGAAGTTTCAATGACGTTCTTTCAAAATATACGTGAAATATTCACTGGTTTTTTTGCAAAAAAAAACATGACTGCAAACTCTCATCATCAGTAAGTCCTAGTTTACACAATGCTTGACTTTATTTGATCATCTCTAGAGTTTTTTGAGCATGCGCAGCTAGAAAAGAAAATATGACAAAAGTTTTTGTTTGATTTGCTCATTACAACAGAGCAGAATAAAGTAGGAAGAAAGGAAACAAAGTGCAATTGGATCTCATGAGTAAAAACAAAAAACAAACAACAACGCAATCTTTCTAATTGTTTTTGTTTCATTTGTATTTTATTTACTGCAAAGATGAAAATAAAACGAAAGCAAACGTTTTGCTTTTTCAGTTTCATATTCTGGTTCTTACCCGACTGCGCGACGCAAAAAAGGGTATTTTGTATATCAATTTATGTTTTAAATATTGATGTATGGTGTGTGTGTTTCTTTTTCTTAATCCCGGGAGTCGCTAAAGATATGACAGCAGTCAAAATTCAAATGGCGGCCAACACACGTCATTTTGTGAATACGAAGAAAATAAAAAGTCGGTTAACTTTTATCAAAATGGGCATCCTTCGGCTTTCGGATTTCTCGCATGATTTTGCACTCCAAATGACCATTTAAGGTCTCTAAAGCTTTAAATCGGTTGTTTTTTTTTAATTTTTTAAATATACCTGTTAAATTCTCTCTCAAGTTTTTTAAAACAGAACTAAGGTTTCATTAACAATTTTCTATATTTTATTACTACATAAATTTCTTGTCATTTTGAATTACTAAAGCATTAGAAATTTCATTAAAGTTTTTAATTTTCTTTGTGGTTAAACGAGCAGTTTGTACTTAATTCATTTGAATTTAAAATGAACCATTAAAGGTTTTGATTTTATATTGAAATAAATGTTAATGACAGCAGCTAATTAATAATGTCATAGAAGTTTGTTAAAAGTTAGTTATGCTACAAAATGTTTTGCAATGAGGTCGCCATTTATTTGTACTGTAGGAAGGAAACAACGAAAGTTGTGATGCCGGCAAAAAATTAAGAAAATTATAAAGAAATTTTAAAGCAAACAAAATTAACATTTATGTGCAGGTTCTTAAGACTAAAATCATTGTACAGATAAGTAGAAAACAATTGCAAGAATTATATTTATAAATAATTAAATAAGCTTGCTTTAATAACAGTTGAGCATTAATTAATAATCGATGGTACTCTTATGTAATTCAAAAGTTTCTTTTTGGCCCCGATATATAATTATTTTAATGCTAGATTTGAAAACTTTATCAACCCTGCTGCATACTTAGTTAGATGTGGGTATAATTATTTCTTATTTCCTCTATTTGCAGTTGTCAACCAAAAGTATACGGTGCAAGTGCATGACGAGTATGTGATGGCTGGCAATACAGCGGTTCTAAAATGCCAAGTAAGTTATTTTTACGAAACTACATTTTTCAAAGACTTGATGCAAAGCTGAATTCAATAAGATAAACTAATTTTGATAGGAAATACAAGAATGAGTGTAAAAGTTACTGGTTTCAAAAAGGAATCTTCTAGATTCTACTTGAATGCCTGCGTGTAGTGGGCAGCCACGTAAACCAAAAGTTACTGGGTTCTGAAAGTAAGTTATGGAGGCGTATTAGGGCAGTTGATATCGAATGACATTTCAATATAGTCTAATGAAGTTTGTATGGTAATATCGATATCGATTTTATAGGAAATAACGCTCAAATAAGAAATAAAATAAGTTCCAATGAAATAAAGCCAAAAAAAAAATGAAATGAGACCCAAGAAAAAATTTATGAAAAAAACCCAATAAAAATGAAATAAAGACCCATTAAAAAATCTCAATGAAATAATAACCAACCAAATTCAAGATGAAATAAAGCACAAAATGAATGAAATAAGGCCCAATTAAAAATGCCTTAGCTTTAGTGGGCCTTATTTCATTTCCTTATTTGGGCAAAAATTTCATAGCGCCTTTTCTTTATTTTCCCCTTGAGATCACCTGATATGAATTCGTCTTGCTTACTTGCATACTCGTATTTCTATGTAGATACACAAGGCGAATTCATAACAGGTGGTGTCGATTTGCGATCACCTGATATGAATTCGCCTTGATTGATACATATCGTCGCTGCAGAAAAGTTTTGCGCCACCGACCACTCCTAAAAAAAATTAGTTAGGTATGGAATATATATATATATTTTGAATTTCCTCCTTTTTCTGAATCAAAAACGCGTTTCACGAAATTTATTATGGTTTCTGAGATATTAAGCATTTATTTTGCTCCATATTCACTAATTTTAGTTTTAATAAGTATTGCTTTGCTGTACAAGCCACTGTTTGGCTATTGCTTCAAATTCTTCATACAAAAACGTGCGAAGTAAAGTTAACTCTTGTTTTGCCTTCATTTCTACAGGAAAATTAATAATAAAAAAAGGAAGGTGCCGTAAGAAAAATTCAGCGGCGACTGTTACGCAAAAACATCATCACCTAGACGCAGCCGCCAATTACATGTTTTAATATAAACTTATTAAACACTAAGATAAAATAAAAGAAACTTTATTTATAAATGTTTGAGTATAACATTCTTTATATTAAATAGACTTCAGTTACTTGTTTTTTCTTGTATAAGTGTGTAAGCGGATCGATAGTTCAAAATACTACGGCGGCGGCTTCTGGGTCGGCCTTAACTGATCGACATATTTTTCTGGACAGCAAGAAATATAAACTAAACAACAAATTTCTTAATTCACAGCAATTAAAGTATAAGTATGGAGCACAAAAAGCTACTTTATGAAAATAAATTAAGAAAAATGGTGTATACGGCACAAAACGTATTTTTACTTTTACAATAAAGTAATATTAACTTCTAATTTTATTCATGAAAGTTCACAAACATTTAAAGTTTTCTTTAAGACATGTATAGAAAGCAGTATGCAAATACCAAAGAAATCCTTTGGGTATATTTAGAGAAAACTTCATGTAAACCTTTTTTGTCGTTTTTCGCCCCTCCAACTTTGTGGCGTATGGGCTAAACCAATTCTAAGGCGACGATTTGTATATGAAAGTATCATGTGTCGGGTGGTTCAGAGCCTTTGCCGATATCAAAGCGAATTCATGCCATGTAGCCCCAACTTCCCAAATGACTACTTTTGCCACTGTAATTTGAATATCTCTCAGATGTCAACACACATTTTTTAAGTAAAATTTTGACATCAAAGTAGAAATATTTCAAAGGGAATTGAAGAGAGTCCCAAAGCAAAAGCAAACCTTTTACCACTTATCTGCTTTAAAATCCAACAATTTCTACAAACTCACTGCCAAGGCGAATTCACATCAGGTGAGTTTAATTCTCTGCTGTCAATCAATGCAAAAAGCGAGGAATTATTCTGACAGCAGGAAATTTTACATTTACAAATATACAAGGCGTATACACAGAGTTGCAAATTAAGATCAACTGGTACCAATTCGTCTTGCTCACTGCTTAGTTCTTTCATACATTCAGAAATGTATAACAATTCCTTCATGAATGAAAACAAGTGGACCAACTAAATTTGCTTATCGTAGTTCTATGGTTCAGCCATGAATTAGAACCTAAAATGAGTTGTAGAGTTCATTTTGTACACTTTTGTTCATAATTGGTGCTGAATAGTGCCAAAAATCTTGTTTAAATCAGCTGAAGCTAAATTTTGTGGTGTCTTAAGAGAATAAGAATGAAATTGTATGGGCGTATATTTTGCTAAATATTTTAAGCCACTAAGCCTCCGTTTAAGGGTGCATGCTCCGCGAAGCCCATTTATCACAAAAATATCCAAAATAGAGAAAACTTTAATCCTCTCTTAGACAAGAGCTGCCAGTATTCGCCTTCAAAATCTTGTTTTATTTTTTAATTTTTTGTGTTATAAAGTAAAACAAAAATGTATTCATTAATTTTCCCTTTCAGGTGCCAAGTTATATGTCAGAGTTTGTAATGGTTACGGCGTGGGTGCAGGACACGGGCATGCATTTGTACCCCAATACAGATATTGGTGGCAAGTACACTATCCTGTCGAATGGCGAACTTTATATAAACAACGCGGGTCCAAATGATGCATACAAAAGTTATACATGTCGCACAGTGAATCGCTTAACAGGTAAATATATTTATATGTTTTTTTTTCTTTCTTAATTATTGGACATGTGCACCTTCACGTAATCTAGTGAATTTCAACTGAAATCATTATCAAAATCTTAACCGTTTACATTTATCAAGATTACTTATCCAAAACAAAAAACAAACTGCAATTTTGCTTAAAGAAGCAAACAATTGCAATGTAGTTAATTCACACGCCTTTTAAAAGTGCAGTTGCATTCTTAAAGAAGCAAACAATTGCAATGTAGTTAATTCACGCGCCTTTTAAAAGTGCAGTTGCTTTACAATTTCTACTAAATTTGTAGTAGATTTTGACAAAATCTAGTGACAAAGTTGATTTTAATGTGTGTGGGAAATCTAGTAAATTTTGTCCGAAATCTCCTAAGTATCAGATTTTGCTCAAGTATTTTAACTTCTATATTTATTAAACTTAAAGTGAGTTTGAAATTCATTTTATTTAAATTTTTTTTAAATAGATTTCCAAAATATTTACTGCCTTTTTCACAATATCGAAATTATAAGAAAAAATTTCATATTTTATTGTTGTTTGCAATATAAATTTTCAGTCGGAAATTTTCTTTGTACAGGGTGTCTGTTAGCAGATTTATATTTTCAAACTTAAATAAAAACGTAATACTTGCGGTTTTTGTTTTTTAAAGAGTACGTCATCCATATGTCTTCCATCGAGTTGAACACACTGTTCAAAACGGAGCCTTGTATTCTGCGCAACACGCTGCAGTCAACTTGGTTCAATTGAGCTGATTTCTCGACGAATATTTTCCTTTAAAACCACAAGATATTGAAGATTGTCATTTGAGGTAGCCCCTTAAAAAAAATCCATGGGAGTTATATCGGGCGACCTCGGTGGCCATGGGATGTCCCCAAAGCGACTGATCAGTTTTTGGAGGAAATTTTCCCGAAACCACGTGTGTGCAGAGTACGATGGATGAGCTCTCAGGTTTGGCAAAAAGAATTCCATAATCATGCGTCGATAATTTTCACCGTTGACATTCATCGCCTGGCCTGGAAAATTTTCGAGAAAAAAAATGGTCCAATTATCTCATCCGTGGATAAAGCACACCAAACAATTACCCTGGGGCAATGCAATGGTTATTGATATTTCAATCGAGGGTTGCAGGTTATAGGAGACCAGTAACGGCAATTTTGCTTTTTGACGTGGCCGTTTAAGTGAAAATTAGCCTCGTCGGTCCAAAAAAATGGGATGGGATACAGTGCGAAAAAAACATCCAACATCGTTTCACAAAAATTTTTGCGTAAATCAAAGTCACTTTCTTTTAGTTCTTGAATGATTTGAATTTTGAAAGGATGTAACTTTAGATCCTTTTTTAAAATTTTGTGAATAATCGCTTATGGAAGTCCCAGTGAGGCTGCTCTTTTCCGTATTGAAGGCCGTGGGATATTCATAGCCGAAGCAGTTGCGCGGAATCTCTGCACCCACGAACGAATTAAATTTACACTCTGTCGCCGAATACCGAACTTTGAACAAATTGTCAATTACGTAGGAATCATTACTCTTAAAAAATGTATCCACAGTGAACGCGCAATGCTCACTCGACCACTGCGACATCGAGACTAACAAATCGGCACAAACGATCATTTCAACGGTGCCACCCTCCCTCCGCACCGTTTGCTGGTTTTTGAAATAATCGTCTTTAAAAATATAAATTTGCCCCCCAGACACCCTGTATATAATGAAATAGGACATTAATTTGTTTATAAATACTTAAATAAAGTTGCCTGGACAACTTTTTCATTTCTAAAATAACCAGCTACGATTCATAAATGAAAAATGTACAGCAAACTATTTAAAATAGTGCACCTGAATTGAAGCCTGTTTATTTAAGGAATTCGTAAATTAATATTTTCGTTTTAATCAAACTACGGTCAATTAACACTTATTTATTTTGTGCCAATAAAAACAAAAAGAAAAACATTAATACTGAGAAATTTTCACAGCATTTGCAATATTTCGAATTCACTTTTCCAATTGAATAATTAGCATAAGTCCAAATGGTAATTTTTATATTTTTAATTAATAATAAAATAATACTTGTGGGATCAAAAATTTTATTATGCAGACTTAACGAAATCAGAAAAATGCATTATTGAAATTATTTGATTTGTATTTCATTTAAATTGCACACACAAATTACACCAAACGACTGCAACTCATTAAGGAAAATTAAAAAAGTGCAAGTGCAATTGCACATGATGTTAACCAATAAATATACAAATACTGGCGCAATTATAATATAATAATTAAAATTTAATGGCAAACACAAGGTTAAATATTTAATTCTTGCAAATTGAATATAATAATTATAGAACAGAAATACAGGAAGCAAAACATTTTGCTGAAGTCGTAAAAAAATATAGTTTTTGATTCCACACTTAAGAAACAGACAATGCTTGACCACCAGCAAATAAAATGCAATTAAAATATTTTTTGAACTAAAATGTCAATTTAAGAAAAAATTTAATTTTTATTGAAAAGTCTGGTGTCAAATTACGGCCTTCGATTTCAAATGAAATTTTAAAAATTTTCCACTTAAACTTTATTAAAATATTTTGAGATATGGTTCGATATTGCGAGTCGCCACATGTCGCATTAAGGATTTAAGAAAATTCAATTATTTACTCAATTTTGTTTATTTTGCATGCAGGTAGTTTTTTTTTAACAAAAAGTCTTCTAATAAAATATTTAATAACTCAGTTAATTTCTAGGGAATTTTTCAACACAAACCTGCGAATTACTCCTAATCAATTATGTTTAATAATTAAAGTCATAAATAGTATGGTTCCGATACAAAAAAAAAAACTGGGTAAGAACCAATACAAAGTAGAAAATTGACGAAAAAAAAACTCAGTGACTTTTTGCAAAAACACAGGTTTTTATATAAAAAGTTATTTTATTTTTCAACCTAGTCTTCTTTGAGTTCTAGACACTTAGTCCATCGTTTCTCCAGTTTTTGTATCCCTACCAAAAAGAAAATAAGATTTTTCGAGGTCCTTAAAAAAGGCACTTGTTTGGTCAATAATTTCATCGTTGGAGCTAAATCTCTTGCCACCGAGCCATTTCTTTGGGTTTGGAAATAGGAAGTAGTCACTAGGGGCTAAGTCCGGAGAATATGGCGAATGAGGTACCAATTCGTAGCCCAATTCATAGAGTTTTGCCATTGAGACTGCACACGTGTGCATCCGTGCATTATCTTGATGAAAAAGAACTTTTTTCTTGGCCACATGGGGTCGTTTTCTTTTTAAATCCTCTTTAAATGGGTCTAATAAGTTGGCATAATATTCGCCGTTTATTGTTTTTCCCTTTTGAAGGTAATCGATGTGAATTATCCCGCGTGCATACCAAAAAACTGTTGACATTCTTCGGAGCAAGTTCACGCGGAGAAAACCATTGTTTAGACTGCTGCTTGGTCTCCGGAATACAGTAATGGATCCATGTTTCTTCCACAGTTATAAAAGGGCGCAAAAACTCATGCGGATTGCGGTTAAGCAACTCCAAACAATCCTTTGAAGTTGTCTCACGCTTACGTTTATGGTCAATTGAGAGCAAACGCGGCATTTATCTCGCAGATAACTTTCTTAAACCCAGCTGATCACTTAAAATCGAAACCATACTGCCATATGAAATGCCTCAATGGCATCAACAATCTCACGCACTTTTACTCTTCGAACGGCCAACACCATATTGTGGATTTTTTTCGACATTTTCGGGTGTACACTGACCTCAATCGGCCGTCGAGAACGTGCAGCGTCATTTGTACTTGCGCGACCACAACGAAAGTCTGTAAACCACTTTTTTACCATGGCAATCGATGGTGCACAGTCCCCATATTATATATCGACCTTTTCCTTGGTTTGATTGACGGGTTTTTTTTCGCAAAAAATTATGTATTTTCTTTTTGTCACACTTATTAATGAACAAATAACACCAAAGTTAATTGGAAATATTCTGACCAACTCTTAGTAGAACGGAACAACCAGCTGTTTGCGAAGGCCACTACACCTTCATCATCAGCATTCTTTAGTATTTGATCCACTGTGTGTGGTGTCACAGTGCAAATGTTGTTGTTGTTGTTTGTGTCTTTCGTCTGCATTGGCTCATGTAGTGTGTGGTTGTATATTTCCTCAGCAGGGAAAAAAGGGAGTGAATATTGCCTCTAGAAGGCCTTGGTACTCTTTAATTTGGATGTACAGGCCTTCTGTTTGCTCCATCCCATACTCGTATCTTTTTTACACGCGTTTCCATGCGGGGTAGGTAGGCCTTGCTTTGCTTGCGTTTTTGTCAGCGATTCTAAAAGCCTTTAAAATTAAGGGATTTTGTTTTTTGTTTGGTAAAAAAACCAAATAGGTAATTAAATCAGCAAAATTCTTAAGAAGGTCTGAAGTAAGAAGGTCTTCTAAGTTCTCACGCTGATTCTTAATTAGCAGAATGTTCGTATATAACATTATAGATGCTCTGCACTGAGTTTTTGGTTTTGAATTACATGCCCCTTTTACACACCCAAAGCTTATTTTGCAAAGTCTTAATTCAGCTGTGTGAAAGACAGAGGTAGTAGTACAGTATCTTCTTTCTCTCTTCCTCCCAGCTGAATTAAGACTTTGGCAAAGTAATTTTTGCATGTGAAAAAGAGGTGACAGAATAGACATTTAGTTTTTCATATGAGATTTATGATGTACACCGATTTCATTTTAAATTTTAAACTTAATAAGAGAATTTTGTCTTGAAAATCTATTTTTAAATGCCAATTGAAAGGAAAGCAACTAATAATAATAATTTCCCACGAAATTTATAATTGTAATACGATGCTTATTTACACTACAGATACATTAATAGTTTTATATGCACATGCATACATATTATCCAGTGGCAACTTTTAAATATTTTATAATTTTGCACAACCTTTACGACGTGGCTGCAATAATTTACATAATTGGTGACAGTTTTCATCACAGTCAACTGGTTTGAATTGAAATACATACACTGCATACACGCATAAAAGCCTATTATGCGTAAATATTTGCCTGGTTGCATGTACTCGTATAGTATGCATATACAGGGTGTTTTTTTAGAGGTATAGAACTTCGAATTGAAATAAAACACAAGAAAATCGTTTTAATGTCCATCAATTTGGCTTTATTGGAAGGATAATTTTATGCCATTAACGTTTAAATATGATTTCGGGCATGTGGCCGCCGCGGCTGGCTCGAATAAAGCCAATTCTACAGGTCCAATTTTCAACCACTTTTTCGAGCATATGGGGCCGTATGTTGGCAATAACGCCACGAATGTTGGCTTCCAAGTCCCCTAACGTTTCTGGTTTGTTGGCGTAGACGAGCGACTTCACATATCCCCAAAGAAAATAATCCAATGGTGTCAAATCACACGATCTTGGTGGCCAATCCATGGTTAACCGAATTAATTGTTCTGATGGACGATTATGTCGACCATAAAATGGACGGAGCTTGCGGTAAACTTCGCGAACTGAACCATTATTTTCGAAATAAATTTGCACGATTTGCAAGCGTTGTTCTTTTGTCAACCTGTTCATGATGAAATGGCAAACCAAACTAAATATTAATCACTTGACAGCTGACAAAATGGCCGCCAGTTAAAAAAGTGATGCCAACTTAAAGTTCTATACCTCAATAAAAAACACCCAATACAATGAATGCACAGACTCTTTCAACGAAAAGCTATAGTATAGTATAGTGTGCGTTTATAATAGAACAAGTATCAAAAAGTCATACTGGTAATAATAATAATAATAATAATAATAATAATAATAATAATATTTTGACCAAAAATTTCGTATTAAAACGTCAGCTGTTTGTGGTTGTTATAATGTGTGATGAATGAATTCATTAAAATTGTAAATGTGTGTCCTTGTTGTAAGCAGCATCGCTTAATGCTTCCACATGCATAATTAATGCATATTCAAAAGCACAACTCGACGGTAAGTAGAAGAGAGTTACACTCCCTACTTTGCAATAAAATATTTATAACCATAGAAGCAGGCATGCAAATTGAAATTTCCAAGAAACGAAAGGAATAGTTTTTTACACAGAGGAGACCAGAGGTGTCACGAGCACAAAGTAAGACGGAAGATAATTGAGATTTTGTGGTGTTTTTAGAGGTCTCGCTCACACAGTCATCAAATCCTCTTTACTTTTTCTTTCGCGTGGTGTTATTTTAAAGTAATTACATTTTATTCCTTGTGGTCTCATTCGCAGCCTAGTTTTTGTAAATAAATGGTAAAAATTAATATTTGCGAACGAAAATGCTTAAAACAAAGTCTCTAATCATTTAAAAACAAATTTTAATCACTTTATTAATACTAATAATGCTTTTCGCATTGTGTTTTTTAATTCAATACCACAAATTCCTCCATTTAATTTTGTGCAAATGTTCATGTGCTCAAGTGTATTTTCAATTTATGCTTTGTGGTCTCATTCGTTGTTTGCTTTTTGTAAGTTGAAGTTAAAAATTAATATTTTTGAAGGAAAATGTTTAAAATTGAGTTTGTAAGCATTTGGAAACTAATTTTAATCACTTTTATAATACTAATAATATTTTACACATTGTTTTATTTCGTCCAACACTGCAAAATCTTTCATTTAATTTTGTAAAAATGTTCAATTGTTCATTTCACTAAGTATACATTTTCTGCTGTTTGTTTTGATTATTGTACTAAAAATATTCAATAACAAACATACTATATTTGTCCCTTTTTAACAGTGATCAAATCAGATGATTTGAGCTTTTTTCTTAAGTCACTTGCTACAACTTTGGTCTCCTCTGTGGTTTCTTAATAAAGCCTGGTACTCTGTTCAACATTTCACTTGAAATGCTGTCAAAATACATATAAAAAGATTGGCACGAATTGTTCATGAACAAATGTTGCAGAAATAGTACTCTGTTTATCTTGGGAAAAACGTATGAAATTTATCGTCACCATTTTAAGGGCCTGTCCCACGATGTCACCAACGTTCGACTCGTAGCACACTTACATTCAAAACAAAAACAAATTTTTAAATTTTGTTGTTGTTTGCAATGTTACTGTGCGACGAGTCGAACGTTGGTGACATCGTGGGACAGGACCTAAGCAGTGTTGTCAGATTTATTTTGAGCCTTGTCGCCAAATGACTTGTCGAATATCGCCAAATATCGTCAATATAATAAAACATTAAATTATAGCAAAAAAAATATTTTTTCATTTTGTAATTATATTACAAATATTGTTAAATTTTAAATTCAGCAGGTAACGTCTATCGTAAAACATAAAAATTATACTATATAAGAAAAGTTAAGAAAAGTGTTTACATTAACATATAGAATAGTGGAATACAAAAAATAATTAAAAATAACTTATTCCAAAAGATCAATCCGAATAGGATAAATTGAACTTGAACACCAAGATAAAAATTATTATAAATATAAATCTTGTTGTAAAACTGAAGTAACATTTACTTAAATGTGTATTTAAGTACACATATCATGCCCTTGAAGTGGTAAGTACCATCAGAATCGTTGTATTCATACACTCTAGTGCCAGCCATACACTACACAAGTTCACTGCACACGTCTGGCACTGCATAGTGCGTCTGTGTAGTGTATGGGGGTGGTTGTGCTACTTACGTAGTGACCTGACTAAATATCAAAACGATTTTGATATTTCCTCAAGTTTGTAAAACTGTACAGTGAACTTGTGTAGTATATGTTGCAAACGCTCAGTTGTGTTGTGATTTTTTAAGAGTTCAAAACTAGAAATGAGCGCCGAAAAAATATTCTGGACAGAGGTCCTAGAATTATGCAAAGAATCGCCTGCATTAAGGAGCATTAAAATAAAAACTGCACAGTTTACTTGTATAGTGTGTGTCACAAGCTTATTTTACTCAGTGCCAGGCTTGAGCACTGAACTTGTGTAGTGTATGGCTTGCATAGGCGAGAACTCGTGCAGGCTTTTTGGTGCTTCATTATCAAAATGTTGGTTCTAATTAATAAAAGAAAGTTTTCCCCACTGTGTTTTATAAACACCAAATGCGATTTTGTGGGCCATATTTTTTAAACTTCTTGAATTTCAGAAAATTTTGTTTGAGATAAAGAGTCACAACATTTAGAATTTCATGCACGAAATATTTTATGTTGTAGAAAAAAATCTTTACAAAAAAAATTTCATGTTTTTAACATTATTCTATTTTATTGAAATCGTAAAAATGTCGCCAAAAATATCGCCAAGGAGTTCAAATATCGCCAAGTAAATCGCCAATCGCCATTTGAAATTTTCGTCGCCAAAAATAAATTTTCGTCGCCACGTTTGGCGAAATATCGCCATATCTGACAACACTGGCCCTAAGTATTCAAGCGAAATAAAGTAGGTGGCACTTATTTCGCATGCAATTTACAACAAAAAACACATGGGACGTTTTTAAACACATAAGAAATTGTAGCATAGTTTCAGGGCTAGTTAATATTGTTTACATGTCAAATTTTGAACAGAGTACCAGGCTTAAAATATGAATGGTTTGTTTCTATTTTTAATTCAAATTGGTGGAAGGGAGTTTTCTTTGGACATCTGCCCCCGTATTCTATAACTCGCTTAAGTTAAAGCTAAATTAAAAATTTTTGGCGATGACGCGAAGCACTAAAACTTCAGTGAATTACATTTTTAAATCATTGCGTGGTTTAGCAAAACACATTTGAAGCCGAAAATTGATAAATCGACTTTATAGATTTTTAGCGATAGAGAGTTAGCTTTAGAGAGTTTTCGAATACGGGGCCTGATCTCTGCTGAAAAATTTTGTAATCTATTAATTTTGAAGAAATTCAATTTAAAATTGAAAATTGTACAAAAGCTTTTTTTGGCTTATTAAAACATACTTGTCGAAGTTGAAAGTATTTTATACTTTTGCACTATCTAGAAGATTTTAGAAAGTCGTAACGGTATCTAAAGTTATCCGTAAAGTAAAAGAGAACTCTATTTTGATTGTGATCATTGCAAAGGCTGATATTTTGCAATCTTGAGAGTTCTGAATTTTAGAGTGAGCCTAGAAAAGAATCAAAACCACCGAGTATTATTGTCTGCCTGAATGTTTTGCAAAACACGGCTTTCTTATTACTGCTACAATATTTATTTTTATATGCCAGCTGATTTTAAGAATTTTTTGTTTATTGCTTTAATGCTTAGAAAAAAAAGGAAAAAAAAGGAAAAAAGGCAAAAGCTTGCATACAGCGTTGCCAAATTCGCAAATTTGTCTGCATTTTGCAGTTTTTTGATGTCTTAAGCATTCCTCTAATTTTTTGTTTAAAAAAATCCCTTTTGTAATTATTAGCTTTTACACTTTTTTTTACTGTTGGCAATTTTTTGGGCAGTTGTTTTCATACAGTTTTTTTCCTCAAGCGTATATGGCAACACTGCTGGCGTACTAATTTTCACTGCAAAATTTATTTAACATCAACGTATTGAATTAACAGATATTACGACAGAAAATTGAAAATTTAAAAAAAAAAAATATTCACTCACACATACATATGCAAATATGCAACATACACACACATATCCACACACACACACACACACATGTCTACAACTGCGACATGTCTGCTCTATATATTCCGGCATAAATGAATATGTTTAATTGTATACGAAATGTGAAATCATTGTAAATGGATACACATGTGCATGCCCGGTCATTACAACAAAAATAACAACATGGCAGTATTTAACAAGGCAACACATGATACCAGTATTGCAAGTAAAATCTTTGCAAAGCCCAACAAAAAAAGAACAATAGTAATAATAATAATAATAACAGTAGTGGTAATAATAATCAAAGTAATAATGACATAAATGGCCATTAAGTGGCAGGTGTACGCTGCAGCATTTGTTGTTGCTATTGCAAGTGTATGATTACAACAACAGTTGGAGTGAATACATGTGTGCAATGTTAAATGTCACTGTGTGTGCTGTGTGTGATGGTAATTAAGAAATACTCATTTAGTCGTAAATCATCTTTTGAACTTTTATTTCATTTAACACCACATGATGCCAACCATCCATCCAGTCAGCCTGCCACCACATCATCTAATCGTACACCTAATTGTATAACAATTCCGAACGTCAAGCAAATTGTTTATTTGCATGAGAGTGGGCATGAGATGTAAACATTTCAAACTACGAGTACTCGTACTTGTATAAATGATAGGAAAGGCAGTGGGCTTTTCTTTTCTAAAAACTAAAAGAGAAGAAAACTAATTTAATAAAAACTTGTGTATCATTGGGGAGTACCCAGCCATAGCCGTCAAAAAAAAGCTTAACCGGCGCGATTTTTACCTCTTTTCTTTTTTACGAAAATGGATTATTTACGATCGCAAGTGATCGATTTTGGTAAAAGAAAATTAAGTTCGAATATTATGTCGCTTAAGCTTTTTTGGCGATTATTGATTTAACACTGCTGAATTTGTTGTAAATTCTAGTACTAGAATTAGCAACAACAAAACAAGCTGATTGTTAAAAAAAAAAAAAAAAACAAAGAACAAAAAACAAAAACCAAATATAAAATAAAAAGGCACCTGCGTATCAAGCGCATTGACTCTCTGTCATTCTTATACTCGAATTAGTATACTCAAATTATTAGTATGGATACATAGTCGGACAAAAAATAAATAAACTTATGATACTCGGAATACTTATTCATCATTCGCCACCGTATACATACATTTCTGTATATAAAATGGATTGAAAAATGTGTGGGTGTGTGTGCGGCTGCTTGAAAACATGCTGTATGTGTGTGTGTGTGTGTAAATAAAACAGTCCTGTCTATACGCATGTGTAGCCGATTAATAATCAGAGTATTTTTATACTCATGCGTATGTTTGTTGCTCACACAGTCTATAAGATTTAGTTATTGTCTTTTCTGCTGCATAATTTGAAAGATGTGTATTAACAAAGTTGTTGGATGTTTATTGTTTAAACGTATTCGGTTCAAAATTAAACCATGTGTTTGCATATGAGCTTGTTTTTTATTTTTAGCTGTACGCATTCATAGTTGTTTGACGGCCAATATAAAAAGACTACTTTAAACGATACTTTTGTCACTCTCTGCGTTATATTTACTTGTTATCAACTGACAACATAAACACCAACTCACTTAAATAACAAATTCTCTCCGCCAAACTCTATTCAATTTAAATTTTTACAAAATTTACAAAATCATAAGGTTTGTTAATTTACTAAAAACTGTTACGAATTTGTAACAATTGTTACTGGAAAGTGTTCATTAACTCAAAAAGTTTACAAGGAGAGAGCATCAAAAGAGAGAGAAAATTTGAGAGACAAAAAAATTATTACAAATTATTATTAGTAAATTCTTTACTTGCAAGAATTATCCAACCACCTGTTGTGGTTGTTTTGTTTTCAAATGAATTATTTCAAAAATATCTGAAAAAGGAAAACTCAAAAATGTGAATTTCTTTATTAAAAAAATATGTTCACGTATGTAAAAAGGAAGCGTGTTTTCTTAATTTATTGTTTTTCATTTCATTAAGCCACATAAATTCAATTTTATTGTCAAGGAATTTTGTCTATTTTCATATGTGGTCAGAGATGGAAAATGGGTTTTTTGTATTTGCTAATAGAATAGAATTAAAAAATAATGACAAATGCATTAAAATGATTGTAAATAATACATGAAGCTGTGTAAAGTATTTCTTATTAAATATTAATTTTTAAAAAATTTTGTAAGACTATCAAGAAAAAGCATTAGAAAAAGTACAATTGTATCATGATTTTCATCCATGGTTCTTACATGAATAAAATTATTTTGCAAGTTTTTACAAGTAAAGCGTTCATTTACTTTTTCGTACCTGGGAGAGTAATTTTGTAAATTTCTGCTTTGCTCTCTCGTGGCAAGTTCTGCTAGGAAAGTAAATGAACACAACTATTTTTAGGTCCTCATACAGTCTAAACATTTACTGATGCAATGTAAAGTCTAATAAAGAAACAATTAATGTGTTACTTACAATAAATTGAGCTTAAGTCGTTAAGTTTAGTAAGTTTTTCCTTTCTTAACATAATTTATTTATTTTTTTCTCTGTTGACTTTGTATAATATAATATAAAATTAAAACCCACAAAAGTAGGAAAAACTCTTTTACAAAATTTTGAATTGGGTTAAATAATTTTTTTAGTTTTTCTGTTTTCCTTTATCCTCATTGCATATTATTTAATATATAACAAAAAACTTTTAAGATTGTCTCCGTAATGAGAAGAGTGTAACAGTCCATGTAAACATGTGTGGACTTTCAGTTCAGAGGAAAAAAATTGCAAACATTTTCATTTTCAAACAAAAAATTTATGTGCATAAGTTTCTGTTTTAAGAGTCATGCAACAAACTCATTTTAAGCACAAACAATTCTACGCTCCTATAAATGTTCCTCAAGCGTTTTAATGTTTATCTATGAGAGTGCGACGAGTTCAGCGAGAAGAAAATATAATTCCATTTTTTATTTAATCTTAAAACAAAAAACAACAAATACACATGAAATGCTAAAGCTTTTCAATTTGTGCAAACTTTTGTGCGTCTCCGAGTGTGTGCATGAGTGTGTGGATGAGTGTGTGTAACAGTTTTCATTAAAAAATTTTCTTGAGTTTTTCTTGGTATTTTGTATATTGTCTGCTGAACCATCAGTCAGTTTAGTGAGAAAAACTTTCACATCATCAATCAATGGCTGCAGGGAATTGTTCAAGAGTCCTTAAAAATTTTCTTACTTTTATAACTATGCTATTTATTGCGCGACGTGATTTTCGTAACAAAAGTAATTGACACTAATACAGTTATAGATTTATTTTTTTGTACTTAAAAGCAGAAACGAACGATTGCTCAATTTGTTTTTGTTTTGTTTTTTCACATGAGCACAAAATAGAGAACACAACCGATCAGCCGCCACCGGCCACAAACAATAAATTATTTAATCGTACGCCGCTAGAAAAGAAAATAAGGCGAAATAAATGGAAACGTTTTGAAATATTTGCAGATAATTTGACATCATCATATAATATAATTTCATTGTATTGTTATTTCACAATGAAATTTGTTTTATATAACTAAGCAGCATAGCTATAACCGGTTGTTTTAGGACACCTCTCTTCTTTTTTTTCAATATCTTTTTTTTTTTGTTGAAGTCTTAAATAATTTTTTTTTGCAACTTATTCAATAGTGGCAAACTTGAATTTGTTGTTTGCTTTAAGGCTTTTGAAACAAAGTTGAAAAAAATATATATAAAATTTAAGAAATTGTAGTGCAAAGTTAAAAGTAGAGCATGAATATGTACACACATTCCTAATGCAGCCCACACACACAAACCTTATTTCAGATTTTATTATTTAATTGACTTAAATTTCTTTAATCTTATTCCCAAAATAAAATTCCAGTGAAGCTTCCTTATATTGCATAAAAAATACAACTTTATGAAATTTAAGTGTGCCCACCACTCACTCTACTTATAAAAACAAAACCTTGTTGTTTCACTGATTTTAAGTGACTTTGCATAATATATTATTAATTATTTTAATCGAAACAAATTTTGTTGATTTGTTGAAACTCTTAACATTGAAAAATCAAAAGCTTTTTTTTTGCCACCAAAAACCTTAAGACTTGTTAAGTTTAAAAAAAAATTCATATAAAACCCTTAAAATCCTTGTATTATTTAAGGCAACCTTGCCCTACCCACCTTTTAATATGACTACAACAATTTTTTTCTCTTTTTGCTTTTTGCAGGTGAAGTACAGGCATCCACATATCCTGGACGTATTATTGTCACCGAGCCGAAGGGTATGGTACAGCCGCGCATAAATGTGGAAAAACATTCAATGCGTCACGTTGTGCTTAACGGTCAGACGACGTTGCCGTGTATTGCTCAAGGTCATCCAGTGCCAACATACAGGTGAGCAAAAAAAAAAACTACTAAAATCCATGAAGGCAGCAAAAACATATTTTTATTTTCATTTTGCTTTAAATTTTGTTTATGTTTGTGGTTTGGTTTTGTGACGCTTTTAAATTTATCGCGTACGGTTTTCTTTTCCACGTGTATTTAGTTGGCCAGAGTTTGGTTGGTTTTATGCCTTCAATTTGCAGCTTTATGGAATTCTGCATTAAGGACGAAATTTTCCACAGGCTTTTATGGAATATGAACGTTATATTTAAAAGACTTTAAGAGTTTAAATATTAAAGAAAGTTGTCCTACTCTATTCGTTAATTTAATGAAGATCTGCAAAGGGTTTTTTTTTAATGCATTATTAAGATTTTTATTGTCTTCATTCTCTTTATTTTTCTTTTATTTTTTTAATACTCGCACTTATTCAACTTAATCATAATGCGTAGTAATTTTAATTGAAATTTGTTTGCTGGTGGTTAAGCATTGTCTATATATATTTCAGAGGTGCTTTGCCAAAGCATCAGCAGACTTCAACCACGATTTTGAACAGTCTTAAAAATTGTGGTTGAAGTCTACTCATGATTTATCAAAGCACCAATGAAATACATGTAGACAATGCTTAATCACTAGCAAACAATTTTCAATTGAAATAAACTTATGATAATATGTCAAATAATAAATTTCTTACAAGTAGTAATTAAAGCAATTAAAAAAACCGAACTGCTAACAACTTTGAACCGTTAAATATTCTAAATGATCATTCGAAATGAAAAACCATAATGCAAACCTAAAGATGCTTTTAAAATACCTGTCGAATGATACCCCATTTTAATATGGTTCGCCGACTTTTTATATTTTTCATATTTACAAAATGGCGTCTGTTGGCCGCCATATTGAGTTTTTATCTTAAGCGACACTACCAGGATTAATACAAATCGGTCCATGCCTTCGATTTATATAGTGCCGCAAAGGAACACACACACATGCATACATACATACATACATACATACACAGGCTTATAAACACAATACCCTTCTTTGCGGTCGCGCAGTTGTGCATCCTCACGCAAAATAAACTGAAACTACAGATTTTTACCCATTTTACCCCTTAAAAAGTACCTTTTTTATATTAATCTGCACTAAATGCAATTCGTTAAAAGTACATTTCATCAAAATCCATTAAGCCGCTTTCGCTTTAAAGTAGAACAAACATCCAAACTTGCACACTTATAGTATTAATAGGATTATTGGCCTGTAATGGTTTAATTTATTTCAACAAGAAACTTTAAACTTTCTTACATGAATCTTTTTAATTTTGTTAGCAAAAAGATGGCCGTGATTAGAATTTTTAAAATTTTTAACAACGCTAACGGCCCATAATGGGTTAAAACTTTTGCAATAAAAATTATCTCATGTCTCAATCGAGCACACAATCAATTACACAATAATTGTAAAGGGTCCGCCAGATAACTTTTTTTTTTTTAAACAGGGCGCAAAACATCGACTGTAGCTTCGGCTGTGTGGCACGTAGCGCCGTCCTGTTGAAGCCAACTGTTGCCAATATCCTCCTCTTCAATTTTTGTGAACAAAAATTCGTCCCCGATAACGATCGCCATTGACTGTAACGGCCACTCCTTGCTCATTTTCGAAAAACGGCCCAATTATGCCTCTGGACCAAAATCCGCACCAAACAGTGATTCGTTTTGGGTGCGTCGGCTTTTCAATGTATGCGTGCGGGTTTTCTGTGCCCCAAATGCGACAATTTTGTTTGTTTACATACCCGCCAAGATCAAAATGAGCTTCATCTGAAAAGATGATTTTTTTGGCAAAATCGGCATCTTCTGTAAGTCGATCGCAGGCAATATTTCCCAGCGTTGTTCAAGCGTATACACAACCATATTCGTTCAGCGGAAGGATAAAACTAATTATCTGTCAAATCAGACATGAGCTAAGTATTACCATTCACGAAATAAGCACTAGTTGCAAAAAAAAACGTTAGATGGCGGACCCTTTATATGAACGTATGTGATTATTATAATTTCTCATATTCCATTTCATTAAAAATGCACGTAGATAGACATGGATGCTGATGAAGTGTGTGGCTGGCTGCACAGAAAAATGGGCATTTCCCCCAGCTAAAAAGTCTAGTTTATATTTTCTTCTCTTTCTTACAAAAATTACATTAGATAATTAATAAAAATATTTCATTGAATAAGAATTGAAAGATACTGAACCTAAGCCCGATTAAGAAATTATTCCTGATTCAAATTCACTCTAGTTCAATTAAATTTAATATGCATCAAAAGTACCTTTTGCTAAAATATTTGTTCGGAAAACTAGGACAAAAACTACTTTTGGAATAATGCAATTTTAAAAATACAATCTTTCGAAAAAGAAACTGGTTTTGAGAAACTATCTTTTGCCAAAGTACCTTTGAAGCAGTGATGTCAAAAATAAAATTATAGTTGTATGTGTGAGTAAAAATGGTGTCATTCGTCTCTGAAGTACATTGAAAAAAATAAATATTTGGAAAAATGCAGCTTCGTAAAGCAGCTCAAAAAAAAATAATAAAAGGCGTATTAAAAAAATGTAATAAAAAAGTTGGCGCTGACGCATATTTTCCAAGTAATGGGACTCTGAACTTTTCATAGGAAACTGTGAAAAATCTCCAAAAAGAAATGTTTAAATATCTTATCTGATAGAAACGTGAAAAATAAGAAGAAAAAAAATTAATGAAAAAAATTTGTTGCGACCCATATTTCCCGAGTTATTGGTCATAAAAGTTTAGATAGAAAGTGCAGTTTGGTGAAACTGCTGCAAAAAAATCAAAATGTCTTTTTAATACATATTCATTTCTTTCCTTATTAGTTTTGTGACATAAAACACATTGAATGTCGTGAAAAGCATTGGTGACCATAGAATATTTTTCGCATACACTTTTATTTTCTTTGACTGTACCTATGAAGCACTTAACACATCCGCTACGCATGTATTATCGTCGCTATCTCATTGATGACTAAACGAAAGATAATAAGAAGGTGTGTGATTTTAGCTAGCACAGTTGTGGTATGAAACTGACATCAATGCTTTGAAGACAAAATCACCTTTCCAGCAAATCGTATATATTTAATCCTTTAATTCCTAGGAGGAATATAGAGCCGTCGGTTTCATTAATTATTGAGTATAATTCGGAAGTACGGGTGATTAGCCCATAACATCCTAGGCTGCCAGTTGTAGCCACCAGTCTGGCCTTTAGAAATATTAACCTGATATCAGCGGACTTCTAAGCGAAGATTGTTGAAGTTACTTTCTTGCCTATATCCCGGGACGTCTAGTTGGTAGGATGTTTTGAATTGCTTCTCCATTGACCTTACCGGCAAGGGAGGCCGGCATCGCTCTCAGGATCGTTACACCTACTAAGCCCTCTCACCGCGACAAGATCGCAATCCTCGAGAGGGCAGCAAATCGTCCTTGTTGGAAAATGCTTGCGAAAAACGATGTTTCAGAAAAGAGTAAATTTTGAAAAAAACTAATAAGTTTGAAAAATGTGGCTCCTTATAAAAGCTCTAGCTCCCTAGAAATATTTTATAAAAAAAAATCCCTTTTAAAAAACGACTTTAGGCAACATTTTTAAATAACATTTGAAAGAAGCGCCTTTTTTCCATAAATTGCCTTTTTATTGCTTATAAAATATTACCAGTTAATTAATGCTTATTAAACATAACTTCCACATACATTTTTAAGCCACATTACATTCGTATTCCCACCATATACGAGTAATAGACTTAGATCTTATTGAAACTTATTTTATAATTTAATTTAAAATCAAGTAAGCCACAACCCAAAAATTTCTTTTTATTCCTCTCAAACTACAATATATATATGTATTCCCTTAGCAATTAAACTTTTTCCACATCAAACTTGTTAAATATTTCCACAACTACTTGTACTTGTATTAATAATTCGTTAATTTTAGCATTTTTGTGTTTTTGTTTGTTTGCTTGCTGAACGTACTCGTATGAAGTGCATACTTAACATTAATGTGTTACATGCAACACATATCGCCTGTCCGTCCTTCCTACATTCAATTGGTTGTTGCAACAAACAGCCATGAGTAGTTAGTGTGGGAAAAAACTGGTACTCGAATTGGCATTTGTGTACGAGTATAAAGTTAACAATTTTGTAATAGAACGACCTAATTTATCAGTAAATGACAGGCAAGGCCAGTTGGTTTTTAGTTCACTTCAGTTTGGTTTGGGGTTTTGGCTTCCTTGATTTTCATACACTCTGTATGATACTGCATTCATGTTCAATGTTCTATGTTCGCCCCCGCCACCCACTCCTACCCCATCACACTTTTACTCACTCAATCACTCTCTAGCTTTTATTTATTTTCATCCTTTTACGTGAATCTCAATGTAAATGTTTAAAAGTTCATGTTTGCGTAAACAATTAACGAGTGTCTAAAATGAAATTACCGTTAAAATTAGCTAGAGACAAAGCTAAAAACCATGAGCAGAAAAAAAAAACTTAATTATAAAGAAACAAAATGGAGTTAAAAACTAACGTGGCACTGCAAATGATAAACAAGGACGAAGCAAAGTAAAATGCACGTAAATTAATTTACAATTGTAATTTAAGTTGCAGTCAGTACAAACGAAGTAGTGTTGAGCGAAACTGTGATTTTTTAATAATGCTGCTCCTTGTGAACGTGATTTCTAAATCGCTGTTGATTGTGATCACAGTTTAGCAGTATTTTGTTTGTAGCAGTTCTGTTATTTTGACAAAATCTAATAAGAAGAGCAGTTGTGAAATTAAACAGTGACTGTGATCACGGTTCAACACATTTCAGCTCTTCTGCTTTAAAAGTATGTATTAGTATTGGTATTTTGATAAATACTAATAAGAAGAGCGACAAGAACAAACAATTAGCATCAACCCCAACCAAATAATGATAAATGTCGTATGAGAGTCAGAGAGACAGTAAAATTGCAAATACAAAAATGTGAGAGCTATACATAGTTGCCAGAAAAGACGATTTGACACGATTAGACGATTTTTCTTCGACAAACGGTGAACGTATACAAATAAATTCATGTGGTAGCTTTATTTACTGTAAAGTAAGCATGCAAGAGCATTCACAGTTTGTATGAGAGAACTACATTTGTAAAACCTGTTACTTGATAAATTCAGTCACAGTTGTGATTAGTGATTTTTCAATCGCTGTGAAAAAGTAACAGGTTTCGAAAAATAGCTCATCACTAATATGAAATAACAATAAAGTTAGAGGTCAGCGTAAGCTCACAGTGAACATACAAAGCACAGCTTGATTAACTATAGCGGATTAACATACAGCACACAAACGCAAGCTTTTTAAGCTTACCAGAGCTGGCGGGATCTACAGAAAGCTGTCTTAAGGACTTACCATTTCAACAAAGTTATGCTCTTCAATTGCAGTTTAATTATATTTTCCAAAATAAGACTGAACTTATACTAGAATTCTTATAATTTATTATTCTATTACGAGTATTTTCATTCCATCTCCTTCATTTTTCTCATGTCGTTAGAA
Source organism: Nowickia ferox (assembly GCA_936439885.1). NCBI lineage: Eukaryota > Metazoa > Arthropoda > Insecta > Diptera > Tachinidae > Nowickia > Nowickia ferox. The sequence continues at coordinate 110,078,925 of OW387024.1, read as the reverse complement.
AAACAATTTTACTGTAAGGATATATTTTATTTTTTATTTTGCCTTTTAACTTAAACCAAATTATGTGCTTGTAGATGTTTCAGTTTCTTTTTTTAAATACATTTTTCATTTACTACTCGTGCTGTTAGTTTTCGTATGAAAAATACATAGAATATTTTTATACTAAAAGATAGACGGATGTAATTTGCCATTGTTGTCTCTTGAGTTTTGTTCCACTCAACTCATCTCATCTCAGCTCAATTCATCGTCCTTCACTTGCGTTATGCAAAAAAATTAAAAAAAAAATAAATGTAAATGTAAAGAACACTAACAGCAAAAAGTTTATACAATTTTCAGGATACGCTTTTGTTGTATGTTTTCCGCTTCTTTATTCTCTTATGGTCATGAGGGTACGTATGCATGAATGTGCATGCATGGTAAATGCACAAAAGTAGACGTAAACACTACGAGTAGGTCAGCTGAAAATTACACAGAAAAGTTTTAAGAGCAAAATTTTATTTTTTTGAGGTAAAGAACTATTCTTTAAAATAAACGAGTATAAGCGGCTTCTATGGGTATTTGTATATTTTTGAGAAAATTTATGTATGTATGTACTCTTATTTCACAGAGGGATTTTTCGAAATATTTGTTTAAAATGGAAGTTTTAAAACTTTTACTTCAAAGAAGAAGAAAAAACAAAAGCATAAATATGACCTTTATGACTAGCATTTGAATCCCCCAAATATAAATTGAAACCCTTAGTACAGTGCAATAAATTTCTCAAAATCTTCTCTGATCTAATTAAAAAAAAGCTTTGCATTAATACTTTTACTTTTAACAAGCAATTGCCTGAAGTTTTTTTTAAAACACTTTTCCTTAAGATATGCTTTGCACATAGACATACATTCTTTCTTAAAAGTCACTAACTTGACAGGAACTTTTTATATGGGTTAATTTCTGAAAAGTACCATTTAAAAAGGATCTAAAGAAAATACTTCCTCAAAAATTATTTCAGACAAAGATACTCTTGGTGAGATGTTGTTTTTAAGATTAAAATTTAAACTTCCCAAAAAAGGCTTTTCTTAACAGAAACTCTTTCAAAAATATAATATTTACAAGGGTAATTTTTCCAAGGGTACTTTTTTAAAATGTACTTTTAAAAATCTACTTTTTTAAAATGAATTTTTAAAATGTATTTCTTCAAAAGGTACTTTTTAAAAAGATACTTTTATTACAATGTACTTTTTCAAAAGGTGCTTTTTTTAAAAGTACAGTGCTTTTCGCTTAAAGCGAACTTCAAGGGACTGATCAAATTTGTTCGTTTTAAGCGAAGTTCGTTTTAAGTGAAGACATCGAGAAACCATTATTGTGTGTGCACATGTCTTTTTTTAACTTTCTTTACACTTGTGGAGTTTTGCTTAAAATTATTTAGCACCAGGTGCTTATTTTTCCAAATTGTAGCTATTGTTGACTTGCTGATTCCCATTTCTTGGCATATTTGCTTTTGTTTTACCTCATCTTGTAAGCGTTTTATTATGTCAAATTTCTCTTTTAAAGAAAAACACTTTCTTTGTTTTGCAACCGCTGCTACGGCCATCTTCTAACTTTGTAATTTTCAACTGCTGAATTCACATCGCCTTCACACAAAAACAAACAACAATTAAACCTAGGGGAAGTACCTGATTATAGAGCATACGACAAATAAAATACAGCGTTACCAAATTAAAAAATATAATTTTTTGTTCATGGCAACACACTTCTTGGTTCGTTTTAAGCGAAAAAAAAGAACAATTTACATGCAAAAAAAGTTTGTTATAACCGAAAGTTCGCTTTAAGCGGGTTCGTTATAAGTGAAAAAATTGTCATGGTTTTATAGAAATAAAAGTTCGTACTTTCGAAAATGGTTCGTTTTAGGCGAAAGTTCGTTTTAAGCGGGTTCGCTATAAACGAAAAATACTGTACTTTTTTAAATGGTACTTTTGCTAAAAAGTACTTTTTTAAGAGTTACTTTTTAACCGGGTGCAGTCAAGCTAATAATTGGTGTTTTTTTATGAATTGTTACAATTAAGTGTGTTAACAAACTGTTAAACTTAGGGCTAATAAATCAGTCAATGATTATGTGAATCCTATTTAAACACAAATTTTTGTTTTCCACCTCAAAATTAAATGAAACTTAAATAGCAAACATTGTGCATTTAAGTGTTTTTTTAAGTTTTACAAACATACCACATGTTTTTGAATGTTTGTACATGAACATCCTGTGGTCGTATTAAAAGGAATTTTGTTTAATTTTCGCAAATATACAATAAATGTCACACATATTTTCATATCATGAAATATATAAATCGAAAAATGCATTCCAATGCTCTTCTGCAAATTGATAAATCAGCTTTCTTATTTTTATTGAACAGCTGTTCTTTGGAAAGCTTTCCATAATATTCAACTTAATTTGATAATAACTTTAATTCGCACACGGAAAAAATGAAAGTGTATTTAAATTTTTTATGAAAATTAACTCAAACTATATTTAAGTTTTCTTTGATTTATGAGCCATTAATTGTAACAATTCCCAAAAATAAAAAACAGTGCTTTTTGAAAAAAATTATAAGCTTTAAAAAATGCTCCTTTTTTTCAAAAAAAAACCTGTTAAAAATTACTTTAAAGAATATATACATATATTTTGCTTCAAAAATCATTTAATTAATATATTTGATTTAAAAATTTGTTTTATAAAATTAATTAATTTCAAAAATTTCTAAAATATTTTTCTTAAAACTTGAGTCATTGTAAACAAACTTCCAAACAAACAAACAGTTTTAAGCGCTGCTAAAAACACTTCCTTGTAAGCTTGCACTTTGACAATTCAAAAGACATAATAAATAGTAAATACCTTTTAAAATACTTTTAAACTCAACCGCTTTAAATGGATGATAGATATTTGAACTATCTTTCCATTTGTATGTGTGCATATGACATTGTCTGTCGTCTGTCGTTTGTGTGTCTGTCTGTCTGCATTCAAATTAAGTATTTACTTGTGAATGCATAAAATTTACATTTGCATTTGTTAGTTTGTTTATTTGTGTGCTTATACAAAGTTGATTGTAATATCTCAAATTTCATTTTCAATATGACAAGGAACAATACATGCATAAGTATTTTTGTTTGCTTACATTTTTCTTTGACTTCTGGGAAAGATAAAATTTTAAAAAAAAGTTCTTCTACAACAGCTATTTGAAATTGGGAGAACTAATATTAAATTTAGTAGCATAATATAGAATATTTTGAGTTGAGTTTAAATTTTTTAAACGCACTAGTAATCCCAAATAATTATTTTACTTATTAAGTAAAATATTTTTTTTAATTAAAAATACATTGAAATTGATTATTGAGGGGTTTAGCTAAATCCTATGCGCATTTCACTGTTGCTAATGCAGATCATCAGGGTACCTTTACCTAAAAATTTCTTAGAACAACTAGAGCTAATATGTTAAACTTTCATTTAAGCAAATGAGAAGCTCAACAAGTAACAAAGTTGAAACAAGAACTCAATAATCAACATGTTTTTTTTATTTTCTTACTTTATCATTACTTTTTTTCAGCTTCAAATTGTAGTTCTAAGAGTATGTAAAGAAAATAAATGTAAATAACAACAACAGCTATTCAAGAATAGAGTGTTGCCACACAAGTATTTCTTTGACCGGGTGCTGTCAAGTTAATTTAAAAAAAAATATCGTAATCGAAGAAGGCCTTTATTTCGAAGAAAAATTCTTACTTTTGTTAAATTGTATTTTGCCACCAAGCTTGTTATATTTCCTGTTCAGAAGAAATTTTCTTCTTATGCAAAATCTCGCCTATTTTTCTCTGATTAACAAACTTTTGGATATTTAATAATTTTCCAGAATGAATTAATCTTCTTTTTCATGCTAAAGGCCTTTGTAGATTTTTGACTAGTACGCGATTTTTTTCGGTGCCTTATGTGGGATGAGAATACTGAGAGAGTTTTGTTTTTTTTAAATTTTTAGTATGTCTTTTGAAGTACAAACAATTTTAAGACAATTAAAAGGTTTTCTAATAAATTTTAAGAAACTAAATCCATTTTCTTTTACATGAACATTTCATTTACTTTATATTTACATATCTACATATACATATACGTATGATTGTATATAGTACATAAATATGTATTTTCCAATACATAAACTAGTTTATGCCACTGCCATATTTACTTAAGCTCTAAAATTTAATAAAACAATTTATCTTGTTTTCAATTTTTTTTTTTATATTAATAATATTTTTTGCATTATGCCTTTTGAATTTAAATTTTTTCTTTTTCGATTTATGCACAAAATTATTTTATGCATTAGCTTTTTGCAATTTCCACATGACTTGTTGTACTACTTGCTATTGAACGTGATTTCTTCAAGCTGATTTTATCAAGCAAACATTAAGGTTTGAACTCAATAACTCAACTAATCAGTAGTTGTATTGTTTTAAAAAATAGTGCTCTGATTTATAAAAAATTTTCCGTGTCTTCACTAAAGTTTAATACGGAAAATTAAAAAAAAAATATTCGATGTCGACAGAAAACGTTCGATCGATTATTTATATTAAAAATGTAAACTAAAGTTTCTTATTTTATTGTTTTTTTTTTATAAACAGAAAAAACCATTCGCAAAAATTTTCAAACAAATGGTTGTATGAAGTAAAATCCTTTTGTGTACCTTTGGTGTACGGAACCCTAAAAAATTACGGTTTAAAAAAAATATTTTTTTGTAACCATTCGTTCATGCGCAAACGTTTTTTCTCTGCATTATATATACTTTCTTTCCCTTGCCATTGTTGCAAAATGTAATAGTTCAGTTACCCACCAGACAGCGAAGATACGGTTAATATTTGCAGGATGTTACATTTAAAGTGATAAAACCTTATGATGATATCTCACTTTAACTTTTTCTTAAATTTTAAGAAACCTTTGACATTTTGTTTGCTGGGTAACCATAAAAGTGTAACATGAGTGTGAATAATGTATGAGCCTGCGTTTGCTTGCGTATATGCTCCAATTCACTGTCATATATTTAAAAGCTCGATATTTTATTCAAAATACAATTTCACATTTCATGTACATACATACATATTTTCATACGGAACACGTCTTAAATACGATTCATTCTTAAATCTAACTATTTTTTCAATATTGAATTTGTTCTATAATATTTAAAAAAAAAAAAAGAGGAAACCAAAACTATTCAACATGACACGAGTATTAACAAGTAGAGGAACTCATGCATAATCCAAGAAAAAGAAAATGATGAAAGCCATACATACATTCATACACACGTTGTACATAAAGTGTTTTCTATGAGAAGAATATAATTTTAAAAATAAAATATTTTTTAGGTGAATTTTTTGAAGGAAATGTAATTGATATTATTATTGTTTTATTTTAATGTTAATTTCTATAGAACTTGACAAAATTCGCAGAAATGTTGGCTTGGCGCAGAAAATAAAACTGATACTTTAGATAAGGCATTGCCACCAAATTCCTTTTCATGGACCGCTTGTAATTTTTTTTTAATTTTTAATTTGAATTAAAAACGACAAAAATATATGTTTTATATAGATTGAAAATTTTAATAATACGCTTAAAATACACCATTTTTATCTAAAACTGTAAAGCCAAATTATAAATAATAGGATCGCCGGGTGGTCTAAATTATACCACCTGATAAATGACTAACGTCCTTTTTCACAATGTATGCTTAAGAGTTAATGTGAACTTTAAATACAAGTTCTTCATACAAAACTTGCCGTTAAAGTCCCTGCGGGTAATTTATTAGGCTGCAATTAAATATCACTCATACGTAGATATTTAAACGAAAACTGTTGCATACTTCATTGGATACTGATATACAGGGGGAACTGCAACTCAGTGCATATGAGTATTAATGATATATTTACATTCAAAAATCAAATCGCCAGCTTAAATGAAAAACTATCTAGCTAGAGCAGCCACTCACAAGAAAAATTATTTAAACGACGTTGGTTTCAAAAACAGAAGCATCACGCAACAATTTTTTGCCCTTTGCATTTTAAAATGATTTTTGTGCGTAAGCATAAGATTTCATGCACAAAAAGACTTATAGTTTTGAATTTATTTATAAAAAACTAAAGTAAAAAAAAAACAAAACGAAAGAGAGAATCTTAACTTTGTGTGAAAATTTGCATTAATCGAGGTTCTGTTTTTTGAAAAGTTGCATTAACAGGACCACCAATGTTAAGAATTTGGGTGTTGCGAATATCGAGGTGTTGTGCTTATCGAGCATTGCGTTAACCGGGTCTGCACTGTATTCTGTCAAAATTTCAGGTGTGTAGCTCTTACGAGAAAACAGCCTGTGGCAGGCAGACAGACAAATAGACACACGTACAGACGGACAGCTTAGCGAAAACAATAGGGGTGCTTCTCACATTTGGTGTACGAAACCCTAAAAAGAATTTTAACATAGGACCCAAGGGTTGTGGTGAAAAAAATCATTAGCCTTATTCTAGATATAATAATATTATATTGCAGGGAATTAAATTTTTGCCATTCTAAATGGAATGAAAAAGAGTGAGAAAAAATTTTGATTATTTTGAAAATCATCTATTTAGTTTCCAACTGTTTTTTGCCTAGTGTTTTTTTATGGGAATTGTTGCAATTTAATTTTAAAATTTGTTGACGCACTAATAATCCCAAAATTATTATTTTACTTATTAAGTAAAATATTTTTTTTAATTAAAAATACGTTGAAGTTGATTATTGAGGGGTTTAGCTGGATGCTATGCGCATTTCACTGTTGATAATGCAGATCATCAGGGAATCTTTAGCCAAATATTTCTGAGAGCAACTAGAGTTATTATGTTAAACTTTTAGTCACACAAATTAAAAGCTCAACAAATAACAAAGTTGAAGCAAGAACTAATTTTTTAATTAAGAGAATTAACACTCAGGCAATGAATGCCTACTACTATTACTAGGTGTTACCTTCTTTAGGAAAGGGATAGTGATAAAGAAGATAGCTGGTGAAGGAAGAGATAGAGGCAAGCTTCATTCTTTTACGACTCTGCTTTTTTGCACGTTTTTGTTTTTAATAACGCTGTGTTGCAGCGCCTCTGGTGTTAAATGCGGCGCATTAAATTTCGTAGTTGTGCTTAGTAGCAATTGTATTAGCTATTTTATTTAATCGATGATTCTGCTACACAACGAAGGAGGGCGCTTTGATGTTACATTAGGATTAGTATTAGTTGAAGCCGGTATAGTGCAGTGTTTTTTATTATGGCGAACATTGCTACATTGGCTGACTTTTTTCAGCTTCGAATTATAGACGTAAGAAGTATGTAAAGAAAATAAATGCAAATAACAACAACAGCTATTCTAGAATAGAGTGTTGCTACACAAGTATTTTTTGAACGGGTGCAGTCAAATTAATAATTAGTGTTTTTTATGGGAATGAATTGATGGTTTAAAAATTATTTTTTTTTAACATAGAGCAACAACGAATAGGAAAACCCTTTCGGGGAATTTTAATTTATAATGGGACTAAAAAAATAATGTTGCACTCGTTCATTTGAAGACATGAACTGGAAAGCCATTTGCGCAAGTTCTAATACTAATATTGCGCAAATATTTTTAAATTATATATAGAAGATTTCAGTTTTTCATAATATTATTTTCATTATTTGCAGATGGTTTAAAGAAGAAAATGAACAGCTGCTGCCACTTCAATTGAGTGATCGTGTAACGATTGTATCAGCTGGATTGCTTAAAATCAGTAAGGTATGTATAATAAATTATATGCATACACATAATAGCTGTGTTCGAGTACTTTTGCAGTAAAATCCAGTAACTTCAATAAAAACGTTTGCATATAAAAGTACGAGAATGGAAAAATTGCAAAATTCAGTCAAATTTCAAATTATATTTTTTTTAAATTTTGTCTTTGCCTTACTTTTAAATTATTTAAGTGATCTATTACATAAGTTTACCCAGTGCAGTTTCGTTTGCTTGTTGCTGATTACACATTATGGCATTTTATGACATCGCAATAGTGTGTACTAGAGCCAACGTTTGCCAGTTCCGATTGTATATGAAACTTTAATTTAAAATATTTTTTTTTAATTGTTAAAAGATAAAATTTACATTGTGAATATAAGGCCGATATGATTAAATTTACATACGTCTTTCCTAAAATGTCAAAAGTGCATTAAGTAAATAGCAAAAAGTAGAAACAAAAAATTATAAACGAAACAATATTAAAAATCCCTGCTTAAGCACATTTACAATTGCATCTCATCAAATTTAATGAAGTCGTTATTATTAATTATCAGCTTTTAATAATAAATTATATGTATATGTACATGTGTATGTACGTATAATAAACAATTTTGATATGCAAATAAGTTTTATATAAAAATTTGCTGAGTAAATTTTTAATTAATATATCGTGCCATAAACGCCAAAAAAGCTTAAACGACATACTTTTCGAACCTAATGTTTTTTGGCAAAAATCGTTTACTTGCTATCGTAAATAATCGATTATCGCCAAAAAAAAATAATGTTCGAAAATAATGTCGCTTAAGCCGTTATGGCACGATATATTGAACATACCCAATAGGCAATTTTGCTTGAAATCAAGTGTAAAACAATTCAAGTTATTCAAGTTACACATTTACGGCCTGTCCCACAATGTCACTAGAAATCGTTCGATCGAATACTTATATTGAAAACAACAACAAACTTTCTAATGTTATTGTTGTTTGGAATACAAGTTGTCGATCGAACGATTTCTAGTGACATCGTGGGACAGGCCGTTAATTGTCAAGGGTTGAATTATGCTTGATTTACACTGTACGAGTATTTCAATAGCATTCTCCAGTGAGATGGAGCCCTGTATTACAATTGAATTCAAATATATTTCAAGCTTCAAAAACAAAGGAACATGCAACGCATTTGTTTTCTAATAAAAAAATTTCAGCATATCTGCCTTCACTATTGTTATCACGATTTTAATCACTTTGTGTTCGTTTTTATATTCACTTTTTTATTTATCTTTGATATTTTTCACCACAATTTCCATTTTATTACTAAATAAATTACGTATTTGACAAGATTTGGACATATATGTACTCGTATGTTGTTTGATTTTTTATTTCAAAATATTTTCAAACTTGAAAATTACTCGAAAAAATTTTTTGAATTCAATTTTTTTTCCAGTTAAATTTCAAGTGCTTGAATTTTAATTTTTTCTGTGCTTATTGGGTAAAAATTAAACATAATATATATGTATGCATGCAGAATTAATTAAAAAAAAATCAGAAACATCAGCATTTTATAAATAAGGTCAAAAAATATTTTAAAAAAATTTTAATATTATTATGAAAATAATATTAAAATTAGGCCAAAAATATTACGTACGATTCAATGAAAACTAAAAAACAAACTTAATTAAATCATATAAAACTACTATTAATTTACACCATAAGGAATTGAGAGTATGAAAAGTAATGAAAAGCGCATATTGCAAGAATAAATCCGCAGGAAAATAGCATGAAACACGTGTGAGAAATAATAACGAGAAAATCATCTTGAGATTACACACAAACTTAGTTTAATATGCTTCAATGTAAAGAAAATAATTGCTGACATTAAAAATATGGTTACAGTGCGCGACAAATTTCTGTATATGATGCTTCTATCAACATAAAAAATTCATGTTAAATAACTGATATTAAGCAACAATCCCTGCCCAAACAGATAGACATGGGTGCTGATGATGAAGTGAGTGGCGGCACAGCAAAATGTCTACCTTTCCACCAAGTAAACTCTAGTTTAATTTTACTTGTCTTAAAAAAAATATTTCATTCTGTAAGAGTTGAAAATACTAAATTAAGAGTCAATCGAAATTTAAATATGAACTGATATTTAAGTGAAATTAAATCAATCATTCCAGTTCAATTAAATTTAAATATGTATCATATTTTGTTATAATTCTTTCGTTTCATTTGTCTAAGCAAATCATATCGCCTTGTGTCTTTCAGTTATGAAAACCACATCGGTCTATTTTCCTGTGAGCTATACATTTCGAAATTTTGATCTTATATGAAGATATTAGTTTTTGTTTCACCCCAGGAAGACTATTTGCTTCTACAAATGGAATTAGACGCTGCACTGTGCGTCCATCTCTTGCAGTCAGTATGACCATATTGAGGAAATGAAAACAATAAGCCGTTTTACTATAAATATAAAAAATTTCATAGATTTAAAATATCTGTGCTTAAAAGCGATAACAGCATAAGTCGACTGGAGAGCAAATCCAGTTGTATATGCTACAAAATTGTACAAAGAAAACTTTATATTTATGTGACATTCGCATGTCTCTAACGAAGTTTATTATAAAGATTTACACGAAATAATACTGATCTAATTCTTAAAAAAAAGTAAAATTTGTAATAACAGCTAAATTATACTAAAAATTAAATTTTTATAAAATTGTGGGTACATTCACTAATCGTTCAATCTTAAATTTTACCACAAAATTATTTTAATATGGCCATTTTGATTTTTTCGAAAAAACTTCATACCCTACAAGGGATTTTTCTCGAAACTGTGTTTTTGGACTTACGCTGTTACCGCCTGTGACCGCAGATTTTTAAAAGCAGTTTTTTGTAATTTAAACACACTGTTATCGCTTGTGACCACAGTTATTTATAAATAAATTTTAAATATATTTGACCCGCACTGTACATACAAAATCTTTATTATGGAATGACAGGTGCGTATGATTAATGACAATTTCAAAATTACGCATACGTAATTACAAAAATTTTATTACTGTAATCAAAATTTCAAAAGCAATTCTAGAGAACTAAAAACAGAATCTCTTTGCTACAAAAAACACACACACACACACGCAAACATATAAAACACTTTTAATTTGCAAGCGTTTTATAAATTCATTAAAAGTACCTTCTGTGCCTCGAATAATTTTTCAGCAGCAATTGCTACGCAAAAAGGTACTACAACTCATTATAAATTTAATACGCATATGTGGTAATTTATGAAATATGTACTTTATATTTTTTTATTGCAGGCACGCCTCGATGACACGGGCAAATACCTGTGTTGGGTTAACAACACGGCTGGTGAGGAGACAATACAAGTCTCGTTAACTGTTACAGGTTAGTGATAAATAAATTATTTAAATTAATTGCAACGCCTAGAAAGGAAGAGTTTGAATTTTATATTAAATCATATATGTAACCTTCTCCAAAAAAAAAGGATACAAACTAAAGGAGCTCGCACTTCACTTGGTATCTGTACTTTTTATTAAAAATGTACTTTTCACTCAAAGGTACTCCTTATTAAAAAGTTAATTTTTGTTAAAAATGCACTTTTTATTAAAAAAAAGATACTTTTAATTCAAAAGGTACTTTTTATTAAGAAGGCACTTTTTATTAAAAAGGTACTTTTTGTTTAAAAGGTACTTTTTATTAAATAGGTACTTTTTATTAAAAAGGTACTTTTTATTAAAAAGGTACTTTTTATTAAAAAGGTACTTTTTATTAAAAAGGTACTTTTTATTAAAAAGGAACTTTTTCTTAAAAAGGTACTTTTTATTGAAAAGGTACTTTTTTTAAAAAGGTACTTTTTATTAAAAAGGAACTTTTTATTAAAAAGGTACTTTTTTTTAAAAAGGTGCTTCTTATTAAAAAGGTACTTTTTATTAAAAAGGTACTTTTTATTAAAAAGGTACTTTTTATTAAAAATGTACTTTTTATTAAAAAGGTACTTTTTATTAAAAAGGTACTTTTTATTAAAAAGGTACTTTTTTTAAAAGGTACTTTTTTTTAAAAAGGTACTTTTTATTAAAAAGGTAGTTTTCATTAAAAAGGTAGTTTTTATTAAAAATGTACTTTCTTTTTAAGTGCACTTTCTATTATAATGGTTTTTTTTATTAAGGAAAAATGCTTCTTGATAAAAAGCAATTCTTTAAACTCGTTTTATTTAAAAATAGGTTTTTTCAGTTATGACGTTATTATAGTAAATAAGTGTTAGGTATATAATTTTTAGATGTGAAGAATAGTTAGTTATTTTTTAGTCCCTTTAATATTACTAATTTTCAAAGGATTGCATATTTTTAAAATTAATTTTTTTTATACAAAATAATTTATCATTAATCTTGTTAATGTTTTTTTCCAAGTTTCAGTGTGTACAAGCACAAGGTTTCAATATTAGCTTGCGATAATAAAATCTAATCTATTTTTAAATTGTTTCTTTTTAATATTTTACAAAATCAAAGTGTCTCCTTATTCTACTTACAGCGCCTTTAACTGCCCATCTGCAGCCACAAGTGCAAACAGTAGATGTTGACAAAGATGCACAATTTCAATGTATTGTTACCGGACATCCGGTGCATGATGTAAATTGGTTACATGATGGTAAACCCATTTTAAGAGACAATCGTGTTGAGGTAAATTTTAACATTTTGCTTATACATACATGAATGTTTTATATCTTGCATTTGTAGCTCGCTCTCGTTCTCTCATTTAATGCATTTTATATTAGGGAGACGTTCATTGGAGCTTTCCAATATTTAAATAAATATTATTATTTATTAACAGACATGGGCTTTTCACAAAGTGTTCTATCTTGTTAAATATTGCTCTAAAATTTTTGTTGCAATAATTTACAACATAATAGCCATATGACATGATAGAACACCTTGTGGACTCCCCAACAATTTGTTAAATAATTTTAAAAAACTTGTTATATAAACTGCTTGTAATTAATAGTTCCTACTTGTTTTACTTTCTTTCAGATTCTTTCTGATCCACCACGTCTTATAATAAAAAAAGTACAAAAGGATGATCCCGGCATGTACCAATGTTTCGTGTCCAATGAATGGGAGCAAATACAATCAACAGCTGAACTGCAATTAGGAGGTAAGTTTAAATAAAATAGTAAAATCTCTTACAGTTTATTAAAAAAGAAAAAGAAAAAAGATTTACATTAAAGCTCCTAAGACAAGCCATATGCATTAATATGTTTATAACATTTGGAAAAAAAAGGAGCTGTCAAGAATCCTTATACACATGAAAATGTATAATAACAAAAGCTCCAATGCAAATATAGTTCATTTGAGAGGTTATTAGAAACCAATATTAACTAAAGAATTCAAGCAAATTTTTATGTGCCTTAGTTTATTTATTTTGACTATAAATTATTGAGCATTTGCAAAATGTAGATTTTATGGTTTATAAATGAATAAATTTCCAACAGACACGCATTAACCACATGCACATAAATTTTGTATTTAAATGGAATGCCACCCACTGAAAAAAAATACATTTAAATACACACACACACACATGCACAGAAGAGAGAGAGAGAAATATGAAACACACATTTACGCATTTAACCGCCACCACATTTACGCAAAGAATCCCAGTGTGCAAATGTGTGCGTGTATCCGTGTGGGTGTTAATGTGTGCCTGTGTAGGTGTTAAAAACCATTACATATTTAATTTGATTATTTTTCAATTTACTAAATTGACTTTTAAGAGACAAAATAATATTTACTAATCATAAAATAGATAGATATTTGCCAACGAAATGATTATTAAATACACACACATACATATGTATAGTACATACGAAAACATTTACTTGTTTTGCTTAAATATCCCCCCAAACCAAATGTTTCGATTTTTTCTGAAGTCAAACTATCGTACAGAATTCGTTAAGACGTTTCAGTAGCTTGTGCAAACTCAAGCTATGGTCACACTTGGTCAAACATGTTCCCAAAAAAAAACGTAACCACTAAATATTAGTGAAAAACATTTTGATTCAGACACGTGTTTCTTAAGTTAAATAGTGTCATAAACATCTATCTAGACAATGCCATAAAATCCAACATTATTGGAAACTATTTAACTTAACAAACACGTCTCTGCATTGAAAGATTCTTCATTAATATTTAGGGGTTATGTTTTTTTTTTGGCAAATGTTTGCCCAAGTGTGACCATACCTTCAGACTTTTTGTGTCAAATTCATTAAGACATTTCGGTAGTTCCTCTGAACAATTTTTTTGAACAAAAAACTTTGATTTATAAGTTTTGTTTTAAATAAATGTAACAAATAAAAAATTATTTTAAAAAATATGGAAAACTGTAACAATACGACCGCACGAGCAATTTGTTGTATCTTAACACAAGCAATAACGCCGGCAGAGCGATGACATCAAATTGCTTGTGTTCAACAATGTATTTAGAGGTGGTGAACACGTATAATGCAAATATATTTGGTTTTTATGCATATAAACACTTAAATTGTCAATAAATAGATATTTTTCTAACTATAAATTGAACTTTTATTTGTTTTATGTTGTTAAAACTTTTTTTTACTTTTTTTGTTGAAAAAAAATTAATATTATTTAATTTTGACAGCATGTGTTAGGAGATTATTGCTCAGCAATGTATTTTAAAATTCATTGCTGAATATATATTCTAACACATATTCATACGGTCTACACGAATTTGACAATTGCCAAGGCAATAATTGCCAACATTATTGTTCGTGTGGACGGCTAGTAAGTACGAAGCGGTACTCTGTTGTTAAAAAAAAAAGAAATCGTATCGATTTTTTACCGACATGTCGTTACGATTTCATTACTACATATCGTAGCAAAGTCGTATCGCCAATTTCATACAAAAATCAATACGATTTCGGTAATATTTTGGTTCAGAAATCGGAGGATTTTGTCGACTAGTCGTTACGAATTCGGAGCATTTGGTTTGGTGGGATGTTTGAACTAACACACAGAAGAAATTAAATACAAACTGAAATAAACTCGAAATTGTGGTCAACATTTAATTTACCCTGAAAACAAAATTATTAAATCCAAAACTATATGAAATTTCAAGACAACTCTCTTAAATTATATAATTTTATTTATAAATTTTTAATTTTACTATGAAAAAATTCAAATTTCTACAGCCTATCTGTTTTTATAAATTATTAAAGGCCAAACCCACGATGTCGACAACGTTCGACTTGTCGCAAACTTACATTAAAAATAAAAACAAATTTTAACATTTTGTTGTTGTTTAAAATGTTGTCGATATGGTGAGTCAGGCCCTAAGGCTTTATAAAGGGGTTTTAAAACAAATTTTTCATACAAAGCTTTTCTTGTGAAGCCCTTAAAAAATTAATTTTTGTAAATGAGGTTGACATCATATAGCGAGATATTTAAAAATTATATTTTACTAATACACTTCCTACGAAAGTATATTTTCAGAAAGTTTAAGCCTTAGAGGAATTTTCTTTAACAAAAGGCATTTCTTGCATAATAATAAAGTTTAAAGATATTTTTGCCCCTATAAATTGCTCATTTATATCTATTTACATTCAAATATTTAAGCTTAAAACAGAACTTTTTTTCATTTTATACTCGTATATCTTTATTTTCTTTTTGTGAAGAGATGAAATAATTTACAAGCGGAAATTGATTTTATGTTGGATTTCTGTTCTCTTCTATCGCAAGAGAACAAAATAAAATTGAATTGGTGTGCAATAACAAAATATGTATTTCGCAAACAATATCCTTAGGGAACTTTTTTACAAAAAATAAATAAATAAAACAAATTTACATGGAAACATGTTGCTGTGTAACTGAATACATATTTCGGAAGAGAGATAAAAAAATATACGTTGGAAATTTCGTTAATATTTTGCTACATGATATTTAAAGCAAAACTTTTTGTTTTGGAAAATATTTGATTTTTTCGGGTATCTTTTGTTACGAAATGTATTTGTTGTACGTTGATGCTTAAGTACGTCTAGATGCATTTTGAGCATTTTTTCGAGCACCTTAATATTTATTTTCATATATTTTCATCTCTTTACTTCTAGATGCTTCGCCGGAACTACTTTATTGGTTTTCGGAACAAACACTACAGCCTGGGCCAACCGTGTCTTTGAAATGTGTGGCAACGGGCAATCCATTGCCTCAATTTATGTGGACCTTAGACGGATTTCCGGTAAGGAAGAAAGGAAATAAAATACAATTAATGATTTAAAAAATATATATAAAATATTCGACTTGATCGAAGTTCGGGCTGAAATTATTTTAAAAAAAAGTACCTTTAAGTAAGTAAATTTCCTTTTGAAAAAGGTACCTTTCAAAAAGTGAAATTTTAAAGAAGCGCACTTTCAAAAAAGTACTTTCAAAAATAAATAAGTTTTTAAAGAAGTATTAAAAAATAGCTTTTTTAAAAATGTAGTTCCTTTTGAAATATATTTTTTTTTAATATTGTGTTTATAATTTTTAATAAAGTATCTTTGAAAGAGGGACTTTAGACAAAAATATCTTTTTTTTAATAACTTGTGAAAAAAGAAATTTTTTGCAACAGTACCATTTGAAATAAAAGCTTAAGGAGAAACAAAAAATTACCTCTAAGAAAAGTAACTTTTAAAAAATTAACTTTCAAAACAAGAATTTTTGTACTTTATTCATATTAAAAATTTATATAAGCAAGTATCTTTTGAAAAAGTACTATTTGAAAGAAGTACCTTTTGAAAAAAAAAATACCTTTTAGAAAAAGTATCTTTGAAAAAAGTACCTTTTGAAAAAAGTATCTTTCGACAAAAACACCTTTTGAAAAAAGTACCTTTTGAAAAAAGTACCTTTTGAAAAAAATACTTTTAGAAAAAATGCTTTCTGTAAAAAAGTACCTTTTGCAAAAAGTACCTTTTGAAAAAAGTATCTTTTGAAAAAAGTACCTTTTGAAAAAAGTATCTTTTGAAAAAAGTATCTTTTGAAAAAAGTACCTTAAGAAAAAATTACTTGTAAAATGTACATTTCGGAAAAGTTTTTTTTTTATAAAAAGTACACTTTGAAAAAAGTATCTTTTGAAAAAAATATATTTTGAAAAAACTATCTTGAGAAAAAAATCTTTTGAAAAAAGTACATTTGAAAAAAAGTAACTTTTGAAAAATATACCTTTAGAAAAAAGTAATTTGAAAAAGTATCTTTTGAAAAAAGTACCTTTTGAAAAAAGTATCTTTAGAAAAAATGTCTTTTGTAAAAAGTACATTTCGGAAAAACTATCTTCTGACAAAAGTACATTTAAAAAAAAGTCTCTCTTGAAAAAAGTATATTTTGAAAAAAAATACCTTTTAAAGAAAGTAACTTTTAAAAATAGCATCTTTTGAAGAAAGTACCTTTTGAAAAAAGTATTTTTAGAAAAAATGTCTTTGGGAAAAAGTACATTTCGGAAAAAGTATCTTTTGAAATAAGTATATTTTAAAAAAATACCTTTAGAAAGAAGGACGTTTTGTGAAAAGTATTTCTCGAAAAAAAGTACCTTTTGAAAAAAGTGCGTTTTGAAACATGTACCTCTTACAAAATGTTCATTCGAAAGGGCCACCTCTCTAAAAATAGAGTACCACTTGAAAAAGGTACTTTTTGCACAAGTACCTTTTGAAGAAATAATTTGTAACAAAAGTACCTTATGAAAGAAGTATTTTAAAAAAGTACCGTATGAAAAAGTTACCTTTTGATAAAAGGAACTTTAGAGAATAGTACATTTGGAAAAAGTACTTTTAGAATAAATAGTTTTTGAAGAAATATGTACCTTTTGAAAAAGTACTATTTTTTTTAAAGTACGTTTTGAACAAAGAACCTTTTTAAAAAAGTACTTTTTGAAAGGTATAATATAAAAAAATCATTTGAAAAAGTACCTTTTGAAAAAAGTGGCTTATTTAAAAAAGGTACTTTTTTAAAACAGTAGCTTTTGAAAACATGTCGTTAAAAAAAAGAATTCTTTGAAAAATTTTCTTCTTAATAAAACTCCTTTTGAAAAAAAAAGCTTTGAAGAAGCAACTTTTATATCTTAGAAAAATATTCGCAATAACACGATACACAAAAAGTGCGCCATAAGTCCATTAGCATAGCAGCTTTTGATTTTCATTTCTGCCAAAGTCTTTGGCCTTTTATATAAAAAAAGTTGTTGGCAAGGTACATATGTGTCTATCTGCCTGCATAGAAATATATCAAGATTAAATTTTCCAAAATTTAAAATAATTATGCTGCTTAAAAAAGTGTGGCAAGTCATTATTGTGACAAACAAAATGCTACACAATATTCATGTGTATACCTGCCATTATAAACAAACATACATACATATATATTATAATAAAATCATTAGCGCAATAGGGAAGGGATTATAAATAAGCGGATTAAAATATGGAAGGAGTCTTTATTTTATATTGTTTTATAATATACTTTTTTATCCTTATTTTGTTTTAGCTCAAACATGTTTAGCTTACCTCCTTTTTCTTTTAGATACCGGATAATTCACGGTTTTTAGTTGGCCAATATGTAACGATACATGACGATGTCATTAGTCATGTCAATGTCACAAATGTCAAGGAAGAGGATGGAGGAGAATACACCTGTACGGCACAAAATGCCATTGGCAAGTAAGTTAATCGAGCAAAAAAATAAAAACAATAAAAGAATATAGAAAATTCATTGCCTGAGTGTGATATAAAACAAAATATATAAAAATAAATATTTAATTTACCTAAAACTCCTGTCAAACTGAAATGTATACAGTTTATCACAAAAAAAAGGATAATTTTGAATAAATTATTCACTTCGTATGTTTGAAAGGTATTAAACTGTAAACCTTTTTGTTTATATGAATAATTCTTAGTTAAAATTGAATACCAAATATCAATAATATATTTGAAATTTTGTTATCCATTAATTATGTATGTGAAATTTATTTGCTGGTGGTTAAGCGATGTCTATATGCATTTCATTGTTGCTTTAACAAATCGTCAGTAGACTTCAACCACACCTCTTATCTTATGCACAAACTTCCAAAAACTATTTGAGAATTCACAAATAATAATATTTTTGAAAATCACAAAAGCAAAATAAGCGTAGTAGGTTTAGAAACTCATACAAAACCCAGCAAATAATTTTTATTCGATATGAATCTATTTGATTTTTCTACACCTTTATACAATTAGAAATCCATTGGATAACAATGAAAGTATTTATAAGGCAAAATGAAAAATAAAATCTTAATTAAACATTCAAGAAATTTATTATTCGACATATTGTCATAATTATATTGTAAGATTTTATTTTTCATTTTGCCTTATAAATACTTTTATTGTTATCCAATGGATTTCTACTTGTATAAAGGTGTAGAAAAATGAAATAGATTCATATCGAATAAAAATTATTTGCTGGGTTCGTCGTAGTCGTAGTCGAAATACGACACTCGTAATTAGACCCAATATATCAACAGCAATACAAGTTTAATTCCGCCCGCAGACGTCTTGCACTGCTCATATCCATACCTTGAAAACGATTGCGGAACAATCCACTGAATAGCAATCGCCCCCTTTATATGGTATTTGCCGACTTTGAAAAAGCTTCGACTTACTCAGTTCATTCAGCTGCATTTTTCAACTGGACTCCCTTAACTGATTCCCCAGAGTTCACATGTTTTTGAAACTGCAGCAAATTTATCAAAGCTTCCTCTTACGTGTTAAAGTTAAACTGCTTTAATATCCCTTCATATGTTCGGTCTTCTGACATTCAGCTTTATTGGCGACCATTTTCTGCTTAACTGCAAATTTTTTAGTTTATATTGCTGTATTAATTAATGATGGCAATTTGCTTACCGGGCGGGCCAAGAAAATTCAATAATTTTTCTATTTCTTACCACTTCCCACTTTCTGTTCTGGGAACAGGGCCGCTTCAAAATTCCACTGCAAGAGAAGAGATTCCTCTGCAAGTCAACACAAACTTCTGAAACTCTTGCAGTTGCTATTTAATTTTCTTTTTACCTTTTTTAACTACTTTTTGTTTCAAGTTAACTCGAATCGTTGTTAAAAATGGCAACGAAAAATTGAAAGTCGTTTAAACGCAATAACACCGTCAGATTTTTTTTGCATAATGCAAATCATATCGCTCATTTACTCTCAGTTTTTTTTAGTTAATAATACAAAATAATTTAGCATTTCGTATTTTATCTTGTGTAAACATTTTATATAAATAGCTTGAGAGAAAAATATTTTCCCTCAGCTAATAAAGTCTAGTTAAATTTTTCTTCTCTTCTTTAGAAACTCGCATTAATTAATAAAAATATTTCATTCAATAAGAATTGAAATCACTAAACTTAAGCCCGATTAAGAAATTATTTCTGAGAAAAATATTTTTTTATGTCTTCATTCAGTTGTATGTAAGTAAATTGAAAACTTTAAACACGTTTTCTGCAAAACTACTTTTTTTGAGTTGCTACACTATTAAAGTAAATGAGCGTTATGTTTACTTGAATAAATAATTTGAAGTAAGCCACGAAAAACAAGTAGAATAAGGATGATGAATTATTTCACGCCTTGTATCCATTCAAACCGAGATTTTTTCTTTGTTGCAGAGTCTCCCACAGTGCAAAAGTCAATATCTATGGTTTGCCGCACATACGCGAAATGCCAAAAATAACCGGCATATCTGGTCATGATTTAATAGTAAAATGTCCGGTGGCCGGCTATCCAATCGATAAAATACACTGGGAAAGAGGTGAGTTTGTATTGTAGCAAAATTTTAATTTTTCCAATGAAGTTTTTATTTTTTAAGTTTATGTTTTGACTAAGCCTGAGGCCCACAATGTCGACTGCAAACATTCGATCGTTAACTTATATTGAAAACAAAAAGAAATTGTTTTATTATACTGTGATTTTTAATACAAGTTGCTTTAATTAAGGGCTTTGGAAAATTTTTTGAAAATTTTAACTTTTTTTTTTTTTTAATTAAAAAGAAATCAAAAGAAAAGTGAAAAAATCCCCATTAAATATATTATTCATGATAAGAGAGGAATCCTAAAGGGGGAAACATTTCTGGGGAAAAATTATTTACAACTGGAGTTGTGGGAAAAGAAACAATATTTTGAGAGAGAAAATTATTGTTTTATAAATCGCATTCTTGTCTTACTTGACAATAGTGCAAAGGCGCTATGAAATAAAGCCCAGGAAATAATGGCCAAATAAGAAATTAAATAAGGCGCAATAAAATAAGACCCACAAAAAATTAAATAAGGCCCAAGAGAAAATTTATGAAAAAAAACATCCAATAAAAATGAATAACCAACCAAACTTTGGATGATAAAGCCCAACCAAATTCAAGTTCCAATAAAGCTTTAAGAGAGCCCAATTAAAAGTTTTTTAGTTCTATTGGGCCTTATTTCATGGACGTTATTTCCTTGGGCCCAGTGCAAAATGTTTGTTAGTTATTGTGATAGAAAAATGTTGTGCAATTATTTTTTTATTATTTATTATTTTCTATCATATTGCTTATTAGTTATATTTGTATAAAAATAAATTAGTTCATAAAACTGAAAACCCTTACTTAAGCGGCCCATCCATTATGCAATATTACATACTATGCAATATATGGCACAATATTTTCAAAGAAAATATTGCCCAATTTTCCGGACAGTGAAAAAGTAAACAACATTGAACAATTTTGCCACCACATTACACAATTGGCTTGATTGTACAATAAAAATCCAAAGTCTTTTGATATTTGCCAATATATTGTGCCACCTTCGAATATGACATACACATTGGCGATATTAGTGAACAATACGAAAAATGGCACAATTATATTGCAAGTGGGTGGACCGCTTTATACTTATTATTGTGTGCAATAATTGCGTATAGAAAAAAAACAAAAAAACTTAAAAAATAAATTTTTGTCAAAAAATATCTTCAGCTAAAGAACCAAACTGTTGTTCATTTCATTTTGCAATTTAGATGGCCAAACTTTGCCCATAAATCGTCGACAACGAGCTTACAACAATGGTACTTTAGTCATTGAACAATTGCAAAGATTAGAGGATGCTGGCACTTATACATGTATGGCGCAAAATAAACAAAAACAGACTTCAAGACGCAACGTCGAAATTCAAGTGCTGGGTAAGTAAGAGTTTCTATTGTTCTATTTCATTAAGTTTTTTATATACATATACATATATATCGTCGGCTTAGAGTGTAAACCTGCTAAATTCACTTGTTATAACATGTGACATTTTAATGCCGTTCGAAAGAGAAAGAGACGCCTCATCCACTTGCTAAAATATTTATTTTAATTTGAAGCTCAATGTATTAGGCTAATTTCTTGAGCTTTGTACGAGTATAGAAACCGTTAACAATATTTTGTCTCTCCTGTAAAATTTACTGGAAGTGAGTTAGCAGGTTTACACTCCAAGCCAACGATATTTATATATTTTTTGCTAAGAAATTTTCCAAGTGAAAATATTAGTTGTGAGTAAATTAAATTTAAAAAAAAAATTACATAAATAAAATTCGTATACTTCAACACAACTCATGAAAAATAAAAATAAAAAATTGCAGTTCTTTAATGGTCAATGACTTGAATTGGAAAATATACATATAAAAAGTATATATAAATAGTTTGCATCTGTGCAATCAAAACCTCATTCGCAGCCAGAACAAAAGTATTGGCTGCTGCTGCAACTAATCAGTATGAACACCACCAAAGTAATCATCATTAAAATTGCCATCGTTGTGCGCTTTCTTCATCGTCGTGTCGTCGTCATCATTATCATCATCATTAAAGTCTTTATCTATCACCCTGATTACTGTTGTTGTCTATTTTACTACTACAACAATTGCAAACTGATATCCAACTATATCAAACATTAGTCTTCTGCTTCTTAATTTGAAAAGTACGGTCGACAATTTTTTATTTACAAAATAAATCTCAAAACATTTTTCAACTTTAGCCAACTCTGTAAAACAATTAATTTCCCCAGCTCTGCTGGACAGATACATTTCATTTGGGCCCACTGTCTTATGTATATATAAATCCTTACATATTTGTATGTCAAAATTTTAAAATGGCTTATTATTGGTTTATTACCAATTGTATTATGAAAAGCTTCACATTTGCACGTACAGTAATTTCCGCCTAATTGATTTTTCAAAAATTTATGGTTTTTGATGCAATTCACTGGTTAAATCATTTATAGGCTTCTCTTTTAATTAATCCAACAACACAGTTGATTGAGCTGGTAAATTAATTCATCGGAATCAATTAAGTGTGGACTACTGTAACAACTTACAAGGAAATTTATTGAAAAACTTTTTTTAATTTCATTAATTCTCAAGCAGCCCGAGTTGCATCTTAATAAACAGATGTTCATGACTGCCTGCAGAGTTGATACGTTGGAATCGCATAAATTTTCGTTTCAATAGACTTTCTTAAAACATTTACATTCTAAGGTTTCGATTTATAAATTTCCAGTTTACAGTAACCCCACAAGAAAAATCACCTAGAATTAGATATAGAGACCAGGAGGTCACGAAAATGTTGATTGAACTTGCCCCATCTGGTTGACACCAGGCAGAACTGAAAGAAATTCGAATTCTCTTTCCGTGCGGTTCAGAGGGTCTACTCTATAATTCGCAACTAAAGAAATTTCTTTCAAAGCAAATTCGAAGGCTTTGTTTTCGCTTCCAGTTACAGAGTAGATCCCCAGAAAAGAAAAATTTCATTTCAGCATTTTTAAATAATGTTCTTAAGTGAATGTCACAATGCGACCGCATGACCACAAAATATAGCCTGAAGAAACGGCATACACAGCACACTGTGACTCGAACTGGGTGGACTTCTCTCCCCTCAAGAGAGATTCGATCATTTTAATCGATAATTTTGCTTATAAATGTTAATGTTAGGATCAAAATAGACCTCAGCTGACATAAAGCTATGGTTGAGCATGGTTTTGTTCTCTTCAGCCATTCATAGGATCCCCTGGCTGCGAGGTTTACCTTGCTTGCAATTTGAACCTTATAGGGAAACAAGTCCAAGTTTTTGTGCAGAATTGTCTGCAGAGACTTTCCATTGATACCCACCTGAGCAGATGAACTTCTTGTTGAAACGGATTGGGATGGCTTGTACTGTAGCTGCTGCAGCAATAATAGTTTATTTTATCCCAGTTGTGGAAATTCTTCAAAAAAAATTATTTATTACATTTTATATTAGTAGCGCTAGCTTTGCAGAACAAAACAACTTGTGCTGACGCTAAATCTGCGTCACCAGCATCCAATTGATAATCCGAGTTTAATTTCAAACTTATATAAAAAAATAAATAAAAATGTTATACTTAAAAACTAAATAAATTGAAATAGAATATGAGAATTACTTTTGCCATCGTTGAATATATTCCTTGCATATTAATTTTAGTAATTAATGTGAAGTTATTGTCAGGTTTAATTAAAATAATTGCTCAATGTGAAAGCCTTCTTGTATTGCTTAAAGTTGAATTAAAAAAAAAAGTTATCTTTATAAAAACAGCAGCGCTAAAAGCTTTGAAGGGACACATTGTCAACTTGAAACTTGCTAGTGACTGTAGGTGACCCCTCAACTTGCTTATGGATAAATATAGTGTAAGATTATGTTGGGTTCCTGGCCACAGCAGTTTTGAAGGAAATGAAATTACCGATGAGCTGGCAAGAATAGGGTCGGCATTAGATGAGGGAATGTCAGACAGGTCGGTGAAATTACCGATAGGTCATTACTACAGGGAACTCAGTAATTGGATAGAAAGCAGGACCAACAGTTCAGGGCAAAATAGGGAGGATTGTAGAGTCTCGAGGGGTTTGTGGCCAAAACTTGACTCAGGAAGATCCAAACTGCTACTGAACATGAATAGGAAGGCGATGCTAATTGTGGTAGGTGCGTTGACAGGTCACTGCTTGGTCAGAGCAAGAAACTGCATTTGGGAAACTGCCACTCCATTGAACATATTATCTGACACTGCCCGAAGCTGCAACGTCATAAGCTTAGATGGCTGGGCAGACGTTTTCACAAAAGCATTACTGATATCGGGAAGTGTAAACTAGAGGACATCAGGGGCTTCATCATGGGAATTCGGTGGCTCAAGGTCGGATAATATGGTCACTTTTGGCTAAAAATGGGGGGTAAATATTACTTTTTTTTGGGCAACAGAAGGGAATCACAATGGACCCAATTGGGTCTCTGAATAGAGGTGCGGTATAGCACCACCCTTCTTAACCTTATAAAAACAAAATTATTGATAAAATATTCTTTCTTAGAAATTTTGTTTGAAATTTGTCTTTTCAAATACATTTTTGAATTGACCAAATATCTTATTGAAATATTTATATTTCTGGAATGAATTGCCATTTTCCTGCTGGGAAGTCTACATAAATGAGAGAGAAGATTCTTTTAATACTCGTGTTGATTCAAATCAACAATCAATGATATTACTTGCTGGTGCCTCTGCTTCCTTTTAAGGAAATTAACTTGCAATCGAGCCAATAGTTGAAACAAAGCATACGAATTATTTTCTCATTATGCCATCAGTTGGTGGTAAACCCTTAAACATCATCTGCAATGACTAGTGCAAGTAGCAGCACGCCATGATTATAATGAGTTTTCAGTGGTTGCCACTAAAGTTGCAGCACACAATATCTATTGCAAACAACTATAAACACTAATGACTCACGTTTTGTAGTCTTTATTTTTCAATTACTTACTTTTCTTTTTGCAGTGCCACCGAAAATCATGCCCATACAGGCCATGACCAACATGTTGAGAGAGGGCATGAGGGCGGCCATATCGTGCCAAATATTAGAAGGAGATCTACCGGTCAGCTTCAGATGGGAGCGTAATGGTAAACCATTAATTGGTACAGGGTAAGTAATCAACAAACAGACTGGCGACTTGTTTAGTTTATATTTAGACTTATTTAATAATAAATTTATTTATTAAATTTAAAGCAACGAAGTCATAAGACGTTTGGATGAGTATTCAACCAGTCTAGTTATTGAACATATCACCTCCGAGCATTCGGGCAATTATACGTGCATCGCCCAAAATGTGGCGGGCACGGAACGTTTTACGGTGCCTTTGTCGGTTAATGTGCCGCCAAAATGGATTTTGGAGCCAAAAGACGCCAGTGCTCAAGCTGGCGATGATGTATTCCTACACTGCCAATCGTCGGGCTATCCAAAGCCAACGATAACCTGGAAGAAGGCTATAGGCCCCACGCCGGGAGAATATAAGGATTTCATATACGAACCCACCGTGCAAGCGTTTGGCAACGGCACCATACACTTCAAGAAAATCAGCAAAGAATCTCAGGGACATTTTTTGTGCGAGGCCAAGAATAGTATTGGCTCGGGTGTTAGCAAAGTGATTTTTTTGAAAGTGAATGGTAAGTTATATCATGCCATGACCGCCAAATAAGCTTAAGCGACACAATTTTCGAGGTTTATTTTTTGACAAAAATCTATTATTCACGATCGTAGGTTATCGATTTTCGTTAAAAGTCCACTTTCAATAAATATGTCGCTTAAGCTTTTTTGGCGGTTATGGCTCGATATTTAAATATGCAATAAATAGAGTCTAGTGGCAGATTGTTCTAATAATCTTCAATGCTGTTTTGCGAATAATAATTTGTTATCTCTTTTCATTCTTTTACTTAGTGCCTGCTCATTTTCAAACGAAATCGAAACAAATCTCCGTCGCTAAGGGCAAACAAGTTCACATACAATGCAATGTTCAAGGTGACAATCCAATCGATATACAATGGAGATTGCAGGCGACGCAACAGACTATTGACGAATCTATGGACACGAGGTTAGTCTAAATTTTTTAATGCTTTAAACGAATACACAAAATACATTTAAATACACAATTATGGAAAAATAATCGCCCTGATTCTGTGTCTGTCTGTGGCCGTTGCTTCAATACAGCCTACGAGTGACACAATTTAAGAATTAGACTCAACTTAAGAATTAATTTTGGATTTGTTCTGGATGAAATTGCAGTTAGCTTTTAGCCAGTCTGAGAAAAGTTAACTATAAGTTAACTATTTTTGTAGTCAACCACACATTCTCCGACAGGGAATTCCCTGTCTACTGACGATTTGTTAAAGCAACAATGAAATGCATATAGACATCGCTTAACCACCAGCAAATAAATTTCACTTATAATATAATTTATGACAATATGTCGAATAATAAATCTCTTGAATGTTGAGTACATAATCGAATTTGGTGAGAAACTCATTTCATCAGTTTTATATTAACATTTTGCTGTTATTATTATAGATGGTACCTTGGCTGGGTAGTTAACGCGTTGAGTACACTACGTGTGATGATACATGTTCGAATCCCACAAAAAAATTTTAAACTTATTGACTACCAGATGATTTAAAAAAAGCCAACTTTAAGTTAGTTGAAGAGTAATGCAGAGTGAGACAATTGACTACCGCCTAGGACATTGCAATGTTAAAATATTCAGTTGATTAGATTGAAAAGTAATCCAAGTTGTCAATCAGTACTAGTTGCGAAATTGTTAGCTTAAAGTTAGTTCAGGGTTCATCTGGCATAAAAATGTATACGTGCACACAATTTTGTGTGTATGTCTTTTGTATTCACCCTGTCGGAGAATGCGTGGTTGACTACAAAAATAGTTCCGTTCGGAAACGGAATTCAATCCACCCCATTTTTGTAGCAGATGATGTCTAAAAAAGAAAACTTAAATACGGAAATTTGTCAGGAGTGTCCAGACTGTTGGGGGCACTGGTATGCTGGGGTATTCTACGGCTATGCCTTGACATCTTGAGGTGGATTAAATTCCGTTTCCAAACGAAACTGAACTCTGTGACATGGCCGATTTTTAATTTTTCTTATACTGACTAAAAGCTAACTACAATGTCATCCAGAACAAATCCAAAATTAATTCTTATGTTGAGTACTAAAACGAATCTGGTGAGAACGAAAAAATTTATTCTCAGCTACTTTGAAATTCATTTCAATTTTATATTAAAATTTTGATGTTGTTATTTTAGATGGTACTTGAGCTGGGTAGTAGCGAGTTGACTACACAACATGTCCTTTGGGGTTTTTTTAATTTACTGACTACTAAGTGATTTAAAAAAATCAACTTTAAGTTAGTTGAAAGTAATGCAGAGTGAATCAGGACATCGCAATGTTAAAATAATCAGTTGATTAGTCAGTACTAGTTGCGAAATAGTTAGCTTAAAGTTAGTTTAAAGTTAACGGATTTTCCGACAAACTGGCATGTTGTGCCAGCACAATTATTCTCGTGTGTGAAAGGCCATTCACCACCCAAGCTACCGACTTAAAAATGTCATAACTGAAAAAATGGAATTGAGAGAAAAGGGTGTGTGTAAATTGAAAATTGTATACTCATTTTCTGGTAAACTAGTTTTTTTCAGTTATGACGTTGTTTTAGTAAATGATCGACATATTTATATGAGAATAATTTTTTTTTTTGACAACAGCAAAGCAACACGACGGCAGGTTGTTGTCCATGCTGATTTTGTGGTTGTAGTCCAATTAAACTAGTTTCTATTGTTGTTGGCCACAATGAGGAAATATGGTGCTGCCAATGTACATAATTTAAAATGTGGAATGAATATTTTACAATTATTTTTTTTTTTAACAAACACAACCAGTGAGGCGATTAGCTTGTCTACAGGGTCTAGGGCGGGAATCGAACCCACGAACTCTGGACTGAGAGAATGGCATCGCTACCACTCAGCCGCAAGGGCACCCATATTATTTAACAGAAAGAACATCCCGAAATCGATGTTAAGAAATTTATTAAGTCATTTTAATACTTTAACGTGCATTTTAAAAGAGTAATTTAATTTTTATAAATGCTAAATAATTGGCACCAATTATAAAAATATATTTATTTAAAGCATTTGTTGCAGCAATCATTCCCAATTCACATCTCTTTAAAATAAAATCATTTGTTTCTATCACAGCCCTGTATATTCATACAATTGTGTCGAAATGTCTGTGCAAATTATTTGAGCTTTTTTTAATTTTTCAACAAATTTCTAAACTTCAAAGCAAAGTTCAAAACAATCAAATACTTTTTACTTCTATTTATGCATAATTGTAGAAAAAAATTTAAAACTTTGCTAAAATGAAATCATTTTCCTTCATCAAATCTTAAATGCAGAGCAGCTCAATTTGTGTGTTCATTGTTTTTTCATTTATCTTTTTCTTTTTTTTTTTTTGTTATTTTCAAAAGCTTGTTTCTTCAATTCATTTGCTTTTGTTCTTCTTTTTTTTTGTGTCTATCAATTAAAAATTGTTTCTATGCAGATGACATAAGTAATCAAATGGTTATTGTTTTTATGCTGCCTCCCTCCTCCCTCCTCCCCCCTCCTTCAACTAGTCAGTTCAATTGCTATTTTTATCTTGGCAGTAAAAAGAAGGGGATGAATACAAAAAAATGAAAAGAAATGCAAAGTAATCATCTCATGTGCACATCTACAGATCGTAAAATTGAGTGGTCCTTCATACTTTAAACACTTGGAAAATTATTTGCCACACAAGTCTCGACATAGTCTCTTCTACACGCTAGTTTGAAGTTATTAAGGGTAAAATTTTGTAAAACGCAACACTAAGCGTTTACAAATTTTATACAGAAAAAATTTATATATACATACTTGTATTACAAAGAACAACGCTTACCGTTTGCTTTAGATAAAATAAGGCCCTACAAATTTTTCAATTATATAAATATTCAGATATGTAATGGAAATGGACTGATTTTAAGACGGCTTATTTGTTAAAGTTATATAAATCATGTTGCAGCACTCGTACTTTACTTTCTAATGAAATAAGGCGCAGTACAGTGGAACAATACATTGAAAATATTTTGATTTTTAAATATCAAAAGCTGAGTAAAGTGCGACTTTGAATCGCACACAAAGAGTTCCGTGCGGCTTTTGTTTAGTATTGAGGTTTTTTTCGTTTTGGCGATTTTTTTTTCTCTTTTGGTGATTTTTTTATTTGTTTTTTTTTTTACAATACATATTTTTAGTTTTAGCAATTTTTTAATTTTGGCGATTTTTTAGATTTTTGGCGATCTTTTTCGGCTTCTGATGATTTTTTTATTTTGGTGATACACTTCATTTAAAAACTGCAATTTTGGTGATACACTTCATTTAAAAACTGATGTTGCTTTTTAATAAAAAAAAAAAATATCTTTTAGCTTGAGATAATTAATTTTTAAACTTTTAATTTTAATTTCTAATCGCTAAATTTAGTTCAAACCGCCATGTTTGTTGGGATTACAGAAAAAAAGAAGATGAATGAAAAAATAATAATAAAACCTTGACTCAAGATTACAGTTTTGTTTTTTTTTTGTTCTTTTGTTACAGACAGACGGAAATTGTGCAAATTTTATATGTAAATGTGGCTCTAGACAAAAATTATTTTATGTGAACTGAAGCAAATATTTTTGATGCAAGAGAAGTTCAATATTTAGGGAAAATTCCAAAACAAAAGTTATAAATAAGCGAAATTACTTATTATGAGATGTTATATTCTGAAAAATATTGCAAATGTTTTTTTTTAACAAAAATCCTATTCGGCGACATGAAATCAAGAAATTAGTAGACACTTTTAATTTTCCTTCCCTATTTTGCCCTAAAAAACTTTTATTACTATTATTGTACAAACATTAAATAAATTCAGTAAAGTGCGACTGTGACGGACTAATTATTATGGATATATAGGCTATTAACTAGATATTAACATACAATGCAAATAAGACACCAGTTATTTTCCATTGCAGCATTTCAAAAAACGATACCCACACCGAAATAAATTTGAATTTGGTGTAATTTATTGGATTGTATGGTTTGTGCATGTGAAAAATATGGCTCTAGGAAAAAAAAGTTTGGCGACCACTGTTGTACCAATTTTATACTTTAAAGCTCATAAATAGAACGCGAAATACCTAATGCAGGTAGTTTTTTAACAAAAAGAAAAGACACCCGGTTATAGCTATGCTGCTTAGCTACATATATAAAATAAACTTAATGTGTTACATAAAAATGCAATGAAATTGTATTATATGATAATGTTAAATTCGTCAGAAATATTTCAAAACGTTTCCATTTATTTTCCATTATTTTATTTTCTCGCGGCGTGCGATTAAATTAATGTATTGTTTGAGTCCGGCGGCTGTAAGCCACCAATCGGCTGTGTTTTCTAGTTTGTGATCATGTGCAAAAATAATACAAAAACAAATTGAGCTATCCTTAAAATTGCATTTGTTTTGGTTTTGTTTCACTCACTTCAAAGAACGAAACAAAACAAAATCAAACCATTTGTTTCGTTTATTGTTGTACTCTGGTTTTAGGTACAAAAAAATCAAAACAAAAATAAATTTATAAGTGTAACAGTGTCGATTATTTTTGTTACAAAAATTACGTGTCGTGAAATAAATAGCATAGCTATAAAAAGTCTTCTAATAAAATCGAGCCATAACAGCCAATAAAAACTTAACCGACACATATTTTGGACTTAGTTTTTTTTTACGAAAATCTACTATTTACGATCAGAAATTATCGATTTTGGTAAAAAAAATTAAGTTCAAAAACTATGTCGCTTAAGCCTTAAGCCTTTGGCGGTTATGGCACGAAATATTTAATAACTCAGTAAATTTTTAAGGAATTTTTTTAACACAAGCCTGCAAATCGCTTATTTTTTATAAATAAATTCATAAACAGTAAAGCTCCAGTGCATGAGAATGAATTTAAAGTAAAAGAGTGACGAAAAATCAGAAAAAATCATATTTGGTTAAAAAAATACACACATACATACTCGTATATCTGAAATCTGCTGAAACAAAATATATATGGTTCAAAAGGCCTTAGTCTCTTCTTTCCAAAGCCGTTTATAAATTTAATTATAAATTAATTGATAGTTAAGTTAGTTAGAGGTTAATAAGTGCATACGTAACTCAAGATTTTGGGAGTGTTTGGAAAATTTCAAATACAAATTGTTTTTATGCTCGACCTACCAGGAAAATAGTAACGCGTCCCAGGTATTTCGATTTCATTAATTTTTATCACACATAACTTGGCTATGGTTTTATTATGACTTGACTATGATGGCTCGATTATGACTTGACTATTACTTTATCGCTGGCTTGAATATTACTTGACTATGAATTGCCTTTGACTTGACCATGACTTGACTATGATTTCATTATGACTTTGCTATAACTTGAGTGTGACTTGGACATGACTTGAGTATGACTGTTTTATGACTTGACCATATCTTGGTGATTAATTTGTAATTGACTATGATTTGTCTCTAACTTGTCTACAATTTGTCTCTGACTTGACTATGAATTTACTACGATTTCATTATGACGTTATTGTAACTTGACTGTGACTTGGTTATGAATTGATTATGACTTGCCTATTACTTGCTTATGACTTGACGATGACTTTATTAAGACTTTGCTATGACCTGATTACGACTTGACTATGACTTGTCTCTGTGTTATAGCCACGAACTTGGCTATTACTTAAGTATGAATTGCCTTTAGCTTGACTATGGCTTGCGACTATAAATTAATTAATGGCTTGAATATGCATTGACTTGTACTTGACTGTGAATTTTTTTCAAACTTCACAGTGACTTGAATATAACTAAAATATGAATTGACTATGCCTTGACTATGACTTGACAATAT
Source organism: Nowickia ferox (assembly GCA_936439885.1). NCBI lineage: Eukaryota > Metazoa > Arthropoda > Insecta > Diptera > Tachinidae > Nowickia > Nowickia ferox. The sequence continues at coordinate 110,046,304 of OW387024.1, read as the reverse complement.
CATTATCACTTTGATTTGTTTAAAATTTATGCATGAGCTGACCCTAATAAGACTTGTCAATAGCCATAAAGACAATCATAAGTGTATACTCGTACATATTTAGGCAGCAACTTAATTGCATAAAAAACAATTTATTAGAATTGCTGTTATTTATGGCTTCCTTTTTTTCCCTGAAAATTTCCCAAACTTTGACGATTTCCAAATATTATATAACTTTATTTCAACTAAATCAATAGAATAATACTTTTCTACATGCTCATTACTGTTGACATTAAGAAGAGAGAACTGTGTGCACGAGTAAAATATTACAATGCAAATATTTGCTAATTCCTTTGCAGTGAATATGTAGTTGCATTCATTCGTTTAAGACATGTTCTAATATAAGAATTTGCTAATGTACATTTATCTGGGCAAACACATATGTACCTATCGTCATTGCCTTAATATAGAAAGGCCCTAACACATTCTTTTTCTGAAATTGAGATTTTTGCAATTTTCGTTACATTAGATCTTTTTTCTTTTATCGAAATATACAAAAAAAACTCGATTTGAAAAAAAAAATAATGAGTTAGGTCCTTTCCTTATTAAGGTAGCAATATATGTACATATATGACTGTGTACAAAGTGTTTATGCATTTCATGTTCTCATATGAGAACTTGACAGGTACGTGTAGAAATTTAAGTATTTGCAACATGCATGCTCGTAAGTGCTCCTCTCATGTCCTTTAACGTTGCTACGTACCTTTTTGCATTTTTCGAGCAGGTATTATAAATACAGATGTAAACATTAATTCTTAAAAAAAATATAATAGTAAAAAATGAATTTATTACCTCTTGTTCTTATTTTTTATTTTTTATTTTTCTATACTTACAGATACACAATACGTGATCAGATACTTGATGACGGCATGGTATCTGAATTGGGTATTTCACATACATATCGCCAGGATACTGGCATTTATATATGTCATGCTACAAATACATTTGGAGAGGTAAGAATTATAATATTTTTTTGTTTAATTTTGATATGTACATACATATGTACGTCTTATTTGTTTGAGATCATGTTTAAAGCTGGAAACGCTTCAGAATGACATGCAGCAGAAATGTGAAATTAGCTTTAGTTTTGTAGCAAAAAGAAAATCATGTTGTAGAGAAAAAATACGCATGCGAGTACATACACATAAAAAATATATAAAAAAGAAGTTGTGTCTTCTTAAATTTAAAATTGTAGCAAATTCAGTGCCTCAGAAATTTTCGAGTCGAAGAATTATTATAATTTTTGCACAGGATGAGTAAGGAAAAAAAATCAATATGTTGGTTGATTATTTTTTATTCATTTTAGTTTTTATAGGAGTCATCGTGCAAAAAATAATACTACCGATATACACAAGTACTCAAATACTACCTTACATTACTAAAGGCCGAGTCACATAGTATCGGTCATATGTTAAATTTTTTCTTTGTCAACTGACAGCTAAGTTGAAATATAAGTTGAAGTATAAGCTGTGGCACATTCAATACATCCCTGTTAACTCAAAAGTTGGGCAACTTTTAGCTTTTAGCATACTCAACGTAGTTTTTGGAAGCAAGAATAAAAGAAAATAAAAAGAATTTAATTTTTATTAATGAAATGGAGAACAAACCTATTGAAGCTGCTCAAATGATTCCGTTAACAAAGTTTTTGTTGTGTCAACGTACTCTGTCGTTGCGTTATTGTCAATTGAAAAAGGCGTCCTATAACATATGAAGAGCTCTATGGAGCTCGTCCTATAAACACTAATTTAATTTTTTTTGTGCAAACTTTTATTTCTTAAATGAAATAATTAATCAAGATATCTCAAATCAATACACTCGAACCGTATCGTCTTATAAATACTAGGAGCACAACTGGGACGAGCGATAAATTTTTCGGTGCGAACTTTCGTCATAAAAAATAAAACACATTTGTGCATATGAAAATGAACACAACACCGCCGTTGAAACCAACTTTATTAATTATAAGAGATGAATGCGCTGAGTAAATTCGTCGTTGTTGTGCTTCACACGACGAACTCTTATCAAAGAATTCGTCGACGTGGACGAAATTCGTCGTTCGTCCCATTAAATACATTAAATGATTGCTTTGACTACAGCAAGGCAACACTACGGCAGGTTGTTGTCCATGCTGATTTTGATGTTGTAGTCCAATTGAACGGATTTCTATTTTTGTTGGCTACATGTGGATTCACCTCACCCATTGTTTCGGAACAAAATTCTGATCAGGAGAAAATTTTTTTATATGAGAGAGAGAAGAAGAGAACAAATTTTGGTCGGAAAATTTTCTGCTTGAATTGATTTAATTTTAATTTTTGTCCGAACAAAATCGAACTGAGCTGCCAACTATTTTAATTTTTTAGCCAAAGTTGAACTGAGCTGCCACATCGCGCTATATGAATAATAAAAGCACAGAGTACACATGTATTTATTAGGATAGAAATTAAGGAAAATTAAAAAAAAATATATATATATATATATATATATATATATATGTATATATATATATAAATGGAGTTGAACGAAACAATTGCATTAAACAATTAAAAAGATGTTTGTGACACAGCAAATTGTAATCACGCTGTGCTGCCACTTGTAAAATTAATACGCATCGTTTACACGCGTATTTCATATGGTAGCTTTGATTTTCCAGACAAAATGGTCGAAATGGATGAATCGTATTGCAAAAAACTCTCAGTAAAAAAATTTTTCTCCAGACAAAAATTTTGTTCCGAAACAATGGGTGAATTCGCCTTACAATGAGCAAATATAGTCTTGCCAGTATGAATGATATTTTACAATTATTTCATATTATTTAATATAAATAACATCCCAAAATTGATGTTAAGAAATAAATTGAGTAATTTTTATATTTTTACGTGATATACGGCCATGTCACAGAGTTCAATTCCGTTCGGAAACGGAATTCAATCCACCCTATTCTAGTAGGAGATGGTGTCTAAAAAAGAAAAATAAAATATGGCAATTTGTCAGGTGTGTCCAGACTGTTGGGGGCGCTGGCATGCTGGCTTATACTCCGGCTAGGGCTCGACACCTTGAGGTGGATTCAATTCCGTTTCCGAACGGAATTGAACTCTGTGACATGGCCGATAAATATATTTTAATATAGTAATTTTTATTTTTATAAATGCATTTCGCATATGAAGTTAGCATCACTGAAATATGTATTTATACTTGAATATCAGGTGCTGATGATGCTGCTGCTGTCATCTTCAAAATAATTAAGTAGCTGGCTACAAGGCGACAACTACAGTTACTCAGGTTTTAGACTCGGCAGTTTTAGTTGCTCAACTTTTGATTTTGTATGAAAGAGTTGAGAAAGTAATATATACCTTTTGTATACCTATCCTTTTCTTTCTCATTATAAAATCAAAAGTTGAGCAAGAAAAACTGCCAAGTCTAAAACCAGAGTTAGCGTCATTTGAAGTCATGTGTTCGTGTAGCCTGCTGTGGTGAATGTGTTTAATGCATTAGACGTCTTTTTCCACTCGCAAAGTATACTTTTCAAAGTGTCCTGAGTTTGTAGGAGAAAAGGGAGTAAAAACGTGAGGCTGCCAATGAATGTGTCAGCTGTTTTTGTATTTATATTTGCTTAATATATGTATGTATGTGCATAAGTATGTATGTATGTCAGTAGATGTAGATTTTAACGTGGCAAACGTTGCCAATACATTTTTAATAAACATCAATATGTCTGTTATGTATTACGGATTTTGTCAGCTGATACGCAACAGCACATATTACATACATAAATACATGCGTATGTATGTATGCATGTATGTACATATAAACATATAAATCAACTTTGCTAAGATCAAATGAATGCTCTGCAATGGTGCCCAAGTTTTCAAAACTACTAATCCTAAGCCCTGTTATTAAAATAATTAAAATAATTAAAATTTTCTCTAATTTCACATTTCAAATGAAATTCACTGAAATAACAAGATAAACTCTGCAATCTTAAAATTCAACACACATTTTGTCTTTCTTGCAATGCTTTTAAAAAGCAATTACTTTTGAAATTTGAATTGTAAAAATTACTTTGTTTAACACAAAAAAAAACGAAAACATTTATTTAAATGATTTCTTTTTGCTTACTTAGTAAGTCCTTTAGATTTGTCCTTGCAGAACACTTTAGTGTATCGTATATGCAAATGTAAAAGAATTGCTGCAGAACTGCCTACACAGACACTCATCTATTTTTGCAACTCAATTTACTGCAAATACGTATGTATGTACATATGTACATAATTTAGATTTTACAAATTCACATTGAACACTTAAAAATATAAGAATATTTATTGTTTTGTTTTAATATTCATTAAATGAATTGCCAGTGTGAATTAAAATGTGCTCTTTAAAATTCATTAGGATGTTAGAGAAAAGTTTAGTATTATTAAAAAAGTTTCAACGTACATTGGTTCTTAAGCATTAAACACATCATAGATCAACAATCTCTTAGAAACAGAATACACACTTATATGACACGACAACTTTTGTGGTTTATCAATCAGTAATTTTAATTTTATTCGAACTTTTATCATTGCTTCTAATAAAAAAGCTGCTTTTATACGTTTATTCGCAAAAATTAAATTTAATTTATTTCTTTTATTATTCGGCATAATTTTGTTTTATTAATGAAGGTTTGGTGTTTGCTGCTAGTTAAGCTTAGTTAAGTTATTCGACTACTTTAAAAAAAAATTATTCGAATAATTATAATGGCAAAGCAAGAGTAACAATGCCTGTATAACTAAGCTAACACACAAATTGTTTTACTCAATAATATATTCTAATTTGTATACGAATAATTTGCATCCATTTTTGTTAACATATTATTCGATTATTTTTGTTACAATTACAATTTTAAAAAATAAAAATAATAGCAGCTATTATTTTTACTATCGAATAGTTTTCTACGAATAAAGATATAAGCAAATAACAATAAGTGTTTGTATACTGTGTTATCATTCGCAAATTCGATTTCGTTCGAAATTGTCTCATTAATCTTATTGTTATTTGAGTAAACTTGGGAGTTACTCGACTAAATTTATTCGAAAAAAAAACAACAAAGTTATAACATTGAATACCTATTTGACCTTATCAATCAAAAAAAAATAATTAAAGAAAGCTTTAGATAGAAAATTTCTTGTCAACATCGGCGGCCAGGCCTCAAGTTTTTTAAAAATTAATTCGTATAATTTGAGTTTTTATTCGATTAGACATAATAAAGCGTTGCAATGCCCTTATTTAAATTAATAATAAAACAGTAACTGATATTTTATTTAATTATTATTTTATACGAATAATTTTTATTCGATTAATTTTCTAAAATTATTCGAGTAATTTCATTCGAATGAAAAAATAGCAAAACTATTTTTTATATACAAAGATTCATAAATAAAATTTCTAATGGAAATTTTCGAACGTTTGAACAGTTGGTATCAAAAAACTTCATGCGATGGCGAAAAATTTTAACAACTTACGAGTATAAAGAAAATTATTTACAAAGATTTGTCTGTCGGAAAAAGCGGAAATAAGTAAATTTTTAGTTTTAATGGAATTGATGATACGAAATTAAAATCCATGTGAACGGAAAAATTTTTTCGGAAATGTTCACATATGGAATTAATGATAAGATAAGGTTGAATATTTTATAAAGCTCGATTTAAAAAAAAATCTTCCAGCTTTATATTTATCAAAAGAATATTAAAATAAGTTTTTTTAAAGCAAATTTAATTAACGCCAAAAATAAGCACTAAAAACATCAAAAATAATTTAAATTCGGTTAAAAAAAAATCATATTTTTTGCGTTAACCATAGTGCTGTAAAAATTCTGCTGCCAATCAGGTTAGAAAATTCTACATTTATATAATTATGGGTTTATTTATCATCATTTTTGGCACTGACTTCGAATCGCACTATGGTAACGCGTACAAAAATATTTTATTTAATTGAATCTAAATTATTTTTAACTTCTTAGTGCTTATTTTTGAAGACGAGTCAATATTTTTTAAAGCCTTTTTTAACTTTTTAGTGCAAATTTTAAAGTTTCAGGGGCATGGTCACGCCCACTTTTATAAATAATAGTGGTCCCACCCACTTTTATAAATTCAAGATATCGTCACTTTAAGGGCTCAAGGTGTGTGCCAAGTTTCGTAAGAATAGGTCGTGTAGAAGCACGTGTCATATGATATAAAGTTTTAATGGGCATGGCCCCGCCCACTTTTTTAAGGCACACGATTATGCCATTCCAAGAGTCCAAAATGTTTTCGTGGCGAACGGATAAGTAGAAGAATATATAAATTTAATACTTAACTTTAATGGGCGTGACCCCACCCACTTTTTCAAATGCAAGATTGTGTCATTTTTAAATACCAGATGAGTAGAACTATATATATTTTAATACTAAACTTAAACAGGAGTGGCCCCGCCCAGTTATGGAAATGCGACATCGTATGATTTTTATTGCTTGGATTGTGCACCAAGTTGCGTAAAAATCGAATAAGTAGACACATATTAAATATAATACTAAATTTCAATGGGCCTGCTTCCGCCCATTTTATAAAGTTAAGATTGTGTCACTGCAAAACACCAAAGTGTCTGCCAAGTTTTGTAGCGATCCCATAATTAAAAATATATAAAATGAAAGGAAAAAATTTAATGGACGTGTGTCCGAACAACTGGAAGCTACTGCTTGCTATTAGTATCATTACTTGATAGCAAAGCACGGTTTTCTTATCTAAATATAATAATAAATTTTTTCATTTATTTCGAACGTAATACTCATTCAACACTTAATTACATGCATCGAATTGTACAGCTGTTGCCACTTTGCAACGTTCACACTCATATTTTTAATAAAAAAAGAACACGCAAGTAAAAGCAAATACTTCACTTTTGCCAATAGTCAATATTTTTTTCATCTTAAGACGATGAAAGCACAAATTCTCTCATATAAACTCTACGTGAAAAGGAAAAGGAAAATAATCACAATTTATCATTATTTTAGCATTTGTCTTGCTGCAAGTAGTTATGGGATAAAAATACAAGTATTTCACTGGAAAACTTTTATTTACTTGATACATACTTCAGTTTAGTTGTCTTCTTCATCTGCTGTCAGTTTGATTTTATTCCATTTATTTAACTTTTTTATTTATTATTATTGCATTTTTTTTTTCTCATTCACATTCGCATTCAATTTCCATCTTTCTTTCATTTTTCATCTTGTTTATTGTTGTAATTTTTTTTTTTGTTTCACTTATGTATTTCTCTTTTCGTTGCAGGATGAAATGACGATACAATTAATTGTGCAGGAAGTGCCAGAACAGCCGAAGAATTTGCGCATTAATTCGCAGCAATCTCGCAGTTTGCAATTGACTTGGAGTCAACCATTTGCTGGCAATAGTCCAATCGAAGAATATCATATATTTTATAAGCAAATCACTGGTAAGTTAATTCAAAAAGGCTTATGCAGCTCTCTAAACGTATTTACGAGTATGAGTACATGTGAGACCGTTTTTTTGCCAGATTTTTTTGTTAATCCAATGTATAGATTTTTATAATTGATAAATTGATTAAGTAGAAAATGTGAACTTTGGAAGTAAGGAATCACTGAATTCTACTTCAGTGCAGGACACATTAGCCCACCAACGTCTTACAAATGGAAAATAAATTAGCAAATCTGTTTCTTCTGAACAACTGATATGATTACAAAATAGTGTAAGAAAAATAAAAAGAGTATAGACTTTTAAAATCAGTATTTTTCTAGAGCTGAATGAAATAACGCCCAAGGCAAATACCTCCAATAAAATAACTCACAATGAAATAGGAATCAAAAAAATAAATAATACCCCTTTTATACACGGAAAGTTTAGAAATGGTATTCCTCAATCTAAAACATTGCGTGTCTAAAAAGGGTAAAAATCGTGCAAGTTTAAGGAAATAAGTTCCAAGAAAATTAAATCACTCCCAAAACTGAAAATGAAATAAATCCCAAAATATTTACACACAGAAAAATTTCATATTAAAATCTACGAAATGTTCATTTAACATTTTGTCAGCAATCATATTGTTTCATGTTAATTCAACATGATTTACCGTAAGTAATCGTCAAAGAAAATTTTTTATATCATGTTGATTTAACATTCCACTGTACTGTAAAATCAAAATGAAGAATCATGTTCAATCAAAGTTATTTTAAGTTTAAATGACGTGAATTCGATACTGAAATAACACGAAGAAAAAAATTTAATCTAAATTATTTCAAGTTGAAATAACATGAATTTAGTATTTATTTATTAGTCAACTTACGTAATGCCACAGGCATCAGGAAAACGTTTGCCTGTTGTAATTTTAGTTGGTATCCCTGATTGCTGAAAAGCTTTGGAAAGCGAAGTCCCTGTTAGACATCCTTGAGGCAGTTATTGCAGTAATAAAATATGTGAAAAAATTGAACAACAAAAATTAAATACCTTCCAAATTGTTTTGTTATTTTTCTTGAGAGCAAAATAATTCCTAAATAGAATGAAATAAGTCCCAAATCTCTGCGCCGATAAAATAACTGCAAATAAAATTTTGGGAAGCATTTTATATTTTTAATTTTGATATAATGAAGTAACTTCAAAAAATAAATGAAATTGTTCCTAAAAAAAAATAAATATATTCCAAAATTATCGGAATTACTTCAATAACTTTCAAAATGTCAGTTTTCATTGTTACAGTTAAATGTCGGAATGACATTTATATATAATTTATATTTTTCTAGACGGAATAGGCCCATATAAGACAGTCACAAGGTGTATACAAAGTGTCAATTAACCCCATCCTAGGCCATCCCCATGTAAAAGGGACTGACTGGTCCGCTTCATAGGAAGTGTTAGAACTCGCACTGGCCCCTATCACTTGGGGACCGATTGCGTGCCTAGTCTTGTGTCAGTTCCACTTCCTGCAGGGTATATCTTCATATTCTAGAAATAACAACACTCAAAGTAAACTAAAGACTTTATTAGTCTCTATTTATGTATCTTGTGGTGTGACTGAATAAATAAAACGTTTGATGCAAAGCAATAAGTTTTGTAATACAAACAAGATTTATCAAAAGCAATTATTAACACACAAGAAATCCAATAAATCTTTATGGATTAAGGGCAAATTTTTAAGAGAAATCATATAAATGTATGTATATGTACAATAAAAAGTAAACAACAATTATCTTAATAAAATGAAACTAATGTCTGCATTCTAAGGATACATACATATACATATATAGACACACATATAAACAATATTAGTATAAGTCTTTATAAATTATTATTGCACTTTTAATTAACATTCTAAATCTGTACATATACATACAAACAACCATTTATTCTCTATACTTGTTTGTACATATTTCTTCTTTTTTTTGTAATTTTCCTTAGATATTTGGCAAAACGCCGAGCATATCACAATCACCGGTTCACAGACGGTTGTCAATATTGGCAACTTAAAGCCTGCCAAAGCATATCATATACGTACGTCAGCAGAGAATAAATTGGGTTCATCGGAATTTTCTGAAGTTGTGCAAGTCACAACACTGGAAGAGGTGCCGTCAGCCCCACCGCTTAATGTGCGAGCGGAAGCAAAAAGTTCAACGGAGATTGCTGTTTCCTGGGATGCACCAGACCGTGACCACTGGAATGGCATATTGTTGGGCTACTATGTCGGCTATCAAATGTCCTTAACGCCCGAGGATATGGAAATAAATCCCACATTGGGTTTTAGTTTCAAAACCGTTGAAGTACGTTCACACTATGGCGGCGAGACTGTTTTAAATAATCTCAACAAATACACCGAATACCATGTGATTGTGCAGGCTTACACCAGCCAGGGCAGTGGGCCACCCAGCAAGGAAATTGCTGTGCAAACATTGGAAGATGGTAAGAGCGAAAGACAGAACAAAAATCCCATGCACAAAAACTCAAACTGATACACTCACAAGCACACATGCATACATACATACATAAATCAACTTGAACTCAATGTCACGAAGCTGCAAATGTATGTGTGTGTGTGTGTGTGTGTGTGGCGAGTGTGTAAATTCACACCTTCCCAGCGGTAAAATTCACTAGGCCTGCACCAAACAGGCCTTTCTGATGGCCTTCTTAGACCGTCCTTAAGATGCGATACTCATTATTCCTGCCTTCTAAGGAAAATCTTCTATAAGTCCTCCATACTCCCTTCTAAGAACTTTGATGCACATTCTCCATTCACTTCTTTTGGAAGGAGCACAGAAGTTATTTCTTATTTATAATTTATGATCATAACAACAATTGCTAGTTAAACTGCGTTAAAATCGTTACAAGAATCAAATCGCATTCCAAAGTCTGCGTTTAGACACGAAAACATTTGGAAGGGAAACATTTAGTTTGAGAGCAATTTACGGGTGAGGAAGAGTGATTCATTTTCGTATTCGAAACGCTTTGTTTTCATATTCTTTGCTACATATACATACACACATGTACAAATATTCTTGTGATTATCCAATAATCAGAAATAATTTTTTAGTCGGGCTTAAGTTCAGTAATTTCATTCAATAAGAATTGAAATTACTGAACTTAAAATTCACTATAGTTCAACTAAACATTTAAAATTGTTTCAATTATCCAATAATATTAGAATGTCGCCGGCAACATTTCGCCTGTGGGAACGCGGGGGAAACAACAAAAAAGAATTCCAGATGTTTTCCTTCCAAATGTTCGCCCCTCTAAACTCGTACAAAGAAAAGAATAAAAACAAAAAATCAAAAGAAAAGAGATAAAATATTTTAAAATAGTTTTGTATCAAGTGTTGTGAAGATCGGTTGTGTGTTGTTGCGTTGTAAAAAAATTAAATTAATAACAATTATATACAAACAATAGTGCATAAAAGAACTTTTAAAAGAAATAATCTTTTAAAAGTTCTTTTATGTAAGAAAAATAAAAATTAAATAAAAGGAACTAAAGGAGACCTTTCATTAGGTCTGCTGCATTTGGCCTTCCATAAGGCCTGCTAATTTAAGCCTTCAATCAGGGCTGCTTTTCTAAAGGTAGGCCTTCTGTCAATTCTGCAGAAATAGGCCTTCCATCACGCCTGGTAAATAAGGCCTTGAAGTAAAAAAGAAATGAGTACGCAATGATACTAGCAGGACTTGTGTCTGCTAAATAAGGCCTTATAGAAGGCCTATGTACACCTTGTGTTTGCCGCTGGGTTGTAAATTACAAGCCTGTCGCTGTATGTATGTCTATGATTTGATTTGTTTGGTTGTTTGCTTGTTTGTTTTAGTGCCATCTTCGCCACCTGAAAGTCCACAGTGTGATGTTTTGGGCTCCACATCAATTTATATAACATGGTCACCACCCGATATCGATGGACAAAATGGCAAAATTAAAGGCTATAAAATATTTTACATATCAACAGAAGACTTGTATGGTAAGTTGGAATAAACAAACACAATTTACACATACATATGTATGTATATATATATAAAAAGCTAAACATATAAATATATATTTATATTCACCTACATATGCATGCATCCATATATGAATATGCACACCAATAACAATCCAAACAGAATTTTCTAAAGTCCTTTTGGCTACAATTTGTTTCTACCTTAATTTGCATAAAATCATTAGGAAACAATATCTGTTTCACCTGTGTATTTTATTTGTAATGACTTCATGTACTTAGAGCCTTTTTGCACTTTCAAAGTTTACTTTGCAAAGTCTTGAGTTTGTCGCAGAGAAGCTCAAAAATAACGTGGGTGACTACAGACTTTGATGATCTACTCGCAAATTTGTTTAATTCTTCGTTCGTTTCTTTTATATTTATCCTTCCTTATGTATAGTTACTTTGTAGTATAGTGTAAATTTTTTAAATTAAAGTTTGCTCGTGCAAAAGTGTAAGAAAGCTTAAAAGAAAATCTAAAAAACGTTTATTAAAGTAAACTTTGCGTTTGCAAAAGGGCTCTTACTTCTGCTACAGTCACACTAGGCAAATATTTTGCCCAAATAAGCGTAACCATTACAGAATAATGAAAAACAATTTTACTCAGACACATGTTTTTTTTTTTTTTAATTGGAGTGTTTCGTATATACAGAACTAATAGACAATGTCTGAGAATCCAATATTATTGGAAACTATTTAACTTAATAAACACTTCTCTGAATCAAAAATTTTTTATTTGTATTAAGTGGTAACGCAAATGATTGCCCAAGTATGGCCGTACCCTTAGAAAAGAAATTATCGTGAGCATTCTCACTCAAAAGCACATAATATTTGAAGGTACCTGAGATTTGTTTTGGAAAAAAAAAATTATTCATATATTTTACAAAATTTGACAAATGGAAAGACTTCTATTACAAAACTGTCTTAAGTCAAAAAGCCCTTAATGTTCATCAAACCAGAGCAAATTGCGTGAATTGTTCATCCATAAATAGTTGCATTTATTGCCGCGATTGAGCTCAAGAACTTTCTAGTCTACAATATTACGTACGTTTTTTTTCAGCTCTTACTCGAAATAAAATTCAAATCGAACAGACCTATTAACAACACTTATAAACAAGGTCCTTATTTCAAATATTGAAAAAGAACTGTTTCAAATAAAAAAATTTTGTTAATACTTTCAAATCGACCAGACCTATCAAAAAATCGTATGCACAAGATTTCAAAAAAAGGATATATGGGAAGTAATCAAGTCCTTGCACCGAATGAAACAAAATTAATAACAGATATAAAACGCATAATTTAAGAAATATTTACTAATTTTTAGTTCATTGTAATCATAAATGCAGCTAAAACTTATTTTTTGAGAAAAAGGATATATGACAGTTAGTCATGTCCTTGCACCGAATGAACCAAAATTTATAACAGAGCTAAAAGGCATAATTTTAGAAATATTTATTAATTTTTAAGGCATTATAATTATAACTGCAGCTAAAATTTAGCTTTTGAGAAAAAGGATATATGCGAGCTAGTCATCTCCTTGCACTGATCGAATCAAAATTAATAACAGATATAAAACGCATAATTTTTAGGTCATTGTAATCATAAATGCAGCTAAAACTTTTTTTTGAGAAAAAGGATATATAACAGTTAGTCATGTTCTTGCACCGAATGAAGCAAAATTTACAACAGAGCTAAAAGGCATAATTTTAGAAATACTTATTAATTTTTAAGGCATTATAATTACAAATGCAACTAAAATATAGTTTGTGAAAAAAAGGATACATGGGGCTATGTAGTCATGTCCTTGAAGCGAATGGAATGAAATTAAATTCAGAGGCATAATTTAAGAAATAAGTGAATTTGAATTTAGTTTGTGAGAAAAAGGATATATGGGAACTAGTCGTGTCCTTGCACCGAATGGAACAAAATTTACAACTGTGTTTAAATAATATTTATTAATTTTTACTGCATTATAATTACTTATGATACAAAAATTTAGTTTTTTGTGCTTTCTATTCACTAAGGTAGCGTTTTTGAGAACAAGGATATATGGGTGCAAGTCATGTCCTTGCACCAAATCCAACAACATTTACAGCAGCGTTAGAATGCTTAATCTTAAAGACAGATACACATTTTTGTTACGTTCTCATGAGAACTGTAGCTAAAATTAAAATTTTTAAATTCAGGATATATGTATGTATGGGAGGTAGGCATGTCCTTGAACCCACTTTTCTCAAACTTAAAATTTTTCTTAGTTTAGACATTAGGTAAATGAAATTTTATGTTGCTGAGACCACTAGTTTTGCTGAATCATTCATTATATGAGCACAAAGTACTATGGGTCTCTAGTGCTGAAAATTTGATTAAAATCGATTGATAATGTTTGCAGATATCTTAAAGCAAAAAATTCAAAGTTTTTGAGAGTTAATTTTACTGTCCTTGTCAAACAGATTTTTAGAATTCATTTTACTTTTTTTGCACTTGTAAACTGTGTGAAAGAAAATAATTTTAATGAAGAGAACTTTGACGAAAAATGTCGATAACATTTTTTTTCTTTAATTACTCCAACAGTTCTCAAAGCGATTTTTCAGTTTAATTTACTGGAAAACCTGCGCCCAATGTTGCAATTTGTTTCTAATCTAATCACTTCCCGAAATTCGTAACAAAGCGAATAATTTTCGGATTACACCAAGAATGTCATAACTCAAAAAAATGAAATATTTGTATCACAGAGTTAATCCTCATATCGTTCTTCATATTGTGTAAAAATTTAATACAAATATCTCGTTTACTCGTGTAAATGGAAAACTTCAAACTCGTTTTCCTGCAAACTGGTTTTTTTAGTTATGACGTTGTTTCAGTAAATAAGCGATATGTTCAAGTCCTTTTAGAGTTGAACTTATCATGATCAGATATCATGATATCAGACATGGACTGCAAAGTCAACCGGTTTCCATATCGTTTGTATTTTGTTCTTAAACCCAGTCGGGCTTGTTTTTACCCGACTGCGCGACGCAAAGAAGTGTATTGAGGTTATCAGCATATGTATGTATGTATGTGTGTTCCTTTGCGGCCTTTAATGATTCTTAAGTCAATCGATTTGTCTTAATCCCGGTAGTGTCACTAAAGATATGACAGTAGTAAAAATTCAATATGGCGACCAACAGACGCCATTTTGTAAATACGAAAAAATAAATAAAAAGTCGGCGAACTATATCAAAAAGGGTATCATTCGAGAGGTACTTTAAAATCATCTTTAGGTTTCTCTTATGATTTTTCATTTCGAATGACCGTTTAGGATATTGAAAGGTTCAAAGTTTGTCGCAGTCGGGTTTTTTGATTTTTTTTTTTAAATACTACTTATGTCTGACTTCATCTGCTGGCAAATAAATATTAGAGTTTGTATTGAAAATATTAAAAAAAAAATTTAAATATAACATCGAACATTTATAAACTTATTGAACTCATCACCGTTGGTGAAGCTGAAAATAAAATGTTAATGCTACATTTGCTAGATGCTGAATCAATATTTATATTTTAAATTACAACCGGCACATTGGCCAGGTTTGATATTCCCATTCATTCACACATACATACATACATACATACATACATTAAATCAAATGTACAATTTCATCCGCATTGCATGTCTATGTGTACGATTTCCTTTATTTGAGGCTGTTTCATTCATCTTTCAACAAGAGGCAATTATTCAAGTCATTAAATTTTTAACGCCTCAATATTTATTGACCCTTTGAAAATTTTAAGGTGTTTATGTGTGTGTGTGTGTGTGTTTTTTTGTATGTGTGTTGAACAAACAAATAAATAAAATACACACAAGTTTTTATGCAAGTATGTGTACGTTGCCAAGCAAAAAATTCAGTAGAACACTTTCTAAAGAATCGAATTTTCTGCAATTTAAACCCAAATGGAAGTGCAAAGATTTTGTTATATGCAAAGTAAGCTCATTTGAAAGAAACTAATCAGTTAAGAACAATTGAAGCTATTAAAAGTTAATAAATCCATAAATATTCTGAGCTATGCCGCTTTGTAGTACACATTTAAGGCTCAGTTAGCCGACTGTAACGCAATGTAACTGTAGTGTAGGAAACAGCTGTTCGATATTTTTATATGAAAATTAGGTTACATTACATTACATCTTTATAACCATTTTCATTAATTTTCACATAACAATATCGATCAGCTGTTTGCTACCGTTGCAGTTACATTACATTACAGTCGGCTAACTTAGCCTTAAGTATTAAAAAGTACGGTTCTACATTTAATTCACCTTATGAGAAGCAAAACTTGGATATTGTTAAGAAATAAATATGAGCTTTACCTACTGTTAACACAACTTAGGCCCAAATTCACAGTCAGTAGTCAACTAATAGCAATAGTTTAACCACTAATATTTGATTCACAGCTCTTTGTTTATCAATAGTTAAACCACCAAATGTCATTGGTTAACAAACAGTTAGACAACAGCTGATTCGTTGTAAACTTTTTTAGTATTGTTGTTTTCTGAAATATTTTCGACACATTTCACACTGTAACGCATTCTTTTTTTATTTTCTATTATATTTTGATTTTTCCGAACCAATTTCAGCACTAATTCAATATCTTGCACTGTAAAGTTAGACTAGCGAGCACTATTTTATCCATTTTTAAGAAATAATATAGCAAATGTAAACAAAAACCATATGATATAGCAGAGCTGGCAATAGTGAAACTTAATAATCTGATAGGGTTACCATTCTTTGCTCATAAACAATGCACTGTGAATATGAAGTAGTTGTTAAACAATAGTTATCATTTTAGTTTACTTGTAATTAACTAATGACTGTACATTTGGCCCTTAGATTACACAACTCGCTTGGAAAATTTGTATGGAAATCATTTCAAAGAATGGGTGCTTTCATATTAATTTTCTACTCAAGACGACTCAAGTGTGATTTATGTAAACATGTTGCAGCTTGTTAAATAAAAAAGTTTTAAATTATTTGAAGCAGACAACTCGCTTCAAGCGAATTTTTAGCTGTAGTGGTGTTAACAGCTGATATAAGCGTCTAGCCCCCAATGTCAAACTTTATTTATATACATATTTTTAATTTCTACAGCACAGGCAGTCGACTCGTCTAAGTAAATTGTATGAAAATCATTTTAAAAAAATTGTACTTTTCATATAAATTTTCTACTCAAATCGGTCGTCCGCGTTATAGAAACTGTGAGTTATTGTTACGTTTTCTCCTTTTAAAAGCGTTGGTTTTGTAGTTTGAAATATTTTTCATGTTAAAAAAAAGTCACTGCTAAAATACCACGATGTTAACTACGCTGTTCTTTACATAATACTGGACGCTTAAATGAAAATGTTAATGAAAATAATACCTGATTTAAGCTTTTTTACATAAAATTTCATAAAATTTGTTGCATGAAACTGTTTCTATTTGCTAAGTCCATATTTACATTATGCAAGTCTTATTGCTAAGCTGATTAGTTTGTTAGGAGAGAGAGACGAGGGGAAAAGATACGTTACTGTTCCCCTCGTTTCTCTCTCCTTCAAACTAATCAGCTTAGCAATAAGACTTGCATAATGTAAATATGGACTAACAGCAGCGCTTTAAAAGGGAGGGATATATAAAAAAATTATTAAAGTGTGACTGTGACTCGCACACGCTGGGTTCCGCACGGCGCTTGTTTCTTTTCGAAGATTTTTTTCGGTTTGTAGCGATTTTTTAGTGTTGACGCTTATTTTTAGTTTTAGGGTTTTTTTAGTTTTGGCGATTTTTTTTTTTTGGTTTTTGGCGACCTTTTTACATCTTGTATTTTTTGTATTTTTCATTTAAGCGGCTTTTTTTAATTTTGGCGATTTTTCGTTTCGGGATTTTTTTAATTTTATGATTTTTTAGTTTTAGCGTTTTTGAAAATTTTGTTTGTTTGTGAATTTGCCTCTTACGATTTCCAAGATACAGCAAGTTGTCAAAATTATATTAACTGATAGAATACCCCTTAATTTTTAAAAAGTTAATATGTCATATAAATTAGATACAACTCGAAAAATGTAGTGCTTTTCATATAAATTTTCAAGGAAAGTTGCTGTTCGTAATGTGGATAATACACACGAATTCACAGTCGAACTAAAACCAGAATATGATTGTTAAAATAGTTCTAACATGAAATTATAATGAAAACTGTAAGGCTGGCAAAACTACATATCGTTGCCTTAATATCCCAGTAAAAAAAAAATTGGAAGTCATTCTGAAGGAACTACATTTTCATTGCTTCCAAAATATCGATATTTTAATTTGGCGATAATTAGCAAAAAAAAAAACAAGTTAAAATTTATTTATATTAGTCACACAAATCCTTTTAATTAACCATGATAAAAATAAAAAAAAGATTTTCTTTAAAAAATTTATAAACTAATTTTGGCCTAAAATTAAAAGTTATTCCCCTAAATTTACATAAAAACACAGTGTTTTTCGAGTGTAAAAAGAAACAAATTATAAAAATGTTTAACTTTCTACCATTTTTTTTCTAGAGGAAAATATTGTATAGAACGCCAAAAAAGAAATTTTTCTTGAAATCGCTTCCCATTCAGTGATTATGCATCGAAAAAGACAAATTCTTCAAATTTGCACAAACTCTACATTTTCATGACTTCTTTGGAGTGTCTTTTTTTACTGGGTTAGAAAGGTCCTAACTCATTTTTTTTTTGAAATTTATTTGTTTGTTTAATTCGATAGAAGAACATCTAATGTATTGAAAAATGCAAACATATCGATTTAAAAAAATGAGTTGGGACCTTTCTATATTAAAGTAACGAACAATATGTATAGTACATACATACATACATATGTATATAAATACATACATACATATGTACATATTTACATACATACATATGAACATTAGAGTGGCCGTTATATATTTTTTTTTTGTTTCTTATATTCTCTCCCCCTAAATCGGTTCAGTTTTATGTAAAAAAAAAATACAAAAAAATTTCATAGTTGTGTTGTAGGGGATGCGTCCGCTTCTCAATGGCCTTCAAGCCCATTTTTCAACGGCCACTCTAATGTCCTACTTAATTGTCCATTTACCCTTAAGGAATATTTAACTAATTTTGAATGAATATTTGCCCATAACTCAATGAATGTTGTGTATCAATCAATATTGCAGAAACAGATCCAGAGGTTGTGAAATCCAATAATCAGTATGCCACCATTGAAAATCTACACAAATACACCAACTACACAGTGTGGGTGGTGGCCTACACCAAAATGGGTGACGGTGTCAAAACGAAACCATTCTATTGCCGAACAAATGAAGATGGTAAGAATAAGCAGACCTTCAAAATTGTAATTACTCGTAAAATCTAATTAATGTTGCATGTTGTGTAATTCCTTGCAGTGCCATCTGCACCGCAAGCCATTAAAGCGATACCGGCTTCAAGTACAAAAATTATCATATCCTGGTTACCGCCAGAGTTTCCCAATGGCGACATAGTAAGTTTATTTTTGAATTAGTGTCAGCTTAATGAGAAATTTAAAAATTTTGTATATTTAATAGACTGGCTATACGTTTTACATGTCCATGCTGGAGGGCGGCCGTGAAGAGGGCACTCATAAGCGCATTTTGGGTCCTTACGTGGAGATGCATGAGACCCAGCGCACTCAAGAGTCAGCCACATACCAATTCTGGCTGACGGCCTCCACGAAAGTGGGCGAAGGTGAAAAGACGGATGTTGTTACAGTACCGCCAAACAATAAAGTACCTGCTCGCATTGTGTCATTTAGCCAGCGTGTCATAACACCTTGGAAGGAAAACTTGGAGTTAACATGCCGCAAAGTAGGCTCTCCTGCTCCCGTTACCATATGGCGTTTGGATGGCCACAATCTAGAAACTAACGCCCGCAAAACTATTGCCAAAAATGGTACTTTATATATACGAGAAACTCAGGCCACCGATGGCGGCAACTATACTTGCAGTGTGGAAAATACTTGGGGCAAAGATGAAATCATTTACAGTGTGGTGGTAAAAGTACCACCAGAAGCTCCCAACCTAACCGTAGTCACTGCCTATTCGGATAGTTTGCTTTTGGAATGGTCTGACAACAACAATGGCGGCAGTTCCATATTGGGCTATGTCATCAACTACAAGCGTGATAATGGTGACTGGGAGGAGTTGCAAGTGGACGCCAAGTCGTATTCTCATCTCTTAAGTAATCTTTGGTGCGGCACGCGCTATCAATTATATATAACAGCTTATAATAAAATAGGCACTGGCTTGCCCTGTGACATTGTTAACACGCACACCAAGGGCAATCCGCCAGTGCAGCCCAAGCATTCGCAAATGATTACGAATAATTCTACTAGTGTTACCTGTTGGTTGGACTCATGGGGTGACGGTGGTTGTGGCATTTTGTATTTCATGATTGAATCGAGAATTTATGGCAGGTACGAACGAGGAGTACACTGATATTGTTCAAGCCGAAAATTTATTTTGTATATGAATTTTTGTTTTATAGATCGACTTGGACCGTTGTCTCAAGTCATATACCACCCACAGAACGAATATACACGGTTAGTGATTTAGTACCTGGTACTAAGTATCAACTTAGAGTGACAGCGCACAATAATGCCGGCTCCACGACAGCGGTTTATAATTTTACTACACTATCGCCGCAGGGAGGTGAGTAGGAATTTGCGATATTAACCATTACGCCATTAAGTTAATTTTGGGACACCCTTTAAAATATCTTAGTTTATTAAAACGAATGGAAGCAATAATGCTAAAATTCTTAGAAAAACTGTTGCAATGTTCTTTAGTCTAGTACAAAATCGTCGTAGTCGAAATCTTAATACTACACTCGTAATAAGGCACATCAATTCTGGGGGGTTATTATGTAGTTCGATGCGAAAAGAAAACTGTTCGAAAATGTAAGTTATTAACATTACAATTCGAACACATTTCCGTTCGATACGGATTACATAACAAGGCCCCTGATATATTTTATTTTAATCAGCTTCAAATCAGTTTCAATGGCAACTTAAAAGCCTTGAACTCAAGGACTGGAAACAAAGATGGAAGTGCGTTCAATTTCTAGTCTGAAACTTAAAAATCTGACCTTAAACTATTTGTTTTGGAGGAAATTTTTGTCCCGACAAAAAAAAATTTTAAGTAAATTTTTTTTACAAATTGCCAAAACAAAAAGATATTTAGGAAAAAAATTAAATTTCTCTAATTAACTTTAAACTAAAATTTCAGTTATCTACAACAGCGACTCGAACGCCATGTCCCCCATGACCGACAGCCCTTTTTATGCCAACATTAAAGTATTACTGCCAGTGTGTTTATCTCTAATCATGTTACTAGGCCTACTGGGAGCTGTCTTTCTAATCAGAAGAAAAAGTGAGTTGGGAAAAACTGAATTAAATAAAAGCATTTTCATTAATGTTTATATGCTCTTAGAAATTAGCAACAATCAGTCCCGCTTAGCATCTTCATCGATGTCGGAAACGCCCTCGTTAACTCAACTGCAGAATAAACAAAATCGTGATCAGCAATATCTGGCCGTGAGATGTAATCCAAATGCAGGCCCGCCCCGGGGGTCTAACTCCAACGATTCCGGCAGTTTTGGCAAAGCAGAGAGCAATGAGTACATTGAAGACATTTGCCCCTATGCCACGTTCCAGTTGAACAAACAACCCTACAGCGAGAGTTCATACAGTGGCAATGTGTACAGTGGTCCATACCATTCGGTAAGGGGCTCATTTGTATATCATGATGTCAAGCCAGAAAGTTACCATGTAAGTTCTTGCTTAACTGCTACAAAAATATTTAATTAAATCAATTTGCTTTAATAGTCCAAAGAACCTGAATACACAAAAGTACGTCGAAAGGTGGGCAGATTACGAGATCCTCATTCGGAAAGTCAAGGTGCGTTTATTAACGATTAATTAATATTAAACTTCCCTGCAAAATATTCCTTTAGTATAATATTAGCAATAAGTAGTTAGAAATTGAGGCTAGTAGCTTAAAATTCACAAAGAGAAATAAATTTAAAATCATGTTTGTGTGTTTACCTCAGCATGAGATTCCTTTGGAATGACCACCACCAAAACTTAAAATTGGCTTGTGACATCAATTCATCTGAGTCATAAATATAATTTAAGCATTTGAAATATTTTTTATTTATTTTTTTTTTATTTCGCATTGTGACCAAACTCTTTTTAATCCTCCTGCAAGTATCTGTATATATTTTTGATTTTTTGATGAAGAAAAAAAAACCAACGAGATTTTGTATTAAAAACATATTCATTTGTGTTTTCATATGCATCATCAATCAACATTTTTCTTTCATCCATATTCATCCATGTTATCATTATGACCACAACAACACCGTGATCAAAATCAATCAAAAATCAAAATCCATCATCAAATCGTACTATAAACTGTTTTAGAATCGGATAATCCAGGCTCAACAGATTCTGAAGTTAGGAAAATCCTAACACTTCACATACCAATTACAGAATATGACACACTCGGCTCCGAATCGGATAACGATGTTTCAGCAAGAGCTATGAACTCGGCTAAATATAGACCGCAACGAGGTAGGCAGGCAGCACAATTAATAATTGAAATATTTATATTTTCTATCTCTTTTTCTCAAAACTCTTTTTGTCAAATCTACAGAAACGCAAGATGAATCATCCTCTTCATCGGATGCTACACCAACCAGCATGTCAAGGAAATCGAAACCACCTTTTACCAACCGAAAAGCGGCGAAAACGGGAACTACCAGCAAAAGACACATACGTTCATCGAGCGGCTACTCCAGTAATCATGATGAAACAACGTTTAGGTAAGCAAACTGCAAGTAAGGGTTTGCATCAGAAAAGTAAATAAATATTTTTAAGCAATTATCCATTTAACATTGGTGAAGTACATGTGATTTAAAAGTTATTTTGCTCTAAATATGAATACTATATATTTTTTAACTTAAAATCCCCAAAATCCCAAATATTACCCAAACACTACCACGGCAGCATCGAAACATTAAAATGCCTCAGCGGCAACGCTGAATGAAAGAACTTTAGCAGAAATTTAAATTTTACAATCGTTAAGCAGCTCTGGGCTGGGGAACAGCTCTTGCGTCATCATAATTACTTCTTAAGTACGATTCAGTAACTTTTAACGATCCGACAAGCGTAATTTTTGTCTATACATTTTGCCGCTTGCAATAACCTAGTTTCAGTAACTTTTTGCGAACCGAAAATCGTAATTTTTGTCGATATATTTATTTATTTGCTCTAACGATAATGTGATTCTGTAATGTATTTTTGTTGGACATTTGCATCTTACTCGCCATTTATTTATATATCATGTGGCATCCCTGCATTCGAAAATCACAAAAAAGAATCAACAGAAAGAAAAATCTAAATGACTTTGAGCTCGTTATTCTAATTTTTTAATTCAGCCGACAGCGAATATCGTTAAAATATGTTACTGAATAGCAAAGTCGATAAATATTCGTTATATTTATTATAGCGATACGATTATCGTACTGATATTTTCTGTTGATTTTTGTCGCCAAAATTAACAGCACATAAATTATTGTCGCTTAAATAACGACACAGCTGCCATTAACCTACAGCGAATATCGTTAAGAATGTTACTGAATAGTAAATTCGATTAATTTTCATTATAATTATTTTAACGATGCGATTATCGTTAAAAAAAAACGTTAGTTAATCGCATTTCAGGCTTGTGTGTGTCGTTTAGCCTTCGAGAGTTTTGCGTCTCACTTGCACTTGTTGATGGGTACCGCAACTAACTGTATCGCTTACAGTTATTTAGTGGTATTTTCCATTATCGGGTGCAACGATTTTAATAAGACGTATACTGGTGCATATCATTAAAACTCTGGGTGTGGATTTTGGAATCTCTTACTTTCTATGCGAAGGTATAGTTCGTCTGCAGCTCCCGAAGGCAACACCTAATGTGGGATACCCTGGCAATTTGCGTATTTGCTTCTGCCATTCAAAGATTCAACGCTGCCGCTGTGGTATATTCACGTGTTCGGCGTTGCCGTGGTGGTGTTCGGGGAACATCTGGGATATTGGGAAGTTTTGGCAAGAAAATATATTATGCATATTGTCTATAATTAAACTACCTTTTAAACCATATACATACATATGTATGTATGTGTCCATAATTATGAAAATGGCGTAAGTCAATTATTTATTGTATCGAGATATTTATAGTAGATTACATTTGAACAAATCACAAACTCTTCTGGAATATGCAACATTTTAATTCAAAGTTGATGTAGTCTCGCTGAATATAAATTTATTCAATATTTATTAAATACTTATTGAAGATTTTTTTTAAGATTTATTTAATATTTCGAAACAAAAATAGGTATGACTTACACCACTTTCATAATTATGGGCTGTATGTACATTTGTTTCATTAATGTTGAAACAACACACTGTGTGGCCTATTTATATTTAAAATTATTGAATTTCGAATACCGGCCGGTTCTAGTATTACATAAAAGTGCTGAACACATATAAATCTACCTAAAATGCAAGGTTTACAAACATACCCCCTGTTTGTGTAAGACGTTGACGTTAGAAATCTTGGCATTTTTTGTAATAGATTAAAGGACACTTGTACAACTTTTCTTTAATCTATTACAGAAACGTCAAGATTTCCATTGTCAACGTCTTACACAAACAGGCTGATAGTTTCATATGTTGAGTTAACTTAATAATCTACAATGGAGGAAGGAAGCACTTCGATACTCCTGCAAATACGACTCAGACATAAGCTTTGATTTTGTTTTCGTCTCCTCTACCGCAATCTCTTATTAGAATCCTGTTATTAAAAGTTTTATTTAACGCAAAATAGTATATTTAATTATTTCTGATTCTGAAAATATTGTGTTTGACTTTTTTTCGCAAAATATTTAAGAAAAAGTTGCTAATTATAATTTCAAGTTATATTTAAGTATTACGTATATTTATTTACAAAAAAAAAATAACGTTTCAGCATTGCTAACTTTCCACCCAACTATCAGGATCACATAAATCCACCAGCTCGTTTTTCCGATGAAAAATCAAAAGCGCAGACATCACCACGCGTACGTGCCAATTCCAAACTACAGAGAGAGACATTTCAAATAAATGTTTAGATCATAAAGAAACATTTCTACAAAATACTAAAATTAACTATAAATAATTTAATAAATACACAAACTATTTTGTAAATGCTAAAGGCTGATATTCACTCTCCTACACAATCGTACAATTTTTTAGAAAATACAACCCTGGTGTAATGAATTGAATTTCCATAAGCTTCGACATACCAGGGTTGTATTTTTTTCAAAGTCGTTTGACTATGTAATAGTACGTTTCCACTATGAGCAAATCATGTCGAAGCGTTTCCATTATGTGTTGTAAGTATTTTTGTGTTAGAATTTTCGAAGTCAATTTGACGTTTGAACTGTTTATTTATTTTTTTAACATAAAAGAAACAAAACTTTTGTTTAATAATAATTTGGAACAAAGTTCCGCTGTATTTATAATAACAGATAATTATTTGGGCGAAAGAAAAACGCCAACAACAACTTTCCTTTTTAAAATTACTTTTTTCCGTACTTAAATGTCACTTTTTCAGATTTGTAAGTCACCAATAATGGACAACCCAAAGTTGCATTTGTAATAATGGCAGCCGAGCAGTGTTGCACTGACAAATTCTACTTAATTTGCAGCAAATCAAGTCATTTGAGATAATTTGCTCATATAAAAAATTTATGGGAAATTAATGCGCAAATTACTTAATTGTGCAAATCAAATGTTTTGGCCTAAATTACGTACATACATATATGGAAACGTACTATAAGATAATGATTACCAGCCTTAAGCAAACAAACGAAAGAAAAATGTGAAACAAATCTAGATCAAAAAAAAAGTTTTGTATATATTATAAAGAAATAATTTCAACCGACAGAAGTTAAGTAAACTTACTAGAATGCGTAAGGCCACAAATTTATAAAGAAATCTAAATAAAAATTATGTGGTTTTCGTATGAAAACTGTGTGAATGTTGCACGAGCACATTATAGAAACAGAAATTTAAAGTAATAAATGCGACTGCAAACGTTCTGTAAGAAATCGAAAGCATTTAGGCTGAGGCAAGATGAGCGTTTTAAAACTCACTTTTTTTAATTATTTAATTATGTAAATGAAGGGCCTTAAATATAAACCCTTATCGGGAATAAAAGTTCACGTGAAATGTGTTCCCTTTCCCTAAAATTATGATCGCCAAGTTTGCGTTGTTATTGTATCAGTAGACTATTTTCTAAACTTGTTCAAAAATTTTTTTTCACATGAAGTCTGATTGTTGGATGTCTTAAAGAATTATTTTCACTAGAACTAGAGACATAAATATGATCCTTTAAGCTAGTAGATGTGGTTTCAAGCCATAAATCTAGTTCAAAAATGCATATTTGTGTGTTTTCAAAATGCTCGAGTGGGCCCAGCCTTAAAGCCTGTTCAACGATGTCGAAAGAATGCGTTCGTTTTATAATTTATTTTAAAAACAACAATCAAGTAAGAAATTTTAATTTATTTCTTTTCATTTTAAATTATAAAATGATCGTATGTAAAATATTGTTGCACATGTCATTATTAAAAAAAAATACTTTTTAAGTTTTTGTTAAGTCGATTTGTTGTTTTTTTTTAATTATTTCATTTCATTAAAATAAGCTCGGAATGGAATCGTTCTTAATTTAAATTCAATTTGATTTAGAGCCTTCTAAAATCATTGGCGAGAATCATGTACATCAGTCACTCCCCTTTTAGACATGCAAAATTTACTTTGCAAAGTTTTAATTCAGCTGGGAGAAAGACAGAAAGAGAAAGCATTCCCAACTCTGCCTTTCACTCAGCTAAATTAAGACTCTGCAAAGTAAACTTTGCGTGCCTAAAATAGGTGTCACTTAAACGTGGATGAACATCAATATAAAAACAATTTCTTTTAATAGTTTAACTCACGTCGTAGTAAATGAAAAACAAATTTCTTTTGCCGCAAGTATTTTTATTTCTGTCTATTTTTTGTTTTACAACATAAGTTACATAACACAAATTTATGTGTAAATTCCACAAGGCAGGCAACGCGCCTGGAAAATTTTTATGAAAATCACTCAAAAAAATTAGTGCTTTTCATATAAATTTTATAGTCAAGTATACCCTGTGGGCTGTAGAAACAGGGAGATAAATTGTCCAACCAACGGTTTTCTTTAGACACCGCACAGTGGTATAAAATACGGAAAAGGTTTTAATAGTAATAATGAAATTTAGCCCTTTGTTGCATGTCATGTTGCAGATATGCAATAAACCACTCAATCCTCATAAAAACGATTAAGTACAGGCAATTGTTAATTTTATTTTAATGCAATAACTTTGTTACAATATCTAGTTTCAAACTGTAAAATTCGTGCTTAATAAAAAACTGTATCTCTTACATCACAACAAATGTAAAATAACCCTACGATTTTACTAAATCAATGTTAACGTAGTGCAATTTTTTGAAAACTTATTTTCCAGCGTTTTACGCTGCACATTTTTGTGAATGTGCAATTATTGTTTTTATTGTTAGAATGTTATCAGTAAAGTTATTTCTAATTTGGAAATTTTATTGCCAAGATATCTGACTTTCTTTCCTCTTAATTCTTTACCCTTTTTCACCCCAATAAATAAAAATTTCAAAAAAATCCTAGAACAAAATTTTTTACTTGTGCTCCTAGAATTTGTAGAAAAATATTATTTTCTCGATATTGCGTCACAAAGGGTTAACTTAGAATAGAGTTGAATAGACTTGTCAGACATCTTAAATAATGACAGAACAAAATATTTGTTTTTACAACTTGTATAGTTTAAGAGATATTTCATTTCGAAATTATAATAATTATAGAATTATTTAAATTTTTAGGCAAACCCATTACTTACTTATTACCACTTTCTTTATTTTGAGCCACTGTGCATCGTTTAACAGACATTTAATTTTTAATCACCCCTATTGTGAATAACAATTGAAATTTTTTTTCCCATGGAATTTTTATTCCCCTCGGAGGTGAAAATTTTATCGCAAATCTCCCACAAAATTTTGTCTCACTGTGTCAGTGCGAACTGAATGTAAAAAAGGGACAATTCAACAAATTTCAGTTTAGGTATGTGATGGAAGTGGGTTCAATTTTAAATGAAATCGCAAGCTCATATCGTAGAAAATTCTTGTTGGTGTAACATAAAATTCATCGATTTTATATTCAAAATTTGTTTCATATTCAGTTACTAACAAAATAATCAACTTGTTTAATTATATTTTTTTTTTTTTTTTTTGCTACAAACTGACGTTGAAGCCATTAATGCTGAAGCTGGCTGTAGGTTGCCAAACATATTTTCGGCGACCATGAAAAGGAAATCGTTGGATCGTGGTCTGCATATTTTTCTAAATTTTAATACCGAGTTTTATATTGAAAAACAGAGGAGTATTTGAGCCAAAAAGCTGGTCATTACTTTTTTTTAGTTTATATTGCTTGTGAAAAGTTATTGAGTTCCTCCAGATCAATGACACTTGGCAGAACTATGTTTTATAGTGATAGGCTAGTAAACCTTGAAAATCACACAAATCGGACAAGGGGCAAAAAGTTCCCCTCAGAAGAACTAATCCTACCCATACTTTTGTTTAGCAAGTGAAACTTTTAACGTCGACGAAAGTTCAAAACCATTAACTTGGACCCAAGAGACTGTAAGATGTCATTTTCGTCCCCGCTTTTTTCTTGTGGGCGGTGACAAAAATATTATTTGCAAAAATAATGTAAATATTAAAAAAAGTCTACTTCTTATACCTTAATGTCATAAAAATTAAACTTTTGAGATTTTATTGGCAGGGGGAAGTGTCCCACCCCTAAAAGCAAAACATTTTATGACTGACCAAAAGGTTTCTGACTCACATTTACTTATGCAGGATGAGCCAAAACAGAAAAAAGGTGAGATATTCAAAAAATCAAGAAAAGTAATGGCGCAAACTTCTTTTCTTGCGTCTAAAATTAGAGATATTAAATTTTATTTTGGTATCAAACATAATTTTAAATGTAGCTACCTTCACTTTTAAAACCCTTCTTTTTTTTGCAGAAAAAGTGTATAATTTTTTTTATTAATTTTTAAACGAATTATTTCAACATTAATATTCAAGATAATTTTTTTGTTTTAATACTAAAAATATCTTTTGATGAAGTCTTTCAGCAAAGGAAAAAATCAACGTAATATCTTTATTTGTTTAGCTACAAAAAATATCATATAAACATCTTGAAACCGAAAGAAACATTAAAAACTCATGTAATTTTCTTCACTTTCCTGACTTAAGCAGTATCTCAGAGCTACAAATCACAACATTAAGTCTCTCTATGCAAAAGGGTATTGGAGGGACTTATTAATTAAATATTAAAGGTTATCGATACTTATTTTAAGGCAAGATCAGCAAATAATATTCACGGTTCTTAGCAATAAGTAACTTTTATCGCGGGTATATAGAGTTCCTTTCCACTGTACCTAGAATAATTAAACTCACATTTTTAAACTGAAAAACATTTAATTAGACACCAAGAATTTGTATTTCCTTATGATTTGACTTAAATTTGTTTAATAAGCAAATAATATTTAAGCTTTACAAATCTTCCTCACTTTTTACATTCACTGGCGACTGATAGCTGATAGCGGGGAAAATTTCAACAAGGAGATTCACAATAGAATTTTTCCCTTGGTAGGGAATAAGAATTTTAAGGGAACAAAAATTCCCATTTCCATTCACGATATGGGTATGGGTAAATATTTTTTGCTTTATTATTAATATTTCCTTTTCATAATGAAATGACTGATTTGAATTTGTTGCATTTATTGTATGTCTGCATATTTTATAAAACGAAACACTGACTTTCAAAAAGACTTACATATTAACACCCACAAAAATAAAATATATATTAAATAATTAATTAATCTTTAAAAAGAAAAATAATACCTACAAAGAAGAAAAAGAAATACACATGTATGTAATGTTATACAATGAATATGTTATCTTAACAACAAGAAAACAAAAATATTTATAAAAATAAAATTAATGTTTTATACTACAATAAGTAAAATAATTAACAAATCATTTATAGTTCATTTAAAATATTAATTAACTAGCAAACATTAAAGTAAAATACTTAAACCAATTGGCCAAAAGACAACGTTAAATAGTTATTACATAAAATAACTTTAAAAAAATATTAAAAAATATTTATTATTTTATAGAAATTTGTATAAATGTTCTTTTATTTTTCTTCTTTGCAAAAAAAAAATCGCATTTTGTTAGTTAGTTTTATAAATATTAATATAAAAGAAAAAAAAAATTAAATATGTATTTTAATTTATCACATTTAGTCATAACAATTGTACGATATTAAAATAAACTAAAACAAAAATTATATGTGCAAAATCAAGCATTTAGTAGTTACTAAGATTAAAAAATATTTAACTATTAAGATTACAATATATGTAACAAGGAGAAAGAAAAACGAATTACATGTGTATATGAAAAATAATTATAATTATTGAAAAAATGAAAATCTTACTAAAGTTTTGTGTCAAAAAAGAAACATCTCGCAGAAACAAAAAATGCAAAGAAACAATATACCAAAATAAAAATATTTACAAACCCAAAACTCCACTCTACGTACTTCTAAATGTGCCATTTATAGAATGTAATGAAATACGAAAATGAAATGAAATAATAATAAAAAATTAATAATAATAAAAAGTAAATTAACGTTATTGTTAACTATAAAAACATATGTAATAGAGAATTAAACAATATTTGTAATAATTTTTTTTTAAATTTATGATTTGATCAGGCAACAAATAACACCAAATTTAGTTGTAAATATTCTGACAATTACGTAGTAGAGCGGAACAACCGGCTGTTTTCGAAGGAAGGAATATGTGAATTGTTTTGATTCATCGTATTACAATTGCTGAAAGCTTTTTTGTAATGAAAGCTCATTTTTACCATCTCTAAATTTACAACAGTCTTGCCATTCTCGATTGTTCTTTACTAATTATGCACATGTTAGTCAATTTGCTTATTTTTGTTCTACTTAAGACAAACTTTTTTGGTTTGATACTATTAATTGCGTAGAAAATGTATAAGAAAAGCATTATTTTTTTTTTTTTTTGAGTGATTTTCATAAAAAATTTCTGTAGGAGTCTACTGCCTGGCTTGTGGAAGCTTGTTTTAAAATATTTACTCCCTGTTTCTATAACCCATACGGTCGACTTGAGTATGAAATTTATATGGAAAACACTCATTATTTTGAGTGACTTCATAGAAATTTTCTAACTTGCGAAAACTGCACATTAAAATATTTAAAATATGTATTGCCAACTTTCATTATTTAAAAATATAAATATCTTAACACTCGCGTATGGGCATTTCCACAGCAAAGTCTCCTCCCTTTCATATCATGCCACCATCATTTATTGCTTATTATTTCTCGCACTACTAAGTCCATATAGTGAGCTTAATGTCCTTGCATGCAGAGGTCAACCAGCGCTATATTTCGTCACCTTAAATGCAAACGGACGCAACTACACATATAAAATATTGGGTGTTTTTTATTGAGGTATAGAACTTTAAGTTGGCATCACTTTTTTAACTGGCGGCCATTTTGTCAGCTGTCAAGTGATTAATATTTAGTTTGGTTTGCCATTTCATCATGAACAGGTTGACAAAAGAACAACGCTTGCAAATCGTGCA
The DNA here is from genome assembly GCA_936439885.1 of Nowickia ferox. Taxonomy (NCBI): domain Eukaryota; kingdom Metazoa; phylum Arthropoda; class Insecta; order Diptera; family Tachinidae; genus Nowickia; species Nowickia ferox. The sequence goes on along the minus strand of OW387024.1, from coordinate 110,014,919 downwards.
AATTTATTTCGAAAATAATGGTTCAGTTCGCGAAGTTTACCGCAAGCTCCGTCCATTTTATGGTCGACATAATCGTCCATCAGAGCAATTAATTCGGTTAACCATGGATCGTTTTCGCACTACTTTTACTCTATGTGATAATACGCATCCGCTGAAGTCGCTCGTCTACGCCAACAAACCAGAAACGTTAGGGGACTTGGAAGCCAACATTCGTGGCGTTATTGCCAACATACGGCCCCAAATGCTCGAAAAAGTGGTTGAAAATTGGACCTGTAGAATTGGCTTTATTCGAGCCAGCCGCGGCGGCCACATGCCCGAAATCATATTTAAACGTTAATGGCATAAAATTATCCTTCCAATAAAGCCAAATTGATGGACATTAAAACGATTTTCTTGTGTTTTATTTCAATTCGAAGTTCTATACCTCTAAAAAAACACCCTGTACAAAAGTTTTACAGGAGAAACAAAATCATAATCAATAATTTTGAAACAAATTTTCGGAATTTACTTGTAGTATGGATACTTATACGTTTTTAACCATTTATTTCCTTTTTATATATATTTAAGCTACGTTCTTTGCAATAAAAAATAGATGCATTCTTAATTACGTCCATTTCAATTTCTTTAATAAAGTCGTCATTTTTGATCGAACTCTGCGATAAATATTTGCGTGAACATGTAGTTTGATAAAATGAACCATAATCAATCAAAAACTCGATTTCGAATTTTTCTGTAGTTACGTCCGTTTGCATTTAAGGTGACGATTTACAAATTTATTGAAAAAAAATTATTTGAAAATTGTGTTTTTAAAATATGGTTGTGTTTTAAGCTGAGCGAGCAACTGAATTTCTGAAAAAATATTTACTTAAAATAATTGGCATTTTATTTCTGCCATAACCAACACTGGCCGAAGAAACTTTTTATATCATCGATTTTCCCGGGAAAGCGTAAAAGTAACAATAATTCGACTTTAAAGTTGTCCGAACCAAAGTTGTATTTTATTTTTTTCTTTTTCGAACAAGCGAAAAAATCTTAAATTTTATTCGAATATTCGAACGAATAAAAACAATTATACGATTAATTTTTAAAAATTATACATGCAAACAAAGGCAGGTGCAGTTTACATTGCTTGTTTATAAAAATCTTTTAAAATCAATATATATTTGATTTGTGTAACTTCCACCATCAAAAATATGAAGTTAGTTATATTACCCTGATTTTCGAAAATGTACTCGTATATAAATCATAATCGATTTTCGCAGGAAACCGTAAAAATAACAATAAAACGTGCAGCATGTCAAATTATTTGCCTTTAACGTTGTGATAAAGAAAAATTTTCAACTTGTTTCTTGTTCGAACAAGCGAATAAATTTTCAAATTTTATTTTTTTATTTTTATTAATTTTGAAATTATTTACAAACAAACGCATGTCCGAAAAAAAACTTTAAAACTAAAAAAAGCCTTCAATGCAAAAGAAAAATCGCCAACAACGGAAAAAATCGCCGCAAAGAAACAAGCGCCATAGTCCTAGTTTACACTATGCAAGTCTTATTGCTAAGCTGATTAGTTTGTTAGGGGAGAGAGACGAGGGAAAAAGAAACGTTTCTGTTTCCCTCGTCTCTCTCCTAACAAACTAATCAGCTTAGCAATAAGACTTGCATAGTGTAAACTAGGACATACAGAACCCTTCGTGTGCGAGTCAAAGTCGCACTGTACTGAATTAATTTTATTTAAGAATGCAATAGAATTAGATTAAATTAAATTATAAACTAACAAATGATAGATACCATTTTTTATTAAACATGGAAAAATAAAAAGACGTAATGAAATGAATCTCTGAAGAATTTTCCGCAACTTGTTTTTATGTGATTGGTTTATCCGGCCTCTTGTTAACAAATGAAAAAATTTCTATGTAGGGAATTGAAGAGAACTGCTTCAAGAAAAACTGCTGAGTCTAAGACATGACTATGCGATACATTGCAAGTTTTAATTCCAATAGATATTTCATTTTCAACATATTTTTGGTTGGTTCAAAATGTAACCCTCAATATTGTCCTATATGTATGTATGTATACACCTTCATATGTAAAAAATATTGACACGATGGTACCAGACGCCAACTTGTTCTTCATGTAAGTTTTTGTTAATTTTAATTTGCTGGAAAATTTTTCCACTGAACAGTTCGAAAATAAAAGGAAAAGAACATCTCCAGGACAAGTATAGCCAAACAAAAACATAAAAAGAATATAAAAATTTTTGTAAATTTTTAAATGAAATGAGGTCCTTTAATTAAAAAATTTACTTGTGTATAATGTTGGGGCGAAATTACATAAGAATTAACACAAAACATTTTATGGTCCCAAAATAGTTGAAGAAAACCAAGTCGACGCGTATTCCAGAATAGACACCATTATTTGAGATACTCACCCGTACTTCGTATGTCGAGTAGAATATATGTAAGTCTATTAGAATTTTGTACAAAATTCTCGGTGATTCTTTAACATTTTATTATTAATTTTGTATAAAATTTCATTTAAAAAATCATTTTCCCTAAAAAAATCATTATTTATTTATGATTTTTTTCCTTTCGTTTGAAATAAATAAAATCGAGTACTATTCAGTATTTAAAACAAATCAGCCCAAAAAAAATTAAACCAAAAACCTAGACAATATCCATCAGCATTCAAACCAAATAACAATAACAAGTACATACATGCATACATAAATACATTTTGTAAATATGTAAAAACAAAACTCAAATTATTATATATTAGAAATATACATATGGGCATTTCTACGAGAAAGTTCACTTTTTTGTCACGTGCGACAGCAAGCAGTTGAGCTAATATTTCAGAACAGTGTGATACGATTTTTCTTAAAATTTAAGCGAATGTATAGCTGCTGACGGCCTATACAAATATATAAAGTAAAAAAAGTTTCGTTTTCTTTGAAAAAACCAAAATATTTGTTTGGTGTTGCACGCTACAAAAAGTTGCTATTCCTGTGGAAATGCTAATATATAAAAAAAAAAGAAATCTCACGCATAAAATAGTCATACGAAAATATTAAAGGTGAACAATGAAAATGAAATGTGTTGCAGGTGGCATTAAATTAAATTTAATATACAAAAATAATAGAAAATCATAAGAAATCCCCAAAAATAAATACAAAATTAGATGCTAAATCATTTAACAAGCATTTTAACAAACAATAAATAGCTGTAGCAATAAACTGAAAGCTAACAAAAACAGAAATTAGAGTCACGGTATGATAATGAGAAACTTTTAATTTTGTTTTTTTCAAAATTAATGCAAAATTTGTAAAAAAAAAAATAAAAAGAAAGCACAGAGAACAGAGAACAGAAAGTGTAGAAAAACAAAACCACTAGACACAAAACTTATTGTAGGGTTTATCTAAAATGTAATGAATATTATTTAAATAATTAATAAACAAAAAAAACTAATAGAAATTATAAAAATAGTTAAAACATTAAACAATTTATAAAATAAATAAGAAGAGAAAACTTTAAGATAAAATAAACGAATAAATAATACAAAATAATGTGTATGTATGAAATGAAAATTACAATAAATGTTGATAATCAACACAAATTATATTGAAAAACAATCACTGGAAAGTATTTTATTTATTGGAAAAAAGTTTCATTTTATTCTACTGCATATACGAGTATGTATGTACATTAGGCCGGGTCGATTTGCATGGATGAAAAAAATAAAATAAAAAATCGTATAGTAAAAACGGAATCTACATACAGTTCTAAGTTGAAATTTATTTGCTGGTGGTTCTGACAATATGTCGAATAATAAATTTCTTAAATATACAGTTCTAAGAAAATTTTGCGAAGAAACAAACCATGGGTCTAAAATTAAACCCTATACCGACCGCGTCTTTTTAACGCAAAAAGTTAAAAGTTTACCAATTTTTGTACTTTGCGTTGACGGACACGTACTGAATGTAAAGACCTCATAAGAAATCATGTATTTCAACATACGAGTAGCTGTCAGTTGAAAAGGGCGAAGTTTAACATATGAAGGATTCATTAAAGCTCAGTTAGCCGACGGTAATGTGATGTAACTGCAACGGTAGGAAACTGAGCCTTAACTCTGACATAATATCTGAGAGAAAGTCGGCAGAGTAACAAAAATAAAATGCCGATATTTCTCTTCATCTCATACAAGAGGAACATGTAATTTTACTTTTCTTATAACATTTCATTTTATGCAAATACTCATCGAGTTAACATGTATTACTTTTGTATATTTAGTTACTTTATTTTCACTTTTTCACACCTTTAAACTTTAATTTTGAAATCAATTAAACACATTTAAACACATAAAATCCCAAAAATGTTGTCCAAAACATGGTTTTTCATTTATTTTAATATAGGGTCCGCCAGATAACTTTTTTTGTGGCACGTAGCGCCGTCCTGTTGAAACCAAATGATGCCAATATCCTCCTCTTCAATTTTTGTGAACAAAAATTCGTTCAACATGGCCCGATAACGATCGCCATTGACTGTAACGGCCACTCCTTGCTCATTTTCGAAAAAAAATGGCCCAATTATGCCTCTGGACCAAAAACCGCATCAAACAGTGACTCGTTTTGGGTGCGTCGGCTTTTCAATGTATGCGTGCGGGTTTTCTGTGCCCCAAATGTGCCAATTTTGCTTGTTTACATACCCGCCAAGATCAAAATGAGCTTCATCTGAAAATATGATTTTTTTGGTAAAATCGGCAAAGTAATGTCGCAATATTTCCCAGCGTTGTTCAAGCGTATACACAACCATATTCGTTCAGCAGAAGGATAAAACTAATTATCTGTCAAATCAGACATGAGCTAAGTGTTCACGAAATAAGCACTAGTTGAAAAAAACGTTAGATGGCGGACCCTTTAAACACTCACGCATGCATACTGATTTATTGTCGTGTACGTGTGTTTTTTGACAGCTCATCTCACAAGATTGTTGTTATAGGATTTCTTATATCACGTAATACGACGAGATAAATTCATCGGCTCTTGATCGTTTAACTACGACAAAATAATATAATCTGACAAGACAAATACTTTGGCTCTTGTGCAATTACTAGACCATCAGTAATACGCTGTAAGCAAGTCAGTAAGATCAGTGCCACAGAATACATCAGTGCGCTGGTATTATTTTTGCAGAAAATATGAGAGGCACCAGCCTACTTGTTGAACTCTGAAATTTGTTTACAAAGACAATGCACAATGTCAACACAGTTATCGCAACAAAATGTCAACGTTCTCCCTACAGTAGTTTTCCAGATATCTCAAAGTAAATATTTTTTCTTTATGGGAGGTGTCACAGCACATAATCCAATCGAATTTTTTTAGGACAACACATATTACGTACACAAAATTTAATTTTTCTTGCAAAAGTATTGCAAAATAAATAAAATTTTATATGGGAGTTGCCACATTAAAAAAAATAGCGAAATCGGCGCAGCCGTTCTTAATTGTGGCGATTACGAACGCACGACATTTGACTTTTCTCCATATATATTTATTTATATTGAAAAAGGTTTCTTTTGAGTTGGAAATTGTGTTTCGTAAGTACACTTAGCCGCATGTATGTACATATGAAAATGTGTTTGTGCATATTACACACATCACACTTTCTAAAAGACAATTATTTTTAAATCCCGCTTTTTGGCGGTATTTTCTTCATTTTTTTCTTTCTTCTTTGATCGATCATGTCAGACTCTTTGCAAAGACCAACTGGTCAAGTTACTAATGTCCCAGGATACAAGCCAATCGGATCCCTTAGTTGACTTTTAAGTCGAACTTCCACACAAGATTTGTTTTTATAAGCCTTTTGTACAACAAAAATATTACAAATTATTCCATGAAATATTAAATTTTTAAAGATTTTATTTTAAAGTTTGCTGATGAGTTGTCACAAGTAATCAGCAAAATATGTACATATGTATGCATGCATATAAAGTTTTGTATAAAATTATATAAGCTATCATTAATGATTAAATTATGAACATAAATGACAGATTAACAAAAACAAAAGATGCGAAAATCGCTATTGCTGCGCTCAGTTTACTTTTTAAGTGACTAATTTCGATACTAACGGCCTGTCCCACGATGTCACCAGAATCGACAACTTGTATTGCAAACAACAATAACATTAGAAAATATTTTGTTGTTTTCAATATAAGCATTCGATCGAACGATTTCTGGTGACATCGTGGGACAGGCCGTAAAAACTTTGTTCATTATATTTGAAAAATTTGTTGAGGAAAAATTTTTATCTCCATATTATAATTTATTAAATTTCTTTGCAAACACTCATTTATTCCCAAAGAAAAAAAAACTGAAATTATTCAACTAAAAATAAGTAAAATAAATATTATAAAAATTTTTATTTTTCTTTAAAGTTTTATGTGCTTTTAAAAAATATCATTTTGTGAAGAAACTTACATAAACTATAAAATGACTATACAAAAAACGTATATTTGAGAAATACATTCAACTGTAACTTACACAGTCCAAACAGTCCACATTTGTATCTAGAAATTTTCTATATATACATATAAAAAGCATTTTCAATACAAATTTTCCCGGTTAATTGACCGTTAAAACTGTGTAAGCAGAGCTTTAATTTAGACGTAAATTTGGACTTTATTCTGAATAACTCAACGTTTCTAAGCACCTCAAGTTTCCCAAGAATTTACAATTTTATTTCATACCTATGGAAACGTTGTGCTTTACAAAATCAGACCATTAGTAGTTCCACAATATAGAAATATTACTTTAAATATATTTATGTACATAAATTAGTGTTATATTTAATCAATTTGTTCAAATTTATTTCAAGTACTTATAACATTTTTCTTTTTAAATAATTTTCGATATTACAGTAAATTAATTGAATGCGCATAACTTGGTTTTATTGTTTCCTCTTTTTTTTTGCACCAAAAACGCCAGCAAGATTATTCAAATATAAAAGAATACGTGGAAATTGAAAATTATATTTTCTTTCCACTTAACTTCATTTAGAATTAGTTATCTTACTCATACATACAACAATTACACATTTCTAACTAGTATTATCAATTTAAAACAGGAAAAAATTATAATAATAGTAAAATTTCAAATAAAAAATCTTTACATTAGTAAATTGCTATAACAATATAAATAAAAATGGCAAATATCAGAACATAATGGGTTTATCTTTGCACTGGTCTATCACGTAACTGGTAAAACGTTTAAGGAACTTTGGATATTCGCGCTTATAAATAGCGCGTAAAGCGGAAGCAGGAGCCCAGCCACCAGGATTGACTGAAATGCACAAATACAAACAAAATTAAATCGTATAATTCTAAAGGAAAATACGTAAAAGTCAGCTGCTGCTCACCCACAGAACAATAAGTGACTTTACAAGTCAAATCATTTCTATTTAATTTGTCCTTTTTAGTTTTACCGGGCGGTAAAATGGTCTGACACGCAAGTATGACAGTCAAAAATATTCGTACGCATTTGCCATTTTTTGACTAATTGATTGAATTAGAGTGATAATATATTAAATTTCTGTAAAATAAGGTGGCAAATGAAAAGGTTACCTCTTCCTTTGAATAATCCGTGGAATTATTACACACAATCCAGCAATCGTAGGCTCCCTCTTCAAGGCCATTTTTAATTTTGCGCATGTGAGACCAGAAAAGTGCGTCCCTTTGACTTGCGGGCCAAACTCGTTTGTGAGTTTGCAAAAATAAAAACGTATCGGAAGAGATCTTTTCCAAAATTATGCAATCTTCCAGGGTAGCTGAAAACAGTTTTAAATTTGTATTTTTAATAAAATAATATAATAAATATGTACAGAGAGTAACAACACCCCACTTTCTAGTGCGGCGTTTTCGTTGAGTTCTTTTGTACGAGTACTTTTTGCAAAACCTCAAAAAGTTTAATCCAATAAACAAGTCTTCCAAATCCATCGATATTTTATTTATGTGTTGTATGTACCAATTTTTGTTTGTTTATGTTGTCAAAAACGTACGATATTAATTGTTCTTTAAGTACGGTGCGTTACAGCAACAGCAACTAGAGATGAGCGATTTTTCGAAACCTGTTACTTTTCACAGCGATTGAAAAATCACTAATCACAACTGTGACTGAATTTATCAACAACAGCAACTAGAGATGAGCGATTTTTCGAAACCTGTTACTTTTCACAGCGATTGAAAAATCACTAATCACAACTGTGACTGAATTTATCAAGTAACAGGTTTTGGAAATATAGTTCTTACATACAAACTGTGAATGTTCTTGTGTGTTTAAAGCTACCAAAGCTAAAGAATTTGTTTTATACCTTCACCGTTTGTCGAGAAAAAAATCGTCAAATCGTCTTTTCTTGTAACTATGTACAGCTTTCACATTTTTGTATTTGCATATCTCACTACCTCGTATACGACAATTCGCAATATTCGTATGGCGTTGATTGCAATTCTTTGTTCTTGTCGCTCTTCTTATTAGTATTTATCAAAATACCAATACTAATAAATACTTTTAAAGCAGAAGAACTAAAATGTGTTACACCGTGATCACAGTCACTGTTTAATTTTACTGCTGCTCTTCTTATTAGATTAACAGAACGGCTACAAACCACATACTGCTAAGCTGTGATCACAGTCACAGTTTAAAAGAACAGCGATTTAGAAATCACGTTCACAAGGAGCAACATTATTAAAAAATCACAGTATCGCTCAACACTAACAGCAACGTTCGGCTAACGAGCCCTTAACTCTGCATTTCTACAGAAAAAGATTCCAATTTTTTATATCGGATTTTTTTCGATTCCAATTGCGGAGAATGTACATTTAAAAAAATTAATTAACACTTATGCCGAGTACACACTATGGCATTTTGTGACATCGCAATAGTGTACAAGTATACTGGTGACAACGTTGGTCATTTCCGATATATTTCGTTGTGCGGCATTGCTTTCCATATCAAAAAATATAATAAGAACGGCGTTGCACACATTTTGACAATGACAACACACACAGGAAATGCCAGATGTGTACGCGGCATTATGGCTTTTGCATTTGTTTGTAATAAAATTTAAAATTTTGATTAATATTTAACACAACAGCAATTCTTAGGTGGGCAATGCCACCCCCCTCCCCCTCCCCCTATTATAATTGCCTTTCTGCGCTATGCATGTCCATGTTTGAAATTTCATACTCACTTTCCCATTCATTGCGAAATTCTGGCATAAAAAAATAATGGCACATCTCTCTGGCCGTTATCCCTTTGACCGTATGATAAGCTTTCAAGGGATCCATCACCATGCCATTGACCTCCTCCTCCCGCTTATACATTTTTATTTCTCCCTCATCAGCAAATATTTGCCAACCATTGCCATCTTGGCCGACACCCTGACGGGCATAGTGCAGCTGCTCCAAACAGACTCGATCAATCTACATAAAATGTTACATACATTGACAAATAATTAATAATTTCCTTTGCAATATCCGTTTACAAGCACTTGTTTGTACTCGTAACTATATGTATACCTCCGGCCATAAATTGTGTGATTTTGCTAAGGCACCCGTACCAAATTCCTCTGCTGCATTGCCCTCCTCATCTTCGGGTTGTGCTAAATGTGTTGAATTGTGTGTGGAATTTTGTGATTGCTGCTTTAATTTGACTCGTAGCTGCATGTCCTCTTCAATTTTATCCAAACCAGTTTCGACGGCATCGAAAAATTCATCTTCTGGCAGGGTGGAATGTGGTCCTTCCTTAAAAGACGGAGAAAATAAAATAATTGAAAAATTTTCCAACGCTTTGTTAATTATAAAAATTGCTTGTAAATTTGTGCATGTTTGCAATTTTCATGTTTTTATTTAAACATGTTGTTATTCAATGAATAGAAAACAAGTAGTTTTGTGGTCCTTCATTAGCAACGATACAAATCTATTCCATGTTTCGAAAATATTTCTCTATCATTATCTTGTGTATAATTTTGTAACGAACATATGGTTTTAAAATTTTCTATTGGAAGGCTTGTTTGTGAGTGATGTGTTAAAGCTTGAAAACTGCGTGATGCATTAAACACATTCACCACAGCGAGCTACCGACTACAGAAAATTCCACTATAGAATTCACATGTTTATATGAAAATTATTAATTTGATGCAACAAGACAACAGGCTGCAGCAAGGCGATTTGATATCAGGTGGTCTGAATTTGCAACTCTGCGTATTCGCCTTGCATATTTGTTAGTGTAAAATTTCCTGCTGTTAGAATATTTCCTAGCGTTTTGCATTGATTGACAGCAGAGAAATTATGTCAGCTGGTGAATTAGGATCGCCTGATGTCAATTCGCCTTGGGCTGCAGGTTGTTGTCCGTGCTACATTTGCCGTTGTAGTCGTATTAAATTAATTTCTATTTTTCATGGCTACAAAACAAAAACAGTGTTGACAATGTAGCAAAATATGTAAATCAAATTATTGCCAAAAATAAATAATTTTAATTGCAAAATAAAACAGAAAGTTACAAAATTTTAATGTTAATTACAAAAGTAATTATAATTTGAAATTTATTTGCTGGAGGTCAAGCATTGTCTATATATTTCATTGGTGCTTAGCCAAATCATCAGTAGACTTTAACCACATTTTGAACAGTCACAAACCTCTTATCTTATGCACAGACTTTCAAAAACTATTTGAGAATTCACAAATAATAATCACAAATAATAATATTTCTGAAAATCACAAGCGAAACACAAGCAATAGGCATAGAAACTATAACAAAATCCCAGCAAATAATTTATATTCGATATGAATCTATTTTATTTTTTATTTTTCTACACCTTTATACAGTTAGGAATCCATTGGATAACAATAAAAGTATTTATAAGGCAAAATGAAAAATAAAATCTAAATTTAACATTTAAGAAATTTATTATTTTGAAAGTCTGTGCATAAGATAAGAGGTTTGTGACTGTTCAAAATGTGGTTAAAGTCTACTGATGATTTGGCTAAGCACCAATGAAATATATAGACAATGCTTGACCTCCAGCAAATAAATTTCAAATTAAAATAAACTTATGACAATATGTCGAATAATAAATTTCTTAAATGTTAAATTTAGATTTTATTTTTCATTTTGCCTTATAAATACTTTTATTGTTATCCAATGGATTCCTAACTGTATAAAGGTGTAGAAAAATAAAAAATAAAATAGATTCATATCGAATATAAATTATTTGCTGGGATTTTGTTATAGTTTCTATGCCTATTGCTTGTGTTTCGCTTGTGATTTTCAGAAATATTATTATTTGTGATTATTATTTGTGAATTCTCAAATAGTTTTTGAAAGTCTGTGCATAAGATAAGAGGTTTGTGACTGTTCAAAATGTGGATAAAGTCTACTGATGATTTGGCTAAGCACCAATGAAATATATAGACAATGCTTGACCTCCAGCAAATAAATTTCAAATTAAAATAAACTTATGACAATATGTCGAATAATAAATTTCTTAAAAAGTAATTATATTTTTACAAAGCGAAAAAAAACTATAATTCTCGAAAAGTTGCAAAATTTAAAACAAGCCATAATATTGATTAAGAATCGCTAAAGCGGCCCATCCATTAAACAATATTATTGCATATTGTCGTTTCGAGCTATACTATGCAATAAAAAATGGCACAATATTTTCAAAGAAAATATTGCCAAATTTTCCTGACAGTGAAAACGTAAACAACATTGAACAATGTTGCCACCACATTATACAATTTTCTTGATTGTACAATAAAAATCAAAAGTCTTTTGATATTTGCCAATATATTGTGCCACCTTCGAATATGACATACACATTGGCGATATTATTGTACAATACGAAAAATTGCACAATTATATCGCTTAAATCTGCAAGGAATGCAAAAATTCGCGAAAATTACGAAAATTCGCAAAAAACAGCGGGAATATAACAAAGTCTAATAATGTTTAAAAATCTTCAAAACTGTTAAGAACAAAAAGCCGCTTTTATTGCAAACTTTGTAAAAAAAAAATTGCGAAAATTTTCAATATTTTAAACGATCCATAAAATTTATTACAAATCGCCAAAACTGTAATGAATGCAAAAAATTCGTTAAAAATCGCCATAGTTAAGAAAATTTGCAAAAACGTACTAACAGCGAGATAATAACAAAGTCTAATATTGTTTAAAAATCGACAAATTTGTTGGGAGGCTGAAAGCATGCAAAAAGTCGCTTTTATCGCGAACTTTGCAAAAATTGGCGAGAAGTTGCAAAATCGGAGGCAAGCCCTAAAATTGATTCGAGATCGGAAAACCCATTAAAAATATAAAAAGTTTGTAAAAAACTAAAAAATAGCAAGCTAGCGAAAAATTGCTCTACATATTCTGTCATAATTTCAGGTCCATACCTCTTATGGTTCTCGAGAAAACAGCCTGTGACGGACAGACGGACAGCGTAGCGAAAACAATAGGGTCCCTTTTCACCTTTGGTGTAGGGAACCCTAACAAATTTTAATATATTAACAAATTCATTATTAAATATGTATATATTAAGCAAAAAATATATAAAATAGATTTTTGGCGACTTTTGGCTGTTTTTTTTAATCAATTTGACGAAATAGAATCTGACAACACTCTGCTGTGTTTTAATGATTTTTTTTGATGACGTTTAGACAATTTTTCTTTGAATCTTAATAAAATTATACTATAGTATAATTTAATACTTAAAATCTATTCTATACTTTCACTATAAAGTCTCCAAAAGTTCGCTAAAAATAAAGCAGTCATAATAAAAAGTCTCAATTTCATCCCACATTAAAACTAAACCTTCACCGAAACATTTTCAAAAATTCAATAAAAATCTATTTTTCATTGAGAATTTCAATTTCACAAAAATTAGGGTCTAATTTTGTAAAACGCAAAGCTTAGCGTTTGTTTTTGCAATTTAAATTTTTTCCATATAAAATTTTTCAATGCTTGGCGTTGGGTTTTACAAAATTAGCCCCTTAATTAGAAAAAAAAGCTAATAATCACCTAAAAATTTCAATTATAGAGAAGTGCAAGTTCGAAACTTTAAATTTTAGCAAAATCGAAAAATATCGCTGCATCGAAAAAATAAATATTTACAACAAATCGATTTACAAAGAAGACAGTTTCAAATACGTTGCAATTGCAACATTGACCTAATTTGCTTTCCTTCATTTTCTAAATGTCATTAAAAAATGCGTTTAACACTTGCAGCCAAATAAAATTAATTGAATTAAGTAGATGGTATTAAATTTATTAACAAAGTGTTAAAGCGTTTATTAGCGTGCATACCACAAACATGCCTTCAAAAATAAATAATCAATGAGTGACGTTGGCTGCTTGCACTAACAATTAGACAAAATTTATGTTACTACATTTAAAAAAAATATACTCAGTCATAAGCAGCACACATGTGTGTATGCACGAGGGATAGTCGATAAGTCATTATAAGGTCATATAAGAAGAACTACGAATTTCAAGCAAAATATTTGTATGTTTCTCAAAAATATTGGTTGGAAAAATTTTATGACGTTAACAGAGTTCTAAAAATAAATACACAAATTTTATTGTATAGCGTTTTTTTTACCCACTTTGTGAGGGCGAAATCAGAGATTAAAAAAAACTTTAATCTTTATTTGTACCGGTTCACATGCTTCAACTTTTGTTGAGCAGCTTTTGAGTTCATGGGAGAAAGAAAAAACTCTTCATTATCTTTTGCACTTACTCTCTCCCATAAAATTAAAAGTTGCCAAAAGGGCCGAATTACGGCATTCGCTATCGATCGAAATTTCAATACAAGTAAAGGGTGTTTTTTATAGAGTGAGTTTAGAGTTTAAATCATAATAAAACAAGGAAACGGGCTTTATTGGAAAGAAAATTTTATGAAATTAATGTTTAAATATGATTTCTGCGCAATCTGGAACACCAATTTTCAACAGCTTTTCGCAACATTTGCGGCCATATTTCGCTGATAACTCTTCGAATGTTGATTTCCAGGCTTATCGACGTAGACAAGTGACTTAACATAACCCCAAAGAAAATAATCCAATGGGGTTAAATCACATGATCTTGGTGGCCAATTAATTGGGCCATTAAGTGAAATTATTCTTTCATCAAAAGTTTCTTTGAGTAAATCAATTGTAGCGCCCGCTGTGTGGCATGTGGCTCCGCCCTGTGGGAACCAAATATCAGCAAGATTAATGCCACGCAATTGAGGTACGAAAAAATGTCGAATCATGTTCCTATACCGTTCACCATTGACGGGTAACATTCTGACCATCATCGTTTTCGAAGACATATGGGCCAATGACTCCGCCAGATCATAAAGCGCACCCAACAGTAATTATCTGTGTATAGAATAGTGTTTCGACAAAAGCTTGTGGATTCTCCTCACTCCAAATGCAACAATTCGGCTTAGTTACGTACCCATTCATCCAGAAATGGGCTTCATCGGAAAATAAAATTTTGAACTATTATTTTGATTAAGAATTTCAACAATTTGCACACCTTGCTCTGGTGTAAGTCGTTTCATAATGAAATTTCACAGCAAACTAAACAAAAAGCAACTATCAGCTGTTAAATGGGTGCTCAAATAAAGCAGTGATGCCAACTCAAAGTTGTGACACCCTAAAAAAAACACGCTTTACAACTGAAATTTTCGGAAAATTCTTCGATATCGAATGCCGCAGTTTGCTCCCAGGACTTTGTAGTTTTAGATAAAATGGCTGTCAACAAGTCACAGAATTATTTGAGAAAACCCAGAAAAAATTTATACACAAGTTGAAGCCTTTAAAAATTAAAGACCGGGAGGATTGAATTATGTATACAGAGATCAAATAGGACTGTTAAAAAAATATTTGTTTGCCTGTTTGTTTTGCTGTTTTTATAGACTTATTGACTTGCCCTCGTATAAAGTTATGAATTCGTGTGATTTATTGTTACAAGCAACCTTAAATTTGACCCAAATTAGACTCGTTAAGAGTTTTTTTTTATTTTTTTAATTTTTATTTTATTATGGGAAACTAGTCTAAACTCAAGCCTCATAATGACCTGACATAAAACTAAACCAAAACATCGCACTAAATAAAAGAAGTCTATACAAAAGAAATTAAATAAACACACTAAAAAGAAGATAAAAGTTCACAGTGTTGCGCTTCAATGTTTAACAAAATATAAACTTATATTATGTACCCCAGCAAAAAATTGGACATTACCATCTGAACTACTTGCCATATAATGACTTACTTTTTTGATTGCCAAACTCATTCATTCACATTACGTAAAATTTTAAAAAGTTGAACATATTCTTTCGATTTTGAAAGATGACGTGAGGAGGATATTGTCAAAATATGTAGTTGTATTAAATAAATTATATATATTTCTAAATTTTCTACTTATTTTTTTAAACTAAAAAAAAAATAAGTACTTACATTTTGGAAAAATATTATTTAAATATAAGTAGTTCCAAATAATTTTTTTCATTTCAGGTTTTAATAAAAGTTCATCAATCACAACAATTAAAAATGGAAGTAATTTTTTTTTTCAACTAAAAAAAGTAGGTCCATCAAGAAAAAAATAACAATAAACAACATAACTACTTTTCAAGAATCGATTATTTTAGTCTCCCGCCTTGTTAAAATCATTAAGTTGGTAATAATCCAGTAAGGAACAGCTTCCACCAAATATGCTTAATTCCAAACTCGATTACCTTTTTTGAAATTTTTTGCTGGTTAAGTGTAGCGCTATGGTAAAAAAAAAGTAAGCTTGGCCCTTTTAAGTACTCACGAACAATCAAGGCGAAATCACATCAGGTGATCTTAATTCACCAGCTGACATTACTTCTCTGCTGTCAAATCAATGCAAAACTTTATAAAATATTCTAACAGTTAGTCGTAAAGCAGCTCTGGGCGAGTCAACATCAAGCGTCGTTGGCAATTATCTCTTAAGTGCAACCAGGCCACTGTTGTTTATTGGCCTTCGAGAGTTTTGCGTCTCACTCGCACTGGTTGCCTGATCTGCCACGGATAACCGTATGTTCTTGCGGTTCTTCTGTGGAATTTCTTTAACAACCACGTTGTTACTTCCTACGTGAAGGCATAGGTCGTGTACAGTCAGTCACAAAAACCTTTTTAAGATACTGTTAATAACATCTTGGGCATATGGTCTAGTTACTCCGCCCATGTTTGTGCAACCATATTATGCAAATTTACTTTGTATAATATGTATAAATAAATAAATATTCTAACAGCAGGAAATTTTACACTGTCAAATACATATAAAGGGTGGTTTTTTTAGAGGTATAGAACTTCGAATTGAAATAAAACACTAGAAAATCGTTTTAATGTCCATCAATTTGGCTTTATTGGAAGGATAATTTTATGCCATTAACGTTTAAATATGATTTCGGGCATGTGGCCGCCGCGGCTGGCTCGAATAAAGCCAATTCTACAGGTCCAATTTTCAACCACTTTTTCGAGCATATGGGGCCGTATGTTGGCAATAACGCCGCGAATGTTGGCTTCCAAGTCCGACTTCACATATCCCCAAAGAAAATAATCCAATGGTGTCAAATCTCACGATCTTGGTGGCCAGTGCGAAAACGATCCATGGTTAACCGAATTAATTGCTCTGATGGACGATTATGTCGACCAAAAAATGGACGGGGCTTGCGGTAAACTTCGCGAACTGAACCATTATTTTCGAAATAAATTTGCACGATTTGCAAGCGTTGTTCTTTTGTCAACCTGTTCATGATGAAATGGCAAACCAAACTAAATATTAATCACTTGACAGCTGACAAAATGGCCGCCAGTTAAAAAAGTGATGCCAACTTAAAGTTCTATACCTCAATAAAAAACACCCTATACAAGGCGAATATGCAGAGTTGCAAATCAAGACCACTTGGTGTCAATTCGCCTTGCTCACATTCTTATATTTAGTATAAATTGTCTACTGCCTGTCAACTCTGCACTATTACCGAATAGATTTTTATTTTGGTTATATAATTCTTTTTTTGCTCTTTAATAAAAACAATTTATATTTATTTTCTTATTTTTATAGGACAGCATACAAAACGTAAAACGTGACCAAAATAATATTATACTTAATTCGACCAAAATAAAATTCTATTCAATTAAATATTTAAGCAGAAATTAAAAGGCGAGGAAAAAGGCAAATACATACATACATATACCTAAATATGTACATATATCGTTTACTTAATATAGAAAGGCCCTAACACATTATTTACTTCAAATCGAGTTTTTTATATATTTCGATAGAAGAACATCTAATGTATCGAAAAATGCAAAAATCTAGAATTCAAAAATATAATGAGTTAGGGCTTTTCTATATGAAGGTAACTATATGTGACCTGCTCCACGAAAAGGGACCTCTGCGCCGAAAAGAAGTTATTGAGTTATTTGAAAGAGCGTTTTTTCCTATAAGAATCACTCAAAAAGTAAAAAAAAATTTTTTCGGCGCAGAGGTCCCTTTTCGTGGAGCAGGTCACATATACATATTTACATATACATATGTATATATATATGAGAAAAAAAAATGCACGCATTATAATTCTGGGCCTACACAAAAGCATTCCTTACTGGGAAGGATGAAATATGAAATCGTTAAAAACCCCACAATCTATTTACTATGCAAATCGAATTCAAATTCAAAAGTATTTTCTTCTTTTTATTTTTTTGCATTATATTGATGATTAATAGTAATTTTTATTAAATATTCCTCTTGAGTTGCGCACTTTTTTCACATTCATAAGTGGCCTGATAATATTATTAACTAATAATAAAAAATAAATAAAAAATACACAGAAAAAAACGAATTAATTTTATATCTACCGTTCATAAAATTAAAGTAACGAAATTTATAGACAATAAATTAATTTATTTTGGACACATAGTTTCAGTTTTTTTTTAATTTGCGGCATGTGTTTAGACAAATTCTAGTAATTTAAATATGTACATAAGTATGTAGTACATGTTTTGGAACCATAAGTACAGTTGTGGTGCTAGAAATAGCAGTAAATAATGAGTATTTTTTGGCAGGGATTGGGTAGCTCCACGTCGTAATACGACAATACGTGGGTACGTTTAAGCGAGTTAAAAAAATAGAAAACACCTGTTAAATAATATTATTGCTTGTTGAGTTTTTGATTTTTTATATATTTTTTAATTTTTACATTTCGATAAATTTTGCTTTACTTTCTCCAGATTTCGATCGATTTTGTTCATTCCCAAAAAGCGGCAACTCGATTATTTTCAATTTAAATGTGGCAATATTGTGCAACAGATAATAGAAAACATTTGGTTATTAGAAAAGCAAAACAAAATACAAAAGACGTTTTATTTTTTAATATTTGGTGCCATGCCCATGTTCGCAAATATTAAAGTCCGCCCACTTTTCGTAACTCAAGATCGCGTCACTGAAAGATATCAAGCTATCTGTTAAGGTTTCATCATAGTTGGTCAAGTAGAAGCACGTGAAATATAATATTAAGCTTTAGTGGGCATGGCCCCGCCTACTTATTTAAACACAAAATGATGGCATTCTAGGAGCCAAAACTGTTTGCCAAGTTTCGTGGGAATCGTATATGTAGAAGAACATATAACTTGGTACTTATGTTTTTTGGGCATGGCACCGCCCACTTTTTTAAATGCAAGATTAATTTTTTTTCAGAGCTAAAGGTGGGTGCCAAGTTTCGTAAAAATCCGTTAAGTAGAAGCAAGTGAAATATTATATTTCATTTTAATGGGCGTGTCCCCGCCCACTTTTTTAAATGCAATATTTAGTATTTTTCATAGTTTAGACTGTGTGCAAATTTTTGTACAAATCGGTTAATTAGAAGCACGTGAAATATAGTTTTAAATTTTAATGGGCGTAACCCTGCACACTTTTTTAAATGCAAGATTGATTCTATTTCAGAGTTCTGGGTGTTCAGAGTTCTGGGTGTGTACCAAGTTTCGTTAAAGTCGGGTAAGTAGGAACACGTGAAATATAATATTTAATTTTAATGGGCGTGGCTCCTCCAATTTTTTAATTTTGAAATTGTGTCATTATGATCAGAAAATCAAAGAAAAATATTAGTGGGCGTATTACCGCCCCACTTTGTAAATGAAACAAAATAGAAGGTATACCCTCTCAGACAAAAGGAGAAGTTTTAAAAGCCGTCTAACAATTATCGAGTTACGCAGTAATAAACATTAAAAAAATGCAGACGAATTGATAACCTCCTCCTTTTTTTTAAGTCGGTTAACAAATACAAATATACACTTAAACATTTAATTGAGTCAATTAAATTATTGTTTAAAAATTTAATTGATTAAAATTTTAATTAAAAATTTAATTGATCTAATTAAACGTTTGTTTATAAATTTAATTAATTCAAAAGTTTAATTGACGCAACTACATTTGTAATTGATTGTTGATAGTATAAATACCTTTTTTGCTTAATTTACAACAAACAAACTTTTTGAATCTACTTTCACAAAACGTTTACTTTAAATGGGTTTGCAACTACCGCGAACAATTTTCGAAATATTTCTCAATAATTTTATATGAAAAACATCACCAACTTTCAATAAACCTCGTTGTACTAAAACACACAACTTGCATTTATTTTAAATTGCTCGTTTAATAAATAAATACAGGCAACTATTTTCAATCACTTACTCAAACCCTTTCCTTTTTATTTAAAACCAATTTAACAATTTAGTTGCAAAGAAAAGAAATTAAAGTCCATACTTAATCAAGCACTCAAGTAAAATTAATGTTTGATTTTAAAGCGAAACACGCAAATGTGTTACTAAACTGTTGGCTAAAATATCCTTTTTCTGTATGTTATCGAAGGGGACGTTTAACAGACTGTTGCTGCTTACAACAGCAACAGCAATTTATATTCGTGCACAGAAATTTAAGTTACAACAGCAAAGTGCCAAATTAAAGGAAGTGGAGACTTAAAAGTAAATTCAAGCTGAAAATTAAAGGAAACGAAAATTAAATTTTAGTTTTGTATTTCGAGTCGCAATATTAAATTATTACTTACTAATCTATTTATTTATTAAATATCACAAATCGAATTACAAATAATAATTGAAATTAATGTTAACGGTCATGGTAATAAGGAAATTTTAACCTTTTAGTGAAAGATAATAATATCTTTGGTAATTACTGAATCCTCGACCCCCAGACTAATACTGGTTCAGCCAACATCTTTATAAAACTGGATTAATAGTCATGTCTGTCGCCAGACAATAACCTTACAAATGAAAATGTAAAATATTACAAAATTGTTTTAAAAAGTTCCCTTTTCCGTACATCAAAGGTGAAAAGGAACTCTATTGTCCGTCCCACCGTCCGTACGTCCGTTTGTCTGCCTGTCTGTCCCTCGCAGGCCGTTTTCTCGAGAATCGTAAGAGCTGCGGAACTCAAATTTTCACAGAAAATATAAAACTTTGGCCGCTACAACAACAAATATATGACAGTTAAAAAATTAAAGAGTGTTCTACAGCGAGCAACGAAAAAATGTTGAAATCCTAATGTAAAATTATACAGACAATTATCTATAGACACTTGAAATTTGCAAAGCTAGTGCATTTTTATAAAGACTACAATAATTACGAGTAATGCATTAAACACATTCTCCACAGCAGGCTACACGAACACACGACTTCAAATGCCTCTAGCAACATTTGTCGCCTCGTAGCTAGCTGCTTAATTATTTTGGAGACGGCAGCAGCATGTGCATCTCATATTTAAGTATAAATACATAGTTCAGCATCGCCACCTTCAAATATTTCGCATTTATAAAAATTTAATTACTCTTTCAAAATGTACTTATATGACGTAAAAGTGTAAAAATTAATCAATTTATGCTTTACATCAATTTTTGGATATTATTTCTGTTAAATAATATGAAATAATTGTACGATAACATTCATTCAGCATAGACAACAACCTGCCGCCATGTTGCCTTGCTGTCTTCAAAAGAATCACTCCCATATAAACATGTGTATTGATGTGGTGAATTTTAGAAAATCAAAATTAAAGGGTATTCTATCTGTTAATGTAATTTTGACTATGTAATTTTTACAACTTGCAGTATCTTGGAAACCGTAGGAGGCAGACTCGTGAAATTTTCAAAAACGTTAATACTAAAAAAATCAAGAAACGAAAAATTCGACAAAACCCTAAAAAATCGTCGAAACGAAAAAAATGCCAAAACTAAAAAAAAATCGCTAAAAATTAAACAAATCTCCAAAAACCGAAAAAAGTGCCACGAATAAAACAACGCCAAAAATCTAAAAAAAAAATTTAAAAAAAAACGAAAAATAGCACCAAAACTAAAAAAACGCTAAAAACATAATAAATCGCCAAAAACAGAAAAATCTGACAAAAAAGAGAAAAATTCGCCAAAAACCGAAAAAATCGCAAAAAAAAAGAAGAAAAAAACCTAAAACTAAAACTAAAAAAACGCCAAACCCGAAAAATTTGTAAAAAAGAAAAAAACTCAAAAACTAAAAAAACACCAAAATAAAAAATAACCAAAAACGTGCTCTTAAAATTTTTAAGAAACTGTCTACATCAGTAACTGGATTCAGTAACTTTTATTACGACAATCGTATCGCTATAATAAATATAACGAAAATTTATCGACTTTGCTATTCAGTAACATATTTTAACGATTTTCGCTGTCCGTTGAAGCAAAAAGATATTAAATCACAAGCTCAAATTCATTTAGTTTTTCTTTACTTTTCTTTGTGCTTTTCGCTTTTTTTTTTGACATTTTCTATCCAGAGATAGATACCACATGATATTGAATTAAATGGTGATTAAAAGAGCCGCTGGGATGACACCCTCCTGCTAGACAATGTTCATACAGTTGTAGATTCATTCGCGGTATCTCTAGATCCCGCCAACACGTAGCGGGATGACGGTTGTCGTTTAGCTACAAACGTTAAGAAATTTACCAAACGAAAAAGGAGAGAAACAAGTCGGGCAATTTTTGACTCGTTTGCAAATGCTGTAAGAGAGTCCAATATTACTGGCGATGGTGGCGTATTTCTAGATGTTGTAAAATTGTTTACAGATTTAGATGCTGTGATCCATCTTACAGATACTGCTTCCAGAACTATATTGGGCATAGCTGCAATAACAAAATAAGCTGACGTTGTTAAGGTACTTTTGGGTAGTGATAAGTTTGATGAAACGTAAAAAAGAAATTTGAGAATCACATTATCGTTACCGCAAACGAATAAATATGTCGATAAATATTGCGTTTTTCGGTTCGCAAAAAGTTACAGAATCGAGGTACGGGTAAGATACGATATTCG
Source organism: Nowickia ferox (assembly GCA_936439885.1). Classification (NCBI taxonomy): domain Eukaryota; kingdom Metazoa; phylum Arthropoda; class Insecta; order Diptera; family Tachinidae; genus Nowickia; species Nowickia ferox. The sequence continues at coordinate 109,992,515 of OW387024.1, read as the reverse complement.
ATATATTCTAAAGTTTTTTTGTTTTTTGCTTTTTTTTTAAGATTAGTAACCCTCAGGCAATGAATGTCTACTACTATTACTAGGTGTTACCTTCTTTAGGAAAGGGATAGTGATAGAGAAGACAGGTAGTGAAAAAAGAGATAGCGAAAAGCTTCATTCTTCTACAACTCTGCTTTTTTGCACATTTTTTTAATAACTCTGTGTTGCAGCGCCTCTGGTGTTAAATGAGGCGTATTAAATTTTTTTAAACTGTGTTAAGTAGCCATTTTATTAATTATTTTACTTTGCCGATGATTCTGCTACATAACGAAGAAGGGCGCTCTGATGTTACATTAGGATTAGTATCTGCTGGGGTCGGTTATAGTTCAGTGACCAGTGACTATGCCTTCATCACATGAACTTTCCTACAACAACTGATACAAAGGGACACTAATGCACATCAGAAAAATGCGTGGTGTTGTTATTTAATGACTGTTGGATGCCGGGCTCGAACCCAGGACCTTCGGTTATATAGTCAACGTGCTAACTATAGTATATATTTCAGCCAACGCCACCCTCAAGTTCGTATAGTAGTGTCCTTACGGAGCCCTTCCCGTGCGAGTCAGAGTCGCACTTTACTGAATTTATTTTTGTTCAGTACAAAAAAGCGTTCCGATAAGTAAAAAAGGGGGAACAAATTTAATGGGCGTGTACTAACTTTTTTTTTGGCAATGGGATCAAATGGAAGCTACATCCTTTCGGAAAAAAATTAATTTTTAAAATCGGTCTAAAAATGACGAAGTTATGAAGTAACACACACATAAAAAATATAGATTAATTGAAAACCTCTTCCTTTTTTGAAGTGGATTAAATACTCAATCATCTGAGTTTGTACTTGAATGAACCTTATATAGACGCTGATTTGCATTCGACGCAAGATGTAGTTAAGTTTGCGTTTGAATTTGTAATTTTTAACAATATCAATAAAATATCAAATACTTTGGGCAATTGCATTTAAATTAAATGTTTTAAGAACTTACTAAAACATTTTTGCTTCTCATTTTCAAGCCTTTGATCAGGAAGTGTATAGACGGCATTCTGAATTTTTATTACACTGTTTCGCTTGTTTTGTACGAGAAGGTGTGTAAATATTTCTCAGCAATTAAAATCAAATAAAAATAGTTAGTTGAACAATTTTTTTTTTCTTCTGTCTATACTTATGTATGTATGTTTTAACAAAACTTATTTTAATAAATTAATCACGCTTATGTTTACGAAATCGCTGCGTTGTTTACGCTGTAAAAGATGACAATGAACTGAATTGTTAACCAACAAATATCAGTTTCAGTTTAAAATTTTCATAATGTACTCGTACTATTTGGCTAAGCAAAAACAAAAAAGAAATGAGCGAGACAAAATAAATAAAAAAGATTTTGTTTACGCAAATAATTAAGAGAAGAATAGGAAAGTTAAACATTTGAATATGCCACCAATTCTTTGTGTTTATTTATTTGGTAACAAGTAAACACTCTATTTGAGGCAGGAGAATGTTATTAACATAATTTTAACCACATTAGAAGCAGTTAACTTGTATTGAAAGTGTATGTACATACATACATACATACATACATATCACTGTTAACAACTAGAAAGGCCTTAACTCAAATAACTGTAACTTTACAGTAGGAGGTAAAAACATAATAATAAACAGTACAAGTGCTTGTATCACTGCTTTGTAAAACTGCTTGTACAAGGTGGGCCAAAAGAAGTCATCCGATGTTGTTTGGCTCTCATTTTTTTTTTCTAAATGAAAAACGATTCTGTTTTTTTGATTATGTTTATTTGAACCTTTAGAATTTTATTGGTCAAGTCGAGATGATATCGGCCAAATGGGTGCCGTCGCAATTGATTGCTATACGGGCTCGTTTTATGGCATTTTTCATCACTATAGCGAGAACTTCCAGGGTCTCGGGCTTGTTCACGTAAACACGGGACTTCAAAAAGTCCCACAAAAAAAGTCTGCAACGGTTAAATCGGGCGATCTTGCGGGCCAGTGTAAATCGCCAAAACGAGAGATGAGGCGACCCGGGAACGCCGCCTTCAGAATATCGGTTGTGGCTCGCGCAGTGTGTGCCATTGCTCCGTCCTGTTGGAACCACATGACCTCCAGTCCTAATTCGTTCAATTGCGGCAGAAAAAACTCGGTTAACATGGCCCTATAGCGCGCACCGTCCACTGTTGTCGTTTGACCAGCGGTGTCCTGGAAAAAAATGGCCCGATGACTTCTCCAGCGTGAACAGCGCACCATGCAGTCACTTTGAGCGGGTGCAATGGCTCCTCGTGCATCACTCGTGTATTTTCGGTGCCCCAGAAGCGATAGTCTTGCTTGTTCACGTACCCGCTGAGATGGAAATGAGCTTCATCGCTCATTATTATTTTGGTCGAAAAGTCTTCCGCTTTGTCCTCGAGATTGAGGTTATACGCGTTTGGCGGTCGACAGGCAGCAGCTGATGAACGGACTAGACTTTGTACGGGAACATGCGCAGATCTTTGATCAAAATTCGCCTTAAGGACGGGCTGATGGCTAATTGCAAGGCTCGACATCCTCGGCAACAGCCGCGATATTCTCGGCAGAACGGGCTACCCGGGGCCGACCACTCTTGGCAGCGTCTCGTGTGGTCCCATACTCTTCAAGGTTGGTGGCCAAACGGCGCAGTGTTTGCGCAGTCGGTGCCGGACGACCGGGGAATCGGCGACAGAAATCGCGCTGCGCCAACACCAAAGACGAATTGTTACGCAAAAAAATAGACACAATTATTCAGCGTTCTTGGGGAGTGTATCGCTCCATGGCTTGTTCACTTGTACTCAGCTCTTGCGAGAAAAATAAAATTTTCTTTTTCCATTAAGTTGTGTGCAAATTTTATACTTTAAACTCGTTTTCTGGCGAACTAGTTTTTTGAGTTATGACTACGTTGCAATAGAGGAGCGATATGTATGTGCTATTTTTTTAGTTTTTTATTTATTTTTTTACCAAAGCTTTAATAAGCATATAAATTTTTTATAACTAATGGTTTTCTTCTATTTTAATGACAAAAATGCGTAGGGATTTTTGTAGTGGACATTTTTTTTAACGTGTAGGGAAAATCGGATTTTTTTAGCATGTGTAGGTATTTTTTCGAGAAATCTACTGGCAACACTGACTATCAGCCTTATTTATAAAACTTATTAAGGCTTTATAAAGGGTTTTTAAAACAAATTTACATACAAAATTTTTCTTAAAAAGCCTTTATAAGGACTTAATAAGAAACATTCTGATTTTAAAAATTATTTGTAAAAATGCAGCATTTTTAAAGCAAAACCGCAAAATTCTTGTTTGAAGAAAATGCGTTTTTGGTTTAGTGTAGGATTTTTTAATAAAATCATGGTTTTTACTAGTGCCCAACCAAGAGCACAAAATGGTAACTTTGTTTTCTTATTTTTTTTCTATAGCAAAAGCTTTTTCGTTCCAGTAATATGTATTACTGTGTCTTAAATGCTCAGCCACACTGTAAGTTGTCCATTGTAAATGCCTTTCAATGCATACAATGTGCAACACTTTCTTTGCCTCTCAACAACATTCAGCCATAATTATAGATTTTTTTTAAACATCCCCTTTTTAATATTAGTGAGCTTAAGCTTACTGTTATTCTGTCTATTGGCCATAGAAAATGTCAATGAACCAAATGAGGAAATAGTGTCATATATTTATAGATAATGCACTTGCTTGCAGGTCAGTGTACTGTATGTAATGTTTGTTGTAATAAACAAAAAATAAAAATAAATGTATGAACAATACGTACACTTGTATGTACGTACATATAAATATGTATGTACTTTAAAGTAGGTATATGAGTATTTTAACTAAGTCCAGACAAACGATTTCAGATCCATAAGAGTTAAACATGAATTTTTTAATTATTTTCCTAATAATTATGCATAGACATTTGAAATTTTCAAAGTTAGTGTCTTTTTATGCAGAGTACACCAATTAACACTAAAATTAAAAAAAAAATCAAAATTAAAGGGTATTCTAGCAGTTAATGTAATTTTTACTATATAATTTTGACAACCTGAAGTTTACAAAAACGCTAAAACTAAAAATCCCAAAATTAAAAACTCTCCAAACGAAAAAAAGCCAAACACCGAAAAAATCGCCAAAACGAAGAAAAACGCCAAAACTAAAAAATCTCTAAGGCTGAGTTTACATCTGGCATTTCATGTGTGCCATGTGCCAAAAAAAAAGCGTAACACACATATTTATTATGTTAAACAATTTCATACAAAACTAATAGACAATTTATAGAGGACTTTGTGGTGGGGACGGCGACTAGAAGTCTCCTTAGACTCGCAGAAACGGCTTTGGTGAAGACAGGAACAACAGGTCACACATCAATCTTAAATGAGATCAGGTTTAGTGATCAGGGATCCGTTACACCTGGGTTTACGGACTATAAGGTCGCTGAAATCGATTTTAGTAGAACACCCTCAATGGTAATTCCGGATAGGGATTATTGGGTCAAATCTGATAAGCTATAGGAGGGAAGTGCAGTCTTTACAGACGGATCAAAAATGGGGGAAGGCACAGGGGTGGTGTCTATATCTTGGGAACGAACATTCGTAGTTCTTTCAGACTGCCGAATGAATGCAAGGTTTTCCAGGCTGAGTTCTTGGCGATCCTCAGGGTCACGGAGCTGGTGGCCAGGAATGTAGCTGAAGGTGGGAAGGTAACCTTCTACGTCGATAGCCAGGCAGCGCTAAAAGCTTTGAAGGAACACATTGTCAAATCGTAAATTGTTAGTGACTGTAGGAGAGCCCTCAACTTGCTTATGGATAAATATAGTGTGTCCTGGCCACAGCAGTGTTGAGGGAAATGAAATTGCCGATGAGCTGGCAATAATAGAGTCGGCATTAGATGAAGGAATGACAGACAGGTCGGTGAAATTACTGATAGGTCATTACTATAGGGAACTCAGTAATTGGGTAGAAAGCATGACCAACAGTTCATGGCGAAGTAGGGAGGATTGTAGAGTCTCAAGGGGCTTGTGGCCAAAACTTGACTAAGGAAGATCCAAACTGTTACTGGATATGAATAGGAAGGCGATGCGAATTGTGACAGGTCACTGCTCGGTCAGAGCAAGAACCAGCATTTGGGAAACGGCCACTCCAGATTTTTGTAGCATGTGCGGGGATGAAGAAAAACCAGAAACCATTGAACATATTATCTGTCACTGCCCGAAGCTGCAACGTCATAGGCTTAGATGGCTGAGCAGACGTTTCCATTAAAGCATTACTGATATCGGGAAGTGTAAACTAGAGTACATCAGGGGCTTCATCGGTGGCTCAAGGACAGGTAATAGGGTCACTTTTGGGGGGTAAATATTACTTTTTTGGGCAACAGAAGGGAATCACAATGGACATAATTGGATCTCCGAGTGGAGGGGCGGTATAGCACCACTCTTCCTAACCTAACCTAATAAACAATTTTATAGAATCCAACATGATTGGAAACTGTTTAAATCAATAAATACATGTCTGAATCAAACAGTTTTTCATTAGTAATTAGTGGTTACGCTTCTTTTGGCACATGGCACACAGATGTAAACCCGGCCTAAGACTAAAATAAATCACCAAAACCGAAAAAAACGCCAACTAAAAAAACACCAAAAACCGAAAAAATCCCAAAAACAAACAAAAAGCGCCAAAACTAAAAAAATCGCCAAAAACGGAAAAAAGTTTAGCGGGTACTTAACTTTTTTTTTTTTTAATTTCTACATCAGGTAAGATATTCGATTATATAAGCTAAAGTTTATATAGTATTACATATGTAGTGTCCGCACTTTACTGTATTTATTTTTTTAGTTAAACAACGTATATATGCATTTCGTTGCTGCTTAAGGAACTCATCAGTAGACCTCAATACGAAAGCTTTTGAAATATGTTTATATACAGCCCAATCATGAATACTCCCTCGGAATTTATTCCTCACGGAAAATAATTTTCTCGAGAAAACATTCCTCCAATCATAAATTCCTTGGGAAGAAAAAAGGGTAATACGTGGCATCACCGCATTATGAAGCCCGTTGTTTTGCTTGTTTGTTGGCATTTTGTTTCTCCCTTTTTTTGAGTGAGAGAATAAACAAAATTATTAATACTCACCAACTTGAAAAAATATGTAAAAAGTTTATAAATGATTTATTTGGGCATTATTTGTGTTTTTCCAAATAAAAGCACTATAAAATACAAGTTTATGTATATAAATTTTGTTTTAATGGAGTATTAACCATGTTTTCATGTAAACTCCCTTCTGTTTTGCAAGAGAAAGATTTTTAGTGAAAAAGCAAGTTCAACTGTGTTCATAATGCCTACTTTTTTCCCGGGGAGTTTTTTTATTGCCGCATTTGGTAAAAAAAAGGGGAAAAAAACAAATTCATGATAGGAGAAAAGGGAAAAGTGAGAAAACTCGTGCGGAATTTTTGTTTATGATTGGGCTGATATATAAAAAAAAACTTGACAAAATTCCGATTGAATCATGGGTTCAAGTGATGACGAACTGGTTAGATTTAGGGGACACATCATTGGAGATCTCATATGTTTGTGCGGGAATTTAAATAAGTTGCTTTATTCTTAATTAAAATGAATGAATCGAAACAATTAATGTTCTCTGATTCGAAGACGTTCTTCCATAGGTTAAAAAATAAATATTTTTTATGAGTCGGATGTTAATTTTCATCACTTAAATAATAACGAATTTATTCGGGTGCAGAAAAGTGTTAAAAATAAATTCAATTCATGTAATTATTAAGAAGTCGTGAAAAGGACAAACTCTTTGAACTATTTAAATATTTATTTTTTTTTTTTGCTGGAACCCTCTCCATATTCATAAAAAAAAAAAATTTTGTCTAAAGAATAGAACATGAGGAAAGCATGTTTTACATAACTAGGAATTGTAGAAGATATTTAAAGTTCGTAATAGCGAGATTGTGCTGTAGATACATATTTTTCATACATGTAATATTTGTGGAAAACTTTATATTAAAACTACTAATGAATGTTTATAAACATTTTCTAGACGTTTTGTTCGAACGTGTTTTAGAAACAACACACAAAACTTAAAATTGATTTCTAAATATGAAAATTAAGTTTAACACCCATTTAATACACGTAAAGCTGAAAAACAACTTTGCGTGTTCAACAAAATCAAGATAAATCAAATAGATAAATATGGAATTTAAAAAAAATAAAACTACATATGTATATAAATCATATAAATGTTTATACAGTGTGCCACAAAAGAAAGTTAATTTTATTGAATTTATTAAGATATCTGGTATATACATATATGTATCGAACGATGTCAGGAAATATTCTCGCTCGGATCGAAATTGGTCAAGGTAGTAAGTAGGTGGGAGAGTTTTTATTCCCCGCTTCGGACAAAATATTAAATTAAAGCTAGACAATCAAAATCGGAATTTGCGGTACATATTAAGTTCAAAGCCATTTTAAATATATAATTTCTTAATTATTGTAAACAGTGTTGCCACATACTTTTGAGGAAAAAACTGTCTATATCGAACAAAAAAACAGTTTTCAAACTCTCTTACAAACTCTTCAATAGAATTTTTCTTGAGATTAGGTTACATGATTCCTTGCTCCTTCCAAGATTTGTTGTAAAATGTTGCCTGCCTTACGCTTAGACATTTTACTTTGCGGGTAAGGAGGCTGCATTAGTTTCTTCACAAAAAAATTCGTAAATTAAATAAGTACAAGGCAGTGTGATCATTAAAAGCATTATACAAGAAAACTCACCAGCAAGTGGAAAGTATGGACATATGTATGTATCTTGGAAAGAAAATATCAAAATGTTTAAATACTTTTCACACAAATTATTTCCTTTCATAATTTTTGAAACAAATTTTTAATATTTTTGACTCTTTTTTTTTGTATCCCATATAAATTTCACTTTGATGATGTGAATAAATACTAATGGTTTGAAATATTTAGGAATTGAAAAATTTACTGAAAAGTAAAAATAAAGCAAAAGCAACAAATTGTAAAAATTTACAATAAAAATATCTGATTTTTTTAAACAAAAAACTGGAAGACTGCTCAAGAGCTCAAAAAACTGCGAAATTCAGATAAATCTGCACATTTGGCAACGCTGAGTGTAAAGAGTGTTTCTTGTTCAATTTACAAAAGAGGGACAGAAGCATTCTGAGAGTATTTGTATGTATCTTGTTCTTCTTTTGTATCAAATTCCGTTAATGTAGTGTACGAGTAGTTTTTAACCAACCGACTTCAAAAAAGGCAGGAGGTTATCAATTCGTCTCTATTTTTTTTTGGCGGTGTTACTTCATAACTCGGTTCATATTAGACCGATTGTAAAAATTTTTTATTGTCTGAGAGGGTATAGCTCCCCATTACAAAATTTTAGAGTTGAAAAAATTTTTACGAAACTTATCACACACCTTGAGCTCAAAAATAGACACAATCTTCCATTAGAAAAAGTGGGCGGAGCACACACCCTGAGCTCTGAAAAACACAAAATCTTGCATTTAAACAATGGGCGGAGGCAAGACCATTAAAATTTAATTTTATATCCCATAAATTTTTTTCGAAAATGTTCTATCAGATTTTTGCATTGAAGTCGGATTTTTTTGGCAGAATTATTTGGCTGAAGTATCAGCTTTAAAAAGGGGCAGTCAACTGGTTAAGATGCTATTTTATGAGCGACTGTATTATTTTCTTCCGTACGTGTGCCTAAGTACGTGTAAATAAGAGAATAACGAAGTGCCACAAGCGGCATTTTCCTTGGCTCTGCTATAGAATACATCGTTAACTTAATGTTGAAACGCTCTAACTCATTATTTTTCTTAAATCGCATTTTTTTGTATATTTCAATATAATAGAGGTTTTTTTATCGAAATATTTAAAAAAGCCGAAATAAGAAAAATAATGAGTTATGACGTTTCTGTATTAAGGTAACGATATACTCTATCCCCCATATTTGTAAAGTTTAAAATGAGTTTGAAATGTATTTTATTTCAATTTTTTCATAAAAAATTTTCTTAAAATGGATTTCAAATACATTTAATTTTTTTTTAGCAAAAACCTTTTATTACGAAAATCGTCATTTGAAAAGTCATTTGATTATGAAAGGACTCATGTTGGGTTATTTCTTTAACAGATTTTGCCGCTAATATTTTCTGTTTATTTATGAAAGGCTTCATGTCATTGACAATAGGCTTTAAATTCGCCAACCAGTCTAGGCAATCCTGAATTTCTCTACCAACAAAAAATTGTACGAAACAAAAGTTCCCATATATACCGAAAAAATAAATGATTTGAAGAAACTTGTTCAGTACATCCCAGAAGGACACATGTAGTTCTACAATGAACTTATTGAATGGCCTACAGTAGAAAACAATGAAAGTAACAAAGTAAGTTCAAAATTGTACCATAATTTTACTAAATCCTTTGTTTAAAAATAAATTTCAATAAAATTAATATTTATAAATAAATTATTAATATATATTATAAATAACTTAATTTAACTATTTCTCAAGTAAATAGCCCCTTTTGTTTATGAAAGGCCTTTTGTCGCTTACTTCGAACAGGTGTTTTAACACAGAAAATAATAAATTAAAAATATATCAATTATTAAATATTTTAAGCTCCAGAAGCCTTCACATTGTCACAAAAGTTGAAGCGATAAAAAAGTTCAAACGGGAAATTAAAACAGTTTTTTATGAGGGCAATTATGAATAAAATTCCGCTTGAAAATTTTCCCGGGGAACAATTCCAACTAATAGCAAGTAATAGGGAAAACAAAAGAACTCTAATTGGAAAAAGGAGAAATTTCTCGCGGAATTTTATTCATAATTGCCCTGTATATTTTTTTTATTTTCCAAAAGTTTACTTTTTGTAGCAAAAAGCCTTTCATATACAAACGATTTCCATACAATCCCCCTTGTCGAGAAAAAACAAGCCAATAGTTTTTTCACATGAAACTTAGCCGTTTCCACAGAAAATACCAAAATTGCATGTGAAAAACTGCACGCCTTTTATTCCCGGTGTGTAATTTCATATTAAAACACTTACCTCCAAATCAGGTCCCGGGTATGAAATACGTTTCAACTTCTCCATTTCATCTTTATATTTACGACTTTGTTCTTCAATCTTTTTGCGCTTTTCGCCTTCTTTGTCTAATTTCTTTTTCCAAATCTCATCATTTTCTGCTATAATTTCCAAACAATGTTGCAAAGTGCTTAAAACACCAGCTGTAGTGGCGCGAAATGTAATCGATTCACCCTGCCAACAAAAGTAAACATATGTACATTTGTAGAATAAAGTTAAACAAGACAGATATGTATGTATGTGTGTATATATTCTGCAAAATTCTCATAAAAAAATAGTTTAAGTAATTATTGTTTATTATATGTATGTACCTTAAAGTCAATGGGTTTCAAGCCATCACCCAAATCTAGAGGTAAATTTTTATCTTTGTTAGCTTCCGCGCAGGCATCAAAGTATCTGCAATGAATAATCAAAAATTTAACAATTAGTAATAAATAAATTAAATAATAATAATCTTGAATGTTATATAACCTTTGCAAGGTTTCTATTTGTCCAAATAAAATATCCTTGAATGTCTCAATTTCCCCAACTTTTTCTCTGAGATTACGTTGGGTCTTTTTTAAACTACTGCCACTGGCCACTGAAACCGTGTTGGATTGCAGCGACATTGTACTGCCATGACGCCGCAATGATGTCGTATCCGTACTTGTGTTATCTTCTTTGTACATACGTAACACTTCCACCCAGTGCATACGATCCTCCGGTGTATCAGCACGTAAGCACCAATTATTATAATTATTAACCACAACATCGAAGCGTAATTCATCAGACTCATGAGGCTGTGAATTTGATATAAAATGTAAAGCATATTATTAGGCGCACGTACGGTATTATTATTTAAAAATTACTATTATTTTAAACATACATATTTTTTTTTTTTTTTTGAGTTGCTGTTAAAAAAAACAAACAGTTTGGAAAATTTTTTATTATATTATTCAGCGTATTACGAAATCAAGTAATTTCATGAATGAAACTAAATAATTTCCCATACATTTTGACACATCCCAAATTAACTATATATTTTACTTAGTTTCTAGGAAAATAATATGAAATAACAAAGGACTACCCTGTTTTTGCATGAAAAACTCTTTTTTTCCAACCATGAAGATATTTACAACTACGAGAAACAACAAAAAATTTAATGCATCAATTTGGTTATAAATTGTTTTTTTTTAATCCAATATAAAATAAAAATATGAGTAAAAACCATTATATTGAAACATATTGTCATGTGAAAAGCTTATTTAAATATTAAAAAGCCTTTATTCAACTGAAAATAATGCTCCAAATGAATGGCGCAATCAATCAGATGTTTGCGAAATTAACTCAAGTGTCATTTAGTATGTACCAGCATGAACACTTCTATTATCGTTCTTAATTTCATCTTGAAATTACTTGATTTCGTGGCACGCTGAATGGGCTATAAAACATGTTTTTGTTCTAATTTCATAAACTTTACTTGTAGTTGTTGTTAATTTTTATTCGCCATTAGAATTGAAATGAAATGTTTAATTTCAAAACCATTTAATTTTTTTTTTTCAAACACAAATGATAAGAAGAGGGATTTCCGCATTAGTTTGTTATCTATCGTTTTTTTTTTTAGTTTTGACAAATTTTTGGGAAATGAGAGCAACAATAATTATACGATATCTGAAATTGTAATTATAAACTTCGCCACTTGACTAAAGTTCGCAGAAATGATAACAATTTGCATTAAAAATTATTGTACAGCCGTCCAAAAATTATTTAACCGTTTTTAAACGACTTCAATTCGGTTGTACATACTTAAAAAATATATATATGTATGTATAATTTTTCTTATATCTCTAAACTTCATGATAAACAGATTTATTAATGTTATAAAATTTAATTTTTAATCTTAATTTATTCATAATTTTCCCTATTGTGCATCTCGATTTGAATTGAAATTCTCTTCGTTTGTTAACTTTGACATTCTGCATTCCGTTTCGTTTAAGTTTTTTACGATTGTGTATTTTCTACATTATGAGCGTAGTTACGTTTTTGTAAGTCTTTCGGTATTTGTGTGTTCAGTTTAAAAATGTGTGTAATTCAAAAAAATTTTAAAATTATAGTACACGCCCACTTAAATTTAACGCAAATTGTCCAAGACTTCTGCTCAAACGAATAGTACAAAACTTTGTAAACTCTTTCTATGACACAAATTCGGAATAGGAAAAAGGACAGTGTGTAATATTTTGAAATATCAATAATGTTGCCAGATTTTGTTTTCTGCTATTTTAACAAGTTCTGCGAAAATTATAATATATTACGAGTATAAGAAAAGAAAATTATTTTTATACAAACACCAACGGGCAGTTAGAATTTTTAAGCAAGTTATGATTTGGTTAGTTTTTAAAGCAAGTGGAAATGGTGTATTATTAATAGCTATTGATAAAACCTAATGTGATTATTAATTTATAAATTTTTTTATACTTCGAGACAGGTGACCGACCAATCGCCTGAGTGTACACGATATGAGTCATAAGAAGCAATGCATTCATGCCATTTAAAAATTATGAAATGTTCGTATCTACTGCAGTTGAGTACAGTGCGATTAAAAAAATTGGAATTTTATCAGCTAGAGTAAGTATTTTTTTTTCAAAGATATTAGAAGCGTTAAAAAAATACGCAAGTATCCATTCGTTTACAAAGTTTGACAACTAGAATATTACAAGAATCAATAAATTTTTTGAATATGACTTATAAGTTATCGTACATTCAAGTAAATGTAAAAAGTTAGTAGAAAAAATAGGCAACAAATGTTTGTTGTTTTTTGAAACACTTTGTTGGGACACCATTGGTGTCAGCTTTGTAATTCTCAATAATTTATTGGGAGTTTGTTTGTTAATGTTAATAGATTAAGTTTTTGTAAGCTTTTTTTGAATTGTGACTGAAGACTGCTGATGAGTTGCTTAAGCAAGCAACGAAATGCATCTAGACCAGAGATAAGCAAAAGGCCGTCCGTGGGCAGTTCGTTAAGGCTCAGTTAGCCGACTGTAATGTAATGTAACTGCAACAGTAGGAAACAGCTGATCGATATTGTTATGTGAAAAGTAATGGAAATGGTTATAGAGATGTAATGTAACGTAACCTACTTTTCATACAAAAATATCGATCAGCTGTTTCCTACATTACAGTTACATTGCATTACAGTCGGCTAACTGAGCCTTTATGCTCTTATTTACACGTACACGTACACACGTACGGAAGAAAACAACTCAATCTCTCATAAGCATTCGACACAGCATACATTTTACTCTCTTTCATTTTATCACTGATACATAAATAATATAAAAATGATTTTGATCTAGACGTGCTTAAGCAACAACAAACAAAACTTTTTAAATGACGTATGTATAACTTTTAAACAAATATATCTCTGTCAGATTTATTTTAAAGTTGCTAAACTGCAAGAATAATTGAAACAGCGAAGAAGAGATTTTTGTCGTCCATTAAATTAAAATTGTTTGTTTGTTTGCCTGTGAAGCTTTCCGTCCAGACCGCTAGACCGATTTTGAAAATTCTTTCAACTATAGAAAAGCTACATTAACAGCATTAAATATAGGATATTTTTATTTGGTACGGACTTGTTATGAGTTTTAAGCGACTAAAATCACTTCAATTAAATTTAATTTAAAAATTAAGCAACATTAGTATTACAAGATGTGCAATTATGGTTTTTTGCCTTCCAGCAATTTTGTATAACTTTTGCATATTCAAAGAGTATTTTTCTTTTCTTCTCATTAGTCCTTAGAACTTGTACGAACACACCTATTATTTGTTAGCACTTTTTTGTCTCTCAATTTTTCTCTCACTTTCTCTCTCTTGACGCTCTCTCCTTGCAAACTTATTGAGTTAATGAACACTCTCTAGTAACAATTGTTACACATTCGTAACAATTTTTAGTAAATGAACAAACCTAATATTTTTCGAAATATTTTTAAGTTACATATGTGTGTTACGTTCTTACTTTTGCATTTGTGTTTTCTGAAACAAGAAGACGTATCACAATAAATATTTTTTTAAACAAAAGTGAAACAGACATTTCTGAAATATTTTTTAATGCCTTTTATATTATCAAAAGAAGATAATATTATTATGTTTGTTAAATTCGAATTCGTTTTTATAAAATTGTAATTGATTTTATTTAATTATTTTCGATATTTCGTTAACAATTGCTTATTTCTTGGCCGATGTTAACAAACTGTTAACGTCGAAAATAAATTTGTTTTATTATCTAATAAATTTGTTTTATTATCTACCAAACTTCACACAGAACCTAAAAATTTCCTCAAATCTCATACCATTATACCATTTCTTCTTCCACAGATTGAAGAAGAATAAGGAATTGATTATTTCGACATATTGTCATACGTTTATTTTAATTGAAATTTATTTATGTTTAAGCATTGTCTACATATATGCGTTGCTGATTTCCGTGTAATTATCCAAAAACGGGACAAAAAATTTTTTCTTGAACTATTTTGGGACCATAAATAAAATTTGTTGTGTAATTTCGCCCCAACAATATAAATAAGTAAATCATTTAAAAAGAAATTTACTAATAAAAATTTTTATAATATTTTTATGTTTTCGTTTGGCACTACTTGTGTGGGAGATGATCTTTTTGTTTTTATATTCAGTAGAAAAATTTTTTCATTTTCAAATCAGATAAACAAACAAAATCAAACAATTTGTTTCGTTTACTTTCGTACTCTGCTTTTAAGTACAAAGAAATCAAAACAAAAATAAATGTATAACTGTAATAGTGTCGATTATTTTTGTTACGAAAATCACGTCATAACTCCCTTATCGCGCAATAAATAGCATAGCTATAAAAAAACGAAAAATCCATGCTTACTTTGTTATTGAAAAATTTAAATACGTTCTTTTGACTTGCGAAAATCAGGCACATGTTGATACGTTATTTTGAATTATGGATATAAATAAAATCATTATATTATTTTTGGTTGCAGAAATCTAAAAATTGGTAAAGGCATGTTAGTGCCTGTCCAGACTTGCAATTTTTGTTGCAGAAACTTTTTATTTTTTATTGAAAAAGAGCGAGAGAGGAATACAAAACTCTCTCACATATCCAAGAATTGCTGCAACAAAAATTGCAAGTCCGGACCTGGACTTAGTTAACCTAACGAATCATAATCAATCAAAAACTCGTTTTTAAATTTTCGATGATACATACGATATGTATGTATATTGTTAGCGAAATTTTTCTGACATACTTGGGTCCTGCCGTTTCTAACACTATATACATATATAAGAAAATTCATTCCTGCCATAAATTTAAGTTTGTTCAAGAAAACCTAAAGAAATAAAAAATAAAACTAAATACTAATAAACACCGCACCAACATTTTCTATACTACTACATACATGAATTGCTTTTGGCCTTGTGGTAAGTAATTAGAAAAGCTTATCCTTAACGTAAATGTACCTTAATGTGTACATATGTATATACAATTCTACATTTGTACATCCATGCATACACACATACATTTTACATTTACGAATCAATTTGTTGCTCACTTTACACTATTTCTTATTTTTTTTATTAACAATTCCGCACAGTATATCCATTAAAAATGGTAATGTTGCTGGCTGTTGTCCTTCATGTTTGGCCATTAAGAGCTCAATGAGAAAAAAAAGCGACCACAAAAACAATTCAACAAAAAAAAAATTAAATCATTAAAGTAAAAAATGCTTTTCGTAATTTAAGACATACATACATATGTAGATACTTTGTTGAGAAGACGTCATCGATGTCGTGCAAATTAAAATAAATACCAATTCCATTAAAAGCATAGAACGTAATACAAGCAAAATATATACGATGTAGATACATATTAGGGAGAAACATATTAGGGAGAAAATAAAACAATAACACGCAGCAATATAATTTATTGCTTTAAAAGTCTAGTCGAATTTTTATTTCATATGAAGGATGCTATCATCCTGTCAAAATAATAAATACCGTGCGAAGTTAGAATTGAATCCATATTTGGATTGTTGCATACACAGTTATTTCTCATAACTTAATAAATGTTGCAAATACAATTACAAATTATTATAGTGAAACAGACCAGAGTCTATGGTGGGAATCGAACCCACAACCTCCGCACTGATAGGCTACCACACTACTCACTAGCCTACCGAGGCACCCATTCTTTAAATAAACGGAACGGAAGGTAAGGAATTTAAAATAAATGTTAGTACGGAATGCCGTTTTCTTTTCGGAATAAATCTCATTTTTAAGTTAAAAGCCTTAATTGATGATATCATTTAAGAAATTATTTGCATGGACTTAAATACTCTTGAATACTCTGTTCTAATAAGTTTTGACTTAACAATGAACATGAAGTTTATTTCGTTCTCTTTGAGAAATAAAAAAAATTTTTTCCCTTATTAAACGATTTCAAAAAAAGAAGGAGGTTATCAATTCGTCTGTATTTTTTTGGTTTTTCTTTTCTTATATTCATAATTCATTACATTTTAGAACGATTGAAAAAATTCCTTTTTTTGTCTGAGAGGGTATAGCTTCCAATTGGTCCCATTGTGAAAAAGACACGCCCACAAATTTGTTTATTTGATTTTATGATATTCTACTTATTTGATTCCTACTACTTATTTAAACCTAGCAAAAATTTTTGGTTGTTGTAATTACACATTTTTAAAGTTGAAAAAATGGGCGGGACTATGCCCATTAAATTTAAAATTTTATTTTAAGTGGTTCTACTTTACCGATTTACACGAAACTTACCACACAGCTTGATCCCTAAAATAGACACAATCTTACATCTACAAAAAATGGGCGGACTCACGCCCATTAAAATTTAATATTTTATTTTAAGTAGTTCGACTTTACCAATTTTGCAAAACTCAACACACACCCTGAGTTCTGAAAAACACACAATCTTGCGTTTAAAATAATGGGCGGCAGCACGCCCCTTAAAATTTAATTTTATATTTCACGTAAAAATGCAACAAAAATACAATACGAAAAAATACAACCCTGGTATGATGGAGTTTATGAAAATTTTCAAAAGACAATAACAATTCATCACACCAGGGTTGTACTTTTTCGTAGATCGCACGACTTTGTATGATAGTGTATCACGGCTTTAACCAACAGATTTTCAAAATTTTTTTACTTCCAGGTTGGTTCCATACATTTTATTTTCAAAAATGTTCTATCAGATCTTTGCATTGAAGTCGGCAAAATTATTTTATTCATTCTGACCAAATGAAAATTAGAGTTTGCTAAAAACGGATAAAATGAAAAACCGTCATTTCGGTTTAAAATTTACTTAAACCGACCGGTTTCACTTTCTGTTTTTTAAACCTGGAGGGCTAGATTATTATTATATTATATTAGATTTTTCATAACTCCGACATTGTGCTGCAATTTGTTTTTTGCATTCAAAGTTATTTAGTATTAACTTCATTGCAATTGATTAACTTATAAATTGAGATTGTATTATACTTCTAATTGAAAATCCATTAAGCCAATTTCTAGTGAATCAGTGCAAATGCATCCATTAATTTTTTCGCACGTTTTAAAGAGCTTTGAATAATTTCCTTTTCAGCTTTGGCCAACATTAATTATCGCTCTCAAATCGTCATTTATTAATGATTGATAAAAATTAAAAAAAATAAATGCTAAAATAACAAGACCCTGCAAAAAAAAGTGATAAAAAAGAAGTAGAAAAGGCACCACAACTACTGATACGAATCACTTCAAACTCCGGGCAAAAAGTAGTGCGTTTTACATTAGCGTAAGTTAATAAAATGGACTTCTCATTTGCTATAAAAAACTCTAAAATAAGGTGTGATTTTTTTATTGATGAAGTAAATCCAATATATTTTACATTTAGTATGTGCTTATTAACCACTTTTCCAAAGAAGTTAAATGAAATTGGTGAATACAAATACTCGTAGGTGATTCAATATTACTTTAGATATGTGCTTCAAAATAACTTCCTTAAACCAGAAAAAAAATGCATAGCCTACTTTGGAAGTACGAGTAATTCAGAAGTGGTTTCTAAAGAAGTACTCATTTTACTCTTTTAATTCGAAGTAAAAAAATTTAAAACCGACAGTTTTTGGCATCGAATATTCGCTGTTTCGTTTCAAAAAAAATCTCCGCAAAAAAATTTTAAAAACCTGAAAAAAAATATTAAAAAATTGTGAAAAGTTCTAAATGGTAAAATTTTATTATTTTTATTTTATGTGAATAATCTTTATTTATTTATTTCATAAATACTTTACAAAGTAAATTTGCAAAGTATTGTTGCTCAAATATGGGCGGGGTAACCGGACCATATGCCCATGAATAATTTTTTATTTTTATTTTGTTAGACGAATTCGATTTTTGACATTTTGACTCAACTAAATACCCATGTTGTTTTTTTTTATTATTGTATTTTTGTAATGCTGATATTACGATATTACCTGGAAATGAATGTGCCTTGGTATGTACTATATATTACTACTATCTAAACTAAGCTCAATACGCAAAGTAAAGTAAATTATTAAAATAGAAGCAGGTTAGAATTAAGTAGGTCCAGCTAATTTTTGAAAAGATAACGAATTGTTGCTTTCAGCATGAACTTAGAATATAACAAACTGTATTACAGTTAAGTGATTTGGCAATTGTATATACATACATACATAAATACATACATACATACATACTCGTACATACACATGTAATGATATTGCTTCCTTGTATAAATTTTAAACCACTACATCGGTCAGAGCAGCATTTTCATTAAAATTTCCTTTAAACATAAATTTTTTTTAAATTTATGATTATTAAAAGTTATCTGAGGTAAAGAACATTTAGTTGTTTTTACCAAAATGCTAATATGTATGTCTTATATGTATGTTTTCATTTGAAGATTTATTAAAACGCGTTTAAGTAACATTTTATTACAATAAATAAGAAGGTGTCTAATATGTGGTATGTTTGCAAGTATGTATACATATGTATGTATTTGCATATACATATGTACATGCATATGTACATACATACATACACAAATATATGTACATATATATACTTTTTAAACGAATTAAAAATATCTAATTGTATCAATGAAAATTGTGGTCAAAAGTCACAATACGTGATTGTATCTCCTAATTGAATTTTAAAAATATAATATAAGTTTTTCATGTGCTACAAAGAAGTCACCGACTGACTATTGGTGTTATTTAATACGGTTTAACTTTATTTATTAAGTATACCTACATACATATATGTATGTATGTATTTACTTACATACTTTACATACATACATATCTACACATTTTTGTACATATCTATATATCGTTACCTTAATATAGAAGTAACTTAACTCGTTATTTTTTAAATCGATATTTTTGCATTTTTCGATACATTGGCTGTTCTTCTATCGAAATATACAAAAAAAACTCGATTTCTTAAAAATAATGAGTTAGGGCTTTTCCATATTAAGGTAACGATATGTACATAGGCCGGTTCACACTTACCTTAATTATGGCTTTACTGAGGCTTATCGCACCGCGGCAGCCGAAATCTGATTCAGATTCTGATTTGTAATAGGATAATGTGCCATCTTTGAGTACAATATAACGCGGCTGCCAGCCATATATATAATTGGTCCACTTGCTTAGATAACCCCGTAACTCGACACTACTATTGTCGATAAACTCCACATCGGAATCATCGCTTTGTGAACCGGAATCATTGTTCATAATGGTATTGTTCGATTCGGCAATAGTGACTTGTGGTGTTGCTGTTGCCGCCACCAATTGGGGTGGGGCTGCATCGCCGCTATTTAATTGCTTAATATATTCCATTGTAATTTGTTGTGATTGTTTGTTTACGAGTTTTGCAAACACAATATAAAACAAACCAACAAGAAAGTGTTCTTTGCAATCAAACACACACACACGCGCACACTCTTACATGAGCGCCCCGATACAAAAAAAAAAGAATGAATAACCGCCTGAACGATTGACCCACAACTTCTTTCCTTTGACACTGCTGCAGGGGAAAGAAAGCTTTAATTTAGAGCACATATAATCACGGCGACGTAATTTGCTTATCGTCCCTCTTAATGCAGTTGTGCTTTATAATACATATATACAATTTATAAAGTTTCCACAAATTTGTTATCTTGTTTTAAAATGTTGTTGTTGTTAGGTTTTTAAGAAAAAATTCAAACAAACTTCGATATTGAACAAAATATAAGAGAATCTTTAATTTTACTTTCCAGTCCATCTAGCGGTGTTTTACTTGGAACACTTGCTAAATACATATGAAGTGCACACTTTTTTCTTTATTTTAGGATTAATTTTAAAAACAATAATTTCAATTGGAAAGCCCAATCTCACAAGGAATGAAAATGTCTTGCTTTATTTTCAAGTCAGTGTGTGGACGGCCTTGTGTTTATTCTTTATTGTCTTGGTCTACTTCATTCCAAACACTTTAAACTCGATTAATGCAAATTTATTTAAATTAAAAACAATTTTCAACAATTAATCTTTATTGCTTTATATTTGTTTTTTTTTACTTCTCCCGTATCACGATAATTTGCATCAATTTTATTAGTGGCAATAATTTTGTTTTTTTGTTATTTGCCTTCTTGTTCACTTCTGCAAAATGACAATGAATATAAAAGAAAAAGTATTCTAAAATGAAAATACAAGCAGCTGACGAGCCATGGTGAATTTATCTGTGGTGAATTGCTATAATATTAATACGAAGAGTTGCATTTGAAGAAACAGCTTAGCCGTTATAATATTTAATTTGAATTATGTATTAGCAAGCACAAAACTGCATTTGTACTATGTGTTATAAAAGATATTTATATACATATACATATACATACTACTATTATCTAGTACAATACATGAAAAATATAATATACTAGATAATATAATTATTTATTATTTGTTATCCAAATCTGAACAGTTTTTGGACCGCTTTTGAGTTATATTATATGTGGTTTAATCTTTTTAAATATTGCGAAACTCAGCTCTCGTTCTTCGACTAAAGCGAGAATGTTTTACATAATATATAGAAAAAAAACGGAATAAGAAAATTTTTATTAATGATTGATTATGTCAAAATAAATTATTTGAATTTTATTAATTACAACTGTTATAAATTTTATATATCATTTTCATTCAACATTATTTTAGTATGTATTAATAATATTATTTACAGTGAAATACAGAGGTTAATAAATAATAGAAATAAATATATTAAATAACAATTACTTTATGCCTTATTTTCCTAAAATATGACTTTCATAGAACACTCATTGCATTTACATTAAATCTACAACATTTACAACAAAATAAATAATTTAAAATAAATTTTATAAATAACTAACTAACATATAAAATTGTTTCGTTAAAAAGTTCATTATATTTTTTTTCGCAAGTTTTAGTCTTTTTAGTTTATACATTTTTGGAAGATTTCAAAGTAAAATTTTGTATTGGTTTTTGTGTTTTAATTTTACATGGAATATAGATTAGTACTTTTGGCTTTTCTGAACTCTAGATCAATTTCGTTATCTCGAGAACTGTCTGCTTGAGTATGCGTTGCTTGTTGATCCAATATGTTCGCAGCTGATAAGCTATCTGCAGGCAGCATATGCTCATTAATTTCTTCCACTTTCTGCTCATGATACTCGCCTTTGTAAGTTTCGCTATGAAAATTTAAAATTTTAGTTATTTACCGCTTAGGCGCAAATTTAATTGGGTTATTTTTTATATTTACCTGTACTTGTGGTTCTGCAAGACCTTGAATAAACTTCGGGGGCATTCTTTGTGATATGGAAAACATTCACCGGGAGCAGTGCGACCTTCTCCAACTTCTTGGGCCCTAACATACTCTGGTATCAAATCAGAAAAGGGAGATCTTGTTACACTGCAAGAATAACGTAAGTATTGATAAGTTTAAAAAATCAAATGAACTATTTTATTTTCAAAAAATGTGATTATTGTTACAACCAATTTAAAATAAAAGAATTTTAAATAAAATTCGTTAATAACAAATCATACTCCTATTAATCGTTTATAAAAACTGCTTCAAAAATTAAATAAATTCCCAATTCGTGTGTTATGGTTTTTGCTATGATTTCTTAGTATAAATAATGAAAGCTTAATAATGAATTTGATCAATGAATTATTATTAGAATTACTTTTAATCGAGGTTGGGTTTGGTTATGTTGGCAGGTTGTTCAGAAGCAGTGTTACCATTTATCTTATTTCGAAGTTTTTAGAGATGTTGAAACGACCAAAAAGATTTCTTAGATAAAAATATAATTTTTTAAAATATGATATTCGGTACTTTAAGTTCATAAATTTATTATTGAGGTTTCTTTGACTAAGCTACTTACATATTTTCTAATTTTCTTCGTAATAATCTGACACACATGCTATGCAGTAAATATTTTGTGTCATTTAGCTTTATGTTTAATAGTTCACTGGAAACAAACTAAATTGCAGCTGAATTTGACTTCAATAAAATCAAGGTATTTTAATATAAAAAAAAAAATCTTTTTTTTTTTGTCGACTTGAAGATTTTTGAAAAATATATATGGCAACACTGTTCAGAAGGAAAAGAAAGTTTTCAGCTCACTTCGGTCCAAATAATAGGTCCTTTTTATTACTTGAGAGTAGGAAAGAGATTGTGCGTGCTCAGATGCTGAAGTGAAAATAGATAGAGCCAAGGCGAATTCATTATAGCATCTTTGCAGCGCCCTCTGGTGCTTATAGTAGGCGTATTATTGTAAGGTCTGTAGCCAATTTATTATTAGTTATATTACTTCGCCGACGATTAATTATGGCAAATGTCGACGAAGGATAGTACTGTGGATATAAATTAGCATAAACACTAACGCATATCAGAAAAATTTATGATGTTGATATGACTGGGTCTGGCCAGGGTTTGAACTCGGGCGCACGAACACCGTTCAGTGCTTTGTAGTTGACGCACTTACTACCTCAGCCAACAGCACGCCCTTAATCGAGGTGCATTTCGTTATGATAAAAATTTTAAGAGACTAAGCAAATTGAATGGTTTCACTTATGAAGGAAAATCCTTAGTTTGCTGTGCAGAACCAAGTGTATTTTAATTTCCACTACTCTGTACAATTTCGACAAATGGTCTTAAAAAAGTTAAGTTCCTTTAAATTTATCAACTCTTATGAACAAATAAAAGCAATTACGGAAAGAAATCATCTTCATTAATAATAACTAAAAAATACAAGCGATTTGATAAGACTAACCACCAGCTTTAATAAAATCTTAAAAAAGTTTTGCTTAAACTTACGTCAAAAATAGCTTAGCCATCTCTCCAAACACACCAAAGTGATCTATTTTCCTTGAATGCACCTCACAAATTGTGCGCAATAGACATGCTTTACCATTCATGCCGAATGTAGATAAAAAATCTTCAAGCACGCCGTACAAAATTATTCTGTGAAATACAAAAGAATTTTCAAACATCATTTGATTGCTTGCAGCATGAAATGCCCCAACACTTTTTCCTACCTTTCACCGCCATGGAAAATATGCTTAAAACGTTCAGGCAATTGGGGAAATTCTGGCTGGTTTTCGTTCACATGTTCCTTGATATTGAAACTGGTGTGTTTTCTTTGTACGTGTAATTGCTGCTGCTCTCTAAGATCACGTTTTCTTCTGAAATGCAAATATTTTGTCATGTAGTTGCCAACCATTTCGCCGGCTGTATGACCGAAAGAGCGTGTAAAAATGGGTGGTAAGTCACCCAGAGGGTTTTGGTTGTCCGTCAGCCCCAATTTATCGAAATCAACTAAAGAGATGGAATAAAAATAAAATAAAATAAAATTTAACGCTTCACAACTGTATGCACGCACATGACACTCACTTGTTACTGGAAAACTGATCGACATGTTTGAGAAAAATCCTTCGGGGGGATGTCTCACCAGCGGCAAAGATATGGTGGGGGTAAACGTTAAAGCGGTGCCTGGTGGCAGTGCCAAACGTCCGTCATCTGTTATCCACACCAAACGTTTTCTGCGTGAATGCGTCTGTTGGGAGTCTGTGTCCATGAATTCCTTTTGGTCCAACTCATCCGCCAGTGAATTGGCGCGTGTGTCTGTTGCTGAATTTGTAACAGCATCTGAAGGTGGATTTTTCGTAAATGTTGCGTGTGGCAACAACAACACCGTAAATGTAATTGAAAATAAAACTATTTTTGAGGTGTTTTCTAAGCACAGCCACCACGTTAAACTCATCTTATATTTGTTTCTGCAAATGAAAAATAATTTTGTTATGATTCAGCTAAATTGAGAAGCTAAAAAAAAATATAAAAATATAATTGCTCTTAAAGTGGCTGTAAGAAACTTGTTTATACACACATACCCAGAATCTTTATTTTTTAATCAAGATGCATACAATACAGTTGAATTTCTTTAAATTTAAACTCATACGATCGTGTGTTCCTTTGTTGTGTGCAGAAAAAAACTCCTCTTTAATGTTATACCAATTCTTTTTTTTTTATAATTGGCAGAAAATGTCAGCAAATGTTTAAACTTTTTTAAAAAGCAAATCTAAATAAGAATTATTTTTTTTACGAGATTTAAAAGTGAATGAGAAACACAAAAATGCAGTAATCTTTCTTATTTTAAAAGTTTAATTACAATCAGGGAAAATACAATTTTTATCAGGGTTCCTGGAGCGACGATTGTGATACCTAAAGAGCATTCGCATCCTGGACATTCCCAGCAATTCAGCTTTGGAGCAGTTCATACCCTGAAGATATTCGATATATTTTGTTATTTGAAAGGAAAAAGTTCATATCGCTCATTTACTCAAACAACGTCATAACTAAAAAAAAAAATAGCATAATAATAAAGAATTAATCCTCATATCGTTATTGATATTGTGTAAAAATTTCATGCAAATATCTTGTATACTCAACTCTTGAGAGAAAAATAAAACTTTATTTTTCCATTATGCTGCATGCAAATTGAAAACTTTAAACTCGTTTTCTGGCAAATTCGTTTTTTTTTAGTTTTTACATTGTTTTAGTAAATGAGCGATATGTTTTCGAATCTATGTTGATAATATACAAATTCTAGATACGAGTATCTCTTTTGAGAGAGGACTGAAAAGTCATGCTTAACATGAGACAAACAGGACTGTCAGTTATGGCGATTTCTCGCCAAATGTGGCGATTTTTTAACTTGTTTGGCGTCTAAATTTTTGGTTTGGCTACTTTTTAACAAAATTGAAATTAAAAAGTTTTGTACTTCAGCAAAATAAGTTCGTTGAAGGAGTAGTTTAAAAAAATATATCCTGCCAAAACTCGTCTGCAAGAAGTTAAAACAACCTGATCTTTATGATTTTTTTATATTAATTAATTCATTTTGAATTTGGATGAGAAAAATTTAAAAAAAAATTATTTTTGGCGACTTTATTTATTGCTATACTTTTGGCGATTTTCTGCTAAATTTGTGTACGGTTATTTTATAAAAATTTATATTAAAAAAAGTGTTATATAAAATCAAATTTATTATTAAATATTTATTAAGAAAAACTACATAAAACTGATTTTGGCGACTGTTGGCGATTTTTAAAATCAATTTGGCGAAATAGGTCAGAAAAAATCTGACAGCCCTGCAGATAAACAGAGATTTTTGGACTAAAACTTTATACAAGATTGAGAGGTATTTTGTCTTCAACTCTTTTGTCTTGTCAAAAAGTCACTAATGTCCTACAGATACTGAAGGTAGATTTTTATACACGCAATGTATTGAGTTTCTCGCAGCCTGAATATTTGACTCAACATTTACCTAAATATTGATAACACTAGCAACTAAAATAATCCTCGTGCTAGAAGAAGGGGGTCAATTAACAAGCAAGATAAACACCAACACAAAGAAATTAAATTAAATGATATTTTAAAATGCGCGCGGTATTGTTAAATATTGTACTAAGTTAATGACAAATATTATTGAAATTAAAATTTGTTTTCTCGTTCAATAAAAAAAATACTTGTGTGGCAACACTCTATTCTTGAATAGCTGTTGTTGTTATTTACATTTATTTTCTTTACATACTCTTACAACTACAATTTGAAGCTGTAAAAAAGTCAGCCAGTGTAGTAATGATAAAGTAAGAAAATAAAAAACATGTTGATTATTGAGTTCTTGTTTCAACTTTGTTATTTGTTGAGCTTCTCATTTGCTTAAATGAAAGTTTAACATATTAACTCTAGTTGTTCTAAGAAATTTTTGGGTAAATGTTCTCTGATGATCTGCATTAGCAACAGTGAAATGCGCATGGGATCCAGCTAAACCCCTCAATAATCAACTTCAATGTATTTTTAATTAAAAAAAAATAATTTACTTAATAAGTAAAATAATAATTTGGGATTACAAGGGGGTAAAAAAATTTTAAACTTAAAATTTTTTTTTCAATAAGTCCTAATTTACACTATGCAAGTCTTATTGCTGAGCTGATTAGTTTGTTAGGAAAGAGAGACGAGGGGAAAAGAAACGTTACTGTTCCCCTCGTCTCTCTCTCCGTCAAACTAATCAGCTTAGCAATAAGACTTGCATAGTGTAAATATGAACTAACATGGTTTTGTGCTTGTTGAGGAGCAAGAGATCGAAATAAAGTTATGTTTCTTTGCTCGCGAGCAAAATATTCACATCCAACTAAAAAGTTTCCCTTTCGATGGTCAAAAAAAAAGTTATATAAAGCATATCAGAGACTTGAAATAAATTTGCAAAAAAAAAAACTGACTCGAAGAACTATTGGCTAAGCAATAAATATTTTGACCAAGCTAATTTTATTTATTTGTATAATGCGAATATAATATCAATGAGTAAATGAAATTAGGGTTAAATGCGTGTGTCACAATGGAAAGTTCAGTAATGCATTCGTCGTGTGCTACTGGCTTTGAATAATAATTAAGTGTGTAATAAGTTTTGATTATTGGTGATATTAAATTAAAGCTACACACATACAACTACACGTCATGTATTTATGTACTCGTATATGTATGTGTTTTGATTAAATTTTTTAATATTACCCAGCTAGCCAAGAGCTGTTTAATAGGCGATGGTGTTTAATATACAAATCCTAAACGAATCTTCTGCTGATTAGTATTGTAGCATTTCTGTTTAGCTCTCCCTTATAAAACTTGCAATGTTTAATCGACGATACATTTATCTAAAATATGTTTTTTTTATAATAATTAAAGATATATTAAAGTGAAGTACATATTCAGGCTTATCCTAAATAAAATTTGACGTGGAAATTTCCGAACATGTGAAAAATCGGTATCAAAAAACTTCATACGTTTGCGAAATAATCTGACAAAAAAGTGGAAATATGTTAGTTTTTAATTTTATTGGAATTGATTAAACGAAATTAAAATCCTTGTGAACGAAAAATTTGCTTTGGAAATTTTCACATGTGGAATTCATGCTAAGGCTGATTAATTTAATGTGTTTGGTATTTTACATCAAATATTTATTAAATTATTGGAGGTACGTAAGAAGCTTTTAAAATAATATAATTCTTTTAATTAATTGAATTTTTCATTTCACATGGCAAAGCATTCAAAGTTCTTGCAGCACCATTTTGTGAACGACAAAGATAGAAGCGATATTTAACTTTCAAAGTAAAAAGCATACTGAGTATGGTATCATTCATTTTTTTACAACTCTTCCAATGGCTCGAATAAGATTAACATTGAAGAGCCTCATACGATTCTCAATGTTCTTCAAAAAAGAGTTATTAGATAATCTCTAGATAAATCTCAAATTATTGCATCTACGACGAATAAAAACGCCTTCTGCGGCTCTTGTGCACGAGTCGTCTTCGGTAACAGTTTCTCCCGTGCGCAGCATCTTACACGATTAAAATATGAGCTCGTCTGCGATTGAAAATGCTCTGCATACGATTCACAGATAGACTCTTCTGCGATTGAAAAGGCTAGCTGGGTACATACAAACGGTGTAGAAACACACACACGCACACACATTAAAGCAGACACTTGAAACCGATAAGGAAGTGTGTTTAATCAACAATCAAGCGACACACGCTCAGCAACCGCACAAATTGATTGACAGCAGTTACATTTCGATTTGTTGGTCAATTTGGAAATTCTTGCAAATCACGTTTTCAGCCATAAAATGCATACATATTATGCAATAAATCATTGAATTCAAATAATTTTGGCTGATTCACTTTCATTATACGTTAAGGCAAAATGATAAAACACAAATGTCATTTTGAGAAGGCGTGAGAATTGCAAGGAAGGAAGTTTTTCTTACGCGCACAATGCGAATTGTTATTAAAAACAAAAGACTTAAGCAGCAAACTTTAGAATAAATTTTTATACAATTTTTGATATTTTATTTACGAGAGTGTGAAAATGCACAATTGCTCAGTTTGCGAGACTTTTGAACATTTTCATGAATTACTTTACAACTGGCAGAGTAATGCATAAGGGGAAAAAATTGCCCGCCCCCCACCTCTCCGATTTCCAAATATTGTACATATACATACATGTATAAACCCAGTTAAGGCTTCATTAGTCTTCACTTTATGTTGCTGTTCTGTGCTGCTTCTAAATATGCGTACTTACTTTTTCTGTAGTAAATTATCAGCTGTTTCTGACCAGAAGGGTCGCAGTTTTCCACTAAAGTGATGAATTTTGCATCGTCCATTGTTATGTTTCAATATATTTTTTTGTCTTTCTTTTAAAAATTAAATTTTTAAATTCTAAACCCACAATTACAATTTATTTCTAAACGTTTTTATTTAACTTATGCTGTCACTTGCATTTATTTACTTAAGCAGGTCGTACACGACATGTTTTTTACGTCTGACATGTCAACTTTTCAACTCAGATGTAATTCTGCATGTCTGTCAAAAATTGTGTTTTACAGAAGGTTTATAATATTCGGTCACAAACGTGCATGTACAAATAGGTCTGACATTGTCCGTGTTTGTATCCAACAGCTGATCTGTGCTCAAATTTTATTAAATATTTTGTTAAAAGTGGTTGTAAAATGAATTCAGAAAATAATACAATTGCAGTGTGCAGCATTATTTCAATTATAACTGCAATTAAAGCAAAATCAAATATAAAAAAATGTAAATATTTTTGCACAAACCTATGTCGTTCTCCGTTTCAAAATGGAGTGTTGCCGGCACAAAAATGTTTCTTTACGCCGTAAAAAGTTCACTCATTTTAAAGAATTTTTCTTTAAATTCGAAGAATTTGCATGTACATGATTGTTATTTAATAGTTTTAAAAAAAAACATAAATATATCAATGTTGTAATATATCAACTTTAGGCGGCTAATGCTTCCATCAATATCGGAACGCCGCTGAATGTTTCCTCACGACATAGATTTTTGACGACATATTTTGCTTAAGAAAAACAGCTGATGTCAGAAATGTTGTCAGAAGAAAATAGAACACGCTCTAATTGATATTTTGTCAGAAGACTTTGCGTCTGACTTTTACAGAAGCAATGTTTTAAAGGTACCACACGACATGTACATGTTTTACACTGGGAAATATGACAAGTCAGATGTAAAAAACATGTCGTCTACGGGGGACTTTAACAATTTTTTTTATTTTCACAAGTTGAATCGAAACAGAACAGAACGAAACAGAAAAACTTACGACTTGTATTAGATTTCTATAAACAAAAGAGTCAGCTGATTCGTAAGAGAACAGAAAGTAAAAACTAATTCTGCCTTTAGTCTGATCGTATAGAAAGTTTGCATGGAAATCGTTTCAAAAAATTTGTACTTTATATAAATTTTTACTCAAGTGGACCGTCTGGCTTGTGGAAACAGGCAGTTAATTACAAAGTTTTTTTAAAATTTCTTCACAATTTGGTTTTGAAATGAATTGAAAACAATTTGAAAATTTGTCGATCATTTTTTTTTAATAAATAAAAAGAATATGTTCTTGTGTAACCTTCCTTCATGTTTAATAAATAGTTTTTTTATTTATTCAATTTTTCTTCATTCATTCAACATACCAGCAACTAATTAACATACAAATCATCAGTCACAGCACTGATGAAGTTAGCTCCAAATAGTTCTATTGCTGCCGAAACATCAATGAATTTAACACATGGTTGTCATAGGATGGAAGTGATCCAAATAGGTTGTCTAGAACAATTTTTGATATAAACAACTGCCTTAGAATATTAAATTCAGTAACTGTAGTGATTGGTAGGCAATGAAAGTGGTAAACCTTTGGAACTAGCACCGATTTTATTTTTTTTTTTTTTTGCTGGCTTCTTTACAAATAACTTATTATTTTCAAATTCACATATTACAATTTTTTATTTATGTATCTCCATTTTTTGCTTGTAAACGATATAATAATTAGATATATGTATGTACATACATACATACATACATATGTGTGCGTGCAGTTTGACATATAATTCCCACAAGAATTTTGTTTTCATTTTCATCTTCATCTTCATAACAAACGATAGATACTCAGACACTCGTACACGCAAACACGTTTCTGCAACTGGCAAAATGTTTCAATGTCACTTTAACAGAATTTTCTCCATTTTACTTGCAAGAATGACAAGGATTTTGTTTAATAGAAACTATCATACAAGTTTTTTTTTTTTTTTTTTTTGATAAGCATACAACCATACAAATTTTAATATTTACTTTACTATACGTAAATACAGACACGCACTGATGCCAAATATGTATTTATACAAATATGTACACTTATTTCCATATTTGATAGAAAGAAGTAAGTATTTGTGGTCATTAATAGCATTTGAAGAAAACTTATATTTATTATAACATAAATATCGGTTTAAAGTTGCTTTTTATTGCAAAGTTGACAGAAAGAAAAATAAAACACACACACACACACACAAAATCATGAAGATGATCGTCTTGATGGCCATGATTATCATAGAATTTATTTTTCTTTGCAGCTTTATTTTAAATGGGTCAAGTGCTCTTGAGGAAATCAAATAATTGAAAGAGAAAATGTTGTAGAAAAAAACTATAGTTTCGCTTTTAAAATTTTATTTTTTTTTTTTGTAGGCTTTTTGTGGGTATTTCATAATTTTTTTAGCTTTTTGAAAACTGCGAAATTATATTTGAACTACAGTTTGGGATTTTTCTTTAAGAAACATCTCATATGTATTAAAAGAGGAAGAAAAACAAAAGACTGAAGGCACAAACCTGCAAGGTTATGTCAAGCCTTTGTGTGGGTTTGTGTTATGAGTGCGTGTGTGTGTGTGTGTGGTTCCATTTATGCCTGTAAGTGCAAGACGAACATAATTAGTTTTATACGCCCCGTTAACATTTCTATTTCTAAAGATAAATTGCCAAAATTGCCAAAGTCCTGATGGTGTTAATGACTTTGTTTAACTTAATCGTGGTATTCGTATAAAAACAAAACTTTATGAAATTTTTACAAGTAAAGTGTCATAAAAATTAAAAAAATAAAATAAAAAGAAGACACCCGCTTATAGCTTTGCAGCTTAGTTGGATAAAACAAATTTAATGTGTGAAATAACAATGGAATAAAATTATATTAAATGATGATGTCAAATTATCTGCAAATATTTCAAAGCGTTTCCATTTATTTACCATTATTTTCTTTAATGTATTGTTTGTGTCCGGTGGCGGCTGTTAGCAGGATTACAACCGATCGGCTGTGTTCTCTCGTTTGTGCTCATGTGCAAAAACAAAACAAAAACAAATTGAGCAATCGCTCTCATTGTTTTTGTTTCTCTCACTTCAAAGAACGAAACAAAACAAAATCAAACAATTTGTTTCGTTTAATTTCGTACTTTGCTTTTAAGTACAAAGAAATCAAAGCAAAAATAATTTTATAACTTTAATAGTGTCGATTATTTTTGTAACGAAAATCACACCCTAACTCTTGTATCGCGCAATAAATAGCAAAGCTATAAAGAACTTTGCTTTAAGGTAGGATTTTACCGGACATCTTCTATCTTTGACATTTTGTAGTCGGTAGCTTGCTGTGGTGAATGTGTTTAATGCATTAGCCTTGGTTTGAGTGATAGATTTTATCCGATAAAAAATAATGCTTGAGCACATGCAATAAATTTTTTCCCCTTTTGTTCTCAAATCACGCGGTGGTCCACTATCAATGACTGTCAAATACAAATAAATGTTTGAGGGGATAACCATGCAAGCAGCCCTTAGAACCAAACTTATTGACAATATTGAATTTTGGTTTTTCGGCGTAACTATAAACAGCTGTTTGCTGGTTAGAAATATATTTATGTTATTACCTGTTGAAATGAATAAACAAATTAGAACATAAACTGTTTATGGATATGGCAGCACTAATAGATGAAGCAAATATATTTATGATTATGGCAATGGGTATGTCTATGGCATTATAGTGTGTCATGTCTGATTGAACCTCAACAGGAGCAGTGTTATCTTTTCAGTTAAGAGAAAGGGAAATTTAAAAAGTCACAGACTTATTCGTATACATAAAGTAGTTTAACATTTCAAGGAGACTTTTATATAAAGTATAAATAAATAATGATACCATATGAAAAAACTTATTTTGTTCATAACCGAGAGGTAGTTTTTAATTTAAATAAATAAAGAGATAAATAAGTAGAACTAGAGATGGGCAAATGCATAAAATGTATCGATATATCGTATCGATATTTTTGAACAGTAACGATATATATTTTATTAAAACATCGATATTTTTTGCCTACAAATATTGCAAAAATATTCCAAATTTAAAATAAATACACACATTAACATATCGTACCATAACCGCCCAAAAAGTTTAAGCGACATAATTTTCGAAAGTTTAAGCGACATAATGTCGAAAGCACAAGTAGTCACTTTAAGAAATTTTATACAAAAGAACTATGTTAAATTATACGTAACCCACTGTAGCTGCTTACGGCTTCATTAGTCTTTACTTTCTTTACAAGGCGAATTGATACCAGGTGGTCTTAATTTGCAACTCTGCATATTCGCCTTGTATATTTGTTAGTGTAAAATTTCCTCCTGTCAGAATATTTCCTAACGTTTTGCATTGATTGACAGCAGAGCATTTATGTCAGCTGGTGAATTAAGATCACCTGATGTAAATTCGCCTTGATTTTAATAGTTACTTTTTCTGTAATAAATTATCAGCTTCTGACCAGAGCGGTCACAGTTTTTCACTAAAGCGATGAGTTTTGCATCGTCCATTGTGATGTTTCAATATAGTTTTATGTTTTTCTGGTAAAAATTTCTTTTTTTAAACTCTTAAAGCACAATCACAGTTTATTTCGAAATTTTTTTATTTTATTTATTCTGTCACTTTTACACACCGAAACAGAAGAGAACAAAAGAGAAAAACTACCGGCTTGTATAACTCCTCTTTTAGACACACAAAGTCCTAATTCAGCTGTGTGAACGACAGAGGGAGGAATACTATCTCTTTCTGTCTTTCTCCCACCTGAATTAAGACTTTGCAGGGAAAATTTCTGTGTCGAAAAAAGCATAAGATCTATATAAACTAAAAAGAGTCAGCTGATTCGTAACAGTACAGAAAGTAAACACCAATTTTGATATTTAGCTTAGTTAACAAATAAAAGTCACCTTGGCTGTTATTGTGAAATTTCTTCTTTTCCTTGCATCACTGGTAGTGATGCCAATATCTTACAGTTGAAAAACCGCTAAAATTTGTTGAGCTCTGGAAAATATCGAAACCCGATACTCGTAAATAAGAATCGATGTATCGATATATCGATGATGTATATCGATGTTTATTTTCTCAAAGTAGAACCCATTAAGAACTAACACACATTATTGAAATTTCTAAAGTTTTTCTTGAGAATAGATAATCATTTAAAGTTTTTTCTTTAAGAAAAAGTTAATTTCATATACAACAAGGAATTTTTGATAGAATTGAGGGTTGTAATAATAATTGTGAAATGCTTTATTTGATGTATGTATTTTTTATGGCGGCTACTGAGATACGTTAATATTTTAACAAACTAAAAAAAAGTCCAACACACAACTACTGATGCAGCGAGATTTTCAAAACACAACATACATAAATATAATTCAATGCTTAACTGAAGAGAAGGCTTTAGAAGCTGCTTTTTTTATTACCAACTCATATAAGCAGAGGAGATAGATAATCAAGCATTTCAGTAATTTACACATGCATACTTGTACACAAATATTCGTAGTTTGCAAAGTTAAAACTTCTTGATGCCAGCTACTTTATTGAAGTCTGTTTGTGGGGCTCATCTTTTGTCCGCCTAATGCACTCAGATTTAATCAGTCTAACAGTCAATTCATGCATAACGACTCAAGCGACTAAAACTGCATTTGAAGAATTTTTATTTCCACTACTGCACACTGCACGAGTATTCTTAAGCCAGGACCAGTTTTCCGCATGTTTGACATCATTTCTTCTATTGCATCACAATAAATTCAGTGATTTGTATGTCTACATACACATGTACGAGTGAGTGTGTGTGTGTGTGTGTGTGTGCAAAGTTGTTAATACTCGTAAAATGTAATTGTATGTATTAAAATTGGCTCAATGCCTCATAATGATCTTTATGTTGAAGTGTTTCCATAGAATATGAAAGTGCGTAAAATGGATTTTTCATTTTTTTTCTATCACAAATACAAGTATTTTTGCTCTATAAACGACATTTCGTTGATATGAAGATGTTGAGATTTGGTCAAGAATGTACTCGTCGTACTTTTGCTCACAGTTAGCCAATCATTTGCTTAGTAAACTTATTTATTACTTGGTTCAGCTGTTTTCAAGAAATGCGTATAAATTTACAAAGCTTCAGCATACACACATACTCTTAGATATGCATGTGTGAGTTTATACTGTTTGCATGCATATGCATGCGAGTACGTATGTAAACTTCTATAGAAGTAGTAGACCAGTTTCAACTTAAAAGGAAAAACACTTACATACATACGAGTATATTTGTGCATATGAGTGGCAAGGTGAAATTTTTTTTTTATTTCATTTAATCTTAGAAATTCTAAGCAAATATAGAGAGCCTGTTAGAATTTCCAATTACTTACACTTTCACTGGGATGAGGGAAATTTTTTCCAAATCCAAATGCCAATCAATCACTGGGAATTAATTGGAAAATTGTTATGCCTTTTTTATGAGATTTTTGTTAAAACCAGTGAGTTGTCTTTCAGTGGCCCCCAAAGTGCGTCACCAATTTATGGAATATTCAAATTTAAAAATATTTATATTTTGCGTTTTATTAATTTAATTTTTCATTTCTTTAATTTTTATTTCAAGAGTCTTAGTAGCATTTTTAATCGAGATAGTCTAATAAATTAAAATAATATAAATAATCAAAATGGCCGGCCAAATTTTTTTATATGTTATGCATTAAACACATTCACCACAGCAGGCTACCGACTACAAAATGGATAGAATAGAATAGAATACACATGTTTATATGAGAATGATTCTTTTGAAGACAGCAAGGCAACAAGGCGGCAGGTTGTTGTCTACACTGATTTTGTCGTTGTAGTCCAATTAAACTAATTTTTATTCCTTTCGCTACAATGAGAAAATTCAGTGTTGCCAGTATAATACAAAAAGTTGAGTGAATGTTATCGTACACTTATTTCATATTATTTAACAGAAATAATATTCCAAAATTGATGTAAAGCATAAATTGATTAATTTTTATACTTTTACACATTTTGAAAGAGTAATTTAATTTTTATAAATGCGAAATATTTGAAGATGGCAATACTGATGTATGTATTTATGCTTAAATATGAGATGCAGATGGTGCTGCTGCCGTCTCCAAAATAATTAAGTAGCTGGCTACGAGGCGACAAATGCACTGCGCAATAGAGCAAAAAAACCCACGCACTGGACAGTATGGGTGCGAGAGTATTAGCAAAGGGTAGTAAAACACTATACTCAGTTTGGCTAGTTTGATAAACAAAATTTCTTTTATAGGCCTAAAAAGATTTCGAAAATCAGTGCGCCCTCAAAAAATGGTGTCATCAGTTTTCGGCCAACAGCCAATTCAAACTTGGTGATAGCTCTAAACTATACATATATCTGTGGCAAAAAGGTAAAAGTGCTTAAGTCGAGATAAGCTGATTTTGAGTTAATGGTACCTCCGTAATCTGCATATTCGAAAGTACTCCTGCTCAAAATCTCAATTAATTTGTATGCTTTTTCAAGAAGTTATAGCAAAATGACTCTCGACTTATCTTTCTCAGACTTCTAATCTCATTTGGAATAATAGCTCAATTTAGGTTATACTTTGTTATTTTTCAACATAAACGTATTAGCTATAGTGGGTAGAACGATGTTTGCTTAAAAAAAATAAAGCTTAATAGAGAATTTCCCAATTTAACTGTGAAAGAAATAAATTTCTGAAAATCGACTTGAACGCTTAAAAGTGTTCTCCCACAAAACAGTAAAATATGACTTAAGCAATTCTTTCTTCTTTCTTATTGCCACAGATATGGCAATAATGTACTCGTAGCTAAGAGTCCACCGAATAACGCCAAAACAAGAGTTTCTTCTTGCAGTTTTTTTACAAATGTAAAGGGAAAAAATTACTTAAATTTTTTCAAAATAACTTACTTAACTTTTGTGAACATATCAATATAATCTGAACGTGTCCAGGCATCCTAAATATGTATATCATTAGGACCACTACCTTAAAATTATTTCTTTTTTAGGGTTCCGTACACCAAAGGTGAGAAGGGACCCTATTGATTCAGATTCAGATTTATTTTTTCCAAAACGTTATAAAATTAATATTAGCTTAAAACTAAAACAAAACCAAAATTTCTTTACATACTATGGTATGTATCAAAGAATATAAAAATCTATTAAATTTGTACAAATTAACGTACATCCATCTTACTGTTATTATACAGGGTGTCCGCCGGGAAGGTATACCACTTTGTTTGTAAATGGCGTAAATGGTCTTGTGGAAGAAGCTCTTGTGTCAACTGAATCTAATATGGAAACAAATGCAAATCATTGTGCAAAATTGTTTCCAAAGTTGTTCTTTGAAGACCAAGCTTTTGAGCACGACGTCGAATGGAGTGAGGTTGATGGATTGTTTTGAACACTTTCTTGAGCAGCAGTAATGTTCTCAGCCGATCTTGCAGTACGTTGTGGTCCATGCTTGGGCCAATCACCTACCACCCTCTTTCTTCGAAATCATTTACTACACGATAAATAGTGCGTTTTGTTGGCATGTTGTTTCTCCCAAAAATTTCACGTAAATCTCATCTCATCGTCACAGTAATCGATGATTGATTTTGATAAAATGTTTTAACGATTATATTTTTCCATAATAAATTTGCCACGTTTCTACTTCACGACTGCCAAATATGAACTGTCAAGACCAATGTTTACCATAATGGCGGCAAAATAAAGTACTATACCTTCCCGGCGGACACCCTGTATAAAACTATTAATAAATTAATTTCCAAAAAAAAAGAAACAAAAAGGGAAGCTGTTGAAATAATACTTACAAAACTAAAGAACTTAAAATTACTTACTAAGGACCCTATTGTTTTCGCTACGATGTCCATCTGTCTGTCACAGGCTGCTTTCTCGAGAACCGTAAGAGCTATTGCCTTGAAATTGTCACATAATATGCAAACTTTTGCCCGCAATACATGACAGTTAAAAATTAAAGGGGGTTCTAAAGTGAGCAACGAAAAATGTTGAAATCCTAATGTAATATAAAGACAGTTATATGTATATAGTTCTTTTACGCTGCAGCCACACTCTCAATAAATTGCTTTCAATTTCATCACACATACTGTGTGTCAAAATTCCTTGAAATTGATAGCTGTGACACAAATTGATTTGACTATCAAATCATTTTATAAATACCACCGACGAAGAAACAACTCAAATTGGTAGTTTCAAACCAAGTGTGCTGATACCAGCTGTTCAAATTGAAAATTAAATTGCCACATAAATGGATAGATGAATTTGAAAGCAATCTAGTTGTCAATTTAAAAAGTTGCAAACTGAATTGAATTGAAAGCAAAAAATTGAACGTGTGACCCCAAAGTTATGCAAAATCTTAAACATTAAATATTTCAAAATATTATGACACTATGACACTTAAAACTATCATTTGCATCCCCCAACTATTAATAATTAATGGCTATTGCACCACAAAAATTTTGTTTCATTAAAAGTTTTTCAAACAATCTTACTTACGGCTGTGATAACACTTCGTTCATTTACTCCAACAACGCCATAATTTAAAAAAAATAAAAGCAGTTTGCCAAAAAACGAATTTGAAGTTTTCAATTTACACACAATTTAAGGGAAAAATAAAATTTTATTTTTCTCTCAAGAGTTGGGTAAACAAACTATTTGTATGAAATTTTTACACAATATGAAGAGGATTAAATCTGTAAAATTCCATTTTTTCAGTTATGACGTTCATTGCACTTACGAAATTTGCCTAAAAATCGGTCATTATTCGTAACAAAATTTAGCCTTGCAGAAAACAAATCAAAATGCTTACAATTTCTTTGGATTTAAAAGAAAAAATTAAAAATTATTTCTTTTTGGTAAATAATACAATATTTTAAGATAATTTTGCCAAAATAATTATCTTATCGCATTTTATATTTTCAATTAAAAGGGGGTACAAAATTTAAGTCTGTTTATATATTTACAAGAGGAATCTAAAAAATATATACATATATGTATGTACATATATATATAAAAATACATATTATGAAATAAAAAAAAGTGGTTTGCCTGCCACTTTGCAAAAACGTTTGAATTGCACAGTTAAAACGGGATTAGAAACGAGTAAAAGACATAAGAAACAAACTTGATTTGAATGCAAACATTCTAATAAATAACAAAAGACTTAAGCAACAAACGTTGGCCATAAATCTCCCAAATGAACACAAACATAAAATCCTTAATTAGGTTAAAATATACGTTACATATATGAAATTTTTTCAATAAAAAAAAGAGCAAATATTTTACAACAACTTACATTTGTATCAAACCGCCCTTTTTTTCTTCTATTTCATTAGTGTCAAGAACTCCACATTAAAACACAATAGTTTAACAATGAATCCTAACAATGCTGGCACACAAGCACTTGCACTCTCTGCAGCATATACAAACGCCAGCTAAAAATGCTCTAATAAAAATCAAGTCCTAATTTAATAAGCAAAACTATTAACTCTTTTGGCTTCTTAAAACCACAACTACAACAACCAAGTCAAATTTAACGAAATTTCTGTAAGAATTTTATTTTTTTGTTTTTTTTTTTTTAAGAAATTTATTATTCAGATTTCTCTGCTTTTTGTTGCAATATTTATGAAATTTTTCCTTTTTTGTATATATTAATTTGAACACTCTAGATGTCTTCACTTTATAATTTCACTTTATGAAAAATTTTTAAGAATTTATTTTATCCTTTTTTTATACACATAATGATTATTTCAGCTACCTTCTATTTGGCTTGTTTTAATTTTTCATCAAACACGTTACAGCAAACATTGAGAAACACAACCGCGCATTCGAACGTATTGAACGCAACTGGCATTTAGCAGTCGTACGACTTGTAATATTATTGACTTACTCGTATTTGGGTGGTTAGTGGTATGGTAAGTTTTTTTTTTTTTTGGCTTTTGCCAGTTTCAGTTTTGTCTACTTGCAAACAAATATTCTCTTCTTCAACTTCTTTTCCGTCATATATAAGTTTGTTTTGGTTTGATTTGATTGGGAAAAAAAGTTTAGCAAAAACATGACTTTGGATATTAGTTCGTTGTCGATTGCATGCATGTACTTGTACTGTGTACAACATATCATTTCCTTGTTGAGCATACAACAAATATCAGCAACAAATTTTAAGATATTTTTTATAAGCTGCATGCTACGCTGATATTGATACTACGATGTGATATAAGCATTTTAAAAGCCTCCCTAACAAGATATTCTCATTATAATTCAGGATTACGAGTATTTATGTCAATAATTAACAAACATTTTTTGATTCTAGCCATAATTACACGATTACTCGTATGAAGAATTTATTTGCCTAGATGTATTTATAAAAACATTGCAGATTGTAGATTAGATTAGATTAGGTCACTTTGTCACTTTTAGAAATTCAATCGCAATCTAAAAATCGAAAGTAATCAACAAAATACGACTTTAGATGACTTAACGGGCCGAAATATTTGCAGTTAATGGCTCGATTATGGAGCCCAACCAAGCTTTAGTTGCCGTGTCAACTGGCAATGCCACTGAAATCAAAATTAGTATTATGTGTGGCAACTTTCTACAGTTGCCAAAAAGTTATCAAAACTGAAATTAATGTATAGAAAAATTCAAAATACATATAATAAATATAAGTGGTAAAAGTGGCAACTAAAGTCCGGTTGTCATCCATAATCGAGCCATTAATAAAGGCTGATTTTTTAGCAAGTTTCTTTTTGGCAACACTATGTTTGGCAACTCCGCTGTTTTCGTGTATCATATTACTGTTAAACATGTTCAGTTTGGTCTTGGTCGACTTAGAAATGAGCAACGCTTGCACATCATTAAATTTTCTTATCAAGATTCATGCTCGTTTATGAAAGTGCATCCGTGCACTTCTTCCATTTTATGGTCAGTTTGGGCGACCTTCTGAGGCGGCCATTCGGAATCTTATAATTAAATTTCGCACCAAAATTACATTATTTAACATTAAACCACCAACACGCATACATAGTGTGTGGACAGAGGCAAATATCGCAGCTGTATCCGTCAAAGTTGTTGATGACCGTGAGTTATCAATTCGGCGCCATTCGCAGCAATTGGGCCTCTGTTACTTTTTTTGCCTAAAATGGAAGAGCTGGACTTGGCTGAGAGGCGAGTTCGGTGAACACTTAATTTAATAATTGGGTCCGGTCAAGTGGCCGTCTAGATCGTGCGGTCTAATGCCTTTAGACTATTTTT
The DNA here is from genome assembly GCA_936439885.1 of Nowickia ferox. Taxonomy (NCBI): domain Eukaryota; kingdom Metazoa; phylum Arthropoda; class Insecta; order Diptera; family Tachinidae; genus Nowickia; species Nowickia ferox. The sequence continues at coordinate 109,951,312 of OW387024.1, read as the reverse complement.
TGTGGGGCTATGTTAAGGCTCATGTCTATAGGGATAAGCCCGCAACGGTTGACGCACTGGAAGACAATATTGAATAATTTATTCATGATATACCGGGCGATATGATGGAGAAGTTATGCGAAAATTGTATCCATCGTACGAATCATTTCAGGCGTACCCGCAGTCAAAATTTACATAAAATCATCTTTAAACATTGAATTATATAGATCATTCTGCCGACTCAATTTTTGTTATACATAAGGCTATAAGTTATTTTGACCCACTGTGGCTCTGCCCCCAAATTCAAAACTTAAGGCTTCATTAGTCTTTACTTTCTGTTGCTTTTCTGTGCTGTGCTGTTCTGCTTCTAAATCTTGTTAGTTACTTCTTCTGTAATAACTTATCAGCTGTTTCTGCCCAGAACGTTCACAGTTTTTCACTAACATTATGAATTTTGCATCGTTCATTGTTGTTTTTAAATTTCTGGTAAAAATTCAATTTTTTTTAAATTCTAAAGGCACAATCATAGTTTATTTTAAATATTCGTATTTTTATTTATTTATTTATGCTCTCACTTACAATTACTTAACAATTTTTTGATTTTCACAGTTTGAACCATGGTGCAATTATACAGGTGACTGCATCAGGATTTGTTATACAAAAATACGGCGACCATAGCTGCCGAAGAACCGAACCGAATAATGTCAAAAGCACTAAAATAATTGTACCAAAACCAAAACAAAATCGATGTTTTTGACATTCTTTAGAGCTACAAAGCACATAGAGCAACAAATTATAAACTGAACTGGTTAAATACATCTTGGTTTGAACCGAAACAGAACAGAAGGAAACAGAAAAACTAACGACTTCTATGAGATTTCTATAAATAAAAAAGAGTCAGCTGATTCCTTACAGAACCGAAAGTAAAAACTAATTCTGCTTTTAAGCTTGACTATACCTCTTCTAGAACTGTGTGAACTATAAGAGCTAACCGTTTAAGGCCATGATTCACTATCCTACACAATCGCGCGATCTACGAAAAAATACAACCCTGATCTGATGAATTGTTTTTGTCTTTTGAAAATGTGCATAGACTCCATCATACCAGGGCTGTATTTTCTCAAAAATCGCACGTTCGTGTAGGCTAGTGTATCACGGCCTTTAGAAACGTTTTCGTTTTTCAATTCCCCTAATTAGCCCAACCTCAGTACAAAAAAGTTTTAGTTATTCCATTCCTTGAAAACTAATTTTCTGGGAATAACTCTAATGCTATTTTTTCGTTCCCATTTCCCGGGAAATCAAAAAACGGTTAAGAGAATCCCAAGTTCTGGCGTGTCATACGTAAATAATAAGTACTAAAACTTATTCGATTTCACTTGTAATAAATCCCCCTTATTGTGAATGGCGTTGCAGGCGTCACGTCAAGACGACAGTAAATATTGTCGCTTGTCTTCTCTTTATCGGCAACAATTGGCTCTTATTGACAATCCCTTATTAATCTCTAAGGTTTTGTAAATTAATGGAGCATGTTAATAGTAGTCAATTGTTGTCGACAAAGAGTGACATCGATGGCGCCATTCACAATAAGGTGGAATGTTTCAAAATTGTATCTACAAAAACATACATACATATTTGTGTATGTATGTATGTATGTGCATATGTATGCAGTTTACAAGACTTTCAAGTCTTGGCGGCGCTAAGCCCATCATAGCAAAAACTGATTAATATAATAAACAAGTAATTAATATGACACTGAAAAGCAGGTTAAATAAAATCAATTAAAATTACTTATACAACATGCTACACATTAACATTAAAAGTAAATTTCGCACAGCTTTTCATTTTTCCTTCCTTATCTATGCATACTCGTACATATTACAAAATCGATTTGGCATTAAAACGCTGATAAATGACATTAAAAACTAAAACACAGTTTATGCAATTTAAATACCAAATAAAAGAAAACACGTTAGATATACATACATATGTATGTATGTACATAAAACCAATTTATTATTTGAAGCCAAAATTTTTTTAAGAGGATGAGTGAAGTACATATCGCTAATTTACTCAAAGAATGAAATAACTCCAAAAAAGTAGGTTTCCAGAAAACGAGTTTAAAGTTTTCAATGTACACACAACTAAATGTAAAAATACAATTTTATTTTTCTCTCAAGAGCTGAGATATTTGTACGAAATTTTTACACAATATGAACAATGATATGAGGATTAATTCCGCATCACTAACTCGAAAATTCCATTTTTTGAGTTATGACGTTATTTGAGTAAATGAGCGATATGTAAGACATAAGTGAAGGTGTGTGGCAAGTGCGCTGTGTGTAGTTTTTCTTTTTAAGAAAGTCACAAAGACCTATAAATATGGCGCTACGGAAAAATGTGTCAATCGCTTGATTATTAATCAAAATCTTTTGTATACATATCGATTTTATTACACTTGTAATTGAATCGTTTCGCAAGCACGTACATACAATACAAAAAAATATTATTTTGTAAATTTCAGTTGATTTTGGTTGCATATTCATGCTCTCTATTTATGCCTCTTGAAATCGTTTATGCATTTAAATGCTGAAATATGAAAATTTCACCAAGTATTAACTTCATTTTTATTTAATATGTAGTAGGAGTTTGTTGCATAAATACGAAAAATTAAATAAATAAATAAATAATGTAAGTATACTTTCATTTATAGGGAGCACAATTTGTGCAATATTTTGTTAAATTTAAGGTTAATACAATGCATTTCGTTTAATGCCGGCATAATAAAATCTTAAATGTAATAAATTTATTTGTTTGTGGTTACCCACAACTTCCAAAAAGAGTTTCTATCTAATGAACTTGGAATGGAACTGGATAGCTAAAATATACATACATACATTTAATGTACATATATATGTACATGAATCTAAACACATACATACATTTTTGTTAATAATACTAGTGCTAAATATATATAAATATTTCTATAAGTATCATTTCTAAGGAAGCATATTTACAAATTAGTATCGTAATATTGGACACTAGAGAATATCGATTATGAAAATATTTATATGTACATAAATATGGAAGTTTGTAAATATAAACAAAATTAATTGTTAAATGTGTTCTTAAGGTGCCCATAAACTATGCAATATTATTGAGTACTTTATTGCTATTACTATTGTCGTTTTGCTCCACACTATTCAATAAATTGCACAGTATTAAAAAAATATATAGGGCGTAATTTTTTTTTTTACAATATATCTAATAGTGTGTTTAAGAAATTCCATAATTGATTTTTCGTGATAACATGCTAGATGCATACAAAATCCGAAGGAAATTAAATAATACATTTTTGATTGAGTAATTTAAAAAATAGAAAAATAATGTTTAGAGATGTACCAGGAAATAATTATTGTACAATGTTGTCAACACATTGCAAAATATTTCTTTTTACACAATATAAATCAAAAGACTTTCGATTTTATCCAATATATTGTGTCATATATCAATATAATAACACACACAGACAATTTTATTGTACAATATCAATTATTGCACAATAATATTGCAAGTTTTTTTCTTCTAATATTCGTTGAAATCCCAATAATATACTTACGAATTGGAAAAAAAAACGAAAAAAACGACAGTATACATTTTGTTTAGATTTGGGTCGAACTCGTTCAGTCGTTCATTTTGTACACAAACCTCTGATGAAACCCATTTAAATTACATGGGTTTGATCATAGTTTTGTGTCTCAAATGAACGACGGAACGAGTTGGACCCCCCAGCTCTAGTTTTTGATAAAAACTAGACTTGGATCGAACTATTTCAGTAGCTCGATTTTGACACAGACCGATAATCAAACCCGCTTAAATTATATGGGTTTGATAATTGGTTTGTGTCAAAAACCAGATACTGAAAGAGTTCGATACAAGTCTAGATTAAACCTATGTAATTTAACTTAAATGTTCTATAATTAGCATAGCTTATGTTTTTTAGGCGATGCTCCGTATTGGGGGTTGGGAAAGCATATAGCAAGGAAATTTGTGCTTCTTTCAAACTAGCTAAACAATTTTTAATAAAAATTTTACCATATCGCTCATTTACTCAAACGTCATAACTAAAAAAAATAGTTTACCAGAAAACGAGTATCTTAAGTAAAGAAATCGTATCGCTATAATAAATATAACAAAAATTTATCAACTTTCCTATTCAGCAACATATTTTAACGATATTCACTATCGGTTGGAGAAAAAAAATAAAATCACAAGCTTAAATTCGTTGAATTTTTTTTATTATTGTTTATGCTTTTGGCTTATTTTCACATTTTCTATACAGAGATACCACATAATATTGAATTTTATAGCTTTTGAAGGCAAAAAGTAATAAATCTACCCGTTTATTTGAAAAATACAAGACTTACTTGATTTAGAAAAGCTTTTACGCTGCCACATTTCCATAACTTTTGCTAGAAGTCCAGATTCCCAATACGATTTACATACTCAATCACGAAAGATAACATAAATTTTCACAATCGTGGTGATTTTTCATTTATATCTCTGTTCCGTAAAAAAAAATCCGGACCGAAAGGGTTAAATAGTTTAAACGTCCTTATCCATAAATATTTTATGAAACTTCCACTGTTCACTATTACTAAAGGTCAAATTGACGTTGCAAATTTGCTACCATCGCATGTTGATTGTATACCACTACGATCTACTACTATTTTAAGCAGCCGTGCTTGCAACAACAAATTGTTTTTCTACGCACTTTTTTTTTTTAATTAATTTTTTATAACAAAAGAAAACATAGGCAAGTGCAAGGTTTCTACTTTTATTGCATAAATGGATTAAACCAAGCAAATGAAAACATAAAATCTTAAGAAACCTTGTTAGTTTAATTCATAAATTAAAATAAATAAAATTTAGCAGATGGATACAAACAATGTTGCCTTTCATTTAAAGAAATAGTTACACAAATTAGTAACTAAAAAAAACAAAAGAACAAGTATTAATAAAAAAAGCAAAGTTATTTACTATATACACATACATATACATACATATGTACCTGTATATATGGATGGAAAATAAATACTTTTTTATGGTAAAATATAAGGCAGAAGGGCCTAAAGTATAGCAAAAAGTAGTCTATGGCAAAAAGCAAACAAATATTTAATACCAGTAAAAACAACCACCTGTCTTTTGCAACTAATACACAAATTTAGTGCCATTTGGAACTCAGTATGTAATACACAAACTCAATAATTAAAAAATCTGACTTGAAGAATTGTTTTAACTTAAATAATTACTCTTGAAGTTAATGTGTACAACTCTAAAAAGTGATCTCATTTGCTGGAAATTCTAATAAGTGATTGTAGGACAATTATGACAGCACGCAATCCTCAGACTTTAATGGCTCTGCCGAGCGATGAGAGTTTTGATTTTCTTTTTAAAGTAGTTTTAATTGGAGATGCTGGCACTGGCAAAACTTGCATAGTGGAACGTTTCAAAACGGGCAACTTTATTGAACGCCATGGCAACACAATTGGTGTGGACTTTTCCATGAAAACAATCAACATTGAAGGCAAGTTAGTTAAGGTGAGAAGTGTAACATTTTTGCATAAATTGATTTTCTAAAAAGGCTTTATTTACACATTTTAGTTACAAATTTGGGATACTGCTGGCCAGGAACGTTTTCGTACCATTACCCAAAGCTATTACCGTTCGGCAAATGGTGTGATTATAGGTAAGACGTCACGCCATAAACAAACTTATGTGCAATGCACAAAACGCCCACTATTTATTTACACGTATGTACATATGTATGTATGTACATGCTAGTTCTTTGTTACAATAAGCACTTAATTTGTCATGGGAATAATTTTATAAACACTAGACATTATGAGAAGGCTGAGAAAGCACCAGATAGATACATACCACTTACTAGAATACGAAATATATGGCTAAGTCATATATGTATGTATTTCTTCGGTCCAGATACATACTTAGTAGCTTCCATTTGAACAAATTAAAAATATATTTTTATATGCATCATTCTAATTTAGAGTTGTACTAGTCTCAATTTATATAAATTTATTTAATATTTATTAAACATTTTTTGAAGTTTCAAAGATTTATTTATTGTTAGACCACTTTCATAATTAAGGGCATATGTACACGCATTTATCTCAAAAGGTATTAACCCATATTTATGACATAAACAAAGACGGCTTTTACACACGCAAACTTAACATTGTGAAGTCTTCAATTTGTAGGAGAGAAGCGAAAAGATAATGTGAGCTCTATTCCCTTCTCTCCAACAAACTCAGGGGCCAAATCACGGCATTCGATACGGCTAGTAATTTAAAAATACTTCCCTATAAACTCTATTGAAATATTTTTAAATTACGATTCGTATCGAATGTCGTGATTTGCCCCCAAGACTTTGCAAAGTAAACTTTGCGTGTGTAAAAGCCTTCAAACAAATATATTCCAGAAAAATTCCTAAAATACTAGTTTTAAGCAGTGTCAGCAAAAATTTTTTTTTTTTTTCTCTTAATAAAAGGGAAACAAACAATAGGATTCCTTTTCACCTTTGGTGTACGAAAGCCTTAAAAGATATAACTTACCCATTCATTATTGTTTAATATTTTGGATAAGGGATTTTCTCTCAATGTATAGCACAGTGTTTCTGGAATAAAAGTCCACTCTTTTAGCTTCCAGATTAGTTTAAGCGCGACTTTGTTATCAATGTTTACTTCCAAATTCAGGTTAGGTCCAATGGGGCAATATATTTTGCCACCTGTAATATCCGTGAAAAGAAAAGCCATAATATTTAACACATGTGTATGTTTTACATTTAATTTTAATTTAACAGTTTACGACATAACAAACCGAAATTCTTTTTGCAATCTACAAAAATGGATCGAAGAGGTAAGACGTTATACCGCCTCCAATGTCATGCTAATAGTAGTTGGGAACAAAAGTGATTTAGAAGATGAACGAGAGGTTGAATTTGAAGAGGCTCAACAAATGTGCCAGTATGTACCAGAAGTATTGCTGGTAATGGAAACCTCAGCCAAGGAAAATCGTAATGTAGATGAGGCCTTTGTAACGCTGGCTAGTGAATTGAAGCGGCGCATTGACGTCAGCATAAGACAAGATGAGAATGACGACGATGAGGCTATTAAACTGGGACATAGTAAACCTTTAAAACAATGTAGTAGTTCATGCAACTTGACATAGAACTAAATATGCTAAAATTTCAACTATCACGTGTGATTTTTTTTTTAATTTTTGTTTTTTTTTATTATTATTATTATTTAATTAATTATATTATTTTAGTGTTTTAGTTTTAAATAAAAATAACAAATGGTACAAATGTGAATAAATTTGTATTTAAAGTTTGAATGTATCAGAGTCAATTAGTATTTTTAAGTTTTCAGTTTTTTCGTTTTTTTTTTATATTAATCTGACTACAAACAAAAATCTCAACATTGCTGCTTTCCATTTAAAAACAAACGTCCTGTTTATAGAATTATAGATCACAAAACTTGTAATAAATTTAAAAAAATACATTTTATTGTTTCTTATGTTATTTTCATACAAAATCTTTTATATTAACAACGTATAAACAAAACTGCGATCCCATAACAGAAACTAACTATGTACTTAAGAATTTGTATAAATAAAAAATTTAGTAAATAATTATAGTTGTTTGCGAACATACATTTAAAAAATACAATTCAATACTATTTAGTCGCCGTCCATACAGTGAAACATTTGCTGCGAAACATTTTTGAATTCCCATCCATTTGAAATTGCATTTGTGTCCACACTGAAGTTTTTGTTTTGTTTTTGTTGTAATACATTTTCTCATATATTTCTCATGAGAATGAGAAGAGAATGACGCGCTCAACAAGAACTGCGTGTACGTGAAACAAAGTACACTTTTTTACATTCCTTTTTCCCCCTTCATCGGCAAACTCAAAAGTTTTGCAGCAAATGTTTCACTGTATGCTCGGGGACCAACAGAATATCCTATTAAAGACCCCTTTTAGATGCGCAAAAGTTTACGCAAATTCTTTATTCAGCTGGGAGTAAGACAGAAAGAGAAAGTTTTCCTTGCTCTGTCTCTGTTCTCCCAGCTGACATAAGACTTTGTATATAAAATGAACTTTGCGAGTCTAAGAGGGATCAAATGTAACTATTTTATAACATTTTAGTTTTTTTACCTTTACGTACATGGCGATTATTATCTTTCGTTTTGCCATTGCTAACTCCACCAGCACTTGCAAGGTCATAGCGAAATATTATACAGCGACGATCAAAAAATAGTTTAAGATCCTACAAATTGCAAAAGTTATTTTGAATTGATCTTTAAATCGAAAAAAAAATTTAAGGAATTACCTTGGGATCGTAACGATAACCCAATTTTTTAAAAAACAAATAGACTTCTTGCAGGTCAATCGGTTCATACATCACAATGTTTTCATGCAATTTTCGATTCGCGCACACCAAATTATACCACGCTATATGCAAGGGCAACAATGGCTGGGGAGTCTAAAATAAATAATGTTGAAAAATTTATGTTATTATCGAAAATATAAAGGGGAACAGATTTTTTAAGTGAAAATAGCAAAATTTCGCGATAGGGGAGATTATATCCATCCTTATTCCAGTCTTCAACATAGACGTCACGTCAATACAATTCCAAAAAATTGGCAATTGTCAAAAACAACTGACTGCTATTGACACGGTCATGATATTTTCAAGACCTTAGGGAAGAGCAATAGACTGGCAAAGCACAAAGTTTTTCTCGAGCGTCAATAGAATTTGGAATTGTATTGACGTGACGTCGATGCTAACAACTAACATAAGGGTGATTATATTGTTTAATATAAATATTCTATAATTACATGAAATTATTTCCCAGCCAAAAATAAATGAACGCATCCAAACTAAAATGTGTTTTCATGATTTCTTGAGCACCTATTTCTTCGAATGCATTCTGAATGTCATCGTAAATAAAGCTAGAGTTTTCAACTCATTAAGAACGCATGCGATATTAGCGGGTAATATATTGAAATAAATATCCAGTGAAAAAGGCATGCGAGCAGGGAATTAAATCATCACACTGACATATTTTCATAAAACAATTTTTATCTCCAACAAATAACAAAAAAAATCAAAAAACTCGACTGCGACCAATTTTGAACCGTTAAATATCCTAAATGGTCATTCGAAATGAAAAATCATAAGAGAAACCTAAAAAACCTGTCGAATACTCAAGAGATTTATTATTCGACATATTGTCATAATTATACTATAAGTGAAATTTATTTGCTGGTGGTTAAGCGATGTCTATATGTCAAATGATACCAATTTTGATATAGTTCGCCGACTTTTCACTTTTTTCGTATTTACAAAATGGCGTCTGTTGGCCGCCATAATGAATTTTGACAACTGACATATCACTCCAGGGATTAAGACAAATCGATTGATGCAAGAATCATCAAAATCAGTCCACGCGTTCGGTTTATATAGTGAAGCAAAGGAACAGACATACATACATATATAGACTGATAAACACAATACCCTTCTTTGCGTTGCGAAGTCGGGTAAAAAGAAGACAATACGTCAGTGTCGATAGTTCAGAAAACTTTAACGATATATCGATTCAAGACTCAAAAGTTAGAAAAACTATCGATATATCGATGATGCTATCGAACTTGTATGTTTCTCGTATAATGTATTTATTTACACTAAAAATTCAAAATAAACTATTTTCTAAACTAAACAAAATAAAACAGAACTTTATTTCTCAGTTCAACAAATGAAGGTTAGCCGCGAATAACGTTGTAAGTGACAAAATAATAATTTTTCAGAAGAGCAAAAAAACGTATTTTAAAGCAAGATTGTTTTTTTTTTGTTAGATTTTTTTTAGCTTATCGAAATAATGATAATTAGCATTACATTTATGAATTATTTTGTTAGTTACCTAAAAAAGTTCTTCCACTGACTGACTGTTTGTAATTTTATTTTGACGACGTTAAGATGAATAATTTTATTTGGTTTGAACGCAAGAGTGTAATGTTAACGGTAATCTGTGAAAAAATTGGTTTTGTAAAAATTGTCTTTTACAACGTTATTCACGGCTACGGTTCAAATAATAAAACTAAAATTTTAGGGATTGCATCATTTACTATGGATAGTGACTAAAAAATATCGATCGTTTTCAAGTATTAATCGATTGCAGAATAAAAAAAATCGAATCAAAAAAAAACTTACTATCGATAGTACCATCGATAGTTTTAAACCTCTAGAAGAGAGCATGTCTAAACAGTCAGAACGGCACGGTTCGTATCCCGGCTGCGGCAATATATATTTTTTTTTTCATTTTTGTTTTTTGTATTTACGTGAAAAAATGTCATTGAATCAGGGAAGTTGCATTAGTTCAATTCATTAATTTTAATGGAGATCAAAGTATTTAAATTCTCGCTCACAAAACACATGATCTTCAATGACAAGCTAATATAAGGTCTGTTCCACAAGATTTCGTACAAGTTCGGACTAATGAGAGAAAAAAGAAAATTACTCTCTGAATATGCAAAAGTTATCCAAAATTGCTGGAACGCAAAAAACCATAATTGCACATCTTGAAATAGTAATGTTGCTTACATTTTACATTAAATTTAATTTAAGTGATTTTAGTCGCTTAAAACGCATAACATTATAATAACAAAAATTTTGCATCATTGGCAACAGCTGTAAAAAGTAAATGAAAATAACTTCCAACAAAGTAAAAGCTACGAGAATAAAAACATATTTTTATATTAAAGAAATGGAGAAATATGCACAATTGTACTTACAACTTCAACTTTGTTCAAAAAACCTTCCATTTTGCTTTTTAATAAATTTGTATGTAAAAACTTTTTTCCTATATTTGCAAATTTTCTGATTAATTTTTCAGTTTCATATGTAAATAAAATACAGCTGATTATTTAATTCTTGTCCGAACTTATCCAGAAGAAAAAGTTCGTACTAGTTTGTACAGGAAATGAAAAAAATTACTCTCTCATTCGCTCTCACAATTGCACAAAAATTGCTATCTGGAACGCTTTTGGATAACTTTGTACAAGTTCGGACTGTTTTGTTATGCATCTGGAACAGACCTATAAAAATCATGCATGTTTCAACTAAATCGAACTAGTTCATTCATCGCTTGAACCCATGATTCAACAAACGATTTGTCATGTTTTTTTTTTTTTTTTTTGTTTGCTGGGTTACTTACCTTTTTAGTGACATTGGTTTGCATTATATAATTCTCGTCTGAAAGCTCAGCTTTAAGATCATATGAGTAACGCAACATTTCCAGGCCACATGATTCTTGTAAATCTAGTTTATTACTTGCTACGTCTAATATTTTAGCACTACTTTCCTTCTCAATTTCATTTGAACTGCTGAGAAAATTCCCACAAGTTTTTGATCTCAACGTTTTAGTTGTAAGAGCCTCCTTTGAGGTGCAGGGCCTCTCAAGTTCATCCAATATTAGAATATCTTGTTCATTCTCAATTGAATCTTCTTGCCGTTCCATTAGTACAGGATGTGTTTGACTATAAACATATTCCAGTATTTTTATCGCCTGTTTGCGTTTCAAAGGTTTAATGCCAAAATTGTATAACTCTTTTAGCAATTCGGCTTCAGTATATTCATTATAGTTGGGTTTGGGAGAAGAGGTATAACGAACTAAATATGTTTTGTTATTGCATTTAATTTCTTCTGTTTTATTATTTTCTAAAAGGTCAGAGGCTAAATTTTTTTTATGTTTAGCTAATGGTGGTGGGCTTTCTTGGAAGCTTATTTCTGCCGTAAGGAGCTGGTCAATACCTTGAGGTTTATCTTTTGATTGGAGAGATGTTAAAGGACTAGTGGAAACCAAACAATCGAATTCATCAAAATCTTTGAATTGATATGCAGCAAATGGCGGAGATTTTGTTTCTATATTATTTATTAAATCCTGGAATTTTTGTGAAGATTTACGACACTTAAATGGTGCTGTTGTTTCCGTGGGCGAACTAAGGAAAGAAGCTTCATTTAATACTTTTGTTGGAGTACACAAATTCGGGTTATTATCTATGGGTTGTGTATATTCCTCTAATATGCCAAATTCAGAACGTTGAAATTTTAATTCATCTCGTGTGGGGGAATCAGACGTAGCATACCCTGTGTTTGATGTTAATATATTGCTTTTTGTTGGGCAAGAGTTTTTTTTGCCACTTAAATCAAGAAAGGAAAATTCCTGATATTGATTAGGAAATTCAATTATTTTTTCTTCACAAGCTTCTGTATTTTCCTCGCCAGTGTCTGTCAAACTTATAACATCTTCATGACTCTTTGATTGCATTCGTACGCTGTTATTTTGAAAATCTAATGTTTTATTGGCCTGCCAAATGGAATAATTAATTTCATCATCGGACAATACTAAACAATCATCATCATCATCTTCATTTTCAAATTCCACCACCACATTATCATTGTGATGATCTGCAAACTCATTTTGTGTTAAATCTATGCTGGCATTTGAATCATGTTTACATAACAATTGAGATGTAGATAAAATGTTTGTTTGACTTTTTAAAGGAGTTTTTGCCGTAAACGACACAGACTTTCTTTTCAAGGTTAAAGTGCTATTCGCAGTCATATGCGAGTCCAGAGAAAAATTTGTAAAGTCATCATAATTTTTTGGTAAAATTTGTGAAAAACTTTTATTAATACGTGCTGCTGGTGGATTTAAATATTTATTGCACAGTTCCCGAAATATGGTATCGTTATCCTTCTCATCATCTTTGATAATAGCATTTGGTATAGTGGCTGTTTTTTTGTGAAAACTGGTTTCTAATTGTTTGGAGCCTTGAAAATTTAGAAACGATGTACGGGTTTGGTTCATAACATCATGCTGCAACTGCTCCTGCTTTTCTAAACTGGCTGGTAGTCTTTTATCATTTGTTTCCATACTCAGAGTAAATTTTAAAGTTTCATCTTCAGCTGGGCTATTCATAACGACAGTATCATGATTTTCTTCTTCCCGTAGAGGAGATTCAGCGAATAAATCAATTTCTTCTATAGCTCTACTTTCATTTAAATTATGGTCTGCATTTAGTTCCAAATCATCCTGAGTCAAGTCTATAACTTTCACATTGGTAGTACGAAGCGAGTTATTGGGCGGCAATGCTGAGAAAACAAATAAATTAGATAAATATAAATTTTACGCATTAAATCGCGTAACGTGAATAAATAAATTTATTAATTTTATTTAGGAATTTATTTCACTTACGAGTTTTTCCCGGAAATTCCACTCTTACAATTTCCCGATTTTTCGGGATTTTTTATGCGGGATACCGGGAAATAATAAAAAAATAATAATTGACAACTTTACACTTAGTCCTAGTTTACACTATGCAAGTCTTATTGCTAAGCTGATTAGTTTTTAGGAGAGAGACGAGGGGAAAAGAAACGAGTACTCAGCTTCATGTACTGTCAATACGTTCTGCTTTCTCATTCGTAATGTTAAAAATATTAACTGAAAAATTCGACTTGCATTGTGTGAAATCCGATGAAAGTTCAAAGAAGAAAAAGTGATAAGCTAGTTGCAACTGGGACTTAGAAAACAGCTGCTTTCACTTTGGCATTTTTCATAATTTATTGTGAGCAGCGGGTTTTTCTAACAAATTTTACATTTCGTCGGTTGGTTATTGGTTTGCGGCACAGTATATTCAAAATACATTATTACTGCAGCAAACCAATAACCAACCGACGATTTAAAGATATTTTGTCAAATTTATTGAAATCATTCTTGTTTTTAATAAAAACAAATGAAATTTTTTAAGATGGAAAACTCAATTATATGGACGTTTTTTAAGACAAAATTCTACTGATCTCTTTTCGATCTCAAACCTCGCCTACCGTTGTATTATTTATTTTATAGGTCTGTTCCAGGTGCATAAAGAAACACTCCGAACTTGTACAAAGTTACCCAAAAGCATTCCAGATAACAATTTTTGTGCAATTTTGAGAGCGAATGAGAGAATATTTTTTTTCACTTCCTGTACAAACTTGTACGAACTTTTTCTTTTGGGTAAGTTCGGACAATAATTAAAAATTTGCAAGAAAATTTTATTCATATCAGAACCATGGATGGAAATCATGATATATGTATACGTTTGTACTTTTTATGAATTACAAAATTTTTAAAAATCGACATTTAATATGAAATACTGTTGTGAATTTTTCATTATTTTTTAATTCCATTCTATTGACAAATACAAAAAAAAAGCCATTTTCCATCTCGGATCAGATATAAAAAATAAACAAAATTCCTTGACAATAAAATTGTATTTCTGGGGCTTAATCAAAGAAAAACAATAAATTGAGAAAATATGCTTTCCTTTTACATACTACATACGTATTCATATTTTTTTAATAAAGAAATGCACATTTTTGAGTTTTGCTTTTTCAAATATTTTTTAAATAATTAACTTGAAAACAAAACAAACTGCTGTTTGGATAAGTAAGTAAAAATTTTACTAATAATAATTTGTAAGTTTTTTTCCTGTAATAATTGTTACAAATTCGTAACAATTTTTAGTAAATGAACAAACCTATTATTAAAACATAAAATTTGTTTCAGTAAGTGTTTTGAGCTTTTGTGTTAATGCCTAGCAAATTTAGGGCCGGGCCCACGATGTCACCAACGTTCGACTCGTCGCACAGTTACATTGCAAACAAGAACAAAATTTTAAAATTTGTTTTTGTTTTGAATGTAAGTGTGCGACGAATCGAACGTTCGTGACATCGTGAGACTGGACCTTAATTTTTATTATTTCTATGCAGTGGGATATTTAAAAAAAAATCCCGCTTTCCCGGCAAATGAAAAATGATTTAACTGCATTTTTGCAGTTTTCGAAACACACAACATCGCTCATTTACTAAAACAACGTCATAACTCAAAAAGTGTCTTGAATACTCAAAATCTTGAGAGAAAACAAAAACAAATTTTGAGTGCTTTATTTTTGTTTTCAATATAAATAGGCAGACGAGAATTTTTACATGGCTTCTATGAACTGGCAGTAATGTGCAGTTTCTACAAGTCATGTAGGCGACTCGTCTAAAAACTTTGTATGAAAATCACTCAAAAATATGAGTGCTTTTCATAAAAATGTTCTACTCAAGTCGACAGACCGTGTTGTGGAAATAAGGGGTAAGCTGTGTGTAACTTTAAAATTTTTAATTCGTTTTCTGGCAAACTAATTTTTTTTGAGTTACATATCGATGGCTTCATTCCAGAGTACGCTAAGTCTAGAAAATGAATTTTACAGGAGACGCGTTCAAAGTTTATTTGGAATTTCTCAAAGGCCGTATAAGATAGAAATTAAATTTTACAATTGTGAGCATAACTTTTGATAGGGTTGTCCGATTAATTCGAGCTATTGACAGGACTCAAGTTACATCAATCCAAATTCAAATAAACAAACTCCTTCAAAACATGCTAAGTCGACTTAGCATACTCTGGAATTAAGCCATCGATATGACGTTATCTTAGTAAATGAGCGATATATACTTATGTGTCCATAATTATGAAAGTGGTCTCAGTCCTATACATTTTTGCTTCGAAATATTTAATATTAAATAAGTTCAAATGTTGCATAATATAAAAATATTTCTTGATTCAGTCAAATGTAATCTATTAAATATTTCGAAACAATAAATAAATTACTTAGACCATTTTCATAATTATGGACATATGTATGTATGTATGTATATCACTTTTTTTAAGCAAAATTGTACTCAATTGCCTTTTACAGCTGACTTATTCGCTTCCAATAATGAAGTATTCTTTGCTAAACAAAAATGAGAAACAAATAATTTAATAGTTTTTTTTACATATTATATACATATGGGCATTCCCACAGTCACATTACATCACCAAGCAAATGTAGAGCTAAACTAATATCCCAAAAAGAATATAAAATCTACGTTTTTCCTGCAAAAAAAAAAAAAAACGAGCTACGTCACCAAGTAACATAATGTGACAAAAGTTTTCACAGAAAAGTACTTTCTGTGGAAATGCCCATATACGAAAAAATAAACGATCTAAATAATTTTTTCCCATTATTTCGCTTTCGTAACAAATATCACGGTTTCTATTATTTACCTTTCACTTTAGTGTCTTGATGAGTTTTATTAGTCTCTTCCATTTCAACATCGGAATCGGCAAATAAATCTGGCGAGCTTGACCTATTTTTCTGTGTGGTATTTATCGTAGCCTGTGTATTAATACTGCAACTAGAAACTTGCATTGTATCCAAGGACTTGACAGTTGGTAAAAGCAGCAAAATGTTGCTGTCGCATTCGTCAGCAGAGAGGGATGTTTGAGTATTTACTCCGTCAGATTTTTTATCGTTTTGTAGAGCTTGTGTTACTTTTACCATTTCCTTGGGCTCGAGATTTTCCTCCTTTTCCAGGATTTGATATGTATTTAAATTTCCTTTCGGAATTTCCATATTATTTGTAATTACTTTTCCATTTGCTAAAATTTCTTGATCTTCGCTGTCGTTACTCACTCGAGTCCAATCTAATCTTTTGCTCGAGCTAAAAAATTCTTCCAAGTCTTGATAAATAGTGTCCAACATTTTCAACCTTTCCCTAGTTTGCTTATTTTTCAGTTTTGGAGTCAACTCCCGTCCCTGTATTGCATTCCAATCTTTTAGCAAGTAACCAGGGGGTAGATTATTTACTTCAAATAATTCGCTTACAAAAAATAATTCATTTGATTGATTTACATTTTCATCCTTTTGCAACAAAACTCGTTTATTTTTAGGCACTTTCGATCTTTTTAGCAAAGAGCTTTTTGGTTCATAGTCGGGTAGAATCATTTCATTTTCGCCCAAAGGTTTAGTGCGAAATTGATTACTTAAGAGTTTTGCAATATTTTCTTGCAGTTTCTTCATTTGATTTTCCGAACTACGTAGAGTCAGAGCAGTGAACTTGGTGGACCATTTCGGTTTAGATCTACAATTGCTTAGTTTATTTAAAAATGCAGCAGTGAAGGTGTTGTAATCTGGAGAAAATAAATAGAGATATATATGTATGGCTTCTTTTTTCTAAAAGTTAAACTAAATCAATATAATACGCATCATAACTTTCTAATGGTTTTCTTAAATTTGAACAAGAAAAGACAAAATTTCCATAAAAATTTTGACTAAATCACACTTGAAATACAAATTAATTTTTTTAGAATACGGCTGAAAGCATGTTAATTTTTGTAGCAATATTCGAAACCTCGAAACTTATTCGAATTATGTTTCGAATTCAAAAAGTAATAGTGCGTTACATCTGAGCAAAATCTAGTAGTTACAAGATGTCAAGCAAAATCTAGTAGATTTGGAGTATATTTCCCATACAAAACAAACAGGCCCGTCACAGGAATCGATCGAAATCGTTTTCATTACGAATTTTCATTTCGATTGATTTTTTTACCTTCTTCAGATTTGGATCGATTTTATTCAATCCGAAAAAGCGGCAATTCGATTGTTTTCAAATTAAAAGTGGCATTATTGAGCAAAGGATATTTTTTGAATGCATATTATTGTTCAGGGGAAGTAAAATAAATATTTTTATGAAATTCTACACCGTTTTCTTTGTTACCAATATTGCTTAAAAAATATTTTATCTTAATGTGAAAAAAATATTTAAATATAACGATAAGGAAATGTAAAGTTCTTTAGAAAGATCAAAATATGAGGAAATGAAAAAATCTTGTGCTCAGTTTGATTACGTCTTGTGACCAGCAGATTAATGTGCGTACAGTCTCATTGCTGCCAAAAAGGAAAAATTAAAATTTGTCGTACAGTGTTATAAATTACTATTACCATTATCACTTTCCAAGCTTGCATGTCATATTTTTGCCTTTGGAATACAAATTGAAAAAAAAATGTTTACCTTTCTTATCAGCCGTCCTGAATCCATATTTCTGAAGCTTCTCTCTTATTGACTCTGCATCGTTATCATCCGCCAATTTATTTTGATTTATTAGATTTTTATCTACTGTCTCTATGCCTTTACTCTCGGCTTCGGATTTTGAAATGGCTAAAGCTAGTTGAACATCGTTACCATTAAACTGATCCGCAGCACAATGTTGGGCAGCGATTTCCGCAAACAACTGTTCATTTCTTAAAAAAGACGATTTAATTGTAGTTTGTTTTTTAGTTCTTGTTGGTTTGGAGGATTTTGTTGCTTGGCTTAATTTGGGTGCTCTTTTTAATTTCTTCTCGGGCTGAATAAAATCTTCGTCCTTTAAACTTTTTCTGGCTTTTTTTATACTATCAGGTATATTTTTAGGATCTTTGAAAATAAATGCATCTAATTTTGTGCGTTTAGCACGTGTGCGATTTTCGCTGCTTAAATTAATATCCAATAATTGCGGTTCTTTATTGTGGTTGTCAGAAATTGTTGCTGAGTGTTCGTTTAATCCATTTGTTGTAATTTCTTCTGCTTGGTTACGTTTTTCGGGTGATAAAAAGTATTTCGTAATGAGAGTATCACTAGTTTTGTGTTTTGCCGTTTTTTGTGTTCTTTAAATAAAAAATAATAATCAATAAAAACACCAATATCTATGCTTTTAACATAACATTTATTATATATAAAGAATTTATCTACAACTACTCTTGTCTTAATTAAAAATTATTGAATTTTTATAAGCATACCGTTGTTTATATCCTGATGTATTAGGTAGTTGTAATTTTTTTAAATTAGCTTTACGCGTTTCACGATCCATTATATAATACTAGCGTTCAGACAACAATTCTTTTGTTTCTTCAATAGTATCCTCAATAGCTCTCGATGTTCTGGGAGCGCCAACTAAATTGAAAACTAATTTGCGATCTTTCTCTTCCTCAGAGGGTATAGTAAAATCGCGTATTATCTTTGCATTCGATATACGGGCTATTGGTGTTAAGCTAAAAGTAATAAGTGCATCATAGTATATAAAGCTAAAAATATATAAATTAATAAACTTACTACCACAGTCCAAAAATTACAGTTCCCGCTACGATTCCAGCAGCAGCAACACGATTTCTATAGTAATATGATGGTGTTCCTTTAGTACGTCTAGGTTTACGTTTGGTCTGATCAATTTGTTCCATAACTTTGTTTGCCGGATTTTTCTACTTTTAATATGATTTTAATCTATTATATAACTTTTAAACATGTTTCTGAATTAAACAATTCTTCAAAAAACCCAAGTGAAGGATCTCACCAAGGCATATCAAACAGGTACATGCATCAGGCAAATTGCTCATCCGCTGATTTTTTGTTTACACGTTTATAACGAAGAATTCATTTGACAAATACTTTTGTGTCTTGTTTGATGCATACAATTTTTTGACAATTACTTTGTAAAACTATGTGAGAAGCACAGAGTTGCCACAGTGTTTTCTCTAATGCGTGTACCTGTAGTAAATGTGCCTTGGATCTCACTTGACTCATAGTAAACAAAACAGAGTTGTTCAATTTATATTAAGCACATGGTTGCATTTTATAGCATCAAAGTACACCATACTTATAACAAGAGTTAAGAGTAAATTACAGAACTGGGCACACATATTCGTTTCTTGTTATCGAATCTCATCATACAAAAAGCAATGAACAAAATATATGGTAAATAGCCGCTTTTTTAAAACCTCAAAATGTCAAGATTTTAACGTGTCTTGCGTACACCCATTTGGTTGTTAGAAATATTATATGAAAATAAACATAGCATTTCGAAAACGTTTCCTGCAAAGACAAATATTTTTTTTTAAAGATAAAAAGCGTAAGCAAGTTGACTTGGGGCCAATTACGGTATTCGATACGATTCGAAATTTAAAAATATTCCCATATAAACTCTATTGAAATATTTCGTAATTTCGTTCGACAACGAGTGCCGTAATTTGCCGCCTGAATATAAATTATTTGTTGGGTTTTATGTATATCAGTTAAGCCGCCCACCCACTTACAATATAACTGTGCAATTTTTCGTATTGTACAATCATATCGCCAATATGTATGTCATATTCAATGGTCGCACAATATATTGGCAGAAATCAAGACTTTTGATTTTTATTGTACAAACCAAAAGTGCAATATATACTGTGAAATGTGTTGGCAATAACATGCAATAAATTACAAAACGATAACTTTTTATTTTAGTCACCCTGTGTTGCAGAATATCAAACATTTAAATTCAATCAGCTGACTGCTACTACATCAAACTTCACCACAAAACTCACATTATTAATGAATCTCACTTCATTTCATCATATTGCTAAAAACTCTATAGTAATTTTTGCCAAATGTGCTCGACAGAAGAATTTCATAAGTTACCGAAACAACATATAATTCAAAGAAAACAGAGGCGTGTAGTAGATAATTAGGAAAAGTAGACAATAAACACAAGGAGACGACAACTTAAACGCAACAAACATGTCACGTCACAGGATTGTTCGGACCATGGACTACAACGACGAATATGATGGTTATGATGATGTATATGGCCATTCCGTCGATGATGACAGCTGCATTTCACCGACTGATGCACAACAATGGCTGTTCGATCGTGCACGAGGCCAACACTCAATGTCAGCTTTTATGAGGGACAACAAAGACATAGCCGAAGAGGAAGAAGGGGAAGTGGATGAAGATGCTGATAATTCATTTGATAAAGCACGTCGTGATTCAGATAATTTTCAAATGCCGGTGCTTAATGAAATAGAGCAAGCCCAATTAACCTCATGCATCGATGAAGTGCGCAGCGTTGTGGGCGACACAGTTTCAGAGAAGCGTGTTGTAGAAACTGCAATAAAGTTTGGCTACGATATTAATAAAATTCTAGATGAAATTCTTAACGACGAATGTGAAAACCAGGCTAAGAGACTACAAGAGGCTCCAAATATGCCACTCAAAGGTCCTGGGCCACCTAAACTGGCTTCTGGTGAGTTGGATAAATCTGCAGCAACAGCTCATGTGGTAAAAGTTACAGCAGCTCAGTCCGAAGTCAAAAGAGGCTTTGACATAAGTTCGCCATTGTTACAAAGCTCTCCAGCAGTTTCGGGCCGTAACACTCCAGTAGATGTAAGTGAAGATTCTTCGAAGAAGTTACCAGTCGATTCTTTGAACGTTTTTAAAGTTTCAAAAGAGCAAGCACAACGCGATAATAATAAACTGTACACAAAAGAACGTTCCAATCAAAAGCATCACTTCCATATGATTGTGATTGGGCACGTTGATGCTGGTAAGAGTACTCTAATGGGTCATTTACTTTACGACACTGGCAATGTGTCCCAACGGGTAATGCACAAACACGAACAAGAGTCGAAGAAAATGGGAAAACAAAGTTTTATGTATGCCTGGGTCCTTGACGAGACCGGTGAGGAGAGAGCAAGAGGTAAGTACAAAAAAAGAGGAATTAAAACTCGTTGGAAATTATTCTTTTGATAAAAAAAACTGAGCAAAAATAGTGCTATAATTCTTGAAAGGAATAAAATTCCTCAAAAGAAAATTTTAAAAACTTTTTAATTTAAAGCATTTTTTCACCATTTGAATATTTATTAATAATTTCTCCGTAGGCATTACCATGGATGTTGGACATTTTCGATTCGAGACGGACAGCAAAGTAATTACATTACTGGATGCTCCCGGCCACAAAGACTTTATACCCAATATGATATCGGGAGCCACACAAGCTGATGTTGCTCTGTTGGTAATTGATGCCACAAGAGGGGAATTCGAGTCTGGTTTTGACTTGGGTGGCCAAACTAGAGAGCATGCTTTGTTGGTTCGATCTTTGGGTGTGAATCAACTAGGGGTAGTGATTAATAAACTGGATACAGTGGCTTGGTCTCAAGAACGTTTCGATGAAATTGTAAACAAACTTAAAGGTTTCCTAAAGCAAGCTGGTTTTAAAGAATCTGATGTTTCATACACACCCTGCTCCGGCCTTTCCGGAGAAAATCTTACGAAACCCGCTACAGAGAAGGCTCTAACTGCTTGGTATAAAGGGCCTCATCTTTTAGCAATTATAGACAGCTTTAAAATACCCCAACGATCAATAGATAAACCTTTTCGCATGTCAGTGTCAGATATTTTTAAAGGAACTGGTGCAGGATTTTGTATTTCGGGTCGTATCGAGACTGGTGTATTGGCAGTTAATGACAAAGTGTTGGTGGGAACTCTCAGGGAGCAGGCAGTGGTTAAAAGTCTTCTTATTGATGAAATGCCACAAAATACGGTATTTGCTGGTGACCAAATATCTGTTAATTTATCGGGAATAGATGTAAATAACATCATGGTGGGCAATATCATATGTGACCCTCAGCATCCCATACCCGTAACAACTCGTTTTCAAGCTCGTATCCTGGTCTTCAATTTTAAAGTGCCCATAACTATTGGCTTCCCTGTCCTGTTACATCATCAATCACTTATTGAACCGGCTGTTATAAGCAAACTTAATGCGCAAATCCATAAAGGTACTGGAGAAGTTGTTAAGAAAAAGCCGCGATGTTTAGGCAATAACTCGTGTGCCCTAGTCGAATTGGAAACCACGCGACCTATATGCATTGAACGTTATGCCGACTACAAGGAACTGGGACGCATCATGTTGCGCGTATCTGGTGTAACTATTGCAGCTGGCATGGTTACGAAAATTCGCTAATACCTCAATTTTAATTAATATTAAATGTGTTCGGTGTATTAGACTCGCGGTAGAAGTTGAATTTGTATAGTTTGGCTTTCAATCTCAACTTCAAATTATTTTTATAAGGTCTATTCATATATACGAGTACATACATATGTAATGTAATTTTTTAGTTAAACTTTTTGTAACGATTTTTTGTAATTATTTTTTTTTTCGTTTTAATTTTTAAATCAATTATTTTGAGCTCTTGTGCTACCAATAAAATAATAATGAAATATAAACAAATATTCAGAGTTTACAAATGTGCATCAGGAACGTAATGTAATTAGATGAAATAAATCGAAAAATATTTTGGACATACACATCATATTTGCCATGATTTTCCGTGGCATTGTGCTAAATTTATGTACATACATTGTGAGAGAACATTTTAATTTAAGATACAAGTACATATTTCGCAATTGATTCGAACTTAAAATTGTGCAATATATGTACATATGTATTTATGTATATACATACCTCTAAAGGACACGTATGTACATGTAAGTATAAATTCCAAATATTTTAAACTTGCTAAGTAGCACAGCTACGTCAAGATAGAACCTACATACATATGTAATTTTCTATTGAGCAAATTTAACAAATTTTAGTTTATGTGCAAGACAGGATTAAAAAAATTGCTTTGTTTGAGCCCAGTATTGTGGCATTTTAGAACAGATGTATAAAATTGTGTTTTTGAACAATCTCAAATGCAATTTGAGATCTAGAAATAATAATTAAGCCTATAGTACACGACATGTAAAAAGCCACATGCGCATGTGGTTGTGACATCACGAGTTTTCAGCATGTTGGTTGAATTTTTTAAATAAGTCCCAGTTTACACTATGCAAGTCTTATTGCTAAGCTCATTAGTTTGTTAGGAGAGAGAGACGAGAGGAAAAGAAACGTTTCTGTTCCCCTCGTATCTCTCTCTCTCTCCCTCAAACTAATCAGCTTAGCAATAAGACTTGCATAGTGTAAACTAGGACTTGCTTTGTTTTCCAGACCAAATTTTTCCAATGTTGCTTGCGAATTTTTTTTTTGCTTCAGCTTTGCTTTTTCCTGCAATGAGTTGAGGAAGCATAATATTTTCCAACACCGATTCTAGTGGATACTTGCCGCAAATTTTGATGATATTTTTGTCACAAAATTCTAATGCGACACATGTAACATGACGCTACATTTGCTATATGCCGTGTATTGGTAACGTACTCACATATCGCTCAATTACTCAAGTAAAGTCATAACTCAAAAAAAAAACAGAAATCGAGTTATTAAGTTATCAAGTTACACACAACTAAAACAAAAGACAATTTTATTTTTACCCCAAGAGTCGAGTAAACAAGATATTTGTATGAAATATGTATACATAATGAAGAACGATCTGAGAAGTAATTCTGCATCAGTAACTCAAAAATTCCATTTTTTTGAGTTATGACATTCTTTCAGTAAACGACCGTATCTGCTGCCTCTGGAAATGAGTCACATTCAAATTTTGGGACGAAAATTCACATTCATTGGCAACACTGAATGACTATAATCATTCATGAATGCCGCGTCTGCAATTATTGTTTAATTACCCTGTAATTGTTATTTTTAAAAACAAAAGACATCTGTCTCTGACACTTATTCGTTTGTTTCTACCAACAAAATTCAGTGTTTTTTTGATGTGGTAATTTTGTTGTAGTCGTGCAAGTACCTTGTATAATTTTACCATGGTTACTGCAAAATTAAACGTCAAAAACTAATTATTTGTTAGTGTTTTTTATGTGTATGTTTCTGGCAGTAGCAACATGGTTATTTCTTTTACGGAGGTTACACAAGCATTTCAGAAAATCTGCAATTTGGCAGTGAAATCAGCAAAATGCAGAGAAATATGCAAATCTGGCAACAGTGATCCGTCGCGCTGTAAGCAGAGCTGCCAAGAGTGCCGATTTTTCATTAATAAACAAATAAATGCCGCTTTGCCGATTTTAGGTAAAAATGCCGATTTTTAAAACATTTTGTTGTGGCAGTTTTGTAATTCTTAATAATGTATTGAGATTTTGTCTTATAGAACATTGGGGTTTTGTAAGCTTTTGGAAATTGTAGTTGAAGTTTTAAATTTTTTTTAAATTGTTATTGATTTTGACTCACATTAAATAATATATTAAAACATATAATAATAAATGTAATAATTATGTATTATTATTTTACAAAATACGTGAAATTACATGATTGTTATTTTTGTCTAATTAAAAAAATTAATGAAAAACTTATGCCCAATTTTCGAAATTAATATGCCGAAAATGCCGATCAAGGCACATTAAATACAGGTACACGCATCAGATGCAACTCTGTGCTTCTCACATAGTTTTACAAAGTAATTGTCAAAAAATTGTATGCATCAAACAAGGCAAACAATTATTTGTCAAATGAATTCTTCGTTATAAACTTGTAAACAAAAAATCAGCGGATGAACAATATGCCTGCCTGATGCGTGTACCTGTTTAATATGCCTTGATGCCGATGATTTTTCAAATAAGTGCCGATTTTTGAGCAAAATCTTCTGGCAGCCCTGTGTGACGCCCGTATTAAAAAAGCAGAATACAGACAAAATTTTAAAGCTCTCATGTTTTGTGAAAATTTTCTTGTAAAAACGTTTAATTTATAATGTAAATTGTGCGAAAAACAAAACTTGTATGTTATTCATTGAAACAAACATAAATTGTTAACAATTTTTTATAAAACCACGCACAAATCTCCCAAAAAGGCAAGTTCAGCGGAAATTTTGCATTCATTTTTTTTCTTCTGATAAAAAAAAATTAAAAAAAATGTTTGTGTATATGTAAAAATGGAGTGTGTATGGAAAAATGAGTGTGATTTAAGAAATGTAAAAGAAAAGAGAAAAAGATAATAAGAGTTGATTAAGCAGCAAATCCAAAAAAAAAGAGTTTAATTAATTTGCTCTTGTGAGTCATAACATTTTTTGCTTTTGAGTACAATTTGTTGTTAAGGTAGTGAAGTCAGTTATGAGTTAATTAATGTAAAAGAAAAATTACCAGAAAAAAGTGTACACATGATAAAACAGAATATCTCATTTGTTGTAGTTGTTTAAAATATTGTTTTAATTTAATTGTGGTTTTTATCTGCCTTTTTTTAGGTGAAATTTGTTTGTAATTTATTGCGGCACTGATCGGGAATAAATCAAAAATTTTTTTGTAATTTTTTTTACTTAATGGTATATGAAGTAGTGCCAAAAGTACAATTAAAAAACCATATAAAGAAGCAGAAAACTAAAAAAGAGGAGAACAAGTAAAAGCGAAAAAAGAACCAACAACAACAACAACACAGCTGAAAAACGACAAGGCCCTGTTTAGAGCATTTATTTTATTACTGCAGTGGGTTCAATTCCTTTGTTAAATAAGACAAAGTTTTCAAAATCAAAAATAAAATACAATACGCTGAAAAGAACAAAAAAATAAATAAATAAATAAAAGTGCAAAATAAAGCATTGAACAGAACTTCATCGAGAAAGGTGAATTTTAAAGAATTTCAAAGGCTGAAAAAGGTTAAATTATATAAAATAAAGACCAAGTACACAAATAGAAAATAAATGAAATAATTTTTTTTAATTGAACAACTGAAAGCAATCATATTGTGTTAATATAATACAACGCCTAACTTCTTCCAATAGATAATTAAGGACTGATACCACTACTACCCCTGCACCATCAATCCTCAGTAGCAGAATCATCACTAAGCGCCATCAACATAAGTACGTAACATCATTGCCAACATTTTTAGCAGCAGCAACAGCACAACAAACCAAGCAAGCAAGAAATAAAAATATTGCTAACCTTTAAACTTTTTGAATAATTGCTACAACAATACGACGAGGTGACTAAATAAAACTATCAGCCAACTGACTACGACAAAAAAACACAGCCTTATTTACAACAACAAACTACAATTTTGATTTTGATCCACACAAGATCGTTTAGAAAAAAATCCCAAAAGTAATTAGCCGAAATGCGTGAATATAAAATTGTTGTCTTGGGCAGCGGTGGCGTTGGCAAATCTGCTCTCACAGTGCAGTTTGTCCAGGGCATCTTTGTTGAGAAATACGATCCCACCATTGAAGACAGTTATCGCAAACAGGTTGAAGTCGACGGTCAACAATGCATGTTAGAGATTTTAGATACGGCCGGTACAGAACAATTTACCGCTATGCGCGATCTCTATATGAAAAATGGCCAAGGCTTTGTTTTAGTCTATTCGATTACCGCACAATCCACCTTTAATGACTTGCAAGATTTGAGGGAGCAAATATTGCGTGTTAAGGATACAGATGATGTACCAATGGTGTTGGTAGGCAACAAATGCGATCTCGAAGATGAGCGTGTAGTGGGCAAAGAGTTGGGCAAAAGTTTGGCAAGCCAATTCAATTGCGCCTTTATGGAAACTTCTGCCAAAGCTAAAGTGAATGTAGTTGATATCTTCTATGATCTTGTTAGGCAGATTAACAAAAAATCCCCCGAAAAGAAACAGAAAAAGCCCAAGAAAAATCTATGTGTTCTGCTCTAAGACTCCATATATTATATAAACATTAAACTCATACCAACACATAAACACATTTAAACAAGCATAATATATTTAAAATATTGTCAAGCAAAAACATTTCAAAAAAGAAAACAAAAAAACTAAAATTTAAAATCCACTATTGTCGCCTTTTTTGCTACTTTTTTTCTATATACATACATACTACTTATATTTTTCATTAAATGGGTAAAAATATTTTAAATAAAAATTATTAAAAATAGAATTTATATTAAAAGATCGTCAAACCTTAGTTCTAAAGAAAACTTCCATTGAAACAAAAAAAAAAAAAAAAAAGGAAAGAAAAGATAAACATCAAACGGAAAAACAAAGCACAGAAAATAAAATTTTTACATACCTAATACATAAAATAATTTAATAAAATTACTTTTTAATCCTTAAGCCTTTTTTAGGTTCTGTAAAGAAATCTAAATAAAATTTAATTAAACAATTTCTAGCAACTTTTTAATTTATATTATGTATTTAGAATGTTGGTGTTTAACTTGATTGAGATTAGTTAAAAGATTTTTCTTTTTTAATCACCATTTTTTTAAATTTCAACAAGTTTCTGCTGGTTTAAAAAAACACATCCATAGATACATACAAATGTATGTACATATATAAAAAGTATAAATCCGTACATAAGCCTAAATAGGTTCTCAAAGAATCGTACCTATCGCTTTGCACTTTATTTGCTAAATCTCGGCAGAATGCTTTCAATAAATCAACTCTGTATTTTTTTTTTTAGAAAACTTACAAATTTGGATCTTTAAATAAAAAGGTTTCTACTTTTCTAGGAAGTTTTAAAAATAAGAATTTAAAATAAACAAATTTAAATACCGAATTTGCACTACGACGAAATTACGAAAAATTACATATGAATTTGTGAAGCATTTTTGGTTATTTTTTACAGCATTATTTATAAAAATTATTACAGTTTCATAAAGGGTTTATAAAACAGATTTTCACACAAAATTTTTCTTATTAAGCTTGTATAAAGCCTTAATAATTTTTATAATTAAAGCTGTTAATGTATGTATAGCGGTCATTATGTTCTGAAAATCACGTGATTTCAAATCACATTCTATTTTAAAATTACATGTGTGCTGGGGGCAAATTACGGCACTCGCTATCGAACGAAATTACGAAATATTTTAATAGAGTTTATATGGAAATATTTTTAAGTTTCGAATCGTATCGAATGCTGTAATTTGCCTCCTGTTCTGTAAATCACACATTCGAACGGAAATCTTTTCGAATTGTAGTGCGAATATCATAAAAATCCGAAAAAAAAATTTTTCGAATCGAATTACAGAATAACCTCTATCGTTCGCTTCTCAGCGAAAAAACTTGCATGCAACTATGAAAATACCATAACCTAAATCTAATAGATTTTTAGCAAAAAAACTCAAAATCGCATTTTTAATTAATTCAAAATTAAAATAAAAAAAACTAAATTAGTTACTTGGATAATTTTGTTAAATTTGTCTGTATCCTATAACTGGACACCCCTAACAACCGGACAAGTTTTGTAGATCTAACACGTTCATTAGATTTTAAATACAAAATGCATTTCTATAACCGGACACTCTAATATCCGGACGCGAACACTAAATTTTTAAAAATATTGTTCTAAATACCTCTCATAAGGGGACAGAAGCGGTGAAACACGGCAACAAGGGCTGCATTTAGTAGGTCTTTCTTTATTCAATTCTGATTCATATTTGTATTAGTGTCAATGATATTGGTGATTCCCCGGTCTACGCAAATGTAAATACTGATGCCTTGAAGATGGCAAAGAAATTGCTGTTTATTTGAAAGAGTGTCCTTTACTTAGCTCGTGTCCCAGAATGGCACAGGAAAAAAATTGTTTTTATCAATTAATAAAAATGGAACTTTTAAACGAGTTTGAAAAAAAGAAAAATGTTTCTTTTTTTGTGTATTTTAACAATTCATATTGTTACATTGCTTATATATACAAATTACCCTTTCGAAGCATTTTTCTAGAGACGACTTTGTTGCATACCAACAAATAAAAACATTGAAAGTCATTTTGAAACCCTAATTTCAAACAGTCTACTCTTAATACAACTTTTCAACTACAGGGTGGGGTTTAAAAGTTTAATAACTTTTTCGTTTATTAATTATTTTTATATTTTTTTCTCAGATTATATAATATATAAAACGGAAAATTTTTTACACTAAGTATGAAAATAATGTCTCTTAAATTACCACTGTTTTCAGCTTCGCACTTATGGGCTCGTTTTAGAGCATTTTCCATAATATCTTCCAAAATTTCTGCAACAATGTTTGCCTTGAGTTCAAGGATTGTCTCTGGCTTGTTCACATACACTCGCTACTTCAAATAACCCCAAAGAAAATAGTCGAGTGCTGTCAAAATTATTTCCGAATTTCTGGAAATTATTCGCTCTCCAAAAATTTGACTTAAAAGTGCTATTGTGTCTCGGGCAGTGCGGGCAGTGGCTCCGTCCTGCTGAAACCACATACCAGGTATGTTTTCAAGAGCAAGACGTAAAAAATGTTCTATCATAAACCGATACCGCTCTCCATTTACGGTTACAGCACTTCCATCTTCATTCTCGAAGAAGTAAGGCCCAATGATATTTTCAGATGTGATCCCACACCATATTGTACACCTAATGGGGTGCAATTGGCGTTTATGAATGGCTCTTGGATTTTCAGAACCCCAGAACCTACAGTTCTGCTTATTAACAAAGCCATTCAAATGAAAATGAGCTTCATCACTCATAATCATAATCGCCCATCAGTGCGAAGCTGAAAATGGTGTCATTTATGAGACATTATTTTTCATACTTAGTGTAAAAAAATTTTCCATTTTGTATATTATATAATCTGAGAAAAAAAATTTAAAAAAAATAATAAACGAAAAAGTTATTAAACTTTTAAACCCCATGGTAACTTTTGGCCCACCCTGTACAATAAACAACCAAAAAAAATTTTACCACTCATAATCGGACACCTCTGATAACCGGACAAAAATACCGCGACGCTGAGTGTCCGGTTATGAGAGGTTTCATTGTATATGCTCCGTGAGACATGTTTGAAGTTTAAAGTGGCGCCTTGAGATATGTGAAGTTTTTGAATGAAAAGTTTCCGTTAAAAGTTTAATAATCATTTGCAGGATTGTTGAATATACAAAAGATTGTACCTAATTGTAGAAATATTAATAAGAAAAAATACTTAAAATAACGAAACTTTTTGAACATCTTTTCGAAATCTAATACATAATAGAAAGAGGGAGAGAGAGAGAGTGATTAAGATTAATTTTCATAACTGATTGTGTAAGGCGTTTTCAATGGAAATCTTGGAGTCGTTGTAATAGATTAAAGGAAACTGGCACAAGTCTTCGTTGATACAAGTTTCCTTTAATTGATTAAAGGAAAGTATTACAAGTCTGATTTAATATATTAAAGGAAATAAATACAAGTTTCCTTTAATCTATATAGAAGAGAGATCTATTAAAAAAAATTGTGCAACATTTCTACCGAATTTAAATATCGCGTGAGCAATACATTCTCTTGAATTCGATTTTTGAAAATACATACTTACATACATATTTACACACATAGTATGTACATATATTTGAGCTTAAGCTACTATGTATGTATGTATTAATAAACATTTTATACTTTCGGTCATCGTTTGAATGACTCATAGAACTAAACCATAATTATTTCTTACTAATACAATTTTCACACAAGTTAGACAACAATAGAAATGTTTGTCAATATAAATTATGTGGTGGTGGTGGCGATGGAAGATACAAAGGCATTGAAAAATTAAATGGAAATGGTAACGGAAACAAAGGTTTAAATACACATTTAGTGGGACTTTTCGTGGCCATATAATTGGAATTTGGTTGTGTAGCATTCATTTTTTTTTTGGCGCGTTTATTTACGTTATTTTGAAATGTTTTCGGAGGGTGTAACAAAGTGCAAGTAAAAAATAAAAAAAAAAATTGTTTGTTGCCAAAAAGGTAAAAGGCAATTTTATTGCTCAGACATCACGAACAGTTAAACAGGTGCGTTCTGACACTCGCACATGGTTTTCAACAGGGTTAACAAGTATTTTTGCGAATTATTTATTCGTATTTTTGAGAAATATATGGGCAAATGTTTTCCCAAGTGTGACCGTACCTTGACTCGTATGTAATTTTGTATGTCTGTCAAAATCACCACATCAAACGTACATGTTTAATTATAATTGCGTTCGCGTACCCAAAAGTTTTTACAAATTTTTACTGAACTTTACTGCATTTTACTAAATTGCGTTCGTTTACCCAAAATACAGTAAATGAAAGCACAAATTGAGAAAGTAAAGTGACAGTTCTTGCCTGAGTATTTTGCAAATTTGTACTGCAGAAATTTGTCGTAGTAAAGTTTAGTAAGATAAAAACATGTAAACAAATGAAAAGTAAGCAAACGAAAAATGTAAACTTTTTTGAAAAGGTTTTTAAATAAAAACTGTGAAAGTCATTTCAAAATAGAAAATTTATAAAGAATGGTAATAATAACTGTTAATATACATTATGTATTAATTTGTTTGTTTTGTGGATGACTTTTATTATTCAGAGTTGTAAAACTGTAAAGTATCTGGTTATCTGGATTTTAAGGTAGTCAGTAACATTAACAAATATTCATGTAACAACAAAGCAGAAAAATCAAAAATTAATTAATTGCAAATATTACATAAAGTAAATTAAAAATTTATTCTTAGATTGGCCGTGTTATAAAAAATATTGTATCGAGTACCAATAAGAAAAAGAATTGAATAGTCAAAAGTGCATATAAAGGGTCCGCCATCTGACGTTTGTTTTTTTCAACTAGTGCTTATTTCGTGAATGGTAACACTTAGCTCATGTCTGATTTGACAGATAATTAGTTTTATTCTTCCGCTAAACGAATATGGTTGTGTATACGCTTGAACAACGCTTCGCTAAGTGGGCCTGCGATCGACTTACAGAAGATGCCGATTTTGCCAAAAAAAAATCATCTTTTCAGATGAAGCTCATTTTGATCTTGGCGGGTATGTAAACAAGCAAAATTGTCGCATTTGGGGCACAGAAAACCCGCACGCATACATTGAAAAGCCGACGCACCCAAAACGAGTCACTGTTTGGTGCGGATTTTGGTCCAGAGGCATAATTCGAAAATGAGCAAGGAGTGACCGTTACAGTCAATGGCGATCGTTATCGGGCCTTGTTGAACGAATTTTTGTTGAAAAAAATTTAAGAGGAGGATATTGGCAACATTTGGTTTCAACAGGACGGCGCTACGTGCCACACAGCCGAAGCTACACTCGATGTTTTGCGCCCTGTTTTTCAAAAACAAAAAAAGTTATCTGGCGGACCCTTTATTTTTCAGCACTATGTGGAGTTGGAGTCAGCTGTTTCCTTAATCTTACTAATTTTTACTATTTTTCCGTTCGCGTACTTTTTGTGGCAACAACTCTTTTTGAGAGTAAATTTTTGAATTTTTGCAGTAACTACTCATTTACTGCATTTTACTACAAAATTAAAAAAAAAAACACACACCTTATATCTGACACAACGTTTCTTTTTATTTTCACCAATACACAAATTGTTCCTATACCAAAACAGCTGATGTCAGATGCTTTAAGATTAAAATTTTGTCATCTGACATTCTGACTGACTGACTTTTGCCGATGCAAAGTTTTAATGCTTTAACACGACATGTATGTGTGTATTTTGCAGTGCGACATTTGACATGTCAGAAAGCAGCTTTAAAAAAGAAATGGATGTGGATTATTGCAATATCAAACCAACCAAATTACGGCATTCGATATCGATCGAAATTTCTATACAAACACAATTAAAATTGTATGCAAATTTTTCCGATTTCGAATGCCGTAATTTGCCGCTGGGTCAAAGCAATACTCAAATTTAAGGTTTCAAATTAAATATCAAATTAAATAAGTACAACGGCATTCGATAATGAATAAATTTGTATAAAATTTTAATTGTGTTTAATTCTTTGTTATTTTGGCCAGTGTTTAGGTTTAAGTTGATTTCCTTTTAAGCTAATTCGGCCTAATATTTCAATGAAAATAAAAATTCATTTATTTACAGTTTTTCCCAACGTTCTGTAAATTTTTTGTGTTTGTATGAAAATTTCGATCGATATCGAATTCCGTAATTTGCTTCCAGTTTTCAGTAGTTCAATACCTGTTATGCATTAGTGTATATGACCTTCGTCGATATTTGTAGCAAATCATCGGCAAAGTAAAATAAATAGCTAGTCAAATGGCTACATAACTTAAAATAATGCTACTACTTAACACAAGAGGCGCTGCAACGGTGCTACAAAACTGAACAAAACGCACAATAACAAAGTTGTAAAAATAAAAAGAAATGAATATCTTTCACTTGCACTATCCCTTTCTTGATATTTGGACCCACGTGGGCCGAAAACTTACATACTTTCTCTCTTTAGAAGCCCGCCAGTTCTTGCATTCAAGGGATATAAACATTTCAAATCATTCACCCTTATCGGCAATAAGAGTTCACGTGACATGTCGTCGGCAGCGATGCCAACTATTTATAACCCAAACGCGCTACTCCCCTTCGTAAAACGCGCTAGAACGCGCTAAGTTACCGCATTGTCAATTATTTATAGCCAAAAGGAGCTATTTTCCTATGCGCTAAATTAAATTTTAATAAAATTCGATGTACATATGTATGTACATGTGTATTAGTAAAGGCCGTGATACACTAGCCTACACGATCGTGCGATTTTTGAAAAACGATGGAGTCTATGCACATTTTCAAAAGACAAAAACAATTCATCAGATCAGGGTTGTATTTTTTCGTAGATCGCGCGATTGTGTAGGATAGTGAATCATGGCCTTAAATATAATTGAATTTTTTTAGTAGCTCTTTTCAGATTTTATAATATTGTTTCTTCGAAATTATATCCTAAATAGTTAAAATCATTTAATACAGAATCACAATTGCCTTCCAAATAATCGAAATCCTTAGTTTTGATTTTTATTTAAATTTGTCAAACTTTGTAACAACTTATCAGGGCAATCATGAATAAAATTCCGCGTGGAATTTTTCCCGGGGAAAAATTTCAACTAATAGCAACTAATAGGGAAAAGAAAAAATTCTATTTTGAAAAGGGAGAAATTTCACGCGGAATTTTATTCATGATTGCCCTGTATATAAATTGTCGAATATTTTTTTCGATTAAAATGCTTTTTTTACTTAATAAGTTATATAAATTTTTTTGCTCACGGGTACGAGTACATATGTTTAGGTGTGAAATTTCAAAATATTTGCTATTTACAATATTAAAATGCGTTTTTAATTTTAAAAAATTTTATCAGGGCAATCATGAATAAAATTCCGCGTGAAATTTCTCCCTTTTCCAATTAGAATTTTTTGTTTTCCCTATTACTTGCTATTAGTTGGAATTTTTCCCCGGGAAAAATTTCACGCGCAATTTTATTCGTGATTGCCCTGTATGAGTTTTGAATATTAGAAAATTGTTAATTTTATGAAAAAAATAAAATATAAATAAAAATAACAAAATTTAACTGAAATGATGATGACTTTATTCAAATTAGCGTGTTTTTTTAGTAAACGCGCTAAGACGAAAAAAAGCGCGTTTGGCATGGTTAGAACGCACTAAATTGGCATCGCTGGTCGTCGGGTGGTTACTGGTTTCCCGCACAGATATTAAAAATACATCATTGATGCGGCAAACCAGTAACCACCCGACAATGTGTTCCCTTTCCTTAAAATTGTGATCGCTAATGTTTGCGTTGTTGTTGTTCATGGGAAATATTTCACGTGAAGAAAATGTTCGCCTCTTACTCCCAATAAGGGTGATTGACGGGAATATAAAACTATTACTTCATCAGCCCATAAACTGATTGCTTAGAGGCAAAACACAAAGCATTAAAATAAAATTATTCAGTGTAACGGACTGTTTCTGTTAACGATATAAAAATTTTCGTTTGGGAATTTGTATTAAAAGCAAAAGCAATTTTGAGTTGATTGTATTGTTGCTTCAATATAAATTCCCAAATGAATTTTGAATTTTTATTGATGGTTATTCTTCTTACAAAGGAGTTCTTAAGGACCGAACATAGAAAATGATTTTTGTCAAAAAGACACTTCTTAGGTACTTTTTATAAAAGATACTTTTTACCAATGTAAATTTTTATAAAAGATGCTTTTTTAAGAAAAAGGTTTTTTTTGGAAAAAGTATTTAAGTAATTTTTATGAAAGGTACTTTTTATGAAATGTACTTTCTATTGCAAGTACTTTATATAAGTTCTAATTACGAGTATCGTATTTCGACTACGGCGATTTTGTACTAGATTAAAGAAAAAATGTTGCAATGTTCTTTAGTCTAGTACAAAATCGTCGTAGTCAAAGTCGTAATACGACACTCGTAATAAAGCCCATAAAAACGCTTGTTAGAAAAAGTACTTTTTTCAAAAAGTACTTTTCATAAAAGGTAGATTATGTAAAATAAACTTTTTGCAAAAGGTAATTTGTGCAAGATTTTTTATAAAAGATACCTTATCTTTTTTTAAAAGATAACTTTTATTAAAAGTACTTCTTACAAAGGGTAGTTTTTACAAACGTAAATTTTTATAAAATATGCTTTTTGTAAAAACATATTTTAAATAAAAGGTGCTTTTTTATAAAAGGTATTTCAAATAAAAGGTATTTTTATAAACTATACTTGAGGTACTTTATGTAAAAGGCACTTTTTATAAAACGATAAATTTTTAACAGGTACGTTTAATTATTAAGAGTACTTTTTACAAAAGGTACTTTTGGCAAAGCATGCTTTTTATAAAAAGTACTTTAGGTAAAATGCACTTTTTGCAAAAGGTGCTTAGTAGTTATGCAACATTTTTCATGACGTTTTTTTATTTAAAAGTACTTTTTATTTACAGTACTTTTTACAAAAGGTACTTTTTGCAACAAAAAAAATACTTTTTACAAGCATACATTTTAATAAAAGATGCTTTTTGTAAGAGGTTCTCTTTATAAAAGGAATTTTATATACCAAAAAGGTAATTTTACGAAAGGTATTTAAAAAATATATAATTTTTATAAAAAGTACTTTGTGTAAAAGGCACTTTTTATAAATAGTACTTTTTGTTACATTTTAAAAATGTGTTTTTTGTAAAAGGTACTTTATGTAAAATGCATTTTTTGTAAAAGGTACTTTCTATAAAGGTGCTTCTTATGCAAAATCTTTTACAAAAGGTACTTTTTTAAAAGACACTGTTTATATTAAAAGTACTAATTACAAAAAATACTTTTTGCAAAAAAGGTACTTTTGCAAACATATAAATTATTTTTTTTTAATTATAGATACTTATTGCAAAGGTACGTTTATACATAAAAGACAGTTTTAAAAATGCAATATTTTATGAATGATTCTTTATAGAAGGAACTTCTCAAAATTCCGAAAATCTTTATAAGCCATAAATATACATTTAAACAAATAACAATAGACATACATATCGTCACCTAAAATCCAAAAGGCCGTAACAGCCAAAAAATTCCAAATAGACTTTTTGATTGATTATGATGTTATTAACCAAAATAGCGATTTTATTCCTTATTCAATTTGGCACCTAACAAAATTAAATTTATGAGGCTTTTTGCTTCTGCTGTAAAAAAGTAAAAAGTGTACTTACGCCCTTTTGGATTTTAGGTGGCGATATGTATATATACGTTTAATAAATAATTATATTGTTAGTTTTTTTATACAAACAATAAAAATGCACACTCTTTAAATATATATATATATATTTTTTAATAAAAAAGGTGAATGAAATTAATTAAGTATTAATCAAAATAATTTTTTACAACAGAGTGTTACATGACCCATATATACAATTTATTTCCTCAATTCTTTATTGACCTTAATACATACAATAAATTTTTTTCCTATATATCTTTTCTAAATATACATACATATAAAAAACAATCAATATATACACTTTATTAAATGAAAATGAATGAAATATTAAAACAAACCTAACAAAAAAAAATTTTTTTTTTAAATGTGTATTTAAATTTATATTTAAAAGAGTCCTTAAAAAAAATGTGAAATAAATCCCTTTTAAGATAAAAATCCAAAATTAAAAATTAAATACTGAATGTATTATGTTTAAAATTTAAAATAATAAAATATATATAAAAAAAAAATATTAGTAATGAGTAAAAATGATAAAAGAAGAAGTTAAAACAAACAATAAAAACCCTTATAAGGAAAAAATAAAATTATTAAAAAAATATAAATATGCCACCTCAAATTGTTTTATTCGTTTTATGTTTTTAGAGTTTTCTTCACAATTAAAATTGTAGTTAATTTTAATTATTATTGTTCCAACTTCATTTGTTTCTATATTTTATGATTTTATCAGGCTAAAGTTACGTATCGCTTTTTAAGCCAAATTACATGTCATAATTATTAATGAACAAATAACACCAAAGTTAGTTGTAAATATTCTGACAAACACGCAGTTGAACGGAACAACCGGCTGTTTTCGAAGGCAACCACTATACCTTTCTCATCAGCGTTCTTTTGAGTTTGGTCCACTGTGTGTGGTGTAAGTTGATGTAGATTCTGCTTTATTGCAAATGGAATATGTGAATTGTTTTGATTCATCGTATTACAATTTGCTGAAAGCTTTTTTGTAATGAAAGCTCATTTTTACCATCTCTAAATTTACAACAGTCTTGCCATTGTCGTTTGTTCTTTACTAATTATGCACATGTTAATTAATTTGCTTATTTTTGTTCTACTCAAGACATTGTAGTATTTTTCTTTAAATTTAAGAAAAATAGTTAATTTGAGGTGAATGGAAATTAAAAAGAAATCGAAAAAATACGTACGAGAAGGTATACCGAAAGAAAATGCGCTTGAAATGAATTTTTCTAATTTGAAAATTTACAATATCAAGAACATTATCATGCATCATTAACTCAAAATTTGCAGTTTTTGAGTTGTAACGTTGTTTGAGTAAATGAGCGATATATTTTTTTTCGCACAATAAACAAATTATAAACAGTCACAACAACTCAAAAAATCCCAGATGTTTAGGAGTGGTAAACACTGTTGACGCAAGTATGTAATATGAAAACATGCATAACGGTATTTTATATTGTTCAAGAAGACTGCGTTGTAAAAGAAATGTTGTTCAGTAAACTAACTGGCTAATGAAAAAACCATTTTGATAATTTTTAGTTGTGACTGTTTATGATTTAGTGTGCGATATACCTGCATATACATATAAAGTGTGCTAACCTCATAGCCACACCTGCATGTATGTATGTAGCTACGAGCGTATGAACGAACATGGCGTTTAGCTTATTACGGGACAAATATGTCATTTCCTGTCATCATAAACAAAACAGTTCTCATTCTCAGAGGTATACACCAGTGTGCTCTAAAATAACAGTTATATTGAATTATCATCAGATGAGAGTTTATGATAGAAAGAGTGGGCGGCATTGCCAATCCTTTTCCGCCCCATTCATACATTGTTGAGTGTAAAAAGCATACCTATCTATAAACTAGAGTTTCTATGTGTGAAAAAATTCCCGGGAAATACCAGGGATTTTTTTTAAACAAATCCCGGGAAACTTTTGGGAAATTCAATTTCACTTTTTTGAAGTTTTTTGGTGCACATTACAGGGGCATTTGAGGGATAGAATTTTTTAATTCTGTTTTTACTCCCATAAATTCCACTTTGGTGATGTGGTTTATATAATTTAAAAAGGAACAATACATACGTCCATACCTATATGAATTTAATAATTACCCTTATTGCAGTTGTCAACATCGATGTCACGTCAATACAATACAAAAAAAAAAAGAATTGGAACTTGTCTACCCGTTGTACAAAACAACTAACAGCTATTGGCAGGCTCATGCTATTTCCTAGACCTTAAGAAACATAAATATACTGTCAATAGAGCTGTGCCAAATCGTTCATTTAAGTGACCGCTCATTTTCGTTCATTTTGTAAAAAAGAACGAGTTCGTTCATTTCGTTCATCCGCTCTTTTCAAGAAAAATAACGAAATGAAAAAACAAACCGTTGATTCGGTCAATAAAAAGAGACAAAT
This sequence comes from Nowickia ferox, assembly GCA_936439885.1. NCBI lineage: Eukaryota > Metazoa > Arthropoda > Insecta > Diptera > Tachinidae > Nowickia > Nowickia ferox. The sequence goes on along the minus strand of OW387024.1, from coordinate 109,911,819 downwards.
GCAATGTTTTTGTTATTTTTTTTGGCAAAATGATCAAAACAAACAAAATAACACAAAGGAAAAAACAGCAAGTAAATTTTTTTTTGCAATATTAAAGTATTTTTTTGTGTGACATAAAATAAGGAATTTGGAAAATATTAATAGCATTAAGAAGCGTTCAAGATGTGTTTTTATTTTGCCACAATTAAGTCTCTGCTGGTAAATAAATCTATGGCCAATGAATAAAAGTCAAAAAGCGGGAGCGAAAATAACTTAATTACGTATGTGAGAAGTTAAAGCAAGTGCGCTCGGTCATCGGTCGTTCATTTCGTTCAATTTATTTTTATGTGTCAGTACTACTGAACCAAAACAGCTCAGTAAAATGACCGGCTCACTTCGTTCATTTGAGTGATTCGTTCAATTTTACTCGTTCGTTCATGAACGACACAGCCCTAACTGTCAATAGCACACAATTGTTCTCGAGAGCGATTGCCTACTCGCCCCAGATTTTGGTATTGTATTGAAGTGACGTCGATATTGACAACTGGAATAAGGGTAAATATGTATGTATTTATATAATTTTTAAGTATACATACATATGTATGCACGTACTTTTAGAATGAATAAACTTGCTTTTATTCTTTGTATTTTGATTAACAAAAAATTCCCCGAAATCCCTTTTCCCGATAATGAGAAAAATCAAATCCGGGAAATGAGAAACCCTACTACTATAAACATTAAAAATAACCCCTACCACAAGCAACAGTTAACAACAGCCAAGTATAAGTTATTCTTGTTGTTATTGCAGCATTTTTTTATTGTTGTTAGTGGCGTTTTCTATTTTAGATATTATTGCTCCATCAAAACAAAAACGATTAGATAAAACGTACAGATGAGTGGTAAGCCTTTTTTTTTTTGCTTAAGTTGCATATGTCCATTTATGAATAAAAAACGAACTAGACATTTCAAATAATTTTGTATGTAGAATCAAATAGCAACACTAGTTTTGCAGATGGTCAGAGAATTAGTGTGGTAGAACTAAATACGGAGTAATAAAATACACACTTTTTTCACAAAGTATCGACAACAATATCTCTCGATAAATTTTATAGATTTTGGCCGAATTTACGGCATCCGATACACTTTTTAAGGTAATAAAAATCCGTATGTACATTAGGGCGGGTCGATTTAAAAATCGCTCAAATTACAAGGAAAATCGTATTCTAGGGATCAAAATAAGAAACTTTGCCGAAGGATTCATACCTCTAAAATGTATTTTGATGTACCGACTTTTGATCCGAAGGGTAAAATTTTTACAAGAAAAAATCAGCGAAATGGCTATTTATTTTTATTTTTTGGAGTTTATTTTTCTCTTTAGAAACTTATTAATTTATTAGTTGTTCAAAAAAAAAATCATTTATCAAGTTTTCAGATAATACAAAACAGCTGACTTCGATTTTAGAGTGCGAGGATTTTATTCTTGTGAAAAATGAATAATTAATTATGGAACGCATGTGTATTGTTTAAATTCTATAAAAGAAAAGGTAAAATGAAATTATGGGTTTTTCTTATTAGTATAATTAAATCACTTTTATAATAAACGGCTAATATTGAATTGGTACAGATTTATTTAGGCCGGGTTTACATCTGTGTGCCATGTGCCCAAAATATCTTAACCACTAATTACTAATGAAAAACTGTTTGGTTCAGACATGTATTTATTGATTTAAACTGTTTCCAATCATGTTGGATTCTATAAAATTGTCTATTAGTTATGTATGGAACTGTTTAATTTAATAAATACGTGTCTGAATCAAACACTTTTTTCGTGTGTGGTACATGGCACACAGATGTAAACCCGGCCTTACACTCTAAAATGTACGCTGTGTGAATTTTAATAGGATATGTAGGTATATCAGTATACATACAAATACACAGAAAAAAATAGACAAGAATTATGTTCAACAAAACCATGTTATTGAAAATAAAATTTAATTTCAACAATATTTGTCATTAATTTAATACAATATTTAACAATACCGCGCATTTTAAAATATCATTTAATTTAATTTCTTTGTTTGGTGTTTATCTTGCTTGTTGTATTTTTTGATTGCTCGTGTTGTATACGTGTGAATTCCGACAAGAAGCCGGAAAACGTCGTGGATTGTTTTTTTTTTCACTCAACAAAGTTATTTTTAAATTATATCAACGCAAAGCGCACATGTAGAAGAAACATAGAAATCATGTTTGCTTGTATTCATTATTTGCATGATCAAAACGATTTGCTCTTTAGCTGAGTGGTAAGCACGTTAGTCTATTAGTCAAGAGATTGCCGGTTCGACTCATCCCAAACACATTTAGTTTCGAAGGTTGTGTGGAAAAGTAAATAACTTTAAAATTTAACAAGAAACCAAATTCTAAATAAAAATTAAAAAAAAAACTAACAAAAAACACACATTAGAATTTGAAAAACAAATTATTAAAAATTTTTGTTTTTCGTTAACAACTCAATTGTCAATAACACAATCATTTTAATTGAAAATAATTGAGTTGATTTTGTTTTCCGATGTTACAAATGTGTGTTTGTATTTACAAAAATCGTTGTAGGTGCCTTTTTAAATAATATTTTAATTGTATTCACAAATAAATTAATTGTATTTACAAATATTTTTTTTTCTGTGTATGTGACCTGCTCCACGAAAAGGGACCAACGCGCCGAAAAGAAGTTATTGAGAAAAACGCGTTTAAAAAAAGCGCTTCGAACGAATTGTTTTTGCAAGAAATAACTTTACAGGTGATTTGTAAAAAAAAGTAAAAGACATAGAAACTTGCGGTTTGCGGCATTTGAAAGAGCGTTTTTTTTCCTATAAGAAAGAATCCCTCAAAAAGTAAAAAAAAAAAATTTTTCGGCGCAGGGGCCCCGTTTTCGTGGAGCAGGTCACATATGCATATTATAGATACATATACATACATATATTCATATATACATATATATTCATATATGTATACATATATACAATATATTCATATATATATGTAGTATATCCGTCGTGTTTTAAGAAATCCATCTTGAGTCGGTAAAATACAGTTTATAATGTTTGAGGCAAATTTTAAGGTAAACATAAATTTTGAGGTTTTATATTTGGGTTGCTCATATTTCTTAGACGTTTGACCTGATTTTGGAGTGTTAAACGTTAAAAACATTTCTTTAATAACTATGTACATAAAAGTTAGAAAACAAACACATGTTGAATTACATATTATCAGTACATAATTTGGTAAAGTTTTTTTTTGTTTGGTACACATTTAGCATGTATGTATGTACATACTCGTGTGAAGATGTATGTGTGTTTATCAATGACAGCTCCCACATATAAGCGATATTAAATTGTTGATGTAGACAATAAGTTGATTATACAAACGACGGCAACACCAACAACAACAATTTATCAGTATCTTCAAAGTTCGAATATAAAGAGCAAATTTTTGTTAAAAAAAATATTTTCTGCTTGTGCATTTTTCGTCGTACTTGTTAGGTGACTACGAGTACAATTCACTATCTGTTTGAGTATCTTTCTTCTGTTCAAAGTACGAGGACCGCCTTAAAAGTATTTAATTTTACATATGTACTATGTAGGTACATACCTAAAAAGTAAAGTGCCCTAAAACCAATGAAAACGATTTTTGAATTTGATTAGTTTTCAAACTATAAATACATTCATACATATCGTGGTGGCGAAGTCGCCTTTAATGATGAAACATAATAAAGTCTGCAACTTCAGGAAAATCGCTCCCAAATTAATAAATCCCATAATAACATCGTCGGCGGCAGTAACTTCAAATGCTCTCTAATTTTTGTTTTATTTTCTTTTGTGCTTATTTTTCTTTGTAGTTTTGTTCACAAAACGTATGAAATTTATTGAAAGTATGGTACAATTTTTGAGAGAATGAGTAGTTATATGTGAGAGCATAAGAAAAAACGCTCTCAAAATAAAATAGATTCATCTCACGACTGCTTTCTGCGGCTGCTTTTTTGTGCCAATTTGTATGGAAAATGTGTTTATGCCGGTATTCTGTTTAATCATTTAATCATACACAAAAATTTTATTTTGGGAGATTGAAATTAAAGCCCATAGTGCACGATATGTAAACAGCTACATACGCATGTGGTTATGACGTCACAAGAATTTTTAGCATATTGGTTGCATTTTTTTTAAATAAGTAGTAGTTGCTGCATGGCGTAAAATTTTTCTAGTATTTTTGTACCAACATCCAAATGTGAAACGTAACTCTATGATGGTGTCAAGAGTCGCATGCGAATGTGGTTTTTTACATGGTTGTATTAGGCAACCAAATATTTTATGTTGGCTGACTAAAAAATATGTGTCCTTGTAATTAAATTTCGAGAAAACGAGCCGTTTAAAAATCATTATGTAGGAAAAAAAAGTAAAAATAGTAAACAAGTAACGCCATCAATGGGGTTTTGGTGCAAATATTGCAGCTGCTTTACTGTTACTACGAAAGATATGACTAATGTGATACTATTCTACAACAATATGTATTTATTAATAATATGGAGTTACACCACTTTTACAATAAACGACACATATATCACAGAAAATGACCACATGAAATTTTTCTGCATGAAACTATTTCTATTTGGTAATAGCAGTGCTATAAAGGGTGATTTTTTAGGAACTTTCTTTTTGGCAACACTGTTTTTGGCAACTCAGCTGTTTTCGTGTATCATGTTACTGTTAAACATGTTCAATTTGGTCTATAATTTAACCATGAATCGACTTACAAATGAGCAACGCTTGCAGATTATAAAATTTTATTATCAAAATTCATGCGGGATTAAAGGCTCAGTTAGCCGACTGTAACGTAATGTAACTGCAACAGTAGGAAACAGCTGATCGATATTGTTATGTGAAAAGTAATGGAAATGGTTATAGAAATGTAATGTAACGTAACCTACTTTTTATATAAAAATATCGATCAGCTGTTTCCTACATTACAGTTGCATTACATTACCGTCGGCTAACTGAGCCTTAAGTGCACTTCTTCCATTTTATGGTCAGTTTGGGCGACCTTCTGAGGCAGCAATTCGGAGTCTTGGGATTAAATTTCGCACCAAAATTACATTATTGAACATTAAACCACCAACACGCTTACGTAGAGTGTAGGCAGAGGCAAATATCGCAGCTGTATCCGCCAGTGTTGTTGATGACGGTTACTTTTTTTTTTACAAAAAATAGAAGAACTCACATATGGTTTCAGCAAGACGGTGCCACCTGTAACATAGCACGCGACACAATGGCCCAATTGAGAGGCGAGTTTGGGGAACAGTTTATTTCACGTTTGGGGCCGGTCAATTGGCCGCCTAAATTGTGCGATTTAACGCCTTTAGACTATATTTTGTGGAGCTAGGTTGAGGCTCATGTCTATAGGAACAAACAATAATTTATTCATGATATACCGGGCGATATGATGGAGAGATTGTGCCAAAATTGGACCCAGGCATAGTCGCGGTCAACATTTACATGAAATCATCTTTAAACATTGAATTATATAGATCGTTCTACCGACTGAAATAAATATTTCATATATTTCTCTAAATTGAAAGTGTTTTTTTTTATATATATGTACATATATAAAAACTTAATTTTTTCATCTGATTTGATTTTCCAGGCTTTCTATTGACAAATGAAAAAATTTTTATGCAAAATGCATAATGTAAACTAAGTATTGGTTTAAACGTTCAATTGTCCTTTCAATTTGGAACTTGCTAACCAACTTCAACTTGACACTGATTTTTTCTTTCGAGTTGAGCAGCTGATCTCACAAAAATTATAAATTTTAAAAACCCCCCGACGTACGACCGTCGCTATTTTAAGTCCGATTGAAAAGTTTTGAATAATGTTGTTAATGGTTTTTATACAGCTTCAAATTCTAGATACGGTTTCTAATATCCAGGATGTTAGTTTAGGTAAGAGTGATAGTCAGAATTCTGGACTCACTTACACCCTTCTTGTCCATTGTGATACCACGGAGACCCCACCATGGAACCAACCAGAGCTCAATATAAAGTCACTAATGCGTTGCAGTGCAATCTTGACAACGTCGGAAATGTCCCTGAACTCAACTTACTAATGCAAGGCAATGACACAGAAAATGTTCTACATTTTCTTTTTTTGTCTATATCTTGGCAACTGCGGCAAAAGTCATGCCCAATTCGCAGTCTTGTGCAAACGGTCTTGCATTGTAGCATGTGCAAAATGGTATAGCATATTGATACTCGCCACTTAACAATTCTTAGTGCGATTTTTGAGAAAATTGAGCGATTGAACTAAATGAACGACCTAGTTCATTTATAAATAATGAACAGGGACACCAGATATATGTATGCTCTAAAAAAGTGTTATATGCGCATTCAATATGCACTAAAAACTCCAAAAATATGCTCTTAAAAATAACATAAATTCAACAATTTAACAAAATTTTTCATAAAAATTTTCACTAAAGCAAATATTGAATACGGCCGTAAAAATTGAACTTCAACTTCAAAAGAGATTACGATATCAGAATTTGAAACGTTAGAACTGGTTAAATAAGACAAGCTTTTTATTTACAATTGTTATTCCAATAAACAACAAAATATTGACTTAGATTTTCAAATAAAAATCATTGCATGTCACATCTAAATAAATTTTTATAGGGTGCCTCGGTAGGCTAGTGAGTAGTGTGCTAGCCTATGAGTGTGGAGGTTGTGGGTTCGATTCCCACCATTGACAATGTCCTTTCAACGTGCACTGATATAATCGGAGCAGAGTCCGTCTAATGGATAGAACATTGGAAATAGATAGATAGAGACGACTTGTAAGTATATTAAGATAAAAAAAATTCTATACAGTATCAAAATATGCCCTAAAAGCGTCAAATATGCTCCCAAAATTCGAAAAAATTATACAAATTTACATGTAAGACTGAAGTATGCAAAAACATGATTTGAAGGGTAAAATATGCATGAATATGCACTAACAAATCAATGTCAAAATTCATAAAAAGATCTGAAACAGATATATAACTTATCTCCGCATTAATATGTCACACAAGAAAAAACATGCAATTGCATATTTGCGGTTTCCCTGATAATGAACTAAAATAACCGGTCACTGAAATGAACTAAATGGCACAAGTCTATTAAGCAAAGTCTATATGCATTTCGTTGTTGATTACGGAACTCGTCAGTTGGCTTCAACCTAAGTTAAAGACCGCAAGTAAAAAAATGTATCTTATATAAAAATTATTTTCTCTTGACTTTTTTTTTTATTAAAAGCATTTAACGGATTTTTAATACATTTTCTTCTATTTATGCCTCATTAAATTTATTTTAAAGCCACCCATCAAATCCTTTAATGATCATTTACACTTAATTTTTGTATATAAATTAAACAAACCGCTGTTAATTAATACATAGAATTCCATAAAAAAGCGATTTTAAAGTCGGTTAAAATAATCATACACGTATAAGGAACAATGCCATACACACACACACACACATACACGCGTATAAAACAATAAAAGCCCATAAAAAATTTGTTAAAATGATAACAGACCCAATTAAGTCAAATTGAAACTAATGAAATAATTAATGTTTAGCACAGCAAACGCAGTGTGACTGACTGCCACAATCACTTCGCCTCTCGTATGTCTGTCTGTCAGAAGCACTCTTGCAGGGTGGGGTAAACGAGCGAGTAAGAGTGTAGTAAGTGGTTATAATGATATAAATACTTGTTGCTTCAAAGTGCAAGTACGATGTTTGATGATCTGTTAAAGAACATTTATTTCATATTGTCTTGTTGCTGTCAGTGCTGCCAGAAAAATGTTGACTCTTGTCCCCAATTGAAAACGTCTTGTCCCCGAAAAATCCCCATTTCAAAAGAAAAATCCTAATTTTTGTCTCCAAAAATATTTTGTCAATATTGTTGTTTGATATCATTTTAAAATAATGCTGTAACTCAATTCATTGCTCCAAAACTCTTTGCACAGCTTTTCCATAAGATAACCACATCTAGTGTTTGATAGCTGTACAAGTTTCTAAAATTTATTTGAGTCCACACCTAAATTAATTAATCGAGTTCTCGAGAGACTGCGAGAAATAGTTGTACAACTCTAACAATAAATTCGACAGAACTGGGAATTTATTTTGCCACTTGTGAGCTGCATAAGTTCAGTGAATAGCAAGCACATTTAACCAATTTGATGGTTCTATTTTAATTTTTTAACAAATTATAAAGAGATTTTTTTGAGACGCAATAGCAGTTAAGTTATTAAAACTTAAACTAAAGACTCAGTTAGCCGACTATAATGGGATGTAACTGCAACGGTAGGAAACAGCTGATCGATATTGTTATGTGAAAAGTAATGAAAATGGTTATAGAGATTAAACCGGTATGTAAGAATCTGTACATTGCTTTTCACATAACAATATCGATCAGCTCTTTCCCACCGTTGCAGTTACATCCCATTACAGTCGGCTAACTGAGCCTTTAAACTCGCTACAGCTGCGAGGACGGTTTTGCCTATTTACATATTTATTTTTGTGGTATTACCATCTTCATTGCATAGAATGATTGCCACACTACCCTAAAAGATATTTAAAAACAGAAGTGTTGCCAATACGTAGTTATTTAATGTCAACATCCACGATTAATTTTTATCCTGGTACATGCAAATTAAACTCATTAATATTTTAAAATAATCTGAAAAATTAGAAGAAACCCCATTAAACGTAAATATTGTATTAAGATAAAATATAAGAAAAAGTGATATTAGAACTCCAAATGAAAAGTCCCTAAATCCCTCCCCACGAAATTCTGTTCCCAAATGAGAGGCGAAATCCCCTTTTTGGGGACAAATCCCCTAATGTGGCTGCACTGGTTGCTGTAGCAACAAAACGAGAGAAAGAAACAGATGAAAAAAAAAACGCCTCACAATTCGTACAATATGTGATGTGAAGTAAATTGAACATTTTTTTATTAATTAAAAAGATACAATGATATAATAATAAAATAAAAAAGTGGGCCCCATTCAGAAGTCATTGTCATGACCAGGCAAGTTTTTGAGGCACAAAGAATGGTTAAAAATGGCTGGCAAATAACTTGTTACATATATAAAAATTTCTCCAAGGTTGCAAAATGGTATTTTATGGCAAGGTAGACTAATAATGGCTTTTTATGTCAATAATTGAAGAAATTACTAAAATGGCAAAAATGACATATGTCACATGCATACAAACACAATTGTGGTGCCTGGATATCGGACTAATAGATAATACACAATACACAAGTTCGAATAAAATAGACAATAATTTTCAGTTATTTTTAACTAGACCCACCGACCACCACAATGTTTGTACATATATGCCTTTCCAGCAAATGGTTGTCTCCTAAGGAATTTAAAATGCAAAACTATTTATTGTAAAAAAAAAACTCACTCAAATTGTATATACGAGGTCTGATAAAAAAATAACCGTTATTTTCAAATTTCGTGAGTTATGTATGTTCGATTTACGCATTTTTTTTCTGTTATGTTGGTACACATGTCTGTTATATATGTTGGCAATACAGTTTGTTTTTGACAGATAAAAAGGTTAGTCGTGTTTTGGTGTGCTCTTCGATAGAGCTGGGTCCAACTCGTTCATTCGTTCATTTTTGCCACAAACCTATGATCAAACCCATTTAAATTACATGGGTTCGATCAAAGGTTTATGGCAAAAATGAACGAATGAACGAGTTGGACCCAGCTCTACTCTTCGATTTTTTACTAAATTTTGAGCAAAAACAACGTCGCATGGACATCGCTCAGGAGCTGTTGAACATCGTCAACGACGATCCAGATTTCCTCAAAAAGGTCATAGCTGGTGACGAATCAGGGGTGTATGGCTATGACATTGAAACCAAAGCCCAATCATCCCAATGGAAGCGTCCAGAAGAGCCAAGACGGAAGAAAATAAACAACAAAGTACCAAAAATTTTATATACCAAAATTTTATTTATATGGAAATTATTCATACTAAGCATGTATTGGGTGTTTTTTATTGAGGTATAGAACTTTAAGTTGGCATCACTTTTTTAACTGGCGGCCATTTTGTCAGCTGTCAAGTGATTAATATTTAGTTTGGTTTGCCATTTCATCATGAACAGGTTGACAAAAGAACAACGCTTGCAAATCGTGCAAATTTATTTCGAAAATAATGGTTCAGTTCGCGAAGTTTACCGCAAGCTCCGTCCATTTTATGGTCGACATAATCGTCCATCAGAGCAATTAATTCGGTTAACCATGGATTGGCCACCAAGATCGTGTGATTTGACACCATTGGATTATTTTCTTTGGGGATATGTGAAGTCGCTCGTCTACGCCAACAAACCAGAAACGTTAGGGGACTTGGAAGCCAACATTCGTGGCGTTATTGCCAACATACGGCCCCATATGCTCGAAAAAGTGGTTGAAAATTGGACCTGTAGAATTGGCTTTATTCGAGCCAGCCGCGGCGGCCACATGCCCGAAATCATATTTAAACGTTAATGGCATAAAATTATCCTTCCAATAAAGCCAAATTGATGGACATTAAAACGATTTTCTTGTGTTTTATTTCAATTCGAAGTTCTATACCTCTAAAAAAACACCCTGTACAATATGTATTTCATACATACATATAAATATAGTCAAAAGAAAACTAAAAACAAAAAATTACATTGAATAAATGGGCTTGAGGGCCAACTTTGAGGGGCGGACGCACCCCCTAAAACACAACTTATCGCTATGAAATTTTTTTGTATTTTTTTACATAAAACTGAACCCATTTGGGGGGAGAGTATAAGAAATCAAAAAAAAAAATAAAAATTATCCATACAACTAACGGCCACGCTAAGATTAAGGGAATAGCTAGAAGCAGCATTTAAACCTTTTGTAAGTAAACACCCGGTAAGTATTCTGCAGGTACAACTGCTGATAAGAGTTGCTCGAAAAATAAATGAAAATAATTACTGTACATAAATAAATAAGTATGTATGTATGCATGTGTGTATGTACATAAAAGTATCTGTTTGGTTTTCTTTTATACAACGTTTTTGTACTGGTATTGTGTACTTTTAATAAAAATTAATATTCCCAACATGTCACTTGTTGATTTTGATATGCTCATTCAAGAAACTATAGAACAACAGACCAAAGAAGAAAGCGTGAGCAACTTTCCACCACACAAGTGACTGAAAAGAAGCCAAATTAAAGTTGAAACATTTTTATGGCACTTTTCCCCAAAATTAATATTTTGCTTGTACAGTAAAATAAAAGTATGCAATTCCTTTACCATTGCTAGATCGTATTTTAAGAATCTGCAATTGAAAATAAATACATATGTATAAGAAAACAACAACAGCTATACATTGCTTGCTTTCTCAGAAATTAAAGTGTTGCCAATCGAGTATTTTTTGAACGAGTGATTAATTTGTACTTTTTTTTTGGAGAATTTTTAGATTAGAGTTAAAATTTTTTCCAAACTTAATATTTTAAAGGTTCAGTAAAATATTTGCTCAATTAACAACGTATTGTCGGAATCGTTGGTCAAACAAATGTTGTTGTAATTTATATATAGACATATACATACATATGTATATCGGCCATAAGGCCGTGTTTGGCGTATACTGACTTTGTCAAAATGTTGAGTTTTTTTATTGTTGTTTCAATATAAATTTACAAACATAAAATTTTATTTTTATTTTGAAAATTTGGCTGAACTCATCAGCAGTTAATATTAGCATAAGTGACTCGATTAAGAATTATTTTACCTCCAGAACTATGGGGACAATACTAGTCATATGTAAGTGTACGTGTGGTATAATTGTTGATGCGGAAGATGTTCATGTTGAATTGTAATTTCTTTTTATTTACTTTTATTTTTTTTTTTTGGTATTTTAAACGGATATACATATTCGTATACTCGTATGCATGGTTTTGTTAGATACACATAAAAACGGAAATGTGGTATAATGCAATGCAGAAAAATTAAAGACAATAAATTAAAGTTTTTATGTATGTACAGTAGTGTTTTTCATACGGGATTTCCCAGGAAAAATTTCCCGGGATATATTTGCGGGAATTCCCGGGATTTTTTTTGTTTTGATTTTATTATGGCAACTTTAGTTCATACGAGTATGTACACATTCCTTGATGAGTGTCGTTATTCATTTATGAAGGTGATGGTGCAATAATAAGGTGATGGTACTAGCACAATAGCTAAAATTTTACAACGACAACTTATATTGTGTTGATTTTGTAGTAAAGAAAACGCTGTTTCGATTCAAAGAAAGTCATTTTCATTAAAAAAGGAATTGCAATTTTTTGAAGGAAGTGGTGAAAGAACTGAAAGTGTCCAGAGATTATATAATGCTCTTCTGACTCTATAAGGTCAACATCCGTAGAAAGTGAACGTATTTTTTCATTAACAGGAGTTCTTTTTAAATTAAATTAGAAATAGACTGTCGAACGATTCTATTAATGCTTATTCTGTACTAAAGTCATATTTTCAAAGCAAGATTTTGTAATATTTTTTAATAATGTAATTTGTTTTTTTTTTGTTTGCGTTATATCAATGCACTTGACTTTCCATTTACATATAATATTGGTATTTATGCATTACTATTATATAAAGAACTGAAATTATATTAGTTTTTCGACTAATGTATTTATAAAACATTATTGTTATTTGTTTTTTGTCGAATTAAATTAAATAATATTTTGTATAGTTTTGCACTGGGAGGGAATTCCCGGGAAACTGCAAAACCGCTTTCCCGGGAAATGCAAAAGTTCGGGAAAAGAAAAACTCTAATGTATGTATATACATATGTACCAGTAAATACATACTTACATATCGCACTTCAATAGTATCATAATTTAAATTCGTCAACTTGTAAATAATGCGTGAATTGTAAAAGGACGGAACACGAATTTATAGAATTTTATGTTTTAATGACGGACGAGCATAAACATGAGTACGAATTTTCTCCATTGCAGAATGGTTTCCCAGTCCAATTTACTTGGCCAAAAGTTAAATTTACTGACATTCAGTTTTTTTTTCTTATATTCTAATAGTAAACTCTTGAAACCAACAACAAATATATTTTGTTTTTAAAGTTAATGATTTTCAGTGCAGTTGTAACAGGTACGAGTAGTGTGAACTTAGTTTTTTCTAACACTTTTTAATTACATTTCTTTTCTTAGAAACAAAAAGTGTTAATTAATGTTAAGTAGACTATAAAAAATACCTCTGACGGTACATACTTTTATTATGCAATATTATATGTATATAAAAAAGCATTGTGCTTTAAAAAAATTCAACTCTTTCATAAAGCCTAGAAAATTTTATTGTTTTCAAAATTTTGGCAAGATTTGGTAAGAATTAAACTCACTAATCTTAATAGGTGGAAGTGTAGACCGTTCTTTTCAGTATATTTTGTTTTGCACTTTTATGTATATTTTGAAAAAAAATTTGTTTTTATTCAGCCCACTATTACTTTAAAAATGTTGATCTTTTGCAAATCTGGCTTAACGGAAGTACGAAAGAAAAAAGCTCACTCAATATTTTCGGCTGAAAACGATTCTTTAGGTGGAATATTATGAAATTAATACACAGAAAGTAAGAACAAATAGAATGTGCTTTTGAGTTCCCGACAATTCTCCAAAAAAAAAAAAGTTGGCAACATCCCAAAAATGGGATTTTTGCAGTATTTTTGCTGTATTCTTCTTACTTTTCGCCGGGCGCAGATAATATTTTTGGAAATATTTTAAAATGAATGATGAATTTTTTGGTTCCAGCTTTGGAATTTGAGAAAAAAGAACGTAAATTTTATATTTATAACAAAAATAGGTATATTTCGAAACGATCTGGTTTCTTCGATAACGAAAATTTTAGAAAATAAAATTTCTTTGTTATATTTCCTATAGTATTACCATATGAATAAAAATATAGGGTTGGTATTCTCGCAAAAATTTGTTTGATAATATCGAAAATATTAACCCACTTTTTCTGCAAAACACGTCGAAAAATAGACTTTTTTCAAAAACTTCAATTTAAATTGCGTATAACTTTTGACTAAATGTGCTTTTAATACAAAAAATTTTGTGCTTTTAATACAAATTTTTTTTTATTGCTACAAAATTTGTTCTTATTAAAAACAGTTTCCTTCTCTAAATCGATCCAAATTTTACTTCTTCATTAGCAGAACAGTGGACCAAGGTTGGTAAAAAAAGCCAACATTTTAATTTTTTTCTCGAATATTTCCTAAACTGTAAGCGAAAACCCAAAAATGTAGCAGACTTTTTTAGTTCGCATCGGATTTAATTTTTCATTAAACCTAGGCTGCCCAGTTTGGGGCTTTGTGGCTCCGCCTCCTTTAAAGATATGTATATAGTCCAAATTCCAGACTTAAGCTCTGTGATACCTCCTCAAATGCTGTATGTATTTTCATATTTCATATATGCCGGGAATAAAAAAAGTTAAGGAAAATCTCTCCAAAAATTTTGATTTTATTCAAATTTATATTAGATATCCCACTTTGACAAACATTGTGTAATACATTTATCCGTAGCACACTTGCATCTTGTGGTTCAATCGCAAGGCCATACCAAGCAAAGGAATTATTTTTTTATGGTTCTTGGAATTAAAAAGTATAGTAATAATAGGAATATATGTATGTATACAATGGCTCGGAAAGCAGTGTGGCTCCTGCAGTAACTATGAAAGAGACCTACGAAAACTGCTCAGTACGATCTCTATTTGTGAAATATATATGCTGATTTAAAAGAAATGGCGCATATATAAAATATTGTTGCTTTTTGGTGAATTGGTCCTTAACATCCCATGCGATTCCGGGAATCAAAAACACTGCAAATAAGCCTTTAATTGACAGGCAAAAAATGAACAGAGATCGAAAGGCATTCAAACATGTGAAAAGTATACATATTTCCACGTGTAAGTGAGACCAAATCGAAGGAAGGCGTAGTTGTGGGTCCCCAAATATGAAATTTTTTTAAAGAACTGCTCAAATCTAAGTTGGCCAATAAAGAGAGAGGAGCACGGCTAGGTTTCGAAAATGTATATCACAATTTTATTGGAAGTAGAAGTTCTCTAAATTTCGAAGAACTGGTACAAGAACTTCTTCTTTTATATCAACAACTCAGATGCAACGTACCATTGAAAAAAAAAACTTTCAGCATTCGCATTTAGATTTTTTTGAAAGGTTTTAATAAGATAATAATATATTGCAAGTGGCCCCAGAAATATGAACCGATTTATGCTGGGAAACCAATCATGAAACAGCAGATAAAACTTCTAAAACAAAGCGATCTACTAATAAGAAACAGGTGGGCCAAAAGAAATCACCCTATTGGAAGATGCTGTTATTTTTGCAAATGGCGGCCAATATCAAATCTGTTTTGACATTTGTGAACTAGACAGATGTAGAATACAAGTGAACAAGCAACAGAGCGATACACTCTCTAAGAACGCTGAATAATCGTGTCTATTTTTTTCGGGTCGCCTCATCTCTCGTTTTGGCGATTTACACTGGCCCGCAAGATCGCCCGATTTAACCGTTCCAGACTTTTTTGTGGGGTTTTTTGAAGTCCCGTGTTTATGTGAACAAGCCCGAAACCCTGGAAGCCCTCAAGGACAACATTCGACATTCGAGTGCGAGAATCTGTCGCCCGAAGTTCTCGCCGAAGTGAATAAAAAAAAATAAAACGAGCCCGTATAGCAATCAATTGTGACGGCGCCCATTTGGCCGATATCATCTTCTCGACTTGACCAATAAAATTGTAAAGCTTCAAATAAACATAATCAAAAAAACAGAATCGAAGTTTTTCATTTAGAAAAAAAAATAAAAAAAAAATGAGAGTCAAACAACAAACAATGGATGACTTCTTTTGGTCCACCTTACTAGTTACTAGTGTTTAATTTCATTTAAGGTTTTAATTTATATCAAAGAAGCCATTCATGTGCAAGATTTTTTCTTTTATCATAAATACGCATTTTATATTCCAATATCCGTATTTTATTTAAGTGAAAATAGCTCAAAAACCAGATGTGGTGTAAACAGTCTGAGAGCAGATTGGAATTCAGCACCCAAAAGTCCATTAAAATCACATAATGACTTTTTTTTATTTTTTGCAGAACCGTGAAATCATTTGCATGATTTGAAATCACCGTGATTTCAGAACATGCCTGTATATTTCAATTGCAGTTTCTTGTGAAGTTTCAGCCAATATAATTAAGTAGCTGACTACACGGTGACGAGAACAGTCAACAGCATTTGTAATCGTGTTGTCTGGCCTGTGTTCAGCGATGCCAATTATTTATAACCCAAATGCGCTATTCCCTTTCGCAAAACGCGCTAAGTTACAGCATTGTCAACTATTTATAGCCAAAACGCGCTATTTTCCTACGCGCTAAATTGAATTTTAATAAAAGTCGATGTATGTATGTATATTTGTATTAGTAAATACAATTAATTTTTTTAGTAGCTCTTTCCTGATTTTATAATATTGTTTCTTCGAAATTATACCCTAAATAACTTGAATCATTTAATACAGAATCGGAATTGCCTTAGTTTTTATTTTTATTTTATTTGTCAAACTTTGTAACAACTTATATACTATAAATTGTCGAATAGTGTTGCGATTCAAATGCTTTTTGTACTTCAGCTAGAATAGAGGCTTAATAAATAAGTTATATGTATACATTTTTTGGTCACGAGTACGAACGAGTACATATTTTTAGTTGTGAAATTTTAAAATATTTGCAATTTACAGTAATAAAATTAGGTTTTTAATTCCAACCACAATCAAGGGAATTTTATTTGCGACAGCTGAATCATTAACCAATTAAAAAAATTTCATGAGTTTTGAATACTAGAAAATTGTTAAATTTATGAACTGAAATGATGATGACTTTGTTTAAAACGCGCTAAACCGAAAAAAAAGCACGTTTGGCATAGTTAAAACGCGCTAAATTGGCATCGCTGCCTGTGTTTAATGATTTTCTGTTCTTAGCACAAGACTGATTTGCTTAGCTGACATCATTACCCTTTTTATATTCAACATACGACTTCTAGAGGCTGTTGGCAATGCATGTATGTATATGTGTGTAAGTATGTTCAACCTAATATCAAAGGTGGTGTTTAATGTGTATATTCACCATATTTAAGGTTTTAGGATGAGCTAGATGGTGAACACTATTATCATGGTGCACATCAATAATAAATGCTTACAATTATTACCCTTTAGGAAAATTATCGCAACGAAAACGACCGCAACACATGATAAGTAGACTTGTAACACCCCTCTACAACATAACAAGCATCATTAATTAGTTTATAATTTTTATGCTTATCATTATGCGTTTTATTTATTTATTTTTTTTTTATTTTTATATAGTATGTTTAATTAGCAATTATTAGGTATATCATTTTTATAATGTATATTTTAAATATTTTTAATTTACAGTACATATTTTTTTTGAAGGAAATATATTTTAAGAATAATTTTGTATGTATATCTGTAAGATTCTGTGGTACCATAATTTATTTAACTGCATCTTAAAAGAATTGAATTTAAATGTTAAATGAAGTCGAGGACAGGCTTTTAAAATAATATATGGTGATGATGACTATATATATGTAGTAAAGTACATACATATGTATATACTCGTATGTATTTATGTAATAGTATGTGGTACAATTTGTTTGGATGTTATTTATAATTTTTATGGTTTAAAATTAGCATTATTTTTGAGTTAAAATATTTTCTTTAATTGAGCTACATTAATTAAGTTTATTTATAGTTTTTTGTAGGCGTTTCAGTATATATTTTTTATAATATGCATTTCTGAAAAATATGTATATGTGTCTCTAACATTTTGTTGAAATAGCGATTATACAGCCATTTAAAAAAATTAACCGGAATTGTAACTTCATAACAAAAGTTATTATTTTAAGAAACTTAGATCTACTGGTAATCATTGAAGGTCATCATTTCGATCCAAGTGTGTTTTAGGGTTAAACTTAAAATCTAGTACAATAATATGAGCTGTTATTTTTGAAAATGGTATAAGTCGACTTTCGAAAAAAAAATTAGTTAACGCTAATTTTAAGAATATATATATAGATAGTTTCTGTTCATATTTATTATCATACATTCAAAGGGAGTACGATTTTTACCAATGAGGTATGTTCTGACACTCGCATGATTTCCAAATCGCATGTGAGTTGAAAATCGCTAAACTTTGCTCCGTTTGTTTACTTTTCCAGTAAAATCCAGTAGTTGAGTAAATTTTGGGTAAATTGAACATTTTACTCTCAAGAATGCGAACGGAAAAATTGCACGAATTTGCAGATTAATCAAAACAGCTGATCATGGTGTTGTAGAATATGGGTTGTTTTGAGACTACTAATCAAATACATGTTTTTGGTAATTGATAAATGCATTTTTATAATTATAAATTTGAAGCGATATATATTTCTAAAATAGAAGTTCTGTGAAAGCTTTAGCTTGTACTTGGTTTTTAGGTTTTAGTCTGGGTAAATGGCATACGAAAATACATCAATATTTGATTTCAGATAGTCGTTACCCTGAATAGTATGCAAAAAATTAGTATTCACACACTCGTATACATAAAGCTTACATCTCCAAAAAATTAAAGTAAATAACACAATTAAATTTAATTTAAAAACTGATATATTTAACGATCATTATTCTTTAATTTGTTTTACCTTTCAGTTTTTTTTTTTTTGATAAACTTTTATTTAAATTTTTCTTCCTTTAAATGTTTTTATTAAAAAATGTGTACATACTTTGTATTTGCTTAGTCAGTGTTCAGACGAAGATAGTCTCATTTTTAAGTTTGCTAGTTTATAATCGAGAGAGGCGAGGGGAAAAGAAACGAGTACTTAGCTTCATGTACTGTCGATACGTTTTGCTTTCTCATTCGTAATGTTAAAAAAAGCATACATGCATACACAAAACTATGCATAAAAAATATGTGCTTTGAAATAAGACTCGCATTGTGTGAACGAGGAAGATAGTTCAAAGAAAAATAAGTAAGAATCTTAAAAATAAGACTATCTTCGTCTGAACACTGACGTACTTTTGTTTAGTTTATTGAATCATATGTTTTTCTCATCTACTGGATTTTACTGGCAAAAATTTGTCCAATAAAAATTTGCAGGTTCTCAGTCAACAACTGTCAAGTTACACTCTCAATTGACACTCTCTTTTGAAATTTTATGTGCAAACGAACGCATTTCAGTAAAATCCATTGCATAAAATTGCACCAATTTTGGGGTAAACAAACGGACCTCTTGTTTCTACAGATCAGCTGTTTGTTGAAATCGTCAGTGCATAAGTAAACAATGCAAAGACAAAATTAACAAAATAAAACAACATTTTATAAATTAAGTTTTTTAGGGCCAGATTTTGTAAATTCGAACGATGGGGAAAAAATGTTTTTTTGAAACGAATTTTCGTTAGTTTTCATAAAAACTATTATTATTATTATTATTATTATTTTTCGAAAGAAAACATATTTAATTTCATTTGTTAACCATTTTAAAGTTTGGTTTAAGCTAAATACTTCAGTATACTCTTGGGATTTTAACTCCCCAAGGGTCTTGCGATTGCTATTTACAGAACATCTCTCTCTCTCTCTCTCTCCCTTGCGAATTCAAGTCACAATCGCAAATATTATGCGATATGCGAGTGTCAAAACATGCCCAAATAAATAAGCAACCAATTTTTGGCTACAAAATGTTATTGAAAAAAAAAATATATTTTTAGGTGGAATAAGTCCATTACTGCAATTATTATTTTTATAATTTTCATGACAATTGAATTCATATGTTCCATCTAGATAGGCGCTGAAGATATAAAACCTTGTTGTCTTAAAGTTAACTTTTCGAAGCACAAATTTTTCGCCATAAATTATGAAACGTTTTACATACTGGCTGGCTCACTAGGAAATTTTTCTTTCTGAAATTTTCGTTAATTCTATTTTGCCCATCGAAATTTTTTTTAATGAAATTCTATTTTTTACATGTCAACTTCAACATTACTTTTCTTTTTTCTGACATTTCCACAACAAACACTAAAATGTGTTGAGAAAAATTTAATAAAAAAAAGTGTTAAAAGTTTAATAAAAATTTAAAAGAATGAATGTTCACAACTAAGGAGGAGAAGACAAAAAAGGGATTTTCTAAGTACCTGAAAGCGTGTTCTACTTCTCCTTTCTCTCACCAACAAACTCAAACTTTCTGAAAGAAAAATTTCATGATGTGAAGAACCATGACATACGCAATATATAAAACGAAAGTCTGTCACAGAATTTATACACAATTAGAAAATTATACATTTTCATATTTAATATGTTTTCACAAATTTATATTTAAAGTTCTGAGAAATGCTTCTTGGTAATTCGATTTGAAAGGAAAACTGTACAAATTTTTATATTTTTTACATTGTAAATCGATTCGATTTGAATTAAAGAGTAACCCCGGGAGGGGGGGGGTGTAAAACCTGCTCTTTTTTAACAGCAACGTAACACAATTTTACTAACGAATGATCAAATATGTTTTTCAAAACAAACAAAACGAAAACAAAGTTTTTAAGTTTTATTAATTTATTAATTTTAAAACAAATTTAGTTTATTATTAATCTAGATTATGTAATATTTTTTACCGATTTATTTTTATATAAAAAGAAAAATGTAAATATGTATATCAAATGAAATAAAAACAAAACTTTTGCTTTATTACGCTTTAAAACTTTATTTGTATCTTATTTTCACAGTAAATTACTTTTAACAATCATACTGAAAATTTTCCTTACTACAACTTAAAGTTAGTTAGATTAGCAGGAAGATGGGTGAAAAATTAGAGCCCATTTCACTTGGGTCCAATACAATGATACCTTTTTGAATTTAGTTTATATACTGCCAAGTCATAGAGTTCAATTCCGATAGGAAACCCCATTTTTGTAGCAGATGGTGTCTAAAAAAGAAAACTGAAATACGGAAATTTGTCAGGTGTGTCCAGACTGTTGGCGGCGTTGGTATGCTGGGGTATATTCCGTTTGCGAACGGAATTGAACTCTGTGACATGGCCGATAGTTGCAAGTTTGATTTTATCGGAATTCTAAAAAATTTTTTCATTATCACAAAAAAAAAAAAAAAAGAAACAGGCAAGTTTGTCGTGCTCCTGATAAGTTAAATAAAATTTGTAATAATTAATACTTTTTGTGCGTTCGATAAAATCCTTTTTATAACTCTAACTTTAAGTTGTAGTAATACCCCTTTTCCACACGCATAGTTTACTTTGCAAAGTCTTAATTCAGCTGTGTGAAAGACAGAGGTAGTAGTACAGTTCTTATAACTCTAACTTTAAGTTGTAGTAATTAATTCAGCTGTGTGAAAGACCGATGTAATAGTACAGTCTCTTTCTGTCTTTCTCCCAGCTGAATTAAGATTTTGCAAAGTAAATTTTGCGTGTGGAAAAGGGGTGTAATGGCCCTTATTAAGTAATTTATTTATGTATTTACTTTTATTTCCCATTTAGGTATGATTATGAAATATTTTTTTACATATTTCATATTTCCTTCTTGCGGGCATAAAGTTTATTTCATTTATATATTACAAAAACAACGCAGCGTCTGTTCAAGCATGTCAAAAGCATACGTTCCTTTCATAATTTACATTAAAATATATTATTTTTTTGTTTCGTTTTCTTTCGACATCGTTGAACAGGCCCGCCCGCCTGTTTAGTCTCAATTTTGACAATAAAACTTTTCTTGCAGAAAGTCTTACTTTGTGGACGAGAGAGGAAAGAGGAATAGGAAGGGCTACAAAATTTTAATGTATTTTCAATATTTAATGAATTGAACAGGCTAATGTTCGTATCGCCTTTTGAGCCAAATTACATGTGATAATTATTAATGAACAAATAACATCAAAGTTAGTTGTAAATATTCTGACAACACATAGTTGAACGGAACAGCCAGCCGTTTTCGAAGGCCACTAAACCTTCATCATCAGCGTTCTTCTGTGTTTTGTCCACTGTGTGTGGTGTCAGTTGATGTAGATTTCTGCCTTATATA
The DNA here is from genome assembly GCA_936439885.1 of Nowickia ferox. Classification (NCBI taxonomy): domain Eukaryota; kingdom Metazoa; phylum Arthropoda; class Insecta; order Diptera; family Tachinidae; genus Nowickia; species Nowickia ferox. The sequence goes on along the minus strand of OW387024.1, from coordinate 109,889,637 downwards.
CGAAACTTTTTTGCAAATGGAATATGTGAATTGGTTTGATTCATCGTATTTCAATTTGCTGAAATGTGTTTTGTAATGAAGGCCCAAATTTACCATCTCTAAATTTACAACAGTCTTACCATTGTCGTTTTTCATTACTAATTATGCACATGTTAGTTAATTTGCTTATTTTTGTTCTACTTAATGTATTTTCGTTATTTCATGCCGAATTTAAAAAATGTCGGCATATGAAAGCAAATCAAGTTTAAAGAATAAATTAAAAAATGTATGCAAGTAAAATATTATCATCTAAAACGCGACTAATCGAAACAATGAATTTATATTTTGTAAAAAAAAGAAATATTATGTATTTGGAATATGAATGTATCACATTGTTTAGACAAAATAAAAAGATTTTAAATTTTAATCAAATAAATTGCAAAACCTAATAATAAGTTTAATCATATACATATATATAAAACGAGTTTATAAAATCAGTGGTTTAAAAGAAACTACTACGTTCCATGATTTTTTCACAAAACGAATTACAATGCTAACAAATAAAACAATTTATAAAAAAATATAGTATGTATGTATAATTAAGAGATTTCTTATATTAAAGCTAATTTGATGTATTTATATTGCACTTATTTTAAACTAAATAAAAAGCAATTGTTAATAAATACAATACAACAAGAGAAAAATAAATTAGCCAAGGTAAGTAGTACGCATAACAATTCCTAGTAGTAAATACCTCATGGTTATATATAGAAACATAAGAGTGAAGAAATTTTTATAGCAAAGTTGGTTGCTTTTTTTTTGTTTGCAATGAAGAAGATGCCATTAATAACTATAATATTAATAATTTATACCTTCAGGTACAAAAATAATTAATAATATCATCTCAGCGATTATCATCTTAAAAAGGCGAGGAATATGGAAAAATCTTATATTTATTATAGATTTAGAATTTTCGAATTCCTCTTCTGGAAATGAAGCAACATATTCATATGTATCTCAATAAATATTATTTCATAAATGTAACACGTTTGCCTTAACTTTCAACATTTAGTTGTTAGCAGTTATTTACATGGCACAAAAGTAATGTTAAGTAAAGGCTAGAAATAAAACAAAGAGGTTCTTATTGCTTAGAATTTATGCCTCAATGCACAAAAAGTCTAGTGAAATTATATTAAATTTCAAGAATATCATGGCAGAAGAGAGATAAAATAACAAGTGAGATAACAAAGGGGTATAATTTTAATACAGTCACGCTCTTCTTAGTTCAACATAATCTTCATTACGGGCAGATCTCTAGTTAGTTGTTCGTTGAATATAATAATGAGATTTCCTTACTTTTACAACTACATACTACCAGCTTTACATTTTGCTAAACTTACTTGCGTTGCTGGCTTTGCGAATGAGCTTGTGTGTGAGTTTGGTCAACATTTGCAGTTCTGTTGTGCTGCTGATGGTGATGCTCCTCATCATCGCTTGGTTCTTCTTTCAGCGGCAACGAATCTATTTGTTTGGCTGTTGTAGTCTTTTTGTTACGCTGCCAGGTGAAGACTCGAGCCATTTGTAAAAATTTCTTACGCGACACTTTGCCCATATGTTTGAGACGCTCCTTAAAGTCAGCATCACCTTCACCACCCTTGCCCTTGCCCGATTGTTCCTTTTCTAAGGCATTCATGAATTCTTGATTCCAGCGTAATTGATTCATAAACTCTTCGTTTTGCAGCATCATGGCAAATTGTTCATCCGGCAAATCAAAGTCTCTGTTGGGGTCGTACGGCAAGGCGATAGTATTACTGCCGGTGTTAACGGGATTTAGACGCAGAAATCCCGCAGGTATAGGTAAAAGCATGGGTGGATTCCAACGTTTATTAGTTGCATGGTGCAAACGTGGAGTTCTTTTGGGTGTACTAGTAGAGCCTTGAGAGGGTGTTTTGTGCTGAGCCTGAGGTGGTCTAACTTTAGGAGAAGCTCCGGTACTGTGATTAGGAGAGCTTGTATTAAGATTAAGAAGCACAGATGCAATTGGAACACTTTTTTCACTGTTCACAGCTTGTCCCTTGTTGACACCAATACCATCCAACTCATCGGAGACATCAATTAATTGAGCAGTTGCAGGCTGTTGTTTAGCTTGTGTTTCTGACACATTGCTCTCGCTCAAGTTAATCAGACTCTTTTGAGGCGAAACACTGCCATCCAATTCATTACGTAGTTTTTCATTCTTAAAATTTAAAGAAAAAATAACTTGCTTTACAAACTCCGAAACAATTACAAAATCTGGTGCTCTACTTTGTAATTCGAAACGAAAGAAAATATTTTACCACTTGTATGTTAATAACATGAAGATTCGAAAGTATATTTTTTTCGTTTCCAATTAATCATCTCAAACCTTTGCGTTTTTAATCACCTGATTATCCGTGGACATTTGCAAGAGTTGATCAATGGTGGCATCCACTGCCCCTTGATTGGCCCTTAAGACGGCCTCTATAACATCTTTGTCCATGTCGGGAAACATGGTCTTGAAATCTGACATGGCTTGGGAGAATTCCAATTGCATAGTCGACGTCATTTTTAGAAATTATTTTCGAAAAATTATTTGCACTTGACCAAGTTTTAATTTTCTTTTGGGTTTTTTCACTTTATGTCAACCGTGTCCCTTACTCTTCTTTAAATCAAATTGCGATTTAGTTAAAAGACAAATAAAAAATTTCGGCTCTTACATGAATAAGCAGAAAATAAATATTATTCTTTCTTTCTTTTTTCGGCCTTTGGAAGTGAGTTTTTAATTTTTCTACATTTTATCTGGATTTATTGCACTTGATATTTTTTACTCTTCAATGTTTTTACACAGATAGCAAAGTCAATACAGTGCAGGAGACGGCGTTATGTCAACAATATATTTCGCGGCGGCCGGAAGCTGAGGAATAAAATAGAGCGGTAGCATGATACAATTATACAAGGTACTTGCACAAGCCCAGCCTGTTAATGTAAACAATGCAGAAAGTTGTCAAACTTTGTTTACAAGCCGCAAAAATGTTAGTGTATGTGTGTGAATAAAATGATTACAGTGTTGCCAATGAATTTACATGTGGCTGTGTCTCCAATTACACATTGAAGAAAATTACACTACACATCCTTTGTGTAGGTTAAAATTAAAACAAAATTAAACAAAAATAGAAGTCAAAGTAGAATTACACACAGATTACACATGAATCTAATTATAGGCCTACACATGTGAGTAGAAATTACACACTCTGTATATTACACACATATTGGCAACACTGAATGACTATAATCATTCATGAATGCCGCGTCTGCAATTGTACTTTAGTTACCCTGTAATTGTTATTTTTAACAACAAAAGACATCTGTTTTTGACTAAATTCTGTTTGTTTCTACCAACAAAATACGTGCGTTTCTTGGTGTTGTTGAATTCCCGGAAATTCCTGTCATTACTTTTTCTACAAATAAATGGATGACGCGAATTCCCGAAATTCAGCTGAATGTGTTAAGATACGAGAGCCACACTATTAAGAAAATAATTTGCTAATCCAAAAATTTTGCATGCAGTATAGCATTGTAGTCCTTCCTGGACCTCTAAAATAATTAAATTATATTGCAAAGTAATTTCAATCGCGAGGCTGTTTAAGTTTTTCCCTCAACAAAGTACTCTTTGGGGCTAAAGCTGAAGGTCCATACCATGCGTTCCATGCGTTGCTGCGTTTTATGCATGTGTCACAAAAGTAGAATCAGTGTAATTATATGTGGCAAGTTAGAGAGCAAAACGCATAGTAGGTATAGACGCATAAGACGGATAAAGTAGGTTTACTTTCTACTTTTGTATCCATCGCATGCATCATGAAAAAAGGTCAGCTGTTTTTGACAGCCAAAGATGGCAAATTATATTTTCAATGATATTGATAAAAATGGTCGTATGGTGGGTATAAATTTAAAATTTTTTTGCATAAAAAAAGTTTTTAATAAAAAAAGATTTTTTAATAAAGCTTACAAACAACTATTTTCAAGAATAAAATACATTAAAATCAGTTTTTAACAAAGATATTTCATGAACAAAATTTATATTTTATTTATCGATTGCTTTTATGTACTGAGTGTCACCTCTGTTGTGTTTATTATTTTTCAAACAACAAAAATACTTGGCGCATAAGACGTATTACATGTAACTTGAATTTGGAATCGGAGAGAACGTACAGAAACGCATAGTATGGACCTTCAGCTTAATTGTGTAAAACGCAACGCCAAGCGTTGACAAATTTTATATAGAAAAAATTTAAACTACAAAAACAAAACACATATTTACAAAATTTGTCAACGCTAAGCGTTGCGTTGTACAGATTAAGGTCCTTTCTGTATTCCTTCAAAGCCGATTAGCTGTCACAAAGTTTCTAAAGGCCGAGTCACATAGAACACGTCATACGTTATACGTCGCTTTTTCAACTGACATTAACACAATGATTACTTTGTTGAAGGAAACATTTCTTCATTTCATTAATTAAACTTAAGTTGGTTTCATTTACTTTTCTAAGTTTTTTTTTAACTGCCACAAAACACAAAATCCTAAATCAAAACATACGAAAGAAAAGCCAACTAATAGATGATCAACTTTTGTACTTTGTGTTGATGTGAGGTACTGAATGTGACAGGTATTATAAGAAACAATGTATTCCAATTTGGCTGTCAGTTGAAAAGGGCGACGTGTAATGCCAAGTACACATCTGGCACACATGCGACCCAAAAAGCGTAACCACTAATTACTAATGAGAATGTGTTTGATTCAGACATGTATTTATTCATTTAAACAGTTTCCAATCATGTTGGATTCTATCAAATTGTCTATTAGTTATGTATGTATGAACATGTTTGACTTAATAAATACGAGTCTGAATCAAACACTTTTTCATTAGTAATTAGTGGTTAAGCTTTTTTGAGCACATGTGTGCCAGATGTGTACCCGGCATAACGTATGACGCTTTCTACTTGACTCGACTTTTAGAAACTTGGCGACAGCCAATCGGCTTTGTGTTCTGCTTTTTAAGTTTTGCTCAAAGTGAATAAATATCAAGTGGCCTTACCAGCGCAGCTGAGCCTTCAAACTCCATATAAAATAGCATAAAATCTTAACCTAAACTGTCAACATTCAAATAAAAATAATCCTACAATAAATTTGTATGTATGTTGTTGTAATTATAAAGCCACTTGGTATTAATACACTTTGGTTTCGCTATTTCATATTTTGTTTTGCTTTTGTCATTTATTATATTAAAATACGAGTAAGCAAATTTTAAAATTAAATAAAAACATCTTATATATTTATTATTTTAAATATTAAATATTTTATATTATATGTACATATACATCATACAGATTTTGTTTTCAAAATATTGCCAATTTTACGAGTGTCGAGCAAATGGTTTCAATTTTGTTTAACAGCTCTGTTTTAAAATTTTCAAGAAAATAGTGGCTGTAGAATTAGCTTACTTTCGTTTAGTAAGGACAATGTGATTTCCAATATTGTAGTCACCCTGTGTTAATATTGAACATCTGGCAAAAGGAAACGAGTGCTTACAGCAATTTGTTACGTCTTAACACAAGCAATAACGTCGGCAGAATGATGACGTCAAATTGCTTGTGTTCAACAATGTATCTAGAGGTGGCGAACACGTACATTCAAATATATTTGTATTTTTTTTGCATATACGAGTATGTAGTATGTACATTAGAGTGGCCGTTAGTTGTATGATAAATATTTTTTTTTTTGATTTTTATATTCTCTCAGCCCAACTCGGTTCAGTTTTATGTAAAAAAATATACAAATAAATTTCATGGCGATAGGTTGTGTTTTAGGGGGTGCATCGGCCCCTAAAAGTTGGCCCTCAAGCCCGTTTATTCAAGCAGCCCAATCATAAACAAAAATTCCGCACGAGTTTTCTCACTTTTCCTATGACTCTCTTTGCTGTAATAGGTATATCGTTAGAATCAACTGAAAATTCATGAATTTTGAGTTGTTATGCTTTTGAGTAACAAGTGCGATATGTATGTACATATACATAAGATGTATATATGTACATATGTACATGTATACATATTCCCCCTTATCGGGAATAAAAGTTCACGTGAAATGTGTTCCCTATCCCTAAAATTGTGATAGCTAATGTTTGCGTTGTTGTTCTGTCAGTATACTATTTTCTGATTTTGTTCAAGGAAATATTTCACGTGAACAAAATTTTCGACTTTAATTCTCGATAAGGGTGACTGTTATTCAAAAAACATAAAAAAAGCAAATGTATTATACTTTTGGAAAGGGGTCATCTTCTAACCCATATGCCCACGATTTAATTTTATATTATATAGAAAAAGTATTTGTACCATATAAACATCACGTGTTTTTACTTTGTTTTTTATGGAATTTTTCTTCGCTTTCGTTGATAATCAAACGTGTTGTATGATTATGACTTGTGCAAATTGTAGCCCATACTATGTATTTCACAATGAATCCATGACTATTTCAAGATTTCATTAAAGTTGAAGTCTTAACTAGCAAAATATGTATACAGTAATTACCGCTTAATGGGTATTTCGAAAATGCACAATTGACTAGCGCAATTGCAGCAATTTTCCAGCTGACAATTAATCGTGATTTTAGGAATTGGGTTTAATTTCATGAATCAATTAAGCGGTTAAGTCAACTAAATGTAACTCTCCATATTTTGCATTCGACATTTTTATTGAATACGTTTTAGATTAGATTAGCGTTGCCCGGAGGTCAACTCTGGTGAAACTACTGTATCTGTCGCTGTTTTGAATCCAATGACAAGTAATTTTTTTAAATTTATATTTTTTTTCGTTTTGCTAAGAATTGATCCCCCTACCGTACGGTAAGCATAGCCATACAAATTCAAGTACACAATTGTATATCGCTAGCTGAAATGCAAAAAAAAAAAAAACGTAGCTACACTTTTTTAAATTTTATAGGAGAGAGAAAAAACTAAAAAAAATTATTATTTTAATTCGACTGATTGTTATGATAAAGGGACATGTGTTTCAATGTAATACCCAATATTTCATTAAAAATGAGATTTTGAATTTTTGTTTTGTTAGTTACATGGTTTTACATTTTAGCTGACGATATGTGTATGGAAAAATCAAAATTTTTCTATGCTCAACCATATTTACATATGCATGTGTGTATATATAGACATATGTACGGACTAGTGATGAGCCGAATGTCAATTTTTGATATTCGCGAATGCGAATACGAATATTTGAAACGATATTCGCGAATACGAATATTATATGTGAGATTTGTAGACATTAAGGGCCTTATTTTGTAAAATGCAACGCTTAGCATTGACAAATTTTGTATGTCTTTTGTTTTTGTAATATAAATTTTTTCCATATAAAATTTGTCAACGCTTGGCGTTGCGTTTTACAAAATTAGGCCATAAATTGGGGTTCTATTTACAGCTGCAATATGAAATATGAAAAAAAAAAATTGTTATGAAAAAGAACTTCATACTCGTGTTGACGTACTTTAAAGTTAATGGTGGCTATTCTGCAAAACGCGTCGAAGAAGTGAAACGTTACATTAAAACAAAAACAACTTTTAAAAAATTGTTTTTGTTTGTCAGACATTTCTGAAATGAAATAAACGTGAGAATTTCAACGCGTTTCTCTCTTTTTTAAAAACGGTTAATTTTTTATGAGAAACAAAAACAAATTTTTTTCATTTACACAGTTTTGTTTTTGTTTTCACCAAGCCGACGCGTATTCCAGAATATACCTTAATAAAAACTATCCAAAATTTTAATGATCGATCGTAGCATTAATAGCATTTGGAAATGATACAAAGCACAAATTTCTATAAAAAAAATTAATGGATTCGTACAAACTAATATTTTTAGCCATTTATTTAAATTTCGTTTAGGATTTATGCATTTAAATGGCCGAATATTCGTTAATTCGTATACGAATACGAATATTCGTGTATCACTAGTATGTGCAAACAATGTCTACATACAAACATATTTCCTTCTTATCTAATGCCAAAATCGTTCTAACAATTTGTTATTAGTTTTGGCGGAAGTCTAACCAACAGATACCTACATCTTTATAAGAAACAAAATAAATTATAATCACATCAATCCCCCGCTTTATCACGCCACTCTTTTTATGTCAATTAACTAAACATATTTAAAAATAAAACACTACATTTCGCACGTGAGTAAAAATACCACAACATTTTGATTAAAGCAATAATAATTGAACAATAAAATTCCCTATGATTTGTCATTTCACCACATGTGTGTGTGTGTGTGTGTGTGTGTGTGTAGCAATTAAACTGATTGATCTGTGTATAATAATAATAATAAATAATGATTGTCAGCAGGAACATATTAAAAATATAATTTCCGTCCCCTACAAGGTTGTGTGGTTTGCTTATCTTAGGAAACTGGGCCAGTTGGTACGCATTGCTTCATTTCAATTTCGTCATGATGCAAACTACAGAGTTTATTTCATTTAAATTTTATTTCTATGGTTTCCTAATTTAATTCTATTGGTTTCTCTAATATTTTTGGCAAAAAAGGACTTGAAATGATAGTTTTATTTGGGCACTCATTTACATTTATTTACAAACATTTATTTCATAAAGGCGAAAAAATAACAATTTTTAATAAATATTTTATTTACAACACTCAGTTAGGGCCAGTGTTGCCAGAAAATGATGATGAGAGAATGCTAAATCTGTCAAAAAAAATTCTGCTAAAATGTTCTACAGAAGAAAAGTATAATGCCAGGTTTAAATGTAGAAAAAATTATTGAAATGGCTTTGAATTTCATGTTTATACAAACCTATTAGTATTTGCAGGTATTTTTAGAGCACATACATACAAATATAAAATAGTTAATAATTGGTGTTTTTTGGAAATGTTATAATTACGTTTAAAATTTTTTTACGCACTATAATTCCAAAATATTATTTTACTTATTCAGTAAAATATTTTTTTAACTACAAATACATTTAAATTGATTATTGAGGGGTTAGCTGGATCCTATGCACATTTCATTGTTGCTAGTGCAGATCATCAGGGAACTTTTAGCCTGCAATACAGTACATTTATGAGAAAAATCCTCTATACAGAAGAATTTTTTTAACAAATTACAATTTTTTATTTAAAAAAAAATTCTGCCATAAAGCATCTAGTAGAATTTTTTGAAAGTTGAATGCTTTTCAACTAATGAAAATGCCAGATCTGGCAGTGAAAATGCTAAAATGGCAACAATGGTTAGGGCCAATCAAACTTATTTAAGGCCTGTCCCACGATGTCACCAGCAAACGTTCGATCGACAATTTGTATTGCAAACAACAATAACATTAGAAAATTTCTTGTTGTTTTCAATATAAGTATTAGATCGAACGATTTCTAGTGACATCGTGGGACAGGCCGTTAGTTTCTTTCTCTAATTAGCCAATCTGAAAATTAAGTTAATCTCATACTAATCGAGTTTGATGTTTTTGAGTGTTAGCTTAAACTTCTTTTTGTATGTAGTATTACCAAATGTGCTGCAGGTTAATCTGTATTTCGCAGTTCCAGTTTTTTGTTTAAAAAATCAGTTTTTTTTTCTATTATCCGTTTTTACAGTGTTTTGCTTTTGCTTTTTTTGACTCGATGTACAGAACAGATAGGATAATACTGTTGAAAATATTTTGGGTAGTTTTTTCTTCTTGAAACAGGTTTTTTAACCGACTTCAAAAAAGGAGGAGTTTATCAATTCGTCTCTATTTTTTTTTGGCAGTGTTACTTCATAACTTGGTACATATCATCAGACCGATTGTGAAAATTTTTTTATTGTCTGAGAGGGCTTAGCTTCCCTTTGGTTTCATTGCAAAAAAATTTGGGCAGAGACATGCCCACAATTTTTTAAATCTAATTTTATGATATTCTACTTATTTGATTGCTGCGAAACCCAGCAACCACCTTTGGTTGTTGTAATTACACAATTTGAAAGTTTAAAACATGGGCGGGGTTACGCCCATTAAAATTTATTATAATATTTCACGCGTTTCGAATTAACCGATTTTTACGAAACTTACCACACATCTTGAGCTCTAAAGTGGACATAATTCTCTATTTAAATTCTATAATTCACGCCCATTAAAATTTAATATTTGATTTTGAGTGGCTCTACTGTACCGATTTTTGCAAAGCTTAACATACACTGCGAGCTCTGAAAACACACAAAATCTTGCATTTAAAAAATGGGCGGAGGCACGCCCATTTAAATTTAATTTTATATCCCATAAAATTTTTTTCGAAAATGTTCTAACAGATCTTTGCATTGAAGTCGGGTTTTTTTTGGTAGAATTATTGTTCGATATAGACAACGTATATGGCAACACTGCTTACCATACTAGTGGTAACATTTTCTGTGCAAAAGTCATAATGTTATTTATGATTTTTTGTGGGAAGAAGAAGAAACTGCCTAATTTTATTATGTATAAGTAAAATATCATGCGTGTTAAAGGAAATATATGTACATATATGTATATATGTATATATAAATAATCACCTGTACTTTCCAGTAACAATTGTTACAAATTAGTAACAATTTTTAGTAAATGAACAAATCTTAGGGGCTGTCCCACGATATCACCAACGTTCGACTCGTCGCACAGTTGCATTGCAAACAACAACAAAATTTTAAAATTTGTTTTTGTTTTGAATGTAAGTGTGCAACGAGTCTAACGTTGGTGACATCGTGGGACTGGCCCTTAAATTTGAATAAAAGTCTATGTATACATATACATATATTAGTAAATACAATTGATTGTGTTTACACTCCTTTTGGATTATTCAATATGGCTTCTTCCAAATTATATACTAAACAACTAAAATTATTTAATACAGAATCAACATCGCCTTCGAAGTATGTAGTAAAAATCCTTAGTTTGAATTTTTATTTTATTTTTCAAACTTTGTAACAACCTACATAATCGTACATATGTATGTATGTATGTATGTATATAAATTGTCGAATAGTTTAGTGATTAAAATGCAGCCTTAACTTTGTTTACTTCAGCTAGAATACATATCTAATATTCTTTTTACTGCTTTTGCAATGGAAATTCATCTAGTTGGCACGGTCGAAGGAATTTTATTTGGGACAGCTGAATCACTAATTAATTGAAAAATTTCCCCAAAAGGTTTTGCTAGAAAAATTGTTAAATACAAAAAAAAAATGTTGAATGAATGAATTTATAAAAAACGTGATAATTTAGCGCGCTTAAAATGCGCTAAATTGGCGTCGCTGTAATGCAAATCAGGCATCACTAAAACACACTCTCAATTTTACCTACAAATTGAGAGCAATTCCCGCGTGCTGTGTTTTAAGGATGCCTGATGTAAATGCGCAATTATTTAACTTCTTATCATAGTTGGTATAATAGTAATTGTAAAAATTGTAATAAAAACGTTTTAATAAGCATAAATAATTAACATAATAAATGACGGAAAATGCCTTAAGTTATGTTTTAAATTTGGAATTGGCATACATGAATGAATATGAAATTATGGAATAAATATGAAAGATTTATAAGAACTGCTCATGTAGAGTTATAATTAAAGATTGGGGGGGGGGAACTATAAAAATAAAGTATGTTTATTTTTATTTTGCATATTATAGAAAAGCAGAAAAATATTTTTTAATTGAAAACTATTTTTCTCAGATTCGTTTTGAAATCAAATTAAAAACTGATAATAAAACTTGAAATTATTTTCAGCACAATAAAATGTTTATCTGTTTATTTTGTTATCGTTTATGTAAAATATAAAAGACTTTAAGTATTGCAGCTGATTTTTAATTTTTTTTTGCTTCATTTTAACTTATCAAAATCTAATAAATTTAACTTATCAGCGATTTGTCAATAAAACAAACAATCACATACAAACGGCGTCATCCCAAATTTAAAATTGTGATAATATTCTATTTTAATAAACATTCATATACCTAAATATATGTATGTATATATTTATTTTCACATAAATGTTCGTATTGTCAAAAGCATTGAACTCAAGTTTAAATGATTTTTTTTTTAATTTTAGGAAAAAATCATCAAAACAACTACATAATTAGAATTATTTTATTCATAGATTAGCATAATGGCGCCAATAATTTGAAAACAGGTGTAAAGAAAGCAAATAGATATATATATATATATATACATACATTTTATAAAAAAAAATAAATTAACTGAAATAGAATAGCCACTAGAATGTTCAAAATAATTAAGTTTCAGTTAACTTAATTACATTTATGTGTGTTACTTACAGTAATGTTTGAAGTCTGTTAACAAGTACCAATATTTGGCGTCGGCTTTTAATATCACTGATTGATATGATAATATTTCATTTAAATAACTGCCAATGGTTGGGACTTATTTCAATAAATTCTCAATGAAACAAGTCCCCAAAAAATAAAAAAAACCTCCCGAAAAATGAAATAAGAGTCAACGACATTAGTCCCAAGAAAAATTAAATAACTCCTAAGACAAATAAAATAACCCCCAATGATATACATAAACACAAAGAAAAACAAAAAAAAAATAAAAAATAATCACCCTTATTCCAGTTGTCGACATCGACGTCACTTTAACCCGTTGTCAAAAACAACTGACTCCTGTTGGCAGGTTTATGCTATTTTTAGGCCTCATGGAACGAAACTAAAACAAAACAATATTGTTCTCGAGAGCGAGTAAACAATCTCCAATTATTTGGTATTTTGTTAAAGTGAATATATTGTCAGCGGCATAACTACATTTATCATTGCCTTACCTTCGCTAAAAGGCTAAATGATTTTTACCATAAACAATTCCTACAACGGGCTTGTCTTCTAAATATTTTCTGCTTAGTTTGTCTAGCACAGATAATCGAAAAAACACGGTTATATAAAAGCACAAAAAATAAATAAAACATGAAATTTAAGTTTGTATTAAAACATAAAATTATATTTTTGCACGGATAGATAGAGGTAAAAAAATGGAAGCACATATAATAGAGGTAAACGCATGGATAATGCAGGTTAAGACACAACGTGACACCATGCCGGTTAATAGATATAGCCGGTTGATAGGGGCTCGGACAGTCGAGGTTCTACTATATATGTATGTATGATGTATGTATGTATGTATGTATGTAATTGTTTTTAATTCGCTTAATATTTTACTTATGCATGTAATTTGCTAGATCGACTACTCGTCATTATATGCAAAAATCCCTTTATAAATATTTATAGAAATACATTTGAAAAAAGAAATACAATAAAATCTTAATAAGATCATACAAAAACACAAAATAAAGTAAAAAAAACATATATATGTATATAAAAATACAAAGAAATTTCTTTATTAAACAAAAAGTTAGTATAAGCATTTGAAATATGATGATCATAGATTTAGTGTAGTTTAAACTTTCTTAGCAAACACAACAAAATTTTAAGAAGTAAAAAAATAAAATAAAATTTGATATACGAGTAAAATAAAATAAAGATACATGAATAAGTGATTAACACTGCTAACAAAAATCAAACTAACGTCATATGCCACCCACCTGCAAAAAATATATTAAAGGGTAAAAACAACAGTTAGAGGCAAAAGCAACAACAACAAAACAAATTACTAAAACATCGTTGAATACATTCGTTCTTAAAAACACTCACTTTCGTTGATTTGAACACAAACACAAAAAAGGAAAAAAAAATACGAAAGCCATGCTTATATTTCGTCGTGATTTTACGAGCGGCTACGTGTGTATGCGTGCACTAGCATCTCGCTAAGATATCAACAAGTGTATGCACGCTGTGAATTTAATAATAATAAACGTTATTGTGGGAGAGCACAAAAAAATCAAAACAAAAAAATCAAAACAAAAAATTACAACAGCAATTACAACAACCAATTTAAACAAGTAAAGTCTTGTTTTTGTTATTGTGATTCACTTTTATTTACCTGTTGGAAAACTAACGAGAATTTGGCTTGTGTGTGTGTGTGTTCGTGGATTTATTAGAGTTTTTGCGGACGCATATTGAAATGTAACGGTAAATTTTCTCTCACATGTATAAAAAACTTGACCGCAAACATTTCTGTCACATTAACAAAGAAGCCGTTAAAACTGACAGTTAGTTATATGTTAAGTGAAAAGAACAAAAATAATGTAAAGAAATAAACATTTTGAAAATTACTTATCAAATTAATAAAAATTCCAAATTAAATAAAAAGAAATATTCTACTAAGGCAACAAAAATTATTAAAAATTCAATAATTTGTGTTAATTTAATTGTTGAAATTTGTTAAAATTGGTGAAGTTTCGAGAAGAATTTGGGTGAGTACCAATTAAATAATAAAAACACATTATAGAAATAATTTATCGTCATATAAAATCCCAAAAGCTGTAACAAAAGATTTTAAAACGACTTTTTGATTGATTGTGATGCAATTAAGCCAATGGATTACTTCGAAATTTTTTGAGTTTAAATAAATACATATGTACATATGTGCAAAAAAACTAAATGCTCTAGATTTTATGATATTTATTTTACTATAAAAAATTAAAAAGTATTATTAGAGCTTTTTGAATTTGAGGTGACTATTAAGATGAGGGAATGAATTTATATCAATCAATCACAATCACACTTGCAACAGCGCAAAAAACGCACGGACTTGATAGTAGAGGTGCAGGCTATTTTGGTAATAAATTTTTTTATGGGCCTCCAAAGATTTCCAAAACCAGGGCGCCCTCAGAAAATGGTGTCACCAGTTTTTGAGCAACAGCCTTGCTTAAAAATATAAAATGAAATTTCTATAACAATAAAGTCTTAGCACGATCCTTAGATTAGGTTAGGTTGCGAAGGGTGCTGTTGCATCACACCTCCAGTCGGAGACCCATTTCTATTAGTACAATGTTTAAGATAAAACTGGTTTTTATAAAACCACTTATTTTAAGTAAAAAACTTAAAAATTGTTTAGAAAGCATTGAAAACTTTATAAATAATTAAAGATATAACTAGTTAACTTCGTTTTAATAAATAAAATGAATCCATCCATTCATGTTATTTCGAAAATGTTTAGGGAATATAGTGATTTATCATTAAAAACTTAAAATAGGCAAACGTGCTTATTCATGAAAATCATAGACAGAAAAAAATATTTCTCCAATCAACAGCTTTAATTGAAAAAAAAAATTAATTAGAAATTTAGTTGTGGCAAATAGAATTTTAAATTAATTAAATTTTTAAACAAAATTTTAATTGACTCAATTAAATTTTTAAAAACTAAACTGATAGAGTTTAGTGCTAATGATTTATAGTAAAATATTTATTATAATTTTTATTTGAATAATAACTAAGTTAAATAAAAATAAAATAAACTAATTAATTTAAACAAAAAATTAATTAACTCGATTAAATTTTTAATTGATTATTTGTATGTCGTTTTCCTTCTTCGACCTTATTTGATTTTGATTTTTAACTTTATGTAAAATTTTTAAAATAAAAAAATATCCCCTGAAGAAGCCACACAACGGCGTGGCGAAATATTGGAAAAAATAAAAATAAATATTTTTACAAAAATTTACTTCAAGTTCAAATATTCTAAATAAACATACATATACTCGTATACATGGATTATTTGAATTTTTTTCAATTAAAGCTGTTAATTCGAGAAAAAATTGTCTGTGGTAATTTTTTGAGAGCTTACAAACAGATTTCTTGATAGCATAATTATTTATTATAGATTGTTCTATCATGGCAAATTTTTTTGCTAAAATTTGGAGTGTGAAATTTTTGTCATAAAAAAATTTTTTCTACCGAAAAAAATATAAAAAAAAAACAAACAAGTCATAAATTTACTTAAAAAATCTTGTAGCTGTCTATTTTATGCAGATGTGTATGTGTGTAGGCAAAGTAAAAATCTAAAATGCCAAAATTAACAAAAGTCATCAAATATATTTTTATAATAATATATTACTTGGTTTAGTTGAATTATTGCATCATTTTTCATATTTTTCATATTAAAAATTATGTTTGTATGTACATAAATACAGAAATATGTATATACATATGTGCATATGTATTAGACACTAAATATTGAAGAGAAATTTGTCATGCTATTTGAAATATGTATACGAATAAATCATTTGATAGTTCTCGCACTGTAGCATAATTTTTATATGCAGAAAGAGAATATACATATGTATGTATGTATGTAATGTTCGATGTTCAAACACTTAATAAACGTGGCGTATGAGTAATAATATTTGGACATATCTACATAAATTTATCATCCGCCTCATCGCATAGTTGGATATACATACATACTTACATACATATGTATTTACATACATACATAAGTACATAGTAAACGAAAAAAATATCGAGCCATAACCACCAAAAACGCTTAAGCGACACACTTTATGAACTTCGTTTTTTTTTTGACGAAAATTAATTATTTATGATCGTAATCAAACGATTTTCGTCGTTTGAAAATTTGAAAGTTTGAAAATTATATCGCATAAGTTTTGTGGTGGTTATGGCACGATATGTAAAAAATAAATTTCATATGGCTCTAGAAAATTTAATTTTAATTAAAATTAAAAAGAAGGAGAGAGGCAAAAAAAAATAATGTTATTAAAGCTATGGTTGCCAGACAAAACGATTTGCTACAAATTTCTGGTAAAAATTGAGGACATAAAAAAATCAATGTGGCAGCTTTATTTACTGTAAAGTAAACATTAGCAGTGTGCGCAAGCTATGAAAATGTGCACAGTATTGCATTTTTTTCAAGAGCGAATATTGAGTGTGAAGCAAAAATAGAGAACAAGGAAACAAAAAAACACACAAAACAGTTGAATAGACAGTTGTGTCAAGTGTGTAATATTTTTATTGTACACTTCATAGTGCACCATACTTCATTTCACAAGCTCAAAATTTCATAAAATATTAAGTGATAATAAAACATTTTACTTTTATATCCATTGTGATAGATATTATTTTTATAGATATTTAATTTTTTAGACTCTTAAATCAATAATTATAAAACTTAGAACAGTATCGCATGCGAACTAACACACTCAAACAATCTACGTTGTTTGTTTTTTCTTTTACACATACACATATTTTTACACTTGTGTGCTCATTTAACAATTGTCATTCGGTGTACACTAGTGAAATATGCTTCAACACTAAAATAACTAATGCCCTCGAGTGGCATATAAACATATGCTGTTGCATGCTTTTGATAAAATTGAGCATAAGTTTCAGTGTTCTCATAAAATCAAGAGCACTAAAAAGAGAGAACAATTCAATAATGTACACCATGAAGATTAAGCAAGCAAACATCATGTGCTCAGCTCTAGTAAACATACAGTAATTTCCAGTATATGAAAGAACTACATTTAAGGTAACTGTTGCTTGTTAGTGTTCAGTAATGACTAAAGAAACAGGCATGGAAATGTCAGTTACTTTAATTAACTTTATATAATATATATGTATATAAAATCAAAGTGTGTGTTTGTTCGTAGCACTTGATCTCTGGCACTATAAGAGCTGTGGAGATGAAATTTTCAACATACTCGTATGTAGGTGCGGGTCAATACCCGCTAAGATTTTGTTTTGCTTTTGATCCAATAAGTGACCATTGTGTGGAGTAATTTGTAGTTAAAAAAAAACAATATAATTGATAGTAAGTAACGTTTGCCGGGCTCAGCTAGTAATATATAGGCGCATAACCATAGTCAAAACAAAGTGTACTTTTAAGTATTTAAAACCAGTATTACCGTACAAAATACTGGTTTTAAATTCTTAAAGTATACTTTGTTTTGACTATGGTTATGCGCCATAGTATGTATAAGTTTACAGTGAATTATGATACGCTGAATCAAAAGAATTCTATTTTAGTTCAAGGGTATGCATTTTCGCCAAAAGTTTTAACACGTATTTATAAAACAAATTCAACAAGCTATAAATGATATATACGAGTATATCATTTATACATATCACACTTGTTCTTCTAAAGGGTGTCAATGCAAAATTTTGCAATTTTAACTTTTTGCAAGAAAACGATTTGCAGTGGTCATAAAAATCTTCCACCATTTTCACTACACTTTTGCGAACAAAATTTTGTACCTCCTTGTGAAATTAGAGTATAAAAAACAGTTTCCAAATTTTGAGTTGACCCCCTTTAATACAACAAGTGCAATACGGAAAATTTATTTATTGTCAATAAAAAATACAATCATACACCTTTAAAAATTAGTGCAATCTAAAATTAACTTAAGTTGAACATGAGTGTCAAATAAATTATGTTTATAAAAATAAGTATAATTATACCAAAATATTTTGATTTTTTGTTAATATGTAGTCTCGTGCTGTTTCATATACTGCATACTCGTACAAAAACGAAAAAAAAAAACAATAAAATGCTATCAGCAAAAGTAAAAAAATTAAAATTTATTATCAAATACGTGCGTTAAGTTCCATCATTTCAAAAAGATTATTTCACAGTCAAACTGAATGAATGAAGGCAAAAGTGTGTAAGTGTGCATAATTGAAAATTTTTAATAACAATGTTTCTTATAATCGCACATATGTATCTACGTATGTATACATATATAATAAAGCTATTCACAAGAATCGAAAGTTAATCGAGGCCAAAACTTAGAAGTTAACATACATACATATTTCTTTTGTACATACCCTGCAGAAAACATGGTGTTAAGTTTCCCCAAGTCACCACTTTTGTCGACTATATTGGTGACATTGTCAAACGAGCGTCTACATATTAACATTGTTTTTGATGCGTAGAAAATATTTTGACAGATACACACAACTATGCTTCTTCTTAATGTTTTATTGGTTTGTTGAAAATACAAGTGGCTTCAAGCAAAATTCAAGTTTTTATGAAAATTAGTTTACGAAATCAATATAAAAGGCAAATAAAAAAATGTATTAAAAAATAATTTAAAAAATCAAATAAAAAGAAATTGCAAAAGACAAATAAAAAGCAATCCATTTTGTAATTATAAAAATAAAAATATTTTAAAATGAAATAATTGTGGAAATTTTTATGAGCCTGTAGAAGATTTTGTGGGATCAGTTAAAAAGTCCAGTCCAGTAAGTCCAGATTCATAAGTAAGTGTTTGATTTTAATAATTCGACGGAACCTTGAATTTTTCATTTATATTTAATATAAACAGCAAACTAAATCCTTACTTGCTGAACGAATGTTGCTTTTTTTTGTGTATTTTTTTTTTAATAAAACAAAAATTTTTAATAAAATATTCAGTTTTATTATCATTAGAATTACTAAAATGTACTAGTGACTATCTCTTTCCAATGTCTCGATATGGTCCCAAAAGAAATACGTACTCAGTAGTACCAACGTCAGTAGTTGCTTTTCAATGACACGTACATGCTAAATGTCTATAGCAAAAAGCATTGTATGGGGTACAATTCGTCAGTAGTACTGGTGACAAAGTCACTAGTAAATCACTACAATTTCACTATTTGCATTTTCTGCAGGGTACATATGTATGTACATACATATGTATGTACGTACGTATGTATTTATTTATGTATGAATGACGAATGCATTGATAGCAATTTTGTACGCGGGTAATAAACAAATTGCGTTTTAATTTATTTGCTAAATAAGACATTATATATAATTATATATAAATATATAATAAAAAAAAAAAATATATATATATATATATAATAAAAAATCGAAGACGAGCCAAAACACTGTCAACAATTAACTGAACATTCAAAATGGCCGAAATTGTCGGCATAAGTGAGAGACATGAGTACCAATATAACGCCACAAAAACAATCAAAATTCGAATACACGTAACCTGCGAAAATTCAAACTTCGCGATACGTTTTGAACAAACCTCGTACTTCTTCTTAACTTCTTCTATCAGATCTTTGCACTGAAGTCGATTTTGTTTGGCAGAACCTTTTTCATGTAATTTTCGGGTTTGAAAATATTTAAAAGCATTGCTTGTGAAGCTTGAAATATACCCATAAAATGCCACATCTTTGCTAAAGACATCAAAAAACCATCCTACTTTGCTCTAAGGGCAAATTAGACAAAACAAAAAGAAAGATGTGGGGAAAATTTTCGAAAAGCAGTTTGGAAATAACCAATATTTTTAATGTGCCAGAACCTGATAATGACAACTAGAGTGTTAGTAATGATGAGGATGATGGTGAATTATGTGACTTGCAGGAATTTGTGTAGGATTATATTATAAGATTAATATTAAGTTTTTGCATATTACAAAAGAATAATAATTTTTCCTACAATGTAAAATTTTTTATTTTCAAAACTGGACATATCCATCAGATTTCATCAGATTTTCAATCACAATCAGACATTGTTCACACCTTTGAAACAAAACCAGACATGTCCATTTAAAAAAAAAAAATAAACAGCTAATGTTTACAAAAAATAAATTAAGTCCTATGTTCAAGGTTTGATCAAATTTTCATGTGAAAAAAAGAGAAAAATCCTTGCTAGTCTCTATCTAGGTAATTCAGTAATTTTCCTGTCCTGTAAAAAACGGTTAACGGGACTAGTTCTGTTCGCCAGCTCCTCAAATCCAATGTAGGTCGTCTTATATAACAAAGCCTTGTACAAAAGGTTATGTTGTTTTTTAATTTTTGCAAAAAATACAATAAACAAATAATGTAAACAACATTGAAAATAAAGCAATTTGTTTTTAGTGAAGTAAATTTCACAGAAATTGACATACACAGATTTATTCTTAACAATAACGTATGTACATACGTATGTATGTATGTACGTACTGTGATAAGAACAATCCATTCTTGAGAATTTTAAAGAACATTTTTTTTCTAATACATTTAAAATAATAAACATAAATATAACTGAAATGAAAAAACAAAAGGTTCTCGTGACGTATTTGGCGACACTATAAAGTTATGGTTTGTTTTCAATAGAAACATCTATTTTCCCACATTCCTCTCCAACTTCTAGTTTTGCCATAGGGAATCGAAATAAGCGATTTTAAGTTCTAATAAAATTATTTAGTGTGTTGCGAATGGAAAAATATTTTCAAAACACGTGCAAGCAAAGCAGCTGTCAACAATTAACTGAACATTAAAAACGGCAAAAGTGAGAGACATGAGTACCAATATAACGCCACAAAAAAATCAAAATTCGAATATATGTAACCCGCGAAAATTCAAAATTCGTGATACTTTTTGAACACACCTCGTATGCTTTAAACATAAAAACGGACATTAAAGACTAACTGAAGTTGAGTTTAAGTAATTCAATTATAGTTAAAGGCAACTGATCACTTTCATTTGCCATAGTTTCTGATGATCCTGTGAAGAAAATATTCAATGTTGTCACCAAAATATCAAAAATATTATACACACAATATGTGAAATTTGATACTCCTTCACAATCACAATGTTTTTCGAAACCAATTCAAAATGAAAAGTTAGCATCACTGTATTGTTTCGGGGATGCCTGATTTAAAGTTAGCTGATCAGAGATGCCACACTTGTAACGCTGTACTGTATGAATTACTGATTCGATTACAAAATAATGTATGGAAAAGAATTAGAGGAGCAATTAAGCTTTTAGAAACGGGATTTTCTGCATATCTTGTAACACCGCAAGCTGTAACACAGGGTGTTATCACTTTCTAATCAAATCAGTAGTTAAGAAGATAGAAATTTCTTATCATTTTCTATTTACCTTACAATTCTTACTTCTGTTTCGTCAACGATTTAAAGTTGCTTGGATTTAAAACATACCATGAGAAAGTAAACAATAAAAGGACCTTACTTTAAAATAGTTTTTAAAAAGACCCGTGCATTTCGAAAAAAATATGTATGTACGGCCTGCACTACGATTTTGACAGAAAACGTTCGATCTATTACTTACATTGCAAACAAAACAAATTTTCTTATTTTATTAATATTTTCAATACAAATTGTCGATCCAACGTTTTCTGTGGACATCGTGGGACACGCCCTTAGTATTTTTTTTTTAATTAAATTTCTTTCTTTTTTTAATTTAATTTAAATAAAATTATCTCTAAGAATTCTTTCAGCTGTCGTTCTACATTCCATATTGTTATCATCTTTCAATTAAAATTGCCGATTTATTATTTAATCATTCTTTGCTAATAATTTAAAATATAAAATTGATCACGAAAATTATCTCTTTAGATTCATTCAAGGCTAATCTGCAAAATATTGTTTCAATGAACTTTTTCCTAAAATTAAAAGAATTAAAGAAATTTATTGTTATATTTTTAATCTAATAAATACATACATACATACATACATATACATATCTATGTATGTACATATACACATATATGTATGTTTGTAATACATGTTTGCGAAATATCGTTAATATATTTTTATTAAAACAGATTAAACATACTTCCGATGTGTATTTCTCAGCAATTTATGAAATTTTTAATCAGAAAATGTTCATATATTTTTAATTAAGATACATTACAGCGTTTTTGATATGCATTATTTTCTTGCTTTGGCATAACCTACAACTTGCACTAAAGTTGAACTATACGAGTTCCTGCGATAAAAATTTCTGAGAAAACGACCCATTGAAGGTATCACAGATTGTTATAGATTGTGGAACCTCAACGCAGCGAGGTGGATCTAATCACTGGATCTTGGATTCAGACTTTTTCATAGCTAAGCACTCGGACGAGTAGATTGGTATGTATCTATCAAAATGGAATCAAACGATTATATTTGATTGCTTCTGGGTAACAAGCAGCCACGTAAACCAACCAACCAGTCAGCAGCAATCGTTTTGTTCAGGCGTACATAAATTGCTGCACATAAATACATCATAAATAAATTTGTATATAAAGAAGAATATATGTATGTATGTGCATATATATATACACAATAATCCCAAAACAAATTGCTACTGCAATGCTTACAGAAATAAATGAATTAATATTCCATTATTTTATGTGATTTATCTCCCACAGTTGTTTGACTTTCAGAGAGTTCAATAAACTTTATGATAGAGCAAATTACACCAGAACATAAATGTTTACTAAACAAAAAAAAAAAATACATTCATTGCAATATATGCAAATCAAATAACATGGCAAATGTGCGACCATGATCGAGATTGCAGGCGAGCTGAAGTGCATAATGCTAAATAATTTTAAATAAGCATTAAATAAAACTGTTATTATAAATAATCAATCAATCAATTATAATAAAGCGTTTATTGTTTAGTGTGCCTGACATTAGTATTACAATGCATACATATATATGTATGTATGTATGTATGTACACACATGCATGCATACTAATAATCAAAGCAGATCAATCAGGTAACCCTAGTGCTACAACGGTAAAACAATAACAAAAGCCATATGCATTTTGTTGATATAAACGTTAAAGCAAAGTTGCCAGAGTTGCATCATAAACATACGCGTGTGGCTTCAAAGAGATGCCAAGCACTTACAATTTTTGCTTCTCACAAACTATACAACCAATTTTTTTGAAATTCAAAACATGCGTAGATAGCTCTGCGTCTACGTAGGCTGCTGTGACGTAGGCTGCACGCAATTTCAAAGCAAATTTATTTTCAATATGCCGTTGTTAAGAAAACAACTTAAAACAACTTAAAACTTTAGGGCTTCTGTATAGACCTAAAACCGCAACTTAACATTGTACTTTTTATTTTTGTTCCCAAAAATATTTATTTGAAATGTAATTACAATTTGTCTGTGGAATATATTATTCGTAATAAAATAACACAAAAATACTATGCCGGCAGAATATTTGAAAATAAAAACGAAAAGTGTGCTGATTGAAATTGCTGTCAGTTGTTATTTGCCTATAAATTTGAATACACAATTGGAAGGAAAATTTGATATCAAAGTTGCTTCAAATTCCAAAAGTATGAAAGTATTAGTGAAAAAGTGATCGTGTAACCCTCAAGTTAGAGAACACACAAAATTGATACTGCCATATTCATAAATAATATTTCAGGTTTATTACATAGCGTCTATACCTGATATAATATCAAATATATTTCTATCAGCAAACGTCAAATTTCATAGTACAGAGAATAATATTACGTGTGGACTGTAATATTAGTATTATATCAGATATTATAATATTGTTTTCATAATATATATTTAGAAAACAATATCATGATATCAACTGTCAAAAAACGTACACATACATGGATACGTGAAGAGAATTTTGTGTGTTAAAGTGAAAATTAAAACTTTTTGATAAAAAAATTCAGAAATATTTTAATTATGCACGATGTATTAAGGAAATACCAACATTTTTATAAAACTAATATTACAATTACAATAAACGAAGATGTTTACTGCACGGCTGCCTGATAATTGTGAAATATTATGATATTTACAAGAGTGCGTTTTCCCCTACATAGATAGTAATATTAATATAAATATATTTTTCTTCTCATTCTGCCGACGTTCTCTCTCATATTATATCAGAGTTAATATCAGGTATAGACGCTATGTTAAGCGCTTATTTGATATATTTGTATGGAAAATTTGTCAAATAAACCTGTAATAAATCTAAAATATTTTTTTATGAATTAGACCGATAGTATTTAAAAGCTACAACCGAGAGTGGGACAGGAGGGAATTCCCGCCTCTCCAAGACGGGACATAGATATATCTCCGCCGGGCATAGCCGGTTTACAATAAATGTATTTTTTTTTATCTGAAGAAATCCCATTTTTGAGAGCCTTTTAGAAATTTGTCAACGGTAACGCTGGTCACAGGACTGGCATGTACTTTACTAGCTAGTCTCCTGTACCTTCACAAACAAAACATTTAACATATTAAACTCAAATGATTTATTATTAGTTTTAATTTGTAATTTTATTATTATCCTGTTTCTGTTGACAACTTACAATATTTAAGCTTATTATTTTCTATGGGAATTTGATAAATAAACCTTTTATAAAATCAAAATATTTTTTATGAATTAGACCCTTAATATATATAATCACCCTTATCGGGAATAAAAGGCGAACATTTTGTTCAAGTGAAATATTTCCCCTGAACAAAATTAGAAAAGAGTATATGTACTGACGTAACAACAACGCAAGCATTGGCGATCACAATTTTGGGGAAAGGAAACGCATTTCACGTGAACTTTTATTACCGATAGGCGTGAATGTAATATATTTTATCGCAGATTTATTCATAGGTTGGCGTTGGCTGAAGTAGTTAGCACGTTGACTACAAAAACGAAGATCCTGGGTTCGAACCCGGTATCAGACAGTCAGCAAATAACAACACCACGCATTTTTCTGATGTACATTAGTATCCCTTTGCATCAGTTGTTGTAGGAAAGTTCATGTGATGAAGGCATAGTCACTGGTCACTGAATTATACAGACTTCAGCAGATACTAATCCCAATGTAACATCAGAGCGCCCTCCTTCGTTGTGTAGCAGAATCATCGGCGAAGTAAAATAAATAAAATGGCTACTAATCACAGCTTCAAAAATTTAATACGCCTCATTTAACACCAGAGGCGCTGCAACACTGAATTATTAAAAAAACGTGCAAAAAGCAGAGTTGTAAAAGAATGAAGCTTTCCTCTATTTCTTCCTTCACCATCTGTCTTCTCTATCACTATTCCTTTCCTAAAGAAGGTAACACCCAGTAATAGTAGTAGGCATTCTCTTTAAAAAAAAAAAAAAAAGATTTATTCATAATGTATTGTCCTACATATCCATACATATATGTATGTATGTATATACGTTAATTACAGAACTAAAAGCTGCTTCTAGTTTAACAATCAAATGAATCAGATCTTTTTGAATACGTTATCTCTGTTAATTTATTTTGGGCCTACACACATTTTCTGTCTATGCATTAAATTAATGGCCTTAAGTGATAAACATTAATGCAAACATGTCACGTAATTAACAATTATTAAAAGAATCATCAAATCATTTCAATTGAATTAAAAATGTGAAACCAATTTTGCTTAGAATACAAATAACTCTTTTTTTTTTTTTTTTGCTGTAACCAAACACGCATTTGAAAAGGGTTTTCTATTACCAAAGAAAAAAAACTAAATAAACAAAAAGAGAAATACATACATACATACTTCGTTTTCCAATGAAACATTTAGATGACCATAAAACTTTTTAAACCTTCCATTCACCCACCTTCAATGAATCGTGTTCATAATTATTTTGTTCCCTTTGTTTGTTCAGTGCTTGAGAGTTGAGGCAAGCAAGCAAGTCAAGGAAAGTGTTCATGTAACATAAGTGCTCAACAAGTGTTGAAATTTCAACACTTGGCATCAGTCACGTTGGTAAAGAAATCCTTCTTTTGCATCTTCTTTTTTGAATTCTTTTTTTTTTTTTTTTTGTTAAAACTTTTCAAAACTTTTTAAAATCTTTTATGCAAATTGTTGTCTAACAAATATTTGTATAACACGAAACGTGTGTTTTTTTGTTCAAACAATTGCAAGTAAAATATAAAGAAAAAATTATAATAGAAATAGAAATATAATTTTTTTTAATATGATATAAGCTTATTTTGCATTTTCAGTTTGAGGCTTGTGAAAAGCATTTGATTTATTTAATTTTTCAAACCAAACTTTTTGTTTTCTCTATAGATTAATTAACTTTTGAATTGTATTTATTTATGAAGCAAAAATCCTGTTAAATTTGGTATAACTTGGTTTCAATTGGTTTGAGCACAAGTTTATTTATTGGTTTGCATTAAAATGCAGTGGAAAAAAATCTCATATATTAATTAGTTTTGTGTGTTTTGTTTTACGTGCATGAAATAATCACGGCTTTTATTTGCTTTGCTAATATTAAACAATTTTTAGTTTGTAGAGACGAAATGTCGCTATTACTGAGAATATTATTTAAATATTGTTGCTAAGAAATATTAGAGAAAACTATTTTTGTAATGTTAGTAAAGTGCAAACAGGTGTTTGTATATCCATGCATGCAAACACACATACATACATACACACATACATACTTGCATACAAAACTGTTTTATGCACATGCACAATTAAGCCCAGCAGTTCTTGAAGTGTCAAACTCCAAAATTGCGCAAGAAAATTTGAAGCATGCAAATTAAATTAAATTAAATTAAATAATTAAAATTACAATAAACTAAACTAAAACAAAGCACTTTTAACTTACGTGGGTACAAATCGATGATTTCGAAGCGTGATATTTTAATGTTATAACTGCCTAAAAAGCATTCAGGGGAGGAGCAGCACTGTATGCAATTAAAGAAAAACATGAAAAAAATTGATCTGATCTCAAAAATAAGCACTAAAAAGCTAAAAAAAAATTTAGATTCATTTAAATAAAACATTTTTATATACATACATATGTATGTATGTGTTACCTATAGTTATGGGTTTAGTTAACAATATTATTGTCCTCGACTTGGAATATCACTATAGCTAAAACCTATAAAAAAAAATTTTGAAATACGTTAAAAAAACCTTCATTTGTTTATAGAAAAACTGTTAATATGCTATTGAGAATGACATATCGTTAGCTAAAACGCAAAACGCCCTAACTAACAAAATGTTAGATATCGACTTTTTATAAGTTTAGATGCAATTGAACCTTACACATCACTACAAAAAAATTAAACTTGAAAACTTTAGTTCGGGCGTTGGCCGCCATAATGAGTTTTGACTACTATCATATCCTTAGCACAAAGGAGACCAGAGGTGACACGAGCACAAAGTAAGACGGAAGATAATTGTGATTTTTAGAGGTCTCGCTCACACAGTCATCAAATCCTCTTTACTTTTTCTTTCGCGTGGTATTATTTTAAAGTAATTACATTTTATTCTTTGTGGTCTCATTCGCAGCCTAGTTTTTGTAAATAAATGGTAAAAATTAATATTTGCGAACGAAAATGCTTAAAACGAAGTCTCTAATCATTTAAAAACAAATTTTAATCACTTTATTAATACTAATAATCCTTTTCGCATTGTGTTTTTTAATTCACTACCACAAATTCCTTCATTTAATTTTGTGCAAATGTTCATGTGCTCAAGTGTATTTTCAATTTATGCTTTGTGGTCTCATTCGTTGTTTGCTTTTTGCAAGTTGAAGTTAAAAATTAATATTTTTGAAGGAAAATGTTTAAAATTGAGTTTGTAAGCATTTGGAAACTAATTTTAATCACTTTTATAATACTAATAATCGGGCATGTTCTGACACTCGCAAATCGCATAACATTTGCGATTGTGACTTGAACTCGCAAAAGAGGTGTTCTGCAAATCGCAATCGCAAGAGTCTTGGCGAGTTCAAATCACAAGAGTATACTGACGTGAACTGATGAATTTAGACTAAACCAAACTTTAATGAAACAGTAAAATGGCTAATAAATAAAATTAAATATGTTTTCTTTTGATTTCAATCAAAAATAGTAATATTTTCGTAAAATTTATATTATAAAATTGAAATTTATAAAATGTTCTTTTGTTTTGTTAATTTTGCGTTTGCATTGTTTACTTATACAGTAACGATTTCAACAAAAATCTGACATAAAGCAATATGGCAAGTCGCAAGCAAAACGCATGAGTTACAGAACATGCTTGGCGATTTGCAACTCACATGCGATTTAAAAACCATGCGAGTGTCAGAACATACCTGAATATTTTACACATTGTTTTATTTAGTTCAACACTGCAAAATCTTTCATTTAATTTTGCAAAAATGTTCAATTGTTCATTTCACTAAGTATACATTTCTGCTGTTTGTTTTGATTATTGTACTAAAAATATTCAATAACAAACACACTATATATATTTGTCCCTTTTTAACTGTGATCAAATCAGCGGATTTGAGCTTTTTTCATAAGTCACTTTCTACAACTCTGGTCTCCTCTGTGTCCTTAGTGACACTCCCAGGATTAAGACAAATCGATTGATGTAAGAATCATTAAAATCGGTCCACGCGTTCGGTTTATATAAGGCCGCAAAGGAACACACATACATACATACTTACATACAAACACAATACCCTTCTTTGCCTCGCGCAGTCGGGTAAAAAGAACTAAGTTTAATCTCGAACCCAAAAATTGGCCCTGGCAAGAATCTATTAAGTGAAAGCACGTTACATATAATATAAAATTTTATTGGGCATGGCTGCGTCCACTTTTTTAAGCTCGTGATTCTCTCATTACGAGAGACCAAGGTACATATACGTTAATTTCTTAGCGGAAGTAAAAATATTTTACCGGTAAATTGATAAAATGTACACTATATGCACTCTCTCAGATAAAAAAAATGGCCTAATTCACAAACTTGGTCACGCAAATGGTCTTGCATCGCAGCATGCGCAAAATGATATAGTATATTGATACTTACCACTAATAATTGTTAAGTGGTGAGTATCAATAGCCTATACCATTATGCATATGCTAGGATGCCAGACCATTTGCACAAGATTGTGAATTGGGCTAATATTTTTATCTATCCCGTTTTGAAGTCGGTTAAAAAGCGTATTTGCTGCGTATTCGCGCAAGTTTCGTATTACTTCCAGTGTTGCCGTTTGAATTTGTTTTTTCCGACCAAAATTTTCCCAAAATCCGACCAAAATCGCCTGCTTCCGACCAAATTTGAAAATTTAATTAATATTTGTGTTTTTTGATGTACATTTTATTTAATATTTAAGTAAAATAAAAATGTCAGATATAACATATTTGCATTAAAGAATTCAGGCATGTAAATTAATATTTATGTAATGTAATTAATAATTAAATACATTAAAATTGTAAATTATAAGAAAAAATGTTTATTCAGTCTTTTTAACATATGTTGTTTTCATTTACTTATGTTATAATTTAGGCATGTATTAAATACATCACATTAAAAATAAAAAGTTAAAGTTCTTGATTTTACATTTTGTTATGTAGGTCCCTTTTGACTGACCAAACATAGTGCGGATTATTCATTTTGATAATTTCTTTACACGACATAATACCGTTGATAGTATTTACTTCTAGTTTATTCCTTATTTTATTTTTTATTAGCGCTAGTGTGGAAAATTTGCGTTCAGCGGCGGCGAAACTATGTGGCAGAGATAACAAATTAAAAATAAAATAAGAAATATTTGAGAAACTTTTCTCGTTTAATACCTTTTTTATAGAAGCTATTTTTTGCCAAAAAGCATTAATGTTTAAATTGGCCAAAGTTTTTATACCGCTGAGCCGTAGCAAATTCCACTCA
The DNA here is from genome assembly GCA_936439885.1 of Nowickia ferox. NCBI lineage: Eukaryota > Metazoa > Arthropoda > Insecta > Diptera > Tachinidae > Nowickia > Nowickia ferox. Next base: position 109,859,314 of record OW387024.1, on the reverse strand, counting down.
GTAACTTTTAAATCGGGATCACAGTCAATTAATTTAGGGAATTTTAAAACAAGATCCAGAATTGCTAAGTCGTCGTTTGAAAGTACCTTATCAGGAGTTATCATATTTAAAAGTTTTATACTATCGTTTTCAGTATATCAGTTCACTGTCACTGATCTAATATAAACGTCGTTAATAACAACTTACCCGGCATCGAAGTGCATAATTTATTGGTAAATGGTAAACAGTGTTGAAAAAAAATTTTTGAGATAAAATATATGAGATTTTAAATAAATTATGCAAAGAAAAAAATAGTTTGTGATTAGAGACAAAAACCGACCAAAATTTAATTGGTCCGACCATCCGACCAAATTAAAAATTTTTAATTTTTCCCGACCAAATTTGGTCGGATCCGACCAAAACGGCAACACTGATTACTTCACACAATATTCAATACTCGTAGTTAATATGCACATATGCATGTTTGTTTGTAGGTGTATAATATATGTATAATACACATACATACGTACTTATGTATTTCTTATCTTTTTTTTTTTCCAGATTTACAAACATACCTACATACATATACATACATACAAACCAACAATGAAAGGAGACAAAATATTGTGTCATAAAATGTTTTTAACAATGAAACATAAAAATAACAGAAATTGTCAACGTCATCGACGTCAATTTATCAATTTTCTCATGCTGTCAATTATGTGGACATTATTGTTGACGGAAACAATGGCGCAACAAAATTTACAAGAACTAATGTCCAATAGACCCACAAATAATGTAGTGGAAGAGCAACAGCAACAGGATCTTTTCTTAGACGAAATAATAACAAGTACAAATAATGAAAAATTATTTAATAAAATGGTAACTATCTAAACATAATAATTTAGTAAGGAAACTTTTTATCTATTAAAACATTTTCGAAAATCTAGCAAAAATATCATCACAATCAGCCCAACTATTTAAACAAATGGCCGGGTTTACGTGATCTCGTCTCAACGTTCGATTACGACGACAATAATGGCTTGGAGGAGAGGAGTAATGAATTTTTCAATACTAAACTCTTTGAGCGTTTACGACAATTGGCTTCTCTAAAACCGGACTATGATGATGAGGATTCGAAAAGTCTGAAGTCGTCCGCTTTATTGTCAGCGAATCAATTATCATTCAAAGATCACAATGTCAAGAAGAATGTGCAATGTGAGTATTTGATATGAAAATTATACTACAAACTTGTTAAAATTATTTACATATAAAATTTATTTTTTTTAATTCTAATTATGGAAACGAAAACAAACTTAAACACTGACTTATTTTGCATGGAATTTACTTAGTTCATAAACAATGTAAGTTAGCAATACATATGTATGTTTGTATGTGTGTAATATTTTTAATTTTTGTTGTGTACTATTTTCTTAACCGACTGTAATGGAAAGTAACTGCAACGTAGGAAACAGCTGATCGATATTTTTATATGAAAAATAGGTTACGTTACATTACATCTCTATAATCATTTTCATTACTTTTCACACAACAATATCGATCAGCTGTTTCCTACTGTTGCAGTTACTTTCCATTACAGTCGGCTAATTGAGCCTTTACCACTTTCATTACTTTTCACATAACAATATCGATCAGCTGTTTCCAACTGTTGCAGTTACATTGTTATTATATAATATTTCTGTAATATAATAAATTAAAATGACCTCTCCAAATTATTATTTATTTATTTCTCATTTCAGACATGTCTCCCTGTCATTTTAAGATCTGCAATATGGGCCGCAAGCGAGATGCTCGCTATCTCAAAAACTTTTGAAATTACTGCGATCACTTTTATTAAGAAATTGTTGTTCGCCAGAAAAAACAATTCCGTTTTCTAAATTAACAAATGAAATGTAAAATATAGTATTTTTTTCTTAGTTTTTAATTGAATCACATTCTTAAATCTTTTAACATTTGATAATTTATACCTCCATATTATTGATTTACCTCCCATATTTAGATGTATGTTTAATATTTATTAAAATGAAAACCACAAAAGTATTTAAATGAGCAAAAATATTTATGGCTACTATTTAGCTATTTTAATTAAAAAATTTTAAATTTAATTAAACATATTTTAAAGTATGTACATATCGCATATCATATACCAATGATTACTTAATTAATGAACTAAGAAGTCAAAAAAAAAAAAAAAAAGAAATGATTTTTCATAATAAAATTTTATTTAAATTATTATGAGAACTTTTATTAACAGTTTTTTTTTTTAAGAATTATACATATAAAATGTTTTAACGTCTTGTTCTCAAAATATAAAGAGAAGAATAAATGAAATAAATAAAGTTATTAAGCATTACTTAATAAAGAGTCAAAAATTAAAAGTAACACCATTACGTCTTTTATTCGATAAACGCGACACACTTTATTTACATACAGTATGTCAAGAATGGGTTTACACATGCATGTAAAGGACATCACAAGGCAATTTTGGTTTATTACTTATGACTTTATTGCAAGCGAGCCGACAAAAATCGGCACATTGAGCCGATAGTGGGATCTAAGCTTTAGAACAACTAGAGATATTATGTTAAACAAATAATATCAAAGTTGAAACAAGAACTCATTAATCAACATGTTTTTTATTTTCTTACTTTAGCATTACTGCATTGGCTGACTATTTTCAGCTCGAATTGTAGTTGTAAGAAGTATGTAGAGAAAATAATAGTAAAAAAAACAACAACAACAGCTATTCAATGCTTTAGCAAGAATAGAGTGTTGCCACACAAGTACTTTTGACCGGCTGCGGTCAAGTTAAGCTCGTATTCTTTTCACAAGACTGTTAACAAGTGAAAAGAATACGAGTTTTTTTTTTTGCTCAAAAGTGAAAACGAAAAAATATAAAAGTTTGAAATCGTCAATTTCCAAATTGTGTTCTTCTAAATTCGAATGCTAGAACACATACTATTAATTTATATTTTCTAAATTTCAACTTAATTAAACATGTGTAGCATGTATTTTAACATCCACAGAAAAAATTATTGTTGAATTTTTTTCAATCAAAAATAATATTTTTGATTAATAAGTGAAATTTATTTGCTGGTGGTTAAGCGATGTCTATATGCATTTCATTGTTGCTTTAACAAATCATCAGTAGACTTCAACCACACATTTTGAACAGTCACAAACCTCTTATCTTATGCACAAACTTCCAAAAACTATTTGAGAATTCACAAATAATAATATTTTTGAAAATCACGATTTGTTAAAGCAACAATGAAATGCATATAGACATCGCTTAGCTACCAGCAAATAAATTTCTTTTATAATGTAATTATGACAATATGTCGAATAATAAATTTCTTGAAATTTTGATTAATATTTTAATTGAATATAAGTTGCCAATCAGTGTTGCCAGAAAATGATGATGATAGAATGCTAAATCGATAAAAAAATTCTGCTAAAATGTTCTACAGAAGAAAAGTATAATGCCAGATTTAAGTGTAGAAAAAATTATTGAAATAGCTTTGAATTTCATGTTTATACAAACTCATTAGTATTTACAGCTATTTTTATAGCACAAAAGTAGTTAATAATTCGTGTTTTTTGGAAATGTTACAATTACCTTTAACATTTTTTAACACACTAAAAATTCCAAATTATTATTTTACTTATTCAGTAAAATATATTTTTATTAAAAATACATTGAAATTGGTTATTGAGGGGTTAGCTGGATCCTATGCGCATTTCACTGTTGCTGGTGCAGATCATCAAGAAACCTTTACCCTGCAATACGTGTGCATTTATGAGAGAAATTCTCTCTCTATACAGAAGAATTTTTTTAACAAATTTAAATTTTTTATTTTCAAAAAATTCTGCCAGAAAGCGTTTAGAAGAATTTTTTGAAAGTTGAATGCTTTTTAACTAGTGAAAATGCCAGATCTAGCAGTGAAAATGCTAAAATGGCAACAATGATTGGCACAAAAGCTGATTGTGTGAGTGTTGAGAGAGAAGAGAATACGAATTAGTAATTTGTTTAAGAACACAATTTGAAGCGGAAAGGGAATTGATGCACAGTTATAATTATATATTTGTGTACAAATCAGGTACAGTAACGGTTATAATTTTTATTTTAAAAATTACTTTTTAATCATTATTTCTTGAACTTTATTTATTCCTCAGAAAATAAAAGTTATTTCTTAATTTTTATTTATTACTCACAAAATAACAGTCACTTTTTCATTTTTATTTTTTTCTAAATTTTTAAAATGTAAAAACCGTGCTTTTTGCATTAAAATTAATATTAACCGATTTAAACTTGAATTTATAGCCAGAGTTCGCAAAAAAAACTCTTATATGTTAAATTAAATTTACTTTTTTATATTTTATTCAGTTTAAAAATTAAAATAAAAATTCAAAATTAACTGTTACTTCGTAAGGAATAAATAAAACTCACAAAATAATTTTTATTTTGTGATGAATACTTTTCTAAGAGAAAAAAAAACTACAACTTTAAGAATAAAATAATTGTACATATTTATTTCACTTTTACATCTCTCTCATCAAATCGAAATTGCTTTCGTTTATAAATCTTTTTTTTTTCTAAAACATAATTACTTAAAATTATATTAATAATAAATTTTTTTTTAATTTTTATATGTAAAAATTAAATTATAAATATGCTAGTATCAAATTAAAAAAAAAATAATATTTAACAAATATTAAAATCTTTAAAATTTATATTCTTTTGTTTTTGGCATTTATCTGATTTCCTTGACCTATTTTTGATTTAATAAATAATTTTCTTAAGCTTTAGGTCTTTTTTTATATAAAAAAAATTATTTATAATTTATATTATTTTATTTACTAAAGCTTAAAAAAATATTTATTAAATTCTTTTCTTTTTTTTTTTTGTAAGAAATGATAAAAGTTTTTTGTATGTAAAAGCAGGCAGTTGTATTTGAAGTTTTACTGTTTAAAAGTAAACCATACAAAACTTAAAAATATTACACACGCAACCTAAGCATCTTAAAAATTAAAAAATTATGGTTCTAATTTAAATAAAATATCAATTTACAATCACTTTTTAAACGAGCAATGAAAGACTAAAGTAACACAAACTTTTCTGTTTTGTAAAACTTAAAAAGGAGGAACAAGTCTTAACAAAAATACAGAATATATGAGAACGAAAACACTAATTAATAATTACATTAGCAACTTGTAATGGCACAGTTTAACAACTGGGACTGGGTGTTAAACCTTCTATTGCTTCTGCGCCTTTAGTTTCAACTAAAATGGCTAGTAATTGTTTAAGCTCCTTCTCAATATATTTCTTGCGCCCCACCTTATCCAATTGGTCCTTTTCGGGTTTCTTTAAGTCGCCATTTATTATTTTCTTCTCTATTTCCTCGATTTCTCGTAATTTCTTATTAAGTTTTTTACATTTCTTTTGCATGTCCAACGTATCATCTTGGATATTCAAATGATATTGAAGATTTTTGGTTAATGTTTCAATGTTTTTAGTTGTATCGCTCGATTTTGTCACTGGAGGAGCACTATATGCTTTTGTTTTGACTCCATTCATAATGGGTTTCATTCCATTTGTATTGGCGGTTAGTTTCAGTACTCCAGGAATATGTTGTTGCATTGCCGCTGCAGCGGCTGCATCTTTCTTTGCTTTAGCTCTTTCTTTTTTCTCGCGGTCCCTTTTGGCAGCTTCCAGTACTTCTGGACATAGACCGGGCGGCGGTCCTGTGGCTCTCCGTTGAGCAAATTGTTTGCCCTTGCTTTCGTACAGTGGCACCTCCTCCTGCGGCACATAACCTTCCTTTACTCTACGTGCCTTACGCCATGTGCCATCAGGTCTTTGGGTGGCTGGTATAAATTTTCCTAAACACAAAATACCCTTGTAACAATTCTATATTTTATTATATTTCAGCCATCTTACCTTCACTATTTGTAGAATAAGTGGCCATGGTTGTTCAGTGTGTTTACAATCGTATTGCCAAAATGCAAAACAGACACAATAAAATATGCTCTAAAAAATTGGCCTTGGTTTATATTAATATTAATTAAGTTTCTCACTAGTTTATTCCCTAAATCTTTTTAATTAACTTTCTGTTCGGTTAAAGCTGCTCAATGAGATGGATGGGATGTCGTTAAATATAATATATATATGTTTTTATTAGTTGTAGTAAAAACAAAATATTTATTTTATTAAATTTATGTAGAATAAAAAAATATTTTTACGCGTTATTACTAAATACACAGCTGTCACAATTGACAGCAGTTTGTGTATATTTGAGTTGCAAGACCGGGTGGTTCGTGAAATAAATTGCTTGAGTGGAGAGTTGCCAGTAGGTTGTTAAGAAAAATGTGGTAAAAAGTTCAAAAGTGGTGAGATTCTTTTTAACGTTATACGATAAAAAATTTAAATATTCGATTTAGTAGTATTTTATTTATCTAACTTCTGCCGAACGAATAAACAAAATATGGCTTTCTATACAATATATAAAAGAATTGTTAAACCAAAATATTGAAAATTTTAGCGTTCAAAGCTTTTGCGGTGTTATTTGCTTTTATGTTTTAGAAACCTAGGCCACAGATTGTGATGAACGCATACAGACTAGCTGAATAGGAAATATCTAGTCAATTTCAGAAGACAAACAGAAATAAAAAATATTTAATTGGGAATACCTAAGAGTAAAACATAAAAAAAACTGCTTATATGCTTATGTACGAGTATGTACATGAATGCTGACAAAAATTTCAATTTGTACAACTAAAGGCGAATTGACTTTACAGGCGTAAGCCATGAATCAATAAAACAAGATTGCGCATTGCGCCTGTCCGTTATTTTATTTTCTGCTTGTGACGTAGGCATAGAATTTTGTTGTAAACAAAGTACATACATTTGTTTGTGTAATGTGCTCTCTCTCTCACTCACACACACACGTGTGTATTCTATATTGACGTAGATGCGCAGTAGAAATTTTTTTTGTAGTACTGAGTGCCCAATCTTGTTTTTCTGATTCATGGGCGTTAGCAATACTACACAATAAGGCAAATTCATATAAGATACATATCAAGGCGAATTGATACCAGGTGGACTAAATTTGCAACTCTGCATGTTCGCCTTATATATTTGTTACTGTAAAATTTCCTGCTGTCAGAATATTTCCTAACGTTTTGCATTGATCGACAGCAGAGAAGTTATGTCAGCGGTAAATTAAAATCACCTGATGTGAATTCGCCTTGATACATATCGCACCAAGGCAAATTCATATAAGGTATACTCAGCTCAATTCGCTTTGAGAAATTTATACTTTGAATGTGAAAAAATGTACTGAAAAATGTGTGTTGACATCGAACGTATATTCACCTAATATGAGTTCGCCGTGATCCCTTAGGTGTCAACACACATTTTTCAGTGAATTTTTTTTTTTTTTTTTTTGATATCCCAATTATGAATTTTTCGCAGCGAATTGAGGTGAGTTTACGTTATTTTTTATTTTTTATTTTGTTTTTCAAATTTTCATCTTGAATATTTCTTATTGCATATTTTTAATTCTTCCGCGTAAACAAATTTTGAAGTTTACAGGTAAATCCCGGTATAACGAACTATATAATGTCAGGCCCATTTGTTATACCGAAAAATTCGTTATATCTCAGTTTTTTTCAAGTCTTATTTTAATTATTTTTATTGTAGACATGATACAATACAACAAAAAGAATGGGTATAATTTGTTTTCAAAGAAGATATCAAATGCACACTAACGATATCATACTTTTTTCTGCATTTACATTGCTGCTGTAGGTTTTGTTTAATATTTCTTTGCCGTTCTATATATATAAAGTAGAACCAAATGTTATAAATATGTTTCTAGCAAGTTATTGTTTTTTATTTTGCGATTTTTTCTTTATCATTCGTTATATCCAGTATAAAAATAATATAAAATAGTATTCGCTATATAAGGTTGTTAATGTAAAAAATTTGGACGTTCGTTTTATCGGATTTTCGTTAAAGCGATTTACATAAATTAGCAGCTACTTGTATAATTGATTACACTAATAAACTATTACTACTCGTCACATGCGCAAATAAATCAAAATAATAAAATAAAAAATTAGATTCCCATATACATACATAATGAATTAATTTTGTTACAAATCAACAAATTTTTAAATGCTATAAAATTATTCGCATTTAATAAAACACGTGCCTTATAGCAGCAAAATAATAATTCTTATAAATTGAATTATAAAATATCGAAATTCTTGTTGTTAAAATCAAACGAATTGAAAAGGGGTCAATGAATGGAAACGCAATTACCAGTTTCACTTTGTTTTTTTTTTGTATTGAAATATTTTAACGTTAATAATTAATGTTTGATGGTGGCCATTAAAATTTAAATGACGACAAAGTTAAATTTTTTCATGTAAAAAAAAAAATAAATATTTTGGGGATTTACTGCCAAAAGCTGGTTATACATATTTTTAATTTTTATTTATTTTATTTTATTTATTAAATTAGTACCTTTTCTTTGAGGATGCGAACGAAGTCGCGGGATGATGCTGGCTTTAAACAAAACAAAAATATTTAAAATAAGTTAAATGTGAAGCTTTTTTTTCTCTTAGCGAAACTGTAAGTAAAAATATAAACAAAATCCAACATTTTCATTAACTTTAGCTTGTTAAGTTCAATTTTCTATTAAACGAGTAAATGTCATTCGCGCAGCTGGTGTGGTGAACAAAAATATAATTTAAATTTTAGCCGCAGTCTCTTAACTCAATAGATTAATTGCAACAATTTTAATTTTTTTTAACTCAAAATTCCAATATTTTACTTTTAATATATGTAACTGCGGTAATATTATAATGTCGTTTTTATTTGTTTATTTTACTATTCTGCCGCAGCCAAAGCTGTTACGCTGCCCTAATTAAAATTATAGCGCCAGCTTTTAAAGTAAAAAAATTCCAAACTAAATGATTTGTCATTTTAATATGTGAACAAAGGCAAAATATTTGAATTCTTCATACGAATCACATATGTATACATAATTATGTATGTACATTAATTTACTTTGATTTTTGAAAAAAAGAGCAAAGGAATCTGCTGAAATAAGCAATTATGAATTACACGTGTTAACAGCTCAACAAAACAGACACACTTTATTTAATACTTGATTTGATCGTATGTAAATTTTTTACATCAAAAGCAAAACAGGAACACACACGTTTTTTTTCGCAAGTCAATCCATATTGAGGAACTACATTTGAAAAAACAATTCTTTTTTTTTCGTTTTATATACAATTTGATTCCGATGTAATTAAAGCAGATGCTTTTACGGAAAATTTTCAAATTAAAATTAATCTTGATAAATTATGCATGCAGTACAAGAGAAAGGAAACGGAGCTACTTATATTTGGCTGTAGGGAATACAGTGGAGTTTGGTTACAACGCACACCGGTTATAACCAACTATCTATCGCGTATAACTAACAAGTTCTCAAGTCCCATTAGTTTTAATAATTCAAACAAATTAGTGTTTTTTAACGAATTTGTAATAGCAAATAATTTTTCAATTAAAACGAACTATTTTTGAAAGATTTAAAAAAAATGTCATGCAAATTCTTACTTAAGGGCCTGTTAAACTAATTTTAAAAAGATTTATATTGTTGAAAATAGAAATTAAATATTGAGAACATTGTTTTATGTCAGAAAACACAACTCTATTTTATTTTGGCTTGCCTTAGACTTTTTTCATTTAAATAAATATTTTTTATTTTTTTAAGATAAGAAAATATTTACTGCGTTTATAACGATTTCGCCTATAAAGAAAACAATTTCCAGTGCCCTCGCAGTTCGTTATAAGTGAATTTCACTGTACGACATACTAGTCTTATCATTAACGAAGAAATATGTTTGCAAACAAACAATTCCTCGAAAAAAAATAGATTTTTTTAAGCGGCCCACCCACTTGCAATATAATTGTTAAATTTTTCGTATTGTGCAATAATATCGCCAAAATGTATGTCATATTCGAAGGTGGCACAATATATTGGCAAATATCAAAAGACTTTTGATTTTTATTGTACAATCAAGACAATTATATAATGTGGTGGCAACATTGTTCAATGTTGTTTACTTTTTCACTGTCAGGAAAATTTGGCAATATTTTTTTTTTTTTTTAAATATTGTGCCATTTATTGCATAGTATAGCTCGAAACAACAATAATATGTATAACAACATATGCAATAATATTGTTTAATGGATGGGACGCTTTAAATATATTTAATTAGATTTTACCCGCAGCTCCGCTCGCGTTGATCTGATATTTTGGAAACTATACTTAAAATGTATGAATGTTTTGTTATTTTTTACTCACTGATAATGTTAAAAACACCGATAAAAACTGACAAAAAGGCGATAAAAAATATTAAAAAAAACAGAATAAAAACCAAGTTTAAAACTGGTTGGTTAAACAATCAAATCCGAAATCTAAATTGCCCTAACCAGCCCAAAAATGTGTTTTTCGCAAAAAATTCGAACTAAATATAAAAAAACCGGTTTCGAACCCTATAAAAAAAGAGGCTCTGTTTAACGCTGGTAAAGTAGCTTTCCATTGGTGAAAGAGTTTTCAAAATCGGTTCAGCGGTTTGAAAATCCGTAACACATAAAAACCGGTTCCGAATCGGATAAAAAAATAGACAATACTTGACGCTGGTAATGTAGCTTTCCATTGGTGAAATAATTTTTAAAATCGGTTTAGCAGTTTAGAAATTCGTACCAAATATTAAAAAACCGGTTCCGAACCGCATAAAAAAATAGTCTACATATGTTTGACGCTGGTAGTGTAACTTCCTATTGGTGAAAAAAATTTCAAAATCGGTTTAGAGTTTGAAAATCCGTAACAAATATAAAAAAAACCGGTTCCGAACCGCTTAAAAAATAGACAATGTTTGACACTGGTAATGTAGTTTTCTATTGGTGAAAGAATTTTTAAAATCGGTTTATCGGTTTGAAAATCCGTAATAAATATTAAAAACCCGGTTCTGAACCGGATATTTGTCCTACGCAATGACGGATCCCTTATGATCTGCATTAGCAACAGTGAAATGCGCATAGGATCCAGCTAAACCCCTCATTAATCAATTTCAATGTATTTTTATTTAAAAAATATTTTACTTAATAAGTAAAATAATAATTTGGGATTACTAGTGCGTTAAAAAAAATGTTTAAACTAAAATACTTTGAGTTGGAAACACTGTGCCGTGCCGCCTGCGATTTCTTGGCGGGAGTTTCTCATAAAACACCTTAAAACGTTGATAAAACGGGAATACCCAAAATGGAATTTAATGGTAAAACACACGAAAATTATATAAAAAAAAAAAAAAAAAATTATAAAGCCGCAAGGAAAGTTGTAAATTCTTTTTTTAATTTATTCATTCTTGTTTTTTTTTTGTAAATTTTAATAATTTTTTTTTTTTTGATACTTTTTAAATGTTTGGAATTTGAGACTTCACTTATTTATTTTTTTATTATATACATACATGATTCTTTTTTTTTCTAATTTCATTACACATCTTGCCTGCCGGTCCTGTATTAGAAAATTCCCATACCATGTATTGAATTTTTCTGAATTCTTAATTATCAAACAACTTCTGATTTAAAATTGCAGTTGGAATTCCAAATGTTTTTAAATTCCACTCTGTTAATGTGTGAATGTATAATAAACCTTAGGAAAGAGTTCAACAACTTAATGAACTTGGTTTTTTGCATTTAATTAATATCTTTATTAGGATTTTTTTTTTCTTTCTTATTAATTAAATGCCATTTGCTTAACGACTTTTTGCACTTAAGCAGATTTCCTTTTAATTATATTAAATATCAGATCGGTTTGTCTACTTAGATACAAATATTTTTGTTTATTGATTTCATATATTAATCAGACCATTAAAAGAAATAATATTTTTTTTTTATTTTTTTTATTTTTTTTTGCAAAATTTGCATTGAAAGCATTATTAATTTCAAAAAATGTAGATGGTGGATTCGGTTGCGACTTCTAATGATGACACGTTTTGTTTAAATAACAATAAATGTTTGTTTTTAAGCAAAGCTTAAACATTTTGATGGTCACAGAAACATAAAAGTTTAATTTTTCTACTGTCAAATCTGACAGCTCTATTGTCAATTGCTTTCCGTTGGGTTTGACATTTAATTACAGAAAATTTTTAATAATTTTAGGGGGGCAAAAGCAATTTTTGGCCTATGATTTAATCTTACATTAATACTAACCACACACACTTGTGAAACACATAAAATTTTTAAAAAATTATATTTTAAAATAATTCAAAAACACAGAAATAAATTTATATATTTTATATTATTTATGTATACAAATGTTTTCTTAAACATGCATGTTTTATAGAGTTGTGCAGCTCATGAACGAACTAGTTCAATTGAACGATTCACTTAACTGAGCGCTTTCTGATCAGTACTGAGTGGTTTCTAGATTTGTAGCGAACTGTTTCAGCAGCTCGTTTTAGACACAAACCTGTAATCAAACCCATTTAAATTACATGTAGACTTCTATCAAACTCTCTCAGCAGCTCGTTTTAGACACAAACCTTTAATCAAATGCCTTTAATTTAAATTGGTTATAGGTTTGTGTCTAAAACGGCCTAATCAAAGTCTTGTGCTTTTTGTAGCAAATTTTTTGTGTCGCACAAGTACATCAAAAAAATAATTGATATATTGTATTATTTTAAAATATCTCAAATACTAAATGATTTTAATTTTTTTATTAACTCATTAAACTATTTCAGTTTTAATTATTTTTTATTGTACTGCATCTGCCTTGTTTTGTTATGTACATAACTAATACACACACACACATACACACACACGCAAACACTGAATAAATCTGTTACTTTCGCTCTTGCTTTATGCTTGACAAAATGTTTCACTACAAATGAACTGCGCTACTGAGCCAACTGAATGAAATACTTCAGTAAAGTGAGTTGAGCGGAAAAGAGCGGTCGCTGAAAAGAGCTGATAAGCACAACTCTAATATTTTACTTGTAAATAATAAAATTAGCCAGTTTCTTCTTCTTCCCACAAAAAATCGAAATGAGTTAATAACATTATCACCTTTGCACAGAAAATGTTGCCACTAGTTTGTTCCTCAGTCAGTATGGTAATACTACATACAAAAAGAAATTACCACTCAAAAATATCAAACCTAATGTCGACACCGTTAGAGGCTTGACATTATTATTATTATTATTTTGATATGTACAGTGTTTCCACTAACTAAGGAAATGGTATACTACGAATTTTGTGTGTGGTATGTCACTGAAATCGATTTATTGCGTACTATTTGTGAATTAATAATGGCTGCAAGTTCTAATACAAGATTTCTAATGGCAGTCAATTTTCAACCATATTTCTAAAATATTTCAAACATAACTTTTTATTATACATATGTATGTATAATAAAAATAAACAATCAAGTTTAATACACAAATGTGAATTTTAATTCTCCCAAATTTGCAACCATACACACATTATAATATTTTATTTAGCTCTTATTATTTAATAATATTTATGCGTTATTAAAACATTAAGAATAATATCAATAATTAATTAAGTCACACGTATCAGCTCTCACGTTTTCGCCCATAATAAATTAGTTTTGGCCAGTTATCGGTTTTAGTGTTATTCTTATTTATGTTATAGTCTTTTGGAAATAAAAATATGTATTCCTGATTTTGAAAGTACACTCAAACCTGTTATCTTTTTTTTTTATTATTATTTCGAATATTAAGATATTCAGGCTTATCATGAATAAAATTCCACATGGAAATTTTCAAACGTTTCACACGTTTTCACGTTTCAGAAAACATTATACGATTGCGAAATATTTTGACAATTTATAAAGAAGATTATTCACAAAGATTTGTGTGTTGTAAAATGTGGTAATATGTTAATTTTTAATTATAATGGAATTGATGATACGAAATTAAAATCCGTGTGAACGAAAACTTTCATTCGGAAGTTTTCACATGTCGAATTCATGATAAGGGTAATTAAATTAAAACTAATAAAAATAAAACTAATAACGCTACTCATTATCAATAATAAATGCAAATATTTAATGTCTTCTTGTATGAAATTCAAAGTATTTTCCTTTGCAATAACTTGATTAATTATTTTGAATATTAATAAGAGGCTGTCAATATAGTATTAAATTTTAAGAAAACGGCAAAACATTGCAAATTCCAAAATCGAGACAACCAAGATCAACCAGAACGGTAGAAAACGTTGAAACTGTAAATCAGTCTATTTGAGACAGTCCTAACTTCACAATCACTATCCCTTTCCTAAAGAAGTAAACACCTAGTATTAGTATTAGGGGTTCATTGCCTGAGTGTTACTTCTCTTTATTAAAAAAAAAAAAAAAATTAAATGCATTTACTGCAAGAATTCAAAAGTCACCTCTGATCTCCAGGTTTTACACACTTCACACTCCATGTCTTCTCAATTTTGAGTGGATGAAGCAAGTCCCTCTCCTACAAACAAATGTTGCTGGGAAAATTATTAAATGTGTACAAGCCACTAATTAAAATGTAAATTTTTTAACGGAAATGGCACATTTGCTAAAATAAACGAAAATCATTAAACAAAATACTAAAAATTGCTTCATATTTAAAAAAAAGGTGGTTTTGACTAAACGAAACATCAAGCGTCGTTGGCAATTATCTCTTAAGTGCAACCAGGCCACTGGTGTTTATTGGCCTTCGAGAGTTTTGCGTCTCGCTCGCACTGGTTGACTGATCTGCCACGGATAACGGTATATTCTTGCGGTTTTTCTGTGGAATTTCTTTAACAACCACGTTGCTACTTCCTATGTGAAGGCATAGGTCGTGTACAGTCAGTCACAAAACCTTTTTAAAATACTGTTAATAACATCTTGGGCATATGTGCAATTTGTATAATATGTATAAATAAATAAATATTGTAAAAAATTCATTATTTTTGCTTTATTTAATAAAATGTTAGAGATTAAGCAGTCATCATCTCTGCTAATTTGTGAACTAATTTGTAACGGGTCAGTGAGCACAAAAATAACAGCTCTCTTTCAGTGTGACCATTTCGGTATTTTTAAGGTAAATTCAGCGTTTTTTGTTTTGCCGCAAATTTTCCTTTTACCGATTAGTGTCATTTTTATTAACATTAAAAAAAATGGAAAATCAGGGTAAGAGCAATAAAAATGTAAACAATATTTTTTAATATAATTATTATCTATTTAGACATGTAGTTTAAAAATCATTAAATAAGTGGGATTTTACAAACTCATCAACTAATTAGCAAGTAGCGGTTAACATCTAAATATGATTAGAATACAAAAACAAAAGATAAAATAAACTGGAAAAAGCGATCATATACCAATGACCTTGACCATGTCCAAGAACTCTAGAATTTAATGCCTTTTTGATTTAGAATTAATTTGTCTTTTAAAATGCTTTTAACAAATCAATTTAATTTGTAAAATTAGCGCCAATAATTTAATAAAAAAAATTTAAATTTTAATTGAAAAATAGTTCACACCTTTTAAATTAATGTATTTTTTTTTTTTTTTTGCTATTAAAACATTATCTGCTAGTATCACTAAACTTGAATCTATAGAAATTTATTGCCACCATATACGCAGAACGTTTTAAAATTATCTCACACATTAATAACTCTTCGAAAGGAATTTGTAAAACAAAATAACCGACAAATAAAAATCATAAAATTTCAAACAACATAAAATTTTATAAGTAGCGGAATAAAATTTTAATTTAATAATTTTTTGCTTTTTATGTTTAGCACATTTATTGAAATTCCCAAAGTTATAAAATTACGTAAACCATTAAATTGTCGCAAGAAACAATGAGCGATAGAAGTGAATGATACAGATAGAATTAAGCGCTCATTAGTCTTTAATTTCTGTTGCTGTTCTGTTATACTTTGTGCTTCTGTGCTGTGTCATTCTGTTGCTAAATTTTAATAGTTACTTTTTCTGTAATAACTAATCAGCTGTTTCTGGCGAACAAAGAAAGTGACGAGTTTTGCATTGTCTATTGTTATGTTTCAAAATAATTTTTTGTTTTTCATTTCACATACATAAATTTGTAAAATAAAATTTTTGAAATTCTAAAATAAAACTTTTGCTTCGCGTTGCGTTGTAGATTCGCTTTAACGTCTAAGATGAAATTTACAGGCTTATATGAAAAATGTCAAATAAAGTATTTTTAAAGCAAAGCGAAAAATTAGGCAACTCTCATCTTTTTGGGTGCTTTGCCAACTGTTGGTATAATTTTATTAATTCTTTTTTTGCCAAACTGGCACGTAAATATAACATTTTATTAAAATTTTAGTAATTTTACATAAAAAAAACGAGCTAGTGCCATCAGATTAATCGAATCGTGCTGTGTTTTATGCATAAATCAACAACATTGACACAAACAGTGAGTGTTGTCAAAGTTTTTATTGCGTCATACACCTTTTGCTTTACGCTTTTCTGTCAACGTTAGCAACGTCACGCAAAGTGACGAAGTTGTATCTGACACGGCCTTAAAAGCAAAATCACAGTTTATTTCAAAATATTTTCATGTATTTTGCTGCCACTTGCAATTACTTAACAAGTTTTTGATATTCGCAGATTGAAACGATACAAAAAACATCAATGTCTACTTCACTTATTTAAAGACAAGACGCTTAAAAATTTTAATTGCTTGTATAATTTATGCACGCATATATAACAACATAATTAAACACAAAAATTAAGATATTTTGTTGCAATTTTTTTTTTCAGTGTGACAGAATACAGTCAGATTTTCTAGTAAATGAATCGTACGACTGTGCATGATAGTGTATAACGGTCTTTAAGAAATAATTACGATGATGTGAGACCTGTTTGTTCCCCAGCTTTACGACTCGATACGTTCTGTTCTGTTATAAATCAGCTGTTTTTTTCAGGTCTGGAAATATTCTATTTGTTAGATTAACTAACACGTGAAAATAAATTCAACTTAGTGGGAAATATATATTCAATTCATTTCAATTTAATTTTCAAATTATTTTATTCAAAATTGCTTATAGTGAACAATTTTTAACCATATAAAAGTTCCCATACCTGGTTAAATTTCATGCTATCAATTAAAGTGAATGTCAATTTCAATTTCCGTTATTTAATAATAAACAAATATCGTTTTATTTAACCATATGACCTGGGCTTGTGAATTGAAAAATTTTCATAATGTTTTTTAAACTATTTCAATACACATATATTTTATTTTTGTTTGCTTTCAAACAAAAATTTTATTTAGTACATTATGACAATACGACACAATAATAGAACACTTTGTAAATTGGCGAAATAATAACTAAAATATGTATGTATTTCTAAAATATTTTTGTTTTTATTAAGAAAAATTTTAATAATCATTAATAAATTTTTGAAGCCCATGCTTAATTGAGTACATCAAATGAAAATATTTTCTTTAACCTATAAAAACACAAAACTACGAGTATGCATGCACATATTTTAATTTGTTATCTTTGCAAAATCCAACTTCTTCATTGGAACAAAGTATTTCATTTTTTTTTTGTATTTAAACTTAGGCAAATGCAAATTATGTTGTGATTGTGTGTGTAAGAAACAACCTTAGAAAGAATGTTCTAAATTGGCTCCAGTGTGATGTGTATTCCGGTTTTATTGTATTTATAATTAAAAACTTTTATTTTTATTTTTGTTTTAGTTTCTTTACTCACAAGGCATTTAGAAACACGCTCACACAGACAATATTAATGAATTTTAAAGTAACTGTCCAATAACAAAGATGAGCAAGATTATTAATTAGTTAGTTAATTCATGTGTGATATTATTATATACAAAAAATGGTTTTGACGAAAATAATAACTCTTATTTATATTAGGAGAAATCTTACTTTAAGAAGAAATAATGTTTCCAAGAGTGGACAACTTAAAGAAGAACAATCAAGAACTGAAGTTTCAGTAACATGGGAGTCTCTGTTGTAAGACATCTCTAAAATGTAATACTGCGATATGGATACATATCGCTAATTTACTTCAATATTACAAGTTACAAGTTTTCAGTTTACATACAACTCAATGATGACATGAAAAATATTCGTTTCTCTCAGGAAGTGTTAGTTAGTAACATTTTTAAGGGAATTTAAGGGCTTTTTCACGAAAAAGTCTACAACATTCAATTTCTAAGCCCAATCTATAGCCAACATGTAAGTGCTAATAAGTATGAAATTAAGCATTAAAGAAATTTGTGTCTTATTTGTCTACAGTGCAATTGTGGCTCTTGACAACTAAGTTTTTTTTTATAAATTTATTTATAAATGTTTTTAAGTACGTTTTGTAAGATCACGAGTATCAAATAAATACTCACGCGTTCATCCCTAACAAAGACGTTACAATCCGAAAAGACTCATAAATTATTAGGCTTAAGTTATATATAAAATTTAATGTTTGTCAATATCTCTAACACTGACGTCAAACGCATTTCTTTGGAGACGCCATTCATATTCATTCGTTTTATAGTTAATTGTTGTTATTGCACAGCTCCTAATTAATAGTCTGGTTTAAATATGTAACTGTGCATTAAAACTTTATTCTTTTAAATTAATTTTAGGCAATAAAAAAATTCAAATACAGACGCAAATTGAATCATAATATGCGTAATGCGAATGATTACTGACTTTTTCTAATATTGATTCCTTTTTTTTTTGTTTTGGTGAATTTGATGCAACGTTTTATGGTGATTCACAGGTTAGTTATGTATAATGTGACCACCGGCTAAAATTTCAAATTCAATATGATTTAAAAATATGTTTTTGTGTGGAAAAGCATTTTAAAATATGTTAGGTAGAAAGTTTTTTTTAAATTTATGGCAGTAGGACGCTATAATAAAGAGAAGTCGGAATTCACTTACCGGATAAGCCGAAATTACGATTTCTGTTGGGAGTAGTTTTTCCAAATAAAGAAAGCTTTCATAAATATGTATGTAGAGGGTCCGCCATGTAAGGTTTTTTCAACTAGTGCTATTTTGTGAATGGTAACACTTAGATCACTCATGTCTGATTTGACAGATAATTAGTTTTATCCAGATGAAGCTAATTTTGATCTTGGCGGGTATGTAAACAAGCAAAATTGTCGCATTTGGGGCACAGAAAACCCGCACGCATACATTGAAAAGCCGACGCACCCAAAACGAGTCACTGTTTGGTACGGATTTTGGTCCAGAGGCATAATTGGGCCAATGAGCAAGGAGTGGCCGTTACAGTCAATGGCGATCGTTATCTGGCCATGTTGAACGAATTTTTGTTCAGAAAAATTGAAGAGCAGGATATTGGCAACATTTGGTTTCAACAGGACGGCGCTACGTGCCACACAGCCGAAGCTACACTCGATGTTTTGCGCGCTGTTTGCACAAAAAAAAAGTTATCTGGCGGACCCTATATAATGTATTTTATAATCATCTTTATATCGCTTGATTTTCACTTGCACTTGATAGTTACTCTGTACTTGAAAACAGAGAATTATTTTACTGAAAGACAACGCGAACACCATTACGCATAACCGATTGTCCCGGGACGAACAATTTTTAAAACACTTCGCATAAATTATATTCATTCAATTTTATTTCTAACGAAAGAGGCGATTTAATTTTGTTATAGCTTTTCATGGTTGTAAAAATTTTCATGGTTGAGAAAACAAGGAGTTTTTGAATTAAAACAGTGTTGACAAATATAATTTCATATTATTTTCGCCGAAGCAAGTAAAATCAGCTTATTTCGTAAATGTCATATTGTATGTGCCATTTCACACTATGCCTATTCAGCCTGCCTTCTTTTAAAATCCCCTCAAAAAATCACGCACATTTACTCTAACACTTTTTTTTCATGTCTTTCTGGCGTTTATATACACGTTTAATGTTGAGAGTACGAAAAAAACAAAGAGAAACGTCAAAAATCCCCTATTATTTTACTTCGTACTCTATGGCTTACTCCGCAAGTTTTCAACACCTCTCACCAACAAACTAAAAAAACCTGCAGTTTTTATTGATTTTGACGGAAATCAACTTGAAATTAAGTAATTTCCCATACATTTTGTCATATCCCAAGTAATTTATATATTTTCGGCGAAATGAACTTGAAATTAAAATACACATACCCATTGTTGCCATTTTAGCAATTTCACTGCTATATTTAGCATGTTTTCTTCGTTAAAAAGTATTCAAGTAATTTTTGCTTCTGTAGAACATTCTAGTATATACTTTTGACCGATTTAGCATTCTCCCATCATAATTTTCTGGCAACACTGCACATACCTGTAGCTATATTACAGTTCCTTTTTTGGAACAAAACATATGCAACCGTGGGAAGTGAAAAAATTAAGCTGAGATTTGCTAATAATACAAAGAGAAAATGAAAAAATGAAATAATTTAAAAGTAAAAATATGTGTGCAAAAATTATTGAATAATGTGTTGTGACCAAAATAGTGCGAAATTTAAACAAACTTTATAAAATTGAAGTTGTACCAAGTGTTAAATATCCGCCGAACTCAGGTCAAACCCAGTATGAGCACTTTTAATATGGTAAGTGATTTCGGCGCGAAATAAAGTAATTTTGGCGCAGTCTGAAAGGGCTATAACATCTTACAATTAATTTTGCTATAAGATGGTTTCACACGGCATATATTTTACACAATTTTACATGTCGGCTGACATCACAAGTCAAGCAATTTTGATTCTTTTTCATTGTATTTTTGTAATCTTGCTACTACCTGTTACCTGGAAGTGAAACTAATCCTTTATAATACCCGCCGCAGCCAGAAAAGTATCTACTATTATATAGACATACCTTGAATGCAGCCAAGGCCCAAATGCATTGACTACAATCTGTATGCATTCAAACACTATGGGAAACTATTCTTTTTTTTAACCAAAACTAAAAAACTTAATATTAAAATCGGATATTGAAAAAATTAAAAATAATATGAAAGATATTATAAAGTATTTTTTCTTCGGGTGATGAAGTGATTACAATTTTAAGAACGTTAAGGGGGTCGCTTCTGAAATACATATTATTTAAATCGATCCTGCCGCTTGGCTGTAATAAATTATGGCCACAAAAATGAGTAAAATGTCCTTCTAGTGGAAGGACTCTATTTACACTGCTTTTCAGGCTTTTTTAGTTTGTTGTGAGAGGGGTTGAAAAGCTTGCGGGGTAAAACAAAAGGCACGTAGTGAAAATTCGAGGGGATTTTTTACTTTTCCCTTTGTCTATTTCGTACTCTCAGCATTAAGCGTGTAATATAATTGTCAAAAAGGCATGAAGAAAAAGTCTTGCTGCCAGTTTATAGAAGGCATGTAAAAATTCTCGTCTTTCTATATTGAAAACAAAAACAAATTGTGAGTGCTTTGTTTTTGGTTCGAAATATCTCTAGCACCCGGTCACCTTAATTCAAAAATCGTAAAAGTAACAGCTGAAATCTGTCCGCGTCATATTTGTTATCATTTAAAATCCAACGAAAACAAATTATTATTATTTTTTCGCAAAAACAATGAAATTAGACAAAATACATGAAATTCCCCAAAAACAAACAAAAAATTAAAAAGCAAAAAATCAAATTTTGTTTACGATTATTTTCTTCAAATTTGTATTTCCTAAACTTGTTTGTCGAAAAAAATGAGAAGGCCGGCAAAGTGATATTTTTTTATAGCTGCTGCTGCTGCTTTTTTGCTTATTAAGAGCGACTTAAGATTCGAAATAAAATTCCAGTGCTTAGTTAGAAATTAATTTAGATTTAAACGGGAGCTTGAACTGTGAAGAACTCAGAAATCGTTAAGAAGAAAACAAGTTATTGCGAATTATAAACAGAGAATTTTGATATAGATTCAAGTTATAACAAATTTTGATTCAAATAAATACGCATAAAAACAAAATTGTAATAAAAAGTGATATAGATTAAAAAACACTTGTATCTGCAAAAATATATTAAAAGTAACAAACAAACAAATAATGTTGACGCTAAGAACTTTGTTTGTGGTTGCCAGTATGGCTTCAATTGTTCTTAATTATATAAATTTAACGGATGCCTATGCTGTTGGCCAGTCTAAATTCGGTCACATTGAAAAGTTTCCCTATCAGATCATGCTGATTGGTAAAAAAATGTGGCGCAAGCGCATTTTGTGTGGCGGTACTCTTTTGGACAAACGTTGGATTTTAACTGCCGGCCACTGTACGATGGGTGTAACACATTTCGATGTTTATTTGGGTAGCAAGAGTGTTGACGAATCCTTGGATTCCGGCAAATTGATTTTGAGAAGCAATAAATTTATTACCCATGAACGATTCAATCCTGTAACAGCAGCCAACGATATAGCCTTGGTGAAACTGCCAGAAGATGTTCAATTTTCCTCTCGCATTAAGCCGGCCACTTTGCCATATCGCTTGAGAACAGATGAATTTCTTGGCTCTAAGGTAGTGGCCACTGGCTGGGGTGCAGTTGGTGAAACGAAAAACTCTGATCCCATGCAATATACCGAATTGAAAGTCATCTCGAATGCTGAATGTTCAAATGAATATGATGTTATAAATGAAGGCATTATGTGTGCAAAGGGCTTAAAAGATGAAACTGTTTGCTCAGGTGATTCGGGTGGTCCTCTGGTATTGAAGGGAACTCAAGTTGTAGTGGGTATAACTAGTTTTGGTCCGGCTGACGGTTGCGAAACCAATATTCCCGGTGGTTTTACGCGAGTTACTCACTATTTGGATTGGATTAGCGCTAAAATTGGTAACAGTCAGCAGGAGGCACAGCAGCATGGAATGCATGGAAATGATCATCCAAATGTTGTGTAGACCTGTTTTATGGTCCTTTCAGTACAAATCCTAGCTAAAGGCTGTGTTATTTATTTTCCTTTGAGAAATATTGTATAACAATTAATCTCAATATCCACTGACTGACTGAATTTAATAGTTTTACTATTTTTAATCCAAGTGATTATAGTTTATAAGAATTTTAATTTGTTGATTTAAGGGAATTTTTGTTATAAATTCCTGATAAAAAAGAAAGAAAAAAACGATTGGCCGTTTTGAGCCAATCAATTAATTTTTACGAAAAGAAAAATGAAACAAATAATATCTTTGATTTTGATGATTGTGATAAGCAAAATTAATTTTAATTAATTGCGTTCTTATAAGGTTTTAAATGTATTATTTATTTAAATTATTTTATATTTTTTGAGCTTGTTTATAAAAAATATTTTTTTTAAATGTTTATTGCCCCCAAAATGTGGGCATATTAAAAAAAAAACATTTTAAATAAAGCTATTTATTTATTTTTTTGTAATTAATACACACTTTTTGAAATAAAATAAAATATTTACCTTTGTACAAAATAAATGTATGTAGCTATTTCTTTAATCGCGTGGTTTTCAAAACAAGAAATGTTTGACTGAAGTCCAGTGAAAGTAGTTTTATTATTGACACAGGGTGTCTCAAAAGAAATTTTATATATAATGTATCGACGAAAAATTAACAGTAAATAAGTAACAGATATTTATAGATGGCAGCCGATTATGAACTGGCAACGCTATTGAAATTAAAATTAGTATCATGTATGGCAACTTTCTGCAGTTGCTTAAAAGGTGTCTAACGCTACAGCCACACGTTCAATAAATCGCTTTCAATTTCATCACACATACTGTGTGTCAAAATTCCTTTAAATAGATAGTTGTGACACAAATAGTCAATTGATAGTCAATTTCATTTTTTAAATTCCACCGACGAAGATACAACTCAAATTTGTAGCTTCAATCAAGGTGTGCTGTGACTAGCTGTTCTAATTGAAAATTAAATTGCCATATAAATGGATAGGTGAATTTGAAAGCAATCTAGTTTTCAATTTAAAAAGTTTGAGTGTGTTAGTAAAAAACGTGTGAGTGTATTTCAAATTGCATGGAATTGAAAGGCAAAAATTGAAAGTGTGGGGGCCACAAGTAAAATATGATTATGAGGAAATTGAGAATAATGTAAACGAAGCTTCAAGATATGAGAAATATAAGCGCTAAAAAGAAGATTGTTAAGTAAAAAAAATTACTTATTTGTAATAAAGAGGATTTGTGCAGTGGAATTATTTTTCGATGAAGAGAAGGAAATAGAAAATGGGGCATCTATTCGACGGCCCTTAAAGGATAATACAAATTATCTAGAACTCCACTGTGAGTAAATGTTATTGCTTAAAATAATTTTTAGCAAACAATACTCCTTCCCAAAGAAGTAGTAGTTTATTTAATTGAATTTTAACACCTCTTTGACTTAAAACTTAGTGGTTGCCAATATTATTGCAATTTGGCAACTAAAATTAACAGCTGTTAGTTGCCGGTTGCCGTACGTAATAACATTTTGGTAACTGGCAACGCAACTAAAGCTCGGTTGCCATCCATAATCTAGCCATTGATTATAAAATCCTCTATTGGCATTAACCTTAGATTTTAGATAATCGAACAGTAAAGAATCCATATATGTTAAATCAGGACTGCATGAGACCAATTTATATCACCTCTTCTGGAGGTAAATTTTCTAGAGAAGTTATGGCTGTAACTAGCATATTAGGTCTTTAATTCTTGCATAAAAATATTATTATAGGGTCATAGCTTTAGGTCTTTGTGAAATGATGATATATACAGATTTAAGGGAACTGCGCGCTTCCTAATTGAAAGGTTAGGATAGTCATGAACACGTATTCTAAAATTTTTGATAATCCTGGTCACGCCGATTTTGGTCTCTCCAATGTTCAAGCGGTCTCTTTAAACTTTTTGACCCATTTTCGCTTAATTGGTTCACTCTAATATTTTACGATTGATATCACGCGATTCACGCAATTGACATATCCTCAGATTAGCAGCCAGTCATACGATGCCGACAGAAATTGCTCGTCTCACAACTTGTATTGAAACAACAATAAAATAAGAAAATTTATTTTTGTTTTCACTATATATACGTACAAAACATACATACATACATACATATGTATATATGAAAGTAATTGATCGAACGTTTTCTGTCGACATCGTGGGACAGGCCGTAATTGCTTTCACGCAGTAATCAAAAAATATCAAATAAATTTTTAAAATCATAAAATTTACATACTTAAGTGTGAAAGTATGTATGTATGTACTTACATACATGCATACATACATCCATGTATATATTAAAGCAAAATATTCAACCTTGGCGCCAAACACGTGAAGCCGACTAGTTACACATGACTTAATCTGCTAATTTCACAAGCTTACGAAACGAATCATACCGGTTTGTAGAATGTTAGTAAATATTCAGATTTGTTTGTAAACAAAAAAGTCAATGATCTCAAAAACTCTGTACGCACAGTATTGTATTTTTTTCAAGAGCGAATATTGTTTGTAGTGGTAAAAGTAATTGTGTGTGAAGCAAAAATAGAGAACAAGGAAACAAAAAACACACAAAACCATTGTACAACAGTTGAATGGACAGTTGTGTCAAGTGTGCAATATTTTTATTGAACACTTCATAGTGCACCATACTTCATTTCACAAACTCAAAATTTCATAAAATATTAAGTGATAATAAAACTTTTTACTTTTATATCCATTTTGAAAGATATTATTTTTATAGATATTTTATTTTTTAGAGCATTAAATTAATAAATTATAAAACTTAGAACAGTATCTCATGCGCTGTTTGTTTTTTCTTTTACACATACACATATTTTTACACTTGTGTGCTCATTTTACAATTGTCATTCGGTGTGCACTAGTGAAATATGCATCGACACTGCAATAAGTAATGCCCTCGCTTGGCATATAAACAAATGCTGTTGCATACTTTTGATAAAATTGAGCACCAGTTTCAGTGTTCTCATAAAATCAAGAGCACTAAAAAGAGAGAACAATTCAATAATGTACAACATGAAGATTAAGCAAGTACACATCTTGTGCTCACCTCTAGTACGCACACGGTTTACGTACAGAGTATTTCAGATGGAACCGTGAATAACCTTTTACTCACCATCATGCACGTTACCGATAAAAATTTTTTTTTTATAAATTTACAGTCACAAATTTTGCTGAATTTTCTCCAAAAGTTTCACACACAAAATTTACTTTGAAAAATTTTCACTATACTGCAAAATCAAGGTTGGAAACCGAGACGAATAACGGTAATACCATATGTCGCTTTTTACACGTGGCATGTAATGCAGCCTTTATATATGTCTGTATTTATATCATCCATGTTGCCAGATTTTGTTTTCAGGTATTTTAACAAGTCGAGTAAAAATAAAACTTTCCTAAACAAAGCCTACTTAAAACTACACCATTTCGACTGAAAAATATTTAAATAAACTGAACCGTCTCAAAGCAATAGTTCCATTTCTTTTCATTAAGACGATATGTTAATAATTATGATCATTATTGCGATTAAGAACGTTTAAAATGCATAAATATGTATATATCCTGAAATTAAACAAATAAAATTTAATTTATTAAATTTATTAACTATAAATAAACAGTAAGTAACGTTAATAAAAGCAAACGACGTCGGTCGTAGTCTTTCTCGTTTGTTATATTTATGATTCTTTCGTTTTAAAGGCGACACAAAATATTTTATTTATGTACAACCTTTTAGTTGAAATTCGTGTTTGATAGTTAAATTTTTATTTAACCCCTTTGTTACCTTTGGACATACTATACACTGTATATGACTTGAAACATCAGTAAATAATATTTAAACATAAAGTTAATATATAAAATGCCAAAAACCAACTAAATTAATTAATTAAATCCATTTCGGGCTCAATGTGCATATAAAATTTAGTTAATTGCACTTCAAAAACAAACCGCTGGTAATGAAAGAGTTAAAGTGATTTAGTGCTTGTGATACCATAAATAATATCCGCTATTAGTTTTATCTTATCTTATCCGGCTAAGTCAATGTTGATTTATGCCATTTAAAAAATAATAAAAATACGAAAATAAATAAATATGAAATATACATACGCACTAGTTTGCGAGTGAGTATCAAACATTTAATAAAACCAGAGTCGGAAAATATTTTGTACAAGTCAAACTTAAATTCATTCCCTATAGCTTGTGTTTTCCACAAGACGAATTAATATCAGGTGATCTCGATTCAGCAGCTGATGATCAGCTGTTAATTTATCTTTTGTAAAATCAAAGTAAAACGTTCGGAAATTTTCTGGCAGCAGGAAAGTTTCTGGCAGAATACCTGTACCTGGAATCAATAACTTTTATTACGATAATCGTATCGGTATAATAAATTTAACGAAAATTTATAGACTTTGCTATTCAGTAACATGTTTTAACGATGTTCGCTGTCGGTTGAAGTAAAAAAAATAAAATAACTGTCTCAAATTGATTTAGTTTTTCTTTACTTTTTCTTTGTGCTTTTCGTTTATTTTGGCATTTTGTATGCAGGGATGCCACTTGATATACAATTAAATGGCGAGTAAAACACAGATAGCTGTACACTATCGTAAAAAAGAAATTACAGAATCACATTATCGCTGCCGCAAACGAATGAATATATCGATTTTCGGTTCGCAAAAATTTACTAAATCCAGGTACTGGTATCAATTCGCCACGGTTTTCCACAATCTGTCTGTCCTCTTTTGTGTTCATAGTGCTGTCAAACAAAATAAAATTAAATTACAAAATTTAACTGTTTTATCGAAAGTTGAGTGAAAATCGTGATTGTGATCTTAAATAATTGGATATTTGTTTATAATTTTATCCAAATGAAAAATCACTCAAAAATTAAAAAAGTTTAAAAAATTATTTTAAGAAAACCCGAATTAGCAATCCTCTATCACTTTGAGTCTTTGAATTTATAAAACTTTTTTTGCTCACACTGTTTTGAAAGGGTAATTTATTGTACAACTCAGATCTGTGATTTATGTAGTTGAACATCGATGCTATGCGCACATTTATCTTCAATAAAAATTTAGGTAGCTGCTACTTTTTTAGAATGTCTAATACATTTATTTAAATCAATAGAGAATAAATTATTTGATTGGATTTTATGGGTTGATTATGCTAAGTCTTACGACATGTTGACGCCAATTTTTTTTTTGACACGCTTTATTATAAATTTACACTAGATCCGCGATTCCCAAACTGTAGATCTATAATCTTAACACACATACATACATACATACATATATACATATACAATCTGTCATAATTGCATTTTCGATCATTTTTGGCAACAGGAGAAATTTGCCATACATAGATAATACCAATTTAAATTTTTTGGTGCTTTTTTCGTTTTTTTTTGGCGTTTTTACCGTTTTGTTTTTTCGTTTCGCCGTTTTTTTTCGAATTTCGGAGTTTTTTTGTTTTAACGATTTTTTTTACCTTGGGTTTTTTTTTAGTTTTTGCAATTTTGTCTCGTTTTTGGCGATTTTTTCATTATGCCGATTTTTTGGTTTTTGGCGAATTTTTAACAATACGTATTTTTAGTTTCAGCAATTTTTAGTTTTGGCGCTTTTTTTAGTTTTTGCAATTTTTTTCGATTTTTTGGCTGCTTTTTTTAGCGATTTTTTGTTTCGTTTTTTGGTGATTTTTTGGTCATTTTTATAGCTTTGAAGATTTTGTTAGTTTTGACACTCTTTTTCGATTGTTAGCGATTTTTTTTTAGCTTTTTGGCGATTTTTTTAATTTTGGTAATGTTTTTGCATTTGAGCGATTTATTTATGTCCAGCTTTTACGGTTCTCGAGAAGACAGCCTGTGCAGAACATAAGTACATCGTAGCGAAAACAATGGGGTTAATTTTCACCTTTGGTGTAAGGTGGCCTAAAAACACTCAAAAATTAAGAAAAACACCTTTTCTGCTGTTAAAAATATTATTTGCTTTTGTGATTTATTTTTAAAATAACACAGTCACAAGTCACAGCTTTTTTCTCTGTGTTTTCGACAAATTAAAATAAGTGGATTTCAGGAATTCTAAAACTCGCAAAACTGGGGAGATTTTGTGGGCGTTTTTTAACGACGCTCTTGGGAAAAGTTCATCTACCGTTTGCTTGGACATTTTGGATGATAACAATTTTCTCGATAAGGGGTCGACAAAGTTTTTGCGCGATTGTCTTATTTTATTCCCTAAAGTGTCCACTTTAGGAATAAATGACTGCTTGACGTGGCAGCTGAACAGTGCTTCGGGAAATGCCTTGTACCAAATGCATATTCTGATGCCCTTGTTTCCCCCAATTTTAATTCCCAAATCGACGTTGACTTCCTGATGTTTTTTAAAAAATTCCCTCATTTTTACCCCGGTTTTTGAATTCCTAAAATCAACGCTAATTCCTCGAGTGCCAAGATAATTCGTAGTTAAAATCACACTGAAAAATACAAAAAACAGTGTTATTTACAGAACAGCACAAAATCACACTTGTGATTTCAAAATGGCATATGATTTGGAATCAATTGATTTTCATTTTTGGACAGTATGTATGTACTTTCCTGGTTTGGAATAAAGCAACTGCAGAGGGGGGGGGGGTGCCTTCCCCTGAACTTTCAGCTTAGGTAAATTCAAAATGAATATCCTCAAACACTACCCCTCCATCTGAAAATCCACAATCGTAGTTCTACCGCAAGGCGCCGCCTGAGTAGGCGCCATCAAGTTTTGGCTCAACAATCCCCTCCCTATCATACTTATGGCCTGTTTCATAAAAACGAAAGAAAACTTTCGATATTGTGAAACAGGCCATTAATGATATGCATAATGTATTTTATTTTGGATTCTTCTAAATTTTTACTAAACATTTTTTATCAGCTAATTTAATCTATTATCATTAAACCTTTTGTGCTTAAATTTATTATTAATTAACCTAAATATGACTGAGACTATTTAATAAGGGAACTTGTTCTTAGACGTAACAGTTTGAAATAAAATATGTAGCTCCTGTGGCGATGATTTGAAAAATAAAATGCATATTTGAATTGATCCCAAACCTGTTGTCGCATTAATACAGTTCTAGCTAAATTCTGATTTATCACTTTCTATGTTTTCATTCTTTTGCAATTGCAAAAATTAATAATAATTTTATTCATGGTATTCATTTTAATAAATAAATTACTGCTACCTTCGTCATTAAATAATAACTCCAGCGTCAATAGAACTTTGAATGCCATCTGGAATATAAAAATATATACATATGTATATTATTTATATAATATAAAAAAAAATTAAACCGACTTGAAAAATAAGCACTAATAGGCCATTTTCATTGTCTGGAAATCTAGTACTTACGAGATTTCGACCTAATACTGCATTTACATTGTCTACAAATCTAGTATATTTGATTAGAAATCTTTAACGAAATCTATAAGCTTTTTTTTTGACATTTTCCAAGACTTTGTATTCGAGACAAAATTCTTTGTCTGACATTTAGTCTTAAATTGTAATGAAAAAAATGCCGACTTAGCTCAATCACACACCTTTAAAAAAAATTGTGTAGAGCGTAGCTAATTCACTCACCTTTTATATAAATTCTGATGTACAGGGTAATAAAAAATTAATAAAAATATTAGATTTTTAGTAGATTTTCTACAATCTATTGAAAAATTTGATTTTGTTTTGTATGGGGAATCTGGTAAAAAGCAACTAGATTTAGCTAGGAATCTCGAAAGTACTAGATTTTGAGACAATGTAAATGTCCTATAAGTCTAGTTGCTTTTTGCTAGATTTTCCATACAAAACGAAATACATTTTATAAGTAGATTTGTAAGAAATCTACTCAAAATCGAATATTTTTATTTATTTTTCACTACCCACCCTGTAATTTATATAAAAGGTGAGTGAATTAGCTACGCACTAGAAAATGCTCTATTCAAGGTGTGTGGATGAGCTAAGCAGGCATTTTTGGTCGCAAATTTTGTCTTGGATACAAATGTTTTTTGGTATTATGAATTACAACTAATTTTGTGAGTCTTCGAAACAATGCTCGAAAAGAAGAGGTGCTTGTCTTTGCTATGTTTTTTGAAACCATCACAAGACATTTTAAATATTTGTAGTTTTGGCCTTATTTTTTTTTCCTGAGATGGCAACAATATTGGTTGGCAAATCGGTAGTATAGCGTCTGAAATAATAAAACAAAACTAATACAATAGTCGAAATAAAAGCCAAAATACAACTGATAAAAAGCAGTTGTCTCATGGTGAAAAAAAGTTGTAATCCATAATAAAAATTTGGCAACTACGACTCAACTACATAATTTTGAGATTTAAAAAGCGTAAAAAGCACTAACATGAAAAACGAGTGCAGAGCCAAATTAAGTTAAATAATGTTTAATAGTTTGCATATTTAATTTAATATTTTTTTTAATGATTATTGAAGTAATTTTAAGAAATACAAAAAATTTCTTAAAAGCACTACTTAGTGCCTTTTCTTAGATTGGCACTAACGCAAAATTTGGCGTAGTGCAAAAGGCAACAGCAAGTTGCCATGGCTGTTAATAATTTTTATTATAAGTAATTTTTTAAGCACTTTTATTTAACAATTTTCTTTTTAGCACTTAATTGCTTATATTTTGAAGACTTGTGTTTGCATTTTTTGCTGTTGACAATTTGTCATCATCATATTTTCGATAACTTTTATGTTGCCATACGTAATACTAATTTTCATTTCGGTTTTGTTGCCAGTTGACGACGCAATTGAAGTTCAGTTCCCGAACATCATTAAACACATTTCCTTTGAATTTTTAGTACTACAAAAGTTTTGTTTTGCATTCCATATAAATTGTTCTAAAAAATTATTTCAATTTAAGCTTAATTTTCAAGTATTTTATTTATATGGTTTTTTTTTTGTAATAAAACTCTTAAATTTATTTAATTGATCTAATACATTTTAGCAAATATTTTTATATTTTAAATTACGTACGTGTGTATCTTGTAAAAGTATGTGTTTAAAGTAATTTTACTTTATTTTACTTTGTGTTGGTGTTTTAAGTTTTTGGCATTTTATAAATTTATTATAAATAGGTATAAAGCTTAAAGCTCTTTAAGTTGTTGTGCTAAAAAAAGCATTAGAATTTATATACTTTGAGCTAATTCCACATCTTTGGTTTCAATTCCCCTAAATTTTGTGCTTCATTTTTTTTTTTCTATATGGTTTAAATAAAAATTAAGAACTAATTAACATAAAATGTAATTCAGTTTTATGCATTTGCAACAGCAGCAGCTTTTTTCTGTATAACACAATCCAAGGCACAGGTGACATCATTGAAAATTTCATCAACACCGCGCTCAGCATTGATCTGTAATGGAATAAAAAATAAATAAAATTAAATCAAAAACATACATTTTTGCAAAATTCAATTTCAAACTTACGATTAAAGTTTTATCGGTGTATTGTGATAAAATATCATTGGTATTCGATCTAAAGGTAGCAATGCGCGTCTTTATGGTCTCTTCATTGTCATCGGCACGTTTTTCGGTGGAGGCAGCAGCGCGTGCCATCACACGAGAAACCAGAGTGGCCTGATTTTGAAATATGAAAAAAGAAAATTATGTGAGAAAAGTAAATATACTTAATAAGGCATAATTTATTTTTATTACATCTTGGCAGTCGAAGAACATGATTAAATCAGCATTAGCGATTTTCTTCTCAAATGCCACACCCTGATCCTTTTCACGGGGATAACTGAAAAGAGATGAAATTTTGTCAAAGTTACTTTTTATCAAAAAAAAAAAGTTACTTTTTGATAAAAATAAAATTTGAAATAAAAAGTACCTCTCTGATAAAAAAAAAGTACCTTTTTGATACAAAGTGCCTTTTTGAACAAAAATACCTTTTTGGTAACATAGTGTCCACACCTGATGATTTTATATCATAACTCGTAATATGACGCCGGCAGAGCAACTGTCATTTTTTCATTAATATCAACACAAAGGGGTAGACGTTGATGATTTTATATCATGATGAATCAAACAAATATTTGAAAAATATTTGCCAAAAATATCTAGTTTGCGTGTTGTTTAATTTTTTAGTCACAAATAATTGTTGCGCCGCCTTTTTTAAACGAAAATTTTTTAATAAATAAACGTTAAATGCACAGTAACACATGAACTGAACTGATGATTATATCATAACGCTGCCATAATATTAATAAATTGAGACTATACGGGATATATTTGAAATTCATCATGATATAAATTCATCAGGTGTGGACACCATGTAAAAAGATGCTATTTACAAAAACATTTCTTTTTTTACACGATAGTACTATTATCATCACTTAGAACCGCTAATGGATGTTTGCTTTTTTAAGTTTTTAAACTACTTTTGAACGTGAAATACTTTATTTTTGAAAAAATTACGGCACTCTAAAGGAAAAGAGATAAATTACTGATAAAAATTATGAACGTAAGATTTATCGGGATCATTTGCTTTGTGTGTTTAATTTATACAAGACATTGCAATTACCGTTAGAATATCGCATGACAGACCAGAGTAAAGAATTAAAAACATCCCGTTTTGATAAAAATCGTACTTTTTTTACTTTCTAGCAAATACGTATATGCTTGTTTTTCCAAAAAGATTATTTTTTGATCAAAAACGTAAATTTTTTGTCGGCTGATTCGTTCGAGAGATATCGTTGACGAAGGATTTCGAAAAAATAGTTTTATTTTTCTAATAACTTCAAAAGCCTGCGTCAAAACGATTTTAGATATTCACTGATTTTTATCGACTTATAAAAACTGTATCGCCAAAAAAATTTTGGCAAAATCTGAAGCTTAGCGGGAAGTTTCAGGGAAGGCCTGCAAAGACAACCGATTCCCATTTTTTTCTATTTTAAATTTTTGGGCAAAAATAAAACCTTTTAAGAAAAACAAACTTTTAGGAAGACCATATTA
Source organism: Nowickia ferox (assembly GCA_936439885.1). Lineage (NCBI taxonomy): Eukaryota > Metazoa > Arthropoda > Insecta > Diptera > Tachinidae > Nowickia > Nowickia ferox. The sequence goes on along the minus strand of OW387024.1, from coordinate 109,825,323 downwards.
AACTTACCCATCAATTAGGAATCCTTTGGCATTACTTAATCGCTCCCGAATAGCTTTCTCTAGCAGACCCAAAACATCATCATTAGATACAAGTTTGCCCTCTTTCATAATGGCGGCCAATTCCTTGCCCTTATCCGAACCAGAGGCAACCTGAAAACGGTTTTTTTTTGTTAATATATAATTTAATTCATATCGCTTATATTTCTCAAAAATATATATGCGCTCACTCACCTCTTCGCGCAACAAGTCGCCACTGCTTAAATGTACGAAACCATATTTCTCCACAATTTTGGCACATTGGGTGCCTTTGCCGCAGCCGGGACCACCCAAAAGCCAAATTACTGGTACGCCAACCTGTAACACAGCAAAAAATGGATCCATATAGTGAAAGTGTATAAACAAAAATAGATAATTTTATTAAAATGCACAATATTTTTACGACTAAATTACAGTCTTTAGCAGAAAGCAATAATATGCTTAGAGAGCTTTAGTTAAATTTATAATTTTAGCAAAATTAAGCAAAATATATGTATTCACAAATATATTTATTAGTATATGTTCCTATGTATGTATATTATTTTGGTTTTAGTTATTGTATAGTGTTATTTTTGGTTTTAGAATACCTAGAACTTATAGAAAACGGCAACAATCATGCAAGCACGTGTATCTTTCATATTAAAAAATTTCATTTCATTTTTATTATTTTAATAAACATGAAACAGTCAGTCAGTCGGTCAATTTTGAAATTGCGGGTTTTTGTTTTAATACGTTACGACATACACATTTATAGCAATTTGGCCTCCATACATTTTACAACAAATCATTGTCATTATCATTGCCAGAGGTATTTTTTTTTTTTGGTTTTGCTCGACTCTCACTCACACTTTTTGGCTTTTTTGTTTGTATTTTTACTTACACCCACTTGTTGTCTTCGTATTTGCTCGGCCTTTTGTTTCTCAATGGCTTCCTTCTTCATGGCCATTTGGTGACACATAAACAACTACACAAAGTTTATTGAAAATGGAATGGTATGAAGTGTTTTTGTTGTAGTATTGTTCTATTATTGATATTAATTGTTAGTGTAGTAACATGTGTAGGTTGCAATACACAATGGGTTAATTTTTAAGTTTTACTCTGGAGATATTTGTTAGAAAAATTTTTTTTATTTGGTTTTCATCGTGCCCTATGTTATGCAAATAAGTGGCACAATATTTTCAAATATAATATGACACAACTTTCTCACAATAAAAAGTAAACATAACCTATAAGCAAAATAAAAACATATTTAGACTATGCAATATTATTGAGTGCTCTTGCTATTACTATTGTCGTTTTGCTCCACACTACTCAATAAATTGCACAATATTAAAAAAATATATAGGGCGTAATTTTTTTTTCAATATACCTACATATCTAAAAGTAAACAAAGCTACACACACATGTGCGTTTGAGAAATTTTAAAATTGATTTTTTGATCGAATAATTTTTAATTAAGTTATTTAAAAAAACAGAAAAAATAACGTTTAGTGATGTACCTGGAAATAATCATTGTACAATATTGTCAACACATTACAAAATATTTCTTGTTGCGCAATATAAATCAAAAATTTTTGATCTTATCCAATATATTGTGCCATATACCAATATAATATACATACAAATAATTTTATTGTACAATATCAATTATGGCACAATATCAATTATTGCACAATAATATTGCAAATGTTTGAGTACTTTTACCAAATTTTTTTAAAGTTACCCATAGACTATACCATATTATTATTGTCGTTTTGCATCACACTATTCAATAAATTGTACAATATAAAGAAAATATATGGCACAATTTTTCTTTTAAGTTTATCCAATATATTAAGCCATATACCAATATAATACACACACAACCAATTTTATTGTACAATATCATCAATTATTGCACAATATCAATTATTGCACAATATAAATTATTGTACAATATCAATTATTGCACAATATCAATTATTGCATAATATAAATTATTTCACAATAATATTGCTAATGTGTGGGTACCTTAAGCAAACTTTTTTCAAAGGTACAAACAGACTATACAATATTATTGAGTACTTTATTAATATTATTATTGTTGTTTTGCTCCACACTTTTCAATAAATTGCACTATATTGAAAAAAAAATATGGCAAATTTTTTTTTTATTTTATCCGATACATTGCGCCATATACACACACATGCAATTTTATTGTAATTATTGCACAATAATATTGCAAAGGTGATGTTAATGGGGAAGTGAAATTCAGGTGGAACTAAAATTTTTTTGAGAGACACCAATGTCTAAATTATCGAGGCAATTTGGCCATATTAAAGCCGAACGATTATTGGCTGATTAAAAAGTTTTGCCGTTGCCGAAGCCGAACGCACACTACTCTTTAGCTGCTTGTGATTTATAACAATAGTTAGAAGTTTTTAAAACTAAAATTTTTCACTTTTTAATAAAGTCAAAGCTCGATACAAAGATATCAATCACATCTTTTCTAGCTGCCTTATTCATAAAAAATATTTCAGGTTTATTAAGCGCTTATTTGAAATATTATATATATATTATATATATATATATATATATTTAATATTTTCTATGGGAAATTTAACAAATAAACCTGTAATAAACCTAAATTATGTTTTATGAATTAGACCATAGATATCTCGGGGATTTTTAAAATTTTAAATCTTTTTTTATTAATAAAATTACTTTATTTAAAATGCAGATAGCTTAAAAGAACAATTTAAATTCGAAGTGGTCCGTGCTTTTTTTTTTGTCTTTCAAATTGGAAGAAGAGTTAATTTCTTTTTGATACATTTAGGGAGTTCACAATAACGTTTTAAAATAAGTCTTAATGTTGTAATGTTTCAATTTTAATACTTTAATATGGTCTGGCAAGTTTGTTATTTTTGTGTGTGTATAAATCAAATTTATTTTATTTATTTATTTATATTTTTCGCTGTCTTTAGGCATTTTGCAGAACAAAAAATATTTATTTGGGCAAATTTATCCAACAATAATTTCTAATTTAAAAAAATTTTGTTATTTTAATACTTCAGTACACTGTGTTTTATATCGTTCGTTGCCCGCTCACAATGGAAATTTTAAGATGGCACAATGTTGCCACATTAAAATTTTAAGATACTCATTGTGAATTCCCTAATTGTGTTCCGAAAAGAGCAGTTATTCTCTCCCTTGATATGTTCATCCCTCTCTCCAACATGAAGAAATGTTTCGACTGCAGTCCATTCCATTTGCATTAACAGTTGAGTATGTGTTAAATTCACTTCTAGTGTAATTTTCCGCAGCTTTTCTGCTCATCTCTTAATAATCAGACTCTAAGAAGTCGTATTCCAATGTTGCTGAAAAATTTTCACAACTTACAGAGTACTAGGCTTAACCGCAAAATTAATATATTTTTGTTAGCTAAGTTTATATGTACATTTCCTATTCATTATCATATAAATTTCGATACCGATATAATTTGTAATTCGGGCAAATTGAAAAATTTTTGTGTCCCCCCTAATTTTTTCATGTGTGTTTAAGCTAAATGTTTGTTAAAACTATAACAAAACTCAATAGAAATATTCAATAAAAATATAAGTACTTATAATAAATTTTAGTTTAATAAAACACACATAAACATTTAGTTGTTGGTCATTATTAAGGAAGCTTCACCGACCGCCAAATAAACAAGAACACACAAAAGTACATCAAAAATATATATCCTTATTTTTTTATATAATATACATACATACATACACACATACTTTCATGCATATGTATGTACATACATATACATATATGCATGCATGTATATATTTTTAATAATAGTTTCCGAAAAAATATTTTGGTATAGTCTTAAGAAAAATGACAAATTTTTTAAAATTAATTCAAAGAATTTATAACTAAATTATAAAAATTTATATTAAAAAAAAAAAAAAATAAAACTTTCTCAAGGCATTTTTATGCGCCGCTCTCGAATGTTTTTATTGTTCTTGTACAAGAAACAACATTGTCTAAGCGGAAATCTTTCTTTCCACAATGAAATTTATTTTCAAATATTTTAAAATTAAACCATCAATCTAAAGATGTTAAAATTTTCTAATATAAAGTAAATTTTAAATTTCCGGTATGTATAAAATAAAATCTGTTTAATTTTTTTCCGTTTGAATAAAAATTAACTCAGTTTTAAAAATGAACAAAATATCTGCGAAAATTTTCCGAAAAAAAAAAATTAAATAAATTCAGTATTTCATTTTTATCTGCACTACATCCGTCCGTTTGCGAAAATATGTGTCGATTTAGACAACAAATAAAATATTGTTTCATTAAAATTTCACACTGCAATTTGTTAAAATTTGAATGCGGCCACCTACACCTGCTTGCATAATAAAATCACTTTGTTCAAGTGCACATACAGTTTGTCAAATAAATATTTTCCATAACTTTTTGTTTTTTAACTTCCCATTACTTTACATACACCATCATAATGCAATACAATTCCAAATAATATGCATTTGATATAAAAAAAATTAAGTTTTACAGGAAGCCACGTCTACGAGAACTCACTTCGGTGCTGCTGATAAAGACAAATATTTAAAAAAAAAATATAATCAAGTTTCAACTAAAAGAACTAAACATTCAATAAATATTCTTTTTGAAGTTCTAAAATTTTATATTCAATTACACATTTTTAATTAAAATTTTTTTGAAATTCCTAAACAAATTAATTGAAAACAAATTTGATGTTCAGTAAATTTTATTATGAAAAATTTTCAATACTTTTTTGTATGTTTAAGAAATATTTTATATTAAAAAAAAATATTTATTGGACCTAGAAATTATGAAAAATAAACTTTTATTAAAATAAAAAACTTTTTTGCTGAAGGGTATAAAAATACTTTTTAAATTTCAGCATTATTTTTTGCCCGACTGCACGACGCAAAGAAGGGTATTGTGTTTATCAACCTATGTATGTATGTATGTATGTATGTATTTATGTATGTATGTATGTGTGTGTGTATTCCTTTGCGGATTTTAATGATTCATATTTTTAATATTTTAATATCAATAAAGTACTCAATTGTGTATTCTACACAATTTTTCTTGGTTTTTTGATGGAGTTTATGTAAATTTTCAAAAGACAACAAGAATTTATTACATCAGGGTTGTATTTTTTTTCAATAGTCGTACGATTGTGTAGGATAGTGAATCCTAGCTTTTATATTGTATTTATAAATTTGTAAAACATTTCGTTTTTCTGTGATTTTTTGCTTATTAAAGGTGTCTTTACATGGTAATACAAAGTATTACGACTTTGTAGAATGAAAATATTATGAAAAAGAGAACAAGAGTCTGTTGTAGGTATTTTTCATGTTTACACTGATACTATAAGTAAAATGCAAGCAAATATATCAAACTGCTGAGTTAATAACAAAAAATTGGAAAATTGCAAAAAAAAAATATGTGTACTAAAGAAAACTAAATATTGGAGAAAACATTTTATAATTTCAATGTAATTTAACTACAAAATATAATTTTTTATTTTTGTAAAGTTTATTTATTGTTTATTTGGTTTTGCTGTACCAGTTAAGTAGCTAATGGTTGCAGTCGTAAAATATTTACAAAAACAACATGAACATTTCCTGAGTGAGTTGATTTTGGTTGTTTTTGTAAAAGTGTCAACACCTTCAATAAATAACATTAGTGCTGCCAATGTTTACTTTGAAATACACCTCTGGTGTGATGAGAATACTTAAGTTTCTAAAATGGTTTAGAAAATAAACATTTACCGACCGCTTGTCAAATTTTCTATCCGTATTCTCTCCTACTCGATACATTTTACTTTTGCATGATAAGATTTTGTATAATCTACAGCATTTTTTGACATGTCGTAATACATTGTATTACCATGTAAAGACATCTTTAAAGCATTTTAGAAAAATAATTCTTTTTCTAATTTAAAATTATGTACATATACTCAAAGAACGTCATAACTCCAAAGAACTAATTTGACAGCAAACGAGTTTAAAGTTTTCAATTTATACACAACTTAATGGAGAAAGAAAATTATGTTTTTTCTCCCAAGAGCTGAGTAAACCAGATGTTTGTATGAAATTTTTACACAATATTAATATTAACTAAAAAATCGAATTTTTTGACTTATGACGTTCTTTGAGCAAATGAGCGATATATACTATAATATTTTACTATCCTACAAAATAATTAGGGAGTTCACAATAGCATTTTAAAATGTGTCTTAATATTGCAACGTTTCAACTTTAATATGGTCTGGCAAGTTTGTTGTTTTTATTTGTGTGTAAATCAAATTTATGACCAGGTGGCAAATTTAAAAGTATAAAAAACGTGTCATTTTCGATATGGCAATATGGTAATGTTAAACTAAACATTTTAAAACTGTCAACTCAGCTGTAGTTGATGAAAAAATATTTTTATTTTTAGCAGAACAAAAGTCATTTCGAAAAATGTATCCAACAATAATTTCTAATTTAACAAATTTTATTATTTTAATACGTACGGAAGAAAATAATTCATTCTCTCATAAGCATAAATAACATAAAGATGTACATATGTGTGTTTGCCTGACCTTGATATACGCAGTATGTGTATTTATATCGTTGCCTGCTCACAATAAATAAATTAAGATGGCGCAATGTTGCCACATTAAAATTTTAATATACTCATTGTGAATTCCCTAAATATAAAATAAATATGTGTGCAACATTTACTAGCCACTGTAGCTTACAAAATATTTTACACAAATTAAAAATGTGCTAAAATAATAAAAAAAAAATCAAATTCTTTATTTTTATTTTTAGTTTCTTTTTGTTTTGGCAAACAGAAAAAAAACACATAAGAGTAATTTTTAAATAATTATCACACTGTTAGGAAAGATTAAAAAAATATTTATTTTACGTTTGATATTGAACAATGCTTTTCATTTTTCTTTCTTTTTTATATAAATGAAGTGTTAAATTTATCTTTATCTGTGAAATGATATTTGATTGTTTGGATTTCACAAGCGACGGTCAATTTTTTGAGTTGCAAACGAATAAAATCATTTATAAGTTCAATAATCGTACAATTATACTTTGATGTCACTGTATTTATAATTAATTGTATAACAAAAATATTTTAGGGTCAGTTATTGAGTGCGTGATATTGTTCTCGAGCCTTACGAAATTATGAAAAAATCCCGAGATTCTAGCTTTGAATATATTGAATAATTTATTGCACCTTTTACGTTTTGATAATAAGCAATAAATCAACATTTTGCTTAGTAACAAAATTCTGTTGCAGTTTTTGTGAGTGTTAAAACTAAAAATACATATATAAACACTAACATCTTGCCGCGTTTTCGTTCGTATTCAGAAAGTAACTGAAACTATCTTATAAAATCCATTTTTTTAGCAAAAGTACCAAAAGTACAAATCTTTACCCCTTAAAAGTACCTTAAAAACTGTATGTACCATATGCTATGCGTCTGCCAAATTTCATCCAATTATATTAAGATGCTTTCACACAAACATTCAAACTTTCTCATTCATAATACTAGTAAGATTATTGACCAGTAATGGGTTAATTCATGTCAAAAATCTTAAAAGTTTTTTTCTCAACAATATTTTTCATTCTGTTGCCAAAAATATGCCCCTGTTTGGAATTTGTGAAACTTGCAAGAACAACACAGTCCCATAATGGGTTAAACCGGCTAATTTTTGCAATGAAAAGTATCCTTTGTTTCTTTATTTGACTTTATTTTTAAGTACAACATGAACTGCGATTTATTTAGTAAAAAAAATACAAGTAATTCTTCCTTAAAAACAACAATTAAAACTTGTCCTATGCAATTTGCTTTAAAGACTTTACGCTGTACTTAATTGATAATAATACTCATATTAAATATTAATTTGTGACCATAAACACCGTCCGTCATTTGTATTATAACTCATACATTAAATATGTATTTATGAAAATTAACGAAGGATTAAACGACCAGCTGTCATATGGCAATCAAACTTATTTTCCACACGATGATACGAACTAATTTGTAGATTTAAATTTAAATAGTTACGACGTACATATGAGTATATTAACCCTTTAGATCGTAGCCGGCCAAAGTGGCACCAGATTGCCGAACATCAATCGGCTTCTTATACAAATGAACACACATACGCGAATTCATTTTTCTCTGTGGACAGCATTGCTTAAGAATCTAATCCCCCGTGTAGACTGGCAATAAATATGTTGGCAATATAGCAATAACGCCGGCAGAATAGCGTAACAATATTGCTGATTGCTTTACTAGCCGTCCACACGAGCAATAATCTTGGCAATTATTGCCTTGGCAATTGTCAAATTCGATTGCCGACACAAGATATTAGCGTGTAGACCGTATGAATATGTGTTCGAATATATATTCAGCAACAAATGTTAAAATACATTGCTGAGCAATAATCTCTTAACACATGCTGTCAAATTGAAATATTATTTTTTTTTTTAACAAAACAGTAAGAAAAAATGTTGTAAATAAATAAAATAAATATAGTTTCAATTTACAATTAACAAAAGATCTAATAAAGTATAATTTAGGTATGTATATGTAAAAAAATACAAATATATTTGAATGTACGTGTTCACCACCTCTAGATATATTGCTGAACACAAGCAATTTGACGTCATCATTCTGCCGACGTTATTGCTTGTGTTAAGACACAACAAATTGCCCGTGTGGTCGTAGTGTTACTTATTTTACATAGCGTCTATATCAAATATATTTCTATCAGCAAACGTCAAATTTCATAGCAGAGAGTATCATATTACGTATAGACTGCAATATTAGTATTATATTAATATTATATCAGATATTATAATATTGTTTTCATAATATGTATTTAGAAAACAATATTATGATATGAACTGTCAAAAAACGTACACATATATAGATACGTGAAGAAAATTTTGTGTATTAAAGTGAAAATTAATATTTTTTTATAAAAAAAAAAATGCGGAAATGTTTTAAATATACACGATGTATTAAGGAAATGCCAAAATTTTTATGAAACACAAATTACTATTAAAATTAATGAAGATGCTTACTGCACGGCTGCCTGATAATTACGAAATATTATGATATTTACAAAAGTACATTTTCCCCTACATAGATATTAACTTTTATATAAATATATTTTTCCCCTTATTCTGCCGACGTTCTCTCTCATATTATATTTGAGTTAATATCAGGTATAGACGCTATGTTAAGGCTATGGGAAACCGTAGCCATAATATGGAAAAAGTCAACAAGGAAGGTGCAGAACAAAAATATAATTCACTTGTAAATATTTGGTCAATCGAACAAACTTTTATTTTTATAAACTTATTAGATGAGCCCCCGGCAAACGTGGTCTCAATTATTTTTTTTAACTATAGGGTCCGCCATCTAACGTTTTTTCTTCAACTAGTGCTTATTTCGTGAATGGTAACACTTAGCTCATGTCTGATTTGACAGATAATTAGTTTTATCCTTCCGCTGAACGAAGATGGTTGTGTACGCGCTTGAACAACGCTGGGAAATATTTACTTACAGATGCCGATTTTACCAAAAAAAATCATCTTTTCAGTTGAAGCTCATTTTGATCTTGGCGGGTATGTAAACAAGCAAAATTGTCGCATTTGGGGCACAGAAAACCCGCACGTATACATTGAAAAGCCGACGCACCCAAAACGAGTCACTGTTCGGTGCGGATTTTGGTCCAGAGGCATAATTGGGCCATTTTTCGAAAATGAGCAAGGAGTGGCCGTTACAGTCAATGGCGATCGTTATCGGGCCATGTTGAACGAATTTTTGTTCACAAAAATTGAAGAGGAGGATATTGGAAACATTTGGTTTCAACAGGACGGCGCCACGTGCCACACAGCCGAAGCTACACTCGATGTTTTGCGCCCTGTTTTAAAAAAAAAAAGTTATCTGGCGGACCCTTTACAAATTACTCCATACAGTGGTCACTTGTTGGGCCAAAAACAAAACGAAAACCTAGCCGGTATTGACCCGAACCTGTGTTGAAAATTTCAGCTCCACAGGTCTTATAGTTCCAGAAATCATGCGTTAGTAACAAACACACACTGCGATTTTATATACATATGTGACAGCGCATAGAGAAAGGGACCTAAGGGTAAAAAAATCAATTTTCACTTTTTTTTTTTTTTTTTATGTGGACAACATCTGAGCATCGAATGAGACCGATTCCATGCCCCAAAAGTGTTCCCTCCCAGAGATGGTACACCAAAGATACACGTATTGAAATCTTTAAAATGGCTCTCCTGAACAAAACCGATTTTTACCCTTAGGTCCCTTTCTATTTTGCGCGTCACATATATAGATCACAATACAAATTATTTAACTACACAAGTTTTTAAGATTCTATTTTCCTATTTTAATATACCTATATTTTCTCAATTTCACTAATATTCTCTAAATGTCAAAAGCAATACAGAAAATTCGAATATTACTCGTAATTAACACTCAGTTTGAAGTTTCATGTTCGCAATAATTGTCAACAAAAAAAACTGTTTAAAATTATTGCAAGCACTGGCAAGGAGCTGTGTCCACTAGCAATAACAATATTTTGACATTTGCTGCAATATATGTTAAAATATTTATTGCTAGTCAAGACGTAGGGTAGTAACCATAGAAACTAATAAGTTTTTTCGCCGCCACCATAAGCAGCTGTTTGATGATTATGCATTTTTGTTATTGCAATTTTGAAATAAGATAATATTATTTTGTTTTGCTCCACTGTGATAATATGTACTGTTAACTTCATTTTTAATTCAAAAAATTTCTTTTCGAACTTTAATTTTTTGTGTTAATTATTTTAAGATTTTTACGGTGCTAAGCAATAATTAAACATTTTTTTTTTTTGTAGAATATTTCATGTGAACTTTTTCATTTTTATATTTTACAGTATAAAATTTCACTCATAAATGGTTAAAAATAGAAATTCATAACCCACACTCATATTTCCTCAAACACAATTTGTAAGACTTGCAAACACATACACAGCCACACACAGTCAGCCGCATATTTGTAGCTGACACAAGAATATAATAAATGTCAGGGCATTTTCAACTTAAATGACATTGAAGACAAATTCATTTTAATTTTCAACACACCAGTTGTTACAAATTAACTTTATTGTAATTTTTTTTGTGACAAGGTTGCTGGCACAATTACATGCATACATACATACACTTGTATGTACATACATACATATATATTTCTTTTCAAACGTACATAAGTATATTTATTGTCCTTGTCATCACTATCCTTCGCTATGAGAAATACACTTACAAAAAACTTTTGCTGCTATTGCTTCAATTTTTAATTCAGTCTTCTTTATCTTCTTTATCCTCGAACTAACTAAGGCTTTCAAATAAAAACGATGACTGTTGCAAAATCTGTTCGAAACTCCAAGTTTTATTTTTATTTAATTTTTTTATTCAATATCATTATGTGGCTTTTTGGCTTCATAATTTTTCTTTTTTTTTAATTTTTTTGATATACCTAATTTGATGTCTGGTTTTAAAATATTTATAATGGTTCATTGTGGTGCTTTTTGGGGAATTTTGCAAATTATGCAAATCAATTTGATAAACATTTTGCTGACGTCAAAAATATCAATGGAATGTCAAATTTCTACTTTTTGTTGAGTAATAAGACAAGTTTATATATTTCGAATGTCATATGATGAATATACGAGAACATATCTAACGGTAAGAGTTTGCCAAAAAAAAAAAACAGCAACAAAAACAAAGTCCATTTTTGTGCTCTGTCTCTTACTCTTTTTATTGTTTTGGTGGGGTGTAAAGTTGGCCACAGATTTCGGCGCCAGTATTTATTTGAATGGCTTCTTTTGTGAAATTAAACAAATAAATTATATAAAAGATGCAAATTAATAGATTATTTGTTTGTGCAATTTTAATATTAACTTGTATTCGTCTGCATTAATTAATTAGCGTGCTAATGAAAAAAAAATAGGTATATGAAAAAGGAGAGAATGAAATTCTAAAAGAAATTGATAAATTAATTTTTAGCGTTTGTAGGAATTTTGGGTTTTTACGTAAAGTTTTTTTATGATTCTTTTAAAGCACAAAATTAGCCAATGGAGTGGGGAGATTAAAGTTTTATGGTCATGATTGTTTTTTATTTTTTCATTTTTGCTATAGAAAGTTGTAGCTTTTTATATTGAGAAAAACTTAACGTTTAGAGGTATAAACATTTATTTGCCATTTTTTTAACTGCAAAAATAACTTGCTCTTTTTTTATAATTTATTATAACAGGAATGAATGAGACTTAAGCAAGTTTCATTTAAAACTGGCGTCAGCCGCCGCCGCCGACAAAATTGCTCGGCGGCAGCTGAAAATCGGCTGGGTCGGCTTCACAATTTTTACAATTGTGTCAAAGCAAATTCACAACATTTTTTAAGTGATTTATTTTTTCTCAAACTGACGCCAATTTTTTACCAGCTAAATTTCTGGTAAAAAAAAGTGCTTTAATCAGCGTTGCCAAATTCTTTTTATTTTGTACCACAAACAAAGCGGGCTAGAAAATTGCTAGAAAATTATCATATATCAAAAAAAACCACTTCTTTATTACACATAAAATCATTATAAAATTTAATTTTTATCTGATAATTTTCTTGCGATCTTTTCCGCTTTGTTTGTGTGGTACAAAAACAGAAAGTGGCAATGCCGACTAAAGCAGTTTTTCTCTCAAATTTAGCCAGTAAATCCCTGCCCATACTTGCAATTTTTATGCAGCAATTTTTGAATATGTGCAAAATTTGATCGATATGTATGCATATATGTATATATACATATATACATATATATGTATGTACATATACCGTATACATATGTATATGTATTTTATACATACATATGTATACGACAGTTTTCCACTTTTATTGCAAAATAAGAAGTGTGTTTAAACTGGATAGGTATATGTCAATTTGAAAGCAAATTTGCACCAAAATTTAAAAGTGTGAATGTATTAGTGAAAAGCCTAAAACCCTCAATAAAATAAAAAATAAATTTATCAATCGGCGGTTAATCTTAGCCGATTTTGAGCCGAAAAAAAAATCGGCGGCGGGGGCTGACATAAAGTCTTCGGCGGCTCGGCTCAGCCGGCTTTCAGCCGGTCGGCGCAGGTCTCTGCTGGTGCCTGTATGAATAAAAAGTGGTTTATAAAGGGTGTTTTTTTATGGAGTGACACAAAATTAAATCATAATAAAGCAAGGAAATATATTTTTAATATCAATGAAAAGGTCTTTATTGGAAAGAACATTTTATGAAATTAATGTTTAGAATGCCAAGTGGCCGCCACGGCTGGCGTGTAGAAGGCGCAATCTGAAATACCAATTTTGAACAACTTTTCGCATCAAACAACAAAAACAAAGGAACAAGAAAGACGCAAAGCGTTGTCTGGCTGTCAAAATTTCTCATGCCCATACAAAATAACGCGGCGTCAACGCTTTGCAATTGGAAAATCCGTTTTGGACAGCGCGTAAAGAAGTGAAGTTGGCTGCAAAAGTACCGTTGTTTCTGTTAAGCAATGTAACTTTAGCTACTTTCAGGTCAATTTAGCGTTTTCATTTTCATTTCTTATTTCTATTTAGAGTTTTTTTTTATTAATCAAAGTGATTAAACATTACTGTTTGTGGCGCAACGTTAACGCTCTAGTGTAGATTACTCATTTCAGCGTAAAAGCTAAGCGCCAAATTACGTTGCGCTTTGCGTCATAATTTTGGTTTTGGTCTGTTGCAGCATTTCCACTCACAAAATAAGCTTTGAATCAGTTTATTCACAAGAAAGTTCTCAAATTCTGTCTGGAATTAAAATATTTTTTTTTTACAAATTACAACTAAATATGTAAATGTAAATTTTTAGTCACTTAATTGTTTTCTGCTCAAATCTATTATTTTATATAACACTGAGAAGATTTACAAGATTTAATCTGTAACAAAATTAGGTATTAATCGAAGTTGAGTTAATCGTAACACACATTTACATATGTACATATTTTATCTATTTTTATATTAGTTTGTGATTCTCTTGTTAAAAAGAAATATGTATATCTGATTGTAATTCTCAATTATGCATACTAATTCTATTTAAGTTTATATGTACATACATACATAATATGTATGCATGTATTTTGTATTCAAATAATTGTTTTATTTTGTTTATTAAGGAATTTACTTTCAAGGGCTATTTTTAAAACATTTTGTCAATAGGTTTCTTAAGAAAAGGTTTAAAAATATTTTGCATGTGTTATGCTCGTAGTTAGTCACATATTTTATTTTAGTTTTATGTTGAAATTAACATTTTTATAATTTTTCTTTGCATACATATTTGACCACTTAAGATTTAAGCATTTATGTAATTCTATATGTTTATTGGCTTGGATAAATTTCGTCAATATTTTCAAAGAAAAAATTATTAATAGTGGTGCGGTAACAATCTGCATAAAAGCTGCTCTGCTCAAAAAAATAACTTTTCTTTAATTTTCTGAGGAATAAATAAAACTCAAGAAATAATCATTCTGTTTAAAACGACAAAATCTCTTGAGTATCCAATTATGTAGAAATATTTTAATACCTGCATCATATTATCTTTTTCTCATAAATAGTTGGCATCACTGTTTCATGGTCAATGTAATTGCTCATGTGAGAAAAAAAGATGCCAGTGCAGCATAAACAAAAACAACAAATAAAACACAATGAGAAATAAAAATAAAATACAGGTCAAGGTTGTCCAATCTTTTAAGGATATAAATCTGGCATATTTTTGCCCTTATGGTTGCTGTTTTCACTCGATAATATAACAGAAAGTGTCCAACGAATTTCAAAACTCTAATTTAAGAATTAAAAATTATTCCTAGTAAATATGTACCTTTACAAACTTTTATTAATGCATTACATACCTTTAAATTTTGTATGTATGTACAAACACGAATATGAAAAGTATTGTAGCACTTTTCATATGCATACATATGTATGCACATACATATGTAAATGCTGGAAATTTATACATACATATGTACATAAGTTTAAATTTCTTTAAAAATAACAAACACTCACCATGATGACAAGTTGAAATTTTTTAAGCCTTTTTGAACAGTAAATTATTTAATACGAAGGAAATAATAGCAGATACACTTGATGTCAAGTAGTTGCAGTTGCAAAGCACCTATTAGATATTTTTTATTATTATTTATTATCACACACAACAAAGACTTTCAAAACGCTGTTCGACTGCAGAAAGCGTACGCGTATAAAATGTTATTTTTTTTATCGTGTTACGATTTGTCGCAAGATGATTTTTCTTTGAGTAGCCTTTTG
The DNA here is from genome assembly GCA_936439885.1 of Nowickia ferox. Lineage (NCBI taxonomy): Eukaryota > Metazoa > Arthropoda > Insecta > Diptera > Tachinidae > Nowickia > Nowickia ferox. The sequence continues at coordinate 109,809,870 of OW387024.1, read as the reverse complement.
CAACTGAATATCTTTTTAAATATTTATCATTTTCCTCCTACCTTTAGTGGCGTTTTTGAGCTGCTTTTGATATTGTCGCTCATTTTCTTGTTCTTGGCAAAATCTCGAAAACAATTTTCCTTAAGTTTTTGTTGTTGTTGTTGCTTAGGGCAAAAATTAAAAACAAATAAGATGTTTATTTATATGCATGCAAATAGGTGAACACTTTTTTGTATGCAACAGTGTGACCATATTAGCTTATTTTGGGCTGGATTTAGCTTTAAAATTTTCATTTAGCTCTTGGCTTATTTTGTAACTTTATTTTAAACTCATTTAGCTTGTTAGCCTTTTTTAATATAAATTGCGTGTTTTCTAAAAATATGTTAAAGACATAAGAAAGTTATAAAAATTATAATTTTTTAACACATAAATATGTACATACATATGTATGTAAATTTTTTTCATTGGAAAATAGTTTAAAAAAAAATACAAAATAGAGGACAATGACAGAATGGTTAGATGGCAAAAGTTCCACCCTGTTGATGTAAGACGTTGACGATGGAAATCTTGACGTTTCTGTAATAGATTAAATAAAAGTTGTACTATTTAGTTTCCTTTAATCTATTACAAAAACGCACAGATTTCTAACATCAACGTGTTACAAAAACAGGGCCATAATACTTCGTTTTTGAAGTATACAATTCCTTAGTTGAGTTGAACGTGCATTCAGCGGCATGAATTTACTGCCAGTATAAACTTCTATAAAGAAGCCATGTAAAAATTCTCGTCTGTCTATTTATATTGAAAACAAAAAAAGCTTTTAGTGCTTTGTTTTTGTTTTCAATATAAATAGCCAGACGAGAATTTTTATATTTCTTCTATAACTGCCAGTTTATACTTAAAACAAAAATTAGAAATATGTATATTTAATTTAAAAATATAATTAATTCACTTAAAAAAGCTTTCGTATTTTAGTATAATTTTTTTTTAATTTTTAATAACTATTTAAGCTTATTTTGGGAAGTTTTTGTTTTGTTTTTCCTTAAATCTAAAATATAGTAATTAATAAATAATTGCATTCAAAAATTATTCTACATGTATTTTATATTTCATATAATAAAAAAAATATTTTTGTGTATGTATGTATATATTTAAACTTAGTTTAGCTATAAGAAACTATTGAAAAGTGACCAAAGAAGTAGAAAAAAGTTTAGCTTCATTTTCTGGCTGAAAATTTAGCTTTTTATCTCATTTTCAAACGTGATTTAGCTTAATGTTATTTTAAACTTTGGTCACACTGGTTGGCATTGTTGTTTTTTCATTTTCTATTTTGTATTTTTATACCACTCAATCATAGTTGGATTTGTTTTATTTGTCAAATATTGTGAGTAAAGTAAGAGTTGCCATGTCAGTATGGAATGGCGTAGGATTATAAAGACCGAATCACATAGAATCGCACAATGATTACTTTATTGACGGAAGTATTTGAACAGCTTAAATAGGTTTGTTCTCCATTTTATTAATTAAACTTAAGTTATTTTTATTTATTTTGCTTATTTCTTTTATTTTATTTTTGCTGCCACAAAACTCAAAAGTCCGAGCTTAGACGGGCTAAAATTTGAAAGGCAAACATCTGGAATTCTTTTTTGTTGTTTCCTTCGCGTTCACACAGACGAAAATGTTGTTGGCGACACTCAAATATTATTGAATAATACCAACCATAAATGTACATATGTATATGTATATGTAGCAAAGAATATGAAAACAAAGCGTGTAGCGGAGTACCGAACACAAAAATGATTCTCTCTGCCCCACTACCAAACTAAATGTTTCCCTTCCAAATGTTTTAGAAGTTAAAAGTCGCCCAACTTTTGTACTTTGCGTTGACGAGGACATACTGAATGTGACGGAGTTAATAAGAAATCCTATATTTCAACTTGGGCCAGGATTACATCTGTGTTCCATGTGCCACACATGTGTAAAAATGCGTAACCAACAATTACTAATGAAAAACTGTTTGATTCAGACACGTATTTATTGAGTTAAACAGTTTCATACATAACTAATAGACAATTTTATAGAATCCAACATGATTGGAAACAGTTTAAATATTGCTCCGTTTATCTTCTATCAAATACACTTTCTGTTTCAACGATTGTGAACAGCCATTGTGTAGTGTATTATGCCCTAATTCATTAAGAAAATTCAATACTTTTTGTTTGAAAATATATTTGAGTGTTTGGTTTTGAATTCTCTAATAGGGCATTTACACCTGCACAAAATCTAGCAGATTTTAATTAAAATCTTTATGAAAATCTATACCGTTTAAACATTTTTTTTTATATTTATCAAAATTTTTTTATCTAAAACAAAACCCATTGTCGAACAGAACTGGGTCATTAATGTACATATCATTCTTGGTCGCATAGTGTGTAGTCAAGGCGAAGCGATGATGTGAATTCGCCTTGTGTGCAGTCTTGTTTATGGTTTCATTCGTGTTGCATGCTAAATTTTATTCATGGTTTAATTGTAGATTAGAGTTAACTTGTTACTGAAACACATTGCAAAGTGTGTAAATACCATAAAATGACAAATGAAGAACAAGCTGCATACAAATACTTTCAGAATCTCAACTTTTTAAAAACATGAAATAATTTAAGTGTATTTCAGTGTATTTTAATAGACGATACAATGAGACAACTAGCTTGTGAATTAAACAAATATATAATTATAAATTTATATGCAGAATTACTTTGTTTATTGCCTGCTCATACGTTTTCTGATCCATTTTTTATTTGTTTTGGAAGTCAATTATTTGTGATGGGCTTGGAATTTATTGCACTTTTCTCAAACCCACCATCTTTGAATCGTTCTACTTATATCACATACCCCTATATTTAAGACCACAATGGTCACACTAATTTTGAGTGCATTATTCTGCTTTTGCACACTCTCAAAGTGAGTTTTAATTTCACTCAAGCGACGTTGTTGTTATTCAATAAGAAGGAAATGGAATTATGAACGTGTTCATGAAATTTTTAATAACAATTGTTGTCTACAATTTCGTACATCCTATTAAATGTAGATTTTAAGTTACATATGTATATTTATATAATTATATATATCTTATATATGTGATATATATATATATGTATGTACATGCATATGTACATGTCGAGCATTTGTTGCAATAGTCTGAATTCAAAAAAAAAGTTTAAAATTTATTTATACGGCTTTTCCAAACGCAGTTTGCTTTGCAAAGTCTTGGGTTTGTGGGAGAGAAGGGAAAAATAATGGATGCTTTTTTCCCTTCTCTCCAATAATTTATTTAAAGAATTTTATTATTTTCTCAAGGTTTGATTATACAAAATATTTGTATGAAATTTTTAAGCAATATGAAGAACGATATGACAATTAATTATGCATTATTATTAACGCAAAAACTACGTTTTTTTTACTTAAGACTCTATTGCAGCAAAGGATCCATATGCATACATATGTATGTATATTATTTTTTAAATACATTTGCTTATACCCACAAATTTAAAAACAAACAAGCAAGCAAAACTTGCTTCATCAATTAAAATTAAGACGGGAGACCTTAACATAGGGTACGTTAAAACAATAGCCACACTGAAATAAATATATAAATAACGATTTTGAATATAAACATTGATTTAAAACAATTGAAGAAATTAATGAATTAATAAATGATGCGTTAACATAGATTATAAACAAATTAAAGACATACGTATGTATGTAATAAGTATATACCACGTATCTATGTATAAACAATCTACATATTTATACAGTAAATTCCACTTAATTGGTTTTAAAAAATGCCTTGTTTTACTAGCACTTGCATGCGTTTTGCATTCATTAATAAATTAAGATAAATATTGTTTATTTAACTAAAATAATACAAAAATGCTTGCATTTGTTTGGAATCATTAACAGAGACAATTAATAAGGGAACAGGATTCAGCTGTTGGCGGTGTGTTAGAGAAATTTCATCGTGTGTAGGAAACCTTTGCTGAGGCTGCAATATAATCACTCGAAAATTGGGTAAATGTGGCGAGCTTTTACGAAAGCCTTCATTGTGTAAATAAACATCAAAGTTTATATGAAATGTTGTTACATTTTCTTGTTTGTTTTTCTCCCCCTCCTCTTCGCTTTCAGTTTCACTACCACCCTCCTCTTCCATTTCAGTTTCTTTTTCCTTTTTATTTAATTTGAGGGGCACTAAATCAAACTTTTCAAACATTTCTTTGAACTGTTTATATTCATCTTCCTCTTTGAGAAAATCCACCAAACTGTGTTGAAACACATTCACAGCATAGTTACAATTTCTTTTTGCTGCCAGCCACTCGTTTGAACAATCCGCCGTTGCTTTTCGTTTTAAATTCGGTTTCAGTTTTTGTGAAAATTTCAAATCAATTTCATTTATTTCGTCTATTTCCTCTACTTCCGATTGGTTTTTAATTTTAGTTTTTACTGCTTCAAATTTTTCATTTACTTTAGCATAGTAAGGCGTTTTCTTGATATAATCTGCAACTGTTTCATGCTGCAATTCAGCGTCTAAAATGGCCCAAACACAATCGGCTTCGGAATTGATTCGATGTTTTTGGAAGTGTTTATTTTGATGTTTCACTAAAATATAGCCAATACGTGTAAGATTTGAATACACGAAATATTCGTAGTATTTAGGAGAATGTTGCTCGCCCATTAGCAGCAAATAGGCTTGTTCAATGGTCAGGATAGTAGAGTTGTATTCTAATTGTAGGCGATTCTGTAAAAGAATGTCCAAGAAATAAAATCATGAAATGTGCGTGTTGAGAGATGTTTTTAAGCTAATGAATAATGAAACAAAGCTTATTTATTTTTCGTTTCTGATGTCAGGAATGACTTACATATAACCTCTAATGAAAACTCTAATTTGTTAAAATACTACATCCATAACTACTTAACTTACCACTTCCAATAAAAACAGTGCCTCAAAATACTCCAAATATGTTTGTCCCTCAATATTAAATCCAAAACTACAAAATTTTCCATCTTTACGTTCCACACGTACCAAATTCTTTTCAGAATCCCAAACGCCAACTGCTCTGCCTGCCAAACGTTCTATACGTACCCGGGCCAGCTGACGTTGTAAATTATCTTCAATTGAATGACATTATTATGTAGTGAATTTTTAGTTTATTGCATTAAATTAATTTACCATATAGACTTTCCAATTCATTTTCTTCTTCTAGAGTATTTTCTAATTTCGTCCTTTTTAAGCCGGCCGTAATTGCAGGAATTTCATTGTTTCTTAAAGTTGTCAATTCGGTGGCACTTGCGAAACAAATAATTGTTAATATTTGTTTATATTTATTTAATAATAAAAAACTTACCTTAAATATTGGCTTTTTGGTATTATTTCTATAGTTTTTTGTGTGATTTTTAGCAGTTCCTTGGATTTTTCATCCATCTTTTTGTGAATTGAAAAATTGCTTTGTTTACTTTTAACAGCTGTTGGATGAGTGTGCATGTGTGTGTGTGTGTGTGCGTGTGCCTACAACTGTGTGGTGAGCTTATTTCTGTACAGCTGAGTGGTGAGTTTCAGACTAACGGTTCTTAGGGATGGATTTTTATTACTATTGTTCGATCAGAAAGTTAATCGTTGTGAAATCGTTCAGCTTATTTAATAAAGTGCTTGTTCTAAAGATTCATTTATTTACAATGCACATAAATAATTTTTGTTTTAAGTGTATAAATTGTGAAAAGTAATGTGAAAATTGTGAAGTGTGAGTGTAAATAAAAGCAAAAGTGTGAAAAATTGCAACCAGCCTTGCGTTCATGTGCATTTGCATGCACTTGCATTCATGTAAGTAAATACAAACCAGGAGCGGACATACTACATTAATATATATTAATATATACATACATACATACAAACATACACATGTATATTTGTCTGTTCGTAATTATATTTACATACTTTGCGTTTATGGATAAGACAAAATAAGTACTCCAAAGCTAAATGTGGGGTTAAAAACGATATTAATTCGAATCGTAGGACTACTTATGTACAAACATGTATGTATACTTACATATGGACATACTTACATAAATATGTAAGTAGCTTTAACAGTGTTCCCTGCAGATAAAATCACTTCACAAAGCACACAAGCAAATGTATGAATGGAGAAAACATGGCCATTTAACATTACGATGTACTATAAAAACGTCATAGTCCATGACTGTAACGCAGTAACTAGTCTATTTGAGCTACAATATTATCTGCATCGTCTTGAAATCAGGACCTTATTGTTACTGGACTAGTTATATCAGGTTGATTAAAATTTTTTAATAAAAACTGTCAATATCCTTAGAAACAAAAAGTTAAGCCAAGATGTAAATGAGTTATGTATAAAAATATGTAAACAAGTACATCTGTGTCTCAATTTGAACCATATATATGTATGTATATGTATTTTTGGGGGCTTACTATAGAATCCCTTTTAACTTTCCAATTCGGTTAAACACTACATACATAACATAGCGACATAATTTTTTAACTTAATTTTTTTGACGAAAATCGATTACTTGCGATCGTAAATAATCGATTATCGCCAAAAATAATGTCGCTTGAGCTTTTTTTTTTGCAGTTATTGCACGATATGTAGATATACTGTAGACTTTTACAGTATTCAAAAACTTTACGAAAATAAAAATTAATTGCCTTATTCATAAATAAGAACTTTGCTTTATAAAGTGTTTATGAAACAAATTTTGAAGGGAAATCTGTTTTGAAAATCTCTTACAGCCTTTTTGTGAAAGACGTTTACGATGGAAATCTTGACGTCTCTGTAATAGATTAAAGAAAAGTTGTACAAGTTTCCTGACGTCAACGATTATACGTCAACGTTTTACACAAACATGGGGTTAGTCCTCGTCCACACTATGAGACATTTGCTGCAAAACTAAGAGTTTTTGATGATGAAGGGGGAAAGAGGAATGGAAAAGTGTACTTTGTATCATGTACATGCAGTTCTTCTTGAGTACTTCATTCTCGTCTCATTCTCATGAGAAATATATGAGTAAATGTATTAAGTTGCAAAACAAAACCTTCAGAGTGCGGACACGAATGAGAAATCAAAAATCTTTCGAAGCAGCCAAAAAATATTTTTGTGAATAAAAAAAAAAACATTGAACACATTTAGATTTTCGCCTCTGTATTAGTTCATTTTGTTTCTTAGTTCTTAGTTCAAAACGTGAACCTAGTGAGCGTAAAAATATTGAACTAGTTCACTAGTTCGTTCATGAACTACACAAGACTATCTCTCAATTAGACGAAACGCATTCAAATGTTTTAAATTTTTTTTATAAACATTTTTGGTTACAAATTATTATGAGAAGTCATCATAACAGATTGTTTCACATAAACTTACCATTTGCTTTAAACTTTTAAAAAATCACACATATGCATCTTCTTAATTTGTTGCTTAATTTTATTCAAAAATAATTATGCATGCACATAAAGGGTGTTTTTTTAGAGGTATAGAACTTCGAATTGAAATAAAACACAAGAAAATCGTTTTAATATCCATCAATTTGGCTTTATTGGAAGGATAATTTTATGCCATTAACGTTTAAATATGATTTCGGGCATGTGGCCGCCGCGGCTGGCTCGAATAAAGCCAATTCTACAGGTCCAATTTTCAACCACTTTTTCGAGCATATGGGGCCGTATGTTGGCAATAACGCCACGAATGTTGGCTTCCAAGTCCCCTAACGTTTCTGGTTTGTTGGCGTAGACGAGCGACTTCAGCGGATGCGTATTATCACATAGAGTAAACGTAGTGCGAAAACGATCCATGGTTAAACGAATTAATTGCTCTGTCGACCATAAAATGGACGGAGCTTGCGGTAAACTTCGCGAACTGAACCATTATTTTCGAAATAAATTTGCACGATTTGCAAGCGTTGTTCTTTTGTCAACCTGTTCATGATGAAATGGCAAACCAAACTAAATATTAATCACTTGACAGCTGACAAAATGGCCGCCAGTTAAAAAAGTGATGCCAACCTAAAGTTCTATACCTCAATAAAAAACACCCTTTACATACATGTGTGTGTACGTAAAACTAAAATGTATTTCGTATTTCGTTGCACTTAAATTTCGTTAAGGTCGTTTTTATTTTTAAACTAAATATTCATATAATACTCTAAATTTTGTTTTGTACAGTTGGGGGTTTTTTTTTCTTGTTAAATAAAAGAAAAACTTATGCTTCCTTTTAAGCTAAACTACCAAAATACCATGCGTCCTGGTGAGGGAACTGTAGCTTTAGATAAAATTAAACCAGAAAGTTCTTCAGCTTCGAAATCGTTACTAAACAAAAACCAAAAAAAAAAAAAAAGTGTTATAATATACAAAATTTAAATTAGTTTGAGCTTTTTCAAATTACTTTCTTTTTTTAATAAAAGTCTTTTGTTTTTTCTTCTTAAAATAAACTTAAGCCAACAATAAATAATAAAAAATGATTTAAATAACATTGGATTGTACAATAATAATAAAAAAAAAGAAACATGGATTAGATATAAAGTGGTGGTCTTTGATTGGATGAAGCACATTCCCACACTTCATATGAAGTCTCACGGTCACGTCACGTCAACAATTGAAGCTGCTTGTTTGATGATTTTGTTGTGTGGCACCATTTAAAGGACATTTAAGAAAACGTTTCCTTTTGATGTTTATTTAGACGAATAATAATGGTCAGGTCGGATCTTTTCTTAATGGAAATTTAGTACAAAGGTTTCGATTTTTTTTAGAAATTAAGGTCTAAACGAAAAGGGGTAAAGGAAAGAAAAAAACAAGAAAAAAAAGCAAATAATGAATATGTGTCCATACATGTGTATGTAATTATAATTAAAAAAATATATAAGTATGTACATATGTGTATAAATAAATAACTGTAAAAAATTTATTCGTAAACTTATTTCCAAGGCGAATTCATACCAGGTGCCCGACGGCCCAGGGATTATTTTCCCCGCTGGTAAATGGAATCGCCCTCAAATGTCAACACACATTTGTTAGTTAGACCTCATCACTACAACAATACAACTACACAAAAAACAACATGTAGTTTGCTATGCTACAAAACCAATCTGTCAGAAGATTTCTAAGCAAATTTTGACATTATTGTTCAAATTGCTCAATTTGGCATCAACAGCTGATAATCAGCCAAAAGGAAAAGGTCACCTGATACTGAATTCGCCTTGGTTCAAACATTTTTTTTGACATCTCGAGAATACATTTTTCAAGGCGAATTTGGGCGAGTATAGCTAATATGAATATGCCTTGCTTATTTCAAACGCTTATAAACAAAATTTTAAAAACTTAAATTTTATAAAATTTTCTAAAGAGTTTTTCAAATGGATTCTTATGGCAAAACAAAATTAATCATGCTGTTACTAGAATTTTAAAATACTTCAACTTCGATAATTTTTCCTCCACCATTGAACTATTAGACCTTTTTCGACCATTTTTACTTAATTCAGAAAATTTAACTAGTTTTGGAAATAATGAAAATAAATTTTCCCTCTGTTTCTACAACCCGGACGGGTGACTTGAGTGGAATATTTATATATTTTTTTATTTCGATAGAAATTTTTTTCAGACGCAGCCGCCTGGCTGAATTGTGGAAACTGGGTATTTATTTTTACTCTTAAAATTTTAAATTCAATAGAAATATTTATTTATTTATATTTTTTTTAAATACTTTTATTAATTTTGAGACGCTTTGATTAAAGATTAAAGTATTAAAATGATTATATTTTCTAATTATGCGGAATGTATGTATGTATATAAATTTAAACTGCAGTTTTAATTCGAAAATAAAATAAGCGTTTTCTTTGCTAGAATTTCGCTGTTTTTCGAAGTGCCAATATTATTTGCTCTTAATTTCTGTTTTTGTGCTTGCAGCTACATTTACAGCGCAATTCTAAATATTCTTAAAAATAAATTTTTCCCAACAACAAATTTCTCGAATTCTAAAAGGACGGCGATGAAAATAAAAAGGTATAGGGAATTTCGAATTTTCGAAGTCAGCTATTTTTCTACCAGCTGCATTGATTTGTCTAATAACTTGCAAATAATTGTTTAAAGTAAGATAACAAAGAAGGACAGTATTTGCTGTATGAAAATGCAATATTCGAAAATTCGAACTTATCTTCGAAAAAAGTAAAAATGTTTAAAAAAATTTCATATGACATATATTAATATGAAATAAATGAATTCTTTAATATTTATTTGATATTAAGCATATTCGAGTTTTCGAACTTAAGCACAGACTCAAGCATTGTTAAGGCCCAGTACCATAACGAAATAATTTGTGAACTTTTTTTAATTGAAGCAACTTGTAAAATTCGAAGTTTCTTGTGTATTTAGAAAATTGATTAGTGTTTTTAAAATGTTTTGCCATAACAAAACTTTTTCAATTTATTAATGGATTAAATTTAAATGAAGAAAAATGAATTTTATGCTATTTAATATTTTAATTTAGAATTATCTTATTAGCGATTAAAAATATAATTTACTTAGATTTTAGTTTTCAATAAATTAAAAAATTTCGGAATTGACTTAGAATTTTCGAAAATGTGGTCTTTTGCATTTTTTTAATTAATATTCTTAAAAGATTTTAGTAAAATTTAAACATGTTTGAAAAAATTGCAAATTTAAGTCTTAAAATCGTATTTTAAAAGCGGCCTGAATCTGCTGCTTTCTAACGATTCAAAATGTGAAACTTATAATGATTTTAGCTTTAGCTGATACTAAAGTCTTTCTTTTATCATTTTAGTAAATTTTAGAAAATTCGAAGTTAACTTCGAATTTTCGAAGATATTATTAAACGTTCGAATGTCGTTTATTTGACAAGAAAAGCTTTGTAACAAATAGTGTAACATAAATTGAATTAATTTTAGCAAATCTTCAGTTAAAATTTTTATTAAATTTAAAAAATTTTGAAATTTCTCATAAAAAAAAAACTAAAATTTAAACTTAAGCGAATCTTAAAACCTAAAATTTATAATTGTGTTCGATTAATAATTTCAAATTTCAAGTACTATTGTTAATTTTACTTTTTTTTTAATATTAATTGGCTTCAACCCCGATTTTCTGTGATATACATATATTTCAAAATAAAGAAATTTTTCTAGAGTTGACGAGTAGTACTGGGAACACAATTGGAACGAGAGCTGTTATTTATTCGTCAAGAGGAGAGCTGTTATTTATTTGTCGTTATTGTGCTTCACACGACAAATTTACGCAACGAATTCGTGGACAAAATTCGTCGTTCGTCCCAGTATAAGACGATAACAATAACAATTCCCGGGGATTTTTTCCCAATTTCTTGTTAAGAAAATCATTTGCGAAACAATTGCAAACAAAATAGCTGATTTCGAAAATTCGAAATTCTCTCTTATTTTTTATTTTGCTCGCCAACTGTTTATAATAGAAGTATGTACTGTGTTCTCGGGAAAAATAATTCCCAGGTAATTATTTCCCGGGGTATTCTATTTCACCCCTAAATTTTTCAAGTTCGAAAATTTCCTATATAAAAGTTGATTTATTAAATCGAGTCATAACCGCCAAAAAAACTTAAGCAATATAATTTTTGAACTTCGTTTTTTGAAAAAAATCCAATATTTACGATCTTAGATAATCGATTTTCGTCAAAAAATGAAGTTCGAAAATTATGTCACGAAATGTTTATATATTTTATCATATAAATACGTGCCATAACCGCCAAAAAAGCTTAAGCGATATAATTTTCGAACTTAATTTTTTGACCAAAATGGATCATTTGCGATCGTAAATAATTTATTTTCGAAAAATACGACTTTCAAAAAATTTGTCAGTTAAGCTTTTGTTTTTTTTGGCTGTTATGGCTCGAATACTTGATAAAAAATCCTCAAATTTGAACAAAACTTTATGCTTAATTTTGCCACAAAACTTTAGCGAATTAAAGTGTTTTCGAATTTCAGTGAAATATAATTATTTTGTTAAACGGTTATTTTATTTTAAAAGGATGTTGTGCAATTTCAAACAATACATTATGAGGCAAGAAGGACAACAAGACATGCAAATAAACATATAAAGCAATAACAAATAATTGAAATTAAATAAACCAAATTAAAATTGATAAGGACGTACAAAAATGAAATAAAATGTTGAAAAACCGAATTTTTACTAAAACCTTGATATTTTTTATTCTTGTTTTTGTAACAAATTACGATGGCTAACTGGGACCTAATTAGACATAAAACAAACAATTAATTGATTTTTTTTTTAATTTTTCAAAGTATTTATTTATTTTATTACTATCTTTTTTTTTAAATTTTAATAGTGTTAGATTTCTTTAATGAAAGAAATTTTATGTGTGTGTGTGTTTTTTTTTCATTAAATTACAATTAGTATAATTAAAACTTAAATGATGAACAATAGTGTCACATATCTTGTAAACAGAAAAACTTCCCTAAAAGAAGTGTGAATTTTTAAAAATAATATAAAAATTTTGTCTGTTTCTAACAAATCTAGCAAAAATTTTGCTTGATCTTCTTGATGTTTCAATTTGTTTTTAGGACGGTACAATTAAAAAGAAATTAAGAATTTAAAAAAAACTTTACAAAAACTTAAGCTTATTTCAAGAAATTCCATTTTCCCTTTCTCAAACAGTCGTTTACATATTTATTTTGTTTAAATTTTCATAAGAAAAATTCAAAAACTCAACAGTGTAATCACAAGGCAAATAGATTTATTCGGGTTTTTCGAGGTTGTTTTTTTTTTTTTTGGAAAGGAAGCAGTTATTTTATCAGGCCGTTTTTACATTAAAAATTTACCAGTTATTTTCAGTTTTAGATCAAAAAGATGTATCAGCCATTCACCATTAAAAAGAGCAGGAAAGAGATAATTGGAAGAGAGTGTGTTTAAGCAGAAGTGAGTTTTTAGCGCATGATAATGGAATGCATAAAGCATAACGGTTCTATGTATGTATGTATATGTATGAATTTATGAATGTTTGTTAAAAACAGGCCAAGGCGAATTCAGTCGTGGTGATCAGCTGTTAATTTCTCTGGTGTCAAATCAAGCAAAACGTTATTAAAAACTATAAATATTTTTGCTGCAGTGTTGCATTTCTTTTCAAACTGAGATCATCTGTTATGAATTCGCTTTGGAATAGGCATTGCCAAAACAGCTCTCACTCTCTTGTGAGTGCTAAATTTTATATGCAAATCCAAATCGAATTGATACCAGATAGTCTCGATTTGCAACTCTTTGTTAGTGTAAAATTTCCTGCTGTCAGAATATTTCCAAACGTTTTGCTTTGATTTGACAGCAGAGAAATTATCAGCTGATCGTCAGCTGGTGAATTGAGATCATCTGATGTGAATTCGCCTTGTACAAATCATAAGTAAAATTGAGAATTATTGTTAATAGCTATTCCCGGCTGGCTTAAAAGGAAATGTTAGATGTTAGTAGAGTGAGTAATGTAATGTAATTCTAATGTTTTCTTTTATCCACCGTTAGAAAACCCAAAAACGTCTTAGGCACTTTATTTGTACTATTTTTTATGGCGAATTTTGTATTATGTATGGAAGCATTTAATTAAGGCACATTTTTGTTAAAAAAAATAAAAATAAATAAGCAGCCTTTTTTTTAAATACAAACGTTTTTAATTTTAGAAATTTTTGTTAACAGATTTTTGTTACTCCTACCCCTGGCAAAAATTTACACCAGAACGATTATTCGTTATCCGAAAGCCATTATGGAATGCAGCAATGCCGAAAGAGAAATCTCTAGTGGCACTTTGTGACTACGAGCTTAGAGATTAAATTAATTGTAGTCATACCGACTTATTTGACGTTATATCCCTGTAATGTATTAACATGAAGAATTTTTGATTATTTTGGATTGGTTAAGCAAAATCAATATGCATTTCCTTTATGCTTTAGAAACTCATCATTAGACATCAACCAGAGAATTATTTTGATTTTCTCCAGAATTTTTTAGTTGATATCTACGGATGAGTTTTTTTTAAGCAGAAACGAAATGCTTATAGACGTTGCTCAACCAACAACAAACTTAAATCTATATTTGTAGCTTTTGAGTTGCCGACTAAATGGTTTTGCTTGCTAGTCTAAGCGGCCAATCGCGGAGATTTAAACTTTCATTGCGTACTATGTACGCTTGTGTAACATAAAACAGAAGCGGTAAAACTGTGCTCGGTAACACAGTGTACATATATGCAAAACTTACATTTAATATGCACCGTGTTACCCAAGTACCATATTATCATATCTTACAAAGTGTTAATTGTCACGTGTAAAACCAAGAATAACTTACAGTTTCTAAGTTTTCCTATCACTTAACATACACCAGAACCTCTAAATGGGCCCGTGCGAATAGGGCTGATTTCAATGCTCTTAGGATGCAATATGCAGCCGCTAATGCTGTTTCTTTCATAATTATGGGTGGTGTAAATATTAGAGAAGTAGAAGCTCTTGATATTTTTGGCATGAAAATTCAGTTTTGTTAGACTGAAGCCATTTTCGAAAAGTCCCCAGTTTTTTTTATTATTATTTTTTTTAATCAGAAATAATTTCTTAGTCGGGCTTAAGTTCAGTAATTTTAGTAAAGCCCGACTAAGAAATTATTTCTGATTAAAATTCACTATAGTTCAACTAAACATTTAAAATTGTCTCATTATTTTTTTTTTTAAAGAAAAGTAACACTCAGGCAGTGAATGCCTACTACCGGAAAGGGATAGTGATAGAGAAGAAGACGGAGGAGATAGAGGAAGTATTCCTTCTTTTACAGCTCTGCTTTTTGAACGTTTTTTTTTATTATTTATCTTTACGGCAGTGTTGCAGTGCCTCTGGTGTCAATGAGGCGTATTAAATCTTCGAAGTTGTAGCCATTTTATTGGTTATTTTTACTTCGCCAATGATTCTGCTAAACAATACCGACAAAGGAGGGCGCTCTGATGTTACATTAGGATTAGTATCTGCTGAAGTCGGTATAGTTCGGTAAGCAGTGTCTATCTCTTCATCACTTGAACTTTCCTACAACAACTGATACAAAGGAACGCGAATGCACATGAGAAAAATGCGTGGTGTTGATATTTAATGACTGTCGAAGAACCTGCTCTAACTCAGTACTTTCGGTTTTGTAGTCAATGTGCTACTACTTCAGCCAACGCTAACGAAACGGTGTAAGAGATAATTCACACCATCTGGTTTCTTTAACATTTATAACCGACC
Source organism: Nowickia ferox (assembly GCA_936439885.1). Lineage (NCBI taxonomy): Eukaryota > Metazoa > Arthropoda > Insecta > Diptera > Tachinidae > Nowickia > Nowickia ferox. Next base: position 109,794,585 of record OW387024.1, on the reverse strand, counting down.
GAAAATGGAACATAATTCTTATGTATGGGCCGGCACTTCAAAGTCTATTTTGGTGCTGCTCGACCGCGTACAGGAAAGGGCGAAGATGCTGAGCGGCAACAATAAGGGATCCAACTCTCTTTCTCTGTCTCTCTCTCGATTTTCTATCACTACTAGAAATGAAGTGTGTTGTAGTGAAATCACGGAACTTGGGAACTTTCACTCACCAGACGTTCTTCATTAAAACCCCATCTATTTGCAGTCAGTTGGCTAATGAATCACACTAATCATTATAGAGAGAATTCGTTTTTCAGCCGCACGGTTGGTATGTGGAATAAACTGGGTGCAATCGTCTTTCCTCTCACTTTCCACGTGGAAAGGTTCATATCGAATATCTATGAAAACTACTTTCTATATCCACTTCCGCACAACATATTTTCCTAGTTCTAGTTCCTGCTTACCTTAGTACTCAGGTTAGTTTCTTTGAAGTTTTTTCGTCAGTTGTTCATAATTATATATCCTAAGTGCCTGAACTAATTTGAGTGCATAGTTGTAGAAAGGACATTGTTTGGGGGTGGGGGGGAGAGCTATTCCCACCAAGGATTGCTGTTTCCCTCTACCCCCAGCCCCTTGAATTATTAAAAATTGCATGTAATTGTTAATATTAATATAACTCATGCAAATTACCGGTCATAAGGGGCAGAACTTCGTTAGTAAAAATGGTTAATTTTTAATTTGGTTTTTTTTTTATTGATAACTAGACTTAAAAACGTTTGTATGTAGCGCAAAAGCCAATTAGTTAAGCTCTGCACTAAAGCGAGTCTACATTATTAAGCTATAACAAGTAATGTAGGCACGCCCTTTAACCAAAAATACAAAAAAAAAAAATATGTAATATATAAATTGAATTATGAATGCGAAAACAAAACGGATATTTTTTTTCGGGCAATTGAAATGAATTGTGTAAAGAAATGTATTAACTATAAAATAAAAATGATTTTTTTTTTACTTTCAAGGGAATAACTCAGGAGTTAAGAGATAGAATAGATTTTTGGTAGATGATTTTGATGCTTACTTTTTCATCAGTGAGCGCACTTTTTTCAGGGTTCGATTGAATATGGTTTTATTGACAGGACTGGCGGAACCGCTGGTTGAGCCCAAAGAACTGCTAGATGTTGTTTTTGCCACACGAGTTGTTGGCTCACCGCCGTTCGCACGATTGCCATTTAAATTATTGCCTCGATGAATATGTGCGGCTGCTCTTGTCTGATTTTTGGCTGCGGGGGGTTTTGTGTTTGTCGATTTGACTGACTTGACACTTTGACTATCTTCACGTTCATCTTCGGTGGAACTAATACCTTCGGGGCTCTGGCGATTGGAGGGACTATTTCGCAAAACTGTTACACGATCGGGTGTTATTGATTTTGAATCTCTGACTGAGGCGGTGCGCACCGGCAGGCCATTTAGGGGCTTGGCTAAACTACAGCGCATAGGCTGAGGTGTCATGGGCGTGGCAAGATTTTGCATACTTTGTGTACCTTCTGTGGGAGAGGGCGGCACCACAATAGCAGCCAAAGTCTGTTCATCGAGAAAATGATCAAGACTGCGGGATTTACGGTGCTGAGGATTGATAGGTGGTGCATTGGCTGGCTTTTCACGGCGCGGCACTAATACTGGGCTGCTTTCTAGCTCTGTTACAGAACTAACTGGACACTCGCAGTCTTCAGTGGGTTGTAGAGTACTAGTAGAACTGGCATTCGTTAGAGCCAAACTACCAGCTGATACCAAAGCTGCCACCTCGGCAATTTTTTTATCCGTACTCTCACTATTATCTAGTAAACCATCTACGCTGTGACTTCTATAATTCTGCGCAGCAGACTTTATCTTATTTTCATTGCATATGCCCACAGCAGAACTCCTTCTGGGTGGCTTGTAAGCCAAAGGCGAAACATTTTGCATGGAACCTCCTATAGGCAAAGCCTTATGCACCGATGTTTGCTGTGTGCGATACGGTGGCAACATATTGCGCTTGGAATTGCGACCAAACACGCTCAGCTGACTGCCAGTGCTGCCCAATTTTCCCGAACTGCTTAACAAACGCTGGCGAGCTGGGGAGGCTGATTGCCGGTATCTATTTGCCTGATGATTAGCTGCTAGTTTGTGATTAGTATTAATTAAATGATTATTATCAGTAAATATTTGCAGAGCTTTTGAATTTTTATTTGATAAATTACTACTAAAATAACTACTATAACCACTAGAAGAAGGGAGACTGTTGTGACCAGCTCGATCAGATAATCTGGTTTTTAATTTAGATTTTAGAATAGATGAGGGAGAGTTGGGAGTCTTGAAATGTCTATTACAATTGCTATTGCTATTGCTATTACGATTACGATTACGATTACGATTACAACTACTACCGCTAACATTATCAATAATATTCGAAGGAGAATTATCATTTGTTTGCAATTGATTATTACTTAAAGGGCAATCCAGTCAATCAACACTGGATCGTCCTGTATTTGAGGATGTGATCGTATTTTGTGTCCCACCTTGTCCGCCGCCATTCGTTGGTCCACCGCTGCCGCCACTGCCACCACAATTACTGCCAGCATTGCTGCCACACACACTATAATCCGAATCATTGCTGTGCATTCTTTGGTAAGTCACCGTCGAACCTGGCGTTCCGGGTGTCATAGCTGCGATGCGATCAATATTCTTTTCGCCGCGCATAAATCTGCAAATAGTTAATTAAGAAATAGAAAATGCTGTAATAATTTCTGTGTTGAAAAGGTATTGAGAATTTAATAGAAATTCAATACTTTTATGCAGATGCAAGGCAAGTTTTCATATTGTATGTAGTAGAATGTTTATACGAGTATATAGAATTTCTTTGAAAATTCAAAGAATAGACTTTAGACTTTAACATCCTGAATCTCATAAAAATATCGAATTTTTACCTCTCATACCGTTGTGCGATTGCTAAGACTTTTTGTCACTATTCTTTAGTTAGTTGAAAAAAAAAGAAAAAGATACAAAACAATAATACACATATGTTATTAATAGCTTAACGCAGAACATTTCACAACGGGATGCTAAGTGTTGCGTTTAAGAGGAACACTTAATCGAGTTTGGGCTTATGAATTGCTTTGAAAAAGTTTGGGAAAATGCTGGGAAAACTGGCGAAAGACTGTAAGGCGCTTATTTTCTGGGTTGTCTTGTTTTTCTTTTTTGTTTGGGAATAAGATTAGATGCTAAGCAGATTATATATATATATATATTGGTTCCTTTAGCTCCTTATAAGGAGCAGTCTCTGCTGCACAACCGTTAACCTCCCCTACACGTGGCGTACCCTGTTATTAGCTGACGATGCTCTGACGACCGACCATGGGCACAAACGGTGGCGGATAAATCTCTACTGTCAACTGTCTTCCTGGAAACGTACTGGCAGCCCCAGATCCAGGATCGGATGCAGAAGCCCAATCAGCTACTCAAATTAAATTAAGCAAAGATTAACGAAACCTGAAAGAAGATTGGACTAGCTAAAAAAACCGGGCCTTTCCGATTTGTCATTGGATAAACAAAAATGTTCAAAAAAGTTTTGATTTGGCTTTAAAGAAATAAATCATTTGTTATAATCCCTGGATAACATAAAACAGAAAGTCCGTTAACTTTGATACTGATGGCTGCAAATCTGGACTTGCTTTCTTGCAATCTCCAACTTCGGGGAAAGAGAGTGCGCGAGGGAGCGAGAGAGAGAGAGCTAGAGAGATCGAGAGAGAGCTAGAGAGGGCGAGAAAAAGAGCTAGAGAGCGGGAGAGAGCTAGAGAGCGGGAGAGAGAGCGATAGAGAGAGAGAGAGAACGAGAGTGATCGATAACGAGAGAGATCGATAGCGAAATAGAGTGAGGAAGAGCAAACGAGAGCAAGACAGAGGAAGCGAGACGGGGAGAGAGAGAGACAGCGAGACAGAATAAAAGAGGGAGGCAACGAGAGAGAGAGAGAGACTTAGAAAAATAGTGGGAGAGTCTGATAAGTGGGAAAAAATTTTAAAAGTTACCGAAAACTATCTAAATAATTGCTTGAGCTTGTCTTAAAAAACTATTAGTTCTCATTGGATGCTGATTGAAGGACTCACACACGCTTGGCTTTTAAAATGTGTTGTAAGGAATTTTAAATTGAAATATATATAGCAAAGAAAAGTGGGGTCGATTGCCATGAAATTAGCTTTGTTGGAAAGTTAGTTCTTTGCTAATTTGATTGGAATACTCCGTGTGGCACATCGGGTGGCTGAAACTGAACTGAACTTTTACAACTCTGCGTTTTTTGCACGTTCTTTTTAATAAGGCACAGTTGCAGAGCCTCTGGTGTCCATGAGATGTATTAAATCTTCGAAGCTGTATTTAGTTTTCTTGGTTATTTGACTACGACGATGATTTTTGCTACACAATAACGACGAAGGGAGGGCGCTCTGATGTTGCATTAGGACTAGTATCCGCTGAAGCCGGTGTAGTTAAGTGACCAGTGTCTCTGCCTCTATCACTTGAACTTTCCCACAACAACTAATACAAAGGGACACTAGTTCATGATTTACATGTTACTTATCTGAATCGCTGATTGAACAACTAGAAATTGTTGACTTTTGTGGGGTTCCCAGTCTCATGAATTTTTCACCGCAACTGTCTGCCAGAAACCAGCAGAACTCTTTCTACAGAACTCGAGGAAAAACATTTAAACCAATTGGTGCTGACATCTACTAAAATTTAAAACCTTTAAGGCTGTCGTACACTATCCTACACGATATTACTAAAAAATACAACCCTGGTATGACATTTCATCAGATCAGGTTTGTATTTTATTTAGTAAATCGTGCAATTGTGTAGGATAGTGAGTCATGGCCTTTAGCGAGAGAAAACTCTCGCTCTCAACTACAACTATAATTGGAAAACATATGCGTGTGTATTTGTACCTCCCTGATTTTAGAGATGAATTCGACGTGCGAATAAGTGGGCTGGGCGGCATGCAGGTATTTGTTACATTATGTAGCTTTTGTTAAATGAATGAATGGCTCATGAGAAAGTATGACGGCTCCTAGCTTTAATTTGACAAAAAATAATAGTGCGTGAGTTTCATAAAAATACGATTACCGTTTTCTTCTTTTTTTTTCTTTCTTTAATTATACCCCAAAACTGGCATTCGACAAAACAGTTCATGAATCAAAATAACGCATCCCGATTGATCTTAGAAAGCATTTTCAATTTCGAAACAACTAACCTCTCTAACTTATCGATGCAGGCATCTTGGTAGTCATGTATCCACGTTACACCATTGAAATGGCAAACACTGCGCATATCTTCGGGTAATCTTTCAGGTTCTGGCCAATAAAACTGACTATCAATAATGGGTATAATATTGCAATTTGAATTTAAGGCGGCAACAATTTCCTATAAACAAAAGAAAATTACAAAATGAATTTGTTTGGCCACAAATTAAGGCCCCTATTGTCTGTCATTCGCAACTCAACTCGTCAGACCAACTTTCACATAAACGAATTATATTTTATTTAAGTTGTGAATTGATTGTGATTCCCATGTAACTCCAACTGAGTTGAGCTGAGAATGGCAATAGTGACTTAAATTTTATCCTGAGAACACAACTTACTCGATGCACCCAATCCTTGCATTCATTGTCATCGACACAACGCTCGAGAGCATTTGGTGTTAATACTAAAACGAAATTTTTCGCTTGACGAATACTGTTTAGCAAACCATTGTCAAATTTTCCCGCCTCTAAACGTTCCACATCTATGAACACCGAGAAGCCGCGCAATTGAAGATGGACCTGTTTTCAAATTGAATTTAAAAGTTATAAATATCCATAGTGTTATCTTCTTTTTGGATTTAAGGAAGTAAGGAAGGAAGGAAGGACGGAAGGAACGCTTACTTACCTTAAGTAAACTGGCCAATTGTGAGCCATTTGAACGCCTATAACTAACAAATACATCCAGTGTCTTAGCCATGCTGTCTTCCGAGGAGGACAGTATGGTGTTTTCCAAATTTTTTACCGCATTCAAAATACGCAGTCTATGTATAGAGTTCTTAATGCTGCACTCTTGTATCAGCATATCCTCATTCAACTGGGGCAAGGAATTTTTATCAATGCCGGCATTAACCATGGAGTAGGTGTAGGTACAGTATTCGGGACCGATTTCCGATAGAAAATGGTGCAATTTGGCGGTATCTTTTGAGGAGTAGTCAGCCATGCGCTTGAGACTTTGTAGCTCACGTTCGAAACGCTTAAGCAAGATGCCATTTAAAATGCCAATATCGTCACGGAGATTATTTTCGTTGAGCTTGAGCAGCAGGTCACCATCGACTTGGGATTCTTCGAACTGTCTGACGAACTGACCGAAACCGATTTGTTTAACCCACTCCTGCACGTCTTCAACAGACCAGAGCGGCACCTGTTGCGATAACTTGTGAGGCACGGTTTCGCCTATCAAGCGCAAGGCTTGAGCGGCGAATTTCGAGGCAATGGCATTTGGACAACTTGCAACTGTCTTGAGCGCTTCAATCGCTCCTATTTCACGGAAGATTTCGGTGTTGCCTTGTTCACGTTTTATGCCCGCCTCCATGCAGAAATGGAAGGCGGCCAAACTGCGTGCTTCCTCACGATTTGAACTAAGCACAGGCACTAAACGTTGCAGCCAATGTTTGCTCTGGCCATGAGCATGAGCCAAATTTGATTTGGCAAACTCCGAGGGATCGTGTGAGGTCACAAACGGCTCTACCAAATCCAAGCAGCCGGATTTCAATACTTCCGCTTCGATTTCCTTGTTGGCGACTAGAACAGCAATGGCCAGACAGGCATAATACTTGATGTTGTCATCATTGTGAAAGGCCAACGGAAACAACCACATGGGCACTTTGCGCAAAATCATGGCTTCCTGGTTCTCAGCTCCACCATACAACGACAGATTAGCTAAGGCACTGGCACAATGTCTCAAGGTCTCCACATCACTTGTGCGGCATTCGAATAGCACAGCATCCAAACCACCCAATTTAATGACATCGGAACAAGTACCCTCGGAGTGCTTGAACAAATGCTCCAAAATACCAGTACCAACGCGTGAATGTTCGGTACTTTGTTTCTTGGTGCACACGCAGGCCACATTCACTACCTTATCCAAGCCGTTGTCTACCACATGCGTTCGATTTTCAGTGGTTAAGCATTGCTCGAGTAACTTGGCCGAGGAAAATTTTATTTGCATGTCCCCTTGCACACAATTTCTCATGAGCAGGTCTAGACCGCCACTATTGCGCAGGGAATTGCACAAACTGTAGCCCAATTCATGGCCATGGGTGGGCACTGCCCAAGCTCTGCGTATGACTTCATTGATTTTATCCAAATACAAAGTCTCATCGGAGGAGGCTTTCTTATCCTGCAGTGAACTCACGCACGACGTCAGCATATCGGAGTACTTGCTAATGGCCTGTTCTATATCCTTCTGGCCACTTGTCGAACTCAACTGCATAAGATCGTCCAGTCTGAAATCGGCCAATTTGAAAAGATTGCCATTTGTGGTGGACATTTGTGAGGAGGAAGAGATCATGGTACTGCCGCCCGAGCTGGAGACACCCTTGCTCGTCATACTATAGTTGGCTTGGGCAGCCGACGAGACATGCTTCTCCTGGCTGATAATGCCATTCGAGGTCATTGTCTGTGACTGCTGGGATTGAGAGATGGCCTTCTTGTCAGCCGAGAACGAGTCACTTTGAACTTTAATACTAGCGGCCGCCACATTGTTGCTGGCTTGTTGGGTCACATCTCCGGCGCGCAAAGAAAGAGCTTCCTGGAAAGGCAGATGAGATAAAGGAATAAGTAAATTTAAGGTTTTTATTGTTGTGAAAAGTAGAGAAAACTTGTTTCAAAAAAAAAGGTCTGCCATGTGACATAAACATTCAAACAGACTGGTCATGTGATAAATGAACCTTAGAAATGATTTGAACGTTTTGCAATGAACACATTTATCACAAAACCTTTCAATTGCCTCCTATACGAAGCCTGGGGGGGGCGGGGCATTCTAACCTTTTGCTGTTCAACTTCAATGGGAATTTCTCGTATATGTTTTAAGTTTACTGGTGAAGAACTTATGGCTTTGGGTGTAAGATGATGGTTATTGTATGCGGTAGTGGATTCTGACTGTTGTTGTGAGGAGGAGAAACTCAGTTGAGGAAAATTCGGAGGGAGAGAGTTTTTACGTACAGAACGCGATGACCTGCTGGCACAGGCGGACGTACGACGTGATGACGATGCAGAGGCAGCGGACGATTGAGACATTTTATTATGGGCTGACGAGGACGAGGATGACGATGACGACGAAGATGTGGTCTGTGATGAGGCTGTGGCGGCAGATTGTGAAGATAAGGACGAGGACTGTGCTCCTTTTGTCCTTCCCGTCATGGTGGCCGTCGTCGTTACTGTGGCATCCGTTGGAACTTGTACTATTTGTATTGGTTGGGGCGGTGGCGAGAGCGGACAATTGCTGTCAAAACGAGATGGCGCTCGATTTTCGTCAATTACAGGTGGCGGCGAGAGTGGCATTTCCACAATGGGACTGGGTGAGCGTGTGGGTATAAAATCAGATTGACCACTCGAGCGAAAGATGCCCTTGCGTACTGGCCAGGGTGCTTTCGGATTTTCCATGTTTGTTTCTTGCATATTTGCTCTGTGTTGATTGTTATTTGATTTGCGATTTTCGAACTTTTCAATCTGTCTGGATGATACTTAATGAGAGTATTGAAAACAAATACGAAAATACACCAACACACATACACGCACACGTTTAGCTACACAGATGCTCGAAAAGAATTAGTTACAGTTCTAGAAGAATATACAACAACAAGTTGGGGAAAACAAAATAAATGTCATGTTGCTCGCAGAATGCGAGTGAACGACGAGCGATAAAAAAGCGTATTTCAATGTCAACCTTCACATAAACACACACACACACACACCTGCAGTCTTGAATTTGAAATTCTTGAATTGAATTACCCGGCTAAGCTCGTATAATATGAAATTAAAAAAAAACAAGTTATTTTTCAGTGAATTTTGTTCCATGCAAAATTTGTTTTATTAAGGCCCTTTATAAAGCCTTAATAATTTTTTATAAATAAGGCTTTAATAGTTTAAAAACCTTTTAAAAGCGATAATTTAATTTTTTTTTAACTTTTTAGAAAAATTAGAGCAATGGAAGGAGTACTTTTATGAAGAGGAACTTTTATAGGGATTTTATAATTTTATAGAAAAATAATTTTACAGAAAAGTACTTTTTATACAAAAAAGTATGTTGAAAATTTTTTGTGAAATACTTTTTTTAGAACAGTACGTCTTCTCAATTGTTTTTTTTATTTATTAAAGTATTTTCTTCGGAAATGCATTTGCCATACAAGTACTTGTTTGAAATAGTACTTTTTCAAGTACATACTTTCTGAAAATAATGAATACATTTTTGAAGTACTTTGCTAGAACTTTTTTTCGGAAAAGTACTTTTTAAAAAAGTCGACTTACCGAGAGAAAATACGTTTTTCAAAAATTAGACTTACTGAAAATACTTTTTTCTTAAAAAATTACTGCTTTGGAAAAGTAATTTTTTTAAGAATTTAAGAAATTTATTATGCGACATATTGTCATAAGCCCATCACAATTGAAATTTATTTGCTGGTGGTTAAGCATTTCATTGGTGCTTAGCCAAATCATCAGTACATAAGATAAGAGGTTTGTGACTGTTCAAAGTGTGGTTGAAGTTTTTTTTTAAGAAAATAATTTTTTTTTTTTGAAAAATTACTCTTTTACTTTTGAAACCGAAAAATGGAACCATTAAATTTGTTAACAAAATTTGTTTTTTTTTTGAAACACACTCTTTTACAACTCTGCCACATCTCACATCATTATTCTTGATATATGAATTTTATATGGCCAATATTTCTCAGACACAATTAAATTATTGTGATGAAAATATCAAAGTTAACGAAAAATATAAAATCAAATATGTATTTTAATTTTGCAGCATTTCACCTACTGTCTCTGCCTCTCTCAATAAAATAAAAATTTGGCGCAGAATATGCACACATACTTGCGTACATGTGTATGTATATAATTTCTTATGTACTCGTATATGCATGGATATATGTATGTACATACTTACATAAATAATATGAGAAGTCGTTATTAAAAGAAAATTTAATTTTTTTAATTTTTCTCTAGTATTTATAATTTTTCTGGAGATTGTGTACCAATTCAAAAAAAGTAATTTTTCGCAAAGAAATTTTAATACTCTTTTTAATTTTGGTTCATCTTTAAAAATAAATAAATAAAAAGAAATACAGTTTGTTTGCTCAAATGTTCCCAGAAAATTATGCGCTTGGAAATGTTTCATATAATATATAAAATTTCTTCAAAAATTCGCAATTCGTACAAAAATATGAAACAATTTTGCTCTCATTTTATTCATTCATTCGTAGTTACGAGTATAAATTTTAAAATGGAATTTCATTGTTTGATTAAAGAAAACCTGCTCAAAAATTGCCACGGCCCTTATTATGCATTGCAGTGTAATTTTAGATTTTTTTTTTAACTTTAGGATTTTTTGATGCGTTTCTTATGACAAAAAATAAAAAATAAATAAATAAAAATATAAAATCATAATTTTTATCGAAAAATTATCTTGAGCGTTGAGGCCCTTTTCTGGATGAGAGGGTTGGTACGTCAACAAACAAAATTACAAAATTGTCGAATTTTAGGGCTATTCTAATCAGAGAAACCAGTCGAGGCAAAATTATCGGCGGCGGCGGCGCAGCAGTTTTGTGACCGGCGGCGGCGCGCCGAGAGAATTTTCGGCGGCTAATATAAACATGAAAATTTAATGAGAAAATTAGAAATTGAAAATTTTCATAATTTTTTCTCCGAAATTTGTCTCCTTGAACAGATAAAATTTCGGCTCATTTTGAGCCGATGCGAGCCGATACAATCGGCGGCGGCGGGATAAACAGAAAAATAACCGGCGGCGGCGCGCCGTCGGCTTCGAGCCGATCGACTTGTTTTTCTGATTCTAATGCATATGGTGCGGGTTTTGAGCTGGCGGCATCATCGGTCCATATTTATTTGAGAATGACGTTGGCCAACTTATTTTGACCAAAATTTAATGATATGGTCACAAACGACATGTGGCGTCAGAAGGAAGCCGCTACGTGTGTGCCACATTAGACTTTTCCTTGTGGGTTTTTTTTTCAAGTTACAGGTCTATTCACAACGGGACCTCAAAGGACCCAAGTGTGCTGGTTTTTTACTATAAATCGGCAGCCTGTTATACAGGTCTATGTAAATAAGCCGCCCATGCCATATTTCAAATTCAGCATGGAAAATTTTACATTTCGAGTGAGCACCACCAGGCAAAGCTGCTGCGAACATGCATGATGTTATATTTCATAAATAACGACATACATCGATAGGGCTTTCAAACGACTGAACTTTCGCAATGAAATTTCTCATGAAACTAGTTGCATGAAATAATGTTTATTTGTTAATGAAGAGGCGTGGAAAATCAAATCAAATCAAATCAAATCAAAGAAGTGGACGACAAGATTTCATAGATTCAAATTGTATATTTAATTTTAATACTTTGTTTATCCCTCCCTTCCTTAAGGCCATGACCCACTATCCTTAAAAGTCGTGCCATCTACGAAAAAATACAACCCTGATCTGATAAATTGTTATTGTCTTTTGAAAATGTTCATAAACTCCATCATACCAGGGTTGTATTTTCTAAAAAATTGCACGACTGTTTATGATAGTGTATCACGGCATTTACGCTAAAGTTAAACGACCAAAATTTTTTTTAAAATTTTACACTCATACTGATTGCCAAAAGTCACTCAAATTGAAAGCTGTCACGTCGGCTGCAGGCAAATTTCAAAGCAATTTTATTTTCAAGATGCCGTCATCAAGCATCATTGTACTTATTATTGTATTCACAAATATATTTATTTATTTTAATTCAATTACATGAAATACCGAAATATATTTATATTTTTTGGGTTGAAGCCTAGTGATGAGTTCCAAAAAAGGGAACGAAATGCATATAGACAATGCTTAACCATAAAAACAAGCAAAATTTTAAAATTTTTTAATTCAATTACTATTTTTCGAAGTAATATATTTGAATATTTGAAAACAAAACCGAAAAACGTGCTCATTAGAATTGCTGTCAGCTGTTTCCTTGCCTGTAAATTTTAATACAGAATTTGGAAAGAAAATTTGAAAGCAAATTCGCAAAAAATTTTTAAAACTATGAATGTGAAAGGCAAAACTGGATTCGTGAGGAAAATTAGGAACTTGTTTTATGCATTAAAATTTTAAGATAGGAAGCGCCTACAGTCCACATAATACTTTTGGGTTTTCTGGCAATCTATTAGCGAACACTATGTGAAAGGAAATTATTTCACTTCTCAGTCACTTTCTTAAATACGAGTAATAGTTCGACTTCTCTTCTCAGAGGCAACAAAACAATAAAAGCAAAGAATGAAATTTGTAGTAAAAAAAAAAAAAAAAAAAAAAAAAGAAAGAGCAAAAATCAATAATCACTTTCAATGTATTTTTAATAAGTCCTAGTTTACACTATGCAAGTCTTATTGCTAAGCTGATTAGTTTGTTAGGAAATTATTAACTTGACTGCACCCGGCAAAAAAAAATACTTGTGTGGCAACACTCTATGCTTGAATAGCTGTTGTTTTGTTATTTACATTTATTTTCTTTATATACTTCTTACAACTACAATTCGAGCTGAAAAATTGTCAGCCAATGTAGTAATAGAAAAGTAAGAAAATAAAAAACATGTTGATTATTCAATTCTGGTATCAACTTTGCTATTTGTTGAGCTTCTCATTTGTTGAAACGAAAGTTGTTCTAAGAAATTTTTGGGTAAAGGTTCCCTGATGATCTGCATTAGCAACAGTGAAATGCGCATAGGACTCAATTACTACGTTTATACGCGCACTATTTGCAAATAAAATAACTCACTGTTTATACGGCATTGTAAATATATAAAAAAAAAGTTGACGCAGCACTTCTGTAGAAATGTTGCTTACCTTTACAAAAAAATTGTGTAAATCTATAAAGTAATAAATAATCATTTGATTTTATTGCCATTATTTTCTTCTATCAATGGTTTTTTGTTTTTTTTTTATTAGCAAACATTTGTAAGTGTGGCAACCTCAAACATTTTATATGCAAATTGTGCGTTAATCGTGAATAGTTTTCTGAATTAGTAAGTCGCAATAAAAACAATAATATGGCAACAATTTACAGTTTTATTTGCAAATAAGCCCTGCGTATAAACGTAGTAAATTTCAATGTATTTCTCATAAAAAAATATTTTACTTAATAAGCAAAATAATAGTTTGGGATTATTAGTGCGTTAACAAATTAAAAAAGAAAAGAAATATCCCGTAAAAATCATTACACATGATTAGAAATTGCACTAGTTTCGGAACGCAATCTATGTAATTTTATTGCGTTAACATTATGGTTCGAAGGACCATAAACGAGCTTGCACTTTCTACGTCCCTCTATATAAATAGTCGGAAGTCGTATGTTTACTTAAGTAATTTTTTTTTCTCGATTGTTGTAGTCTTGTTAAAAGACTTGGTGAAAAAAAAACGGTCTCAGGCCACAGGTCCACAGGTGTTGTGTTTAGTGTCATTGACGCTTGTTTGTTAATTAAGAATTTTTAACGAATTGGGAATGTGTTTACAAGTATTTTGTTTTTTTAAATACAATATTTTAATTTTAAATGCCTTTGTTTAGTCAAATTTTGCACATTTTACAAACGAAGAAAAACAAAACAACATTTCACAGTTAATAAAAGCAAAAAAAAAAAGCTCACATAAGTGCGAAGTCTATAACTCATGGTGTTTTATTAAAAAAAAATATTATTTAAATTCTTATTATAATTTTTTGTTTGTTTATTTATTTTAAAAGCCAAACGTATTAAAATAAAATAATTAATAAAATGTAACGCTCTCTTAAGTTTCTGTTTAACTCTTACACTCGCTCTCTTATCTCTTTTTTTTTCTCTCTTTCAAATGATTTCTAAAATTTCTAAAATGTGAAATTTTAAAATATTTTTTTTTTATATTTTAATTATTTAATTTTAGCACTCAATTGACCTTTTGACACGTTTTATAAGGTCCTTGTTTTTTTGTTTTTGTTTTAGTATCCAACAAAAATAGACTTTTTTAAATTCTTATATTTTTATTTTTCTATTTTCTAATTCACTTTTGATGACCACATGTGTTTATAAATAAAATTGAATTTAGACAACGTACAACAACGTATCTTTTTTTAGAAGAATAATGAATAAGGAAAGAATCGATTTAGGAAGTGTATTTAGTTAGACAGACACTTTCAACGATTTTATTTTAAATTCAAATTAAATTTTTTTCTTTGTTGGCTGTATTTGTGTTTTTTTATTTTTGTAAAATTTTCTATACAATTGCTTGTTTTTTTTTATTTTTTTTTTGTTAGATTTTGCTAATCGTGAAATTTTCAGAAAATAAAATGATATTTTTTTGTATTTATTTTCTTTAAAATTTTAATTTCGTTGATTTGCGCGTGAATTTAAAGCGCTTTCGTTATTGCATGTGGATCGTTGTAGACTGACTGCCTGACTGAATATTTGAATATTTTGGTGTCTTAAAAAAAAAAAAATAACTCGGAAGACATTTTTGCGATTGAGAAAGAGATAATTAATGGAAAAGATCATTTCTTGTTGGCTTTCTACGAGTATTAATTATGTTGTTAGAAAGAAGTAAAGAGAAATTTTACTAGCCAACTCTTATTAAATTCTAACAGGAAAACATTTAAAAAATAATTTCAATAGTTTTTGCGGATTTTTTTTTTTTGCTTGGGAATTTCTTTTTCTTCATTTGAAAATACGCACAATTTAAATTATAAATATTCAATTGAAATTTATATGCAATATTTACTTAAACAATTGTTTATTTAAGTTACATGTTGTTGTTTATCATTTTTATAAAAATTTAGAAATTTTCACTTTTTGAATAATTTTCTCTAATCTTTCGCCTTAAAATACTTTTTTTTATTACTAAATTGTTCGCTTGGAACGGTGATGGGTTTAAAGAACAGTCGTATGTTTTCTTGAAAAGGGACTTTTTTGTAAAGGCATGTTTTTGAAAAACGTATTGAACTTTTTAAAGAGCAGTTTTTTTTTTCTTTAAAAAGGGGTTTGTTAAGAAAAATTAACTTTTTTAAAAAATATGTACTTATTTTTTTAAAAAGTCTTCTACAAAAAAAAAATGCTTTTTGAAGCATTTTGTTTAAAAAGTACATACGAGTATTTGATAAAAAAAACGAATTTCTTTAAATGAAATGGTAATGGTAGTTTTATTAAATGGTACTTTTTGAAAAAAAAGTACTTTTAAAAAATTTTATTTTTTTAAGAAGTTACTTTTTAATAAAAATTGCTTTTTAAAAAAAACTTGGATTCTTTAAAAAAAATATATTTTTATAAAGCTATTTTGCTTAAAGATAATTTTTTAGAAAGTTACCTTATAACAGGTACTTAAAAAAAAGTAATTTTTTTTGAAAAAAAAAAACATTTATTTTATTTCAAAAACATGTGTTTTCTTAAAGAAATAATCATTTAAAAAGCAATTTTCTAAAAATATATTTTTTTTAAAAAAGATATTAAAATAAATTTTTTTTAAAGATATTTTCTTAAAAAGTTACTTTTTTAAAAAGGTAATTTTTATAAAAAAGCAACATTTTCAAAAAGGTACTTAAAAAAAAGCAATTTTCTTAAAAAGCAATTTTTTAGAAAAATTTTTTGTAAAAAGGTCCTTTTTGAAAAAATACCCCTATTAAAAAGGTAGTTTAAAAAAATATTTTAGCTAAAATTATACTTTTTTTTGCAAATTTACTTTTTTTTTTGCAAATTTACTTTTTTTTGCAAATTTACATTTTTAAAAAAGATAATTTTTTGAAAAAGGTACTTTTTTGAAAAAGGTACTTTTTTGAAAAAGGTACTTTTTTGTAAAAGGTACTTATTTGAAAAAGGTACTTTTTTGAAAAATGTACTTTATGATACGATACTTTTTGAAAAAGGTACTTTTTTTCGAAAAATTTATTTTTTAAAAAGGTACTATTTTGATAAAGAACTTTTTTTTAAAACGTGTTTCTTTCTTTCTTTAATTTCTATTAAAACTGTCCTTTTTGATAGTGGTACATTTTTTTAAAAAAATATTTCTATGAAAAATGTACTCAATGAATTTTAAATGTACTTTTGTGAAAAATTTAATTTTTTAAGCTGCTGCTTTAAAAAAATACCTTTTTACAAAATTATGTATTTTTTATATTTTTTTACAAAGTTTTATTTTTTACTTAAAAGTACTTTTTTGAAAAAGATACTTAAAAAAAAATTATTTATAAGTTTAATTAAGTTCACTTAAACTGAGAAAATCCATTTATTTTAGTTCATTTCCTATATACTCGTAGACATTGAAAACAAAGGCACTTCCATAAATAATTTGTATTACAAATTTAAGCAAAACATTTGAAGAAATATTCAGGTATTTTATAATTCCATGGTTAGTAGATTCATTACTTTTTCAAAACTACTTGAATTAAATGGGATTTAATTAAGTAAAATTTTTAGCTTTTTTGTGCTTATTTTGTCAGTTTTCTCTCACAACTTTAAACTTTAACGCTATTTGACATTTCTTTTTGGCCTGGTGATTTAGAATTTTATGCTCGAAGCAAGTACCTTCACTTTTCACTGCACTTGAAATATTTTTTTTTAAATTAATCGGTCAAATCATCGCCTTTGGCCCCTATGATCTAGCACCATTCCTTAAAGTTTTTGCACAAAAAAATATCTGAAGCCCACTGTGCGCCTGGCCACAAATATGCACACACATATGTTCAAATATGTTTTAAAAAAATTTAATATGGACTATTATTATTGATTAATAATTAATTACCTTTAATTTATCCAATAACACTTTGTAGCGTGTGTGTCGGGAATAAAACATTATTCTCGGCCGGAATAGGCTTTTCGTTGCTAATGTTGCAGAGCAACAATATAAAAATAATAATTTTGAATTTAACATTTTTTTTTGTTAATTTAAAACTGAAGCAACCAAACTATGCATAATCAATAGACGCGAAAAATATGTTTGAACACAAGCCATCCTCTTGAACTGAAAATCACAAAGGCATTTTAACAACTTTCGCCGACTACCATTTGTTAACAAACAAAAAAGTTAAAGTTTCTTAAAGCTAAAGCAGCTGAAAATAATTTTTGAACTCTCTTTCCCGAAAGAGACAGATAGAGAGAGCGAGAGAGAGGGAAAGATAGTGAGAGAGAAACGTGTTGCTCTCTGATTGGAAAATCAATAAGATTGCCTGACAAAGGGGATTTTCGGTATTTTTCTTTATTTAAGTAATAAAATTATTTACCAAGTACTTTACATAAAACTTAATTACAAATTTTCACTTTCAAAAAAATTTTAGTAATTATTTTTTCGTAAATTTTTTTTTCTCTTAAGCTATTTTTTTCCACTAAATTTCTTGCTGTTTTATGTGCTCAAATGTCCTTGCTTATGGATTTAACATTTTTTTTTATTTTTTTGTTAGTTGCCGCTATAGCTTAATGTTGAACAGACTTGTCGGAATCCTTAGATTGCGTGCAGGCAGGATTTCGGAGAGGCTACTCGTAATAAGGGCGTTGCGTGTTTAAACAATATTTAATATTATAATTCTGTCGTTCTAGCGCAAAAATTCCAAAAATTGCACATCAAATAGAACAACAAAAGAAAAATATTTAAGTGTATGTTAGTTACTTTTATTACACATCCTTTTGATAGCTGAAGATAACAGTGAACTAAACAAGCAACAAAATTCTTTTTGGGGTCAACATTGGTCGGGGAAATACCCTGCTTTTTTTACACAAATACTGCATACAAAACAAGGGAGTGAGTGCAACAGGTTGACAAAAAAAAAGTAAATCTTTTATAATTTCAACTGATAACAGGACTTGCTTCTCTTTTTTTAAGCAATTTTTTTTTTGGAAAATTGTTTTTTCACAGAAATACGAGTATGTTTTTTTCAAAAAGTAAATTTTTCAAAACAGCCCGAAAAAGTTATTTTTAATTTCTTACTAATTATTGCTTTCATTTAAAGGAATCCTTTTTTAAAGTGTTTTATTCTTATTTGGTTTTAAAGACAAATTTTGTAAACATATGTACGATTTACTCCCATATTCATAAAAAAATTTATTTGAAATCCATGTTAAGAAAATTTTGTATAAAAAATTTAAAGAAAAATTCAAACTCATTTTAAATTTTATGAATATGCGGGATACATTTTATGTCTCTTATGTGTTTTCTAAAAATATAGTTTTTCTTTTGAGACAAATTTGCTAAAAAGGTATTTTTTTCTAAAATAAAAGATATTTCTTTTTTTCTTCTGGACACTTCTTCGCAAAAAATACATTTTAAACAAAGCATTTTCTTGAAAAAAAATATGGTTTTTAAGAAAGGTTATTTCTCCAGAAAGTATTGGTTTTTAAATATTATTTGCTTAAGGTAGTATTTTTCTAAAAAGTATTATTTATTAAAGGCACTTTTTCTAACAGAGTAGTTTTTCTTAAAAATTTACTTGTTCTAAAAAGTACTTTTTTAAAATAAATAAATTAAGGTAAAGCTTATTTTAATGAAAGGTCCTTTTTTAAAAGGTAATTTTTAGCAAAAGTACTTTTTAAATGTACCTGCTTAAAAGGGACCTTTTCAAAAGGTACTTAATTAAAAGACACTTTTTTGAAAGGTACTTTTTTTAAAGGTATTGAAAGATACTCTTTTAAAACATACAACTTTTTTGAAAGGTAATTTTTAAAATTTACTTTTACCTATAAATGTACTTTTTCTAAAAAAATAAAATTTTTTTAAAAAGAAAGAATTTTTCTAAAAGTAAATTTTTTTTTTTTAAATGAACTACATATTTCTAAAAAAAGGAACTTTTTCTAAAAAAAAAATAAATTTTTCTAAAAAAAGTTATTTTTTTTCTAAAAAGGGAACTTTTTCTAAAAGAAAAATAAATTTTTCTAAAAAAAGTTATTTTTTTTTCTAAAAAGGGAACTTTTTCTTAAAATTTTGCTTTTTCTAAAAAAAAAATTTTTTTCTTAAAAAGGTTCTTTTTCTAAAAAAAAATAAATTTTTTCTAAAAAAGAGGAATTTTTTCTAAAAAAAAGGAACTTTTTCTAGAAGAGGTACTTTTTCTAAAAGAGGTACTCGTTCTAAAAAAAGAAGTACTATATCTCGAAAACTACCTTTTCTCTACTACTTTTTCTAAGAAAAGGTACTATATCCATAAAAGTACTATTTTCAAAAAGGTACTATATTTACATATATTTTTATTTATACTTTTTCTAAAAAAGAAACCGCGTATATTTGTACATCTTAAAACATTAAAAAAAAACGCTTTGTTTTTTAATGTATTTTTATAAAAATATTATTTTTAATAGGAAGCTACTTGCTGTTAAAACATAAAAGCTAATTTTTCTAAAAACAGAAGGTACATTTTTCTAAAAGTACTTTTTGTTCTAAATAAGGTACTTTTTTAAAAAAGTTACATTTTCTAAAGGAATACTTTTAAAAAAGGTTCTTTTTTAAAATAGCATACGTTTTGTAAAAAAGTACTTTTTGTAAAAAACTTTCTTTTTAGAAAAAGGCACTTTCTGTAAAAAAAAGGTGTTTGTTGTAAAAATAGCTTTTTTTGTGTAAAAAAATGTCTTTTTGTAAAAAGTACTCTTTGTAAAAAGGTACTTTTTGTGTAAAAAAAATTTACTTTTTGTAAAAAGTACTCTTTGTAAAAAGGTACTTTTTGTGTATAAAGGTACTTATTGTAAAAAGATACCTTTGTAAAAAGATACCTTTGTAAAAAAAATACATATTTTGTACAAAAGAACATTTTGTGAGAAGTTGCTATTTTTAAAAAATTAACTTTTTGTATAATTTTTGTATAACGGTACTTTTTGTATAACGGTACTTTTTGTAAAAAGATACCTTTTGGTAAAAAGATATCTTTTGTAAAAAGATACTTTTTGTAAAAATGTACTTTTTATAAAAAGGTACTTTTAAAAAGATGTACTTTTAAAAAAGTGTACTGCTTAAAAAACTTTACTGACGAGTATACTTAACAAAGTTACTTTTTTGAAAAAAGTACTTATATTAAAGAAAGTACTTTTTGTAAATGCCTTTTCTACAAGTTTACTTCAGTAAAAAATATATTCTTTTAAGCTGCTTTTTAAAAGAAATATCTTTTGCAAAAAGTTTACTCTAAAAAAAAGTACTTTTTTAAAACAAAGACTTCTTTCCAAATGCCTCATGACTGACATGAAGCTTTAAGGGACAATTTCACCAACGCTATTGAAATATCAATTCATATTTAAATGTCGATTTTCATAAATGACTTTTAAATATGAATTGATGTTCAAATAAGTTGGTGAAATAGGCTCTAAAACTTTTATTTTCTAAACGGATGTAGCAAACATGTTTGCTTAAACAATTGTAGCATATGTTATGGCGCCTATAGGAAAATAAATTTAAAGCATAAAGCGAAAAATATATATATATATATATATATTTTTTGTGCCTTTAAAAAAAACTGTGATTTATTGTGTCTTCTTTGTTTTATTGTTAACTTTAAAAGAAATAATAATATCTGCGTTTTTCTGTTACCAAGTCACTAATACCAACAAACAAACAGGTTGTTAGGATAAACAAAACTTTGCCTAACAGCCGCCCAACCACATCTAGTTATTGAAATTTTCACACGCTACATAAAAGTAAAAAACAAAAATTTTCACGTGCAATTTAAAATACGAGTATGCCTTGTTCTTCTTGTTTGACATTTGGGCGCGTGTAAATAAAAAGAATTTTCAAAGTTTGCGCCGCCGTTAAAAGCGCTCCCAGAAGGGTTAATGGCTTTCTTTTTGTCTATGCCCAGTAGGTTTTGACAAATAAAATTTATTACAAATATTTTATACATACATATATTATCTTTTTGCGGCAGATAATAATATTGTCAGATATTGATTAAAATTGCCTTTGATAGTTGTCACATTATCGCATTAACAGTTTTACTATTTTAGCCCGCATCTATTGTGCTCGGCATCATTAAATTTAATAAAAATTTTGTATGACGCTTCTAATGAAAGCCAGAAAGGAGGCCTGATATCAACGGAACAGAAAAGTTTAGAATGAAAAATCCGCCTTCTAATGCATTCATGGAGAACAACACAGATGTTAGAAGAAGAGGAGAAGAAGATGAGAAGATGAGAAGAACAAGATGAGGAGAAGAAGAAGAAGAGGAGGAGAAGGAGGAAGAAGAAGAATAAGAAGAAGAGGAAGAAGAAGAAGAGGAATGTTAAAATGTCGCCAAAGAAGGTTAAGAGTTTGCTGAGAGGAGAAAGTGAGTTTTCACCACACTTGAGTCCGAATAACACTTTCTGTTACCTGCGAGTAAGAAAGGGCTAGTGAAGTGGTAGATAGTGAGAGAAAAGAGAAGCTTCATTCCTTTTTATTTTCGCTTTTTACAACTTCGCTATTGTGTGTTTTGTTAATTTTTATAGCGTCGTTGCAGCGCCTCCGGTGTTAAGTAGGTGCATTTTTCTTTAATGTTATTTTACTTCGCCGACGAAGGATGGTGCTGCGAACAACATTAGCAGCATAGATACTAATGCGTGTCAGAAAAATCTATGTTTTTGATATGACTGGGTCTGGTAAGGGATCGTAATAGGGCTTCCGAAGACCGTCATTTGCTTTGCAGTCAATGCACGAACTGCTTCGGCAAAGAAGTACAATAAAAATTCTTCTCCAGATCTAATGAATGCGAGAAGCTTGTAATACGTTACAGGTCAGGATTTTCATGGAAAACTTCCAGTGTACTCCATGCCTGGCAAAAGCGTATAACAATTCTTACTTTCCAAGTTCAATCTTATTTTCTAGATTTTTCTAACAGACCTCTTTTTTTATTTAAAAGAAAACAAATTTTCAACATAAATTTACACTTACATGCATTACAGCGGCATTTTCCTCTGTCTTGACACCATCAACTTCCATGCGATTGCGTGAGGCGGCCGCCGCCTTCGCCTGTTGATAATCAATGTCAGCCGTTTGCAAACGTTTACTTTCGGCCAAATTACTGGTGGCCTGTTCCGAACTAAAACCGTCTGTTACAACTTTTGTCTTTGATTCGGTTTTTGTGCGTTTCTCTTCAAATTTGACCGTATCGACAACGGCGCCCTTCGAACCGCTCAAACCATTTGTCGACAATTGATTTGAGGCCTTAACCAAATCCATATTTAAATTCATATGATCGTCGTCGTGCTCATGATCGTCGGGAAATGTTATATGAGGTTCACTATTGCCATCCACAATATTCTCCAAAGAGGATCGTAGTCTTGAATGTAATTAATTAAAGAAGAAAAAGAAATTTAATTAAATTCTTAAGTCGTTTATTTAAAAACCTACTTTTTCTTAAGTTTATTTATGGCATCTGAACTGTTGAGCGCATTCAAATTGCTGAGATCGTTTATGGAGGGCGGCTGATGACTAAGGGTCCCCGTGGATCCTGACAGGGCGGGTGTGTTGCTGCGGCCCAAGGCCAAATCGTTGATTTCTGACATGGAATTTTTGAATTCGCTCATATCGCGCTTCAGTGCTGCCGCTTTCATTTCTGTCGAGGTGGATGAGGAGGAGGACGATGAGGACGTTATGTGATGTAAACGTGATTTCTTTTCAACACGCGTCGTTGTACTGCTATTCACAACCTGAAGAGAGGGGAAAAGAAAGAAACATTAAGAATACTATATTTGCAAAAAATAGTTTAAATATTTATCACACTTTTTCGCAAAATTAATATTTTATTACTACATTACAATTAGGGAATTCACAATGATTATCTTAAAATTTGAATGTGGCAACATTAAGACACCTTAAAATTTTCATTATGAGAGCAGGCAACGCAACGATGATATAAAACACAGTTGGGGAGTTCACAATAGCGTTTCAAAATATGTCTTAATATTGCGACGATTCAATTTTCTGGCAAGTTTGTTATTTTGGTTTGTGTGTAAATCAAATTTATTACCAGGTGGCATGTCATATTCTATACGACTGTCAGCGCAGCTGCAGTTGGTGAAAAAATATTTTTATTTTTCGCACAACAAAAGTTATTTTGAAAAATTTATCCAATAATAATTTCTATTTTGAAAATTTTTGTTATTTTAATACGTACGGAAAAAAATAATTATGTCTCTCATAAGTATTCGTACAAACATGCATTTTACTCTCTCTCTCTCTCTCTCATAACACTAACCCAGCGGGAAATTAAGCGAAGTACTTTGATAATAATCACTGATGTCAATCTAAGTACTTGGATTGTAAGGCACCGGTAATCTGATATATCATGTGTTGCTAATAACTTCGATTACGATGTAAGCAGGGATTCATTTATTCATTAAAACAAACAGTTTGTTATAAAACAAAATTAAAATACTGGTCTACTTTTAGGCTAAATTTATTATCATGCTCCGCTGTCGATATAAGTGGAATGCTAGTGACATGTACTGACATCGTGGCTTACTTTGTAAGCGATAACGCACCACTTACGCGTCCTATGGCATTTTTATGTTAAATCTAAATACCAAAATAAGCGAACGAATCACCACTGACTGCTAATAAGTATTACTGATATCATCGATTACACAATATATAGGGTCCGCCAGATAACTTTTTTTTTTGAAAACAGGGCGCAAAACATCGAGTGTAGCTTCGGCTGTGTGGCACGTAGCGCCGTCTTGTTGAAACCAAATGTTGCCAATATCCTCCTCTTCAATTTTTGTGAACAAAAATTCGTTCAACATGGCCCGATAACGATCGCCATTGACTGTAACGGCCACTCCTTGCTCATTGGCCCAATTATGCCTCTGGACCAAAATCCGCACCAAACAGTGACTCGTTTTGGGTGCGTCGGCTTTTCAATGTATGCGTGCGGGTTTTCTGTGCCCCAAATGCGACAATTTTGCTTGCTTACATACCCGCCAAGATCAAAATGAGCTTCATCTGAAAAGATGATTTTTTTTTGGCAAAATCGGCATCTTCTGTAAGTCGATCGCAGGCAATATTTCCCAGCGTTGTTCAAGGATAAAACTAATTATCTGTCAAATCAGACATGAGCTAAGTGTTACCATTCACGAAATAAGCACTAGTTGAAAAAAAAACGTCAGATGGCGGACCCTATATATTTTTACCACTGGGAATATATAAATAATATAAAGATGTATGTGTTTGCCTGACTTTGATATACACACAGTATGTGTATTTGTATCATTGCCTGCTCACAGTGAAAAAATCAAGATGACACAATGTTGCCACATTAAAATTTTAATAATTATTGTGAATTCGCTAAATATAAAGAATTATGTGTCTGATTGATTCTGGTATGCACGCATACTGTGTTTTATATCATTGCCTGCTCACAATGAACAAATTTTAATATACTCATTGTGAATTCTCTAGGTATAAATAGCAACATTTTTTAATATTTAACATACATTTATTTTTTAATTTTTTATCAACTACCGCTGTGCTGACTGTTTCAACTTATTTCGTTTAACATTACCATGTTGCCAGATTGAAAAGGACGTGCTTTCTAGACTTTTAAGTTTGATACTTGGTATTAAATTTGATTTTGACGAAAATCAATTATCGTTTTTGACGAACATCAAATTTCTGCGATTGTAAATAGTCGCTCGAAAATTGTGTCGCTTAAGCTTTTTTTTGGCACGTTGCATTTAATTCGTTTCCAACGAAATCAAAAGTTTTAAATATATTTTACCCCACCAATTCTATTCTTTGTTCTGTTATTTATTTTACTTATCAAGATAAAATTTTTCTTATCGGATTTTATTTTTACCCTGAATTTGTTATTATGTTATTATTCCATAACGAGTTGAAAGAAAAATAAACTTTTGATTTTCGGCCTTTAACTTAGCAAATAAATAAATATAAGATTTCAAGGCCTTAGGGCCGACAAAAATTAAATGACACTGACATTAAAAAAAATAAAAAATAAAACAAACAACTCGCACCTAATAGCCTGTAGTAATAAATTATTTTTAGAACCTTATTAGATGGACACATAAACAAAATATTTATTAAATAGAAAAGGAAAAATACAATACAACACTTAAACTGTTTTTGTTGTTTAACAGAAAAAAAAAACACTTCACACAATTCCATAAAGTTTATGCTGTTCTTATCGGCCACAAACTATTTAACGGATGTTGGCTTGAAAAGTGTAAAGGCCTTGATAGTATCAACAAAATGAGCCAGCCCTCCGTTGTGAGTGAAAGTGAGGTAAAACAATATTTTGAAAAAAGAAAAATTAAGATAAGACTCTCTAATTTTATTAAGCTTAAGGTCTCTTGATTTTATATCGAAATATAAAATTTTAATATAAAATCAAATTAAAGAATATTATAATTAAAAAGGAGTAAAAAAATTCGAAGAATTATTAAGGGCCATTATTTTAACTTGTCGGTAGTTAAAGGTAGGATTTTATAGGATGAATAAACATTTTTTCATTATTACAACTTCACTTTAAACAAAAGTGAGCGATAAGTTAAAGTCAAGTTCACCCTACCTGTAACTGTTATCGTGAGGTTTAGCTATTTGAAGTTGCCACGTTTTCATACGTTGCCACACTTTCTACTTTATATATAACAGCCAAATTTTATTGTCATATTTTATGACATACAACACAAATAAGACAACAAAAAATAAAAAAAATTACAAATATGGTTTCATTACGTTTATAATTTGGCAAATAAACAAAAGCAAGTTGCCACTAAGTATTTTTAACAATCAATATCCACAACATCCACAGAAATGTTGCCACCAAAAAAAAATTTTATTATGTATTTTATCGGATAGTTGTAATAATGGGAAAATTTTTTTTCTCAAGTACCGTAACAGATACAGACCTGAAACTTTCACAGAATATGTAACACCAGTTAAAAAGTAAAGGGTGTTCTGAAGCGAGCAACGAAAAATGTTGATATTCTAATGTAATATACAAATAATTATGTATATGCAGACACTTGAAATTTGCAAAGTTAGTTCATTTTTATTAACACTGAAGTTAAAAAAAAAATCTAAATTAAAGGGTATTCTATAAGTTAATGTAACTTTTACTATGTAATTTTGACAACTTGCTGTATTTCGGAAGCCGTAAGAGGTAAAACTCTTGAAATTTTCAAAAACGCTATAACTAAAAAAACCCAAAATAAAAAAATCGCCAACGCAACAAAATCGCCATAAACCGAAAAAATCGCCAAAAACCACAAAAAAGACACCAAAATTAAAAAAAAACGCCAAATAACGAAAAAATAGCCAAACAAAAAAAATCGCCAAAACCCGAAAAAAGCGCCAGGACTAAAATAAAATTTCTAAAACCAATAACAATAAAAAAAAAGACGTCAAAACAAAAAAGAATGTCAAATAACTAAAAAAATCTCCAAAACGAAAAAAGGCGCCAAAACTAAAAAAAAGTCTCTAAAATTAAAATAAATCGCCAAAATCGAAAAAAACGCCAAAACTTAAAACCGCTAAAACCAAAAAATAAAATAACTTTAAAAACCGAAAAAAATCCAAAAACGAAAAAATGCCGAATTTAGTATTTATATAAGCTAAAGTTCGTGTCAAACTATTCAAAATGCAAAATTCGTTTTTTAGATTCGTTGCCTGGATACCCTAATTTCTAGGATATGCCTCGTTTTAAAATGCTGAAATTAAAGTCTGCTATATTTAGGAGTACGCCGACTTTAAACTCACATTTACGATTCTTTGCGCTCTTCTGAAAAGTGCAAATTTGCACACTACGATATATAGTGTGCGTACGGAAACCTTCGTGTGCGAATCAAAGTCGCACTTTACTGATTTTTTTACTTTTTATTTAAAATTAATCAGCCTAATTAAACCCTCAATAATACTAAATAATTTTTTTTGTTAAATAAAAGTTTGCCGAAATTTTTAGTTTTACACCTTTTCTTTAAATTTATAAAATGCAGAGTTGTATTTTTTTATCACTTTCAGAGACGTTGTAGTCAGCATTGTTGCATTTACATTTAGACAATATACACTTACGTGATGTAAATCGTTTTCAATCTACAATCGATTGAAAATGTTAAAAGTTGTGTTTTTATTCGATTCGATTTCGATTTAAAGAAAAACCAGAGGGCAAATTACGTCATTTATGGTAATTTCTCGTTTCTACTACAATATTTGAAGATGTGAAGTTCGATTCAATGAATTAATAATTTTTTATAATTTCCATATATTGCGAAAATAAACATGCCACCTTAAATTTTTTTGTACTGCGGATTTTAGCACACATTAGCAAATATCAAATAATTATCATTCATATTCATAATGGTCTCCATGATTATGTTGTTGTTACATTGTTGCTTGTTCTTTCAAATGGGCTGCTGCACATGGCTTCAAATTTAAAAATAGTTTGCTGGCGTCTTTTTGTTTCTAATTTATTTGATAATTTTAAATACATATAGAGATGTTTTTATTTTATTTTTGGTACTTTTCTGTTAAAATATTCTATTTTTATAGGATAATGCACGTTGTCAATAAAATAAAAGATGTTTTGCATAAGATTTGGCATACAAGTGAAATGTATACACATACATATGTATACACACAACATACGTATGTATGTACATGCATAAGTACATATCGCTCATTTACCCAAACAACGTCATAACTCAAGAAAAAACTAGATTGCCAGAAAACGAGTTTAAAGTTTTTTTTTCAAGAGTTGAGTAAACAAGATATTTGTATGAAATTTTATATTCTGCATCATTAACTCAAAAATTCTATTTTTTTTTAGTAAATGAGGTTCTTTGAGTAAATGAGCTGTATGTACATATCGCACACTAAAACAACTCAAAATGTTCAAAGTGGTTTTGTTTTTTTATAAACCAGTTAATTGCAGGAATCTCTAACGAGCGCAACAATTTCTTTTGCAATACATATTTCTTGAAGAATACCAAATTAAAATTTTTTTTTCATTAACCCCTCTGTTTCTACAACTGGAAATCACTAAAAAAACTGAGTGCTTTTCATATAAATTTTCTATTCAAGTCGACCGTCCGCGTTGTGGAAACAGGGGTTAAGAAAACCTACCTAACATTGATATTGGTGAATTTTTACAATTAATTTGGTGAAATAGGTTGGAAAAAAATCTGGCAATCCTGATTGCAGCTGTTCCAGTATGGGAAAATACCTAATTACTTCTTGAATTTTTTAAAATCTAATCGTGTTTTCTTTTCTACAAACAAATGCTATATTTCCATCTGAAAACCGCAGAAATTTGATGTTCGTTTCTTAAAAATGTTTTGCTTTATTCTAAAAAAAATATATCACCCTTGCTTAATCGACGTTGTTGCTAGTGCCCCCAGTGTTGCCATAAAGTTGTTCCACAGAAGAAAAAATTAAATGCTTGATTTAAAATTTACATTAAATTAAGGGTCAATTTCACGATGTCGACAACGTTCGACTTGTCGCACTCTTACATTCAAAACAAAAACAAATTTTCATATTTTGTTGTTGTCGAACGTTGTCGACATCGTGAAATTGGCCCTAAACTTTTTAGCAGATTTTTTTTTAAACTTGAATACTTTTTGGCGAAAGAATAAATTAAATCTCAAAATGATAAAATGTCAACATGGAATTTCCTGTAAAACACTTGACTTTTGTTTATGCATATAGGGTTACCAGACAATGTTGGGAGAAAAAAACGCTTCCAATCAAGATAGTGAAAAAATATAAAATATTTAATTTTTACATATTTACATTTGCAATGTAACTGTAATGTAGGAAACAGCTGATCGATATTTTTATATGAAAAGTAGGTTACGTTACATTACATATCTATAAGCATTTCCATTACTCTTCACATAACAATATCGATCAGCTGTTTCCTACTGTTGCACTTACATTACATTACAGTCGGCTAACTGAGCCTTTACTGAGCAAACATTAACTTCTATCTCACATACATACACACAAATGTATAAAACAAAGAGAAGTACAATAACATCTGCCACGTTCGCCTGCAGCCACACATATTCACTAACTACCATCCAGATTTAAAAGATACGACAACTTCAAAAGTAACACGATACGAATCGACTAATTTTATTATTAGTGTCTGATTAATTTTTACTTTCTGTTCTGTTCTGTGCTGGGCCGTTCTGTTGCTAAATTTTAATTATTACTCTTTCTGTAATAACTTATCAGCTGTTTCTGACAAACAAAGAAAAAAAAGATGAGTTTTGCAACGTCTATTGTTATCTTTCATTTTATATAAGCTTGTAAAAATTAAATTTTTTAAGTTTTTTATGAAATTAGTTGCTGAAAAATTTTTAATTTTTGCGGATTGAACCGAAACAGAACAGAACTGAACAAAAAAAAACAACGACTTGTAAAGGTTGTGCAAATTTGAGGTTAGGAAGTAAATTAGCTGTCAAATGATGAAATGTCAAGAATTGAGCTGTCATCCTTTAACATTTATTTAGTAGAAAGTCGAGAAATTTTAACCATAATTTTTTTAATAATAATAATTTTTTAATTTGAAAGACCGGATTTACGTGAATAAAGCATAAGCAACTGACGCTCTGAAAATTCGACACTGCAGTGATGAGATAAGCGAAGCTTTGTTGCAAAATGTGTTTAAAAATTTTGTGAAAAGAGCGGACATCTGCGGACTTGGCACAGGTGGACATTTGTCCGACATCATATTCCATTATTAATTTCCATATTTCAACTTTACATTGAATTTAAAAAAAAAAAAAAAATTGTGTTTTTAAGCCAATTTACTTCTACTTTTTAGAAGATTTCTGTAAATAAAAAGGGCAATCATGAATAAAATTGGGAGAGAAATTTTTCCCGGGGAACAATTTCAAACAATAGCAAGTAGTAGGGAAAACAAAAAAATTTAATAGGAAAAGGGGGAAATTTCTTGCGGAATTTTATTCATGATTGTTCGTACCAGAACAGAAAGTAAAAAATTATTATGCCATGGCTATTACCGCATCCATTTTATGTGCAGAAAAGCCAATAATTCAATTACTGTATTCTTCCTCGTCATTGTTATATTACGAGCCACAAAGTTTGTCTGTGTTTTGAAGAACAAACTACTCTGCCAGCAGCTAAAAATACGGCATTCCAATTTTTCATTTTTAGTTTTAGTGTTCTGTTCCCGTCATAAGTAAAAGAGCATTTTCATAGATTTTGTTTCTTTTTTATTATTTGTTATTATATGTTAAATTTATTGCCCACTCTTGCACGTGTTTAATACACATGCATACATACATGCAATCTAGTTCATATTTGTAGGGTTTAAGGGAAATTTTGTTAAGAAAAAATTTCCTCTGTGGCAACATTGTTCTGCAGTCGCATGAGAAACTGTCATTACATTTACTCGTAAAACTCAGTGTAATAAATTAATCAACTTAAACTATATTTGGCAAATTTTGTGTGAAAAATTTTAGTTGTACGAGTACAATTCGTGGGCGTTGAGATGTTAATAATGTTTTCTGGGGAATTATTAATTATAAGGCGAATACGTACTTATTTCTTATTAACCAATCTGGCCAGTTGTTGTTGTTGTTGTTGTTGCTGCTGCTGCTAATGTTGTTTGTGCGGTGATAATAAATTATTTCAGTTTCTTTTAAGAACTTTTATGTTTTTCTATAGAAAATACTGTTTTTTGAGTTTAAATAAATACTAGAATTTGAATAATATTTTTTCTAATTTTTTTTATTTAATAAATAACTCTTATTGTGTATGACTTTTTCGGTGAGGTATTATTTTACTTATTTGTCTACGTATGTATAGTTGAAAGATATTTTAGCGACTTTTATACTTATTTAAGATTAAATTTGTTTGTGTTCGTTTAATATCATTTTTTAAATTTTATATTTGTTAAGACTTTCTTTCCGCTGTTATGCCGTATTTTTTTTTATTGCTTTTGTTTTGTTATCATTTTAGTTATCGTGGTAGTACGTGGGACTCTAGAAAACTCTTTTCTTTTTAATTATTTAAACAAATACAATTACTGAGTTAAGTAAATTTTATTTTTGTTGCCGCATTGTGCTCATTTATTTAAATTTTTATTTTAAATTATTCAAAAATTTTTTATTTAATTATTTTTTTTTTTTACTACTTTTTTGAAAACTAAACTCAAATCTTGCTGATTGCTTGCTTTCTTTGCTTTAGGTTTGAACGCTTTCAATGTGAATTGGCGACTGAACTAGTGAATTAAATTTCTGTTTTGTAGCCTTTCCTTCCTCTTCTTACTGCTTGCTTGTTTGATTTGATTTGATTCGAAAGGTGTGTTAAATTATTCGCCATATCTCTTGATTTGACTGTTTGCTTTTATATGCCCGTACTTAAAGATAATTTTTAATTATATTTGTAATATTTTTTTTTTCTCATATAGCTTTTGCAAAAGCATTTTTCTTCTAATTAATTAAAATTTTTTGTTTTGTTTCTAAACAATTTACAATTGTTCCCTTCCATTTGAAAAGTCTTTGTGTATTGCTTGTTTAAATTTAAAATTATTTTGTATTTATTACAGGGCAATACAAAAGAAAAAATTCTTTACATAAAGTGTGTTTTGAATTAATGAAAAAGCTGGCAAAGAATGTGTTTTTGATTTCAAGATTGAAAGCAAAATACTACCGATTTTATTAATTCCATTAAGTTGTCTAATCTAATCAATGCAACTGTGCTACATGTGGCACAGAAAAAAAATAAAATAAAATCGAGTTCAAAGACGTTTAATTTCTTGAAAAGCAAAAAATTTCGCAACGCTTTATCTATCTTTTATTTAAAAATATGCAGGTATGCGATGAAAAACAATTTAAATTTTTGAAAATTTCTCAAAGATGCACAAAATTATTCGCAGAATGCAATATCTTCGCGTAACTCCAGAGAATACAACTCAAAGGGCTTAAATTGCAAAATCTTGCTGAACAGTCGACTGCACAGCGTTGGCAAAATAAATTTTTTATTAATGCCTTAAAAATATGTTGTCGCTAAACAGCTGATCATTAAGGTTTCCAAATAATTGATAATCATTACTATATGTATATCGTTCGTTGTTAATGGCTTTATTAAAAAAAAATCCGGCTCTGGATCAACAAGCATAGACTTTTATGGATGCTGCGGTCAGGGTTGTCAGATATGGCGATTTTTCAAAGGTATATGGCGGGAATCGAAGCCACGACCTCTAGACGGAGAGGATAGCATCGCTACCACTCAGCCACAGGGGCACCTGGCAATTTTAATGACTATTTTCTTAACAAAATTAAACTTAAAAATTTTTGTAATTCAGGAAAATTAGTTTGTTGAAAGATTAGTTTCAAAAATATATAAATCCTACCAAAACTCGTCGGCAAGAAATTAAAACAATCCAATTTTAATGGCTTTGGATGAGAAAAATTTACAAGAAATAATTTTTGGCGATTTGATTTCTGTTTTTGGCGATTTTCTGCTAAATTTTTCTACGATTATTTTATTAAAATTTATATCAAAAAAAGTTTTATATAAAAATGAAATTTATTTTCAAATATATATTATTAAATTTTGGCGGTTTTAAAATCAATTTGGCGAATTATGTTGGCAAACATCTCACAACCCTGGTTGCGGTGTCTTTAGAATCCCTCTCTTCGCTTATGCAATCATTGTTTAGGCGTTGTTTCATTCATGATAAAATGGCGAATGAAACTAAGCACAAGTGATAATAGAGCTGCCAGATCTGACATTTGCACTATGTGCCCATTTTCAATTTAAGCGGCGAAAATTAAAATTTCCAACTTTCACTTTTTGGAAAAAAATACGGTGCAATTTCTAACACTTCGACGACATACTGCGACATGCTAAAAATTTATGACAGTTGGCAACTCTGCTTACGTACATATAAACAGCTGTGAATGTTTACATTATTTTTAAATGAGTTTTTCAAGCTGTTGGGTGGTGAAAATTTTCAATAAGGAAAAAATGATTTGAAAAACAATTTTTTGAAATGAAACACAAGTTTAGTTTCTGCTATAAAATATAAAATTTTGAAAACTCGCACACTCTTAATAAATCTCAACAATTAAACGGGAATTAATATCAACTTAACAAGTTAACAAAACACACCACCATCACCAACAACCAGTGTTGCCAGAAATATATTAGCTCATAGATAAATCTAGCATGGATTTCGCTGAATAAAATGCTAAATTGCATATATTAAAAAATATGCTAAAAAATTTGCTTAAAAAACATTCTACAATTCATAAAAAAATACTGAATTTGTATAATGAAATTTCTCATTGAATTAATTGCATAAATTTTTTTCATTTGTCAACAGCTACCAAAAATGCTTCCGAAATTCATGGTACGTATTTTATTTATTTATTTTTTGTCTATACCACTATGGTCTGTAGCGCTGTTAAGGGCCAACAAATTTTATAATGTAAATTCAATATAAGAGAAACTTTGACATTTTCGGTTGGAATTTTGACAAAAAAACAGACCAACAGAAAACTAATATTTAATTTCTATATATTTCTAATAAAAAAATCAATTATCATAATACGCTAAAAAAATCTAAAAATTTTATAAAAAAATGATGAAATAATTTGTCACTTGCCCATGATAATTTACGTGATAAATATTTAAATTTAATTGAATTAATTTAAAATGAATTAAATGAAAATGCTAAAATAGTAATATGCTACTTCAATTTTTTTGCATGCTAAACAAATTTAAAATATGCTAAACTTGCTACACTGAGTACAACAAAACATTATTGTTGGATTTCTTTATTTTTCTTTCCAAACCAGAAAGTATCTCACAAAATTCTTATTTTTTATTATATCAAATGTCAAATCTCTCATTGATTTTACATGCATATTTATTAGCATCTTTTGTTTTGTGCATAAATAAGTGACTATAAAAACTTTTTTTAGATATATTTTATTATAATTTCGCTATGTGGTGTTTTTTTTGTACATAAATAAATGAGACAATAAAAAAATAAATACACTCAAATGAATTTGCATTTAATGTTTAACAAATTAATTAGTGATTTAAAACAGTTATAATTAGCCTAAACCACAAACGTTTAATTTGTTTATTATTTGAATTTTATAATTAATTGCTTCAATCGGTTCGAGTCGGCAATACCTTTCAAAAATGTTTTTCAATTTGTTTGTTACTTATTTATTTTATATTAATATTTTTTGTATTTAAGTCGTTTTTAAATAATTTATTGAGTTTTCTTCATAGCAAACCCTATTCGTTTTGAATTTTATTGAATTCGTTTAACAATTAAAAAACAGTTTTCTTCATAAAATATTTTATGGGCTTTTTCGTTGCAATTTATAAGTATTTTTTTTTATATTTGTTAAGTTATTATTTTCTCGAATTTTTTAATATTTTCTTTAAGTTTGTATTTTGCTTCGCTTTGCTTTAATTAAAATTTTTTTTAATGTTAGTTTCTTAAAAGAAAATTCCGGCGCCTTTTTATACACAACACACACGTTGCTTTGCTTGACGTTCGTTCGCTCGTTCGTTTAATTTCGTTTTGATTTAATCATTTGAAAAATTGTAAAACTCTAGCAGTCGAATGGCTTAAGAAAAGCAAAAAAAAAAAAAAGTGCTAAAAACAAACGTCAAACTAATAGAAATTAACACATACATTCTCGCATTTGTAATATTCACATTAAATGCAAATACACACACATACAAATTTTTGTGCTACAGAAATACACACATACGAGTACATGCATAGAAAAACAACAACACTAATAAACAGTCTGTATTAGTTTTAATGAGAATAACATGAGAACAAAATTTCACTGTTACTCACGTGAGTAACTATTTACAGTTAAAACACACTGTGGGTATGTACTGTATAATTTTAATAATATTGGTACAACCTAAAAAAAAGCAGAAAGCACACTTAACCCTTTTTTTTTTTTAATTTATTATCTGTGCAAAAAAGACCCCTTTCGCACACGCAAAGTTTACTTTGCAAAGTCTTAGGGTCAATTTCACGATATCGACAACGTTCGACTTGTCACACACTTACATTTGAAACAACAACAAAATATGAAAATTTGTTTTTGTTTTGAATGTAAGTACGCGACAAGTCGAACGTTGTCGACATCGTGAAATTGGCCCTTAATTTCTTTCTGTCTCTCTCCCAGCTGAATTAAGACTTTGCAAAGTAAAGTTTCCGTGTGTAAAAGGGGTAAAAGTTGCTTTGTTCTTTGTTCCTTGTTCGCTTCTTTTGTTTTATTTTTCCTTCCTTATATATCTGTAGTTAACTCGTAGTGTAGTGAAAATATGTCGTAGTGAAAATATGTCAAAGCAAAATTTGCGTGCTGTGCAGAATTGAAACAAAGCTTAAGAGAAAATTTAAAAGACTTTGTTAAAGTAAACTTTGCCTGTGAAACAGAGCTCAAAGAATTATTTTGGCTAAAAATATCACGGTTAGCTTAGGTTGCACAGGTTTGCTGGTTTGATAGCCAAAACCAGCCCATTTGGCTCTTAGTTGGTCCCGGAGACGTTTGTCTGACCACAAGATAAACGAATTTATCCGTCTTATTTCACAGTTTGTTAAGAGAACGGGTCAAAGACAGTGGAGTTGCTCTATATTCTCTTCCTCCCCCTCATCATGACAACTTCTGCAGAAATCGTTAAAAGGTAGATTTAGTCACCTGGCATGCACACCTATAAAACAATGTCCTGTAATAACCGCCACAAGGATGCAAAGTTGCCGCGAGGTGTCCTCTCCAGGATTGCAGATCTACTACAATCCTATTGGGGTCATACTTGCCTCCTTATAGAGCAGGTGACCTTGTTAGACCATCTGTACCTGGATTCTGTAGCTTTGCGAATCGAAAATCGTAATACTATTTATGGACATATTTATGCGTTTGCGGTAACGATAATGTGATTCAGTAATTTCTTTTTCACGATAGTCTCCAGCTTTATTTATCTTACTCAACATTTAATTCAATATTATGTGGTATAAAATTGGCGAATAGCATAAATAATAATAAAAAAAAACTCAATGAATTTGAACTTGTGATTTTATTATGTTTTTCTCCAACCGACAGCGAATATCGTTAAAATATGTTACTGATTAGCAAAGTTGATAAATTTTCGTTATATTTAGTGTAGCGCTACGATTATCGTGATAAAAGTTACGGAATCCAGGTACTGGCCTGTGCGATCCCAAATAGATTCTGCTGAGTTGAAATCTTGCAACATTTTAACGGGATGCCAAACATTTGATCCGTGCTATGAATGTGCGTTCGGGCTTCGAATCTGGTTAGGTCAGTTACAAAAGGGTGTTCTAAGGCGAGCAACCAAAAATATTGAAATCCTAATGTAATATACAGACACTTGAAATTTTCAAAGTTGTTAAAAAAAAAAAAATCAAAATTAAAGGGTATTCCATTAGTTAATGTAATTTTGACAACCTGCTGTATCTTGGAAACCGTAAGAGGCAAACTCTTGAAATGTTCAAAAACGCTTAAACTAAGAAATCCCAGAATAAAAAAGTCGCCAAAACGAAAAATTGTCAAAAGCTGAAAAAATCGCCAAAAGCCGAAAAAAAATCGCCATAACGAAAAATCGCCAAAAATATAAAAAATCGCTCAAACTAAACTAAATCGGCAAAACCGAAAAAATCGTAAAAAAAACGGAAAAAAATTAAAAAAAAAAATCCCAACAAAGAAACAAACGCCAAAACTAAGAAAAATCGCCAAAAACCGAAAAAGAGTTTACCGGGTACTCAAATTAAAACAAAATGTCTTCATCAGGTACGATATTCGATTATATAGGCTAAAGTTCGTATAGTATTACAACATACATTTGTATGTAGTGTCCGTACGGAACGCTTCCTGTGCGAGTCAAAAGAGCTTTTTAAAGAATTTATTTTTGTTTCGTTAAAACGCTTAATTGCTTATCACGTGCCTTCACTGGCAACCTCAACCATATTATTTACCTTTACCGCAAACGAAAAGAAAGCAAAAAAAAACAAACAAAAATCGACTCACGACAATCGATTCACAAAAAACGTCAATAACATTTTGAGAGTCTTATTTAAATAATCGGCAAAAACAAATAACAAATAAAATTATTAAATAATAAAAAAAAAAAAAAAAGAGAACGCATACCCATACAATTAAAAAGAACTTGTTGTAGACATAAAAATGTTTATAAATTAAAAATAAAACAAACAAAAATACATATTTAAAATTTTTGCAGTGGAAATGAAGTGTGTGTATATAAATTTATGTCATGACTTAAGTAAGAATTCTAAGAATTTCTCTTTAATATGAAAGTTTTTTTTTATTATTATTATTATTCATTTATGCGAAAATAAAATAAATGCAAAAAGTAATTTAAAAAAATATAAATTTGTCTTGCAAAAGCAAAAAAAAAAAAGTATTTTGAATATGCCAAAAGATAAATATTTTTTTATAGTTTCATTAAGTGTTTTTATTTTTCTTTCAATAACTGAATTGTTTTTAATCAAGAGTATGTATAGGTATGTTTAAATATGATTTGCATAAATTTATAAAACGTGATTTTATTGTTTATTTTTTCAATTGCTTGGCAGAAATATTTAAATGTGCTGTATTCTCAACAGCTTTTGATAGAACACTGGTTAGTTACGTTCGCACTTCACGTCAACTAGAAAATAAATTTTTTTATTAATGTGAGAGTATTTTAGCTTCCATGATTGTATATCAAGTGTCTCAAACATTTTCCGGATTTTTGCTAAAATTTTTCTGGAAAAATTTTTAGAGCTTACCACATTTTTCGAAACTAAAAATTTCGATAGTTGACAAATGTAAAAACAAAATATTAAGAACAATAGAATATGATGGACAGTTTTGTATTGGTGGCAGATTTAGCCACAAATAGTCACCAAGTGATACCAGTAAATAGGCTAGACAAAGCTAGAGTAAAGCTAGGCAACACTAAACTGGAATAGACTGGAATCAGTTCTTTTTTAAAATGGTATAAGAAACAATTTCTAAACGTGGCTCAAACGTTTGACATCTGAGAAAAGAGTCATACCTCATCTCAAATTACCATTTCCTC
Organism: Nowickia ferox; assembly: GCA_936439885.1. Lineage (NCBI taxonomy): Eukaryota > Metazoa > Arthropoda > Insecta > Diptera > Tachinidae > Nowickia > Nowickia ferox. Next base: position 109,756,277 of record OW387024.1, on the reverse strand, counting down.
TACAAGAAAACATTAAAAACAGAAAGAGCTAAATTTTTTAATAAAAAATGAGCTTTTCTCAAATAGTTTGCAAACATATCTCGTAAGGTTTGTCATGCGAAAAATGTGCTTGATTACAGATAATATCAAATTTTATATTAGCATTTGTCAATTTTTTTTTCAATGGATTATAACTTTTTTCTTCTTTGAGAAAACGATATTTCTCGAGCTTTCTTCAAAATGTTCTCATACCTTTGAAATTTGCAGAAAAAAAGTTGTTACATATACAATCATGCATTTTACATCAAGCAGAGTGTTTTTTGACATCTCAAAAACATTTCCAATAAATCAGCAAAGCTGGAGAATAGTTTGAGAATGAGTTTATTTAGCCATCAATATAAATTTTTCAAATTACATTTGCTAGATTTAGGTTTACTAGATTAAATTAGAACAAAGTGGCTCAAATTAGGGAATATTTTCTTGAAAAGATTCCTTTCTCTTCCTTATAGCTTTTGCAAAGGCTTTTGTTCAAGGCAATTCATGTGGTTTCTTGCCTACTTCTCTTGCTCCAGTTTAAATGGGCGTCTATTTGCCATGACTCACTATTTGTTGATGATTTATTTGCTTTTTAATTTCTAACAAAGATTTGCCTACTTAATTTTTTTTTATTATTATCTACAGCTTCAATTAACACATATTGTTTTTATTTCATTATTCACAGTAATTGCATTTGCATTTCATATTTAAAAAAAAATAAATGATTATACACATTGATTAATTTGTAATTATTTTAAATAAGTTTCACGTCTGTCGGTAAAGAAAAACCCTTATCTCATAAAAAATGTGTTGAACGTAAAAATCTATTTTTATTTTCTAATAAATTAGTAATTTCTTTACGTAATATTTTCCACACTCACTTATTGCTTATTTTTGTTTAAGACCCAAAAACAAACGCGTCTGTTTAATATCTCTCAAGCGTTTTATAAGAAATAGGATTTTGTCACTCACATTTTTTTTTTTTTTTGCTTTGGTAAAAACAACAAAAATTAACTGGAAAAAATGATGGATCGTTTCAAAACTAAGCCAAACAAATTCTTAAAAAGCAACTCATTTTTTATATTAATAATAATATTTCTTGTGAAAACGTCATGTGTTGCATATAATTTGTCATATGGCTTTAATGAAGTAAAAAAAAATTAATTTTTAGTAATGAGCTTAACTGAAAAGCTCAGGTGCAGCTGAGCTTGAGCAGTAAATTTATTGAAAAATCACTCTTTTTGTTTGAGTGATTTTCATACAAGTTTTCTAGACGAATCGACTGCCTGAATTGTGCAAACGCGGGGTAAGATTTAAATTGAAAAATTTTAAAGTGAGGATAATGCGACCTTGACTCGCGCACGAAGGGTCCCGTACGCTCATACGAACCATACGAACTTTAGCTTATATAATCGAATTTCTTACCTGATTTAGAAATTATTTGAAACATGTTGTTGTTTTAGCATTTTTATAAGTCTTAGCGCTTGTTTTAGTTTTAGCGCTTTTCATTCGTTTTGCCGATTTAGTTTTGTTTTTTTTTTGCGGTTTTTTAAGTTTCAGCGATTTTTTAGTTTTGGCGCTTTTTTTCGTTTTGGCGATTTTTTTGTTGCTTTTTAGTTTTAGCGATTTTTTAGTTTTGGCGCTTTTTTCGTTTTGGCAATTTTTTTGGTTTTTTCCTTTTCAACTTTGGTGTAAGGAAAACCCTAAAGACATGTTTGCAACTACACGCACATCTAAGAAAAATTTAATTTCTTCGTGTAAACGTAAAATTAAGTTTAAAGTATAAAATGGAAAAAGAAAACTTTCATCCTCAAAACTGGGACAATGTTGCTTAACAAAAATATGGTAAAATGGATGTTCGCGAGGCTGGTGTAGTGTTGCCATATTAAATTTTTTTCTACACTTTCAACGGAGTTAAAACAAATCGAGCCATAACCGCCAAAAAAGCTTAAGCGACACATTTTTTGCGCTTCGTTTTTTCGACTACTTATGATCGCAAATAATCGATTCTGGTCAAAAAATAAAGTTCGAAATTTATGTCGCTTAAGCTTTTTTTGGCGGTTATGGCAGGAAATATGCCAAAAGTGTCAGAGCTGTCAACACGGTTTGCAAATTTCATGTATTTAAAAAAAATTATGCCTTTTAAATAAATTTAAACATTATACCGGCCTGTTTTTGCTTTGAAATGTGTCACTACAAATAATAACTTGTCAAAAACAGTCACCTTTTTAACTTTTATTATAATTTTATTTTATTTTTTATTTTTTGATTACTTTTTTGGTAAAAACTTAAAATTCTTAAAATAACAATAGCCAAAATATATTTACAATTTAATAAAATTCTAACACCTCCGTATTAGGAAAAAAAAGTAGAATATTTGTCATTTTTATTGTTATTATTGTTATTATTCAAATGAGGCTAAACCTTTTCAATTTTTTTTTCGCCAGTTTGGTTTTGATGTCATTATTTTGCTGATTATTTACATTAATAAAAGTCATTTGTTTTAAGTATAAATTTCTTCGTTTTTAATTTAGTTAAATGAGTCATACATAGATTTTTGCTGGCTGAACTGTTCCTAAACAAATAAGCGATCTGACGAGCAATATAATTTAAAATTTCAAATAGCCGAATAAAGATTTTCAAGTCATAAATATGAAATCTTTACAATCATTAGGTGTCAAAATTTAACCAAAAAAGGGATTACAAACAAGTGAAAAGACATGAATACCCTACACTAAAGATTATAGCCAAAGTAAGCTTGATTATGATAAATAAATGCATGTACATTTACTGTCTTATCCATAAAAAAATAATTTAGGTTTATAAAACCTGTGTTAAACAAATTTCCAAACAAAATTTGTTTAGTAAAACTTTTGTAGAGGAAAATTATTTTTTATAAATCTGCCGTATTTTATTATATATTATTATTATATATACAGAAAATATTGGCTTAGAACCATAATTTAACAACCACATTCCTGTTCAAAGTTGTGCTCAGAATTAATACAATAAAGGGATACAGAGCAAAAAAAATTTGAAATTTAGGTTTCTCGAACTATTTTAAAATTTTTCTGAAATGTATTATAGCTTGAAAAGTTCTTGACATTAGATCGCATAAGGTAATTTATTAACACCACATATTTGCCTTAATCAATAAATGAATATAATGAATTTTTCTCTTATTTGCTAAATAAAAGAACATTTCTCAAGCTTTTTTCAAACTAAACGCAAATGCTTAAAATTTTAAAAAGTGTCTGGATTTCAGTTACACCTTATTTTAAATTAAGCCAAGAGGTATTCTGAATTTTTAAAAATAGTTGCTACAACCTTTGAGAATAATTTAAGAATGAGCTCATTTCTCAATATAGATGGAATGGTAACTCACCTTTATACATAAATTTCAGCTTGAAAAGTTTAACAAAACATTTATTGATATTTACTGATTATAATAACAATTTAAAACGACATCATGATCAGTTCCTTATAAAAAATAAATAAAAAAATTTAAATAGGTGTTTCTTTAACAGTTCGCAAAGGTGTCTCAAACTTTTGTTATATGAGAGGTACAACCAATGCTTTTCTAAAATACCTAGTTCCTTTGCAAGCAAGTATTTAAAAGGTGAAGCAGTTATTTTTATTGCGAAATATGGATTTCGCAAACAAGTTTCAAGCTTTACTCAAACGTCATGTGTTTGATATCAAAAAAATATGGTTGATTTTAAATAAGATCACGTTTAAAATTAACATGACCTTTTTTTACTTATTTTAATATAATTTTTTTCTCCCTTGAGAAAACGATGTTTCTCGAGCTATGTTCAATAAGTTCTCTTGCCTATACAATTTTTTAAAATGATATAATTATAATGTAAATCAAGCTGATATTTTTTTCACTTTTCAAAAGCACATTTTTAGCAAACCAAAAAAAGTTTGAGAATAATTTGAGAAAAAGTTTATTTTTCACTATTATAAAAAATAAACACGTCTACAACGAAATCCTACGGAATTTTCTTTCGTTTCGAATAACAGTTGACAAAAGTTTTTAGTAAATATATTAGAAAAATATATATTTTTTTAGAAATATTTTGAAGAAATATTTACCTGAGGCCATTACTTTTAGGTTTTTCTAGCCTTATCTTAATTTAATGTATGTAGTAACATTCGCCATTGATCATATTGGTAAAATTTGTGATTAGATTTAATGAGATGTTAGAGAGCTTCTTGGAAGTTAATAAAATTTTAATCATACATTATTTTTTAGGAACTACTTAACGTGATTTCAACAATAATTTGAAAACTAAACGACTAAAACTAAATAGCTGAGGAAATATTATGAATTGATTAAAAACATAAAATTTTATGATGAAGTAATTTTTTTTTTTAAATAATTATTAGCTAAGGATGGATAATAAACAAATCGAAAATAAACTCTGCAATAAAACTCAATTGATAAAGTTTTTCAATTGAAAAATGAAGATAAATAATGAGTTTGAACATTAATTTTTTTGTTAAAAAAAAACGCTGCGAAAAAAAGCTGCTGAAAAACGCTGCTGTAAAAGGCAACGAAAAAGTTTGTGTTTAATTTTTATTAATTTTAATTTTTAAGAAACTTAAACTTTTGTGGGTCTTTGATTTTATAACAGGAAGTATGTAACTTTTTTTAATACTTTCGCAATGTTTAAAGTTTTTAGCAAAAAATAATTTTTATATAAAAAAAATTTTTATAAAAAAAATTTTACAAAAAAAATGTTATAAAAATAAAATTATTATATAAAAATGCTAAACTTTATTTGCCTTCCCTTAACCTTGCGATTATAAAGTATAGTTTTGCCATAAAACCTTAAAATTGCAATAAGACAGTGAGAGATTAAAGAGGAGATTCTTCTTCTACAGCCCTCATCATTACAAACTAGTCAATAGTATTATTTTTTTTATTGAAAATGGCATAACGTTTATTTCCTGTTGTACAGTGGGCTGTAATACAATGAAAACTTATTTCGAAAAAATTCGGGTTTTTTTTTGACTAATTTTGAATCAAAATTAACCACTTGTTGCAGCTTAATGATAGTGATCTGCAGGAAAAAAAAATATTTTCTATTTTTAATACAATCATTTTCAGCAATAAAATAATTATAGGGAACATGTGTATGTAATTCCGCAGTTATTTTTAGATTTAAATTAAAAATAATATAATAAAAATTTATATAAAATTATTAGAAGTGACGCTTATTTGGTATAAGCACGATTACAATTTCATTTAAAAATATTTCTCATTACTCACAATTAATATACATATGTATATTATTTAATAAAACACAATTTTATTTTATACTATTTAATTAAGACATTTTTGAAATGTTTTCTACCTAACTAGCACAAATAAACGTTTGCCTAAAAGATTAAAATTGAAAAGAATTTTTATGATTATTTCTATAATTAAGAAAGCAAATAAGTTAAACAAAGTACAATAAGTTTGAAAGAATTTTTGTAAATGTTTTCTAAGCTATGAAAATATTTTAAAACAATTGTGAGAGCATTTTAAGCATATAAATCATATTTAAGATAATTAATTTATCTAAAGCCCTTGCTGACACTTTTTATTCAAAGTAGCAATTTTTTTTTTAATTTAACTAATTTAAGCAATTTTAATATCATACGAATTTAGCAAAAACAAAATCGAAACAATTAAACCCACATACACTCAAATGGACGTATGAATAATATTTTTCCCATACAACTCACTCATAAAACAATTTTATTACTCATACTCATAACAATAACAACAACAACAACAACAACAAAAATAGATAAATAAATAAATAACGGGGAAAAGAAATTACTCTTGCTAAAAGCAAACACGCTTGCAAATCTTAAAGCATACCTTAGGGCTGCTTTAAAGGCCATTGTGCATTTTGTGAACTACACAAACATGTCAAAATGTTTAAGGCCTTATTTATAAAAAAATATTTGTGATTTATAACAAGGTTTATAAAATAGATCTCCCTAGAAAATTTGTTTTATAAAGCCCTTATATAACAAAATAATTTTTATTGTTAATATTAATGTTTAAATTAATTCCTTTCTGCACTCACCTGTTGTGATGATGTTTCCTTAACGCTACTGCTTGAACTAGAACTAGTATTTATTTGACGACCCATTGTTGAAGTGGACGCCAGTGAACTGCCAGCGTTTGACGCCGGCGCCATAATGCCACTGTTATTGCCAGCGGCGCCATTAGCACTACCGCCGCCTACACCATTTATGGACGGTGATGTTGAGGCAATAATACTGGGTGAACTGTTGGCCGATGAGCAGCCGGCTGTGCCATTTTTCTTATGGAAATTTTCAATGAATGATGTTGCCGGACTGATAACACCGTTCTGTGAACTATCCGAGAATTCTGACATCTGCAAGGAAAATAAAATATTCCAATGAGAAACCATTTTAAAGAAAATTGATTGTAAAAAAGAAAAAACAACTGACACTGATTCCTTGAAACCAACCAAGAATTATTTTTGTCCCACAGTTAATTTTAAAAATGTGTAATTTCATACTAATTTTTAAAACTACCAGTGTGCTCATCGAAGTTTAAGCGATATAATGCCAACCTATTTGCCACAAAAGAAATCGCTATTAGTTGGCCTTCATTATTTGCCAACAATGTTTTAACAAAACAAAAAATGCATCTAATAACATCAAACAATGCAAATACATAAATTAAAAATTAAATAGCAGTGTTTTTTATTTGTTGCAATCTAAGTTCGCATAAATTTTGTTTCATTTGAAATGCATAAAAATCATTGAGTAGACAACAAAAATGTTCAACGACAATAATTTCCAACTTACTTTTATCGTAAACAAACTTTTTTTTCATATTTCATATTTCTTTATATAAATATTTGTAGTCGAATATATAGTTTTTTGAAAAATTAATGAAAACCAATACCAAAATCGGAATAAAAAAATAAATGTTTATTTGGTATCGTTGCCTTAATGTACATAGAAAGGCCCTAATTAATTTTTTTTTATAAATGGAGATTTTTTTTTTAAGTTTTCGATGTATTAGATTGATGTTCGTGCTGCTATTGAATTATACAAAAAACTCGATTGGAAAAAATAAAAAGCATTAAAAAATTTTAATACGCTGGTTATAAATTCCATAAATAACGTGACTTTTCATACCATTTTATTTTTCATAATAAACTTTTTTTTTAATTTTTATTTGAAGTTAGAATTTTAAAAAATGTTGCATACTCTCAGACTTTAATAATAACATTTCATACTGTCTATTTTAGGGCTTATACTTAAGCTTTCTTATTTATTACAGCAGATAACGAAAATGCAATAATGTGAAGCTTTTAGTAAACGCTGAAGCTGTTTAAATAATCTTAATGCCAGTTAAGACCAAAGATAAGTTTACAAAATAGTTATTTTTATACACATATGTGCACAGTTTTTTGTAAGCTCATAAAAAATAATGCATATAAAAAGCAGTTAAATGTATTATGTATACGTAATTATAAAAAAATTAATTTACAATGAAATTTAGCAAACAATCAATGAGAAAAAAATCTCGGTTATCAGAAGACAGCACTTATCTAAAAAAAATTACATAACTGCTGCCAACTAGAGCTTCTTAGCTGCCAGAAAGCACTAAGTAGATAAAAAAGACAGCTGTTATTTAACAGTGCGAATGTCGGTTATACAGTTCTTGTCACTGACTACGCAGCTGAAGTTTGCTTGCTATTCATAATCGACCCATACATGGGAGTATATCATGTGATTTCAAACCTAGTCAAAGAATTTTAGACTCAAACTGGCGTTGGCTAAACTAGTTAGCACGTTGACTATAAAACCGAAGGTTTTGAGTTCGTGCCCTAACACCGGCAAAGTCATTAAATAGCAACACCACGCATTTTTCTGCTGTGCATTAGTTATCCTTTGTATGAGTTCTAGTGATGAAGGCATAGGCACTGGTCACTGAACTACACCGGCTTCAGCGGATACTGATCCTAATGTAACTTCAGAGCGCCCTCCTTCGTCGTTGTTGTTTAGCAAAAATCATCGGCGAAGAAAAATAATCAAGAAAATGGCTGAACTAAACACAGCTTCGCAGAGGCGCTGCAACGCTGCCTTAAAACAAAAATAACGTGCAAAAAAGCAGAGTGGTGAATACAAATTTTTAAAAAATAATCGTATACAAATTTAGCACGAAAAGTAGAAATAGAATCGCCAAAAATTATTTCTTGTAAATTTTTCTCAGCAAAATTCAAAACGCATGAATTACTGTAATTAATATAAGCAAAATCATCAAAATCAAATTGTTTTAATTTTGGGCAGGATTTAGTTTTAAAACTACCTACTCCTTCCTGATTTATAAAAATTTTCAAGTTTAATTTTGTTTTAAAAAAAAAATAACCATAAAAATCTGCAACAAATTTATATATGAATAATTTAGACGCCACGTTTGGCGAAAAAACGCCATATCTGGCAACACTGCCTTCCAGGCCTCTAGACAATTTTGTCTTGCAATAGAATCCATCGGGCGTGTTCTTGTTCAAGTATAGTTTTGAAACAAGACATAGAAGCAAATAGTTTACATTGCAAATGTACTGTATTACCCTAGTACCGTATTATCATTTCAATGTACAGTTTTCCATAGATAATTAAGTATGCAGGAATATATTTTTTTAATATTTTCTAGAACGATTTGAATTTAAAAAAAGTTCAACATACTTTATAACGCTTTTTTGACTTAATTTGCATTATGCGATGTTTGATGAAATTTCATGAAATTTCTTTTTTTTTATCAAAACACGGTTGGAAATTTTGCTTCGGAAACTGAGGCTGATTGATTGTGTTCTCTTCTCTGGAGCTGCTATAAGCACATAAAGAAGTTTCATGCAACAAATTTCATCAAACATTAACTGCCCTATCGAAAACAAAAAATAATTTCAACTTGAACAAAATTTCCATGAAAATGTTAATGCTAAAAAACACTTTAATTTAATTTTTTTTTTTTTTTTTTTTTGGAAAAACGCTGGTAAATAATGCGGAGTCCAAACTTTCGTGGCATTCAAAATCTCGCAATAAGATATGACAAGGATGAAGTGTGAACATATGTCAGTTTTTTTTTATTTTAAAGAGAAGTAACACTAATGCCATGAATACCTACTAATATTATTAGGTGTTACCTTCTGTGGAAAAGGGATAGTGATAGAGCAGACAGGTGGTGAAGGAAGAGATAGAGGAAAGCTTCATTCTTTTAAAACTCTGCTTTCTGCGCGTTTTTTAATAAGGTAGTGTTGCAGCGCCTCTGGTGCCAATGAGTTACTTTAGCCATTTTCTTGGTTATTTTATTTCGCTGATGATTTTTGCTACACAATAACGATGAACAATGGCGCCCTGGAGTTACATTGGGATTAGTATCCGCTGAAGCCGGTGTAGTTCAGTGACCAGTGAGACTATGCCTTCATCACTTCAACTTTCCTGCAACAACCGATACAAAGGGACACTAATGCTATTTAATGACTTTTTCGGTGACCTTCAGCTTTGTAGTCAATGTGCTAACTATTTCAGTGAACGCCACCCTGAAAGTTCTGGGGTGTTGCCATATCCTTTGACATAAAAAAACAACTCTGTGTGAGTGTTTAATTTTAATTCAATTGATTTTCTTAAACTTGTCAATAAATATATTTAAATATTTATATAAAACATTCTCATAAATATTTGCCATAAAATTGATTTATTAACGTTTTTACTAATGACTGTGTTTCAAGTTAAAAAATAAAAATAAATAAATAACATAAATTTATTAAAAAAAAAAGCTAAAACAAAAAACCAAATGATAATTTTAAATTCAAAACACATTCTATAAGGAAATCCCACGTTTGCTCGCATATAATTTTGACACACAACACGGTTCGGTCTGGCGAGTTGAATTATTTATTTTACAGTTGCATGCATTAAAATACTTTTGTAATTAACCAGAATCATCGTAAATCATTGTACCGCTCACTGTGCTATTGTCTCAGACTTGATGGAGAAATAATTGCTACTTTTATTCTCATATGTTGAATGTTTGAATGTTCTCCTACAATCCCACTGGGGCCAGGCAATGGGGTTTCATTAATGTCTTTGCAGTTAAATTGACAGTTACAGTTTTTCTTTTTTTTTTTTTGTACAATTGCATTTTTTTTCTCGTTATTACAATGCGGCAAATAAGGATACGAGTATTAGATGTAATTAATAGAAAAAAATATTTTAATACAGAGTAGTATGATTTTTTACTGGGAATAAAATTATTATTTTTTAAATAAAGATTATATTAAATATGCAGTCACCAGCGGCCCATAAATTATACAATATTAGTTGATATTTTTGTTAATATAGGGTGTTTTTTTTAGAGGTATAGAACTTCGAATTGAAATAAAACACAAGAAAATCGTTTTAATGTCCATCAATTTGGCTTTATTGGAAGGATAATTTTATGCCATTAACGTTTAAATATGATTTCGGGCATGTGGCCGCCGCGGCTGGCTCGAATAAAGCCAATTCTACAGGTACAATTTTCAACCACTTTTTCGAGCATATGGGGCCGTATGTTGGCAATAACGCCACGAATGTTGGCTTCCAAGTCCCCTAACGTTTCTGGTTTGTTGGCGTAGACGAGCGACTTCAGCGGATGCGTATTATCACATAGAGTAAACGTAGTGCGAAAACGATCCATGGTTAACCGAATTAATTGCTCTGTCGACCATAAAATGGACGGAGCTTGCGGTAAACTTCGCGAACTGAACCATTATTTTCGAAATAAATTTGCACGATTTGCAAGCGTTGTTCTTTTGTCAACCTGTTCATGATGAAATGGCAAACCAAACTAAATATTAATCACTTGACAGCTGACAAAATGGCCGCCAGTTAAAAAAGTGATGCCAACTTAAAGTTCTATACCTCAATAAAAAACACCCTTTATTATTAAAGCTGCAATATTATTGTGCAATAACTGATATTGTACAATCAAAGTGCCTGTATATATATTATACTGGTATATGGCACAATATATTGCATAAAATCAAAAGTGTTTTGATTTATATTGCGCAACAAAAAATATTTTGTAATGTGTTGACAACATTGTACAATAATTATTTACAGCTGCATCACTAATTATTATTATTTGTTTGGGATTTTGTATGTATCACGAAGAAGTAATTTTAAAATTTCTTAAACGCACCACATGTGTGTGTAGCTTTTGTTTACTTTGCCATATATTGTAAGAAAAATTGCGCCATATATTTTTCTTTAATATTGTGCAATTTATTGCATAGTGTGCAGCAAAACAACATTGATAATAGCAATAAGCTACTCAATAATATTGCCTAGTCCATGGAGACCTTTCGCTTTCAAACAGAAGTAAACATAACCCCTGGTTTTTTTTTTGCTAAAAAGTTTTGGTGTTTTCACCCCCACTAATACCCAATTTGTAATTGGAGGAAGGGAAAGGGGAGAAGGACCTCAAGGTCTATTTTAAAAGCCCCAACAAGTATATTTTAGTTTGGTTTCCTCTACCAAAATCAGTTTTTAGAAGCCTATATTTTCTGTGTGTTACACTATTATTTGCCATCACTGTATATCTTTAAATTCATGTAGTAAATTTTCATATTATTCTTGTTAATTTATTTGATTTGCATTAATTGAGGAAATAATGCTGTGCAGTGTGAGTACATGTAATTAAAAATTAAAAATTAATTTTTTAACGGCACAGTGGGCCCTGCATAATTTTTTTGTGTATTTTTTTCTAATTTTTTTTTTAATTTTTTCTTTGATTTTTTTTTTTCGATATGATAACAAAGATTAAGAATGTTATTGAAAAGTTATAAAAATTATACTCATTTATTAAACAAGTTGTGGTTTTATTTTTTATTTTTTCAATTGGCGCGCCATGGCGCTGTAAGTTTCAGGTATTTCCGGTTTCACACTGACCTGACAGCGCTGGCCAATTTATTTAAAAATAACATTTATTTTTATTTTTATTTTATATAAATATTTTATTGTGTTGCTTATTAACAAATACTGCTTAATGATATTTATACCTATTTGCATACTGTTTTAAATTATTAATTACTTTTATTGTTGAATTGTAGTTCAACCTTAAAAAAAAATAAAAACAAACAAATAAATTAAAAAAAAAAAAGCTGCCGCCAGAGTAGAGTGTAGGCTGCTGAATATGCCATACAAAATTTAAATAAAATTAAAATAGAAATATAAAAAGAAAAGTACAAACAAACAACTGTTGGTGTTTGTTGTCGTTTTCAATATCGCAATTGTTTTCTTAACTTTTAATACGATCTTTGTTTTTTTTTTTTTTTGCTTTTGCACATTTAGTACCTGATGTTTGTTTGTTGTGTCTAAAACATGTGGGTTTTTTGGTGCCTTGTTTTGAGATTTTTGTTTTTAATGCTTCTGTTGCAATCACTCTTATACAATCTGTATACAAGTTTACAATTACTTAAGATTTTTATTTATACAATACATATGTGTATGTATGTATGTACATATACGTACGAGGTACATATACATACATAATTAATAAAATAAAATTACTACAATTAATTTAAGTCATGTTGTTTCAACTTGAAATAAATTTAAATTCAACATGATTCTTCATTTTAATTAAAAAGAAATAACCATGAAATAAAATTATTTCAAAAGGAAAAATTAAATTAATTAAATTAAATTAATTGTTTTTGATTTGAAAATTTTGCTTGTTTTTATGGTTAAGCGATTGTCTATGCATTTCGTTCCCGCTTTTTGGAACTCGTCAGTAGACTTCAACCCAAAACATTTTTGATTTTAGCTAACAAACTTCGTATGTTTATAGTAAGACTCTTAATAAGAGTCTTAATTGTTTTTGTTTTCGTATATTTAAAAATGAAATTTCTATGTGTGTGAATAATCGTCTCGATCAAATTACTAAAATTGTTATGTTCTGGTGTTTTTGTGTGTTTTTTTTCTAGTATTGAAAAAGAATAACCGAAAAGCATTAATAACTGTAAAAAATAGATATAATAGGGCATAAAACTTTAAGTTGGCAATACTTTTTTAACTGGCAGCCATTTTGTCAGCTGTCAAGAGATTTATATTTAGTTTGGTTTGGCATTTCAACATGAATTAGACTGACGCCTGAAAAAGGCTTCCAAATTGTGCAAATTTATTTTGAAAATCATGGTTGTGTTCGTAATACGCATCGCGCGTTTTTCGGTCAACATAATCGTCCATCAGAGCAATTAATTCGAATAACTCTTTGGCTTCAACAAGACGGCGCAACATATCACACAGCTGGTGCCACTATCGATTTATTGAAGGAAACGTTTGGTAACCGCATGGTTTCACGTTTCGGACCCGTGAATTGGTTTCAAGATCCTGCGCTTTATCGCACCTAGACTATTTTCTGTGGGGATATGTGAAGTCGCTAGTCTACGCCGATAAGCCCGAACCGATGGACCACTTGGAGGACAACATGCGCCGCTTTATTGTCAATATACGGCCAAAAATTTTGGAAAAAGTAATCGAAAATTGTACCTCCAAAATTAAATTATAATGCCAAAAGATCAACTTTCGAATAAAGTAACTTTCAAGTCAATTTAAAAAATTCATCTTAGTGTTATTCCATTTCAAAGCTCTATACCTCTATAAAAAAACACTCTTGTTTTTAATGCCATTTAAAAAGCTTTTATGGCCGATTTATTTTTAAGTATTTTCGAGTTTTTTTTTTTTTTTTTTTTTTTTTTTGCTAAAAATAATGGCTCTATGAAAAGAAAATTTAAAACAGATGTGGCTTTCTTTTTTTATAAAAAAAAAGAACGAACTCAAAAGCCATTAAATCATATTTGATTGTTTAAATAATCGTCAGCTCTTAAAAAAAAATAATTCTAGTAAAAATAAAAGTAAACAAAATTTATATTGAAAACAATAATAAAATACGAAAATTTTTATTTTGCTTTCAATATGAATTGCCTTTCTTGCGATATCGTGGGGTAGATGAAAAAAAAAAATCAAAAATTCTATTATAAGTCTTTGAATACTCCCAATTTCTACGAAATAGATCAAACAGCCTTATCCAGTTTAGCGAATGACAATGAGTACTTAAAAAAAAGTATACATAAGCAAATAGTCTTAATGTTAGTGACTGCGTATAATCATGATTGTAACATAAACAATTCGTACGCTGACATATTTTCTCTTAAGCAACTATGACTACAGCCGATGCCGACATACAAGAGCATCTCTAATTCGTTTATGTTACAAACTAAAAATAAAAAGGCACATAAGTATCAAGCGCTTTGACTCTCTCTCTCTCTCTCGCTCTCTCTCTCTCTCTCTGCAATGCTTACAGTTTGGGTATGCTTATACTCAGACTATGTATATTTAGTCAGACAAAAAAATATACGCCTGATACTCGGGATATTTATTCATAATTGGCCACTGTATGCACACATTTGTGTATATAAAATGGAATGTAAAATGTGTGGGTGTGAGTGTGTGTGTGTGTAGCTAGGTGTGTAAATAAAATAGTCCTGTATATACGCATGTGTAGCCGATTAATAGTCAGAGTATTTTTATACTCATGCGTGTAATTAAAGCTCATACAGTCCATACATATTAGTTGTTGTCGTTTGTGCTGCTTAATTTAAAAAAAATATGTATGAACATAGTCGTTTGATGTTTATAGTTATACGTATCCGGTTTAAAATTAATACTTGTGTTTGTATATGAGAGTGTTTTTTTTATTTTTAACTGTACGCATTGGTAGTGCTTTTGACGTGCAATACTGAAAAGGTACTTCAAACTATACTTTTCTCATTCGCTGAAGCCGATTGCTTTGCATAAAACCTATTCCCATATGCAACATATGCTGAACACTGAGAACTGCAGAATTACATTTTTGTTACAGTTCGCCTTCTGCCTCGTAGTTCTTTTTTTTTATGTAAACTGTTGCCTCAAAACCTTAAAGTTTTAGAAAATAATCAAGATTATATTTACATATTTAAATATTGGTGAAACATTTAAAGGTGTTATTCTCGTATTTATGAAGTTTATTTATTTTTGGGTTTGAGTTGACAGGTTTTCTTTTTTTTTTTTTTTTGTTTTCTTGACATGGGTGTGTCGGATTAAAGAAGGAAAAAAAAAGAACTAATAATGCAAACAATACCAGTGTAAATATTTTATATCTGATAAAAATTGTCAAACTGAAGAGAAAAAGAAACAGGAAACGAGTTTATTTAATGACAAAACGAAAAAATCTATAATTAAAGTCAGTGACAGAGAAACAAGTCGATAAAAAATGTCGGCGGCGGCGGCTTAGCATAATAATTGTCGGCGGCGGCTAAAAGTCGGCTAGAGCCGCCTTTCGGCTTTCAGCCGCTGACTTCATTTTTTTTTCCAAGAAATGCACCAAAAACGTACATATATTTTAGAATTTCTATGTGATTTTTTAAACGTTATATACATACATATGTAAATATGTTTATTTTATTTAAAAAATATTACTCTTGCATTAATTAAAGGTGTGGTTAAATTTTTTTTGTTTTCATGAACGAACAACTGCTTTTTTGCGGTAGTTGGATTCAAATGACTTCTTTTTCTATATATACAGGATTCCGGAATCGGAAAAGATCCGCTCAGATGAAGCAGACTTTGCTGGAATTCCAACAACTTCGATTTTGCACTAGTCAGTTTTTTGAAGGCAATATGAGCTTATGGACAGAGAACAAATTTTGTAAACAATTAGTTCCTTTATGGCAACAATGCTGCGAAAAAAAAGTCCTCTGGTGTCTAATCATCGCTTTCGATAACGAGCTGATTCGATCACGTTTTTTCAGTTTGAGATTATGTCATTCGATATCGACATTGTTCGCTAGCAAATGCTATAATGTTAAACTGAAAAAACGTCTTCATGTTATCTCGCGTGGATTTCAGAAGGGACTCTAAAAGAGAACGTAAGCGTTGTCGCAGCTACGTCAATCTTCATCTAAAAGGGCTCTAAGCAGTGTTTCAATGTCTTTATAGCCATAGCTCCCAAGTGCGTAGATTTATTGCTGTTGTATGACTTGCAGTAACGATTTTCTTGGTATTTATTATATTAATTTGGTATTTTAAAGTATATTTAACATTCGTTTCTAATTAAAAAACATACAATCATTATAATATATTTCAATTATAATTTCATCGGCTAACATTTGTGAGCCGAAACAAGCCGGTCGCCTCGGCGGCGGCTAGGCTGCCAACAAATTATCGGCGGCGGCTCAAAGTCGACTTTTAGCCGACTTGTAGCTGATCGACTTGTTTCTCTGGTCAGTGATAGTTAAGGAATGATGATGAAAAAGTACTTTAAAAAAATTAATAAAAGTTGCCTTAAATAAATACCTTTTGAAAAAGTACTTTTGAAGAAAAGTACATTTAAATAAAATGCTTTGCGAGAAAAATTACCTTTTCGGGGAAAACAGTTCATTTATGACAAAAAAAAATTATTTACGAAAAAAATTACATGTTAATTTTTTTATTGGAAAAAATACCTTTTGGGGAAAAAGTAAGTGATAAGACCATTTTTTTTTTTTTGAAAAAGTACCTTTTAATAAAAAGTTTTTTAGATAAACAGAAAATTACAATTTTCAGCAATAATGAACATATCCTCAACTAAACAATAGTGAAATTTAAATTTCACCAAAATGAGTCCAAGCAAAACGAAACAACTTTTTAGGACATGAGTAGTAAAGAAATCGATAAAATAAAAATGAATCATGCACTCTCTTTTGTTAAACAAAATCTAGTAAGTTCACGTGTTGACTAATTTTGGGTTAAAAATCTTTCGACAAAAAGAAAAAAATAAATAAAAATACAAATTAAAATTAAAAGTTGTATGCTGGCGATGAGTCAAAAAGCAGCGAGATTTTTGTTTAACTTTTTATTTTATTTTAAGAAAAAAGTTTTTGCCAAAAAAAAGGTCATTGGATTTCATAATTTAGTGTCTGGACTAGCTAAAACTCTTTCCTATTTGGGCAAATACGAGTGTTTATTTAAATATTTTTTCAATGACAAATAGCAAGAAGTAACTAAATAATCGTAACGTATGATGACTTGAAATCGTTTCGTTAGACACAATTTTCTTTTGTAATTAATTTAAACCGCGAGGAATTTATTTGCTGCAGTTTTTTTGTTTTCATTGAAGAGAAGCAAAAATAATAAAAATTTTTTAAGTAAATCTATCCACCAAAACGAATTGAATTGAATTCAATATTGAAACTTTTAAAGCCAGTATTTACATCTAGACTGGATTGGGTGAGAAACTTATGCAAGTTTTCAATAATAATTTTCTTATTTATAAATTTTTAAAATTAATATGCAATATTTTATCGAATTATAGTTAATAATACTCGTCGTATAATGTTTCATCATCTTCTCTATAAAAAAAAATGTATTCAATTGGAAATCACAAGTTGCTGCTTACAGTCGAGCAAGTCCGATTGTAATGTTAGAGGCAAGCCCACACATACGAGTATGTCGTAAACAAGTTTTAAATAAAATTTAAAAAAATATTAAAGATTTTATATAACACTAAAATTTAAAAGTTTCTGAGTGTAAAGTAAAAATATGTTGAAAACAAGGAGCCATGCACCAATAAAAGTGGCGCCATAATCGAACTTTGTTTTAAAGTAATTTCTGCTCCAAATATTTATAGAGTTTATGGCAAATTAATTTCGTGGTACGCATTATTAGGAAAAGAAAAAGATTTTTTAAGATGCACCGAGATCTGTACATGCATGTACATATGTATGTATGTGTGTGTGTGTGTGAGTGTGTGCATTTATGCATCTTTATGCGTCTCACTGTCGCTGCTTAAAGTTTGCACACAAATTTCCACTCACCTCAACAAATTGCATGATTGTGCATTAATTTACTTTTTTTTGTGATTTTTTGGTTGCTTTTTAATAAAAAATATACTTAAAGCTTTTTACAAAATATTAGAAAAAATTATTTGTTAATGGTAAATACAATAAATTTGGGAAGTGTTTTGATAGTTTGTTTTTTTTTTATTAAAAAAAAATTAAAAATAACTATATTTTTGATTTGATCAGTATAAAATTCGTATCGCTTTGTAAGCCAAATGAAAAAATAACATCAAAGTTAATTGTAAATATTCTGACAAACATGTAGTAGAACGGAACAACTAGCTGCTTTCGAAAGCCACTACACCTTCATCATCAGCGTTCAGTGTGTGTGGCGTCAGTTGAGGTAGATTTCTGCTTTATATACGCAACTTTTATTGCAAATGAAATATGTGAATTGTTTTGATTCATCGTATTACAATTTGCTGAAAGCTTTTTTTGTAATGAAAGCTCAATTTTACCATCTTTAAATTTACAACAGTCTTGCCAACTTGATCCATTATAAAGGCTCAGTTAGCCAACTGTAATGCAATGTAACTGTAATGTAGGAAAGGAAACAGCTGATCGATATTTTTATATGAAAAATAGGTTACGTTACATTACATCTCTATAATCATTTTCATTGCTTTTCACACAACAATATCGATCAGCTGTTTCCTACTGTTGCAGTTACATTCCATTACAGTCGGCTAACTGAGCCTTAAAGGGCAGCTAATAACACCGTGATTAATGGCTCAATTATGGATCTGTAGTTGACAGATTGGCAACTGAAAAAAATGTAAACCAAGCTTCAAAATATCGTGCTATAACCACAAAAAAAAGAAAAGAAAGAAAGCTTAAGCGACATAATTTTCGAACTTCATGCGATCGCAAATAATCGATTTTCTTAAAAAAAACCCAGTTCCCAAAAATGTGTCCGATTAGGCTTTTTTTGCGGTTATGGCTCGATATATCTATTTCATATATCCAACCATAACCGCCATAACAGCTTAAGGCCGTGATACACTAGCCTACATGACCGTGCGATTTTTGAGAAAATACAGCCCTGGTATGATGGAGTCTATGAACATTTTCAAAAGACAAAAACAATTCATCAGATCAGGGTTGTATTTTTTCGTACATCGCGCGATTGTGTAGGATAGTGAATCACATATTTGGACCTCGTTTTTCTTTGAAGAAAATCGATTATTTATAATCGCAAATGAACGATTTTGGTAAAAAAATTAAGTTTGTCGCTTAATTTTATGTAAGTGCTAAAGAAGATTCTTAAGTAAAAGCGCTTCAAAAAATTCTTATAATAAAAATGATTGGTTCAGTGAAATTATTTTTCGATGAAGAGAAGGAAGTACAAATTTTTAATTTAACAATTAAAAATTCGCGATTGCCAATAGAAACAATAAATATTTGGCAACAGAGAAACAAGCCAATCGGCTCACAGTCGGCTCAATAGCCGCCGCGCCGCCGACTTTCAATGTAACTTCAAGCTGCCGCCAATGCACGCGGCTAGCCTCGGCTCAAAATTGCAGCCGGCTAATTGGTTTTTGTAGTTGCAAATTTGTACTACATCTGTAATTAAAAAACTTATAAAAAGCGGCTGCCAAAGTCAGCCGGCTCAAGCCGGCTTATGAGCCGCCGCCGTCTATTTTTTTCTAAGCCGTCGCTTGTTTCTCTGTTTGGCAACTTAAGCTAACAGCTGTTAGTTGCCACGTATGGCCAATTGATATCGAACAAAATTTCAAAATTGTGCTATAGAATTTTTATGGAAACATTTTAAAATTTCTATCGATATCTCATTTAAGTAATTTTAATTTAATTCTTAAACTATTTTGAAATAAAATTTTTCTTAAAAAAAAAGTGTAAAACAAATTCGTTTGATGTAATAATTTTCCCTTTCACTCACTAGTTCAGTAGTTTTAAATCATCATTGATTGTTTTAAAATTTTAATGAAATCAGTTTTTCTAAAATTTTTTGCCTCACAAAAACACAAAAAAGATTATTTGCCTTGAAATTGAACTTAATTGTATAAATGTTTGGGTGTATATATTTTTATAACTGAGACAAAAAACAGCAGTAAAATTAGAAGAAAAAAAAAATTAATGCCAACAATTATTTATTTAATGATTAATTGAAATTTGTGTTAGTCGTTCGTTCTACTGTGCATACAAACAAATAGACACACACATTTTTGCATTTTCATAGAATCATTAAAAAAATGTTTTTTTTTTAGAAAAGTTTTGAAATAAATTGAACACTATTGTGCAAAACGAAAGAAGAAAATAAAACCAAAATAAAAATAAAAGAAGAGGAAACAATTTCATTGTTAAAATCGATGCTTTGATGTTAAAAATCGCATCATAAAAAGATTTAGTTAATTCCCAGTGCTCTTATTGCGCTTTTCGAGGCCATTGATTTACTAAGCAGACGGGCGGATTTGTTGATCAGGTGCCTCTTGGGAAGACGCATGACTGCATCTCGTGACGATCAAAAGGGAATTCTGAGAATTTTGTCTATTTTAAATTTGTAGTACATATTATTTTATATGTATAATTGTTAGCTTAAGAACTGCATGAGGCACTACATACACATATCGTTGCCTTAATGAAGAAAAGATCTAACTCATTATTTTTTTGAAATCGAGATTTTGAAATTTTTCGTTACATTAGATGTTGTTCATCTATCAAAATATATAAAAAATTCGATTTTAAAAAAATAATGAATGAGGGCCTTTCTTTATTAAGGTAACGACATATTGATGGTGTTTGAATTTTGTTTTTGTGCGTAGATGCAAACTTTCTATTAAATTAAAAACAACGTTATTTTTTAAAAAGGACTTTTCTTAAAAAGTACTTTTTCCAAACAGTACCTTTTGTAAAACGAACATTTTATAAAATATACTTTTTGTAAATTTTTTAATTTTTTTTTTTTTGTAAAAATAATCTTTTGTAAAAAGTACTTTTTCAAAAAATTTTTTGGTAAAAAATACTTTTTGTAAAAAAGTACCTCTCAGAAAAATCACTTTTTGTAAAAAGTTCCTCTTGTAAAAAGCAGTTTTTGTAGAAAATACTCTTTTATAAAAAGTACCTTTTATAAAAAGTACCTTGTAAGAAAAGTTTCTTATATAAAAAGTACCTATTAAAAAAATTACCTTTTATAAAAAGTACCTTGTTTCTTATATAAAAAGTACCTTTTAAAAAAAGTACCTTGTAAGAAAAGTTTCTTATATAAAAAGTACATTTAAAAAAAAGTACCTTGTATGAAAAGTTTCTTATATAAAAAGTACCTATTAAAAAAATTACCTTTTATAAAAAGTACCTTGTTTCTTATATAAAAAGTACCTTTTATAAAAAGTACCTTTTATAAAAACACTTCTTTAAATAGTAAGAAGGACCTTTCTTTAAAAAGTACTCTCTCTAAAACGGACCTCTCTGTACAAAGTACCTTTTGTGAAAAGGTATTTTCTTAAAAGAGTACCTTTTTTATAAAAAGATATTTTCTTAAAAGAGTACCTTTTTTATAAAAAGGTATTTTCTTAAAAGAGTACCTTATGTAAGAAAGACTTTTTAAAGTACTTTTTGTAAAAAATATTTTTAAGGTATCTTTTTTTTTTGCAATTACCATTTTCAAAAAGTATTTTTTGTAAAAAGGATTTTTTGTTTAAAATACTTTTTGTGAAAAAGACTAAAAAAGTACTTTTTTTCTAAAGTGCACTTCTTAAAAAGTACCTTTTTTTGGAAAGTACCTTTGTAAAAAATATTTTTTGTGTTTAAACTTCGTTTTGTAAAAGCAACTTTTTATATAAATTATATTTTAGTACTGTCTATGAAAAGTATTTTAAAGAAAAAATACTTTTTACATAAATTACCTTTCAGAAGAAGGTGATTATACTCGTATAAAAAAAATCCCATTACATACACAATCATGTGTAATCAAACCTGATGGTGAGGGCCGAGTCTTAAACAATACAATAATGTCTCATATTTCTACATTTTTTAAGAATTATGAACACTTCTTCCAGCTTAACTATTCTTCTACTATACCATATATAATTATTTTTTATATCTGTGTGACCTAAAAGTTCAATTAATGATCTGTCTGTGCTAACAATAACAACATTTATAACGAAAAAGCAATTAAATATTAAAACGTGCTGTAACCATAAAATGGCAATTAATCATGTGTTTTATTTTTAGCTCAATTTCTTGCCGCTTAAGCGAACATCTTGTTCTTAAAAAACGATCTCAAATTGTACTTAATTGTTAATTTTTTGCAATTTATCATTTACTTGGTTTAAACACAGATGTTTAAATAATAATAATAATAATAATACCGTGTGACTACTTTCTTCCTCTCTGATGTTACGGCGCTCTTTCTGCTGTTGATCAATATAAAAAATTGTTGTTGGGGTTGTAGTGCAATTGCTCAATAGGAAATTTTCAACTTAAATTGATTTAATGCGCCAATGATTCTTTTTTAACTGTGATTAATTCAATGTCTGTACCCATGGTAAAATTATACAAGGTACATGCACAAGCCCAGCCCAGCCTGTTAATGTATACAATGCAGAAAGTTGTCAAACTTTGTTTACAAGCTGCAAAAATTTGAGTGTATGTGTGTGAATAAAATGATTACAGTGTTGCCAATGAATTTGCACATAGCTGTGTCTCCAATTACACAATAAAGAAAATTACACTGCACATATTTTGTGTAGATTAAAATTAAAATAAAAATAAATAAAAAAAAGAACCTAAAGTATAATTACACACAGATTATACATGAATCTCATTACATGGCCTACACATGAGAGTAGAAATTACACACTGTGTATTACACACATATTGGCAACACTGAATCATGCATGAATGCCGCGTCTGCAATTGTACTTTAGTTCTAGTTTACACTATGCAAGTCTTATTGCTAAGCTGATTAGTTTGTTAGGAAAAAGAGACGATGGGAAAAGAAACGTTTCCGTTCCCCTCGTCTCTCTCTCCATCAAACTAATCAGCTTAGCAATAAGACTTGCATAGTGTAAATATGGACTTAGTTACCCTGTGATTATTATTTTTAAAAACAAAAGACATCTGTTTCTGACAATTATTCGGTTGTTTCTACCAACAAAATGCGTGTGTTTTTTTTTGTGTTGTAATTTTGTTGTAGTCGTGCAAGTACCTTGTATAATTTTACCATGTCTGTACCTGAGTAAACAGATGTGCCAAAGCGGAAGTAATTAAAAGGTTGCCAGAGAAAGTTTAAAACCTAATATAAGGGAAAAAGCTATTTGGGTTAATTTGATCTAACTTTAGGTATATGAATTCTAAAGAACTGGGAGAATATTTTATTTCACAAAAACGTGGCAGAAAATGTACGAATACAAAATGTTTTACCAACAACTTCATATAACACTTTTTGCACTGCCGGGTTATTGTTTGCTTTTATTTATATTAAAAATTGCTTTAAAAATTATTTTAGTATTTCGCTGAAAAGTTTCTTTAATTTGCAGTCCCGATAAGTATGTAAATATTTAGTCACACCTCTGCGTAATTGACTGCTTAAATAAATTTCTTTTTTGACATTAAATTGCAATAAACAATTGTTGATTTTTGCACTTGCTGTCATTGTCAAAAAAAAATATACCGCGAGTGTTTAAATAAAAATTTTACACGAAAATTGCCCAACAATATGCATAAATTTCATTTTTCATTTTAATTTAATTTTTTTTTGGATTTTAGCCAAACTCAAATGAAAAACATAAAATTACATCAGGTACAGACAGAGAGACATGATTAACCAACCATACGAAATTATTGCATTATATTGGCAAAAAATAAATTAAATAAAAAAAAATGTAAGAGTGATTAAATTATCGACTAGAAAATTTTATTTCAATGATAACTAATAATGAAAACTATTATTGAGGAATGCTTTCAAGTAAAATGAATTAAAACAAAGAGCTTTTTTTTTGAATCAGCTAAAATATTGCACTATGGGCTGACGATTTTATAACAAACAAAATACTTATTTATTCTGCTGGAGAAAATTTTTTAAATCTCTCACAAATCAACAGAGAGAAGGCAAAGAGAGAGAGAGAGAAGGAGAGAGATTGTTTGTCATCCAAATTAATGATGAAACAGAATAAAGTCTGCAACTTCAGGAAAATCGCTGCCAAATTAATAAGCCCATAATAACATTGTCGGCAGTAACTTCAAATGCTCTCTAATTTTTGTTTTATTTTCCTTTGTGCTTATTTTTCTTTGTAGTTTTGCTTACAAAATGTATGAAATTTATTGAAAGTATGGTAACATTTTTGAGAGAATGAGTACTTATATGTGAGATTCTATCTCACGACTGCTTTCTGCGGCTGCTTTTTTGTGTCAATTTGTATGGAAATGTGTTTATGCCGGTATTCTGTTTATTCATTTACATTTGTGAAAATGTATTGTATTGACTGTTTATTGTTTGTTTTAAATTTATTTTTGAATATTTGAATTACTTAAAAATTATATTTTTTTGGGAAGACTTTTATTCCAACAAATGATTAAGTTAAAATTTTAATATTCTAAAGGAAATTATTTTCAAAAAATACTGTATTTTTTAATATACATATCTTTTAGTTATTATTGAAAAAAATACACAAAGCTTGTTCTCTGTCTCCAAACACAAGATTAAGTTCTTCAAATTTGTTCTTTTTTATACCTAAACATTAACTCTCATATTGTCTGTAATTATAAATTAAGCATGAAATATTGATTTTTATTGAAAAAAAAAAACAAACATACATATTTCAATTATGAACTTTAAGACAACAACTACTTGTCTTGACAAATCGTGATTTAAGACTTTTTTCTCCTTTTTCAAAAAACCACTTAAGAAATCGTGTAAAACTCTGTTGAACAAAAAGATATTAAATTGAATTAAATAGGTATAAAAAACGCAATATTATACGTGAAAAAATTTATAAGTTTGAAATATTTAAATGGCAAAAAAATTATTTATGCGCTGGCATATAAATTTTGTTTCTCAAAATAAAAACACCTGTAAAGAAGTAAGAGTTCTTTTTTATTTAAATGTTAAAACTATTAAAATTTTAGACTATGCGATTCAAGTGCTTGTACAAATATACAGAAGGCTAGTGATCTTCAATATTGTAACAAAACGACAACACTGCTGCTTGATGGCAACATTGTCAGCATTATCATACTGCTCTAGTTTAAATCTTCCGGCATTGCCACATGTAAATGTTGTATTTTTGATTTCAAGGCCTTAATGCTCGTAAAAGTGAATTGGGCAACTGTTGGCCTTAGTACACCAAATAATTTGTCACATATCTTTTATATAAATACATTCCCTTTTCGTTATTCACATTAATTTTAAATTATAGATTAAAGAATAAAACGGAGATAGATTACACAAAGAAAAACAACACTATTGAATTTAGAAGCAAACAAAAACATTCTCCATAATCTAAAAAAACCCCTCATTATCACTTAATTATTGTAATTAAAATCATTTATAAAGGAATTTTTTTTTGTTAAACTAGTTTTTTTTCTTCTTATAATTTTAATTGTTTTCTAATAATTGATTATTTAATTTATTTTATATATTTTTTTTTTATTTTACAGATTAGCAATTGATACGAGAGGTAAGTGATTTTATTTATTTAAATAATTCTATATCCGTTTAATGAATTTGTTGAGAACTAACAAAGGAAATTTTTTTTAAATAGTTTTTTAAGCAAATTTTACTTTTATTAAAAGTCTTAAATATTTTAAGCGAACAGAGAGACAGTCAGTCAGTCACCTTATTCTAGTTATTGGCGTCAACTTTGCCCTGATGTAAGTGTCAACATCGCTTTGTTTCAACTATGTTGCCTTTTACAACAACATGGCTAGACGACTTTGATTATTTATCGTTTATGGGTTCAAAACTAATATTTTATAAATTTGTTTGAAAACAATTGGTGAAAAAAAAATTCAAAAAATTTCAACACCCTTTGAACCCCTATAACTCAGCCATTTTTTATTCGATAAAAACCAATTACATATCTACAGTTCGACGCGTAATTTTGTAGCCTTTCAAACAAAATTATTTAAATCGCACCAGCCTTTAATGCGGGATGCCGCTTTAAATGGAACTGTATATCGGAAAATACAAATGTACCGTTATCGCAACAATTGTCAAAAAATTACGAAAATCAACATTTTTATTTTATTTTTCTCTTGATTAGCATATCTTAAATAATTTCAAAAAATGTATATATTAGAAATTTTATACCTTTCAAGTATCGATCCATAACCACCAAAACAAAAAGCTTAAACGACAAATTTTTTGAAGCTCGTTTTTTTTTATCTGTTGACGAAAATCTATTATTTACGATAGCAAATAATCGATTTTGTTCAAAAAATTAAATATGAAAATTATGTCGCTTAAGCTTTTTTTTTTGGGGTTATGGTACGATATCAAAAGATGGGCAAATTTGAGGTTAGGAAGTAAATTGACTGTCAAATGATGAAATGTCAAGAATTGAGCTGTCATCCCCTTTAACATTTATTTAGTAAAAAGTTGGGAAATTTTAACCATGAAACCCTACACTATTAAACAAAGAATTTTAATTGTGAAATTTGGGGATTTTAATTTGAAACCACAAACAACTGACGCTCTGAAAGATGAAATTTGGCGCTGCATTGACGAGATAAGCGCAGCTTTGTTGAAAAATGTGGTTTAACGTTTATGAAAAGAGCGAACGTGCGCCGACGTCCTAGAGCTACACACTTGCCCGACATCATATTCCATTATTAATTCTCATATTTCCACTTTACATTGGTATGGAATTTTTAAATGATCTTCAAACATATTCCGAAAATTCGAAGTTTCTCTGTGAAAATTTAAAATTTTATCATTTCAGTTAATTTAAAAAATCTATATTGCTAAAAAAAAATAAAATTTGGCAAATTTTAAATATACACTGAAAATTCGGTTAACGCAACCAATACAAATTTTGGGCTGTTGCAAAAACCGAATAAAAAATATCTATGCCTGTTTTCCACTAAAGAGCTTATTTTAAACCTAAATGAAATGTTTATTGAAGAGTCAAAGGTTAACTTTTAAAATAAATGCATTTGCCAAAAAATTCGTTAGTAGTTGCTCGTTTTTTTAATTCTACATACTGTTGATTTATGAATTTTGTATTCATTGCAAATCCTTTTCACAGATATGAAACTTTAAAGTATCTTCAGAATTTCGCTCTTTTGCTTTATTTTTAGTTTAACAAGCATTTTGTTTATCTTACTAGAACAACCGCTCACAATCAAAGAATTTTTTAAACAGAAGCACCACGCAAAAATTCTTTGTCATTCCTAGAATAGTGGTAAAGCAAAATGAAGGTTTATAGTTCTAAATTTATGTATAAAAAACTAAAGTAAAAAAAACAAAACTAAAGAGAGAATCTTAACTTTCTTTGCAAAGTTGCATTAATTGAGGTCTTGTTTTTTGAAAATTTGCGTTAACAGAGTCAACAATGTTAGGAATTTGGGTGTTGCGAATATCGAGGTGTTGCGCATATCGAGGGTTGCGTTAACCGAATCTGCACTGTATTTTGAAAATTCGAAATATCACAATTTTTGTAAGCTTAAAAAGTCTATATATTGCTAAAATAAAAATATTAAAATTTGGCGAACCTTAAATATATGTATTCCGAAAATTGGAAATTTCATCACTGAAAAATCGAAAACTCTGAAAATTTAAAATATCACCAAAACAAGCCAGCATCGTCTTTCTTTCTTTCGCGAATATAAGTTTCACCTAAAAAAAAGTTTTATCAAAACACGAAACAAAAACAAAAATAAATCAATGAAACAACGAAGTTGCAATAGAAATGAAATTTGATAGATATGGAAATTTTTCAAAGAATCTTGGTTTTCTGCAAACAAAAAAAAACTAAAATTCCTAAAAATTAAAACCACCAAAAAAATCGAATAGTTAGTTAAACCAATAAGTAAACATGTGTGTAAAAAAGTGATTAACATTTGACAAATATTTTTTCTATTTGGGATAATTGAAATGGGCCAAACATATTAAAATGCCACTTGTGATCGATCGATTGTTTGTCAGCATATTTTTAAAAAAAATGTATGTATGTAGTTTTTCTGGAATTTTTTTTTTTCAAAATTACCTTTTAAATTATGTTTTTTAGTTCAGATCATTTTACCACTTCTTATTTTCATTTATTAATTAAGATTTTGAATTTATTCCTGAAGATACTTAAGCACACTTTCACTCACTGATTTTAAATATTGTGCAATTTAAAATTTTTCATTTAATTTTTCTTATTACTTTAAAACTTGTTGATTATTAAAATTATCAACACTTTTCTTAAACAATTTTAAAAGCTCAAATTTCATTCATTTTTTTTTTTTTTTGTTTCTAAAAGATTTCATTCACTTTCTGCCGCGTGTTTTTCTTTTTTCTTTGCGTGCACACACACTATTCACTATTTATTCCTTTTTTTATTATTATTTATTTACTAAACATGTAGGTATAAATAATCTTTTGTGTTGTTGGTGAATTCGAAATTATTTTCATTCAAACCGCTCGCTCTAAGCGCGTTTTCGCGTACTTAAAAAAAGTTGTGAACAACTTTACTACTCAAACGCATTCAGCAAACTAAGGAAATCTTACAGAAGACAACAAAAGCATATCAAAAGTTAAACAAAAACAAAGCAACAACAACCAAACTTGAAAGCTAAAATAATAAAATTGTATCTGCTGCTCTGCGTCGTCGTACTTGAAGATACATTTTCAGTGTACAGATTTATGTACATACAGACATACAATTCAAGGTACGTACTCGTACACATTTCGAATTTCCATTTGTTGTTGTTGTTGTGATATTCGAACAATAGTTGCCGTTGTTGGTGTGGTGTTGCTCTCATAACAAAAAAAAATGCTGGGGTTTGTTTACTTCAATGGGCTTTTTCCGATTCAACAGAATCTTAAATAACACAATTCACATTTGAAATAACTTACAGCCTTAAGGCCGTGATACACTAGCCTACACGATCGTGCGATTTTTGAGAAAATACAGCCCTGGTATGATGGAGTCTATGAACATTTTCAAAAGACAAAAACAATTCATCAGATCAGGGTTGTATTTTTTCGTAGATCGCGCGATTGTGTAGGATAGTGAATCATGGCCTTTATGTAAATGGTGGTCAAATTTGAGTTTAGGGAGTAAATTGGCTGTCAAATGATGTAATGTTAAGAATTGAGCTGTCATCCTTTGACATTTATTTGATAAAAAGTTGGAAAATATTAACCATGGAACGCTACACTCTGGAACATAGAATTTTAATTGTGAAATTTGTGAGTTTCAATATGAAAGACCGGGTTTACGTGAACAAACCAAAAACAACTGACGATCTGAGAGATTAAATTCGGCGCTGCATAGATGAGATAAGCGAAGCTTTGTCAAAATAAAAAAATTTTTTTTTAAAGCCAATTTACTTACTACCCTTAAATTTGCCCACCCTTTATCTATGTGCATAAATAGAACTAAATAAAAGATTTCCAAGTTTCCTCTTAAAAAAAAAAATGAGTTTCTAAAAGACATCACTCCTTAAAAGTACTGTCGAAATCTGTTTTTAATTTGGTGTGTGTGTGTGCGCTTTCATGAACTTGCGTGTGTGGCTAAATAAATCGCCCTTTGTTTTTTTTATAAGTTGAAATATTTATTAATTTCTACTCTTTGTTCTTATACATTTACAAATTTGCTGTCTTTTCATTCCTCTCCCTATCACGCGCACATTTTACAACTAAAAAATAATGTCGGCTCCAAAAACAAATACCTACATTTTTTTATTGTCTAACTTTATTTACAAACAACAAAAGCAACCTAAACAAAAGTATCTTAAAGAACCAGAAACTAAAAAATAAACTATCTTAGTCCCGGTTCACACACGTCAACTTTTGTTAATCAACTCGTAATTCAGTTTGTAGAAAAAAAGAGATTTGTACATTTCCTTCTCCGTCTTTCTTACAGCTGAATCAGCTGAATGACGAGTTGATCAACAAAAGTTGAAATGTGTGAACCGGTACTTTTTTTTTGCACACCAGTCATGTCAACTTTGTGCTTTTGATGCTATTTTTTGTTTTTTGTACTTTTCTTTTATTTACAATTACGACCATAGTTACAAATGTAAGAAGTTCAAAGGTCTAATTGGAAATTAAACTTTATAATGGTGAATAGGTATATGTATGTAAGTTGTCGTAAAATGTCGGTTATTTCAAAAAAAGTATCTATCAAATACAACTTTTAAAACATACTTTTAGATATTTAATCAAATTCCACTTGTTACTTTTTCAGTAGAAGTTTGCATTTCTTATTGAGGTTTCACTAATTTACTAATTTTAATTAAAATGTCTATATTGAAAATAAGTCTCTTGCTTGAAAGTATACATTTACAGGATTTACACTACGACTTTTTACCTTATCTTCTACTTCAATTCTCCTTTGTATTGCTTCACCTCTACACGTTAATCACACACTACATAAATAAAGTCGGATAAACCAAATAGTTTTCTGTTTTTATTTATATTGAATTACGAGGTTTATTATAAATGTTGGGAGTTGGCATTACTATTGATTATTTGTTTATTTTGTTGCTCTTGAAACCTGTTTGTCTGCAAACAGGGTTACCGTTGAGAAATTTCAAAAAGGGGTTTGTACAAAAAAAAGGGCATAAAAATGTGTATTTAAAAGAAAAATGGGTCAGGATCAGTTTAATTTTTTATGTTATAATATGTATTATAATAATGCTGTAGTTATAAAAACAAATATTACATAAATTAATAATATTAAAAAAAGTTGTTAGTAAGGAATCAACAAAAATGCTATTTTTATACAAAAAACTTTATACTCGTAATAAAATAAAAAAAATGGAACAATAAATCCAAAAACAATTCATAAACATAAGAAGAACTTTTCTAATATTTAGGATTCTAATTTATGATTTGCATTTCATTTCAATAAAAAAACATTTATTGTAAATTTCAAACGGCCTATTCTAAAAACAAACTTATTTGTATTTCAAGTGCGCTTGTGCGCTTTAGTCAAAATTTTTATGGGAATTTAGTTGTAACATACTTTAAACATTTTGCTTCAATATGGGGTCTAAGAAAAAAATTTTTATTTGTTGCAGAAAATAGCATGAACTAGTAAAAATTATTACAAAAGGGTAGTTTATAAAAGCACAGGCTTCAAACAAGTAGTAATTAAAAAAAAAATCACAAAACCCGACTGTGACCAACCGTTCAATATCCTAAACAGTCATTCGAAATGAAAAATCGTAGCAGAAACCTGAATGAAGATGATTTTAAAATACCTGCCGAATGATACCCATTTTGATATAGCTCGCCGACTTTTTATTTTTTTTTCGTATTTACAAAATGGCGTTGTTGGCCGACATATTGAATTTTTACTACTGTCATATCTTTAGTGACACTCCCGGGATTAAGACAAATCGATTGACGTAAGATTCCTTAAAATCGGTCCACGCGTTCGGTTTATATAAGGCCGCAAAGAAACACACATGCATACATACATACATAGGCTGATAAACACAATACCCTCCTTTGCGTCGCGCAGTCGGGAAAAAAGTGGTAAAATTTATACTTTAGTATCACAACGGTAACGCTGTTTGCAAGGGTTTTAATGGCTGAATTGCGAGTGCATGCTGTTCATGAGTAAAATCAGTGAATGTGTGAGTGGGTATGTTTTAGTTGTTTTGTGGTGGGGTATTGCCAGGTGCAATGCAAAATTTAAACAATCTGGCAGTTACATATTGGATGGGATTTTAAAACGAAGTAAAATCAATTAGATAATAATAATAATAATTAAAAAAATTAAAATTAAATAGAGTGGACTAAATTAAAGTAAACTGAATTAGATAAAATAAAGCAAAATAAAATAAAATAAATTAAATTAAATAAAATAAAATAAAATTAAATTAAATTAAATTAAATTAAATTAAATTAAATTAAAATAAACTAAAATAAAATAAAATACATAAAATAAAATAAAATAAAATGAAATAAAATAATATAAAATAAAATAAAATGAAACAAGAAAAATAAAATAATATAAAATAAATTAAGATAAAATAAAATGAAATAAAATAAAATAAGATAACATAAAATAAATTAAATTAAAATTAAACTAAATTAAATTAAACAAAATAAAACGAAACAAAAAAATAACAAAATAAAATAAAATATTAAAAAATATTAATAAATATATAAAGTTGAACTAACTTGAATAAAATAAAATAAAATTAAATATAAAAAATTAAGCAAAACAGGGCAAAATAAAATGTTCTTAAAATCAGCAGCAAAATTATAACAAGACCTAATAACTATGCAGATACAAGCAGTCTTACGGCGACTTTTTGGGTTCGAGATTAAGATTAGTTTATTTCTCTAATTAACTAATCCGCAAATTAACTTAATCTCCCTTAATTGAGTTTGATGTTTTTGAATGGTAGTTTAATATTCTTATTATGTGTACTATTACCATACTGAGGAACAAAATGGTGGCTACATTTTCTGTGTAAAAATCATACATGTTATCAACACACTTTGATTTTTTGTGGGAAGAAGAAGAAACTGCCATATTTTATTATTTACAAGTAAAATATTGCTCGTGTTAAAGAAAATAGATAAATAAAATAAAATATATTTATTTATTTATGTGTTTTTAAATTATTTTATCATATAATTTTTACAAAAATTTATATGTTTCACAAGTGTATGTTGTCAATATTTATGTAAGATTAAACCAACACGATTGGCCGCTTAAACTAGCAATTAAAACCATATAATCACAAATGAAGATTAAGGTTAATTTAATGTCTAATCTTGAACTCAAAAAGTCGCCCTTAGTGGTTTAGTGACCATAATAGTGATAAAGAGGGAGAGACTGGTGCGCATGAAGAGATTCATTAATTTCAACAATGCCAATCTAACTCCTTAATTACCATCACGTCTCTTAATCAACCCAAATGAAGTGGAAGAAGAAAAATACGTAAACATTTATTTTCTTTTTCTGAAACTGACCTTAGAGGTCAATTAATTTAACTCTTCGCACTTGCTACAGACTTCTTTTCACACTTTCTGTAATAGTTGTTTAAAAGACAAGTCAAATGGAATTTTATGAATGAATTCCCTGCCCATTAAACAACAACAAATTATCGTCACAAATTTTTTTCGAAGGCTTAATTAAAACTTTTCAAAATTCATTGCACTAATCGTTACTTTTTTTTGTGTCTCTCAATAATATCAATGAGTTTATCTCTGCCAGACAGACTGCATGTCTGTCTGTCATTTAAATGTTAAAATATGCAGAGCAGTGCTAAGAAAAGATAAAATTGCATGGCAGTCGTCAGTCAGTCAGTTAACGATTTAGTAAATGTCGTTTACGCCCCAAAGTTTTCTATCTAAGATCAGCAAACAACTTACATACATACATATGTATGTGTGTGTTTTTGTGGCAAGACTATTAATTAAATTGATATGGAACAACTCTCTTGTGAACATAAATATGATACAAGATCATTTCGACTTCATTTTAAAATGTTTTTATGATTTAATTAAATCGTTAATTTTCATAGTAGTTCAAAATGAATATAAAATGTTATTTGTTTAAGCAATTTATGAAAAAAGAAAAAAAAATAAATGAATAAAATTTGTGAGAGGAAATTTGTTTTTAAAAGTGTTGAAAATTGCAAAGGCCTTCTTATTGATAAAAAATATTTATATGATTTATAAATTAGATTCCCATACAAAATTTGTTTGATAAACCCTTTAAAAATATATATACTAAAAATATATAGTTAGAAGGTAAAATAAATTTTTTTCAAGAAAAATTTTTTGCTAATATATTTTTTTCAGTAGAGATACTTATGGCAGGAATGGCCATCCCCACTATTTATGAAATGTTTCAAAGAACCAGTTTGTAAAATGAATTTAATTGTTTGTGGGAAAATATTTTGCACAAGATGAAATTTTTCATGTGTGCTTTCATCATTCATTCACTCGTCCCGACATTTTTGTCTACCCCCTTTTGCTGATTTGCCTTAACCACATTTATTTATGAACTTTGAAGCCTGCAGACATATGCTCTGCTTATTTTACTTAAGTTCTTTACTTTTAATTTTTTTTTACTTCTGTATGTACGTTTTATAGTTTTTTTTTTTTGCTCCAATAAGTGATTTAAAAATAAATTTGAATTTTTTTCTTTTTTTTGCTCAATGGTGCCAGAAATATTTTCTTCTCTATTAGAGATTATTTAAGAGACTGTTGGCGAATGAATGCTCTACATTAAACTAAAACTAAAAAAATATACTCACGGTTTTCTTTAGCGACAAAAAAAAACATAAAAGGAACCAAAAATTATTTTTTATAAAAATGTGCATTCGATTATGTGCCCTCAAATTATCATACAGTAAAATTTGAAAAACAAAGTAAAATGTTAAAATCAACTATTGCCTCTGCTTAGAGAAAATAAAATATGTAGCTTTTCTACTATTATTTAACACTGTACAACAGAAATGGGTATATAACGGGTTAAAATACTCTACAAAAATATTCTCCCTAAACTTCTACTAAAAGTCTCGGAATATACCAAAACTCTACACTAAACTGAATCCCCATATAATCAGTCAAAACTTCAAATGTTTTTAAATAATTAATTTCATACGTATTCATGGCTGCATTTTAAATATATGTGGCATCACTACCTGATATTAACTAGCATTCTACAGCAACGAGTGCTGCCAAATTAACTGTTATTAACATTTTCAATAACACTCAGCGTTGCCAAATGTTGCAGATTTATCTCTATTTCGCAATTTTTTTTAGCTCTTGAGCAGTCTTCGAGTTTTTCTTTACTGGAAGACTGCTGCTTATTTGTAAACTTAAAAGTAGTTATAAATAAAAACCAAATTATAATTTAATAAATTTAAAAAAAAAGAAACTTTCTACTTTGTGTGAACAGAACAGATTTCATAACTAAATATATTTGTATGTATGTATATGATACACTCCCCTGTTTTGTTCGTAATTAAAGATTCGAAATTAACCCTCAAACAATTTTTTCATGTTTTGTCAAACAATTTCCTTTTATGCATTTTTATGTATTTTCGTGCACCCACTGTAGACATTTTAAGCACTTGCAGCTACAGTTCACTTTCAAATTTATTGTGCGAGGTCTGCGATATTTTTTTGCTTGTCTCATATATTTTATTGCTAGCATTTTATTTTTCACGAAACCATTTTACAAAAATAGCTCTTTCAATACTGCTTGTTTGTCTCAGCTCTTTCCAGTGCTTCTGATTTGTTTGTATTATTAAGACAGAAGAAAAAAGAATTAAATGCAATTTATATTAATTTCAATTCAGGCCTCAGTGCCTAGAAGGCATTTAAATATGGCTCCATAAAAATAGGATTTTCAGTATTTTTATTGTATTTTTTCTTACTTTTGGTCTGGCGCAGATAATATTAGTGGACGCCCACTTTTCTAAAATCCAACATCGCGTCTCTTTCAGAGCTCAATGTGTGTGTCAAGTTTCGTTAAAATCGATCAGGTGAAATATAATATTAATCTTTAATGGGCATGGTTCCTCCCACTTTTTTAAGCAAAAAGTTATGCCATTCTAAGAGGCGAAACTCTTTGTTAAGTTGCTTGGTAATCGGTTAAGTAGAAATAATTGTAATTTAATACTAACTTTGCA
The DNA here is from genome assembly GCA_936439885.1 of Nowickia ferox. Taxonomy (NCBI): domain Eukaryota; kingdom Metazoa; phylum Arthropoda; class Insecta; order Diptera; family Tachinidae; genus Nowickia; species Nowickia ferox. Next base: position 109,720,542 of record OW387024.1, on the reverse strand, counting down.
TGGGCATGAACCTGCCCACTTTTTTTAAACTCAAGATTAAGTATTTTTCTGAGCTCAAGGTGTATGCCAAGTTTCGTAAGAATCCGTTAAGTGCAAGCACGTGAAATATAAAAATAAAATAAAAGAGGCGTTACCAGCCTACTTGTTTCAAAGCAAGTTTGTGTCTTTTGGAGCTCAGGAGGTCTGCCAAATTTTGTAAAAACCGATTAAGTGCAAGCACGTGAAATATAAAATTAAATTTTAAAGGGCGTGGCCCCGCCTCCTTTTTGAAAACAAGATTAATTATTTTTCAGACCTTAACTTGCGTGCCAAGTTTCGAAAAAAATCGGTTCGGTGCAAGCACGTGAAATATAAAATTAAATTTTAAGGGGCGTGGTCCCCCTACTTTAAAAAAAGCAAGATTGTGTTCTTTTTTGCAGCTCAGTACCTATGCTTACCCTCTCAGACAACAAAAAGAATTTTTAAATTGGTCTAGAAGAGTACCGAGTTTTGAAAAAACAAAACACGAAAAAAATACAGACAAATTTAACAACTCCTCTTTTTTGTTTGAAGTCGGGTAAACAGGATTTTTTTTATTACATCAAAAACATTGGCTTCGCATAGGTTTGAATTTTGAAGTCTCGTAGCTTCGCCCCTTCTAAAGCTATAAAATTCAAACGCCAAACTTGAGACGTGAACTTGGAGAAGGTTGCTTCATTACAAAATCAGATTTACTCGAAAACTAAAGCCAAATGATAAAAATTAACAAGTGATTTATTGTAATGTAAAATTCTATTATTCCTAATGATAGACCCTATGCATTTTTTCATGTTGATCTAACCTCAAACTTTATTTTTTACTTTTTTAGCATATTTTTTTTTATATATTTGGCAATATTTTAGCATTGTCAATTTAATATAAAATATTAAAAAAAAATATTTAATTTTATATTTTAAAACTCGAGCCATGTCTTATGCGATTTAAATATTTATATTTATTTAGCATACTATTTTAGCATATTTTTACCTATTTAGCATTTTTTTTAGCATTATGACAAATATTTAAAAAAATTGTTTTTAGCATATTTTTACCTATTTAGCATTTTTTTAGCATTATGACAAAGATTTTAGCAAAAATTTGTTTCATCTCATATTTTAAACTCCCGCCATAAATAATTCGTTTAAAGTGTTCATATTTATTTAGCATCATACTTTAGCATATTTTTACCTATTTAGCATTTTATTAGCATTACTAAATATGTATAAAATATAAAAAAAAAATTTATTTCATCACGTATTCATCATAATTTAAAACTCCTACTATAACTAATTCGTATTAAATATTCATCATTTATTTAGCACCATAGTTTAGCATATTTTTCACTATTTAGCATTTTTTTAGCATTATGAATAATACACTTAGCATTACAGAATATATAATATTAAAAAAAATATTGGTTTCATCTCATATTTTAAATATTAATATTCATCTAGCATTAGTTCTTAGCAAATCTAACTCGAATTTTTTTAGCATTTCTTGATATAAAATATTTAAAAAAAAAAATTTGAATTACTCTCATATTTTAAAACGCTTGAATTAAATATTCATAGCATACATCATATACTGATATCCCATACACTGAAAAACTTAAATCCATTTTCAGTTACGAACTTCAAAGATCAAATTAATTGAATTTCGAATTACACATTTTGCATTACAATTTTTTTTTTAATATCCTTGCAACAATTTTTAATACTGTTTTTCTTTTCTATGTAGTTGTAAGAACTTTGTGAGTAGATTCCTATAAGAGTTCCATTGTAGTCGTTATCTAAAAAAAAAAAAGATTTATGAGCCCTTGAATATTTTGTCCCTCAAAATATTTAATTTTGTCTGCCTTTTACTTAATGACTTTTGAAATACATAGTTGGCAAAAATGTTGGAAAATTTCTTTTAAACAGGATCTAAAGCCATAAAAGGTAAATTTTTAACTTCATAAAATAAAGAAATAAATACTCACATACAACATGTATTTAAGACAAAAGAAATTCTTTTACTTTTTTTAATTTTTATTTACCTGATTGACATGGTGTATTGCGGTGCGTGGATAGATCAGCTTGGATCTATAAATGGTAGAGGTTGTATTATTTGTTGCTGGTTGCGGTGTCACTAAATGACTTCGTGTCGAGGTAACCACCATAATGATTGAGTTGCAAACACTTGTTCCAATATGAAAGTTATGGCTTTTTTTAGATTTTTATTTTTATAAAATTTCTCTTTAAAAATTTGTCACATTTTCTACTAAAATTAAAATTATATATTTTTTTCTTTAATTTTTTCCTTAGAAGCCAAGTTTCTTATTTCATTATTTTATATAATACAAAAAAGTTTTTATTTTTTAATTTTAAGTATGTATTTGACTGTGTGTGTGTGTGTGTGTGGTAATTTGCTTGAGTGTATAATCTGCAGACAAAGTTTGCGGTTAATCCCAGTATTTCTAGATGAAATCAAAACTATATCAGGGATGTATAATTCAGCACTATGCACATACTTAAGCCTACTTGTATTCATACAAATATAAAATGTATTTGAAATCCAATTAAAAAAAAAAATTAAATATAATTCTGCCAAAAAAAACCGACTTCAATGCAAAAAAGTAAACTCTCAAACAACAAAAAATTTTTTTTTTTAAATCTGTAACCAACGTGCAAGTATTTACTTGCATAAAAGTGCTGTGTACGTATTATCGACGAATATTTCGAAAAAATATGTCTTGGCAGTTAAATGGTTACTTTTTAATGCAGAGTTGTCCATAGCACAAAAAAGTTTAATTTTAAGGGAACCAGATAGTATTGAACTTTATTCGTATTTTTCAATGATATTTATGTCTTAAAAATTCATTAATTGTTTGATATATGATATTTAAGGGAAAACAATTTCAAATTAGCTTTCAAATGTATTTAAAATTAGTAAAAACTGCAATAACATTGTACTTCAATCAATTAACTTCTGCTAAACTATTAATACAACAACATTTACTACGTTTATACGCGCATTATTTGCAAATAAAAATATGTACAGCATAGAAAATGTACAAAAACTTGGTAGCACTTCTATAGAAATGTTACTTATGTTTACAAAAAATTTAAATTCATAAAATAATAAATAATTATTTGTTTTTATTGTCATTATTTGCTTCTCTCAATGTTTTTTGTTGCAATATTCATCCATTTCTTGTTTTTTATTAGAAAACTCGAGCATTTTATTTGCAAATAGTGCGTTAATGGTGAATAGATTTCTGAGTTAGTAAGTCACAATAAAACAATTATATATAATTTACAGTTTTATTTGCAAATAAGTCGTGCGTATAAACGCAGTACTTGCTGCAAGTGGAAACAAGAGTCACAGTTTTGTTTAATTCCTTGGCAGTTGAGTTGGAAGTAGACAGCAAGTTCCGCAAGTGTAGTTGCGTTAGTAAAAGAGCTTGAGTGTATTGAGTTTTTTGAGCTGACACTTGCACGTGTAAACCCTAAGTTAAAAAAAATGTCGTGAAATATAAAATTAAATTTTTATTACTTTTTGGAATGCAAGATTGTGTGTTTTTCAGAGCTCAGGGTGTGTGTTAAGTTTTGTAAGAATCGTTAAAGTAGAACCCCTTAAAATAAAATATTAAATTTTAATGGGCGTAACTCCGCCCATTTTTTTTAAATTGAAGATTGTGTCTATTTTAGAGCTCAAAGTGTATAGTAAAGCTTCGTAAAGATGGGTTAAGTAGAACCACGGGAAATATAATAATAAATTTTAATGGGCGTAGCCCTGCCTATTTTTTCAACTTTAAATTTGTCTAATTACAAGAAACAAAGATGCTTGCTCGGTTTCGCAGCAATCAGATAAGTAGAATTAAAAAAGTTGTGGGCTTGCCCCAGTCACTATTTCAAATTCTTATAGCGTATTTTAAAAAGCGCACAATCGCCATGTCTGCCTCATGCTTTTACGTATAAACATGCATTCATACATACAAGTACGTCAATTAACCTTAAAGCGTGGGTTTTTCTCGTATTCAAAATGCTAAAAATATACGCATGTATGTGTGTTCATGTATAGAAATCTTGTTTTTCATCTATAGCTACTTAAAATTAAATTTATGTTGAAAGAAAAATAAAATGCCAATTGAATTTGTAAGAGCGTATGTGTACATACATACACATGTATGTATGTATGTATGTCTGTCGTTACGCCCATGCAAATGCAGAATACTAATATTTTTACTTAAGAAATCAAAGCCAAGCCAAGCTTAAATTAATTTTTAAATACCCTGCGAATCAAAAGCGTTCTTTGGCTGCTTCAAAGACTTCGTTTGGAAGTCGAAGCTAGTTAATATCTCAGAGCCCCGAGGCAGCTCTACGGATAAAAAAAAACAGTTATTACCATATGTATGCTGACCAACAATCAGTCACTTGACAAGCCACCGAGTAGCTTAGGTTAGGTTGGTTGCGCATGTAGTGCGCTCTTAATGAGAAATATTTAAATTGTAAAATGTCCAGAAGACCTCCAACTTGGGGACCAACTATAGCTTTTGATATGGAATGGGGGTTTTAAAATATTTCTAGTGAAATTCTAGAGAAAGATTTGGAAATATGTATGTATATTTCTATATGGAATAACTTCATTTATATGGTGTCACCGTTCTAGATATATCACGCTCTAAGCTGTAAGGGAAGATAATATCACCCTATAACCTATTCACCTAAATCGGTGGGTTATGCCCGTTATTTCTATCCACAGATATCTACGAATATTAATGTACAAATATCTATCGTATAAGTTAAATTTTGTAAGGCAAACTCGGAGGTAAAAACCTTAAGTGAATTTTCAGATTGTGGAAATTACGGGCATTTGAGTAAGTTTAAATCCTCCCGACTGTGACCAGTTGAGCTTAAAAAGCTCTGGAGACTATCAAATAAGCCCGTCAGTCAAAGCATATGTATGTGTGAGCAGTGAACGAAACCCATCGTCTGGGAGTCGGCTGGCAGTCGCTGACGGCAATTTTTAAATAATCTCAGCGGTTAATTTTAGACTTAGCCGTTTTTTTTAACATCAACTTTTTCACAACATGCTAATTTTTTTCAGTCAACAGAAAACTATATGCCCGCTTCTGACACTAATGCTAGGCTTAAAGATTTTGTTGATATTAGCCGTCCTTTAGCCGACATACACTAGCCGCCGACGAATTTATTTGTCGGCAGCCAAAGCAGAGGTTTCTTCAGCGCAGGTAGACTTTTGCCGTTGTCGTAGATATTTTTGGTCAGTCACCGCCGCCGATAAAACAGTATCGGTTTCGTTCTTTGTGTGTGAGTTAGGCTTGCCACCCGGCCTTGTTTTATCTTGAGTTACAACAATTTTTGATGCCTGTCAAGAATCAAGTAAATATACATCTTTTCAAAAAAATTTTAAATCCAGAAAAAGTTTGTTCTTAAATTTAGAAAACTAATGAATGAATTTATAAAAAAAAGAAAATCGCACAAAACTAAGTAACGTTATCAACACTTATAATTGAACAACACAAACAACAACATTAATTCAAACGTTATTCAACACTGAAGTACAATTGTTAAACAGCTGACCAAATCCAAAGGCTTAAAGAAATTTTTTGTGTAAAATTTTATTATTTTTGTTTTTAATTAATTTTATTTATTTTTAGTTGCACAAGCGTTTTATTACGCTTTTTAATACTCGTAGAATAATTAAGGAGTTTATTTGTTGAATAATTTTGATATGGTATTACTTAAAGATTATCTGATTGTAATCAGACGCCAAAACCAATGCGATAACTATAAATATATTTGCTTCCGCTATTAAGGCTCAGTTAGCCGACTGTAGTGGAATGTATGTAACTGCAACGGTAGGAAACAGCTGATCAATATTGTTATATGAAAAGTAGGCTACGTTACATTAGGTCACTATAATCATTTTCATTACTTTTCACATAACAATATCGATCAGCTGTTTCCTACCGTTGCAGTTATATTCCATTACAGTCGGCTAACTGAGCCTTTAGTGCTGCCTGCCATAACCATAAACAGCTGCTTATGTTTTAATTTGCTTATTAATTTCAAAAGTAAAACAAGAATAGAACAGCAAACACCAAACAGCTGTTTCTGTTTACGCTTATGACGAAAAACCAAAATTTAATTGATTTCATATTTATCAAATACAGTGTTGCCCATAAGTTTGGTTCAGTTAATACACGTCTAAATGAACCTTTAGTTCTTACACTAATTTTTTTTATTTTGATTTTTGTCTAAAGCTAATGTTTTGTTCTTAGTAGACCCACTGTTCAATACATGCTTATATTTAAATCATGCTTGCAAAAAGTCAACAAACTGGATTTAGCCCAAAGCTTTACTTTAAAAGTCCCGCGCTAAGAAATGCAAAAACGTCACAGGAAATTTTTTTTTAGCCACAAATGTTTATTGTTGCACAAGCACGAACGAGTGTGTGTATTTATTTTTAAAACATTGTAACTGAATTGCATTTATGAACTTTTTTTTTTGTCCCCTTCCACAATGAATGAATTGAATTATTTAACTCGTATTCTTGTTTGTTCTTTTTGGGCGCTTTATTACGCAAAACGGAAGAGTTACTTTAATCTTTTATTTATTTATTTATATACATAAATATATTGTTGCTTTCAATAATTCTTTTATTTACTGGTTGTATTGTTTGGGCTGTCATTATTGAAATATTGATAGACTTACACAAACAAAAGTACGTTTACATCATGCGTAATTACTAAACGGACGTCATTAGGGGGTTTTTATTTTATTTTATTTATTTTTTGTTTAAGGAGAATTGTTTTTTGATATGTAGGGTTTTGAAAGGAAATGCGTTAAAAAAAAAGGAAATCTTTTGTATAAATAAATTTAATCGTGAAGCGCGCTTTAAAGTTAAATTAGGCAAAGTATTGGTACTTGGCTACTTTTAGCATGTGTGACTAATAAATCTGTGAAATCGGTCTGAAATAATGTAGATATTGTTATTAGCACATACGTATTCGTATTAAGTAAAAAAAATAATGTCATATTACTTCCTCACTATTTGTTGTAAGAAATTTGGTTTGACTTTTACGTTTTTTACGAGTGTACGTGTGTTTGCTTTTCTCTTTTTGGAATTGGTTTTCTGTCTTAGCCGATTCTGCTAGAAAGATTTTAAATGCTGTGCAACATACATACGTGTGTACAGTAGACTCTCGTTAATATGAAACTTAAAAATTTACAAAAAATCTAAAGAAAAAGTTCAACTAACTGATAAGAAAAACAAACGAAATTTAAATAAGCAAAAGATGAAAGATAATAAAAAAAAACAAATAATAAAATATTTTTCAATGACTTGAAAACTTTTTTTTTCAGTCCGACCCTTAGACAGGGTGGTGCTGCAATACACCTCCACTCTGAGACCCACTTGGCTCCATTGTGAGTCTGACCCTTAAAAGCGAAATAAAACGTTCTTTCGATAACTTGAGCAATCATTCTCATTGTTTTTGTTTCTCTCACTTCAAAGAACAAAACAAAACAAAATCAAACAATTTGTTTCGTTTATTTTCGTACTCTGCTTTTAAGTACAAAGAAATCAAAACAAAAATAAATTTATAACTGTAATAGTGTCGATTATTTTTGTTAAGAAAATCACGTCCTAACTCCTGTGTCGCGCAATAAATAGCATAGCTATAAAACTTAAGAACGTAAAGAAATTAAAAAAAAAAAAATTAATGAATGCAATAGTGTCGAAAAATCACGTCCTAACTCCTGTAGCGCTCCATACAGAGCATAGCTATAAAAATTAAATTTAAAAAAAAAATTAAAATAAAAATACTAAGGGCCAAGCGTATACAAATTTTTTATGAAAAAAATTTAAATTACAAAAACAAAATACATACAAAATTAATCAACGCCAAGCGTTGCGTTTAACAATTTAAGGCCCTAAACAAATAAAAAAAAATTAACCATCTTTAAATCCAAATCATTGAAAAAATCAAACTGCATTGATATTTTAAGTCTTCTCCAATATTTTTCCAGATATCTCGAAGAAGCTTAAAACTATCAAGCTCATATAACAAGTTATCGGGAGTAGACTGTAGATTTGAAATATCAACTTAATTTATATAGTGCGTAGTAAAAAAAAAATTAAACCGATAGAAGGTAACGAATGTCGTATTAACGCTTTTATTTATTTTTGAATAAAAAAGAAACAAATCCACTTCTGATTCTCGTATTTTAGTTCGACTCGTGAAATTCAATACTTTCTTCACACAATAATTTTCTTTGTTTAGAATGAGAAATAATTCCCCGAGAACAAATTTTCTTTAAAAGATAAAAGCCTTATATTCTAAAAAAATTGAGAGAGAAATTCGAATTTTCAAGGTCAGTTATTTTGTTTCCAATTGTTTTACCGGAATGTTTAAAAATTATTTTTTAAAATTTACCAACAAGGAAATAGGGAATAAAGTGCCGGAGAATCTTTGTTGAGAATAGGGCTAAATATCTCTGGCAGCTTATTTCCGTTCTATTAGCCGCTTTTTTTTCTTTAACTCGCACATTTGCGGATTTCAATAAACAAATATAAACAATTCAATTGCCACAAAAAGCTTAAAACATTATAAATACATATAAAAAAAATTTATGATTTTTTTTTTACAAGAATAACAAATAAATTAAAATCAAACCAAAAAAAAACGGAAAAAATAAATACATAAACAAAAATTGCACATTAATCGCACCCCGTATCCGCTCAATACACCAAAATGTTAATGTTAAATGGTTTTTTTTAATTGAATTACTAAAAGCTTTTTTTTTGCTGCACGTGCCAATGGAAAAAGGTATAAATTAGACATAAAGTAAATACTAATTCAATAGTATTTTTCTTCATAAAATAGTAGAAAAATATCGCATGTTTTCATTAAAACTCAGAAGAGTTTTTAATTCTATTTCGTGTGGTAAATTATATTGTACATTCAGTGTTAAGTTCGAAAACTTTTTTACATTTAATATTTTTCTAAAAATCTGTCAACAAGTAATTTTTTTCTCAAGTTTCTGTAGAAAAGTTGATCATGTTTTTGTTTTTCTTTTAACTTTTAACTCGTATAATTCTTTACTCTCTGTTGTAAACATATAATTTTTTTTATTCCAAGACATATTTTGTAAACATTAATTTTATATATTTTCCATCATCATACTTGAAAAAATATTAATTTGAAAGAAAGAATAAAAGTATAAAAATATATAAGATTAAATATATTTTTATACTTTTATTGATTATTGATTATTATGAAAAATTTTAAAGCAGCTAAAATTCAATTTGGGTGTCTCTCATGTATTTCGAAACGAAAAAAAAATGTTTTCGAATTTACATGTTATTAATATACAAGTTCGAAAATATTTCCTTGCACTTTGAGTTACAAAGTAGACCCCCTGAAATTTTAATAACGTGAAATTTAAGCTTTCTAACTTAGAAATTCAAAAATATTAATTTCATACAATGTTCGAAATTTCGAACTTAATTTCGAATTTTTTTATTTTTATAAAATATAATTTTTGGAGTCAATATTTTAACCGTTATTATAAAAAATTTCACTTTCACAACAATTTTGAAATTTTGAAATTTAAAAAAAAATATTGACTACAAAAGTTTTAACGAAAATCAATTTTTAAAAAAAATTTCTACGCGAAAATTGTTAAGCGCGTGCAAAATACCCAAAAAGCCATGAATTTACTAAATATAATATAAAAATCCTCTTAAGACTGCAGGTGTGTATATAAATTGTTCGAAAATTAATGCTGTTTTTCGAAAATGAAAACAAAATTTTAAAGAAGCTATTTTTAAGTAATAATATCGAAGTTTTTATTTAGCTGAGCACTTTCTATATTATGCAAATGTTAAGCTAATAATATTCTACAATGTTCGAAAATTCGAACTTAATTTCGAATTTTTTTTTATTTTGAAGAAGTAATTTTTATGCGAATAAAAAATAAAAAATGTGCAAAATTTTTCGAAATTAGGCAGGATTAATTTTTTACAACGTATGGCAAATTTTATTTTCACGGTATTCATAAAATTTTAAACTTAAACATTTTATATCATTTGTGTTTGAAATTGATTTCAAAAGGCTACAAACTTTTATTTGCATTAAAAAAATATTAGATTTAAGTAATGTTCGAAAATTCGAACTTAATTTCGAATTTTTTTTTCTTTAATTTTTGGCCGAATAATTTGTCTATTTCAATAAAAATAAATATAAATTAACTTAATTTGCACATGCAACATGCATGTTTGAAAACTTAAAGCTTATTTCGAAATTTCGATTCCTTTCGAATTTACATGTTATTAACATTTCAATTGGAAAGCATTTTCTTTCGTTTCGATTTAGACAGTAGATTCCTGGACTACTTATTTTGCTATCTCGATATTTGTAAAATTTTAAAAATTAACTTATTATTAGATTAGAAATTAACTCGAAAAGGCTACCTATGTAATTTTATTCAATAATTTTGAAAATTTACTTTAGCAGTAAACTTTTAGTAACATTTAAATTTATTGCTTTTACTTGTAAATGCAAAAATATTAATTTTAAGCAATGTTCGAAAATTCGAACTTAATTTCGAATTTTTATAAAATACAAATATTTAAGAATTAATATTAATTATCATTAGTATCGGGCCTTTTTCAATATAAAATTGAGTTTGCGAATCTAAACGGTTGAGAAAATTCGAAGTTTATTTCGAAATTAAATGAAATCTTTGTAAATTTTACTTAATTTCGAAATAAACTGCGCTTTCTTCACTTTTCACGATATAAAGTGGTCATATCTACCCACTGTAAATATCTAAAATGATTTGCTCACCCGTTTGCAAAAAAAAAAAAATGCAGTTGTATTCTTCTTTATCTTATAAAAGTTTTAGGCATCTACGGAGCATTTTATAAATCTTCAGTTGAAACACTTTAGAAAAACAAAAAATGCAATATATTGAAATTGAAAGAGAACTCTTTTGTGGAGATGAGTGTAAATTGTATTGTCTTAAAAAAAATGATGGAAACATTTTATGCTAAAAATTACAAGAACTAAATGAGAATTACTTGGAGCATAAAATTTCATATCAAACAAACAATTAACTCCCTCTGTCTAATTTTCTATACTTGCTAAAGATTCTCTGCTAAGTTACATTATAGTTTTTTTTATCATTAAGTTAAATATATAAAATTCAGTTTGACCTTCAAAAAGTCGATTTCTCTAATTTCCTAATGAAGCTTTTTATTTAAATTAAAGCTAAAAAGTCCACGCCATCGAATGTGTGAATATATTTTATTTTATTTCATAATATTTCTTTAGAAATTTCAGTATTTTTACAAATAAGGCTTTATGACTGATAGCGGATTAAAATAAATGTTAATCATTTATAAAAACAACAAAATGAGCGAAAAAAATAATTAGTTTCTTAATTTTACCGAAAAGGCGTTTATTTTATAAACCAGTTAATTGTAGAGACTTGTGCAAAATGGTGAAATTATTTTTAGCTAATTTCACCATTCATTTGAAAAATGAAATATTTGGAAATATATAAAAAGAAATCTCGAAGTGCTTAATTTTTTATGGTTCTTCACTTTCAGAGAGAAAAAAAAGAATTGCAAGTATGGCCCGTGATTAAGGAATTTTTTATGAAATTTGATGCATGAAAGCTTTTTTATTTGTCAACAGGCATCATGGCAAATGCAATGAGAATAAAAATGTTGCCCAAAAAGCTTCAGAGAGTCATGCTACGCCATTTTTTCCATGTCACTCGCTCTCTTCTCTGGCGCCACCAAATTTCCTGCAACAAGTTTCATGAAATTAAAAAAAATTTCATAAAATAAATTACTAATAAATTTCTTAGCAAACATTCTCAAAGCGCTTGTTAGTTTTTCAATTGCAGCATATCCTTGACTTTAACAATCTTATTAAAGCGCAGCGAAGGCGTTATAATGTCTTGATTTCTAAGATTTGTTTGTTTGCTTTTTATTAAAACATGCATGCCATTTTTTTCTATCAAATTTAATTTGTTAAATTTTAAGACACTTCTAATACCTCTAAAGCCCACACTGTTCATAAGCTTCTTGTCGAATTTGTTATTAAATTGTTAAATTTGTGGTTGTTGTGTTTTTTGCGCACCTCCTACATTTATGATGGCGACGAAAAAAGTGCGACTTCCGTTTTACATAAATATCATTGAAAGAATTTAAAAAGTCTAGTCCAGTCATATATCTATTTTAAATTTTAGGTTACACAAAATTTACACCAAGGAGTCTACTCTGTAATTCGAAACTAAAGAAAAACTAAAAATATAAATTCTTGAGTTAGTATTCTTCTGCCTATTTCAATAAAAAATTAAGTTTGTAAATCTTTTCAATGTGCGAAAATTCTAAGTTTATTTCGAAAATTACATAAAATTTACAAACATATCGAGCCATAACCTTCAAAAAAGCTTAACCGAATTTTTTTTTGTACCTCGTTTTTTTACGAAAATCTATTATTTACAATCGCAAATAATTGATTTTGTTAAAAAAAAATTAAGTTTGAAAATTATGACGCTTAAGCTTTTTTGGGCGGTATGCTACCGATATATGTGTATTTGAGGCAAAAAGGAAAAAGTGCTAAAGTCGAGATAAGCACATTTCGAGTTAGTGACTCCTCCGTAATCTCCATATAAAGGGTCCGCCAGCTAACTTTTTTTTTTTTTAAAATACTATAAAAAAAACCTACTGAATATTTTCTCAAATTTCTTTTTTTATTTGAAAGTACAATCCTTTCGGCTAATAATGAAAAGTAATTTCATGCAAATGGCTGCCTCGGCTGGCCATGCAGTAGCCTACACGATCGGTCCAATTTTTGAGCACATTATCGATTGTGTGCAGCTGTATTTCACCAATGGCTTCACGAATATTGCACTTTAAAGCGTCAATTGTCTCTGGCTTGTCGGCGTAACACTTATCTTTGACGGCACCCCACAAATAATAGTCCAACGGTGTCAAATCGCAGCTCTGAGGTGGCCAAACGACATCAGCTCTGCGGCTGATAATGCGATCTTCAAAAACAGGACGCAAAACATCGAGTGTAGCTTCGGTTGTGTGGCACGTAGCGCCGTCCTGTTGAAACCAAATGGCCCGATAACGATCGCCATTGACTGTAACGGCCACTCCTTGCTCATTTTCGAATTATGCCTCTGGACCAAAATCCGCACCAAACAGTGACTCGTTTTGGGTGCGTCGGCTTTTCAATGTATGCGTGCGGGTTTTCTGTGCCACAAATGCGACAATTTTGCTTGTTTACATACCCGCCAAGATCAAAATGAGCTTCATCTGAAAAGATGATTTTTTTTTGGCAGAATCGGCAAAGTAATGACGCAATAATTCCCAGCGTTGTTCAATTGTATACACAACCATATTCGTTCAGCGGAAGGATAAAACTTAAATTATCTGTCAAATCAGACATGAGCTAAGTGTTACCATTCACGAAATAAGCACTAGTTGAAAGAAAAAAAAACGTTAGATGGCGGACCCTTTACAAAAGTACCTCTGACAAAAATTTCTATTACTATTTTGTGCTATTTTTTCCGACTTATAATCTCATACGGAATAACAGCTTAATTAAGCTTTTACTTTGATATTCGGCCATGTCACAGAGTTCAATTCCGTTCGGAAACGGAATTCAATCCACCTCAAAATGTCAAGCCCTAGCCGGAGCATAAACCACAACATCAGCGCCTTCCAACAGTCTGGACACACCTGACAAATTTCCGTATTTTAGTTTTCTTTTTTCTACACCATCTCCTCTAAAAATGGGCTGGATTGAATTCTGTTTCCGAACGGAATTGAAATCTGTGACATGGCCGATTATTTCAAATTGTATGTATTAGTTACAGAGTGACGAACGATTTTTTACTAAAAAAAAAAAATCAAGTGAATACCGAATTTCAAAATTTAACTGCTAAAAAAGTAAATTTCTGAAAATCAACCTGAACGTTTGAAACTGCTCTCCTGCAAAATAGTAAAACATGACTTAAGCACTTTTTCATTACTGCCACAGATATTGAGGGTGAAACAGTACTATTTTCGAGAGATACCTGAGTTTAAAATTCATTGTCCTATAAAAAAAACGCGAGCTGGCCAATTTATTTTAAAAAGTGTTTCCAATATTTTTTGTTGCTGTGACACAGTGCAATTTGGAAAAAGTCGCTTAAAATGTAAACGAGTGGTGAGTTCGACTCCCACCACAGACGCCGCAACGGGTGAAGGTCTCTGTTACAATGTTCGTTGAATTTCAATATGTGTATTTGTTAAAAAAAAAACCGAAAAACAGAAAGCAAACTTGGCGTTCTAGTAAAAAAATTAAGAAAAATAAAGAAAATATATAAAAAAAATTATATTCTTTTATACATCTTAAGCTGCAAATATTTGAAACAGCCGAGTATATTATTTTCAATACTTTAATTTTTAATTAAAAATTTTCCACAACAATAATAATAATTTACCAAAAAAATTTTTTTTATATATTCACAATTTTTATTTTATTCACACCAAAAAAAAAAAGCACTTGTTACTCGTGTGTGTTCAAACACATTTTGTGTATATATTTCTTAAACTTTTTGCTTTGAAATTTTAAATTTTGAATTCTTTTTAAGTAGAGTGTTATGAAATTACAATTTTCTGTGTGTACTTTGAAATCGCTGTCGCCTTGAACACTTGTAAAATGAAGCTGAAATCAACTTTAAATCTGTTTTATTTAATAATTTTTTTTTTCCTTTTTTTTATTATTATATTCTTTTACATTTACTATTTATTTATTCTGCTCTTTGTATAATTTTTCGATATGTGAATTATGTGAAGTGATTTTTCTCCTTTTGTTTGTTTTTCAAAGAAAATACATGCAACACAAAACAGAATGAATTTCGATCTTTGCTTTGTTGTGGTAGTTTCCATCTGTTGAACTTTAGTTTTAATTTTAATCTTCTGTATCCGAGGAATACTTTGGTGTTCACTGATCCGAGTGGTGCACGCGTACAGCAAACACTTGAATTATGTACTTTTAAATTGGTCAATATTTCAAAAAAACATACAGTTTGGATTTTTTATTTTATTTTTATTGAATATATCTATATTTTTTGTATTCTGTCGTATGAGACTTTTACACTTTGCACACGCCGTGTCAAGATCATTAGACGAACCGTTTCGTTAAGTGTGCGATCACAGACTGAATGATTTCGGTTTGGCTTGTGAGTCGTTAAGTGCGTCGTCGTTCAGTGGCGCTGCTCAGTGATCATTTATAATTTGTATAGTTTCAAGTTTACAGAGTGTGTTTCTTTTTGTTTCGCTAGTGTGTTGCATGCGTGCGTGTATTTCAAAGTTTGCTTTTCGTTCAAATGTATCTATTAGATGCATTTGTATATACATATACACATACATACTTACTTATTATGTACGAGGGCGGCCCAAAACAAGTTTAATCTAACGTATTGATATAAAAAGTTAGCAAACATTTTATTTAAGCTCTAAGGCGGCGCCATGTCCTTAAGTTTTATAGCTATGCTATTTATTGCGCTATACAGGAGTTAGGACGTGATTTTCTTAGCAAAAATAATCGACACTATTACAGTTATAAATTTATTTTTGTTTTGATTTCTTTGTACTTAAAAGCACAGTACGAAAATAAACGAAACAAATTTTTTGATTTTGTTTTGTTTCGTTCTTTGAAGTGAGTGAAACAAAAACAATAAGAACGATTGCTCGATTTGTTTTTGTTTGTTTTTGCACAGGAGCACAAAACGGCTGTAAAACGCCACCGGCCACCAGGAATACATTAATTTAATCGTACGCCGCTAAAAAAGAAAATAATGTGAAATAAATGGAAACGTTTTGAAATATTTGCTGAGAATTTGACATCAACATATATGTGGCAATATGGAAAAAGTGCTTAAGTCATATTGTACTGTTTTGCATGAGAGCACTTTTAAGCGTTCAAGTCAATTTTCAGAAATTTATTTCTTTTACACTTTAATTGGGAAATTCTCTGTTAACCTTAATTTTTTTAAGCAAATATCGTTCTTCACACTATAAGTAATACATTTAAGTTGAAATATAGGAAAGTGTAACCTAAATTAAGCTGTTAATCCAAATGGCGATTTTTGTTCGTTTTGGTGACTTTTTTCGTTTTTGGCGATTATTTTTAGTTTTTGGCGATTTTTTTCAGTCTTCGGTGATTTTTTCCGGCTGTTTTTTAAGTTATAGCGATTTTTAGTTTGGGCACTTTTATTTCGTTTTGGCGATCTTTTTTTTTTCGATTTTTTCGTTTTAGCAATTTTTTTCGTTTTTTCCGATTTTGTTTATTTTTAATGACCTTAATACTTGTGGTGATTTTATTTTACTTTGGTGATATTATTCATTTAAGCGTTTGTTTTTTTTTTTGGTTTTGACGGATTTTTTCGTTTTGGCGATTTTTTTCGGTCTGTGGTGATTTTTTCCGGCTGTTTTTTAGTTATAGCGATTTTTTAGTTTGGGCACTTTTATTTCGTATTGGCGATCATTTTTCCGATTTTTGCGATTTTTTTCGTTTTAGCGACTTTTTTCGTTTTTTCCGATTTTGTTTGTTTTTAGCGACCTTAACATTTAATCGTTTTTTTTTGGTCTTGACCGATTTTTGCGTTTTGGCGATTTTTTTCGGTCTTTGGTGATTTTTTCCGGCTGTTTTTTAGTTATAACGATTTCTTAGTTTGTGCACTTTTTTTTCGTTTTGGCGATATTTTTTGCGATTTTTTTAATTTTAGCTACTTTTTTCGTTTTTTGCTATTTTTTTCGTTTTTTGGCGACCTTAATACTTGTGGTGATTTTATTTTGCATTTGAGCGATTTATTTTACTTTGGTGATATTTTTTATTTAAGCGATTTTTTTATTTTGGTATTTTTTTTTTCTTTTTTTGAAAATTTCAAGAGTTTGCCTCTTGCGGTTCCCATGACACAGCATGTTTTCAAAATTGCACAGTCAAAATCACATTAACTGCTAGAATACCCTTTAATTTTGATTTTTTTTTTAAATTTCAGTGTTAATTAGTTTAGTTTTAATAAAAATACACTAACTTTGAAAATTTCAATTGCACGTATATTAGAATTTCAGCATTTTCCATTGCTCGCTTTAGAACACCCTTTAATTTTTAACTCTTATATATTTTTGGTGTTGTAGCTGCCAAAGTTTTACATACATATTTGGTGAAAATGTCAGGTCCGTAGGCCTTATGGTTCTCGAGAAAACAGCCTGTGACTGACAGGCGGATAGGCGTAGCGGAAACAATAAAGTGCCTTTTCACATTTAGTGTGCGCCACAAAAGAAAGTCTTGTTTCATCATTTCGCAATGCACCAGCTCACAGGTCTAGTATTGCGATGGCCAAAATCAATGAATAAAAGTTCGACTTGCTTCATCTCGCAACTTATTCGCCAGAGTTAGATTCCACGGATTATTTTCTTTAAAAAAAAATGGCTCGCTCGGCGGTAAAAGAGTTGGAATCTGCGGTTGATGGCTTGAGTATTGCTGGCTTGAATATTGCTGGGGAAAATTGTATCCAGGCAAAAGGGAGCTTTTGTTGAGAAATAAAGAAAAATTTTCCCAAATGTTTGGTGTGTTCTTTTGTTTTGTTAGCTTGACTAATTTCACTAACTACCCTCGTATTATATTTATTAATATGGCCGTTTACTATTTCTTAAGTTTTGTTTTGGTTTTGCTTCTAGAAAGCACCATATTGATTTTGTGGTTTCTTGTATTTATTGTATTTATGTTTAGCAACATGTTTCCATTCAAACAAAAAGGTTGCAAATGTTGCCTACACATTTGTTGCTTGGCATAATAAGGCATTAATTAGTGTGCATATTGAAAATGAAGAAACAAATTTTTTTTTGACATTTTCAAAAATGATTTATTAGCAAGAAATTGCCATAAGAATTCGCATTCGTAAAAAATTAAAATAACCTAAAATAGTTATGGAATTAATAATTAATTAATACTTTCTATGACGCACATTAGCCCCCATTATAACGTCTATAATACGAGTAAGTGTGCACAACTTGTTTATTATCGAATTTGTATCTAGTTTGCATAAGCCACAAATTTATCATTGGCTTATTGACTCTTAAGCTTATTAAATTGTTGGGCGAAATTTATTGTTTTCATATTAAAAAGAAATCTATACATATACAGGCTGTTTTTTTAGAGGTATAGAACTTCGAATTGAAATAAAATACAAGAAAATCGTTTTAATGTCCATCAATTTGGCTTTATTGGAAGGATAATTTTATGCCATTAACGTTTAAATATGATTTCGGGCATGTGGCCGCCGCGGCTGGCTCGAATAAAGCCAATTCTACAGGTCCAATTTTCAACCACTTTTTCGAGCATTGGGGCCGTATGTTGGCAATAACGCCACGAATGTTGGCTTCCAAGTCCCCTAACGTTTCTGGTTTGTTGGCGTAGACGAGCGACTTCACATATCCCCAAAGAAAATAATCCAATGGTGTCAAATCACACGATCTTGGTGGCCAATTGACCGGTTAACCGAATTAATTGCTCTGATGGACGATTATGTCGACCATAAAATGGACGGAGCTTGCGGTAAACTTCGCGAACTGAACCATTATTTTCGAAATAAATTTGCACGATTTGCAAGCGTTGTTCTTTTGTCAACCTGTTCATGATAAAATGGCAAACCAAACTAAATATTAATCACTTGACAGCTGACAAAATGGCCGCCAGTTAAAAAAGTGATGCCAACTTAAAGTTCTATACCGCAATAAAAAACACCCAATATTATCCAAAGAACTATTCTATAGTAATTCTGTTTGTTGTGTGCAAAGCGGGGACTGCATTCTTGTATGTCCGTACAAACAGTGGTGTTCACAAAGTTAGCGCACTTTTTCAAAGCATTTGATACATAAATTAGTTAATATTTCGCTAAAGCGAGCTGCGTTATGCTCCGCTCCACTTGTGCTGTTTTTTTCATCAGAATTCTAATTCAACATACTTATTAGAATGAAGTACCATTACAAACGTTTTTGTTTTAGCAGATTTGCTTATAACAACATTTAACTTTGCGTGTGAAATTTTAAATATTTTTCTGGAAATTCTTTTGAACTTTTCATACATACAATTTCACAAAAATGTTTCATACTTTTTAGGGTTCCGGTGAAAAGATGAAAAGAAACCCTATTGTTTTCGCTACGATGTCCGGCTGTCTGCCTGTCACAGAATGTTTTCTCTAGAACCGTAAGAACTACAGACCTGAAATTTTCACAGACTATGTAAAACTTTAAGCGCTACAACAACAAATAAATGACAGTTGAACATTAAAGGTTGTTCAAACACGAGCACCAAAAAGCATCAAGAGTCCGTCGTACGTAACCTTTCGTGTGCGAGTCAAATCGCACTTTACTGAGTTTACTACATGTCGTTTCTAACGAGAATAGACCTGATTAGAACAATAAATATATTTATTTTTGAATATAACGCCACACGCAGAAAAAAATTTTAAATTTTATTTTCAGACTGAAACAAATTTCGTAAATAGTTTTCACTTTTTATTTACATTCAAAAGAACAACAATATGTGTTGTTTGACTTGCTAAAATGTTTAAATATATTTTAACTAAAAATTTTTGCGACTTTGACTCGCCCTCCATACGGCACTTGTTTATTTTAGCAGATTTGTACGGTTTTGGAGATTTTTTTTCGGTTTTGGGCGATTATTCGCGCTTTGACGCTGGTTTCAGTTTTTGCGTTTTTTTCCGTTAAAAATTTTTAGCGATTTTTGATAGTTTGGCGTTTTTTTTTTTGTGTTGGCAATATTTTCGTTTTTTTTTAATAAAAATTTTTCATTTTATCAATTTTTTAGTTTAGGTGATTTCTTTCGGTTTTGACGATTTTTTCGGTTTTTTAAATAAAAATTTGTAGTGTTAGCGATTTTTAAGTTTTGGTGATTTTTTTCGGTTTTGGCAATTTTTTCGGCTTTTGGCGCTTATTTTTTAATTAAAAATTTTAAGTTTTAGTGTTTTTTTTAGTTTAGACGCTTTTTTTTTGGTTTTAGCGATTTTTTCGGGTATTTTTAGTGTTTTTTTAGTTTTGATGCTTTTTTTTTGGTTTTGGCGATTTTTTCGGTTTTAGTTTTTTTTAGTTTTTTTGGCGACCTTTTTACTTTTTGCAGATTCTTTCGGCTTTCGAGACTTTTTCGATATATGGCGATTATTTGCGTTTTGACGCTCGTCTTAGCTTTTGCGCTTTTTTTTTGTTTTGACATTTTTTTCGGCTTTTGACCTTTTTCAAAATTTTTAGCGATGCCTTTTAGTTTTGGCGCTTTTCTTTTGATTTGACCATTTTTTTCGTTTTTTAGGCGATTGTTTTTAAATCAAAGCTTTAGCGTTTTTTTTTAGTTTTGATAATTTTTTTTTTTGGTTTTTGGCGATTTTTTCGATTTTTGCCGGTTTTTTTAATAAAAAAATTTTGGTAATTTTTCAATCAAAATTTTGGTTTTAGCGATTTTTTATTTTGGCGCTATTTTTGGTTTTGGCGATTTTTTTCGATTTTTGACGTTTTCTTTTTAATTTTTTTTGGCGAATTTTTTATTTTAATTTTTGGTATTTTTTTTTTGGCATTTTAGCGTTTTACTTTAATTCTGGTGATATTTTTCATTTTGTCGATTTTTATTTTAAAAAATTTTTAACTTTGAGATTTTACTGTAGAATACCCTTTAATTTTTAACTGTTATACATTTATTGTATGTATTGATATAGCGGCCAAAGTTTTACATATTCGGTGAAAATTTCAGGTCCGTAGCTCTTACGGTGCTCGAGAAAACAGCTTGTGATAGACAGACAGATAGACGGACATCGTAGCGAAAACAATTAGAGTTCGTTTGCAACTTTGGTGTATGTGACCCTAAAAAACGTGTGTTACGTTTTTTTTTTTTTTGCAAATTTTTGTCAAATGTGAATGTACCTTAACAATTGGAAGAAAAACTTGTTAGTTTATTTTATTTTGATTTCTGATGTTATTTTTCTTCAGTTGTTAATGAATCACACTGCGGAATATTACTAAATGTTTCTCATAAGTCACAAAATCACTGCTCAGGGTAAATCATACTTCATACTTAGCTACAAAAATAAGTGACATGTAAAGATGGCGAAGGTACTTTTGAATCACTTTACAATAATGTTTTTTTTTTCATCAAAAACAAATTTTGTACTTATTATTATTTTAATGCATTCTTGCTTTACGCATAAACAAACTTAAAAACTTGTCATATGTATTTCTTAACAGCTTTTCACAAAAGTACGCACACTTCACTTTAAAAAAAAATAAGAAAAAATAACGTCGGTTACTTTTAAAAGAAACTTCTGTGTTTAGCCCTTGTAATCAAGTTCCATTGTAATAAATTTCACAATTCCATTTCAAGGTGCAGCCAGCCTGTGCATGTCCACAGAAACATCCTCCTTGTAAGTGACAGTTGCAATTACAGCATTTTAACAAACACATTTTGCCGTTATATTGGTCAAGTATGAGAGCATGAGTGAGTTATTATTAAAGTTATTAAAGTAAATAAAATTCACTCAGGCTCGTGTACTTGACAATTTCATATCGTTACCCTAATATGGAAAGGCTCCCTAACACTTTTTTTTAATTCGAGTTTTTTGTTTATTACAATCGAAAAATTCAAAAAATCTCGATTCCAGAAAAATAATGAGTTAGGACCTTTCTATATTAAGGTGACGATATGTATGTACGAGTACATATGTTTCGTTACTTTCCTACTTTTTTAAAATCATATAAATTTATTGTTATCGTTACAATATAAAACGTTTTTTTTTATTTGTTATTTTTATTTTTTGTTTTGGCTTAATTTTTCTGCACGCAAGCCCAGCATGATGCAAGCAACATGTTGCGTAATGCCTTGATAAAGTACAAAGTAGTACAAAACAGTGAACACACGTTGCACAGAAATCAAAGAAAACCCCAAGGAAAGAAAAGAAAAGAAACAGACATGCAATGTAAAACTTTGTTAAAAATAATCAACAGTGGGTACTCGTACGACAAGTTGTTTAAGGTTTGTTTTTTTTTTGTTTTTGTTGGCATTTTAATAAATGTTGGTTTTAAGGTTAAAACCTTGTTTTACCATACAAAATGTTTTTGTTAAAACCAACTTAAACAACTTTTTTGAATTATAAGTGGGTTTGGTAATTATCTTCATCTTCTTTCTTGCTGTACTAAATTCAGTGCTGCCCAGTTAAAAGTACCTGCAAGCAGCTGACAGTTTGTATGCCAGTGAATAAGTGAAGTAATCCATTTAGTTATAAGTTTTATTCGTTTAAACGAATGATAGGCTTAAAAAAAATTTATTATTTAAGTTTAAACAGATCATATAAAGTTAAAGTTTT
Source organism: Nowickia ferox (assembly GCA_936439885.1). NCBI lineage: Eukaryota > Metazoa > Arthropoda > Insecta > Diptera > Tachinidae > Nowickia > Nowickia ferox. The sequence goes on along the minus strand of OW387024.1, from coordinate 109,698,076 downwards.
ATTCGTTTATTTGAACGAATAAGAAATGGAAAAAAATTGCATTGCAGTAATATAATAACAATAAATCTACTAAATAACGTAAAAAATATTATTCGAGTAATAAGTTAAAAAAAAAAATGATCATTATCAAAGATTCGAATAATCGACTTAATAAAAAATAAAAATTTTCATGCAAGTAAATATTACATGCATCGAATATTTTTTTAATTTTATTCGATTACTAGCATGTGTAAAGAACACAAAAATTGTATTCGAACAATAAATAGAAAAAGTGGTTTTAAATGAAGTAATCCATTTAATTATAAGTATTGTTCGATTAAACGAATGAATAACGAATAAAAAATCTTATACGCACAATAACTTACAAAAAATTTATCCGAATAATGGAAAAACTCATAAGTTTATGTTTTATTCATTTATTTGAATGGAGATGAAATAAAAATATCGCATCGGAATAATAAGTGATAGAAATTTAAATGCGATTAAACGAAACAAATTTAACTTTTATTTGTACCCATAATAAACTATCAGTCAAGAGTTCGTGGGTTCCACAGAGAAGTTAATCGCTTCGCGGGTTGTGTTTGTTAAAAAAAAAAAAAATCTTGAATGATATCAAATAAAAAATTGTTCCTCATATAATTTGTTTGAAAAAAAAACACGATTCAAGTAATCGATTAAATTTTATATTTTATTCGGTAGCTCGAATTAATATGGATATTTTATATTATCCGAAGAATAATTAATCGAACAAAATTTAAGTTTTATTAGCAAACCCAAATAAATAAAAAATAAAATATTTTATCCGTATAATAAGTAATATATATATATATATATATATATATAATTCGATCAATCGACAAGTTCAGAAAATTCTTGATTCTAATAATCGATCCAACTTTAAGGTTTATTGAGTAACTCGGCTAAATAATGAAAAAAAATACATCTGAAGAATAAGTTTCAAAACCGGTTCATGGGAGGCTATCTAATCATATATTCGAATCAATAACGAATACAAATTTTTATTCGAATAAGAAGCTAAGAACCCGGCTATGCTAAGGATGTACAATCAAAGATTCGAATGTAGCGAATAAATAACGAATGAAAGTTTTTATTCGAACAGAAGTGAACAAAATTATTATTTGATCTATCGAATAAATTTGAAGTTCTATACGATTACTAGAATGAGTAAAGAACATTAAAATTTTATTTGCACAAGTAATTGTTTTAATGGAAGTAATCTAATGAATTCCAAAATTTACTCGATTAACAAATTCTTATACGAATAATATGATAAAAATACTTTTGAATCGAGCAAAAGAAACATTCGAATAAAGAGAAGAAATATTCGAATACTCAAATTAATTCCAGATAAGACATTTTCCCGAATGATGAGTGCAAAAAATTTAATTCGAGCACTTAAGTTTTATTCACATAATAAATTGAAAAATTGTTTTAATCGAAGTACTCTAACGAATTCCAAAATTTACTCAATCAACAAATTCTTATACGAATAATACGATCAAATTATTTTTGATTTTAGCAGAAGAAGCTAATTCAGGTTTTATTTGATTACACGACAGAATATCAAATGAAATGAATTTATCTGAATAGGGAGCACAACAAAAATCTTAATTCGAGTAATCGATTAAACTTAGTCGGTTACTCGACTGAATATCGAATAATTTATATTAAACGCCTAATAGATATGAAAAATTTAAAACCAATTAATCGATTAAGTTTAATACGAAAAAGTTTTATTCGAATAAGTTTTATTCGAATTGTTAATTTGACATTTTCCCGAATGATGAGTGCAAAAAATTTAATTCGAGCACTTAAGTTTTATTCACATAATAAATTGAAAAATTGTTTTAATCGAAGTACTCTAACGAACTCCAAAATTTACTCGATTAAAAAATTTTTATACGAATAATAAGATAAAATTATTTTTGACGTTCATCTGCCAATAAAAAAAAAAAAAAGATTTAGTGTTCAGTTGTATAACGTATGACGGATTCTAGGTGCCTCAGCCTTTACATTGGCATTTGTGGAGAGCTGCTACTGTACTTATCCCTTGTATTTGCTAACTTTAGCATATTTTTTTATTGAAGTGTAAACTGTTAACTCCAAATATTCGTGCTATGCCATTGATTTCATAGTATGTAATATGTGTGTATGTAGACAACTCTAAAAACATTCCAATGCTCTAAATCATACTCTTCAAATACGTGTACCGCACGAAACAACAAGAAGTAAACAATTTATCTTGTCTAAAAAAAAAAATAGTTGTAATAAGACGAAAAAAAAACAAGAAACAAGAAACCAGATAAAGTTCATGTCAAGTATCTGCTGAATTCTTCCGCTACCTCAAAGAAGGCACTCACTCATTCATTGATACATGAACAAGAGTGAGTGTGTATCTTGCTGTTTACTTGATTTTAGCTTAAATAATTGAAAACATGGTTGGGATGGTTTCTTGGATAATGATGATTCATGTTAGAAAAGCGCGTGCTCTATCTCTCTCTGTCTGTATGTCTGTCTGTCTCGCCCTGCTATTTAGTCATATCTAGCCAGTTTTTATGAACAAGAATTTACAGTAATTTTCACACGATAAAAAATGCTGATTTTGTAAATTTTTTAAACTTAAATAATCAATCATTTTGTTGTTTATGATTTTGATTTATATTCAACAAAATGCCTAAAAATCACATTATGTGATTTGATCACTAAATTTTTGGGTTTTTTTTTTTTCTTCATGCAAGTCGGGCTTTGAATGATTGTGTTGTATACAACTCAATATACTCGTGCTACATCTAATTCATTAATAATAAGAAAAAAGAGTGATTCATTCATTCATTCAAATAGTGAACAATTTTGTTGTGATTTTTTTTTTGCCTTCCAGAAATTCACACATTGAGTCAAAATGTAATAAATAAAAAAAAAATACAAAAACTTACTAAATGAATGAAAAAAAGGAAAAATATTACGACAAGCCGGCTGGCTGGCTGCTGCATCCTCAATTTATATTAATTTGTTATTTGTTATGAAACTTGGATTTCTTCCCACAGCCAAAACGTTAAAGTGCGAACTAAATTTAATTGCTACTCCGGCCATTCATACACTCAAACACTGAAAATAAATAAATAATACTAATAATAAATGTACGACCATTTGATTGCACATTAGTTAACTAAACATTCTCATTCATATTTCGTGATTACATCCTCAACTAACAAGAGATAAAAGCAAACAATTTCTTGAAATGAAAGATTGTTTTACTTTAAAAAAATATATACGAAAAAATTTATATAATCCTAGACAAAGAGTTTTGAAAGCTTTCGCCGGTATTCATAAACGATTCTTAAAGCTAATGTTGGCTTAACGTAGGAATTTTGTATGAGAAAAACGAAGTAAAGAATGGATGCTGATGAAAAATGTCGGTATTTTAATTTTATTTTCTTCTCTTTTTTAGACAATCACATTAATTAATAAAAATATTTTATTCAATATGAATTGAAAATATGTACTGAACTTCAGCGCGATTAAGAAATAATGCCTACCAATCGCTTTTTACATACATATTTTAAAAATTTGCTTGAAAGTAAATTTAGGAAGATTTACTTCAATTTAACTTACATAAATCCATCATTTTTAACTTACCTAAAAGGAGAAAACGAGAAAGAAAATTTAGTTTTCTGCTCACTAATTTATATGGCAATAAGCAGATCTTAAAAAAAATCTAATATATAAAAATAAGTCGGATTTTCCTTCCTGACGCTATAACTCCATAACGCACGAACCGATTTCCACGGTTTTGCATTCGTTGGAAAGGTATCGGGCTCCGTGAGGTTTATAGCATAGAAAATTCAGGGAAAATTTCAAGAGAAAGGCAGGAAAACAGGGAAAATCATTTTTCACATGCAGCGCCATCTCTGATACATAGCATGTACTACAACGGCGCAAGTACGTGGTGTGTGAGTATACTTCACGAAAATAAGTACGTTTAATTTTAAGTAGATGGCGCCGGTGCGTGATGCATTGTTTGTTTGACAGTTTGTACTACAAAAATTCAAGTATGTTGCATATTTTAAGGCGCTAGGTTATATATCTTCTATATATATAAAATCGCAGTGTGATTGTGGAACTATAAGACCTGTAAGCTGAAATTTTCAACACAGATTCGGGTCAATACCGGGTAGGTTTTCGTTTTGTTTTTTAACCAACAAGTGACTACTGTATGGAGTAATTTGTAGTTAAAAAAAATTTATTGAGGGTAAGACAACGTTTGCCGGGCTCATCTAGTATATGTATATAAAATTAAAAAAAAAAATATTAAAATTTTGAAAACGAAAGTTTAAATACATAAATTAAAATAATATGACACGCTTCCACTCAAGGCGAACTGTATAGAGTGTAACTTATTTTCATATTAAATACGACCCTGCAGAAAAAATGCGTATATTCCTGCTGTCCAAAAATTTACGAACGTTTTGCTTGATTTGATACCAGAGAAAGTAGCAGCTGATCATAATCTGCTGAAATGAGGTAACGTAATATGCTTTCGCTTTGCTTCTACCGATTCATGCAAAGGGGCCATTCACATATTACGCCCCCCCCCATCCCTTGGTAGCGCTTTTCAAAAAACTTTCAGTATAAATTTTTTAACCCATCCCCCCTTCCCCCTGGAGCGTTTCCTTAATGTGTAAACAGCCCCAAAAACCCTAAAACGACCTTATTATTATAAGCTGCTTTCTCAGTTTCCAGTATCGAGTGCAAAATGCGTTTTATGAGCTGGCAACACCATTGAAATGTTCCTTGAGCAACACACTGAATGCATTTTACTTTTATCAATCACAATAACTGAAATTCACAATAGCGACATTCTTTGTTGAATGAGTGAACGAATAGCTTTCGAATAGGTTAGAAGATCGAAAAATTAATTAAATAGCATATCATAATATCATTGTTGGCATATTTTGACTTCGTCATTTTGGTCTTAGATTACAGAAAAAAATCTCGCATCGTAGTCGGAGTGAAAATACGCCAACTTAAGTTCAAATGATATAACACAACATAACGTAACATAATATAAAATAACACAACATAACGTAAAGTAACATACCATAACATAGCATAACGTAAAGTAACATAAAATATAATAACATAGAATAACATTATATAAATCATATAAAGTAGCATGACATTATCGTGTCATAACCGCCAAAAACGCATAACCGACACATATTTTGGATCTCGTTTTTTTGACGAATCACAAATAATCGAATTTGGGCAAAAAATTAACTTCGAAAATTATGTCGCTTAAACTTTTTTGGCGGTTATGGCACGACATCAGAAAATAAAATAACATAACACCGCCCAATAACACAACATTAAATAATTTAAATTAATATGACGTAACATAGCATAAAAACCTAAAGTAATAACATAACATAACGCAACAAGTTGACATGACGTAATGTAACATAACATAATTACATAACATAAAAATAAAAAAAAATATTAAACATAAGATAACATAAAATCATAAGCTAACATGACGTAATATAAGATAAAAGCATAGCATAACATAACATAAAAACATAACATAACTTAATAACATAACATTAATATAACAAAACAATATAGCATAAAATATCAACATAAACTAATGTCTTATAAAATAACACAACCTAAACAAAAATGACATAAATTAAAATATTATATCATCACATAACATAATATGACATAACAAGTTTACATGACGTAAGATAGCATAACATGAGAACATAACATAACATTTTAATGTAATATTTTCACACAACATTTTGACATAACATAACAACATAACATAACATAGCAAAATGTAACAAACGTTAAACAAGTGTAGTATCCTACAATACAAAATAGCGTAACATAATACAACATAGTGGATATTGGGTGGGCGGCATCATCACAAGTTAAAAGAATCCTTCAAAATGTAAAGTTCACTAAGAATTCACAGTATCGCAAAAGAAATTGAAATTGGATTTTTCGAATGTAGGCACAAATCGGCTTCAGCGGATGCTAATCCTAAGGTAACATTAGAGCACCCTCCTTCATGGGTATTGTGTAGCAGAATCATTAGCGAAGTAGAAAAAACCAATAAAATGGCTACTTAACACAGCTTCGAAGATTTAATACACCTCATTGACACCTGAGGCGCTGAAACACTGCATTATTAAAACTATGCAAAAAGCAGAGTTGTAAAAGAATGAAGCTTTCCTCTATCTCCCCTTTCACCATCTGTCTTCATTATCACTATTTCCAGGCATTCCTTGCGTGAGTGTTACTTATGTTACAAAAAAAATAATTAACCAAAAAGCAATATTTTATATAAAAAATTTAAGAAAATTATCAAAAATGAAATCAACAGCCCAGTCGTCAAGTAAACCAGCATAAACCAAAGAAAAACACAAAAATATATTCTTCAAAAACACGAATTCTCGAAAAAACTAAATTTTCAAAAATGTGTGTAAATAGACTAATAAACATAAATTTAACAGAAATCACCAAAAAAAAATATTTTACGAGATTTTTGAAAAATTCAAAAACATATTCTACTGAAAAATTATAAAAAAAAATTCATAATTGAATATCTGCAGCTCTAAAAAAACAATTTTATTTGATATGGGTTTTTAACCAAAACAAATTTTAAAAATACACACACTTTGTTTATATTTATGCATTAATTAATTAACTAAACATTATATACATGCATATGTACATTTATACATATTGTTTTTGGCTCGCTAATAAACATTTTTATATATTATTTTTGCTTTTTAAATTTTAACAAATAATTTAGAAAAATCTTCACACAAAAACGCTCGACTGGCTGTAAAATAATTTACATCTGGTTGTGTTTTTCTAAGAATTGAAAATCCTAGAAAAAATAAAAAATTAGCACAAATCATGTGCGATTGAATTTTTAAACGTTCAACTACTCATTTTATTTGCATATATGAAGATTATTTTTTAATTTTTATGAATTTCTTTATTTTTATTTATTTTTTTTTTTGTATTCGTGCTAAATATTGTATACAAACATTAAGCCAAAAATAAAATTATAAACATTATGAACATGAAAAAGAAAAATAAAATTAAACAAAATGAAGCAACAGAAAAAAAGACATTTACGAGCTGAACAAACGAAAGCACATTTCCATGCAAGAAGACACACAAAACTTGGCAAAACTAAAATTTATCAAAAAAAAAAAAAAAAAAACAAACATACATTTGAAAATTGTAATAAATAAATTCGTTTTGTTGTTTAAAATAAACAAAAACAAATAATAACTTAAACTCATGCATAAATAAACACAAATTTCGTTTGCAACTGAAACACTTTAAGAATCTCTGCTCAATGACTTTGAACTAATTTTTTGCGATCAATCCAAACATGTCACTACATGTTGCCAAAAAATTTTGAATCAATTCACAAAATTTGAATCATCATTTTTGTCATATTTTCTGGGGGTTAATAGTGCCAATAATTTTAGGAAATATTTGTTCATTTATTAAAAAATTAATTTTTATTTTATGACTGTTAAGAGATTTGTTACATACATACATACATATATGTATGTATGTATGTATGTATAGCAGACCAGCTGTAGTTCTCTCCTCAACTCAATTTGGTTATGTGAGAGTCAACTAGTGTTGCCATATACGTTTGAGGAAAAACCTGCCCATACCGAACAAAAAATCTGTTTTTCACAAGAAAAAACTGCTCAAAATTTTTTTAATGTAAATATTTCTTTATTTATGATTTGATCAGGCTAAAGTTCGTATAGCCTTTGTAAGCCAAATTCATGTGATAATTGTTAATGAACAAATAACACCAAAGTTAATTATAAATATTCTGACAAAACACGTGGTAGAACGGAACAACCGGCTGTTTTCGAAGGCCACTACATCTTCATCATCAGCGTTCTTTATGTTTGGTTCACTGTGTGTGGTGTCAGTCAGCGATGCCAATTTAGCGCGTTTCGCGCTAGATTTAGCGCGTTTTAACTATGCCAAACGCGCTTTTTTTCGTCTTAGCGCGTTTACTTAAAAAAGCGCTAAATTAGCGCGTTTTGAATAAAGTCATCATTATTTCAGTTCAATATTTTTTTTTTGCATAAATTTAACAATTTCTAGTATTCAAAACTCATAAAATTTTTTAAATTGGTTAATGATGCAGCTGTCGCAAATAAAATTCATTCTCTTGACTATGGTTAGAATTAAAAATGCATTTTAATATTGTAAATGGCAAATATTTTGAAATTCTCAACTAAAAATATGTACTCCTACTCGTGACCAAAAAAATTTATTTAACTTATTAAGCATCTATTCTAGTACAAGTACAAAACAAAAAAGCTTAGAAACGTCTCGATCAAGTCACCTTTCAAACAGAAAAAAAACTAAATCAAAATCCGTTCAGCCGTTTGGTCTGTGCGTGGACACGGACAGACACACAGATACACAGCCACACACTACAAACTTCACTACTCTTTGGTCGGGGGTTAAAAATAAAAACTAAGGATTTCGATTATTTGGAAGGCAATTCTGATTCTGTATTAAATGATTTTAGTTATTTAGGATATAATTTTGAAGAAACAATATTATAAAATCTGAAAAGAGCTACTAAAAAAAATCAATTGTATTTACCAATACTTTTATTAAAATTTAATTAAGCGCGCAGGAAAATAGCGCGTTTTGGCTATAAATAGTTGACAATGCTGAAACTTAGCGCGTTCTAGCGCGTTTTGCGAAGGGGAATAGCGCGTTTGGGTTATAAATAGTTGGCATCGCTGGTGTCAGTTGATGTAAATTTCTTACTCGCTCTTTTTTTTTTTGCTTTTCAAATGCTTTTTGACGAGGGTTGTATACGATTACCACAATAATATGCGTCTGAATGAGCTTGTTGTCACTGATATGAAAATACAATTTATTTGTGCAAGAGTTGGATTTAAACTCAGACGACGAAACTGAGTTGAGTTGTGAGCGACAATAGGAGCAGACAGACATGGATTCAATTCAGCTTTCATACAAATTTTTTTCTGTGACATGGCTGAATATGTATTTTATTTTATAAAATACCAGCGACGTTGCCGGCTTGGAATTCATTTTTCACTAACTAAGTAACTAACTAAGGGTTAATAAATCAGTCAAAGTTTAAACGCTGGTTTAGTTAAACTAAACTCAAATTTGTATGTAGTTTAAGCTTAACAGGAGTAGATCAGTGAACCATGCTTTATGTGTAGTTTAAAAAATAATATTGTCGCAGCACTTTGCAGCAGGCCATCAATTATTTGCACAATCAAAAATGCAAAAAGGTTAAAAAATGTTAATTAAAGGTTGCAAAATTTTACTGAGAAAGGAATTATATTTATGCTTGGCGAAGTAGAATAGTATAAAAGAATAATAGGGTGTAAGAAAACAGATCGAAGAAGATGTGAAGAAAAAGTTGAGACTTGGAAAAAAGTTGAGTGTTCTCTTAATGCAAAACATATGGTGTGTAAGTAACAAAACCATATGGTAGTTTAAACGCCCAATTTTATGCGTTTGCAGATGGTTTAAATACTATATTGATTTATAGGTTTGCTAGTTTAAACACAATAGAGATTAACTTCCACTGATTTATTAGCCCTAAGGGTGTTTTTTATAGATGTATAAAACTTTAAGTTGGCAACACTTTTTCATTATTATGTCAGCTGTCAAGCGATTTTTGTTTTGTTTGGTTTGGCATTTCAACATGTACAGACTGACGCCTGAACGACGCTCCTAAATTGTGCAAATTTATTTTGAAAATCATGGTTCTGTTCGAAATACGTATCGAAAATTTTACGGTCAATATAATCGTCCATCAGAGCAATTAATTCGATTAACTATGAAACGTGTTTGCATCACGTTTACTCTAAATGATCATCCACAGAGACGTCATAAAATGTGTACAGAAGAAGTCATTGCTGCTGTAGAGCGTAGCGTGCATATAAATTGGATATGTGTTTTAAGTTTTTAAGTTTTATTTCATTAATTTTCATACAATTCTTATTAGAATAAGTTCCGCAAAGCTTGAAAGCTTGTCTGCCATCCACTGTGGCTGTGGCTTCAACAAGGCGGCGCAACATGTCACACAGTTGGTGCCACAATTGATTTATTGAAGGAAACGTTTGGTAACCGCATAGTTTCACGTTTCGGAACCGTGAATTGGCCTCCAAGATACTGCACTTTAACGCCGCTATGCTATTTTCTGTGAGGATATGTGAAGTCGTTAGTTTACGCCGGTAAGCCCGAACCGATAGACCAGTTGGAAGACAACATTCGCCGCTTTGTTGCCAATATACTTCCAAAAATGTTAGAAAAAGTCATCGAAAATTGGACTTCCAGATCAGACTACGTCCGAGCCGGCCATGGCGGTCATATGCCACAACTCATATCTAAATTATAAGGCCAAGAAGATTATCTTCCGAATAAAGTAAATTTCAAGTCAATTTCAAAAATTCATCTTTGTTTTATTTCATTTCAAAGTTCTATACTTCGATAAAAAAAAGCCATAAATTTCCCATAGAAATATGTCAAATAAGCGGTTAATAAACCTGATATTGGCAGCACTGATTTAACTTGACTACAACGAACGGCAAACGCAGCAGGGACAACAACCTGCCGCCGTGTTACCTTATTGTCGTGAAAATAATCGTTCTCATACAAACATGTACATACATACGAGTATGTATGTATGTACATATATTCCATTTATGAGTTTAATGCTTAAGTTATAAATTCCATTCATAGAAATGCAAATACTTACTTTTAGCATCATTAATACAGTGTAGCGTGCAAAACGAATAAAAAAAAATCAAATAAAAATTATGATACCCCTCAACACAAAACTAGTGTACAATACGAATTTGTCAAAAAGAATCATTAAAGATTTTATTAGCTAATTACAAAAACAACAAAAACAAATAAAATTTATTTCTGTTTTGCTTTTGCTAAATGATAGCACTATTTATGATGAAATCAGTAATTTAAATTTTTTAATAATCTTTCGCTTTTTGTCTAAAGTCAGAACCGTATAAAGCAAATATTTGATCAAAATAAGCGCAATCGGGAATTGTCTATTTTGTAATACCCTCTAATCATATAGAATAAAGAAGGTGTTCCAAAAATTAGTTTAGTTAATGGAAAAGGGAAACTATTTATTTAGGGAAACTATTTATTATTTATTTGGGAATGCCCACTTAAAAATAAATTAACCTGAAAAGAATACTTATTTTCATTTATTTCACTAAAATTAGCAGATAACAAACAATTCAAGTAAATTTACGTATTTGAATTTAAATGTCATGGCCCGGGTCAGTATTGTTGATAATATACTGCGCTTCAATTTTGATCTGACCAAAACGCTTTTAGAAAACCAAAACAAGTGAAGTTATTGCACCAAAATAAAAAAGTATTTTTGGTACGCAGAAGCCTTTTCACGTCTTTGGCTTCATTGCGGAAAGACCTAACGACACAAGATTTATATCTATAAATTTTATATTGCTAAGTTTTTATCATTTAAAAACGTTTTTCCGTGGACTCGAAGATTTGCAAATGAATAAAACACCCCAGTGTATTAATTAGGGTTAAGAATAACACTATTTTATTTACTAAATAAATACACTTATACTAATCAAGAGCTTAAATATACGCACACAACTTAAATTATTTAAATATACCACAACTGGATACCACAGGCGTCTTCCACAACTAGCTGCGCTGGTACATATTGAAGCAATACCCCTCTCTCTGCTGTTCGTCTTACACCAGACTCACTCTGCCGATGCTCACTGTTTGTAAAACACTAGAGAGTTACTGATTTTACTTTAACACTCGTATTCACTCAAGATACAAGAAACAACTTTATGATCGATACGCTTTATGATAAACTGATCTACCAGCAGATGCGTCGCCTTTTTTATACTTCACACAAGGCTTCTAGAATGTGACAGCAATGTCTAGACAATCTCAGCAGCATTTCCAATGCTTGTTTTCAATCGCGCAATTAGTTAATGGTTTAACTATGCTAAAACAGCACTTTTTGAATTAACTTCGAACAATAAATTGAAAAAGTGGTCTTAATTGAAGTAATCCAATTAATTATAAGTATTATTCGATTAAACGAATGAATAAGAAATAAAAAATCTTATACGAATAATAACCTAAAATTTTTTTTCCGAATAATTGAAAAATTTTAAGTTTAAGTTTTATTCGTTTATTTGAATGAAGAAGAAATAAAAACCTCGCATCGGAATAATAAGTTAAAAAAAAAATTTATAAAAACTAGTCGAAGGCAGTGCAAGTTTTATCAGATTATTGAATAAAGAATAAAGTACTTAGTTTGATATTAAATACAAAAACAAATTAGAACTTTTTTATATTAAATTTTTTTTTATCCGAATAAAAAATTTTACATGGTAGAAGCTTTAGTTTTTTTTCGGCTACTGTGCAACGAATAAATAATTTACCACGAATAATCATTTTAAAAAAAGTATCAATCTTAATTGAATAAATTTAAAGTTTATTGTGATTGTTGGATAAAGAAAAAAAATTTATTCCGGCATTAAATACAAAAAAAATAAAAAATTTTCTGGTGACTCGAATAAATTAAATAAAATTTTTTCCAAATAGTCAACTCAACGTATAAATTTTAACTTTTATTCTCTGAAACGAATGACTAAAAATTATAAAAAAAAATGTATTCGAAAAAAGTTCATCTTCTCTTGGATTACTCGAATAAACAATAAATAAATAAATATTTGTCGAAATTAAAGAATAATCAATTTAAAAAAAATTATCAGCATTAATCGATTAAATTTAAAGTTTGCTGTAATGTTTGGATAAAGAACAAAAAACTTATTCCGGCAATAAATACCAAAAAAAAAATATTTTTTTCTAATTAATCGAATAATTAGCCTACAATTTTTTCCGAATAAAAATTAAAAAAATTCTAATTCGCTTAGACGAACAAATTTAGAATTTTATTCGAATAGGCGAATGATCAAAAATTAAAAAAATATATATATTCGAAAAAATTTTAACTTAGAATAATCGAATAAACATTAAATAAATAAATATTTCTCTACGAAAAAATTTCAAGACTTCAAAAACTCCAAACTCCACTCAAACTTTATATCAAAAATTTTTATTGAAAAAAAAAAAATTATTTTTTAATACAATGTAAAAAAGATCTTCTTGTTTCAATTCGTAATTTCAACTTTTTTTTGTCTTTATTTGTAAACATTTTTACAATAAATCTATTCCTACCTTAATGTTGTTGTTTTTTTTTATAAAAAAACATAAACAAAACAAGTGAATCAATAACAAAAACAAAGGTAGCAGCAGCAGCAGCAGCAGCAGCAGCAGCAAAAGCAAACAAATGAATCTTACCTTGACAGTGGCTGAATCCGAATTGAATTTCATGGCAGCAGTTTTCAAAGAGGAAATATTACTTGTTGTACACGTCAATTTGTCGCTTGTTAAAATATCTTGAGTTCTTGTTGTTGCCAGCACGCGAATGGGCGAATCTAGCGCATTGCTGCTGGTACGGGAAGGGGAGCAGCAGGTCTTTGAAGGTGATGACAGCGGCGAGATGGGATGGAAAAAAGATGTATTCAAACCAGGTTTCACTCGATTGAGACCAAAGGAATTTAACTTCGAGTTGTTAAATGGTAAATTTGTGTAAGAAACTGGTTTCTGGTCTTCTTTGTCGTCGTCGTCGTTGTCTGGTGGTTTGTGGTCTTTTTTAGGGCTGGGACTGAAAGATTTTTTAGTTGAATTGTCGTTTAAGTTTTGAGATTCTGTTATTTCGAGTGTTGATGATACTTTTGCTAAAGCTTCTGTTTCGTGTTGATCTGTTTTAATAGCTGCTGGGCTTAAACTTTCTTCGGGTGGGGAAAGTTTGGTATTGCGTGGTAAAGCGGTGGAGGAGGAGGAGGGCTTGTGCACGAGTACGGGTTCTTGTATTGATTTGGCACTATCTTCACGTGTCACGCAATTCAAAGACAGACGACGTTGTTTACACCGCCGTTTCGATTCAACTTTACTCGTTTTCGTTTTCGTTGTTGCGTCTAACTCTTTATCTTTTATGGCCAAATTTGTTTTTTTACACCACAAATTACTAGCACGATTGCCCATAATAAACTACTGCTATTATTTTAATTAATTTTTTTTCTTCTGCTAATTTTTCTTACTTATTTCTCTTCAAAGACATAAATAACTATGTAATTAATTTTTTTATAAAAAATATTTAAATTGACTTAAAATTTTCATCATCATCATCAATAGCTTTCTTTAGCAATTTCTAACATTATTTCTATACCATAAATTACGCACTTTTTAAATAATAAAAATAATATGTGTTTAATTTGTATGTAACAAAAATTCGTTTTGTCGCTTAAGGTACAACCAATCCTGCTCAACAGTTAAATAACTGAGTATTTAATTGACCAACAAACTAACCCGGCACGATTCTCAATTCGTTATAAACTGAATAGCAAGTTCTTTCGAAACTAAAAAATAACTCAACTCTCAAACACGCTGACATTTAGCGCCCAACAGAACAAACAAAAATAAAATAAAAAATAAAAAAAATGACGAAACACAACAGAAATTATTGCCACTTTTTATAGTATAAAGCAACAGAAAAGCAAAATAATATTTTGTACGAAAAATAATAAGTAAATAAAATTATAACTATGTACATGTGTATGTATGCACATTAGGGCGGAGCAGATTTCTCTAAACTCCCAGGCGTGCACTATATTAAAAAATGCTGGTCCTAGTCCAGGATTACTAAATCCTGGTAAACACACAAACTTGAAAAACAGTAACTCAGCAAATACTTGAATTTGGGCTTTTCAGGACTGTTTCAGGCCGAAGAAGGCTTACAAATTTACTTGCTTCAGTATTTTGAAAGTTTATGTCTATGTCTTACTTAAAAAGTTTACGTTTTGAAGATATTTTAAAGGCCTGGGGAGGGGTGTGATGTTCATCCCCTTCTTTGGGTTTCGTACACCAAAAACTAAAAGAAACCCTATTGTTTTCGCTACGCTGTCCGTCTGGCGGTCACAGTTTGTTTTCTCGAGAACCGTAAGAGCTGCGTACCTGAAATTTTCACAGAATATGTACATATGGCCGCTCTCAGTTAATAATGTAATTTTTACTATGTAATTTCGGCAACTTGATGTAGCAAACTCTTGGAATTTTCAAAAACGCTAAAACTAAAAAACTTCCAAAATTAAAAAAAAAAAAATCGCCAAAAAAATCGCTAAAAACCGAAAAAATTGCCAAATGCCGCCAAAACGAAAAAAAGCGTTAAACTAAATAAAAATCTTTGAAAACTAAAATAAATCGCCAAAACAAACAAAAAATCGCCAAAATGAAAAAACAAATTCGAAAAACATTGCCAAAAACCAACAAAACGTCAAACTAAAAAAAATCTTTAGAACTAAAATAAATCGCCAAAAATCGAAGAAAAATTTTCAAAATGAAAAAAAAACGCCAAAAATAAAAAAATTGCCAAAACGAAAAATAGAATAGAAATAGAAAAAAATCTCACAAGCGAAAAAGATTGCCAAAATTAAAAAAAACGCCAAAACTAAAAAAAATCGCCAAAAACCGAAAAAAAGTTTAGTTTTTAATTTTCTTTTCAAATATCTACATACATCACGTAAGATATTCGATTATATAAGCTAAAGTTCGTATAGTATTATATGTGTCCGTAAGTAACCCTTCATGTGCGAGTCAAAGTCGCACTTTATTGAATTTATTGCTTATTGTTATGGCAAATCTTACATTTTAGCTATAGAATAAATTCAGCAAATTTATATAAAATCCTACGATCAATATTTTTGTGGATTCATTTAACCTTGAAACTCTTGCCATATGGTTCGTTTTTGTACTTATCGAAAAAGATGATAAAAAATAACTACCCTTAAACGGCGATATATATTTGCCATAAAATTCTAATACAATTTCCTAAATAAAACAAAGCTCAAAATCAAACGTAAACTCACGAAATTAATCAGAATATAAAATGACACAATAATATCAGCCAAATTTTTTAAAATTGAAATAGAATACGAGAATTGTTTATGAAAAAAACTAAGAAAAGAAACGACGAATCGTCTCACGGAGAAACCACACATTCCCTTTTCACTACATATACATACATACATGTGTACATATGTATGTGTATGTGGTAATCGAAATGGCAACCAGAAATTAACAAGAGGGAAAAAGCAGGAGTAAGAATGCCTTCTGAATTTTCCCACTGGGTAACTCTTCCATTACACAGAAGAAAATGATTTTGATATTTGAACAAGAATAGACAAAATATTAAATAAATTATTTTTTTAAATTTTCTGTGATACAGAATTTTGTATATTTGATGAATAAAATTTAATTTTTTTTTAATATTTATTTTGAGTCAATAAATAAATTTAATGAACCAAATAGCAAAACTTGCATTTAAAATTTTATTTTTGATAAAATTTTTAATGATTTATTAAAAGAGTTGATTCAAATTGTCAATCTTTTAAATAAAAAAATTATCAATTTCATATATAAAAAACATAACTAAAAAAATTTTTGAAGTGAACTACAACAAATATGTGATAAATATTAAATAAAATTATAAATTATAAATGTTGCGTAATATAAAAATATTTTTTGATTTGTTCGAATGTAAAATACTAAATATCTCGACCAAAGAAATATATACATATGTACATATATGACTTGGACCACTTTAATTATTATGGGCACATATGCACATATGTATGTAAGTATATCTCATGTCTTTTAAATTCAATTAGAAATAAAATCTGAATTTAACAAAATATTCAGTCCACCCTAATGCACACATGTACACAATATTTGATACAGTACGATTTATATTCCACCACTACGGTAAATACAACAGCTAAAGTCAACCCAACACCACCACTAACATACTTTTTCACCCATTTATTGTGCATGTGTGCAGAAGAAATATGACTTGCAGTGTCGTCAAGGTACCCAATCTCCAATTGTAGCAGAGCAAGCTTAAATTTGAGAGTGGCGTTTTTTTTCAGAAATCCGTTGGTTTTTACTTGAATTGGTAATACTTTTAAGCAATATTTCAAGATAATTGAAAGTCTACTTTCAATTTCTTTGTCGCACCGCCAAGCGAAGAATGTGCCAAATTTTCCTGTCAAGAGATTGATTTCCCATAACACGTATTGTTTTTGTGACTCATAAGCTCTGATTTACGAACTTTATTTTACATGCTTTACAATTTTGTCGAAATAAAAATATAATTTGATTGAGAAATTAAATTAAAACGCGAGCTGAGGACAAACTAATTAAATATCTTTGGGTAAACCTGGTATGCGTTCGACTGATAAAGTAATTTATTTTGGTTTTAATAAAAATTCTAATAGTATATTTTTTAATCGTCATACCGATTATGAAAATCTGCGATTATTTGCAAACTCTAGTCGGCATCGTGGGCCAGAGCGTAAAATTGAGAAATATTATTAAGAACAAATCCCATGTTCTTTGCTGTGAGGATGTCTGTGCCTATGAGAACTTTTTCAAACGAAAAGTTTGTTATCATTCTGTGAAACACAGGATGCGTAAGAAAAAACTTAGTTCCCTGCTCATATTTCTTGTAAGCTTATTTCAGGTTTTATATCAATCAGCCTGTACAATCATTATAATTGTTTGATTTTTCTCGACGCGAAAACTTCTCGCTAGTTACAGAACACAGGTAGGTACAGGTTTACCTGCTCACAGAACTCTTTTTCTCAAATATAATGGTTTGTGGTCTAAGGTTATTACATGCTTGCATGCATATTTGAAGGTGTTACCAACCATAAATTATTCTACAGCATTTTGGGTGGCAAGCACTTTTAAACAATTAATTCTTTCAAATCACCGGGCATAATTCATACAAAAGTCATTTGTTTATAATTTTAGTGTTTGACTTGAGTGGAAAATTAAACATTAAACGACAAATAGTGGGAGAAAAATAATGCATATATGTACGTACATACGAGTACATATGCATGGCTACAATTTGGTTATACATACATAATTTTTTCTTTCTAATTTATTCATAATTTTTTGTTTTTCTAGAAAATGAAAAATACTTTTTTTTATAAATAAATATTCTGCGTTTATCATCAAATCGATTTTCGGCATTTGCTTAATTTGTGTTTGGAAATCACAAATTATTTCGAATTGGAAGCGTGTGAAGATAGACGAAAATAATTGCGAGAGTAGACACACAAACACACACCCAAGAATAGACAAATACAGGGGAATTTCTTTCATATCTGGCTTTTATTAATTAATATGACTTAGTGTCATTAGCTGATGCACTTTTAACATGATAAATTTCAAATTCAATATATATATCACCCATTTGCTAATACAACGTCATATCTTACTCAAAAATGCAAAATTCATCCTCATATCCTTCTTCATATTATATAAAAATTTCATACAAATATCTCGTTTACTCAACCCTTGAAAGCAGAATGAAATGTTATTTTCCCATTAAGTTGTGTGTAAATTGGAAAATTTAAACTCGTTTTCAAACACAGCAAATTTTTTTTTTTTTTTTGAGTTATGACATTGTTTGAGTAAATGGGCGAAATAATACTAACGGTCTGTCCCACAATGTCGACAGAAAACGTTCCATTGAAAACTTTTAGTGAAAACAACAAAACAATTTCAGTAATCTGTCGAACTTTTGCTGTCGACATAGTGGGACAGGCCATATATATAGTTTATACGTTGCTTTTTGTAGCTATGCTATTTATTTCGCGACACAGGAGTTAGGACGTGATTTTTGTAACAAAAATAATCGACACTATTACAGTGATACATTTATTTTGGTTTTGATTTCTTTGTACCTAAAATTAGAGTATGAAAATAAACGAAACAAATTGTTTGATTTTGTTTTGTTTCGTTCTTTGAAGTGAGAGTAACAAAAACAATGAGAATGATTGCTCAATTTGTTTTTGTTTTGTTTTTGCACATGAGCACAAACCAGATAACACAGCCGATCAGCTGTAAGCCGGAAAATAGCCGCCGCCGGACACAAACAATACATTAGTTTAATCGTACGCCGCTAGAAAAGAAAATAATGTTAAATAAATGGAAAGGTTTGAAATATTTGCGGCGAGTTTGACATCATCATATAATCTAATGTTTTTGCATTGTTATTTAGCACATTAAGTTTGTTTTATGTAGCTAAGTAGCATAGCTATAACCGGTTGTCCTAAGACATCTCTCTTCTTTTTTTTTTAATGTGAATTTTGACAGTTAGCATTTTATAAATTCATTAGTTATGGACACTAATGCCATTTTCGTTTCCAGAAAAAGTGTCACATTTTTTAACTTTTTATTAAGAAAAATTAAATTTATCGTTCGTTTTGCGGAAAAATTTACGTTCGTTAGATGTGATAAAATAATTTCGAATAAACTCTTTATTTAAAAAAAACCATTTTAGTGCGATTTTTCATTGAAAAGTGAAAAGAAAGAAAAGAAAACGCCATAAGTTAGTTTAGAACCCACTTATTTTTATTATTTTTAAATTGGGCTAGCACAATAAAACAAAATATGCAAAAATTTTCAAAATAAATTTAAAAAAAATTGCATTAAATTTTTGTTTGTAATTATAAAATGGTTTGCTAGTTTTATTAAAAAATAACTTTCGAAACAATTTATTTACAAATTAACATGCAGTGAAAAATTTTTTTTCAGAAATTGCAAAATCTGATTAAGAAGAAAAGCTTTCAAATTGTTTAAAAAATATATAAAAATCTACTGCTAAATTTATTAAAACATATTTATTTTGCTATCAATTTAATTTAATTTGATAAATTTTTAAGTTTACTTGCAATAAAATTTTTTTTAGAAAATTTCCAAATTAAGCAAATTTAAAAAAATAAGTTAAAAATTGCTTTAAAAAAAATTACAAAATTTGCTGTTTGACGGCTAGATTTTTTAAATACAAACGATTTTTTCGTTTTGAAATTTGTATGGAAAAAATATTTTTTTGAAACGAATTTTCGTTATTTTTTAATTAAATTTGTAACGTTTCAAAACGAAATTTTTTACAAAATCTGCCTTAAACTGTTTTACTAATTTTTACTTTGTTTTAAGTTTTCTTCTAGTATAAATTCATTTTTCTAAATTTCAAAATTCAAAAAAATTTTCAAAAATTAAAAATTTTACCTGAACAAAATTAAAAAAAAACAACTACGAAATGTGCTATTGCGAGCAAAAGAACCCCATTGATCCATAATTTTGGATTTCTATGTCAAAAAGCCAACTCCTGAAAAGTTACCCTTTCGTTTAACAAATCTGAACAACAACAAAGACGACACTAAGAAACAAGCAGATAAACAGATTTTATTTTCAAATATTTGGCTTTTATTTTATGAAAATATTTTAATGGCTTTCTAGTGGTTTGTTGTTGTTGTTGTTGTTGTTGTAGCTTTTATGACAACAGCTAAACATTTTTGAAATATTTTCTTATTGTTAAATCAAACAAGTATTCCCAGATGTAAGAGGCGGCGCGGCGGGCCTACAAAAACAAACATAAATTATTCAGTTTAAATAAATATTTTAATAGTGAATTGAATACTACTAGTTTTTATTTCAAATATCTCACAGCCGCTAAGTCAATACTCAACATATTTACTTCTGTGAATTAAAACTGCTAATTAATATGCATACTAAAAATTATTTTTCAGAATTTAATTTGCTTTAAATAGTTTTTTTTTCTAGAGGAATTTATTTACATGTTTTTAGGCCTAAATATATTTGTACAGTAGTTTCCCATTATTTGATACCCGTTTAATTAATTTGCCGGTTTAATTAAATAAAAAAAAGTATGCGTTAGCGCTAGTGAATCAAATCAATTAATAGAATATCGTCTAAATGATTTGCCTCGAGGATGCCAGTAAGGACTTTGTATTTTTGAAATGTCAATTAAGCGCTAATTACTGTATCTAAGAAATATTTTTATTTACAAACGTAAAAACACACAAAAAACAAGTTTGCCTAGCAATTCGTTTAAGATTCCAAAAGTATATTGTAATTTGTGTGAATACCAGAAAACATGATTGATATTTTTGTTTAACACAAAAAATGAACGCCATTGACGATCTTTTAAAGATCGTCAATGGCGATCTCTGGAAGATACAAAAATTTACTAAACTTAAGACAGCAACAACACACAAAACTTTCAAATGAAAATAGAGAATTACATCAATAAGGCTTGAAGAAAACTCTTAGCACTCTTGCGTGCTACAACATAATTTTCTTTGAGCTCCAAGCACTTCATGCCACAATTCTCTAACCCACAATTTTCTAGCCCTTGTTCAAGTCAAATTTGTCAATGCTTTCAAAACGTTTGCAGAGGTGATTTTCTCATTATGGCGCATTATTTTCATTTAACATAAAAGCCTTTTACTTAAAAAAAAAAGAATTCGGAAAGCATTGAATAAACATTTTACGGCGAATTATTACAAACTTAAATCAATCAATAATTTTCGTGTGGCTTCAATACAATTCAACAAAAATCTTTAAAACTGAAACATACTTTAATTCAAATAAATTCAGTAAAGTGTGACTTTGACTCGGGTTCCTTCCGTATGGACACTACGTATGTAATACTATACGAACTTTAGCCTATATAATCAAATAGCTTACCTGATGTGGAAATTCTTTTTTAAAAATTTTAAGTACCTGTTTAACTATTTTTTTGGTTTTTGGCGTTTTTTTTTTGCTTTAAGCGCTTTTTCTTAGTATTGACGCTTTTTCCCCTTTTAGCGATTTTTTGAAGATTTTTGAAAAAAAAATTCGTTTTGGCGAATTTTTTATTTGGGATTTTTTAGTGAGGGACAGAGAGACGAGGGGAACAGAAACGTTTCTTTTCCACTCGTCTCTCTCTCCTAACAAACTAAGCAGCTTAGTATAAGACTTAGTGTAAACTAGGACTAATGAACATTTCAAGAGTTTGCTTTCTATGGTTTCCAAGATATAGCAAGTTGTCAAAATTACATTAACTGATAGAGTACCCTTTAATTTAGTTGTTTTTTTAGTGTCAGTAAAATTTCAAGTATTACGTTAGTATAATATCAAAATTTTTCTTTGGTCGCTTTAGAACTCCCTGTAATTTTTAAGAGAGCTGACAAGCAGACAGACGGCCATTGTAGCGAAAGCATTTGGGAGGGTTCCTTTTCACCATTGATGTACGGAACCCTAAAAAAGGAGGCTGGAAGGCGTGTAAGGGCTGCAGTCTGTACGAAAAATATTTGTGATAAGGTGAAAGCGAAGAAAAATCATTTTGAAATACTCCCTTAAAAATAAATAAAATAAGCAAAAATATGCTGTAAAGATTAAAATATGCAAATCGATGCTTAAGTTGCTTAAAAAAGATGTTGAAACTCATAAATTCATGAGCCTGCTAAAACATATAAAAAAAATTAATTTTCCGGTTCCCCTGTCCGTAATAGAAAACCCTTTACATACTTACTTCCTATTTTTACATTAATTTCGTTAAGGTTTGCTCTCTAATGGGTTTCTTGTGAATTTTTAAGCCACAAACACTACCGCACTACGGAAATGTGTGTCAACGTGTGAGTGAATTCAATCTTGTATTTTTTTGTATTTGAAACGACGAATACGAGTATAAAAAATCTACACAACAGAAGGGAGTGCCATTTCAAGTTAAAAACAAAGTTGCCAACCAAAATAAATGTTTGTAATTACACATACACACATATGTACTTACGTATGTACTAGAGGTGAGCACAAAACCTTTGCTTACTTAATCTCATGATGTACATTTTATTGAATTGTTCTCTTTTTTATTCCTCTTTATTTTATCAGAACATTAAAAGTATTATTCCCTTGTATCAAAAACCTGCAACAGCATTTATTTATCAGCCAACCAAGGGGACATTATTTATTTTAGTGTCGAAGCAAATTCCACTACTGCATACCAATTGGCAATAGTGCCAAATGAAATGATAAGTGTGCCAATATGTGTATGTGAAAAAGAAAAAACAAATAATGCAGAGATTCCTTGAGCGTGTGATGCTTTTCTAAATCTTACAATTGATTAATTTAACACAATAAAAAATAAAGAATCAAAATGGTATCTTCTTTCATCATGGATATATGTACAGGGTGTCTGGTGGTAAATTTATAATTTTAAATACGATTATTTCAAAAAGCAATAAACGGTGCGGAGGGAGGGTGGCGCCGCTCTAATTATCGATTGTGCGGATTTGTTAGTCACGATGTCGCAGTGGTCGAGTGAGCATCGCGCGTTCGCTGTGGAGAAATTTTTTAAGAATAATAATTCTTACGTAGCTGCTCGTCGACAATTTTCTTCAAAGTTCGGTATTCTGCGAATACGTGATGGACCGAGTGTATATTTTTTCCAGCTGATAACTTATTTACCGACCACTGAAGTAACCTTACAAACCGTATAATCATGTTTTTTTAAGTATGCAGTAAACTTTTGCATATAAATTTTTTTTTTGCTATTTATAATCTTGTAATTTATTTATTCAATGATCAGCTACAGTATGTATCATAAAAACTGACCCCTTTTAAAATACAATTTTGCACAATTTCCAAAATTCATATATTGAATTTTTTGTGCTTTTTGTTAGCGTGAATTTTAAAAGAAAATTGTTTCCAATATTCTTTATCACCCCAGCAATATTTTTATTTACTTCAATTCTTTGTTTATTTTCATTATTGTTAGTGAAATGTTAGCAACCGTGTATTCAAACTATTGAAAGCTTGTTTTGTATTTGCGTTCTTCCATAATCAAATTAAAATTTTAATACAGTAATCTCCGCTTAATTGAATTTTCAAAAATGCTCCCTTATTGTGGCCTTCAATGGCATAAAATATTTTATGCATTACTTTCTAATTTTATTTAGGCACGCACTTGCTTGCTTTTTAGATTTAATTAAGCCGATAAATCAATTAAGCGGAATTTACTGTATCGATTATTTAATTTACCTAAACTTTATGAGTATAAGCTTCTTTTTTTTAGCTTTTTGTTGGCTTTAAGCAAATTATTATTTGTTTTATTGTGATTTCTGTGTGATTAATTGAGTTGCGTTTCTAAAGGTCGTAACATTACATTTGCCATAAATTCTAGGGAAATTGTAAGCTAACATTAGATTAAAACAAAATAACTGAAGTGTAGTAAGAATTGACAATAAAATTAGGAGATTTTATCGCAAATTTCCGACGCTTGAAAAAAGACAGGAAATTTTTTTTTGTGAAATGTTCGATTTTGGTGTACAGCGTAATAAACTTCATTCTTCATTCTAATACATGTTAAGAAACATATACCAGAAGACCGCTATCCGATGATTTTCGTTTCGTCATCGCCGAAACTAACTCTGGCAACTTCAGCATTATTGGCAAATCAAGGCGAATCCTGCTCAGTTGACTATTTTCGCCGCTTATAACTTATGGGAATTAAAATATCCCTCCGATGTCTACATACATTTTTTTAACATCCCAAGTATGAATTTTTCATGAATGAATGAATATAAAAATAAAAATAAAGCCACAATTTGATTGTTTTTTTTTTGCAATCAATAAAAATTAAACAAATATAGAATATGAAATCGATACGTCTCTTATCACATCTAATACCATTTTCTACGTATTGAGCTTAAGTTTGATCGTATCGTCACATCCGTGATCGTATCGATAATTATACGAAAGATAATTACATCATGCGTGAACGTAGTGGAATCATGACTAACCTGACCAGACGTACCGCTTCACGCGCGATTATCCCGCTATTTGTAGGTCGAACCCGCCTCGAATTTCTAGCCCGCCTTTTGGAATTTTGAAATTTTCAATTTCTTATTAAATTCTTATTAAAATGTAACTGATAAACATTTATTCCAAATATTTTTTAACTAGCCAAAACCCTGTGTGCTTCGCTATATCCCATGTACGTTTTGAGATGAAAAGAAAAAATTTTTTATATTAGAAATGCCAGGCTTGCGATCTTACGAAACTTTTTTGTTTTTTTTAATTTTTACCCCCATATTCATAAAATTTAAAATGAATTTGAAATGTATTTTATTTGGGAATTGCCAGGCCAACTTTAGTCATTAAAAAATTAATAGCCTTATGCTCCTGCTAGAACATCAGTAATGCATTAAACACATTCACCACAGCAGGCTACCGACTACAAAATGTCAAGGATAGAATACACACATTTATATGAAAGTGATTCTTTTGAAGACAGCAAGGCAACAGGGCGGCAGGTTGTCTCAAATCGTTTATTTTATTATTGATTTGCTAAATTTAAATGTTCAACCAAAAATTGTTATTAATTCAGTTAATCTTTTTACAGTTTGGTTAAAATTGTATATCTCTCTAAGTGTAGCTGAATTGCCAAGTTGGTTACATTTCTGATTATTATCCTAGCGGCAAATTCGCCCATAAAAAAATATAATAAATAAAAATATTGGGAGCTACTTACATTTCCATAGTTTCTCAAAGTTGAGGGGCTCAAATTAAACAAACGACTTAAGTGATTTGTGGGCGAGCCGGAGCTTGCCGTAGATGGCGATATGGAGGAGGCGATCTCGGCAAAAATGGGCGAGTGATCTGCAAGTGATAATAAGTCATTAGTATACAATTTTGTTTGCTGAAATCTCCCAGAACTTACCCCCTGCCGAGACGGCGGGTGAAGAAAACTCCTTGGCGAATGCGAATAAATCATTATTGTTGTTGCAAGAAGCATCCGAAGTACTTAAAGTGATGCTGGGATTACGCACTCTTAAGTATCGACTGCTGCCTCCGCCGCTGGTAGGAGTGGCCGTGCACACCGGCGTATTCGAATTAAGCAAAACATTTGGCAAATTATGAGAGTCCAAGGGAGAGGCTGATTTCGGTATGTGCGAGCTGAATGCTGCAGAAGTGGGCGTGGAAGTAAAATTGGGTGTATTGACGGGAGTTCTTTTCAAAATCGGTGCTGGTGGCAGCTGTGAGGGCGAGGCGCGTCTAAATTGTGCTGCAACACTGTTGGCAGCGGTAGTTGTTGCTGTTGCGTTTAATGGTGAATGCTGTGAATCACCCGGTTGTTTGGGTATGGCCAAACGTAAAGTCTGCCTGGCAGCTAGTCTACGTGCAGGCGCAAATTTATACGATGCGGATGTATTGGTGGGCGGCGTTGACGACAACGACGGCGTTGTTGGCGACGCAGACAAAAGACCAGCCCCCACATTGTTATTGTAGCTTTTTATTGTTGTTGGTGGATTGTTTTGGGTGTTTGTGTGCGATTTGTTCGTGGTATTGGCAGCACAGAAGCCACCGGCATAATGTTGTTGCTGTTGTTGTTGTTGTTCATTTGTGTTGTAAGTGTGGAGGTGATAATTAGTTTGATTGTTCTTGGAAGTTGTGTTTGGCATTTTGGTTGTAAATGTGCTTGCTTCTGTTGTTGTTGTTGTTGCCTGTGGTTGGTGGGAACTGTGATGATGTTGATGGGTATTTATTGGGCTGGCCAGATGTGATGAATTCATAGCTGCGCTTGTACGGTGGTATTTTATTATCTGTTTTTTAATTTTAATGTACAGAGTTTTTTTTTCTCTCAACAAGTTTTAAAGTTTTTTTTTATTATTCTCTGGCATTAAAAAGTATTATGAATGAGATAATTTTTTGTGCACGTTAAAATATGAAATACATTTTTTTCTTTTTGTTCAGAAATTGTTTGTTTTTACGTTAAAACGATTTGCATGTCACGTATTTTTTACTTTGTATTAAATAAAATTTTGTATTACTTTTAGCATCTACATAATTTATTTGAGGAATTTTTCTATTAATTTAGTCGGTGTGTTTTTGATATTAAATACCTGCATTTATTTTTTTTTTATTTTTAGATTAAACATTTCATAATTATTGGGTAACATGCAAAATCAATTTGTGTTAATTATAGTTAATTAAACATTGGACGTGACTTTCTGGGTGGTCTGTTTTTGTTGTGTTTTGAATGTCCATACATACATATGTACATACATACGGATGTAAGTATATAAAATATATATTATGTCGATATGTATGTTAGAGCAAGTGTTCATCACTTCACATGACGGCTTTTCCATACGGAAATTTTACTTTGCAAAATATTGAGTTTGTTGGGGAGAAGGGAAAAGAGCTCGTAATATATTTTCCCTTCTCCTACAGATTTCGAATAGCACTATAGCTAACTTATATAAAAAGGTTTTATTGAACTGCATCCAAATTATTTTTAACTTTTTAGTGCTTGTTTTTTAGGTTGGCTAAATTTTTTTTAAAAAGATTTATTTTTACCTTTTTAGTGCTAATTTTCAATTTTCTTTTGCAAATATTAGAGGCCCCACTGATTTTTCTAACTGCAAGTTAGCGCCATTTTCAGAGCTCAAGGTGTCTGTTGTCAAGTTTCGTAAGAATCGGCCAACTAGAAGCACGTGAAATATTATATTAAGTTTTAATGGACATGGCCCTGCCCACCTTTTTAAATTTAAGTTCGTGTCATTCCATGTCCTCAAATTGTACATATAATTTAATTCAATACTACAATAGGCGTGGCCCCGCTTAATTTTTTAAATGCATTATCGCATCTATCTAAGATCCCTAATTTATAATTTAATACTAAACTTTAATGGGTGCGGCCCGCTCATTTTTTAAATGCAGGAACGTGCTATTTAAAGACCCCAAACTGTTTGCCAAGTTTCGTGGGGATTGGTTAAGTAGATATGAATATAATTTAATTCTATACTTTAATAGGCGTGGCTCCGCCTACTCCTTTAAATGCATTTTCGCATCTGTCTAAGATCCTTAGCTTCTCGCCGAGTTTCGTGAGAATCGGATTAGTAGAAGTACTTATAAATAAACATTAAACTTACATGGGCGCGGCCGCTCCCCTTTTTTTTAATGCAAGATCGTGTTATTTCAAAACCTCAAATTGTTTGCCAAATATATTGGAGACCGGATAGGTAGAATTACTTATGATTTGATACTTAACCCTAAAAGGCGTAGCCCAGCCCACTTTTGTAACTGCAATAATGTGTTAATCCAAGCTGCCAAACTATTTGCCAAGTTTCGTGGAGATCGGCTGAGTATAAGTACTTATAATTTAATATTAAACTTTAATGGGCGTCTCACGGCCCACTTTTTTAAATGCAAGAACGTGTAATTCCACTGTTTGCCAAGTTTCGTGGGGCTCGGATAACTAGAAGTACTTATAATTTAATATTAAACGTTAATGGGCGTGGCTTCGCCCATTTTTTTTAACTGCAATAACGTTTGAATCCAATACCCCAAACTAGCTAGCTTCTTTCTATTTTAGAGCTCAAGGAGTGTGCCAAATTTCGTAAAAATCGGCTAAGTAGACGATACGATATGCGATACAATAAATAATTTTAGTAGGCGTGATACCGCCCGCCTTTTTGAATGCAAGATCGTGTTATATTTATAGCTCAGGGAGTGTGCCAAGTTTCATAAGCATCGGCTTAGTACAAACACATGAAAAATAATAACTAATTTTAATAGGCGTGGCTGCGCCCTTTTTTTAAAGGCCAAGTCGTGTGTGCTAAGCTTTATAGCGATCCGATAAATAAGAAGACATCAAATCGAGAGAAAAAATTAGAGGTTGTTTTCCCGCCGTTCTTTTTTGGCAATAGAAAAAAAAGAATTTAAAAGAGTTATTTATTAATTTATTTATTTTCGTATTAGTTTTGAAAAAATAGAATTTTTGAAATCGTCTTAAAAATTACGCAGTTATAAACCAACACACATAAAAAATAGAGACTAATTTAAGTCCCTTTTGGAAGTCGGTTAAACTGCATGTCTTGTGGAAGCGTATTTCAAAACAGGCAACCAACTCAACTCTGGCCTGCAAACCTGCTTCAGCATGGCAGTAATTTTTAATGGGAAGTAAATATGGCTCAGCATTTAGTTAAGAGACATTCGACAAAAGTTTCACTATTGAAAAAATAAAACATAAATTTCAATTCATGACCTGCTAAAGTTTTTTTATGTTTAATTCAAGTACAATAATTTGTGTGTGCAATACTTATCCCGTATTGTCTAGTGGTTAGGATATCCGGCTCTCACCCGGAAGGCCCGGGTTCGATTCCCGGTACGGGAAATTTTTTTTTTTTTAACTTACATATAAACAAACTTGCTGTTATAAGAGAATATTATAAAATAAAAATTGTAAAAGAAAGTACAGACGATTTAAACGAATAGTAATAAATTGTTGAAAAAAAGCCTTTTGTGATAAGACAATGCAGGGAGTGTGAGATAAAATGGAGTGGGTATAGTGGACGTAAAGCTCTTTTCATACTCTATTCCACTGCATACGCAAGCAGGTAAAGTTTTTTTTAAAGCTGCTTAGGAAAATTCATGAGGAGTTGCTTTCAAAATTTCAAAATTTTTTTGTGTTTTTTAAATCTTATTTTATATCACTATTGAGATATTGAAACGCTCGTTCGCTACTTTACTAATTGCAGAATTAATGTCAGTTTAATTTTTTTACCTAAAAAGAATTTTATTTAAAAAAACCAGAATTATATAGTTTTAGCTGCAAAAAAAAAAATTAAACTTTTAACAACGATTTCTCTTGTCTCACTTTGTTGTTTCATACCAAACGATTTTATTTCTTTGTACATTTTTAACGCCCGCAAATGGCGAAATAAAAATTACATTTTGCAGTTTTGACCCACTTTTATTGTCTGAAAACTTTTTCATGTTTTATTTCATTTATTTTTTTTTTATATTTTATGTACAAATATTTATTTCATTTGGCTTTTTTTCGTTTTTGCGCTTTATAAAAACGTCTAAACGTTCACATGGCTGGCGCATTTTGTTAACAAGAGATTCTATCATTATCAAGATAAATGTGGCCCCTTAGCCGGCATATCCAGTCAGTCAGTCAGTCACTGCCCAAACAATAACGACGACTGTTGGCCATAATCTCATCTGACCATTTGTCGTTTTTGACGAGTTATTAAGACAAGAGAATGGTTGAGAGGGGGGGGGGGTTTCTGTAAGTGTGCAGAATTGCAGAAATACGCTTTTCATCTTTTGCTTGCCGCCAATAATTTATTATGCATAAACAAATCTTTAGTATAAAATATGTATTTTATTTAGTTTAATGAAAAGATGAAAACAAAAATCACCGGCTGGCATTTGAATTTTTATGTCTCTTGTTGTTTTTTGTTTAAAATTTGTTGCTTTTATTACTCATGCACACACAATGAACTTGGCTGACAATACTTGGGGTTTTTTTTTTTGTTTTGCTTTTCTGCTTAAATCATTTTAGTATTTAACACGAAACAGCAACACAAATTGCAGCAGATAAATATTTTTTTATTTTAATTTTGCGTTTTGTTGCAAAATTTTTTTAATGCTCGCGTGGGCTTTTTTCTTATTGGACATTAATAAATTGTATATTTTCCATCGACTGTTGAATGTATTTCATGAATTACCTTTTATGTCGGTTTGTATTGCACTTTGTTCGTTCGTAGTATTTATTTTATTTATTTTACACAATTTCAAGATCATTAGCCTTTGGCTGGGAGCAGACAAACAAACAAATGTATCGCTGTAATGACAAAAGAAAAAAAAAAGAAAAAATAAAGTTATTAAGCCATTAGCAAAATGAATAGTTCTAGGAGTCAAGGTTTGTTTGGTAATTTGTGAATGTGTTTACAGTACATGGAAAAAGGGGTGGAGCTTTTAAACTGCTATTCGTTATATCGTTATAACAATCCCGTATTGTCTAGTGGTTAGGATATCCGGCTCTCACCCGGAAGGCCCGGGTTCGATTCCCGGTACGGGAATTTTTTTATTATAAATCGTTTTTAATATAAAATTTTCTTACATGCCAAAGTTTTTATTCGAAAAGAATGTACGAGTATTTTGACACTACAGGTAATTTTTGGCTTGTTCCACGATGTCACCAGAAATCGTTCGATGGAATTTTTATATTGAAAACAACAACACATTTTCTAATGTTATTGTTGTTTGCAATACAAATCGAACGATTTCTGGTGACATGGTGGGACAGGCCGTTATATTGAAAACAAAAAGTAATTTTCATATATTATTTTTATTTTAAATACAAACTTTCAGTCGAAAGTTTTCTTTCGATATCGTGAAGTGAAACAGGCCATTTGTTTTCATTTTTACGCCCTGGCCCCACAATGTCGACAGAGAACGTCTGATCGACAACTTATATTTAATACAAAACAAAATTTGTTTTTGCTTTTAATATATAAAAAGTAAGCGATTTCGGGACTAGTACAATTCTAAGTTAATAGGCCTTGTTACGAGTGTCGTATTTCGACTACGACTACGACGATCTAGTACAAGACTAAAGAACATTGCAACAGTTTTTCTTTAATCTAGTACAAAATCGGCGTAGTCGTAGTCGAAATAATATAGAAATAATATAAAAATATTTTTTGATTTGTTCAAATTAGAGATGGGCGCGTGTTGAATTTTTCCAACGCGACACGACACGAACACGAATGCCACGATGTCCAACACGTACGAAACACGCACGCAAAATTTTTTCAAAACACGAAATCAAATTGAATAACAAAAAAAGCATATTTTTATATTCAAATAAATACATATTTTTGTTTAATTTCAGAACTAAGCTTAACATACCCCAACACTATCAACAAATTTTATGGTTTTGCGTGTTTGACGATACAAAATATTAAATTTCATACACAAATATTTTAACACCAAAAATCGTTTCGTGTTTATAGTGTCAATTTTGCTCAACACCATAAGACACGAACACGCACGAAAACAGATTTTCTGTTGGTGTTCGTGTCACGAAAAAAAAACACGACACGTTCCCATCTCTAGCTCAAATGTAATCTATTAAATATCCACCACATATATAGGGTGTTTTTTAGAGGTATAGAACTTCGAATTGAAATAAAACACAAGAAAATCGTTTTAATGTCCATCAATTTGGCTTTATTGGAAGGATAATTTTATGCCATTAACGTTTAAATATGATTTCGGGCATGTGGCCGCCGCGGCTGGCTCGAATAAAGCCAATTCTACAGGTCCAATTTTCAACCACTTTTTCGAGCATATGGGGCCGTATGTTGGCAATAACGCCACGAATGTTGGCTTCCAAGTCCCCTAACGTTTCTGGTTTGTTGGCGTAGACGAGCGACTTCAGCGGATGCGTATTATCACATAGAGTAAACGCAGTGCGAAAACGATCCATGGTTAACCGAATTAATTGCTCTGATGGACGATTATGTCGACCATAAAATGGACGGAGCTTGCGGTAAACTTCGCGAACTGAACCATTATTTTCGAAATAAATTTGCACGATTTGCAAGCGTTGTTCTTTTGTCAACCTGTTCATGATGAAATGGCAAACCTAACTAAATATTAATCACTTGACAGCTGACAAAATGGCCGCCAGTTAAAAAAGTGGTGCCAACTTAAAGTTCTATACCTCAATAAAATCCACCACATATACATATCGTTACCTTAATATGTTAATGTAATAAATGAACTCCAGACTTTCTCATTTTTCGATATATCAGTACCTGGATTCAGTAACTTTTATTACGACAATCGCATCGCTATTTTAAATATAACGAAAATTTATCGACTTTGCTATTCAGTAACATATTTTAAGGATATTCGCTGTCGATTGAAGCAAAAAGAAATTAAATCACAAGCTCAAAATCATTTAGTT
Source organism: Nowickia ferox (assembly GCA_936439885.1). Taxonomy (NCBI): domain Eukaryota; kingdom Metazoa; phylum Arthropoda; class Insecta; order Diptera; family Tachinidae; genus Nowickia; species Nowickia ferox. Next base: position 109,665,237 of record OW387024.1, on the reverse strand, counting down.
TTTCTTTGTGATTTTCGCTTATTTTGACATTTTCTATACAGAAATACCACATGATATTGAATTAAATGGTGATTAAAATACAGATGGAGACTATCGTAAAAAAGAATTACAGAATCACATTATCGTTACCGCAAACGAATAAATATGTCGATAAATATTGCGATTTTCAATTCGCAAAAAGTTACCGAATCCAGGTACAGATGTTCTTCTATCGAAATGTCATGCCATAACCGCCAAAATATCTTAAGCGACATAATTTTCGAACTTAATTTTTTGACCAAAATCGATCATTGACGATCGTAAATAATCGATGTTCGTAAAATGTGTCAATTAAGCCTTTTTTGGCGGTTATGGCACGATATACAAAAAACTCTATTAAAAAAAATTAGTTAGGGCCTTTCTAAATTATGCTAACGATATGTAGCTCTTCAATTTGTAATACTCGGACCATCATGAGCGGCCCATCAAACAATCAAATATCCTTGCAACATTAGTAAAATTCTTATCCAAAATCATTCCTTTAAATATCTGCCGCTTAAAAATCACTCAAACAAATTTGAATTTAAATGATAAAAAAAGTATTAATTACAATTTCTATTGATTAAAACGCCATGTACGAGTGCATACTATATAATTTGCCATATTTGTAAAGTTTGTTTTTTTTTCATGACGTTTCTTTGTGACTCCGGTCGTGATTTGCACAAATCAAATGGTTAATTTACAAAAATCACTTATCTAAACAAATGTCTGGGCAGAAACAAAAAATGTGTAAAGAAAAATATTATTTAAAAAATAATAAATAAAGTTGATATGAACATTTATGTGTTTTACGGGTGCGTTTTAAGATAAAATAAATGTCAGCAGTTAGAGTCGTTTAGTTAGAGTGTGTAGGCCCATTTTGCATTGAAAAATATTATGCAAATACAGTAGAAGGAAGACCGGTTTGGCGAATGGTTTAATATTTATATGCTTTGCTTACATTTTTGCTGAATTAGATGTTTATGAATTTAAATTGATAGATGATAGATTTAGGCGGGTCTCACAAAGTGTGTTATAAGCCGGCAAATTAATAAGGAATTTCTGTTATAAATAGAGCATAGCATTATCACATTTTTAGAGCTATGCTTTTCAGGATAATCGACACTATTACAATTAAAAATTTATTTTTTATTTCTTTTTTTAGTATTCGTTTTCTTTATTTTTCTCTGTTCGTAAAGAAGGAGATGCCAGATTACATGCTAATAAGAACTTGAAAAAAAATCAGAGGTACTACTAAGTCTCTCTGCGTTTAAACATGCGAAATGTCCACACATGCAAATGTATGCGACAAATTTATTTTGTTTTATAAATAATAATAAAATAAATAAACCTTATGAAAATTAAATAATTTTAATGCAGTTATTTAACACATGAAATTTGTTCTATATAGCTAAGCAGCATAGCTCTAACCTAAGGTGACCATACGTCCTCTTTTTTAGAGGACAATCATCTATTTTAACTCACTGTCATCTATGAAATTTGTGTCCTCTTTTTGTCATCTATTTTATTTTCAGTGATCTTTTGTCATCTTTAGTATTAAGAGAATGATTTATATTTGTTTTTATCGATGAAACAATGTAAACTCACTTTCATTTGCATTCTTATTGTCTTGGTACAAAATATATAAAAAACTTAAAAAATGCACCTGTCTTAGACACGTTCCAGCTCACAAACAATCATCGAACATCGATCACCCCTCAAATGTTTTAAGAGTCTCCGTTAAAAATACCAATCTTTGATTTAAGAGGAGTAAAACAATTTTTTTTTTCCAGTGAGTCGGTCTAATGTATATGACTGTAATTTTTATAAAGTATGCAACAAATGTAGACATTGAATTCAAATAAATTTTTTGCTCTTGTTGATGCCATCTTTTTCTTTCTACGTAATCAGGTCACCTTATTTAACTGGGGACTAACAGCCATACCTAAACAAAAGCGGCAAGCGTTTTTTAGCTGTCAAAAATTGTATGAAGCAAATCCAAAAAAACGCGGCGGCAACGCCTTGCAATTCGAAAATACGATATTGACAGCTTCTTGAGTAGTGAAGTTGGCTGCTAAAAAAAATTTTTTGCTAATGTTAAATATTTAAATTTAATTTTGAGGTCAATCTAGGGGTTTTATAGCCATATTTTATTTCTATTTTGCATGTCTTATTAAACAAAATAAGTTAACATTACTGTTCATGACACAACCTTGACGTTCTTATTTAGTTATGAAACTGGAAAATTAACGCTGAGACGCTAAGAGTCATAAAACACAACGCTGGCCGCTTTTGTTTAGATATGGCGGTAACGTCAGGGGTTTTACAAAAGAAATATTTCATTTCTATTTATAACGTGCAAACTTATCGAAGCTGTCCCTACCAGGGAATGACAAACGTATCGTTTTATGTACTCTTTGGGTAATGGCCGCCAAACACCTGTGAATGCGTAAAATAAAAATAAAAATCATGCTCATCCGCAAAAACACACACACACACGCATTAATTTTAAACCGAATACGTATAACTATAAACAACCAACAACTTTGTTTCTACACATTTTTTAAGTTACGCAGCACAAACAACTATAACTTATACTCATACGCATGAGTATGAAAAATACTCTGGCTATTAATCGGCTGCACATGCGTATATACAGGGCTTTTTTATTTAGATGCACATATAAAGCAGGTTTTCAAACATCCCCACCACACCGCACATTTTCCATTACAAAATGGTGAACAAAATATCCGAGTATCCATAGCCTGAGTGAAAATAAAATGTATGTATGTTCGTTATACCCAGCTAGAACTGTAAAATATTCAATTTATTTTTAAGCACCTGCGTAATTAAATCGGTATTGTATTTACATATTTTTCTTTTTAATTAAACATGAATAAATGAGAGATTAAATTCTTTAAATAAACTTTTGAAATATTCAATGAAAACTTAGATTTTTTTTTTTTCAATGAAAAGTTTATGCCAGAGTTTCAGTAATCAATTTTAAAGCTTAAAGCGTAGTTAGAACTACATGTATACAAATTCCTTTTTTGTTTAATTAATTATTTTTTGTTACAGATCGTATTAATAATTTTGACTGGAAATGACCTTTCAAGCACTCAAGATCGAGAAAAGATATGATGCTTAATTTTTGAAAACAGAAGTGCTGATAAAAAAAAATAATAATTATTCAAGCTTATTCCAGTTGTCGGCATCGACGTCACTTTAACACAACACAATCAAATTGGGGCTTTTGTACCCGTTGTCGAAAACAACTGACTCCTGTTCGCAGGTTTATGCTATTATCTAGACCTTGGGGAACGGAAAGAGATTGTCAGTTGCACAAAATTGTTCTCGGGAGCGAGTAAACAAGCCAGAATTTTTTGGTATTGTGTTACAGTGACGTCGATGTCGACAAGTGGAATAAGGGTGATTATTTTAACTATTCCCGAGAAGAATTAAAAATCAAGTAACTGAACTTGAGTAAGATTTTGGGGAAGAAATGAATTCTAGACACAATTTAGGTCCAACAAATTTTTAACACTGAAAGTAAATCGTCAACCACTCCCTGCTCTGGCAGAAGCTATCGTTAAAACCTTGTTTCAAGGGTTTATTTATTACACAAAAAAAATGCACTTTCCCTCATATCGACCCATAACCATCTCGTTTTTTTATTCTCAAATTATCGATTTAGGTCAAAAAAATTAAGTTCGCAAATTATGTCGCTTAAACTTTTTTGGCGGTTGTGGCTCAAAATATTGAATTTAGCATAATCTTTTGATATACATACTTTAATCTAAATTTTGGAATAATCATTGAAAGAGCTTGCTCGTAAGCGTCTTATAGGGTCAAATGGTTTGGTGTTAGGGTAAGAGAATTCGCAGTACTTTGTTTTTTTTCTCGGTTAATATATCTAAATAAAGCCAGCAAACTTCCCAATTATGTATACTGACTCAAAAAAATACAATTTCCCGTACCGGGAATCGAACCCGGGCCTTCCGGGTGAGAGCCGGATATCCTAACCACTAGACAATACGGGATACTTATGTCTAAAGGCAAAAATACTAAAACAACACTAAATAAAAAAAACCAATGAACAAATATTATTAAACACACTTTTTTTTATAAACAAAACAATTAAATAAATAAAGAAAACTTGTAGATCTATTAATAGAATCGCCATATTGTTGTTGAAAGTGAAATTTTTATTAGAGTATTGGCATCTTACGCTCAACAGTCAGGATGGCCGAGTGGTCTAAGGCGCTGCGTTCAGGTCGCAGTCTACTCTGTAGGCGTGGGTTCGAATCCCACTTCTGACAAATCACTTTTTTTATATATTTTTTATGTACTTAAGTTTTTCTTTTCGCTGCTTATTATTATTATTTTGTGAATTAAATAAGTAAAACAAAAATCGGTCGTCACATTCTGTGCTATTTGAAGCTAAAAAAAATTTATAGAAAATTAAATAGCAGCCATATGTATGTGTGACCTATTTAAATTTAATTTATGTATTTTTTTTTATTTCTATACACGAGTGTTTATTTAGGTTTTTTGTTTGGCAGAAGATAAAGAAAAATGCTTCAGAAAAAAATTCATATGCGTCGAATTTTTTGTTTGTTAAATTTGCCTCTATTAGCCGTCTTAGTTTTTGTATTATTTTAACAGCAAACCCAAATTGAATTTGACCTTGAACTACTAAATTTGAGACTAAGAACACTGACAAATTTAACGTCTTAATTATTGGCCATTTGTATGTGTATTTAACCAGTGTTGCCAAGGGAGAAATTCACCAAAATAGAGAATTTGTTATCAAATGATTTAGCACCATAAAATAAAAATAAACTTAAGATTTAAATGATTTTATAAACTAATTCAGTTTATTTTAAATAAAAAGAAATCATATCTTTTTTCCCGATAAAGGTTACATAGGCAACCTGGGTTTGCCAAAAAGAATTTTTTTCTGCTGAGTTAATTTTTGTTAGAATTTAGCTTACTTTCTTTATTTGGTTTTGATTTAGATAAAGTTCGTATTTCTTTTTAAGAAGCCCAATTACATTTAATAATATTTTAAGGAACTTTGATGTTATTTGTTCCTGAACAAATTATCACATGTCATTTAGCTTCAAAAAAGAAACACAAACAATGCGAACTTTGGCCTAATCGAAACCAAATGAAACCAAATTTTATTTTTTATAACAAACTGAATTTTTTTTAAAGTCATTTAAAATTTTCGATTTTAGCAGGAAAAACTATTTCTTAAATTAAAATCAGAAACAGGTTTATTGTAAATAACAAGAAATCTGCTATTAAATTAAAATTATACTTAATAGTAACAAACCAAAAAAGTTTATCTCAAGTAGAACAAAACTAAGGAAATTAACTAACATTTGCATAATTAGTAAAGAACAAACGACAATGGCAAGACTGTTGAAAATTTAGAGGTGGTAAAATTGAGCTTTCATTACAAACAACTTACATATTCCATCTGCATCAGCTGACACCACACACAATGTACCAAAAACACAAAGAACGCTGATGATGAAGGTGTAGTGGCCTTCGAAAACATCATGTTGTTCCGTTCTACTAGTGTTTGTCAGAATATTTACAACTAACTTTGGTGTTATTAGTTCACATGCAATTTGGCTTACAAAGCGATACGGACTTTAGCCTGATCAAATCATAAATATAGAAACAAATTAAGTTCGAACAATAATAATTAAAATTAACTAAAGTTAAAAATTAATTTTTGTGAATAAAAATCACTTTAATCACTTTTTTTATACTAATAATCTTTTACAAACTTTTTAGCTCAACACTACAAAATCTTTCATTTAATTTTGTAAAAATTTTAATTTCACTACGTATACATTTTCAGCTGTTCGTTTTAGTTATTGTACTAACTTTATTAATGACAAACACACTATATTTGTTCCCCCTTTTTAACAGTATTAAAATCAGCTGATTTCCGCTTTTTTCATAAGTAATTTTCATCAACTCTTCTGGTATCCTCTGTGCTTAGCCTACCAGCGATTTCAGCTTGTGAAGCTTTCATAGAAAAATTATCTTAACCTATTTAAAAGATATTTATTTTAGTTATAAAGGGTGATTTTTTGAACAACTTTCTTTTTGGCAACACTGTGTTTGGCAACTGAGCTGTTTTCGTGTGTCATGTTACTGTCAAATATGTTCAGTTTGGTCTATAATTTAAACATGAATTTATTTACAAATGAACAACGCTTGCAGATTATTAAATCTAATTATCAAAATGCATGCTCGGTTTAGTAAGCGAATCGTGCACTTCTTTGATTTTGTAGTCAGTTTGGGCGACCTTTTGAGGCGGCTATGCGAAATCTTGTGACTAAATTTCGCACCAAAATTACATTATTGAACATACGTAGAGTGGCGGACATAGAAAAATATCGCAGCTGTATCCGCCAGTGTTGTTCATGACCGTGAATTATCGATTCGGTGCCATTCGCAGCACTTGGGTCTCTGTTAGTTTTTTTTTTGCCCAAAATGAAAGAGCTGGACTTGGCTGGCATGTGGTTTCAGCAGGATGGTAACACATGCCACACACCACGCAAAACAATGGCCGAATCGAGAGACTAGTTGGCGAAAAGTTTATTTCACATTTGAGGCCGGCCAATTGGCCGCCTAGATCGTGCGATTTAACGCCTTTAGACTATTTGTTATGGGGCTATGTTGAGTATCATGTCTATAGGGATAAACTCGCAACGGTTGATGCACTTGCAGACAATATTGAAGAATTTGTTCATAAAATACCGGGCGATATGTTGGAGAGAGAATGCTAAATTGGTTTCAGTGTATAAATCAGTTCAGACATATCTGCGCTCAACATTTGCATGAAATCATCTTTAGACATTGAATGATATAGATCGTTATAAAATAACGATCTCATATATTTCTCTAAATTTTGTGTTTTTTTTTAATCAAATCCGGAAGCTCTTAAAAGAATCGCCCAATATTATATTGTATAAAAAATTAATCACGCTACCAACTTTGGTTTAAATTATACAAAAATTTGTAAGGCTAAAGCAGCAGCAGCTGGTCAGTAAATCAATTTTTTTTTTAATATTTTGTCAGCATTAATAAATTAAAGAACAATCAAAATTTTTGTGCAAAATCAAAAAGAATCAAGAAAACAAAAATATAATACAAAGTATTTGATTTGCTTTAATGGCCCACTGTAAAAGCCAAACTACTAAATTTATTGCGGTTTATTACACACGCGCACGCACACACACACACACACACACTCGTTTTCGATAACAGTATTTCCTATTTTTTTTTTCTTTGCTTTTACTACACCATTTGTTTTGTTTTAACGACTACAAAAAATTTTTTTAATAATTTATGATGGCAGCAACATGAAAATTAAATCATAGACAGCAAAACTTTTGGTTGAAAAATATTTGTTGTAATTGTTTGTTGTTGTTGGCTGGTGCTGTTGGTTTTTTATCAACCAAATGACTGACTTAATTTGCTGTTACAAGTGTGAGTGCAAGTAAAATTCCGCATGTGGGTTAAAATTTAGGCCAGTGGTTCAATGCCACCTTAAACGGGTTTTGAGGCTTGTTACGGTTACGGTTTCGAGTTTTAGTCGTTTTTCTTCTTTTCCTTTATTAATTATTGTGTTGTAATAAATCATAATATTTATTTTCTGTTGAATCTGCACTTTTTATTTTTGTTAAAAGAAGAGATAAATTAAAAATATCGGAATATTTTTTTTTTTTTGATAAAGTTATTAAAAGCACGTGTAAAGAAATATTTAGTTGAAGAGTAAAATACACAATGTTGTTGTATATACATAATACCATTTATTCTGTAACATATTGTCGACATGACGTCAATACAATATCAAGAGTTTGATGACGGATTATTACAGTTCTGTAGGTCTTTATAAAAATATAAAAATTAAATTAAATTAATTTATATTGGTGTGGTATTTTATATGGAAATTTCCACAGAAATTTTCACCTTTTGTCACGTTACGTAGCCAGGCTGACGTAGCTTGTTTTTCAAAGCAAAATCTTGTGTTTTATATTCATACGTGTATATACTTTTTTGCCTAATAGTGTAGAGCGTAATTATAACTACATTTAGTAAAAAAAATAGAAGAAAAAATTGAACAGCGAAATCTAAAATACCAGCTTGGCAGAAGATGGACTTTTCTGGGGAAATGCCCATACATTGAAGTGATGTCGAAAAATTCTCCAAATTATATGAAATAAAAATATGTTCCAAATATCCAACTTTCTTTTATACTCTTCACCAAAAATGGTAAAGGGTATATATATATATTTTTTTTTGTCATTTCGTGTGTAATTTGCCCAATATTAATATGCGACACATAAAGACGAATAAGCGAAGTCCGTCCGTCTGTCTCTACGTGAAATGGGTTTTCCCAAGCTCCCAGAAAAGCTAGAGACTTTGGTCTTGGACTGGTGTGTCAGAAATGGTACTGAAAATCAGCTCAATCGAAAAGACGGTCTCAGAGCTGGAAAATTCGAACTTTTTTTGTTGTATAAAAGTATCTTACTAAAACTAATTTTTAGTTAAATTTAATTATTGTTGTCATCACTGGCATAAAATGCAACGCTGTACTTTTCTTCTCTGCCTTAAACAACAACTTTTAAAATAACGACACTAGTCATTGAACACGCGAAGAGTAAACCAAAGGAAACACGCACACATTAAATTATATTTTGTACTTTATATTTTTAAACATTAATAAACTTAACTCACTTAAATTAAACCTTTTTAAAGTTTGTATTTATAGTCGCCTACATTGTTTTCCTTTGATCTTTGCGAGTTTTTATTACATTGGGAAGATGTCAAATTGTGTCGTCAGTCAGTCCAGTCAGTCAAGATGCCAAGAACAAGGTTACAATCCAGTCAGGAGGGCTCACAGCAGCAAGATGAGAATTCGTCTGCCAACAACCATAGTGATAAAGATGCAACAGAAGCTTCTATAAAAAATATGTCATCAGGCCAGTGATTAAGTCTATAGAGTCCGATCTTTTGTTATCTTTAATGTCAACAATCACTTCTTTAAAATCTGCAATTGATGATTTGAGACAAGAATCAGGTCGCAAAAATAACATGCCTCAACAATTATTATTGATCGAACTTCATTTGTTTCAATATATATGATTTGATCAGGCTAAAGTTCGTGTCGCTTTGTAATTTTTTTTTCTTTTTTTTTTAATTAAACTTTTATATTAAACATATTTTATATCAAATTAAAAAAAATCAAAAAGGCGATTCCAGGGTTGGAAAATTTCAACTTTCTTCGGTATATAAAAGTAATCCACTAAAAGTAATTTATTTCTTTTTCTCTATAAATCAATCATATTTTGTATTTTAGAAAGAAATAGATTGCTATAAGAAATCAGCAAAATATAAAAGGAAGATAGAATCCAGGGTTGGAAAATTTAAACTTTTTTTTTTGGTATATAAATTAAATATATGTATTTTATATTTTAGAAAAAAAAAGTTTGATATAAAAAATCAGAAAAATACAAAACACAGCTCGAGAGCTGGAAAATTTAAGCTTTTTAAATAAAACAAATTTTTTTCTTTGTTAATTAAATATATTCTATATTGGTATTAAGAATCAAAAATATGGTTTCAGGGTTGGTAAATTTAATTGTTCTCTTTTGGTATATAAAAGTAACTAAATATAGCAAAAATTTACATTTTTAAAAAACCCCGATATATGTATATATGTATCTAGAAAAGATGTGATATCTTATAAACGGCTGGACCGATTTTCTTCAAACATAGCTAACAACACTCGCGATCAAGTCAACTTACAAACAGAAAAAACTTAATCAAAATTGTTCCAGTCGTTTGGTCTGTCGTGAGCTCGTACAGACAGACACATTACGAACTTATAACACCCCTCTTTTTGGTCAAACATTAAAAAATATATATTTTTTTCACAAACTCAATACAAACTCAATGTACATACGAGTATGTATGTATGTACTTATGTCTGCATATACATACATATGTATGCATAAATTCCATAATCATACGTCGCTGAAGGGCATATAAGCACTCTTACTGATTTTTGTAATCATTGTCTTTCTCTGGTAACCGGTCGTATGTTTTGTTTTTCTTCGAAAAAATTTCAAACCACTTAGAAAATATTTTAAATAAATTAAGTGATTTGTCCACAATTAACTCAAAATCGTTAAAAATCAACCTGAAAACCTCAAAGTTGACAACTTTAGCTTGTTGTTGACTTTACGTATCAATTTATTTATAGTTTTTTTTTCGCATTTCATATCTAACTTAAGCGCCGTGCTTATGAAATTCTCATACAAAACCAAAACAAAAAAAAACCAGATAATTTTCGTCTCGAATGTAAAAAGATAAGAAACGTACGTACTCGTTTAGCCCAACAAATGTGCAGTCAGTACAAACGTTTATTTATAGATTGCAATACGTAGCAGTATGTCGTTGATTCTGAAATTGAATTGGAAAAAAATAATAATAAACAAAGTTTGTCAAATAAATAATCCTCTGCCAGTTTATTTCGTTGTTGATATTTTTTTTTTCGGCGGCGAGAACTATTTTTGGACAGAGTTAATGAACGCATTTGACACAGTGAATAAAAAAAAAATTAAATTAAAATGAAAATGAAAATGAAAATGTGTGCTTAGATACAGATTTATTTAATTTTTTTTTTAATACACTTGACCTGAAAGACGCAACAAAAAGAATAAGTGTATGGCTTGAAGAAAAAGAAGAAGCAGCATTTTCGAATTTCTCTCAAGTTGAAAATATGTAAAGGGTTGAAGGTAAAAGGGGAGGAATTTTCAAATTAAAAATTCCCTTGAATTGAGGAATTTGGGGCTCTGTCATTCTTTAAGTGAAATATTTTGCTCAAAGATCTTCACCTAGACCTTTTAAGATCCAGCTGGTGCAGGAACTAAAGCCAGGGCACCATAATATGCATGGTTCTTTCACCGATTATATTCTAGAGCAGCTGGAAAATGAGCAGATGTTTTAACGCAAAATTGTGTTTAGCGATGATTCTCATTTTTGGCTATGGGTTGTTTGTTAATAAACAAAATTGGAATCATTGGACCTTATCTCTTCAGAAATGAAGCCAGAGCTTGCGTTACGGGCAATGGAGCTCGTTGCCACAAAATGGTTGATTACACCGCGTTACACACACTCTGTCCTATGAACCAAATATACTTTTTCGGTAAGGGGAGAAAAAATAAAAATACACGTGTATCGGCGATTTTCATGTATACGTCAGAATTTTTTTTTTTGTATAAAATATAAAGCTCTAGTGTCGGTCTGTCTGAAAAACTTTGGATAAGTTTTTAATCCTTTTTCCGTGGTCCAATCGAGCTGAGTTTTTGCAGGCAGACTCGTGGAAATGTCAATTTTTAGAGTTCATGACTTACGAATTTTTCACCTCGAGTCGTAACAAGTCAAAAACCTTAAAAATGTTTAACCTCTCCCAAAATTCAACAAATTTTGCACAGCGTTAAATTACGCCAACATAATCATGTAGTACAAAAACCAGCCCATTTTTAGAGTTCATGATTTTCGGATTTTTCACTTCGAGTCGTCATAAGTCAAAAATCTTGAAAATTTTCACCACTCCCAAAATTCCCCAAATTTTGCACAGCGTTAGATTACGCTAAAATATTCATATCCTACAAAAATCAGCCCATTTTTAGAGCTCATGACTTTCGATATTTCCACCTCGAGTCGTAACAATTCAAAAATCTAAAAAATTCCCTAAATTTTGCGCAGCGATAAATTGCGGCAAAATAATCATATACTACAGTAATCAGCCCATTTTTAGAGTTTAAGATTTTCGAGTTTTTTACCTCGAGTCGTAACAAGTCAGAAAACTCGAAAATTTTCACCTCTCCGAAAATTCCCCAAATTTTGCACAGCTTTAGATTACGCCAAAATAATCATATACTACAAAAACCAGCCCATTTTTAGACTTCATGATTTTCGGGGTTTTCACCTCTAGCCGTAACAAGTCAAAAATCTTGAAAATTTTTAATCTCTCCCAAAACTCCGTAAATTTTGCACAGCGTTAAATTACGCCAAAATAATCATATACTACAGAAATCAGCCCATTTTTAGAGTTTTTGATTTTCGAGTTTTTCACCTCGAGTCGTAACAAGTCAAAAATCTTAAAAATTTTCACCTCTCCTAAAATTCTCCAAATTTTGCACAGCGTTAAATTACGCCAAAATAATCATATACTACAAAAATCAGCTATTTTAGAGTTCATGATTTTTGAGTTTTTCCCTCTTGTCTTCACAAGTCAAAAATCTTGAAAATTTTCACCTCTCCCAAAATTCCCCAAATTTTGCACAGCGTTAAATTACGTCAAAATAACCATATACTACAAAGTCAAAAATCTTGAAAATTTTCACCTCTCCCAAAATTCCGCAAATTTTGCACAGCGTTAAATTACCCCAAAATAATCATATACTACAAAAATCAGCCCATTTTTGGAGTTCATGACTTTCCAATTCTTCACGTCGAGTCGAAACAAGTCAAAAATCTTGAAAATTTTGAACCTCTCCCAAAATTCCGCAAATTTTGCACAGCGTTAAATTACCCCAAAATAATCATATACTACAAAAATCAGCTTTTTTTAGATTTCATGATTTTCGAGTTTTTCACCTCGTGTCGTCACAAGTAAAAAATCTTGAAAAAAAATCAGCCCATTTTTAGAGTTCATGATTTTCGGGTTTTTCACCTCTAGTCGTAACAAGTCAAAAATCTTGAAAATTTTCACCTCTCCCAAAATTCCCCAAATTTTGCACAGCTTTAAATTACGCTAAAATAATCATATACTACAAAAATCAGCCTATGTTTATCATGTCAAAGTTAAAAAAAAATAGATTTTTATCAATTCTCAGATTTTTTTCACTACGAGCTTTATATTTTATACAAAAAAAAAAATTCTGACGTGTACATGAAAATCGCCGATACACGTGTATTTTTATTTTTTCTCCCCTTTCCGAAAAAGTATATTTGGTTCATAGGACAGAAAAAAAGTTAGTTTTTGTAACGCGGTGTTATTTTTGTATGAAAATAAGGATGACATTGATCCGGTCGAGATGTGGTTTCTACGTGCCATACGGCTACTGCAACCATCGATTTATTTAAATCAGTACCCCGCATACGCATACTATCATACTTTATGCTTAATCTAGTTGATTGTTTTTGAATAGTAGTTTATTTCCTCTCTTTGCACTGAAATAAATTTTCCTTTTCCGACTGTAATGGAATGTAACTGCAACAGTAGGAAACAGCTGATCGATATTGTTATGTGAAAAGTAATGAAAATGGTTATAGAGATATAATGTAACGTAACCTACTTTTCACATAAAACTATCGTTCAGCTGTTTCCTACTGTTGCAGTTACATTCCATTACAGTCGGCTAACTGAGCCTTTAGGGAATAAAATAAACATCTGTTGCAAGTCAGACATGCTATTGTGAATTGATGTATGTAGTTTTATAATTTTCCTAACCCTACGTATTACGATATATTTGTATCATGACAAATGTCATATTCCATATAGAAAAAAGAGCTAACATAAAAAAAATTATTCAATTAAACTAATTTTTTTAACTTTTTTTCAATTGAAAGGAGAAAAAAGAAAAAAAGAAAAATTTAATTTCAAATATAAAAAAATATCCTGAAGAAGTTAACCAAAGGTTAACGAAATATCGAAGTACTAAAATAATAATACACATTGACCTAAAGCTCAAAAAATTAGTTTAATTGAATATATTGAAAAAGGTCGAAAAATTAGATAAAAAAAATTATTTTTCAATATAAATTTTGACTTTTGTTATGATAAAAATTTATCAGGTGTAGACGTTATGCTTCAGCAAATGAATAGCATTTCTCTCCGATTTAATTTATTGTGAAAAAAAAACACACGTAATTTTTTGGGAAAACCCCAAGGGAATAGATACCGGTGATGCCATATTTTTTATCGAACATGCGAGTTTTTTCAAATGGAAATAAATCACGTTTGCAACTTTAGGGTGATTAAAAATCTCTCTAAAAGTCTCCTAAATTTTATAAACCATTTTTTACTTTGCGCTTACGTAAACATTTGACATGACTGACTTAATTATTAATTTATACGGCCTTGGGGGATCATAACGGATGGGACCCCCCTCGTTAAATTACCTTTTACATATTGGAAATATTACTAATATCTATCTGTTGATGTTTGAAGTGCAAAAAAAAAGAAAATAATAAACATTTCATCTCTATGCTATTTCTTTTGATTTATTTATTTATTCACTCTTTAAAGTCACAAGCATTTCTTATACTCTTTTGACCCATCACCTGCCACGGGGTACAAATATTCCCATTAATTAAAATATAAACAAATGCCCAAAAAGCAAACAAACACAACATCAACAAACGTGTCAAATTTTAAATAATTTCATTTAATTTTCTCAGAACTAAATAAAGTCTGTAGGTATACAAAATTTTTTATTTAATTTTTTTTATCATCAATATAAACAAATAAATCATGTAAAATACTAAATAAATATATTCAGCGTTTCAACACTCACGTACTAAATATGTGTCGTTTCTTTCTGTGGAGGTTAAATATAATCGCGTTTACTTGCAAAAGGAAATTTTTTTTTAAATTATTTATTTCTTTTTTATTGTGATATTTTATGTAATTTTTCGAACAATGAATGGGCCTGCATGTACTAGAGATGCATGTCGGGTATAAAATCACGGAATTGGGCAAAACAATAATTACACCGTGCAACAAAATTTAAATATTTCAAAAAATAAGAAGAAAAAGAAATTTATTACATGTTTGACATATTGTCAGAAAAGTTTACAATACAATAATTGAAAACAAGGTGTCTAGGGAAGCAGCGAATAAGAATTGTATATTTTTTGTTCATTTATTGAAACAACATCATAAATTATAAAAAAAAACCAGTGCCTATGGTTCTATAACTTTGGTGAGAACTTTTCCAGACGAAAAGTTTGTTATCATTCTGTGAAACACAGAATGAGTAACAAAAAACTTAGTTCCCTGCTCATGTTTCTTTCAAGCTTATATCAGCCTGTGGGAAGCAGGACAGTCATTATAATTGTTTGATTTTTCTGGACGCGAAAACTTCTCGCCAGTTACAGAACACAGGTACAGTTTGCCAGAAAACGAGTTTGACCACCTAATTAATGGAAAAAGAAAATTTTCTTTTTCTTTCAAGAGTCGAGTAAAGAAGATATTTGTATAAATTTTTACACAATATGAAGAACGATATGGACTTACTTAATAATGGAATAAGATGTTGGGCAAAAGTCCACCTCTAGCACGTCGCCAGACGTCCGCTCTTTTCAAAAAAAATTTAAACCACATTTTGCAACAAAGCTTCGCTTATCTCGTCAATGCAGAGCGTCAGTTGTTTGTGGTTTGTTCACGCAAAACCCAGGGCCATTTGAATTCAAAAAAAAATAATTCAGCGGCGTTAAATCACAAGAACGAGGCGGCCAAGTGGCATTGCCAAATCGATAATTTACGCGACCGAAAATTGAATTGTTTAGCCGGGTGTGTGGCTTGTGGAGCCATCTTGCTGAAACCAAAGGCCACTGATGTCAACAAAAACACTGTTATCATGGTTTGGCAGCGCAGAGAATTCATGGCGACGGCGTGTCCTTGCTCATTTTCAAAAAACAAAGTACGAACCGATAATGCCGCCTGACCACGAAACGCACCATACGGTCACTTTCTTTGGATGCAATGGTTTTTGTAGAGGACTGTTTGTGGATCTTGTGAGCCCCATATGCGACAATTGGTTTGTTTACACAACCACCTAATTGAAAATATGATTTTGTTGAAAAATGCGTTGTTTTCGTTCACTTTTTTTTTAAACAGCCAATTCACAAATGAAAATTCTTTGTTCCAGAATTGCCAACTTTTTACTAATTAAATATCAAAAGATGACAGCTCAATTCTTCAATTTGACAGCCAATTTATTTCCTAACCTCAAATTTGCCCGTGTCGACGTCAATGGTCTAGTGGAAGAAGCTCTTGTTTCAACTGAATCTTATATGGAAACAAATGTGCAAAGTTGTGGCCAAAGTTGTTCTTTGAAGACCAAGCTCCTGATCACGGCGTCGAATTGAGGTTGATGGATTCTTTTGAACACTTTCTTGAGCAGCAGTAATGGTTTCAGCCGATCTTGCTGTACGTTGTGGTCCATGCTTGGGCCTATCACCTACAGACCCTCTTTCTTCGAAATCATTCACTACACGGTAAATAGTGCGTTTTGTTGGCACATTGTTTCTTCCAAAAATTTCACGTAGCTTTCTCATCGTCACAGTAATCGATGATTGATTTTGATAAAATGTTTTAACGATTACAACACGTTTTCATAACAAATTTGCGACGTGTCTACTTCACGACTGCCAAATATGAACTGTCAAGACTAATATTTACCACCCTGTATATTGATATTTTGTCAGCGTGTAAGCTTGAAGTTCTCCGGTCTTTTGAGAGCCATTTCTCATATTCCATTTTATTAAAAATGCAGGTTAGATCGGTGATATTAACTAACACTCTCTGTCCTAGTAAATCGACATGGATGCTAATGAACTGAGTGGTGATACAGAAAAATGCAGCATTAACCCTCTTTTTTCTATTTTTTATTTTTTTATTTATAAAGAGAAGGTAACACTCAGGCAATGAATGCCTACTACTATTACTGGGTGTTACCTTTTTTAGGAAAGGGATAGTGATAGAGAAGACAGATGGGGAAGGAAGAAATAGAGGAAAGCTTCATTCTTTTACAACTCTGCTTTTTGCACGTTTTTTAATAATGCAGTGTTGCAGTGCCTCTGGTGTTAAATGAGGTGTATTAAATTTTTGAAGCTGTGATTAGTAGCCGTTTTATTGGTTATTTTACGATGATTCTGCTACACAACGAAAAAGTGCGCTCTGATGTTAATTAAATTTAATTTTTCTTGGCTTTTTTTTTAAAGTTCACCTCTATTAACAAAATGTTTCATTCCACAATACGAATTGAAAAAATACTGAACTTGAGGCCCGATTGAGAAATGATTCCTTAAATAAAACTTTCATAAACAATTTCACAGCACTCATTCATTCCCTTTAACTGAGTGCCTCCTTGAAAATTGTTGTGCATCCATTTTAATAGCTCTTAAGTATCGACAAATGTATTTATTTATTTTTAAAGACATAATTAAATTTATTGCTTTGTATTTAATTCACGATCACCAACAAATAAATACATTAAATTTTCGTCTGCTAATTACGTGAGTATTTTGCCAAAAAAAAATGCGCTCCTTTTACTCGTAAGTTTTTTTTATTTCTTTTGCCTTTTGTTCAAGCAATTAATTAGCTTAATGATTTCACATACAATACAAGACATACAAGTTCCCAGCAAAAGGAACAACAAAAACAAACAATTAATTATCGCATACTGTGTGAGTAGAAAAAAGTCTACATAGTACGTATAAATACCCCGTAGGAAATTCCGTTAAATTTAAACTAACTTTTAGCTAACTATTTCGCAACTAGTACAGACTGGCACTTGGATTACTTTGCAATGTAATCAACTGTTTATTTTAACATTGCGATGTCCTAGGCGATAGTCAATTGTCTCACTCTGCATTACTTTTCAACTAACTTAAAGTTGGCTTTTTTAAATCACCTGGTAGTCCTTAAATTTAAAAAATTTTTCTGGCGTTCGAACATGTACTTAACGCGCTAACAGCAAAATGTTAATATAAAACTAAAATGAGTTTCAAAGTAGCTGAGAATAAATTTGTTGGCTCTCACCAAATTCGATTACGTACTCAACTTAAGAATTAATTTTGGATTTGTTCTGGATGACATTCCAGTTAGCTTTTAGTCAGTCTAAGAAAAGTTAACTATTTTTGTAGTCAACCACACATTCTCCGACAGGGTACATAAATACATACTTATGTATGTGTATGTGTGTACACATTTTATATTGGCTTGAAGTGCTATTTTAAAAGCAATTAAGGCCAAAATTAAAAAAAATATGTTGAAAATTATACAAACTTTTTGTTTGATTTTCTCTCCGCCTTTGCCAAATTCGACAAGAAAAACTTTCCAGAAATTTTATTTAAGCAGGCAGAGTTCACAATAGCATTTTCAAATATGTCTTATGGTAGAATTACTGAAATCGTATCGTGCTGTTGCGTGTCAGCTGACAAAATCCGTAACATTTAATAAGCATGTTGATGCTTATTGAAAATGTGTTGGCAACGTTTGCTACGTAAAATCTACAGAAAATAGATTTTTACGTAGCAAAAATCTACAGAAAATAGATTTTTACGTAGCAAACGTCAACTTCTGGCTTACATACATACACACACACGTATAAAGCAAAGTAACAGCTGACACTTTCGCTGGCAGCCTCACGTTTTTGCTAACTAACATCCAGACTTAAACGATACTACAACTTCAAAAGTAAGACGATACGATTTGACTAACGAAGCCATTAATATTGCAACGTTTCAGTTTTAATAAAGGGTGATTCTTTAACAACTTTCTTTTTGGCAACTCAGCTATTTTCGTGTGTCATGTTACTGTCAAACATGTTCAGTTTGGTCTACAATTTAACCATGAATTGATTTACAAATGAACAACGCTTGCAGATTATTAAATCTAATTATCAAAATGCATGCTCGGTTTAGTAAGTAAATCGTGCATTTCTTCCATGTTTTGGTCAGTTTGGGCGACCTTTTGAGGCGGCTATGCGGAATCTTGTGACTAAATTTAGCACCAAAATTACATTATTGAACATACGTAGAGTGGCGGACAGAGAAAAATATCGCAGCTGTTCCGCCAGTGTTGTTCATGACCGTGAATTATCGATTCGATGCCATTCGCAGCACTTGGGTCTCTGTTAGTTTTTTTTTTGCCCAAAATTAAAGAGCTGGACTTGGCTGGCATGTGGTTTCAGCAGGATGGTGACACATGCCACACACCACGCAAAACAATGGCCGAATTGAGAGACTAGTTGGGGGAAAAGTTTATTTCACATTTGAGGCCGGCCAATTGGCCGCCTAGATCGTGCGATTTAACGCCTTTAGACTATTTTGTATGGGGCTACGTTGAGGATCATGTCTATAGGGATAAGCCCGCAACGGTTGACGCACTGCCAGACAATATTGAAGAATTTATTCTTGAGATACCGAGCATGCCAAAATTGATTTCAGTGTATAAATCAGTTCAGACATGTCCGCGCTCAACATTTTTTATATGAAATCATCGTTAAATATTGAATTATATAGATTATTACACCGACTCAAATAAAGATTTCACACATTTCTCTAAATTTTATGTGTTTTCTTTACAAATCAAATCCGAAAGCTCTTAAAAAATCAGCCTTTACTTTAATATGGGTTTGCCAATTTGCTTGTTTTCGTTTGTGTGTAAGTCAAATTTATTACCAGGTGGCAAATTTAAAAGTACAAAAAGCAAATAATTTTCAATATGGCAACATGGTAATGTTAAACTAAACAAATTAAAACTACTCAGCACAGCTGTAGTTGATGAAAAAATATTTGTATTTTCCACTGTCTTTAGGCATTTTGCAGAACAAAAGTTATTCTGGTAAATTTATCCAACAATAATTTCTAATTTAAAATTTTTTTATTATTTTAATGCTTCAATATTTCATTGGTTTGTGTTTTATAAAGTAAATTTTAAGATGGCACAATGTTGCCACATTAATATTTTAAGAAAGTCATTGTGAATTCCCTGAATATAAATGAAACTTTGTTAGATCATTATTAAGCCGATTACCCAGTAATTTTTATCTTTTAAAAGCTTTTCTCGCATTTTTTTTTTCAAAATAAAGTTGCCCTAATCGTTCTCAATTCATGAATGGTAGAAAATTGGGAAAAATTGCGATTTTTAGGTGCTTTTAACCAAGTTTTCAATCGTAATTATTTTCTAAGCAACAGCTAACCTAAAAAAATGGTTAGCACCTTTATATACAGCGTAATCGAATTAGGCTTACCCACCAGGTGCCCGCCCCGCTTATTACGTTATTGTTAACAGAGTGACTCTTGTGTCATTTAGGTTAAATTAATTTTTTTTCTCACACTTTCAATATCAAACATTTTAATTGAAGGCTTTGGAATTGTTCCAAAACACTATCAAAAAAATTTTATTATTTACTAATCAATCATCTTTTTTGTTTTGTTTTGTATTTCAGATTGCTTTGATCATTTCGTTTTAGTCATCCAAACCCTGTAAGTAGAAACGATTTTTTTTTTCTTATGAAAATTATTTACGATTTTTATTAAAAATCCCAAGTTTTAAATTACAAAATCAAAATAAATTTAATGTTGTGCGCGTTATATCCATATGATTAGATAACGTCAGTTAGCCAGCAATAACTTTAGGGGTTTATGTTGCAATGTAATGAGTTGTGCTTACTTAACTCATTACTTTCTTATATCATTATTTGTTTATATATGTATACATATGTATATAATATTTTTGTTTTAATGGCGTGGTTTTACCTATCAGGTAGTTAAAGCTTAATGTCTATGAAAACTGAACGTCTCATTGGAACACCCGATAGTATTTTGAAAGTAACAGTTTCAAAAAAAAAAAAAAAAATATTTCTAACAGAACTTTAACTCTTGCTTTATAAATAAATAGTTACGATATCTACTCGGCTACCAACAAACAAAAATTAACAATAATTACACATGTAGTGAATTTATTTTAATTTCATACTCACCAAAAAATAAAGAAGTTAAAATTTCTCAGACAAACCTCCGGCTTTTTTCTATACGTAATTGAAGCAGCACAAAACTTAAATAAACAATTCTTGAATAGATAAAAACGAAAGAAAACAAACTAATGAATCGAATTTACAAAACAAAAAAAAAAGCAAAAATTTTATAAACTTTTTTTCTTGATCTCAAATGATCTTTAAAAGGTTTGGTCGGTCAGCCGGCGGAGCGGTTTGGCAAAAGCAACATTTTTATTTGGCCATATGTTTAAATTACGTTTATTGTTGTTTTCTTATTTATTTATAATATTTTTAAATTTTAAATTGTTCTCTTTTTAAGTTTGGCAGAAATTTATTTATAGACGCACCATTTATTATCTTCTTATTTTTAATTCTAGTTTATATTTTATGGTTGCTACCCGTATTTTTGTATCATATTCGATTTTTTTTTTTTGTTGAAAAACAAAATTAAACACCCATAAAATGTTTTACGTTGTTTTAATTATTTCCCATTCGAAGAGATTTTAAAATCCCAGTATTTAATATTTTTTCAATTTAAAGGCCTGTATTTCGTAGATTTATTTAAAAAAAAATATGTAAATCGTTAGATTTTTAGTCTCAATTTATTGCTTTTATTTGAAATCGAGATTGTTAATGTTAATTTTTAGTTTTAAGCCTTAGTCGGTCTAAGTACGCGGGCTGTCGTAGAATTATAATATTAAGCTTATTATAAAATTCTTCTAAGGGTGAATAGCAAATTGAACTGCTCCTAAAAGGATTGATCGATTTTTAAAGAATTTGTGTGAAGGTGTTTGTATGAGGGTTCTGAAATGTGAGCCATAACCGCCAAAAACAGCTTAACCGACACATATTTGGATCAGGTTTTTTTTAACGAAAATTGATTATTTACGATAGCAAATAATCAATTTTGGTAAAAACAAAATTTAAGTTAGAAAATTATGTCGCTTAAGCTTTTTTGGCGGTTATGGCACGAATGATTTATATTTATAAGTGATACCGGTAGGTAGCCCTGCCATCAAGCTCAAAATAATTTTACTTATCAAGTCCATGATATTCACAAGAGTGCGAAACCTTAATTAATTTATATTATTACTGTTCGAACTTTATTTGTTTCTGTATTTATTATTTGATCAGGCCAAAGTTAGTATCGCTTTGTGTGATAATTATTAATGAACAAACAACACCAAAGTTAATTGTAAATATTCTAACAAACACTAGTAGAACGGAACAACTAGCTGTTTTCAAAGGTCACTGCGCCTTCATCATCAGCGTTCTTTGTGTGTTTTGGTCCACTGTGTGTGGTGTCAGTTGATGTGCATTTCTGCTTTATATACTCAAGTTTTCATTGCAAATGGATTATCGGAATTGATCTGATTCATCGTATTTCAATTGACCGAAAGCTTTTTTGTAATGAAGGCTTATTTTTACCAAAACAACAATTCACATAATCCATTTGCAATGAAAACTTGATTATATAAAGCAGAAATGTACATCAACTGACACGACACACAGTGGCCCAAACACACAAAGAACGCTGATGATGAAGGTGTAGTGGCCTTCGCAAACAGCCGGTTGTTCCGTTCTACTCGTGTTTATCAGAATATTTACAGTAAAACTTTGGTGTTATTTGTTCATTAATAATTATCACATGTAATTTGGCTTACAGAGCGAAACTAATTTTAGCCAAATCAAAATTATTTTTCACTTTTTATGACTGAATCTGTAAACCGCGTAAGTTTTTCCTTAATTAAATCTCAAATTTGCCAAAATTAGACAAAACTTGTTATAATAAAAGCGGGAGAAACTTTTGCACTTGAAGTAGGTTACAAGTCTACAAGATATTGACTTAACGAACTGCGAAATTACGGCATTCGATATCGTAAAAAATTTTAAAATATTTAATATCGATACAAATCGAATTTCGTAATTTACTCCCAGATGTTATTCGCAAAGGCTAAGAGCCAATTTCACCAACTTATTTAAATATCAATGCATATTTAAAAGTAATTTTTCCATACAAAAATTAATGAAAATCGACATTTAAATATGAATTGAATTGGCCCTAAGTTTAAACGCAGGTCGAGTACAAACGTTACAACCCCCGTAAAATGCCAATATACAGATACATATGTACGTCAATACAACAATAAAACAAAATCAAAACCACAACGAATAAAAACTAATTATTTCACTTCACACTATTTGATTGTTATTTAACTTCTGCTTTTCTTTTAATTATAAACATTAAGAAAAACAATTTTTTAACAAAAAACCAACACTGACGTTTCCTTTCAAAAAAAGAAAAAAAACACTTGCACTCACTTTTTTTAAGAAATTTAGTTTTTTTTACGGTGACCGTTTTACAACAACAACGAAATAATTTGTAAACATTTAATTTTTCTTTTATTTTTTATTAATTTTTTTTTTGTTATTTTTCAACAATTTAACTTGGTGGGTTTTGGTTTTTTTTTTGCTGTTGTTGTTTAGGTATTTTGTGAATATTTTTGAATTCGTTTTATATTCATTGTTCTTGTTGTTGTTGGTGCTATTAGTTTTTTTTTTTAATTTTGTTTTATTATTTATTTTCGTTAAAAAATCACTTAATTTTTGTTAGATTTTTAAAATTTACTAGTTTTTCCGTCTAACGAACCGTTTCGTCGCGCTTTAAAATGTTTACTGGCCCCAACGCACGAAATGCAAATACGAATAAATTAAATTACTTTCGAACAGCTCCAACAGCCAGTCAGCCAGCCAGCTGTTTATTGTTTTGTTTCTGTTTTTATAGTTTTGCTTTTTGTTTTGTTTTATTTTTTATTTTTATTTTTCACTAATATTATCGTAGTAGTATTGGAGTAATTTGACAGCGGGCAGTGATAAAAATTGCTGCTCTTGCTGCCGAATTTATGTTTTTAGTTTGTATTTTGTGTTTTTTTTTTCGTTGATATTGTGTTTTTGCTTGTTTTCAGCGAAAATGAATGGCAGCGTTGCCAATTTCTGTGTAATTATACCAAAATGGGATTTTTGTGTAATTTCTTTAAAGGTTTTTTAATAAGCTTATTAAATTCAATACAATAAAACAACGAGCAAACAATAATTTTTATCACATTTTGAATTAAATCACATCATGCTTTTAAGAGATGTAAGTGGACTAACTAAAAATTGCCTCATGTTGCTATTATTTTAACTGCAGCTTTAGATATACTCGTTACTAAATAGCGTTAATGTCAAACATAAAATTTATTTCGTGTAAAGTGTTCAAAAAAATTTCACATGAAATATTCATGAAAAAAATATTGCAAATCTTGTACTCTGTTCAACTCGTGAGAATGGTATGAAATGTATCTGGCAACATTTTCTTGTAATCTGCGAAATAATGTGACTGGCATTTATTTCGCGTGAAATATTGACAGCTGATGTTTATGTCGATCAATGTTGCATACTTCTAACCAATAAAAACGATTATTTATTTTTCGAAAAAAGTAATATGGGCATCACTTGTTACGTGTGAAATTTTTCACGCGAAATAATCAATGTTGCTGAAAAATGTTCACAACTTCGATCACAGCAATAGGCTTAATATATGAAATTTTGGATACTTTTGAAATTTGTTCTGTGTAAAATTTACTTTGTATTCCGGCAACACTGAAATGAAAGCAACGACATTGTTGTTGGTAGTGGTTGACTAAGCAATGAACTACACAAATATTTACGTAGACCATTTTACTTACTTGCGGCCAGTATTCATTCTCTGGCAGATTCGGAGCCACTTTTTGAGTTCGGGATTAAATAAAGTTTTATCCTTGGAAATATATATCGATTGATATGCGAATTTGCACTTATTCATTCCTGGGACATAAGCTTTCCGCGAAATTGATATAACATGCTTGTCTTGATTAATTCTGAGGCGGTATAGGGACATTTTTAAAAGATTTCATATTCTTTGAAAGTAACAAACCACAGAAATATTTATTAAGGGTGTTTTTTATAGAGGTATAAAGCTTTAAGTTGGCAACACTTTTTCAACTGGCGGCCATTATGTCAGCCGTCAAGTTATGTATGTTTTGTTTGGCAGTGCAACATGAATAAACTGACGCCCGAACAAAGCTGCTAAATTGTGCAAATTTATTTTGAAAATCATGGTTCTGTTTGAAATACATATCGCGCACTACGTCCGTTCATTTTACGATCAACATAACCATCCGTCAGAGCAATTAGTTCGATTAACTATGAAACGGTTTCGCACCACGTTTACTCTAAATGATAATACGCATCTACAGAGACGTCGTATAGTGCTTACAGAAGAAGTCATTGCTGCTAAAGAGCGTAGCGTAGAGCAAGAATCAAGAATCAGTCTTATAGAGTCTATAATCAGGCTATACAGCCAAGATTACTGACTTTTTCGTTCATCAATTGAACAACCATGATGTGCAGGAGCTGTGCTTTAAACAACAGCTCGTGCTACAATTGATTTATTCTTCTTCACCTTACGGACTAGTTAATTGGCCTCAAAGATCGTGCGTTTAACGCCGCTTGACTATTTTCTGTGTGGATAGGTGAAGTCGCTAGTCTACGTCGATAAGCCTGAAGCGCCTGACCACTTGGAGGACAACATTCGCTGCGTTATTGCCGATATACGGCCACAAATGTTGGGAAAAGTCATCGAAAATTTAACCTCCAGATTAGACTACGTCCGAGCCAGCCGTGGCGGGCATATGCCAAAAGTCATATTTAAATTATAATTTCGAATAAAGTAATTTGTATGTAAATTTAAAAAATGCAGCTTTGTTTTATTTCATTTCAAAGTTCTGTACCTCTATAAAAAAACACCCTTTAATAAGAACACTCTGTAGGTAAGTTAATAATTTGTATATGGATACAAAAGCTTTTTTTTTTAGGAGAGCAGAGAAAGAAGACTCATTTTCAAAACCCGAAGTTCCAATGACCCCGCCAAATTAAAAACCCCACCGCAAATGCGTTAAGAATGGAAAGTTTCAGGAGTTGATGGTGGATATACTCTCGAATCAATAATATGGCAATACCAGCGCGGTAGAGATGTTCCCGCAACTACGGTAGAATACCCCAGCAACGTAATGAATAATTTCAAATTTTGGTTCCACACAAAAAAATGCTTTCCGCAATCGCGGAGCAGATAATGTAAATAATGACACCAATTGTAGTTCTATATCCTTTAATATACGCAATATATTTTATTTGTAAATGTTAAGCTGAAGCAGTTTCTATGTACTTCTTCTCTGTTAAAAAAAATTGAGTCTCAACAGAGCGGGGGGGCTACTCTGTTTTTCGAAACGAAAGAAAACTCTTTCGAATTTGTATGTTATTAACATTACAATTCGAAAGCATTTGCTTGCGTTTCGAATTACAGAGTAGACCACAAGCACTTTAACATTTGGAAAGGAAATGTTGCCACTGTTCAAAAAAAAACACAACGCTGCAAAAACAGTCATGTGCTCACTTATTAACAAATCTTAAGCGTGTTTTAATACGGTAATTCATAACTAGAACCCGAAACGGAGTTTTTTCTGGATCTAAAATATGTAGAATATTTGAATAATTTATTTCTATTCGCTCAGCACGAAATTTTCATATTAAAATGCGAAGAGCACAACATTTTGTTGTTTTTTTTTTGTTCTCTCAAAGAAACCAACCAAATGTTGTTTTAGGTTTATTATTTTTGTTACTATTTTTTCGTATGTATGTTTGTTCTGTTTTTAATTATTCAAAACATTTATTCACACCGAGTGTGATATTGAAAGTCTTCAATTTTTATAAATGTTTTTGATACGAAAACTCGTGACGCAAGGGAGTCGGATCGAAAAAATCCAAACGCAAATATATACGAGTATATGTATACAATTTAAATTAAAAATAAACATCTCTTCCGATCCTGCCAGGAGTCGAACCTGGAATCTTCTGATCCGTAGTCAGACGCGTTATCCATTGCGCCACAGGACCTTTGTTGCAGTTGCATGAATTTTGTTTACTGCGAGAAACATACATACATATGTAATCGTATGTGTAATCCCTATAGTTCACATATTGTTTTCTAAGCGCATTTTTATAAAGTATCAATCAATCTTTACAAGAAATATTAAATCAAATGCTTTTCAAAAGAACGAAAAAAAGTGGCTCAAAATTTTACGTGCGAGTGAAATGGTTTTTTAATGTGTGGCTAAGCAATTTAATGAAACATTGAGGGCTATTGTGAATAAAATTCAAAATAAAATTCATAGGGAAAACAAAGTATCGGAAAAAAATACGGTAACATCAAAAACTCCACTACAAATTGCATCTAAAATATGTGGAAGAAAATTTAATTACAAGAAAATCGCTAAGCATTGGTACATAATGGCAAACAATTTCAGCAAATCGTGAGTTCTTGCTTACGGAAAATTTTGCCAATTTTCCCTTTTTGCAAAAAAAAACCACTGTAAAAGTATAACGTTACTTTTGCTATTCTTTCGCCAAAAAATACATTTATATGAGCCCGTTTAGATGAAGGCAGGCATAGCTGCGAGTCGTGTTTATAGGCGAGAAGTGAAGAGAAGCTTGCGGGATAGCAAAAGTCGCATGTACTGGGAATTGAAGCGACAATTAAACCCATCTCTTTCACATATTTCTTTCTCTCGTATTTTTTATGTTATGTACGAGCAGTGTTGCCAGTTGGACCAATTTTTTACAACATACATGAAATAAACAGCTGTGATATAAAAATTATAAAGAAATAAAGTAAGGCGAGAAAAGAAATGATTGTATTTTGATAGTAAATTACAAAAAAATAAAATAAATAAAAATATATGGACATATTAATTTCACATTTCCCAAACTAAAGCGGCCCATCCATTATACAATATTATTGCATATGTTGTTGTACATATTATTGTCATTTTGACCTATACTATGCAATAAATGGCACAATATTTTTAAAGAAAATATTGCCCAATTTTCCTGGGAGTGAAAAAGTAGACAACATTCAACAATGTTGCCACCACATTACACAATTGTCTTGATTGTACAATAAAAATCAAAGTGTTTTGATATTTGCCAATATATTGTGCCACCTTCGAATATGACATACACATTGGCAATATTATTGTACAATACGAAAAATTGTGCAATTATATTGCAAGTGGGTGGGCAGCTTAACAATTAGTTCCTTTACGGCAACACTGCTGCGTATGAACGAATAAAAAGCGTTGATCAAATTAATATCAAAAAGTTGCCTGACTATTGCGACAAAAAAGTTTCATATAAATGCGCGGGGATTTAAGAAGGGACTCCAAAAGAGAACGTAAGCGTTGTCGCAGCTAGGTCACTCTTCATCTAAACGGGCTCTATCCCTCTTTTTGTACGATGTACGAATATATTTTAAAAAAAAATTTGTTACCTCTACTGAGGATTTGTAAACTCCGATTGACCCCCTTTTGAGGACCCAGTGCGATATACAATGTTACTTTGCGCTTATGTAGGATTTTTCTAAATACCACATTAAGCATGAGACATTTTTATGCTCCGTAATGCCCTTGATCGGTCTTATTTATATTTAAAATTTTCAAATTTTGCTAACATTTCATACGAGTATTTCGTTACTTTCCACTAATCTTCCATTTTGCTGCTTGTTAGAGTAACAAAAATAGTTCGAACAAAAAATAAAACCAAAAAAAGTATTTCTTGCGATCCTGCCAGGAGTCGAACCTGGAATCTTCTGATCCGTAGTCAGACGCGTTATCCATTGCGCCACAGGACCGTTATATTGCATGTTTCAAGTTTCGTTTATTGCCAGCAACATACTTATGCCTGCCAAAACTCTCATATTGTTTTTTTTTTAATAAAATTTATAGAGTCAAATGAAATGCTTTGTAAAAGAGCAAATAACAAGCT
Source organism: Nowickia ferox (assembly GCA_936439885.1). NCBI lineage: Eukaryota > Metazoa > Arthropoda > Insecta > Diptera > Tachinidae > Nowickia > Nowickia ferox. The sequence continues at coordinate 109,636,489 of OW387024.1, read as the reverse complement.
TATTTGTACAAAATTTTACATACGGGTAAAATTTTGTGTTCTGTTATTCCAAATAATTGTCTGAAGGTTAGTTTTGGTTGGTCAAAAATTGAAAAGTCCATATTTACACTATGCAAATCTTATTGCTAAGCTGATTAGTTTGACGGAGAGAGAGACGAGGGGAACAGTAACGTTTCTTTTCCCCTCGTCCCTCTTTCCTAACAAACTAATCAGCTTAGCAATAAAAATTGCATAGTGCATACTTAATTGCATACTTAATTTTCTTTTTGAGTTGAAATGCAATTGGACTGAAAATGTTTGTTAAGCTAAGATTTTACAATGTGTTTCTACTCATTCGTCCTGTTACAAATTAATGCCAACCTTAATAGAGATATAGAAAACGTAATGAATTTCAGTCTTTCTGACATTATTCATTGTCAGAAAGAAGTTCTGTGTTTGTATTCTTTGGATCCCCTTCCTTCGAACTGTTTACACGAATAGTGGAAGAATTATTATTACATTAACGAGTATTATTTTTGTTTGTGTTACTCTGCGAATGTGTTATTAATTTTTAATTGCAATTTGCAAATGCAATTGTATCTCTTGGATGGGGCTTTGGTTTTTGTTTGCAATTCTTTTACACAATTTTTTGTTTCTTTTTTTTTGTTGCTTAAAATGAATTGTAAAATATTGTGAATCTATTGGAACATAAACAAATAATTTTATTTTCGCCTTGTGAATGATTATTTCTTGTACAAATGTGTGTGTACATATGTATGTATGTATGTTAAGTATGTTTTTAAAATAATATTTTTGTTTATTTGCTTTTAATGATTAGCATTATTTTAGCGAATAGTTTGTTTCTTTTTTCTTCGCTTCTTTGTTATCTGCAAATGATGATTACATTCCAAAGAGGTTGTGGAATGTCGTTTTTGACGCTGGTATTTTTTATGTTTTATTTCTGTTTTGGATTTTTATTACTTCGTGCTTTATTACTTTGAAGGCATGAAGGCATAATGTTGTTGTTGTTGTTGTGGTTGCTACTTGACATATTTTTAATTTGCGTTGCAGTGTGACCTAGACAGCTGGAAAACTGAAGATGTTGTACGTATGCATTTTTTTTATATAAATTTTAAGGTCGTTTGGAATTAATGATTTCTGTTTAAATAATTTTTACAGAGGCGGAAAATTAACCCTCATTCATGATATTGTTTTTTTTTTTATTTTTTTGTTTATTATCCAAGGAAACTTTGTCTTAAGCTTGAAAATAAAGGCCAACCTTGCTAAAAATCATTTGTATGTCTCTTTTGCTATTTCTTTTAATTAGTTTTAGCAAAATAATTTTTTTTTTATTTTATAATGGACTCAGTTTCTGTTAATTTTGTTTTAATTTTCTTAAATAAAATTAGTTATTTTATTAAGTATATTTCTGAAGGTTAAATATTTTGGCAAAATCAAACTCTCATATGGTTGCCAGAGTTGGAAACCTTATCATAACATCGCTCATTGACTTCAATAGCGCCACAACTAAAAAAAACAAGTTTTGCAAACAACGTATTTGAAAGCTTTCAATTTACATAAAACTCAATAAAAAAGACATGATAACATATTCTTCCCTCAGTAGGTGTTGGTACAAGGTATTCATATGATATATTTGCACAAGATAAAATACGAAATGCCGAATTATACTGCCTTTTTTTTAGTTATGCCTCTTTTGAAGTAAATGAGCAATATATGCTTAATTTTATTTGCATAAACAGTTTTAAATCATAATTCAGTTCGTGAGTTTTTAAACGCAATGCTGTGGACAAAAAAGCTTAAAAATGCATTTAGTAGCTTTAATTATATAATTTTAACTAGTTCCAAGTCCATTCCGCTCTATTTGTTGGATCAACAAAAATCTAAGAAAAATTTAAATAATAAAAAACATTTTTTAATGCGATCCTGCCAGGAGTCGAACCTGGAATCTTCTGATCCGTTATCCGTGGTCAGACGCGTTATCCATTGCGCCACAGGACCGTTGTGTCATCTAATTCAGATTTCTTGTATTGCCACTAACATAAGTATGTCTCCCAAAACTCTCATATTGTTTTTTCTTAACAAAAATTAGTAAAAACCGGTTTTAAAAAATTAAAATAACAAAAGCAGTTGCAAAAAATTATGCGTACGAGTGAAATAAATTTGAGTCTTCTGTCACCAAATGCAGTAATTATGTCAACAATAACTTTTGATTGACATGACGGAAAAATCATGAACATATTGGGTATTGAAATAAAAAATTTTGTGTAATTTCCTTTTCAAGCTGACATAAAATTTATTTTTTATTTATTTTTACTCATTGGTCTCATGGCGAGCTGAAATCTAGTCACAAATCAATGCAAGGTTTATAGTGCGTATACATTTGAGCAAAATCTAGAATATTTCCCATACAAACAATATCTACTTCGTCACTAGATTTGGCCAAAATCTACTTACATTCTAGTAGAACTTCGTGATCTAACTATGGTTTTTTTAAGTCAGCCTGTATGCTTAAAAATGTGTGTGAAGTGGGTACATTGCAGTTGTTTGGTTGTAAAGGCGGTGGGCAAATTTAAGATTAGGAAGTAAATTGGCTTAAAAACTCACTTTTTTTTACAAGTTCAGTTTTATTGATACCAATGTAAAATAGAAATATGGGAATTAATAATGGAATATGATGTCGGGCAAATGTTCACCTCTAGCACGTCGCCAGACGTCTGCTCTTTTTAAAAAATTTTAAACCATATTTTACAATAAAGCTTCGCTTATCTCGTCAATGCAGCGCCGAATTTCATCTTTCAGAACGTGAGTTGTTTCTGGTTTGTTCACGTAAACCCGTTCTTTCAAATTAAAATTCACAAATTTCACATTTAAAATTTTTTTTCAAGAGTGTAGCGTTCCATGGTTAAAATGTGCCAACTTTTTTACTAAATAAATGTCAAAAGATGACAGCTCAATCTTTAACAATTCATCATTTGACTTCCCAACCTCAAATTTACCCACCCTTTAGTTTTGAAAAGATTTCACTATTGAAGTGAATGAGCTGCAGTATGTACTTTGATTATAGCAAATTTTAAAACTTTAAATTATAGATGTTTTCTTATCATTTTCTGTGTTTTATTGTTGCCCATAATATAAAAATATATCGATTACTTTGATATGACATTAAGGTAATGCAGTGTTTTTTTATTTTTTGTTTTGATTTATTGCTTTAATAATAATAAAAATTTAAAAAAAGGAAATACCACATTCCAACCCATAGTGCACTAAATCAAAATAAACAAAGTCGTAAATAAAATACTGTTAATGTGTGTACTAATAAGTAATAAAATAAAACTTAAATTATTTCAGAAACAAGACACAATTCAAACACCCACTTGAGTGTTATACAACACACAATGATGATGTTTTTGGGTGAAATTATTCAACAACTAAAAAGGGAATAAAAGCCATAATTAACACCATTAAGATGGATGATAGTTTTGCGAAACAAATATAGTGTGACGCTTGAAACTCATAAAACAGTGGGGTTGTCTTCAAATAAATATTAGAGGACTTGTTGATATAAAAAAAATAAAGTATTTTTGTTTTATAAAACAAATTTTTTATGAAAAACTGTTTTACAAAACTTTTATAAATCAAAAAATATTTTTATGCATTAATAATATTTTAAATTAATACATTTTTTTTTAAAATAAATTAACACTTATGTTGCTAGCACGCCCCACTGTGCCCTGCTGCTATTATACAATATAGTTTTTTTTTTAATAATTTTTGCAAGTTTTTATTGTCCGCCCACACTTTAATCGCAAAAATCAATTAATTCTCATATTACCACAAACGAGCCACAAAAATTGTATTAAAAACAAATAACTCATTCATTCAAAACTACACAAAATTTATTACCCAAATAGTTAATAAGTCATGATTTAGAAAAATTTTAATAAATTTAAAAATTTATAAGCTTTTAAATTTATTTAAATGAGACACTTTTAGTGGAACTTAGCACGCACGCCTACTGTAAATCCAGATTTAGAAAGCAAAATAATAAAAAAAAAAACAAATCAGGCAATTGTTCTACAGTGCGTGGTAGGAATAATAAGCACAAACTTAAATTTATTTATCTCTTCGATCTGCTAAAAATCTTCCCTTCTGAAAAGTTTAAATCAGATATCATGTTCAAAGTGAAATAAAATATGGAATATATTACACTACAAAGTCGGGTATTATAAAAGCAAATGAAATTAAATACGAAATTTCAAAAATGTAAATTATTTCGAGCAAAAAATAAAACGTCTCAAGCAATGCTGAAGTGTGGTGGTTTATAAATTAAATGCAAATTAATTCAGGTGATTTTGAGGCCCTATGATCCTTGTAGGAACGACGGGAACCTATATAAATAATTCAGGTGACTATAATAATTTGAATTCAAAACATTTTTATAGCAAAAATCTAAAAATAAATTCGAAAAATATCATTCTACTAATTGATTACCTTTTAAGCTTTCTTTTATAATTTTTCCACACAATTGCGAAATCAACTAAAATATGAATTCGAGAAGTATTGGGAAGGGTAAAATGTTTCCTTTATAAATGCGTTTGCTGCGTGCTCTGCACAGTGGTGCCTAATACAAAAATAATGGTTATAAATCTGTATTAATCCAATTAATAAAGTGCCAGTGTAAAAAATTTAAAAGATCACCTGAATCAAAAAATAAGTGTATTCCGAGGTGAACCTGTTAAAATGCCAGCTAAGCTGCAGAATGTCAAATTTGAGCACCGCGAATTATGGAAATAATGGATGTTTTTTTCTTCAGCCCGATGGAGCTTTAAATTGTAAAAAGAATACAATTTTAATTAAAAAAAATTTTTTACTCGCAAGAATATTATATTACCATTATATTTGCTTTAAGAGCCATTGTGCGCGGTGTGGCATGTGGCGCCGCCTTGTTCGGAAAGCAGGTTTTCATTCAACATACCTTACAAATAATTTGTAATCATGACTCTTTGTTGACAAAAGCGTACTCGATGTGCCATAAATTGTGCTTCGCACAGTGGTATGAATTCAGACTTTCTAGAATAGAAAAAATTCAGTAAAGTGCAACTTTGACTCGCACTCGAAAGGTTCTGTACTTTAGCCTATATAATCGAATATCTTACCTGATGTAGGCATTTAAACAAAAAATTGTTTTGGTATTATTTTTAATTTTAGCGCTGTTGTTTGTTTTGTTTTGCCGAGCTTTTTAGTTGTGGCGCTTTTTTTCGTTTTGGCGATTTGTGCTTCGGTTTATGGCTATTTCTTCGGCTGCTTTTTTCTTTTAGCGATTTTTAGATTTTGGCGCTTTTTCGTTTTGGCGATTTTTTTCTCACTATGGCGTTTTTTTACTGCTGGTGATTTTTTACATTTTAACAATTTATTTTATTTTTTGGTGATATTCTTCATTTAAGCGCTTTTTAGCATTTTGGCAATCTGTCGTTTCGATATTTTTTTAATATTGGGATTTTTTAGTTTTAGCTTTGCTGTTGGAAATTTCAAGAGTTTGCCTCTTACGGTATCAAAATTTAATTTAGATTTTTTAAATTTCAGTGTCTGCATTCAGTAGTCTGCATAGAAATACCCTAACGTTGAATATTTCAAGTGTCAAATTGTCTGTATAGGATTTCATTTAGGATTTCAACATTTCTTGTTGCTCGCTTTAGAGCACCCTTTAATTTGTAACTGGCATATATTTGTTGTTGTAGCAGCCTGAAAATTGCAGGTCCTTAGCTCTTACTGTTCTTGAGAAAACAGCCTGTGACAGCCAGACAGACGGACCTCGCTGCGAATGCAATAAGGTTTCTTTTCACCTGTGCGGTGTGCGGTGTGACATACAAAGAGACACATGCCAAGTCTCATTAAAGTCGGCCACGTCCACTGGAGAAATTTATGGAGAAATGGTTTGATTTTTCAAATTTGTTGCAGTCAAATGGTATTATCATGAAAATTGGTGGGCCACTGTAGTGCGTGGATATATAAGTCATTTCTTGTTTAGCACTCTTGCATGGCCTTTATTGTAATTTTTCAAATGTAAAATAAAATTTTTCCAAAAAACCACAAATGCACAATTTGCGTTTAAATATTTCTCTACAAAACTGCATCATTCGATTTTTGAATATGAGTGGTCGAAAAATATGGTTTTTGACGACAACATCCCACTGTGCGCCGCCTTAAACAACCAGTATCCTAGAACAATTTCGCTTATTGATGCAAAAATGGGTCCCATCTATCCCTTATGATAGAACCTTTCCGAACTGAATTTAAAATAGTTCTTCTAGCCTTAGGCCACTTATGACAAAATAACGCAGCAAACAGATCAACAAATTACATTTAGAAATGTCATTTACTGTATTTATGATTTGATTAGGCTGAAGTTCGTACCAGCCGCCTTACAGTATTATCGCTTAATGAAACTTTTGAAAACACACCCTTTATATTTTATTAGAATGTCTTGTGATATTGACACAAAAAAAATCTTATACCAAAATATTATTAAATAAAATTAAAAACCAGTAATTTACTTCTTTCACATTCCATAAAACTTTTAACTTTCAGGCAATTAAAACTAATCATAAAAATACCAATAAAAAATCAAAAATAATCCATTAGACGTCTTGTTTTTTTTTCAAATCTACCTACGAGACTCTACCATGACTTTGAACTTGAACACAGATTGACACAAGCTACAGGTCGTTCACACCGACTGACTGTATGGCAAACAAGCATCCACAAATAATTGAAAATCTTTTTAGAAACACGAAAAAAAGAACACAAACACAAAATAAATCATAAATCTCCAAACGAAATTAAATATTTAAATTGTCTCAAAACTACAAAAGAAAACCAAAAAGAAAAAAAAAAACAGCAGCAACAATAAATATTATTTAACACGAAAAATAAATAAAAGCATGACATGACAACGTACAGAGAAAAAAAACTCATACGTATGTCTAACGTAGGTCCAACATCTGGGATGTTTTAAGCATACGAGGCGTGATTTTATATAAAAATTTTTTAAGTATTTTTCAAAAATAAAAAAAAATAGATACACGCACTAGCTTCAGTTCTTATTTAATGTCTGTCATAATAAAACTTTTTCATAATTTTTATTTAACATTTAGTTACATACTCGTGTTCAAATACGCAGTAAATATTTAGGTTAATTGAAATTTTTATACAGCTTTTGTTAATTAAACGAGCAATAAAAATGCTAAATAAAATATTTTTTCTAAACCTCAAAAAAAAAAAACATTCTCACACTTAACGTCTTCCCTCCGTCTTAATTAGAACATTGTATGTAGAAACATTTTTCACCACATGGAAAATTTAATTATACCCAATTTTTTTTTTATTAAAAAAAAATTAAATAAAAAACGAGGTGGTGGTTTCTGCGATCCTGCCAGGAGTCGAACCTGGAATCTTCTGATCCGTAGTCAGACGCGTTATCCATTGCGCCACAGGACCGTTACACGTTAAGGAAACAGGTTTGCTTATCTGTATTGAAGTGAATATAATTCCCATTCTGTTTAAAAAATTCCCCAAAAAAGCATAAGCGCGAAAAATTTTCTTGCGAACGATTTTTTCTCGCGTATTAATATTTTCTGGACTTAATAGTAGGCTAAGTGATTATTCGACATTTTTGAGAAAACGGTTTTCGAATAGTTCGAATATTTTTAATTGTGAAAACCCCGGTTTAGGTTTTTAAGATTCAGGAAAAACGCGTCAACCGGTCTTCTTGAACAATATAAAATACCATTAAGACTTTTATGCAACTGTCATATTCCATGCATACCCATTTTTATCACATAAAAATAACGATCAACTGTGAGTAAGGCCCGATTAATGTACAACTATATTAATTATTAGAGCGCTGCATGAGCAACACCGCACAGTGGCGTGAAATAAAAAAATTAACGAATTTTTTCAAAACTATCACTGATTAAAAATAAACTTACAAACAAACTTAAAATAGCCACTTGTGAGTCCATGCTTTCCTCTCTCAATTTGCCCGAATCAGAGCTGGAAGACTGGACTCCAAGTGAAAAATTAATTACAAAATATAGAATAATTATTTCTAAAAAGTGATAAACGTTATCAAAAGTTTTTGTAAAAGTAACTTCTTTTTTAATAATATGATAAATGTATTTAATTAATTGTTAAAATTCGAGTTTGTTTTATTAAATTGAAATAAATGTTATATTTTTTTTACTCACAAAAAACTTGACCCTATTTGACATTAAAATACCCTTTTTTTTGACCCTTGTTTTTCTTAAATACCCTTTTTTTCTGTATACAATCATTAATAAAATTTTAATTCAATATTATTTAATTGATATTTTAACATACAATTTATTTGAAAAGTTTTAGTTAAAAAAAAAATACAAAATACTTTGACTTGTCACCAGGAACCTCCGATCCTCTGACTACAAGACACTGCCTACCAGCCTGCAGTGGTTTGTCGACTATTTACAAACATAAAAAAACAACAACTATACAAAAACAACTCACTCAACTAAGCGCAAAAATGTGTTGCAGCTACCCTGCTTGACTACAAAAATAGTTAACTAAGGCCGAGTTTACATCTGGCATTTCATGTGCTGTCATTTTGTGGTGCCATTTTCATATGTGTGCCATCAAATTTTTCGATGACACACAATTTTGTTGTGTGATTGTGACAGGAAAAAGTCCCATCCCTAAAAAATGGCAATACGGTATCATTGTCTACATCAAGAACAAATTTTGACATAATGACATTTAGTGTCGTTTGCTTTATCATTGTGAGACTTTGTTTTTCGTATTGTTTGTTAATTAATATTTATACAAATGGATAATCACAAAATTATTCAATTGGCTAGTGCCACCGTGTGTTTATCAATAAGAAAAAAAATTAAGAAAATCTAAAAAACAGCAAGGAAAGTGGAAGGAAAGTGGTGGAAAAGACCAGGGCTTAATATGGGCGCTACCAAAGTGTTTTATTGTACTCTGCATTCTTTCGGATTTCTATCCCTATAAATGCTACATAGGTGATTCCAAGCTGAATTAAGTGTGTCGTCATGTCATGAGTCGCATGACGCTTGAATTCCGTTCGGAAACGAAATTGAATCCACCTCAAGAGATCGAGCCCTAGCCGGAGTATAGCCCAGCATACCAGCACCCCCACAGTGTGGACACACCTGACAAAATTCCCATATTTTAGTTTTCTTGTTTTAGACACCATTTCCTCTAAAAATAGGGTGGATTGAATTCCGTTTCCGAACGGAATTGAACTCTGGTGACATGGCCGATAGCTTCCGCAAAAAACTTGTAGCATAAATTTACTTGAAATTTTTCTTCAAAAACTTATTTTTCACTCGATCCTGCCAGGAGTCGAACCTGGAATCTTCTGATCCGTAGTCAGACGCGTTATCCATTGCGCCACAGGACCTCTGTCGCATATGTCGCAAATTTACATGTGTTACTAGCAACGTGCGGCAGCTTAAAATTTTCATGTTTTTTTTATATTAAATTTACTACAGAATCAAAATCTTTACAACAAATATTCATAAACTAGTCCTAAATTCATAGAACCAAAAAAAATATATGTATATAAAAAAATTTAGTTTAAAAAATTAACACTTTCTTGAAAAAACAAGGAAATACTTCCAGGTTAATTCACTTTTATTTCTCATATAATTCATAAATAAATGAATTTGTTATCTATTTATAAGAGTCCTAAAGCTTAAATAAAATTTTATATATGTGTATGTGACAGAGAATGTTAAAAGGGACCTATGGATCGACCTTTGGGTGATTCTTACAGTAGACAACACGGTCCTTCTAATGCAACAAACCGCAGCGCAGCTTTCTAGATGCATTAGTTTTGTCATAAAATATGAATAAAAAGAATCCGATGTGACAAACTTTTCTGCAATTGATCCAGGGATGGGATTGAGAATTACAACATCGTACCAGCAACTTTAAAAATTTTACTTTTTTTTAACTTATTGTACTAAAATATTTTTCAGTTAAAATTATTTTTATTTATTTTTATTAAAATAATCGTCGGTAGCCAGAGCAAAGGCTACCGAATCGTTGTCACAAGTTTTCTTGTGAGTTCGGTTGTTAAAGCATATGGCTACACCTGTTTAAGTTGAAATTTAGAATATACAAATTAATAGCATGTGCTCTAGCATTCGAATTTAGAAGAAAAGTAATTTGGAAATGGACTAGTTCACATGTATTAAATTAACCATTGCTCTACTATTGTACTTTTCGAGTTTGAATAGTAACAAAAGAAGTACAATTGTACCAATTTTGACATCCCTGAATTGATGTATTTTGCTTGTAGCTGATTACGAATCTGGCAATAGAGTTTAAAAACCAAAATGGCGGATGAGTTTTCTTTTTTAGTTTATCAGATTTGTTTTAAAATCGTTACCGCAAAAACGGTCGCTGATTATGAGTTTTAAGGTCGGATTTTTAAATTTCAAATATGCGGATCTTTTGCTCGAATGAATTTAAAGGAACAGAATTTATTAAATTAAGAAACATCTAAAATAAGAAAAAATCTCATCCGCCACCGAACGATCCTGCCAGGAGTCGAACCTGGAATCTTCTGATCCGTAGTCAGACGCGTTATCCATTGCGCCACAGGACCCTTGTCATTTCTTTATCAAAGTTGCTATAATTGCTGTGAGTAAACAAAAATTATGAAGACCAAATGTTGAATTTTGTATTGAACCCTTTATTAAAGTCCATGTACATATAACAAATCCCCATGGGATAAGGCTTTTTATTGTTACTTCAAGGGTCTGAAGGATTTGCATATGCACGATATCATGCTAGAAAGTACAGAAAGTACTCTGCTTGTTATGAAACTAAGTTGATAATTTTTACGCACCAAATCGCTTTTGTTTACGGCTTTGGCGCGCACCAAAGCTTAACATTATGCCGGCTTTCCGGGTATGAGCGTCAAGCAGGCAATAAATATTGTGACTCTTTAGCCAATAGATTTCTTGACGGGTTTTAATAGTACTGAGATCTGCTAGCGACTGTAGAGCACTCTCTGGCCTCAAGCAATCGAATTTATTTTAAATACATGCTGAGACCAAAAATATCTGAACTGATTATGCTGAGCCAGCAGAACAAGCTCTATGCTTTAATTAATTTTAATTTAATCACATGTAAAGTTTATGTAAAGCGTGTTTTTTTTAGTGTCACAACTTTCAGTTTCTTTGAGTAAATCAATTGTAGCTCCGTCCTGTTGGAACCACATATCAGCAACATAAATGCCACGTAATTGTTGTACGAAAAAAACATAAAGCGCACCAAACAGTAATTTTCTGACAAAAGCTTGTGGATTCGCCTCACCCCAAATGCAACAATTCTGCTTATTTAAATCCCCATTCAACCAGAAATGGGCCTCATCGGAATATAAAATTTTTAATGGAAATTCAAAATCAATATCAATTTGTGCTTCAGCCCATTCGCCGAACAATTTGCACGCGTTGCTCCATTTTAAGTCGATTCATAATGAAATTTCAAAACAAACTAAACAAAAAGCAACTATCAGCTGTTAAATGGGTGCTCAAATAAAGCAGTGATGCCAACTCAAAGTTGTGACACTATAAAAAAACACCCTATACTTATTGAAATCTTAGCCAAAATTATTTAAAGGAAATATTGTAAAAACGAAATTTTCGATCCTGCCAGGAGTCGAACCTGGAATCTTCTGATCCGTAGTCAGACGCGTTATCCATTGCGCCACAGGACCGTTGTTTACATGCAATTGAAAATTATAATTTTGTTTGCTAGTTTTAGTAGTAATTCTCTAACGTAAAACGTAACGTTGGTGCTTAAAGATCTTCCATGTTATATGTATATATAAAAAATTTTTGTAAAAAGTTGTCATATATAAATATGTATATGCATATTGTTACGCAAAAATATACGAACAGAGCTAATGTAAATGTTTTTATAAAGAAAACATTTGGTAATTAAAAAGAATTATCAACGAACTTTTTCACATACAAGCAGACAGAAGAGCTATAACAACAACAATAATTGTATAGCTACACACTCATACACACGCACACAGAAAAGTGCAAACACACATGGTAACAACTCTGCATTACAAACAGCACACAGTGTTACCAACATAAAAGTCGTTACACAGTAGCTCTGAAATTCAAAATAACGGTCAATGCGAATAGAATTATCTACTAACGCCTAGAAACAGTAACACGAATTTTCCAGATTGTGTTAGAAGACTTTTTGATCACTTGGCTTCGCTTCATGGACTATAAAAGGTGGTACTCTATATGAGGAGTCAGTTAGTGTGAATCAGATAATAATAGTTGCAGCGATGCCAACTTGGTGCTTTTTTCACTTTTTTTAGTGCTTTTTGAAGACTCAAAACGCCAAATTTTGAGCGTAAGTGCCAAAGTAAGAAAAAGCACTAAGTGGTAAGTATTGAGTGTGACAAATAGCCGAGTGGCAGTTTTACTACAGGACCAGTGCAGTCAGTTGTGTGAGACGTATGTATACATACAACAGCGTGGTAGATGCAGTGGTAACCAGTTGTGTAGTATTTAAGTAATTTAATTTATTTAAGTTGTGTGCGTGTAGTAAAGCTCTTGATTAGTATAAGTGTATTTATTTGTAAATAAAATAGTGTCATTCTTAACCCTAACTAGTACACTGGCATCTTTTATTCATTTGCAAATATTCGAGTCCACAAAAGTCGTTTTTTAGGGGTAAAAACGTAACAACATGTGTAATAGTTTTGTTTCAAATAAGATTCCTAGTAACCAAATGAATTTATACATAAAGAGAAACCCTTATGTCAGTGCTATTATTTTTCCCGCAGTTGCAGGTATATATGTATCTTAAAAATAAAATTTAGTTTTGAAAAGTATTAATTGTAAAAGAGTTTTAGTTAAACGTAGTTAAAATATTAGAGAAACTATTAAGACATTTAAAAAGATGTTATCATTATATCATACTTTTATCTCTTGTTTCTTCAAACCAGGCAGGCAGACTTGTCTATGGAAATCAATCAAAAAATTTAATGCTTGTCACATCAATTTTCTACGCAAGTCGACTGTCCGCGTTGTAGAAACAGGCAGTTAGAGGCATTGTTTTTTTTCACGAAACACGAGCATAACTTAATAATTCATTAAAATTTTAATGCCTGTTTTTTCCTTGTTTGCCTTTAACGAACATTAAAACATACAAATTTAAATGTCTATAAAACTGAAATTAACGTAACGAATTGAAAGTTCTCATTACATTTTTTTTATGTAAAGCTGCTCATTGTACATGATGTAATCAGTAATATTTGCTTATTTTTTATGATGGTTTTTGATTTGATGGACACTTAGCGGCTGAACGTATACAAAAACGAAAAATACTTTTATGGCATCAAATCTTATCTTATCATATCTGGACTTAAACGCATGTCATTTCTCGATGTTATTTACATTGGCAAAATTTGCTGTGCGGCAGCCAAATGAATAATTTACTGGAAATTTTTAATAAAAAAGAATTATATTATTATAAATCTTAAAAAAGTTGAGTCCAAAATTAATGCTGATGGATAAATGAAAAATTTAATCTTCAACCATATTTGAAAAATACAAAAACATCAGCCTAAAAATTTCATACAGTTGGGCAAGCTTTGGTTGCAAACAGCGTTGCCAAATGTGCAGATTTATCTGTGTTTCACAGTTCTTGGAGCCCTTGACCAGTTTTCCAGTTTTTTGTTTAAAAAATCAGTTGTTTTCTGTTATTAGTTTTTACAGTTTTTTCTTTTGCTTTTTTACTTCTCGCACAAACAAAATTGTTAAAACAAACAGATCGAACTGTTGTCAAACTTGCAACAATGTATCCAATAAAATGTTTTACTCAGATTAGATGTTGAAGTATCACTCCGATTATTTTTTGATATAGCGAAGGATCCGCTGTTTATGTAGTTAACCAGTGAACCTTCGAGATTGAATTATTTGCAGCCACAAATTGAGCGATTTAAACGCTTGTTTCATCGATAATTCTGCTTAAAAAAAACCGACTTCATTGCGAAGATTTGATAGAATATTTTCGAAAACTGGAAGAAAACTCTTTCAAATTTTTTTTTTGAAAATCTGTAAAATTTAGTTTTAATTTTTTTAAATGCAAGACTGTGTGTTTTTCAGAGCTCAGGGTGTATTTTAAGTTTTGTAAAAATCGGTAAAGTAGAACCACTTAAAGTAAAATATTAAATTTTAATGGGCGTGACTCCGACCATTTTTTAAATTGCAGTTTTGTGTCAATTTAAAAGCTCAAGATGTGTGATAAGTTTCGTAAAAATCGGTTACGTAGAACCACGTGAAATACAATAATAAATTTTAATGCGCTTAGGCCCACCCATTTTTCATTTTTAAGATTGTGTAGTGACATGATCCAAAGGTGTTTGCTTGGTTTCAGAGCAGTCAAATAAGTAGAATATCATTAAATCAAATTAAAAAACTGTGGGCATGTCTCCGCACACTTTTTTACAACGGAACTAATTGGAAGCTATGCCCTCTCAGACAAAACAAGAATTTTTACACTCGGTCTAAAATGTCCTGCTTTTTTTAATTCGCTTAAAAAGAACGAAAGAGCCCCATTAGAAGCAGAGTTGGAAGCAAGGCAAATTTATTTCAGGTGATCTCTGATCAGCAGCTGCTGATCAACTGTTAATTTCTCTAGTGTCAAATCAAAACAAAACGTTCGGAAATTTTCCAACAGCAGGACATTTACACCAACAAACATACCAGGCGAATATGCAGAGTTGCAAATCAAGAGCACCTGGTAATAATTTGCCTTGATTGGAAGTTTAAAATGTTTCACAAACATTTTCCTCGTAGAATGTTACATAAAATTGGCGAACACTTGAATAACGACACATTTCAAGTTTTGACTGATTCCTAATGCTTAAGTCCGACATCGAACATTGGTGTATCATTCCGCGGGTGATCTTTCACCTAAATTTATATAAGACCCAGACAGACGTAAACTTTTTTGGTTCTTTAGCAAAATGACTGTTAATTGTTTTTCATTTTGCTGCACAGTATTTATGGAAATTTTTATTCGATATCGTAATCAAATTTGTGGCCCTAAATTTTGTCTAAAGAAAAAAAGTTTTGATTTGAAAAAACTTCTGCGATCCTGCCAGGAGTCGAACCTGGAATCTTCTGATCCGTAGTCAGACGCGTTATCCATTGCGCCACAGGACCGTGCTGAACTTAGTTAACAAACTTTGTAACCCAACATGTTCAAAGCAAAAATAATAAAGCTTTCATAAAAAGTTCTTCTTTCCACCCAATGGGAAATTTATAATCTCTACGTCTCATCACATGATATAAAAATAGAAGCATTTGAAAAATGTGCGTGCGTTATCAGTGAAGAGAAAGAAAGAGAACCATAAATTAAGAAAAGAAAGGAGGGAGTTGTTGCTTGCTTGTTGAATTCATTATTTATTTATTTGTAAACATATTTATAAATAAATTAAACTTTTTTTTTAATTTTCGAATATATCAAGTGCCATAAACATGATAATATGCGAGAAAAAAAACTACACTCTCTTGACTTTTTAAATACCACAAATAAAGAACTTGTTGATTGTTAAACACAAATCAGGTCACACACATTAATCATTTTATGCATTTTTATGCAATTTTATAAATATTTTATGCACTGCCTCAACTTATTAATTATTGACTGCGCGAACGAACATTCATTTAAATTCTGGTGTGCTGCTTCTAACTCAAGTCGTAATTTGTGTGCATGTTTGTCGTTTAGTTTTGGGATTTGTGCATGTAAAACATTAAACTTATTTTTATATTATTTATGACAAACAATTACATTTTATGTACATTTCTGAATTTTAACATAACGAATTCAAATGCTCACTGCAAATAACAAAACAAAAGAAACAATTCGACCTGACAACTATTTACAGGCACAATGAATGCAAAAGCATGACAAGAAAGAAAAAGCAAAGTGTTTTGTCTATTTTGTATTATTTGTATTATTTTTAATTATAGCCCAGATATAAATAAAAGTTTGCAGCATGCTATAGTGTTAGACAATTGGGGTTTTGTTCAATTTAGTAATCATGCGTAAGTGAATAGTTTCTTCTGTAAAGGGTCTTCCAAAAGGGACTTTTAAACTTTGATAGTTGATAGCGGACATATTGTGAAGCGAATTGTCTATCAATTATTCAGTATATTTTGCCAAATCACCATGCACGGATATAGCTTTCAATAGCACGTGCAAACGATGAAATTATTTTCCACAAAATTTCGCTTGCTTCATCCATCCGTTCATCTCCATTGATCGGAGATGCCAAACGTTAGTTTAATATTAAACAATTTTACATAAGCTTTTATATAAAGCTTTTCGGTAGATTTCCTATTAGGGACGTTGTGGGATTTTTATATTAAAAACTTTTCTTGAAGATTACCAAGGAAAGCTTCTTGGGCAAGGCAAATTCATAACAGGTAAAGTTGAAAACACAGCTGATGTAATTTTTTTTTTTTTGCCTAATTTAAGGCGAATTCATATAACTGTTGGCTCGTATGTCAAAAGTTGTTTGTGTAGATGCCTGCGCCGGGTGATTGTTTTGGCGGCGGTGGCTATTGAGAAAATCGTCAGCGGAAGCTGAGAACAAATAATTAAAAAATACGAGTAAATTAAATAATTATTAGTTTATATTGTACATGGAGAATCTCAGTGGTTGTTTTTCAGGCGACATAAGCCAAACTTTTTTCTTTTAAAGTTATCGACGGTTCGGCTCAGCCGGCTGTGAGCCATCATGGCGTATGTCTCTGCCGTAGTGTCTTCAATCAGCTGCTTTTTGACACACGAGCCTCCCAAGGCAGCAACAAAATACCATATTGTTTTTATTGTTTGTACTTTGTTGAATTTGCCTTGCTTCTTGGGTACTTTCTTATCTTTTTGAAGTTTTTCGACAAGCTTTCTATGAAAAACTTTTCAACTAATTTTCTGAACATCGAGCTTTGCCGCATACAGAGACTTGTAAAATTTTCCGAGAAATAATTTCGTAGAACATTTAATGATACTTATTTGACACCTTTTTATGAAAGATACAAAAAAAGGTCCATACGGAGCTTTAAAATATTTCACCAAAATATTTCTTTCAGGACTTTACACAAAAGTACTGAAACATTTCCTAACTAAAATACAACTGCGAAAGCTTTGGCAATATGGAATAATTGCTTGCAATGCTACATATGCAAAGAAAGGATCACAGGAATGTAGAATCATGCGTTAGAGCATTTTAAACTCTTAGCAGTGGCGTCAAAACTTCCAAAAACTTCTGATTTAATTAAGTCGACTTGAGCGATTATTCCATATTGCCATAAAAATATAACCCTGTCTGCCA
Organism: Nowickia ferox; assembly: GCA_936439885.1. Classification (NCBI taxonomy): domain Eukaryota; kingdom Metazoa; phylum Arthropoda; class Insecta; order Diptera; family Tachinidae; genus Nowickia; species Nowickia ferox. The sequence continues at coordinate 109,619,052 of OW387024.1, read as the reverse complement.
AAAAAAAAAGATGAATCAGCGCATTTGTATGTTTGTAAGTGTAAGATGCCCTTACGCCTCTCTTGCAAAAAATTGGTATATTTTCTACTTTTTAAGGCGTAGTTGGCTGTTTACGTACCAATTAGCTGGGGTCGAATCGTCCATGAACGTACAACTCGTCACGTAAAATTTTCGGACTATGACATATGTGAACGTATTGGAATCTCATTGAGCTTATACTATTGACGTATCACATAATTTGTTTTCGCACGATTGTCGATACGATCACGGATGTGATGCGACATTCGATACGATTCGAAATCTTAAAATATTTCCATATAAACTCTATTGAAATATTTTATAATTTCGTTTGATAACGAGTGCCGTAATTTGCCCCTGATTTTGATGCTCAGTGCTGCCAAGTTTTTATTTATTTTCAATGCTATCTACGCTGCGTAAAAAAGCTCCACATTTAATTTATAATGTGGAAGTATAGAACGTGTGAAAAGCGTGGAATACTCTGACAACCAATACATCGAAGGAAATAATAAAAACACTTGCAACTTGCTTCATTGCTTACACATGCAAGTGCAAGTTTATGTTTAAAATGTCTTGGAAGGCAAAAAGGTTATAAAGAAAATTGTTCCGTATGTTGTTTCTATTTTGTGTGTGTCTGTATGAGTTTTTAATGTCTGGGTTGCCAAGTCTTTAGCCTAGGAACATTGCCGCGAAGCAAATTTAGTGAACAACTTTTTAACAAAATAAATGATCAATTCATACTGTTTACATGATTTTACTTTTTATATTATTTCTTCTGTATAAAGGTTGAAATAATAATATTTTAAAAATGATTCCATGCAAGCTATGCATTAAAGTTTAAATAAAATCCTTAAAGGGTAACACTGTTCACTTGTGATGAAAATCTCCTGGCAGTGAGCCCACAACTTGTAGCAGTCAGTGTATTGAGTTACTTGCACTTGTACTTGCATGTGTAAACGTTAAGAAAAAGTTATGATGCTTCATGGTTTATATGGCATATTTCTTAATGCATTTTGTTGTTGTTGTTGTCCAACAATTAAAATTAACATAAAATCATATGTTTCGAATTAGTTTTTTAAAGCTAAAGCGAACATGACATAAATTGCTGTGTGTCGAATTGCTATTTTTTTTTTCTTTCTTTAAATATTTGCCACCAGCTTTTAAAACTAATTTCTGTAAATTATGTATGTAAGTGAAGTGGTGTGACAGTGCATTTATCATTTATTAGAATTAATTAAACACCATTTGTTTTTTCAAAACTAAGAGACGGTTTTACATACAAATGGCGTTTGTTATTTGAAAGGCCGATTTTCCAAGCTGCAGGTTGCTTGCTGCCACTTGAATTCAAAATTACTTTCAATAAGAGCAGCAAAAAAAAAACAAGCACAAAAACAAAAGTACGCAAAATATTTCTATGAAATCGTATTTAAATTTAACAAGAATTTTACGCATTAAGTAAACGCACTTGTTTCTTACAAACCACAAAATAACTAAACTGGTTTTAATGATTTTTTTAACGTACATGCTAGAGATGGGCGCGTGTCGTGTTTTTTTCGTGACACAAACACGCACGACTCAACACGAAGTGTTCGTGACAGAAAATCTGTTTTCGAGCGTGTTCGTGCCGTATCGTGTTGAGCAAAATTGACACGATAAACACGAAACGATTTTTGGTGTTAAAATATGTATGCATGAATTTCCAGTAACGAAAAAATTTAATCTCTTAAGCTTAAAGTTCTGAAACTAAACAAAAATATATATCTATTTGAATATAAAAAAATGCTTTTTTTTGCTATTCAATTTGATTTCGTGCGTGTTCGTGTTTTGAAAACAGTTTGCGCGCGTGTTTCGCAACGTCTTGGACATCTTGGCATTCGTGTTCGTGTCGTGTCGTGTTGGAAAAATTCAGCACGCGCCCATCTCTAGTACATACTTGTAGATCGTTGTCATTATGTGATTTTCAGTTTAAAGGCTGAATGAATTTGCGCCAACAATTTATTCTCAGTATTTTGATTTAAAAGAAATATAAAGTGGCATAAATAATAAAAAAAAGTGTATTTTAAATGCTCCACTTTGACTTTAATACGTTTCATTTTGATGGCGGGCGAGATAGTCACGTTAATTTAAACACAATTTATTTGAATTTCAGATTTCTCTCAATAATGAAAAATCTTTGTTAATAAACGTTTAAAGATTTTTTCTTAAAGATTGTTGTTATTTATTTCAATAAAGATTTATTTCTTTGTGTTATTGCAACATATTTGAAGTAATTTACAAAAAAAAATTTTGCGCGATCCTGCCAGGAGTCGAACCTGGAATCTTCTGATCCGTAGTCAGACGCGTTATCCATTGCGCCACAGGACCGTATGCTGGTTGTGTGGCAAGTCTCTGCTACATTACGTGGCAATTTTACTTAACATAAGAACACAAGAGAAAACTGAAATACGCATCTCTTAAATTTCAATCAGTGTTGCCGTAGTCGAAATTTAAGTTTACATCGAGAAATGTAAAAATAACAGGAAAAGAACTTTTATAGCTGCTCAAAAGAACAAAATTATTTCTGCTTGCACTGGACCGATTTTCTTCAAGTATAAGCGAGACGATATTAGATCAAACTAAAAAAAAAACAAATTAAAATCGCTGTAGCTAGTTTAAGAGCTATGGCGTCAAAGACACACGGATTCAACAGCGTAAATCTAGAAAAGATATGATATCTTATGTTACAAAAAAAAAAGCTTTCAGCAAATTGTAATACGATAAATCAAGACAATTCACATATTCCATTTGCAACAAAAGTTGCGTATATACAGCAGAAATCTACTTCAACTGACACCACACATAGTGGACCAAACACAAAAGAACGCTGATGAGGAAGGTATAGTGGTTGCCTTCAAAAACAGCCGGTTGTTCCGTTCAACGAGGTGTTTGTCAGAATATTTACAACTAACTTTGGTGTTATTTGTTCATTAAATATTATCACATGTAATTTGGCTTAAAAAGCGATAAAAACTTTTTAGCCTGATAAAATCATAAAATATAGAAACAAATGAAGTTCGAACAATAATAATTAAAATTAACAAAAATTCTAATTTGATTAAGCTCTTCAACTAACTGTTGCTTATTTGTGAAACTGCCTTGTTTTTAATGGCATCATTTCTCAATGGCATTATTCGCTTGTTTGTTTTTTTATATTTTGTATGCAATTAGAAAGAAAGGACTCCATTTTAGCCATTAAAAAATTTACCTTGGTAACTTGTTTAGATTGGAGATTTCAGCTAATTGAGTTATTTTAACGCTGTCTCTGTTGCCAATTGTTTTTACTGTTGTTGATGCTAAGCCAAGGGCTCTTAATATTTCAACAGCTTAGAACGTTTTAATTCTAAACTAATACATTTTATTTAGTATATAGTAAAGGGTCCGCCATCTAACGTTTTTTTTCAACTAGTGCTTATTTCGTGAATGGTAACACTTAGCTCATGTCTGATTTGACAGATAATTAGTTTTATCCTTCCGCTGAACGAATATGGTTGTGTATACGCTTGAACAACGCTGGGAAATATTGCGACATTACGAATTACAGAAGATGCCGATTTTGCCAAAAAAAAAAATCATCTTTTCAGATGAAGCTCATTTTAATCTTGGCGGGTATGTAAACAAGCAAAATTGTCGCATTTGGGGCACAGAAAACCCGCACGCATACATTGAAAAGCCGACGCACCCAAAACGAGTCACTGTTTGGTGCGGATTTTGGTCCAGAGGCATAATTCGAAAATGAGCAAGGAGTGGCCGTTACAGTCAATGGCGATCGTTATCGGGCCAAGTTGAACGAATTTTTGTTCACAAAAATTTAAGAGATGGATATTGGCAACATTTGGTTTCAACAGGACGGCGCTACGTGCCACACAGCCGAAGCTACACTCGATGTTTTGCGCCCTGTTTTCAAAAAAAAAAAAGTTATCTGGCGGACCCTTTACTCCTTCTTCCTGGAATCAAAAATTATTTTCAAGTTAAGTAAATTTTATATACATACATACATATATTCCTATTTAGTGACAAAACGTTGTCCTCAAATATTTAAAATGATTTCAGGCAGCCCTTAAGCAAGAATTTCGTAACCATGAGTTTTTCTTAATTACCTGACAGCTGCAATCCGGTTCAAAGGACCATTAGCAGCTTGCGAGCGAGTATATAAAAAAAAATCTTTTGTATGGAAATTTAATAAATTAAAAATAATTTTTTTTAAGGCTGTGTTCCATTTATTTGCCACTACAGCCTACTAAAAAAGTTTTTTTAAATAATCTTAGCAATAGTATTTTAATGTCAATTTCTTTTTCTGCGATTATTTATGCTTGACATTGAATAATAAATATTCCATATAAGTAAATGTACTTTTTTGGCTTGCGACCCACTGTTCTTTTAAATACTTCTAAAACACGCATAAGGCCTTCTCTGTCTTTCCCTCTATCTCTCTCTCTCTCTCTCTAACCAAGTGATGAACTAATATTTCGTGAAAATGATTTAAATTAATAAAAAGCTGCAAAAAAACAATAATGGTTATTTTATTAATATTAATTTGATAATTTTTTTTTAAACATGCAAAATTTAAATGCTCTTTTTATGGCTGCAAATAAATAATACAATAATTTGAAAGAAATCAGGTCACAATCATTTATCATTTTCATTTATTTATTATTTGTTTCTTGTTGCACAGTGTTTTTTTTTTTGTCACTGAACTTAATGTTGTGCTTGTAGTATAATTTGCATTTTTTTTTAAGAAAAAAAAAAATGTTTTTAATATAATAAAATTATAAAAAAAACTGAAAGGAACTTATCTACAATAAATAAAACTAAAAAAAAAACTATTGTTAAACATACAAAATGTTGGACTGCCCTCTTTGCCGCAAGTCATATTGATATTTTATTACGGAGCTTGTTGAGGTACCCTACGAAAAGAGCGGCATGAACGACAATAATATTGAAAACAATAACAAAATTAGAAGAAAAAAAATTTCTTTGTAATTTGCTAAACGAAAGTTTTCTTTTAATATTTATAAAAGGTTAGAAACATTTTCTTTAACATAAAATTTCTACTAGAATTTCAAAATCTGATTTTGAGCTCATCGGCCTGAAAAGATATTTAAAAAGTCGAGGTTATTCAAAGGATATAAATAAAATGCTTTGATAACAGCATTCAAGAAGTGCTTTTGTCTCATGACGATTTTTATAAAGGGGTAAAATTAAATATTGAATGCGTATTCAACAAAAACTTTAAAAAGGCAAAAAAAATTGTTCTTCGAAATTGTCTTTTAATAATACGTACCACACTTTATTTTGTATATTTTTTTTGCTGTAAGGTAGTACGCTCTAGTATTCACATAAACTCGTGCAATTCCATAAACTAAATATAACTTCAAGGTTTGCATCAGAACATGTTCTAAATGGAGACACAAATAATAATGTTCCTTTTGTTATACCCCTTTTAAACACGCAAAGTTTACTTTACAAAGTCTTAATGCAGCTGTGTGAAGGACAGAGGGAGGAATACATACTATCTCTTTCTATCTTTCTAACAGCTGTATTCAGACTTTGCAAAATAAACTTTCTGTGTCAAAAAGGGGTATTACACAAATGTTTCCAAACTTAAAAAAACACGCTGAGAAATTAACAGTGCGTACACTTTGAATATTTAAAAAATTCCTTATCTTAAGTTTGAATTTGTTTTGGAAAGTATCGGAGACGTAAAAAATAATTTCAATATACTGGCATAACATGGCACCTCGAAGGCAAATTTCAGTGAAGAAACTGGTTTTCGGTTGGCATGATTTTTCAACCACCTGCAACCGCGCATTAGTAGCACAAAACCAGAATAATAATTAACTCAACAATTCCATTTTTTTTTTTGAGTCATGACGTTGTTTTAGTAAATGAGCGATGTATGCTTTAGAATCATGTTTTGTTCAATTATGCAAAAGACTAGCTGATCCCGCTAAAAGTTGCCTCGCCCTCAATTATTTTATTTTCGCCATATGTTTGTTTTTTACATACATAAAAAGCCTTTATTTCCATTTTCATGCAAATATGTTCGCATTCCGTCAGGTGACGGTCGAGCGGACAGATAGACTGGAGGCAGAATATAGGGTGAACAGCGTACTCACCTTAAAATGGCTTTTATTTCTTTGAGTGCGTAAACTATTGCTTTAATAGGTCCCTTCAAAAATGTTAATATATTCTGAGTATAGGAGGCCTATGTCCGTTAGGAGGTTCCATTCTTCATTTTGTTGAAAAACTTTTTTAAAATCGGAAGGCAGTTCCGGAGATTACCTCTTACAAACATATAAGCGTAGAAACTTTTCAGCTGTATAACATTAGTATAGAAGTATAGATTGTTCAGATCATAGGTATTTGTATTTCTTGTAAATAAGTACAAATTATGTATTAATAAATTGTGCAATAAATGTGTGTCAGTAAACAACTAAGTTTGGAACGTGTTTTTGTGATATTCGTGGAATTTTCTAGCTATACACAATAATGTATCATCCAAGGATCGTAGTACTCGTATACTAAACGAAAATAAAATGCCAACATTTAAATTATATAAAAATTCTTTTAGCACTATTCAAGTGATTTTGTCACTATTTGGAAGCAAATACGGCACGAAATCAAGAATTCCAATTCCCATCACTGTCGCACGGTGCAGCACAGTATTGCCATTTATCGATGACTGTTAACGTATGTTTGGCAGGGATGGAAAAGTTGTACTTTTTTCAGCAACTATTTGAAAGTCAAAAGTACCATAGCACCCCAATGACCAATTTAGCACTATTGAAACTTTTTTCCTATTATACAACATGAAAAAAAATGAATCAATAAATAACCAGTTTCGAGAGCTGGTTGATGTAGGAATTATTAAGCCTTTAAGAAACGATAACATTTATATGTTTTGCTTGAGGGTATTAGAAATTAAAAATGAATTAAACAAACCGATGTTTTCCGATATTTCCAGAAATGCTTGAGGAATATTATTTATTCTACATTCGCCTGAAAATGTGGAAAGGGTATTCGTACCAACATATAAATAAAACCAAAGTAATAAAGGCTGTTTGCTTCGACTGTCTCCAATCGAATCAAGGATGATAAAGTATATCTCCTAAATGTTACTTTTATATTCAGATCTCAACAACTAATAGTCTTTTGTATACCTACTGAAATTAGACATTAATATTGTTTAAAAATTAATATTAATTAATAATAAAAATTAATGATATTATAATAAATTAACTGCAAAGTGCCTTTTTTGTTGATTGTTAAGTTTTTTACACACATACATGCATACATATACAAATGAATTTTACGTACGTTTTGAGTTAATTGAAAAAAATTTAGAATTTGGTACAATCGTACTGGAAAAAGTACAATTTCTCTTAAAAGTTAGTACAATTTGAAAATCTGATTTCACATCCCTGATGTTTGGTATATTGTAAATAAAATTGACGTAAGTGTTGCCGTTCATTTTGAAGCCGATGTTTTTTGTATCATGTTCTTCTGCTGTGTGCAAACATTAATTGGAAAAAAAAAATTATTTAATTAGTAAAACAGAAATTAGTATAAATAAAAATATTGAAAAATAGTGCAAATTTCGTGTGCGGTAATTTTTACTCTGTATTTGAAACTGATTATAATAAATAATTACTTAAATATTCTTTGAATAAAACTGAAAAAAAAATCAAGTTTTTTAAAATGTTAAAAACTTTCAAAAAAACATTTTTCTGGAAATTTCAAAAATCAATATTTTACCTAAAAAATAGTAAAAAAAAATACATAAAATTAAAAAAAAAATTAAATTTACATATCGCACACTAAATCATAAAGAGTCACAACTCAAAATTATCAAAGTGGTTTTGCTTTTTTATAAACCAGTTAACTGAACAAATCTCTAACGACCAAAACAATTTCTTTTGCAATACAGTCTTAAAGAATACAAAATACCGTTATGCTTGTTTCTATGTTACATACTTGCGTCATTTGTACAGTATCTACAGTTGTCTGCCACTACTCAGCATCTGAAATTTTTTGAGTTGTGACTGTTTGTGATTTAGTGTGCGATATCATTAAAACTCTACCAAAATATATAATACAGTGCAGCTTGGGTTTGACGAACATTGGTTTAAACAAAATTTTACGCACAATTCCTACAAATATACTTTGTACACATTGCAAATATGCAAATTTTTAGTGACAGCAAAGTGGCCATTAGAAACGAACCGCACTGTATATACTAAAAACTGAAAATTCGAAGATTTCCCCACTTTCAAGACAATACTCGTATACATATGTATGTACATATCAAAATTGTTTTTAATCCTTATAGTACAGTGCTTTAAGTAATCGGACAGGCCAGACTACATTTTATAATTTTCGTTGGACATGTTCGTAATTGTTGATACTCATTCATTTCATTCACTTGTCTCTGCCCAATTGATCTATTTGACACAGAGCGTTAAACAAACCACCAACAGCGTCTTGTGTTGTTGGTTTTCTTCTTTATTCTATTTCAAATTTATTTATTTGTTTTTATTTTTAATTGTTAATACTTTGTTTTATTTTATTAAGTGTGTTGTATCTGTTGTGTGGTTTTCTAGTCACATTCATAAAAGTCTAGATGTGATCTAAACAAATTGTAGTATAAAATATTTCATTAATATGCTGAAATTGTTTTTGCCTTAAAGAAAGTGCGTTATTGTGCATAACAATTAAAGCGATTTGTGCGCTGCTGGGCTAAAGTTTTTGATCATTTATTACTCCATTATAAATTGTTTAAACTCAATGTATTATTTTTTATAAGTGACTTGAAGTATGAATTTAAAGACACTATAAAAATTTATATATAAAATAAATATGCACCACAATCGTTAATTGAGAAAAAGACGTAAGAACCAAAAATCATATTCTAAGGAGACAGTCGTTTCACTATTGTGAAAAAATTTCTAAGATGACCAATAAATGATTGTCTTGAAGGAATGAAAGTCGAACATTTTGTCGCTTAAGCTAGCAGCGCATGATTCATTTATTGATCAAATATTCACTTCTAGCCTTCGTCATTCCTATATATGTAATATTAATTATTCCTTTTCCTTTTTTCCAATCGATTGCCAATATAATCTCTAATTGCGGAAGCTGCTCTTCTTTTTTCAAAATACTAAATTTCGAAATTAAGTTTATAACTTCGAAATTTATTCGATATTTCCAAATTAAGTTCAAAATTAATTTCTAAACTTCGAAATATAGTTAGCAAATTCGAAATTAAGTTCGAAACGTTTAAATTAAGTTCGAACCTTCAAAATTAAGCTCTAAGCTTCGAAATTTAGTTCGAAACTTCGACATTAAGTTTGATATTAAGTTCGAAACTTCGAAATTAAATTCGAAACCTCGAAGTTAAGTTCGAAACTTCGAAATTAAGCTCAAAACTTCGAAATTAAGTTCGAAACTTCAAAATTAAGCTCGAAACTTCGAAATTTAGTTGGAAACTTCGAAATTAAATTCGAAACCTCGAAGTTAAGTTCGAAACTTCGAAATTAAGCTCAAAACTTCGAAATTAAGGCCGAAACTAAGTTCGAAATTAATTTCTAGACTTCGAAGTTTAGTTCGAAACTTCGAAATTAAGTTCGAAACGTCGAAGTTAAAACTGAAACCTCGAAATTAAAACTGAAACATCGAAATTAAGTTCGAAACTTCAAAATTAAGCTCGAAACTTCAAAATTTAATTTGAAACTTCGATAATATGTTCGAAATTAAGTTCGAAATTAAGTTCAAAACTTCGAAATTAAGCTCGGAACTTCAAAATTAAGTTCAAAATTAAGTTCGTAAGTTCGAAATTAAGTTCGGAAGTTCGAAATTAAGTTCGGAAGTTCGAAATTAAGTTCGGAAGTTCGAAACTTCGAAATTAAGTTCGAAACTTCGAAATTAAGTTCGAAACTTCGAACTTGTAATATAAATTGATAAATTCGCAATCTTACATCAAAGCAACACTTTTTATATGATTCGGATACAAAGATTCAATTTTAGCTTTTTTCGCAAAATTAATCTAATTACATTATCATTTACATTATTCCATTCCCAAGGAATGGGAACAAAAAAGATTAGTTTTTTCCTCTCCGCATTTGGATAAAAAGGGAACAAAACAAATTAAAATAATAGAAGAAAAGACAAATGTGAGAAAACTTGCGTCGAATTTTCATTTATGATTGCACTGTATAAGATTTTTTTTCCTTGGGACCTTTCATCATTCCCTCCGGTGTTAGAAAACTCGCACATATAATTGTTTTTATGCACAATTAATTATTGACTAAGAAAAAAAAGTCACTTTCGATCCTGCCAGGAGTCGAACCTGGAATCTTCTGATCCGTAGTCAGACGCGTTATCCATTGCGCCACAGGACCGTTGTTCACTTTCGCAGTCTTCATTTTTTCAAAGTTTCAGTTATCATTTTATTTTTAGAAAAAATACATATTAAATTGTTTTCCATTTTTAACCAAATATCGTTACTTTGATATAGAAAGGCCTTAATTCATTTTTTTAATTGAAATTTTTGCATTTTTCGATGCATTAGATGTTCCATCGAAATATAGAAAAAACTCAATTTCAATTTCAATATTAAAAAAAATGTACTACTTATGCCTTAATATCGTAAAAATTTAACTTTTAAGCTTTTATGGGCAGGGGAAGTATACCTCCCCTCAAAACGAAACATTTTTTTATGACTTACAAAAAGGTTTCTTACTGATATTTATGCAAGATGAGCAAAAACAAAAAAAAAGGTGAAATGTTCACAAAATTACAAAAAAAAAAAAATTACGCAAACTTGCGCATCGGTACTGAAATTTTAAATGAATTTTGAAATATTTTTTGTATCAGTAATGCAAAAACTAAGTATTTTAGTGATGTCAGCAAATGATAAAATGGAGCGTATTCTGATTTATCATAAAGTTTAATTTTTCTAAAATTTCGAAATAAAGTTCGAATTTTCAAACATAAACAATTTTGCTATTTTATGGATTTTTCCTTAACAGTCATTAACTTCCAAGTTGAATTCTAATTCAAAAATTCGAATCAAGACTCGAGATTTCGAACATAGTTCAATAAATAATTTATGGGTCTACTCTTTTGTCTTTTTTTATATTCTGTCATTTGCACTTTAATAAATAAGCTTTCCGTCTAATGTTTTTTTAATCCATTACCGGTAACATTTTTTTCAATATTTCTTTAGGAAAAAAGCAATTTCGTTTTGAGGTTCGAAATTTCAAAAAATAATTAAAAATATATTTTGTTAGTCTAATTTTTTGATTTTTTTATATACATATATTATTATTTGTATTTTATTAAATAAGCTGTCGGTACAAGTTTTTTTTTTCAACAATTACCAGTAATATTTTGCTTCAATAATTCTTCATGAAAAAAATTCCGCGAGAATTAAAATTTTTTGTTTTCCCTATTACTTGCTAATGTTTAAAATTGTTCCCCGCGCAAATGCCACAATGTATGTTTCAATTCAATTCAAATGAATTGGAAATGAATTGCAGTTCATTTTGACAAATTCATTTGAATTGGGAATGAATTGCAATTCTTTGCTTCATTCAATTAATTTTTTGTGTGTAAAGAATTATTTTAAAATGTAATAATTCAGTGCATGAATGATTCGCGAATTAATTAAAAAATTAATGATTCATTTACAGCTCTGATATATACGAGTATATTGATTTCGAATTGCATTCGTTGGCTAAAAAATCTTTAACTTTTATTTATAACGATACAAATTTAGTTTTAGAGAACTCTAGAATATGGCTGCCGGTCTTACGTTCGATATGATAAACATAAGCTCAGGCTAAAAAAAGCATGTCTTATAAGTAATGGAGCAGCATATGGGGGCCGACTGGTCTGTAATAAATATTTTGTAAGTGCGCAATAAAGCTGCTGTTCAACTAAAACCTTCAATTTGCACTTCTTAATTAAGTCTTAAATTGACCATAAAAATACATTTTAACAACTACACTATAAAAATTATTTCATTAAGAAATACATAAAGATACATACAAAGTAAGAGCGCAATGAAAATGCTCGTACAACATTTATAACCCTTGATTTGCAAATGTTTTAACGCGAATAAATATCTCGTATGATCACAGTATCAAATTGCAACATAATAGTTTTCTTTTATCGTTACTGAGATCTAAAGACAGCTGTCATACTTTTGCAAAAAAAAAAAAAAAAAACAAAGAAAAAACATAAAAAATTTATGATTAGATCTAAGAAGACTTTGAAGTGACAAGTATTAAATTGAAAAAAGCACACAAAAAATTTTTCAAAATAAATAAACATTGAAACTAAATAAACGGCGCCAATTTCCATTTCCATTGTTTAATAATAAATTGCTAATTTAATACGTATTAATTTTTATTTTGTATTTCCAAATAATTACTGGCGGTAAAATGGAAATTAGAAATTAATGCTGGAATCTATGTTGTAAGACAGCTTCTTGGATAAACGTTTCCAGTTTTCTTACGTAAGCAGATGTTTTTTATATACATTAAAGGCCGTGATCACTATCCTACACAATCGGGCGATTTTTGAGAAAATACAGCCCTGGTATAATGGAGTCTATGAAAAATTTTAAAACACTATCAGCCCAATCAGCAATTTATTTCTCACGGAAAATAATTTTCTCGAGAAAACATTCCTCCAATCATAAATTCCTTGGGAAGAAAAAAGAGTAATACGTGGCATCACCGCTCGTTGTTTTGCTTGTTTGTTGACATTTTGTTTCTCCCTCTTTTTTTGAGTGAGAGAGCAAACAAAATTATTAAAATTCACCAACTTGAAAAAATATGTAAAAAAAGTTTATAAATTATTTATTTGGGCATTATTTGTGTTTTTACAAATAAAAGAACTATAAAATATAAAATATAATAAGCTTATGAATATAAATTTCGTTTTAATGGAAAGATTTTTAGTGAAAAAAGCAAGTTCAACTGCGTTCATAATACCTACTTTTTCCCCGGGGAGTTTTTATTTCCGCATTTGGTAAAAACAGGGAAAAAAGAAATTCGTAATAGGAGAAAAGGGAAAAGTGAAAAAACTCGCTTGGAATTTTTGTTCATGATTGGGCTGAATAACAATTCATCAGATCAGGGTTGTATTTTTTCATAGATCGTTCGATTGTGTAGGATAGTTGAGTCATGGCCATAACTAATATTTCAGTTCAGGTAGGTAGGTTGGCAATTAAATGCAGAAACAAATTTTAAAAAAATTTAAAAAAAAATCCCGGGATTTAAATTTTTTAATACCGGGATTTTCGGGATTCAGTCAATCCCGAAATTGTTTACTAAGTTTTGTTTGTTTTTTTAAAATAAATTCATCATAACCTTCCCCCATGTGAAGATAGTAAACGTGGCAACACAATATTGATCTTTTATAGTTGAAATTTATTTGCCAGTGGTTAAGCATTGTCTATATATGTATTTCATTGATGCTTTGCCAAATCATTAGTAGACTTCAACCACATATTTTGAACTGTCACAAATTTCTTATCTTATGCACAGACTTTCAAAAACTATTTGAGAATTTACAAATAATAATGTTTTTGAAAATCATTAGTAAGTTTAGAAACTTTAACAAAGCCCAGCAAATAATTTATATTCGATATGAATCTGGGTTTTGTTAAAGTTTCTAAGCCTGCTACTTTTATTTTTCTTTTGTGATTTACAAAAATATTATTTGTGAATTTTCAAATAGCTTTTGACTATGTAATGTGAAATAATTATAAAACTTTTGTTTGTGATCCTCTTTTTAGTAAATACCTATAAAAAGCACTTGTCTTTTAATGTTCAAAAAAACCCAGAGTCCAGAATAATTCCTGAATCTCAAAAAATTTCGGGATCCCGAAATCCCGGGATTTGATTTTTTGATATCCCGAATCCCGGTTTCGTAAAAACCAGTCCCGATTGGCATCCCTAATGCATACCAATACATTAGCCAAGCCAATCGTGCCATAACCGCCAAAAAGCGTACGCTACATAATTTTCAAACTTATTTTTTTTTCACCAAAAGCGATTGTTTGCCACCGTCAATAAGCGATTTTCTTCAGAAAACCAGCTCCAAAAATGTTTTGGTTAAGCTTTTTTGTTGGTTATGGCTTGATATAATTAAATTTTTGTAAATTGCTTGCCAATAGAAAACCATTAAAAATATTTTTGATTTCTCAAAGAGTTTTTCATACAAAATTTGTTTTAACAAATTACTTTTTATGAATTAGGCACCTATTCTTCACACTCACATCAGCGAGGAGATTTAACTTTTACCAAATGTTTGGTTAAAATTTTATGATCTCAACCCTCCTTAAATAAATGTTTACATGAAAAGTCTCTTGTTGATCACTTTAAGTTGAAATTTATTTTGATAAACTGTCGCGAGCTTACACTCACATGTCTTTGAAACTCAATATAAAAAAGACATCAATTCAATAATGCAATATTTCATAATTCCAAAAACAAAAGATATACGAGTATTGATAGACTACTGACAGCAATAAATGCCAAGAAAATAATAGAAAAAAAACGCAACAATATCAAACAATTTGTTAATAACTAAAAACGGAAAGTATGATGATTGATGGGCTTTTCATTAACAAAAAACGAAACCGTCAAAGACTTGAGAGTTGCAAAGAAAAAAAAATATTTTCTTGCAAATAAATTGGGACGATTGTTGTCGTGCTGTTAGAATTCTTAATTTAAAATAAATACCATTATATATATATTTTTTTTTTCATTTAACTAAATTGATACTTTGCAAGTCTCTTAAACATTTTGCGACTTGTTAATCTAATAAGTTTTAATTAAATTTGTCGGACAATTCATTAATCATTTGGAGTTTTAAGCGCTGCGCGCAAAATTTTCAAGGTATGAAACTTCGCAACTTATCACATCTGTTATGGTTTTTAGGAACTTGAATTATAAAATTTTAATTAAATTCTCTTGCGCACGTCTAACTAAAACTCATGCGATATTTTTTTTTCGAAAAGTTTGCACCTTTAACAAATAAAATGTACGTGTGTGCGTGTGTGTATTTTTTCTCAGCAAATTCGATTAACACGTCATTTAAATTTTAAAAGCAAGAGTTAATAAATTAATATTATTTAGCTATAAGTGTGTGGAAACAATTTGTAATTAATAATTATTTGCATGTACAGACGACATATGAAAAAAAAAGAGAAACAAGTTTAACAGAAAAAAAATCAAGCGTTTTTATGGGTACAATTTTATATAAAATTTAATTAAATGTTTGTTGTAATTTATGGGTTTGTTAATTTAGCCTAAACGCATTCGCTTTAAAAGAAAATTAAAAAAAAATAAGCAAAAAACGAATGCCCCGGGTGAGGCTCGAACTCACGACCTTAAGATTATGAGACTTACGCGCTGCCTACTGCGCCACCGAGGCTATGCCAACAAAGCAAATTAAGTTTAATTATAACACTTTGCTTATACGAGTATATAAACTTAAAAGTTCTTGTAAATGCTTTAAAAACTTTAAGCTCTTTTTTTTGGGAACAGTGTTTTTCATGTAAGCAAAAATGCTTAAAATGTATGAGGATGTGAAATATTTGAAAAATTTATATATTAAAGATGAAGACTTTTCTTGTGAATATTCCAGCAATAAAGACATAAAAATCATTTGGTTCTCTATTTTATTTATTAAATTCAACTTTTTTTTTATTTATTTCTTATGTTTTAAATCAAAACATACCAAAAAAAAACCAACCAATAAACTGTCAAACTACTCAACGTACGCATAAAGTTAAAAGTTGACCAACTTTTGTACTTTGCATTGACGGACACATACTGAATGTAACAGACCTCATAAGAAACCATATATTTCTACTTAGCCGTCAGACGAGAATTTTTACATGGCTTCTATAAACTGGCAGTATATCCCTGTTTCAAATTACATATTTCAATACTTTTTAAAGAAGCGACAAACAACATATACATATAAGGAAAAGAGTTAGGAGTTTAAAATGTTTTACAAAAATTTTAATCGTATTATTTTACATCAAAATGGTGAATATACTCTTAAGCGAAATTGCAAAAATTATTGTTCTGTTGTACAGTGTTCAGCATACGTTCAAAATAGAAACGACAGTTATTTAGACTATTGAAGAAGTCTGTATGTATTGATATATTGTCCTGACATCAAAGTCAATGTTTGTTGTTAATTCTATTTGCGAGGGAGCAATCTTATTACAGTTTTTTATATGAATGATTAAAGTCATTTACATACAAGACTTGTCAAAAGTAGTCAATTGATGTCGGTGGCTAATTCGCAAATGTGTATTCATATGTATTCGCTTGCGAAGTGACTTTTTCCCATATATTTTCATGGATTATAATTCAACTATTTTATTGATTATAATTGAATTATTTACCCTAAATTGCTAAGGAGCCTAAAATAATGAAAAACTTAGGCTCGATACCTATAATACAATTTTTTTCTTTTAATTTGTTTTTTGTCCCTACAAAAAAAAAAAGAATCCGTCGCATTATACGGCCCTGTTCTGTAAACCGAATCCGAGTAAATTTCTCGTTTTAAAAAAATTAATAATACCTAGTCCTGTAGACGTGTTTAAAATCATATACAATAATTTTTTTCAGATATGATATCTGAGAATCTTTATAATAAAAAAAATTTAAAAAAAAAAATCTGAAAAAATATTTCTATTGATTTCAAAATATTCGGTTTACAGAACAGGGCCGATAAATAATCTTCTGAATTATTTATCCAAAATTTCTAAGTATCCCAAAATAATGAAAAGATTATGCTCAGTAATATATCAATTTCTCTTTTCCTTTAATGTGTATTTTGTCCCAAAAAAATCAACAATCCGTTACATTTTCAACAATCTGCTGGCAACTTTACATAAAACAAAAAAAGCTCAACAATCTTAAGCTTCAAACAAAAGATAAGAATTTAAAGCTTAACTCATTCTCAACTAAAAAAAAAATAAAGCAAAGTAGTAGAATTAAATCAGGTGTGGAAACTGTGAATTTTTTTAAATTGCACTAAAAATGAAGTTTGTGCATAAAGTGGGCTACACACTATCGAGCACGAGTGACAGTCAAAAATTCAACAGTTTTGAATGATTTTGATGATTGACTGTTCAGGCTATGAAACATGTTTAACACTCAAACTTTCATTCAGGATAAAAATTGGACACTCTAACATTGAAAAAAAATAAATTGGATGCGCATTATTGCTAAGGGGCCATCCATATATTACGTAACGCCCTTGGGGAGGGGGGGGGGGGTTCGAGTTTTGTTATGATTTGTTACGGGGGTCTGTAAAATTTTTACATAACATAAATTTTACTATTTTCGTACAAAACCACTTCGATTTTTCATTTATTTATGTATTTAATTTATCAACGAAATACATAAGAAATCAAGAATCATGAGTGTTAAATAGATATAAATATAAGCATATACATGTGTATGTACATAAATAAATAATTGTTATTATTTATATTTTGCAAGCTTATTTGATTTTTGTCTACGCACTGTGTTAGTCTAACAGAAAATAAAAATAAAGGAACAAAAGTATTCGAATTCCCGAATATTCTTCCATTCTCAATTACTTGCATTTTCGCATAAATAAAATAAATAAATGCTTAAATCCTAAACGAAACTTAAGAAAATGCCATAAAAATATTTGTATATTAGTTTGTAATAACTAAATAAAGAAATTTACTTCAATTCAAACAAAAAGTTATTTAAAAATACATACATATGTATGTGTATGAATTAAATTTAATTTTTTTTAAATAAAAACTTAAAACAATTTAAATTTTTTTAAAGTTCTTGTTACGTTATTGTGAAGGGGGGGGGGGGTCTAAGAATTGTTACGATCTGTTACTGGGGGGGGGAGGGGGGTCAAAAATCGGAAAAAATGGCGTTACGTAATATGTGGATGGCCCCTAACTACAATTTTTTTATGATGATTTATTTTAATTTTTTCTTATCTCTAACAACTCCTCGTTTGATTTTGTCTTAACATTTTGTCTTTAATATTTCACATAGCCTTGCATTTCATGAAAATATATGAATTTCTTGAAAAAATAATTTTCAGCGTCCAACTTGTTGCTTGTGCTATAATATGCTATATAACTGACTGACACTTTGGTACACAATATCAGTCAAAAACAAATATTGTGCTGCTACATGTGCTGTCATTAGGGTTCTCGAGAAAACAGCCTGTGACAGACAGACGGACTGCGAAGCGAAAACAATAGGATTCCTTTTCACCTTTGGTGTATGGAACCCTAAAAAAGGATCTAAGTAGTAGTTGAAAGTTCACTTTCAATTGCGCAATTATGTAAAGAAATTACATCGTATTTGCTGGTTGTATATTTACAAAAACACCCTTAGCCCTTAAATGTTAATGCAGTTTTAGAAACAATTAATATTATACTGAACAATTTAAATATTAAATTGGCAAGAAGTGCGATAAAAATAAAATAATTTAACACATATTGATTGCATGAATAAAAAGTGTTAAGGTATGTATGAAAATACTCTCCTTCCATCGCAGTCGTTAAAAAAATAAAAGTTACCCACACAATGAAAATGTACTGAACTTCCCATTCCTGAGTTGAATATAAAACCAAATAGAAGAAAAAACTCATACAAAAGCTCTCACAAGTAAAAAGAACATGGAATATAATAACAAAAAGCTTTTGCCAAGAACCAACGATAAAGTGTAGCGTAACAAAAACATTAAAAGAACTTTTTTGGCAGTTTTTAAAAACAGTTTAGCCTGTGAAGGTGGTTGATGGTGGAATTGTGTGTGGAAAGCATGCAGGAAAATTAAAAAAAAAGAAACATTGAAATTATAAAATTTGGAAAGCGTTTATTAAAATAAAATTAATTAAAACTCTAAACAAAGCAGGAATTGTACCTATAGCGTAAAGGAAGCAGGAAATATAAGTATGTATGGGAGTAAGTAAGCAAAAGAGAGTATTTTTTTTTATAAAGTGTTTAAACTTCCAAGTCGTTGACTGTCTGCAACAAACATTCATTTGAACACATGCGGTGCCAGTCGCATGTCATTAATGAATTGAACTGTTCATAACTGTAAACCAACTGAAGTTTGGAACAACAAATACAAACATACAAACGTGAGAATTACATATGTACATACTATTGAGAAATTAAGAATTTAGTTTTTCTTTTAAATAATTTTAATAATAGAAGACCACGAATAAATAAGAGCAATTGCTTGCTAAAAATAAACGAAATAAAATATGTAACTTATTACGGCAGACTTAAATGAAACAATTAAAGCTTTTTATATGTAGGTAATTATTGTTTTGCAAAAGCTTCTCCGCCGCTGTCACTTAAAAGAACTTATGTATGAAACATGCATACATACATACATATGTACATACATATGTATTTATGTATGTCTGTACACATGTATGTTTGTAAATACAATGCACGAGCGATTAAAACAATTATTGCAAAAATTTTCTTAATAAGTTTGTGTAAAATGTAATTAAAAGTTTATTGAACTTGTAGTAAAAAAAGCAACAGACGACTGACTACCTCAAACTGAAGATTGCAATCACATTGATGATGACATATGTATGTGTATGTGCATACATATATACATATATACACACTAACATTACATACCTACAAAATATTCCTGGACAAAATGAAACATGCCCAAAACAAACAAAAAACGTGTCTTGTCCATGTTCTCAGAATTTTAATCATGAAGCCATTTCCTTTTGTCCACACCTCAATAACATGGAAATACATATGTACATATGGATGTAAATATGTATGTATGGTATGTATTTGCGGATGTGTTTCATGCAAAATTTAATTGGTCACTACGGGCCGCGATGGAGAGAGCTGGGAATTAATTAGTTAAATGTTAGCTTCATTTGCCCCAGCTTATAATTCTAACGCCACAAAACATGTTCAACTCCAATGACAATCCCAACAACAAACAACAACAGCAACAAACAGCAGCCCAAGCATTTCAAAAAGACACAACAAAAGTAAAAAAAAGCTTTAATTTTCGCAGACACTTAAAAAAACAACGCGTCATTTCCTTGTTTCTTGTTCCTTGAATATAAAAAAGGCAAATAATAAAAAAAACGTTAAAAATGCATTAAAAGCTCTTTCTCATGACCCTTAAGCGTTATGGCAACAACAAACTCAACAGTGGGCTTCGAACTAAAAGCTTTGTTTGTTCGTTAAGTTGATGCTTAACAGAAAAGAATGCAACATCTGTCTGGCAGTGAATTTTACTCATACTGCAGTGCTGGGAGTTCTGAATTAATTAAAAAAAAAACATTCACAATTTTTACCAAATAAATACCTAGTAAGAAAGAATATGGATAGGTATTAAAAAATGCAAAATATCTTCTTTACAAGATATTCGTTCATAATTGGTAAAATTAAATTCCTTTTGAAGTAATTCGCAGTGCTCATATATACATACATACATACATATGTACACACATATGCAGGTACTTTAAACACGTTTTATGAAGGCGGAATAAGGCTCATGCTGCTGATGGAAAAAGTCCCATCTCGGTTATTCTATAACTTCAACATGCTTAATAGGTATTAATAAACCACCCTAAATGTTGCAAAATATTAAAGCTGTATAATACATACATACATATGTACATGTATCGGTCTATATGCATGGCTATATGCGAACTCGTATGTATGCACCTCTACAGTTTGTCAAATAACTGTTTGCATATTATAAATTTTTTTTTAAGTTTTGTTTTTTGTCTTAAGCCTAAAAAGCCTGGTACTCTGTTTCCAATTTCGTACGAAATGTTGTCAAACTACATGTAAAAGTATTTGGTATAAAATATTTGCGAAATAAATTTGCGAAAAACACGTAAAATCTATCTGGCAGCATGTTTTAACATGCAAAATTACTCTGGCATCATTTTAGTTTCGCTGCAAAATAACATGAGCAGTACTTTTTTCGCACGGAATTTCTACAATAAAAGCGAGAAATTTATAAAAAAAAACCTCAAGTTGGGCTACATTTACATGTCAAATTTTTCACGCGAAATAATCAATGTTGCTGAAAAGTTTTCACAACTTCGAACAGATTACCAGCCTTTACCCATGATGCGTGGAAGTTTCTTATTAACCGTTAAGAAGAGGATCAAATAAGTTAATTATTATTCATACTAAGGAAATCATGTACCGAAATCGAGAGACAGCTCTACAAAAAGCTTTCTGCCTTTTCCGCAAAATATCGTGAAATATTTCCCATAAACAAAAAATTATGAACATAATTAGAAAATAGTACACTGACACAACAACAACGCAAAAATTGGCGATCACAATTTTAGAGAAAGGGAACAAATTTCACGTAAACTTTTATTTCCCATGAGGGTGATTGAAAAACGAATTAATTCTATTATGTACATATATGTATTTTCATATTAAGTTACGGTTCACACTAAGAAATTCTTCTTTCAAAAAGTGTGAAATAATTAATAAACTTGGAAATTCTCTTTTATTTCCTAATTGTCAGATACCTATTACGATTTCTCGCGATGAATAAATTTTATAAATAAATTTGTTGGTGATTTTTATGACTATTTTTTAAAAAAATTTAACTTAAAAATTTTTGTAATTCAGGAAAATTAGTTTGTTGAAGAAGAAGTTTCAAAAATAAATCCTACCAAAACTCGACTGCAAAGAATTAAATTAATTTGATTTTGATGATTTTTCTTATATTAATTAAAGTTTTATTTATTGCGTTTTGAATTTGAATGAGAAAAATTCACCAGAAATAATTTTTGGCGATTTAATTTTTACTCTTGGCGATTTTCCGCTAAATTTTTATACGATTATTTTATAAATATTTATATTAAAAAAAGTGTTTTATACAAAACCAATTTACATATTATCAATTATATATTAAGAAAAACTACTTAAACTTATTTTGGCGACTTTTAAAATCAATTTGGCGAAATAAGTCGGAAAAATCTGACAACCGTGGTTGTGAATACGCACACTTAAATATTTTTTTTTAATTTGAACACATTTTAAAGTTTCTTTTAAAGAAATTAGAAAAAATTAAAATAATGTTGAAGTAAAAGCAAGAAAAATTTAATTTCATTTTAAAAAATGCCGAGCTGCGGACGCCAAGGAAAATTTAAAAGAGAATTAAAGAGAAAGAAATCAAATTTGCCACATACGAAAGATATTTATCTCACTTATACATACATACATATATCGTAAGATAGTGAACTGATTCGGCTAGGTAGTGCTCGAAAATTTTTGTAAAGGGAATTTTCACAAAACTAGTTTTAATTTTAAACTACTAGGCCGATCAAGTGATGCGTGACGAAAAATTTCGAAAAAATTGTTTATTTAATAACTTCAAAAATCTTCTTCAAATGAATTTTTGATATAACTAATTTTTAGAGATTAAAAAATTGTATTGCATTTTGCATATTTGTATATTTTAAATAGTTTTTATTTTTTAATCATTATTTCAATATATAATAATGGTGTTGAAATTAATATTTTTTGCAAACAATTATTTGACGAACTGTATTTATGCATACAACATAAAGATAAACAATCGTGTAGACAAAAAAATTGTCACCACATTTTCGTATTTTCCTGAACAAACTCAGCCACCATTAATCATTGAAATAGACATAAGAAACTTCGTTTGTATGTATAAATGATTAGTAGCACGTGATTTCAGTTACAGCAAAATAATATTTATGTACATCATGTATGTTTTTTAAAATATAATTTTATTTCCATTAAAACTTTGTTAAAGTTGCAAAGAAATTGTGCCCTAGACGCATCTCTTGACTCTTTAAATGTAACACTTACAAGCTTTTTAAAATTTACCACAATGCAATTTTGCTGATATCAAAAATTATTTTACTAACGAAAGTTCACTGCACAAGTCTGGCACTGTACAGTGCGTTTGTGTAGTGTGTGGGGGTGGTTGTGCTATTTACGCAGTGAACTGAGTAAATATCAAAACGATTTTGATATTTCTCAAGTTTGTAAAACTGTACAGTGAACGTGATTTTTTAAGAGTTCAAAACAAGAAATGAGCGCAACCAATATTCTGGACAGATAATAAAAACTACATGTGATAATTATTAATGAAAAAATAACACCAAAGTTAGTTGCAAATATTCTGACAAGCACGTAGTAGAACGGAACAATCGGCTGTTTTCGAAGGCCACTAAACCTTCATCATTTTCTTTATTTGTGTTTGGTCCACTGTGTGTGGTGTCAGTTGATGTAGAAAGTTGCGTATATAAATCAGAAATCTACATCAACCGACACCACACACAGTGGATCAAACACAAAGAACGCTGATGATGAAGGTGTAGTGGCATTCGAAAACTGCCGGTTGTTCCGTTCTACTATGTGTTTGTCAGAATATTTACAACTAACTTTGGTGTTATTTGTTCATTACTAATTATCACATGTAATTTGGCTTACAAAGTGATACGAACTTTATTTAGCCTGATCAAATCATAAATATATAAATAATATAAATTTTGAATAAAAAGTTGACATAAAATATTGGAAAGCTCTTCGGGAGTGATGACGAATAAAAATCACTTTATAATAATCTGCGATGTTTTTTTAATGTAATAAATTTGTATAGGAAAACCTGGTTAGAGAACAATTTAATTTTAACGTTTGTTTATGAATACCAATCCAACACAAGGGAACATTAAATGCTCTACGCAAAATGACGAGTTCAAAAATAAAATGCTTATAATATAACTACATACTGACATACATATGTATGTATATACCCTGCAGGAAATACGAATAGTGAAATTGTAGTGATTTACTAGGGATATTGTCAATAGTACTACTGACTAGGTGTACCCCAGCCAATGTAATCGCCTATTGACATATAACATAGGGTTGTCATTGAACAGCTACCAGTATACAAAGATTCACTAGTACATTTTAGTGACCCTCGTTTACAATTTTATAAGGGTTGGGACAACACACTTATTTTTTAACATTATTGCACAGCATAACAAAAAAGAAAAACAAACTATTGACGCGTTCATTTACAGTGTCATTAGAAATACATTAGAACTGTTGTATCTAACGTATCTCTACTCGCGCATAAAAGGAAAGTTGTCGACATTTCAATTAGTGCAATTGTCGCTAGAGAAAATAGTGTTGACATAGAGAAATATGCTTCTAGGCTGACTAGAGGGTACTTACTAAATACATGCATACATACATATGTATGTATCCACGAATGCATACACATATTCATATGTAAATGTGTATGTAAGTCTGTATGTTTTAATAATAATAAAATTTCCATGCACATTTATCTCTCAACATATTGCAGTTAAATTGATCCCTAAAGACTTGGACAGCGTTGCAAAGAGTGAAATCTTTTTATATTAGGAGTATATTCAAATTATCATGGCACATTTGTTTTATGTTTGAAAAAGAAATTATTGAAGAAGGTAAATATATAGAAAGTTCAAATAGACTAATAATAAGTGCAGAGTTTTGCCAGGTTTTTTAAGGGCGCTCTGATTTTCATAATATTAAGAGGCCCCTAAAAAAATTGGTCACCAAAATCGCTAAACTGAATATAAGGGTTTGTTACCCTTTGGTAGTACTATTGAACCTATACTTTCCGGTCCGTATATTTTTCTAAAAGTTTTCTTTTGTTGCATAATGTAATTATTGGAATAATTTTACTAAAGCAATTTTATTCCTTTCATCGTTATTGCCAACAGGTTCTTTTTGCTTATTTTAAAAAATTATTCTCTAGCCCCAAATAAATTAAAAATTTCGGAGGAATAAGGTAGGGTTGTTATCGCGTAATTTATAAAAAGAGGACAGCAGAGAACATTTGCTTGAAAAAGTAGGACTTAAAAATAAGACGAAATTGAATTTTTCCAATAATATTGCTACCAATAAAACCTTAAATAAATATCGATGGTGTTGCGCGATAATTGGTCAATCTCGCACCATTTTATATAGAATATTGGATATTCAAATATCATTTAAAATGTTGGAAATATTTTTTAAACTTATTGTTTTGCCGTTCATAAAGGGTGAATTTTTAGCAACTTTCTTTTTGGCAACTCAGCTGTTTTCGTGTATCACGTTACTGTTAAAAATGTACAGTTTGGTCTGTAATTTAACCATGAAACGACTTAAAACCGAATTGAATTGAATTTAATTTTCAAAATTAATGCCCGGTTAAGAAAGTGCATCGTGCACTTCTTCCATTTTCTAATCAGTTTGAGCGACCTTCTGAGGCAGCTATTCGGAAACTTGTTACTAAATTTTGCACCAAATTTAAATTATTGTGTACTAAACCACCAACATGCAATAGTTTATTTCATTTTTGAGGACCGCCTAGATCGTGCGATTTAACGCCTTTAGACTATTTCTTGTGGTGCTATGGTTAGACTCATGTCTATACGGACAAGCCCGCAACGGTTGACTCACTGGAAGCTGATATTGAAGAATTTAATCGTGAGATACCGGTCGATATGTTTTAGAGAGTATGGACCCATCATATGAACCATTTGAGGCATAGCTGCGGTCAACATTTATATGAAATCATCCTTAAACATTGAATTATATCTAATTAGATATATAATTAGATCGTTCTATCGACTCAAATAAAGATTTCATACATTACTTTAAATTATATGTTTTTTTAAATCAAATCCGAAAGCTCTTAAAAAATCACTCATTACTTATTAATTAAAAATTAGTTCTTCATCAACTGAGAACCCAAATTTCAACCGATTACGGTAGGGTAACCGAATTTAAATAAACTTTCATGGTTTGGTTAAGATGTTTTATTCCATTGATATTTTAAACACATCTTAATAATTCTACGTCTTAAAATAACATACCACAAAACTCATGGACAATATTATTTATAAGATAAGCAGGACATCCAATACCAATTCCTTTTTAGCTTGATTTTTAATAAATATAATTTTTCAAGCAAAGTAAAAGGGGAACAATTTCCTTAAAAAGGAAGACTTTCCCGGACGCTTAAAAATGAAGACTTTCGAGGACCGAGATCCCAAAATGAGGACAGTGTCTGGGAAGAAGAGGACGGATAGTAACCCTAAATAAGGTCTTTCCTGAAAATGAAAATTGCATTTTAGTGCTCTGATAAAATTTTTCCATAAACAATTTTCATAGAGAAAAACAAAAAGCAACACCAAATAAATAAAATCAGGATGACGGATCCCAATGCACGCAGCCAACAAGTTTTCTTCTTATTGCATTGTTTAGCTTGCCTCTTTTTTAAAGCCATTTGTGTATGTACACTGGGACACTAAAGTGCACGGACGACATCAAAAACTTAACATATTTGTTCAATTCACAACCATTTAAAGTGAATCAGTTTAATATGCGATCGCTTACAAAAGAGCTTTGTGATTTCATCTCTGATGAGATAAATGTCCTTAAAAGGACTAATTAAATTCAAAACAGTTCATAATCCCTTGATTTTTTCTTTACTCATCAAAAAACCGAATATTAATGATGCTGCATTTTTTGAAGTACTCCAAATAATCTGTCAGTTTTTACTTACTGATATAATTTTTTCGATTATTTATTAAATAAAATAATGAAAAAAAAATTGTTCAGTTTAAATGGTTGCCATTGTTTGGTAGACTTTTTATTGATTGTGAATCTGAAAACCGAATATTAGTGACACTAACTGTACGTTGATATTGTCTTTTTTTACAAAATTGCATGTCTTTATAAAAAAAAATTGTAGGAAAATCCAAAAACAACTGTTGGAAATACATATTTTGAAATTTGCCGTCGTCCTTAGACTTTTGTGGCATAGTGTATGTGCATGCAGATGTTTGTACGTATGTTCATATGTACATATATAAATACATATGTACATGTACTCATATTTGTGCATACATACATACATATGTATGTATGTATGTATGTCTATTAATGCATGGAACGTCTTCAAACTCTCAGCCGATATTTTCCACAATCTCCGTCGCTCTCTAATGCATTAAAAATGCATGTGACTACGAGACGAGCAGTCAATAGCTTCGCACATGTGTGAAGTGCAAGTGCAAATGTTTGCGTGTGTGTACCTATTTGATGGAGAAAAAAGCTTTTTATGGGATGCTTAATAGTTGTGGTATGCTTATAATTAGAGGGAACAAAAGTTGCTTCTTGATGAGTCTTCACCACAACGAGAAAAATGACAGCAACAACAAATGTTGTGGCAAAAGTTGTGCTTATTTTTAAGAATGTCTCTTTTTTCTTGTTGTGGCGCTGGCAAAGAATTATGGGAGCGAAATGTAGGTACATACATACATATGTATAAAAACTTTTAGTCTGATTGCTTTTAAGTATGCATTGTTGTTCTTGTTTTTGTACTCGCATTAGTGTTAGTCATGCTTTGTTTTATTTTTTGCTCTTGTTGTTTTTATTGTTGTACTATTCTGTCAAAGTCAAAGGTTATTGAACTTGGAGGCACGATGGGTATAGAACTTCAAATGCAAACCAACAAAAGCAAAACAGAGACGCAACAATAAAAAAAGCCATAAACAAAAATATAATTTTCAATGCCAGGGGGAGACGACGACTTGTTCTGCAACATTTTTTCCCTCATCTTTTAATGCATGCATATAGCAGAAAGTGAGCGAGCGAGTGCAGCAACAAACAATGATTTTGTATAATTTGTTGTTGTTGTTGCTCTTCGCTTCGCCTTCATACATACATACATACATGTGTATGTATGTATGTAATTGGTTTTATGTTGTCATTTCTAATTGCAATGATTTTAATCGTTTTTCAAAGTAATTGTTTTTCTTTTTCCATTTTTTTTTAATTTTTTCGTTTGCTGGCACCATTTGCTAGGCAAAGTTAGTTGAGTTTAACTTTTAATAAATTAAAAGTATTTACATACATGCATACATACATATGTATGTACATATCGCCATATAAAATCCAAAAGGCCATAACTTACAAAAAATTGCAAATGTGTATACTTTTTGATTGAATATGATATAGGTACCTACCTAATTAATGAAAATAAATCTCTTCACAAGGTTTTTTGTGATTTTCTTTTTTTTTTATTTACGAAAGTTAACAGGATACTAAGAAAGAAGCACCCTAAAATTTAATATTTTTAGCCTTCCCTGAAAAAAAATTTAAAAGTCTACCTACGATATTTTTTTGCATTTTAGGTTGCGATATCTGTGTAAATACAGTAACGCAGATAATAATGCGTATCCCCAGGAATATACATACTTTATTGAATTTGAGAAGAAGAGGAGAGCCATCTTATTTTCTCTCTCGGCAATGAACTAAAAAGTTGCTTGACTAAAATGGCCGTTTCTCCATTCTGTTCAGTGCTGACGACAAACTCAAAATCAAACAGAAATCGTTATATGTATGGTAGATTTAATCTCTTAGCATATGCGCTTATAAAACAGTGAACTGTAATTACAGCAACAAGTGTGCGTATTTGCCCTCGAGGTGTACCCTCCAAGATTGCAGATCTACTGCAATTTTTTTGGGACCATATTTTTTATTTTTTTTTGTAAGAGAAGTAACGCTCAGCAACGAATGCCTACTACTATTACTAGGTGTTTAGGAAAGGGATAGTGATAGAGAAGACAGGTGGTGAAGGAAGCGCTAGAGGAAAGCTTTTGCAACTCTGCTTTTTTGCACGTTCTATTTAATAAAGTAGAGTTGCACCGCCTCTTTGACAGAAGTTTGTATCGCATTAGCGCATTGAACGCGTTTTATGTACTTCCACCTTTATAGTTCCAGAGATCATGCGTTGCGAACAAACACGCACACTGCTTTTATATATACGGTCTAATTCATAAAAAATATTTTGGGTTTATTACAGGTTTATTTCACAAATTTCCCATAGAAATATGTCAAATAAGCGCTTAATAAACCTGAAATATTTTTTATGAATAAGGCAGATAGAATATACATACATATGTGTACGTAGATTTCAATTACATATCGAACTACTGAAAGGATAACATTCCAATTGTTTTGTCACCTACTGTATATCGCAAGCAAATCATCAATGTTTTGTTTTGAGCAGCATTAAATATAATCAAACAAATCGCATAAAGAGAAAATAAAAATAAGCACGCCAAATATTAAAACCGACATGTAGCAAGAAGAGTGTGTTTATATGTAGAAAGAAGTTCACTTCCGATAAATGACAACCGCAAAAAACCGGGGTGGTTAAAATAAAGCAACAGCACAAAATTTATACACAATTATTTATGACGCCTCCTAAGATGAAAATGTGAAATAAAACGACCGGCTGTTATGAACACTTTTTGAAACAACTAAAAGTGTGTGTGTTGAAACCACACAGATGCAAACGCACACTCACACACATTCACACTGGCTTATATTTTTTTTTCATATGCATTTTAAGCCGCGGAAAATTATTGAGTTCTTATGGTTTTTGTTTTTATTACTTGTTTCTTATTGGAAAAAGGGCTTTTTGCAAAGAAGAACTGAAAACAAAAAGGCAAAATAAACTTGCAAAAATTATAAATAAAGAAAACAGGCAACATTGAACTTTTGGGAACGACAGGGAATTTCAGAACTTTTGAGAGAGACGTGTGTAATGTTGGTGTGAGAAAGTGGTGAAACAAAATTAAAAAAGAAAAAGAGACAACTTTGGCAGTGTTGTGCTGTGTTGTGTTGTTGTATTGTGGTGTTGTTGTCGCATTGTGCAATTTAGCGAAGTGAAGAAGTAATTGAGTAAATAAATGTCTGGCTACGGGATCTAATTTAAAGTTTTAAATTGCAGCCAGTTGTTTATTGCTGTTGTTGTTGTATTTGCAAACTAAAAATCGTAAAAGAACTCACAATTTCGCAAAAGTAGCTACAGTGAGTCAGTAAACAAAGAACAAGTAAGAAGATCGGTTGTTGGTTTGGTTAACCAGTTGCCCAAGACTAAAAGGAGAAAGATACCTACATATGTACATAAATACCAAGTATAAATAGGTGATACCTGCATATTAGAAAGCATTGATAACTAATAAAATAAAAAAAGCAAATAACAAACAGATAAGAACTAATTTCCATGAAATTAATAATCTTAGACTAAAAGAAAGTGTTTTTAGCAATACCAAAAAATTTATGTAAGTAAAAATATTTAATGCAAATAAATACACATACTCGTAATAGTATGTGTTCGGTTCGTGTGTTTGTGTGGCACAAGATTTTGGCAAATATCTATCAGCAGAAATATTACACACACCTGAATGGCAGGCATCTTTTTGCAATATAATTATTTTTGCCATAAACTTGACCTTAAACTTGTTCAGCAAGTTCTTGTGCAAAAATCTGCAGTAAGATTTTATTTTTGTGCAAACAAATAAAAATGCTAGACTACACACACACACACACATCATTGTAGCAACCCAAAAGTCAATTGCACTCATGCTGCAAACAACAAGAACAATTTAGTTTCATGCATAGACAAGTCGTAGAAAAATAGACAGACAGACAGACAGACAGACGGCAGTACTTTAACACTCAAATCGACTAATAAAATTTTGAACAATGTTACACGCACCTACAAAAATTAAATCAAATTCAATTCAAAAACAAACAGAAAAAGGGAGGAATAACATTGAAAACTTGAAAAGGAGCCAAACAATGACGCTGAAGTATTTTTAGACCAAGAAGATGAAGAAGACAAAGTAATAAAACAAAAACATATCTGCTATTTTTTTATACATATGTATTCATATTAAGTTAAATTTAATCTAATAGATGCTAAAAAAAAGCAACAATGAGAACGTAAAGAAGAAGAATGCAAAAACTTGCATTGCAAAGTTGTGAACTTGATTTAGTGAAAAAATAAGCTTAGTTCTCATTATAAATCTCCCTTCTGTAGTTGTGAACTTGATTTAGTAAATTGAAGTTTTGTGTGCTCAGTTTAATTCTCTCTGTGCCATTCAATAAAAATAAAGCTTTCGTAACTACATCCAGTTTTGAAGGAATTTAACCATGAAAAGTGTTGCCGTATTGACAAGAATTATCAACAATGAACCGTACCAATTCTGAGAAGAAAATTATTGCAGTTTATTTTTAAATAAAATAAACTGTATTGATTTTCTTATTTCCAGCTCCTAATAACTAAAAAGAGGTGCAGGCAATAATTTCTTTGAAAATCATAAAATATACCTTGATATATCTATGGCAAAAAGGAACAAGTGCTTAAGTCGAGTTTTGAGTTAATGTACCTCCGTAATATGCATATTTGAAAGGACACCTTGGCGAAATCTCAATTAGTTGGAGCGATTTTTCCGATTATGACTTGCGGCTTATCTTTTTTTGACTTCTAATCTCATTTGGAATAATAGCTTTATTTAGGTTATACTTTGGTATACCTATTTCAACTTCAATGCATTACTTATCGCGTGTAGAACGAACGATGTTTGCTTAAAAAAATAAAGGTTACCATAGAATTTCGCAATTTAACTGTAAAAGAAATAAATTTCAAAAAATCGACGTGAACGCTTAAAAGTGCTCTCCTGCAAAACAGTCAAATATGACTTGAATACTTTTTCCTTATTGCCCCAGATATAGTATACAAAAAAATATGACTTGAAAAGTTACATTTGGCAACACTGTTTAACTACCACTCTTCAAATATTAACTGACCAGAATAAATTGAGAAATCCAAAAGCTTTTTCTCTTGCATTTTTTGTCTCTTTTTAAAATAAGCGTTTAATTTAAAATTTCGTCTGGATGTTGTTTGTTTTCGGAAATGCTTGGTCCCTTTTTTTAATTAAGATTTAATTTTTTTATCTTTTCTTTTTTCAGATTTTTTGTTTGAGTTACTTTTTGTTGTGGTAGGTAGTCTTCAATAAAGTAAAAAGTTTTATTGCACTTGGCCACAATCTCTTAAGTGAATAGCGTTTTAGCTTTGGGTGCACTTTTAAAGACATTTTCGATAATAGACGAAAAACAACGGATTCTCAACATTCGGCGGCAAATGGCTAAAACGCGAATAAAAACGACACCAACACGCATGCAAAAGGAAGCATTAATGGCATCTGCAGCTGTGACTACCACCACAAATGTTGCAACGGAACATGTTTTCAAGGTATGCGAATTTAGGCTTTTTTTAGTTTATATATTTATGTCCATATACAGTAGTTTTCCGGTTTAACGAACCAGTACTTTGTCAGGCCTGTTCGTTAAACTGAAAAGTTCGTTATATGCCATACTTATATCTAGTACCCATGTTATGAATAAATAAATAACTAGAGCTGTATTATTTGTCATTTATTTTGAAATATATTTAGAGATCTGTATAATATATTAAAAAAATTAAACAAGGTACAAATCATTCAAATCATTACACTGGTAGCATAAAACATAAAATAATTTGAATGAAAAAAAAATTCAAATTCATCTTGAATTTCCTTGAAAATTTTACATAAAAATTTTGTTGAGTATGTAGTTTTTTTTTTTTTTTTTTTTTTTTTTTTTTTTTTTGAACAAATAAAATTTGTTCTGTGACATCTTCCCGAAGTTCTTTTAAAAGCAATTAAGTTGACAAATTAACATTATTTTGTTTTCGTAGAAACCAAGAAAAAAGTTGTTTCTCTATTCTTGGAAATTTACCTTGTTTCTCGCAATCCATTTTGGTAATCATGCACAATTTTTAGTTTTTCTCTTTCTTGTACTCATTTTTATGTTTACACCACGAAAGAATATGCGTAACTGATCATTGCAGTATAATCAAACAAAAATGCTACATAAACAGAACCTAAAATAGTGGTACTTTTTGCTATTCACTTTGTTTTTAGTTAAAAATTACTTCACATTATGATTTTTTAAACTAAAATTATGAATCTTATTTGCTCGCTAAATTGAGCACAAAAAATATTTTTTATTCGCTATATAAGGTACTCTATGGAGCGCACTTGTGTGTTCGCTAAATGCGATGTTCGCAGAATCGAAGGTTCGTTAAACAGGAAAACTACTGTAATATATGTACATATGTAGATGTATGTATACGTACTTATGCTCTTATCCATATGTATGTTTATAGGGTAAAAACATACATACTTACCGAGTGTGTTCCTTTTTGAGTGTCACAACAAAAGTGAAATTCTCACGCTCACAGCCTACGTGATTGCTGAATGAAACAAAGCCCTATTAACCCGCTAGTGTGTGCTTAGCGTCTTCATTTGATTCAGACTCTCTGCATTTTTTAAACACTGCCTTCAAAGTTTGTGAAATTAATCATTATTCCCATCTTATTCTACACGAAATTTTCAAAATGAAAATAGCATTTTTAGTGTTTTTTTTTAATTTATAACAAAATGGCAACCGAAAAAGCACAGTTTGGGACTAACGCTGAAAATTTGGCTTTTTGAGTGTTCAAAAACCACTAAAAATAGTGCCAAAACCGCCAACTTGGCATCGCTGTGATAGAGTTTTGAAAGACTAAACATTTAAGGCTCAAATTCACAGTCCTTAGTTAGCTAATCAAGGTGGTTTAATCAATGAAATTTATAAGTAAAATCGTTAGTTAAACCACGGGTGTTAGTTAACTACAGACTGTGAATTTTGCCTAAGTCGATTAACAAAATAGAACTGAACTGAGAACCTCTTCCATTAGAATAAAATGATTGTTATGATCTCTTACAATATTTTATTATTTCTCTTATTACATTTCCAGCTTGCAAGTTTTTTTTTTTTAGAAAAATCGTTGTTAATAATAAGAATTCAAACGCAAAAATATGTGAATCCATGTACTATGTAATTGTGTGTGTGTATGTGTTTATGTTAGAATACTTCTAAATAATTCGCAATAAATGGGCAAAAAGGTTAATTGTTCTTGTGTTTATTTGGGACCTGTTTTCGAAACCTTCATGCAGATCAGTTCTTTGTTTAACTTTAAAATCCCTTCAAGCGGTACCTAAAAGTGTTGCCAAGAAAAATTCAAAATTACAATGATATCGCACGAAACATGACACAATTAGCTTCCATCTTTTGGTGCCAATTTGTACATTTTAAGTTCATAAAAATTTGGTTTATTAAACTCAATATTTTTTCCAGAAGCGTATTAGTGTCTTAAAGAATCCCATTACTGCCAAGGAGAAAGTAGTGCCCCTGCATTCGACAATAATTGTCCAACCACCGAAACGTACAAATTCCATATCATCTAGCACATCGACCATCTCACACACAAGCGAGGGCAACTACTCAAGTGTCGACTCACCGCCGCCCAGCATTTCAAATGCAACCACAGAAAGCAATGGACCAACAATGGATGAATTAACGGAGAGTGCTATAAAGACCTTAAATGCTGGCTTGTTGGCAAAATCAAATGCCTTGGCTCTGAAAAATCGCAAAGTCTACATGATCACCGAGAAATGTGACGAGTCGCCCAATGCAGGGCACAGCAATGGCAATGGAAGCGTTCGCGCCAATGGCACGGCTCCAGGACAAAAACGTAAAATGTACTTAATTATGGAGGAGAAGGAAAGCGCTAAAAATCATGGTGATCATACCGAAAAACTAATGAAAGCGGAAAATACAAATGCCTCGAAGAAATTAACACTATTCACAGATACCAGCAGTGGTCAGTTGCCACAGAAATTCGAACAGATTTTGCCCGAAATACTCAACTGCATACAAGCTAAAAAAGATGCTGGCAACCCTGTACTATCCAGTGTTTCAAACAGCAAAAACGAAATTTTACCTTCCGATCTAAGTGTCCAGAATATTAGTACATCATGCCTAAACACCAGCAGCAATTCAAAATTACACATGAGAACTGAAACCGAAAACTCGGAAAAAAGACTGCCTTTAACACTGCCACCAAAAAAGAATCGTACCAAAATAATCACCACACAAATAATACCAGTCAATCCCAGCCAACATGCCATATACCAGGCCAATGGAATTGATAATTGGACTGCCACTGCAACGGGTGGAGTGCTAGTGCCCGGTGTTGCCACCTCAGTCCTTGCAACCAACAACATCAACAACGACTTCTATAAAGCAGAAAAATCTTGTAGTGGTGCTACGCCTGTCATTGTAAATGCTTCCACTCTACTAGCAACCAACGGCAACGCAGCAATCATCCCAGCTAATGGCCTTAAAAGCACAGAGACTTGCACTAACAGCAAGACCACCGTCGTCAATCAATTGCATAAAAATATAAATCTCTCGACTGACTTTCTATTCCTTATGAAAATGTTGCCCAAATTAGAGAGCATTGAAGAGGCACACAAGAATTATGTGAAGAACTGTATCGAAGATATTATCAATCAATATGCCCCCAATCCAAATGAGGAACAATGAATTGTAACATAAAGGACTTTTTTGTATTAGATATACTCGTACATACGAATATTAATTAATAGGCATTTTCTTCTATGTAAACTTGTCTCGAATATTTATTTATTTGCGTAAAATAATAAAATTTTACGTTTATTTTTTTTTTTGCAGACGCTTTTAAGTCAATAATTCTTATTTTTCTTAAATTTTATTCAAATATTAATAAAAAAAAAAAAATTAAGTAGTTTTAAGCTTCATTACCCAACTACATACATACTTACATAAACATGTACATGACTTTAAGCTTTCTAAACATGTACATACATACGTACACGCATAAACACACTACACACAAACACAAAAATACATCTATGCATACATAAATTCATATATTTGCATTCAATCACCACTCAAAACGAATTCATACTCATTTCATTTTCAAAATGAAGACTGACAGTTGCGAAACTGCACAACTAGAATTTATGTTTAACATTTACTATATTTTATATACAATCACTTTTTGTAAAAACAAATTAAGAAAAATAATACCCCAAAAAAAAGAAGGAATATTAATATTATAAATTTAAAAATTCGATTTCAAATTGAAAATTCGTTTTGTTTTACATCACATTTCGAAGTATAAATAAATATAAAATAAGAATTTACAGACATACGTACATATGTATGTACATACATATGTACATGCATAAGTATGTAATTAAATTATATTTTCATAAAATTTAATATAAACCTTCTGTAGTTTTAATTAAACTTTGCAAAGTGCAAATGTGTATCAAGATGGTTTGTTTGTTGGTTTTAAGTCGTGAGAGTTTCTTACAAATTTTGTTTTAGTTTTATTTTTAAGTGATTTTTCGTATTTGCAGAAGATTCCTTGGGTATCAACTCTGTAACACGAAACGAAAGAAAATGTTTTCGAGTTTGTATGCTAGTAAAGGCTGTGATACACTATCATACAAAGTCGTGCGATCTACGAAAAAATACAACCCTCGTATGATGGAGTTTATGAAAATTATCGAAAGACAATAACAATTCATCACACCAGGGTTGTACTTTTTCGTAGATCGCACGACTTTGTATGATAGTGTATCACGGCCTTAAAGGGCCACTCAGACTATTATACTTTGTATTTATACATGTCAAAAATTCAAATAATACGTGCAAGTGCGATATTGTGAATGCAAAATGTCATAACGAATGGTAAATAATACGATAAAAATCTGACATCCCATAATACTTGACCATTTTTTTTTTAATTTTCTAAACGATAATACTTTTCATCTGATCAGAGTTGCATTATTACAAAATCCAAACTAACAAGTCACCTGTTTCGACGCCGATGCCGTGCCGTCGTTTATGATATATGTATGTCTTTGTCTTAAACCCGATATAAATATTGAATATGCTTATCGTATTGAATAATTTTTCGTGTAAGGCATTCCTGAAAGTTAACAAAACTGTCGTATTTTCATTTTCTTTATCTTATTTATATCAAGTACTTTAACCGCCGTCTATTTTCAAAGGCCGGCACGACCACAGCTTGCTTGAAACTGCTCTGCCGCCGGAAGTAAACAATTAATGTAGGCATGTTAATCCTCAACAAAACAAAATTTAACTTTACGTTAGATTTTTTGACAATCGAAACAAATGTCTTTAGATTTTTTCCTCGTAAAGTGTGATGAAGGTCTTTATACATGTATAATAGACTGAGTAGCCCTTAAATAACATGCAAATTCGAAAACGTTTTCTTTCGTTTCGAATTACACAGTAGACCCCTGTTTTCAACAATTTCAGCGAGTTTTAGGCATATTTTGTCGAAACATATTTTAAATGTTCCATTAAATTCTAAACTTGTTTAGTTACCAGAATCAAAAATTTATTGTCATTTTGGTTATAAAGAAGAAAAAAAAACAGGAAAGTCAAAACTAGTTTGAATTTACCGTTTAACCACATCCTGCTGCTCGCTTAAATATTAAAAGTTACTGGCAACACTGCATTTTTAAATATGATACATAACAGTCGGTAAAACAGTGTTTGATAACATGGCGTTAACGGCAGCGTTTTGAACTTTTGAATTTCAAAAAGCACTGAGTTTTGTGTCTTATGGGAAAGAGAAAATTTTAAATTCAATAATTTCTTTCTTCTGCTTAAGAAAATCACATTAATCAATGAAGCTTTTCATTCTATAATATAATTGAAAGTGCTGAACTTGAGCATGATTAAGAAATTATGCTTGATTAAAATTTAATAATTGTCTAACAATTGTTCCGAGTTAAATCATCATGAAAGAACTTTCGCATTTTTAGAAGGCTTTGTTTGCTTCAAAATAACAATATTTTAGTATCAGATTTCTACTTACGTGCCAACCTCAAATGTTTTAATAAAAGTGTAATGTTCGTTTAATTTTAATTTTTGTTTTTCTTTTTAATATTTATTTTTACATATTTTTCATCAAGAATCTTTAAATGTGAAAGCATTCTTTTTTTTAATCATTTGTATCTGTATAGTGAGTGTGTTTGTTTATTTTTTTAATTTTTTTTTTAAATATATTTTTATGTTTATTATTAGTTTCTTTACAGTTATTTATAACTAAGTACACATACATCAATAATAATATATTTAGTTCAAATTGGTATTGCAGTTTTTTTATTTTAGTTACGATAAATAATAGAGTATTGAATGGTTGTAAAATTATTACAATATATGCAGTTTATTATCAATTGATCTGTGTATAAGTGTTAAATATATATGTATATATATTAGTTTTTTATTATATTTATATTATAATATATTATAAGTAGTTTGAGTTGATATTAGAAAAAAAAATATATATATATATGTATGTAGAAATTAATAAGGAAAACTACATAGAATAAATTTACAAAAAATATTTTTATTTATTTTTATGTACATGTAATTTTTTTTTTATATATGTAGCAAAGGAAAATAAAAATCTTATGTTCTGTATTAAATTCTTTAAGCATTATTTGTATGAGTTAAATGTAAATGTGAATAGTTTTTAGTTATTGTGTATTTTTTTTTATTATTTTACTTTCAAATGTTGAAAGGAAAAACGAAAATTGAAGCAAGAAAATTTTATGGCAACGATTCTTGGTTGCCTTGAAATGAGTTTCGAATATTGAAATTGTGGTGCTTCCCAGCTGCAACGCCAACTTACAGCTTTAGTCGTTAATTTTATTAAATTTTAATGCCACAAAACGATAAAAAAAAATTCCTGTAAAGTGTTCT
This sequence comes from Nowickia ferox, assembly GCA_936439885.1. Lineage (NCBI taxonomy): Eukaryota > Metazoa > Arthropoda > Insecta > Diptera > Tachinidae > Nowickia > Nowickia ferox. Next base: position 109,580,350 of record OW387024.1, on the reverse strand, counting down.
GGAGACGATCAAACAAACGTGCCAATCAGTGCATGTGTGTGAGTGTCATATGCTTGTCGCTTAAAAGGAGACATACAAATGAACACTTCAATCATAATTTATATTTTGATTCCGTAGCGCAATATAAACTTTTATTTTATTTTTTATTATTATTTATATTATTTCCATCATAAACAAGAATCTCAAAGAAACCAGCTTTCAAATAAAAAATCAAAACTTTTTCATTTTCATCAACCATTCACTGCAGACAACATCGAAAAAAAAACACGACTGCTCGCACACAACAATTATGAATGATTGATAAGTTGATTTGATCGTCTTTAGGGCACTCAATGCCAAACTTAATAAAAAAAGCACTAACTGAATGCTTGTTATTTGTATGAGAGCTGGACAATAAGTACGTGACTCTTTGAATTTCCCACCTCTTATCTGAAACAGGCAACACTGTGCCTGTCAACAGGCAACTGTTACTTGACTCCTGTCAAAATTTGAACAAACTGCTTCATTTAATTTTTGTTTGACCTATATTGTTAGCAGACAACCGTGTGATTTGAGCATAAAATGGAAAAAGTGAATTTTGTGTGATCATTAAGCATTATTTTTTGCGAAAAAAAAACATCACTCAAACCAAGGCTAAGCTGTATAAATACTATAAATTTGAATGGTGAAACAATTCACTCTATGGTGTTGACCGATCGCAGATTGAAGTGAGAGAGACATTGTGAACGCTATAGGCAGCTTGCATGGCTTAGTGGTTTCAATTTTAAATGATCACTTGGGTGTGAGAAAACTTTCCGCAGAAGGTGTGCTACGTTTGCTCGCAATCGAATACAAACGCAATCATGTGTCAACTTCGCAGGAGTATTTGGTGTTGGTCAAATGCAATATGGCCATTTTTTGGCACGTGGATTCTCCACATTACATCAGATACTAAACAGTAGTCAAAACAAAAGACTTTCTTGGGGATAATCGGCGTAAAAAGAAGGGCAAGATAATTTTGTAGGCCAATAAAGCCAGTGTGACCTAGGGTTTGCAAATAATCGCAGATTACGATTAAAAATTAACCGATAATCGCGATTAAGCAAGAAAGTATACTACTCATATCATAAATTTTTTAAAACAGTTAGATAATTAGAAAATGCTCTTTTAATATTTACTATAATTTTTGTAATGCGTGGTCCCAAGATAAGAAAAACTGCACACCTATCTGCCAACCGAGTGAAAAATATGTTTATCAATCCTAATGCAATTTTTGAGATAGTGCGACGTTGCAGCAAATGAGAAAATTTGTAGTATCAACCCACCCCTACATACTCAAAATATGGAAACGCTTTAGAAGTGACCGGAAAAATAGGTAAATTAACTTTATTTTCATTTCATTGGAGAGATTTTGATTTTGTTTGGCTACCAAATGAGTGAAAAGTTAAGAACCTTTAATTAAGGATAGACAAAATCGAACTGTAATAGGTCGTTCTATAAGTGCTACGAAAGATATTGTATGCGGTTTGCGGATTAGCACTTTTATGAGTTAAACTTGTCCTGTATGAAAATTTAAACATATTAAATGAATCTTAGATTAGAAAAAAGTTTATTGGCGAAGGATTTTGACATACATAAATTCTTTGCTTGAAAGAGAATAAAAGTTTTAATCGCAATCGAGCGATTAATGGCTTGGATTACGAATACGATTAAAACGTGCGATTAATCGATTGCGATTGCTAGTGTGACCGTTTTTTGCAGTATAACTTGGCTACCTTCAACTTGTTAGAAAGAGGCTTTGGAAAATATACGACCACATTCGGGCGAGGCTGCACACATGTGCAGTTTCCATGGCAAAAAATCCATGAATTGTACATATTACGGGACTTAAACCCGAGTGACTATTTTTGGTTCCAAAGCCTAAAGAAATGGCTTGCTGTAAAGAGATTTGAGCCCATCACTGAAAGCATCTAAAAACCTCAACAAATCTTATATTTTGGAAGGGATAAACAAATTGGAGAAACAAATTAGACAAAGTGTATAGATCGCAAAGGAGACTACGTTAAAAAATAAAATGGATTTTTTTATTATTAGAAAACCTGTATTGTATTGAGAAAGCTACGGACTTTTTGAGAGCACCCACCTTTCGAAGCAATGCAAATATAATTAATTAGAAATGATTTATTAAAAAAAAAAAATGAGGTGTTGGGGTTTGACTCGAAATTGGCACCACTAATTAAAATGCAAAACTCTTTCCCTTCCTCCCTTTGGCTGCCCTTTTCTTTTAATTTGAGACATTCACATGCACCGACGAGAATCTAGTTATGTACGATTATTTATAAATGCTTGTAGTATAATATGGCTTAAATTACTATTATGTAGTTATTGTTATTATGCATTTATGTATGTATAATTATTAAAAAGTTACACAACATTTATTAATTAAGCAATCACAAAGTTTTTGTTGTAGTTTTTGGTTTTTCTTTTAATTTTGTATAAATTATCTTTTAATGCTACAAATACCACACTGAAATTAACATTTTATTTATTTTTTTTTTTTTAATAATTTAGTGGTTATTTTTTCTCTAAAAAGGTTTCCTTAAGTAGTAGTTTTTGTTTTTCATAAAGGAAAATATTAATATAAATTTTTTTTATTTTTTGCAAGTGGTTGTTGATTGATATTGTTTTAAACTTGTCTATTTTATTAATTACTTCTGTTTTTTTGCTTGAGATTTTTCTTTTCTGGACAAAATTAGAAGAAAAAAAAAGAACATTAATGACTAAAATTACTTTTTCATTACTACTACAAACAGCCTTTATGTTAAACATGTTTATTAAATTATTAATTTCTTGTATTATTTTATATAAATTCAAACACATACATACTTGCTACAATTTGTTGTATCTTTTTATACGAGTATTGTGGAATGTAAAAAAGAATTATTAAATGTTTTTTTTTTATTATAAATAAAGTTTGATTTCATTGTAAATTGAGCCGGAGAAAAATGTGTGTTTGGCAACAATTTAAAATGAAATCCTGCTTTAAAGGAGCTGCCATTTTTTTGGTATAGTTTATTTACATTTATTTAATGTTATTGGTATTTGCTTTATTTCATGTGGTTTTCTTGATTATTTCTATTTCATAAGTCCTGAGCACAATTTTGTTTTTTATTTATTTGTTTTTTTTTTGTATTTTCAATTAAATTTTTACCAAATAAAACTTTGTTTCATTCTTGTTCAAGCCAAATTAGATGTTGTTTTCTTAGAAAATATTATTTTTTATTATAATTTGTTTTTGTTTTATACATTAATATTTAAAGTTGAGTTGCTAATTCCTTGTAATAAAAGTTGATTATTTAGTATTTATTGATTAAATGTTGGTTATAATTTTCAGATAATTACTTTCTGTATCTAGAACTAAAAATTGTTGAGGCAAATTAAGTAAGTTTTTTTAATAAAAATTTCAAGCCAAATACATACGCTTAGAATTTGTCTTTTCAAATTCATCATTCAATTGTTGTAATTATTTCCAAAATTAAAATTTACAATTATAAATTATTTTAATATCCGTGTTTGCATTAAAAATTTATTTAAGTTTTTTCAAATTTAGCTAAAATATTCATCTGTATTATGAATAACAAATTCTCTTGAAGGGGAAATTGTTATTGTGAATTTTTGCGTCTGTCAGTTCCCAGTGAATGTAAAAAATGGCAACGTGATTTGTACAGCTTAATGGTGGGTACACACTTTGCGGCATGTTTATGCAACCAGGATTTGATTTTTGGTCGCATAGTGTAGTCTTGTTTATGGTTTCATGTCGCGTTGCATTCGAGGTTTCAAAAATGGTAAAATATTTTGATATTTTCACATTCCATGGATTGTTTTATTGTAGCGTGTGTGTATATATAAAATAAAAAGGTACATACTCTATAAAAAAAATTTTCAGGGAATAATTATTTATGACTTTTAATATTTAATTGGAAGAAAAATATTGAAATTACGCGATGTATTTATTCAGAAAGGCGGACTTCCAAAACGTATCAATGAAAAGTTGGTATACATTTGCAATGCAGTATTTATGTATATTAAGTATAGATACAAAGCCGCTAAACATTGCAACCATGAGCATCAACTTTGAAACCGATGCTAATTGTCCACGTTTTATACATAAACGCACTTCACTTTGTTCAAAGACAAAATAATCAGTTTTATTAAACATGGCCCCGGAGTAAAACGTATATTTATTAAGGATCTTCGACGAGAAGACAAACAAGTGTTAGGATGTTGTGATAAAATAATTATGACTGCTTTTAATTACAAAATGAAGCCAGAAACTCGTGGTCGCAAAACAAAAACATCTAGTTTGGAAGCATTCGACTTAAAGTTCGCCAAATATCACGTCAATTGGTTAAAAGAAAAATCAAGAAATATTAAATTGGCAAAGTAGTGGCCTACGGACAGGTGAAAAAAGAAATGTGGCAGAAAAGATGTCCCTTATTGACTGCATGCGTCGCGCAGGTGCAGCAGTTATTAAAAATGGAAAAATAACTTTTTCCGGAATTATTGTGAGCGCTTTTAAAGTTTTATTTTCAAATATTTCGAGGTGCCCTAAATACATACTTCTATTATTTAAACAAAGAGTTTTTAGATGCATTCATTCTCAAAATTAACGATGCACTCAGAACTTTTTTTTCATAAAAATTAAAACTTTGTTTCTAACTGAACAATGCTGCTATTTTTTGAATACCACTGCGAGTTGGGTATACATCTTATTTAATAAATTTTGGAAATAAATTCTATCTTTACGTCTTTCTCTTTTCTAGTCTCTTATTGCCACATAAAAAAAAAATTCTTGGAATAAATTGCGTGAAAAACACATATTTTGTATGCCTTTCTCAATTAAAAAAAAAAGGTTAAATGTTTAAAAATGTTTCCTAAATAAGTTTTTATATATAAAGATATTTTTCTCATTTCAAATTAAACTATAAAGAATTGAGAAAGAAAATCAAGTGCAAGCAAATAAATAAAATAAAAACAAATTTTGTAATGTTTTATATTAAATATTTTTTATTTTTCTTTTTTTTTAATTCTTTCCTATAATTATAAAAAGTATTTAAAAAAGAACGTAAAGTAAATGTATCTACAAATTTTTTTAAGACAATTTTCAATAATGCATTAAAATAAAATAATGAACTTAAAACTACTGAACATAATAAAGTGGAGAGTTGTAAAAAAAAATGATTAAAACTTAATTAAAAAACTTAAATTAAAAATTAAAATATAAAATTGAGCTATTTACATTTAAAACTTAATTTAAAAATTCTATAGTAAGAAATAAAAGCTTTAAGTAAGAGTTATTACTATTTTGAAAGGGTTGAAGTGAAAACCTGTTTACACAAATGATTGTTAAAGGGAAGACCTGCCTTAAACCGGTTATGGGAAACAGAATTTGTAAGTTAGCGTATTATTAACTTTAATAAACGTTTATGAATACTAAGGTTGTTAGTTAATCTTTAAAAAATGCATCTTTAATGATTTAAATAATTAATTTTAAATTTTGAAATATAATAAAAAAATACTTGTATCAAATTATGCTAAGTATTGAGTTTATATTCTCAATAAAAATCTTTGTATGAAAATGTTTTTTTATCACTTTTCCCTTAATTGTGTGCACTTTACTTTTGCAAGCCAACTGAATTAACACATCGCGTAATTTCAATATTTTCCTTCCAATATTAAATATTTAAAGTTATAAATATTTATTTTTAGGACAAAATCAGTGAACATTAATTCCCTGCAACATCTTTTTGCCTAGAGTACGGTTCACATGCAATAAATTTTATCAACAATTTTGTGTTGCACTGTACCTAGAATATTTAAAAACATAATTTTACGCTTAAAGACATTTAATTTTAAATAAAAAATGTTTGTATTTCTTATTATTAGAGTTAAATTTGTTTGATTTTCAATTAATTTTTAAGTCTTACAAACTTCTTCCCGTTTTTACATTCAGTGAGAACTGACAGCGGGAAAAATTTCACGGGAGATTCACGATAACATTTAGCCCTTCATTCAAGGCGAAATCACATCAGGTGATCTTAATTCAGCAGCTGACATAATTTCTCTGCTGTCAATCAATGCAAAACGCTAGGAAATATTCTGACAGCAGAAAATTTTACACCAACAAATATACAAGGCGAATATGCAGAGTTGCAAATTAAGACCACCTGGTATCAATTCGCCTTGCCTTCATTGTTGTTCACAATAGCAGAGAAAATGGAAAATATCCAAAGGAAAATTAAAAAATCCCCTTGAAATATGTATATTATTCATGGTAAGGGAAATAAAAACATTTCCAGGGAATAAATGTTCACAATAGCAATTATGGCTAAATTTTAAATATTTCTAGGGGGAAAAAAGAGTCACGATAGTGCTTATTATTTCTGCTTGCCAGAAAATATGAGACTCCCCAGGGGAACATTATACAGACAAATGTATTGGCGTTGTCCTAGATTCTAAACTTCTCTGAAAAGCAATGTCGAACGAATATTTTCTTACACAATTTATATTGAAAACAGCAATACAACATAAAAAAAATTATTTTTGTTTTCAATGTTAATTGTCGAACGATGGACACACAATTAAGAAAATCAACAAGCAAAATGGACAAGTATTTTTTCTTATTTTTAAATAAATATTTTGTAAGATTAAATTTTTTTAAAATCAATATTTGCAGGATAATATTTGTTTTTAAAATTTGCCATTCTTTCGAATAATTTTGTAGAATATGAAATATTAATAGACATACGTTTTTGTTTTTTGTTTTTTTGTATATATTTTGCAATATTTTTACTTATTCAATAATATTAAATTTATATTTTATTTCACACTTTAACACTGTTTCGTATTTAATTTATACACAATTTGCAAGAAAAAAAAGAAAAACCACAAAATCTAATAATGACAGCAGACATTTTTTGTTAGAGAAATTTGTATATTGGCAGAAAAAGAAAATGTTCTTTACTTTGAATTATTTTCATTATATATTGTGCGCAAAATATTTAAACATTGACATCAATATTAATAAGAATTCATGTATATAATTTTAATACATATTTATAAGCCATAATTTTTGTTTCTTTAAAAATTCACGTTATTTAAGTCGTTTACAAAAAAATTTTTTTTGCAAATATATTGCATTGAATAAGCGCTTCAAAATTTTAATCATTCCGAGAAGTCTTAAGTTTTAGGAGGCCTGTGCCTATGCTCTGTAACTTTGGAGAGAACTTTTCCAGACGAAAAGTTTGTTATCATTCTGTGAAAGACCGTACGAAGAACAAAAAACTTAGCTCCCTGCTCATGTTTCTTGTAAGCTTATTTCAGGTTTTATATGAATCAGCCTGTGGAAAACGACATTATAATTGTTTGATTTTTCTCGACGCGAAAACTTCTCGCCAGTTACAGAACACGGGTACTGATAAGAAAGAGGCTTACGTTGACAGTATTAAACAGCTGTATGCATAATAAATACAATTTATGTTGTCAATCTCCCTCCAAGGCGAATTCATACCAGGGGGCAATTTACGGCATTCGATATCAATTAAAATTGCCATCATTTGCCCCCAGTTGGCCTCATTTCAACAGATGATGATCAAATGCTAATTTCTTTAACAAAACATTCGTAATTTTATTTAACAGCAGGAAACTTTACACTAACAAATAAACATGTTTTTTCAGCAGAGTTGAATTTAATTTTAAAATTAGTTTGCCTTATTGAATTCGCCCTGTCTGCCTTCTTTTTATGAAGAACGTTGCCATATCATTTTGAAGCTCTTTGTTCTAATTACGAGTAAATATATTATAATAATAAAATATATTGATTTTAAATTACATTTTGTGTATTTTTATTATTATTCTACTTTATAATTATTTTTATTATTTAAAATATCTTTTGTTTTACTTTTTACTTAAATTTTCATTATTTATTTAATATTTTTTTCTACGATTTTAATTAAACATAAAATGTCAGTCTTAACTTATTTTGAAAATTAAAAAATAAAACCTAGAAAAATAAAAAAAAATGTGATTGATCATCTACTAGTAAAACAAATTTTAAGTTTAATTAACTTGGCCCAAAAGTGTTTGTCTCTTTACACTGCAACCAACATTTAAGAAGGTCTACTCTGTAATCCGAAACGAAAATAATTACTTTCGAATTGTATTTTCATTCGTTTCGAAATACAGAAATACAGGTGTTTGGAAACGAACACTTTTATTTAAATTATTTATAAGTATATGCTTTTTATTTTTAATATAAATTAGTTGTCAAGTTAGAAAATATATATAATTTATTTTATAACTATAATGAAAATATAATTTTTCAAATTTTGTATAATACAAATTTTGGTATTTTTGAAAAATTATTTTTTCACTGGGGGCAGTGTGTCGTCGTCTACGTGAGGGTTTGTTTGTGTTTTAGGTTAGAAAAAAACTATAAAAGTTCAATTTTAATTAAAAACACAAAAATGTACAAGTGTTATGAAGGAATTTAGATTGAAAAGAATTTTAACTAGCTACAATTAATAAAAGGAAAATATTATTAAAATATTTACTATTAAATATTTATTTATAAGCATTAAAAAAAAAATTCTAACATCTGTGCTATGGAATTTTAAAAGTACAGTTAAAAATTTATATCTTCTTAGACCAAAACTCAGTGTCTAGATCCGATAATGTAATGGTTAAAAAAGCCTTTAATAATAGTGTAATTTTTTAAAAATAAGCTTGAATTTATTGTTATAAATTTGGCGAATTCAGACCAGGTAATTGTTTTTGCCGCTTGTAATATGAATCTCCCTCAGATGTTAACACACATTTTCAGTATATTTTTAGACATCCTAAGACCACATTTCAAGGCAAATTAATGCGAGTATGCCTGGTATGAATATGCTCTGGTTTATACACTATACTGAAAGGCTACCCGGCAAACAGAGTGACAAATATCTCAGCTAATTTACTAAAAAAGAAATATATAATAAAATAAATAAATTCTGATGCACATGTGTGTAATGCCAGACTCGAGAATTTTTTACTGCACGCCCATGCCCTGTAAAAACGCATATTTTGCTTAAAATTCGTGTTTTCAATTTGAATACGCCAAACACGTGTTTTTTGGCAAACGCAAATGATAGAGATTGTGGCGCTTTCAAGCTGCTAGTGTATACTGAAACGATCAGCCCCCTTATTCTGTAATTTGCTAAAGTTAAATTCGATTGCTAAAATGCAGAACTTAAATACAAAATTAAACATTTTTGGCAATGACTAACATTTCACATTATTAAAATTTTAAGGCAATGGCCTGATTTAGTAATACGAGTTTAAAATTGCATTCGAAGCCGAAAATTCATGAATCGACTTTATAAATTTTTTATGTTTTGTGAAAAAAAAACAATTCGCGTGGTTTTCAGAACTTGCTGAAGCGATTTAAGAACGCTTCGTTTTCCAGAACATGAGTGCTAAATTTAACAAGGCTTAAAATTTTTTAACAAAAAATTATGCTGCTGCTTAAATTTTTCATATATTCATTCCTTCTAAATATTTCTTAGGAAATCGTTCCCACGAAATTTATTTTTCCCAAGAATAAAATTCTCGTATTCGAATCATATGAATTACCGCTTTCTATTGTCTAAAATAATTTTATTTGTTAGAATTATTCGATTTAATATTCTAAAAGATAAAATAATATTTGCCTTTCTACTTGCGGCTAACGATGTGAATGAAGTTCATGAGGGTTTTTACGATGTAAATAGGCCTATACCAAAATTAATCACCACTGAGATTATTATCCCGACAATGCATGTGCACAAAATTGTGGCAACACTGAATCTATCGGCCGAATTTTTAATCTTAAATTGTAATTTTAGCAAAAGTATTGTGGAATAATAATGATTTTATGCATAGCTTGGATTAATTTTCTTTGGTGCAAACCAAACAATCACAAATTTAATTTATAAATTTCAATTTGTTCTTAAATGCAAATTAGCAATTAACCGAATTGAAAAATAATAAACAGCTGCTTAACAAGAGCATTGCAAAATTATCATATTCACCCCATATGGTGAATAAAATGTGAAATTTTTGTTCCCATGGAATTTTTCAATCTCCAAGAAGGGAAATTTGTTACAGCAAATTTTATGGGGACGTTTGTTCCCGATATCAATATGCAGTGAATGTTAAAAACGGGGAGGAGATTTGTAAAGTATATATAAAAATTAATTGAAAATCAATAATAATAAGAAGAAATACATTAAATTTGGCTTTCAAATGAAGATTTTTTAAGAGTAAAGTTGTAATTTTAAATATTCTAATTCAAGGGGTGTATACTAACCCCCATAAAATTTACTGCAGAGCTTCATACTCCATGCAAAAAGGTTTTGCAGAGAATTATTGTTTATAATAGTGAACAGTATTTACTGATCTTGTCCTAAAAATAAATTGTATTTATAACTTTTAATATTTAATTGGAAAATATTGAAATTGCGCAATGTAATAAAGTGAAAAAAAACCAAGAGAAAAGTGGAAAAATCCTCGTGAAATAAGATTTCTTGGAAAAAAATATTTACGATTACGATCTTGGGAAAATGGAAAATATTTCGCGACAAAAATATTTATGATAGGGGCGAATATTAATACACATTAATACATTTTATTATTAAATTATAGAAAAATAAATTTTCAATTAAAATTATTTATTTATTATTTGATTAGGCTAAAGTTCGTATCGCTTTGTAAGCCAAATTAAAATTAATTAAATTGTACTATTTACATATTTGAAAATTTTTTTTTAAATTTTTTTGTCTATTTCTTGGGAATTAATTTTTGTTTAAACTTTATTTGCTGTTATTGATATTTTCCCTGTGCCGACAAAATGTTTTCAAAAGATATGGCCTACTAAAAACAGAAATGTAAGTGTTGCTAATCATCTGAAAATAGTAGTAGATTGTCAGTTTACATGCCTCCTTATTGTGATTGACGATTTTGCGGCGAAAGTCTGGCGTATTTTAATAGATTAATGAAAAATGTTGCTTGTTTTCTTTAATAAACTACAAAAAGTCGAATTTGAAGTCGAAAAATGCCAACCACGATATGGCTCACCATTGTATAAAATTTTCCAAACGATTGTCTGACAATAAATTTTTCTGACATTTTCAGTAAAAAAATTTTTAATGCACACGGTGCAAAAATAGTCAGGATCTGTTGTTAAGCATTGCCAGACTCTAAGCGTTTGACAGAAATTGTTAATTATAAATTAAGTAAAAAATTAAAATTATTATGGTCCATAAAAAAAGAAGCAATTGCAACGATTTTGTCTGCATGTATATATTTTATTACATTTTTGCACTTTCCTTTTGCTTTAAGTGGGGTACACACTATCGAACACGAGTGACAGTTTTACTCAAATTTTACATTGATCGATAGTGTGAACACGAATTTTGTCAGTCAACAGTCAACCACAGAATTTTTTGTGATTGAGTTTCAAGTCAGCGGCCATAGTGGTTTTTGACTGATAGTGTTTACCAAAAAGCGTTAAACAAAAGATATTTTTGTAGCATAAACAGTACAAGTTGGACACGGAAAATTATTTCTTTAAGGAATTCATATATTTTTATGAAATGCAAGGCTGTGTTTGATATTAAAGACAAAATTGTACGATGAGTTCTTAGAGATAAGAAAACATTAAAATAATTCATTATAAAAAAATGTTGTTAGCAATAATGTGCATGCAATTTGTGGTTTTTCTGTTTTGTGTCCATTTTTTTTCTTCAATGAGGGTTTAAGTGCCGAAAATGATCGATAGTCTGAACAGCCAAACTGATGAATTTTTGACTGTCACTCATGATCTATAATGTGTACCCCACTTTAAAAGAATTCTTTCTATTGCCAATATAATTGATGGCATTCTCAGATGCATAACTTTGCACATCTCATGGTAGGTACACACTTTGCGACGTGTTTACGCAACACGTTTATATTACATGTTGCATATTTTGAAACACACACTGCAACCTACAAGGCAATCTATAATGATATTTTTGAAACTTCGAAGGCAACTTTGAACGCAACCATAAACAAGACTACACACTGTGCGACTGACAATGCAATCTGCTTGGTTGCATAAACATGTCGCAAAGCCTGTATCTACCATGACAATAAGAAATGTCTGATAAATATTTGTCATTAATTTGGCAATGGCAAGCAAATGTCTTCACACGATTTTCAGATGTCTGACAGTTTGTGGTCAGTTAGAAGTATTACAATGGGCTGGCAATGCTTTTTCTGGCAACGTTGTCAGACGAAAATTTCCATTTCACGCGGTTGTAAGAAATTTGCAACATATACAGAGGTTCAGAGGTGTTTTGGGGATGCCTGATCCATGTACATATACAACTAGTCTCGAAGCGCCAGCTGATAGATTTTTTTTAATTGCTTGTTTCGTGATGCGATCTGTGAAATTCAGAATAATAAAATATGCGATCGGTGTCTAGCTTTTCGCGGCCTAACTAAAAATCCCATCACACTATCGGCACAATGTACTGATTTTCGTCGGCTCACTAAAATAAAGTCATAAGTAATAAGCTAAAATTGCCTTATTTCTCAACTAATTGAAATATAAGGACATAATTGCACCAACCACAACACTGCGTTGGTAATAAAGCCATACATATCAATTGAGTAATAATGCCATTTTTGGCTTATTTCTTATGACTATATTGCAGTGATCCAACGAAAATCGGTTCATTGTGCCGATAGTATGATCCAGGCTTTAAGCTGAAAGAGTCTTACAAAGCGAATAATTTTTATATGCAATAATTTAATTTTCTGTACAATCTGTTTTATTTAGCAGTCGGGTGTTTTTTCTTTTATAAAAATATGATTTATAAAGTGTGGCCTTAAATTCGTCTTTTTTTTCGTTTACAAATTGCCTTCATGTTCTTAACAATTTAATTATATTTTGAGTTTTTAACTTAAAGTTTTTAAAATTAGAAAATTATGTACGTAGAGTTAAAAAAATTAGAACCAAAAATAAAGAGTCTTGAGATGTTAAAATTATTTTTAGTTGTTTATTTATCTTAATAATTTTCGTTTTGTTTCAATTTTCATTATTTTTTTTTTTAATTTATATTTTTATAAGAAATCAGTCTGTATATAAAATGAAACTCGTTATCATAAAAGAATAATGAATTATTTAATATTAATAGTAAATTAATATCGTTTTTAATATTAAATATATGTAAGTATGTTTATGTAAACAAATTTATTTAATTACATTAATTACTAGAGATGTTAATGTTTTTGCTTTCATTTGTGTGTGTGTGTGTGTTGTATAATGCATTTAAGTAATTTGTTTTGGGTTTTTATTGATGAAATAAAATTAATAATTACAATACATAATATTAATTATAATAGTAGTAGCAGCATTTTGTTAAGGAAATTAACATGATTGTAATGAATGTTGTGAAATTGGGAGAAGCGTGCCAAAGTTTAGTTGAAATAACTTCAGCTGGTAAAACCATTTTCTAAAACAATCAAAACAAATTCATGAAGTCCTTTATTGTTTCTTTGTTTGTTTATAAAATACTTACAGATAAGCCGAATGTTAACAGATATTATTAATTATATTATTTTATTAATACATGTACATACACAAATGTAGTTACATATGATAATGAAACTAAATGAATAAAATTTTTTTAAATATATAAATCGTACAAATTTGCCAAGAAAATAATTAAAAAAAAAAACATTAAGAAAATTTGTCTTCAGCACAAATTTGTACAATTTATAATTTAATAAATGGAATCGAAAACGAAATGTGTAAGATGATGATGACAAGCTAAAAATTAATAATAATTACAGCTAATAAAAAAAAAAAAAAATTAAGATAAATTAAACTAAAATGTGTTGCATTTTGCAATTGTTGTTAGAGAAATTAATTTTATATGTATATAAATTTGTATTATTTTAGCAAAACACAACACTTTTTTTAAAAAGCGCATTACGTTTTAGTTGAATTTTCTTTAATTACTAATCAATTAATTAATTAAATAATTTTTATTTTTTAATTATTTGTGTGTTAATAAGGGGAGAGAAAAAACATTCTACTTAAGCAAATTTTTTTTAAAAAAATTTCGTTTTTATCCTTTGATTTTAAACAAATATCAGCGTTAGTTCAAAAAACCTACAAATTATTTGCAGTTAATTTTTTTAAGCATACATACATATATTTTTAAATGGTTTTGTTTTTACATAAAATTTTACATTTGTTTATATTTTATATAATATAAAGTGTGTGGGGTTTACATACGCTTATTAGTTTTGCTTGTTTGCTTTATTATATATTAAAATATAATTTTATATATATTTTTTTTAAAGAATTTGAGGTAAATTTGGCAAATTAATGTTAAAAAAATAAACAGTTTAATAGTATTAATAAATATAAAATTCAAAACTTGTTGCATTCAAAATTTTTGTAAACATTTTTTGTAACTTAACAAGAGCCTGCAATTGTATGAATAAATGTTTGCGTAAAAAAAAAATTTATAAATCTACATAAGTATTAAATATGAGATTTTTCAACAAAAGCAATTTGAAAATTTACAATTATATTCACTCTCATTCCAGACGTGCTGGTCTAATCGCTCTCAAGAACAAGTTTTTGTTATTGAAAGTCTATTTCTTTTCCCTTAGGTCAATAGCAGTCAGCTGTTTTCAACAACCCCCCCATATTTTGGTATTGTATTGACGTGACGTCGATGTTGACAACTGGAATAAGGGCGATTAATTTAAAATGTATAATTTTGTTGCTATCAGCCTAATTCTAAATATTCTCATGGAATTATGTTTTTTTTTCGATAATAAAATCCAATATATATATAATACAAAGTGAGAGAGAATTTCGAATTTTCGAAGTCAGCTATTTATTTTGTTTTTGTTTCTTTTACGTGAAAGTTTGCAACTGATTTTTTAAACTAGAAACCAGAAATCCGAGGGAGTTGCTTTATATATACATATATGTAAATATTGATAAATATATGTATATACATGTTGATAAATTTATCCAACAATAATTTCTGATTTAAAAATTTTTTGTTATTTTAATTCTTCACTTACTGTATTTTGTATCGTTGCCCGCTCACAATGGAAATTTTAAGATGGCACAATGTTGCCACATTAAAATTTTAATATGCTCGTTGTGAATCCCTAATTGCATACCTTCACGAGTTGCAAATAAATATATATTTACGCCTTCGTTTATTTATCTGAAAATTCAGTAACTATTTTGTGCCTTTTAGAAGTGGACTGTGTAGAAAAAAAGCTGCGTGTCCGAAAAGAGCAAAGAAAAATAAAGCAAATATCGCAACTAAGGGATCTTTTTTTTGTATTCACACCAAAGGGCTCTCAAGTTAATATTATTACTTTTTAAAATATATTTGTTCAATTCACAAGCTCGCATTAAAGTCGTATGCCGTGCCTAATGGCCTAATTGTACAGTATTGTATTATATACGATTACAGCTTTGTCAGATAGTTGTACTGAGGCTAGGTTTGGAAATATGCTGTGTGTGATACTAATTTGTAAAAATCTTTTAAATATGTGATAACTTAAACAGCAAATAAATTTTCCTTAATGATAAATTGTATATACATATTTATTTCATTTGAATTTAACTTTTAGGGCCGTTATTAAAACATGCCGTTAGTAAAAGGCAGTATTTTGTCTGCCCGATAAATAGTTCTGCATTACTACAACTTGCATTTTTTGTTGTTATTATTATTAATAATAACAATATTTAATGGATAAAAAATAATAAATGATGGTTTCATAATGCAAAACATTTTATCGGTCTGACAAAATCCTGCCTTTAACTAACGGCAACTTGTAATAATGGCCCTCAAACTATTTTAATTAAAATCGCTTATTGTGAAAAACTTGTAGAACTATTTTACATCAAATTAAAGTTCCCATACCTGGTTTAATTTCTTGGTATCAAATAAAATGAATGTCAACTTGTAAGTTTCTGACAATTAAAAATACCTTCAAATAATGATGCAACAAATTTGTCTGTTCACAAGCGCATAAGCAAATAATATATACATATACATATATATTTTTTTGTAACGATAAACCATGCGACTGAGCTTCTGAATTAAACAATTCCATACCACATGGGTTGGTTGTATGTTGTACATATACGAGTATACATAAATCGTTGGTAGTTTCTAAGGGCCTGTCCCACGATGTCACCAACGTTCGACTCGTCGCACACTTACATTCAAAACAAAAACAAATTTTAAAATTTTGTTGTTGTTTGCAATGTAACTGTGCGACGAGTCGAACGTTGGCGACATTGTGGAACTGGCACTAAATAAACATTTGTTAAGAAACATGCTCATGTCTATGAAAATTACAAACATCAGTTA
The DNA here is from genome assembly GCA_936439885.1 of Nowickia ferox. NCBI lineage: Eukaryota > Metazoa > Arthropoda > Insecta > Diptera > Tachinidae > Nowickia > Nowickia ferox. Next base: position 109,563,890 of record OW387024.1, on the reverse strand, counting down.
TACAACATACGAGTACATGCATACAGCTCTTACAATACGTTGTAAAAAAGTTTGTGAATTGAACCAATAAGTTAATAAATTTATTTATTTCGTTTTCGCTTTTTTGGACAATTGATTTGAATTTTATATTTTAAAGAAAAAAATATTATCTTAATATTTTTATGTTTATAAAAAGAAAACAAATACTTTCATCTTATAAGACAGTATGAATGTGTGTGTGTGTGTGTGAGTGTTTTTAGAGTGATTTTAAGTAAAGTATGTAGAATAGTTTTTTTTTACATAATTGTTTTTGCTGTTTTGTTTCATAATAAAATTGCATTTAATTTTGTGTATGTTTTTTCTCCTCTTTTGCTTTAATACGCCTCTTACAATCATTTTGCGTACAAGATTAATTATTAAAAATTAATTTCCATTAAAAGTTTGTATTTTAATAGTTTATTAGACAATTAATAAAGAAATTGTCGTCTCATTTTGAAATTTTCTCTTTCGTCTCCCAAAAGTATGCAGCGACTTCTCTTCTGCTTGCTGTTGCTGTTGTTGCTAAAGACTAGTTGTTATTATTATTTGTTGCTGTTGTTGTTGTAGTTGTAGTTGTAGTTATTGTTATTAAATGAAAGGTTGTATTTGCGCGTTTGTATGAGTGTTTGAGAGGGTTGGGATCCATTCATTCATTTACTATTTTCTTAAGTTTATTTACTTGTATTTTTTTCTTCTTCTATTTTGTTGTTTTTTTTTTAAATTATCGGTGGTGGAATGATTTTAATCTTTGCTAAAACTTTTTTACTTCTTTTCTTAATAAACATTTTCAATAACGCGTTATTATTTAAAATTAATTTTTATTTTAAATATTCCTTGTGTTGGTGTTTTTCTTCTCGCTTTGCTCTTTCAATCTTCTTTGATGTACTCGTATTTAATTAATGACTTTGTTGATCATAATTGGAAATTATTATTAAAAATAACTTAAAATATAAATCGTTGCATATGGGTTTTCCTTAAAAAAACTTGAAGTTTTTCACTGCAGTGGTTGTTTTTGCTTTGCTTGTTTGTTATTGTTGTTCATGATTTTGTAAGTAGTCACTTTGTTGTAAAAATTTTAATTGATTTTTTTTTCAATATTTTTAATAGCATTAAAAGTTGCTGGATTTCTTCAGCTTTCATTTAAATATTTCAATTTCAATATTTGCTGCTATTCTTGTTGTTGTTATTAATATTTTAGGCGGCTATGGCCTCATTTTGCCGTCATTCCCATTGATGCGGCGATGGTGGCAATTCGGAAGGATGTGCCACTGTTGAGCTATAAAATCGGTTTGAATGGAAAAAAGAACAGCAAAAGGGATAGCAAATATTATTTTTATATAAAAATAAGTGATTTTTTTTAATTCAAATATTTTTTGTTTTCAAATACAACAACTATATGTATAAAAAAAGGAAATAAAAGCACAAACAACTAATTAAAAATTAAAAAACAAATTTAAATAAAAACATTTAAAATAAGTTTAATAAGACAAACAAATTTAAATTTAATCGCACGATTACAAAAAGCCTAAGGCTACGCATTAACTTAGATTTAAACGTCTGAAAACTACCAAAAATTTTACGGCTTTTACACACGCAAAATTTAATTTGGCAAAGTCTCAGTCTCTTTTATCTTTGCTCCTCCTACAAACTTTGCAAAGTAAACTGTGCGGGTAAAAGTCATCTTCGAAGTGCTCGTACACAAATTAATTATCACAATTCTTTCAATTGCTCTGTACATGTTTTTATTTTAGAATTATTTTTTTCTAAATCTTTGAACAATTCTACAAAGACAATTAAATTAGACATAAATTCTACAATGACATATAACTATTAGACCCTAATTGCCGGAATCACATCATCGAAGTGATATTTATATGAAAACAAAAATAACCGGCTTTTGCCCACGATGTCGGCCGAGAAAGTTAGATCGACAACTTGTATTAAAAACAAGAAAATTAATTTTTCTTTTCAATTTATCGAGCCATAACCGCTAAAAAAGCTTAAGCGACACATTTTTTGGACCTCCTTTTTTTTTTTTGACGAAAATCGATTATTTACAATGGCAAATAAAAATTTTAGTCAAAATCGCTTAAGTTTTTTTCGGAGGTTACGGCACGATATGGAAGTAATCGTTCGAACGTTATCTGTCGATATCGTGGGACAGGCTAAAAATTAAAAAAAAGTAATGATGTTCTTTTTGTTTTTCGTGCATTCATTGCTGAAGAAAGCAAATAAATTCGCACTTGCATAATTTTTAGAGCAAGTTTTTAAAATGTTGTTTTTGCTTCCATGCAAAAACAACATTTTTTGACGTGACTTTGACAATTATAACTTTCGGTTTTTTTAGCTTAGGGCTAATAAATCAGTGCAAGCTTATCTCTATTTTTACTTTTAAATGTGTTTAAACCAACAAATCTATAAATGCGTTCACTATTTCTTAACCTACGAATAAAGATCATATGATTTTGACAACTGTTTTTATCTATTTTAATAATTTATTGCTTTGAGTAGTTGTGTTAATATAGAAAGGTTATAACTATTTTTTTTAAATCGAGTTTTTTGGATATTTCGATAGATCATCTAATTTATCGAAAAATGCAAGAATTTACATTTTCAAAAAAACTATGAGTTAGTAGGGTCTTTCTATATTAAGGTAACGATATGTGCATACTTTGATTTCTTCATGTCGAAATTTTTAAATATTTTACCTTTTTATATTTTTTTTATAAAGAGCACTCAACTTTTGGAATAGCTTCTACTTTTACTTCAGATCTTGTTCGAACTGTTTTCTGACAATCTATTCTTGCTTTATACTTTATATTTCCCGAAGCATAAAATTAACTTCTGCCTCAGTAAAGTTTGGCGATCTTTTATTTGCACTTTTTTTTTAACATTTATGCCCTTTTCGTTGTGTAAAGAATTGATAGTTTGCTGCAAAACAGCCTTTTTGGTTTTTTAAATTGCATTGTTGAGTTTAAACTACATATCAATTTCAGTTTAGGTTAAGTTAACCAGCGTTTAAACTTGTACAGATTTATAAGCCCTTAATAATCTATCGTAGATTAGCAATTTTTGAGTGACACCGTACCTAACGCCCAAGAAAAAAGAGGTTCAGAATATATAGAATTGCATTCGAATCATTTTGTGCTATTTAAGGCGAACTAAATGAGTAGTTTATGCTCAATATTTGCCATACAAAAAGAGACATTAAACAAATAAATTTACCCTTTTTATACACGGCTGCTGTTATGTAAAAGTAATCAGTAGAAGCGTGAGATTTCGTTTTGGCAAACTCTACTGCACTCGTCGATAGGTAAAGGTAATTACCCGGCTAGTGCGATTATAGTACCCAATAAGATCAACAACAACTACGAGGAGTCGTGCGCTACATATCGCACTACGCTATTTAAGATGAACTAGTGCGATATGTTTGCCTAAGAGTTTACGACGCACTATAAAAACATCTCTATTTTGCTCCCATTGTCTACAATATAAGGTATTGTTGTACAGAGAGATCTAACTACCGGAGCAAGTATTTATAATTAAATATTTACAGCCTGTCCCGCGATAACGAAAAAAGCGTTAGTTCGACACTTTACATTCGGGCCTATTCTCTATTATATTCTATTGTTTTAAAACGACAGATAATAACGTTAATTTTACATTGAAAATGCACCGTATTACCCTAGTACCGTATTGCCATTCCAATATAAAAAATATCTTTCCTATGCATCGTTGCCATTTTAGTATTTTCACTGCTAAATCTGGCATTTTCATTAGTTAAAAAGCATTCAACTTTCAGAAAATTCTGCTAAATGACAGAATTTTGAAAAAAAAATTTTAATTTCTTAAAAAAAATCCTTCTGTATAGAGGATTTTTCTCATAAATGTACATGTATTGCGGGGTAAAGGTTCCCTGATGATCTGTATTAGCAACAGTGAAATGCGCATAAGATCCAGCTAAACCTCTCAATAATCAAATTCAATGTATTTTTAATAAAAAAATATTTTACTGAATAAGTAAAATAATAATTTGGGATTATTAGTGCTTTAAAATTATTAACTATTTTATGTTTGTATGTGCTAAAAAATATCTGCTAAAAAATATCTGTAAACACCAATAAGTTTGTATAAACATGAAATCCAAAGCTATTTCAATAATTTTTTCTACATTTAAATCTGGCATTATACTTTTCTTCTGTATAACATTTTAGCAGAATTTTTTGACCGATTTAGCATTCTCTCATCATCATTTCCTGGCAACACTGTTCCTATGTGTCTTTTTAAAACGATACTCAAACGAGCATAGGCCCAAATTGAAAATATTAAACAAATTTTCTAAGAGTATTGTTGCTTTCATAATAAAATTGCCAAAAGAACGTCTTGCTGTTATTCTTGCTTTTAATTTTGTTTAAATTTTATTAAATTAAATATGAAAAAATTAAGTTCTTTTGTCACCCATCAGCTACTGGATTCACTAACTTTCTGCTAACCGAAAATCGTAATAATTATCGATATATGTATTTAATCTTATTCTGTAATTTCCTTTTTACGATAGTCTACATCTGTGTTTCACTCGCCATTTAATTGTATACCATGTGGCATCCCTGCATAAAAAATGGTGAAATAAGCGAAAAGCACAAAGAACAATTAAGCAAAAACCATGAATCAAGAAAACAAGATTGCGCATTGCGCAGGTCTGTTATTTTATTTCCTGCTTATGACGTAGACACAGAATTTTGTTGTAAACAAAATACATACATTTGTTTGTGTAATATGCTTTCTCTCATACACTTTTTGCAACAAACACACGTGTGTATTTTATATTGACGTAGATGCGCAGCAGACATTTTGTTTTGTACGGCTGAGTGCGCAATCTTGTTTTCTTGATTCATGAGCAAAAACTACATAAATGAATTTGAGCTTGTTGTTTTACTTTCTTTACTTCAACCGACAGCGAATATCGTTAAAACATGTTTTTGAATCGATAAATTTTCGTTATATTGTTATACAGCAATAAAAGTTACTGAATTCAGATACAGAAGTGCGTTACAGCAATTTATAAAAAATAAAATAAACAAAAAATTACAAAAAAGTTTTAGCTCTTGCTAATTAAAAGAATTTAATAAATAAACTATCTATAATGGCAATTACTACAATTTTCTTTCTTAAAGTTAGTTTTTAAATTTACAAAAATTTTTATGCAAAAAAAGCAGTGTAAAGCAGTGTAAACTGATACTTAAAATAAATAAATAATGAAATTAGTAAGAGGACTTTAAAATGCCGAAAAATATAAACAATAGAATAGAATAAATTGAATGAAGCTTTAATATAATTTATACAATACACATACGAGTATGCAAGTAATTACCAATGTTATACATATATAAAGTTTTATAAAATTAAAAAGAGAAAATAGTAAAAAAAATGTTATTGTATGAGCAGAAATTAGGATTTAAGGTTAAATTTTTATTACAATTTTTTTTTATATGTTTTAAGCTTTTGGAGGACAAGAGATAAAATTCTACTCAATCATCACTGCTGCTATGCCGAGTTGAAATTGAAGTTGGAGGATGGTTGGTAAGTTGGTGGTGGTTGGTTGGTGTGGTGATGGATTTCAATTACATAGTTGTTGTATTTTCATATATTTATAAATTACTAGATGTGTTTTCAAAAACTATGGACAAAAATAAAATCTAGAGATTATTATTATTTAAATAATATTAGTAACTTCTGTGAAATTAGAAAAAAAGGAAGGACACTACGCTTAACTAAATTTAATTTATATTTGTTTGGTACATGTGGCAGATTAAGCAATTTTAGTTTTGTTGAATGGTTGATATTTAATAAAAATTTTAAAAACCTTGTTCATAAATAAAAATAATAATTCATAAAATAAATTTCTATACAAACATTTAATGAAATATAATATAATCATCCATATCGTGAACATTTTTCTTTCGAAATATTTTGCCTTTTGCCAAAATTGCAATCGTGAATAACTTTTCCCTTGATTCCCTTATTTCACGGGGATTTTTCACTTTTCCCTCGGTTTTTTCTTATAGTTATTTTTGAAGGAGAACTGAACTAAGAAAGACATCGCTTAATTTCAATATTTTCCTTAGAAATAAATATTAAAAGTTATAAATATTTATTTTTAGAACCAGTGCGATTCACTAGCATTTTTTAATGGTAATCTTATCGTTAAAATAATTTTAACGAAAATTTATGGAATTTGCTATTAAGTAAAATTTTTAACGATATTTGCTGTAGGTTAATGTCAGCTGTGTCGTTATTTAAGCGACAATAATTTATGTGCTGCTAATTTTATCGATAAAAATCATCAAAAAATATCAGCTGCGTATTATCTACCGTTAAAAAGAAGTTACAGAATCACACAATCGTTATTGCAAGCGACAAAAAGTATAGACAAAATTACAATTTTCGGATCGTTAAAAGTTACTGAATCGCATTACAAATCAGTAAATAATGTTCACAATTGTTAACAATAACTTGCAACAACACGTTTTTGCATAGAAAATTAACATCTTTGGTTCACTTCAAGTAAATTTTATGGTGTTGGTATACTAAAGAATTTTGATCTACTGCATCTAGAATATTCAAAAAAATTAAAAATTTTACTCTTAAAAACATTTTAAGTTGAAACTCAAAATGTGTGTATTTCTTATTATTAAATTTGTTTGATTTTCAATTAAGTTGTAAGCCTTAAAAATCTTCTTCCCGTTTTTTTAAATTCACTGAGAACTGACAGCGTGAAAAAATCTCATGGTAGATTCACAATAGCATTTTTCCCTTCGGGGGGAATAAAAATTGGATGGGAACAAAAATTGCACTTAAGATTCACGATAGTTGTGATTGTGTTGTTGTTGGTTTAGTGGTTTATTTGACGCATTTCTTTAATGCTAATGTCAACTTATCAAAAGGTCTTCAACCAAGTTTTTGCAAAAGCTTAGGAATTTTACAGGACTTTATTATAAAAATTATTTTTAACTTATAATAATTTTTCGATACAAAATTTGTTTTGTAAATCCCTTCCTTATAAAACAAAAGAAAAATATTTTTTTTTTATAAACAAATCAATCACCATAGGTCCTAAATAATAAACAAAAATATTTTATTTTACAATGTAAATAAATGCGAAACACTAGTTTGGTAGAGAAAGAAAATCGTTTAAAAAAATACAAATAATTAATGGAAATTTTGTATTGTATTAATGATATTTAGATATGAAAATTTTATGTATAATTGTTTTAGAAATATTTACATTTGAGGAAAGGATGTTATTTTATGAATTAAATATAAATTAGTAAAATATATAAATGGATTAACATTTAAAAAGATAATCGAAGTAATTAAAAATTTATAATTTATTTATGTTGCTTATTGAATTTACATAAGAATTTGCAAATGCGATTTTTTTTGGAAAAATATATTTTTTTTGTCCTTTAGTAGATTTATTAATTTTGAATTAATTTGAAAAAATATCAAAGGGGGCTGGTATAATAATATACAGTTTGCTTTTAGGCTGTTTTTGAGTTTTATTTTCTTTAAAGATCTATACCGATATTCATAAATGATTGTTAAAGTTAAAGCATTATTTAAACCAACATTAAATTTGCCCATCATTGCTGAATACCGGCGATAAAGTTTGTAAGTCGGAGTGATCAGCTGTGTGGGTTAGAAACTTGTACAAAGAAATTTGATTTAGAAAGTTTGGTAAAGTAAATTTTTTTGCAGAAGCATTTTAACAAAGCAGCTGATCAGCACAACCAGCACTTTCTATAAAAACAATTTTTTTTTTTCAATATAAACACATTTGTATGTCTAATACTTTAATGTGGGCCAAACTGCATATGCACATACATACATAAGTGGCCAACAACTAAAAACTCTTTAAATTTATAACAAAATGTTAAAAACATTTTCCCAAATCTTATTCTACGTAAATTTATCGACTCTTTTTTAAGAAAAGTGTGCTGTGATAACACATTCGACTTTACTATGAGAAAAGTGTGCTGTGATGACACATCCGAATTTTCTATAAGAAAAGTGTGCTGTGATGACACATCCGAATTTTTTATAAGAAAAGTGTGCTACGATAACACTGTCGACCATTCTTTAAGAAAAGTGTGCTGTGATGACATATCCGAATTTTCTATAAGAAAAGTGTGCTGTGATAATCATTCATCTTTTCTCCTCGTATGTAAAAAAATGTGCTGTGATGACACTGTCTATTCTTTAAGAAAAGTGTGCTGTGATGACACATCCGATTTTTCTATAACAAAAGTGTGCTGTGATAACATATTCGACTTTTTTTAAAGTAAAGTGTGCTGTGATGACACATCCGATTTTTCTATAACAAAAGTGTGCTGTGATGAAACATCCCATTTTTCTATAAGGAAAGTGTGCTGTGCTGAGACATCCGAATTTTCTATAAGAAAAGTGTGCTGTGATGACATATCCGGCTTTTCTATAAGAAAAGTGTACTTTGACGGGCTGTAAACTTTTCTATAAGGAAACTGCGCTGTGAGGACTTTTTTGTGTCGACTTTTCTATAAGAAAATTATGCCGTGGGGAGCAAAGTAATTTTTTATATAAGAAAAATATGCTGTGATGACACATTCGACTTTTCTATAATAAAAGTGTGCTGTAAGGCAAAGAAGTAAAACGGCGTAATGCAAAGTAGAAATTTCACAAGAGCTTTGCACATGGTCAAGCTTATAGGAGATAGAAAAACGTCTGCAGGGTACTTAACAAATTTTAAATTCATGGCAAGTATTTATGTTTGATTTAGCGATTTTTTTCATAAAATTTTTTCATATATAAAAATAAAAAAAATATTTTTTGTTTTACTAAAAAAAAAATCAAATTTAGTCATATTACGATTTCAATGATGAGACTTATCATGGTTGACGTATTTCGACTTGGACTATGACAATTTTGTCCCAGATTAAAGAACAAATATTTAATCTATTACAAAGACTTTGTAATCAAAGTCGAAATAGGTCTACCACAATAATAGAAAAAACATTAATTGTTGCATATAAAAACTAAATAAATGATTTTTTTTATGTATTAGACCTTAGATCCAAAGCTGACTGACTATTCAACTAAGAGCTATACAGTAAACTTAAACAGTTAATAACAAAGTACACAAATATCTACTTTTCAACAGACATTATATTATATGCATGTATGCTACTATTTTAAGTTTTTCGCATACACAAGTTAATTTTTGTATAAATTTTAATAAAAAAATTTGTTTGTGCTTTTACTCTCTTTTTTCCCTCACAAATAAACAAGCTGATCTTTAATTAAATTGTTATATTAAAACAATAAATATGTATGTACATACAATACAATCACAAAACAAAATAATTGAAAGAAAAATATGTGTATATTTATATTTTTTTCATAGTTAACAGAACAGACCTATTTATTTGGCTGGCACAAATATTAATGATGAAAATTGCAGAATCTACGGCAAATATAGCAAAATGCTGACAGCAGCGACAAAAACAAGCGACTGCTAAATACGTTCATACATACATACATACATAAAAACATACACCACGGATACATACACAAGCATGTGTACATTTATGTCTTTATATGGGTTTAAGCTTTTGTTGTGTTAACTCACAATATTGTTGTAGGTGTATTTGTTGTTGTACAGTTGGTTCGTTGCTTGGTTGGTTGGCTGGTTGATGGTTGATGTGCATGCATACAGTTGCAGTTGCAGTTACAGTTACAAATACAATTACTATCACTGCTTTATGTTTGAAAAATATTATTGTTTTTTTAAATATTATTTTCGTTGCATATTTTGAAGTGCTGAATATTTGCAATTATTATTGCATAATTTAAGGCATGTAAAAAATATTTATACACTTTTTTTATCATTTTTTATGTACATTTTTATATATTTTACTGTTTCAAACTGTTAAATGCATTTATTAAAGTTTTCGTCTCTCTCTCTTTCTGTATTTTTGTAATTTCTTATTTACATAACATAATTCATTTTCTGTATTTTTTTTTTTGTTAGAACAGACTTGTGTTTATGTTGTATTTATTTTCAAAGTTTATTATTGGTTAAATGAGGGCGGTTTAGCAGCAGTGTTTGTTGTAGTAGAAATTCTAGTTTATCTCATTTTTGTTTACTGGCTTTAAAGATTTTTCGTAAAAATATGTAAAAAAATAAAAAAAAAATTAAGTTTAATTAAAACAAAATTTTTAACTATAATTAGTTAGTGGAAAAACTTAAAATATATTGTGTATGTGTGTGTGTGTTGAGATATTTTTTTTAGTAAAATGTTGAAGAAAGAAATTGTTAAGAAGTTGTTTGTATATAAAAAAAAATTAAGCGGAAAAAGTAGTTTATAGCAACAAAAAAAAAAAAATAAAAAATAATAATAAATGTAGTTGCAAACAGTTTCACTTACCTAGCAAAACTTTTGAATGCTGCACTTTGGGGATTTATGCACAGGGGCACACGACCAGTTTGTAATTGCTCTGCTATGAATTTATGCATTTCCTCTGGAAAATTCCCAACAATAAATAAAAAAATATATTGAAAATAGAATGAAAAAATATGTACATATTTTAAATGGATGTATGCATTTAAGAGAATTTAACTTATTCATAAATATTTAAGTCCTTATTCATAAAAAGTATATTTTTGATTTATAAAAGATTTATGTGCATGTACGAATATTTAAAGGATTTAAAGCTGATGCTAAAAAAATATTTTAATTTGAAGTGTACCCAAATTTCCATACAATTTTTGACTAAATCAAACTTGAAGAAAAATTTAATTTTTTTTTTTTTTGCATAAAATATTTTTGGTTTATAAATGAGGAGCTGGCGAATAAAACCAGATTAGTCTCGTTAACAGGCCAATAACTGAACTACCTAAATAGAGAGTAGCAAGGAAAAATCAGTTTTCGTTATTTTTTAAAGCAGGATCGAACTGATTTTGAATGAAAATATTTCGTGACATCATAGATGTGTACTTGGAGAGGACATGTCCAGTTTTGTTCTCCAGCTTCTCTAACAAAAAAATTCTTGTGTATTTTTTCTAAATGTTCTCTATTTTTGATGTTTTTTGTATAAGAATTTTGTAAATGAAACTTAAAAAACATGCTTGCAAAGTAAATACAATCGAAGACGAGCCAAAACACGTGCAAGCAAAGCAGCTGTCAACAATTAACTGAACATTCAAAATGGCCGAAAATGTCGGTATAAGTGAGAGACATGAGTACGCCACAAAAAACCACAAACCTCGTATATAGTATAACATAAAAAATTTTTATGAAACTTTTTTTCATACAAAATTTGGGTTATAAATCCTTTATAAAATGAAATAATTTTTTATGAATTTGATAATATTTTTTCGACAGAGTTAATTAAGCATTAGTTAAAAATTTAAGAAAAAAACTAGTTTTATAATTATTTTATTTATGCTCACCTTTGACCTGCTGCACGGATGTCAATTTACGCTCCCACAAGTCATCGAAAGCTTGACCAGCCGATGGCTCAAAATCGTTTGTATATTGACGCATGCTGCCCGTTGTGGTAAAACAACACTTGCACATACACGAGTGGTAACGCAAACGACCCTCGTCCAAATAGGGGTGGGCTAAAGCATCGGAGACGGAAATGCGTTTGTCCTAAGCTCAGGAAAATAAAAAATAAAAAACATTTAAAATCCCTCTTAAAAAAAAATAAAAGAAAAATCAATACTTACAGGATCAAACACCAACATTTGACATAGCAAATGCACCGCTTCGTGTGTGGCATGTGAACTTAATGTATAGAGAGCTGAGAATGAGGGCAATTTTGGTGCACGTCTTAAAATATGCGAACGTGCCCCACCACAGGCGTGACGCATGTCCTCCAGTGGGGGAGTGCCCAATAAGTCTGTGATGAGATCTAATTGTTGTACGGGATTTTGTGCTTGAAACAGTATGCGACGTCCTAATAATTCTCCAAATATACAGCCCACAGACCAAACATCAACCGCCGACGAATAGTGTCGGGCACCCATTAGAATTTCCGGTGCCCGATAATATTGTGTGACCACCTCTTGGGTCATGTGTTTCGTTTGGTCGGGTTCCTCGACTCGAGCCAAACCGAAGTCGCATATCTTTAGAACGCAATTTGAATTGACCAGCAGATTGCCCGGTTTGATATCACGATGTAGTATACGAGCCGAATGTAAATATTTGAGACCACGGAGTATTTGATAGAGGAACACTTTTATGTGATCGGCTGACAAGTGCTGGGGTGAAACAATTATTTTATGGAGATCTGATTGCAGAAGTTCTGTTATCACATATCTGTGTTTTTTTTTTTAATGAAATTAGAAATTTTATACAAGTTAGGAGGAAACCACTATCAAATAAATTTAATATAAGCTAAAGGTATTTCTTTCATTTAGGAATTAAAAGTGGAGAAAAATATTTTTGAACGCAAGTGTAAAGCTTTAAAACAAATGTGTCCTTCTAATGAAAATCGAATCACAGTTTAACGATTCCTTTCAAATGGTTTTCAGAATCAAATGTGAAGTAACCCATATGTCTGTGCTTAAAAGCGATAACAGCATAAGTGGACTTAAGACAACATCGAGTTATATATGCTACAAAATTCTACAAAAAAAAGCTTCATATTTAAGTGAAATGTCCATGTCTCTAATTTAGTTTAATATAATGATATAAACGAAATAATATTGAACTAGATCTTAGAAAAGCAACAAATTTACTAAAAACTACATTTTCATAAATTCTTGGGTGTATTCGTTAAAGCAGTAAACGTTACTTTACGATAAAATTATTTTAAATTGCTCATTTCGGTTTTTAAAAAAAGTGATTTTTCTCGCAACTGTGTTTTTCGACTTACGCTTTTTTTGCTTGTGACCACATATATGTATGTATACTGACTTTAAAAAAGTAGATCACACACACAACTACATATATAATGTAAGAAGTCAGATTTTTTCTAACGAAGTTTTCTAAATAGGCCCCATTTTAAAAGTTATTGTTGGGAAAAGAAAATTTTAGGATTTAAAAAAAAGTTCTTTTGTTGTTGGTTAAGCGCTTCTCGAACTTTTTCTGCCATTGACATTGAAAAAATCAGTTTTTGCGAGTTTTCATATAAGGTCACACCCGTCACATTTTCGAAAACAGTTTTCTTAATAGAAAAATTAGTTTTTTCAGCCATTATGTATTTGATACAACCAAAAATATTTTGAACGATTTGCTGCACTAAAATTATTGTATGAGATTTGTAAGGTTACACCCGTTACATCCTTCTGATGGCCATTTTGAGCAGAAATCATGTCCTTCCAGTTTGCACCTATTATTAAATGTTTTTAATATTAAAGTCCTTGGGAACTGCAACCTTTTGTTTATTATAAATTCTAGGTTTTTGAATTATAGCAAAAAATTTATCATGGTCACGCCCGTCACAATAGAATTAGCCTAATGAAAGGCTCGAAGAAATATTTATTAAGTCCGAGATTCATATAAAATTTAATCGATTAAATGTTTTTCTTATTTACTGCAAAGCAAAGGCAGCAAAAATATATCAGCATGATGTCAAAATCATGTAAATTAAACAAAATTTAATCAATTAGATTTTTTTAAAAATTAATTAAAAAAATTAGAAAAAATAATTGTTTTTTTTTACATTTTAAGGCACCGTTTTAAGGCAAAGAAATTTACTAACTATTGCGCTCAATGTTTTTTTCTACTTTGCGCCACGTTTAAATTTTTTTTCATTTTGTGGTTAAGCCTAAAACTTTTAAAGATTTAAGTTAATTTGATCAAAATGTTACATTTCTTGGAAGAAATCCAAATGAGGTGGCTGTAAAATATCCAATGCTGAAAGCACCTGCAAATAAAATAGATAAGAAGAAACAAAATAAAATTTAAATAAGTGTAAGTGTAGAAGTGTAAGAAAATAGAAAAAAAGGAATTCTATGATTTCTCTAAAGCATATTAAAGTAAAGCAAATACGTAGCATACTTTTATGGGCAGTACAAGGATTTCAAATAAAATCTCAGTTTTATTTGAAGATTTACTTAAGTATTATTTGATGAATGAAAGGGTATTTAAATTAAAATCTTATGTATATATATATATATATGTATATAAAGGCATAATCCTAAATGTATTAAGGACTTTACTTTAAATTCTCTATTGATATAAAAGAAAATGAAACGCTATTGTCTCATTTAAAGTGAATTAAGCAAACTAATACCACATCTTTGTGATAATTTCAATATACATTTTTAAAACTTAAATAGTTTAAACTGTATAAAATATAATCACAAGTGACATTTTAATCTGTTAAAAGCATTTTATGGAACAAAAGTGTCATTAAACACGCTCGTTTACGCATTCTGTGAAATAAAAAGTGCAGCAGCAGCAGCAGCAGCACTTGATATCAAAACACAAAATGTGGTAAGCAAAAGTCTTTTGACCCCATTTATTTTTTTTTGTCGTTAATAAAACGGACTTGTTAAGCAATTTGTTGCAAAACTAAACTTGCTAAATTAACAATTGAAACTCTTTATTTTTAGCAAATTACTGTCAAAGCGTTTGGCTGCTGCGCATGCGCTAAATCCAAGGAGTTAAACTAAATACACAAACACTCGCTGCGAAAAGGAAAATAAAAGCAAATTGTTAATTTCAGCAGTACGAAGAAAAAAAAGTTGAAACAAAGTAATAGCAATGGCAGTAACAGCGGCAACAATCACAATTGACGTACTTGCAACATCTCAACAAACAAAAGAAGAACGGCCAAACAGGTTGCCACATCTTTTGTTTCCTCCTCTGCAAATTTAAGATGAGGAGAGAATTCTAAACATGACACTTAATTTTCCGTAATCAGATGAAGATGGACTTTAAACAAAACATTTAGGGAGTTCACAATAGCGTTTTAAAAGATGTCTTGCTTAATATTGCAACGTTTCAATTTAAATACTTTAATTAGGGCTGGCAAGTTTGTTGCTTTTGTTTGTGTGTAAATCAAATTTAAACTGTCAGCGAGGCTATACTTGATGAAAAAATATTTGTATTTTTCGTTGGTTGTCTTAAGGCAATTTGCAGAACAAAAATTAATTTCCTAAAATTTATCCAACAATAATTTCTAATTTAAAATTTTGTTATTTTAATGCTTCAATATACTGTGTTTTATATCGTTCATTGGCCGCTCACAATGGAAATTATAAGATGGCACAATGTTGCCACATTAAAATTTTAAGATACTCATTGTGAATTCCCTAACTGTGTTTTATATCGTTGCCTGCTTACAATGGAATTTTTTCATCTGGCACAATGTGGCCACATGAATTCTTTAATTGTTAAATTTTACGTTTTAAAACGTTGATTTTGTAGGTTCGAAGATTTTTAATTAAATAAGAAGTCCCGTCCCAACTGTATAATTATTATTAAATCAGAACACTTTATTTACTCAATAATGATAGTAATAGTGCATTTACATTTGAGCAAAATCTAGTACTTACAAAATTTTGGGCGAAATCTAGTAGATTTCACATACAACACAAAATCTACTTCGTTACTAGATTTAGTCAAAATCTACTTAAAATCTAGTAGAACTTAGAGCCAATTTCACCAACTTATTTAAATATCAATTCATATTTAAAAATCATTTTTCCATGCAAAAATTAATGAAAATCTAAATTTAAATATGAATTTATATTTAAATAGAGTTGGTGAAATTGGCCCTTAGTGATACGACTATGGGTTTCTTTTTTGAAAATTAGTACTAAAAATTCAGCCTGTGTAATTAAAAAATGTGTATTGGTTACATTGCAGTTGTTTGGTTATAGTTTTGGCAAAATTTCAGTTATACTGCCTTTACACTGTCTCGAAATCTAGTATATTTGATTAGAAATCTATGTCGTTTATACTACCTTTTTTGATATTTTCCAAGATTTTTTATCCGAGACAAAATCCTTTGTCTGAAATTGTAACAAAAAAATGCCGACTTAGCTCATTCACACACCTTCAATATAAAATTGTGTAGAGCGTAGCTAACTCACTCACCTTCCACATAAATTATGATGTACAGGGTAGTAAAAAATAAATAAAAATATTACATTTTTAGTAGATTTCCTACAAATCTATTGAAAAATTAGATTTTGTTTTGTATGGGGAATCTAGTAAAAAGCAACTAGATTTAGCTCAGAGTTTCGTAAGTACTAGATTTTGAGACAATGTAAATGCCCTATTAATATGTTTTGTTTTGGATAAAAAATCTTCATAAATATAAAAAAACTTGATGTAAACGGTGTAGATTTTCATAAATATTTTAATTAAAATTTGCTAGATTTTGTGCAGGTGTAAATGACCTATAAGAGCTTTGAAAACACGCAATGTTCGTGTTACAGTTCGTTTTGTTGATTTGTGTGTACGAGTATGTGCGTTGACAATATAACATCATTGCGGAGGCACTATAATTGCTGTTGTTCGTTCCTGTCGTCTGTATTGGCCTTGGAGCCTACTCTGCAATTCGAAACGAAAGAAAATACTTTCGAATTTGTATCTTAATTAAATGCAAATTCGAAAGCATTCTCTTTCGTTTCGAATTACAGAGTAGACCCCTTTAATTCTTTGTGTGGTTTTATATTTCTAAATAAGCATTAAGATATAACATTAAAGTTCTTGTTAGCACTTTTAGTTGGTGAATGTAGCATAATTTCAACTCATTTAGCTCCCCGAAAAAATCGTTTTAGCACCTTCGCTCATTTTTTATTTTTTTTTTGTTTTTTTACTTTTCAGCATTTTTTAACATAGTTTATTTATTTAATGTTTTGTAATCACCAGGCAAACGGCATTATCACAATCGCTCACAAAAGTAAAAACGCTAAAATGCTAACCCGTCTGCTTCTATAAACTGGCTGTAAATCTGGCAGACCTGGCAACGACCAACAGCAAATTACATTAAAAGCCCCACTCGTTTTTTTTATATTATTGCTGCAGCCATTGAAGAAAAAAAATCTCATTTTATATGAAATTGCTTTGTATTTGCTTTAGTTGTTGTTGTTGTTGTCGTTGTCGGCGGTGGCTTGTGTTGTTTTGTTTTCATAATGGTTTGTTGAATGTTGGTTACTTGGTTGCAAGAATACTCTACCATTCGTTTAAGTATTGCATGTACGAGTGTGTCTGCAGCACAGTTTGGCAACCGTGGTGCTGCACTCTGTTCACAGCTGCAATTTTAAAAATGTTTACATTGTCGGCACTTTTTATACATTTTGTTTGATTGTTGTTGTAAATGCTACCTTAGTTTTATTACATATTTTTCTTTTTCTTTCAAATTTATTTCAAAAATACTTTTTCTCTCTTTTTATTTAGATGTCGTCATATGTCAATGATTACAACAACAAAAAAGTGCAGGAAAACTACAGATTTTATATGAATGAATATGATATTGCAGAAAATGTGTTTAGAGCAGAGTGCTTACAAAAAGTTTTGGTTTTACAATGCCACATGGAGATAAGTTTGTTGTACAACATTTGCAACATAATACAATATTTATTAACATGTAGATGTTGTCCCAAAAGTATTAGCAATCGATTTGTAGTTACTCGTAAATTTTTATGAATCTACAAATGTGCATAAAGACACTTAAAATTCAAAAAGCCATAGCTAAGAATAATTTCGAAATCAGTTTTGTTTTTACTGAAAATAATGTAATTAACCAAAATTTATCGAATGCGAAACGCAGAAGCCTAGTTTTAAATTTATAAATGTTTTTGCTTTCTTTGTAAAAAAAAATCGAAAAGCACACACTTTTTATGCCACTTGAGGTTTGATGCACGATATGTATTTACATGTGTGCGTACGTACACACACTCTTATCATTAATTTTATATAGAAATGCCCATGTCCATGTTGCGGCAGATCAGCCCAAGGCCATTCTCATGCCCAAGGGCATTGCCCCCCCCCCCCCCAAGAGCTGCTTTTGCCACCCTTGAATTATTAATTATCTACTTTAATATTACTCATGAAAATCAACAGGCGTAATGTCGCTTGGGGATGAGCCTCTATCTATCGAAATGTGCAAAAAGAACTGGATTTGAAAAAATAATGAGTTAGGGCGTTTCTATATATTTTTTGTATAAAAATACTATAAAAATTCACTTATATAAAAAATAAGGTCACAAGCAAAAGTTAATTTTTATTGAGGGCAATTTAAAAAAAAATGTATTGAACTATTCAGGGAAACTAAGCTTAAATGTAAATTTTTTTAAAGTAAAACGCCCTTAACAAACGGAAAAAGAAATCCATTTTATAAAAGACTATTTTTAACAAAAAATTATTCTGCAAAAAGTGTTCTTAACAAAAATGTACCCTTTGCAAAAACAACTTATTGCAAAGAAATATCTTTTACAAAAAAGCACCTTTTACAAAAAAATTTTCTAAAAATAGTACCGTGCATAAAAATACCTTTTGCAAAGATATATAACCACCTTTTACAAAAATGCACCTTTTACAAAGAAATATCTTTTACAAAGAAATACATTTACCAAAAAGTTCCATTTAAAAAAAAGGAGCCTTTTGTAAAAAAATATCTATTGAAAAAAATTCCTTTTACGAAAATACCTTTTATAAAAAAGTACCTTTTATAAAAAGTACCTTTTATAAAAAAGTACCTTTTTTTAAAAAAAGTACCTTTTATAAAAAAGTACCTTTTATAAAAAAGTACCTTTTATAAAAAAGTACCTTTTATAAAAAAAGTACCTTTTATAAAAAAGTACCTTTTACAAAGAAGTACCTTTTATAAAAAAGTACTTTTTAAAAAAAGTACCTACTACAAAAAAGTACCTTTTGCAAAAAATGTACTTTTATTAAAAAATTATATTTCAAAAAGTACCCTTCAAAAAAGATAAATGGTTTCATTAAGTATCTTTGCCAAAAAAATCCTTAAAAACGTACCTATTACAATAACGTACCCTCAAAAACGGATTTTTAAAAAGGACATTGTTTCCCTTTATAAAATTTACAATTTAAAAAGCTCCTCACTTTAAAGGGGTTTCTTTAAAGTTATATTCTCTCGGCCTTATTCATAAAAAATATTTTAGGTTTATTACAGGTTTATTTGACAAATTTCCCATAGAAATACATCAAATAAGCGCTTAATAAACCTGAAATATTTTTTATGAATATCGCA
Organism: Nowickia ferox; assembly: GCA_936439885.1. Taxonomy (NCBI): domain Eukaryota; kingdom Metazoa; phylum Arthropoda; class Insecta; order Diptera; family Tachinidae; genus Nowickia; species Nowickia ferox. The sequence continues at coordinate 109,544,654 of OW387024.1, read as the reverse complement.
GTCTAAAAGTACTTTTTTTCTGCTAAAGTTCCTTCGAAAAATACAGTATTTTTTAATTTTTATTCTCTGTCTCATCTAGCATGGGATTCAATGCGGACAGCATTACCATCTCTGGAACGGCATTGCCTTGCTTGTTTGTTAGTGGAGCATTTCCCTTATGTCAGATCATCAGAAAAATCTATACTACTCGTTTTGTTTTTCCTTTTATACTTCTCTCTGTTTTAATTATCAAATTACATTTTTGGCAAGATTTTCCATTTCTGGCTTAAATTTATAATTCTAATAATTTTATTCACACTTTTTTTCATTCTTTAGCAAAAATTATTGCTTTTATTTATAAAGTGCTATAGCAGTCTTATTCTTGCTAAATAAATCAGCAAACGTTTGTCCACAACCATGCAGAAAGACAGTTAAATGGTTCGAAAAAAATTAAAAAAAAAAAAAATTCTATTTCCTAGTCATAATGTTTTACGAGTATGTATGTACATATGTATGTATGTACTTGCAACAACGTGTACTATAAGTGCTAGTATACTCACCCATTCATGCACCCCAACATTGCATGTCATTGAGGAGTTTATTATTTAAATGTTTAACAAAAAATCAACGGACGGCAGGCAAATGGACAGACAGACGGAATGGCAGACAAGCGGACATTAAAATTTATATTCTTGGAAAAAAGAGGGGCGAGAACAGACAATGAAAAGACAAAAATAAAGAAACAATAAGTAAAAATAAAAAATGAAAATCATTATATCACGTACTTTAATCATCATCATCATCGTCATCATCGACATCAACCCAGCCAGCCAAGCGCTGAGCTCCGGACTATTGGAGAAGGAAAAACACCACATTCATTGATTGAATCGTCAAGTAAATAAAAACTGGGTGTGATACAATATAAAACAATAAACACCAAAATGCCATTTCCAATTAAAATTAATAAAATATACCACTCAGGTCAATGTTTTTTTGTTTCTATTTTCGTTTTTGTTTTTTCTTATTTTTTTTTTAATAGTTTATTGTTGAATTTGTTCATAAAATACAAAATTTATGAATGATCACGAGCTCTCAATACACGACGAAAGTTATTTTTCTAATGCGTTTCTTATTTGCCTTGAGAACTTTAGTTACTTAAAGTTTAAAATGGAACAGGATGACAAAGACAATTTGTGGGCAGCAGAAAAGGAATGTATTCAGGATTAAAGGAACACATGTTTGTCAGTAAAAAAAAATTTAAGCGGACGGAAGGTTATTGCAAGTTTTTTAATTTACGGGAAGCTTAGGACAAGATATTTTCACTGGAAAGAAATTAACTATTAGACTGACTGTAACTTGTAGTTCAATGTACTTATTTTTTTTAAATATTCTGTGTTTGGGGGAGGGGCGTGGGAGGGGCATTATTACTGGTGATTTTCATGAATAATATTAAAATATATAGATAATTGCAGCCAATTTTTTATAATTCAAAAGCAAAAGCAATTTTGGAGGGAAATGCCCCCCTCGCCAAGAATAGCATTTGTACGCCTATGAGCAGTATCTTGCGAATGCAGTATATTTAAAGAAAATCGTTTGTCTATAGTAAAATACATATGAATACAATTTTGAAAACTAAAGCCTTGATCTAACATCTTTCTTTAATACAAATACCTTTTAGGAAAAATATCTTTTGTAAAAAATCTTTCCAAAAAAAAATTAATTAAAAAGGTGCCATTTTAAATAAAAAAAAAAATTTTTTTTAGTACTTTTGAAAAAAGTACCTCTGGAAAAAAATACCTCTTGCAAAAATTTATTTTAAAAATTCCCTCCTTAAAAAATAACCAAAATTTTAAGTACTTTTCAAAAAAGTACCTTTTGAAAAAAGTATTTCTTCCAAAAAAGTACCTTTTGAAAAAAGCACCTTCTTGAAAAAACTCTTGAAAAAAGTACCTTCTCAAAAAAGTACCTTAAAAAAAGCACTTTTAAAAGGTACCTTTTGAGAAAATTACCCTTCGAATATTACCTATTGAAATAATTAGCAATTTTTGCTTATGCCCTTATTATGAGTTGCTTTCGATTTTCGATCTTCGCTGGCTATCGAACATCGAAAATCGAATGTTCAATTCATATTATGAGCATCGAAAATTTCGCTGAGCAACGAATTTTCTATCGAACCGAATTTAGCTTTCGATGAAGTATTTTAGTTTAAAAAATTATTATAAACGATTGTTTTTTATTTTTAGGTAAAGTTGTTTTAATTTTAAAAATTACTTTAAGTGATATTCACAATAAGGACATTTTTTTTCGAATGCTCGTCATAATATCTAATGAAAATTCGTTCGATCAGTACTTTCGACTACAGTCGAAGATCGAAAGTTGCTTATAATAAGGGCCTTATTTTGCTTTTTTTTTGTCAAGCAAATGTATGTATTTCATTACACGATATTTTTACAGCTAGACTTATAGGGCTAATAAATCAGTTAAAGTTTAAACGCTTGTTTAGTTCAACTAAATTCTAATTTGTATGTGGTTTAAACTCAACAGGAGTAAATCAGTGTAGTTTAAAAAATAATATTGTGGCAACACTAGAAAAAATGTCAAAAAATAGCTTCTCTGCAGCAGGCTATCAATTCTCTGCACAATCAAAAAGGCAAAAAAAATTTAATAAATTTTAATGAAAGGTCGCCAAAATTTACTGAGAAAGAAATTATATTTATGCTTTCCGAAGTAGAATAGAATAGAATAGTATTAAATAACAATAGAGTGTAAGAAAGCAGATCGAATAAGATCTGAAGAAAAAGTAAAGGCTTGGAAAAAAGTTGCGTGCTCTTTAAATGCAAAATTGTATGTAGATATGATGTGACCGACTATGGCCCCTAGACTAGGTATACATAATGAATAAATAAATGAAATGAAAATGAAAACATATGGTATGTAAGTAACAAAATCATATGGCCTGCATTGGTAGTTTAAACGCCCAATTTTATGCGTTTACAGATGGTTTAAATACTGCACTGATTTATAGGTTAAACCAAAAATAAACATTAACTTGCACTTATTTATTAGCCCTTGATATGTTATTAAGAATCACAATACACAAAGTACTAGTAAGTTTCAAAGTCTCAAACAAAAATCCTTACAAAGTCAAATTCTCCTTTTCTAAAAAGATGGCAAGAGAAATAAAAAGTGAGAGAGAATTTTAAATTTTGGAAGTCAGTTGTTTTGATTTAACCTGTTTTGTTTTGCAATTAATTCCTAAAAATAGGGGAAACAAGGAATAGGAATAATTCTTAAAAATAGGAGAACAAGGAATAGGGAAAAAACTCCCCGGGAGAATTATTAGATAATTATTATATGACATAAAATTTACACAAGCGTCATTTGGTTATTCAAATCTGCGTTATATACTTTTATATGTATGTATATATATGTAAATATACATTTATAAATATATATAGGGTGTTTTTTTAGAGGTATAGAACTTCGAATTGAAATAAAACACAAGAAAATCGTTTTAATGTCCATCAATTTGGCTTTATTGGAAGGATAATTTTATGCCATTAACGTTTAAATATGATTTCGGGCATGTGGCCGCCGCGGCTGGCTCGAATAAAGCCAATTCTACAGGTCCAATTTTCAACCACTTTTTCGAGCATATGGGGCCGTAAGTTGGCAATAACGCCACGAATGTTGGCTTCCAAGTCCCCTAACGTTTCTGGTTTGTTGGCGTAGACGAGCGACTTCAGCGGATGCGTATTATCACATAGAGTAAACGTAGTGCGAAAACGATCCATGGTTAAACGAATTAATTGCTCTGTCGACCATAAAATGGACGGAGCTTGCGGTAAACTTCGCGAACTGAACCATTATTTTCGAAATAAATTTGCACGATTTGCAAGCGTTGTTCTTTTGTCAACCTGTTCATGATGAAATGGCAAACCAAACTAAATATTAATCACTTGACAGCTGACAAAATGGCCGCCAGTTAAAAAAGTGATGCCAACTTAAAGTTCTATACCTCAATAAAAAACTACCCTACATACATATCGCTCATTTACTCAAACAGCGTCATAGCTCAAAGGTGCAGAATTAATGCTCATATCCTTATTCATATTGTGTCAAAATTTCATATAAATATCTTGTTTACTCCGCTCTTGAGAGAACAATAAATTTTTCTTGCTCCATTGAAACTATTTTTTTTGAGTTATGACGTTGTTTGTGTAAATGAGCGATATGTACATACATATGTACGAGTATGTATATAATTCTAATATTGAGCAATTATTTGTTACTACTAAATGTATTATTTAAGCTTTTAATGTTATAAAAACCAAATTTGTTTAATCTATTTTTAATTTGCTATTGGTTTTAGGGTAATTATTAGACTCCCCCCATGGGCTTTCAATAATTAATTAAAAAGCCATAAATTTTGTTCTCAGTGAACAAAAAAAAAAAAAAGTTTTGTATTTGTCACTTTAAATATGTTTTCAAATGTTAACAGCAGGATTTAAAAGAAATAAATTTAAATCAGCAATTTCAATATTTTTACTCTCACACGCACACTCACAATATTTCATTGTCGGACAAGCAGGAATAATCAATCGATAAGAAAGAAAGAAAAAAAAACTAATAAAATTAATTTGAATAAAAAATATTGAAAATTGTTAAGCAAGTATCTTTTTTGTTATTGTAGCTTTTGTGCAACTGAGTCCGTGTACTTTTTTTTTGAATAGCAGCATACAACACACGTGCAATTATTATCTTAATGCTAAGAATGAAATGAAAAGACAGCAGACAAAGAAAAAAAATCATTAGATTTTATATGCAACGACCAGCTGGAAATAATAACGTCAAAAGCAATATGAGGGAAGCTATTGCGATAAGCGGTAATTGGCACAAAAAGTTATTTTTAAGAAAAGTACTGCAACAAAGCAAAATGACATAAAAAAACCGGTTTTTGTATTGAAGAAAGGATTTTTTTTACAAAACCATTAAATAAAATAGTACTTTCACAAGAAGTTAGTTTTTACAGAAATTTTTCTCGCAGAAACCGCTGACTCCAGCTGCAAAAATTTTTAGCATGCCCATAAGCGGACCTTCCAAGCCTTACTCTCACGTGCTATACCCTCCTCTCTCTCTGTCTCTTCTTCGCTTCTCCCTCACAGGTAACACAAAGGGACTTAAGTGAGATGAACACTTTCTCTTTCCTCGACAACCTGTTAAGCTAACCTAACCTATAAAAAGAGGATTTTACGAAAAGGTACTTTTTACAAAAAAAAAAAAAATACTTTTTACCAAAACGATTTTTCAAAAAAGTACTTTATGCAAAACTGCTTCTTTTACAAAATGTACTTTTTACAAAAAGATACTTTTTACAAAAAGGAACTTAAAAAAGGTCTTTTTAGAAAAAGGGACTTTTTACGAAAAGGACTTATTACAAAAAAGGGCTTCTTACAAAAATGTACTTTTACAAAAAGGGAACTTTTACAAAAATTCTCATTTTACGAAACTTTACTTTTTTTTACAAAAAAAGTATTTTTTACAAAATAGTAGATATTGTTTTCAAAAAATCATTTTTACAAAAAAGTACTTCTTACAAAAAAGCACTGTTTACAAAAAATTATATTTTTACAAAAAATTAAAAAAAAAAATTATATTTTAAAAAAAAGGAATTTTTACAAAAATATACTCTATGTAAATATGCTGATTTTACACAGCTTTTTCTATAAAAATTTTCTTTTTAAAAAATTCTTATTTTACGAAAATTAACTTTTTACAAAAAGCAATATTTTATGAAAAGGTGCTTTTTACAAAAAAGTATGTAAAGCAAAAAGTTTTTTTTATAAAAAAAAGATTTTTTTTTACAAAAATTATACTTTATGAAAAGAGACTACTTTTAAAAAAAGGGTACTTTTTACAAAAATATACTTTATGTAAAAATGCTTATTTTACAAAAAGGTACTTTTTACAAAAAAAAATTTAAAAATATTTAAAAAAGAGAATTCTTACAAAAAAATTTTTTAAACAAAAAATTATTATAAATTTTAATTTTTTTCTTGTTAATTTTTTTTTTATAAAAACCTATTTTTTTTAGAAAAACGTATTTTTTACAAAAAGGTATTGTTTACAAAATATTATTTTTACAAAAGATTAATTTAAAAAAAATATACTTTATGCAATAAGACTACTTTTATAAAAATGTACTTTTTTATACGAAAATATATCTTGTGCTAGAAGTTATTGTACTTTTTAAAAAATGTATATTTTATAAAAAGTTGTATTGTGGCAGGTTCTTTCTTTAAAACATGGAAGAGGAATTGAGCAACATTTCTCGAAAAAATCACTTTTATAAAACGACATTCATTTTAAAAATCATGCATAGCATCCAAAATGAATTTATGTATGTATGTATATCGATCAGAGATATATGCCTAATGTATTATATTTCTTGGGTAAAAAGGAGCGAAAGCAAGTGGCAAATTTCCAATAAGGGTGCTTAATGTAGCACACATGCATACGAGTACATACAAGAGGCCTTAATACTCTTAACCGAGTGTAATTGTTGTGTCTAAATTGTTGACAACATGTTCGTTTGTTTGTTTATGCCATTAAGTGACAACGTCAATAATAATACGTGGCCGTATTAACTTACGTATCGTAAAGTTTTAAGTGGGTGTTGCAACTAGATATGTATATGTAATCGTATGTATATTTTTCCACTTCATTTTCAATATTATTAATATTTATGGTTATTAATGCACGTAAACAAATTGTACCGTTAGTCAAATGATTATTAACATGGCATGACGTACGTATATTTTTTTTTGTCCTACACTCAACTCTGCAGATAAATGTCGATTGACGAATATTTTAAAGTGGATTATTTTTTTTTCAAATACTAAGGTAAAATTATTTAGTTTTATTCTCGAGCATAAAGGCCGTGATACACTAGCCTACACGATCGTGCGATTTTTGAGAAAATACAGCCCTGGTATGATGGAGTCTATGAACATTTTCAAAAGACAAAAACAATGCATCAGATCAGGGTTGTATTTTTTCGTAGATCGCGCGATTGTGTAGGATAGTGAATCATGGCCTTAAGAATTTAATAAACGTTTCAGAATATGGAATTATTCTGCATTTTAGTTTTATAAGTCGATTTTCCAAAAAAAAACTTGACATATTTTTTTGAGTTTGTCAGTTATTACCATTTTTTTTAGAGTCAGTATGGCGATATTTTGATAATTTTGGCATTTTTCTAATGACTGACTTGAAAACACATGTTTTTGAAATATTGAAATAGTAACGCTCTTGCTTTAACTGGACGTGAAAATCGTCGAGAATAATCGGAACGATGCACCGTAGCAGAATTTCCAAATTTGGCGACCAAAAGTAAATGTTTCAAATTTAAATTAGATTTTTTTTAATAGGTTTGTTTCTATATCCAATTTATTGGAAAAAAGTTACAATAGCCCAATTCAGAATCTTGGCCAAATAGTCTTGCATAGAAGCTTGTGCAAAATGGTATAGGATATTGGATATTCACCACTTGACAATTATTAGTGGTGAGTATCAATGTACTATACTATTTTGCACATGGTACGATGCAAGACCATTTGCACAAGATTGTCAGGCCTGTCACAGAATCCAAATTCGATCGAAATGATTTCAATTCCGTAATTAGGTTCTTCAGAAAACGAAAAAAGAAGAATATGCTCGAAATGAAACCACTTTAAATTTAATGCTCGGAATTGTAATTTTCCTTATGTGAAAGTACAAAAATCTGTTTGAAACAACTTATTTCAATAAAGAAAAATGTTTTTCAACAATTTATTTAAAATTTTTTTTGTATTATTTAATTTTTTTTTACAAATTATAAAATTTTCTTAAGTCTTAAGGAAAAATGCAGCATCGTAAAAAGTGAAATATTCTGTTGTCAAGTAAAAATAAATAAAACTTTAACATATACATTGCGCTTGGATATGAAAGTGAACCTGAAGCATCCCTCAATCGTCTTCCCCGTAATTTTCCGGTAAAGTCTTGACGTCCCTGCGCACCACAAACTGCAGTTATTGCAGACATTTCGTGTATTAATTTTTGAATTTTGTTCACTTCAAGTTAAAAAAAAACATTTTGTGCCTTTCCTATTTTGTTTTTCTCTTCTAATAACCATGTGTTTTTTGTTTTTCGTTGCCCAATATTGCCACATTTAAATTGAAAACAATCGAATTGTTGCTTTTTCGTATTGAAAAAAATCGATCGAAATCTGGAGAAGGTAAAACAAAATCGATCGAAATGAAAATTCGTAATGAAAGCAATTTCGATCGATTTCTGTGACAGGCCTGTGTGAATTGGGCTAATAAATTATGACAGTCGGTCATATGCAGTCGGTTTATGCATCAAAAGCTGGCAATCGTGTCTGTCAAAGTGAACCTTTTCTGTTTCTGATATTTAAGTTGTTTTTTGGAAGCAAATTTTGATGACCAATCGATTCAGTAAATTTCATATTGCTCCTTTTTTTTATAAAATGGTCATTTGAATCTCGAAAAAGCAGCATAATTTTTCATATTCGAGTCGAATATCCGTCTACGAGAGTTTTGTGCTAGCTTAAAGAAAACTTGTATAATTTTGCTGTAATCAGTACGAAATTCTCATAAACGAATATTCGACTTGACATACGCAATACGGCTGATTGTATTTTTTTTTTTTATAATTTTGTACAAAATGGCTTATAACTCTCTTCTAGAAAGTAGAAGGCTCATATTGAGTTGTATGTAAATTGAGATTTGTTTCTGCCAAACTTGCTTTAGTGAGTTATGATTGTGTTGCAATAAATAAGCGATAAGTATCATTTCCACGGTTGACAAGTAGTGTAAGAAAGGTGTCATCCATGACTGTAATTTTTTTACGTTGACAAATTTGCTTTGAACATTAATTTAGAGAAAGAAAAAAAAACAATTGCTTCGAAATTTCATCATATATAAATAGACGATAATGTACGTGGCAACTACAAAGGAGAATGGAGAACACACGCTATAACAAATATGAATGACATCATCTAAATGTGGACTAGTTTATTTATAAATTTAAACAAATATTTGTAATTGTTAAACTTTTGAAACTTGTCGAAAAGAACAAATATTTATTTTCCTTTGTGTGTCTTTGCTTTGTTATAGAAGAGAGAATTCTTGGTAAAATAAATAAATTTAACATTTATTTAATTTCATCAATTCAAAATATTCAAATTAAATTACCAAAAAGAATTTGTATCCTTTTAATAACATTCCATTGTCTATAAAACCTATAGAATTTCTTTGTTAATTAAGTTTTGTGTAAGTTTAACAACAACTGCATACAGACATACATTTCAAAATAATTTTTATTGGCATTAGACTTCTGGTGTTTTGTTAATTTATTTCTAAGGAAAAATAGAAAAATTCCCATCAATTTGTTCACCTGAATTAAGGTGTAAAAATACATGTACTCGTATTTCCTTTAAACTTCTAAAACGTTTGAATTTCCTGTTGAAATGCAAAGTAAATTCGAATATTAGAAATTCTATAGATGTTTTCCAACAATGTATAATGTGCATGAATTACTAATGTGTCGATTGTGTTAAGCAAGTAGCAAAGAGACATGTAACCACACTGGGTGTATCTTGCATGTCATTCTTACCAGTTGCATTTTAAATACAATTTAGTAAAATTTTAGCTGTGCATATGCAGAAGGGTTTATTAGAGAAGGCTCAGAACAGCATAAGGTCAGATTTGATAATAAGGGCAGGCAGGCAGCACCTCACATGGCTTCACTATATATTTCAATTCACTTGAATCCACTATAGATCCCCCTGAGCAGAAAGCAAATTATGGTGAAATTTCAAATATCTTACTCAGTCCAACTGGTGTGTCAGTTCGCTACTAAATAAAAATAATACTTGTATATAACTCTTACTCTCAGAGATCAGCTGCCGGTTCAGGCTGGTTTGTTACTTCTAAAAAAAAAAACTACATTCCCGTTCTTCTTTTTATTAATTGATCTTTTACTACAGCTTTGTCGTGTATAGTGACTTAAGATCGATTAGAAATGCCATAACCGTGACAATATAAAGCAGCTGTTCGAATTACCAACCTTTAGAAAAATCACCACAAACCCACCACTTATGCTGGTAATTAAAGCGTGGTAAGAAGGCACAATAAGCAAGATAGTCGTATTAGCTAATATAATCATCAGCTGGCATTTGCTTACAAAAGCTGTGTTGCCATACATTTTGGATAACACGGTGCTACACTATCTGTACAAAAAATAAATGTTTGCTCGTCTATATTTTGCAAGCTATGGACTCTTAAACAAGTGAAGCAATCTTGCTGAAATTTTCACTGTTAACCTGGTGTTTCAAGAGGACGTTTCATTTTGAATACCCCGTCATTTTAACAGTTTTCACATTAAGCTGTATGATTTGAAAAATTTGAAGCACACGGTAAGCTCTTGTTCGGTTTTTGGCGATTTTTTTGGGACTTTTTTCGGTTTATGGCGTTTTTTTTCATGTTGGCGTTTTTTCGTTTTTGGCGATTTATTAAAATTTCAGCGATTTACTTTAGTTTTGGCGCTTTTATTCGTTTTGGCGATTTTTTAGGTTTTTCGTGTTGGCGATTTTATTATTTCTAGGGTCTTTGAAAATTTCAAGAGTTAAGCTCTTACGGTTTCCAAGTTACAGCATGTTGTCAAAATTACATAGTAAAAGTCTTACACATATTTTGTGAAAAGTTCAGGTCCGTAGCTCGTACAGTTCTCGAGAAAACAGCCTGTGACGGACAGACAGCTGTCGTAGCGAAAACAATAGGGTTTCTTTTCATCTTTGGTGTACGAAATCCTAAAAATGAAACGATATTAAAAAGTCGAAAGAACGATATATTTAAAAGTCACTAAAAGAAACAGTGAAAGTTTCGAGGTCACAGTTTGCAAACCCAAAGTATTTTTGGATCGTCGTGAATCCCCTTCTTGGCCAGAAATTGTGAAACTGCACAAATTGAGAATATTGGACATTCCACAAACAATTTCGTATGGCTAGCATTAGAAGATATTGATGTGGAGCCCCTTTATTATCAAAAAGACTGCGCTACGTCCCAGACAAGTAACGATACCATAGACCTTTTGCGTAAAAAGTTTCTGTGTGATTTTTCGAAAAGACGCTCAAACACCCATTAACTGAACATTTTCCTAAACTCCAAAACCATTTTAAGTACAGAGGTTTACTTTTAGTGCACATTTGAAGAAAAAAAACCACAGTTGCATCACTAAGTTTTACTAGATTTAAGCAGATTTCGACAAAATTTAGAGACGAAGTAGGTTTTGTTTTGTATGAGAAGATGAGAAGTGTATTCGAAATCTACTAGATTTTGCTAAGAAGGACACACACTATAAGATAGAATTTATTTCACATTTTGTATTATATTGGCAGCACTACGTTTGCTCATTGTCGCTTACAAAAATAGAAATCAGTCCAAGGTGGCGACAGCGAAAGAAGTGGTCGTGTAGCTGTGATGGCGTCAAAATAATCAAAATATGTAATAATAAATTATATAGACAAGTGCTTTAAATTTTTTAACAGATTACGATTGGTACCCTGCTGTCGTCTATATGCTTAATGCTTAAGAAGGCCTTTGTAATGGCCCTCTTAAGGCCGACCATCCCTCTTGTGATACAATGCCCCTCAATAAAATTTATTACTCCCATGTGAACAATGTACACTCCTCTAACATAAAAAGGGTTTGCATTAATTCAGCCTTATTTAAATTTTTATAAAAAGAATAAGAAAAAAAAGAAATAATAATTACGTATTTTATTCTAAGAACTGTTTCATTAGGGCTGGCAGGCAGGCAGGTGCGCTTTTCCTCCCTTCTTTCAAACAAACTAGACAATATTTATGAATATCAAAACTTTTAGCTTAGCGCAATTATTAATTAATGAAATGTATTAAAAAAATGATTTTTTTTTTTCTAAATTATTTACATGAACATGAATAAATGTTAGCTGGCCTATGTGTTTATGTGTCCATTTCCAATTTTTAAGGCACACATTTTAATTTCAACTTTAGATTTTTCATATTTTTTTTTTGGCTTAATTTCTATTGGGCAAATGAATGAATAGAGAAGAGAGCATTATTGACTGCTCTAAACTAGACTATAGTTTTAGCTTTTGCGCTAAGCCCTAAAGTAGGCTATTAATATTTTTTTATTTTCCCATAAAATGCTGTTTTATAAAGTTTAGTATGCCAGTAAATAATTTTATGTATTTTTATTCATGTATGTGGGTGCACTTTTGTATGTGTTAAAAGTTTGCGGCTGCAAAAAAAAAAATATTTAAATTATGAACGAGCTAGAGTTATAAAATGATAAAGTGCAACTGCAAGTTTTTCATTGCTGAATGAGATAATTCGATTTAAGCTTGGCAAATTTTGATTTTGAGCGGCCTTAGATGCAAAGCAATGATAGATGTTAACAAAATCTTTAAGTTTTTATATGCCAAGTATTTATACTTTAACATTTACAGGCTTTCTTATTTTTTGTGAAGAAAAAAAATGAAAAATAAAGAATTCCTTTGAAATACTGAATGCACGTTTGGCTTTTAGAAATTAAAGTATACTTACATTTTCATGTTTGAAAAAACACAACATTTTCAATTCACGGAAAACACGTTTTGATGAAACCAACGATTGAAAGACATTTGGAAGTTTTTTCAGTGCTACACGACGTCCGTCACGTGGATCTGTAACAGCCCTGTAATAAAAAGAGAAAGAAAATGCAAAAAGTTGAAAAATAGATTTAATGAAAATATATTTAAAAGACTAATAATGTATTTATTATTATTATTATTCTTAGTATAAAATATCTTATCAAAATATATAAAATACAATAAAAACTTATTATATATATTGGGCGTTAAGAGCTTATTAGTTTATCTTTGCTTGTATGTACATCCTAAAAGTATGTTATGAAATTGGTTTACCATATAATTTCAACACACACGCACACAGTAAACCATTCGGTTTAAAGCCTAGTACGAAGTTCATACGAAATTTCAAGTTCTAGTACAAACGGTATGCAAAAAAAAAATTACGGAAATTTAGGTTGTTAAATTTTATGTATAAATTTCCATTTGCTAGTACGGACTTTAAACAGAAAAGTACAGGGAATTTTTGAAATTTATTGTCTATCTAAGGGAGTTATAAATATAAGTGCAGACATTTTTTCAGTCAACAGAAACAAAAATGAACGTTCAAACAATTGTTTGGTCACGGAGTTTTGGACATTTCTAATTTTCATCAAATTTTAATTAATTTTTAATGTTTTTGTGTGTTGTAAACTCAGAAATAAATTAATTTGTTTGTATGCTAAAATAATTCTTCACAAAAGGCTACACGTATATTTTTCAGTGTTAAAAAAAAAAAATATAAATTTACAAACGTGAAATTCCGTAAATTAAATGTTGGAGAGCTTAAACTATTATTAAGTATTGGTGTAAGCGCCTAAGCATATGGATTATTTTTTTTACTTTCAAATAATATGTATAAGAAATGCATTAGAATTTTTAAAACGGTCTTCTGCATTTGTAGCTTAGCAATTACCCTAAAAGAAATATGCTCTTGCACTATTCCAATTAAAATTTAATTTTCATTTAATTTACCAAAAAGGATCATAAAATAGATTTCTTTCACAAAAGTTAAAATAAACTAAAAACAAAGAACTTATTAAATTAGCAGTAAAATGGTATTTTTTTTTATTTTCTATTGAAATAAAATGAAAGTCGTAAATTTATTTTTTCTCTGTGTGTGCAAGAAAAGCAGTTTTATTCTTTCACATTTTTTAGTTTATTGAACTTTACTGTTCAGTCGTGAAGTAGAAAACACTTCAAGAGCTGAAAACGCAAAGCAAAGGGGAAAATTTATGCTCGCAATAGCAGCACTGGAACTTAAATTTACATTTTGATAAAACAAACAACTTATACTTAAATACATGGAAATGAGTTGTGGTACCACAAAAGAACAGCCTAAGTCCTTGTTTACATCTGTGTGCCATGTGCCACACATGCGTAAAAAAAGCGTAACCACTAATTACTAATGAAAAACTGTTTGATTCAGATACGTGTTTATTAAGTTAAACAGCTTCATAGATAACTAATAGACAATTTTATAGAATCCAACATGATTGGAAACAGTTTAAATCAATAAATACATGCCTGAATCAAACAGTTTTTCATTAGTAATTAGTGGTCGGTCACGCTTTTTTTGGCACATGGCACACAAGAAATGCCAGATGTAAACTCAGCCTAAGAGTCGACAAAAAAAAGAAGCGTTGTCTATATTTTGTTCAGTGGCCTCCATTTAGAGGCACAAAGACTTGGTGGCGCCAAAAGACTTTGTTTTTGAAAATTCATAAAACAAAAATACTTATTAAGAATATAAAGTTTTTTTTTCCAAATAAAATAAAAATAACTTTAATTAGCTAGAGATGGACATTTTATGAAAACAAATAAAGTTTGAGGTTCTGAATGAAGCGTTATATAAATTTAATGTTTTAATGTCATTTATAGGGAAATTTCCATAAAATGTTACTTACAAGGACAACTTGTTAGAGAAAAGTTTTGATAATGAATATCGGTTTGTGTCTTTCTGGGACAACTAAATATTGTGCAAAAGGATTATTTTACTTCAAATTATACTACTGTATGTGAACCGGAAAGGTGTGTACCATAGAAAGACAATGAGTGCTCAAACAAAACATTTATTTATTTATTCAAGTAAATAGTCTTAATTTTAGTAACCGCATATAATAATAATTGTAGCGCAAAAAAATTCTAGCGCTCACATATTTTCTCTCAAGCAACTCTGACAAACATACAAGAGCATCTCTACTTCGTTTATGCGCATTGACTCTATGTCACACTTATAGCCGGAGTATGCTTATACTACTCCTGCTATGGATATTAAGTCGAACAGAAAAAATATACGCATGATACACGAGATCTTTATTCCGGTATATTTGTGTATATAAAATGACAGGGAAAATATGTTTTGGCTGTTGGAAAACATGCTTTATGTGTGTGTGCACAAAAAATAGCCCTGTATATACGCATGTGTAGCCGATTAATACTCAAAGTATGTTTATACTCATGCGTATGATTGTAAATTTAAGTTGTAGTGGTTTGTGCTGCGTAATCTAACAAATGTGTACAAACATAGTTATGGGATGTTTACAGTAGTTATACGTATTCGCTTTAAAATTAATGAGTGTATTTGCATATGAGCGTATTTTTTATTTTAAGCTGTACGCCTTCAATACTCAAGGAGTACTTCAAACAATACTTTTGTCAGAGAATGACAATAATTATTTAAAAAAAGTATACTTAATTATTTACTCTTAATTTTAGTAACTGTATAGTTAAAATAATTGTAGCACCAACTATTCGTGTGCTCGCATATTTGCTTTCAACCAACGATGACTATAGCCGATTCCAACGCACAAGAGATATCTCAACTTTTGCGACAAATTCAAATACTCTAGAACTAAAAGTAGAAAGGTTTCATCTGTGAGCTGTCTACTTTGATCTAACTCTTAACTAAGGTAATATTTTAGGTTTTGCAAATAATTACGGTTGATATAATATTATTAAAGCATAAAATGTGTAGTCTTCATTTTAACATTTCTCTCTTGCAGGGCAAACAAGGTTTAGTTGAAATTCTCCAATAAAGCAATTTAAACTCACAAAATGCGATGCTAGGAAAATTAGGACAATAAAATTGTATTTAATGGCGCCCTTGTGCACTGCGGGGTTAAGGACAAAAATCCAAAATAAATATTGACAAAAAAAAAATTTTCGAAAAAACACACAACAGCAATCAATATGCATAAAAGCCAACGCTAAAGCAAAACATGTCAAATAAATATAATAAAAAATAAAACAAATACTAAATTAAGAATGAATCTCAACAACAGTCTGGTTGCCAAAAAGTCTGACGCAGGGATGAAAACAAAAACAAGCTTTTACAGCCTTAAAATGTAAAGAATTCAGAGTAAAATATTGAAAACAACACAACGATGGTCATAAATGTTCAGGTAAAATGAAATTGCAAGCATTTTTCCAGTTTTTTTTTATATTGAGGATAATGTATATAAAAGTAATTATTTAAAAATCTGATACAAGGTACTTTATAAAAAAAAATATCTTATTAAAGTCCAAATAAGAAACAGGAAATGGATTTGGCACACGCTCCGTAAATCGCCAAAAAGTATATGCACAGCCATGCTAGACTGAAACGCACAATAACTTTTTTGAAGAAACACCTTTTTGAAAAAATTTTGTTTAAAAAAAGTTACTTAAAAAATACCTTTTAAAAGTGGTGGCTGAAATAGTTAGCACGTTGACTACAAGAACGAAGGTGCTGGGTTCCAGCCCGGTCTTCGACGACAGTTATTAAAAACAACACCATGCATTTTTCTGGTGTCTCCCTTTGTATCATTTGTTGTAGGAAAGCTCAAGTGATGAAGGCATAGTCACTGGTCACAGAACTATATCGACTTCAGCAGATACTAATCCTAATGTAACATCGGCCCTTCGCCCTTCTTCGTCGGTATTGTGTAGCAGAATCATTGGCGGATAAAAATAATCAATAAAATGGTTACTAAACACAGCTTCAAAAATTTAATACGCCTCACTAACACCAGAGGCGCTGCAAAACTAAATTGTTACGAACGTGCAAAACAGCAAGAAGCTTTTCCTCCACCTCTTCCTTCAGCACCTGTCTTCTCTATCACTATACCTTTCCTAAAAGAAGATAACAACCAGGGCTGTCAGATACGGCAATGTTTTGTTTGGCAACATGGCGATTTTTGTGGCTATAAATAAATTTGTTGGCGGTTTTTTGGCTATTTTTTAACAAAATTGAAATTAAAGATTTTTGTAATTCAGCAAAATAAGTTCGTTGAAGGAGTAGTATAAAAAAATATATCCTGCCAAAACTCGTCTGCTAGAACTTAAAACAACTTGATTTTTGATGATTTTTCTTATATTAATTAATTCATTTGAATTTGGATGAGAAAAATTAAAAAAAAAATAATTTTTGGCGACTTTATTTCTACTTTTATATTATAAAAATTTATATTAAAAAAAGTTATCACATATTAAGAAAATCTACATAAAATTTATTTTGGCGATTTTTAAAATCAATTTGGCGAAATAGTTCACAATAAATCTGAAAACTTTGGCAACACCTAGTAATAGCAGTAGGGATTCATTGCTCGAGTGTTACTTCTCTTAAAAAATAAAATAAAATAAAAATATATATGTATGATTAAGAATTTAAGGGCCAATTTAACGATGTCGACAACGGTCGACTTGTCGCACACTTACATTTGAATCAACAACAAAATATGAAAATTTGTTTTTGTTTTGAATGTATGTAAGTGAGCGACAAGTCGAACGTTGTCGACATCGTGAAATTGGCCCTAAGAAAATTGCATACCAATTGCTATTTAAAAGTTGTGCTATTACAACTAAAATCTTGTTATTGGCGCTTGCGTCTTTTTGGCAGTCAAGGAATAACAAATAGTTAATTCTTCAAAAACTACGTGCAATACTAATTAAAATTTTAAGAAAAAAAAGATTTTCGAGAAAGTTGTAATAAAAAACTAAAATTTAATGCCATCGTTTACCATTTTAAAATTTTATTTTTATTTAATGATTTTTATTACCAAAATAATAATGGACCTTATACATTGTTTTCCTTACTTAATATGTATTATAAATAAAGCGTAAGAATACAACAAAAAATAACAAAGTAAGAAATAATAAGACAAAAAAAAAAGCTACAAAAAATTACCAAGGCACCTTTAATTTTCCACAGCAAATCAATAATTGTTAATGTTCGAAACCACACGCACACGCGTCTGTTTCTTCGTCCATTAACAAACAAACCCGTTCTTCACTTTGTTTTTTTTTTATATGCATTACATACAGATTTAACTATTTTTAGGAACTTGAATATACACCAAATAAAACAGAATTATACCTTTAGATGGAATACATCATTTAAAGTGATGGCGTTTTGTTTACTCCTTTTAAATTTCAAAATAAATATTAAATTCTTTTCATTTAATAAGCAGAGTGAGTGTCTTTTGAAGTCGTGTTGTACATGCGAAACCTTGTATGTGTTGCATGTATGAATATACCCTGTAGGAAGTGTTAGTAGTAGAACAGTACTGATTTACTGTTGACTTTGCTAACGCATCTACTGACGCATTATAGTCCAGACACTGCTTTCTGCTATAGACATTTATCATGTGCGTGTCATTGAAAATAAGTATACTACCGACGCGTCATGACGTTAGTACTGTTGACTATGTAGTTTGTTTGGGACCATATTTAAATAATTCTAGTCCACACTTTTGCAGCAAATGTTGAAATTGAAACTGCATATTTTGTTCCCATGTGGTTTTTTTTAGTATAAAAGACTAAAATGGACTAATTCATAACAGTCATCAAAAGCCAATATTAGTATGTAGACTAGAGTGGCCGTTAGTTGTATGCAGATTTTTTTTATTTTTTATATTCTCTCCCCCCAAGTCGGTTCAGTTTTATGTAAAAAAAATAAAAAAAAATTCATAGCGATAAGTTGTGTTTTAGGGGATGTGTCCGCCCATCAAAATTGGCCCCCAAGCTCATTTATTCAATGTAATTTTTTTGTTTGTTTTTCGAATATACGTAGTATATGTCTGAAATAATTTATTAGATATAAGCTCTTATTGTAAATGCTTAGTATAAATAATTTCCATACAAATATAATTTTGGTTTATAAAATTTTTAGTATTTTGTTGGTTATTTTCTTCATTATTTTCTAAAATATTAATCTTAGCAAAAAACTTTCTTTGAGGCTAATGTTGTTGACTAGAATTGCTAAAATATTGCCATATATATATATATATATAATTCTTAGAAAATGTTTTTTTAAAAGGATGGATATATGCAAACAAATTACATTGTATAAATGGGCTTGAAGGCCAACTTTGAGGAGCGCACGCACCCCTTAAAACACAACTTATCGCTATGAAATTTTTTTGTATTTTTTTTTTTACATAAAACTGGACCGATTTGGGGGGAGAGAATATAAGAAAAAAAACCGGCCACTCTAATGTAGACACTTCGTTTACAATGTTGCCAAAAGTCGACAAAAGTGTTGAGTGAGTGTCTCCACTTAATTCGCAAGCTTCCTACAGGGTATGTATAAATATATGTATGTGTATATATTCTTATGTCTATGAGTACTCTTGACAATACATTGTTAGTTTTCTTTTATGAGCGTTTCCAATTTATAAATGCATTAATTTATACATATTTTTTCCCATCCACACGTCTGTTTGGCATATAAAAACAAAAACTTTGAATGCTGGCTATTATAAAGATTATAAATTTTTTATGGTTTTACAATCACATCAAAAGCGTAAAATATTTGTTAAAGTTTTGCTTAAAAACTCAAAATAAATAGAGTGTAGAAAGAACTTCAGTAAAAGTTATTAAAACTTTATAAAATAGGGAAAAAGTTAAGGTTTTTTTTTTGCAGTTTTGGCGTAGTCAGTCGTAGATGAAATTTATAATGAAGTTTTAAAAAATTATGGGTGTAGCAAATGAGGGATTGGAGATGTGGATTACAGCAATAATACATTATTTTTGCTTTCCTAAACGCATTCTGTTTTATTAGAACACATGGCAACTTGTTACCAAATACAACCCTTAAAACAGTGAAAATATATTTGGTTCGCAAACGTGTCACAATTGTTTGCCGGTGCGCGGAGAATAACTAATTACGTGTCTAATTTCAGAATTGATTTTCAGTTCTAATGACTGACAATTCTGACTTGGATTGTGCAGTGATCAGCCATGATTATGCTTATGTAATGTCAGGAATACTCAAAGACAGATGTTAGCACCAGCCCTTTGGGATGGTTCGACCAGCTGTTTTATATGGTTGTAGCATTATTTACTAAACAAACAATTTTAATATTTGTACTACAAAAAGCGAAACGTTGTGGATACAAGTATTTTTAAAAGACTTTATTTAAAGAAAAACGGTTACAAAAATAAACAATGAAATAAATGCCAATTAAAAAGTTCTATTAGTTGAACTCCCACAAAAAAAGACAAACATCTTTTTATTGTTAAATTAACATATAAAAAATTGCGGGGTTATATAAAACTTTTCCTGTCTGATAACAACTAAATTACCTTGAGAATTTAATTTATTTAAAAAGACATGTATATATGTATATGCTCGTATGTATATACATATGCATTTAAGTGTAACTTTGTTCTATATACATATGGAAATACATATTTACATGTGATATCGAAAAAATACACACAAGTTTAATATTTTGAAAGACGAGGTCAGTTCGAGCATTATTATACCTTTTGTATTAATAATAGCAGTTACCATTATATGGGCATTTCCACAGGAATGACAACTTTTTGCCGCGTGCGACATCAAACAAATATGTTGGTTTTTTTTTCAAAGAAAACGAAAGTTTTTTTTTACTTCTTTATATTTTTGTACAGTCAGTGAGCAGCTCTACATTAGGTTATATTTTAAGAATACTCGAGTCACATTGTTCCGAAATACAAGCTTAATTGTTTGCTGTTGTGTGGAAATGCTCATATGTATTTTAACTGCTTCGCTTTTAAAAATATTTAAATTTTATAGAGTTTGTACAAAATAAAGTTTGTATAGAAATCTATTTTATATACCATTTACATGTTAAAAATATCTTTTATGATATTTAAAAGTGTTACATAATGCCAATTGCCTTAACAACAGCTCGTCCCAATCCCGCGATTTAAAGGGAAAGGGGTTCCAATAAAGAAACGGGTAACCTATCAAAGCTGTTTAGGTTCATAACCTAGTTTCCTCAATATCTCTTATTAAGTTTTTTTATTCTATCTTTTTTGTCAGATTCGACAAATGTACGAGTATTTCATCATATTCCTGGCAAGTTCTATATGTTCTATTTGTTATAGCAACAATACCTAAATGCGAACCAGGTGAATCTTTAACTCTGTAAGTCCGGTTATTAAGTTTGTTAATCTAGGAAGCCAATGAGCCAATCTTTCACACTTTCCACCTCCAATCGGCCAACATCATATTGTAATATTTTTTTTTTCAATTGTTTCGTGTGTATAGACCTCAACTGGGCGTCCAGAACGTTCGGCATCTTCCGTGTTTATATGGCCACAATCAAGTGAAGTCAGCAACTTTAAAATTGATGTTGAAGCGTTCTCATAGTATTTACCAAGCTCAGCCCTGGTTGGTTTGAGTCATGCTTTTTTCTGCAAAAAATAATAAAGTAATTCACTTTTTTCCATTTTCTTCCCAAATATGCATCATATTCAATTTTGACAGCAGTCAAACTGACAGTTGCCCTTTCAGGTAAGAGGTGTAAAAGTTCAATGAATTATTGTGTTAAATAATATTATGCTATATTTCCACTACGAGTTGAAGCACATGCTTTCATTTCTTAATGATGTTTATGAATCATGTCGTTTACACGGCTCATTCTTGATTCGTTTGTAATTTTTTATGTATATTCACACATACATACGTATCATACGCACGTACGTGCGTGTGGTTTGTTTTTATTTGTTCACACACCCATACACATATACCTAATTTGTTTTGGTAGCGACTTCAGATAAACTGGCGATGAACTGCGATCAAATTTAGAGAAGATACCAATTTTACGTGCTTCGCAAGTAGATTCATATTGAAGCTACTTGATTCGCTCTCATAATTTTGTATGGCGAAGCAAGTTACTTCGTTCATGATTGGGGTGTGAAGCATGAATAGAGAGCAAAGCACGTATCGTGGAAACATACTATTAAATAAGTTAATAGTTGGGTGTTGGGATACTAACAAGTTGGTAAAAATATTAAGTACACCAGTAACTGGATTCAAAAACTTTTTTCGAACCGAAAAACGCAATATTTATAGTTTACGGTAACGATGATGAGATTCTGGAATTTCTTTTTCACGATAGTGTCCATTTCTGTTTTACTCACCATATAATTTTATAACATGTGGCATCTCTGTATACAAAATATCGAAATAAGCGAAAAACACAAAAAAGAATTAAAGAAAAACTAAACGAATTTGAGTTTGTTTTTTTTTTACTTTTTGTTTCGTTAAAATATATTACTGGATAGTAGAGTCGCTAAATGTTTGTTGTATTTATTATAGCGATACGATTATGGTGATAAAAGTTACTGAATCCAGGGGGCAAATTACAGCATTCGACATCGTAGAAATTTTCATACATTTTTAATTGTGTTTGTTTGGCAATTTCGATCGATATCGAATGCCGTAATTTGCCCCCAGGTACAGTTCGTGTGAGTTTTGTTCGTGCTGTGATGGATTCAGTGGTAATTTAATTAGTGGATTTGCATCAGATATTTTAAAAATTTTGCACATGTTAAGTGCTTTTTATAAAAGTTCTCAGTTGTGCGTGAATTGTGAAGTTGTAACAGAGTGTAGGGTGTTCTTAGATGAAGAATCGATAGTTCTCCCAAGAGTATGGCGCATTGCAATGGTTATCATAAAAATGCTGTTGACTGGCTCAAATTTTCGCAATAAAATTGTTTAAATTTAACTATATTTTTTACATGTAACTTAAGCGGAAAATTTGTACTATAACAAGATTTTGGGTTAAATTTTTTTAACTACATACTTCACATTGTACAGTTTAACCAATTTCGCTGGTTAGATTTACTGACATATTTTTGTTCTCCGCATGTACATTTGAACACCGTCCTCGTAATACTGATGATGATATTTTTATAGTTATGACCGTTTTTCTGGTTTTTATTTTTCGTAAGAGTAAAAACATTTACGTTGTGACAATAAAAAAAAATTAAGAGGATAGTAGGAATGAGAAAAATAAAAACCAGGTAAATTTATGATTTCATTTAAAGCATATGACAACAGCAAATATATGAAGCCCAAAATGCTTTGATGCAAGGACCGATAGTAAATTTTTGCTGACTACTATAATAAATAAAAATTAAATAAAATTACAAAAAAAAAACGGAAATTGTTTATTCATTATTTTGGAAATAAAGTTTTTAATAAAAAATAAATATAAATATTTGGCAGCCCGCAAAATATGCAAACACTTCAGAAATGCCAAAAGACATTTTTGATATTATATGCAGTTCTTTATAGCTGGCAAGTTTTTATACTTTTAATTAGCAAATTTTAAACTTTTGAAGTACACAAATTTTGTATAACATGTTTTTAATAATTAAAAAAAAAATTAATAGAAACTTGTTTCGTTATTTTCCATTGCCTTCCTTATTTACAAAATAATTGTAAAAATCTACTACAATTTTATTGAATTAAAAAATAAATTTACACACAATTTTATTTTTTCTTTGTGCTGTTGTGCTTAAAACTAAAATCTATTTATGACTACAGATGTTTGCGTAAGTATGCACTTGTGTTTGTGCATTTGTGCATTTTGTAGCACAAAATACTCGTGTAATGGTTGATGGTTTAAAATGGTTTTGTAATTTGCTGTCATTGCTCTCAAGAGCCACTAAACACAGTTCCAACTATGCAAACCAAATAACATCCAGTCACCGTCTACCAACAATTTACATCTAATGCAGTTTGTTACCATTTCCTTTCCATAATCAATTTGATGTATTGCCTGGAGTCCTTCAAGGTATGCTATGGTTTATTTGATATTTGAATGTGTGCCAGGGATGGTAGTTGGCACTTCAATGGAATTCTTATATTTATTTATACAAATTATATAGAAATTTATTTTAACCAGCAATGTAACAAAGACAACTAAACATTTAATTGCATTAACTAAATTCTTAATTGGAAATATTTCAGTGAGTAATTAAATTATAAGTCCACTTAAGGTTTTATTATTTCTTCGCATAGAATTATATGACAACATTGTTGGAAGTTAATAACAGCTAAGCTTGCAATAGCTTAATTTTTTTCACACATTGAGAAACCAAAAGAGTACATAAATTAAAAGGGCAACTTATAAAAAATATGTTAAAAAAGAACAAAACCTCAAATATTATCCCCCATATTTGTAAAAAAATACAATGGGTTTGAAATACATTTTAAGAAAATTTTTTTATGAAAAAATTTAAATAAAATACACTTGTAACTTATTTTAAACATGGGGGTATGAGTTTTTAAAAATTTAAAAAATTAAAGTTCAATATTTTGGAAATCAATCTTCCCACTGAGTTCCTAAACAATGGTGAGACTTTTGAGCAAAAACAACCCTGATATGATGGAGTTTATGAAAATTTTCAAAAGACAATAACGATTAATCGGATCAGAGGTGTTTCAGTACTAAAATTTTTTTCCGTGCACGTGTTATAAGACCATAGCACAACCTTTATTTTAGAGTTAAAAGGCAAGCTTTGTTTTTGTAGTTAGTACTTCATAGGGAAATGTTTTTTCTCTTGGCCCTCCTCCTACTCCCTGAGACGCTTTTCAGCGATTCAGGACACCAGCTACTTCCCTCATCCTTTCTCAACCGGGCTTGGGATCGGCTAGGGCGGATTTGTGTGACGCCCTATGTTCTTAAAGTGAACTTTTTATTTTTTTCTCAAATCTTTTTTATATTTAAATTACATTTTTCGACAAGATAAATAAAGAACATATATATATATATAGATCAGAGTTGTATTTTTTCGCAAGTAGTGCGATTTTGTAGGATAGTGATTATCAGCCTTAAGCAAATAATAATAATTAAAAAAAAAAAGTAATTAATACGAACTTTTAGGCATGTTAAGTAAATAAAATATTTTGGCTTTAAGTTTTGTGTGTTAAAAAGCAGCTTTTAAGTATAAGCGTTAAACGGGTTTCAAAAATATACATTAAAACAATAAAACTAATAAAGTTTCAATAAAATCAAATATTTCTCGTATTCTATTTTTCTTAAAAGTCCAGCCCAAGTAGATATACATTAAAAAGAACTTAAGACTGACAAAGAACTAATGTTTTTTTTATATAAAGAGAAGTAACACTCTAGCAATTGCTAGGAATAATAGAGATAGAAAAGACAAGCGGATAATGTTGCCATACTAATTTGAATTTCGGTGGCGTTGCCAGTTGACAAGAGAACTGAAGTTCATTAACATTTTCATCAAATATTAGTTTAACATTAAAAAAAAAATTTATTGCATATTTTTTTGAAAAAAATTGTTTTTTTATTCATTCAAAAAAATAATAACAATAATTGAATCAATGAATAATTTAATTAAATTATATATTTAATTTACAAATAAAACTTAATAATTATTTCAGCGAATATATACCCCACAAGTTATGTGCTTCAGTTTTCATTGCTCCTTTTATCAACATTCCGATAGTTACTTTCCCTAATACATAATTATTTTCTAAAATTTTGCATTCCCTTCAACATTGCCATCCCTGATTTATGAGCTCCGCATACCTATGCATACCTATTTATACATATTATTATTACTATTGTACATATTTTAGTGTCACCGCGCTTCAAAGCTGCAGATTAAATTTTAGTCACTTCATTTATGAGATCTGTGGCAAGAATATGAGAAATGGGGTTTGATTTTGAGGTTGAGAATTGCACAGCAACAACCATCGTTAATAGAATCGAATATTTAGCATATTAAAACTAGGGTCATAGAGGAAACTACATCTAAAAGATTTGAAATTTTAAAAAGTCATGACACAAAACTGGGTTCTGCAAAAATATGAGAAATTTTCAGTATTTTGACAAACCACATTTTCCATCTCTTGTTTTCCTGCACACATCCATACATACATACACAAAATTACATATATATATATACATATATATATATATACATATATTATATACTTGTACAAATAAATATGTATGTACATATATACAAATCGAGTAAATGGAATTTGTGCAATTTGAAAATTTACATCAGACAAATATAATGACGATGATGATGATGATGGTTTCTTGTAGTGATTGGTTGGTTTTTGCTGGTTTACTGGTTGTTGATTCGATAAAATGTTTAGCAAATCATAATAAATCGAGTTAAAATTTTATATAAATTGCGGAAATAAAATTTATGTATGTATTTTGTATATCTTTTTATTATTAATATTTAATACAAAATTGTTCGCACTATTAAGGACATTAAAAATTTACAATATTGATTTTCGTATTATTTTTTTCACGCCTGTTGAATTAGGCATGCATATTACTACAAAAACAAATATTTGTTTAAAAGTTGCTCATAGACATACACACATACAAATCTAAATCAGTACTGGGCACCTGGAGTGAATAGCAAGCAGCAAGCACATTTAATTTTACGATATAAAAAATGGACAATGTAATTTTTCTATTTAATATAATTTTTCGATATGAAGAAAGGACGATTTGCAGCATGTTTAGTTTTACGATATGAAAAGCACGCTTAATTTTACGATAATGATATGATATGATATATTTAATTTTACGATATGAAAAATTTACGATTTATGGCACATTGAATTTTTCGGTATAAAAAATTTACGATTAATGGCATATTGAACTTTTCGATATAAAAAATGGACCACGTATAGGACGTTTAATTTTTCGATATTGAAAAGGGACGATGTATAGCACGTTTAAATATTGTCCTGAAGAAGACATTCGGAGGATATCGACGCACTATGTCGTGTTTTCAGAAGGAGTTATTGTAAAAATTTGAAATTTGGCGCACATGTTTTAATTGGTAAAAGGTACCCAAATATTATATTTTAAAAATTTCTGTGCAAGGATTCGCATCCTTTCCATACATCATGAAATGAAAAAATGTCAAAAAGTATAGGAAAAAAGTTCGAGTTTCATGAAACTTTGTATATTTATTGAATTTTGTAAACTAAAAGTTTTGGCCAAGTTTTATCAAAATCGGAGAAAAAATGTTCTTGTAACATCTTCCTGGGAACAATTTTTTACTTCAATCCAACAATTAAAAAATCGCGTATTTTCATATGAGCTGATACTAAGAAAATGCAATAAGTTTAAAAGTTGCAACTTGGCGCACCTAAAATCATGTTTTTCTTAATTAAATTATATAAAAAGTTGTGCGGGATATATTGCGGTCTTTTTTGTTTGCGTTTCTGTCAAAAATTGTGATTTTACAGAAAAATTATTTTTGTCTTGTTATTGTCTTTATTATTAAGGTATTCCAATTGTCATTGATATTTCAAATTAAAAATACCGTTTCCATATTAAAATCATATTATACAAGATAATTTACTTGGGGGCCACACGTTCAATGTTTGCCTTTCAATTCCATTCAATTTGAAATAAACTCACACGTTATTTACTAACACACTCAAACTTTTTAAATTGAAAACTAGATTGATTTCAAATTCACCTATCCATTTATATGGCAATTTAATTTTCAATTGGAACAGCTAGTCACAGCACATCTTGATTGAAGCTACAAATTTGAGTTGTATCTTCGTAGGTGGAATTTAAAAAATGAAATTAACGATCAATTTGTGTCACAACTATCAATTTCAAGGAATTTTGACACACAGTATGTGTGATGAAATTGAAAGCGATTTATTGAACGTGTGGCTGCAGCGTTAGTAAAAAATTTTTGCCATAAATCGATGTAATTTACTTTTTAACCCCCGACAAAAGAAGGAGAAGGGGTGTTATAAGCAGCGTTGTCAACTCGGTGGATGATTTTTGATGGCACCAACGCAGTTTTAACGCAACAATAAGTTAAAACGGGAAACTTATTGTTGTGAAACTTATCAACTTCCTGATTTTTTTTTTATTTTGCAACATTTTAATTTAGAGTTGAAATAGTCTCGATTAATATAAATTTATTTGTTATTTGTTAAATGTTTATTAAGTTTTTTTTAAGATTTATTTACTATTTCGAATAAAAAATACGTATGTATGACTTAGACCACTTTAATTATTAAGGGCACATACTCGTATTTTTTACAGGAGAAACAAAAAACGTTATTTTTTGTTTTATTTATTTATTTAAGTTTTATTTCATTAATTTTTATAAAATTCTTATTAGAATAAATTCCGCAAAGCTTAAGAGCTTGTCTGCAGAATCAAAATAATAAAGTATTCTTGAAAATTTTCTTCAAAATTTACTTGTAGTATATATATATATATATATATATATATATATATATATATATATATGTGTTTTTTTTAACAATTTATTTCCTTTTTATATATATTTAAGCTTTTATGCTAGTTACGTTCTTTGCAATAAAACAAAAAATAGATGCATTCGTTAATAAAGTCGTAATTTTTGATCACAGAGGTCTAAATATTTGCGTGATAAAATGAAGCATAATCAATCAAAAATTCGATTTCGAATTTTTGTGTAGTTACGTCCGTCTACATTTCAGGTGACGATATATACTACCTGCCTTATTCATTTGTACTACACATACACATACACACGTACAACCAAACTGCTTGATGGATTTTGATTTATGTTTGAAGGTAACTTGATCGAGAGGGTTCTTAGCTATATGAGGGTTAAGAAAATCAGTCCAGCCATCTTTTCTAGATATATCGGGGGTTTTAAAATTTTTAATTTTTGTTATTTAGGCCTTAGCACATGCAAATTTTCCTTACTTAAAAAAAAATTATTGAACTTGTTTACAAAGTGCAACTTTGACGCTCTATAACTTCGGCTAAAAATAAAATTTTTATTTAATTCTTTTAAAATTTTCCTAGTCAGAGTGTATACTATTAAATGGCATCAAAATATTTTCGAGTTGCAAGCATTCCATTATACTATTTTTGGCCACCTCACAACACTGTGCGACGTAATAAATACGAGTACAGCTATTTATAACGTAAATTTTAAAAAAAAGTGACCTCAAGTTCTTTAATTAAATCCATACATACACCAAAAAAGGTCGAACAACTAAAATTCAAACTACTAAAGTATATATGTGTACAAATTTGCTATTAGTTACATTACAAATATTAAAAAAAAATACTGCCGAATTTTCTTTCCTCTTACTCTGCGTCTACAATTTCACGGGGTCGTTAGAGCGAGTAAACACGAAATGCATACGCTGCCTTAATTTATGCAGTTAAAAATTTTTAATAAATTTATTTTAAACATTATGGTTTTTTGTTATTCAAAGTGGCTTCTGTTGCGAATAAACTTTAAAATAAAAAAAAAATATTTCCTGTTTTCAAAGTCAAACGGTGCGTACACGCTTTTGGCCAGTAAATTATTGAAATGTATTTTGATAAAAAAAACCTGTTGTTTGTTTGTTTGTTTGTTTGTTTTAATTAGGGCATTCATTTTTTAATAATATTAATTTGCTTAAACACAACGATTTGAAGTTACAAAGTAACAGTTATAATTAAAAATTGTTTTACCAAACTAAATTCAACGGAAATTGAAGTTTAAATGACACTTTTTTTTTATTTAATATTAATGGCCGTATTACACTTTGTGCGTAAACTGGAGGTAAAACGCTTCTTAGATATTTATTTTATTTTTAGGCCTAATCATATAAAACAACGCAAAAACGTAAAATTTTTGCGACTAACAGAAATAAATTAAAAAAAATATTTAATTTTTTTTCACTGACTAAAATTAAAACATTTATTTCTTCCAGCATTTTTAGGTTTTAGATTTAACGATGATGTTAAGTAATAAAGAAAGTATACATGAAATAATAAAAATTCCCATCAAGAATTCTACAGCGATTACTTTACTCTCACGATGTTTGCAAGTACGCAAAAACACATCGTTAAGCTTTTGATACACAGAGATTTTCGATTCTAATTTGAAGCAAAATTCATGATAATTGGAATATAAATTTTCGACCAATCACACTCTCTTAACTTACCACCAAGTGTTATTTACAAATTAACCGTGAAGTTTATAGCACCACTAGATGATGTTGAAAAGTGTTTTTTATTTTCCTAAAATCTCACATAAAAATTTTTATACTGACAAATTTTATCTTACTTTTATTACTCTGTTATTGAAGGTTATCATCAAATACTCGCAATTCATAAATTTCTTAACATGAAAAAAGAAATAAGTAAATAAAGGCGGAATGTATTTTAAAAAATTACATTTTCATAGCATAAGAATACAAAAAAAAAATTATCATGAGATTTTCTTTCAATTAAATTCGTTGTTCGATATAATATTTAAATTTAAT
The DNA here is from genome assembly GCA_936439885.1 of Nowickia ferox. NCBI lineage: Eukaryota > Metazoa > Arthropoda > Insecta > Diptera > Tachinidae > Nowickia > Nowickia ferox. The sequence goes on along the minus strand of OW387024.1, from coordinate 109,514,419 downwards.
TAAACGGCAACATTCGAATTTTCTAGCAGATGATGACACACTGGGCTATTGATTTGTCTATCAGAAAAAGTCTTGTGTGAGGACACATTCGACATTTCTATAAGAAGTGTGCTGTGATTATATAGTGAAATTTTCCATAAAAAAAAGTATGCTAAGATGACAAAGTGGACTTTTCTATAAGAAAAGTCAACTTTTTTTCAGAAAAGTGTGCTGTGATTAAACAGCTGACTTTTCTATAAGAAAATTGTGCTGTAATGACACAGTCGAATTTTCCATAAGAAAAGTGTGCTGTGCTGACACCGCCGACTTTTCTATAAGAAAAGTGTACTGTGATGCCACAGTGGACTTTTCTATATGAAAAATGTACTGTGATGCCACAGTGGACTTTTCTATAAGAAAAGTGTGCTATTAATACACTGTCGACTTTTCTGTAAGAGCCCGTTTAGATAGGTGTAGGGTGGCCTAGCTGCGACATGTCGCCTGCGAGTCATGTTTCTAGGCGAGGAGTGAAGAGAAGCTTGCGCGGTAGCAAAAGTCTTTTTCTCTCGTATTTTTTTTATGCTATGTACAATCAATGTTGCCAGTTAGACTAATTTTGTATAACATGCATGAGGTAAACAGTTATAACATATAAATTATAAACAAATAAAGTAAGGAGAGAAAAGGAATTATTGTATTTTGGTAGTAATTTAAAAACATAATATATAGACATATTAATTCTACATTTCCCAAAATAACAACTAGTTCATTTACGGCAATACTGCTACGAATGAACGGATAAAATGCATTAATCAAATTAATATCAAAAATTCCCCTGACTATTGCGAAAAAAAATGTCTTTATGCAAACGAGCGTGGATCTAAGAAAGGACTCAAAAAAAAACGTAAACTCAGGGAAAAGCTGCAACTTACAAATAAGAATGCGTCACATTAATTCAATCATTTTTAATATAATAGAAACTAGTATTAAAATACTTAAAAATAAATAAAATTAATAAATAAATACTGTAAATTAATATTTTTTCATATTGAAATAAGAAATTTCAACATGACTAGATTTTCGTTAATGTTTCTTATTTATTCAATATGGTAACCTCGTTAGTTTGGAACGTTTTATTTTTTGTACACTGTAACAAAGACTGCATTTACACCATGAAATTTGACGCACATAACTTTTTTTTATGTGTTTGCTTATAGTAACGCTGGAGATGATAGTGACATGAAACAAATCATGGGAGTATGAATCTCTGAAGCATTTCTGCAAACAAAAAAAAAAAAAAAAATCAGGCTGTGGAATTACCCATAAATCTGGTTATATGAAAACTGTTTTTATTTGAGAATAGAGGAGTCTTAAAGTAGCAACTAAAATAAAAAAGATTACAGAAAAATAATTTCCATATATATTCCGCCATTTTCAGAGTTGAATATTCGTTTAATAGATCATCGAAGATGTTTCAGAAGCAAAGCACATCTAAGACAAAGATCAGGCTTTGCTTAATTATACAAATAAAAAATGGTTTTTTGATGCTCTAAAAGCTAAGAGAAAGTTTTTTTTTTGTTACAAAAATATATTTTCCGTCCCTAATATTTGTTTGTTACTTTTAGTTTTACTTTTGCTTTCTTTTCGGGAATGAAATTTCTATGCTACACAATGGCAAGAAAGGAGGAGTGTTAAGCTTAAGGACGCTAGTAACCATGGCCAAATTTAATTTGGATTTTCATCATATATAAAGTTGTTTAGGGGTTCATGTTGTTTCATGGATGGATGCATGTACGAGTATGTGCGAGTATGGCCGTATGTTCGAGTGTTTTTGTGTGTTTAAGATGTTGTTTTTTAAATTTCTTGTGTACTTATATCTGGGTGAAAACATGTGTATCTTTAATTTTAATATTTATATAAAAATCTAGTTATTTATTTGGTTTTTATGTAAGAAAAAGGACTTGCATGAGTGAAATTGTGGTTTGTAGAAAAGAAAGCTCCTTCTTGTGTCTAAAGTTGTGCTTTAGAATTATTTGTTGATCTGAAGGTTTTTCTTTTAATTTTCCTAGACTTGATAATACACCAGCCTGCTTGTATCTTGTCCTTATGCTGGCCAAAATATTTGTTTTATTTATTTTTTGTCTATTTTATTGTGCGGATACACACTTTGTTGTTAAGATTTTTCCATGACTAATGTTATTCTGGGTATTTTTATATTTTCCTCTCATTTTTCTTATACACATATACATACATATTTAGGTCTCAAGGACATTACGAGACAAAAGTATACATGACTGTGGGGGTGTAACTTTTTTTATTGAGTTTAGTTGAAGTGTGGATGTGTGTGTGTGTTTATAACTAAATGGCAGGATTTTTCACAAACAATTGCTAAATTATACATATTTAGACATTTAATTTATATTTTATTTCACAGTGGTTAGAAATTAATTTTTTTAATGTCTAATAGAGACTTTTAAAAAGATTTATTTGTGCATAATCTAACGATATAAAAATGAAAATTATTATAATTCAAGGCACAACAATTTTTTTCATTGATAATTTCTAAATTATTTGTTTAGATAAAAATGCTAAGGGCGCGGCTGCTAGTCAGTGCAAAAACAAAACAGTCCCTAAAAAGGAACCTCTTCAAAATAGTTTTATGATAAATTTATAATTTAAAATAAATAAACAAAATTATATTTTCTCTCACTTTGTAAAGCTTCCTTTTCTCCTTTGTTCTAAGCTAATCTACTTTTGTGCTGCTTTAAACTTTAGATAAATATTTAATGCAAAAATAAACATTTTTTTTTTTGTTATTTAAAGCCAAAAATCTCTCAGATTTATCTACATAAAATGGTTACATTAAGGGCTTGAAAAATAAAGGCCATCAGATAAATATGTATGTATGTGAACATTAAAAAAACCAGCAAGAGAAGTTAAGATAAAAAAAGCAAAAAAGTAGGGGAAAAAAACAAGAATATCGCAAGCAGGTGTGAAATATAAATTACATATACAGCAATATAATAAAAAAAAGAAAGAATACGAACAAAGCAGAAATATAACAGAAAGTATTTTTGCATATGAAATTTTATATTGTGAATTAAATTTTTCACTTCTTTTTTTAAACTTCAACGATTTATCAAGTGGAATTAAGGCCTTATTTAAAAAATAATGGGGGCCTTTAAGGTATGTTGGCAGTTGTGCCTTATAATAATAGAGAAAGAGCTTAAAAGAATCAGCGGGAAAAGCTCACAAGTCAAATTGAAAGTAATGCTCAGCAAGCAATTAAAAACGCCGGATTCTTAGCCGAAACAAATTAAAAACTAAGGGCCTGTCCCACGATGTCGACAACGTTCGACTTGTCGCACACTTACATTCAAAACAAAAACAAATTTTAAGATTGTGTTGTTGTTTCAACTTCGACTTCGTGGGACAGGCCCTAAATTTGCATATTTACATAAATGTACTCGCATTAATTGTGATATTTTCCCATCGTTCATTGATACGTGGGCGGTCCAAAAACTAGCCGAAAAAACATCAAAAAAAAAATAATGTTTTTTTATTTCTCAACATAATCTCCTTTTAGTTTCAACATATTTTTCGCCAGCGATATTCAATAGCATCGATACCTTAGCTTTTCATCTCTTCATTGTTGGCAAATCTTTTACCACCGACACATTTTTTAAAATTTGGAATTATAAAATAATCCGAGTTAGCGCAATCAAGCCAACCGAACTATAGTTGCATTGCCAATTGCCAACATGTTCTCAGTTGACCATGTCTCTGTAAGACATCTTAAACGATGAGTAACAATATAAAAATCATGGAATTCATATTGACTACAGCTCAAATAATTCGTTCGAAATTTTCGAACAAATAGCCACAAAATCATGTCCACCACCGCATCGTAGTCGTTCACAAATTAATACTGTGAGTTCTTGAGCGATAATGTCCACTCAACGGAACAGACTTTAATTAATATTTTTAACAAACAAATTTAATTTTTTTTGCTTAATTATTTTTTCCGTTTCCTTTAAATTATTGCCTGACTTAGCTGGGATTCGAACTGAGGCTACATCTTTATAAGTTTTCCACTCGGCTATAGCAGCACCTAAAACTTTGTCAACAAGAGGTCAACATATTCATATGTATGATTGAAGAAAAAACACACGACTTGTCCCTCAGATTGTGATCAACAAAGTCCATAGTGTTTAATTGAGGACAACATGCAAGACATTGTCACTCAGATTGTCGTGAAGGACGATTTTCTTTATCTTTAATTGTCGACTAGAAAACAGAGGAGAAGTCGTACAAGAATCATAAATGACAATGTCCTGCACGCCAATCTGGCCAACTGGGTTATTATGTATGGCAACTGACAACTAACAGCTGTTAATTTTAGTTGCCAAATAGCAATAATATGGGCAACCAAAAATTTTTAGTTGCTTTAAACTTAAATATTATTATGATTAGTATTATTATTATTATTATTTTAAATTTATTTTAATTAAAATAACAATAAACTAAACTAAGATATATTAATAATAATAAAACAAAAAACTTCAATGAAATACTTTTTCTTTGGGAAGGCAAAAATATGCTTTACTTTTACTCACAGTAGAGGTGGAAATTTTAAAGACGCTAATTTTAGTTAACCAACTTTTGAGTTTATGAAAGAGAGAATGAAGATAATAAAGAGGGAAGCCATACTATTTTCCTCTCTCGCCCCTGAATTAAAAATCCAGTCAAAGCATTTTAATTGTCCCTGAAGTGTCGTCTAATAGATTAAAAATTCAGTACTTCCTTCTCTTCATCGAAAAATAATTCTACTGAACTAAAATCATCTTTATGATAAGTAATTTTTTAATCGCTTTTGGCTTAACAATTTTCTTTTAAGCGCCAATATTTTGTATATATTTTGAAGCTTGTTGAAGGCGTATTTTCGAAAGCTTTTAGGCAAGTGTATAAAGTTGACATACTTAATACTAATTTCAATTTTAGCTGAGTTGCTAATATACACCGCAACTGAAGTTAGATTGCCATCTGCAATCGAGCCATCGTAGTATTGCATGTGTGAATTGGTGCCTTGTCCTGATTAAAAAAATACTGTCTTTTTTCTAATTGCAGTCTCTTTTTTTCTTCATTTCATGTGAACTGATGGATTTATGTCAAGGAAACGAATCCGAAACGTAAGAACAGGGGCCGGATTCCGCAACGGTGAATCCATTTGTGAATTTTGATCTAGCCTTCACTTTTTAAAGAATCGTGTTGCAATGCGATTGAGAATCCCCACGTTTGGTTGATTTCATAACTTTAACTGTAAAGAACCAAAAATATATCTTCGTTACCTTTCAAACCTCTCTGGTAGGTACTGGATTATTCACAATTAACACCTCTTATTGTGAATGGCTTCGTCAACAGCACATCAAGACGACAGTAAATATTGTCGCTTGTCTTCTCTTTATCGGAAACAATTGGCTCTTATTGGGAATTTCTTACTAATCTCTAAGTGTTTGTAAATTAATGGAGTAGACAAGTGAAAATTTTTACTGTCGTCTTAATGTAAAGGGTGTTTTTATATAGGTATAAAACTTTAAATTGGCAACACTTTTTTAACTGGCGGCCATTTTGTCAGCTGTCAAATGAACAACGCTTCCAAATTGTGCAAAATTTATTTTGAAATCATGGTTCTGTTCGAAATACGGTTTAATTACGGTCGACATAATCGTCTATCAGAGCAATTCATTCGATTAATTATGGAACGTTTGCACAGCACGTTTACTCTAAATGATAAAACGCATGCACAGAGACGTCGTACAGTGTGTACTGGAAAAGTCGTTGCTGTTGTAGAGCGTAGCGTAGAGGAAGACCCGAAAAAGTCTACCCGCCATCGTGCGCCATGATTAGTGACTTCTTCGTTCATTAATTGAACAACCATGATGGGCAGAGCTGTGGTTTCAACAAGACGCCGCAACATGTCACACAGCTCGTGCCACAATTGATGTATTGAAGGAAATGTGTGGTAACTGCATAGTTTCACGTTTCGGGCCCGTGAATTGGCCTCCAAGATCGTGCGGTTTAACGCCGCTAGACTATTTTCTGTGGGGACATGTGAAATCGCTAGTCTACGCCGATAAGACCGAAACGATTGACTACTTGGAGCACAACATTCTACGCGTTATTGTGAATATACGGCCAAAAATGTTGGAAAAAGTCATAGAAAGTTGAACCTCCAGTTTAGATTACGTCTGACCCAGCCGGAGCGGTCATAGGCCAGGAGTCATATTTAAATCATAATGCCGGAAGATTACCTTTCGAATAGAGTAAATTTCATGTTAATTTAAAAAATGCATCTTTGTTTTATTACATTTCAAAGCTCTATACCTCCCTCTATAAAAACCATCCTTTATTCCTTTGTGCTGATAAGAGTGGCAAAAAGATTGTTGCATAGAAAAAATGGCACAGTGTGAATATCTCTAGCATTTTTGTGCAAATTTTCTAATCTGGTTTAGGATTAAGTCCATGAAAATTTTTTTTGTGTGTAAATTTTGCCTTACAAATTAATGTTATTTGAAGTTTCTTTTTATTAAAATTTAATTGCACAACAAATTCCTACCATGTTTATCATGGCCGACGCACATCACAAAAACCAACAGGAAAAAAATTTACACAACCTTCAGACTTTAAGGTTTCTTTATATAAATTTTATTTTCTTCGATTTTGAATAAGTACCAAGCTGATTTCATGTTCATGCACACACACACACACACACAAATGTAGTATTCGTACGTTATAATATAAAGTATGTACATGTAGGTTTAAAAATAAAATTACGAGTATGTACATTTTTCCCAAACATAAATACTCGCTTTTCGTAAAGTACGTAGATGAAAAAAAGTGTTTGTGTAAAAGAAATAAAATATGGACTGCTTGATACTGTTGACATATGATAAGCATTTATTTTATTCAAAAGAGATAAGACAATGTTAGAAAACAACAATTCACATATGAGCAAAAATAAATAACGTTTCAAGTTTCGTATATAAATAATTACATGTACAAGAGAAAAATAATACATACATGCATACATACTTATTTACATATCTACATATTTTCTTAGCAATTAAATTTTTTAGGAAAATTGTATTATTGATTTGTTTTAACGATTTACGAAATGTTAAGCTTAAAATTGTGTTCTATTTCCACGACACAGAATATATAAATTATTAGCCAAAAACTACAGCAGAAAATAAAATTAGTCAACATCTGTTCGAATGTTAAGACTCTTAACTTAAGAGTACAAGTATTTGGTGCTCAACTTGGCTGCAACAGCTTTACACACTTTATCAATTTTTGTTTATAATTTATTAATTAAAAACAAAGTACATACTCTCGTATGTATGTGAAGATAAATTTAAATTTAACTAGCAGAGACAAAAACCCAAAAAGCTGGACTGTTAAATTGTTAAGCCCTCAGGGCCAATTTCACCAACTTATTTAAATATCAATTAAGATTTAAAATTCAGTTTTCCATACAAAAATTAATGAAAACCGACATTTAAATATGAATTGCTATATAAATAGAGTTGGTGAAATTGGCTCTCAGCAATGCCACCAAATTTGCTCTTTAAAGAGCCACCAGGAGTATCATTTCTATATAGTGGGATGCATGTAGGCTTCTCCTATTTCCCACAATGACCACTTTTCCTTCCCAAATATGACCTTTTTTAAAATTAAGATTCTGTATCATTGATATATCTGTAGTATATAAGTAATGCGCTTGTGACTTAAAAATTGTAAAAAATGTGTTTTGGTCAGAATGACCGCACTTTATTAAATCAAAAGAACAACTCCACGATAATAACAAAGTTTTTTATTTTATATTAATAAAATTATATAATTAAAAGGTGGCGTGATTAAATTTTTTTTCTTTTTCTTTTTTTGATTTACATAGCTTTAATCGCACAGAAAATAAAGAAATGGAAATTGCAATATTTGCAGAATTAAGGTAAGAAATAAATTTTAAATTTTGTTTGTGTTAACTTATACAAGTAGTATAATTTCATTAATTAGATCTCGGACCATATTTTCCATTAATTGTTTAGTATAGTCTCAGTCCCCGTTAATGGATTTCGCAACCGAAATAATATTCATTAATTTTACTGGTACTGTTAAGTGCTTAACAGGCTCTATAAACTTTTATCTCTGCTAGTTAAATATAAATTTAGCTTTACACACACACACACATAAACAGAGAATATTTAAAAAAAATAGTCATGCAAGAAAATTTTATAGGTTTTACATTTGATGCACAAAATATTAAATTCTCTTGTAGTAATTTTAATTCCTAAATAACTCATTAATGAATTAATTATTCGCTATATTCACCAAAACCACACGCATTGCTATCAATCATACGTCATAATGTTCGTTTTTGCAATTTAATTTAATACTCATACGTAAAATTGTGCCACCTTCCCCCTAAAAGTAAACTATGATAAATGTACTTTAAATATGTACAAACATCAGTGTTGCCACTTCATGGGTGTAATTTTTACTGTCGTGGGTAAGGAGAGTGTGGGAAATTTCTTTTAGGTGTAGATTTGGTGTAATTCAAAATTATTTCGTTTTAAAAACCTATCCTTACATTTTTAATATTTGCTTAAGAATCGCTCAATGAAAGACCATTTATTCATACATATTTCCCCAAATGCAGAAAATTTTCTTATTGATTGAAGCAATACAAAGTTCTTCTTATAAAAAAACTGCCTTGTCTTAAGTTACCCACAAAGCCAAACAAAAGCCTTTTTATAAGTCTTATAATAAAGAAATTTAGTTTTTTTTGGCATATAAATTTATTTAAGGATTGGCTCGTAATTTATGCAGGAAGTTTGCCTTTAATCAGTCCTTTAGCTGTTATGTATATACGAGTACATATGTATACACTTGTATGTGCTTGTTTATGTAGATTGCTCGCTGCACAACCTACTTTAACGATTTAGCGATTTTCCCACAACATCTTTAACAAATTCTACTTCTTTTCATTTTCTTCTTACTGCTTGTATGTATGTATATGTACATATATATTTTTTAAACACACACACACACACACTCACATCTCCATGTTATAAGTTTATCCTTGAACATATATTTTTACTTTTATAGTTTCTTATTATTGTTGCTTTTTCTTTTGTTGTTCGCAAATCTTATGCTTGAATGATGTTGGCTTAAGACGGAAAATGAGTATCATGCATAATGTTGTATGTGAGTGTGTGTATGTGTGTGTGCATAATGTGGCAGCATGTTGGTTTTTCACTTCTTAAATCAAGTACAACATCTTTTTACGGTGTCACACACACACACACACACACTCGTATGTACATACATACATTCATGTGTATTACTTACACCTTCGTGCACAAATTTGAAAAACACATACAATCTTATATTTACAAGTATGTTTGTGTTAAGTACTGTGTTAAGGAAAAAGTACACATGTACACATACATACATATGTTTTTTTAATAAGTATGTCCTATTTTTAACACACTACTGCACACAAGCAAACATGCCTGTTCTACTTTAACTTTAACAAAAAAAATATAAAAAAAAAACAAGACAAACGAACGAACGCACGCTCAAAATCTTCATTCTCCTGTTGAAAGCTTTAAAATTTGTTTGCTACCTTTAATAGTGACAAGTTAAAAAGTAAATTATTTAGGGAATTCACAATGAGTATCTTAAAGTTTTAATGTGGCAACATTGTGCCATCTTCAAATTTTCATTGTGAGCAGGCAACAATATAAAACACGGTGTATTGAAGTATTAAAATAACAAAATTTTTTCAAATAGAAATTATTAGCGAAAAATACAAATATTTTTTCATCATTCATGACATTCTTTTTATACGTTTAAATTTGCCAGCTGGTAATAAATTTGATTTACACACAAACAAAAACAACAAACTTGCCAATATTAAGACATATTTTACAACTCTATTTTGAACCCCCTAATTGTTTATTCTTTTTCGTTAAACACTGATGCTAGGATCATTGTGGCACAGTGGGGTCAGTCGGGTGCCAAGTTAATAATTATTTTTCACCCATATTATTAGGAGTTTTATACGATGTTTGATCTTTCCTGGCTAACAAACATCCGAGTGTGGAATGTCAAATTCGTATTGTATTGCGAAAATATATTAAAACTATAAAGGTCTTATTCATATAAAATATTTTTGTTTAACATTTGTTAATGCACTAATAATCCCATATTATTACTTTACTTATTCAGTAAAATATTTTTTTTTTCGTTCAAAATACTCGTACTTTGAAATTGATTATTAAGGGGTTATTTGGATCCAAAATATGTAAAATATCGTAGCTTCCCTTTGAATTGTGTAGTAGGTAGTTTATTGTTGGATTTTGAAAAAAAAGCTACGATATTTTGCATTTACACTTACGCAAGACCGTTTGCATCAAACACCGAATACCGCCTATATTTTGTTATTTTTAGAAACATTTTTTCAGCTCGGTTTAGCTCTCGCGAAAGGTTATTGCTAGACCGCTGAAATGTTAGCCTATATTTAATTTCAGGAGCGCAACGATGTGTGTATGTAAAAACGGAGACTTCAGGCATGTGAAGTGGTTAAGTAAAAAAAAGTCTGCCCCACTGTAGCGCTGCCTTCCTAAATGCTTCTTCCATGTATGCCTGCTGTATTAAAACTTTTCTTTGAATTTTGATGAATTTTATTTAAACGAAGCTCATGAATAGAAACTTATTTAAAAATTTTTAATAAACAAGAAAACGTAGAATAATAAAATAATAGCATTACCGTCCATGAAAAAAAAAACATAAAACACTTTAAATATGCGTGAAGGTAACAAAAAGACAAGCTAAATGGCGCTGCTTCTGACGCCAAAGTGTTGAAACGCTCGTTGTTATGACACTGATATTTAATTATAGATTTAAATATATTATGACAAGCAAAAACAAAGACATGAGTTACTTCAAGCTTACAGAGCATTTAAGTATTAAAAACAAAAATATATGAAATTAATTCAGGAATTAATTTTTAATACATAATAAAACTTTCAATGGAAATATTTTAATGGTAAGAATATGCAGACCATTTCACTTGCAAGTTTCTTGTCTGCTTAAGAAAATTTTATTAAATAATAAAATATATTTAAATTTCTAATGAAAAAGAATTGATTAGGAAAAATTACTACTTGAACTCAAAATTATAGTTTAAGTAAATGTAATATACAGTGCAGTTTGGTTATAACGAACTGCGTAGAAATGGTAAGCTTTATTCGTTATAGACGAGGTTCAAAGCAAATATTTTTTCCTGAAATAAAATGAGCTTATTATTTTATATAAAAAAATTTTGAGCGTATTTCTTTATATATTCCGTAGCAAAATATTGGTTTCAAAAGCAGTCTAGGCTGAGTGTTGAATTTCTGCCAATCAACCAATGTATTTGAGTTAACTTAAGTTTCATTTGAGTTAGTTTAGAGTCAATATGATGTTTCCATGTAAGCCTTCGAGCAAGGTGTATACCAAGGTATTTCACTTGAGTATGTTGAGGAATATTTTGATTGTTAATTCGAATAGGGGAACAAGTATCTCTTCTTAAGGTAAAGGTTATATGGATACACTTTTGCTCATTTACTTTAATTATCCATAAGTTCAACCATATTTCCAGCTGGATAATATGTTCCTGGAGATTTCGGGATGTCTCATAAGGGTTTTCATGCATACTCAGACAGGCTGTATCATCGGCCAGAATACTACCCTGTGGGACACCGGAAGATATAGACTCGGGCACACTGATGAAGTCTTCTTCCACAACAGTGAACTTCCTATCAGTAATATAACTTTCCAAAAGTTTTTGTATGTTTATTGGCAGATATGTCTTCAATTTTAAAACTAGGCCTTTGTGCCATACTTTGTCAAATGCCTGAGACACATCAATGAAGAGGGCAGAACAATACTTCTTTTCTTCAAATGTCTTCCTTATAAATTGAACCAATCTATGCGTTTGCTCAATTGTGCTATGCTGACTTCTACAACCAAATTTTGATGGTCAGGGATGCACCCATTATCAGCTAAAATTTTGGAAAATTTAGTCATGAGCGGTTTTTCGAAAAGATTTGAGATTGTTGATAGTAAGCTTATAGGCCTATATGACTCAGCCTTGGTAGGATCTTTGCCCGGCTTTGGAATCAAAAAATTTTGAGCGTATTTCTTTATATATTTTTTCCCCCCTTAAGCAGGAATGACATGCATATACACGGTGTTTAACCAAAGAAAATCAAGCAACATTTTCTAATATATTACAGCCTGGCCCGCTATGTCGACAAGAAAATTTTGAATCGACAGCTTGTATTGAAAACAACAAGTAAGCAATAGAAAGCGTCTCGTCGACATCGAGGACCAGGCCGTTAATTTCATTAATTCATATATTTTCTGAAAACAAGAGAAATCCCAAATAAATTCCAAAAAAAAATTTTATTATAAAATACCGCAAAACCAAAAACTCTCGAGAGTTGTGTACAAATAAATTCGTGTGCACACATTAACACATTTAATATTTTTAAACATTTGTACAGCCAGAGAAAAACAACTTAAAATCAATAAAAAACCATATCGAATTAATAAGAAACTCTTTTATCTAATTTTTCGACCTTTTTCAATATATTCAATTAAGAAAATTTTTTGAGCTTTAGGTCTATTTATATTATTATTTTATTAGCACGATATTTCGTTAACCTTTGGTTAACTTCTTCAGGATATTTATTAATTGAAAAACATTTTTGTAATTGAAAGCAGAAAAGAAAAAAGAAAAGTTTAATTTCAAAGAAAGAAAAATAAAAAATATCCTGAAGAAGTTAACCAAAGGTTAACGAAATATCGTACTAATAAAATAATAATATAAATAGACCTAAAGTTAAAAAAATTAGTTTAATTGAATTAATAAGAAAAATTAACGAAAGTCTAGTCATGTTGAAATTTCTTATTTCAATATGGAAAAATATTAATTTACATTATTTATATATTAATTTTATTAATTTTTAAGTATTTTAATACTAGTTTCTATTATATTGAAAATGATTGAATTAATCTAACGCGTTCTTAATTTTAAGTTGCAGCTTTTCCCTGAGTGTATACACATTAAACACACATGCATATTGAGCCTTTGTTTCAACAGAGTCACAACGCAAAAAATAAAATAGTTTTACACAATACGAGTTTCAAGTGCCCTGGAGACGATCAAATACGAGTAAGACCGTCAATCTTGTCGCTTAGCAGGAGAAGTACGCAATATAAACTTTTGTTCGTTCGCGCACTTCTCCATCATTGAAACAAACATAAGGAAGAAACTGTTGTTGTTGTTGTTTTTTAATAAAACAAGAATCACAAAGAAACTGATGTTTTAAGCAGACGATTAAATAATCAGCCTTCAAATAAAAAAATAAAAACTTTTTGATTTTCATCAGCCATTGCCGACATATGCCCGCAAAAACACGACTGTATGTACACAACTAAGTGGTTGATGAGTTTATTTGAGCGTCTTCCGGCCTCCTGAGACTTAATGGTCAAATTACTTATAACATTTCTCTTAAGAGTTGAGTAAACAAAATATTTGTATGCAATTTCTACACAATATAAAGAATGATATGACGAATAATTCTGTAATATTAACTAAAATATTTTAATATTTAATATTTTGGGTTATGAATTTCCTGCAGCAAAGGCTCGATACAGGCATTTCCGCAGGAATGTTAACTTTTTGTCGCGTGCGACACCAAACAATTATGCTTTTTTTTATAACAAAAACCAAACTTTTTTTTACTTTTTTATACATTCGGTACAATTTTCAGAAAAATCGAGTCACGTTGTTCTGAAGTACAAGCTTTGTTGCTTACTGTCGCACGCGACAGAAAAGTAAAATTTCTCGTGGAAATGCCTATATATAGATTTGTATATATACGAATATTAAAAGAAATAAAAACAAAGAAAACAAATTTAACAACCTGAATGTTAAAATATTTATAAAATTTTTTTTAGAGTTTCATATCGTGAAAATTACACAAAAAAAAATTAGACACAAAGATAGTAGAAATAGCAGAAAAATAAACAAAAATATGTTATTTGCATACTTACATACGTACATACATACACACACATACCTGAGTACATGTGTGCATATGTATATTTAATTTGAAAATATTTAGATAAAACATTCCAGACACGTTTTCCCTGTTAACAAAGCAGTGAAAAATAACAAGAGTAGTAGCAAATTAAATTCCAGTAAAGATCAATTAAAAATGCAACATAAATCCTGAGTTTTTATTAAATTTTTTCTTAAACTTGCTGCTGTTGAAAAAATGTGTTTCGCTAATGGATTATTTCGCTTTGCATAAAAAAGAAAATAGTGGAAGAATTTTTTTTAATTTTTGAATTAAGAAAAAAATATCGGACGAAGTTAAGCCATTTTTTTTTTGGTTAATTTATTTATTTATGGTGCAGGTGGCAACACTGTACATACAACAATAGAAAACTTTTTTCGAAATTACAATTTTCTATTGACAGAATCTGACAGAAATTTCCTTTAACTGAATATCTTCCATGAGCAGACAATTTTCCTTCACTTTGAAATATTAATACAAAAATCAAACAAATTCCGATTCGACAAACGGACGCTTCATGTAAAAATCCGCCTATGCATATGGCTCTCACGTAATTTTGATTCTGCTGTCAGTTAATCACTCTTATCGGGAATAAAAGTTCATGTGAAATGTGTTTCCTTTCGCTAAAATTGTGACCGCCAAATTTTGCGTTGTTGTTGTGTCAGTGAGTGTACTATTTTCTAATATTGTTCACCATTTTTTGTTTATGGGAAATATTTATTCCCGATAAGAATACGTGACTTATTGCGATTCAACGCAATGCAATATACTGAAAGAAAGTTTGTCAAAAACCTGAAATTCTCCACAAATTAATTTAGTTTAAAGTTGACAATTCCTTTTTTTTTTTTTAATTGACTTTAATAAATAGTGGGCTTTTGCTGCTAAAAAAAGAGCCATTATTAAAAAAATAAGACTTTTTTTACCATTAAGTTTCTGGTAAATTAAAAAAAAATTTTAATTGTTTACTGTAATATACAATTCTATATATTTTTAGATATTAAACAAAACGTTAAAAGATAAGCAAGAATAGTTAAACATAATTAGGTAGAGTGATATAACTTCGTGCTAACCTGAATAGAAAAATGAAAAAAAGGGATAAACAGAAAATGAATGAGCGATACTTACTAATGTATTTACCAAAGGTAAATCAATAATTGTATACGCAACATTTCTCATACTCCATTTCATTGAAAATTTGCTTTAAATAGCTGATGTAGTAGATAGACTTGGGTGCTGATGAAGTGTGTGGCTGCACAGAAAAATATCGGTATTTCCCCCAGCTAATAAAGTCTAATTTAATTTTTCTTCTCTTCTTTAGAAACTCACATTAATTAATAAAAATATTCCATTCAACAAGAATTGAAATTACTGAACTAAGAAATTATTTCTGATACAAAAAAAATATTATGCAAATTTAGTTCTGGCACATTTTAGTTTTCTGGTTATTGAAATTATGCCAACCCTAAAGTGTTTTACTTTTAATTTATGTGCCAATATTACTTTGATTACAAGGAAATCTTTTCAAACACATTACAAGTCAAATTATTCTCAAGTGATTTACTTTGTACATGTCAAATTATTATTTGATTAACATTTGGTTTTGATATTTTGCATTGATTAAAGGTTGATGAATTTTAAATACATATGTATGGCTCTACCTCATGGTAACGCAAGTGAATTGACTTTAAATCCATAATTAAGTTTTAAGTTTTACTTAAATGCCCTGCATTCGTTTACTTAAATACGTGAGAAATTTTTGAAATGGATTTTAAGGAAATGTAAAATGCACACGCACACACTATCAGAAAAATTAACTTTACTATTGGAATATCTAAAGAGATCCTTAACTTGCAGAAGGGGATGTAGCTCAGATGGTAGAGCGCTCGCTTAGCATGTGAGAGGTACGGGGATCGATGCCCCGCATCTCCAATTATTTTTATTTACTGTTAAAAAAAAGTATCTGAATATTAAATCAACTTTAATAACTGTATTGTGTCGACGCGTTTTGAACAAGTTTGCATTAATTTGGGGAGTTAAATTAATATAAACTTGAGCTTACCATTATAAATCGTGGAGATTCAAATGGAGTTTTAATAAATTACTGGGGTTAGCAATTTGCCAAGAGTGGAGGTTATAGGTTAGGAAGAAACGTTCTTTTTAAAAATAAAATATGTACTTAACCTTTTGTTTTTTTAGGAAGGGATTCCAGGAGAGATAATTTTAACTTCAAATGAAATACAGATTGCTTCTAAACAATTCAACTTGTATTTTATTACTTGTGGTTTTTGGAGCTAGTTGGCGGAGAGAACTTGTCTCGATGAATATTACAAAACGAATGCTGGTTTTACAAGTCATTACATGGTATTTGGCGCTATGAAATGTAGTTTTCTAATTCACAATGATTATAATATAAAAGCAGGGATGGAAAGCGCCTATTTTTAGTACAAATTCATTATAAATATCAAAAATGTAAAGGTACTTGTTTAGACATATTTAACAATTTCAATCAATAAAATTAATAAGTACTTGTTTAAAAGTAAATTCAAAATTTATATATATATATATATATATATATATATATATATATATAAAGTAAATTGTTTAAAAGCGTTTAAGCACGTTTACTAACGATTTTGAATATAAAGTGAATATTTTCGGTGAAGCACTAGGAACCTGAATGGTGAATCTTTAATAAACTTATTTTTGCGAATGCACTGAATGAGTTAAATTGAGTTGTTGGCAATTTAAATATCTGACATAGTTTTACATAATCAAAAGTTTTCGACAATTGCCAGCAAAAATTACTGCTTCCCAGATTTTTTTTTTTTTTATTTTTGGAAAGGGAGACAATGTTACAGAATCACTTGCGGTTGCGCATGAATAATACAATACACTCAGCTTCCAAAAAGCCATGAATTTTTTGCCTTATCAAAGTGCTTCACAGAAGTAAATATATATATTTTTTGTGTATTCAGATGTAAAAGTTACTGGCTTGAAAATTTTTTTTCTTTTTTGTTAGAGAGTCTCCTGCCTTACGTTAGTGCTTTTCAGAAGCATTTTTCAAAGCTTTTGTTATCAAGTAAGCAATACATAGCTTTTTAGCATTTTTTTCGCTGGCTTATTTAGATAAAATTCAAGTATTATTTATGCTGCTTAATGTATTGCAAGTGAATGACGTGAATGAATTTGCGTACGTGAATATTTTTCATAACAACCACAAAACTTTCATATTGTTTTACCAAAACTTATACTGGCTTATACTGGCTTTAGGAAAATGTTTGCTACCAAGGGGATGTAGCTCAGATGGTAGAGCGCTCGCTTAGCATGTGAGAGGTACGGGGATCGATGCCCCGCATGCATCTCCAGGTATATTTTTTTTTTAGTTTTAAAACTACTGCAGTATGTGTAATAAAATAATAAAGAACTTGAAGTCCATTGCAAACAGATTTCGGTATGATGGATCTTAAATACTTCGCTGAGGAAATAATTCTTCAATAACATCGGAGTTGCTTCTGCTTGCGAGTCCAAGAACTAAAGTTCGCAGTCGTCTTTGATTCGGGCGTTTTTAGAAAAGCTGATGAAATTTCTACCGCTTCTGCTTAAAAAATTAATTCGATTGGTCACTAAATTTGACTCATGCAAATAGATCTCTAGGACCATACTCGTACGTCTAAATTTGCCTGCCACTTTTCTACTATTTATAACTCATTCATTGCACCAAACCCAATCAGCATCTTCGTCGCAAGAGATATGTGCCTCGTTTCTGTAAAGAATATGAGAGAACTTTTCAAGACGAAAAAATTATTATTCTGTGAGATGTGAGGATGTGTAGGAAAAAAACCAACCCAAGCACATCATTACCTGGATTCAGTAACTTTTATTACGATAATCGTCTCGCTATAATAACTATAATGAAAATTTATCGACTTTGCTATTCACTGACATATTTTAACGAAATATGTTAGTGAAATTCATTTAGTTTTTCTTTGTAATTTTCGCTTATTTTGACATACAGAGATACCACTGAACACTATCGTAAAAAAAATTACAGAATCACATTATCGTTACCCCAAACGAATAAATGTGTCGAAAAATATTACGATTTTCGGTGCGCAAAGAGCTACAGAATCTGGGTACAGATGCCACGCAGTGATGGATTGCAAAATAAGCTCGTATTTGCACTAATTCCGCATCACAATGTTTGGATGGATTCTCTAGGAACTTTACTAAAGTTGGGTTAAAGCTGAAAGGGTTTTATTTTTTATGGATAATTTGCCAGAAAACTTTAAAAAACAAAAATATAATTTAAAGTTATTTAACTACTTTACTTATATAGCAAAGCTCTTGTAATGTAAAACTTTATGGTAATTTAATTAAATAAATAAATCAATGGAAGTGTGATCATTTGTAAAAAGCTGAAACTTGACATAAATTGTGCCAGTTTAGAAATTCTCTGCTTATTTGTCGCAATTAAAATTATTATCACAGATTAAAAGTTACTCTCACTTGAATACAAATTACGAGTATGCAACCGTATCTATCATCCACATCTATTACGAACTTGTTAAACATGATTTTCCGTTGTGGTCTTTCGTTGAAAAATAAAATAAAAATAGCAAACTAAAAACGGTAACAAGAAAAGATTAAATATAATAGATATTTGAGAGGCTGCAGATAATTATTGATTGATAGTACAAGTTTGTAGTAAAGCGTTTTGTTTTCACACAGAGACTGAAAAGATTTCCTTTTAGCTGAATAACGATGAATCGGCAACATTATCAAGCCAATGAAAGAAAAAAAATTTGCTAAATAAAAATAGCACGTAGCGATTGACCCAGTTATAGTTTTGTTACCCAGACTGCAATAAAAGATACAAAAAAGAATTTAAAATCAAAAGTAAAACTTGCCACTAGACAAAATGGTTTTTTTTATTATAAAAAATAAAATTAAACTGATTTGTCAACAAACATTATTTTTTAAATTTTTTTTTCAGAAATTGTTTTTTTAATATTTAAATGATCAATAACTTTTGATTTTTTTTTTTTAATTTAAATATCGGCTCGCACAAAGAAAGCTTTGTGTGTTTACAAACGACATTCATTCAATTTCAGTGTGATAGTTTTGTTATGAAAAAAAAAGCTTTATTTTTGGTGCCATGGGCAGCAACTTTTTGGCTTTATAATGTTTTTTTATACATATAAAAAACATATTTAGCTTGCACAAACTTTATAAGTAAAAACAAAAGCTATTAAAAGACAATTTGGTTTAATTTTTTTTTACTTTATTTTTGGTTTAAAAATAAACTGGTGAATTTAGTTTATAGAGGAGATTTGTGGCCACTCGAATGACGGCATTAATGAAATAACGGGGATGTAGCTCAGATGGTAGAGCGCTCGCTTAGCATGTGAGAGGTACGGGGATCGATGCCCCGCATCTCCAATTTGAATTTTATTTATACATAAATGCTTTTGATAAGTAATTTAAACTAATATTTATATTAAATTAATCGAAAATAAATAAATAATAGTTGTAGGAAGTAGATGAGATTTTTTAAGTTCGTTTTTCCTAGTTCTCTTAATCCACGATTTAACAGATTTAAAAGTATTTTGTTCGCATCTGATCTCTGGGTTTTTGACAATAAACTCTGTGAACACTATAATTTTCAGATAATAGCATTTGACGTAATTTTAAAATTTTTTTTCCCAAAAAGTTGAAGATGTAAAAAAATTAAATACTGTAAAGTAAACATGCATTAGCATTCATTGCACGAAAGAACAATATTTTAATTAAGTAACAGTGGTGATTAGCAATTTTTCAGTCATTGCGTTGATGTAACAGGTATCAAAATATCGCTCATCTCTAGTAGGAAGTACAATGTTTGCAGTTTTCTTTACAATATAACATTAGAAACATGCTTTCGAAAATCAATTAATTACATTAAGGGCAAATTTTGTAAATACAAAAAGATTTTTTAGTTTTGAAGTTTGTGTGAAAAAAATATATTTTGAAACAAATTTTCATTATTTTGCATACAAATTTGAAACGTTTAGAAATGAATTTTTTTACAAAATCTATATATTTGTATGTGTATGTATATGAACACAATAAATAACAAATGCTGCCATGGGGGATGTAGCTCAGATGGTAGAGCGCTCGCTTAGCATGTGAGAGGTACGGGGATCGATGCCCCGCATCTCCAAAAACATTTTACAAATAAAAATAAAATGATAATGTAAAAAATGCAAAGCTCTTTTGTCTAGTTTTTAAATGCTGTTCAGTGGTTGAAGTTTTACAAAATTTAATATGGTACAAAAGAAAACAAGCACCAGCCTATAAAAATGTTGAAAAGAAATTACCCTTCGATTTAAAAAAAAAGTACTAAAATCACGATCAATATGCGTATACTAAAATCATAGATATAACACACGCAATCGATAAAAAAACTGCTACAAACTTAACACAAACATGATTACAATGCCAAAAAGTCATTGATTAAATTTTTAATTTAATTATCGCAAAATATAATATATATTTTTGACATTAACTTTTTGCATTCAAAACGTACCTTAAATGCACTCAAGAAATTAATTAGGTTAGTTAAAAAGATGTTAAAAATATATACATACTACAATTTTCGTGCGACTTCGTTCGCATCCAGAAAGAAACTGAGTAGACTTAAAAGGCCTGTGGTCATTTTGTGACTTTTTAGACGCAGATCTATCTACATATGTTTTAGATATCATTAAAATCGGTTTTAACGTTTCGGAAGGGCAGAAATTTCCCCCTTTCGCCTTGCTGGTCATACTTCTAAAAATAAACATAAACATTTATATTCTCAGTTTCATTAAAATCTGTTCTAACATTTCGAAGGGGCAGAAATTTCCCCTATCGCGTCCTGGTCCTAGTTTTAAGAATGTGCACAACCTATGTGACTTTTTAGACACAGATCTATCTATGTTCTAAGTTTCATTAAAATCGGTTTGATGTTTCGGAGGGGCAGAAATTCTTCCGTGTCGCTGTCCTGGTGCTAATTTTGTGAATCTAAACCATCCAGGGCGCCACCCAAACGAATACAAAAAAGTTCATTCAAAGCGGTTTCAGCCGCTTACGAGGAGTTCAGTGACATACACACGTTCAGTACAAATATATACATATATAAAGAAGAGAAGAGAATTACAAGCAACAAAACTCAATAAAAAAATAAAATGAAAAAATATACGAGAATTATGAGACAAGTGATTAAGTAAAAATAAAACTATGTTTACTCTTTGTGCATGGGGATGTAGCTCAGATGGTAGAGCGCTCGCTTAGCATGTGAGAGGTACGGGGATCGATGCCCCGCATCTCCAATTATATTTTTCTAAAAACGTTTTTATAAAAATTTTTTAATAACCAAAATGTTGTAATTTTTTCTTTAAAAATTTTCTTAAACTCAAAACGCTTTGACTAAATATTTGAATAAAAAAACGTTTACCCGTAACGTGAAATAATTTTATTCACAAGCTTCAAATTGTTCGCAAACTAAAACCAGTTTGCAATTCAGAGAAAAATTTAATTTCCGCTGGAGATGCGATGCGGGGGAATCGATCCCCGTGCCTCTCACATACTAAGCGAGCGCTCTACCATCTGAGCTACATTCCCTTTTTTTAGAAGTGATTGAAAAGCCGCTATTCCAATTTAAAGTGTGAATGAATCCTAATAAAATAAAAAATTTTCGACCCTAAACACGTTTCAAATGGACTTTGAAATGCATACAAATTAATCATTTAAAGTTTTGCAACACATTTCAACTTAGGCGCCTGAATAGGCAAAACACAATAACCAATTTGCATTACAAAGAGTAAAATAAGCTGCATTTATTATTTGTTGTAAGACCGATTTATATTTATACAATAAATTTATATTGATTTTAAGCTGATTTACTTCAAAGAGCACAAGATGTGATTTCAACATACAGTCAACACCCAAGACCGCTTTATATTTATTATTCAATCAGAGTCAATTAAATTTAACCAATATACAAGCAAGCATGCGTTTTGTATAAAAAGTTTTACTGTAGTATTCATGAAAAGATTTTGTTTTACAAATGGTTAACAAAACAAAATTTTATTTTTATGGAAATTTGTTTCAAAAGTCTTGTGCAAAATACAATTATACTCCTTGTAACAGGGGTTGCCTTCGGGCTAATAATGGTCAATTCTTATTGTCAATAAAACAATTTATTTCTTATTCATAAAATCAAATTTTTTATTCCACAATTGCAAGACTTAGCGAAACATACATACTCATATTTTCTATTTGACAGCGTAATAAGGGGGGGATGTAGCTCAGATGGTAGAGCGCTCGCTTAGCATGTGAGAGGTACGGGGATCGATGCCCCGCATCTCCAAGTTTATTTTACTAGATTTATTTTTATCTTACTTGCATTTAAATTAATTTATTTGGAAGAAAGGACACCAGACTGTTGCTTACCTGTAAATAAAAATAGAAAAAAAATACAAATTAGTTTTTCGACAGTGACATTGAGAAATAAGTTTAAAATATCGCTCGTTCAAGTAAATGAACCATGTCAGAGAGTGCTATGTAAGTCTTTTGTTATCATAGCAAATGATGCAAAATGAAATTTCGTATACTTGTACCTAAAAGCTAAACTAAGAAAAATCTGAAGTTTGAGATCGGTCGCTGCAAGGACCTGCCTAACTCCCATACATCCTGAATGGTAAAATATAAATTTTAGCTACAGTAATTATTAGAATGAAGTAGAAATTATGCTGTTGTAAATTTTATTCCATTCGGTAAAAGGATATGACTACCTTCCATATATCCTTTTTCTTAAAGAATACAATTTGGCTGAGCTTATGATTAAAATGCACTTAAAATTTGTATATATATTTTTAGAATTATGCGTCTAGGCTCTCTTGCAAATTTTGTTAGATTCGGTGCAAGGAAACGATTACCTCCCATATATCCTTTTTCTAAGAAAATTAATTTTGACTGCATTTATGATTAGAACACATTAAAAATTATGCGTCTAAGCTCTGTTGTTGATTTTGGTCTATTGGGCGCAAGGACATGACTACCTCCCATATATCCTTTATCTTAAAAAATAGATTTTAGCTACATTTATGATTAAAACGCACTACAAATGCATATATATTTTTAGAATTATGCGTCTAGGCTCTCTTGCAAATTTTGTTATATTCGGTGCAAGGAAACGATTACCTCCCATATATCCTTTTTCTAAGAAAATTAATTTTGACTGCATTTATGATTAGAACACAATAAAAATTATGCGTCTAAGCTCTGTTGTTGATTTTGGTCTATTGGGTGCAAGGACATGACTACCTCCCATATATCCTTTTTCTTAAAAAATAGATTTTAGCTACATTTATGATTAAAACGCACTACAAATGCGTGTATATTTTTAGAATTATGCGTCTAGGCTCTCTTGTAAATGTTGTTATATTCGGTGCAAGGACATGGCTATCTCTGATACATATGTATATTTTTTTTTTAAATTTATTTTAACTGCGTTTATTATTATAAAGCACTAAAAATATACGTATTTTTTAAAACGATGCATCTATGCTCTGTTGTACATTTTGTATAATTCGGTGCAAGGAGTCATGTCACAAAATGTCAAAAATTTTTGCAGAAAACCAGTGCTTGCTTGCAATGCCGCATTTTAGAGATAATCACGGTTGATCGACACAAAAAAAAATTAAATCGATGGGAAAAAAACGATGTTGTCGTTTAATCGAATCACGGATAATCGAGGCTGTATTTTATATCAAATTTTTATTTATTGTTTTATTTCCTTGTATGATCAGGTCCTGTACAACAAGAACTAATCTTATGGCTGAAAATATAAACAATGTGGTGGTGCGAAATAAGAAAGAATAATGGCAGTAGTTAATTTGAATCAATCCGATCGTAATGTTTCAAATGTCCCATAATTCCCTTAAAGGCATTGAACTTGTGTTTTTTTTTTGTTAATTTTAAGTGAAGTTTCTTAAATCAATACAATTGTTACAATTGCATGACATATTTGAAACGTTAAAAATAAATTCGAAATTTACAGATTCTATGTAATTGATATCATGAAAATTTTTCCTAAACACACATGCATACTTACATACATATGTATGTATGTATAATATCGTATAATATGTATGTTTGTATTTACCCAATAAATTTCCTTTGGAAAATATTTATGTTAATCTTTTCTATTGCCACAATATTGTCTCTAAAATAGATTAAACATTTCCGTAATATGGCAATAAGAAAAAAAGAATTTGTTTTTGTAGTTTAAATCTCAAAATGATAGATTACTTTTGCAGCATAAAAAATGCAGTAAAATATAAATCATTTCAAATTGCCTCAATATGTGCGTACGACTTGATTGGATGAATGCCTGACTACAAGAGTGTACATTAGTCATCAAGAAGAAAACTAAAATTAAAATAAAACGAGAAGCAAAACTACAAAATTTCAAACCTGAAACAGGAAATGCCAGCAAACTTCTTCGCATTCAACACACAAAAAAATAAAAAATACATAAAAGCTGAAAATATTTTGAGCTAAGAAAAAAAAATAGTAGAATAAGGATTTTGTCATGACAAAATATATAAAAAAAAAATTAAATCCTCCAACAGTAGATGTTCAAATATGAGACAACAAATTGCAGAATCTGCAGTAAACGACCATGATGCCACATTCTAGTTGAGGCAAAACAAAAAAAAAAAAAAATGCCCGGAGGCAGCAGGCATTACTTTGGTGTGTGATTATATATACTCGTACATATGTAAGTGTGAATGTTGTGTGGATCTATGGCTTTGTGTAGTAGCAAAATATTTTTCTTCCTTTCAAAACTACTTGTAAAATATTACTTAGTATTTTAAAAACTTTTAACATTATGAGTTGAGTTTAGTTTCATGTTAATTTGCGTAAAATTTATTATAAAAAAAAGGGTAAATATTTCTTCTAGCCAGAGATTCCTAAACTATAAAATTAATTTTACGTATTCATTTCGAAATTTTTTTTGTAGTTAAATTTTTTTTAAGCATTTTGCTGGTGTTCAGAGTTGGACATACAAGGTAACGGAACTGGCAGACTTTAACTTGGTAAAGTCCAGAACCAATCCTAAGAAAACTTACAACCTTCGACCTTGTGGACACCGATCAATTGTAATATAACATCCATTATGCTTTTAGCTAATGAGAGCAACGCAGATGTCGGGCTAGACGATTTAAGTTGGCAGCCCCAACACCAGCCTTGGATGCAGAGGGTTAATCTCCCACTCCTCCGAAACCACATGATTAACGAAACCGTTAACTTTTATGGGCCTTTGTTCCACCTAGGAATCTTAGGACTTAATATATATCTATATATATATACTAGATGCGCGCGGCAGACGTTGTCTTACCCTCAATTTTTTTTTAACTACAAATTACTCCATACAGTGGTCACTTGTTGGATCAAAAACAAAACGAAAACCCTACCCGGTATTTACCCGAACCTGTGTTGAAAATTTCAGCTCCATAGGTCTTATAGTTCCAGAAATCATGCGCTAGTAACAAACACACACTGCGATTTTATATACATATGTGTATAGAAGATATTTCGCTGGTGGCAACGTCCTAGTTGTCATTTTTAAATAAAACAAAATCAAAAATAAAATAAAATATAAAAAATACAATAGGTGTAATTATTTATAAAAATTGCTACGAATCTTGTTAGAATCTTGTTTTTTTTTTTTTTTTGCTGCGTTGTACAATACCATTTAAAAGATCACAAGAAGTAAACAAATAAACGTTTAATTTTTAGTTGGAATCCCTTTTTTATTTTCTCTTACCAAACCTCAAGTTTATTTAAAGTTTGAGACTCTCTGGCTTTCAAACATTTACAAAACTCTTCACACTAATAACTAAGATAATATGCAACACTTACCATAATATAATAATAAAAAAAATGTAAGTATTTCTTTATTTTTAGAACATTTACTGACTAATGACTACTTAAATGATGGACTTATCTGGCGACACAGGGCCTGAATAGTTCGTTGATTGCATAAATGTTTGTTTGAATTAGGGATGGGCACCGCTCACGTGCCGATCGATAGTAGTAGGTACCCTTTTCATCTAATCAAATAAGTGTATCCCTAAACGGCAATAGAATTTTAAGGTGACTAAAAGAATCTTAAATTTCTAAATAAGAAATTTTGAAAATTTTAAAACTGAAATGAAACACTAAAACATCTCTGCTTGGAATAACAAGTAGGGGGAAAAGATATAAATTTCTTTTTATTATTTCCCTCCGTTTAAAATAAACATTGATTGACTAATGCCGAGTACACACTATGGCATTTTGTGACATCGCAATAGTGTGTACTAGTGGCAACGTTCGTCATTTCCAATAGTTTTCATTGTGTGGTATTGCTTTCCACATAAAAAACATAATGCGAACGGCGTTGCACACATTTTGAAAATGACAACACAAGAAATGCCAGATGTGTACTCAGCATAACGCACTGAGAGACTAAACCATTGCGTGAGTGACTGTGGCTGTGGTGAGTGCCCCAGCCAGTTGCTGTTACCAAAGAAATTGATTAATGACACACCAACCCAGCAACCAAAAACGTCTAAAGGATGTTCAAAAGTATTAAACTGTTTTGTTTTTTATTTTCTTTTTTTGCTTTTAGTGATTAACGACAAAACTCTTGTTGCTCGCACATTCCATACAAACAACTAATTTAATGATGATTACTAAGCATCATTAGACAGTATGAGCATGTCCACGCCACTATCTGTTGCTGGGTTTAGCTCGCTGCATTCATTCATTCATTCATTCCAATAAAAGCCCCAATGAATATTGATGGACAAGCTGGCTGAGTGCCTGCCTGCCTGCCTGCCTGCCTGCATGGCGGTAAACAGCAACACACGTATGCTGTTGTTGTTGTTGTTTTCTTTGTACCATTTGGAAAGCATGATTTTGGCTTTTTCTTTTCTTCTTTTACTAAGATGTTCCTTTAATTGTGTATCAATTATTCTGCTTTTTAACTGAGGAAATAAATTGAAAATTTTGATGAAAATTTCCAGCTGTCAAAAAGGTTGCATTATGATTTTAATTAATCGTTTTTCGAAGTGTGTGATAAAAAGGGTTAAATGAAAAATTTATGTATACACACAGATCCATATGTACAAAATGCTTTAATGTTATATATTTTATTTTAATTATATGGGCCAGATTCATACTCGTATATGATGTTAAGAACCAAATTTTTTTCTTCAAAACGGAAGTTAAAAGTCAGATTAAATTTTTTGTACGTAAAGTGGAAGACGACCAGGTTATTAGAAACTTTCTTATTTACTTTTTGTAAGTTCGGAATTTATGTGGGAAAACACATATTTGTAAATTATATATATTTAATTATTTTTAACAAAGTCAGAATAAAATATTTCCCTAATATAAAATTGTTGTTTTATTCCAAATTTTATTAAATGATTTAGAGAATTTAACAAGGAAACAACTTTTTCCTTCCTTAAATAAAATGTTAAAATTTTCAAAATTTACTAAAAGCAATACAATTTCCCTAGTTGGGAAATTTTTCATATAAAGTAAATTTTTAATGCGATCCGTACTTTACAACTTAAACTAATTTCTATTATATATAATAACAAATTGCGTACTTGTGCTATCATAAAGTTGTCGGAAATATAAATTTCCCTTTTTAGGGGAATTTTTGTATTTAACAGAGAAAAAACTTTTTCCTAAGCGGGATTATATTATATAACAACTTTTAATTTAATTTTTATATAAATATGTGCCAAGATTTTCAATATGTGCCCCGAATAAAAATTTTTTTTTATTATAATAAATTTTGAAAATCTTTATGGGAAATTTTTTTATTATTGTAATTAATCGTTTTCTTTAATTTTTTGAAGTTATATGACTACATAATATTAAAATTTACTAAGTTTCCTCAAGATAAAAAAAAATCCCTTAATAGGAAATTTTTTGTCACAACATATAATTTGTATTAACAACTGCGAATTATCAATAGTTTTGTTTATTCAATAACATTAATTTTACCGTTATAAAATGTTTTTAACAAATATTACGAGGCCTGTGTGCAAAGCAATTTGAATGACGATTTTTTTTAACTAAACATGCCAAATATTTATGACTTAAATAAACATAAAAATAAATTTATATGATATCATTTTCTTTCAATATTCATTAAATATGAATTAAAAATGTTATGTTAATAAATGTTAAACGTTAAAAATGGACTTTCTAATTTTTTACAAAATGTATCTTTTTGGGAACAAATGTATCTTTTTGGAAACTAAAATGTATCTTTCTCGAAATTTCACTGGCAACACTGGCAGGTGATGACTCAACAAAGAAACCGATTGAGTGGTGAAAGACTGATAAACTTTTATTTCTGAACAGTGGTTGGAAAAAGTATTGGGAGATGTAAAATAATCTTAAAAAGAATTTTGGAAAATATAATAATAAATAATCAAAAAAAAAAAAAAAACATCGAGGTATTTTATCAACTATCGATGCAACATCGATGTATGTTTGGGATGCATCGCATCGAAAAAAAAACATCAATGTGCCATACCTTATTAGAACACTAATTGAAATTGACCAATTCGACTTGCATGTTTTTAAATACATTAATAAATATTTCAAATTTGTACTGAAATAAGCAGCTATTCGCTCCCATTTCATTTGCCATTTTATATACTATTGTATTTTGTGATTTATTAAAACATTTTCTCCCCCTTTACTTCATTCATATTTCGAGTGTTTTTTTTCAATTCGTTAGAATTATTGTTATTATTAACTTTTCAAATAGTGGCCACAAACCACACAAAATTCAAACATGCTGTTGTACGACCATTAATAATTTGTTTGTGTACGTGAGATTATATTTTCAATATGTATATCAACCATAACCTACGATAATCTCGCATTTAAAATACCAGTAAATAGTACAAAAGCGAAAAAAATATTTATTTATGTAAGTACGTATGTATGTATATAGTATAAGAAAAAAACCAGATATTTGTTAAAAAACTAAAAAGTCATACTGTGAAAGAGTAGGAAAGCGCTTTAAATATTCTACTTATATATTCATTTCAAGCAACACATTAGATTTTTTTTGTTGTCGTGGTAATTCGTATTGTCCGCATGTGCTGAAAAATTGGTATACAACAAAAAAATTAGTTATTTTTGCAACTGACAGATATGGCCAGATTTAATATGGTTTTTGTTGACCAATTAATATGCAATGCAATGTATAGTATTGAGCAGATTGGACTTGTTTGTGATTTAAAAAAAAAACTGTAAGAACATAAATAAATTTGACTACACTGTTCATTGCAAGGGGATGTAGCTCAGATGGTAGAGCGCTCGCTTAGCATGTGAGAGGTACGGGGATCGATGCCCCGCATCTCCAGTTATAATTTTGCAAAAAAAAAAATTATTTTATTTTATTAAATGTTTTAGATGTTTTTATTAGCCATTTGCCATTTATTTAAAAAAAAACAATAAATTTTAATCGGAATAATAATTTCTTAATCGGGCTTAAAAGTTCGGTATATTTCAATTCTCATTGAATGAAATATGTTTATTAATTAATGTGAGTTTCTAAAGAAGAGAAGAAGCATTAAACTTTACTTTATTAGCTGAAGGGAAATACCGATATTGTTCTGTGCAGCCACGCACTTCATCAATGCCCATGTCTATCTACTGGGGTAGAGATTGTTATTAACATTTATCGTAAATTTTAAATGAAATGGAATATGAGAAATGATTATATTGTGTATACAATTATTGATTAACCTGTGGCAAATACATTTGTATCACCAAGGCAAATTCACAACAGGTAAAGTTGAAAACACAACTGATTTACTTTTTTTTCGCCTAATTTAAGGCGAATTCGTATAACTGTTGGCTCGTGTAACAAAAGTTGTTTATGTACAGAAACCTACGCCGGGTGATTGTTTTGGCGGCGGCGGCTATTGAGAAAATCGTCAGCGGAAGCTGAAAACAAATAACATGAAAATCAAATTTAATGTAAAAAATAATTAAAAATAAATTAAATAATTATTAGTTTATATTGTACATGGAGAATCTCGGTGGCTGTTTTTCAGGCGACTTAAGCCAAACTTTTTTTTGGCGGCGGCGTAGCTGACTAAAATTATCGACGGCTCGGCTCAGCCGGCTGTGAGCCATCATGGCGTAAGTCTCTGCCTTAGTATCTTCAATCAGCTGCTTTTGACATACGAGCCTCTCCCTGTTATAAATTTGCCTTGAGTATCCGTTTTTTTTCATTTTCTATTCAGGTTAGCACGAAGTTATACCAGTGCACAGAAACATATTGGTATTTCCCCCAGCTAAGAAAATCAAGTTTAATTTTAAAAACTCACATAAATTAATATATATATGAATTTCATTTAATCAGAATAGAAAAATACTGAACTCAAGCCCGATCAAGAAATTATTTCTGATTAAAATTCACTATAGTTCAATTAAATTTAAAATGTCTCACTCAAAAAAAAAATAATATTTTATTTATAAAATAGCCTTGTGGGCAAATACTTAAGTTACAGGGTAAAAATTGAGGTTGAAATTGATTTTGATTCATTATAAAACATATAAAAAGAAGTGAAAATTTAATGTTTTATGGTCATTATTTAAATTAAACAAAGTTTTAAAACTTTTATATCGTAGAAGAGCCTTTTTTATTATTAACAGATTTTTAAATAAAACTGTTAATTAAACCAAATATTTTTAAGAGTAACAATTACCTTTTGTTATTCAAACTTAAATGACTTCCCACCATTGGTCTCTAGTTCATATTACAGTTAATTTTAATTACTTTTTTTATACAGTTAATTCGAGTTAATATTCTTTCTTATTTTTTTTTAATTATCTAGAGCGATTTCTTTATGCCACTACTGTTTGCTTTAAAATTTAAAACCAAAAATCACGTTTAAACATATAAAACAAAATTTTTTATACATTTAACACTTGTTTGGATGGAGGTACGTGACCTTCGAATTCATTTGAATAGATTCTGTTTTAATCATGAAACAAACAAAACAATGCAAATATAATAATCAAATTAGAGGTTGAATAAACTCAGTTATACGAAAAAAAAAGAGTTACGAATTTATAGGGAATGCAGCTGAAATGGTGCACAAAAACAAAGTTACTGTAAAATTGGTTAAATTAACCAATTTGTAGCAGTTAAAAATTTTTAATAAAATTTTTGTCTTCTAGTTACACGTAAAAGAATTAGAGATTAATTTGTTTATTCATTTTATTAATTTATTCATTTGTTTCAATGCATAAGAAGCCTGTTCGGCCAATAATACCTGTGAATTGACAGCTTAAATTCATGTCTATAGAGATAGACTAATAATTATTCATATAAATGTTATCTGAACAAAACTTACAATTTAGGATTAGTTTATGATGAATAAATTTACAAAAAGAACTCTTATGATAAATACATGTAACATGACTCATGTAAGTAAAAGACATGATACACACCTACATAATTGTGTGTCGTGTTGTATTAAAAAAACCTCGGCTTCCCAGCCACCATATAAATATTACCAAAGATTCAAGAGTTCAATAAACTAGCTATAAAATAGTGTATTAAGCTTAAATTAGACGTGCCATAATCATAACCACATAAAACAGCTGTTCGAACCAAACTTATGCGCAACACTGTATTTGAATAAAAGCGACTCGCCATAACGCCACAGCCATAACCACATAAATCAATGGAATTTTGGTTTTAGTTATGCCTATGGCAATATGGCATGGCAGGCAGGTCTAATTTAAGCTTTAAGCACTAAAGTAAGCCGATCGATCTAAGAAATTCCAAAATCCTTTTCCACTTATTGTAATAATGATAACGTTCCTCTGTCACACTCTTAATCCAAATAGTTTACAACAATTTCCATATGTATTTAACATTTTTTTCATTTATGTTTGTATTTTGTATAAATTTTTTTCACAGATTAACGTCATATAAAAAAAAATAATAATCTATAGCTTTCGTGTCTTGTGGCATGATGATTAACCGGGGGCAATAATTGCTATTATGTTGTTAAAAATTACTCTTGTGCTGTGTTATTGTTATTTCAATTTAAATTGTATTGAACACCCAGGCCACATATTATTCATACAATTGACTAGACAACTTTGAATCATGAATCATTTACTTAAATACTTTTGTTTTTCAGCTGGTTGATATGAACAAGTTTTAAATGAAAATGTATGTACTCGTACATATGTATAAGGGTGGCCCCATTTTTCAAAGATAATATTAATATTAGTTTAACGTTAAATAATTCCTAACCAAGAATACATTTATTGAAAAGCAATAAACTGCAGATTTTTTGTTTCTTTTCTATATAAATTAACGCAGGGAATATATATATATTTATATATTTTATATATTTTAAAGAATCAGGCAACGACAGAAAATGTGCCACGTGGAGAAAGTTCTTACGATAGCGAAAAAAACCAAAATTTTTAGAAACTAATGGCTCGATTAGTCCATATTTACACTATGCAAGTCTTATTGCTTAAGCTGATTAGTTTGAGGGAGAGAGAGACGAGGGGCACAGTAACGTTTCTTTTCCCCTCGTCTCTCTTTCCTAAGAAACTAATCAGCTTAGCAGTAAGACTTGAATAGTGTAAATATGGACTTATGGAGGCCAACCCGATTTTGGTTACGTTGCCAAGTAACAAAATGTTATTATGTATGGCAACTCGCAACAGACAGCTGTTAATTTCAGTTGCCAAATAGTAATCATATTGCCACTAGAAATTTTTATTGCTGCAGTTTTTAAAGCAAAAACGTGGTAAAGTTAAAATAAAAAAAAAATAAAATCTCTGGAAAAATGGAAATAGTGCTTAAGTCGAGATGAGCTCATTTTGAGCTAATGACACCCCCCCCCCCACCCCTGTGATCTTCATAGTCAAAAGTAACCATAAGCAAAATCTCAACAATTTTGTGCAATTTTTCAGGCAGTTATAGGGCAATAACTTGTTGCTTATATTTTTTTGACTTAAAATCTTATATGGAATAATAATATAAGGTGACCAGATTTCGGAAAAAAATAGATGACAAATACAAAATCAGCATCTTCAAGTGTTTAATTTATTAAAATCGTACAAACGGTTAACGAGTTATATTAAAATAAGTTAGCGTGATCGCCTTGTTTATGGGTTAATATTAGCCAGCCCATTAAAGAAAAATCTGTACGTCACAGACAAAAACTGAAAAGGGATTTGAATTTAGGGCATGCATGTCCATATAAAACGCATGTTTTTTTTTTATTGAAAACAAGTTTTTTTTGCTGAACAGTGTTATTCTCCGTATATGCCATTATTGTTGTGCCTTTCGGAAAAAGGACAGAAAATTTACTTAAATTTCCATAGTTAAAATGTTAAAATGTTATACCAAAATTTTCGCCATAAAATTCTATTAGAAACCTCTAAATATCCCAAGCAAGGCTGGCATTGAGAATCTTAAAATTGTATCAACAAATTTCAAAAATTGTACTTTTTGTACCTTAATTGTACTAAAAGATTGTTTTAGTTCAAATTACATATTTTCATTTGTTTTTATTAAAATAATCGACTTTGCTCTGGCCACCGAATCGTTTTCACAAATTTGCTTGTAAGTTGAGATGTTAAAGCAAATGGTTACACCTGTTTAAGTTGAAATTTAAAATACACAAATTAATCGCATGTGCTCGCTCTAGCATTCGTATTTAAAATAAAAATGATTTGGAAAAGGTCGAGTTCACATTTTTTTCATTTTCTCGCTGTGTTTTGCTTTAACAATATTGTTTTCAAGTGAGAAGAATATGAGTTTCATTATTCAAAAGTGAAAATTGAATGCACTAAATTAGTCATTGGTGTACTAGTTATTGTACTTTCCGAGTTTGAATAGTACCAAAAAAAAAAGTACAAACAAAACTAACTTTTCCATCCCTGATCCCAAGTGCGGAAAATCAGCGAAAACACTAGAAATTATTTAAAACTTGAATTCCACACTAATTCATGATTGTGTTTATTAAATCTTCAATTGTTAAATGGCAGTTTTATGTATAATATCTTTGTCTCTCAATACTGCAAGGCTCGAAATTAAATATAATCGCCAGAAATCAGTAGAACTTGATGATGAATATTTTTTTTTTAGAACATTGCAACTCGTTAAATATCCGATTAAAAGTTCGTAAGGGGCAAAAAATGCACGTGGTGAGAATTTAATTCATTTAATTTAAATATTCCACAGAAATGTTCCCCGTAGCATTCAACATAAAAGAGCTGAATACATCTTGCACTTAAAATATTATATATTATATATATTATATGGTTTACGATTTATCACAGAGCAATCCCCAAAATCGTTGGCCTGCAATTTCTCTTCTTTTTTTTATAGGTACAGACCTAAACCTTCAAAATGTACGTATGTATATATTTTACCAGTATCAGTCGCTAAGGCTTTTTGAATTTGTATTTAGCCTTATTAAAACTGCCTGGAAGTTGAAAACCATAACAAGGCTAAATATTTTTTATTATATGAACCACCCTACGGAGTTTCTTGCATTCCCCGCCCTTTCCACATAATTTTTATTGCCGTCAGCATTACTTATTGTCTTTAAGTACTAAAAGACCATTCATAAAAAAGTGTATTTTCTATATAATTCTACTCTTTATTGTTTTCTCATTAAGAGCAAGCAGGTGTTGTCTAACAAGTTTAACATATTCCCTACTTTTTTATGAAGAGTGGGTGGGTCGTTGGACCGATAATATCCGTATGAATTAATGCATAAAAAACAATATTCGTCGTGACTTCGAAGGCAAATAGGGCAAATTACTTTATTTAAATATTTACTTTTGGGGGTCACTGCTATGAGCAATAAATATTTTCATATTGAAAACTTTTTGCAATTTTAAATCATTTGAATTATGTATTTTATTCTTAAAAATCTAACACACATAACAAAGTTACTCAGCTGGAAAACAAATTGCGGTTTGAAATTCTGTGCAACCGCAAAAGCCAAACTATTTTACAATATATTAAATAATTATTTTAAACAGAATTATATAGAGAGAATTCCTTTATTATCACAATTTATTAAGGGAAGTTACAACAAGATTATGCATATTAATTTACGTATGTATTTCCCACCCACAATGCTAAATGATGATGGTTGGCATGAGCAAGAAAAGAATTTGTAGCATATTTTTAGGCTTTTTAGGTTAATTAGGATTATAAATTTGAGGCAAATTAGGACGACTTATTGACAAAGTTATTAGGATAGAGATTATAATCAAAAACACCTAAACACTCTTACGTGTTTTCATTAAAATCTACCTACGAGATTGAAATTTTAATTCATATTTAAATGCTAAACTTAAAATTAATTTGATTTTTTTTATTAAAATTCATTAGAATCTTAAAAAATAACACCATTTACTTACATATTTTTATTCAATGTTAATTTGTTAAACACTTGCCCACAGTGCAGATGCTGCTTAATTGATGATGGCCAACGCAAAGATTCGTTGTCACACACACACATGACGTCAAACAAGTTAAAATAAACTTTTAAAAATATATCAAGCAGTAGAAATTGTGCTTTAAGATTTTTTTTTGCTTTGCTTCAAATTTTTAGGTCACAATTTACATTTAAAAAAAAAATATATATATTAAATGAAAATAAAAGCAACAATAAAGACACCACACGCTGACAGACATGGGACCCAAACTGGCACAATAGATACAAATTAGTTTTATATAGAAAATTTTATAACAAAATTAGTTACGCAGTTATCACTACGCTAAAAATTAATTGTTCAGATACAGATACTCGTACAATCCAGCAGATGGATACTCATATTGCACGTGCATGTACTCGTGCATACGAAAATATGTACGTGATAAAAGCCATGCACATGCATGTTGGTGTGCATGTACAATGTACATACATATGTATGTATGAGTAACTACGAGTTTAGTACGTCTCATCAGATGTTTATCAAATTTATTATCTATAATTTTTTTCTATTTCTCTTTTCGTGAGAGTTTATTTTATTGCAGACAAATATTTAAAAATTTTCACAGGTACATATGTGTATTATTTTGTTTTGGATTTTTTTTTCTTTATATTTTAAGCAGGGATCGCAAATAACGATTATTTTCCAAATTTAAACTGAAAAAATCACAATAATAGAGAAGTGCTACGGGCACAAGGAATATACCACAATACTCCATGTTACATGGACTACCTATAGATGCAATGACTTTTATTTTTTTAATTTTTATTTATTCCTCACAAAATAAGAGTTATTTTGTGACTTTTATTTATTCCTCACAAAATAACAGTTATTTTGTGACTTTTATTTATTCCTCACAAAATAACAGTTATTTTTTGATTTTTATTTATTCCTCAGAAAATAAAAGTCATTTTTAAAATGTGTTTATTAATTAATTTAATTTAACAAATACGAGTTTTTGCATGGATTCTGGCGATAAATTCGATCTTAAATCTGTCAATATTAATTTTAGCGCAGAAAATGCTCTTTCTACAGAGACTTGTGTTGCTGGCGTGCTATGCAAAACCTGTGCCAATCTGTACAGGTATGGATATATATATTTTTTCCTCCCAATATTTCATTACATCTGCATCCACGTCAATGGGCTTAGGATTGTAATTGTCTATTTCTGAATTTACTTCAATAGAGTTTAAGAACTCGTTTAATAATGAACACGTGTTTGTGTCTTCAGACGACGGTAAAGCATCTGGTGTTTCAGCGTTTGAAGATGATGGTAAGTCAGAAGACTTTTGCGTTGCATCATTCTTCACAAAGAGTAAAATTTATTAAATTCATGTACATTAGACCACCCAATGGGCCGAAGTTTTTATTTTATTCGCTAAAGCCCATATGACATTTCATTTTTCTTTCATTTATCAAGTTTCATTTATCAAGCTGGTAACTCTTATGTGTTAATTATGAAGGTGTTGAGATATTTAGTACATTAAAAAATTTTGACAAATCAAAAAATATTTTTATGTTATGCAACAAATTAATTATAAAATACATAAGAACCGGTCTTAAAACCCTAACCAGCACAAAAATGTGTTTTTCGGACAAAATCCGTACCAAATATAAGAAATCCGGTTCCAAACCGGATAAAAATATCTTATATTTGACGCTGGTAATGTAGCTTTCCATTGGTGAAAAAATTTTTAAAACCAGATGAGCGGCTTGGGCGTGAAAGCTTAGCAAAAAACAAACTCACTTTCTTATAAATTGGTTGTTTTTGTAAATGAAATAAAATTATTTGTAATAAAAAATATCAAATTTGTTTTTTTTTCAATTTAAATAGGCATATTTTGTAAAAAATTTCATTTCTACACGTTTCCAAATTGTATGAAAAATAATGACAATTCGTTACAAACAATATGTTTTTCATACAAATTTCAAAAGGAAAAAATTATTGTACGAATATATGCAGAATCTATACTAAAGTCTCTATTTTTCATTTTATTTACAAAAACACTGAGTTATTTTTTTATATTTTATTTACTGCCAGTTCATAGAAGCCATGTAAAAATTCTTGCTTGGCTATTTATATTGAAAACACAAACAAAGCACTCAAAATTTGTTTTTGATTTCAATGTAAATAGCCAAGCAAGAATTTTTACTTGACTTCTATGAACGGGCAGTTATTAGTTTAAAAATGACTTTTATTTTCTGAGGAATAAATAAAAATCAAAAAATAACTCTTATTTTGTGAGGAATAAATAAAAGTCACAAAATAACTATTATTTTGTGATGAATAAATAAAACTCAAGAAATAACGATTAAAAAGTAATTTTTAAAATAAAAATTATAACCGTTACGGTCCCTGATTTTAAGTGATTTTAATTTTATTTTATTTGACATGTGATAAGATAAGGATAACAGCATACGCGACTTTATTTTTATTTATTTATTAAAATGTATTTCAAAGTTTATTGTGCTCACGTTTTTTTTTTAAATTTAATTTTAATGAATTATAGAAAATGTCCATCAAAATAATTTCGAATACAACATTATAAGGTGTTAAATATTTCGATAATTTATGAGTGTGTGATACTGGAGAACCATAAGACCTGCATTTGTACGACATCACAATATCTGTGAAAAACAAATGGAAAAAGTGCTTAAGTCCGAGATAAGGTCATTTTGAGTTCATGGCACCCCTTTGATCTTCATATTCAAAATCTCAAGTATTTTGTGCAATTTTTCAGGAAGTTATAGCGCAATAACTTGTTGCTTAAATTTTTTTTTTTTTTGACTTAAAATCTCATATGGAATGATAACTTAATTTAGCTTATACAAAGTTAGGTATGTATAGGGTGTTTTTTTAGAGGTATATAACTTCGAATTGAAATAAAACACAAGAAAATCGTTTTAATGTCCATCAATTTGGCTTTATTGGAAGGATAATTTTATGCCATTAACGTTTAAATATGATTTCGGGCATGTGGCCGCCGCAACTGGCTCGAATAAAGCCAATTCTACAGGTCCAATTTTCAACCACTTTTTCGAGCATATGGGGCCGTATGTTGGCAATAACGCCACGAATTTTGGCTTCCAAGTCCCCTAACGTTTCTGGTTTGTCGGCGTAGACGAGCGACTTCACATATCCCCAAAGAAAATAATCCAATGGTGTCAAATCACACGATCTTGGTGGCCAATTGACCGGTTAACCGAATTAATTGCTCTGATGGACGATTATGTCGACCATAAAATGGACGGAGCTTGTGGTAAACTTCGCGAACTGAACCATTATTTTCGAAATAAATTTGCACGATTTGCAAGCGTTGTTCTTTTGTCAACCTGTTCATGATGAAATGGCAAACCAAACTAAATATTAATCACTTGACAGCTGACAAAATGGCCGCCAGTTAAAAAAGTGATGCCAACTTAAAGTTCTATACCTCAATAAAAAACACCCTATATATTTCAAATTAGAATGATGTTTTCTTCCCAATTTCCCAATTTAATTTTAAAAGAAAGAAATTTCTGAAAATCGACTTTAAAGTTTAAAAGTGCTCTCCTACAAAACAGTAAAATGTGACTTAAGCACTTTTTCCTTATTGCCACATATATATAAAAATTTAATATATTAAACAGTATTGCACATGAGCACAAACCAGAAAACGAAGCCGATT
The DNA here is from genome assembly GCA_936439885.1 of Nowickia ferox. Taxonomy (NCBI): domain Eukaryota; kingdom Metazoa; phylum Arthropoda; class Insecta; order Diptera; family Tachinidae; genus Nowickia; species Nowickia ferox. The sequence goes on along the minus strand of OW387024.1, from coordinate 109,474,974 downwards.
GGCTGTAAGCCGGCCTCAAGCAGTACATTAATCGTAAGTTAGGCCGGGTTTACATCCATGCCATGAAAAAATGCTGGATTCACACACGTATTTATTAAGTTAAACAGTTTCATACATAACTAATAGACAATTGTATAGAATCCAACATTAGTCTTGTGCATGATACAATTATACAAGGTACACACGTATTTTGTTGGTAGAAACATACCTACAATTGTCAGAAGCAGATGTCTTTTGTTTTTAAAAACAGCTATCACAGGGTAACTAAAGTACAATTGCAGAGGCGGCATTCATGCATGATTATAGTCATTCAGTGTTGCCAATATGTGTGTAATACACAGTGCGTAATTTCTCCTCTCATGTGTGGGCCATGTAATGAGATTTATGTATAATCTGTGTGTAATTATACCTTGGGTTCTATTTATATTTATTTTTGTTGTAATTTTAACCTACACAAAAGATGTGTAGTGTAATTTTCTTCAATGTGTAATTGGAGACACAGCCACATGCAAATTCATTGGCAACACTGTAATCATTTTATTCACACACACATACACACACATACACACATACTTTTTACAGCTTGTAAACAAAGTTTGACAACTATATGCATTGTAAACATTAACAGGCTGGGCTTGTGCAAGTACCTTGTATAATTGTATCATGGTCTTGTGTAGTTCATGAACGAACTATGTAGTTCAAATGAACGATTCAGTACTTTGAACTAAATGAACTAGTTCAATTGTTTTACGCTCACTAGTTCAATTTTTGAACTAAGAATTAAGACACAAAATGAACTAAGACAGCTTTTGCTTTACTTTTTTACTGTTTGTGTGCTTTGCTTCTATACTCATCCATAAGTATGCATGTGCCTATGCATATTTAGCTCTTGCTCATCTCTGACTACTACCACAAATGCAATAAACAAGAAAGCACAAGTAAACACTTACATATAATACCCTATTCACAAAAAATATTTTGGATTTATGTGATTTTTAAATAAGATTTTCACACTAAATTGGTTTTATAAACCCTTTATAAAACAAATTTATTAATTAATTATTTTTAGTTTTCGTAAAGTTTTTTAATCACAGATCTGTGTTTTTAATACAGTCAAAGACCACAACATATATACATACATACATGCATACATACATACGCATGTAGAATTGTAGATGTAAAATCATTGAAATAAAAAGAGCGATTGAACTAAATGAACGAACTAGTTCATTTATAAATATTGAACTAAAATGACCGGTCACTGAAATGAACTAATGGCACAAGTCTATCCAACATGATTGGCAACAGTTTAAGTCAATAACTACATGGCTGAATCAACAATTTTTCATTAGTGATTACGCTTTTTTGGGCTTATGACACACAATAAATGACAGATGTAAACTCAGCCTTAGAAAAGAAAATAATGGGAAATAAATGGAAACGTTTTGAAATTTTTGGCGAATTTGACATCATCATATATGTATATAATATAATTTTATTGCGTTGTTATTTAACACATTAACAGTTTGTTTTATATAACTAAGCAGCATGCGACAACCTCGTCTTTTTTTATGTTTAATACTCATGATTTTTAAATTTGATCCCGCTTAGCCATTTTTTAGCAATTTTTTTATCTACATTTAGCCATTATTGGTGAAAGAATTCTGGCATCACTGTTGGGTATGAAAAACTTAATCAAATGTATTCAAAATATTTCTATACATATTACAAAAAATAATTATTATTATATTATTATTTAAAATCGTTGAACAAATTTTATCAATGCCTTGCCCGACTTTCGATGAGCCCACTGTACATAATACATACGAGTACATGCATATGTATGTATGTATGTATGTGCATCGACATATCGTTAGTTGAATTGAAAAATCACGTAACTACACTTTTTCAAATTTTATAGCAGAGAGAAAAAACTAAACCAAATTATTCAAGTGACTGAAGTAAATAAAGTCTCTGTATTTTTATTTTTTACTCGACTCATTTTTATGATACAAAACTAAAAATTAATTAGAAAAATTAATTTTCGCATTTCAGATGGCGATATATACATATACACATGCTATAGTAATGATTGTATTCATTTCTGCATAAAAAAATATACTATTAGCCGTAAAGAAAAATCTGGGCACAAAAAAGCTCTGGCTAGTCCATTAAAATAAAGTTTCATAATTTGCGCAAATATGGGTTTTTGCACACATGTAATAATGAGCGATAAAAATTTATGTATGTATGTAAATGCAACAAAATAATATTACAGAAAAAGAAGATCAATACAACAAACAAACAAAATTAAGAAAGCAACTCAAGTCCAGAACGCAAAAAAAAAATAAATATGTAAATAAATGAATGAACTGCAAGCAGTTTAAATAATTTTGCTGACAATGCAAGCAAATTGCATATTTGTTCATCTTTGCTGAGATTATAATGATGAGTGAGTAAGTGGTAAGCTGCAGATCTTTTCCTTTTCTTTGGCGTTTAATTTTTTCTTAGATTTATTATTTTTTTCTTTTTTTTTTAAAGAAAACTTACAGCAGCAAATAACAGAATCATGATTTCTTCAAGGTTGGCTTTGTGACTGTTAATGTCGTTAATGTACTTTGTTTTTATTTTGTTTGAAACACCATTTTAGCGAAATAATATCGTCCCTACCATTTCAATATGCAAATTTATACTTTTCAGAAGAGCGCAAATTGTGAATTTAAAGTATATGAGAATTTCAGCATTTTAAAACGATTCATATTCTAGAAATTAGGGTACCAAGGTAACGAATCTAATAAACTAATTTTGCATATTGGATTGTTTGACATGGTAGGGACGATATAGTAAACATGTAAGAAAACAAATTTCAATCGACAGTCATAGGCGTTTAATTCTAAAGCTAATCAGAGGCGGCTAAACGCCCGCTTTATATTACGACCTGACCAAATTTAAACAATAATTTAAATTCATGATTATTAAACTTCTTGATGTTCATATTTTTGCTTATGATCGGAGTAGAGAAGAAAACGGGGTAGAAAACACGACACGATTTCCTTTTCGAAATTTTTTACGGTTCCGTACACTAAATGTGAAAAGAAACCCTATTGTTTTCGCTACAATGTCCGTCTGTCCTCTAGAACCGTACGAGCTACGGACCTGTTGGCCTCTACAACAACAAATATATGGCAGTTAAAAAATTAAAGGATGTTCTAAAGCGAATAACAAAAACATGCTGAAATCCTATTGCATTACATACACACAATTATATTTATATACAGGTACTCGTATGTTCTGACACTCGCATGGTTTTCAAATCGCATGTGAGTTGCAAATCGCAATACATGTTCTGTAACTCATGCGTTTTGCTTGCGATTTGCCGTATTGATTTAGGTCAGCTGTTTGTTGAAATCGTCAGTATATAAGTAAACAATGCAAAGTCCTCTTTCACACATGTCAGGTTTAACTGATCACTTTTTGATAAATTTTCTTTTGAACCTGCATTTGTGTTCATACACACCGTCAAGATTGTTTCATCAATTTGCGTTGTCGTAGAGCATTATGGAGGACAAAACAAAACGAAAAAACAAACTTGACTAGTACGGTGAAGTCTGTAGCCACCTCCATTCTCTTTTCCTCTCTCTCTCTCTCCTAAAAACTCAAGACTTGACGAGTCAAACCTGACGTGTGTGAAAGAGGACAAACACAACATTAACAAAACCTGAAAGCATTTGATAACTTTTAATTTTATAATAAAAATTTTACAAAACTATTACTATTTTTGATTAAAATCAAAAGAAAACATATTTAATTTTCTTTATTAACCATTTTAGTGTTTCTTTAAAGTTTGGTTTAGGCTAAATTCATTAGTTCACTTCAGTATACTCTTGCGATTTGAACTCGCCAAATTCAATCTTTCCAATTTGAAAATGTAATTAGTACTTTTTTTTATATATTTAATCCTTTAATTCCTAGGAGGAACATGGGGCCGTACTTTTTTTATAGTCGATTCAAACTTAAAATTTTAAACGACTCACCCTATGTTGACAACTTCTAGATTGTCTGACATAAGGCTAACAGTGATATTAGAAAGAGATGGCAAGAAATAAATTTAGTATAAAAATTTCTGCATTTTTTTTTAAATTTATTTTTACTTTAAATTAGTGTTAAATATTAATATTAATATATGTATTAAGAAATCAAATGATTATAATAAAAAGAGGAGAAGTGTCTTAAGACACCCGGTTATAGCTATGCTGCTTAATTATATAAAACAAATTTTATGTGTGCCGGCTTACAGCCGATGAACTGTGTTCTCTGGTTTGTGCTCATGTGCAAAAACAATAAAAAAAACAAATTCAGCAAACGGTATCATTGTTTTTGTTTTGTTATTGTTGCACTCACTTCGGAGAATGAAACAAAACAAAATTAAACATTTTGTTTCGTTTATTTTCGTACTCTGCTTTTAAGTACAAAGAAATCAAAACAAAAATAAATTTATAATTGTAATAGCGTCAATTATTTTTGTTACGAAAATCACGTCCTAGCTCCTGTATCGCGCAATAAATAGCATAGCTATAATAACAAATTTTATAACAAGAACACCAGCAGCTTTGTAATCGATCGATAACCGTCTAAGTCTATTTAAAAAAAATTAAATTATGTATGGTACGACGTTCTACTAGCAATATTATATATAAAAGAAAATTTCTTTAAAATCTTTTCTTTATTAAAATTGATTTTTTTTTTTGCGAAACCTTGTTTATCGACTTAGGCTATTATTACTGCTTAGATACATACATACATATGTACAGATACATACATATGTATTTTCTTTGCTGTAAGGATCAAAGATTAGGCTTACACATGTTTTATAACAAATATAATTAGATCATTAATCGTTAATAAAAGAAAATATATTCATTAAAAAATAATTATAGGTATACACACAAAACAAATCTTAAATAAAGTTAATTTTTCTAAGAATTCACAGCCATTAAAAAGTAAGTAAATCTTTGTCTTTTTTGCTTTTAAATACATAAATGTAAATTTCCTTTATTAGCAAAACGTGATGACATAACCAGTGTTACCAAGTCACCAGTAAATTTAAAATTAATTTAAAAAAAAAATTGTGCAGGCATAAATAAATTGTTCATTTTCAAAATTTGGAATATTGGAAAATAATAAAAAGTTGCCACACTGAAAAGATACTTTAGGAATTAATTTTACTTTAAAAAAAATATTAATATGCTTTATTAGCAAAACGTGAATTTAAAATTAATGTTTGGAATGATGCCTAAACAATTGAATCTTTAGTTATAAAAAGATACCACACTGAAAAGGAATTTTAGGAATTAAAAGTTGACTAATTTTTTATTGCAATATTTCAATTAAGGTAAAATTACCCTTTTAACTTAAACGGATTTTTTACTTAAATAAATATTACTCGGAAAGCGTTGCCATAGACAAATAAAAAATTCGTATCTTTTAGATTTCAAATCTATACTCTTTTTATTTGTATTTATACAATTAAGTAAGTTCTTTCATGATTTTCATTTATTTTCTTTGAAAAATTTAATTTTAAGTCTTCCAATTTTTAATGCAGGCCCAATATCTCATGTCAATTTAAGACGATTTACTTTTAATTCTTAATAAATATGTACATACATATACAACAGTTAGTAGAAATATAATGATATGATATAAAGTCATAACAATATAAAATGAAACAATGTATGATAAAATTGTCATTTGATTACTATTTAAGTGAATATATGAAAGCTGTTTTTATTTAATGACTGCAATTTAACAATTCCTATCAACCCGGAAGTAGATACACTTTCAACCAGTTTTTTAAACAACATGTGCACTTCATTAAATAATTACATTAAACAAATTATTTCATTAAAGAGCATAAAAATTTAAATATTTTTAATATTTTGAACAAAATATCCTGGCAAAATCTCATATGTTGCCAAAAAGTCAACAAAATAGTCGACAAAAGTGGGACTTGTAGACACCTAGACCTAACCTTCCTACAGGGTAAATATTTTTTTAATTATTGAGCAGCCATGCAGTTTTTTGTTTCAAAAATTCGTTTCAGTTCATATAGTTAACAATAATTGTTTATTTTATTATGACCAGACAAAAACTTTCGAAAGACAAAATTAAATTTTTTTTTTTTAAAAAAGCATGATAACCCAAATGACATACAAATTGAACTATATACTTTTTCGAAAGCGTGCGTGATCGTGATAAGTTGTAAACCACTCGTGCGTGACTAAGAATATTTTATTCGTGAAAGTGCGTGTCGTGAGTCAAAAAACGCTCACGATCACGAGATGTTCTACTTTTTTTATTCATACTACCCATTGGGTAATTTTTTCCCCTTTGAATTTCATTTATGGCAACACTGCGGAGTGAGTGTGTGTGTGTTATAATGATTCTCAGCGCCATTTTCGTCTCTATACCCCTCTTTTTACGGACGAAATATATTAATGATGTTTCCAGCAAAGAGTTTGTTTGCGGTTTAATGACCTTGCACAAAAGTTGCACTTTTTTATTTTTCTTTCTTGTGTGTATGTTGTTGGTTTATTCCTCTACTCTGATGAAACTTTGTTAGGCAGAGATGGGGGAATGTATACATTTAAATTTTATTTTAAAGTTTGGCATGTCAATAAAATTTAGTTTTATAATCCATTTTATGTATGTGTCAATCAAGAAAAAAAATGCTTGTGTCAGATTTTATAGCTTTCGATTGATTTGTTTGTAAAATTTCTTCTATTGCACTTAATGGAGCACTGTTACATTCAAAAGACATAATATTATTAAGTAAAAAAAATTTAAGTTTCAGCAAAAATTTTTTCAAAGTTTAAGTAACTGTTTCCAAGTTCAAAGAAAATTTAAACAAAAATCTAGTAAAAATTACTTAATATGAGTAAAAAAAAAAAAATAAGTAGTTCATATCCTTTCAAATACTTCATAAAAATGCATAAAAATTTTCTTATATTTAAGGAATTGTTTATTTACTGACTTGGAAGATATATTTACTAAAAATAGGAAAATGGTTCATAAGCTTAGGGAATTTGCATCCTAAAAAGTAGTCAATTTCGTTTGATATCAAAAAATAAATTTTACGAAATGACTCACTCCTGGTTATTTAATAGAATTTGACTTATTTAAAAGATGAAAAATATTTACCAGTTTTTAACCGACTTCAAAAAAAAGGAGGTGGTTATCAATTCGTCTGTATCTTTTTTTGACATTGTTACTTCATATCTCGGTACATTTTAGACCATTATAAATTTTTTTTGTCTGAGAGGCTATAGCTTGCAATTGGTTCCAATATAACACAAAAATGGGCGGGGGCACACCCAAAATTTTTTTATTTGATTTTATATTCTAAAAACCTTGCAAACACCTTTGGTTCTTGTAATTACACAATTTCTAAGTTGAAAAAATTGGCGGGGTTATGCCCATTACAATTTATTATTATATTTCACGTGGCTTTACTCAACCGATTTTTACGAAAGTTAACACACACCCTGAGAAAAATACAGAATCGTGCCCATCAAAATTTAATTTTAGATTTCACGTACTTCTTCTTAACCAACAGATTTTCAACATTTTTTTGTTTGAAAGAGTTTACTTCCACCAAACTCTACTCTGCAGTTCGAAACGAAAAAAAATTCTTTTAAATTTCTATGCTAATAACATGCAAATTCGAAAGCATTTTCTTTCGTTTCGAATTACAGAGCAGACCCCCTTTCCTTGAAATCTTGTTTCTAAGAAAGAAGACGTTATGCATCGAATTTTTTTAGTCATTAATTAACTCAAACTTAAACGTTTTTATCGGATTGTGTAAAGCTAATGTTCCCAAAATGCATACTTGCACCCATATGTATGTATCCATATAACATACATACATATGTACATACCTAAATATTTAGTTTTTGCTTTAATTGCACAACTAATCAATTGACAGAAACTTTAAAAACATACAGAATTGACAACTCTGACATTTTGCATTGAAACCAAACATGCATTAATGTGAACACACTTGCCACACATACGAGTACACATGCCTGCATATTGGATACACACAAGCAACTCAACGTTTATTCTCAGATAATATTATTAATATTAAATTACAAATACTACTACAAAAATAACATGTGCAACTTAAATAATGTTCAAAACTAAAATGAGATAAAAAAAAATGTTTTAAACACATATCCAGACGGTAGACACACGTTGTAGTTTGATATTCATAAATGATTTAATGTTGAACACATAATTTGGGATTTCTGTAAGAGAATGTGTTAACAATAAAAAATATGAAACCCATCCAAAGAGAAAAATAAATTATTATAAACATTTATGTACATACGAGTATGTATGTATGTATACTCATAAATCTGTGTGCATAAACACGCATGTACTACATGTACTATGAATGTACGTAAATATGTACTCGTATATTTGAGAAAACCAACCATGTGGTCTTTTATAATTTTGATCAAGCGCTTCTAGAAAACACTCACAATCGCAAATTCTCTTTAGGGATAGATTTATTTAAAAAGGTAATCTTGGTAACTTACATACATACATACGTATAATTAAATATGTACATATATACACCGGCATTCATAAACGACTATTAAAATTAAAGCATTAAAACCAGGTTGGGTTTTCTAAAACAAAATTCGTACTTGAACTTAACTTAACTTTAACAACCATTTATGCGTACCGGTGCAATTGTTTAAAGAACGCAATTTTGTGCAAAATTTAATTTTTATGTCACTTTTTAATTTTTGTAAAAGAAAGTACAAAAATACTTTTTGCAAAATGTGTGTTTTTAGACAAAGAACTTTTTTTACAAAAGGGTGCTTTTGTACAAAAAATAAAAACAAATATTTGTTTTCTACAAAAGATACTTTTTGGCAAAAGGTGACTTTTTATAAAAAACTTTATATAAAAAACTTTTTGCAAAGAGTACTTTCTCTGCATACTTTTTTTAGAAAAAGTTACTTTCTAAGGCCGGGTTTACATCTTTGTGACATGTGCTAAACATGCGTAAAAAAAGCGTTACCACTAACTACTAATAAAAAACTGTTTGATTCACACACGTATTTATTAAGTTAAACAGTTTCATACATAATTAATGGACAATTTTATAGAATCCAACATGATTGGAAAAAGTTTAAATCAATAAATACATGTCTGAATCAAACAGTTTTTCATTAGTAATTAGTGATTACGTGTTTCTGGGCACATGGCACACAAGAAATGCCAGATGTAAACTCAGCCTAACAATAAGCACTTTTTTTTCAAAATGTATTTTAACATAAGCGATTTTTTAAATTTTTTATTATAAAAAGTATAAAAAAATTATAAAATATACTTTTTTTGAGCAAAATGCTCGTTTTTTCAAAAGGTTAATTATTTAAACACCATCACACAAAAGTACTTTTTTAAAAGAATATTTCATATTAAATGTACTTTTTTAGAAAAATTTACTTTTTAGAAAAAGGTTAATTTAAAACAAAGTACTTATTTAGAAAAAGTAATTTTTTTGGAAAGGATACTTTTTTGGAAAAGGTGTCTACTTTTTGGAAAAGGTACTGTTTTGGAAAAGGTACTTTTTTGGAAAAAGTACTATTTTGGAAAAGGTATATTTTTGAAAAATGTATATTTTTGGAAAAGGTGCTTTTTGAGGAAAAGTACTATTTTGGAAAAGGTACTTTTTTGAAAAAGGCTCTATTTTGGAAAAGGTATTTCTTTTTGGAAAAGGTATATTTTTTAAAAAGGTACTATTTTGGAAAAGGTACTTTTTTAAAAAAGGCACTATTTTGGAAAAGGTATTTCTTTTTGGAAAAGGTACTTTTTTGGAAAAAGTACTTTTTTTTTGGAAAAAGGACTCTTTTGGAAAAAGTAAATTTTTTGAAATATACTTTTTTACACAAAAAAATTTTTTTAGAAGGAACTTTTTTTTTTGAAAATGTAATTTTGTAAAAAATTAAGTGCATTTTTATAACAGATAACTTTTTGCAAAAAGTGCTTTTCTACAAGAGGTATTTCTTTTTTTTTAACAAACCGTGCTCTTTTACAAAGTTCTGTATACAACAATCACATTTTTCGAAAGAAAGTTTTTCGGCTACTTTTGGCAAATGTACTGTTTTATAAAAAGATACTTTACTAAAATGTACAAATGGTGCTTCTTTTATGTAACACATTTTATACAAAGCATAATTTTTTATAAAAGGTAATGCAAGAGCTACTTTTTTAAAATGTACTTTTTTGCAAAATATACTTCAAAAGGTACTTATTTTAAAGTACACTTTAAAATGCTCTTTTTTTATTAAAATCTTTTTTGTAAAAAGCCTGAAGTATAATTATTTGACGTTACGTCCGTAATCTATTGACATGAAGAATTTATGTTTGGCTTTGGTTAAGTAATGTCTATAGGGATTTCGTTTCGTTTCGTAATTCTCAATAATATTTTAAGAGTTTTTCTATAAACATGCGGATTTTTTTTTTTAATTTTTTTTAAGTGTTTTTGGTTCAAGTCTACTGACGAATTTCCTAAGACATTGCTTCACCAACTTCAAACAAAAAATCTTCATGTTAATATCCTTTTTTAATGGTATTTTTTTAATTCAAAATAACATTTCGAAAGCGTGTTCTCAAGACGTACATCCCATTAGGAGTTGTTAGCTTGGCAGTAGCTTTGACAAGATTATGTTCTCAAATCCACTTGAAATGTATTCTTTCTTTTCCCTTGTATTATAAGAAAATTTGTTTAACTACGAAAATAAAATTTTGAGCATTATTTCTTTAATAAATTGCTTTTTGAACACTTTTTAAGATCCTCATTTATTTTGAAGAGCTTTTAGCAGACTTTATTTTTGAGAAAGATGCTGTTTTTTATTTAATACCATTTTCAGTAAAATAAAAAAATAATTATTTTCTAATGAAGCGCTGCCTACTATCAGGAAAAAATGGTCGCTATAGATTTTCTTTTTAAGTGACGCTCTCTTTTATTTTTAAGTTTTTACTTATTTTTAAATTATTCATTTTTTTTTGCATTTGTATGTATGTACAATAAAAACAGAAAATTTGTGTCAAGACTACAACGTTATTTTATTTTATTTATTTTTTGTTCAAAATGTGTCATCAACACACACAAAAAATGTGTATTTTCTTTGATGCTGCTTACAGATACAATAAAATAAACTTGTGAGGATTTTGTTAACAACAAAGTTTCTTTCACAAATTTAGATCAAAAACAAACTAATTTTTTTCTAAGTTTATACAAAATGCATGAGTTCCCTCAGTAATATGACCAAAAAAGAATAAAAGATATAAATTGAGTTTTTGTGTTTTGTGTTCTGTCTTTTTTTTTTGTGCTTTAATGATGAAGTATAGAATTCTTAACAATGAATTTCAGATTTTCATAGTCAAGGTCACAACAACCACCTGGCATGAATTTCATGTGCATCATCTACATACATAAATAGTTGGTATGAGACATTATGTTGCAAAAGTTTGTGTCAGCTTGGCTTGAAAATTTTTTTTATCGTGAATGATTTATAAGACCATAAATGGCAAGGTTAATTACTTACTCTAACCAGTTATTAAAGTTTAATTATTGTGTGTAAACAAACAAAGTTGAGGCTTACCTGAAAAGAAAATAGAAAAAATGGAAAAACGCTGTTAATAAAAATTACGTTTTCAGTGCATTACAAATATACTAATGAATTTTTATTTTTTTATTTTTTTTTGCTATTAGAAATGTGTAACAACTATTTTTTTAATATTTTATATTTGCTTCATTTCAAATTCTGAAGATAAAAACGTAGTTAGCAGATATACTAAATACAGTACAATCCCGATAATTCATCCCAATAATTCGTAAAAAAATACAATTCGGTTACCTCGTTAATTATTTATCTTTTTTCTGTAATACAAAGTCTATTACCTCTTTTATACGCAAATCTTATTTGCAAATAAAACTATTTGTAAATACTGAATTCACCGTTTATACGTGGATAGCATACACAACTATCTGTGTACTATATTGCCACACATTGTTATCTGTGCATGATATTTCTTACAAAACAAAACTAACTGGCAGCATTTTACACCTTATTTGTAAATAGCTGCGTTGTTTGCAAATAGTTTTCGTGAGCTAGTAACTTACAATAAAAAAGTTATACGGCAACGCTTTCGACTTTTATTTGCAAATAAGAAGTGCGTATAAACGGGATAAATTTAACGCAACAAACAACGCACCAAGTCATAGTGGGAAGTAAAGCTAGATTTAGCGGTTAACTTTCATTATGGATTTTTGCTTTAGTATTTTTTTTTTCAAATATCATGTCAAATAAGCGTACGCGTAAATTGAATAAAATTGCACCGTTAATTCGTATTTTCCTTATTTTAATCTTGTTACACTGAAATCCGGTTACATCGCAAATATTAGGTGGTCTCTAGTGATTATAAATTATCGGGATCCTACTGTAATTGCAAAATTGCAAAAAGAGAATGTTTTTTTTAACAAAATGTAAACAATAAGACAGTATTTTCACAAAAAACAACTTCTACCCAGAAGTAATAAGCGAGAAACATTTTGTTAAAAGGTATTTTTTTGAATTTTTTTTTGCAAAATAACTACATATTTGTAAAAAAGGTAATTTATGTGAAAAAGATGCTCTTTAAAAACAGTTATGTTTACAATAAGATACTCTTTGTAGAAACGTACTTTTTACAGAAAACTGATTTTTCTGAAAAAGTAATGATCAAAGTCATTGTTATTTTTTTTTTATTGAGAGTTTATTTGTAAATTTTGTGTGTTTTAATTTATTTTTTATGGTGTCAAGTTTTTTGTTCTGCATGTCTTGCTTTATGCAAATTTCATGCACAAAATCAAATGCCTGTTGTCATTGTCATGCCAGGTAACAAATTAACAAAAAGTACAAAAAAAAAGAAACATGTGTGATTGTCACTGTATTAAAAATACAAAAATAAAAAAACAAGCAAATAATAGTTGCCACAAAATTTATCTGACATTTTATTACAATTTTATAGCAGCAATCATAATGTAGTTTATGAGAAGTTTGAAAAAAAAAACCTAAAATATTTCCATAATTTTAAATACCGCAGTTGAGGTTGTTTGACTTTAAATAAAAAACACCGCACACGTATGATAAATTATTAATAAATGACATTCTCAAAATCATTAATTTGTACACGAGTAATGAATTGGATTTAACATTTTTACTTAATGTACTCGTGTAACCGAAATACGTATGGATCGATCGATTTGTTACACACATGTTTTTTTTTTATAATACTTGTTCACTGATAAAAAAAAAATATATTTGATAAAGTTAATTTAAACAACAACACTGTCTGAACAGTTCCACAATGACTTGTATTGATTAGCGGAATGTTTTTTTTTTTGAATTTTATTATTTGTTCACTTGACTAAAATTTAATCGAACGAAAACCATCAATAATTAAAATATGTAGTTTATTTTGTCAATTAAAACCAGGAAGAAAACAAAAATAAATATGAATGTCTCTACGAATGTAGGAGTGGCATTGATTTCCACATCAATTTTATAAGTTGTTCATTTATTTCAAACATATTTTACAAAGTAAATCTGCCACAAAATTGGGCGGAGTGACTAATACCTCTTGCCCAAATATAAGTTGTTCATTTTTACAGGTTTCTTCGAAAAATGTCCTGAAGAAATGGTGAACATTTTTCCAATAAGAAACCTTAAAAAAGTACTTTTTTTTAAAAGATATTTTAAAAGGCAGGCACTTTTTTAAAAAGGCACTTTTTTAACACTTACTTTGTGCGAAGGTAAATTTTTAAGAAAGGTACTTCATTGAAATAGTACTTTTTGAAAGGTACTTTTTAAAACGTACTTTTTTAGAATGTACTTTGTTTAAAAGGGCCAATGGTTCTTGAAACGATAATTTTCAAAAACGTAGAAGGTAACTTTAAAATTTGTACTTTTTAATAAGGGTACTATTTAATAAAGGTACTTTCTAATAAAGATACTTTTTAATAAAGGTACTTTTTAATAAAGGTACTTTTTAATAAAGGTACTTTTTAATAAAGGTACTTTTTAATAAAGGTACTTTTTAATAAAGGTACTTTTTAATAAAGGTACTTTTTAATAAAAGTACTTTTTAATAAAGCTACTAAAGGCTTTTTTTAATAAAGGCTCTCTTTTTTGAGTTATTTCGAAGAAGGTACCTTTTTAAATGTACAGATTTTTCTTTATAAAAAATAAACGACCATTTTTCAGAGTTATTTTTTAAAAGGTACTTTTTATAAGTTACTGTTTAAGAAAGGTACTTTTGTACAAAAAAAAACATTTAAAAAAATTAAATTTTTATATTGCTTTTTAAAAGGTACTCCTAAAAAAGGTACCTTTTAAACAATACTTTTGTGAAAGATGCTTTTTTGTCAAAAAGGTACCTTTTTAAAACAAGGAATTTTTAATGGATTTTTTTTATCAAAATAAGTTTAAAAAAATTTACTTCTGAAATGGGTACTTTTTTCAAGTGTACTTTTTCCAAAAGGTACTTTTTTAACAATATGCCATTTGTAAAGGGACAACTCAAAACCACTTTTCAAAAAGGTACGTTTCAATAAATTTTTTTTAATGTACTTTATAAAAGAAAACACATTTTTTTTAAAACGTGACTTTTTGGAAAACCTTACTTTTTTTTAATTAAGCTTCTCTTTTAAATTAAAAAAACACTTTCTTTAAAACCATACTTCCTTAGAAAAGATTTTTTTTTTTTTTTTTTTTTGAAAAGGTACTTTTCATATGCTGCACATTTTTTACCGAAATATTGTTGTTTTCCATAATGCATTAACACAATCATCATGATTCATACATTCATCCCTAGTTTTATTAACTACATAGCATGGTGGTCCATATCGGCGCCACACTATGACTATTACCGATGAGAAGGTTTGCTTTTATTTACCACAATACAGCCTGGCAGTAATTCATTTCATTTCTCTCTTGCCTTCATAGACAATTTACACTCTATTGAATAATGAGAGATTAAAATTTATCTAAATTGTTAGCAAAAAGGTTTGTATATTTACATGCATCTAAATACTTTATGAGTTTGTAGTTTATGGATACAAAAAAAAAATACGCACACGGGCAAACTGAGATTGATACATTAGGGAGGCTCCTAAAATTTTGCAAATAATTATTTCGAAAATACTTTTTTAACTTTCTGAGGTATTATTACAATTTTGAATTTTCTTAGCAAAGATTTCAGATAAAATATGTATGTATGTAGTATGTACATATAAACTATCTTATCAGGCACAACATGTATGTATCATTATTTGTGTCACTCTACTCAATATTGCCGCCGTTTAGTTTCCTGAAAAAAAAGTGTATAAAACAAATAAATAAAACAAACAAAATAAAAGAAAAATCATCGGTAAAATATTTGTGCCACCTTAATATTATATATGGTCGGCTTAGACTGTAAACCAGCAAATTTTACAGGAGACACAAAATACTGAAATTAGTTTTTCCGCCATGTATAGTTTCAAATTAAAAAAATATTTTCGCCAGTCGATGCGGTGTCGCGCGCGTTCTCTTTCGAAAGGCATTAAAATGTAATATGTTGTAAAAAGTGGATTTAGCAGGTTTACAGTCTAAGCCGACTATATGTATAATGTACGCAGCAATATGCCAGCAAATAATTTAGCCAACAATAAAAAATATCAATTGAATGCATCACTTTCTTCTTACTTCAGGAGTCAAATTACGGCAATCTGGCCCAGCTTATTTTGCGAGTTCTATAGAGACTTCTGCAGAAAATGTGTGCATGCCAGAGAGTGGGAGAGGAAACTGGTTTAACCCTGGATTTTCTAAATGACAATATCGCATGCTATGCTTACAGGTCACTGGATTAATCTGGAACTTTCACGTACAGATGGCTGTGAAGCAACATAAGACAGTAAGTAGTTTGTGCATCTGTGTATGGACGCCATTGTTAGTCAAGAATATTTTTTCCCCATTCGTGATATTAAACTACAAAGCACCACAATTAGAGTTTCCTGTTTTACATGACAAGATTTCTACTTGAACGCACTTACTAATTATTATTACAAATTAATGCTTACTAATTGAATTGAGGTACAGTCAGCTCTCGATAAGTGGGCGCTACTTATTTTTAATGAAAAATATAATTTAAGCTTAAGTAAAAATCCCTTTAATTAGGAACACCAGAAAAAAACTACCAATGTAAAATCATATTAAATTTACAAGAAATAACATCTTCTTCAAGTGTGTTGGTGTCAATTTGCTTTGTTCATGGCTGCAATACACTGTTGTGCTCAGTTGTGTGAGTTGTTCTTGGTTTGTTGTTGTTTGTTTTGCTGTTCGTGTTGTATAAATAGTCGACAAACTTCGCATTACCGGCGAAAACTTTGCTGCTGCTGACTAGAAGACAGTGCACTGGTCTTGTAGTCGGAGGGGGGGTCGGGTTCGAATCCTCTAGACAAGCCAAAGTAGCTTCTCAGTTTGTGTTTTTTTTTACTATAGCTTTCATTTCAAATAAATTTTATGTTAAATTATAAATTAAATAATGTTGAATTACAATTTTATTCATGATGGTATATATTTAGTGTGTATTTAAAGAATATTTAAAGTTGTTGAGTCCGAGTTCAAATATTGGCCCGTGGGAAGCCAGCAGACAAACATTTTCCTGATGCCTATGGCAATACACACAATAATGTAAGTTAAGTAATTAATAAAATGCAATAGCAACATTAAATAAAATTCATGTTGTTTCAACTTTGAAATAACTTTGATTCGACATGGTTCTTTGTGTTATTTCAGAATTTCCAATTTATGTTGTTCCAACTTTTTATAATTTTGATTCAAAATGATTCCTTCATTTTGATCTAACAGTACTGCAATGTTAAATCAACATGAAATAATGTTAATACAAAATGAAAAATTTTCTTTCTTTTAATATTAATTTAAATCATGTTGCATTAACATGAAACACATAAGAAGCAAAATTATTGCCGAAAAATGTTAAACGAACCTTGTTAACGTAAATTTAATGTGAAACATATCTGCGTGTAGTCAGCCTGATTTTGTAAGGCGTTGGCAATAGAAATCTTGAAGTTTTCGCAGCAGATTAAAGGAAACTAGTACAAGTTTCCAAAATTTCCGTCGCCAACGATTCACACAACGAGGCTAAGCGTCTTGTTCGCCGATATTCAATAGTTAGAAGTTGGATTTTCCTTCCGCGTCCTTACAAGAACTCTGCCTTTTGCAGCCCTCAACTCGGGGAATTTCGCGTCGTAATTTGGTCTAGCACCCGAACAAAATTGAACTCACCCAGGAGCTGGAGGTAGAGGATCAATTTACATTTTACTTACCCAAGTTATGATAAACAATTCAACAATTCACCAACAAAAACTCCATAATTCAAAGCCCTTCTTCAAATCGAAATTGAAAATCTTTCAAATATACATATAATTCCTATTCAATAACTAATTTAGCTAATTCGAATTATTATGCTGTAATTAAAAATATCAGAAACTTTTACTGGGTTATTTTATTGTATTCAAAATGCTTTAAATGTTTGTACTGACAATGATAAACGAGATAGTTTTGCTGTTGACGTTGAGATGCTGCCGTTCGCTAGGATTGTCTGATTTGTGCGATGTACGTTGTTTAGATTGACTTTTAAGTACATGCACACACTACATGCAAACATACATACATATGTACGTATGGCTACATATGAATAAGTGAGTGAGTGAGTGTGTGTGCTCCAATTCAAAATTTCTATGACACTGATGATGCACTTTCATTTCTCAAACTCTGATGAAAAACCCACATGTTTTTCAATAACATCATCATTTACTGTGAATGAATAAATGAAAATGATGTGAAAAGTAAGCAACTTCTAATAAATACGCAACGCAAATGCTCAAAATAATCAATAGGAAAAAAAATATCTTAGAAGATTTGTTTTGCTGGCATAAGAGATTAACACGTTTTGAAAGTATTTGAATTCAATTAAATTTTGTTGGTTCATTTAATTTGGTTTTTGCCAATATTTTATAGTTCTTCTTTTTTGTTTTTTGTGTGTGTGTGTGGAGGTAATTAATGTATGATTTAACATTCAATTGATTTTAGTTGTATTGCTTCAAAGTTTTTAATTGTTTTAAAAAAAAAAGTGGAAAAAATAAACAAACGGTGAATGAAGTAAAGAAAATTTAAGTGGGAAGAGTGAGAAAATATCTCCTACCGAATCGTTTTCATAGTGGGGGCTTCATTTAATGCACTAAATATTTAAATTGTGCAAAATTCATTGTTTTTTTTTTTAAATTTTATGTGAGCGAAATAAATGCAATTGTTTGGCAGGGATGGAAAACTTCTTTCCTTTTTTTGCAATTTTTTTATTTGGTATAATAAAAAAACAAGTTATTTGAACTCTTAATATACTGAAAAAAAAATAATTTCAAAATATTCAGTAAATAATTTATCGAAAAATTGTGATCAAAACAAAATTTCGTATTTGAAAATGTGGGATTGGGCACAATTTTTTATTTAAAAAAAAAAATTCAACTGAAAATGTGTGATTGAATATACAATTTTTTATTAAAAAAATTTAATTTATTGAATATCGGCTCTGTATTCTAATTGATTCGGTTTGAAATCGCACGATTTTAGAAAACTAACTTCGATAATAGAAACATTTTTTCAGACTCTTATTAATTTTGGAAATCGTAAAGTTTCTAACCGATTCGATTTACAGAACAGAGCCGTCTATATTTTGCGTAGTTTAAACTGGATTTCAGTTTTTTTTCCAATGAATCAAAAAAATGTGTTTTTAAAACACAATTTTTATTTTCTGAGTCAATGTCTAAATCAGTGTATTCATCCCTCAATAAAATGTATCAATATTCAATCTGAGTTAATTATGGCAGATATTTTTTTATATTTTTTTTATATTTAATACTTTAGATCAAATAATGCTAAAATTATGCTAAATGAATACTTGAAAAATGCTAAACATAATCATAATGTGCTACATCTGAAAATAAAAAATGCTAAAGCAGCTGGCCTGGTCACACTGATCATGACAAAACTACTACTTTTTCATAGCAAAAGAATAACAATAATAAAATAAAAAATATATAATATAAAAATACTAATGAGCTAGCTAAAAGACAAAATAAAGCAATATTTTCAAGAATAACACTTGTTTTCACAAAATGTGCGCATATAAACTTTTAAAACAAGCAACAACAATAGCCAACAAAGTAAAGTAAAATATATAGAATTTTTTAAACCGCTCTTTTCAGAAAATGTACATGATTTTCATAAAAAAAATTTCAGGAGGCTGAATTGTTAAAGCACTAATTCCTAGTTTCCATCTCCCATCTCTGATGTGTGTTTTCGCTGTTTTGAAAATTGTCGCATGAAGAGTTTTATTACGAAATATATACAAATGCCACAACATTTTAATTGACAATTTTTTTTTACCAGCAAAAAAGCACTTCATAAAATCAAACAATTATTGGCGGGATTGAATTTTATGCCAAACGAATGCCTGTCGACATTAAATTAATTAACTGCAATGAACGAAAGTGATGTGAACAATAGAAACAGAAAACTGAAGCCGCCACAAATGAAATAAATGTTTTATATATTACACGAGCTTAGTTATTTATGAAGTTCATAAAAGATCCTTTTATGACGTCTTTTACAAGCGCATTGTATTTTTTAAAACTCATTATAAAACAGAAAATGAAAATATTTTGCGATTCCTAATGAACACTTTTATTTCATAATTCGATTTATCCTCATACTTTTGATGAAAAATTTATGACAAAAACTGTCTTCATATCTCCAGCTAGTCATAATTTTGCTTTACTCAGTTTTTTTTTTTTTTTGTAAAAAAGTCGACTGCGTCACAGCACACTTTTCTTATAAAGAGGCGCCTTTGCCATCAAATCACACTTTTCTCAATGGAAAGTCGACTGTGTCATCTCTGTACACTTTTCTTATATTAAAGTAGAGTGTATCATCTCTGTACACTTTTCTTATATTAAAGTAGACTGTCTCATCACAGCACACTTTTATTATAAAAAATCGACTGTCTCATCACGGTACACTTTTCTTATAGAAAAGTCGACTGGCCTGTCACAGCACACTTTTCTTATAGAGTAGTCGACTGTGTTATCACAGCAAACTGTGTTATCATAGCATACTTTTCTTATAGAAAAGTCGACTGTGTTATCAGAGCATACTTTTCTTATAGAAAAGTCGACTGCTTTATCACAGCACACTGTGTTATCAGAGCATAGTTTTCTTATAAAAAAGTCGACTGTTTTATCACTGCACACTGTGTTATCACAGCATACTTTTCTTATAGATAAGTCGACTGTTTTATCACAACAAACTGTGTTATCACAGCACACTGTGTTATCACATCATACTTTTCTTATAGAAAAGTCGACTGTTTTATCACAGCACACTCGACTGTGTTATCACAGCATAGTTTTCTTATAGAAAAGTAGACTGTTTTATCACAGCACACTATGTTATCACAGCATACTTTTCTTATAGATAAGCCGACTGTGTTATCACAGCACACTGTGTTATTACAGCATACTTTTCTTACAGAAAAGTCTACTGTGTTATTAAAGCACACTTTTCTTATAGAAACTTCTACTGTGTTATCACAGCACACTCTTCTTATAGAAAAGTCTACTGTGTTATCATAGCACACTTTTCTTATAGAAAAATCGACTGTATTATCACAGCACACTTTTCTCATAGAGAAGTCGACGGTGTCATCATCAGAGCAACCTTTTTTACAGGTAAGTCATTTGTATCATCACAACAAACTTTTCTGATAGCAAGGCCGCTTCAATTATCATCACAGCACACTTTTCTTACAGTAAATTCGTCTGTGTTATCATAGAACACGTTTCTTACAAAAAAGCCGGCTGTGTCCACACACTTTTTTTTATAGAAAAGTTGATTGTGTCAGAGAACAGTTTAGTTTTCTTATAGAATTTTCGACTGTACAATTTAGATCCGCAGTGACTCAAAACATGTTTCTGCTCAGCAGTTGGTAAATTAAACATTCTATTTCCCTCTCTTTTGTTGAGGTTTATCGCCACCGGCTCTAATTGTAATTGAATTGCTAAGGCATTACCAGCTGCCTTCTAAAGTTATTTTCAATGTCTTCAACACTTAAACACTTCGTCAAATTGTGTAATATTGTCGATATTAAAAAAATTTTTAAATTTAAGTTTTTCATTTTGTTACTAAATGCAATTAAGTTCAATAAATATTTGTGTAAGACTTATAGCAAAAGTGTAAAGGAAATAATTTCTAAAATTAAATTTTGTTAATGGCTTTGGAAAATGCAGAGGAAACTTGTATGTGTGTGAAACGTTTAAATCAAACAACTTGTAACAAACGAAATATAAGAGGAATAAAAACATATACATATGTATTGGTGAAGGGAAAAAGCTGTTTACACTCTAAGCGTAAAATATTCCAACTTCTTTCTAAGGCTCAAAAACTTTTGCCATAAAAACCTAGTGTTATATATTAGTTTTTCTTTAAATTTTTTTATAGAACTTAAATTTAAGAGCACACTTTTGCCCCAACACTATTATTTACAATATGAACTGGTTGGTGGCATACGTTTGTTTGTACTTACTTTCTTGTCTTTTGCCATTGCATTTAACATCATTGTATATTTTGTGGATATTTTAAGTATTTTGTGTACTTAAAAGTTCATGAACCTTTTATTAAATCAATTTTTAATATTCTTATGAAAATGATAAAGAGGGGAAAATTTTTAATTTCAGAAAATTGTTGTTATACTTTTGGGGTGAAACGAAATGAAATTGTTTCAATATCATGCTTACATATGCACATATGTGAGCGTATGTGGCATGTGAAATGTTATTAAAATGGAAAACAAGCGAGCAGTTCTCGATAGTTTCAACAATCATCTTAAGAACTTGTTAAAATTATTTTATGGTGCGGAAAGAGGTGTGTGTGTGTGTGTGTGAGTGTACTTGTGTATTAAAAACTATGGCCCTTTATATATATACATATTTAATTTTAAGACATTTTGTGTTTCTTTTCTTTGTTATAGATAAAATCAGTACAGCGCAATTAAAAATATATGTATGTATGTACGTAGTATTTTAAAAACGTTAACAAGCAAACACACACACACATATATACATACATACGAGTACATATGTATTTCATTAGAGACAAAAAAAAACAAGCCAATAAGTAAACAAAAAACTTAAGTTAACAACTTAATTTATTTAATTTATATTTTTGACATGCAGTGGAATGTGACAATTTTTAACAGCAATTGTAACTACTACAATAAAATTGAGGAAATATTAAAAATAGCATGAAGTATTTAAGGAATTTGGCGAACTGTTTAGAATTCAGCATGGAATATTATTAGCCACTCTGCAACACAAACAAAAGAGTTGACGTTTTGAAACATGATTTTGAATATACATACATATATATTGATACTCACCACTTAACAATTCTAAGTGGTGAAGATGACGTTTGAAACATGATTTTGGTGCTAACTCATTTCAATGTAATTCTCAAACTGTTCTCGAACCTTGAGAATATTATGAAATCAAAATTTTGTTGTACATTTTTATGCATTTAAGAATGAATGCTATACAAAGGCGATTATCTCATTACTAAGCGTGCTCGTATATCTTAGGACCCAATCTAGCGTGTTGTATAGCACTTAGTATAATTCTCCAGCTTTTCGCAAGCCTTATTAAAAAAATTAAAAAAATTTTGCATTATTTTTTTTTTCATTTGAGACAGCGCATCACAAAGATAATTACTAAGAGTTTATTTCACCAATGCGATTTCAATATCAATTCATATTTAAATGCCAATTTTCATTAATTTTTTAATGGAAAAATGACTTTTAAATATGAATTGTTATTTAAATAAGTTGGTGAAATTGGGTCTGTGTCTTACGGGACAAACATAATAAGGGTCATGGTTCATGCAAACGTTCAAAAGTCTCGCAAACTGTACAACAAACTGTGCATTTTTACACTCTCGTAAATAAACTGGCAAAAATTTTATTTAAAATTATTTACACGAACCTATTAAGTCTGCCCATTAATTTTGTTTCGTTAAGCTGCGCATTTTTGCATTTTATATACAACAATTTCTTTGCATAATCTGAGCAATTAATTTTTTGGAATTTGAATTTCTTTTTGGGGTTCCATACACCAAAGCTGAAAAGGAACACTATGGTTTTCGCTACGATGTCCTAACATTTTCACAGTATATGTAAAGCTTTTTCCACTATAACTATGACAATTATTTTATGCAGACTACAGCAATTAATACTGAAATGAAAAAAAAAATCAAAATTAAAGAGTATTCTATCAGTTAATGTAATTTCGTCAACTTGCTGTGTCTTGAAAGCCGTAAGAGGCAAACTTTTGAAATTTACAAAACCACTTAAACTAAAAAATCCCAAAATTAAAAAAAAAAATAGAAAAATTCATTTAATGCAAAAATATAATAAATAATTTGAGCCAAAATAAAAAAATCGTTTAAATGAAAGATATCACCAAAAATAAAATAAATAACTTGAGCTATTTATTTTATTTTTGGTGATATCTTGCATTTAAGCGAGTTTTTTATTTTAACGATTTTTCGTTTCTGCAAAAAACATCACCAAAAGTATAAAAGTCGCGTAAAAAGACTACAAAATCGTCAAAACTGAAAAAACCGCAAAACTAAAAAATCGCTATAACTAAAAACCAGCCGAAAACGATCGCAAAAAAAAAGAAAGAAAAATCGTATGTATATATGTACATAGTATGTACAAACTCCTTCAAGTTGTCTTGTTTTATTTTTATTAACTGCCAGTTTATAGAAGACGAGTAAAAATTCTCGCCTGTCTATTTATATTGAAAACAAAAACAAACAGTTCAAAATTTCTTTTTGTGTTCCATAAACTGCCAGTAAATTAAACTTTTTTGACATTTCTTTCAAATTGACATTAACCGTTTGAGCAAAAGTTGAGAAGAGACTTCATGAAAGAAGTCCGGCAAATTTGCTCATATGGCAATTTCAAAAGTTCTCATGAAACCCCTTAATAATCTACAATTGTCTTCAGTGCAATTTTGTTCAGTAAAAATTATCACATGCAATTTAACTTACTGAGCGATACGCACATTGTCAGTCTGTTTAATCTCAAAACTTTTGTTAATCTACGTTCAATGCAAATTATGCTTTCAATTCGGTTGATAACTAAAAATACAATAAAATGTACTGTTTTGACGAACATAGCCATTATGTGTTAGAAAATTTCATGATGAAGAAAGTGTTAGCGGTTAAAACGACTATCAAATGAAGCAGTGTTGCCAACTCAAAGTTGTGAACCTGAAAAAAAACACCCATTATAACAAATTTTTAGATTAATTTTTGTAACTGTTCTTTACTTTTTCCAAAGAATAATCGTTTTTATTGGTTAGGAGTATGCAACATTGATCGACTCTTGTAAACAAAAACATCAGGGGTCTAATCGTAGCTTTCGATAACGAGCTGATTCGATCACGTTTTTTCAGTTTGAGATTATGGCATTCGATATCGAACCATACTATTACATTGTTCGATAGCGATTGCCATAATCTCAAACTGAAAAACTTGATAGAATCACCTCGTTATCGAAAGCGACGATTTGACTGCAGTTGTCAATATTTCACGCGAAATAAATGCCAGTCACATTATTTCGCAGATTGAAAAAAAAATGTTGCCAGATACATTTCATACATTTTTCACTAGTTGAACAGAGCAAAAGTTTTGCAACATTTGTTCATGAATATTTCGCGTGAAATTTTGAATAGACTATCTACCAGGCTTTAAAGTTTAAACAAAAAATAAATAAAAATAACAAATAAATAAACAAAATCGATAATCCAGCTCTTAACAGTTCTCTAAATATTTACCTTTTTTTTAAAGAGAATAAGAGTGAAAGAGTGAAACTGTGAGGGAAAAATAAACAACAAGATACTCTTACTTAAAACTTCATACAACCAAAAACATAAAGTAAAGTGCTTTCCTATTAGCCAGTCAAAGTACAATGACCACTTAAAAAATATAAAACAATAATAAGGAAAAAAAAAATATTTAGAAAAAAGAAACCAACAACACTAAAACACAAAACATCTGATGATCACGACAATGATAAATATAATTTTTTTATGTTTTTTTTTTTATTTTTTTCGTTTCTTACATTTTCATAGTGCAATGCGATGAATGACATACGCGAGACAAACTCAACACTGTTGAGTCAACAGCAAAAAAACATACTCGGGCGAATGTACTCCAGAGAAAAATAAAATCTGAGCCACACAAAGAATCCCCACCATTAAGGAGTTGGTAAAGAAGACCTTAACAAACATCAGAAAACAAATTCACAGACATACAAACAAAGTTTACGACGCCAAAAAAAAATTAAAAATATTGTATATTAAAGATGTGGCGGCGCATGAGTTTAAAAGCGGGATAAGTTTTATTTTTCAAAATGCAGCAATAAACAAGAACAACAACCTCAATTTTATATGTGTGTAGGTATAAAATACTAGAAATAATACGTGCACATAAGGGGTGTTTTCTTTAAGGTTTCATTTTCCGACAGGCGGTAATTAACCTTTTCACGAGAACAAACACATCATCAGTTCGGCTTATAGCGTTAATTAGATAAATTGAAGTATTGGAAGCAAGCCCAAATCTACAAAAGATTATTCAGGCAAGGCTGCATCCAGAAATCACTGGGTACTTTTTTATTATTATTTTTTTCTAATGAGGCCTTAGTTGTTACAAATTTGAAGCACCAATTTATGGGAATATTTGCCAAAAAAAACTGCTTTACATCTGCGCGAAATTTACCACACACAATATTTCGAGCAAAATCTAGTTGATTTTGACTATATTTCCCATACAAATGAAAATCGCCGCCTGAATTTGCGAAAATCGCTCAAAATCTACATTCGAGTAGCCCTTTTGACTTAAAACATAGTCCATATTCGATTATGGTTGTAAAGTAGTTGGCAAAGTTCTTTGAAACGAGCCGATTTTACTGAGCGACTATGAGGAGTCATTGGGATTTCGACTACGACCATTTTGTATGACACTAAGTCCATATTTACACTATGCAAGTCTTATTGCTAAGCTGATTAGTTTGACGGAGAGAGAGACGAGGGGAAAAGTAACGTTTCTTTTCCCCTCGTCCCTCTTTCCTAACAAACTAATCAGCTTAGCAATAAGACTTGCGTAGTGTAAATTAGGACTAAAGAACATTGTATAATTTTTTCTTCAATCTAGTTCAAAATCGTCGTAGTTGAACTCGAAATACGACACTCTTAATTAGGGCTATTATTTTGCAAAATATGTATTTATAATTTCTTTTTTTTTTTTGTTTTAAGGAGACTCATTGGTTTATGAGAAGAAACCAGCAACTTTGTGCACCAGTACCAAGTTACGACCCCAAATGCTTTAAAAAGTTGTGGCAAATTGCAGTTCTGAAATGCGCACTTAAAGTTATCTTAACAAATTACCAATTTATTTTTTTCTTTTTGAAACTATACAACCACAAAATAAAACAACAGCAAATTAAAACACCCTATACAACGAGATATTAATTCATAGTGTGCAACAAATAAAACTAAAAGTAAGAACAACTTTGTTAAACTTTCTGTTTGTAGAACAAAGTATCAAAAAACAAGAAGTACAACGAACACAAATAAAGTGTTCAGAACTGCTAAAAAACACATACAAATAAAGCTTAAAGCCACCACAACATTTCCTTAAGGGAACGGACGGGATTATGGTTGTTACATTATATGCAAAAAAATAAAAAATTGTGTGTATAAAAGTTAAAACTTTTGGTTATAAAACATAATCTCAAAAAAAACCACTTGAGAAAAACATAGAAAAATTTTTGAAATTTGAATATCATCAGCTCGCACTTTGAAGTAGAGCTACGAAATTGATTGAAATGAAGGCAGCTCACAAGTGAGAGAAATTATATTTTTAATAAAGTTCTTGTGAAATAAAGTTTTCGTATTAATGAAATAATTCTGTTTCACGATTGTGTCGTCTTTTCTATGGACGAAAAAAAAAATTGCAGTTGTGATTCTTTAGGACAATTATTATTTATTGTGTGTATATGCTAGAAGGTTTGTGTTCGTGCCCCTACTGAAAATTTGCAAATTTTGCGTTAAATATTCTCTAATAAATATTTATGATTTCTGATAGTTGAAAAGTTTATAAAAAAAAACACAAACATTTTCACCCCAACCAACCACTTGTGTAAGTACAAGCCAACAACAACAAAGTTAAATAAAAATAGAAAAAATAGTAAATAACTCTCACTCGTGTACTAAATGTTGTATGCAGTGTTGCCATATTTGTTTAACTTCGATTCAACCAAAAAAAATTTTAGTTTAAAATTTCTTAACGCACTAGTAATCCCAAATTATTATTTTACTTATTAAGTAAAATATTTTTTTAATAAAAATACATTGAAATTGATTATTGAGGGGTTTAGCTGGATCCTATGCGCATTTCACTGTTGCTAATGCAGATCATCAGGGAAACCTTTACCCAAAAATTTCTTAGAACAACTAGAGTTAATATGTTAAACTTTCATTTAAGCAAATGAGAAGCTCAACAAATAACAAAGTTGAAACAAGAACTCAATAATCAACATGTTTTTTATTTTCTTACTTTATAAGTTGGGATTACTAGTGCGTTCACAAATTTTAAACTTAAATTGTAACAATTCCCACATTAAACACTAACAAAAAAATTTTTTTGTATTAAAAATCTTTTTTTAGTGAGACATTTTAAATTTAATTGCACTAGAATGATTTTTAATCAGATATAATTTCTTGATCGGGCTTAAGTTCAGTATTTTCAATTCTTAGCGAATGAAATATATTTATTAATTATTGTGAGTTTCTAAAGAACTTCAGCCCGATTAAGAAATTATTTCTGATTAAAAATCTTTTTTTTTTTAGTGATTTCATTATTAATTTAATTTGATTTAACTGAATTCAAATTTATTTTATTTCAAGTGAACTAACAAACATAAAGGCAAATAACACAAAATATGTAAAACTTAGAATATCCATAAGATAAAAAATTTTATTCCAAAATTGTATGCCGTGTACACACTATGTCATTTTGTGACATCGCAAGCAAAAACAAAAGTGGTAACGCTTGTCATTTCCGATATTTATCGCTGTGTCGCATTACCATACATATAGACAGTTGTGAGAGTAAGTTGGCAGCACTGCAGACACAAAAATAAAATGTCAGTGTCGTGACATTTTCTCGCATTAAGTACATACAGAAAGAATTTTAAATGTATGAGGGTATACAAATTTAAAAGTATGGAAAAGGAAAAAGAAAGTGGAAAAGTGCAGGACGCATGCCATGACGACAACTTGTGGAGGTTCGTGAAGCTGTATGGAATCATCTATGTAGCATTTATAAGGATAGAAATGCAAAGAAAACTGCATGGGCAGAAATTTCGGTGGAATTAGGCTTCATGCCAGTGTTGTCAGTAGATTTCTCGAAAAAATACCCACACATGCTAAAAAAATCCGAGTTTTCCCTACACGTTGAAACAATATCCCCTACAAAAATCCCTACACATTTTTGTCATTAAAATAGAAGAAAACCATTAGTTATAAAAAAAATATATATGTTTATTAAAGCTTTGGTAAAAATTAAGTAAAAACCTAAAAAAATAACACATACATACATGTACTTTTAATTAAATTCAATTAAAACAACAAAAAGTTTTTTCAAAATTAATATGAATAGTTTTTTTTTTCAAATAAAATTTTAAAGGATAAATTCAATTCAGGTACAAAAACTGGTTATTTTAAAATTAACATACATACATATGTAATACATGTACCAGGTGGTGCTAAGTTAACAGCTGATTTTTTTTTAGGAAGTTTGGCTTGTCAAATTTCATTGCAATAAAATTTATAGGAAGTTTGATTTGTCAATTTTCATTGCAATAAAGTACTAGGCAGATTTTGTTGTTGCAGGCTTAACACCACCTGGTATATGAATTCGCCTTGGCATACACATACAAACATATTAGTGTCGCCAACTTTTTAAACCACAAACAACTCTGGAAACATATTTTTAAGCAATTTTAACGGAAAGAAAATTTTTAAACCTTTTTGAAAAAGAAAATATTACTAAATAAACGTGATGTTTGCATTTATTTCATAAATAATGCGACATGACGAAAAAATCCCTACATTTTGGAGAATATAAAAAATCTGGCCGATTTTCCCTACGCTTCTATTTTAGTATCAAAAATACCTATTTGTAAGGATTTTCCCCTACTTCTGGGAACACTGCTTCATGCACACGAAATCTTTAAACCAACTTGAATCCTGCTTCCATAAACTGGAATGCAGGGTACAATAGAATCCTTTGGTGGCGCGCATATTAAGCCCTGGTCTTTTCTTCCATCACTTTCTTTGCCATTTTTTAAATTTTTTTAATTTATTTCTTATTATTAATAAACATGAAGTGGCACTAGCCAATTGAATAATTTTTCGATTAACCATTTGTATAAATATGAATTAACAAACTATACGAAAAACAAAGTCTCACAATGATAAAATAAATGACACTAAATGTTATTATATCAAAATTAGGTTCTTGATGTAGACAATGATGCCCCATTGCCATTATTTGGGGATGGGAAACTTTCATATCACAATGACACAACAAAATTGTGTTTTATCGAAACATTGATGGGAACGGAATTGCACACAGAGTGGTTCAGAGAGGTGAAAACTAGGGATGTAACGATACGCCATTTCGCCGATCCGATACCGATACCGATACTCAAAAATAAATATCGCCGATACCGATTCCGATACCGATACGCATATTTAAATTGAGCTCAAGTAAAAATTAACAAAACTCAAGTAGAATAATTCTTCTATTATACAAAATAACAGTGTTTATTAATGAGCCATTCAAATCATCAAAATTTTCAGTACATTTCAGTTTCTAAAATTCAAATTTTCAAACTACAAAACGTCTGCAATATTTATGATTTTACAAAATAAACGTTGGCATTCAGTTTAGATTGGCTCAAGATTTAAAATTGATATTAATAAGACTTAAAAAAAAAAGAATTGAATCAATTCAAACTGAATGTCATACTGTTTATTTTCTAAAATCATCAAAATTGTCAATACATTTCAGTTTCAGTTGTTCAAAAAACTCTAAAGAAAAATATAAGAAGTATCGGCGTATCGACAGTAAAATATCGCCGATATCGATATATCGGAAAACCAGCAGTATCGCCGATATATCGGTATCGGTATCGGTTGTATCCCTAGTGAAAACTGCTTTCCTTTCCCGCAAAAATTATCAGATTTTTACCCCATAAATATTTATTTTGTAAGCAACCAACATGCAGGATAATTAAAGCTTTTTGAATTCTTAGATTTTAATTTTTAAAAGGTATAAAAAAGTTTTTTTTTTAATTTTGTAAGCCAAAAGATATTTTTATGTGCTAACTTTTTTAGATTACACATTAAAAATTAAATAAAGCGAAAATGGTCACTCTGGTTTATGTGGAACAGCTTCTTGAAACTTGTTGTTGCTACTTAATTTAGATGAGATGATTTTTTTTTTTGTTTGTAAAATACAATATTATTGGTTTTATTTCCAATATCAGTTCATACTCACACACCCAACTGCAGAATTTAGAAGATTGTAAATACAGAACAAACATTCTCGTATATGTACCGGACAAGTTGAGTTGATAACCTTGAGAGCATTTTATGCGAAAGTTCAATGAATTGTTTACTTCCATGTTTGTGCGAAGTGCATTCATTCTCGTTTGATATAAAACAGGAACAACTACAATAGCAATAATACATTTACATCCATATACATACATACATACATACATATGTATGCACAAATATTTATAAAACTAACTTTTGCTGAGTTCTTGAGAAGAACAAAATGTAAGCCAAAAATTATATAAAAATTGAAATTACAAAAAAAAAACGCACAACAGGAAAAGCTTTAACAAGTACAAAAGGATGCAAAACCAAAAAAAAACAGAATATATTAAGAAAGAAAAAAGTGAAGAAAATAAACAAATCTTGAGCAAAACATAAAGCAATGAAGGAGTCATGAGGAGGGAGTTACTCATATGAAACGTCAACGAACTGTAAGCACGCTGCTCATTCATAAGCTTATAAATATTTATGTACTTGCATTTTTTATTTAAATTTTGTTAAACAATTATTTATTATGTATGTATGTATGTATGTATGTACTTATATCAAATAAGATTTTAATTAGCTAAAAAAAATTTGTATTGGTACACACATCAAAAATAACACAGGTCTACAGATTTGGAAATAAAATTGACCGCAGAAACGAAGCATGTTTTTTGTAACTAATCTGGGTGCGCTGAATTCGAATCTGGCATAAAAATTGGGCTACACGTCTTGTTCATACTGCAAAACAGGCAATACTGACCAAGGCGAGTTCACACAGGTGATCTTAATTCACCAGCCGACATAACTTCTCTGCTGCCAAATCAAAGCAACACGTTAGGAAGTATTCTGACAGCAGGAAATTTTACACCAACAAACATACAAGGCGAATATGCAGAGTTGCAAATCGAGACCTCCTGGTGTCATTTCGCCTTGATACTGACACTCCAATTTCACAATAATTAATTTGGCTGAAGCCCACATTCATTCTAAATCTTCAGAATAGTGGCGTTTAAGCATGTCAGGGAGATCGTGTGTTACTGATTCAAGCTATTTTTGCTTTGTGTGTGGTGAATATTTGGTTGGAAAAAAAGAATATGCAATATCAGAATTATTAAAACATGCATATTTACATTATTTTGGTTTTGCTGTCAGAAACTTGAACAAACCGTTGACACGGACAATATTTGGCAATAGTTGCAGAACTGTTTTATACAAATGGCAAGAAGATCTATTTCGATTTTTCAATTCCAGTACTTTGGAGAGAGTCAAGTAACCACCAAACCGACTGTTATTTCTGTTTAACACAAAAGTTGATGGATGATCCATTACCAGTCATTTCCAAAACGGCGAACTAGGGGAGCGTGCTCACCAAGATTTAATGAAAATTTAAAGAAATTATCAAGGATTTTTGGGACAAAAGCATACTCGGAGACTATTGCTGGACTCTAATACGTGAAACCGAACCCACAAAATACAAACGACGTTTAAATAACGCCATTCACTTTTGAAAATTCATTGATTTCTAAATAAACTAATGATTTTTTATGTAAAAAACGAATAAAAACATTTTTTTTTTATATCTCAAAAATCTGACGTGATAGAGAAAAGCCAATTACAGATTCGAATTCAGCCCCCCAAATTAGTCTAGGAAAGATATTTGGTTGCTCCAGTCCAAAACCTTGTTGGCTATTGTAACTGCAACTACAGAGGAGAGCAAAAATTTATTTTGTCACTCCTAAAAGTATGCACGCAAAATACATTATTGTTGTCACACAGTAATTAGCGGTCCTGTAGACGATCAAATAAACCATCAAACGTATGAATTAATGTCGTTTACTTGACGCTTGTTCGGAGACGTACAAATACAATCGTAAAGCGCAGGATTCACGATCAAAATCCATGATACAAGCATCGTATAGGTGTGCATGAAGGTCTCAGCATATCATAGCTTATCTTATTATTTTTGTGTTGCATGCATATTGACCGTGAATAATGCACTTTAATCAGCATTTCAATTTTGAGTTCATGGTGTGCGGCTGCAAGATGTCTCTATTTTGTTAAACTTTTTTCCGCAGATGCCTCATGTTAGTTTCTTTTCTGCAGCTTCTATTAGCAAAAAGAAGAAAAAATATCTTTAAAAAAAAATTAAATCTCTTTTAAAACTTTGAAGCGTATTGTCAAAAACAAGTCCTGTTGATATCAATCAATAAAGAGAACAATTTTAAAATGATATTCTGATTTGTTTTCTAATTCTCTATTAAAAAAGAAAGTCTTCAATCAAGAGTTAATGAAACCCAAATTTCAATCCCAAAATAAGTTAAATATTTTTATTTTGAAATTACAACTAACAAAGAGTTTGACTACCAGCTCGAACACAATGGCCAAAATGCCCCCAAGATGCAGTGTTATGCCTGTCATTAACAACTCTAGTTCCTATTGCACATTCCTAATGGCATTCATTTAATTTAAATCAAATGTGCATTATCATGAAATGAGAGGAAGCATTCCATGGCATTGTTTCTCAAGTGATTCTTCCTAAACTAGAATTTCTAGTATGCCCTCGCCGCCATCAGTTTCTCTATCGTCTCCCTGAGCAATTGAGGAGAAAATAAGTTTCGTCGTCTTTGGTACAGATTTCTTCTTGCAATCCTTGTTACTTTTTTTCCCTTACCTTATGAAGAAGAAGAAGAAGAAGAACAAACGAACCAACAGGCATTTAATTTTCAAATATTTGCTCTTGGACTTTTAACTAACACAGGAAATCAATGATGTGGTTTCGATTACACGCTATTTCGTTTAACAGCGTAACAAAATATGTACATGGTAACACAAAAATAAGAAATAAATAAAAAAAATATATACGAGTACATATAAAGAAGAAGCAAGCTTAAA
Source organism: Nowickia ferox (assembly GCA_936439885.1). Classification (NCBI taxonomy): domain Eukaryota; kingdom Metazoa; phylum Arthropoda; class Insecta; order Diptera; family Tachinidae; genus Nowickia; species Nowickia ferox. The sequence continues at coordinate 109,441,175 of OW387024.1, read as the reverse complement.
CAACAAAGTGGCCGGTTTAAAACACATTAAGACCAGACTTGCAGACAGAGAAGCAACAGACAGACAGACATCTTAAAGCATTCACAATATTCTGCACAACTGAATGTCTGATGACAAAACTATCATCAATATCACAAACAAAACCATCATCATCATCATCTTAATAATAATTACCATTGTCTAATACTCAAAGTAACAAGTAACAGTGGGATAAAATGCATAAAATTAAAAAAATGCGTAAGGTAATTTTTAACAAGATATATTTTTTTTATAAAAGAAGAAGAGAAATTTAGTTAGATTTTAGTTTTTTTTTTTAAAAGGTGTTTTTATAAAAAGTTAATTTTTGTAGAGAGAAACTTTTGTATGAAATTTAATGGTACTTTTTTTTAGCAATTCTAATTTTGAAAAAAAAAAAGTTTTTGTCATAACGATATTTTTTTACGAAAATTCTGTGGCTTTCATGAATGACATCCTGTTATATATTTCTCATTTCGAGTTTACGATGGCAAATTGTTATATTTAAAATTTAGAAAAAAATCTTTTTTTTTGCTCTAATGAAAAAAATTAATTTTTGGATATGCGCTCTTATTCATGTTAACTACAGAATTTGCTTTTTGGTATAAAGGTACTTTATTTAGAAAAATATATATTTTGATACAAAAAAGTACTCAAGTTTTCTTAAAAATGCGCCTTTTAATAAAAAGGTACTCTTTAATTAAGAAGCTTTTACTTTTTAATTAATAAAAAGGTACTTTTTAATTAAAAGGTACTTTTAAACAAAAAGATACATTTTAATAAAAATATACTTTTTAACAAAAATGTACTTATTAATAAAAAGGTACTTTTTAATAAAAAGGTACTTAAAAAAACGGTACTTTTTAATAAAATCATACTTTTTAATAAGAAGGTACTTTTTAATAAAAAGGAGCTTCGTAATAAAAGTTGACTTCTCATTAAAAAGGTAGTTTTTAATAAAAAGGTACTTTTTAATAAAAAGGTACTTTTTAATAAAAAGGTACTTTTTAAAAAAAGATACTTTTTAATTAAAAGGTACTTTTTAATAAAAAGGTACTTTTTAATTAAACGGTACTTTTAAACAAAAAGGTACATTTTAATAAAAAGGTACTTTTTAACAAAAAGGTACTTTTTAATAAAAAGGTACTTTAAAAAAAGGTACTTTAAAAAAAAGGTACTTTTTAATAAAAAGGTACTTTTTAATTAAAAGATACTTTTTAATAAAAGGGTAATTTTTAAAGAAATGTTCTTTTTAATAAGAAGGTACTTTTTAATAAAAAGACACTTTTTAATAAAAAGGTACTTTTTAATAAAAAGGAGCTTCGTAATAAAAGTTGACTTCTCATTAAAAAAGTACTTTTGGATAAAAATTTTATTATTTTATAAAATGCTATCCTTTGCATAGAAGTAATTTTTTATAGAAATGTAACAAGGAACTCTCTAAAACTGAGGGACTTTTTTATAAAAGAGCACAAGTAGCTCTTTCCTACAAAAATAAAACAGGTTTTCCCTCAAAACAAAATATTTTTTATCATAAATTACGTTTCTTAAAGTCATGTAATACCTTCATTTAAAACACTTTCACATTTACCCCCTTATTCTTAACTTGATGACAAATAAAAATATTATAACAAATGAAAATTTGTCATTTCTTATAATTTTTATTTTGTCACAGAGCTTAGAATACGGGTGTTATTACATTTCGTAGTACATTTACACACAAATACTTTAATTGCAATTTCTACTTTTCTCTGTCCACTGTCCAATGCCATTTCTCGGTTAGATTCGTTTTGTTTTCTTGTTGGCGTTTACATTTTTGGTTTCTTTCCTGTTCGTGTTTGCTTCGTACCTGTTTATCAATAAATGTGTCTTGGCTGTTGGCTGATTTGAAAACTAACACATGGTATCCCTTCTTAAACTGTTTGTTTAAACTCGTTGAGATATTTCAATAAAATTGAATGTGAAAAAGGCCTTAAGTACCAATCAAGAAATTAAGTATTGAACAATTTTTATAATAACTACTTTGAGAAATAGTTAGAAGCTGTAATTATTGTTAAGAGTAGAACATTTCGATTTACTCGTATAATAAAAATAAAAATATACAAGTGGCATTAAAAATTTACTTGGTTGAAAATTAACATTTCCTCTCTAGGTATATGACCTTTATGCCCTTTTTTACTTAAACTGTGTAAACAGAAAATCATAAAATTATAGTTTACAGGAAAAAAAACCTGTATGCATGTATTTGCATAAACTGTGCACGACTTTTGTTGCTCATAAATACAACAGGCTGCAATAGGAATAAATTAGAAAAATGTAACACTTCGCTTAAAATATGTGTGTATGTATGTATGTAGGCATGAATGCATACATACTAAAGTCTTCCTTGCACCGAAAAGTAAAATTAACTTTTTATAAATTAACCCAAATATTGTGGAAAAAAAGAATATTGTAGACAAATATTTGCACAAATTAAAATTGATTGTAGCTGCACATGTACGGAAATTTGTGGGATTTACTTACTTCATATAAGGATATCAAATGTTCTTCATTTTTGGACACTTACCTGAAAATAAAAGAAAAAGAATTATATTTTAATAAATAAATAAAATTATGACAATATGTCAAATAATAAACTTCTTAAGAGAAGTTATATATTTTAAAATACGAAACAAATTAGTTTCAAACTAAAAAAAAAACGTTCGCAGGTTTTAATACACAGAACAAAATCATTTAGGTTAATCTAACCAATTTCAGTTGTTCATTTTATGGTTAATGTAAATTGGTTTGGCAAATTAGATAAACAAAATTTGATGTGTTTAATAAGTTGAATTTAAAACCCTCGTTGTGCGTAAGATAGCAAATTTACTTGCTGGTAAACCTGAGGTGAGCTTGGCAAAAGTATTAGAAAATTATTAGTATGAAATATCTGGTTTGTTTGTGTGTTAAATATACCTGCCAGTTTATACATGACAAGTAAAAATTCTCGTCTGTCTATTTACATTGAAAACTAAAAAACAAAGCACTAAAATTTGTTTTCGTTTTCAATATAAATAGACAGACGAGAATTTTTACACGTCTTCTATAAACTGGCACATACAGTACATAATAAAATATCACGCTCGCTTGGGTGTTACAATATTTAGAGAGTGGGAAAAAATGGACGGATATGTTTGGGCTTAGATAGATAATAGGATAAATATTTTAAAGACTATACTCCTAAATAAATAATCTAATAAATAACTTGATTGTGCCTTTTTGGAAAGTGTCAGATAATATAAAGGGTGTTTTTTTAGAGGTATAGAACTTCGAATTGAAATAAAACACAAGAAAATCGTTTTAATGTCCATCAATTTGGCTTTATTGGAAGGATAATTTTATGCCATTAACGTTTAAATATGATTTCGGGCATGTGGCCGCCGCGGCTGGCTCGAATAAAGCCAATTCTACAGGTCCAATTTTCAACCACTTTTTCGAGCATATGGGGCCGTATGTTGGCAATAACGCCACGAATGTTGGCTTCCAAGTCCCCTAACGTTTCTGGTTTGTTGGCGTAGACGAGCGACTTCACATATCCCCAAAGAAAATAATCCAATGGTGTCAAATCACACGATCTTGGTGGCCAATTGACAGGTCCATTCCATAATTGCTCTGATGGACGATTATGTCGACCATAAAATGGACGGAGCTTGCGGTAAACTTCGCGAACTGAACCATTATTTTCGAAATAAATTTGCACGATTTGCAAGCGTTGTTCTTTTGTCAACCTGTTCATGATGAAATGGCAAACCAAACTAAATATTGATCACTTGACAGCTGACAAAATGGCCGCCAGTTAAAAAAGTGATGCCAACTTAAAGTTCTATACCTCAATAAAAACACCCTATACTTGATTGATAACACTGGATTCTTGCGAAATGTATAGCTGTTGTTCTTTTTATGATTACCTACACCAAAGGTGAAAAGCAACCGTATTGTTTTCGCTACGATGTCCGTCTGGGAGTGTTACTTCATAACTCGGTTCATATTAGACACACAAAAAGTTTGTAATATCAATTAAAACATTAATTAAATTTTTACCTATAAACAATTTGATAATATCAATTAAGCTTTACCACTCAAATTAATTAATATAATTAAAGATTTAATTGAATAAATTAAATTCTTAATTGAAAACTTTAATTGGTGAATACTTTTTTATGTGCATGCTTTTTGTTATACATACAGTAAATTTGCCTTGATATCTCTAAACCATTTATATATACAAGGGCGTGTCAATAAGTCAATGACTTTTTTAATTTCCCCCCTCTTTGCGGAATGACAGCTTCCAGTCTTGGTGTTGCTAACAAATTTTGTATAGTATTGAAATGCTTATGTATGTTAAATTAAATGTAAACCAAATGAGAACTGGATCATGTATCATTATACAGCAAGTAACTTTTTATTTGGACATTTGTTGTTGTAGACAATGTGACTTTTTGAAATGCTTAGGAATTCATTCATTCAGTCCTTAAGCATGACTTCCACTTAATTGCAGGGTTAATTTGCAGAAATTTCATATATTTTAGAATTTCTCAATTATATGTAGAGTATTTTTATAAAAAAAAAACAGGCATGAAAAACTTTCGACAAATTATTTTTACAAAATCGGGAATAAAAGGTAAAAAGTGAAGTCACGTGAAACAGCAGTATTTTGTATACAAAACACCAAAGATTCACATGAATTTCGTTTTTCAAAATTTTTTTCTCGAGAAGACGGAATATAACAACCGTTGCAAGCCAATTAGACGGCCGGTTTTTTTAGTTTTCAGTTTTTAAAAGCTTTTTGGGACTTTTTAAAAATTGAATTTAAATTTAAAATAAATTTAAAACGAAAAATTTATGCAAAAAATGGTCTAAAACCCCCTCAATTATTTAAATGACCCGTACATGGGCATTTCCACAAAAAGCCCACTTTTTGTCACGTTGCGTCACTTGGTGACATGGCTTGTTTTACAAAGAAAAACTTATGTTTTATATTCTTTTTTAAATATTAGTTTAAAACGTAGGATCAAATCGAATAGTTCCAAATTACTGTGACTGTGGAAATGCCCATATACAACACTGAAGGTGAGAAAAGGCTAATTTTTTGTCATCAACTTTTGCATTGAGATAAAATAAAATAGCATTACAAAGCGCAGTGAATTATTTCTTATCTGTGGCTTGTAATTCCAAACACATGCACAATCACTCGATGTTACTTACGTGTTTGTGGATTTGTATATTAAAATTAAAAAATAAATCAAATTACATCAAGCTGCTGCAGTGTATTTTTTTGTCTGCAATTTAAAGTTATTGTTATTACTACTGCTGTCTTCTCCTCTAGTTTTTTTTATGTCTCTGTGGTTTCCATCACGTTTCATGTTGGCAGACACATCACTGGGTTCATCAATATTTTTCACAGGCAGATAAAATGATTTAAATGTTTTAAAATATTTACATATCCATATATACATATGTAGATGTATAAGTAAAAAAAAAAGTAATAATAATAATAATAATAATAATTTATATTAAGGTTGTGCAATTCTTTTGCTACTTGAAATCAACGTGTGGACGAGTGAACAAACGTATAAACAGACAGACAAATAGACCGACATGACATGTTACTTTTGCATGTCAAATGGAGAATGCAGTTCTTTTAAGCTTTAGGGTGTAAAACAAATTACTATGCCTGCGTACGTACACGTGTATGTATTAAAAGAAACGTGTTTGCATGCAGTTTAAACAGGGAATGCCAACATTTTTAATTTTATTTCTCTTTTGATTTTCGTTTTTCACTTTTTTGTGTATATGCCAACAAATAACCATTAATTTATTTGGAGAGTATTCATTTCATTTTATTTAAGCAAAAATATTTCAGTTTGTATTTGCTGTTTGAGTTATTGAAGAATTCGTTCTTTTAAATGTATGTATGTCCGGCCGGTCGGTTGTATGAGTTAATGGTTGAGACCAGAAGCATTAAAAGTCATTATCATATAAATTCATATATTCATTCGTACGTACAATAAATACATATATACATATACTTACAGAAATGCATTGAAATATTCATTAATTTGCTCAAAGTGCACACAAGTACATCCTCGAGTGCGTTGCATTATGTGCGTATGTATGTACGTACATACCTTCGCTAAGTGCACTTTTGCAGTGACCACAAGAAGCCAGCCAATAAAAGATAATACACAGAAACAAACTTATTATAGAATGAGGGAAGGCAACGTGAGTAGTGTCACATTTCACGTTACTCCTATGGGTGGGATTCCACTCTACAGAGAGGTATAGCGATTTTAGAAATTATTTAAGTGGGCGATAAGCCGAACGTTGCGACATCGTGGGACAGCCTTTTAGCTTCTATTAGTGTAATCCGTTACATACTACGTTTATACGCACGGCTTATTTGCAAATAAAACTGTAAATTGTTGCCATATTGTTGTTTTTATTGCGACTTACTAATTCAGAAAACTATTCACGACACACTTATAAAAGTTTCCTAATAAAAAAAACAATAAACTGGTAAATATTGCACAAAAAACCATCGATAGAAGAAAATAATGTCAATAAAAACAAATCATATTTGTTATTTTATACATTTACACAATTTTTTTTGGTAAACGGAAGTAACATTTCTATAGAAGTGCTACCAAGTTTTTTATACATTTACAATGCCGTATAAACAATGAGTTAATTTATATGCAAATATTTTTATTTGCAAATAGTGCGCGTATAAACGTAGTAACATTCAATTCAGAACGCTATGGCCGCACATATGATAAGCGAAATTTTTTTTTGTCCCACAATTGGAGATTATGAACTCGACGATATGTGGTTTCAACAAATACTTGCCTCGAGCCACACAACTCGACCGATTTTGGGTTCATTGCACGGGAAGTTTCCAGAACGCCTAATCACCTAGATCATGCGATTTGAAGCCTTAATTTTTTATTTTTTTTTTTGTGAAAATATACATATCGAATAAAAATTATTTGCTGGGTTTTGTATAAGTTTCTAAGTCTACTACGCTTATTTTGCTTTTGTGATTTTCAAAAATATTATTATTTGTGAATTCTCAAATAGTTTTTGCAAGTTTGTGCATAATATAAGAGGTTTGTCACTGTTCAAAATATGTGGTTGAAGTCTACTGACGATTTGTTAAAGCAACAATGAAATGCATATAGACATCGCTTAACCACCAGCAAATAAATTTCACTTACAATATAATTATGACAATATGTCGAATAATAAATTTCTTGAATTCAAACATTTACACAAAAAAATAAACAACAACTGCACGGTCATGCTTAATCACGCGTGAACAGGAATAGTCTATGCTCATCTCTTTAAAGAATGCACAAACAATTTTGCCAATAGCCCATCAGAAGTAGCAAAAGTGATGGCTCAAATATCGACAACAACATATGACATGTCTCAACACCTGCATGCAATGCAGCTTTAATTTTAAATTGAGATCAAACTGCATGAAAATATCTACAAACAATATAAAATAAAATAACAAAAAAAAAAAAATAAACAATAACAGCTGGGACTGAATAAAAAAGAAATAAATAACACCAATGAAATTAAAGTTAAGTAATTTTTTTAAAGCCATTTTATGTTAATGTCTGCTTGCAGTAACTTATTTTATTCTTATAGCACAATTTTGTTATCGTAATAAATATTGCAAAAGGTGAAAATTTATTTTAATATACCGGAATTGGAGTAAAATTAATTCAAGCTATTATAAAGTATAAAGGTAAACTAAAAGCGAGAATAATATGATTTAACAGCTTTGGTTACAGACAGCCTTCGAACTTTTTCTTTCACTGTACTTATTTACTTATAAAGAATTGAATACATTCGCTACGCATGTGTATCATTGACTACTAAATGAAAGAGAACAAGAATGTGAGTGATTTTATCTAGCACAATTGTGCTTTGAAATTGACATCAGTGAACTAGACTTTGGCTGCCTTAGCAGATAGACATGGGTGCATGGGTGCATGAAGTGCGTGGTGGCACAGAAAAGTGAGGCGGAAACGCCTCACTTGCCTACTTTAAGCCTTCTTTAAGAAATCACATTAATAAATAAAATCTTTCATTCTATAATAAGAATTGCAAATACTGAACTTGAGCCCGATTAAGAAAATATTTCTGATTAAAATTCATTATAGTTTAACTGCCTTATTCATAAAAAATGTTTTTGGTTTATATTTTGTATGGAAATTTGATTAATAAGCCTTTTATAAAACCAAATTATTTTTCATTCATAGGACAATAATTAAATAATAAATATGTATCCAAAAAAAAAATATTATCAAACTAATTATTTTTTTTTAATCCAAAAAATATTAGCAATATGAGGGCTAACACAACATCTTCATGAGCATTCATATGTTTGATTTATGGAATTTTCAAATAAATTTGAATACGAGAATTCTTTTTAATTCAATGCACCATATTTTTGTAAACAAAACTCAGTTTTACAGGGTGGGCAAATTTGAGGTTAGCAAGCAAATGGGCTGTCAAGTGATGAAATTTTAATAATTGTCATATGCATTTTTGCTTCGAAATATTAAATGAATCTTATAAAAACTTCAACAAATATTTAATAAATATTTGAAATACCGAAGTATATTTATTTGACATAAAGTCTTTATTTATTTAATTTGAAAATTTGCTTGTTTTTATGGTTTAGCAATTGTCTATATGCATTTCGTTCCTGCTTTTGGAACTCGTCAGTAGACTTCAACCCAAAAAATTTTTGAATTAGTTAACAAACTTCGTATGTTTATAGTAAGACTCTTGTTTTGTAAAGATTTTTGTTTGAAGCTTTCAAACTTATTATGTTTGTATACAGTGATTCTCAATATAGTATTAAGAGTCTTACTATAAACATACGAATTCAAAAACAAACAATTGCTAAGCCATAAAAACAAGCAAATTTTCAAAGTATTTAATAAATATTAAATGAATTTAAATTAGTCAAGACTAGTACAACTCTAAATTAAAATGTTGCATAATATAAAAATATGTTTTGATTTGTTCAAATATAATCTAATAAATATCTCGACCATAGAAATACATATACGACTTATACCACTTTCATAATTCTGTGGCAAAAAGGAAAAAGTGCTTATCTCGACTTAGATAAGCCAATTCTGCGTATTCGAAAGTACCGCTGATGAAAATCTCAACTAATTTGTGTGACTTTTCAGGAAGTTAACTTGCGACTTATATATTTTAGACTTCTAATCTCATTCAAAATAAAAGCTTAATTTAGCTTATGCTTTGGTACATTTCAACTTATTTGTAAATGTCAACAGAGAAAAGAAATAAATTTCTGAAAATCGACTTGAACGCTTAAAAGTGCTCTCCTGCGAAACAGTAAAATATGACTTAAGCACTTTTTCCATATTGCACATACATTACCGAACGATAGCTTTCCTTCGTTTTACAAAAATCAGCTTTCAAATAAAATGTAAAAAATTACGTTTTTCTTTGTTTGAAAATTCTATTATGTTCTCGAATAAACAAAAAAAAAAAAAATACGTAAATTTCTCAAAAATTAAAAAAAAATTTAAATGAGTTTTACAGTTCAATGCAATGTTATATGAGAAATTAATTTAAATTATGATAAATTTTAAATTATGCATAAAATTTTATGGTAAAAAATTTATAATAAAATAATGCATGTCCTTGCAACACCCTTTATATACCACACTGGCAAACAAGTCACATATTATTTTTTTATAAGCTGAGAATTAAGTTAAGTATGCTTCTAACTTAATTTCCAAGAAATAAATAATTTGCTGAAATAAATAATAATGAAAAAATAAATAAATAAATATATAATAGTACATACTTTTTTTACATTTCTAAGCACATCTGCAAAAGAATCGCGAGCAGAACAGAGTTTGTAACTGAAGAGCACTTTTTGAAAATAAAAATCCCCAAAAAAAATTTAAGCAATAATCCCACAATTCTAAATGCAGGCCAGGCCATTCGAGTTTCGTCTTTTTTTTTCAACTACGAGTATGTACTCAAACTTAGTCGTATTTGCAACAATCAGCTGAATCAACAACAAAAGAGTTTATGTGAACGACAGCAAGAAAAAAACTCCCTAGATGACTTTCAAGTTCATGCAAGGAAGGCGATGGATGGGAAGTTGCTGATAAATGGTAGCACTACTCGTCACTGTTAAATACGAGTATACTGGTGTGTGTGGTTGTATGTTGCATACGAGTAAATATTAAGCCACCCAAGCCACTCTGCAAATCAGGCCATCAAATACGCTACAAAGCAACGAGCCAAAAATCAGCCATCAAACAACCAGCATTTATGATGCAAAATCTTTGGCAAAATGAAAGAAAAGAGAGCAATAAAAAAATCTGCAAACAAAGTGAAGAAAAAGTACAGAAAAGGAAAAAATAATAATTGCTGCTGTGCTTGCTGACACTTGGACTCAACATTATTTGTGCTAGCGCTAAAATTTATTCCCTGCCACCCTGCTATTGCTACCTAAAAAGCGAAAAACAAAAAACAAACAATAATGAACAATGATGCCAACTGGGAGTCGTATGCTAAAAGCATTTGAAATCGCCAAAACCATACCAGTAGTTAACTAGACATTAACTTGAACTGCTAAACTTTCGAAAGTAATTAAGTTTGCTTTATTCATTATAAACTTCATCAAAAATGGGTGTAATTTCCACAATATTCATATGCGCCCGCTTATGTAAATATATTCTGGGTCCTTATGAATAGGGAAGTTTAATAAGCGCTGTCCGTCTTTCTGTCTGTTTGTGGATGAAATCGGTTTTCCGAGGCCCACAGAAAAGCTGAAGACTTTGGTCTTGGACTGATATAGCAGAATTGGTCTTAACTAGATTGGTATTGAAAATCAACAAAATCAAAAGGACGTATCCAGGGCCGGAAATTGATTTTTCTTTTTTGGTATACAAAAGTAACTAACCAAAACTATTTTTTTCTTATTAATTAAATATATTTTTCTATTTAAGAAAAAAAAATAAAATAAAATCAGCAACATTAAAAACCAATCCAGGGTTGGAAATTTTAAAATTGTTTGCCCTATAGAAGTAACTTGCGAGAACGAATTTTTGTTCTTATTCTTATTATTATATTCTACGAGTAGCAATAAATATTTTTAATATTAAAAATCATTAAAATTAAAAAAAAAACAATGCAGAGATGGAAATTTTAAACTTTTTTGTCTCATAAAAGTAACTAGCTAAAACTACTTTTTTAATTAAACACATTATTTATTTTAGAAAGATATACGAGTATAATAGGTATTGAAAATCAGCAAAATCAAAAAAAAAAAGACTCCAAGGTTGGATAATTGAAACTTTTTTTTTGTACATCAAAGTAACTAGCTAAAGTAATTTCTTTTTCCTTTATTAATTAAATATATTTTATATTTTAGATAGAAATAGAAAAGGTATTGAAAATCAGATATATAAAAAAACCCAATCCAGAGTTGGAAAATTTTAAATTTTTTTAAAACTACTTCTTTTCTTTATAAATTAAAAACAGTTTATATTTTAGAAAGAAATATATTAGTATTGAAAGTCAATAAAATCACACAGACGGCAACAGGGGTGGAAAATTGAACGTCCTTGTTTGGTATATAAAAGTTACTAAGGCCCAAATTTAGTTTAACCAATAATATTTGATTCACAGCTCCTTGTTTACCATTAGTTAAACCACCAAAGGTCATTGGTTAGTCAACAGCTGTTTCGTTGTAAACTTTACTAGTATTGCTGTTTTGCGAAAAATTTTGGACACATTTCACACATACGTTGTCAACCACCTTCTTTGTATTTAGCTGTAACACATTCTTTTTTTTTTTTTTTCTATTATATTTTGGTTTTTTCGAACAAATTTCAGCACTAATTCAATATCTTGCACCATAAAGTTAGACGAGCGAGCACTGTTTTATCTATTTTTAAGAAACAATATAACAAATGTAAACAGAAACCATAGACTATAGCAGAGCTACCAATAGTGAAACTTAATAATTTGACAGGGTTAACATTCTCTGCTCATATTAAGAACTTTAGTTAAACAATGCATTGTGAATATGAAGTATTAGTTGAATAATAGTTATGATTTTAGTTTACTGTAAATTTAGCCCTGATAATTAAATTTAAATTTTAATTTCATAATGAGAAAGTTATACAAGAGGTATAAATTACTTTCTCTCTCTCTCTATCTATCTATCTCTCTCACACACGCAAAATCATAACTAAAGCACACAAAAAAGAGATGCATGTAAAACGGAGCACTGTGAGCCACTTTCTTAAACTGTGAGGCCAAAACATGAAGAGCAATCTTTAAGTACATTAAACGTTACAAATACATACATATGCACGTGTGTAATTATTTTTATTTACTATCAGATGTTTCAAAGCAGAAAGGCATTCAAGTTTCTTGAAATGTAGGTAAATAAATTGTCATTGGTAGGGGCTGATCTCTGTTAAGATTTTTTCCAATTATTTTTTTTAAATTATTTAACACTTTTTGCATTTCTTAGATGGAAAAAGTGACTAAGATTCTTTAGTCACAAAATACTTATAGGCGACTATAAGTATCCCAGCACAAAATTAGACATTACCATCAGAACTACTTGCCATATAATGAGTTACTTTTCTGATTGCCAAATTTCATTACTCGCTTACAAATCACGATTATTTTAGTCTCACGCCTTGTTAAAATCATTAAATTGGTAATCCAGTAAGGAAGAGCTTCCAGCAAAAATGCTTAATTCGAAACCCCATTACCTTTTTTGAAATTTTTTGCTGCGATACTATATAGAGCAGAAAACAGATGAATCATTTTTCTTTCTCAAAACAAACATATGCACATAATTATCTAAGTGGTCTAAGTCATATCAATTTTCGCTTCGAAATAATCCCCATTATCGGGAATAAAAGTGGACGTGAAGTGTGTTCCCTTTCCCTAAGCTTGTGATCGCCAATGTTTACGTTAGTGTTGTTTCAGTATACAATTTTCTATTTTTTTCGTTCATGGGAAATATTTCGTCGTTTATTCCCAATAACGATGAATAAATAAATCTTACAAAAACCTGTAAAAATAATAACTGCCTTATTCATAAAAAATCTTTCAGGTTTATTAAACGCTTATTTGACATATTAATATGGAAATTTGTCAAATAAACCTTTAATAAACCTGAAATATTTTTTATGAATTAGACCGTAAATAAATATCAAACAAATTTTCATTAATCGAGACTAATACAACTCTAAATGAAAATGCTTTATTCTATAAAAATATTTTTTGATTCATTCAAATATATTCTTCTATTAAATATCTTTCGTATAAAATGTTTAATGCTTTTTTAAACCCAATTATTTCATACCAAAAAAAGCGCTACAAGGTCATTAATGTCAGTGCATTAGAAAAAACAAACAAATTGCGATTGAATTGTGTTCTGACAAACCATGAGTATTTAGAAGCAGAATAAAACAGATGAGTTGATCACAAGTACTGCCACACCACTATTTACGGATTTATTTAAATGACTTCCACTTCAACAAACTGCAAAGAAAAAAACCAAAAAACCTTCAAGTATTGCTGCTGCAAAATCTTTTTTTAAGGACATCTTAACTCTTCTTGACAAAAATTTGCAAAAAAAAAAAAAAAAAAAAAAAACAAACAAACGAAATATGGTTAAAGCACCGAAAAAAATTATAGGAAGCATAAAGAAAACTGAAGAAAACTGATGGAAAAAATTCACTGAAATCGTGCACAATACAGTAAAAATGAAGGTCCTTATTTTGTACAACGCAACACTAAGCGTTGACAAATTTTGTAGATATTTTGCTATTTATATTATTTTTTCCATACAAAATTTTTCAACGGAATCACAGTTTTTCATTAGTAATTAATGGTTACGATTTGTTTGGCACATGGCACACATGAAATGCCAGATGTAAACTCAGCCTAAGACACAATCGTTACTAAGTGCAAAATTAACCCTGAAAGCATTTCAAGTTTTTGTTGATTTCTTTAAGTATTTAATTTTAATAGGAGATGTTATAGTAAAATTTTATTATTGTAGAACATTTGAACCCGCGATATTCGCTTTTAAATGTACATTTTTTACCCCTTTTTGAGAGGGTCAAAAAAGGCTCATTATGAGAGGGTGAAGAGGGTTAAAATGTTGACGAATTTCGAATTTTTGTTTCTTTACTTAATAGAGAAGTTATGCTACTATTTATGTTGAAAATGCCTTTATTTTTTACATATTGCTATATCTCGAAAACAAGAGCTGATAGAAAAAAATTCCAAACAACTAAAAAAACAACTTTCATTTCTAGCGAACGAAATAGTTTTTCGAAATTAGTTGACATGTGTAATAGAATATTATGTCGGGCAAATGTCCGCTATTTTCACAAAATTTGGAACGCTACATTTTGCAACACACCTTCGCTTATCTCTTCAAGGAAGTTTCGAATTTCATCTTTCAGAGCGTCAATTGTTTGTGGTTTGTTCACGTAAGCTCGGTCTTTCAAGTTAAAATTCTAAAAATTCTTTGTTCAAGAGTGTAGCAATCCATTCCAACTTTTTACTAAATAAATGTCAAAGGATGACAGCTCAATTCTTGACATTTCATCATTTGACAGCCAATTTACTTCCTAACCTCATATTTGCCCTTGCTTTATTTTAAATATAAAAAATGAGGGTGGCTTTGGCTAAAGTAGTTAGCACGTTGACTACAAAACCGAAGGTCCTGGGTTCGAGCCCGGTATTCAACAGTCATTAAATAACAACACCACGGATTTTTCCGGTGTGCATTAGTGTCCCTTTGTATCAGTTGTTGTAGGAAAGTTCATGTGATGAAGGCATAGTCACTGGTCACTGAACTATACCTACTAATGTAACATCAGAGCGCCGCCCTCCTTCGTTGCGTAGCAGAATCATCGGCGAAGTAAAATAACCAATAACATTGCTACTAAGCACAGCTTCAAAAAAGTTTAATACACCTCATTTAACACCAGAGGCGCTGCAATACTGCATTATTAAAAACGTGCAAAAAGCAGAGTTCTAAAAGAATGAAGCTTCGCTCTATCTCTTCCTTCACCACCTGTCTTCTCTATCACTATCCCTGTCCTAAAAGAAGGTAACACCTAGTAATAGTAGTAGGCATTCATTGCCTGAGTGTTACTTCTCTTTATAAAAAAAATATATATAAAATGCAATATAAAATATTCTTTAAATTAAATTAAAGCTTCTCACATGATAAATTATATTCAAACTACATGGTTACTAAAACTTAAATGGAGTTTCTTGACCAAAAAAAAAAAAAAAAGAACACAGTTGTAATAGTTTAAAATCCTTTGCTAGACTTTAAGACTACCAACAAGAATTTACTGCTGGCGTCTTTCACCAACGTATTGGAAGGCTACTTACTTGTCAAAGTTCTGCTTGCCACCCGCCTGAAACGTACATTTGTAGCCTTTCAATTAATTAATTTAAAAAACACATTAATAATTTCAATTTAAATATTAAACGGTAGTAAAGTATTTAAGAGAAAAGATTTATACAGAAAGATAAAACTCCACACGTTGGTAAAATAAAACAAAAATTTTCTTAAAACGAGGCATATTCAAATACAAAAGATATAATTAATTGCAAGTCATTAATCAAGGCATATTTAACAGTAAATTACAAATGGAAAAAAGAAAAAAAAAACAAACAAAAATTCACTTATTTGGTAATTTTTCAAAAATTTAATACGCTGGCACACAATCACACTCACACACACACGCACACACATCAACTGAGGCAGACAAACATTTGCTTTGTTGTGGAACGTTTTTGTTGCTCATGCAACGCAGCAACATGCAAGTTGAAATGAGTTGGGGCACTATAAAAACTAAAATAAAAATTCAATTCCCATTTTCGTATTCAGCTGTAAATACAGAAATGTGAACATGAAGTTACGATTGGGTTTATAACATCCACATCAATTATTAAAGCAATAAATGACGGTGTTGCTTTCGTTGTTGCTACAACATTTTATTAAATCGTTTGTAATTTGTAAGTACCCATTTAAAATTACAAAAGTTTTAGGCTGGATAATGTGTGAGAAGGTGTGTAAAGAAAGGGATGGAATTCAGGAATTAAGAGCAGCAGTTCAAATAGGGCACAAGAGGCGCAATTCTTTCGCGGCATGCGCTTCTTAAAAGCCATAGAAGGGAAGGTGAGGTAAATTTCCTCTTCCTCCTAATCGTGTTAAAGATCCAGCAGAAGTCGTTGTAATTTAGACCTATAGTTCCAGAATTCCCGCAAATATTACTTTGCGACAACTGGAAAGACATCAAACTGTGTAATGTGGCTTTTCGAGGTACACATAGAAGTTGAGGTATAGTTTCGTGTTCCTCCTAATCGTTAAATCTTTTACAGAGGTCTTTATATTTTAGACCCATAGTTCCAGTAGTGTGTGTCTGTCCGAATTTACGTACAGACCAAACGGCTGGACCGTTTGAAAGGCGACTTGATCAAGAGTGTGCTTAGCTATGCCTGAAGAAAAAATCCTTCCAGCCGTTTAGATATCACATCTTTTTTTACATATCGGGGGTTTTTTAAATTTTTATTTTATTTTATTCTAATAAAAAAGTCACAATTACAACTTTTGTTCAAAAATTTTCCAACTGCTTGCTCAATCAAACAAACCTTAAACGGACTTAAAAAAATCGTCTGACAAAAGCTACAAAAATTAATTTAACAGGAAAAATATGTGCAGTGCGCATACATATTGATGGTCTGAAGTAGAAAGGCCCTAAATCCCATTTTGTTACGAAATTGAGTTTTTCAGTGACTCCAATATATTTCAAACAAATGCACTTCATCAGAAAAATTTATTGCAATAGTGTAAAAAATAACAAATGAAAAAAGTTACATTGTGAATATTACAGTTTTTATTATGTTTTTACCTTCTCCTGTAAAGTTACACTTATTTGAGTTAGGGCCTTTATACTTGAGGCCACCGATATGTATGAGAAGAAACAAAAATCACGTTTGCTTTTCCACAAAACTTTCAAAACAAAAAACGAAAAAAAAAACAAAAAATCAAATGAATAAAAGTTACAATTGCATCCCACTACCATCTTGAGGCTGCACAATTATTTCATCTGCATATACACATGATGCAGCCAGCTCGCTTCAGGTTGCATTCAATGACAACAAAACCATAAAGAACAGCATTTGATAACAACAGCAGCGACCACAGTAGTACGAATGACGACATTAAAACAATCATCCTACACAATAACAACAACAACAACAACAACAACAAGCAATGAGTTTAAAATGCTCTGACACATGCTGTTGATGCAGCAAAATCCTACAAACAACAACAACAACAACAACAAAAGGCAATTTACATAAAATAAAACGTGTAAGATGTGCATACTGCAACACCAAAAACGATATCAACGCAAAAACACAAAAATGATTGTTGGTTTTCATATGGAAATGAATATTGAAACCAGAACAACAACAATAACAACAAGAAAGCGAAATATCAGTGCTGGATAGTGGAAATGTAAGGTGCCAACACCTACACACTGATGCTTCTAGTAGTCACACATGCATAAATTTTCAGCCCTATTCTGCAATTCGTTGCGAATGTAGAGATTCTCCGGGGAGGAAAAATTATATTGGACGAGACTCCTGGACGTTGCATATAGAGACCAAATGCGATGATTTCGCGGATTAATAAAAAAAAAATCAAGTACCGTGAAAATGGAAAGTACTCGCTTAAAGTAAACAAAATTCAACATCTCTAGGCGAAGAATAAATGTCAAATAGGTAACGGTGCTTTTGTAATGACGCGTTAAAGTTGGAAATTGTGAGAGAGAAAAAACTTAATTTAATAAATACGTGTCTGAATCAAACAGTTGTCATTAGTAATTAGTGGTTACGCTTTTTTGGGCTTATGTGTGCCAGATGTAAACTCGGCCTTGTTATTATAGTTGTGGACATATGGGGGGCTATTCTGGAAAACGCGTCGGAAAAGTGAAACTTTACATTAAAATAAAAACAAATTTTCAAAAATTGTTTTTGTTTGTAATACATTTCTAAAATGAAATAAACGTGAGAATTTCAACGCGTTTCTCTCTCTTTTAAAAACGGTTAATTTTGTATGCGAAACAAAAACAATTTTTTTTACATTTACACAGTTTTGTTTTTGTTTTGCATGTAACTTTCACCAATTCGACGCGTATTCCAGAATAGCCCCCATGGTTTCATCAGAGAAAAAAGGGGTTTGGCATCTTGTTGCGTCGCTAGATTGACTTCTAAAAACTTGGTATTGTAATTTTTACAAAAATATTAATTTAGAAGCGTCTAAAAGTCTCCCACCATTTTTTATTCCCTCTCTCCAATATTTTTTATTTTTTTGAAATTACCGAAATTTATATTATGACTGTGGGTTAGGATATGGAATTTCCATGTTGGTATTAAAGGTATTAAATGTTATATGTAAATAAAGAAAGCATAGAGAAGGAACTCGGGTTAAATTCTTTTAAGTAAATTCTGTGAGAAAAAAACTAATTTTTATTATTTAACAGAGCTCTATTTTTTGTTTGTTTTTGTTTTGTTTTTGTTAACAGAGCTCTGTTAAACATCACCCTAGACACAGGTTTATAAATTTTAAAATTTAACTTCACATCCACTCTCTTATTTTGTATGGAAAAACTCGAGTGGATGTAAAAATTCTCGATTTGGAAAAATTTAATTCACTAATAGCGAATTTTTTTCAGACTTTTTTGTAGTTTTCTAGTTTTTAGAGCTTGAAATATCACATCTGAAATTACTTTAGTATGTATGATTTAAAACACATCAATGGGGCCATTATTTATTTTTGCAAAACGAGAAATTTACTCATACCGTATATTAGGAATGGGCCATATTTTGTCATTTTATAAAATCACTTTTGACGTTTTGCTAGGAAAAATATTAAAAAAAAAATTACATGATAATTTCATTCCACAGAAGCCTTTATATTCCATGAATATATTGCTGAAATGTTATTTTTTTTTTTTGCTTGTTTTAAATATGCAAGACAACAACAGGTTTATAAAAACATAATTTTATTTCGTTCAGTTTAAAATCTTAATCCAACACATGTTTACATACGAGTAGATACATATCGCACACTAAATCATAAACAGTTACAACTCATAAGCCAGTTAAGTCAACAAATCGCTAACGATCGAAAAAATTTCTTTTGCAAACAAGTCTTTTTGAACAATATAAAATATCGTTATGACAGTTAGGGTTCGTTCCGTACACCGAAGGCGAACAGAGATGGACAACGTGAACTTCTGTTGTTTACATTATGTTCCTAAAATACAAGTATGCTTAAATACGAAATTAACCCTTGAGTTTCATTCCAATTTTTTAAATTTTTTTTTATTTGAATTTTGTTTTTAGCTTTGGTGTATTTAGGCTTGGTTCACACATATGAAGTTTACCTGATCAGTTTATGTTTAATTTTCTTTTAAACCTGCATTTGCGTTCATACACATCGTCAAGTTTGTTTCATCAAGTCTCATCAATTTGTCGCTGTCGTAGAGTATTACGAATGACAAAACAGAACGAAAAAATAAACTTGACTGGTACGATCAAGTCTGTACCCTTCCTCTCCATTCTCTTTTCCTCTCTCCCCTAAAAACTCAAGACTTGACGAGTCAGACCTGACGTGTGTGAATCAGGACTTAGAGACTTATGGTAGAAGTGCAGGATTCTTATTGACAAATAAAAAAAATTTCATGTAAAAAAATGCTTAATGCCAAATAGGTTTATGTATGTACGAGTATATCTTCAAAGAAAAAAAAAAAAATAGTAATAATTTTTGTTTTTGCTTTTGTACTGGAAACTCCTCCTTTGGTGGAGCTTGAAAAACTCTTTTACCTTTCATATACCTGCTCCACGAAAAGGGACCTCTGCGCCGAAAAATTTTTTTTTACTTTTTGAGTGATTCTTATAGGAAAAAAAATGCTCTTTCAAATGCCGCAAACCGCAAGTTTCGGCGCAGAGGTCCCTTTTCGTGGAGCAGGTCACATATATATATATTTTTATAATATTTGTTTAGTGTTTATCTCTAAACCGTGTTTATTGTATTTGCTACCAAATTAAATTTTTTTTTGTAAAAGCCCAAGGCAAATTTAAATAATTATTTTCATTGTTAATATAATTAATTATTTTGCCAGATTCTTTAAGGGCCAATTATAAAATAATAATAGTAATAATAATTTTATTGTATTTCATTTTTACGCAGCTTAAAACAAATAAATGCATTATTACAATAGACTATAAAAAAAGATTTAATAAATATATAAATTGAATCCAAAACAAATTAAGCAATATAATTAAATTTTAAGCATTTTAAAAGTAATAAAATAATTTATAATCAACAGTAATAAACAGAGCCAAAGTGTGGCTAAACATTACTTTTAAAAATATGTAAAGTGATATTAAAGTAAATCAAATTTTAATTAATTTACGACCGACCAATAAAATACAATTGCCTGTTTGTTAAGCCTTTTAGGTAAAATAGCAGCCAGACATTGTAAATTTGTATTATCTTCTTTTAATTTATTACAAATACGCCAAGATTTCTAATGTCAACGTGTTCAATTACATTGTAAGTAAAATTTTAACTTTCGAAATGACACATAAAAACCCCGTTTAAGCTTTTTTGGCGGCTATGGCACAATATACTCGTACATATGTACGAGTATATCTTAAAGATCCTGTCGGAAATTCCGTTAACTTTAAACTAACTTTTAGCTAACTATTTCGCAACTAGTACTGACTGACACTTGGATTACTCTTCAATGTAACTAACTGACTATTTTAACATTGCGATGTCCTAGGCGGTAGTCAATTGTCTCACTCTGCATTACTTTTGAACTAACTTAAAGTTGGCTTTTTTAAATCACCTGGTATTCAGTAAATTTAAAGAATTTTCTTTATCATCACACGTTGTATACTCAACGCGCTAACTACCCAGCCAAGCAGCGATGCCAATTTAGCGCGTTTCACGCTATATTTAGCGCGTTTTAACTATGCCAAACGCGCTTTTTTTAGTCTTAGCGCGTTTACTAAAAAAAGGGCTAAATTAGCGCGTTTTGAATAAAGTCAGTATCATTTCAGTTCAATATTTTTTTTACTTTCTTTTTTTTTGCATAAATTTAACAATTTTCTAGTATTCAAAACTCAAAAAATTTTTTAAATTGGATAATAATTCAGCTGTCGCAAATAAAATTCCGTTGACTGTGGTTAGAATTAAAAACGCATATTAATATTGTAAATGGCAAATATTTTGAAATTTCATGAAAATTCGTGATCAAAAAAATTTATATAACTTATTAAGCATCTATTCTAGCTGAAGTACAGAAAGCATTTGAATCGCAAGACTATTCGACAATTTATATACCTATAAGATGTTACAAAGTTTGACATATAAAATAAAAATAAAAACTAAGGATTTCGATTATTTGGAAGGCAATTCTGATCCTATATTAAATGAATTTAATTGTTTAGGATATAATTTCGAAGAAACAATATTATAAAATCTGAAAAGAGCTACTAAAAAATCAATTATATTTACTAATACACATGTAAATACATCGAATTTTATTAAAATTTAATTTAGCGCGTAGCAAAATAGCGCGTTTGGGTTACAAATAGTTGGCATCGCTGCAGCCAAGGTACCATCTAAGATAATAACAGCAAAATGTTAATATAAAACTGAAATGAGTTTCAAAGTAGCTGAGAATAAATTTGTTGGCTCTCAACAAATTCGATTACGTACTCAACTCAAGAATTAATTTTGGATTTGTTCTGGATGACATTGCAGTTAGCTTTTAGCCAGTCCAAGAAAAGTTAACTATAAGTTAATTATTTTTGTAGTCAACCACACATTCTCCGACAGGGGAGCAACTACTTACATGTGTGTGTGTATGTATGTATGTATACTATATATCTATTAGGTTAACTACTCGTATATAAATAGATTTTTTACTCCCATTAAGGTGTTTCTTAAGGCGTTTGTTCAATTTTGTTTATCTAAATAAATGTAACGATGTAACGTTGTATAAAATATATTTTCTTTATTAAATTATTATTCTCATTTATTTATTTTTTTTTATATATACTTACATACATATGTACATATTTCTCTTTAAAATTTAACTCTATCTTCTAACGTGTGTCTGTCTGTCAGCACACTTTAAGTGCTTTGGAAGAATTCTTGAAAATATGAAGTAAAAAAAAAAACTATGTATATGAAAAATTGCAGAAAACTTAGAATTGAATTGATATGGCAACTGTTTGCCATAGATAAACAAAATTAAAGTAGTTGGACAACTAAGAAAAAGGGCAACCAACAGTAAGTAAGAAGCAAGCAGGCAAACAATAAAATAAATCTGCATAAAGTCAAATCATGAAATGCAAAAATATCTTTTAATTTTTTTTTTCTCTTTTGCTATTTCATTTTCCAAGACTAGAGGGAAAAAAACGACAAGCTACAAATTCACAGATACATACTCGTATGTATGAATGACCCAGTTTTTGGAAAATAAATATGATTTTGCCGCTGCAGATGCTGGAATTGAAATGGGTTGGTTGGTTGGTTCTTTTTGATTGGGATTTTGTGCAATAAGCATATTTATAACAATAGCTAGAACTCTTGTGCAATTTTGTTTTGAGATAAATACATACAAACATATTTATTTGCCCAGTTAATTTAAAATTTTGGTCTTTTTCTAGTTTTTGTATAAATCTGCATAGAAGATAAAACAGTTTAAATATTTGTTTTTCTTCAATTAAAATGTTTTTTTTTTGTTATTATAAATTAACTTCAATAAAAGTAATTCACAGAAGGCAGTTAAAAGATTGTTTATTAGCCAGAGTATTATATGTCTTATTTTATAATTGTAACAAGTTAGTAAAAAAAATAAGTCAATATGTTGGAATGCAAATTAACTTTTCACTAAGTAAGTTCCCGTCCATACAGTGAAATATTTTTAATTTCTCTTTTGAAACTGCATTCGTGCCCACACTGTGAAGATTTTATTTTGCTGCTTAATACATTTTCTCATATATTTCTCATGAGAATGCGACGAGAACTGCATGTACATGAAACCAAGTACACTTTTCTATTCCTCTTTCCCCCTTCATCAACAAACTCAAAAGTTTTGCAGCAAATGTTTCACCGTATGGACGGGGACTAAACGAGGAACTGCTGCATTGAATTTAATTTCATATTCAACTTTGTAATTTTAATTAAAAATTTTTTAAATTTTATGTTAAGTTATTGTTGAAATTTCTCTGATTTTCTCGTTTCTAATTGTATTTATATTTATTGAGCTCAGTACATTATTAATAAATTATTTTCGAAATTACACAAAAGCTGAATTTTACGAAATATCTATTATTTTATATATAGTATTTATAAAGAATGCCAAAAATTTATAAAATTTTTACTATCTTCGAAAATTCGAACTCAAGTTAGTGTATTTATAAAGAATGCCAAAAATTTATAAAATTTTGACTATCTTCGAAAATTCGAACTCAAGTTCGAAATTTCGAAAATGTCATAAAATGTCATAATATAATAATTTTATAAGTTTTAGTTGATAAGAAATTTTGAAATATATGATATATTGATTTTAGATAATATAAGTAGATTTGTGTATTAGAATGATATTGTCTGCAATTAAATTACTCGTATGTACATAAAACTATGCAATATTATGAAATAACATTTTGCGACTTAACATATATGTAATTAAAATTTTATGTGAAAAGGCCAACGATTTTTTGCGAATTATTATTATTCATAAAAGTTTAAAATAAAATATGTATGTATATATTTCGAAATTCATTAAAAATATTATTTAATACAGCTAAAAAAATTAAAGTTTTCATTAAAAATTACAGCTTTAATCAAAAATCTCAAGTTTGTTGGATTTTCGAAAATTCGAAATTTATTTCGAAATTTCAAAAATAAATTTATGTGTTCGAAAAATGTGACGTTTGGCAAAATATAATAAACTTCGAGATTTTTTTACAACATATTAAGAAATATACGAATGTATGTAATAAATGTGTACATACGGACTTAAAGTGTGTACATACGGACTTACAGTGCCAGCCAAAACTAATTGAAAAAGTCACACTTTAAAATTTATTGCTTATATCGAACTATAATGTATAAAAATCATATTTAATAAAGCTAAATATAGCTAAAAAAAACTTATAGTTGTAATAAAAACTCTCAAGTTTTTTGGATAAATAAATTAAATTTTAATGTTCGAAAAATGTGACGTTTGATAATTCTAAGGTCCTCACTTGGCAAAATATAAGAAAACTCGAAATTTTTTTACAACATATTAAGAAATATGCATACATACATCTATACATAAGTATGTGCAGACGTACTTACAGTGGCAAACAAAACTAATTGAACAAATCACACTTTAAGGTTTATTGCTTACATCGAACAGAAGACCAGCAATACTTATAATGTATATAAGTTTTATTTGTAATAATAAAATTTTTAGGTTTTACACATGTATTAAGATGTTATGTCAAAAGGGCAAGTATTTTGGGAATTATTATTATTCATAAGAATTTTAAATTATTTCGAAATTGCGCAAAAATATTTTTTTAAAGCAATATTTTCTAAAACTTATAGTTTTAATGAAAAATTTAAAATTTTTAAAATTTTCGAAATTAATTTCGAATTTTCGAAAATGAATTCAAATGCTCGAAAAATGTGATATTTGACAATTCTAAGGTCTTCACTTGGCAAAATATAAGAAAATTCGAGATTTTTTTACAACATATTAAAAAATATACACATGTGCATACATACATACATCATATCGTGCCATAAACGCCAAAATATCTTAAGCGACACAATTTTTGAACTTAATTTAAAAAAAAACGATTATTTGCGATCGTAAATAAACGATCGGTTAACCTTTTTTTGGAGGTTACGGCTCGATATATTAGGATGTACATACATCACTCATTTACTTGAACAGTGACACAACTTAAAAGAACTAGTTTAACAAAAAACGAGTTTAAAGTTTTTAATTTGCACACAAGTTAGTGGAAAGAAAAAATTTAATTTTGCTCTCAGGTTAAAATACACAAAATATTTGTATGAAATTTTGACACAATATGAAAAACGTTAGTAGGATTAATGCTGAGTTATAGCATTGTTGCAGCAAATGAGCTAGCCATATGTAGTTGTATGTTAAAATAATATGAATATACAAAACTAATAAACTGTGTTTTTCCTCGTGGCGTAATGTCAAAGCAAGCGATTACGCACACATGGCAAAATTGAAAAAAAAAAATTAAGTTTCTTTTAAAACTGTTTTCTTGCTGGCTTTGGCTACAACTAATGGTCGTGTTTGTTGGTTTTTTCTTTTTCTATAACTGCAACTGACAATGGAAATTGTTACCATGAAATATATTTCTTTTAAAGTATAAACTAATAAACGCAATAAAAACTAATGAAAATCAACAACAAAGTAAATGAAATGGCAGCGTCATCAACAGACTGCCTGCCACAATAGTAGTCAACAGCAGCAACATGATATTGTATTTGTTCTCTTTTATTTATTTTTTTATTGTATTTCCTAAACAATATCTTAAATACATTTAATAAGAATAAGAACAACAAACAACAAATGAAACGAACATTGACGACATTACAAAGTTTTTTTTTATTGTATTAAATAAAACTTGAAAAATGTTGCATGTGTTTTCTTCGTTTTGTTTATTGCTTCAATAATAGAAACACCAACGTCAACATTAAGTTACTGAAATTCAACCTAAATAATTACCATTCAAAAGTATGTTTGTATGTTTGTATTTGTTTTTATGAAAAAGATCGTAGAAGAAAAAAAATTGGCAAAAACAAATAAATGTGCACGTTTTTATGTCATGTGCTGGTTTTTGTAAAAGTGATATAACAAACGATACTGACTCGTACTGACAACAAAAATAAATAAATTTCAATTATTGGAAAAACAAAATAAAAATAATCTTAATAATATTTTATAATTTAAAATAATCAAGCAAAACAAATCATAAACAAAAAGCTTTTGATGCTTGAAACCAGCATTTAAACTGAGCTTTCCGTTGCTGATTTGCCACAAGACACAGAAAAAAGTGGGGTGGGGGGACTCAAACTCACCTTTAAACAAGACCTTGAGGAAAACTTTGAAAACACTGTTGCTTTAATTTCGGTTTCTTCTGTCAGAAATCAGCTGCTCGAACATTGTTATTTTTTTCAGTGTTGCGCACTAAAATTTACAAACAAAAATAAGATTTTTGTTTGTAAAGTTGTTCATTCGTAAGTCGTAAGTCACACAAATTTGTTTAACACACAAAAGCTGTTTCTAAAGTTACACATACAGCTTCTGTTTGTCTTGGGCAATTAAAAAATATTCAGTCTGTTAAAACGTTAATAAATGGTAATAAATTGCAATATTTTTAATCATTAACCCAAATGACGGTTTAGGAAGTTTTATAAACGCTTACAGCGAGCGCACAGTGGTTAAATTGACTCGAAATTGTGGCCAAAAATAATTTAATTTTTTTTAACAATAATAGTGTTTTTGTTAATGACGTTCGATTAGGAATCAAATCAAAGCAAATAAATGCATCTTTGATTTTTGAAAAAAAAACAAATATCAGCCGATTTATGGACAGTCAATGTGGACACTTGCAAGCACCTGCATTTGTGCATAATACGCAACATATCACAAAGCTTGGTAAGACTAATGAGTGCCCATGTTTATGGTTATATTAGATATTCATATAAAAATTTTAGAAATAAAAAAATTCTACAGTAAAGGCTGGATTTTGATTTATCTACATATAATATAGAATATATTTAATTAAAAAAGAAAAAAATATATTTATTTAGTTATTTTTATATACCAAAAAAAGTCTAAGCTTCCCAGCTCAGCTCAGCTGTGTTTTAATTTTTATAATTTTTTATGCCAATTTTTTGTTTCTATCAATTACATTTAATTTCTAAATGAAAGGAAAAAATTAGTTTGACCTGGTTACTTTTATATACTAAAAAAATTAAATTATCCAACCCTGAAATCATCCTTTTAGTTTTTTCCGATTTATTTAAGTAAAATATGTTTAATTTATAAAGAGAAGTAAAAAAATTAGCTTTAGTAGGTTACCAAAAAAGTTTAAATTTTCCAACCCTGGAATAATCCTTTTAGTTTGTTTTCTGATTTATTTTACAAAAAGAAAAAAATTAGTTTTAGTAGGTTATTGTTATGTACCAAAAAAAAGTTTAAATTTTCCAACCCTGAAATCTACTTTTTGATTTATTTTGATTTTCAATATCAATTTAATTTTAACTGAAATATTAAAAATATTGATTTTGTCTAAATGGCTTATACGAGATTTTGCGTATTTTCGTCATGCCTTCGTTCGTTTTCGAGAAATTAAAATTTTTTTAATTTTTCTCACCCTAAAAGTGCCCACTATTGAAAAAATCAAAAACCCAGCTGTGGCGAGTGTTCATGAAAAAGTCTTATATTCCAAATTTCAGACATATCGATCCAAAACTTTGACAGAAATTAATTTTGGTCTAAACAGTAGTTTAAAACTAACCCAATGTGCGGCGTTTAGGCGGTGGTCGTTTCCGATTTTTATAAAATTTTAGTTTTTTGTCTTAATTTAGTCAATGCCAATGATCGGTGCCAATTATCAATGCTCTAGGATCACTTCTTATAGTTTTTGCACAAAAATTTATGAAACCATCTCACTGTGTGATGTGTTGCCACATGAACGAAACACCCAAGAAATCGCTTGAAACAGAAAATAGTGTTAAAAACCTAAAATTCTTAATAAAATTATTTTGTAAGTCTGTTAAGTTTTTTTAATTTAGTATTTTGCTGATATAATATTATAATGCATTGCTTTGGCTAAGGGTAGAATTAGTCGATTCGTATCGTGAGTTAATGAATCAGCTGACAAAATCTGTAACATAAATAAAACATGTTCGTAACGTATGTATCGTAACGTATGTGAGGTAGAAATCTCCAGAAAATAGATTTTTACGAAGCAAACGTTAACTTCTCTCGCACATACACACACACACATGTATAAATCAAAGAGAAATACAATAACAGCTGACACGTTCGCTTGCAACTTCACATATTTACTAACTAAAGGCTAAGTTAAGTAACGTAGGAAACAGCTGATCGACATTTTTATACGAAAAGTATGTTACGTTACATTACATCTCTATAACCGTTTTCATTACTTTTCACATAACAATATCGATCAGCTGTTACATTGCATTACAGTCGGCTAACTGAGCCTTGACATCCAGATTCAAACGATACCACTACCTCAAAAGTAACACGATACGAATCGACTAATTCTACCATAAGACTTCCTTCTATATCACTGTAAGTCAGTTGCTTTGCTCCAAACTTTTAAAATATGCTAAACGTATTCTATTACGTTAATCCAGAAACCTTAATTAATCTTGTGTGACGCATTCAATTTATACTATAATCTAACCTACAAATATATGTATGTATGTACATGTGTATGATGTCTATGAAGGTAAAATTTGTCTCACTACGAATTTCATAAATTCACACAAAAATTATACACACATTCTTTTATTTATTTTCATTTAAAATATTTTCCTTAAGCATTCTTTCATGGCCCAATTTTATATGTTTAATTTCATTCATAACATTCTTTCTTCTTACTCTTTCGTTGCACTGCATTAAGTGCATCCATCATCATCGCCATCATTCGCATGCCTCTTAAAGCAAAAAATAAAATAAAAAACACACACACACACACTCAACTACAATAACTATTGCAACTGCACCAAAACATACACAATTTGTTGCAGCACTAGCAGAAAAATAATGAAAAGTAGGTCTTATTACAACACAACTGACTTCAAATGAGGTCTACTGCTACAACAACAACTATGCTGCTACTTCTGCTGTTGTTGCACTCTAGCCAGATGCACTCGTATATTATTTATTGTTAGATAAAAAAACAATACGAGTATAACAACAACAACAACAATAATTGTTATAATAATGCAAGTAATGCAACAATTCTTTTTTTTTATTCTTCATTTCAACTTGAACTTTTAACTAAAACTAAGAAAAGTTTTGAAGAGAAAAAAAATTAAATAAAACTGTTAAAAAATTAAAATAAAAATTTTGAACGGCAATTGAAAAATATCTTGAGGTAGATTTTTAACGAAAAAAAAAATAAAACTTTGATACGCAAAAAATATAAATAATAAGAGAACAAACATACATAAATCAAACAAGAAAAGACTATTTGTACAAGAAATATGTTATCGATCGATTTCTTATAAGGCTCAGAAACCAAGTTTCGGTATTAAATAGAGGGATATAATTTCTTTTCTTAATTGAAATATTTAAATATTTCTTTTTACTTTAAAAAAAACTATCGCATATTTCTAAAACGAAATTAATTTTAAATAACAACTGTTTTATTTTCATGATCGAATATTCGAACGCATATTCGAAAACTTAAGTCCATTAGTTTTTATGTTTCAAAAGCCAATATTTTGCTATAAACGCAAAGGCGTTCGATCGACAACTTGTATTGTAAACAGCAATAAAATAAGAAATTTTGCTTTTGTTTTCTGTCGACATCGTGTGACAGGCCGTCAATTTATTTGCTTTATGTTACTTTCATCATTTTATGCATGTTCGAAAATTTCAAACTTATATTTAAGAATGAATTTAATTCCATAAATAAATTGTGATTAAACGCAAAGGTATTTGAAACATTTCAAACATGTTCTGAAATTTCGAATCTATACTCGAATATTGAAATAAGTCACTTTAAATAAAAATCAATATTTTACAACAACTTTTTAATTACAAAAGTATTTGTATAGTTTTAAACATTTTCGAAAGTTTCGAACTTATACTCGTATATGAAAAAAAATTTATTTTATAGTTAAAAATTTATTTTGAAAAAAAAATTGTGATTTGATTTACTTTCATCGGGTTATGGCAAACATTTCAAATGTTTTCGAAGTTGCATTCAAATACTAAAAACTGGTCAAAAAAGCAAAATTTTACAACAAATTATGAATTGATTTACTTTCTCAAGGGTACTTCTATAATTTGGAATATTTTCGAAAATTTCGAACTTATATTCGAATGTTGGAAATTTTTGTTTTCTATATGTCTATGCAATTTTATAACAAATTTTGGTTCGATTTACTTTCATCCGGCTACTTTAAACATTTCAAATTAATTCGAAAATTTCGAACTTTCGCTCATTATATTAAATATTGGTCAAAAGAGCAATATTTTACAACAAATTATAAATTGACTTACTTTCTCAAGGGTATTTCTACAATTTGAAACATGTTCGAAAAATTCGAACTTGTATTCGAATATGGGAAATTTTTGTTTTTTACATGTCTATGCAATTTTATAACAAATTTTTAATTTAATTCACTTTCATCCGAGTACTTTAAATATTTCAAATGATTTCGAAAATGTCGAACTTGCACTCAAATATTATATATTGGTCAAAAAAGCAATATTTTACAACAAACTATAAATTGATTTACTTTCTCAAGGATATTTCAATGATCTTGAACATGCTCGAAAAATTCGAACTTATATTCGAATATGAAATTGTTTTGCTTTTTATGAGAGGATAATATAATTTATTTTACTTTTTTAAACATATTTTTAACATAGATAATAATAAAAATTTCGAAGTTGAAAATATACACAAATAGGTACTGCTGAGATAAGAGTATAAGGAAATGAGGTCAAAAGGAGCCTATTACATACATACACATACATACATATGTATGTACGTACATATAAATTACGACAAATATTAATTTACGGCCTGGCTCACAATGTCGACAAGAAATTTTCTTTCGCAAAAACAAAATAAGAAAATTTGTTTTTGTTTTCAATATAAATAAGCGAAAGAATATTCCTTGTCGACATTGTGAGCCAGGCAGTTAATTAATGTACATATGTATGCATTCTTTCTCTTTCTTCATTGTTTTCAAGTTCGAAATTTTCGATGTACTAGATATTGAATTAAAGCAGTATTTTTTTTTTTTAAATCAAACAAAAACGACTTAAAAAGAGTAAATTGCCAATAAATTGCTGTTATGTGTAATCATTTATTAAACTCGGAAAATTTGTTCGGAAAAAAAATTTAGAAAAGTGGTTTAATATGTAAAGGTAGCAATATCTTTTAATGAAAATTATTTAATTTGTCTTTTTACACGGTTTGTAATCATTTGAGCTGTGTTCGAAAATTTTCGAAATATCTTCGAAAAGTTCGAAATTCACAATATGCAAAATAACAAATCGTGTACAATGAGGGGAAAGTATTTTAAAAATTATAAATTCAAAATTCGTATAAATTGTTTTTTTTTACCTTCGAAATTTTCGAAGAATCTGAAATTTAGTTGTAATAACTGTAAATTCATAAGACAGCATGACAAGTGATAATTTGTGCAAAAAAGCAATAAAATATATTCCGAAGAATTACAGATAACTGAATTCATTGTTTTAGCGCCGAAGATTCCCAAGAGATCTACATGTACACTACAATATACATATAAACTTAAAAAGTTTAAGAAGGGTCAGCAAAAAAACCTGAATTGAATGAGAAGTAAAATATTCTTCGATTTTTATGAATGACCACATTTTCTTTAAAAAACAAAAACAAAAAGAAATACAGCAGAGCACTACGATGACGATTACACATCCCACTCTTATATTTAGTTTACCCTTGTGTGGGCAACACATAGAAATCAACTAATTAAAAAAAAACTATTTAATTCAGCTCTTTTACATTTAATTTTTATTAAAATACAAATTAACGTTGCTTGGGTAATTGTGTGTTGACTCAATTAGAAAATATATTTCCTAAAAATTATAATTGTTATTTGTTACTTGAAAAACTTTTGTGCGGCCAGTCATGTTTACGAGCATTTCAAAATTTTTTCTACCTCCCCCACACCCCCCAACCCTCTGCCACTACCGCTTGATGGTTGTTTCTGTTACAACAACATTTGTTATTACACAAGGAGTTTTTGTTTTTCATTGTGTTTGCAAAACTCACAGCGCAGTTGGTGTTTAGTTTATTTGCTTTTCAAGGCAATTTGATATAAGAAAATTGCAATAAAAATACAACTAACTAGTGCCCATATTCGAGTGAGCTCTTAAGGCAAACATATTGACGGACGGACTAACGGACAGACGGACATGTTGTTGCAAGTTAAAGAAGAAAAAAACATTATTCTTCTAGTGACAAAAACGTTCTCTCATTGACATCTGGGGGAAAAAAATAATGAAAAAAAACAACTATAGCAAATCAATATTTGGCTCAATATTAACAAACAGCAGAAAATTATGGGCAAATCCGAAACATGCGATTGCAATCTGAAAAGTTCGAAAATGATTACCATGATTTCCTCAAAGCATTGCTTCTGCTTTATAAACATCACCCCGTTTCTGTAACTTGTGGCAAGTTTTTGCATCGAGAAAAATTATATAATTGCTCATCTCTTTTTCAAAAGTTGCTCAGTTAAAATTGCCGTGTGTAAACCCAGTCTCAGTGATTAGAAAATACAAGAGAACACTCAGTGTAAAGTGACGAATTAAAAAAAAAAATACTATGTTGGAAGGGGCAGTGAGTGAGGCCCAGATAAAACTGCCGATTAGGTGCTCAGTAAACTTGTTGTAGGCAGGGAAGATTGCTAGACATTGAGGGGCTTATGGCTGCAATACTGCTAAATAAAGAAGGATAGTCATCTTTACTGAATAATACTCGGTCAGCAAGCAGTTAAAAGTTCGTTAATTAACTTTCATATCATCATATTAATTAGAATAAATTCAAAAAAGTGCGACCTTGAGTAGCTCCGCTACGGCCACCACATCTTACTTCATGTAGACATATTGTTTTAATTTCAGTAAACGGTAAACTTGTTTTCGATTCTTAGCGATTTTTTTACTTTTGGCACTTTCTCTTAGTTCTGGCGATCTTGATCGTTTTTCGCATTTTTTCGGGTTTTGGCGTTTTTTATTTTTTGGCGATTTTTTGGGTTTCTGGCGATTTATTTTAACTTTAGAGATTTTTTTAGTTTTGGCGCATTTTTTAATTTTGGCGTTTTTTTTCTTTTCGGCGATTTTTTCTTTTTGGCGATTTTTTTTCTTTTTGGCAATCTTTTTTATTGTGGGATTTTTTTAGTTTTAGCGTTTTTGAAAATTTTCAGAGTTTGCCTCTTACGGTTTTCAAGATAAAGCAATTTGTCAAAATTACATTAACTGATAGAATACCCTTTAATTTTGATTTTTTTGTTCGATTTCAGTGTTAATTGGTATAGTCTGCATAAAAATAAGCTTGAAAATTTCAAATGTCTAAACATAATTGTCTGTGTATTGCATTAGGATTTAAAAATTTTTCATTGCTCGCTTTGGAACACCCTTTAATTTTTAACTTCCATACATTTGTTGCTGTAGCTGCCGAAATTTTACATATTCTGTGCAAATTGCAAGTCCGTAGCTCTTACTGTTTTTGAGAAAACAGCCTGTGACGGACAGAATATAGACCTTTGGTGTGCGGGAACCTTAAAAAGGTGTAACTTACAAAAAGTTCAAAATCTTTTTTTGCTTGATTATTGTGTAATTAAGGCAAATTCTTTTACCCACAACATTATTATGTGTGCATGATCAAAAATATCGAAATTCGTAACGAAAGTGAAAAGCCTACTGAGTAGTAAAATACACTAAGAGTTATAATGTGTAACTTACACCTTTTTTATGGCGCGATATGACGATAAACTTAAAAAAAAACTAGTTAACTATTCGTTTAGGAAAACGCTAGTCGCAAATTTTTTTAAAAGAAAAATAAAACTATTCGTTGCTGTTGCTGTTGTTGTTCTGGTTTTTCATTAATCACTAACTTGGACAAGGTTTTTGTATTTTTTTTTTTTTAATTTTTACATTTCAAATATTTTGTGTTAAAAATAAAACTTTAACAAAATAACTATAATTCAGCGTAAATTAACTGCAGTAATTCTTAATTCGAAAAGGTAGCATTAAAACAACATTAGAGTCGAAAAACACCCACCCACCTTGACAGTTGCAGAAGGCAGTAGTGGCAGCCGGTGATGGCGTTGATTGTGTAGGGTGGGGGGTTGGGGTTAGGGAGTGGCTCAAAGGTTGTCTTATTAAACAGTAATTTGCTATTTTCATTCTAAGCATTTAATTCTATTGCAATTTGATTGCTCATGCAATCCAACGATGGCTGCAATGTCGCATGTTGCCCAAAGGTGTGAAATAATGTTTAATTTATAACCATGACGAACGACAGCGACGAGAAGACGTTGGTAGTGTAATGTTGGTGTGCTGTAGATCATCGATTGATTATAAGATGACTTTGATGAGTTGTTGATGATGATGATAACAACGATGATGGCAGATTATATCAATAGATATTCAGTGGCTGTTGTTGTTGTTGTTGTTTCGTTTTTTAATCAAGTAGGAGTGGTTTAATTTTTTCCTTTTTTTTTTTTTTTTGCTAATGTTTCAAATTATCTTGGTTAATGATTATTTAATGTATTTAATGTTTATGGAAAAACGTAACCAGAAACAACAGCAACAACAAATATTCAATGTCAATTTTGTTTTAAAAAATTATCAACAAAATGTGCACATTTTTAACAGTTTTTCAGTTATTATAAAGGGTGTTTTTTATAGAGTGAACATTTTATGAAATTAATGTTTAAATATGATTTCTGCCATGTGGCAGCCATGGCTGGGGCGTAGAAGGCGCAATCTGGGACACCAATTTTCAACATCTTTTCGCAGCATTTGCGGCCGTATTTCGCCGATAACTCTTCGAATGTTGATATCCAGGTGTTCAATTGTTTGTGGTTTACTTAACATAACCCGAAATAAAATAATCCAATAGGGTTAAATCACACGATCTTGGTGGCCAATAACACTGTGGAACATTTTTGGGATTATTGTCTGGGGGGTGAGAAATTCCAAGTCAGGGTGATGGTACTAGGTCAGTATAGTAAAACCCTCAAAGGGTTTGGCGTTCGTATGTGTCAGTTTTTTTTATGACCTTTTAAATTTTTTCTTTTTCACTTGTCCGATTTTGATGAAACAAATTTAGAAAAATTAAGAATTACAATTTCTCTAATCTGTTTCTATACCGTTTTCCTATATGTGCAACACTTTCGAAGTTAAAAATAAATTTGTGGAGGCAAAAAAATATTTTTTTGCCTAAAAATTAAATTTTTTTTTTTTAATTTCATAAAAAATCCAAAACGGACCATCATCGTTTTTGAAGACATACATATGGGCCAATGACTCCGCCAGCCCATAAAGCCCACCAAACAGTAATTTATTGTGAATGTAATGGTTTTTTTTTATTTGTTTACTAAGGATGTTGAATCCTTGCAGTTTCACCTAAAAAAATTTGTGTGAACTTAGAAAGTTCAATTCATATTTTGTAGAAATTAATTCTAATTACTTTTTATTTTATTTTTTTAATTTTTAAATATCCATTAAGAAATGTTTAACCAGTTGCAAAAATATACATTTAGCTCCAAAATATGCATAAATATGCAACTATACATATGTATTATAATACCCTTTTTTTCTATCACAAAAAAAAACATGCATTTGCATGAAACTTCGAGCCCTGATTATTATTTAATGTACTTTCAGGTCATTAGCAATACTTGCTATAGAAACACAAGAAAGTTTATGTTTTGAAATTTTACCTGTTTAGAGACCAAAAATATTCTTACCAATTTTCCTCATTTATATCCCACTGTGAGCTGGCAAAGTGCGAGATTACAGTAACGGACTGCAGTTGATTAAAAAAGTATTCAACAAACAAACAAACAAACAACGATTAATAAATTCGTTAGCAACAGAAGACAATTAAACCCAAGTTGCATGTGTTGCACAAAAAAAAAGAAAAAGAAAACACACTAAATAACTCAAGGAAGTTTTTAATGAATATTAATTAAAATCATAATTATAATTTGCATTGTTAAACAGCTTTTTAGATAAAAGGAAGTGCATAATTAACGGTAAAATGAACGACGACTGAACATACAAACTTATGCAAAGCAAAACTGTTTAAATGCACATGCGTCGTCGTACCGAACTAGAGAATTCGAAGAAGATGTTGCAACATTCAACTATCGGGATTAAATTTACACATTAACATTTTCTAAATATTTCTTTTATAGAGATTCTGTTGGCTTTGCTTTTTTGCTTTTAAAAATCATGGAATAGAAAATCGTAAATATTTTGTAATTGCTGGTACGTTTTTGGAATTCTTGATTTCTTTTTTCATTAAATTATTTTATTCATGGTATGTATGTTTGATTGTTTAAATTTCCTCATTATATTATACATAAATGCTTACTTACATACACACATACATATGTATATTTTTTTTACTAACATAAAAATTAATTAAAAGTTTTCTACACATGTAAACACAACACCAACACCTGGGGTTTGTCTATTATTCTCCTTCTTCTCCTTTTTTTTTGCATTTTTATTCGGAATTAAATGTGTATACAAAGAAACTAAATATTTTTGCAATTATTCAAGTCATGTATGCGCTATACAACGACTGACGGACAGACGGACAGACGGCGTGACTGGCTGCCTGGCTGGACTACCTTCTGACTAACACACGTGCATCGAGTGTTCAAACAGTTGCAAGAAAAGTAAATAAACTTAATTTACTATATGAAAAATGCATTCGAAATTAAGTTAATAAAGAGTAGATGGAGAAAATAGGGCGAGGTGAGAGCCTTTCAGAATTATATGTCATGAAAAGAAATAAATTGCAATCTTATTCATGACCCAGGACCGCTCGGCATTTTCGGAATTGGATTTTATAGGCCGAGTTTACATCTGTGTGCCTTGTGCCCAAAAGCCCAAAGCGTAACCACTAATTACTCATGAAAAACTGTTTGCTTCAGACACGTATTATTGAAGTTATCTGTGTTTGAAATAAAATACTCCGAATAAATACTCAGAGTATGCGATTTTTAATTCGTTATAAGCGAACGAAATTCTATGCAATTTTATTTAATCGATTTGAAAAAAGTCCGTTACAAACTTAAAAAATTTATTTCTTGTCAATTTAAAACGTCTAGGTGCATTTCGAAATGCAAATAAATAACAACAAATACATTGTTTTTTTAATTCGTATTACTTTTGACAAGCGTTAAAAAAAATAAAATATTTAAATAAAATCCGTTACAAATGAAAATGCGCTATAGCCGTAGTTTTTGCTGTAAACGAACATGAAATATTAACACAAAGCTGTTAGTAACAGATAATTTTTAAGTTAATCTTTAAATCTGCACAACCAACCAATGTTGTTTATACCCGAACTCCACTGTTTTAAAATCACTTAACTTAAAAAGGTACACACACTAATGTACATATAAAAAAATTAATAAAAAAACCTTTTAATTTACTGTTAAACAATTAAAAGCGAATTAATCTAAATTATAAATCTAAC
This sequence comes from Nowickia ferox, assembly GCA_936439885.1. Lineage (NCBI taxonomy): Eukaryota > Metazoa > Arthropoda > Insecta > Diptera > Tachinidae > Nowickia > Nowickia ferox. The sequence continues at coordinate 109,403,447 of OW387024.1, read as the reverse complement.
ATCTGCTAACAAAACTTTTTGTTTGCGAATTTTGATCTTGTACCCTTTAAACAAGAGCACAAATGGCTTGAAACTCTAAAATTTACCATAAATGTTTGAAAAAAAAATATATTAAAGAAAAAAATAAAACTTTTTCCACTCAAACTTCTCACATAAAGTTTAAGATGCAAACAAAAACAACAAGTGATTGACCTCTAACCAAAAACAGAAATAACAATCCAGAAACGGTATGCAAGTAGTTTTAGAAGAATACAAGTAGTTTGGAAATAAAGTACCACATTCAGGAAAAAAAGCTCAGAAAAAAATTAAATAGCAGGTTCACCAAAAATTCACCGGGTTTTTTGTTTTTTTTTTACTCTTCCCATGGCTGTACGTGTAGTTTTTTTTTTGTTGCCTCAGACTCACTCACATGTTGTAATGTTGATCGCGCCAATGGCAACAACAGCAACAACAGCAACAACACAAAAGTAACTAACCCCACTACCATAATAATCAAAACAACAACAAAAACAAAGAGTTGAAAAATAAGAAGTAGAAAAACACATTACCAAGCAATGATGCCAATTTTTTGTAACTAAAAAGCGTTGAATTTCAATGCAACAAAACGTACTGAAAATATTCAATTCATTTGTTTACATTTTGGCACAAATTACGTCCTTTCAAAATATTTCAATTTTAATTTTATAAAATTGCGAGTTACGTTCTCAATTTGCTCTCTGAGATCATTAAGATAAAATATTTTACGAAAATACGAGTAATTAATAAATTTTTTTTAATTATGTTGTTGGTTAAGCGACGTCTGTCTCTAGATGCTTAGTCCATAGTTACACTATGCAAGTCTTATTGCTAAGCTGATTAGTTTGTTAGGAAAGAGAGACGAGGGGAAAAGAAACTTTATTGTTCTCCTCGTCTCTCTCTCCGTCAAACTAATCAGCTTAGCAATAAGACTTGCATAAAGTAAATATGGACTTAAGAATCCCATCAGTAAGCTACAACCGAAAATAATTAAAGTGTGGCAACATGGTGTCTTCCACGCCCTTCAATTAGTACCTAAAAGCCCAATTTGACTACAATAAACGGTTTCGATTGTTATAAACCTTATTTTAATAAACATTATTTTAATAAAATAACAAAATCAATTCTTCTTCGTCTGCAATCTGACGGTAACTGGCCATTTGCTTATATTAAAAAAATTAGGGGATTTCCGATTTCCCGAGTATATTCACTCACAAGAGTTGTAACCAACAGCTATTTTGAACTAAAATCAGTCCAGTCAAAAACGTCAATATAAATTAAGGGTTTAAAACTCAACTTCGGATTCGAACACGAGCAAACTGAACCAAAAAAAAAAAGAGCTGTTGGACTATAACTCTACCACTGACTGACAATAGTGCAGCTTCCGATTCACAAAAGGTGAAAAGGAATATGTAAGACTTTGGCTGCTGCAACAACAAATATGTATATGACATTTTAAAAATTAAAGGGTGTTCTAAAGCGAGCAACGAAACAATTATGTACAGACACTTGAAATTTGCAAAGTTAGTGTATTTTTATGCAGACTGCGCCAATTAACACTAAAATTTAAAAAATCAATATTAAAGGGTATTTTATCAGTTGATGTAATTTTAACCAAACTTACTGTATCTTACAAACCGTAAGAGGCAAACGCTTCAAAATTTTCAAAAACGCTAAAATTATAAAATTCCAAAATAAAAAAATTGTCAAAAACCGAAAAAAAATCGCCAAAATCGAAAAAAGCGCCAAAACTAAAATAAATTTGCTTAAGCTAAAATCAATCGCCAACAACGGCAAAAAAAATAAAAACTAAAAGAACTGAAAAAACCGAAAAAATTTCCAAAAACGAAAAAAACCAAACTAAGAAAAAGCACCAAAACTAAAAAATCGCCAATAACGAAAAAACGCCAAAAACGGAAAACACGGAAAAAACGGAAAAAACCCGAAAAAAGTTCCAAAAACGAAAAAACCAAACTAAGAAAAAGCACCAAAACTAAAAAATCGCCAATAACGAAAAAAACGCCAAAACTAAAAAAAAATTTGCTTAAGCTAAAATCAATCGCCAACAACGACAACAAAATCAAAAACTAAAAGAACGGAAAAAACCGAAAAAAGTTCCAAAAACGAAAAAACTAAACTAAGAAAAAGCACCAAATCAAAAAATTCGCCAAAAACCTGGTTAGAGCTATGCTGCTTAACTATATAAAACAAATTTCATGTGTTAAATAACAATACAATAAAATTATATTATGTGATAATGTCAAATTCGCCGCAAATATTTCAAATATTTTATTTATTATTTATTTATTTAACATTATTTTCTTTTCTAGCTACGTACGATTAAATTAATGTATTGTTGATACTCAGGTGTAAAAACAATACAAAAACAAATTGAGCAATCGTTCTCATTATGTTTGATTCACTAACTTCAAAGAACGAAACAAAACAATATCAAACATTTTGTTTCGTTTATTTTCGTATTTTGCTTTTAAGTACAAAGAAATCAAAACAAACATAAATTTATAACTGTCGATTATTTTTGTTACGAAAATCACGTTCTAGCTCCTGTGTCGTGGCATAAAGAGCATAGCTCTAAAAAATAAGCAGAAATTCCTAAGACTGAATGTCAAAAAAATATACTTCAATATTTCTTACCGTTGAACAACTTTCATAAATGATTTTCTTTGCGAATTTACCTCTTTGGGCCTGTTTGAATTTTATATATGTATCAATATATTTTATATATCTATATAATAGCCAATTGGCCAAGCACCTATTGGAAGAAGTGCCAATGGCAATCATAAGATTCCTCAAGAGGGCAGGTCTAGACGAGGTGCTCTAGCACCTGGCAAGAGATGCTGCATTCATTCATTCATTCCAGCACAGCATCTCTTTGTGGCCTTTGAAATTTTAGCTCAAACTGTGAGACACTGACTAGAGTATTTACATCGCTGACAACAATTTATCTTTAATGTGACTATAAACTTTCCGACATGAAGTTTTACAGCGAACCACTCACTACAAGTTTAATGGTTCTCGCTTAACTTCATATAAATAATGCTGATACTTTAAAAACAAAATAATATAATAAAATTTAAAAACTTATTCATGTATAAACATAAATACGAGTACATATGTATGTATGAATATTCCTCAGAATCTTGATTAGCTGATTGCCTGACTGACGGACTGGCTGGTTGGTTTCACTCCTCCTAATTCTCTTCCTCCTCCTCCACCTTATTTATGGTTCAATTAAACATTTAAGAAGACGCAACTATGACACATTCACTATGTAAACTTGCGTTTGTAATCGTTGTGCAACCAACAAAAACAAAATAAAGGCTTAACGCAATAATCAACTATTTTAGTCATGATTTTAACGACGATAATAAAACCAGCACTTGCATGCAGTTTTTCCGTAATTTTTGAATTTTTTGCAAGATGTTCTGGTTTTTCTTTTTTTCCCCTTTTACTACTCGGAGGGTCAAAATTCATTAGACAAAAAGAAAAAAAACAGAGAAAAACCAGCAAAAAGAAAAGACAAATGGACTTTTGTTAAACTGGTGAATGTGTTGTACGCAAAAATCCAACGTCACGACGCAACGAATTGCGCTGAACCATAAAGTTTGTTAAACTTTTATTGTTTAAAGTAAAAACAAATTGTAGTACAAAAAAAAATAAGAAAAGAAAATAAAGAAATTAATAGATGTTGTATGCGGCATTTCAGTTGTTGTATAATAGTAATAATAATAATAATAGTTTTATTTCAAGTGTGTTCAAAATTTTATGTTTTCCTTGGTTAATGTTCAGTGTTTTTCTTTTTTTTTTATTATCATTATTGCTATCACCCGTACGAGGAATATTAGAAATATACATATATAAAAAAATGCAATAAAATCTCAAAACGTTTGCTACGACAGTACTTTTCTGTAAACTTCAGTTAAACATTTGTTCAACAGTGCGTTAATGTGAACAACATTTTGAATTTAATTTGTGGTCTAGTAACGGAAATTTCAAAGAAATGTTTTTAATAAAAAAAATGCAACTTCAAGTAACAAAATATATCGCAGCAACTTTACAAAAAAAAAAAACAAATTTCTTACCAAATCTACGCATTTTTCAAAATTTTGAAGACTTACCTGCAAATAAAAAAGAGATAAATACTTTAATTAGAAATCATTAGATTACAAAATTTATAGAAGTTTTAAGGTAAAAAGTATAATTTACATTCAAAATTAACAAAAGTTTTTTTTCTTCAGTTAATGTCATTTTATTGTCGTATTGTCGTATATGTGTATAGTGAGCAGCTGTTTTGGCGAAAAACGAAATATGTTGAGGTGGTCAGATTGCACCAGCTAGGGCTCGTCCTCTTGGGTGGAGTTCTTTCCACCCAATTTGGTGGTTTACGACAACAACAAAAATCATACCAGCTGTAAAAAAAATATAAGAAAAATTAAAAAAAAACAAAAAAAAGATGAGGCGCGAAGCAAACACTACCTATCGTTTTCTTCTTACTAACCCCGTCATTTTAGCAAGAGGACCTGGCTAATGTTATGTCAGGCTCTATTACCAACCCTTCTATGACATCTCATATCTATGTTACTGAAATCTCAGAATTCACTATAAAATATAGTCACTAAATTAGAGAGAGAGAAAATGCAAATAAAACTTAACTTGGTTTAATCGATATGGCTTAAAATGCAAGAAACATTTTTACAAATTAACAAATATGGTATGCACGAGTTTTATTTTTCTATGAATTTTCCATATCTACCCAGGCAGTTAAAAGTTTTCCGAAAACAAATAAAAATGCAATAGAGAAGCTTTTAAAAAATATATTAAAATAAGTAAGCTAAAAGCAGAATATTCATTCTCATATCCCAATCATTTTTATCTGTACAATCCAACTTAGTTAATGTTTGCACGTAATCATGCCAATACCAACCAACTACGAGAACAGCAACAGCAGCAGCAATAGCAACAACACCAACGACGACGACGCAATATACATTATTAGCAAACAAATGGCAACATGTTGTTGTTAGTTTAAACTCGTCGTTGCAAGTAAATTCTGGAACTCATTACAAATGTACAGCATCATCATAAGCTACTAAATGCGTAAATGTAAAATTGAAGTTGGAATAAAATTAACTGGCGTTTTGCATCTCTGTTTAACTGAATTCATATCCGTAGGTACGAACGTACAGAGATGTGTGAACCCAGCAAGCACCAGGTCGAGGGAATAAAATTATATAAGAGTATGTAGGCGTATTCCACTCAACCATTTCTTTAAACCTCTACAAGCCCTGCAGACGATCAAATAAACTCATCAATCAGTGCATATGTATGAGTGTCGCATGCTGGTAGTTTAAAAGGAGACCTACAAATAAATATGATCATCACCATTGGCGGCATTTTGACTTTGTAGCGTTCGCAAGAAAGCATGTCGTCATGGCATGTTTTCTTAGTGTTCAATAAAATGCAATATAAACACTTGTTCATACGCACACTTCTCATTCATCATTACATAGTGTCCACACCTGATGATTTTATGTCATAACTCGTAATATAACGCCGACAGAGCAATTGTCATTTTTTTTTCATTAATACCAACACAAAGGGGTAGACGTTGATGATTTTATATCCTGATGATTCAATACAATATTAACTTCCTCAGACAAATATTTGCAAAATGCTTGCCAAACAAATTTAATTATTGTGTCGCCTTTTTTAAACGAAAATTGTGTAATAAATAAACGTTAAATGCACAGTGATACATAAAATGACTCTTGATATCAAGATGAATTTATCATACCGTGATCTCTTATGATTATATCATAAAGCTGCCATAATATTTATAAATTGAGTCTATACGTGATGAGTTTTCATCATGATATCAATTTGACATTCATCATGATATAAATTCTTCAGGTGTGGACGCTATGTTCAGAAGAAACACAAAGAAACTTGAAATTTTTTGTCAATCAGAGCTGGAAATTATCAAATAATCAGTCCTTAAAGAAAATATCAAAAAAAATTTTTTTAGCGACAAGGCGTAATAGAGATTAGTAGAGATTATCAATAAGAGCCAATTGTTGCCCATTAAGAGAAGACAAGCCACAATATTTACTGTGGTCTTGATGTGACGTCGACGTCATTATTCACAACAAGGGGGATTATTTATTTGAACGTTTTCAGTTCAAAAATAAAATTTCACAGCGCCATTTAAATTATGCATTAGAAAAAGGAATTTATTTGTTGAGGTTTCATTATGATGCAAATTTCATTATAGCTCACATTACCGATATATTTGAGCACTTTTTAGAATTTATTTGAAAAAAACGCCCTTTATTGAAAATTTTTTTTTTCTCACAATTTAAATATAATGAAAGATTTGAATTTCAATTCTTCTAAATGTTATTTCGCTTCCATATGTTTGCTGGGAAAGACCACTACTAATATACATTTTGCCTTGGGTATTTTACAGTTGTAGCATTTGAGTGTGAGAAAAAGCCAAAAAAAAGAGCTTCCAGTTGAATTGTCAAAACTTTTGTAGGCGGCAAAACGACTAGAGAATTCGAGAACACATATTAGAATGCGCCTAAGTTGCAAATGCAAGTTAAATGTTGAAAAGTATAGATACATATTGCTGTGAATAAACAGTTATTTGTGACCAGAAAATTAAACAACACGCAAATTGGATATTTTCGGCAAGTATTTTGCAAATATTTGTTTGATTCATCATGATATAAAATCATCAACGTCTACCCCTTTGTGCTGATATTAATGAAAAAATTACGGTTGCTCTGCCGGCGTTATATTACGAGTTGTGATATAAAATCGCCAGGTGTGGACACTATGGAAAGGCCCAGGCACATAGAATCCGTCATACGTTAAACTTCGCCTTTTCCAACTGACATTAACACAACAACGGAGAAGGTTGGCGCAATGAGTACTTTGTTGACGCAGGCATTTGAACCGCTTCAATAGGTTGGTTCAAACTCAACTTCTTTTTATTTATTTTGTTTTATTTTTGCTGCCACAAAACACAAAACCCCAAATCAAAATATACCAAAAAAAAAAACCAAACCAACATGTGTCAAACTACTCAACGTACGCAAAAAGTTAGAAGTTGGCCAATTTTTGTACTTTGCGTTAACGAAGACGTACTGAATGTAACAGACCCCATAAGAAACCATGTATTTCAACTTAAATGTCATTCTATTCACGGATTCTATGTGCCTCGGCCTTTACCTTGTGATGTGATGTTTTTATTGTCAGTACGTTGCCAGATCTGACAACCGCCTGTACAGAATTGTACATGCTTTCCGAAGCTGATTCATCACAAAAATTTGCGGCGGCTGGGGCGGCCACTTTAAATCACTTTAAAAAAGACCCTGACGTAAACTTTCAAATCGCCTACATAAGTTACTTCTTTTGTTTGCCCTCCTGTGCCAGCATCAATTGTTAGAGCTATTTTATTTTCTGTACTGCACGTTGTTATTGTTAAAGGGCAAAAGTTTTTTCATTGAATACCGCACAAAAGTTTATAAATATTAAAAATTCTATTTAGCTGCGACTTATATTTGACTTGCACGCGAGGGGGGTGGGGTAATTTTTAAGTATACGATATTTCAAAGAGGCTGATAGCGACGGCAGTAGCAGCTGAAAGCGTGCAAGTTTTTAACTGCGACTGGTGGTTCGTAAAATATTGTCGTAGGTACATTGTACTGGTAGGTTGCACAGTGCAAAGGAAGCTCATAAAGCAAAGAGCAAAAAGTAGCTGAAGAAAGTAAACCATTTTTGTTTGTTGGAGTTCTTTTTCATTTCCTGTTTCTGTGCTGGAGATTTTTTTTGCATTGTGAAAATGAGTAAATAAAGGGAAAAGCAACAACAGCAACATACGGGTATTTTACCCCTTTAATTTATTATTTTTTTTCAGTAATTTGAAGTGGATTTCTTTTTTTTGTTGTAGTTGTTAAATAAAAATAAAAAATGAGTTTCTTTAATATTAAAAAAACTAACTGCTTGCAGAAAGTACCCACAACGAGAAAAGAGGAACTAAGATTAATAGAGGGTTGTAAGAAAGCAATAAATGGATTTTTTGTTATATGTGAGTTTGACATGCAAAAACATGTAAAGGGTGTTTTTTTAAGCCCGATATAACTTGAAATTGTAAAAAATAACACAAAAAATTAAATTGTAATCAAAATTTTTTTTTTATTCGAAAGATCAATACGTGACATTAACATTTGAAAATGATTTCGGGCATATGGGCACCGCGGCTGTTCTTGACGAAGCGCATTCTGGACGTCCAATTTTGGGCCACTTTTTCGAGCACTGCTGGCCGTATGTCACGAATAACACGAACAATTGGATCTTCTTTCACACTTTCGTTTACAGCGGCGATATTCTCTTCACTATGCACATTCCTTTGACGTGTTGGTGTTATTGCATCCTCTAGAGAGTATGTGGTACGAAATCTATCCACAGTTCGACGAATGGCTTGTTCAGATGGACGATTATTTACGCCATAAAAATGACGAAGTCGTCTATAAGTTGCGCGAATCGACGACTGATTTTCAAAGTAAATTTGGATAATTTCAAGCGTGAGTCTATTCATGATGATTTGTCAGAGTATACTGAAACAAATAAAAAAAAATGTTTTATCAAAATTTAATTTTTTGTGTTACTTTTTACAATTTAAAGTTCTATCTAGGTTAAAAAAACACCCTTTATATGGGGTCTTTTTAATAAAAATTTATATATAAATATTTACTTATGCCCTCCACACTAAAATTTATAATGAAAAGTATTTTTTTGAATGTATGTGAAGATAAATTCATCGAGTTAAATACAGTTTTCATAAATGGCCAAACACTTCTTCCTCAGCGAATCACACCTAGTGGAAGATGAAGACATTGAATCATGTTGCCATGTTTTACAAAAATATTCGCTCGATGTACTATATTAAAAAATCAAATTCAGTTTAAATATCAGAAATAAGATGAAATTTTAATTCCGTTGAAGGGTTAGTTTCATACTTATTCATATTCGAATCGTACTATGCTCATTTTTGAGGAACAGTTTAATTTTCTAACCCTGGTTCGTATGTGGACAATTCCACACAAAACGACCCTTTAGAGGAAAAAATAATAATTTACATCAACTGATGTTCACAAGAAAATGAGAATTACGGAAAATTTTAGAAAAAAACAAATTTTTTTTATTTTTATCAACTTAAAAACGCTTTGAAATAAACATATACTGAACAATCTGTTCTCTCTCCCTCTTTATCTCTTCTTCACCTTCTCTCGCACTCCCTTTCTTGCTCTCTCTCCCTCTTCCTCCCTAACCATTTCTCTTTTTCTATTGTTGTAAGTTTGGTGTTTATTTAACATTTTCTTTTATTTCCTCCCTCATTTTCATAAAACGGTCACACCTGTCACAGTAAAAATTTAAAAAATTAATCAAATTATTCGTGTACATAAAAATTACTTGATACTTTCCAGTAATAACAAAGTAAGCGCAATTAATAATATAATAAAATTTGTGAGACCGCATTTAAGTATTTTGTCACACCCGTCACAGCAACGCTGAGGTGCCATTTTTTTCATGAATGTTAAAATAGATATAAATAGGGAATAAAGGAAGAAAATAAAAAAGAGAAATAAGAACTCGGGGAGAGAGAGATGGAGAGAGAGAGAGGCCGGAAATGAAGAAGTGCTAAAAAATTATTACGAAGAGAGAATCATTGGAAGAAAGTAGAAAAAAATTATCGAGAAAATGAACGAAAGGTAACGACAACGGAAAAAGGATTAAAGTCAAATTGCTTGATTATATTAAGGAAGTCAATAAAAAGTTTTATTGTTTCAAACTTATCGAATTTATATGCTAGGTCACACCCGTCACAATTTCGAATAAGTTTCTTTTCTAAGAAAAATAATACATTCAATCAAAAAGATTGAGCAATTTCTTATACCAAAGTTATTATGTATGTGCATTCTATATCCTAAAAGTAATAGTTCTGCAAAAATTTAGATTTGTAAGGTCACACCCGTCACAGCCTTTTGATGAAAATTCTGAGCAGCAATCATGTTCTTAGAGTGTCTCTTTCCTTGGGAATCTCACCTCCCTTTTTTTAAGTCAATAAAGACTTTTATTGCTTCTAACTTATCAAGTTTTAGTGCTAGGTCACTCCCGTCACAATTTCGAATAAGCTTCTTCTAAGAAAGATAGTACAAGTCTTTTTGGTTTTGAGCAATTTCTTACACCAAAACTATTGTGTGCTTTCTATGTCCTAAAAGTAATAGTCTGCGGAAATTAAGATTTGTAAGGTCACGCCCGTCACAGCCTTCTGTTGAAAATTCTAAGCAGTAATCATGTTGTTAAGGTGTCTTTTTCCTTGGGAATCTCGCCCCTTTTTCTTACGTTATAAGTTTTATATTTTTGAGTTCTAACCAAAAAAAATTTAGTATCATGGTCACACCCGTCACATTATTCATTTAAGAGCGAAGAGCCTAAGCTGTGAATTAAAAACAATCATAAAAAATATATCAAGCCACAAAATTTATGTGTACTTAAAATTCAAAGAATTTCCACAAAATTTTACATTTTAGCTTGTGCCTTAAACACATTCACCACAACAGACTACACGACACACACGACTTCAAATGCCGCCAGCTGCATGTGTTGCCTTGTAGCCAGCAGCGTCATCAGCAGCTGCTTGATATTCAAGTACAAGTACAAATTTCAGTATTGCCGCTTTCAAATATTTCACATATATAAAAATAAAATTATTCTATCAGAATGTATATACTTATACGAGTATCCCTTAATATTATAAAAGTGAATAAATTTATTACTTTACAGCAGTTTCGGGATTTTCTTTCTGTTAAATAATATTAAATAATTGTAAGCTATTATTTCATCAACATTTTGTGTTATACTGGCAACACTACATTTACTCATTGCAGCCAACAAAAATAGAAATTAGTTTAAATTGGACTACAACGGCAAAATAAGCAGGGACTACAAAGTGCCTTTGTGTTGCCTTACTGTTGTTAAAATGATTCACATTATAGTGGTTGGCGTACTTAGACTTCAACTACGACGTTTTTGTAATAGATTAAAGAAGACTTCAACAGTTTTTTCTATAATCTAAGAGCAGAGTGTCATAGTAGAAGTCGAAATACGCCCACCGGGATAAAGCAAAATAATTTCCCATATAAACATGTGTATTCTATCCTTGACATTTTGAAGTCGGTAGCTTGCTGTGTTGAATGTGTTTCGTGCTTTTATTTTGAATAAGCGCATTTAATATCACACTGTTCGGAGAGAAATAATCAAAATGGGGACTAGCATTTTTGGATTTCGAAGATGTCGTGTGTTTGCTTTTATAAAAATAAAAATGAAGAGAGGTATTTTAGGACACCCGGTTATAGCTTTGCTGCTAAGTTATATAAAACAAATTTCATGTGTGAAAAAAAGGAAAAAACGTTTCCATTTATGTCCCATTATTTTCTGTTCTAGCGGCATACGATTAAATTAATGTATTGTTGTTTTTGTTTTGTTATTGCTTCACTCACTTCAGAGAAAGAAACAAAACATAATTAAACATTTTGTTTCGTTTATTTTCGTACTCTGCTTTTAAGTACAAAGAAATAAAAAAATAAATAAATTTATAACTGTAATAGTGTCGATTATTTTTGTAACGAAAATCACTACTGTATCGTGCAATAAATAGCAAAGCTATAAAATTGTTTAAATTGCTGACAAACAAAATTTTTCCCAAGAGCTTTAGCCACCTTCTAGTGTAACGTGTCGCTCACTGTGCAGTGGTAATAAAATGAGGCAATTAGAACACTTTAAAGTTAGGATAATGTGTACGTATGTACTTGTATGTCGCTACATGTGTATTTTGCTTATTTTAGGGACACACTAAATATACATACTTTTGCAATATGCAAAAAAGTTTTTCTGTTAAAACCAAAAACAAAATATTTACACACATTTGTGTGGTGTTGTAAATAGCAAAATTACAATAGAAATTACAAAGAGGCAAGAAACACAAAAAAATAGCTACAGAATACATTAAAACATTTACATTTGAAAATTTGAATATTCTCCCCAAAAAAAAAAAAGAAATTTAATTCTTTCATTTATTAAAATGAGTACGAAAAAAGAAAAGGGAAGCAAGCAAGCAAAACGATATTATTATTATTATTATTATTGTTCGACTTTCTAAAAGTTTTTTCAACAAATTTATTGTGGTTTCATAATTAGTTTTTCCGCAATCGGTACAGGGTTATTTGAATACTCAAATCAGAATTTAAGCTTCTAATAAATAACATGAAGTCTTTTGTAAATTTTATACTGCTGCTATTTTTACTATTAAAGTACTTGCAATTTGGCAGTTAGTATTTCATGCTTCCTTCCATGTTTGACTTTTTTTTTCTTTTTTTGTTATTTATTTTTGTTGTGACTTAAATGGGAATTTATGGCTTGCAAGCTTAAAAACCACTACAGAATTGAAGAGAGAAAAACAAAGATCAAAAGTTCAAATATGCATTTTCTATTAAACTGCACTCATTCATTGTTTTCGATTTGCATTAATTGTTTATGCAAAAAAAAGGAAAGAAGCAAAAAGCTTATTTTGGCATATTTTTGTAAAGCTTATTCAGAAACGAATTTTTCTTTTACACCAAAGCTGAAAAAGAACCCTAACGTTTTCGCTACGCTGTCCGCCTGTCCGTCACAGGCTGTTTTCTCGAGAACAGTAAGAGCTACGGACCTGGAATGTTGTCAGAATATGTAGAAATTTGACCGCTACAACAGCAAATTAAAGGGTGTTTCAAAACGAGCAATGAGAAATTTTAAAATCTCATGCAATATACAATTGGCAATGTTGGAAAAATTTTTATACAGTTTACTGCAATTCGTCGGGTGGTTACTGGTTTCCGCACAGATATTAAGAATACATTATTATTTAAAAAAAAAAAAATTAAAGGGCGTCCTATCAATTGATGTTATTTTGACTATGTAATTATGACAACTTGCTGTATGTTGGAAGCCGTAAGAGGCAAACTCTTGAAATTTTCAAAAACGCTAAAGCTAAACAATTCGAAATTAAAAAAAAATCGCCAAACCGAAAAAAATCGCCAAAAACTGGAAAAAAATCGCCAAAAACGAAAAACAAAGCCAAACGAAAAAAAAACTCTAAAACTGAAATAAATCGCCGAACGATTTCTAGTGACATCGTGGGACAGGCCGTTAATGTCCACATCCACAATTAATTTTTAACTTAAAAAATTTAACTCATTTTAAAGTCCGTGTAACTTGTAGCGGCGGCGGGCATATTCCAGAAATCATATTATCTAGCAGATTATATCTAGAAATTAATTCCAACAATCTAGCAGCTAAAAAAAAACCAACTGTTGCGACAAATAAAGGAAACTTGCACAAATGTATCCTTTAATCTATTGCAGAAACGTCAAGATTTCCATCGTCAACGTTCTACACTTAAATTAAAAATAAAAATTTAACTGCTGAAAATTTTTAAATTTTGTTGTGCAAAATGACTTTCTACCTTTTGTTCTAAAGATTAAACCTGCATTAAGAGTAATTATGTATGTACATATTTATTAATTGCTAGTATTACGCATAAATATTTAATATTTCATATATTTTTTTTCTCTCCCATTCATTTAAGTTCAACGTCTCCAGTTAAACGTTTGTTAAGTTTCTTTAAAATGTTACTATGGTTTCATTTTGCAAAAGCATAGACGTAAGCAAAAGCACTAATCACTCTCAATGCATTTTCATGTTAGAAAGCTATTTATAAACGCCTCAACAATATATATATTGTGCATTATTTCATAAATTTCAATGAAGAATAAGAATAAAGAAAAAAAAATTAACTAAACCAAAACAAAATAAAAAATTGGTAAAACGTGTAAACAAGGCTTATACACACATGCATAGACTCATAAACGTGTGCAAGAGTAATTGTAAAATGTAGCCAATGAATCAGGATCCAAATTACGGCATTCGATATCAAAAGAAATTTAAAAAATTATCTATTTATGTATATTAAATATGTGTATGAAAATGAACACTTTTTTCTTTTTTCTTTCGACGAATTTCGTCCACGTCTGAGTTATGCTCTGTTGATAACACTATTTTGATAGAGCATTTACTGCTTTATCAAAACATATGTACATGTATGTACATATATTCAATTAAAATATTAATCAAAAATACTATTTTTTTTATATTTTCTGTGCACTCACTCGGTTCATATGTTTCTCCAAATGCGCTCTTGCAAACTCACATTATACTATGTTTCCACTACGAGTTCAATCACATGCTTCGCTTACCCAATCATGTTTATGAATCATGCCGTTTACACTGCGCATTTTTTTGAATGTTCATATAGTCACACATACATACATGTCATAAGCATATACATACATACACACATAAGCATACATATGTACACCCAGTCAGCATGTGGAATTTTGTTTCACCAAACTACCTTAGATGCTCAAAAACTGATTAATCACTTCTGGGCTTAAAATAAGACTGGAAAATTATTCCCAGAAATTCGTAGAAAATGACTTGTTTAAAGAGCAAAATGCACTCAATCGTAAATTGATCACGCATATGCTCGAAATGTGACTGTTTGAATCATTTTTTCGCAAAGCGATTGTAATTACTACCACAAACTGTTTCGAAAATGAGTCGAAATTGATGAGAAGCGTGAGTCGTAAAAGACTCTTTTAGAAGAGTCGCGACTAGAGTACCATTTTCTCCCGAATGAACACTCATTTTTGACTCGAAAATTAGCGCATAAATGATTATTTTAATCAGGCAGAGGAGTCGAAAAAGACTCGAATGTGATTATTAATTTCATAAAATGTTGGCTCATTCAAAAATCTTGCTTTTGAAGGCATCCCTCAATTTTCTGCTTATTTTTACTTTTTATACTATTCATAACTTTATTTTATTTTTTTTTTTATATTAAGCTCACATCTATGTTTTCTTGGTTTGTTTTTATTTGTTCGTGTACACACACATACTATGTGTATGTACCTTTTGTTTTGATAGCTAAATCAGATAAACTGGCGATTCATATTGAATCTACTTGATTTTTTTTTTTAACAAACACAACCCGCGAAGCGATTAGCTTGTCTGCAAAAAACACCCAGGGTCTATGGCGGGAATCGAACCTACTACCTCTGGACTGAGAGGATAGCACTCAGCCCCAGGGTCACCCTCTCGCTCTCATAATTTTGTATGGCGCAGCAAGTTGCTTCGCTCATGATTGGGGTGTGAAGCATGAATAGAGAGCGAGGCCCGTATAGTGGAAACTTGCTATTAATGTATTGCATGATTACACATGATTGTGCATGATTATTTGCAATCACATATTATCACCTAAAATCCAAAAGGCCGTAAGTACACTTTTTACTTTTGTACAGGAGAAGCAAAAAACCTTATAAGTTTCCGACTATGACTATCTATTTATTAGGGTCTTTCAGATTTAATGAACAAAATCGGTATTTTTCAACATACGAGTATGTGAGTAAAATTTTAAGTAAATATGTATTTTGCTTAATCACATCATAATCAATCAAAAAGTCTGTTTTGAATTTTGTGTTTGTTACGTACGGCCTTTTGGATTTTAGATGACGATATACAATGTCCGTCTGTATTTAGATGCTGGCGGCAAGTCGTGCATTATAAAACTTTATTTGTGGCATTAGAATACATTACAATACAACCAAATAATATTTGAATAAAAAAAAAGCAAATAAAATGAGCCGTTAAATAGAATCCTTGAAATATGTACATACCCAGTAGGAAATGTCAGTAGAGAATCAGTACGGATTCACCATAGACAAGGACCAGTACTACTGACAAATTTTACCCCATACAATGCTTTTTGCTATAGACATTTAGCATGTGCGTGTCATTGAAAAGCAACTACTGACGTTGGTACTACTGAGTAGGTATTTCTTTTGGAACCATATCGAGACATTGCAAACAGATAGTCACTAGTACATTTTAGTAATTCTAATGATAACAAAACTGAATATTTTATTAAAAATGTTTGTTTTAATAAAAAAAAATACATAAAAAGGGAACATTCGTTCAGCAAGTAGGGATTTAGTTTGCTGTTTGCATTAAATATAAATGAAAAATTCAAGGTTTCGTCGAATTATTAAAATCAAACACTTACGTATGAATCTGGACTTACAGCAAATTTTTAACTGATCCCACAAAATCTTCTACAGGCTCATAAAAATTTCCACAATTATTTCATTATAAATTTTTTTTATTTTTATAATTACAAAATGGATTGCTTTTTATTTGTCTTTTGCAATTTCTTTTTATTTGATTCTTTGAATTATTTTTTAATACATTTTTTTATTTGACTTTTATATTGATTTCGTAAACTAATTTTCATAAAAACTTGAATTTTGCTTGAAGCCACTTGTATTTTCAACAAACCAATAAAACATTAAGAAGAAGCATAGTTGTGTGTATCTGACAAAATGTTTTCTACGCATCAAAGGCAATGTTAATATGTAGACGACCCTTTAACAATGTCACCAATATAGCCGACAAAAGTGGTGACTTGGGGACACTTAACCCCATGTTTTCTTGCAGGGTATGTATGTATGCATGTATGTATGTATAATACAAAAACTTGCACACTCTTAAGCACACATACATACATAACTGAACATGAACATAAAAATGCCACTAATTGAAATCAAATTTTATATAGTTAAATTCATTCGATTTATTATTTTTATTATTGAACTGATCGTAGTTAGCAAAATTTCCCCCAAACAATATTTTGCACCGTTTTCCTAGCCAGTCGTCCTTTTGGCTTGCTTGTCCGCATCGTTTCAGCCAGTGTTTATTGTCGTCATTTGACGTGTGTTGAAACCATAAAAACAGCCGAGTACATTGTATGGTATTACCGAAAACTTCAACATATACTCGTAAAAGGTTTTGGAGAGAAAGAGTGATTGAGAGAGGGTGAGACGGGGTTGGGGAGGGGTGGACAGCAGCAATAAATAGTCGAGATACATACATATTGACCAAATAAAATTCGTGTTAAACAGTTTACACTTAAAGTACACATGTACACCAGTATGCATGTAGGGGATGCCTGGAGGTTCCTTCCTTTTTAGGCCAAACACTTTACACATACAAGCTCATAAACTCATACGTACACATATCGCTCCTTTATTACAACACAGTCATATCTCAAAAAATTCATTTTTGGAGTTAATACTGTAGAACAATTTGTTATATCATTTTAATCTTGTGCAAAAATTTCATACGAAAGTTTTACACTCACGCCTTGAGAAAAGAAAATATTTTTATATTTTCATTGAAGTGTATGTAAATTGAAAACGTTAAACTTATTTTCTGCAAAACTAGCTTTTTGGAGTTATGACTATGTTGCAATAAAGGAGCGATATGTACATGTGTGCTGATAAAGCGAAAAAAATAGTTTGCCTCATACAACAACAACAACAACAACAAAAAGAGCTTTCGTAACTTTAACAAAAAGAGGTTTACAAAGGCAAATGTTGTTCTTTAAATTAACAAACAAACAAACCAAAAAGGAAGGAGCGCAAAGGAATAAAATGAAATATTATCTAGCATCAAAAACATTAGTCCCCAAAGTTTAAAAAGGCTCTACTCAGCAAAGTATTAGAATACAGACTTTGAAGGTGTTTTTTTATCTTATTTTTAACATGAAATGCTTTTGCACAGAAAATTACACAAGTTTATAAATTCAGTTCTATGTTGGTACTGAAGCAAATGGAAATAGGCATTACAAAGTTCACTTTTTTGTCGCGTGCGACAGCAAGCAATTAAGCCTGTATTTCAGAACAATGTGAATGTGATATATACGATGCCAATAATACATATATACATACAATATATGTATACACACTGAGAAAAATTTACTTATTAAAAAGTGAAAAAAAGTATTTAAATATTATTTACATTTGCTTTATATGTACTTCCCATGAAGTTGAAATAAATGTTTTCAGTTTATTATTGTAATTTCATTAAAATTTTGCAAAATCTCAAATCATCATATAATTAATGTTTGTGCAGTATTTAACAAACATTATTTCTAACAATTAGCAACAATAAAGAGAAATAATTATAAACTTGAAAAATAAATATAAATCTCTTTATTTTAATGAGAACTGGTGATTTTTCCCATTTAAAAGTTTACATTGTATATATTTTAGTATATGTACTCGTATGTGTGTATATGAATTACAAATTGAACGAAAGCCACACACACGCATGCATACGGACACGTGCATGTGTGAGTGGCTGGCTGAGTGTGTATTTTTAGGTTTTAATATTATCCTAGATATTAGACAAACACGCCTAAAAGCATGCTGTGTTATTTTTAAGCACCATAGCAGAAAACAAAAACGTAACTCAAGCTCAAACACACACACACACACACATACACACGCGCATACAAACACTATACAATAGCAAAAATCTCCCCAGGGAATTACTACGTATTATACATACATACATATTTACATACATGCATATATACGTACACTCAAACACTGCACGGCCCACTTTGAACGTAAACACTCCTACAATAAGAAATGTGTGCATGGGTGTATGTGTGTGTGTGCGTGTGTAACATTGTAAAGTGGCAAACATTTTTCTAGACTCCTTAATATCAGTGTTACCAGTTTTAAAAAAAATTAGCTAGATCGTCCCTAAAATTATGAAGAAAAAAAAACTAAAAAGAATAATAAACTTAAAACACATTTTTTAAGTGATAAAATGTTTATTTTTCATAATTTCCAAGCTATGGCAATACATTTTTTTTTTTAATTTTAATGAAGCTAAATTCAATAAGAAAAAAACAAGAGAAAGCTTTTGTAACTGCACAAAGATTTACATACTTACTGCCTCTTCCACTAAGTCGAAAGAATATCTTCATGCGTATTCTAAGCGAAAGAATATCTGATTTTCATTTATCTATCTTACTTCGGTACGAACTTTGACTCGAACGAGAAGTCGCAGGAAGTTCCAATAAGTTGTTAAAAAAGCGAACGAAATGTTTAAATGAGGCAGTTGCCATTAAAATTTATTTGCAAACAATCCAATAAAGTTTTTAAAAATATTATTTTATACACTTTATTGTTTTTGTCTTTTATTCAAGAGGCAAGTCATAAAATATTCATCAAAATATTATTGAACACTTTTGTTTATTTTCATTATACAAAATACTCGCACAAATGTTAAAAATCAAAACAAATGTTCAATTGTTTTGATTTCATTATATTATATTATTCGCACATTTCTTACAGAACGAATATACATATGTATGTATGTATGTATGTAGTTGTAAAACAAAACAATAACATTCTGTTGCTGTGCGACTATTTTGTTGAATTCTTTCTCATTGTTCAATATGATTGTATTTATTTTCACGCAAATGTTAGTAAAGTTTAAAAAATCGCTAATTTTAATTGGAAATGTGTGCTGAAACACTCGAGTTTTGTATAAGAAACGTGTGCTGTGATGATACAGTCGACTTTTTACAAGAAAAGTGCGCTGTGATGTCACAGTCTTCTTTTTTTACAAGAAAAGTGCGCCATTGTGGCACAGTCAACTTTTCTATAAGGAAAGGGTGCTACGATTGCCCAGTCAACTTTTCTATAAGAAGAGTGTGCTGTGATGACACAGTCAACTTTTCAAAAAGGAAAGCCTACTGCGATGAAACAGCCGACTTTTCTATAATAAAAGTGTGCTGTGGTGACACAGTCGACATTATATAAGAAAATTTTGCCGTAATGACACACTCGACTTTTCTTTTAAAAAAAAGTGTGTTGCAATTATTCTCTAAAATTTTCGAACTTCAAAAATAAAATTAATGCTCGAGCCTGCATTCTCAGGCTTATTATGAACAGCAACCATCAACTGGTTGAAAAGTGCAAAAATTCCTCAACTAAGTTTGAAATAGTAATAACGAAAACCAGTTGATAAAATTGTGAATGATTAAGTAGGTATTCGCAATTGTGAATACGCATTGGAAAGAAGAAAAAAATAACAGCTGACAAATAACAAAAATAATATGCAGTGAATGTGCGGAATTCATTTAAAAATTAGTAGAAAATGTCATTTAAGTGGACCTAAACAATTTAACTCTATCGTATATTCCTCCCATTTTTTTCACCAACCACTTTCGAGCAGAATCTCTTTACGATGTCCGGATTAGCTTCCTTCAAGCTTACAAGCCTTGCAATTGATTTTTTTTTGCTCATAATACGCGCAGTGTGTATAAAATCAATTAGTTTGATGAGAACTATTTTTCCGTTAATAACTATTCACAATAGTGACCTTGTAGTTGCTCGTTGGAAAGTTTGAGTTGCTTCTTCTTTTCAACCGCTGACATTTCGTAATACTTATTTATAAACTTGGTTGTAAAAATTTATCTTATCAACCGCACGCACGGTGCTGTTCATAATAAGCTTGTCTGTGTATCGAAAAAATATGTTTTTAAATGCATTTTTTTTTAATTTTTCCTTAAATATCTATAGATATAGTTTGCGCTCTATAACATACATATGTTATGGGCCTATTATCTATATAGGAACTGCGTTAACTTAATTTCATTATAAAATTTACATTATGAATAGTTAATCAATAATTCGAAAATTCCAAAGGTATGTAACGCTAAATAGAAAGTTTGCAGCTAAATCAAATTAAAATTATGCTCAATTTTTACTGCAAAAAATGCTAAAATGGCCACACTGTCTCCCATACAAACAATTTTATATAAACTTCTAGATATTCTTAAATAAATGAGAAAGTGCTCTTATATAAATAGTTATAGACAACGACAAATGCTTCCAAAGGACACAAATACACAAGATAAAAATATTCTAAAAAATTTTTGGATATAACTACATATATTTATGTACTTGTAAATATAAAAAAATCATAGAAATGGTTAGAAATAAATTATTGTGTGGCTTTTTGTGTTTTTTGACAAAAATATATATAAAAAGTAATAAATATTTGGCAGGAATAACGTATTCGTTGCCTTCAAAATGGATGCATGCTTGAATAACTGGCTTGTGTAATAAATTTTTGCCATCATAATCGTATAGAGAAAAATCACAAATATATTGTTTTAAAACAAATTGTTTTTTATTTACACTATGAAAATATTTAATGTGCTGTATTAGGAGCTGAAATAAATAAAATCCAGCAAAGTTGGCAGTTTACTACTTAGTTGTCTGTCTAGCCTTCGAATTAATTTCTTTATATTATTATTTACGAACTGTAATTGTCTGCATAAATTCTAAGCACTTAGAAATGTTGTAAGAAAAGAGAGAAAAACTGATGTTATAATTTTTTAAGTTTTATTGTTATTTTTTTCATGTGTATCGTATCGCTTTCGTTATCATTTTTGTTATCTCCAAACAGAAAATACATATTCATATTCAACTTGTAATAAGCAAGTTGTCACACCAAGTCAAGTTTGCTTTCTATTTAAAATCAAAAACAGCCAACACAACTCAATTTTTTTTAAGAAGTAACATTAATGCAACTAATACGAAATCCAATATCACGTAACTACACTTTTTAAATTTTATAGGAGTCAGAAAAAAACTAAACAAAATTATGCAAGAGACTGAAGTAAGGCTTCTGTATTTTCAGTTTAAATTCGGCTGATTGTTATCATATAAATATGTTTAAATTTTTGCAAGGACCTGTGCTGCGATTTAATTGATACAATGGATCACGAGCTCTAGGACAATTTTCAAATACATAACAAAGCTATACGAGTAATAAGCTGGTATGTGATGTTTTGATTTTTTTTATAATCGCATTTATCAATATTGTCGGCTGAAATGAAAGTAAGAACAAATAGAATTTGCTTTTAAGTTCCCGGTAATTCCCGAAAAAAAATTGCAAAATCCCAATAAAGGCATTTTTTCAGTACATTTGCTGTATTTTGCTGATCTTACGCCGGTAATATTTTTAGAAATATTTAAAAACATATTATGTCTTATGGTGGCAAGATGAATTTTTTGGTTCCAGCTTTGGAATTTGAGAAAAAAAATCTTTAAATTTGATATTTATAACAAAAATAGGTCTATTTCGAAACCATCTGGTGCCTTCAATAACCAACAATATGAAAAAAAAGAATTCTTTGTCATATTTTTTATAGTATTACTTTTTGAATAAGTAAAAATATGGGGTTGGTGTTTTTGGGAAAAAATTTTCATAATAGCGAAATAATTAACCCACTTTTTTCTGCAAAAAACGGCGAAAAATCTATTTAAATTGCGTTTAAATTTTGACGTAATTGTGCTTTGATGCCAAATTTTTTTTAAGAACCCAAGGTTGGTAAAAAAGCCAAAATTTAAATTTTTTCTCTCGCATATTTCCTAAACTATAAGCGAAAATATAGCAGACTCTTTTTAGCTATTGGATAGAAAAAAAATCCACTTGAAAAAAATATTTTTCATCAGATCAACAAACATCAGCTTGGCATCGGTTTTAATTTTTTATGAACCCAAGGTTGTGGCTCCGCCCCCTTTAAAGATACATTATGTATAGTCCAAAGCTTTGTGACACCTCCTTAAATGCTGTATGAAATTTCATAACAACCGTACGGCCCGTTTAGAAACTGCAGAATTATTTCCATTTTTTAGTAAAATCCCCCACTGTGTATCGGGTACTTTAGGCCCCACTAGGCACCAGAAGGCAGCATCGGATCGAGTTAAAAAATTAAGACCGCATTTATGGCAGCAAACCTCAATTTAAAAAAAAGAAGTTTTGCGACCAGTCTAATGTACAAATATTTTTAGGGCCTTAACTCAAATAATTGTAACTTTACAGGAGGTAAAAACAAAACAGAAGCTGTAATATTCACAATGTATTTTTTTTTTTGTAAAACTGCTTGTAAAAGCGTAATTTTTTACATTAGTGAAATAAATGTTTGTGACAAGGCGTGTTTGTGTGAAATGTATTGGAAACACTGAAAAACTCAATTTCGTAAAAAAAAACACGAGTTAGGGCATTTCTACTTGAGATCATCGATATTTATGTAGAGAATACCAAAAAAACTTTTAAATTTTCATAATTTTTTTTTAAATACACATTTAATAACAAGCTACATAAGTATGTTTACCCACAAATGACAATAAAACATAAAAAATTTACATACATATCTAGATATTACTTTTTATTTTTTAACTGTAAAATAGCGAAATGAAACCAATTTATACAAAAAAAAATCTAGGGATTTCCGATAATATTTTAAAGCTATAAAATATCAAACTAAAAATGGCCATAATTCAAAAGAAAATTTAATTAAAAACTGGTTTAAAACACAGTGCTTACGTACTTACTTACACTTTATAAATTTTAAACATTTATCTAGGTACTTTTCTGAGACAAAATGAAATTAAATATCAGAAAAAAAAGTAATTTTAAAGTAATTACAATTATTTAATTAAACATTGTGTGTTAGATGCGCATATTTAAATAAATATATGTATGTATGTACTTACATACATTCATATGTATGTACATACATATGTATGTATGTAGTACATATTACGTTTTTATATTTAGATAACATATTAAATTTAAGAGTCTTAAATAAGTAAACTGAAAGAGAAACTAATTTAACTTCTATTTACTCCCCGTTAAAACCGTTACATTCTGTACTCAGTATTAATTATAATTGTGGGAGAACGAGAGAGACCCCCAAAAGCACTAAATAACAAAAACAAATTGTGTGTATGCATGACACATATATGTATATGTACATTGTAAACGCAGCCAACCCAAACATTACAAAGCTAAACAAATACAAATAATAAAAGGAAAAGACAAAAAAAGAAACAAAATTAATATTGTACCCGTAAACACATACGAGTACATTTACATTTTACACACAAGTGTTGTTCGCGTACGCGACTAAGATCGATGACCTTCAATTCAATGTGTGCGTATTTATTGTAGTTGTTTGTTTGCGCCTTTACAGCAGGGGGTTGATTTGGCTGATTAATCTGTGTGTGTGTGTGTGTGTGTGTTTGTGTGTGGATTTATTTATATTTCTTCACAAAGCAGGGAGGCTGTGTTACTTAAGTTATAGTTTTAAATATTGTAGAATAGTAAAACTTTTTATAGACAGTGTGAGACAAAATTAAACACGATGAATTAGTTGTAATAAAAATTTTTCATTTAATTAAAGATTATACATGCATACATATGTACATATACAAATAGAGTTTGCCTACATAAAAAATATCACTTTTTATTAAAAAAAAACAATACAGAAGCTTATATTAAAAATAAATAATTTAAAAACAGATTTAGATTGTCTAAAAATCAGCTTTTCTGAGAGTCAAAACTGTTTTATAAAGGTGTTCACTTCAGATCTTGCATAATTGCACTTGGCTTTAAATTTTGAAGTCACATAGGGGGCTAATCCCCGCATTCGTTATCGAAATTGCATTTGTATCGAAATTAATTTCCACAATATGAAGTTTTCTGATGATGACACTCGATACCAAGTGAATCGAGTTTTTGGTTCAGTGTTGGAAAAAGGCGGATAAATTCATTTTACAACACTGAATAAATTGTATAGAAAAACAAATAAGCCAATAGGCATACATATGTACATACATATTTAAGTCACCAAAAAAAATAATTCTTAAAAATTTTTTGTTAATTTATTGTTGTTTTAAATAAAAGTTGGTCGAAATCTAAGATTCCTACTTTTTCAAAAGAAAATTGTTGAAATCCGCTAAAACTGTCACTTTGTCTGAACTTTAGTTATATAAAACATCTTAAGGCCGGGCACAATGAATCCGTCATACGTTAAACTTCGCTTTTTTCAACTGTTGTCTAAGTTGAAGTCCATGGTTTGTTATGAGGTCTGTTACATTCGGTACGTGTCCGTCAAAGAAAAGTACAAAAATTGGTAAACTTTTAACTTTTTGCGTACGTAGAGTAGTTTGACAGATATTGGTTGGTTATTTTGGTATGTTCTGATTTAGGATTTTGTGTTTTACGACAACAAAAATAGAATAATCCAAAAGAAATAAACGAAATAAATAAAAAAAGGTGAATTAAATGAATAAAATGGAGAAATAACCTATTGAAGCTGTTCAATTGCTTCCGTCAATAAAGTACTCATTGTGCCAACCTTATCCGTCGCTGCGTTAATGCCAGTTGAAAAAGGCGAAGTTTAACGTATGACGGATTCATTGTGCCCCGGCCGTTAAACTGTTTAGCAAACAGAGAGTCTATTAGACTTTCCTCCTAGTAAATTCTCCTTAGCACACGAGCAGAAGAATGATACGATATATGAAACTATTGAATTAACAAAGTCAGCTGTTTTGCTTCCAGTGGTTTCGTTTCAAATGAACATTTTGAAATATTCAACAAAAACTTATTTTTAACCCCCGGCCAAAAACAAAAGGGGTGTTATAAGTTTTTTGTGTGTGTCTGTGTGAGGCTGGACCGATTTTAATTTAGTTTTTAATGTTTGAAAGCTGACTTGATCGAGAGTGTTTTTTTAGATACGTTTGTTCTTATACATCTTTTCTAGATGTATTCGGTTTTTTTTAATTTTTAATTTTTTGTTATTATGTGATTCGAAACAAATTTCTCATACAAAAACAAGTTCTAAAAATGATTTAAAAATTTTAAAGGGATACAATTTATTCTACCACCCTACGCATGGGTTTAAATGAATGAATATTTTAACCACTTAATGCTTACCACAAGTTAACATATAATGGCTACAATTTTTGTTACTCCAAAGCTTTGATTTTTCATGCCTTTCTTCATTGGCTTTATTTAGAAAACTCCCTAAAAAAAATTGTAAATTAAACAGTTTAAATCAAACTGAAAATGAAAAAATGTGATAAGCAAACACTACATTATTATAAATAATAAATAAAGAAATAAAAAAATTTTGCTATAAAATCCATATAAAATCGGCATTTTACTTTTACTATAGTTGTTACCAACTTCTTGAAGTAAATAAGTACATAGAGACATTTTTACGTAAATTCGAAAGTTGAAGCATAAAAAAGAATATTTTGAATAAAAGATAAGTAAAAAAAGAAGTACAAACACATAAATGTGCTAGATGAAAAAAAGAAAAAAAAATATTAAAGCAACTACAACAGACAATAACAAACATAAAATAGTCAGCAGCAACTGTAAAAAAAAACAAGAAGAGGAATATAATGAGAAAACAACCCTTGTTGCCTGTCATTCGATTTTTTAGGTCGATGTTTTCGTTTGGGTGAACGGTTGTTTGGTTAGTTGCTTGATACATTTGGTCACCGAGCACAGTGGTCAAAATCGCTGATCTAAGGGAAATTTGAAAAAACTTTCAAATATAATGCATTAAACACATTCACCACAGCAGGCTACACGAACACACGACTTCAAATGCCGCTAGCAGCATTTTTAGCCTGGTAGCCAGCTCCTTAATTATTTTGAAGATGGCAGCAGCCCCATCTACACCTCATACCTATTTAAGTATAAATACATAGTTCAATATTGCCACCTTCAAATATTTCGCATTTATAAAAATTAAATTACTCTTTCAAAATGTACTTATATGACGTAAAGTATAAAAATTAATCAATTTATGCTTTACATCAATTTTGGGATACTGTTTCTGTTAAATAATATGAAATAATTGTACGTTATTATTCATTTAACATTTTGTATTACACTGGCAACACTCAATTTTCTCATTGTAGCCAAAGAAATAGAAATTAGTTTAATTGGACTACAACGACAAAATCAGCATAGACAACAATCTGAAGCCCTGTTGCCTTCCTGTCTTCAAAAGAATCACTCGCATATAAACATGTGTATTCTATACTTGACATTTTGTAGTCGGTAGCCTGCTGTGGTGAATGTGTTTAATGCATAAGAGTTAATGATATCACTTCCCTCTCTCCCTCTCTAATATACTCAAACATTTTGGATCCATGAATGATCTTCTACCTGCTTGCAGTGAAACATTTTAGCAGTGAAAATATAAGTAATTTCCTTCTTTTTTGAATGAATATTCTGAATTAGTTCAAATGTAAAGGTTTAATTATTACTATTAATTTACTTACAGCTACAGCTTTGGCCCTAAATAATAAGCTTTCTTGGAAAAGGGGCACATAGTAAAGGCTAAAAAAAGGGTTCGATGCCTACTACGCATGCAGGAACTCCATTGCAAAAGAAGAAGGTAGTAAACTGTGTTTACGAGTACACATCGCTTGTCAGCAAGGTAATTTTCTATGGTTGTGTGACATGGTGGAAGGCATTGACGAAGGAGGGTTATAGAAGATTACTTGCTAAGGTTCAGAGGTGTACCTCGCTGGGTATCAGACTGCCTTGAACGTCATTCTGCGCCTGCGTTCCATAGATAACTTTGTGGCGAGAACGGCGGTGAGAAGTCTCCTTAGACTCTTAGAGGCAGGTTTGGTCTGCGTAACCACTGGGTTCACGGACTATGTGATCATTGAAACTGATTTTAGGTACTTTCGGATAGAGACTCTTGGGTCAAATCTGATAAGACACATGAGTGGTGACATAATTTCTGCAGACAGGTATAAAGTGGGGACAGACGCGGTTGCTGGTGTCTTTATCTTGTAGACGGACATTCGTAGTTCTTTTCAGGCCGAATGAATATAAAGTCTTCCAAGCTGAGTTTCTGGTAATCCTCAGGCCAGCAGAGCTAGTGGCCAGAAATATGGCTGAGGACCAGTCGGTACCTTCTACGTTGACAGTTAGGCGGAACTAATGGCCGGGGCACATAGAATACGTCATATGTTAAACTTCGCCTTTTTCAACTGACAGCTACGTTGAAGTACATGGTTTCTTATGAAGTCTGTTACATTCCGCACGTGTCCGTCAACACAAAGTACAAAAATTGGTCAACTTTTAACTTTTTGCGTACTATGATTTTTTTTTCTTTGAAAATATGGATGATATTGATACAAGAGAGATGTGATTTTAACGGAATGGCACTACGACCACAATCATTGACTTATTGAAATCAAAATTTGTCTATAAGTTAATTTCAAGAAATGAACCTGACAATTGCCCTGCAAGGTCATGCGTTTTAACACCTCTCGATTATTTCCCGTAAGGCCGCAGGAAGTCCATGGTTTAAGCCAGCCACAATTGACGCCTTGGAGGTCAATATTGCTCGTGTTATTCGTGACATACGGCCAGCAATGCTAGAAAAAGTGGACCAAAATTGTTCGTCAAAAATGCACTTCGTTAGAACAGCATTGAAACATTTTCAAATGTTTTTATTAGTAAAAAGTTTTTGGATTAAATTTTACATTTTTGAGCAACTTTTTACAATTCAAATTTATATCGGGCTTAGAAAAACGACCTGCATAAAAAAGGGGGTTATGTCAGATATAAGTAAACATGTGCTTTTGAAGTTGTCTTCTGTAAATCGGTGACTTTGACAGACAAGTTACATATGAGTTGCATAACTGACAAGTCATTTGTAGAATACATGTATTTCTTTTAATTTTAATTTATTACACTTCATTGCACGCAATTCTCATTACGACTTTTCGCCATGACTGAGAAGGCATGCTTTTTAAGTTTTTAGGCGAAGGATATAGACAAAATAATAGAGTGGCGTAAAACAGTTACGCTCGCATTCCGTGTTTCTATTGTATAAAATGCAAGAAAAGCTTCTTCAGCAAAGTGGCTTAGCATAAATGTGCATGACTTTATGTGGAAAATTCAAGAGACCTTCTAGAAAAGGCAAGTGGAGGAGGAACATATGTAAATAAGTTATGGCTTGGTAGGTATAAGGTAGTGTATTTAATGTCACTAAATTGGCTATTTTAACCACTGTACAATGGTTTACTTGTGTTTACTTCTCCAAGTGTGTGTGTGTGTGTGTGTGTATGTGAGGGAGTGTAATTGCATGAGTGACAGAAGGTATTATTGGATTCTTGATATTAACGAGAAAATCGATTGTTTAACATCAATAGACTTGCAAGTTTTAGTTTACATTTTAAAATAGGGATTTTCACAGGAAGATTTGTATTATATTTTATATTTTTGGTTCTGTACGAGTATGAACCGGAAAATGGTTTTTGTCTTTTTTTTTTTTTTTGTTAATTTTTATCATTATATTTATGTAGATATGTATGTAAATTTTGTGAAACCCTTAGTCTTAAATTTATGTTAAATTATTCGGTTTTTTTTAATTTTGTTGAATTTATATGATTTTATGTATTTTAAATCATTAATCTTCAACATATTCAAAGACACCAGAAGAACGAATCTGCGTTTGCCGCAATTATTTTTAATCGGAACGCAATTCAATTTCCTTCTGAGAATTTCTACCGATTCGATTTAAAAACAAAAAAATAATGACGAAAGTGTACTTTTAATTCACTTACTTGTGGAAATTACCAAAGGAGCAACCAACATGTATTTCAAAGGAAACTATAGTATTATCAATTCACCATTTCATGGCACTTACCTGGAAAAAAGAAGAGAAAATAAATTAATTAGCATTTAATGGAAATAACAAATTTACTAATAATAAAAAGAAAAAAATATTTCAATAGAATTTTAATAACAATTAAACTCAGAGAAATTTTATAAGTATGTGTGTAAACTAGACCTTACATATCTGTCGTCATCTACTAGAATAAAGTTTAGTTCAATGGCAATCCAACTGGAGTTCTTGTTTTCCAGCAGGCACTTACTGCTAATGAAAAATTGCTGCATTATCGGGAAATAGAATTGAAACTTTTTCCAAAATAACAAGATTCTAATAACTGGTTTTGCCTAAGCAAAACAAGAATAAGAAGAGGAAAAAGTAAGGTTACGGGTTTATACCCTTTTTGCACAGTTATGGCAAATCGCCATGGACAACCATAAAAAAATCCTTGTATTCCTTGTATATGAAAAAAAAGCTGCAGAACCGAAAAAAATGTCAAAAACCGAAAAAAAATTCAAAAAGAATAAAAGCTTAAAACTTAAAGGAAATCGCTAAAACTAAAAAATCGTCAAGAACTCCAAAAAAAATCGTCTAAAACCGAACAAAAATCGCGTAAACGAAAAAATCGCTAAAACTAAATATTAACAGAAAAAAATTTCCCAAAACCGAAAAAATCGCGAAAATAAAAAAAAGCTCTTAAACTAAAAATAAATCTCTAAAACCAAAAAAATCGCCAAAAACCGGAAAAATAAATCCTTAAAACGAAAAAAATTTGCCAAAACTAAAAAATCGCTGAAAAATAAAAACAACCGCAAAATCACCAAATACCGAAAAAATCGGCATAACAAAAAAAGCGACGAAACTAAAAATGCAAACCTGAAAAAAATCGGTAGAATGAAGAAAAAAAACGCTTGAACTAATAAGCGCCAAACCTAAAAAAAATCGCTAAGACTAAAAAGCAACCGAAAAAATCACCTAAAACCGAACAAATCCGCAAAACTAAAAAAGAGCCAAAAGTAAAAATAAATAACTGAAGCTAAAAAACCGCAAAAATTTAAAATATCGCAAAATGAAAAAAAGCGCTAAAACTAAAAAATGCCAACACTAAAAAAATCGCTTAAGCTAAAAAACAGCCAAGAAAATGACACAAAACCAAAAAAATCGACAAACAAAAAAGCACCAAAACTAAAAATAGACCGTCAAAACAATTCGTTAAACCTAAAAGAACGCCAAAAACTGCAAAACAACCGAAAAAATAGGTAGAACAAAATAAAAGTCCTAAAATTAAAAAACGCCAAAAGAAAAAAATATTAAAAAAAAATTCTACAAAAGGTAAGATATTCGATTATATCTGTGGTTTTCATGAATAACAAACTTTGTTATATATTTCTCATTTCGAGTTTATGATGTCAAATTATTATAATTTAAATGATTTTTAAGGGCCTCTCAGACTATTATACTTTGTATTTATACATGTCAAAAATTCAAATAATACGTGCAAGTGCGATATTGTGAGTGCAAAATGTCATAACGAATGGTAAATAATACGATAAAAATCTGACATCCCATAATACTTGACAATTTTTTGAAAATTTTCTAAACGATAATACTTTTCAACTGATCAGAGTTGCATTATTACAAAATCCAAACTAACAAGTCGCCTGTTTTGACGCCGATGCCGTGCCGTCGTTTATGCTATATGTCTTTGTCTTAAACCCGATATAAATATTGAATATGCTTATCGTATTGAATAATTTTTCGTGTAAGGCATGCCAAAAGTTAACAAAATTGTCGTATTTTCATTTTCTTTATCTTATTTATATCAAGTACTTTAACCGCCGTCTATTTTCAAAGGCCGGCACGACCACAGCTTGCTTGAAACTGCTCTGCAGCCGGAAGTAAACAATGAATGTAGGCATGTTAATCCTCAACAGCTGTTTGCTTTCTACTTGTTTTTTTAATGTAACATGAGGTGTGATGGTGTGAACACAAAATATAACTTTACGTTAGATTTTTTAACAATCGAAACAAATGTCTTTAGATTTTTTTCTCGTAAAGTGTGATGAAAGTCCTTATACATGTATAATAGTCTGAGTGGCCCTTTAAAAAGACCTGAGAAAATTTTTTAAAACAACACAACTTCTTTAACTTTTTTTTAAAACAATCAGAAAAAATAATCTGTTTTGGCTCTACTTGAAAAAATTCGATTTTTGGATATGCGCTCGCTGTTATTTATGAAAATCACCGCTATAGGCTAAAGTTCGTATAGTATTACATACAACACCCTTCGTGTGTGATGGGGAGTCACACTTTACTGAATTTTTTAAATTTAATGCTTTTTACAGACTTGCCAGGCGCACATTTCTTAGCTCAAAAATAATTCTTGTTATGTTACGCTTGAGCGGTTGCTTAGAAGAGAAAGTAAGTTCTCAGCTCACTGGAGTCCAAATAAAAAGGGGAGAAAAGTTGAGTTCATTTTTTCTTTTTCTACAATTCATCTAATGAGCGTTTTGTTCAATTTTATAGCATCGTTGCAGGCTCTCTGGTGTTCAGTAGGCGCATTATTTTAAGCAATGTAGCCTTCAGTGTTTTTAACACAAATAACATTTCGTTTTTGTTACGCTAATATCAAGACTTTTATGGTCTTAATATTTTACGAGACACAAAATTGCTTTAGTTAACTTCTTAAAATGAATTAAGTTTTGTAGTTTCTTATAATACTCGTAAAACAATTCCGGAACGTGTGCGTAAAGCTATCTTCCGTATTTTAAGTTCTAATAATAAATTTATTTTTAGTATCAATTAAATTAAACTTTAACAAGAAACAAAAAAAAACAAAACAAAAAACCAACTTAAAAGCACTTATTATGAATCATGCCTCATTTGCCACAAACGATAATAAACGTTTTAAATGAAGACCCTTAAGTTTCTATGCCATAAATTAAATATTTAGCGTAAAATTAATTAAAGTATAAAAAACATTAAATTAAAATAAATATAAATTTTAAATACGTACTTTAAAAGCCTCCTTTTCTTTTTTTTTTTTTTTGAACTGCACAAAAGGGATGTAATGTCGTGTAATAAAATGTGCTTTAATGTCGTTGTGTAGCCCACGCACAGATTCCTTAAAGTTAAAAAGATCTCATCTCTCAGTACATTTTCACGCATAAATTCTTTTATTTCAGTTTTAAATTTTTAACCCTTTTTGTTCGCCAGCCAAAAGAGTTTTATTCATTTATTTATGTACTTTTACGGTTTTCTGTATGCAGATTTTTTACGAGTTTCCTTTTTTTAGTTTTCAAGTAGCTTTTCTCTGGTTTTCTTTTTTAAGTACGCAAAAATAAACAAAAACTTTTTTTTATATAAATATAGGTATACGAGTATTAAAAATTCTTTTGAGATAATGACAGTTTAATAACAACAACTAAGAAACTCCTGCTGAGTACGTGCTCCCATGCAACTCATGACCCCTCGACTTTCTTCGCTTTGTTTTTAAAGTTTTTTTAAGACGGCGGTAATGATGAAAATTTTTCTTTTACCTTTTATTATGTTTTGAATAATTAATGCTTAAAATGGCAGATAGCGAGAAAAAGTAACAAAGAAACAACAGAAGATGTTGTAGGATTTTTTTTTTTGCCAAAAGATTTAAATACAATAGAAGAAATCAATGAACTGAAATGTAGAAACGGAGAGATAGAGAGAGAGAGAGAGATTTTTAAATGAATTAAACATTTTAAATTAGAATAAAGAAATTAATTTTTAATTTTATTGTATTTTCAAGTCCAAATTAATCACGTACATAATTAATTGGATTGCAAGTATTGCTGCTGCAAAATGTAGCTTTATCGAAACTAAGGCCGAATTTACATCTGGCCCCAAAAAGCGTAACCACTGATTACTAATGAAAAACTGTTTGATTCAGACACGTATTTATTGCGTTAAACAGTTTTATACACATACCTAAGTAATAGACAATTTTGTAGAATCCAACGCGATTGGAAACTGTTTAAATCAATAAATACATGTCTGAATCAAACAGTTTTTCATTAGTAATTAGTGGTTACGCTTTTTTGGGCACATGTGTGCCCAACGACTATGTACGTCTATGTATCGACACTATGATACCAGACATTACACTGACAAGTCAGGGCCGGATCTGGACATTGTCAGTCGCAGTGCCATTGGGCAAAAAAAATGTGGACATGCTTCCACGATAAATGCACAGAACATACAGGAAAATTTCATATTAATATCTACAAAATCGAGGCTAATTTAACTTTAATCGGTAGTGATTTTGCTTAATATGTATTTCATGTTAATTCAACATGATTTACAGTAATCTGCAAGTAAAATTTTACCGTTTGCAATAACTTTATTTTCTGCTGATTTAATATTCCACTACAGAGCAACAAGTCGAAGCAAAATTATCGGCGGCGGCGGTGCAGTAGTTTCGTGACCAGCGGCGGCGCGGCCAGAGAATTTTTGGCGGCTCAAATAAGTATATAAAACTTTAAAAAGAAAATTAAAAATTGAAATTGAAAATCGATTTTCATATTTTTTTTCTCCGAAGTTGAATGATTTTACCTTTTTGAGCCGATAAAATTTCAGCTGGTTCTAAGCCGATGCGAACCGAAAAGTTACCGGCGGCGGCGCGCCGTCGCCTTCGAGCCGTTCCAATACTGTTTACTTAAAATAAAGAATCATGATGAATCAAAGTTCTTTACATGTTGAAACGACATGAATGTGATACTGATATAAACTAAAATCATATATATACCAAGATATAAGATATTTCTTCCAGAAACCATGTTGAATCAAAGTTATTTCAAGTAGAAGCAACATGAGTTTTATTGAAAGTAGTCATTTAGATAGATCTCCAACTAAAAATATGTAATATTTTAGAAAGAAAAAAAGTAGAAACAAGAAGAGGGCGCAGGGAAAATTTCTGCCTCTCTGAAACTATCTAAACGATTTATATTAAATTCAAAACACAGACAAAGCTGCATCTATATGGACAAACAGGCTTCATATACCACAAATTTTTATGAAATTCAAAACATACTTCTGCAAGCACACACAGGTTTCATATTTAACAAAAAAGGACAAATAGTAGGGTAGAGGGCAATGTCTGCCCCTACGAAACTATGCAAGCGATTTTTTTTTAATTCAAACCACTTATTCAACGGCGTCTAAAAGGACACACACACTTTTTAAATTTTTTGGAATAGGACAAAGAAGGTGGATCTAAGCAACTGTACAAATCGATTTTGATTCAATTTAAATCTGAGTTATGCAAAAAAAAGGCATATTTTTAAAAATCGATTATTTCAATTCCCAAAATTATTTGAGAAACGTGATCAGTTGGGTCACCTTTAGGACCCTTCAGAGTACCACACCTATATCGTGTAGTAAGTGTGCTCTTCCATATTTTACCAAAATTGCCACTTCTCTCAAAAAAAAAAAATTCCCAAAATTATTTGAGAAACGTGATCAATTGGGTCACCTTTAGGACCCTTCAGAGTACCCCACCTATATGGTGCAGTACGTGTGCTCTGCCATATTTTACCCAAATGACCACTAATCTACTCAAGAAAATTATGTTTTCTTAAATTTAATTTATTGGCTCTACCATACATATTTTAACCATCCTACTTTTATAATTTCATAAACTACATTTTAGAGAAATTTTTCCAACAAAAGAAAATTATCTATCTCGATCCAGTTCCAAGGATTTGGAATCCTAATCCATTTAGCGAATACTGTTAAATAGCTAACAGTGCTCTGTTATGTGCTTAAAATGCTATGTTAAAATATTTGGTTCCTGTCTCTGCTAGTTAAATTCGAATTTATATTCACACACTCCTATATTTCTACTTTACATTGGTAGCAATAAAACTGAATTTGTCAAATTAATTGCCAGCGGGCAATGCCACGGTGGGAATTAATCAGGTGTGGACACTAAGTAAAATCCTTAATTAAACAAAATTACATATGTATTTATAAATAAGACAATAATAATAGATAAATCAGTTGTACTGCACGTCAATATTATAATTAGAACACTTTTGGAATGAGTTCATTATAAATACTATTCTAATTTTATAAGCAACCCAATTAGACATGTGAGAAGTTGTTTCAAATCCACCTGTGAATTAATTACTAATTACAAGCGTTAATACGAGTATACATAAATATGTATAATTATGTCAAACATGATAAATAAAATAAAATGGCGTTCGATTGGCCCGGCCCCTTTACACTTACATATTTCATTTCTTAAAAAAAGCACCTCTTATATTAATAACTATAAATTTACTATTAATCAGCAACCAAATAGAAATATTAATAATTTTGCTTGGACGATGTCATTGAGGGACCACTTAACCTGCTTTGAAACATGGTATTCTCCTCCTTCTCCTCTTAAACGTTAAACAAAGTCATAAAGTAATCAATAGAAGTAAATAAATTAGAAGCAGCAGAAGAAGTAGAAACGAACACAATAATATTGAACCAGTGCGACCCAACGCAAATTAACCTTTTGTTATGAACTGTATTAAATTCGAAAACGTGCAGAAATATCATTAAGAGCGCAAACAAAAGAAGGAAAGGCTGGCAGGCAGGCGGGCGGGCAGGCGGGCAAGGCACTTGTCTATTTGTCTATTAAAATAAATGAAGAAAAAGTATTATTAAAACAAAGTCAAGCTGGAGTGAGTGAGTATGTATTTTCTTTTTTGTATTAAGAATCTTAGAAGCCAAATAAAAGACAAAAATTCAAAGAAATAAAGCGACAATCAGACTTAAATTCGCTGTCGACGAAGGCATTACAAATAGCAAACATTTGTTCCATTTTTTTTTTTTTTTTTTTTTTTTTTTTTTGCTATTTTTAATATCGCAATGATGAGCAAGAATTTGATGACAAAAGTTAAGCATTGAAAAACTCAAAGTATCAAATAACTAAATATGAAATACAAAATTGTACTGTGAAACAGTCAAGGGCGCAAGAGAATATTCACTATGGAAATTGGCTTGAATATGGGGCAAGGCATTTATTTATTTATGTGTCACTAAGTATTATTGTGTAGTTTTCTGAAAAGCTTTGCAGAAAACACTGCAACAACCGAAATGCCAATTACAAAAAATAAATTAAGAAATCTGATTCACAGAAATTATGTTAAATGCATCAATAAAGAGCTTGTGCACTAAACACATAGACGACTGCCGATGCACTTCTACATAACCGCTAAAGCTGTAGGGTTTAGCTTTTTGTTGTATCTTCCTCAAGGAGCGCCCCTAAGCATAGGCGTAGAAAGGCCATTCTGGTGGCAACGCCTCCCAAAAATTACTTTACCCCCCCTCCCCAATATCTATTTTAATATTGCTCATGAAAACAAACAGGTGTAATGCTCCCCCTCCCTCCCCCAAAAAAATTTAACTCCGCTAATGTCCCTGCACGGGTTTAAAACGGTTTGAAATATTCTACAAAAATATTAACCATCCAAAAAATCTTTGAAATCTCGTAACTTGAAACCGGTCAGCCAATTGCCTGACGATGCCAAACCACTTGACGATTTTTTAAGCATAACATACACTTAATATAATTTTTTTTCTTGATTTGTTTTTATAATAAAATTAATGAACCTTAAAATTTATATTTATATTATGAAAACGCTATATTTTTTAGGGACAGCTGATATTGTTTGTCAAAGAGACGTCTGCGGTTTGCCAGAGCAACAAGGCTTTATTATTTAAATGAAACATTGACAGTCTTTTTTATAAAAATTATCAAGGCTTTATAAAATCTAAATAAGCACAATTTTGTAAGAAAATTTCGTTTAAAAACTCTTTATAAACCCTCAATAATTTTAATAAATACGGCTATAAGAATACACTTAGCTTGTAGAAGACAACAAAACTGAAAAGCGACCAGCCGATACATAGAAGACTACGTCTATATAACACGCCGCGATTTTGTCGTGCTACTTATGGTAGAATTACTGAAATCGTATCGTGCTGTTGCGTATCAGATGACTAAATCCGTAACATTTAATAAGCATGTTGATACTTATTGAAAATGTGTTGGCAAGGTTTGCTACGTAAAAATCTAAAGAAAATACGATTTCGTTTAAGTCTGGCATTCAGACTTAAACGATACGACAACTTCAAAAGTAAGACGATACGATTTGGCTAACGAAGCCATTACTTTGCTTCGCATAAATATACATTACGAACTCGATTTGCGCAACCGAAAGGAAATCGACGTTGTTGCTTTTACCGAAAAGTTGCAATAATCGACCACTAAAAACTTCACATAGGTAAACATAAAAAATGCATACATGTGATTAAAAAGGTTATAAAATTATATTTTACACAAGAATCGAAACTTAAAAGCAGTCTTCATATTTTGTACTTGCGTATAATTTAATTTTTTTATAAACACAATCTAGTTTGAGAAAAAGAATACTGAAACTTTGGTTTAAATTTTTGGACTCTTAATTGTTTTGTAATGTTGCCGCATCTTTTGAAGGTCTTAAAGAATCTATGTTGCCCACTCCATTCAAATGTTAAGTGCATTAATGGCATCATCTACTTTAACCTTTTGTGTGTTTTTAATTTGTATATTCTCCGAAGTTTTTTCGTCTGAAAAATCTATAGCTTCGCTTTCATCTGAATTGTATTTAAACAAACAGATTTGTTTTTCTACTCATACAATATTTTATATTCACGCACGAAGAGTAAAGAGAAATAAATAAATAAAAAGTGTTAGCAGTGGTGCGCAAAAAACTTTTTACGAAAAGTACTTTTTAACTGAAAGTACTTTTTAAAGCTACGTTTTAAATTCAGTAACTTCAGAAAGAAAAGCGTTTTAAATTTACTAAAAGAGACAAAGTTGCGCCTATCGAGACTGGTTTTTGAAAAAAGTTGCACTTATAAAGACTGTAATGTAAAAAAAATGAACTGTTGCGCCAATCGAGGTATTGCAATAATCGGCGGTTGCACAAATCGAGCTCGTACTGCTTATCAATTTTGTTTTAAAACGTTATGTTGCCAACGTGTTCCAAAATTGTTTCTTATTTTTTATTTTATTTTAATTTTTATTTTATTTAATACTTTATTTATCTTTTTTCATACAAAATTACATATACAACTTGAAAGAATGGCAACCCTATCCTTGTGATAAAATAAAAACAAACACAGCTGACTAGAGTAAAAAGTGAAATTCGGCTTAAAAAATTAATTTGTTACAAAAAATAATCGTGTTTTCAAAATTGTGTTGTTGTTGTTTTAAGAACAAAAAATGTGATTTTTCTGAAAGAACCTAAAGTTTATGTGAGTGCATGTGTATTTGTCAGTATTTTATTTATTTTACTGCATTTTTTGTTTTTACAAGGCTAGAATTTTTTTATCGCCTACCTTGACATTTAAGTCGAGACAAACCATGATATACGAGTACAAACCAAAAATAAATTGACAGCTGTGTTGTTTTTTAATAAAAATTCGTCAGCAATAGCGATCTAAAACTAAAAAAATTAGTATGAATTCTAGGGAATAATTTTTTAATTCCCATGAATGAAATAAACATCTGTTGCAAGTCGAACATGCTATTGTGAATTGATGTAATTTTATTTTTTATGCTTATTTTTTTTTAATTTTCTTAATAAATTGTTATTATTCAGCAAAATGAATAGCATTTCGCTCCGATTTATGTTATTAGAAGAAGTAGAAAAATAATTATTGGAAAAAATAAGGAAAGACAAAATTAAAAACTATTTTAAAAAAGAAAACTACATTGACTTCATCTTTTTTTAGTCCCAAACAAAACTTTTGTGAAAAACACACATATTCACCCTTATTCCAGTTGTCGGCATCGACGTCACTTTAACACAATACCAAAAAATTGGCTCTTCTGTACCCGTTGTGGAAAACAATTGATTCCTGTAGGCAGTTTTATGATATTTTCTAGACCTTAGGGAACGGAAAAAGATTGTCTGTCAGTTGCACAAAATTGTTCTCGAGTGCGAGTAAACAAGCCCCAATTTTTTGCTATTGTATTAAAGTGACGTCGATGTCGACAACTGGAATAAGGGTGAATGTTTGGGGGAAAAGCCACGAGAATAAAAATCGGTGATGCCATATTTTTTTCGCACATGCGAGTTTTTTCCCGTGGAAATAATTCACAATTGCGTCGCGTTCTAAAAATAGGCTATAAATGTATTCAATTATTATGAAGTTCGATTGTTTAATGTTTATATACAAAGGTAAAAAGATTAATTACAATGAACAATACGAAATCTTTTAGGCCGTGATTTAAATTAAAAAAAAAATCGTGATGATTTCAGAACATGCCTGATAGACTTAAGCACCTGAAATTAGTCAGAACAGCTGATGCTAAATAGTACCATAAAGTCGCTCAATTTTACTAAAGGTTCTTTCATTAAGCATGATGGAAATAAAAGATTTTATCATTTGGATTTAGTTCTTAAATCTATACGATTTTATAAGTAAGGCGAGCGACGACTGTTACTAGGAAATATTGTTTAAAGTAACGTCTGAGATAGGTCTAGTTAGAAATTAGGAGAATATTTAAAAAATTAAATTAGATGTGTAACTCTACTAACGATCACAGTGATCATTATTGTCAAAACTTTGAAATGCAACTCATCTTCCAAGGCGAATTGATACCAGGTGGTCTTAATTTGCAACTCTGCGTATTCGCCTTGTATATTTGTTAGTGTAAAATGTCTTGCTGTCAGAATATTTCCTAACGTTTTGCACTGATTGACAGCAGAGAAATTATGTCAGCTGGTGAATTAGGATCACCTGATGTGAATTCGCCTTGTCATCTTCATTTACAACCAACATACATATGTATGATGATGATGCTGACAGAAATACGTGGCGACTGACGACAACGCAGAGAGTAAGGAAACCTGGCTAATTCCCATTTTATACATACACTTGTATATTTTTACATTTTCTTTTTTAATTTTCAACGTTTTAAGAATCATGGCCTTAACACACAGCAACGACGACACCAAACATGCAAGATTCCAAAGACGATTAAAAATTTTATTTAAGAGAAAGTCATAGAAATAAACTTGTTAAAATAACAAAATTATGTTTTAATTTCAATTTTCTAGGAAATCCTGAAGATTTTTTTTACTCTTTACTTTTTATTTTCCATGTAATCTTCTATATTATATTATTTATAAAATAAATATATCTGAAATGTTTTTAGATACAAACACATACTAGCAGGCAGCAGGTACAATATTTATGCAGTTGAATATAAAATCGATAAGAATGGGCGACAAATAAAAGAAGATACAAACATTAAGCAAAACTAATAAGGAAGGAAAAACGGTAGGAAATTAAATACACACATAGTATGTACATACATATGTATGTAAATATGTATTTATCTATGGATGTATATAAAGCCTCTTACACCTGTATCCAAATTTCTATTCAGACGAGAAACTTCTGTTGTGCATAGTCTAAATAGTTTTTTGTTTTCGAATGACCTTCAGGGTTTTGTGTTTATTTTTTTTCCTACATATAATGTTAAAATAAATTTCATAAGTTTCTATACAAAACTTTTCCCAATTAGCTGCTTTGAAAATTTGCCAACATACAAATTTTCGCTGCTGAAGTT
Organism: Nowickia ferox; assembly: GCA_936439885.1. Taxonomy (NCBI): domain Eukaryota; kingdom Metazoa; phylum Arthropoda; class Insecta; order Diptera; family Tachinidae; genus Nowickia; species Nowickia ferox. The sequence continues at coordinate 109,362,231 of OW387024.1, read as the reverse complement.
ATGCCCAGGATATGTATACATATTTTATTGTTTCTTTTTATTTAAGTAATTTTTTTTTTTTAAATTACTTGCACTTTTTCATATGAAAATTAAATGGAAAACGAAAAGATTTTAACTGGCATTATTCGTGTAAAATAATAATGTGGCATTCTTAGTGCGTTAACAAATATTAAACTTCATTGCAACAGTTTCCAAAAAAACGCCAATTGTTAACCTGGCTGCACCCAGTAAAAAAAAATAATTGTGTGGCAACGCTCTACTCTTGCTAAAGCATTGAATAGCTGTTGTTGTTTTTAGCCGACTTCAAAAAAAAGGAGGAGGTTATCAATGCGTCTCTATTGTAAAAAAAAAATTATTGGCTCCATTGCAAAAAATGGGCCGGGACACGCCTACACATTTTTTTATATGATTTTATGATATTCTTCTTATTTCATTGCTGCGACACCTAGCAAACACCTTTGGTTCTTGTAATTACACAATTTTAAAGTTGAAAAAGTGGGCGGGGATACGCCCATTAAAATCTATCATTTTATTTCACATGGTTCTACTAAACCGATTTTTACGAAACTTGCCACACACCTTGAGCTCAAAAATAGACACAAAGTTCCATTTCAAAAAATGGGCGGAGTCATGCTCATTAAAATTTAATATTTTAGTTCTAATGTACCTATTTTTACAGCCTGATCTCTGAATGGGCAGAGGCACGCCCATCAAAATTTAATTTTATATTTCATAAATTTTTGTCGAAATTGTTCTATCAGATGTTTGCATTGAAATCGGTTTTTTTTGGCAGAATTATTAATAAAAAAATATATTTTACAGTATAAGTACTCGTAAAATAATAATTTGGGATTTTAATGTTTTAGCAAATGTGAAACTAAAACGATTTTAAGTTTCGATCCAATGTGAAGATAACTTCAGCTTTCGAAAATTTTTACTGGAGGCATGGCTTTGAAAAAGGTTTGTAAATAATGGAAATTTTTTTTTTTAACTAAAAGTAGACTAGAATAACTGAAAGTGAGTAGAACAGGAATCATATTTGGTCTTAAAGGCTTGATTCTTAATTTATAAATAAATAATAATAATAAACGAAAACGAATCTTCTGCTGATTGTTTGGAGAGTGATATTGTGGCATTTCTGTTTAACTCTATCTTCTAAATCTTGCAATGTTTTTAATCGACGATACATTTATCTAAAAAAAAAGCGTGAATTAATAAAAAAAAATAATGTTGAACAATATGATATTTTCGAGGATAACCACGTGTGTTTAAGAGAATGATGACACCTGCTGAGTACAAGAGTTCATATTTAATCATCATCCACAAAACACATACTTTAGTTCAAATAATTAGACTTCGCTCGAACTCCAGAGCAGGGTCCAACTAATTCAGTCAGTTCAGACACAAACCTATGTTCATAGATTTGTGTCAAAAATTAATTGCTGAACGAGTTCGAGCGAAGTCTTAAACCCATTATATTACACGAGTTGGCTCACTCTAAAGTGAACGACTGAACGAGTTGGACCCAGCTCTAATCATTACTACACCAGCTAAGATTAAGACTTGTTTCGAACTGGTTTAGTCGTTCGTTTCAGACTGGTGATGAGTTATTTTTCGAAACCTGTTACTTTTTCACAGCGATTGAAAAATCACTAATCACAACTGTGACTGAATTTATCAAGTAGCAGGTTTTGCAAATGTTGTTCTTTCATACAAACTGTGAATGCTCTTGCATGCTTACTTTACAGTAAATAAAGCTACCACATAAATTTATTTGCATACGTTCACCGTTTGTCGAGAAAAAATCTTCGAATCGTGTCAAATCGTCTTTTCTGGCAACTATGTATAGCTCTCACATTTTTGTATTTGCAATTTTACTGTCTCTCTGACTCTCATACGACAATTATCAATATTTGGTTGGGGTTGATGCTAATTGTTTGTTCTTGGTATTTATCAAAATACCAATACTAATACATACTTTTAAAGCAGAAGAGCTGAAATGTGTTAAACCGTGATCACAGTCACTGTTTAATTTCACAACTGCTCTTCTTATTAGATTTTGTCAAAATAACAGAACTGCTACAAACAAAATACTGCTAAACTGTGATCACAATCACAGTTTAAAAGAACAAAGGACAGCGATTTAGAAATCACGTTCACAAGGAGCAACATTATTAAAAAATCACAGTTTCGCTCAACACTATTTCAGACACAAACCCATATAATTTAAACGTGTTTGATCCCAGTGCCCCGTTTCTGTAACTTGCGAGAAGTTCTCGCATCGAGAAAAATTAAATATCGTAATTATATGGGTTGTCCTATTTTACACAGGGTTACTCACATAAAAACTTATGTATGTATATAAACTTACAAAAAATATCAACACAGTTTTATGTCTTACTCACCCTATAGTTCAGAGGATGATAACAATGTTTTCACACAGGTACATATGTATGTGTCAAAAATGAACTAGTGAATGAGCTCAAGTCTAAATGATTTGTTCGTCAGTATGAATGCTGAGTTTGTTCAATGCTGAATTTTTGCATTACTGAAGGTGCACAAACTTTTTCGATAGAAAAAATTTTCAAATGATAGAAAATATTTTTCCCAGTATAAATTGATTTCACATAATTTATATATATATACACTCAGCAATCCGTTTTCGAATGTATATATATAATATTATTTTTTTTTTTCCTATTTCAGAAACTAATTAAATTCCTTCACCTTATGCTTGCTTGTTGGATTAAAAAAAAACAAAAAAAATCATTTAATAACCAAATATTGGATTTCACGAAATGGGCTTAAAAAAATCAACATTCAATACTCATGCAAACCAATTCATTTCGAAGAAACCTTTAAAAGTTTAAGGCGTTTAAGCCAAAAATATTTAAAACAGGAAATTACCTAAAGCGAAAAACCTTTTAAAGGATCTGCATTTAATATATATATCAGGTACTTTTACAAAAGCCTTAAAATACCTGCACAAAGCAAACACATACTCATTATTTTACACATGAAAGGATCCTTTGACAACAAGAAACCATATGAAGGATCAACAATAAAAAAAAATTTTTTTAAATAATAAGGATAAATCCTGATCGACAGGTACCAAGAGACTTTAAAGAATACCTGTTGGTTGCCACAGAAATTATCTGGTAAATATGTACTTGAAATTTCTTTAAAAAAAAAGAAGATAAAACTAAAATGATTTACAAAGAAAAATATCAGGGCGAGTACAAACACTAAATGCACCTGGTGTTGGTTTTTTTCTTTGCTATATTTAAATGTATATATGTATGTATGTACATACCTATACATACACATATGTTTATGTTTATATGTGTTTTAATTTTGGAGTTTGGAGCCTTTGACACAGCAGCTGTTTTTGAATTTTTTTTTTTTTTTTTTGAAAAATATAAAAAAAACTACCCATAATAATGTTTAAATACAGGGTACGGCAAAAGCTTTATGGTCTTGAGATTGCCACATAATTGAAACCGATCGGTTAGGACATTCTGCAGCTATGAGAGGTTTACATACATACCTTACCTTAACGTAAAAATAATCAGAATAGATACAAAACCTGGCTACAAATTACGGCATTCGATATCGATCGAAATCTTAAAATATTTATATATCAGCTTCAGTGAAATATTTTAAAACTTCGTTCGATATCGAGTGCGGTAATATGCCCAATGGGCGTTCTGATGAAAACCCGCTAATTGAAAATCGAGCTATCTCTTAGATAAATAAATATTTTATAACATGAACAAATTTGAAAAAAAAAATCAACTTAATCAAAAATTTTTTTATCTGTTAGAAAAAAAAACGAAAACGGCAAAAATTTATGAAAATAAAAAAATATATTTGAACAACTTCAAAAAAATGCTTTACTCATATAAGCTAATTTGTAATGAATTGAAATATTTCATAACATAAATGAGCAACGTTCGATCTTCGAGTCTGATCGAACGAATTTTCAATTGTTATTATGACGCACGTTCGACAACGAAATTCACCTTAAATTTTAAATTAAAAAAATTAAAAAAAAAATCTATTGTATATTTTTATGTCATTATTATTATAATCAAAAACCGTTGAAAAATTGATTTATAACATATCTTTTTGCTTCCTGCTTTTCTCCATACTCCACGCAATACATAAGTACATATTTATTAAAAGCCAAAGCGCTAAGGATCACAATATGTCTGAGACAATGAGGACAATCATAATTTATCTTTTTAACATACATACAAACATTCACTTAACAAAAATTGTTAAGCAACAATTTTTTCTTAACCAAAATTAAACAAAAAACAACATAAAAGCAGAAACCAAAAAAGAGACAGCTTAAAGGTCTAACACGCATGTTGCAGCACCAGTAAGTCAACAAAAAACAACTGAAACAACAATTCATACTTCAAACCCAATCATTGTTACAGCCATATTTACGTTCATTGCACTCTTTGGTTACAAAAATAAGCAGAAAAAATAAAGAACCAACTAAAAAAAATTTAACAGCAGAATTAGTATAGAATCTTCTTCGTGCACTTTGTCTTAGTCAAGATCAAAAGCAGCAGTTGATACAGAGAACCAACTGCTTGCTTGCTGCAACAACAGGAACAATGAACAGGCGCAAAAAAAGCTAAAACTCTGGTTAAACAACCTTAACTTACGTATGCGATGCAGGCAAAATTACCAACGAATATTACAACAACAGCAACAACAACAAAAACAGTAACAGGCCAGCATATTAAGGTTTTTCTTTTGTCTGGCTAAATAATTTCCTTGTGCAAGCCTTGCGGGTGCTCCAACCTATCCCAAGTTTAAGTTTTGACACGCACCCAGAGCAGACATGCATGACCAATAATAAACCGAAAAAAAAATTCAAAAAACGACCAATCTTCCAATATTCATATGCACACACATACATATGTATGTATGTACGTAATATTGCACAATAACAATAACAGCAACAACAGACAGTTGAGAACATTCATGGTATACGAGCAGCATCAGCGGCGCAGCACCATTAGGCCACTCACTAACCACGGCTGCCTTCTGGCATTAAAGACTTAAGTTCTGCATACATTCCAGGAAAAATACTGGAAAAGAAAGAAGTTTGAAACTTAAACCCTTGTTTTTCATTGACTTTTTCGGCCAACAATAAGAGGGATTGGATTGTACACGTAAGATTCAACTCTCCACAGCCATGCCGTTATATAGTGCGAGTGTGTGGACGTCAATACTCTTACGTTACCGTTAGATTAAGTGTATTTTTGGGAGAATGGGAATGAACGGGCAGAAGAAAATGTTAAATTCCTGGAGAAAGAGATAGAATTGGCTTTATCTCATAATAGATGTTTCTAATAGAGGAAAATAAATAACTTTATTGCAAGACCGCAGAATTTTATTTTTTTATTTTGCAAACAGCTTCAATTTCTCTCAACTTCATAAGTTTACCACTTTTTTATTTCTCTCCTTTTAGCAAAAAAAAAAAGAAAACATTTTATCAATGATATTTATAGGCCGGTGGGAGGATTTCAAAGGAGGACTTAACATCTTCAATGAATGGACGCATAGCAGTCAAGCATAAATTGCCAGTTTATTTTAAAAGTAACCGGGATAATATGTGCAAGAATAGAAGATTGGGTTGAGAAATATAAAACAAAAGTTTCGCAATAGCTAAGTCAGGGATCCGAATAAATATTTGAATAATATATATATATATATCCCTTAGATTCGGAATTTACCCTAAAGTTCTGCCTTTTTAGGGTTATGTACACTAAAATTGAAAAGGAACATGCTACGCTGTCCGTCTGTTTGTCCGTCTGTCTGTCACAGGCTGTTTTCTCAAGAACCGTAAGATCTGCGGACCTGAAATTTTCAAAGAACATGTAAAACTTTTGCCGCTACAACAGCAAATATATGATACTAAAAAAAGCGCTAAATTAGCGCGTTTTGAACAAAGTTATCATCACTTCAGTTCAATATATTTTTTTACATTTTTTGCATAAATTTAACAATTTTCTAGTATTCAAAACTCATAATATTTTCTAAATTGGTTAATGATTCAGCTGTCGCAAATAAAATTCCCTTGACTGTGATTAGAATTAAAAACGCATTTTAATACTGTAAATGGCAAACATTTTGAAATTTCACAACTAAAAATACCTATGTACTCGTGACAAAAAAAATTATATTACTTATTAAGCATCTATTCTAGTTGAAGTACAAAAAGCATTTGAATCGCAAAACTATTCGACAATTTATATAAGTTGTTACAAAATTTGGCAAATAAAATTAAAATAAAAACAAAGTATATCGATTATTTGGAAGCAATTCTGATTCTGTGTTGAATGATTTAAAAGAAAGAAAAGAGCTGTACATACATCGAATTTTATTAAAATTTAATTTAGCGCGTAGGAAAATAGCGCGTTTTGGCTATAAATAGTTGACAATGCTGTATCTTAGAGCGTTCTAGCGCGTTTTGCGAAGGGGAACAGCGCGTTTGGGTTATAAATAGTTGGCATCGCTGGTCGGAAGCAGTGGTGCAAATACAAAAGAAATCCATCGGGTATATTTTGAGAAAACTTCATGTAAACCATTGATAAGCAAAAGGCCGCCCGTGGACACTTCGTTATGCTCTTATTTTCACGTACATTCGTACAAGCATGCATTTTACTCTCTTTCATGTTATATATGTACATATGTATGTATTTGCTTGACTTTGATATAAACCTTCTTTGTCTTTTTTGTAAAACCAATTCTGAGGCGACTATATGTGTTTTACAGAACGTCATTTAATGCAAAATTTCTTAAAGTCTTGTATCATAATCATAGTTTTGGAAAACTATCCATGGGTACTACCTTTTAGAAGTTGACCTTTGAAATATAACAAAACGAAATAAAAGGCAATAACATAATTACAGCAAAATTGATGACTCTTACTCTACTTACCATGGACTGTTCAAAATAACTTAAAATTTTTTTCTCTCAAAAAAAAAGAGAAGGAATCAAATTCCTTTAGTTTCACTTGTATTTTTTTTATATTTGTGCTAAAATTAAGCACCACACTTAAGATTTTCATCTGCACAATCAATTTTAAAATTCGCATAGGTACATCATGTCAAATGATTCAATATTTTAGAGAAAAAGGCCATAAAAAACAGACACTTAAATTATCAAATTACCAGCATAGAACTCATATGGTAAAAACGACAACGACAAACAACAACAGATTGCAAATAGTATCAAATTGATTTTAAAATGGGGCGACACATGTTTGCCTAAAGCTATTTTATAATATTTCTGTACGAAGTCAAAGTAACAATTATATACAGGGTTGGCCAACTTGGACTGACTGATGCATCCCTCGTTAATAATTCTTGGGCCAATTGAATTTTATATGGAAACATCTTCAGATCAACTTTTAGAATACGTCGTAGCGATGTTCTGGAGATGTTCAATTGAGTAGCTCGTCGACGAGTAGACACAGTTGGATCCGTGTGAACACTTTCTCGTACAGCTTATATAGCTTGTTCAGTGCGAACAGGACGAACAACATTTCTTCGTAGTTCATTACCCACTGAACCCAAAGTCTCAAAACGGGTCATTAAGCTTCTTATCATGTTTACACTGGGAGCCTCTGCAGTATTAAAATGCTGACGGTATTTTCTTTGCGTTGTAACAATTGATCGTCCGGAAACATAATAAAATTCAACAATTTTTACACGTTCTTCCACTGAGTATGATGACATTATAAAATTTTATAAAATTCTGTATTATCTGCAAAAAAATAAATAAAAAATACAAAAATTATAAGCATTTCAAATCAGTCAGTCCAAGTTGGCCCACCCTGTACATACATATATACATACATACATACATATGTATGTATATATTTATACATTTGGACCAAAAAGAGAGTAAAAAGCCATTTTATTAAGTGCTCCAAAAATCCATCAACTAATAGGGAAAGCCATTGCACGATGAGTGTGCTTTCCTGCTCCCCTTTGCGTTAAGAAGTTTAATTTTAGTAGCTTACGATTTTTAATACAGGTTACTTACACAAATTGAGAATATGTATGTATGTATGGATATGTATTTCTTTTTTGCCATTTGCTGTAATTGCTAAAATTGGTCACTTTGAAAAATAAGCTATAAAAAATTAAACACAATAAGAACAAAAATACATACATATGTAATAATAAAATAAAACGTCAGAGACAAAAGTAATTATGGCCTTGTGGTCAAAACGAATGTTAAATATTGTACACAAATAACAGTTTGCTTGTCATGCACAAAGTGCTGAAGTTTATGTGAGTGAATGCGTGTGCGTGTGAGTGTGTGTGTGCAGTTGTGTGTCAAAATTTTACCACATTAAACCACAAGTAATCCAAAAATATCAAGCTTCTGTTCCGTTTGTTTGTTGCTGGCTGATCTTCGATACTTCCTTCAAAAACGAAAATTGCAACAACAGCAAAAAGTTTAAAGATGGAAAACAAAAGAACAAAAAATAATATTTACAAAAGCTTTTAGCTTTTGCTTGTGTTTTTAAATGTTGCATCATATTTCTTTAAATGCGTCCCAACATACATACATACATATATATACATACATACATCTCATTTGTACTGAAGGCGGCAAGACGAAGACATTGGCTAAATTTCGCTGATGTGTTTGCAGCATGTAAAATTGCCCAGCAAACAGTTTTGTTGGTGTTAAAGATTGAATTGTGTGCAGGTAAAAGCACTTAGATATCGCGCCATAACCGCCAAAAAAGCTTAAGCGACATAATTTTCGATCTTAAAAAAAAACGAAGTTCAAAATAAATGTCGCTTAAGCTTTTTTGGCGGTTATGGCTCGATATATCAACATACATGATTTTTTACCCTACTGCGTGACGCAAAGAAGGGTAATGTGTATGTATGTATTTATGTGTGTTCCTTTGCGGCCTTGTATAAACCGAACGCGTGGACCGATTTTAATGATTATTACGTCAATCGATTTGTCTTAATCCCGGGAGTGTCAGTCACTAAAGATATGACAGTAATAAAAATTCAATCATTGCCCTTATGATATTTCATTTCGAATGAACGTTTAGGATATCGAACGGTTCAAAGTTGATCGCAGTCGGGTTTTTGGATTTTTTTAATTACTACTTGTTTACAAATTAATTAGTATGTGTTCACAAATAACAATGGGCGTGTTCAGCCCATTCAGCTAATAAGCAGCTGAGTCATATCCATTTCTGATTATACTGCTTTTTCTGAATGATGTTGCGCTCACTGGTTTAAAAAATAAATAAAACAAGATGTTTTGAGAAAATATAGAGGAGCCAAAAGTTGTCAAAAGTAAATTTCATATAATGAAAGTACAGTAAACTTGCGATAACGTGAACAACCCAAAACATAACCAACTCGCAAAAGTGAAAAAAAAATTGAGGGTTGCGTTGGCACGCACGTTGACTACAAAACCGAAGGTCCTGGTTTCGAGCCCGGTATCCAACAGTCATTAAATAACAACACCACACATTTTTCTGATGTGCATTAGTGTCCCTTTGTATCAGTTGTTCTGGGAAAGTTCAATTGATGAAGGCATAGTCACGGGTCACTGAACTATACCGGCTTCAGCAGATACTAATCCTAATGTAACATCAGAGCGCCCTCCTTTTTTTATGTAGCAGAATGATCGGCGAAGTAAAATAACCAATAAAATTGCTACTAAACACAGCTTAAAAAAATTTTAATACGTCTCATTTAACACCAGAGGCGCTGCAACACTTCATTATTAAAAACATGCAAAAAAAGCAGTCTATCTCTTCCTTCACCACCTGTCTTCTATATTACTATCCCTTTCCTAAAAGAAGGTAGGCATTCATTGCCTGAGCGTTACTTCTTAAAAAAAAATAATAAAAATCTTGTTTGCATTGACTACTCTAAAACTTGAAAAAAGTCTAAAAGCTCTAAGCACTCAACAAATTATCCAAAACTTTTGTTAAAATCATTTGTATGTACACAATTCATTTTCAAATTCGGACTATAACAGTACAATAATATTTTAGGTTTATGTATTAAACTGTTTTCAAAAATACTTATATAGGTATATAAGTATATTGATTTCTGAGTTGCTGTTTGACATCTGCACTTTAAACATACATATGTGTCATATATTTCTTTGGTCGAGATATTTAGTAGATTACATTTCAATAAATCAAAAAATATTTTTATATTATGCAACATTTTAATTTAGAGTTGTACTAGTCTTTATCTATATAAATTTATTTAATGTATATTAAATATTTATATTTATAAGTTTTTTTTTTAGATTTAGTTAATATTTCGAACCAAAAATGCATATGCTTTGACCACTTTCATAATCAAGGGCAAATATGTAGATACTGGTGAAAATTTATTCAGGAATTTATTAACCAGGCTCAAGTTCAGTATTCAATTCTTTTTATAGAATCGAATATTTTAAAATTTAAATTTTTTACAAATTCCAGCCGATTCCAGCAAAAGTTGTTCGCGTGGTTACACACACATTTATTCATGCAAACACACACACATAATAAGCGCTCATGCTACAAAACCTTAAATTGTTGACCAATTCAACATGTAGAAAAAATTGCAAGAACACAACTTTTGCATGCCAGCTTGCAAAAATTATAACTGTATGTATGTATACAGACACTTATACATACTAATTTGAGCACACACATACCAATGTATATATGTATGTATGTGCATACTGCAAAGTAAACAAATTTAAAAAACGAACTAAACTCAAATCACAAGATTAAACGAGAGTGTTGTTGCATTAGGCTGGCTTTTATTATGTATATATGTATGTATGTATCTTTATTAGAAAGAACGTTTCACGAAAGTATAAAATAACTCAACATGATTTTGAAGTGCATTTTCAAATTCGAAATAGATTTTTCAAGTCTATGCCCTTATTATTTTGTTAAACTAGTTTTGTTAATTGTATGCAGGTCCAAAGAACTTCGCTTCTATAGTTAAATATTATTTTAAGTAAAGTAACACAAACTCTTAGTTTACACTGTGCAAGTCTTATTGCTAAGCTGATTAGTTTGAGGGAGAGTGAGACGAGGGGGAGCAGAAACATTTCTTTCCCCTTGTCTCTTTTTACTAACAAACTAATCAGCTTAACAATAAGACTTGCATAGTGTAAACTAGGACAAATGAATTGATGTGATACATTTTCAAGGCTCAGCTACACTCAGTACACTATTTTGATTGAAATTCACAATAGCGGCATGGTGTGGCGAATGTGTGTTACCATACCATATACAGTCAGAGATGGCAAGTTGCTCATTATAAGGAATTGTGTATTTACTTCTCTCAAATTATTTTCAACCCACTCAAATGTTTGATATTTGTGATTTTTTACATGATTTTGCATCATTAACAATCTTTGTAGTCCACAGTAAATTGACAACATTTCATGATGATTGCATTACAGTATGTTTCCACCGACTTTAAATCAAGTAAATTTAAGTAAATCACTTCAAAGTGTTTCCATCGAGCTTGTGAGTGATGATTTGTAATTCGAATTTTCGTATTCAATATATGCACGTGCTTTATAAGGTGGGCGCAGCAGCTGTTATGTGAATTTTATTCACATGTACGAGTAGTTGACATTTAAAATTGATTAAATATTCCTTAATGTAATTTTTTCGAAAGTTTCAATCACTATTGATGGAATTTTAAAAACAGTGCAGAATTGCATACATAAATTGAGTTCGACCTTATTTAAAATAAATCAACTACTTTGAGGTGATTTATCCATATGCAAAATGTATGGCAAATCATGTATAAATTAACATGATATGCACAAATCATCATGATTTATCTCAATCATGCCGGTGGAAACATACTATTAAGTACAATTTGTGCAACTTTAATTTTCAAATTAGAAGGGAAAAAAGCAGAGAAAATTATAGCAGTAATTTTATTTAGTGTTTGTTGAGTAACACACACACACACACAAATTAGAAAAATTAAAATTCAAGTTCACGAAAACAAATTTAATTTTGCTTGTGCCTTAAAAACAATTTATTTACTCCTGCATGTACGAGTATTAAATAAATTTATATGGGAAAATGGAACTGAAAGTCTGAATCACAATTTCTTCCTTCCCTATCGTCAGTAGAAACGCAAGATTACTTTCATAGTATAATTTTTAGTTACATAAAGCAACTTTTATTAGTAAATTTCCTGAGCTTCCCTGTAACATAATTAAAGAGCATTTTTTTTATCAAGCCCGATGTTTCACAGTTGGTCTGTTAAAATGACATCACAATTTTATGAGTTTACACCAAAAAAACAAAAAAATATTGTCAATTTACATTCACTGCCTCAGTTTTTAGTTCCATGCAGCTTCTTCTTTAGCTTTAGCATTATTTATTTTTTTTTGTTTTTCCTTCTCTTACAGTGATTATCACTGTGCCTGCCAGTAGATTAAGAAATGGAAGTTTCCAGTAGTTAAGTAGACACTATTATTGCTCTCGTTATGACACTGCAGAGCAATAGTAAAAGCTGAAGTAAGTTTAAAATGTTTATAATTACTTCAAAACTATAAGGAGAGAAAAAAAATAACAAACTTGGCAAGTGACAAAATGTTCGTGTTATATCTTACGTGTGTGTGTTTTTTCTCCTCTGCAACATGTAATTTCTCATGTAGTATCTTCCAAGTAAACGACATTATTTTTTTTTTTTTGCAATTTCTTGCAACGGTCTGTCACTTTACATTTTTACGCATTTCATTGATGGTTGGGGCAGTGGCATTTTGCTGGGTCTAGTCCATTCCAATGCATACAACACTTAACTTATGCGGCAGCATGAGTTGTTGTTAATGCATTGATGTTTTTTGTTTTTTTTTTTGTTAACTGCAAGTGAATGTTGTTGTGTTTGAGTATTACAGTCAGGACTTGGGGCCTTTCAACCAGTCAGTCAATCGTTCTAGTTTGTTTAATGGGCAAGATTGCAAAAGTAGCACAACATATTCGCACCAAACAAAATATGAACCAATACTGTGATGATTTATAAAAATCAAACACGCATCCATGCATACAAACATTCGATAAGTCTATTAGAAAAACATTTGTTAGAATAACGTTTTGATTTTGTTGGTATGCTTTACACATACGAGTATCATGTAACAAGTGCAAATGAATGCATGTACAAAAATTTATTTAATTAGATGAGGAAGTAGGTACGAGTATGTATGTACATACATATATTTCAAATACTTAGGTACATGTTTTATAAAAAATACGTTTAATATAAAGTATGTTTTATAAAAAAAAATACCTTTAATAAAAGAGAGACATTTTATAAAAAAAGTCCCTTCATAAAAAAACTATCTCTTATAAAACTTGTTTTTTATAGCAACTGATTTTTTTATAAAAAGTGTCTTTTATAAAAAGTACATTTAATAAAAAGTATCTTATAAAAAAACTTTTTTTAAAAAGTACCTTTTGATAAAAGTACCGTACCATACACTAAAAGTACTTTTTATAAAGTACTTTTTATAAGAAGTAAATTTTATAAAAGTACCTTTTATAAAAAGTACCTTTTGCAAAAAGTACCGTAACATACACTACAAGTACTTTTTATAAAGTACCTTTTATAAAAAGTAAATTTTATAAAAAGTACCTTTTATAAAAAGTACCTTTTGCAAAAAGTTAATTTTATAAAAATTAACTTTGGAAAAAATTTCCTTTTATAAAAATTACTTTTTATAGAAAGTACCTTTAACAAAAAGTAAATTTTATAAAAAGTACTTTTCATAGAATGTAACTTTTACAAAAAAGAAAATTTATAACAAAAAGTAAAGTCACAAAAAGTAATTTTTCATAATAAGAAAATACCTGTTATAAAAAAGACCTTCCATAAAAATTACCAGTTACAAAAAGTACCATTTAAGAAAAAAAAACCTTTTATAAAAAGTACTATTTAGGAAACGTAGATTTTATGAAAACCTTTAATAAAAAATACCTTTTATTAAAAATTACCTTTTATTAAAAAGTACCTTTTGGTATAATAAGTTTTATAAAAAGTACCTTTTATAAAAAGTTCCTTTTTTTACAAAGAATTTTTTTTAAAGTACTTTTTATAAGAAGTTCTTTTTTATAAAAAGTAACTTTTATAAAAAGTACTTTTTATAAAAAGTACCTTTTAAATAAATATATTTTATAAAAGCCTTTAATTAGAAATAGCTTTTGTAAAAAAGTACCTTTTGCTAAAAATACGTTTTATAAAAAGTTCCTTCTAGAAAAAGTATCTTTTCGAAAAAGTACCTTTTATAAAAAGTATCTTTTATAAAAAGTATCGATAAGAAAAAGTACCTTTTACTCGCTCGCTCGCTTTACATAAATAACGTTTTATCAAAACTCCACTTTATAAAAAGTACCTTTTACACAAAATACCTTTTCATAAAAAATAAATGTCTTTAAAGAACTTTCTATAAATTTTATAAAAAAAACTTATAAAAGTACCTTTTATAAAGAAAACATAACTTTAAACTTTTCTTAAAAAAACTCTAAATATTTCTCCCGTGACATGTACGTATTCACTTGACGAGAAGAAGAAGGGAGATTTTTTCTAAATTGAATTAAAATATGTGGAATATGTTTCCGTTTAAATGAAAATTGAAGCCAAACAAATTTAATCATAAAGCAAGTTCCTGGTTTATAGTAAAAAATTACAATCAATCTACAAATGCACCGTGGGGTGATAAAGTGAAAATCAAATGAGGTTTCCTTTTCTGCTGTCCAACATCTGTAACATCTGTCAGTTGGCATATCAAGCAATCGTAAAATCTAAACAATGATTTGCAAGGTGTTCGTTCATATAATGGATACATGACGGACCGACCACAATCACATTTTTAATTTTTTTCTTTAATCAAACGCAAATATAATGAACGCACTTACACTTGAAGGGTAATTGTACTAAAACAAAGAAAAATTCATGTTTAAGTTTAATATTTCAGTCCTAGTAAACTTATTTATCTCAGCCACAAACATTTGCTCCCCTGGTCGGACATCAAACCCCATGACTGTCATCATTACATGTGAATGGATGTAAATAAAATGTACAAGTTGACAAGTTATTGAATATGGCGTACTAAATATGAGGAATTTTTCCAATAAAGAAGTTTTTCTTTAGCATTTTATTTCTTAATAGTTCGATGAAGGGTCCGCAGAGGAACTGGGCAAGTAGTAGAGCCTTCAATGCATGTGTATTTAAATAATATTGATGAGGTTACTTAAAGTAACATGTGTGCAAAATGAAATGATATGCTCGTTCTCCAAGTATTATATTTCGTTTTCATGTCTTTACCTACGCTTCCCCTGCCTGCCAGGCTCTCATACCTTCATCATCTCATTTTTTTGTGGATTTCAAAGAAGCAATTTTATAATATGTCGTCTCTAAAGGAATAAAAAGAAAAAAATTGAAAGCAAAAGGAAATGAAAAGTATGGAATATTGTAGCACACTATTCTTAAGCAGAGCGTTAAGATAATGCATTCATTAGTCAGCTTCTAAGTAGAAGAGAAAATAAGTATTAACGATTTCGTCATTTCGACTACTGCATGGATTCGTTTTAAAATTGACACAAAACTTATTTGATAGAAAAAATCGGGTCGGCCACGATGACCAAGAACTTTAAAAAACTTGGAAAGTGTTCATCAGTCTACTCGAGATGATCTACAGTTTTCAATTAGGAATTACGCAAGTCCTTAAAACCATTACAATGCCAAGATTTAAGGTTGCATCTCAAGAAAATTCTATAAATGCAAGAATTAAAGCCCCAGGATGCCAGTCATAGGCTTTACTTACCCGGACAATGGACCTCCAAAAGGGTTGACATAAAGTCTTGGGGACTTACTCTGTAGTTCGAAACGAAAGAAAATTAACGTACAAATTCGAAAGCAGGTTCTTTCGTTTCGAATTTGAGAGTAGAACCCTTAATTTAACTCATATGGCTCTTTTACTATAGTTTTAACTCAAATCTATCCGTCACGAAATGGCAGCCATTACGGAGTCTAACTGCTGAGCCGTCATTAGAAATAATACTAATCGATTAAATGAGTGTCGGGCAGAGTTGGATCTTGTTGACAAAACCCTCATTTTCGACCACTCAATTTTAAAAATCGATCTGATAGAACATTTTCGAAAAATATTTATGGGAGCAAATATTTTTAAATGCAAGATTGTGTGTTCTCCAGAGCTCAGGATGTCTGTTAAATTTTGAAAAATCGGTAAAGTATAACCACTTAAAATTAGATATTAACTTTCAATGGGCGTGACTCCACCCATTTTTTAAATGGAGCATTATGTCTATTTTAGGGCTAAAGATGTGTGGTAAGCATGAAATACAATAACAAATTTTAATGGGCGTAGCCCCGCCCATTTTTTCAACTTTAAAGTTGTGTAATTACAAGAATCAAAGGTGTTTGCTAGGTATCGCAGCAATTAAATAAGTAGAATATCATAAAATCAAATTAAAAAAATTGTGGGCGTGTCCCGCACCACTTCTTTCTAGTAGGACCAATTGGAAGCTATACCCTCCTAGAAGAAAATAATAACTTTTCCAATCGGTCTAAAATGTACCGAGTTATGAAGTAACAATGTCAAAAAAAAATACAGGCGAATTTATTGATAAACTCCTCCTCAGTTAAAAATATATGGGGATATCATAAACCGGTAAGAAGATATGCCCCAATCTATAAGCATCTAAGCATTAACTTTTCTTTTTTTTTTCGTTGCAAAAAAAAATTATTTAGCTTCACTTTCCCCCAAGTTGTTCTTTCAAAAAAAAAATGAAAGGTGGCAATGAATGTCCTCTTCCGATTAAAAATAAAATAATTCCCGGAAATTTCCGAGAGTATATGTTAATGTTTTCTTGGAAATGCAACAGAGTTTCGACAAACACTGACCAGATCCTTTTATAAACCAGCCTGAGAATGGCTCATTTAAAAAAGTCAAAGGAATGATAAATGAAGAATATCTTATCTATATTTCGTACGGATTTCAGGGACGATGGGCGTGGCCGATTTTTATGAAACTCGGCATGGGCCTTTCTACTCTAAAACGTGTACACATGAACCAAATTTTAAATCTTCTGCTTGTACTTATACTAAAAATTTTTGAATTCTATATAGAATTTAGTGAATTTTAAGTTTATAAAAAAAACTAAAAATTAGGTTAATGCCATTTCGAAAACTGCTCATATAAAGAGCGTCCTAAACAGAACAAATTGACATCAATAACACAAAATTGAGTTAAAACGATTTACCCAGCTGTTCATTAAAACGAACGAATTAACTCTTTCAAGACTCTTTCTGTAATCCTGCTTAATGGCAGGGCAAGCATGTTTCTTTTTTTTCAAATACAGATATTTTTCCTCTTAAGTATAAATGCATGTAACTATAGAAAGAAAAACAAGAGAGTGTGTGTGTGTGTTTGTGTGTATATATTTCTGCTGCCAGCAGATGAATTGTATCATGTAACATGTTTCAAAGTGCTACAAAAACACAAACTAACTATTTATTTATTCTCCTTACTTCATTCATAGGAATACAACAATAAAAACTGTAACTATAAAGCAAGAAGAACCATAAGGAGAATTGGATGATTGGATGGACAAACTATAAAACCTTGAATTTTTTTAAAGGAACAACAACAGCACCACCATCATCATCATCGCCATCGCCATCACAATCAGCATCATTATAGTTTTCTTATAAAATGAGTGCAAGAGGAATATACTCGTAGTACGTTTAAGAATCTTGGCTTACGTGCGGGTTGGACATTTGTAATCATTTTCACTTGTACATTTAGTTTTGCTCATGCTTAAATACATTTAACATACACGTAATCTTTTTCCAGAAAGGGATCTGCTTGTTTATGTCGTAACAAACGCTGAACAGATGAAGGGCAGAGAGACAGACAGACATTTGCACACAGACGGACATGGAGCCGCAATGGCACAATAGTAGACAAAACCACATTTAGTTAGAAGTGCAGAATATTTAGAACATGAGATGCTGCTCCTGGAGCTATAAAAAATTTCAGGTGGTACAATTCAAGTGTTATTTAAATGTTAGCAAGATTCATTAGACAAATATGGAACAATAAATTGTCCATAAGTTTTAATTTCTACACTGAAAGACGATCAAGAAAAATTGTTGCTGCAATTGGGCCTTATCGTCCGTCGTTGTTGTATTTCGAGTTGGATTATAAACAATCATCCTTATTCCAGCCGTCACTTTAACACAATACCAAAAAATTTCTGATTGCTTATTGTAATTAATCTTTTTATTTTTCTATACATAAACATTAACCAATCAAATTTCATAATAATTGAATACATGTAGAGCCTGTTTTTAGAACGCAACTCGTTGATAATAAGCCGCTTGAAATATTTCCCTTTTCCATAAAGTTGCAATTGTGAATTATTTCCACGTGAAAAAACTCGCATGTACGAAAATAATATGGCATCACCGATTTTCATTGGGGTTTCCCCCAAAACATTCACTTTTTTCCAGTCGTCGACATCGACGTCACTTTAACACAATACCAAAAAATTTGGGCTTGTTTACTCGCTCTCGAGAAAATTTTTGTGCTACTGACAATCTATTTCCTTTCCTAACATAGTGTCCACACCTGATGATTTTATATCATATCTCATAATATAACGCCGGCAGAGCAACTGTAATTTTTTCATTAATATCAAGACAAAGGGGTAGACGTTGATGATTTTATATCCTGATGAATCAAACAAATATTTGCAATATACTTGCCAAAAATATTTAATTTGCGTGTTGTTTAATTTTTAGATCACAAATAATTTTTGTAATGCCTTTTTTAAAGGAAAATAATGTAGTAGTAAATAAACGTTAAATGCACAGTAACACATAAAGTGACATTTGATATCAAGATGAATTTATCAGGCCGTGAGCTCTGATGATTATATCATAACGCTGCCATAATATTAATAAATTGCGTCTATACGTGATGAATTTTCATCATGATATTAATTTGACGTTAATCATGATATAAATTCATCAGGTGTGGACACTATCTAAGGTCTAGAAAATAACATAAACCTGCCAACAGGAGTCAGTTGTTTTTGACAACAGCGGAAAGCATTTTGGAAATTATACATTCCGTTGCTGCACTTTTTTCCGCAGTGACGGTATCATCTCTACAGCGACGGTATTACCATATTATTAATGATTACACGCTATACTTACATATATATTTTTCTCTACCTTGCTTTCGCTCAAATTTTATGATGGATAGCGTGCGGATATAACAAAGTTGTAAGGAAAATGTAACAATTTGCAAAATTAAAATTAATTTTAATTTATTTGGTTGGTTTTATTTTTACAAGAATAAAAAAATTTATTTAGTTTAATATGTATTAAAATTTCTTTATTCAAACTTACTCTCTCTATCATTAATCTGTAACACATCTTTAGTTTTACAGAGCAAAACTCTTCTTTTTACATTTTGTTGTATTTACGTTTCAAAAATACATACATGTGAACATATGTCTGTATGTATGTATTAACGGTGATGTAAATTTTACATGCATACATATGTGTGCATGTGTGTATATCTTTTAAAAATGTATTTTAATAACAGCTGACACTATACCACCTCAGAATTAATAGAAGCAGGGATGTTAAATCAATTTTGCGTAAAGCGTATACC
Organism: Nowickia ferox; assembly: GCA_936439885.1. Taxonomy (NCBI): domain Eukaryota; kingdom Metazoa; phylum Arthropoda; class Insecta; order Diptera; family Tachinidae; genus Nowickia; species Nowickia ferox. The sequence continues at coordinate 109,342,476 of OW387024.1, read as the reverse complement.
AGCAGGAATAAATAATTGCAATTTCTATGTCGATCGATATTTATTTTCGTTGAATGTTCCTTTCCTTACGGAATCAATAATAACATCCATTGTCACTTATTTTACCAACATTTGGTAATAAGATACTGTTGAATACACCCATCTTTTCATGGCTAATGATTTTATCAAGCTGGAAGATTATGTTCTCGGGAATAAGAAATTTTACTAGTTACTACGAGTAGTTACCACGACACGATACTCAAGTGATGAAAATATAAAATAAAAGCAAAATCATATAGACCAGAAGCCTTTTACATGTGTACGGTTTGTCAGATTTTTTCCGACCTATTTCGTCGAATTGATTTTAAAAATATCCAAAGGTCGCCAAATACAATTTTGTGTAGTTTTTCTTAATATATATTTGATAATAAATTTGTTTTTTAATAAAAAAAAAATTTTAAAAATAATAATATACAAATTTAGCAGAAAATCGCCAAAAAATAATTATTTTAAATTTTTCTCATACAAATTCCAAACGCATTGATTACTATATTAATATAAGAAAAATTATCAAAATCAATGCGGCTCAAATTTAAATAATTATTTTTATATAATGTCATATATCACAGAAGTAAAGCAGCTCTGGGCGAGTCAACATCAAGCGTCGTTGGCAATTATCTCTTAAGTGCAACCAGGCCAGTGTTGTTTATTGGCCTTAGAGAGTTTTGCGTCTCGCTCGCACTGGTTGACTGATCTGCCATTGATAACCGTATATTCTTGCGGTTCTTCTGTGGAATTTCTTTAACAACCACGTTGCTACTTCCTATGTGAAGGCATAGGTCGTGTACAGTCAGTCACAAAACCTTTTTAAAATATTGTTAATAACATCTTGGGCATATGGTCTAGTTACTCCGCATTTAATATGTATAAATAAATAAATAAATAATGTCATATATTTATTTAACTCAAACATTACAATGAATTGAATACTAACTATTAGATTAGTTCTTTAAATCTGTTGTCATTTTTAAAAACAATATCAAGTTTCCGCAGAATTGTTTCACTACTTTCGGCTTTAATAGCAGACAATTTCCACTTAAAATCATCAAAATGACAATTTTCATTAAATTTGGCAGATGTGTGTGCTTGTACAATCCTTCTACATTTATACAACATTGCAAGCGAATAAATTTTCCAAAAAAAAAAACAACAATAATATTTTTTTGAAATTTAAATTTTTGACAAAATATGACACAAAACCATGTAATTATATCAAAATACTCGTATGAGACAAAAATATGCATTTAGTTGGTCAACTTATGTAAAAATATGAATTTTCAGCAAAATATGCAAAAATATGCACTAACAAATCGATGCCATTTGTATGCGAATTCAATGTTTCGTAAACATATTTCGTTCTTGCCATGATCAGGGTGAAGGGAAAAAACATGCATTTGCATGAAACCCCTGTCCCTGGTCATTAGGTATGCAATAGTGAAATTTGTTTCGACACCCTTGTTTGGCTAATAAACAAAGGTTGTTGCATAGATTTTGAAAAAAAAATTAATAACAATTTTAGTGTTCTCATATAATCAAGAGCAATAACGAAAAAGATACTCGTAACAACTGAATGTACATCATGAAGCTTAAGCCGGGAAATGTTTTGTGCTCACCTCTAGTTTCTATGCATGTTTATATGAATGTTTACAAGCAAGTATGTATATTTATGAACGAGTTGCATACACTTCATTACATTAAATTTACCAAAAAGTTGCTGTTTTTTGTATATTATTTTTACAAAATTATTTTATTACCTTCAACACTGTACAATCTCTGTCTGTGTCGGTTTCTTACAAAAGTTGTTGCACTTTTGGCTATGGGGATTTCAAATAAATAAATAAATGTGGCTCTTTTTTTAACCAAACAAAAGTTTTGAAGTGATAAATTAATTGTGTTTGCAATTTGTACAATATTTTACGAAGAAAACAAATCTAAACAGCAAACAGGCATGTGCAAACATTATTACATATCCAAACATAAATGTGTACATATGTATGGATGTGTGTATCTCTGTGCATGTATGTATATTTATTTTTTAGTTATTGCTTAAGGGGGGAACAAAATCATATTTATCTAAGGCCGGGTTTACGTCTGTGTGCCATTGTTCATTAATAATTATCACATGTAATTTGGCTTACAAAGCGATACAAACTTTAGCCTGATCAAATCATAAATACCTATAAAAATAATTTTCGTTTACAAAAAGTTTACAAAACAAATTTTGTATTAAAATTTTGTTTGTTGAATGTTTTGTAAACCTAAATTTTTTTTTCTGAATGAGGCATTTTTATTCGATTTGGCATCTTTTGTTAATGTTAATAAAGAGATTAGATTTAGACTCTAAATTTTAGAGTGTAAACAACATTTCTCCGAAAAATGGGATGTTAAAATTTAAGCAAATAAATTTTTAACCACTTTTTCCAATAAGGATTCAATAACGAGCCAGTTCGAAAATAAACGATTTGAAAAGGTACAAATTTATTCGCAGACACTTTTTATTACTTGGGTGAAAAAAACACATTAAGAGCAAAACAAACAAAAAATCAACTCGAAATTCGTGCAGCTGTTGTCTGTTTTATATGGACGTTTTCTTGTTCATGCAATTTACTGAACGTCCTGTTTTCGTTTCGCATCTTTTCCAAACCAGACTGCAGGATAAACTTGTTGTTGTATTGAATATTTTTGTTAAGCAACAAAGTGTAGTAGACTTTTTCTATGCTTACATATGTACATAGATATGAGTATGCATGTATATAAAAAGTTAGTTAAAGTGCGAAAGAGAAAGAGAGATAAACAGGACTAGACATGCGATGTACATATGTACACATTTCTATGTATATAGTATGTATGTGTGCACATTATGTGCACTTATGTTTGTAATGTTACTTTAAATAAATTTAAAATAAATTAATTTGAAAGTTGTTTCCGATTTTAAACTTTTGTTTCTTTATGTCAAAAAAGATAACAGGATGTTTTAGCTATTTACATACATATACATACCAGTCTGTTTAAAAGAGAACCCCATAATTTGTACAATTTCTATTACGCGTGTAGTTATACAGTAGTCCCTGCTTAACTGCCTCGTCAAAATTTGCAAGATTTAAGCGAATGCGTCAAATGTACTTTATTGAGTCAATTGGTAAAATTTAAGGTTAGGAAGTAAATTGGCTTCAAAAAACACAATTTTTTTGACAAATTCAGTTTTATTGACACCAATGTAAAGTGGGAATTAATAATGGAATATGAGGTGGTGCAAACGTCTACCTCTAGCACCTCGGTAGACGTCCGCTCTTTTCACAAAATTTTGAAACACATTTTGCAACAAAGCTTCGAATTAAAATTCACAAATTTCACAATTAAAATTTTTTCTTCAAGATTGTAGCGTTCCATGGTTAAAATTTCTTAACTTTTTACTAAATAAATCTCACAAATAACCGACAGCTCAATTCTTGACATTTCATCGTTTGACAGCCAATGTACTTCCTAACCTCAAATTTGCCCACTCGCTGTTTAGCGTTTAAAGTTATAGTTATTTGGTACCACTTATGGTGACATAACAATGCTAGGTGGCATCATTGTTGTGCCAGCTGACTTGCGTTTAGATGAAGGGTGACATAGCTGCAACATGTTGCCTACGACTGCAGTTTTTGAGTAAAAGTGAAGAGAAGCTTGCGGGTAGTAAAAGTCGCACGTAATGGGAAGCGACAATTTTAATTCTTCTCTTTTTTTGTTATGCTCATAGTTGCCAGATGAAATAGTGGTCAATTCGTCAAATTTCGAGCGAAAAATCGTCTAAATCATCAAAATAATTATACGAAAACGTACAAAATTCGTAAAAAAAATAAAACATACACTTTTTATACATATGTATATATAAATTGGAATTGAACAAATCTATTAGATCATGTACTACTTTCAAGTCAAAACAATTACAATTATTTAGTTTTAAATGATCCTTAGTATACAAAATTGCTTAGAGAAGATATATTAACACTCTTTCTACATTTGCTGAAGATTGCGGTAAATTTAAAATAAAATTAATTAATGCAGGATGAAATTACTTAAGGTGGAAAATAAAAGACCCTTAAGTGCCTTTTTCATATCTGAATTTTTTTTTTTTTTTTTTAATCCAAAAGTTTTAAGTTTATCAGGAAATTTTAATAACTTGAATTACCTGAATTCAGATTCAATTTGCTGACACTTTTTTCCCATAATAATATTGTAGGGATCAATTAAGCTTAAGGATTTGAATTCATCTTCGAAATCAAATGTTATTAAAATCTTATCACACATTTTTAAATTTAATTAACTTTAGCATCCGCAAATACATCCCTGACATATATTTCTAGGTAAATTTTTTCAATGTTTAAATAATTATTCTCATCTTTATAATCCACCAAATAAAAATTGTCACACTCAAGCAAATCAAATCGAAGCTGCCAAGCTCTTGGTCAAGTTCAAAATTGTTTTATAGTTCTGAAAAATTTTGTAAATTTATAATTATTTAAAATCGTCAACTTGAAGGCGAAAATCGTCCAGTCGTCAAAATGCTGTTTTTGGCACCCAAAATCGTCAAAATTACGATAAATACTCAAATCTGGCAACCGTGGTTATGCTATGTATGAGCGGTGTTGCCAGTTAGATTTATTTTTATGGTGTTGGCAAATTAGTGATTAGTTAATTTATAACGTGCATGAAACATAAAGTTATAGTATAAAAATTATAAACAAATAAAGTAAGAAGAGAAAAGGATTTATTGTATTTTGATGATGAATTCTATATTTCCCAAACTGACAATTAACTCCTTTATAAAGGAACAAATTGCCAATTTTTTTTTGTGTTAGAATATTTTTTTTCATTTTTCTTTGTTGAATAAAATAATAAAATTCCAAAAAACGTTAAATCTCAATATTTTTTTGTTTTTTCGTAACATTTCCAATACCTTGTGGAAATGATTCTAAATGTTTACATAAAGTTTCAACTTGCTGGTTGGCAGACATTTTTTACATCCACTATTATTTGAAATATTACAAGAAACAAAAAAAACTCTACTCTGTGTAAATGGATTTGCTTTATGCGGGCTGCTTTTGCAGCAAAACACTCGTTTTACTAAACAAATATTTACCTATAATGCATACAAAAATCCACCACTAAAATCAAATGCAAAAAAAAAAACAACCAACAAACGTCAAACCAGAACGGAAAGTTTTCTATGAATCATATTCTTAACCCTTAAAATAACGATTTTTGCTATATATTACATTGGGGAAAAAATACTACACAAGTTTTATAATAATACTCTTTTGAAGTTTAATGAGGCTTTTTCCAATTGTTGAAAATAATTTTTTTTAAAGGAAGTTTTCTTTTTTGGTGGCAAAAAAGTAAATAAAATGAAGTTTCGAAATATTTACATATGTATGTGAAAAAAATCTGAAAGAACAAATAATAGAGACTGAAGTGATTTGTGTGTTCTATCGAAAAACGGGTGTGTTTAATTTTTAACTTGTCGCTATACACAGAAAAAAAATTATTTTGTATTCAGCTACAACTAAATTCAAAAAATCAAATAATTTTTCGAAAATAAAATTTCCACAAAAATATTTTTCTTAAAAAAAAGTGACTTGATAATTAAATATGTAATTAGCTTATTTTAATTTAAATTTAAAATGTGCTTAATTAAATAAGATTTCGTTTTTTGGGTGCTTAATTAGTTCTTCTTTACTTCTTATTTAATTACGACGAAAGTATGGCAGCACTATAAAATTTCCAAATATTATCGAAAGCTTTCCAAACAACAGCTCTTTAAGTCCATATTTACACTATGCAAGTCTTATTAATAAGCTGATTAGTTTGACGGAGAGAGAGACGAGGGGAACAGTAACGTTTCTTTTCCCCTCGTCCCACTTTCCTAACAAGCTAAACAGCTTAGCGATAAGACTTGCATAGTGTAAATTAGGACTAACATAAATAAGAAAGCTGGGTTATCAACGTGAAGAAAACTAAAATTTTATATAATTCTAAACTATCGATATGGCTCGATATACTCAAAAACACAATTTCGTATTTAAATAGAACGCAAAAACGCATTGAAATTTAATTGCCAAGTGTCGAAAATTGGCCTAAGCCGATCAAGTTCAAAATCCAATCAGCTAAAAAAACAAGTCGGTTGCATCCAATTTGACTCAAATTGGGTTTTATTCGTCCGAGTGATAATCGTTGACGTAAAATTTCGAAAAAAACCGTTTTTTTTTTTTGTTAAAAAGTTACATATTTCCCTAATGTACATATGTATGTATATGTATGTATGTATATAGTTGAGAACGTCTGGTAAGGTGAGGCTCATACGGGCTTATGTGGATGTCGCCGGACATGAGCGTAATGGCTTCTCTTTTCAGCCTAAACTAATATGTGGTCTTCCATATTTGAACAAAATGGCCACTAATCTTCTCAAGAAAATTATGTTTTCTTAAAAATAATTTATTTGCTCTACTAGACAAACATACATACATATGTATTTCCAACATCCTACTTTTATAATTTCATAAAATACGTCTTAGAACAATTTAAAAAAAAAATTATCTATGTACATACATACATATGTATCTTGTTTAACATTCTTTTTACTGTTTAATATATAACAGTGCTCTGTTATGTGCTTAAAATGTGTATGTTAGAAATTTTCTGTCTCTGCTAGTTACATAAATTCCAAGTTATCTTCACACGCATTACGGATCAGGGTTGGAAAAGTTGGTGCAATTGTACCATTTTTAGCACTATTTGAATGCCAAAAGTACCGTAGCACCCCAATGACCATTTTAGCACTATTGAATTTTTTTTCTATTATTTAATATAAATACAAATAGCATTAAAAATATAGAATATATGAGTAACCAGTTTCGAGCGCAGGTTGATGTAGAAGTTATTAAGTCCTTAAGAAGCGACAGGATATGTATGTACCTTTTGCTCGAAGGTATTAGAATTGAAAAATGAGGTAAATGAAGCGATGTTTTCCGATATTTCAAAAATATGTTGGAGGAATGTTATCTATTCCAAATTCATCTGCAAATGTGAAAAATATATTTCGAAAGGATGGAAAAGTATATCCTAAATGTTACTTTTATATTCAGATCTCAGCAACTAATAGTCTTTTTTTATGTTCTGACATTAAAGAATAATATTAATTAATAGTATTAATTAATAATATTATAATCACTGAACTTCAAAGTGCCTTTTTGTCAATTGTTAAGCTTTTACACATATACTATGTGTGCCTTTTTAGTTAATTAATAGAAGTATTAAAAAATTAAAACTAAAGAATTTGGAAAATAGTACAATTTTTTTTGAAAATTAGTACAGTTTCTAAATCTGATTTCGCATCCCTGTTACGGATAGAAGGCTAGAAGCATTTTCGTAAATTTCGTTTATTTTTACCAAAAAACTGAGTATAATTGTTTTTCAATATGAAATACGTCACTTACTTCTTGACTATGTATTCCTGCCATTTATTTCCCGTTTTCCCTGAGAATGCTGAATGTAGTGGAGGTGGGATGTAGAAAGAGCTGGTGTTAAATAAATATGCAGTTTTCTTTCTTAATAATTTCTTAACTTCAAGCACTGCATATTAAGCTTAAAATATGTAACAAAATTTACTAATTTACTAATTTCTATTAAAAAAATAACAAATTTATTTATGTACACATTTCTCAATCTATAATTCTCTTGACACGATTATCTAAGGAAAGATTTCCATTAGTAGGACAAAACACAAGTATCAAAATGGGTTTCTTAAAGAGAAGCATTTGAAAAAGAAATGTAAATGAACACCAGTCATAGGAGACATATGTATGTAAACAAAAAGTGCGTAAAACGAAACAGAAACAAGCAAAAAGATTTTAAAATATTCTTGAAAGAAGAATAAATCACTGTCTCACCCACTTGCCACAAATGCTAACAACTATGGAATAGCCCAACCAAATACAATTATAAGCACTTGTTCTTAACGAATCGAATGATTTCAGTCTCCTTCTAATGTTAGATTTAAATTAGACATATCCCAGCGAAAGTACATACAATGGCTTGTTAGAAAGAGTAAAGCAAATGTTGTGATGCTGTGCAATGTCTCATCAAGGTCTTCTTTAAAAAGTAAAAAGTGAGGAGCGGAAAAGGACTTATAGCTGCGAGAAAATATACTTTTTGTAAAAAAAAGGTTGGAAAAAGTGAATTGAATAGCAATTTAAAAAAATACAGATGAAGTCGTTTAAAAATGCCATTTACTTCTTCATACATTTTTTCAGATTTAATTTTTAAATTAAAAATTTCGTTTCATAATAATTTTTAAGAAATACATACGCCGAACTATAATTAGATTATTGAGTTTCATAATGTTGTCAAGCATAAATTATAGTCTGCCGAGTGTAATTTTTTTAATTTTTCATCAATTATCTTTGGCCTAACACATACAAACATTATTTTCACAAATATGTACTTCCAAAATGCTTGATGATTATTTTGATAGTGTCCAGCTCTCGCTTTTTGCTGGTAGTCCATACTATGCGTTCTACGCTTTCTCGCATCCTACTCATCTGTGAATAAAAGTAGAATAATTTGTGTTGTATTGTGTATTTGTACGTTGCAAGTTACAGAACAAATTTTCTAGTATTCCTTGATGATTAGAATGCGAAAATTTTGTTTATTTTCTAATTTTGTAAGCGTCAAAAGCCACGTACGAATAAGTCAGCTGGTTTTGATGCTAAGCGATGTCAAGTTTTATTTTATTTTCAATGCTATGGCGCTGCATGAGAAGCCTGACGTTTTGTTGGAAATACAGAATGCGTAGAACATCCTGCAATGTGCGAAAACGCGTTATGTGGTTGTTTGGCTTTAATAATCACTTTAAGCTGACTAAAAATTTGTAATGATGTGACTTGTGCCATTTTCATAATAAACGGTTTATGTTTTAAATACACAAACCAAGTGCAAATGGTACACCATCTGTTGCAAATTCCAAATTTTTAAGTTGCACCCATTAATTAATTTATTTAGAGATCGAAACTTTGCTTTAGCTACAAGAAACTACAAAATAAAACCAGTGATTCATTAACTTTTCTTAATTTCCCAAGTTGAAGAGAAAAAGTTTGTTGGGTAGCTGACCAAAGAACAGAAACATAAACAAAGACAAACGAAAATGCAAAACCAGTTGCAGGTAGTTTTGTTTATAATAAATAAAGTTCTTTATTTTTTAATAGGACTGCTAAAGTGGCAGTTGGTTTGGTTCTTCATTTTATTTAGTTTAGTGTCTTTGGATTTTTCTGTATTTTTCTTTTCTTCCAGAATATTTTCTCTGGTATATGCCCAGTGCCGTGAACACAGCATTCTGATAAAATAGAATAAAAAAATAATAATTATGAACAACAGTAGAAAGAAACACAATTAAAGCAGGGAAAGGTAACGAAAAATATTTACGGCTGCTAAAGTGTAAGCGACGCAGTATTAGTCGCATGATTGTTGCGGTAGTATGACGATATTAATTTATTTCATTATTGCAACATAAACCATGAGTTTAGTACATTTCGGCATTAGAATAAATGCACGGCCGACAATTTACTGCTGTCGAAAAATTTAAGAACATTTTTATTGAAAAACTAGCTGAAATGGGGTCACCTGATTGAATTCACCTTATTTTAGTTTTCGTAATGAACCTTTAAGAAAATTATCTGAAAAGGATTCACTTCCAAATGTTTTCGTGTCTAAACACTGACTTTAAAGAAAAAATGGAAACGATTTTTTCTTTCAATTGGAAATATTAACACACTTGCAATTTTGTTGAGCAACTTTTGTGTTTATGGGAGAGAGAGGACAAAATAACGCTTCCCCAAAGTTGGACAGCACTGTATTTGATTATAGCTGATTAGCCATAACGCCATAGCCATAAAACCATAAACAGCTGGTTGCTGGTTAGACATATATTCTTGTTTCACTTTTGAAATGATTAAACAAATTAACGACCTGACCCACGATGTCGACAACGTTCGACTTGTCGCACACTTATGTACATTCAAAACAAAAACAAATTTTAATATTTTATTGTTGTTTCAATATTGGAATGTCGTCGGCAACATGTTCGTCTGTGTGAACGCGAAGGAAACAACAAAAGTGAATTACATATGTTTTCCTTCCAGATGTTCGCCCGTCTAAACTCGGACAAATTTAATTAAAGCATTCGACTTTTGACTTGTATTTTTCAATTAGTTTTTCACTGCTATAATCAGTACTAAATACAATTGTGACGACAAACTACAACTGTCAAGAAACTTAACTTGATAGTATTTAAACTCACTTCTCACTGCTATGCTAAATACCCTTAGAAAATAATTTTAAAACAGAAAAAGAGCTTGAAATTTTTATCACGTAAAGGCCAATTTTATTGGATTTTCACTAGAGTATGCGAACGGGAGTATTCATTCAATCGTTTTGTTTGCCGGCTTGATATTTTTTTCTTTTGGTGTTGATTTTTTTGCGCTTGTTTATGTCTGGTATACATATGTATGTATACAAAAATCAACCAAGTTTTTTTTTACTTTTTTTACTTTATATTTTCAATACCTTAAGCATATTATTTTTAAATTTATTTTGCCAAATAGTTTTTTACAGCTTTATTGCAATGATGCCTTTTAGCTTCTTGTTTGGTAGGGTCTTTAGCACCAGAAGAAGAGTGCAGATGAGGTAAAGAATGAAATCATTAAATAAAAAAAATTATATTGAACAATGATACATATTAGTATTGCTGACGCAATTGTTTTAAAATACCAATGCATGCGTCGCCACACTTGAGACAGTCATTCCAATTTATGCACAAATTTTCCAATATGCATTTCCTTGATTTTTTTAATACTGTAGCTGTATGTGGATTCACTAACGTTTTGCGAACCGAAAGTCGTAATATTTATCGACATATTCAGTCGTTTGCGACAACGATTTCTTTTTTACGATTGTCTCCAGCAATATATTTACATAAATCGCCATTTAATTCAATATCATGCGGTATGTCTGTATAGAAAATGCTAAAATTAACGAAAAGCACAAAGAATAAGAAAGAAAAACCCAATAGCGAATATCGTTAAAATATGTTACTGAATAGCAAATTCGTTTCGTTATATTTCGTAATAAAAGTTAATGAATCCAGGCACTGGTCATTACATGATTATATGTATGTTAATTGGAAACTTTAAATATTACTTAATATAGAAGCGGATCACATACACCGGATTCAAATGCAACTGTAAACTGAAAAGTGGAATTTTTAAGGAACCCTTAAAGAACAATCTTGAGCATACTTTTAAGAGCAAACTTTCGCTTTGATTTCAAATTGCAAGAACTGAGTCTGTTTGTGAATGCATAAACGTGCAGGGTTTTATACACACGACGTTCGTAAATACAAATGATGGCAATACTGAATTTATAGGATGACCGAAAACGGAATTTTTGGTCAGCGTTACCATATGTGAAGATTTATCTTATTTTTTAGGTTATTCGAGATGTTAAAAAAAAAGACTAAGATTTCTTAGCTAAAAATAATATTCTTAAAAACATAATATTTGATACTCTTAGTACACGTATTAGTTGTGGTTCCTATTGACTCAACTACTTACATACATATTTTCTTGTTTGCTTCATTAAAAGTATGAAAAGAAATAACATACTGCAACACTATTTATTTCCTTTCAAAGATCGTTTCCTCTGAATGTGCAACCAGAAAGAAATTCTAATTACAAAAAGCTACATATCGTAATCTCAAATCCAAAAGGCCGTAAGTACACTTTTTCTTTTTTACAGGAGTAGCAAAAAAAAACCTTATAAATTTAAGACTACATATTTATTTGTTAGGTGCCAAATTGAATAATGAATAAAATCGGTATTTTTGAGTATATGTGTTAAGGAAAGATGTATTTTGGTTAATCACATCATAATCAATCAAAATGTCTATTTTGAATTTTTTGGTTGTTACGGCCTTTTGGATTTTAGGTGACGATATATAAGCCGTTTTTTAGCTTTTTTGGTTATGTTTGATAGTTCGCTTGAAACAAAATAAATTTTAGCTGAATTTGAATTCAGCAATTAATGAAAGAAAAAGATTTTTTTGTTGAGTTAAAGAATTTTTATATAAAACTATGGCAACACTGATTTTGGCACAATTGTATGTAAATATGACGCCGGCAGAGCAACTGTAATTTTTTCATTAATATCAACACAAAGGGGCAGACGTTGACGATTTTATATCATGATGAATCAAACAAATATTTGAAAAATACTTGCCAAAATTATCTAATTTGCGTGTTGTTTAATTTTTTGGTCACAAATAATTGTTGTGTTAAAGGTGGCACGAAAATTGTTTAATAAATAGACGTTAAATGCACAGTAACACTTAAAATGACCTTTGATATCAAGATGAATTTATCAGGCCGTGAGTTCTGATGATTATATTATAACGCTGATATAATATTAATATATTGAGTCTATACGTGATGAATTTTCATCATGATATCAATTTGACATTCATCATGATATAAATTCATCAGGTGTGGACACTATGTAAGAAATGTGTGATATAATGGATTTATTTCGACAAAAATCATAAAGAGCTGATTAATAATATCTTTGCAGAATAAACGTGATGAATTTAAGAACAAGAATAGAAATTTAGACCCCTAAAAAACTTCTCACCAAAGTTATATGTATTTATATATCAACTAAAAACAAATTTTTAAAAAATTATGAAAAGTAATATGTACCATGTGTTCCTCTGGTGAAGAGTTTGTATGAAAACACACAGAAAAATTTTAAAGTTTTTTGTGGCTGCTTTAGCGTAAAAATAAAATAAAAAATTGTTAATAAATGAGCACAGTCCTGCCAGAATTTTTTATGACTTTTTGGGCAAATTGGGATGATTTTCACACAAATACAATTATATTTAAAAAGTACATACGATCACAATCACCATCGTGAAAGCCCTTAATGTTTTTGTTTGTCACATAATTTTCGCTTCCTGAGGTGTTTTATACGAATATGCTCCATGGTGCAATAAACAAAGTAAAATCATACGAACAGGTGTAGATGCGTATTTCTGTTTTCTACTGTCGAAATTTTTTGCAATCGTTTTTATTTTTTTAATTTCATTAAAATTATTTGTTTCTTCAAGTTTTTGACATACGAGTACTTCCAAAAAATTTTTATATAATCGAAAACACCCGCTAATTTTTCTATTATACCATCAGATTTTTCACTAATTCATCTATCGCATGCGATATTTTTTTAAAACGTTTGAATGTGTTTTAAAATTTTATATGTTTGATGAATAAATTTAGTTTAGAATTAAAAGCGATAAAAACAAACTTACCATACTACACCAAATGCTCCATAACCAATTGGTCGATCTGGTTGAACATCCTGTGGTACTGCCGGTGGTTGATAATATGGGGCAGCAGCCGCTAATATAGCACCCTGTGGTGCACCACCTGCCGCTCCACCTTGTACGAGTGACATCGAAACGCTCATTGAAGTTTAACCACGACAATAATAAATAAATATTCCTTTTTGTTTTCTATTTCTATTTTTAATTTATGTTGCAATTGGCTATTTTGTTGGTGATGGTGAACCTTCGTTAATGCAACACCAGACTATATTTTTTATTTTTTTTTTATAGGACCAGATCAAATTTGAGCAACAGCATACAAATTAAATGCCCATTTGCCAAAACGTTCACACGCGCATTCTCAAGCTGTTTTCAAATGACAATACATATGTACATATGTATGTATGTATGAATAGGTATGTAAATTTAAATATACTTGTGTGTAAACAAATGTTGCATGTCTTACAAATTCATACAATTGTCTCAACAAAAAATGCTTCGTTTTATTTTATTTTTTTGGTAGAGCGAATAGCGGAAAATTGAAATATTTATTCGACTCGTTTGAAATAACTTTTGAATATCTATTTCCTAATTAAATTAGAAGGAAACTTTTTTAAATTTTTGCATCTTCTGTTGTTGTATTTATGCACATTAATTTGTGCATTTCATTCACATATTTTTTTATATATATTATTTGTGTGTATTGTTATAATTTATATATGCACTTACACATACACATTTATATATATATTTTTTTCTTTAACCAATTGATAAATTATTTACGCTGCTTATGGTGGTGGTAACAGCTGAAAAGGAGGAGAATAAAAAAGTTATTGATTAATACAAAAGAAACAACAAAAATTATGTCTTTATATTAAATGCAAAATCATGTACATAACTGTGCTTTTATTATCTTCATACACAAAAGACGAAAACTAAAATATCCCAAGTGATTGTAATAATCCCTTTTTAGGGTTCCGTTCACCAAAGTTGAAAAAGAACTCTATTGTTTTCGCTACGCTGTCCGTCTGTCTGTCTGTCATGGGCTGTTTTCTCGAGAACCGTAGAATATGTAAAACTTTGGCCGCTACAACAACAAATGTATGACAGTTAAAAATTAAAGGGTGTTCTAAAGCGAGCAATTTTGAAATTTTAATGTAATATACAGACAATTATATATTATAGACAGCTGAAATTTTCAAAGTTATTGTATTTTTATTAGGGATGCCAATCCCGAAATCCCGATCCCGAAAATCCAGAATACCGGGATTTAAATTTTATAATCCCGGGATTTTCGTGTTTCAGTCAATCCCGAAATTGTTTACTAAGTTTTGCTTGTTTTTTTTTAATAAATTCATCATGACCTTCCCCATGTGAAGATAGTAAACGTGGCAACACAATATTGATCTTTTATAATTGAAATGTATTTGCCGGTGTTTAAGCATTGTCTACATATACATATATGTATTTCATTAATGCTTTGCCAAATCATTAGCAGACTTCAACCACATATTTTTAACATTCACAAACTTCTTATCTTATGCGCAGACTTTCAAAAACTATTTGAGAATTCACAAATAATATTTTTGAAAATCACAAAAGAAAAATAAGCGTAGTAAGCTTAGAAACTCTAACAAAACCCAGCAAATAATTTATATTCGATATAAATTTGGGTTTTGTTAAAATTTCTAAGGCCTGCTATCTTATTTTTCTTTTGTGATTTTCAAAAGTATTATTTGTGCATTTTCAAATAGTTTTTGACTATATAATATGAAATAATTATAAAACCTTTGTTTGTGAACCTCTTTTTAGTAAATATCTATAAAAAGTATGTGTCTTTTGATGTTCAAAAAACCCATAGTCCCGAATAATTCCTGAATCTCAAAAAGTTTCGGGGGATGCCGAACAATCCCGAAATCCCGGGATTCGATTTTTTAAAATCCCGAATCTTGCTATTTTTTATATCTTATGTATTTCCTATTTTGATAGCCAAGCTGTCATTTTTCATTGCGAGGTCAATTAAAAATAGAACCTATTTTACATATTTTCATGTGATATATTTACAATATAAATTTTAACTGTCAAATTTTTAGAGTTAGCTATAAAAATCAGAATAGAACTTAGACAAGTCGGTGGCAATAAGGAAAAAGTGCTTAAGTCATATTTTACTGTTTTGCAGGAGAGCACTTTTAAGCATTCAAGTCGATTTTCAGAAATTTATTTCTTTTACAGTTAAATTGGAAAATTTTCTGTTAAGCTTTAGTTTTTTAAGCAAACATCGTTCTACAGACTATAAGTAATGCACTCAACTTGAAATACATGAAAGTATAACCTAAATTAAAATATTATTCCAAATGAGATTAGAAGTCTAAAAAAGATAAGTCGCAAGTCATTGTGCTATAACTTCCTGAAAAATCACACGAATTAATTGAGATTTTCACCAGGAGTACTTTCAAACATGCAAATTACGAAAGTACCATAAACTCAAAGTCAGCTTGTCTCGACTTAAGCACTTTTTGTTTTTGCCACAGAAGTGTTAAGACATTTCTGGTGTTTAGACAAGATGAAGAAAGTACATAATGTGTGGTTATTTCCTAAAGAACTATCTTGCTTCTGCTGTAAAACTTTCAATATGTTAGATAGGGCGGTTTGCATTTTCTGTAACGATATGAATAATATACATACACATGTATTGTATCTAAGCCACATCAGTAAAAAAGGGCTCCCTTACAAACCTGATTACGACGAAGCAATACATTTTGCCAATGTTACATTATACATACTATTCAACACAAAATAACCACTGTAAAACACAATGAATTGCAAAAGGACTGAAAATTAGAAAGAGACAAAAACTAATTCATTATGAGAGAAATGTTTGCCAAATTTGCTTAAAAACTAAAAGGGGTAGTAAATTACAACAACAAAATCAGAATCCAACAATAAAATGCTAATAACAATGTTAACAATTAAAAAAAACACTCATTCATAGACACTATTTTATACAGACAGACAGACAGACAGACAGCCAGACCAACTACAACAAATTATAACAAGTAATTTTTTTTATAATAAATTCATATATTTGTCTATATTTATATGTAGAGAAAAACAATTAGATAAACGACAAACAAAAGCTTACCATTTTCCTTTATGCGACAACCAGCTTTATTTTATTAAATTATACTATTTAACACTTGATTGCAAAAAGAAATAAACAAAATGGAAATCCTACATAAAAATAAACATGGGAGTGAGTAAACAAACTTTTTCTGTCTTGCTATCAATTTTGTTGATTTGTAGATTTAATTAGGTACATATTGTTTTTTTTTTTATACTAATATTTTATTTTGTTGCATTTTTATTTGCTTAATCAACATATTGTTTTTCATTTATAATTGTATTATAAGACCAGAAAAATGCCGGTTGGAAAAAGCACTCGCACTCAGTCACTACTAGTGGGCAAAGACTTGTCGGCAATTTTGTTTAGCAGCTGAGTGTGGTTACAAAAATTGTGCTCTTTGTATTTAATTGAGCGCTTTTTATTGTTTGTTTGTAAGAGTAAAGGAGACAAAAGCACACACACTCACATACACTGAGAAAATTCGAGTTAAATGAACCATTGAGAAAATGTAGACGCTTGTAAAATACAACTTTTTCTCTTTTTATTTTTTGTTAAAATTTTTATCTTTATTTTTTATTAGTTACAACACATTTTATCAATTTTATTTTAAATCATATTTACATGGGATATTTGCTGTCTAGCACAATGTGTTTAACATGTTCTTGTTGTATTTTTGTTGCTTTTTTTTAATACTGGAACGAAGATTACCTACATATAACATACATACATACATACATATGTACACATGTAAGTATAACCGTAAATATTACTTTTTGTTTCATAAATTTTCTTACATTACAAAAACAGTAGAAAAATTCTGATTTTTGTGAATTTATGTATTTTCAAATAAAAAAAGCAAACACACACTTAAAGAGAAGCATTAGTTTGTTAAAAGATTAATTTACTAATTTTACACATTTAAAGGGCACACACAAAAACAAAAATAACACATAGAAAAAGATTTACATTTACTATTTATTTATTTAATACACGACTTTTAATAATTTTTTTTCAATACCCACTAACTAGCACTCACACTTTTTTGCTTTTTTCATGTAGACTTTTTTATTATTATTATGTACCTACTTTGTTATTTTAACGCGATATACCGATTTTATTTTATATTTGATTTGACGACGACTGATTTGCATTATTGTTGTAATGAATTGTTTAATTAAAATTAGAGGTTTCACTTAATAAAGATGTTTATGTGATGTTAGATTCTTACAAAATTCTTTGCTCTCTTTTGTTTGCTATTGAAATTCTTTTGTGTAATACCTATTGCTGGTTTAAATAAATTCAATTTTCTTGTAACAAACCAGCCATACGCTCGTCAATCACGTACGAAACTCAAACGCAAACTAAATTGAGTGGAATTAGTTAACAGACAAATCAGCATGTTTTTTAGCTCTTTAATGCAGTTAATACACACAGTTGCTAAAATAAGTATTTTTCATAATTAAGGCCCACAGTAGTTGTAAAGTGTATGGGTAGGGAAAAAAACGCTGATGTTGGAAAATCGCGCTCATTTATATTTTAAAAAATTTTAAATTATCGAATGCAAAAAATGCAAAGCATTCACTAACTTGGGGGCCACACGTTCAATTTTTGCCTTTCAATTCCATGCAATTTGCAATACACTCACACTTTTTTACTAACACAATCAAACTTTTTAAATTGAAAACTAGATTGCTTTCAAATTCACCTATCTATTTATATGGCAATTTAATTTTCAATTTGAACAGCTGGTCACAACGCACATTGATTGAAGCTATAAATTTGAGTTGTTTCTTCGTAGGTGGCATTTAAAAAATTAAATTGTTTATCAATTTGAGTCACAGCACACAAAGTATGTGTGATGAAATTGAAAGCGATTTATTGAACGTGTGGCTGCAGCGTAAGTCCTCAAAAATGTATACAATGTACAGTGAACTCGCGGTAATTTGAACAATCCAGTGTTGGGAACACGTTTTTTTTGTATGAACTCTCTAAACAGTGAACAAAGCTTGATGGCTTTAAACAGTGGATAACACAAAAACTTTAAATGCAATTTAATAAAAAGAAAACAAATTGTATTTTAATACATTTTAGTGTTAGTTGCAGTCAACCGAAGAAACAGCTGTTTCCACTACTGCAAAGAACAAATGCAAGAGAAGCTGTTGAAATGCTTAAGAAATCAAATGAAATCCCAGCATATAATTATTAACAGCCTTATATATAAAAATTATTTAGGCTTAATAAGCAACATTTTTTATGGAAATCTATTTTATGAATAAGGCTGCAACTATTTTGTTGATTAATATTTACATTATAAGTAATAAGTACACAAATATATGCATAAAGGGCATGCACAAATGATTTAAATTTTTTAATAAATGTTTTTTGTGTGAATTCAAATGTAATTTTTCGATTGAGATATAAAGATGTATACATATGTTAAATATTAAATATTTTTGTAATCGCAATTGTGAACAAAACACCAAAGTTTTTTTAACAGTTCACATTACCACGATTTCACTGTAATTCTTAAATAAAACAAAGTCATGATTTGTTATACTTATTTAATAATTTAGTTTATTGAATGTTATAATTTATACTTTACAAATTAAGATGTGTTTTCTAAACCCACACTAACATTAATTTCAAGTAGGAAATGTGTGAAATTTAAAAGAAACATCAGACATTTTTTTTAATATGCATACATACATGTGTATCTACATGTTGTATAGGGAATATATGTATATATGTAAACTGTTAGTTAAAACTTAAGCATGCGCAACTGTTTTCTAATCTTTTTTTTTAATAACATTTCAAATTTAGTTTTAATTACTGTTGTTGTGTGGAATTGCCATTCCAAGTGGCATTTTCATCATCAGAATCTTTGCGATTGTCGGATAGACGATGAATATTTGATCCGCCAGCATAACGTCGATAAGCACCATCTGGATTTGAGCCGGAAGGCGTGTCATTTTGATCTGTATTACTCGAACCAGTAGTGTTTCCAGTCCCACTTGTTGAAAATTTATCTAAGTTACGACGTTTGGAGCTGTTTTAACAAAAATTAGAAAAAAAGGTCTACTTTAAAAAACTTATTGCAAAGAACGTAATATAACCTGGAAGAGAAAAAAGTACTTATCGGGTATTCTTCTGTATACCACGTGAAATTAAGTCGTTCGGAATTGCCATAGCATTGTTGTTATAAATACATATTTCCAACAAGAATTCTATGGCAATTCCGCACGTTTTAATTCCACGTGGAATACAGAACATACCCGTATATATTGAGAAATTTATCAATACTATTCAATTGTGTCAGTCGTTCCTATTTCGTGTACAAATATATATTAAATTCCTTTTTGCCTTAGCTATTTTCGTAATACTTGGTATCGGTTAACACACATTTTTTAGTTTATAGGAGAGGCCAAAGTGTACTGACTTGCCTGTACAAATATTTCCCTGTATGAACGTAGAGGCAAGTTCAAATTCAAAATAGAATATGTAAAAGATTTTTTTTTTTTTTTTGTTAAACAAGTTTAAAGTCAATCATCTAGATTCTATGACAAAAAATTATAATAGCAAAATAAATTACCTATCATCGTGTTGATTCTGATAATCATTGGCTCTTTTCTGAGCACCTGTTTCAGCATTCTCGTTACGCTTTCCAGTCCACCAGTTCTTAGCTGAGGCAAATACATAAAGTATAGGATTCATTATTGTCATAACCACAATATACATTATATTCAGGAAACCGCCATTACGGTATATAACGGCGGTAGGACCAGTAGCTTCTTTGGTAATTATTAATATAACAGCGCTGGGGGATAGTTGAAGTTCAGTAAGAGTTTTATTGTCGTACTCATTGGACAATTCACGCTTTGGGTAAGTAGTTGCTAAAGTAAAATTCTTAATACCAGTGTCGAGTAAAAGCTCACGACTAACATAATTACGCACTTCGGCTAATGTAGCAGAACATTTAAAGTTGTGCGTATTACTAGTTCCACTGGCCAAACGAAATTGCAAACGTGACTCATCGGATGCGGCAGTAATTTCCGATTTTATAGTATTTGAATTATTTGCACTTTCAGGCGATGACACTTGAGCATCGGCAGCAAATTTGTGCACTCTTTCTGCCTTATCTCCGGCTATTTGAGCCCTTATACGCTCACGTACTTCCTGTTGTTCAAGCTTTTCGCGTTTGATACTTTCCTTCACTTCTTTAAATTCTTGGTTCTTTTGCCAGGCACGCAGATTTTGCATTTCTTTGCCCTCCTTACGCCGAAGTAGTTCTCTCTCTTTTTCCAAACGCTTCTCTTCTTCCACACGCTCACGTCTTTTTTGCTCCAAGTATTTGCGTGTTTCAGCCAGTTTTGCTTCCTCGTCCTGCTTGGCTTTATTTATATTTGTTTGATCCTCTAATCCAACATTTTCTGGAACAGACTCTTTTGGTTTTTTGAAACAAACTCCATCTTTACACACAATTTCATCTGCATCATCATTGTTCTTTTCTTTAACTTCTTTATTTTTCATTTCTTTTGCACCTGCCACTGCGGCAGTACTAGTGCAGGCTTTTGACTCTTCTTGAATAAAATCGTTTGTTACAGATGAGCTGGTTGATGGTTTTTTGCCTCCCAAAAGCAAAACTTTAGCTATCTTTTCCTCCAACTCCTCTACACTGTTCAAAACACCCGTTGCTATATCCAAGGGCGTACCAGCTTTACCAATAAAAAATATCGAAGGCACAGGTACGATTTGGAATATGCTGGCAAATTGCATATAAGATTCACTTTCACTTTCAATTTTTATAGCAACAAAGTCTTCGGATTCCAACTTTGATCGGATGCGTTTATCATTAATAAAATTACACAGTTTGACTGAGGCCTCATCTTTGCCTATAAAACCAAAAATTTATTTATTGTTATATGTATATGAATGACGTGTTCCGTGCCACACACACTTATTAAATATTTTTACTTACCTTCTACATAAACAACAAAAATTGCATTCCTTGTTTTTGAATGAGCCACGGCCTCCGAAATGTTTCCCTTGTACCAATTCATTATTTTATATTGTGTCTTATTTATTTATAATTTATGTATAAATATTTTTTTCGTGAAACTGATAATTTTCCAAGTTTTAATGTTTTTCCAACTATTTTTCTTTTGTGGTGGCAGCTGTTTAGCAACTGATTAGAAATTTTTTACTAGGTGGTAACTCCGATGATGACAAGGAGAAAAAATTCCATACAGTTATCTTTTTAAGCACAGTGTACTCAGTGCAGACAAGTTGAGAAAGAAAATCTGTTAACATATTACTTTTTATTTGTTTGTTTGTTTATTGATTTGAAAGCTTGTGTTTAATTCTAAACAATAATCTGCGTGCATGTGTAGAGAAAACTTGAATATGATAAGTCAAAAATTCCACAAACATTATCTGAAACCTAACTAGATTTTGTTTGAATTGAACTGTAACCTCTTCGCTTATTTGTTAAAACATTTACGTGCTATATCAAATATAACGTGTACTTTTGTTTTTACTGTGAGTACAAACAAATTTAATTTTTTATTTATTTTTCATCACATATTTGAATAACACATAATTGCATATATTACTAGACGGCTTTCCCACACGCAAATATTACTTTGCAAAGTTTTCCCTCCCTACAAACTCATTTCATTCTTTCGAAATTTTCATTGCTTATACGTACAAAGAACTTATATGCAAGCAAGGCGAATTAAGTATAAATAATCAATGCAAAACATTAGGAAATATTCTGACAGCAGGAAATTTTACACTAACAAATATACAAGGCGAATATGCAGAGTTGCAAGTCGATACCACCTGGTATCTATTCGCCTTGTACCTACGCTTCTAAGCGCAGGGTTATTCAGGTTTGAGGATTTCAGTAATAAAACTAATCTGATTTTTTTCAAGTGTATCATTAAAAAATTCCCGTTTGGCAATACTTCGTTATTAGAAGAAAATAAACAATATAAGAACGTCAAAATTTTAATCAGATTTATATGTAAATTTTTGCAAAAAAGTTTCAAGAAAATAAATTTTCATTGTTTTAATATAGTAATATTTGTTGATTTATATCGCTTGAATAGAAATATAGAGGCAAGAGGCTATAAAATTGGTTATTGTAACTATACAATTAAATTTTGCATACATAAATACATACATACATACATATGTATGTACTTATGTGTGTCCATATATAAAATTATAATTTTATAATTTCTCAAGTTCTAGAAACATACAAAATATACCACAAACCACAAGGTTGGAGAATCGAATGTGTGCAAATTTTAAAGTACAGAAAGGAATTGAAAATTCATTCACTTGGTATTTTAGAAATATTGTAGGAAAAAGATAATAAAAATTATAAATAATGGCAATTTATTGCTGGGGTAATACAGCCCATGGTGAATTAGGTCTAGGTGGTATTGAGGAGGAGCAGGTATGTTATCGTTATAAGTATATTCTTGATCATGTCTATACATAAGCTCATATTTAATAATGTAGATTTTAATACCAAGAAGGATGAACTGGTCACCACCAGATTCATGCGTGATACAAGTGAGCTGCGGCCGTTGGCATACATTATTTTTGACATCGAACGGAAAGATATTTTCATGTGGTAGCAATGATAATGGCCAGCTGGGGCATGAGTTACCAACAAAAAGGCCACGTACGTCTCCATTTAGTATGTACTGAAACCTCATCAAAAATGCTTAAAAAATCATTTAATTTTCCACATTTTTCTTATTTATCTACGTATGGCTTATTTACTCAAACAACGTCATAACTCAAAAAACTAGTATGCCATAAAACGAGTTTAAAGTTTTCAATTTGCACACAACGTAATGGAGAGAACATTTTATTTTGCTTTTAAGAGTTGAATAAACAAGATATTTGTAAGAAATTTTTACACAATATGAAGAACGATATAGGGATTAATTCTGCATCCATTTTTTGAGTTATGACATTAAGTAAATGAGCGGTATGTACTATAAAAACATAGTGATTCCGTTTGTTTGGACCATTGAAATATTTTGTTAATGGAAAAAATAGTTTTAAACTGATTTTCAAATCCCCATTTTATAAGACATAAAATAATTTTGGTTTTTTTAAACAACTCACGGGGTTTTTTTTTGGCATGATCTCATTTTCGTGTGCCGAGTTACACGTTTTAGAATTTAGTCCTTTTTTGCACAATCAAAGAATAACTGCGCTATTTTAATTTTAGGCTTATTTATTCATTGCAAAATCTAGGAAAAATAAATTTTTTTTTAAATAAAAGTAAAACTTGGAAATCTTAAAATTCGTTGAAAATTCATCGCAGCTTTTAAAAAAAATCTTTTTGAAATCGATTTCCATCACAAACCTGTATGTATGTATATACAAAGACTCGGTTTTTATTTAATTACGCATAAATTATTGAACCTCAATGCATTAAAAATTTTAAGTTAAGTTTATGATCAAAAGGAAAACTGTGTATTTTTAAACAATTGTTTTCAGTATTGATAAAGATAAAGACATATTTTCTATTATTTTCATTTATATTACATATGAAAACGTGGACGGTACAAAAAAATATGCTAACTTAGTAAATATGTTTTCCTTGTATCATAGAATTAATAACAGAATTGGAAAACTATGTTATTACACGTATAAGTTGCGGAGCTCGTCACTCAATGGCTCTAAACGAATGGGGTCAAATTTTTGCTTGGGGACACAATGACTATGGCCAATTGGGTATAATAAACAGCCACGATGTGCTTACTCAACCAAAAATTGTACGAAATTTAGTTTCCAAACATGTAGTGCAAATAGCCTGTGGCAGTAATCACAGTTTGATCTTAACAAATTGTAAGTGTTTTGGGGAAATATAATTAAAAAAATTTTTATATAAATATTATACATATAAAATATGTAGGTGGTGAACTATACTCTTGGGGATCAAATATATATGGACAATTAGGTGTGGCTTCCAGCAGCGATCTAGTGCATTCCAATGTACCCCGTTTAATTACTGCCTTGCATGGAGTACCTATTGCTTATGTTACGTGCGGTGGCAATCATTCGTTTGTTATCTCAAAATCTGGTGCCGTATTTGGCTGGGGCCGTAACAATTGTGGTCAATTGGGTCTTAATGATTTTGCAAATCGTTCTTATCCTACACAATTAAAAACTTTACGCAGCTTAGGTGTTCGTTATATAGCCTGTGGTGATGAATTTTCCGTGTTTTTGACAAATGACGGAGGAGTTTTCACTTGCGGTTCTGGTAGATATGGTCAATTGGGACATGGTGTTAATGCGAACGAAGTTTTGCCACGCATGGTCGTAGAGCTTATGGGAAGTACAGTAACACAAATTGCCTGTGGTACAAAACATACTTTAGCATTGGTGCCTTCACGCGGTCGCGTTTATGGTTTCGGTTTGGGATGCTCTGGTCAATTGGGTACGCGAGTATTGAATAGTGCACCGATGCCACAAGTGGTATTGGGTCCATGGGTAAGTTCAAATTGTATTTGGTCGGATCTACTCATGTAGATATGTATGTATTTATATGAATATTGAAATGTGCCTAATTACTTACAAACATATTAGCGAACCTTAACTGCCAAAATCTAGCAGAAGAAAATTTATTCGACCCTTTAAAATAAATAACGGCTCCATTGTCGTTTTTAAATCAGAATATATGTAATATAATATCAGATAGAGAAAACTAAGAAAAATACTGCAAAAAATATATCGTTAACTGAAATTTGACAAGAGAGAGAAAAAGCTAAACAAAAATATTCACATGACTGCAGAAAAGTTGCTTTATTTCGATCTAATAATATAATGAATAATAACAATAATTAGTTTTAAATAAGAATTTGAATTTTTTTTTTGTTAGTTACGAGGTTTTGCATTTCAGCTGACGTTATGTGGTTGACGGAATCTTTCATCGAAGCAATTTATGGAATAGCGCGGACTATTTAATTTTAAGTAACTCACCGCACTACTGAAAATTTACTTTTGTTGTAAATTTCTAAAATTTAGAAAACATTTTGCTGATCGGTTATTGATCGATAATATTTTTAATTAGAAATTTTTAAAAACTAAATGTATGTAGGTATTTACATAGGAAAAAGGAAAAAGTGCTTAAGCCGACTTTAGCTAAAATTAAGATAATGACGCCATCGTAATTTCCACATTTAAAACTACACCTGTGCAAAATTTCAGTTTAGTTGTATGATTTTTAAGAAAGTCAGGGGAAATTTTTTCGTTAATTTTATTCAAATATGCGATTTTTTGGACTACATAATAACTTAACTTGACTCACGATCTAATATATTCTAAATTTATATTTGGGATCCTTCCATTAATGTGGTCCCGTAGGAAACAACAGTTTCTACAGAAATAGTAATAGCTTAAAAAATCACTAAATCATGCTAAATTAGACTTAAGCATTTTTTGCTTATTGCCACAGATATACCGAGCCATAACCGCTAAAAACAGCTGAAGCGACACATTTTTTGGACTTCGTTTTTTTATAAAAATGGGTATTTACGATCGCAAATAATCAATTTTGGTCAAAATATTAAGTTCGAAAATTATGTCGCTTAAGCACGATATATACATATCTGTGGCAATAAGGAAAAAGTGCTTAAGTCATATTTTACTGCTTTGCAGTAGAGCACTTTTAAACTTTCAAGTCGATTTTCAGACATCTATTTCTTTTACAGCTAAATTAGGAAATTCGGTATTCATTAATTTTTTTTTTAAATATCATTCTACACATTATAAATAATACATTAAATTTTAAATATACCAAAGTATAAGCTTAATTAAGCTATTATTCCAAATGAGCTTATATTTTTTCAACTTATAATATAAGCTGCAAGTCATTGCGCTATAACTTACTGAAAAATCAGCCAAAATAATTGAGACTTTGACCAGGTGTACTTTCAAATATGGAGATTACAGGGATGTAATTAACTCAAAATCAGCTTATCTCAACTTAAGCACTTTTTGCTTGTTGCCACAGATATGTATGTATGTATATGATAATAAACTGCTATTATTTTGCACGTATTAAATTTGTTGTGCATATTTTCAAAGGTCTCACCTAGTGGACAAGCATTAATAGAATCTGAAATATCGGAAAACTTGGAGACATCTTATATAATAAAACAAATATTTTCGGGAGGCGACCATTCACTGGTCACTTGTACATATTTTGAGGATAAAACTCCTGCCGTCGATTATCGCCTATACGAGTAAGTTTCTAAATTTATTAATATACATAAATTATTAAGCTTTAAATGTTTTGTATCTTAGATTTTAAGATAACTCTAAATTAGTGATATTAATTAATTCTTGCTTAAGTTTTTCTTCAAGCAAATATATGTGCGTGCATATGCAAAAATGTTTTATTTATTAAAAAAATTACATTTCAAAAAAGCTCTTTTTGAAATCCTTTTCTAGGTTTGATCCCGTACTTTTTGGCCAAAGTTCGGTAAAATGAGAGCAAACTATAATTTTACATTGTTATTGTTAATTTTTCA
Organism: Nowickia ferox; assembly: GCA_936439885.1. Classification (NCBI taxonomy): domain Eukaryota; kingdom Metazoa; phylum Arthropoda; class Insecta; order Diptera; family Tachinidae; genus Nowickia; species Nowickia ferox. Next base: position 109,315,346 of record OW387024.1, on the reverse strand, counting down.
AACAACTGATTGCTTTTCTGTTGGCCCAAACTAACCCCAAGAAAATTTACGAAGAAGAAGACATTACTCTCTCAAAAGCTCTCTTACTTGCCCAGAATTTGAATAGGGAAAAGTTTTCGGTAAAAATGGGATCAAACCTTCAGCAGCAACTAAATACGAATTTTTTTAAAATACTTAAAATGTCAATGTTATATTGTAACTTTTATTAACAGGTAATGAGATTATCAGAGCCTTATTCTGAATAGCATCTCTCCCTATTCACTGCTTACTCCCTACTCATTGCTCTGCCATTCATTCAGTTAAAATAAAACAACTGGAAACAAAATTAGCTGACTTCGAAAATTCGAAGTTCTGCCTCAAATTTCAATTTTTAGCTTAAACCTGTTTAGGATAGGTGGATTTTATTTTTAGAAGAAGAAAAAATTAATTCTTTGGGAATTATTTCTCGTGGTATTTCTGTTATAAAATACAGCAAATTATTTTCTTTTCTACATATATACATAATTATTTATACATATATGTATGTACGAGTATGTATAGTAAAATCAATCAATTTTAGTGCGAACTTCGTGGAAACTTTTTATTTTAATTTTTAATTTTCTAACATTTATTTTTCTCTGCTAATCTGCATTTAGTATCAAAACTCAGGTACTGTATTTAACTGAGGAATCGACCGAACAAATTTCACTTGTTGAACGTGATAGTTCGGTTGATATGGATCTGTTGTCGTTAGTTGAATTAATTTTTAAAAGTCAAGCATGCATTAACGCTTCATTTTTATTGCCCGACTATCGACATTTCTGTTGTACATCAAAACATCATGGCATTGATATCAAATCGGCAGAAATGGCTTTTGGTTATTTAAGCAAAATGGAAAATGAAAGTCTTAAATCTGTGGTAAGTTGTATTTTTTTTTTTTAATACAAACGTAACTTTTAATGAACTAATTAATTGTAGATTTGGGATAAGATAACAAATGAACTAATTAGTTCTTTGGCACCATCTCCCGCTGATGTAGAAACTTTAAGAGTTTATCTGCTGTTGCCATTCTATCACGAGTTTGTTAATTCAAAACGTTATGAAAATCTTCACACACCCTTTAGTAAAGCAATTTTTTCCTTAAATGAGATACCGAGAAAGATTGTGGGCAAGTGGTGGTCGGAAATGTCTGCGGATTGGTTTGAGCACTTGGTGTCGAACTATAAAGACGTTGTGATCTATATTATAAGTTTTAAAATACCACCTGTAGTAGGTAGTCCTTCACAAAAGAGGGTGAGTGCTAACTAGCAAAAATGTACAGACTTTTTCAATATATTTCTCTATTTGATAGCTGGTCAAATACAATTCGAATTTGGTAGCTGCTTTAAAAATGTTAGTGTTTCTGCACCTGGTTAATAACAATGAACGCAAAGATAAAATTCACTATGAAGTATTTCATTGGCCGGAATTACCAGATTTTGTAGATATACAGCAAGATTATCTGCATTGGTTGTTCGATAAAAATGTAAATTTTAAGAAATCTGTTATTCGAGAAAGATGTTTTTAAGTTTTAATTTAATTTTATTTCGAATCAAATTAGTCGGAATCATTTAACATTTGCAATTACCCATTCCTATTCAATGCTGCCGCAAAGACAACACTTTTACAAACCGATCAGGCCATACAAATGCATCAAGCGATGCAAAATGCTACAAATGATGTAAGATTTTCTATTTGAGCATAAAACACTTTCTTGATCACTTTTATTTAGAGTATCCTTAATTTGTTTGCCTTTGGAACACCCGTTTCTCAATTTGTTGTCCTGAATGTTACGAGAGAAAATCTCGTTCAGGATACAATACGCGAAATAGAACAGTACAAGCAGAGCGATTTAAAAAAACCTCTTAAGGTGAAATTCTGTGGCGAAGAGGCTGAAGATGCTGGTGGCGTGCGCAAGGAGTTTTTCATGTTGCTTTTAAAAGATCTCATTGATCCAAAATACGGCATGTTTAAGGAGTATGAAGACTCACGTGTTGTTTGGTTTGCTGATGTTACATTTGAAACCAAAACTATGTACTTTTTAATTGGGGTCATTTGTGGTTTAGCTATTTACAATTTTACTATTATCAATTTACCATTTCCCTTGGCCTTGTATAAGAAACTACTAAATGTTAAAGTCGATTTAAGCGACTTAAGAGAACTATCGCCCACTTTGGCCAATTCTATGCAGCAAATATTGGACTATACTGGTGATGATTTTGAGGAAATATTCGATTTACATTTTGAAATATCTAGAGATATTTTTGGAGAGTCAAAAAGTGAGCCCTTAAAAGCAAATGGGGAAAATATTGCAGTTACAAAAGAGAATAAGTAAAATCTGTAAAATGTATCTGTAAATGAAAGTTAATTTTAATTCAATTCTCAATATAATGCTTTAGACAAGAATTTGTGGATCTCTATGTGGATTTCATTTTTAATAAAGCTGTCGATGATCAGTTTAAAGCTTTTCAAAATGGATTTATGAAGGTAAGTAAAAATGTTGTATGTACTCGTATATTGATTTATAGAAATCACATTTCCCTTTAACTACAGGTTTGTTCAGGTCGCGTGCTTAAAATATTCAGACCAGAAGAACTTATGGCCATGGTAGTTGGCAATGAAGAGTACGATTGGGAAGCTTTGGAACTAAATTGTGAATACAAAAATGGCTATACATCCAGTGATGAAACGGTAAGCACTTGAATTTCTATAAATATTATTTGGGTATATTCTAACAGTCACATATCGCACAGTATTTGCGATTGTGAGGCAAGAGTATATTGAAATGAGGTGATGTACTAAGTCTAAACCAAACTTTTTAGTTTTTAGCATAAAAAATTATTAAATTTAACATTTGTTAACTAGATCTTATGCGCATTTCACTGTGTTGCTAATGCAGATCATCAGGGAACCTTTACCCAAAAATTTCTTAGAACAACTAGAGATAATATGTTTACACTAGAACAATTTTTGTTCTTTTCCAAATTACACCAGACTATTTATCTGGCATAAAATGTATACGTATACACAGCTTTGTGTGTGTTAGTGTTTTTCGTATTCATTTATCATTTGCTGTTTTTTAAGTTGTGTTTGTATTGGTTTTGTGGCTAATGCGGGGTTGTAGCTGGTTGAAAAATTATGTCAACCACAAAACCACTCTCTTTGACTCTCTCACCCACAACCTGGCATGTTATGCCAGCACAACTATGCCCGTGTAAATCAGCGCAATAATTAACATTTTTAGTTTAGTGAGACAATTTTAAATTTTCAGTTGAACTATAGTGAATATTGATAAGAAATAATTTCTTAGTCGGGCTTAAGTTCAGTAATTTCAATTCTTGTTGAATGAAATATTTTTACTAATTAATGTGAGTTTCTAAAGAAGAGAAGAAAAATTAAATTAGACTTTATTAGCTGGGGGAAATACCGATATTTTTCTGTGCAGCCACGCATTTCATCAGCACCCACGTCTATCTACTGGGTAGAGATTGTTATTAATATCAGCTATTTATTTACATTTTTATTTTCTAAATTTACCATCTACATTGGCTGATTTTTTTCAGCTTGAATTGTATGTATGTAGTTGTAAGAAGTATGTAATGAAAATAAATGTAAAAAATTCAGTAAAGTGCGACTTACTCGCACACGAAGTGTTCCGTGCGCGTACTACATATGTAATATTATACGAACTTTAGCCGATATAATATATAATTTTTGATGTTTTTTTTTGTATTTTTTGGCGTTTTTTTATTTCTGGTGTTTTTGCGTTTTTTACGCTTTTTTGTTTGGTTTTTGGCGATTTATTCAGTTTTAGCGGTTTCTTCGTTTTGGCGCGTTTTTTCGTTTTGACGATTTATTTTAGTTTTAGAGATTTTTTTAGTTAGGCGCTTTTTTTTATAAGAGAAGTAACACTCAGGCAATGAATGCCTACTACTATTACTAGGTGTTACCTTCTTTAGGAAAGGGATAGTGATAGAGAAGACAAATGGTAAGAAGAAATAGAGGAAAGCATCATTCTTTTACAACTCTGCTTTTGCAAGTTTTCGCGGACACACGAAATTTAGAAAATGTTCGCAGAATGACACATGCATTTATTTGGCTTATAAAACAGATAATTGATGATAAATTTTCCATGATGTAGTTCGGATCGTCATCGCCGTCAGTTTGATTGGGGCACTAGCTTAAATCTGATTGCTTCTGTAGTGGCACACAATATGTTACTACATAAAAAACCAATACAGTTGACGTCGCCTATGTCCGACGTGTTTATATACGTATTTTTTTCTATGTCGGCATATACCGACGTGTCCAATTTAAGCGTTTCGTAGTGTCGGCATATAGCGACGTGTCCGCGAAAGGGTTAATAATGCAGTGTTGCAGAGCCTCTGGTGTTAAATGAGGCGTATTAAATTTTTGAAGCTGTGATTAGTAGCCATTTTATTGGTTATTTTACTTCGCCGATGATTCTGCTACACAACGAAGGAGGGCGCTCTGATGTTACATTGGGATTAGTATCTGCTGAAGTCGGTATAATTCAGTGACTATGAGTTCATCACATGAACTTTCCTACAACAACTGATGCAAAGGGACACTAATGTACATCAGAAAAATGCGTGGTGATGTTATTTGATGACTGTCTGATATCGGGTTCGAACCCAGGATCTTCGTTTTTGTAGTCAACGTGCTAACTACTTCAGCCAACGCCACCCTAAGATCTTTTGGCGATCTCTTTCGATTCTTGGCAATTTTTTTTCGGTTGCCAATTTTTTAATTTTGGATTTTTTTAGTTTTAGCGTTTTTGAAAATTTCAAGAGTTTCTTCTTACTTGCGGTTTCCAAGATACAGCAACTTGTCAAAATTACATCAACTGATACAATACCCTTTAATTTTGAATTTTTTTTTAAATTTTAGTGTCTGTATAAAAATACACTTATTTTGCAAATTTCAAGTGTATATATACATATAATGTATGCATATTACATAAGATTTTAACATTTTTCGTTGTTCGTTTTGGAACACCCCTTAATTTTTAACTGTTTACATATTCTGTCAAAATTTCAGTTGCGTAGCTCTTACAGTTCTCGAGAAAATAGCCTGTGACGGACAGACGGACATCGTAGCGAAAACAATAGGGTGCTTTTCAACTTTGGTGTACGGAACCCTAAAAAGAACAACAGCTATTCATTGCTTACACAAGAATAGAGTGTTGCCACACAAGTATTTTTGACCGGGTGTAACCAAGTTAACAAAAGAAATTATTAATTGATTATATTTTCTTTCAATTTTAATGAAAACTACTAATATTTGCTTATGTTTTCTTTAAAATGTATGGCCCCAACTCAAATAATTGTAACTTTACAAGAGAAACTGTAATATTCAGTAGGTAACTTTTTTTGTACAATTGCTTGTAAAATCGTTATTTTTACACTATTTCAATGTATGAAATGTATTGGAATCACTGAAAAACTCAATTTCGTAGAAAATACGAGTTAGGGCCTTTATACTTGAGACCATAGATATGTACATACCTTATTGTTTATACCCATTAACAATATAAACTAGACTAACAAAAAATTTATCAATCCAGGTTAAATGGTTTTGGGAAGTATTCCATGATTTACCTCTAGCGGAGAAAAAGAAATTTTTGCTTTACTTGACCGGCAGTGATCGTATACCAATACAAGGCATGAAAGCTATAAAAGTAAGAATATTTTCATTTAAAATTGTCATAAATACATAAATAAATGGATTTTTTTTTATCTATTTGAAGATTTGTATACAACCCACAACTGATGACAAGTTTTTACCAGTAGCTCATACTTGTTTTAATCTATTGGATCTGCCTCGCTATAACACAAAGCAGCGCCTTAAATATAAGCTTTTACAAGCTATTCAACAAACTCAGGGTTTTAGTCTTGTATAACATAATATAGCATGCCACACACACATAATATGTTTGTCATGGTTTTACACTCGATATTGTTATTTGCTTGCAAGTTATCATTTTGCAATTGTCACACATCACGCTCTATAACATGAATTCAGTATATGTATGTATATTCGAGGAATAAGTTTTATTAATTAAGATAACTGAACTTTAAATGACAATATTGTTGTTACATTCACATTTTTTTTTTTATAAAATTCTACTATTTTGAGAAATAATATTATATTATATTATAATAGAAATCATTGAATAGTCAAAAGGACTGATAATAAATTATATTAAAACAAGGAATACTCAATATAGTTTGTACGCGTTTTAAATTGAAGACTTTGTTCTACTTTTGTAGGGTTCGTATTTGTTTTTTTTGGAAGATGTACATATTTCTTTTTCTAACCCAACCTAGAAAAGTAGAATTTTATCGGAGGTATAAAAAGTTTTTCATTAGTACAATTTTAATTTAACCTTAAGTGAGCAAGCGAAAAGTTAAAGGTAAGTTTATCCTACCGGGGGCCTGTTTTTCAAAACTTACAAATATTGTAATAAAAATTAAAAATAGTTGTGGCAATATATTTGTTCAATTCACAAGATCCCATTAACGTCGTATGCGTTGTCTAATCGTCTAATTATACAATATTGTATTTTTGTTGTTAATAATTTTCTAACAAAAAGATAAGATAAAAATAAATCACATACAATTGATTTCCAATTTAATAAATTTTATTAAATATTTTGTAATGAAAGAGATTAATGCTATGGTTGCTTAAGTAAAATTTGTTTATATGTATGTATACTTTTTTAGGAAAAGAAATTATTGAACGAAAATACACTATGAAAATTAAAAAAAAAATAAATATAAAAAGTGATTCTCAATTACTTATTGCTTAACGCGCAAGCTAATATGTTTATTGCTTACTATTTTTTTTTAATATATGTATTCCGATTTTCAAATTCTAATAAAATGTAATCCCAAACAAGTTTTCCTCTCTACCGAAAATTTTAAAATTTTGAGTTAATACCCTCTTGTTGATTAAGTGCGATATGTATGAATGTACACCAGAGAACACTGAAGATGGCGTATCAACCAAATTTGATATTTCCATTCCAAATTAAAGTCGGAAGAACTTCATTAAACCTGGATTTAATGTAAACGTCGTGAAAAGCACCCGTTAAATATAAAAATTGAAAGAGAAAAGTCCACCTTTGTATTTAAGAGCCATGATGTTCGATTCTTTTCTATTTTTTACTAAATGTAGAGCTATAGCTATATACATAGTACATACATATCTTCTTCTATACATATAAAGTCGCAGAGCTGTGGAGCTGAAATTTTCAACACAGGTTCGGGTCAATACCGGGTAGGTTTTCGTTTTGTTTTTGACCTGCCAAGTGACCACTGTGTGGAATAATTTATAGTCAAAAAAATAATTGAGGGTAACACAACGTTTGCCAGTCTCATCTAGTATAGATATATGTATAATTATAATTATGAATTACATCAACATGCAAAAAAGTACATAAAACACAAGTTTTTCTTTGAAAAAAAACCAAGCTAACTCACAAAGTAAAGTAACGTGACAAAAGGTGGACTTTTCTGTGAAACTACACATACCTGCATTTAAGATGACGATATGTATGTATGTCGTTACCTTAATATAGAAAGACCCTAACTCATTATTTTTTTAGTCGAGATTTTTACATTTTTCGATGTTCTTCTAAAGGTAACGACATACATATCGTCATCTTAAATGCAAACGGACGCAACTACACAAAAATTCGAAATCGAGTTTGTGATTGATTATGGCTCATTTTATCAAACTACATGTTCACGCAAATATTTAGACCTCCGCGATCAAAAGTGACGACTTTGTTAAAGAAATTGAAATGGACGTAATTACGAATGCATCTATTTTTTATTGCAAAGAACGTAGCTAACATAAAAGCTTAAATATATATAAAAAGGAAATAAATTGTTAAAAATATATAAGTATCCATACTACAAGTAAATTTAGAAGAACATTTTCAAGACCACTTTATTATTGATTTTTAAGCGTTTTTTGTTTCTCCTGCAAAATATATAAAAGTGTAGTTACGTCCGTCTGTTTGCATTTAAAGTGACGATATGCACATGTATTATTTTAATTCAGTTAATTAAAATTGGTAGAGATAACGCTTAACTAAAGCTGTAAAAATTACTTTCCAAGGAATCTGGAAAATCAATTGCCAAAGAAATAGGTAGAAATCGCAATTCCAATTATTTAAAACATGAATCAAACTATAGTAAAAATATGAAATGTCGCACTAAAAGTCTGTTTTCAGCACCTGAAACGGGCAATACTTACATAGGACTAGAATTCACACGACAAAGCAGCACAAATTAGAGCGAGTACATATATTTCAGTTTTTCGTTTCGAATTAGACAGCAGACCCTCCAATGTGTATTTCAATTATGTTCTTACTAAATATTTGACTTGAGGAGAATTTTGAATAATTATCTAAAGTTCGTTCTGAAAAGGTACCTTCGATCGATCGATCGGACACTAATCCGCAAGAAACTACTTCATTAAAAGTGTTTGGAGTTATCATTGTTAAGGTTAATAGGCGTTAAAATATCCCTTAAGAACTTACGCACATATCGCGCGCTAAATCATAAACTGTCAGAACTAAAAATAACCAAAATGGTTTTGTTTCTCCATAAACCAATTCACTGAGCAAATCTCTAATGACTGCAAAAATTTCTTTTGCAACACAGTATTCTTGACTGTTTTACTATGTTACATACTTGCGTCATTTGTACAATATCTATCAAGAGCTTTTTTCCACTCCTGAACCTCTGGGATTTTTTGAGTTGTGACTGTTTATGATTTAGTGTGCGATATGTATGTATGTATGTGTTTTAGTAATATTTTTTTTTAATGATTTGAGGTTACTCCGTGCCCCCTTGTTATTACAAGGGATGGGAGATTTAATTTGGCCGAACACAAGGGTTATAACGCCATCAACAATTTCTTTATTTAGGAGCCTCCTCCGAGAAAATTCCAAACGACATATACCGTCCCATACGAAGCCGGAAATCCCAAAATTCCTCTCCTTATTTGTCCAAAAATGAGTTTTTGTTTGGTTCTCCAACCGATTTCCAAAATTTATTCTTTATAATTGTTTTTAAATGTGGTTAATGGAAACCAACGGGATACCGCAAAGAGTACCGCTAACCGTCGCCAACCACTAATCACATGCGGTGTGAAACGTAAAACTCTTGAAGGCCAATAAACAACAGTGACCTGGTTGCACTTAAGAGATAATTACCAACGACGCTTGATGTTGACTCGCCTAGAGCTGCTTTACGAATGGTTTAGTAATATTTGGTTGACAGCACCTCAAACTTTGAACGTAAAATAAAAGTCTTATTAATTTGACATGTGCCACACAAAAATTTATTTATTTTTTTTAGAAAGTATTACAATTTTTTTTTTACGTTTACGATTTTTTTAATACATACATATATAGTATAATTATTATTAAATAGTAGTAGTAAGTTTTTTCTCTTTAATTTTTCAAAAATTTGTTAGCACAAACATACAATATACTAAACAATTTTCCTCAGGCTTGTCAATAAAATGCCCAAGAGTTATTTAAATCCATGGTATAATTGATTTCTTAATTCTTTTTATTATTTTTTTTTTAATAATTCTGTTTTTTTTTCGAAACTATACATTCATTGTTATAGAAAATTTTCTGGGTATGATGTTTCTTCGGCATCACTTATTTTATTTTGTTTTTTTTTTGTTGTCTCTGTATTTATTTTTTATGGGTAGGAGTGAATTTTTCATTGGTTTGTCTTCTTTATTCAATAGCAAAAAATTATGCAAATGTTGTTTTACTATTATTGTACGAGTAACAGCAAAAAAAAAAAAAAAAAAAAAAAAACTATAAAATGGATTAATCAATTAATTTGGTTTTGGGCTTTGAGTTAAGTTTTCTTTTATAATTTGTTTTGTAGATCTACTAATTAATAATTTATATTTTACTTACGTTTCAATATAAAACAAATTTATTTCTTAAGAAGTTTATTTTAAATTACAAACAAAAAAATATTTATTTTGTATAATAACTGCCTTATTCATAAAAAATTATTTTGTTTTTTAAATGGTTTATAAAACAAATTTCGTATGCAAATCTGTTTTATAAGCCTTTTATAAATCAAAAATGTTTTTATGAATAAGGCCTTTGGTATATAAGCAACTTACATATGTGTGTAAATTATTAAATTTAGAAAAATACATAAAAATAAAGCCAAAATATTGAAAGTTTATATATTTGTTTAGTTTTGTTATAGAGAAAATTTCACAAGAAAAAACTTTTAGTTTAAATTAATGCACTTCGATAAAGAGAAAAAGGTTAATTGTAAACAATCTTATTTTACTTTTAGTTCATATTTTTATTTTTTAAAGACGGGGAAGAAATTTTAGCGGCTGAATTCTAAACAAAAAAAAATTATTTGTATTTCAAGTGCGTTTAGTCAAAACTTCTATGCAAATACAAATAATTTGTTTTAGAATACGGTAGTAAATGTTTAAGAAATACTATGTAACTCTTTAACTAAAGTTTATAGGTATGATTTAAATACTTAAAATAAGTGATATTTATAATAAAAATTTATGGTAAGTTTTAAATTTAATTTAAAAAAAAAAACGGTAATCTCGTATGTGATGGTAATTGAAATTTCGTACGATTTCTGGAACAAATTTGAGACCAGTAGCACTTTATTAATTTTCAAAAAGTAGATAAGTAGTAGTAGTAGTACAAAGAGAAAGTCTGCAAAAGATATTGTAAGCTGTAGTAAAACCCATTTATAAAACGGAAAATAATGAACACGTCACAACTGTTTTCTATTTTAAATAAGTTCCATATCGCATACCTGAATAGCGACATTTAATTCGAAATTTTAGTTTGTCATAATTCACCCATACACATTTGTGATCGATTTAAAAGATTTAGGAGCAAAAATATAGCCCAAAGAAAAATGGGCAATGGATATCAGCCAGATTAAAATATTGTAGATAATTTGATTATATAAAAAATGTCTTCGAATTTGACTAATTTGTATCAAGAGAATCAATAGACTTACAGCCTTATTTATAAAAATTACTAATGCTTTATAAAGGCTAAATAATAAATTTTTTGTATGAAAATCTACTTTAAAATCACATTATGAAGCCTTAATAATTTTTATAAATTAAGTTGTTCAAGCTTTAGAAACAATTAAATAATATAAATCAATAAGATGCCGTTTTTAAGCAGAAATTTCCAAAAAGAAAAAAAAAATAAATTCACAATTTCAAGCATGTAATAGAAACTTATGGATTTGAAAACAGAATTGAAAATTGTTGACTTTTTTAAATGCTATTGGTCTATACATACATATGAATTATACATATATTCTGACAGCATATCAATTCTGGCCAATAAGTACCTACATATAATTTCGCGTGTATATGGCTTTAAACGTTTTGAACATTGTTGGGATTGGTGATTTGTTTTTAACGTTAAAACACGTTGACCTGGCGACAATGTTTAGTTTATCAATATTTAATTCATATATTGATTACTGCTAAATTTAGTGTACAAAATAAGAAGTTTTCTTTTCTTCCTTTAAATATAAATATTGGCTGGCGGTTTACGTTTTCTCCTTTACTTATTTATTTTGTTTTCTCTCGTAAACACTTCAAGTTTTAAAAAAGCTTCCTTTTATTTTACTTTAGTACTTATTTCGTTTAATTTTTTATTTTTATTTTGAAAGTATGTTGTTTCGTATTAGTGTGCTTTATTTAAGAGTTCCCCGATCTTTTGTGAAATTATAGTAACGTACATTTGCGCTTGGACTTTGGCTGTAAAACTGGACATAATACTGAACGTATAGCTTCGTCAAATACAGTTTTTAAGCCTTTCTGTGTCAAAGCTGAACACTCTAAATACTTTACAGCACCGATTTCTTTGGCCATAGCCAATCCCTGTGGATAGGTTATTGGTGCCAACTTTTTATCACGTAACTTTTCGATGGTGTTCTTATCATCTCGTAAATCCAATTTAGTACCTACTAATATAATGGGCGTGTTAGGGCAGTGATGGCGCACTTCTGGATACCATTTAGCTCGTACATTCTCAAATGAAGCTGGATTCACCAAGGAAAAGCAAATTAAAAATACATCAGTCTGAGGATATGACAATGGACGCAAACGGTCATAATCTTCTTGACCAGCTGTATCCCATAAACCTAGATTTATAGGTTTCGCATCTACCATGACATTTGCTGAATAGTTATCAAATACGGTGGGTATATATTCTCCCGGAAAAGCATTTGTTGTGTAGCTTATGAGTAGACAGGTTTTACCGACTGCACCATCACCCACGACGACGCACTTGATTGCTTGCATTTTATTTTTCTTCTATACTTTGTTCTTGTTTTAAGCTAAATTTTAAGACTTCTTAACAAAAAATTTGTGTTTATTTGTGTGTGCTTCGGTCTTTTTAATTATATTAAAACTAAAACTGCTATTTTAAAATATAAAATATCAAAATTTTTCTTTATTTCTTTTCTGCACAGTAGAGAAACAATTTTTCACTTGAAATGGTTATTAAGCGATCTAGAGTTGTAAATTATTAAAAAAAAATGGGTACCCAGTACAAAATACCTTTTACGGGTACTTACGTGGTCTACACTAACCATCAATTCGGTTGCAAATAAATACATATCGTCGGTTGGTTACTGCTTTGATGTATGGAACAAAAATGTGTTTTCGAGCAAATCGATGAAGAATGTTTTGTTCATTAGTTTAATAATAAAAGTAATAGATACATATGATAAACGAAAAGTTATTAGGATTTAAAGAAAAAATTACAAAAATCTTTGTCAACGCATGTCCCAATCATAACAACAATATTCTTCACTGCCTTTTATTTTAAATTACTGTATATATTTAAGTAGAAAATATCAATTTTATTCATGTAACATGACATTTAAAGGAAAAACAACGAAAGAAATAAAACACAGTTTGAATATATTTAATAAAAGAAATTTTATTAAAAAAAAATAAATATCAATTCATTTGATTAAAACATAACACAATAATTAAATTTTTGTATTTTGCTTTGATTCACGTTCGTTGAGTAGAATATGCATTGATATACATCATAACAAATTCTTTTATCTAATTTTTCGACCTTTTTCAATATATTCAATTAAACTAATTTTTTGAGCTTTAGGCAAATGTTTATTATTATTTTAACGAAATATCGAAGTAATAAAATAATAATAAACATTGACCTAAAGCTCAAAAAATTAGTTTAATTGAATATACATCATAACAATTGGGAATAACAAAAAAAAAGTATTTTAAGTTGGAAATGTACCACATATCCCAAAAATTGTTGATTGCGGTAAAACAATTTTTTAAATGTTTAACAATTGTGGAAATTATGCAATATTGCAGCTAAAAATATATCCTGATATATTCAAGATATCGGAAAACTGATAACGAATTTGGAAAGAGGACACATTATTCATATATAATCAATCAACTCGATTTTTTTTTAAATTATCCATACATCAAACCAGTAACCAACCGACGATATAGCAATATAAAACTAAACTTATCTTCAATGTGGAATATATATGAATATGTAGATGTTCATGTGCAGCTTAAGCTTGCTTCGAGGATTTTATGCGGTCATGCAATTTTTTTATACAAATGGAACTGACATTTCCATCATTGTTGTGCGAATAAGTGCTCAAACCACGTGGACGAACAGCAGCAGTTCCCATCAAAAATATTCATGTGCGAACAATCAATATCTAGTGCTGATTGTATTAATATTGAACGCCAGTTGACAGTTGATATGTATACATTTTTCAGGTGTAGACGCTACGTTAGATATCATGCAATAGTCAAGCATAACGGGTTGCAAAGGTGCACTAACTTGAGGGTTAAACGATCAAGTTTTGCCTTTCAAATTTCAATACACTCATGCTTTTTCACTTTCATACTTTCAGAATTTGAAGCAACTTTGATATCAAATTTTCCTTTCAAGTGTGTATTCAAATTTATAGGCAAAAAAACAACTGACAGCAATTTTAATGAGCACACTTTTAGTTTTTGTTTTCAAATATTCTGTCGACATGGTATTTTTGTGTTGTTTTATTACAAATAATGTTATATTCCACAGAAAAATTTTAATTATATTTAAATAAATTTTTTTGGGAACAAAAATAAAAAGTACAATGTTAAGTTGCGATTTATAGACCTATACAGAAGCCATAAGTTGTGTTGTTTTAAGCATTTTCTTAACAACGGCATATTGAAAATAAATTTGCTTTGAAATTGCGTGCAGCCTACGTCACAGCTTTCAAATTTAAATTAATTTTGACAACCAGTATGTGTGAAAAACTTGAAAGCAAATCTTGGTCGTGTAAATGTAGCGTAAAATAAAAAAACCGTCGTCATTGCCGGCGCAGTATTTAATGTAGATGTAGGCGGCGGTTTTTAGCCTCAATTAGCCGATTGGCTTTGTTCTCTGTAATTCAATATATCTGTTGATATCTGTGCTAACAAGTTAGACGATTTTAGTTGGAAAATAGTTCGAAAGTGGAAGTAGAATTTATTTTGAAATAGGATGTCCAGTAACGATGTCTACATTGTAGCTGCCGCCAGAACACCTATTGGTAAGACAAATACACTCATTCATAGTATATATGTATGCATGCAGTATACAAATCAGATCAGTATTTTATCAAGTAATATTTATTTATTGATCAGTTTCGTCCAGTTAGAGAAAGTGTATTATAGCCAGCTAATAAGAGTAGGGCAGAAAAACGATAAAATATAATTATATTCTGTACAATGAAATAAGACCTTTTAGGAAGAAAAAATTCCGGTTTAAGTTTAAAGATATTGTTTGAATGCGGAAGAATGTGCAACTATAATGACAAGTCATTCCAATAGCTGGTTGCGCTAAGGAAGAACGATCCTGAAAAATTTAACATAAATATTCTTGAGGACTTCTATTTCTGCAAGAAAAAAGAAAAAGAGGTGAAATGTACACAAATTACGAAGAAGGTCAGGCTTAACAGGACACAAGTAGGTAGAATCAGAAATTTTATTAGAGAACGTGCAACATTTGGTATTTCAATATAAGTACATACATTGAAAATTACATAGAAAAATTTCATCATCAATATACTTACATACATACATAAATGCATATGTACGATGTGTATAATTATGTATATAACTTTCTCTTTTGTGTGTTAACTTATTTACATAGTTCAAAAACTTTGTTTTATTTAACAATTTCTGATTTAAGGTAGTTTCAATGGTTCGCTTTCAAAGTTAAAGGCTTCCGACTTAGGAGCAGTTGTCATTAAGGATTTAATGAAAAGATCAAATATCGACCCTAAAGATATTGATGAAGTTATTATGGGACAAGTGAGTCACACAAAAAAATTAATTTATGTTATAAAGTTTTTAAACGCTTTTTATATTTTAAGACTCTCACAGCCGGTCAAGGACAAAATCCTGCTAGACAAGCTTCATTAGCAGCTGGTTTACCTGTAGAAGTACCTGCCTATAATCTAAATATGTTGTGTGGTTCTGGTCTAAAGTACGAAAATCTGTCAAAATATTTCTAACAAGAATATTAAATTTTTAAATTACTCTTTCTAGATCGGTGGCACTAGGCTATCAATCGATACGTTGCGGCGATTCAAACGTTGTTGTTTGCGGAGGCCAAGAAAGTATGAGTTTAGCTCCTCATGCGATATATTTACGACAGGGCATTAAAATGGGTCCTAGCACAATGGTCGATACTATGGTACACGACGGTCTTACCGATGCCATGCATAATATACATATGGGGATTACAGCGGAAAATATAGCAAAAGAGTTTAATATAACCAGAGAAGAACAGGATATTTCTGCTGTAAATTCTCAAAACTTAGCTGAAAATGCTCAGAAAAATGGGTATTTTGTCAAAGAAATAACTCCTGTTGAAATTGTCGATCGTAAGGGAACTACAGTAATAGACAAAGATGAATATATTAAATCTGGTACTGTGTTGGAGAATTTACAAAAATTAAAACCCTGCTTTATACCAGTTAGTATTAATTTTGTAATTTACACTTGATTATTAAATAAATTTTTTAACTTTATAGCAAAACGGTACTGTGACAGCAGGAAATGCCTCAGGTATTAATGATTCAGCAGCAGCTGTGCTGCTTATGTCTCAGCAGGAAATTTCTAAACGTAATATCAAGCCATTGGCCAAAATTGTAGCATGGGCACAAACTGGTATTAAGCCAGATGTTATGGGTCTTGGTCCCGTAACAGCAGTTAAAAGTGTGGTATGTAATCAATGATAAAATATTTTTTGCAATAATTGATTTTCTTCTAAAAGCTTGCCAAAGCAAATTGGTCGAAAGATGATGTTGATTTATATGAGCTAAATGAAGCATTTGCAGCACAAGCCCTTGCTGTGCTTAAAAATTTGGAAATTGATTCTTCCAAAGTTAATGTAAATGGTGGAGCCATTGCTTTGGGTCATCCCATTGGAGCATCGGGTTGTCGCGTGTTAGTTACTTTGCTATATGCTTTAGAGCGTACAGGTGGTCATAGAGGTGTTGCCAGCTTATGTATTGGTGGTGGTATGGGCATTGCCATGGCAGTTGAGCGTCTTTAATAAACATTAATATATTTATTTTGATAAAATATATATTTGTTTAAACACGGTATAAGAAATAAATATCAGCTTTTGTGTTTATACAATTCACTTTGTATTCTCGAATTTGGCTATAGCTCCACACAGTAGCTGATTTAGGCATAGGTCGGGACGGTATATCAAAGAGTGTACTGGATACTCATATGAACATACCTAGATATCATACGAAATCAAAAGATTTAAAATAGTCTTTGATATTGATATGATGCTATTAACGAAAATCCATTTGCTCATCATTACTCGTTTATACCCAAATATATCGAATTTATTAACGAAAGTCAAAAGACAACTCAGAACTAATAGTACACTACAATTTATGTGCTTTTGCTTCTTCTCTAAAATAATCTTTATTTTATGTGACGATATGCATATTTTGGGTCATTACCTATTAAAATATAAATGCGATTAGTTTTGTCAATGATGGTTATCACTTGGATAAATGTGTTTTAAAAACATCTTTTTCTATTAATATTGATGAGCAAACTTTTTATACAAAATTCAAAGGTGAAAACATATAGAAACCCAGAAATATATATTTAACGACTCAATGGAAATGTAAATTTTTTAAATTTGCATTTTTTTTTTTGTTAGCTGTAAGTGTTTACTTCTATTTAGTTATACATGTACAAAGCCCAATTATTCAAAATGTTGCATTATAAAGAAATATCAAGCAACAAAAGAATAAAACATTTTAATTCCTAAAAAGAATTAAATAAAACAGAATTTGAAACTGCTTTTATTTATTTATAATCAAACAGTTTATGTTAGTATTTTTGTACATTTAACAGTCTAAAATATTAAACATAAAATCGAAAATTATATTTTATTACTATATCACTCAAAGCTTTGTTTTAACGATTCTTCTTTATTTCCGCAATGTTTTATCTCCTGAAGGGGAACTTGTGCTACTACATCTATATGTGATACACATAATTGTGAGTATTTTTCTATAACTGCTGACCACAAAGTGGGTACTCCGTTGTCACCAAAGTAAGAGCCCCATAGAGGAGATTGTACTATTGACTTAAATTCGTAATTATTGTCATCTTCCAACAGTTCCTCACTTAAAGCTAAAGTGTCCATCGATGCAGCAACACTAGGTGTATAAATATCTTGTATTAAATTGTCACCCACATATAAAGATCTAACTTTCGCCGGATCTTTGTGTAGAATATAGTTACACAAAGAGCGTTTCAGTTGCAGCCAATTTCCTTGGCTGTAGAAATTATATGGCATCAGATCTTCCTTTAATGAAATTTCACTCCCTTCAATTTCGTTTAGGTTGCCAATTTTTAGAAATTGTCTTTGTGCAAAGAAAAATCCGGGTTTTTTCGCAAATGCAATTGTGTAGTCAAAAAGTTCGTGCCACTGTGGTCCAAGAGCATAAGAAGCTGTGAAATTGGCAAAATCTATATTAGATCCCGTTAGTAGATACAAAGCTTTCCGCGAGGCTTTGAGCTGTTTCAAAAGTTTTATGACTTTAGCATCGGTCTTCAACAAATATTTATCTGGGTTCATCTTTAATTCCTCAAAGTAACGGCTTTGACCTGTTGCAAAATTTTCGCGGGTATATATTTTGATGAGACCATCCAGAATATCAGCCCATACAGTATAATCGTTCCTTCCCAATGTGTATTTATTACAACTGCTGCTGTCTAATATATCAACTGCCTGAGCAAAAACTAATGAAGCTCCAATATCAAAATAATCCAGTAGAGTTCGCAATTTGTCTGCGATTGGCCCATTCCAAGCAGAAAGAGGATCTTTTATGTATTCTTGTGCTACATCCCATTTTCTGGATTTCCCATAGACTTGGCAAATTTCATTTGCACTCAAAAAACTGGTACCATGTGTTGCTTTTAAAATAGTCCCATTTTCACTTAATTTTAAAACATTTCCTCTGTTGGTATCAATAATCAAACCTTTTTGTAGGAAATCGCTTTCAAATTTTTGATTGAGAAGCTGTTTAGGATAGCTCTTTTCATTCACCAAAAACTCTTTTAACAACTCATGCTCCAAGGGCACCATGTTACTAAGTTCATATCTCAATAGGGTGCCATCCAGATCGAAACCAATGATATCATAGTCCATCAATCGAAACTCCTTGAAATGCTTCTTTGTTTTATCGGCAGAATGACATGACATTTTTGTTCTCATCGTCTCCGTATTTCGTTTGCTAGTATTGATGGAAATTGCAGTTGTGTTGCATATAGCTTCAACTTGTTCGGTGGCTGTTTGACGAACATACGAGTAGTTACGTAATTTGCCTAGTGTAAACAATATTTTGTCAAGATTAGCAAAATTTTCGACAAATCGCACATTCAAACTAAACATCTTTTATCTATACACATTGAATTACAACACATAAAAAGCTTATTACATTTAATTATTTCCACAAAAGTTTTCGCTTTCACTTTAAATTTATTATTTTGCAACATTTACTGGATAAATTTGGTAAATACAAAGTTTAGTCCTCATGCCGTCGACGTAAAGAGTAATAACAAAATATGAAGTAACATACATATCGTCACCATAAATGCAAACGGAAGTAACTACACAAAAATTCGAAATAGAGTTTTTGATTCATTATGGTTCATTTTATCAAACTACATATGTATTCACGAAAATATTTAGACGTCTGGGATCAAAAATGACGACTTTATTAAAGAAATTCAAGCTAACATAAAAGCTTAAATATATATAAAAAGGAAATAAATGGTTAAAATCATATAGTATCCATACTACAAGTAAATTTCGAAGAAAATTTTCAAGAACACATTGATTTTGAAACGTTTTTTGTTTCTCCTGGAAAAATATATGTGTAGTTACGTCCGTTTGCATTTAGGGTGACGATATGCATAAATAATCGAACTAAAATTCAACATCACTAAGTATAGGGAATTTCGCAAAAGGGAGCATAATTGACTAATTTGGCATTGGGTTCGTCAAGGTCTATCAATATGAGGTCTATGTGAGATATCAGCTGATTGACTTTTTTCTCGTTTAGTTTTCACGAATAGTTGTTAAAAGTTTCTACAGATTTTGAACGGTGAAAACGTTTGTGAAAAATTTGTATTTAAAACAAAATGTTCAAAAACATTTTAAAATAATTATAATTAGTTATTATATGCATATGATCTTTTAATTTACTTAATAAAAGCCGTGATACACTAGCCTACACGATCGTGCGATTTTTGAGAAAATACAGCCCTGGGAGTCTATGAACATTTTCAAAAGACAAAAACAATTCATCAGATCAGGGTTGTATTTTTTCGTAGATCGCACGATCGTGTAGGCTAGTGTATCACGGCCTTAAGCGTCCATCAATTCATAAATTTATTTTGTTTTTGTCCTTCTACACATTTTTTTCTTGTTGTTGTTGTTGAAAAGTTCTATCACAAGTTTCTCAATATGCAGTACATTAATTTGCTTGTAACGTTTAAATAAAGTTGCTTTTGAGTTTTTGCTCGCAAGGTTGAAAGTTTTTAATGTTTATACAATTTATTAGGAGTTTTCTATATATATGGGAACAAATACATAATATTAATGGCGCATATTCATAGTTCAAACAAAGTATACTTTAACTGTCTAATTCACAAAAATATTTTAGGTTTATTAAAGGTTTATTTGACAAATTTCCCATAGAAATATGTCAAATAAGCGCTTAATAAACCTGAAATATTTTTTATGAATATGGCAGTCATACAGGTAACGTCGAAGCGCCAGCTGATGGACTTTGTTTCGTGATGTGATCTGCCAATTGTTGTTTACGTTTTGCCAATACTGTGCCTATTAAACTTTAACAGTTCCTATTAAACTGTACTAATAAAAACCAGCTTTGCAAATGCAAGAAAACATGCAATCATGTTTTACCAATACACGTGCATGGTGCCAATTAAAACTGTGCTAATACAAATAAAGCTTTGCAAACACAAGAGAAAACGCAAGTACATGTCTCTTGTTTTCTCTTGGTTTTTTGACAGTTGTCATCACAAAACAGCAACAAAAATTCCTTTTGTTTTATTTATTGTAAATTTGTTGTAGATTTGCGGCTACCTGTATTATTGTATCATGATGGCAGTAATAATTTAAAACCAGTATTACCATACAAAATACTGGTTTTAAACTATTACCCCCTTATTGCCCTTTTACATATGAGCAATTTAAAGACAGACCGGACCAAGGCACATTAAATACAGGTACACGCATTAGGTGCAACTCTGTGCTTCTCACATAGTTTTACAAAGTAATTGTCAAAAAATTTTATGCATCAAACAAGGCATAAAAGTAATTGTCAAATGAATTCTTCGTTATATTAAACGTGCAAACAAAAAATCAGCGGATGAGCAATATGCCTGATGCGTGTACCTGTTTGATATGCCTTGGACCGGACATTTTATGTTGCTCTTTTATATGGTATGTATGTGAGTGTGTAAGTAACAAACGCGAAGTAAAAAAAACTACAAAATTTCTTTCTGTCTATTAATTTCCAATATGTAAAAGGAAGGCTAATTCACCAGCTGACATAATTTCTCTGCTGTCAATCAATGCAAAACGCTAGGAAATATTCTGACAGCAGGAAATTTTACACTAACAAATATACAAGGCGAATATGCAGAGTTGCAAATTAAGATCACCTGGTATCAATTTGCCTTGTGTAAAAGCTTTAGGCAAGAACAGAAGGGAATTTAAAAAAAGTCCGTCTTAAATGTAAAAGAGGACTTATGGAAAAAACGGGCTTTCTATGGAAATTTTGTTTTAATGTAGTATGAAGTATACATACTTTGTTTTTACTATGAATATACTCCATTAGTAATTTTTTAAATTAAAATTTGTCTTTAATTACAAGGTAATAATGTACTGTTTAATGTTATAGTGCTTAAAACAAAGCGAATTCATATCACGTGATCTAAACTCAGCAGCTGCTGATCAGCTGTTAATTTATCTTGCGTGAAATCAAAGCAAAACGTTCGGATATTTTCTGGCAGCAGGAAATTTTTCACTAACAAATATACAAGGCGAATATGCAGAGTTGGAAATCGAGACCACTTGGTATCAATTCGACTTGGCTTAAAAGTACTTGAAAATTTTCAAAAACACCTGCTACAACTTTGAAAATTTTATAATGACATTAACCAAAAACAACCACCAACCAGCAATATTATTTTTGACAAAAGATTATCAGCGATCACTTAGTTAACTTCTAGTTAAAATTAATGTAAATAATGTTTCGTATTGTAATTTTTAATAAATAACTTTTTAAGAGCGTCTAAGTTCTTTCTTCATTGTTCTAGTGTTCAATCAGCTTCTAGTAGTCAAGGATAATTAACGACGATATGGACTTCGAAATGCTAACTGGGAAACAACATATGCATGAGCAAGAAATAAACAATACTCGTAGTCTCTCGTGGTACAATCATCCGGCAACACTTTTCATTAAACATCTTTTCTTTTTTATTCAAACATAAAGAAATTCCCAATATATTTGACACTTTGGTGTAAAAAGTTTTTGTGGAGAACAGAAGTTTTTTGCAGAAGTTTTTACATAATATTCCTCATTGTAAATTTGGGGTAAATTTGAATAATTTTCTTGGATTTTTCAACTATAATTTGTGAAAAAAACTTCAATAACAGTGATCAATATTTATAGACTATTAAAAATGTCGCTCCTAATGCAAGTTTCCCGTAACTGTGCCCGTTTTGGAAGAGCCGCAAATGGACTTCGTACAATCACTGCCCGGCCACAGATGCGTTTATTGCACAGAATTGCTATGCCAGCCATGTGCAATGGTGTGACACAAGTAAGTGATACGTTTAAGAATAATTTTTCTCCCAAAAAATAATATATGAAAGGTCCTAACCTCACTTTGCGGTGAACAAAATAGACAGCGGGACATGAATACTTAATAATTTCGTTATCAGTGCGTTCGTTTAAACAAAATGAAACCTACTTTAAAAACTGAGATGTTTTGTTTTTAATAAAGAGCACCATAAAATTACAGAATGTATAATGTAATTAATGTTTTGTATACATAAAATAAACACCATTTTATTTTCTTATTTAGAACATTTTAAAAGTACATAATATGTCTAACACACAAGTACGTTACTATTCCGACAACTTGTCAATGGAAGATATAAAAGATCGCGTCCTAAAAGTGGTGTCTTCTTATGATAAAGTTACTAGTGATAAGGTAATTGATGTATTGAACAGAATAATATTAATGCATTTTTGTTGCTTTGTTTATTTCCTGTTAGGGGAGCAATAACTGGCAATGGCAAATTGCTCGAAAATACTCTGCAAAACCTCCACTATCACTGAAGTTGATCAATGAACGAGTTTTGCTCGTATTAAAATTGTATGATAAGATTGACCCAAGCAAGGTAAATGTTTTTGCCTTTGCCAGGCCTTTGCTTCCTTATATTATATTTGCTTTAAGTCAATGCAATCTATATCACATATTTTCTATAATTTTAGCTCCGCGTCGATTCCCATTTTATTAATGACTTAGGGCTGGATTCCTTGGATCACGTTGAAGTTATTATGGCAATGGAAGATGAATTTGGATTTGAAATTCCCGATTCAGATGCCGAAAAATTATTAAGGCCAGCCGATATTATTAAATATGTCGCAGACAAAGAAGATGTTTATGAATAAATGTATTTTTGTAGAAAAAATAACATTAAAATAATAAGAATATAATTTAAAATGTATAACTTAATGGACGAATCTAATTGTACTTGTTAAAAAATGCTTCTACAAAATTAAAATTATAATATGAAACCCAATATAAATAATACTACAATTTAAAAATTATTTGAAATGACTAAGGAAATATAAGTTAATGTTTTCATATCTATGAAATTTCGAAACTTCTCTACTTTATAATTGAAGTGACCGAATTGTGCTATATTTCATAAATCAAATCATGTTTTCTTAACGTCTTGAATTTATTTTTCTTAGTATATTTTATAATTAGTTGTCCATTAGGTAACAATTAAAAGGAAAAATGGAAAAAATATTAATTTGTACATAAAAATACCGAAACGAAATGCATCTAGACGTGCTTAGATAAAAACAAACAATCAACAAAAAGAAAATCGAAAGTTAAATTCAGCTTTAAAATACAATTTCATAAAAAGTGCTTCCATAAACTAGATTTATCTCCAAATTGTAGTTGAAGAATATTCAGCCTTGTTCTGTAAATCGTACGATTTTAGAAAACTAACTCTGCTAATAAAAATATATTTTCAGGGCGTCTTTAATTAATTTAATTACAAAGAGCCAAAAATATCTTATCTGAAAGAAAATTATCGTATATGCTTTTAAAAACGCTTAAATCTAGTTGAATGAAGCAACTTTAAATTAAAAAAAGTAGGTATCTTCAATAAAAGGAAATTGAATTCTAGCCAAGACTGTTGGGTAGAAAAATCCTCGGTAAGACATATTTACGGAGTTAGGGCCTCCAAAGTTTTGAGTGCAAACAAAGCATTTGTATGCAGAATCTTTATTAATGGGAAGTAGTATCAAAGAGGAGAAAATCTTTGAGCTCGGTCGAAGGCAACCTATTTAGAAAATCTTGAGTATTATGCGCCCTGTCGGGAAATTTAATTATTTATTGCTTATTATTTATAAAAAAAATGCAATGAAACAAAATTAAGACTTGAATATGCTCAATATATAATTATTTTTAAATTTATTATAATTAAAATTACAATAAACTAAACTAAAAAAAGCAAAGCACTAACAACTACTGGCTATCGGCTTAGCATATTGGAGCATAGGACGCCACATATTGTTATACTAAATAAAAAATTTACAAAGAAAATTACAAAAGACACTCAAAACTTTTAGGTCCGCAACTCCGTAAATCGATGGTCTCAAATATAAAAAAAAATCCCTAACTTGTATTTTTTTTACCAAATTGGGTTTTTCAGTGATTCCAATACATTTACACAAATACACCTCTTTACAAAAATGTATTGCAATAGTGTTAAAAAACCACGCTTTTACAAGCACTTATTCAAAGCAGTTGTAAAGTTTCTATTGCTTTACCTTCTCCTGCAAAGCTACAATTACTTGACTTAGGTAGGGCTTTTCTACTTGAGACCAAAATACATAAAAGTTTTTACTTAGAATTTAATTTCCTTCCATTGAAGATACTTTTTTTATTTGAAGCTTCACCGTTCCACAGTTTCTATTGTTTTTACCTTCTCCTGTAAAGTTATAATTATTTAAGTTAGGGCTTATCTACTTGAGACCAACGATATGTATGGAATAGAGCCAAGTCTGATGTTTGTGAGAATCAAATAAAAAGTATAAAATCCTCAAGTTTGTATCGAAACGTTTCAAAAATAATACTCACTCACATTACAGTGACGATCTCGAAAACGGCAGATTTTTAGTAGCAACCTTTACAAAAATATTTATTTATGTACTTTTCGATTTTTTTCATACACGTTTTGAAATTCTGCACTACTGATGAATTTATTTAATTCATTACCACAAATAACACAAATGTAGCATGTATACACATATTTTTGCATTTTTATACTTGTTTAAAATACGCCTGTTAATTTGTACATTATAAGTTGCGGTTAAGTTACTTATTAATTCTGTTTAAAACACAGTTTAATCAGTAAACACACACTTATTTAAACATTATAATTTAATAATTTTGTAAAAATTTTACGGAATTGAAATCTTTAAAAAACATTTGCATTTAATAACGGTAGAAATGCTCTCAAAAAAAAAACAAATTGACAAGTATCTGAACCAAAGTAACAAGCCGTAGCGGCGCGGCTAGCCGGTCAGCCGATTTCTTTTCAGAAGCCGAGCCGCCGCTGGATCACTCGGCTTAATACTCAGCTGATTTTTATGTTTTTATCCTTTTTAAGTTACTTTTGATTTTGTGACTACTTATCATACGTATGGTTTTTATTTATATTCCGTATGGAATATGAAAGCCAGTGCCTTAAAATGTAGTTGTTTTCACATTTGTTGTGCAAAAACTGCAAATCACACAGAAAGAGCTGTGTTTACACAGACTTTTTGTCGCAGCCTTCCATCATACCAGGGCTGTATTTTTTGATAATGGACCTTGTCGTGGTTGGCGTATTTCGACGTCGACTACGACAGTTTCGTCCTAGATTGAAGAACAAGTGTTCTTTAATTTATTACAAAACCGTCGTAGTAAGAGTCGGTAAGGGTCATTAATTTGATCAATACTTTCGTTCACCCCTAGCAGTGTTGCTATAAAGTAACTAATTTTTTATTTGGGAGATCGAAAAGCTTAAGTAAAATTTATTTATAGTATAATATGTTTCTATGGTTTATCAAATAATTTGCGAAGGTACTTTTCTTGGCATTTTGGACATCAATTACTGCATTACTTAAACTATAGCAAATAAAATAATGTTACAACATGGTGATTCAATAATTCACGTACTTCTCCAGAGCTAGATTGGGAAAAATATTAAATGCTTAAAAATTCGGCGTTCAGCCGCCGCCGCCGAAAATATTTGCCTTTCAGCCGCCGCCGAAATATTTTGATCGGCCTGCTACTCTGATCTGCACTTGCACTTTTAATTCACATCATGATTTAAGTCCTGTCATTTCATTCTTACTGTGAATAGTCACAACTGTTGTCTTGTGTTTAATGCTTGTCAAGCCGAATTTATATGTAAAAAACTTGGCAGTCCTAACAACTATAAGTGCGCCAATCACATTTGCTTTAAAGATTAGTATGTATTAATTATCAAAATAAATATTAATTATTCAAACAAAATAAAAGACATTGTATGGTACTTCAGTAATTCGTAGAAATAATTACCAATTTGTATCTTTTTCAACACGATTACTGCCTTTTCATAATACATACATACACACACACACAGTACTAATTTGTAGTAAATCTGCACAAGGATTCTACTCGAAAATTCTATTATAAATACCATATTAAAGGAAATGTCATCTGATAAATGTCTTATCGGCAAAATGCTCAAGGAACTAAGTAAGGAAATACAATAACGATACGTTTTGAATGAAAATTCTAAATTATACCCTTACAGAAACTGTGCGCTCTTCTATTAAAAAGCAGAATGCAGTTATTGCTGATGTTTTAGACAAGTCTAATAACGCTTTACTACAATTTGAAGCATCAAGGAGTTTGAAACCGTCCGCAAATGATAATTCTACGGCGTATACATACAGTAAAGAAACGGTAAATGACTTGACAAGGATTGTAGATAAGTCGGTGAATTTATTGAGCACCTCAGATCCACCTGCCGAGAACCCCAATTTTGATGAGTATTTGGATTTGGTTGAGCAACGGGCAGATTATTTAGGTTGTAATATAAGAAAACTGTTGGCTACATGGGATACTGTGCAAGAAATGCGTGTGGCTTTAGAACAGCAGGAACTTGACTTCAATAGCGAAAACGAAAGTGATGTCGAGGAAGACTTTTTAAAAACAAATTTATTTATGAATTAATTTATATTAACAGAATTAATAGCTAATAAACAATAGGATAATATATCAACCAAACTGTCTAATCTATGTGTAAAATTGTTGCTCAACGCCTGTTTATGGGAAACTTTGTCTTGGCTGCGAATGAAGTTTAATTCGTTCATTCTTACTACCAAGTCTTTTAAAATTTTCTCTTCATCGTTTGTTAAAGCCTGCTTAACAACTTTTTCTGTGGGCAACAGTTTTTCCAACTGTTGACAAAACATGTTAAGTTGTTTAAGCTTGTTAACATGTTCTTTTTCCATATCATTTTGCATTATTTCGGCATTTAATTGTCTCAGATCTTTTTGAAATTGTACAAATTTACTTAAAGTTTCTGATGCCGAGGGCACATCATCGAATTTATTTAAATTTGACAGACTCACAGAATTTTCTTTGTTAGCAGCTGTGAACCCACTGGAATCATTTAATGTTGGCGAGGACCTGGATACAGATGAATTCAAACGCTCACGCATTAATGGATGCTTCCTTATTTTCTGCAAATTGGCTGGATAGTCATCAAGCTTTTTGAACACTTCTTCAAACAATTCGGTAGTGGGTGCTGAATATGATTTATTTACATACTTTTCATCAACAGATTTTTCTTCTAATTCATAAATTCTATAAAACTGGCTTAAGTTCATTACGTGGGGTAAGTGACACACATCATGGATCAAATCTTCATACTTTCCATTACTGGTCACAACAGCAGTAACTTTCTTAAAATTGTCCTCGGAATTCATTTTTTTATGTTTTCAAATATATTAGTTTATACAGTGCAGGCAGACATATTGATTTTAGTAAATACAACTCTTTTAATAATGGGAAAAGATTTCGAAAATCCTATTGTGAATTAGAGCAAGTATCTTAATGCTAACAGATCGCTACTGTTACCCAACATTACACATTATGTGCTGTTAAGTCCCCGTCCATACAGTGGATCATTTATGATTTCTCTTTTGAAACTGCATTCGTGTCCACACTGTGGAGCTTTTGTTTTGCAGCTGAATACATTTTCTCATATCGTTGGTTACTGGTTTGCCGCACAGTATATTAAGAATGCATTATTACTGCAAGCCAATAACCAACCGACGATATATTTCTCACGAGAATGAGACGAGAATGACGTACTCAACAAGGACTGTACATGAAACAAAGGGCCAATTTCACGATATCGTCAACGTTCGACTTGTCGCACATTTACATTTGAAACAACAACAAAATATGAAAATTTGTTTTTGTTTTGCATGTAAGTGAGCGACAAGTCGAACGTTGTCGACATCGTGAAATTGACCGAAAGTACGCTTTTTCATTTCTCTTGTCCCTTTCATCGACAAACTCAAAAGTTTTGCAGCATATGTTTCATAAGGCCGGGGCACATAGAGTCCGTCATACGCTAAACTTCGGCGTTTTCAACTCACAGCTAAGTTGAAATACATGGTTTCTTATGAGGTCTGTTACATTCAGTACGTGTCCGTCAACGCAAGGTACAAAAATTGCTCAACTTTTATTTTTTTGCTTACGTTGAGTAGTTTGACATATATTAGTTTGTTTTTTTATTTAGGTTATCGTGTTTTGTGGCAGCAAAAATAAAGTAAAACAAAAGAAATAAGTAAAAAAGTAGAATTTAATAAATAAAAGGGGAATCAACCTATTGAAGCTGTTAAAATACTTCCGTCAATAAAGTACTCATTGTGCCAACCTTCTCCGTCGTTGCGTTAATGTCAGCTAAAAAAGGCGAAGTTTTACGTTTGACGGATTCTATATGCCTGGGCCCATAGTATGGACGAGGACTAAGACATGATATGGAGAGTCAGTGCTGTCAGATTTATTTTGATAATTCTCGCCAAATGACTTGTCAAATATCGCCAATATTACAATACATTAAATTATAGCTACAAAATAATTTTTTTATTTTGTAATTACATTGCAAATATTGTTAAATTTTAAATTCAGTAGGTAACGTCTATCGTAAAACATAAAAGTTATATTATTTAAGAAAAGTATTCACATTAACATATAAATAATGGCGTACAAAAAAATACTTAAAAATAACTTATTCCAAAAGATCAATCCAAATAGGATAAATTGAACTTGAACACCAAGATAAAAATTATTATTTAAATCTTGTGATAAAACTGAAGTAAAATTTACTGAAATATGTGTTTAAGGCCATGATTCACTATCCTACACAATCACGCGATCTACGAAAAAATACAACCCTGATCTGATGAATTGTTTTTGTTTTTTGAAAATGTTCATAGACTCCATCATACCAGGGCTGTATTTTCGTGTAGGCTAGTGTATCACGGCCTTTAAGTACACATATCATATCCTTGAAGTGGTAAGTACCAGCAGCATCGTCGTATTCATACGCTCTAGGCGAGAACTCGTGCAGGCTTGGTGCTTTATTATCAAAATGTTTATAAAAGGACTTTTTCCCCACTGTGTCTCATAAACACCAAATGAGATTTTTTGGTCCATAATTTTTTTAACACTTACAACATTTGGAATCTCCCTTACATAAAAAAATTTCATATTTTTAACATTACATAATATACACAGAAATATCGCTAATGAGTTAAAATATCACCAAGTAAATCGCCAATCGCAATTTGTCCATATTTACACTATTCAAGTCTTATTGCTAAGCTGATTAGTTTCTTAGGAAAGAGAGACGAAGGGAAAAGAAACGTTACTGTGCCCCTCGTCGCTCTCTCTTTCAATCTAAGCAATAAGACTTGCATAGTGTAAATATGGACTTTCCAAATTTTCATCCCCAAAAACAAATTTTTATCGCCACGTTCGGCGAGAATCGCCATATCTGACAGCACTGGTGTGGCATGCTTTTTAAAATGTCAGGCTATTGTGAATATTTGGAATATTTTTCGAAGATTGAGATACAGTAAAATAAAAATGAAAACGAGTTGTACATTCGGTAACACTGCCCTATAAGTTGAAAACGAAGACGGCCACATTGCCTGCAAAAAGTTAGCTGTTTCGTAATCGGTGAGTTCATAAAATTTCTTGCAGTAAAATTTTCCAAAAAAAGAATAAGGAAAAGCAGATAAGAAGTAACATATTTGGCATTCTTGCAGGAGCGCGTTCACCAAATTTAAATTGTTAAAGGGCATATAAAGTAATATTAAAAATGTTCACTGCTGTACGATCGGCCCTTAATAGGTCGGACAAGAAAGTTATATCACTTCTTGCCCAATCACAACGTGAATATGCCAAGGCTGCAGCTAAGGCTGCTGCCGTTGCAAATGGAAAAATTGTGGCCGTTATTGGTGCTGTCGTCGATGTCCAATTCGAAGACCAATTGCCCCCAATTTTGAATGCCTTGGAAGTCGAGAACCGTTCCCCTCGTCTGGTCTTGGAAGTTGCCCAACATTTGGGAGAAAATGTCGTCCGTACCATTGCTATGGATGGTACAGAAGGTTTAGTTCGTGGCCATAAAGTCTTGGATACTGGCTCTCCCATCCGTATCCCCGTCGGTGCTGAAACTTTGGGCCGTATTATGAACGTCATTGGCGAACCCATTGATGAACGCGGTCCCATCCCCTCTGATAAAACTGCCCCTATTCATGCTGAGGCTCCAGAATTCGTAGACATGAGTGTCGAACAAGAAATCTTGGTAACCGGTATTAAGGTCGTCGATTTACTCGCTCCCTATGCCAAAGGTGGTAAAATCGGTCTCTTTGGTGGTGCTGGTGTCGGTAAAACCGTATTGATTATGGAACTTATTAATAACGTAGCCAAAGCTCATGGTGGTTACTCCGTATTTGCTGGTGTCGGTGAACGCACCCGCGAAGGTAATGATTTGTACAATGAAATGATTGAGTCCGGTGTCATTTCCCTTAAGGACAAGACCTCTAAGGTAGCTCTTGTCTACGGTCAAATGAACGAACCCCCAGGCGCCCGTGCCCGTGTCGCTTTGACTGGTTTGACCGTTGCTGAATATTTCCGTGATCAAGAAGGTCAAGATGTATTGCTTTTTATCGACAACATTTTCCGTTTCACACAGGCTGGTTCTGAAGTATCTGCCTTGTTGGGTCGTATTCCATCCGCTGTAGGTTACCAACCCACTTTGGCCACTGATATGGGTTCTATGCAGGAACGTATTACTACTACGAAAAAGGGTTCCATCACCTCCGTGCAGGCCATTTATGTACCTGCTGACGATTTGACTGACCCTGCTCC
Organism: Nowickia ferox; assembly: GCA_936439885.1. Lineage (NCBI taxonomy): Eukaryota > Metazoa > Arthropoda > Insecta > Diptera > Tachinidae > Nowickia > Nowickia ferox. The sequence continues at coordinate 109,283,903 of OW387024.1, read as the reverse complement.
AGCCACAACATTCGCTCACTTGGACGCCACAACTGTGTTGTCCCGTGCCATTGCTGAATTGGGTATTTACCCCGCTGTGGATCCTCTTGATTCCACATCTCGTATCATGGACCCCAACATTATTGGCCAAGAACATTACAACGTTGCCCGTGGTGTTCAGAAGATCTTGCAAGATTACAAGTCCTTACAAGATATCATTGCTATCTTGGGTATGGATGAATTGTCTGAAGAAGACAAATTGACCGTCGCCCGTGCCCGTAAGATCCAACGTTTCTTGTCACAGCCTTTCCAAGTTGCCGAAGTCTTCACTGGTCATGCCGGCAAGTTGGTGCCCCTGGAGGAAACCATCAAGGGCTTCACTAAGATTTTGGCTGGTGAATACGATCACCTGCCTGAAGTTGCTTTCTATATGGTTGGACCAATTGAAGAAGTGGTTGAAAAGGCCGAGCGCCTTGCTAAAGAAGCTGCCTAAACACCAGGCTTTGCATCAAAAATAACATGCCCTACGTAAAAATATATAACAACAAACATCTATATCTATATATTAAAATTCTATTATAAGAATGTGTTTTTCCAAAAAACTAATAGCCATCAATGGACGACATTATGTAAGTGTCGTCATTATTTGTATTTGTAAATGTTCGTTTCGAACAAGATTTCATAAGTGAAAAAGTTAAGATATTCAGAATAATGGTGAATAAAAAATAAATAAATTAACGATATTAAAAAAATATACAAATCTTCTGATTCTTTTTTGTGAAGTTTCTCCAAAGGAAAAATTACATGTGCATTTTTTGATGATGTTACATAACGCAATTGTACTTTGTGGTTTTAAGGTAGGCAAAAAATGTGAACGAGATAGAGATTGTCAAGTGGAACCGTGTTTTAGTGCAAGAGAAAGAGGGCTAGAGGCAGCAAGTTTTTTCATCGTTAATTGTGATAAAAAAAGCATTTTTAGTTAATTTCATTAAAAAAATTACTTTTTTCCAGAAATAATGTTTTAATTATAAGCGATATACAGGCATAAATAGATGCATAAATACTTTGTATGGATTTGTTTAAATTATTTAGATACATTAGTTTAATTTTATAAGACACACCAATTTGTTAGAGGTTATGAAAACAAACAAAAGCAGACACAATCTTTGTTGTATCAGTGAAATGCGACAACCTAAAGAAATAATGTATGAAATAATTACGTATGTACATACATATGTATGTACATAAAATGTACACATGTACATACATATGTATGTATGTACAATGTTGGAGTGCTTTATTATTTATTTTTTCCAAATGTACAAGTTTTATTTATGTACATACCAAATATACATACATACATACATACATATGTATATGCATACATTCATGTGTAAATATGTATCACAGATATAACATATCGCACTTGATCAACAAGAGGGTATTAACTCAAAATTTTTGAATTTTCAGTAGAGTCAAAAAACTGTTTGTGGCCACATTTTAACAGAATTTAAAAATTCAAATATACCATAGGAAGCAAATTCCATTTGAATATACATATATATATATGTACATTGTTTTTGTTTTAAATTTTACCAATCATTGCAAAAAACTCTATTTTTTGAGTTAACACAATTTTTTTTTGAAATTTATCGATTTTTTTTTGGTATTATTTTTATTTCAACTCAAAATACAACCAAATATAAATAAAACAGTTTGATTATTTTTAACATAAATAAAGGCTCAAATCAAAATAATACCTTTTTTATGAAAATATACGATTCATACCTATTTCAACTTTTGTATTAACTCGAAATAATTAATACCTTTTTGTTGAAATAAAGGTAATCACTACATTATCATGAATATGGTCTCAAAAGTGGGTTTCGAGATGAAAGAGTAAACGGAATACGTTGAAATTTTTACAGTAGATAGATATTGATGTTGTTAGCTGATTTCTTGAAAAAAGTGATATTTTAAAAATTTTGAGTTAATACCCTCTTGTTGATCAAGTGCGATATGTATGTATGAATCTAGTGCATTGGTTCAAGTACCAGCTTCTTCCATGTTGTCTCTATCAGACTGAAAATCTGTGACTCATCTTCCAACACTGTCTTGCTCTAGATGGTTAGTATTTTGAACTAATTCGTAGCCCTTTGCTAACAGCTCCACACTCCACCACAATAAATTTATTCCAAAGCGTAGATCGACTCACGAAAAAAAACGTTTTTGTTACCCCTCTCAAATCAAAGATCGGTCTTTTTAAAGAAGACTCCCAAAACATTTGAGGGGTCCAGCAATGACCGTTCATGAGCTGGAATGTGTCTAAGAAAATTAGATTTTTGAAGTTTTTTGCATATTTTCGTATTTTGTCCCAAGACAAATTAAAAGAAGTAAATGCTCTGAAAGATTTTTTCAAGCTGCTTCCAATGGTGTATTAAACTTTACCATTTACCATAAATACTACTATTTTTAAGCATTTTCATAGCAGGTCCTACTTAGTATATTAATATAAATTCTAGGATTCATGGCGACAAAAATTTAAGTTTTCAGGAGAAGGTTTTTTTAAAATATTCAAATATGTTTTTGTACGTAAATTGTCGCTTAATAATTCTAAACTACGTGTAAGTCCATAAAATTTTAATTTCAATTAAAGTTTATTTTCGATAACATGTCGGTTACGATAAATTCGAAAAAAGGCTCGATATGTACGGCGCCAAAGCGCTTCGGATAAAAAACTTAAAGCGAGTAAATATGAGTATGCACATACATACATATGTATGTATGCATGTGTGTACAATGTGCATGTGTACATATGTACGAGTATGTACATAAGCCATATTTATATAAATTGGATGCAAGCCAAAGGGTGTGTAATAAAAAGTTTCTTTCTTGCTTACCTTTTAGAACTACAAGAACTTAATGAAATTGTACGTAATGCGCATTGCAGCAAAATCAAATAAAATCAGATGTTCCCTAATGGTTTAAAAAAGGGATCCCAAATAACGATTATTTGCCAAATTTAAACTGAAAAAATCACACTAATAGAGAAGTGATACGTGCACAAGGAATACACCGAGATACTCCATGTTACATGGACTACCGATAGAAACATTGATTTTTATTTGTTTAATTTTTATTAAAAAACTCAACTTTACCGACTATTTTTCTTTTTAATTTTTATTTTCTTTCTCAAAAAAATTTTAATTTTTAAACTCTGAATAAAATTTAAAAAGGCAAATGTAATATAACATATAAGAGTTTTTTTACAGACTCTGGCGATAAATGCAAGTTTAAATCGGTGAATATTAAAACTGAAGCAAAAAAATAATAATCAGAAAGTAACTTTTATTTTGTGAGGAATAAATAAAAATCAAGAAATAATCATTAAAAAGTAATTTTTAAAATAAAACTTATAACGGTTACGGTCGCTGCTTGAAAAGCTTTATAAAAACTATCCGACCCAATGCTGTGACCAAAAGTCGTAGAAAAGGTTCTAAGCTTTCAGAAAATTCAATGCTTGACCAACATTTTTACTAGAGATGGTGCAAATGTCGTGATTTTATGGTGTCACGCGTGAGTCACGCGTGAATCACGCGTGATCGTGATCAAATTTATAATTAATCACGCGTGAGTGCGTGACCGTGACTTAAAAAAAATTACTCGTGCGTGATCGTGCTTGAGTTTTTTTTAAGAATCACGCACGAATTCTTACGCTCTCAGGAGATAACACTCCTGCGTGGGTATATAACTATTAAAAATTTAAAATTTTCTTATAATAAATACTACAATGAAAATAATGAGCTGCACACAGTAGCACCAGAGTGCCGAACATCAATCGGCTTCTTATACAAATTAATACACATACGCGAATATACTACTCTCGTGTTTTTCTGGGTGGCCAGCTCTGATTTATGTACATTAATATGTATATACATACATATAGGTAGAATGAGCCTGCAAACATAATGCATACATACATACGTATCTATAAACATACATATGTACATATATGTAAGAACCTATTTTTCAACCAACAAACATAAAATTAATTATATATTTTTTGTAAGCGTGCGTGATCGTGATAAGTTGTACACCCCCCGTGCGTGATTAAGAATATTTTATACGTGAGCGTGCGTGATCGTGAAAATTTTCAAATTCATTCGTGCGTGAAAGTGCGTGAGTAAAATATTTTTCAGCGTGAGCGTGCGTGTCGTGAGACAAAAACCGCTCACGTGCACATCTCTAACTTTTACATTCCCGTTGAAAAAATAGCTTTTAAAAGGGATTACTCATGAAGTAGACGTTGCTTGAAATTATCGATAAGGGGCAATTCACATATTATTTTGGAACAAAAATATAATTAAAATTTTAAGGCATGTAGCCAGTACTAGTAATTTTAAAAAATACAACCAATATGCTGAAAATTCCCGTGGCTTTTTACATGCCGTGTACTATATATTAATATACTAAAATTTAGAAGTAGAACAGCAACAGAAAGTAAAGACTACTGAGGCCATCAATGCTAATCAAAGTAATTTTTTCAAATGAAATCGAATACGGGAATTGCTTATACAAAATGTATGGAAAACTACAAACAATTGTCACACGCACAAACAATAAATTCAATAAATATGAAATTACTGCCAGTTGAAATAATTTTTGAAATTCATGTAGCTTTCATTAGTTTTGTATTTCCAAGTAATATGTAATTAAGGCAATATTATAAGCAAATAGTTATGTCCTGTGAAAATTAATAATCATAATTTCAAATAAATCATACCGAACTAATTTTTTGTTTAATAAAATGATTTATATTGGAAAAATAAAAAGCGTATTTTAAAAATTTTCCCTGACTTGCAATAAATAATTGTATTTTAATTTTCATAAAAAAATTAGATTTATTTATAAATTTATAATAAGAGTAATTGAAAAAAAAAGATTTAGTAAGTGCGTAACTATTTACATACATACATATGTATGTATCTGTCTATATAAGTAATATAATTATTTTTATGATTTTTGCGTTGCAAAATTTAATACAATTTCAAATAATTCTTTCACATACATATAAAGTAAGAATATTTGAGAGAATGATTTTAGTTAAAATTAAGAGGGAAAATTGGCTATTCTTTAATTAAAGTCAAAAATATGAGTCAGAAAGCAATCAAGTTTTGAACATAAAACTGCCTTTATGATTTTAGAACACAGTATTTGCAAGTGAAGTTATGAGTGCAAACTGTAGTTGTCGTAGTTTTAAGCCATTTGCCTTTTGAACACAAAGAGTTTATTTAGTGGAACCTAAAACAAGAATTAAGTTCAATTTCCATTATCAAGTGGTAACATTTTTATTATAGCTATGCTATTTATGGCGCGATGCGGGAGTTAGAACGTGATTTTCGTAACAAAAATAATCGTCACTATTACAGTTATAAATTTATTTTTGTTTTGATTTCTTTGTACTTAAAACCAGAGTACGAAAACAAACGAAACAAATTGTGTGATTTTGTTTTGTTTGGTTCTTTGAAGTGAGTGAAACAAAAGCAAAACAAAACAAAACCAATTAGAAGGATTGCTCAATTTGTTTTTGTATTGTTTTTGCACAAACTAGAGCACATAAACGGTCGGCTGTAAGCCGACAAACATCCGCCGATGGTCACAAACAATACATTAATTTAATCGTACGCCGCTAGAAAAGAAAGTAATGGGAAATAAATGAAAACGTTTTGAAATACTTGCGGTGAATTTGACATCATAATATCGTCGATTTAGAATGTAAACCTGCTTCACTTCAACAAAATTTTACAGGAGAGACAAAATATGGGAAATTTGTCAAAGAAACCTGTAATAATTCTAAAATATTTTTTATGAATTACACCGTGTTTTCGAACTGTAGGGTTTTAAATTAAAATTTATATTTTAGCCAATCGATGCGGCGTCTCATTCTCTTTCGAATGGCATTAAAATGTCATATTTTATAGAAAGTGGATTTAGCAGGTTTACACTCTAAGCCGACGATATTATATAATTTTATTGCATTGTTATTTAACATATTAAGTGTGTTTTATAAAGCTAAGCAACATAGCTATAACCGGGTGTCCTAAGACACCTCTCTTCTTTTTTTAATAAGAAGCCTCTTTGCCATTTTTGGTTCTAATCGGAGCACAGAATCTAGAAAAGAATAAACATCCACATAAAAATGCAAAGTGTTGTCACAATATTTATTATTTTGAAACGTTAATTTGTTATGTATTTATTAACAACATTTAATCGCAGAAGCCAAATTAGTTTTCGAAATGAAAACAGTGATAATTTCACCACTAAAGGAATTTGGTAAACATATGAAAATAAGTTAAAATTTTTGTAATTGCTTTGAATATAAAGCAAATTATAGAATATTAACTAATAAACAGTTCAAATATTTTGTTTTAAACAACACCAATTAAATATTGCAAATGATGATAAATGAATTAAATATAAATACAATAAAGTATGTAAGTATTTTTTAATGAGTGAAAACGTAGTGCTTCGTTATATTTCTAACACAGTATGAATAGAAGAATTTTATATTTAAGTGAACAAAATCATAAATAGGTTATTAGTATCGAATCACATTTGCAACGGAAAGCTTTACTCCAGATAAATTGAATATAAACGAAAACAATTTTAAATGTATACAACTTTAATATTTTTGATAACGCCTGCCTTGATATTGGTGAGTTTGAAATTAATAAAATGTTATACTTAGGGCTCTAAGAACGACACTCGATATCTTACAAATTTTCAAAATATTTCAATAGAGTTTATAAGGGAATATTTTAAAATTTCGATCGATATCGATTTTATAATTTACGTCGATAGAGAAAAAGAGAGGTATATAAACGATATACATACATATGTATATGTATATCTTACTCATACCTCTCATTCAAAATCAAATAAAGCTTGATGTACGTGAATTCGGACTTATAAAGATAATTTTTACTAATATACATATTTTGGTTTTTGTTACAGGCCCAAATGTCTGGCAATAATTATAACGACTATGGAGTTAATAGACAGGGAGGGAATTTGGGTCCCACATTTTCAAGTTTAAATGTGCAAGAATCTTACACTACGCCCTCGCCATATTTTTCTAACAATCAAATGCGAAATAATCCTTATGCGATTAATGGAAATGTACTTCCCTACAATAACCTTAACGAATATTTATATGTAAGGCCAACATTGCAAACTTACGCCACCATTGATACTTATACTCTGTGGCGGCCTTGGAATATGCAACAATATGGTAAAAAATGAAAAAGAACAAAAACTCGAAAATTAAAATAAATATCTGCCCGTATTTTTTAGTTGTGCACTCCATCCACTCCCATGGATTTTAAGAAGTTTTAAGTTTTGAAATAAAATTTGTAAATATTTATTATCGTTAAGTGTTCATTGTTTTTTGTTTCATTATATTTATTACAGGGTGAGTAGGCTAGACCAAAGACAATATATATATGTATGTAGTCATAAATAAAAACTAATAAAATTTTACTTATTAAGCTTGTTATACAAATCAAACTCTTTCCCCCGAAAAAATCCCTTGATTATAAATATGGGAGTACAGGTGTACAAATACACAGTGGCAACATTTTGTATTTTGTTGTTACAATAACAAAACATTGTTCATATTTTGCACAATGAATAAAATAAAAAAACAAGATTGCGCCCTCAGCATCTACGTCATCATAGAATACAAATCAGTTTGTTGTAAAAAGTGTGTGTGAGAGAGAGAGAGAGAGGAGAAAGAGCACTTTCCATATACAACTGTAATTTGTTTACAACACATACATATTCTATGTCTACGTCACACAAGCAGACAAAATAACGAACCTGCGAAAATAACGGAAATGGGCAGTCTTTTTATTGGTTTCATGCATTTTGCAGATGTTGTTGCTAAACATGTTTATTTTGAATTACTTCTTACCCAACTTGTGTTGAAATAGAAAGGACAGAAAATAAAAACCTTGATTGAGTACGGAGTTTTGGCTTAGTTTCGATATCTTTTCTTAGACCTTTCACTTAGCCCCTGTTTCTACATACAAACCAGGCAGGCGACTTCGTTTAGAATTTTTTTTTATCAAAATCACTAAAAAATTTAGTGCTTTTTTACTGCCAGTTCATAGAAGCCATGTAAAAATTCTCGTCTGGCTTTTTACATTGAAAACAAAAACAAATTTTGAGTGCTTTGTTTTTCTTTTTGTTGTCAATATAAATAGGCAGACGAGAATTTTTACATGGCTTCTATGAACTGACAGTTAGACTTTTTTTCATGTTTACACTAAATGTCCAATTTGTCACATATGTAATGTTTAAAAGAAGAAATTAGCTCACTCCTCCATAATCAGTTTTAATGTATGTACATATTTTTGGAAAAGAATTAGTCATGATAAGGGGAATTTTATTTTGACGTAAACTATTTTTGCAGCAACCGTTAACGAACGGTAGAATGATAATTATCATCAATCATCATGAAAATATTTCGAGGGAAAAAATATTGTCGATTGGGTTGATTATGTTAATAATTAAGTAAAATACTGTTTCCATAAGTCAGACACGTCTAGAAAATTAGTATGAAAATCACTCAAAAATATGAGTGCTTTTTAAAAAAATTTTCTACTCCAGTCGAGTGTCCGAGTTATGGAAACAGGGAGTAAGAGGGGAAAAAGTATGTTTGAAATAAGAAGTACATTACTCCGTTTTTCCATAAAATCGTTAATTCGTTCGTTTAGCATATTGGGAAAATTTATGTGAAAATCATAAAATTTTTTTTTATGGACAAGCGCGTTGTTTAAACAATACAGTAATTAATGATGATTCATCAAATAAACACTTTTTTTGAATGTTATACAAATGAAAACTCTACCAGCATGTTTAAGTAATTAAAAATCACAATTCAAATCAATGACAATAACACAATTTTTTTTTGCGTTACATTATTGTTTTAATTATAAGATTTGCACTTTCAATTTTAAAGTCATCAAAGCAATTTCTGAAAATTGGGAAATTGCTTATAAAACATCCAGTCCATATCTACCTAGATCTAATATCTAAGCAGAACAGAGGTTGTGCTAATAATAATGGAAATCAATACTAGCTAAATGGCCACCATGGCTATGGCATGCAATTTTCCATTATTTGGAAATTGATCATAAAACGTTCAATCCACATCCTTATAAAAATGCCTTTGGTTGGCTTCTTCAGGAAATAATACATAAATAGATATTTATTAATAATTATTCAATCAATCAATATTAAGGAAAGTAATTGGCACTTTGTCCTAATAATCTTATCACTTATTGATTTGAATTCGTTCACAAATCCACTGACCTTGCCAAATTTTTTTTTTTTTATATTAAAGTTAAATATTTTTATTGCAATTTTTCTCAACATTATTATGTTACTTGTTCAGTAAAATATTAATTATTTTCTTAAAAATACATTAGCGCATATTCATAGCCAAAATAAAGTATACTTTAAGATGTTAAAACCAGTATTAACATACAAAATACCAGTATTAACATACAAAATACTGGTTTTAACATCTTAAAGTATACTTTATTTTGGCTATGAATATGCGCTAATGTATTTTTAAGAAAATAATTAATATTTTACTGAACAAGTAACATAATAATGTTGAGAAAAATTGCAATAAAAATATTTAACTTTTTATTTTTTTAAATTGCTATGAATATGCGCCATTGAAATAGATTAGCTATTTTTATACATGCATACATACTCGTATGTACATATATATGTATAAGTAAAAGAGGACCTAAAGCTTAAAAAATATTTATTTAATTTAACAAGAGGCCAAGAAAATCAATTATATTTTGAGAAAAATATTTAAGCGATTCATTAAACAATACACACATATCTATGTATGTATGTATACTGTGTAAACATGTTGTAATATCTTTTTTTTTTAAACAAAAACCTAAAATTTTTAGTCGCTATAAATTTTATCAACCAGTCAACTGTAAAACAAAAGACTCAAGCAACAAAAACACTCGTATTTCTCCAATGAAGTTAGAACTTTTGTTGTTGCTTATGTACTTTGTTATTTAAACAAAAAGTTTATCTTTCCATAGCACGTTCTATACGTTTTCTGCTTATGTTTATTTCAATATGTGTACCGTTAATTAAATGCAACAAATCATTAAAAATGCGATACAATCTAACCATTTTATTTATATGTACGAGTATGTATGCATGCATTTAGAAAAAGAATTATGGCCAAGTTCTTAACGAAATCAATAACTAGGCGCAATCAAAGCCATACTTCAAACCACACATAATATTTACTTGAGGTTAACTCTGATAAAGAACTAAGAATTCAATTAAAAAATATTAAGAAAGGAGTTGGAAATAAGTATTGAATACTAAAGTTGTTCTAGATGACAGTTTAAAAATATATGACCTGTAAACAAATGAATCCACGATTAAGATAATCAGGGCAATCATGAATAAATTTCCGCGAGAAATTTCCCCCTTTTCCAATTAGAATTTTTTGTTTTCCCTATTAATTGCTATTAGTTGGAATTGTTCCCCGGGAAAAATTTTTTGTCGAAGACATGTTGACGACAACTCAAATAAATCGTTGACGAAACTTTCGAATATATGGCTACGAAATCTTGCAAGACCACACCAAGCGACAATTTCTACCACTATATCGATTATCGCTCACAAAATGATAGTGTGAGTTCTTGAGCGGCAATGTCACTCAAAAGAACAGACTTTAATAAATATTTTTATTAACACACAAATTTGAATTTTTTGCTTGCTTGTTTTTTCCATTTCATTTAAATTATTGACTGACTTAGCTGGGATTCGAACTGGGGCTGCATGTTTATAAGTTTACGCACTTATCACCTGGCTACAGCATCACCTAAAACTTTGACATGACTTGCCGCTCAGATTGTAATCAACACAGTCAAAAGTGTTTAATTGAGGACAACATGCAAGACATTGTCACTCAATTTGTCGTGAACGACAGACAATTTCGTTTAATTTGTCGACTAGAAAATTAAATAACAGAGAATATTTCGTACAAGAATCATAGATGACAACGTCGTGCAAGGCAATATCGCCAACTGGGATGTCAAATGAATACAAAAAACACCAATACACATAAAGCTGTGTGCACGTGCATATCGCGCCATAACCGCCAAAAAAAAGCTTAAGCGAGAAAATTTTCGAACTCGATTATTTGCTATCGTAAATAATCGATTTTCGTAAAAAAATGAGGTTAAAAAATGTGTCGATTAAACTATTTTGGCGGTTATGGCTCGATATGTATGTGTACATTTTACGACAGGTAAATAATCATACCGTGTTATGAAACGAATAAAAATTGTGCTCTTAAAAATTTATCCGGTGTGTGAAGGCCCATTAAGAACAACTTGCACTCTGTTTTGCTGCATCTCTCTTATAAAGTTTCTTTGTCTGTCTTAGGCCGGGTTTACATCTGTGTGCCATGTGCCACACATGCGTAAAAAAGCGTAACCACTAATTACTAATGAAAAACTGTTTGATTCACACACGTGTTTATTAAGTTAAACAGTTTCATATATAACTAATAGACAATTTTATAGAATCCAACATGATTGGAAACAGTTTAAATCATGTCTGAATAAAACAGTTTTTCATTAGTAATTAGTGGTTACGCTTTTTTGGGCACATGGCACACAAGAAATGCCAGATGTAAACTCAGCCTTAAATTTTTTTTATAAGTTTTCGAAAGGGAATACAACTTTCCCTTGAAGATGCCGCAGAGTTTTATAAATCGTAAAACTACTTAAGAAATAAATATGTTTTTTCATATGTAATAGTACTGAATCTCCCATGCCTGATAAATAACATATTGTACTAACTACAAGCTGGGGTAGAAAGAAAGTCTTTGTTGGAGCACATGTTGTTGGTTATACAGCACTTAATGAAAGAAGTAAGAGAAAATACAAAAAATCAAGACAAATAAAAATAGAGTGAGCGATAAATGCAAACAGAAATATAATCATATCACATCCTATAAGCGTTCCCAGTTCAGACAATTTGCTCTACATTGATATATTTTCTCTATCATTGGTAGGAGAATTTGTTATTATGGATTTAAGAATTTTTTATTTTATTTGCTTAATTCTTTGGAAATTTACCGAGAATATTTATAAATTTCGGCTAAAAATTGTCGTCATAAAAAAGCCAAAGTCTCGGAAGCCTGCCCAGCAAACGATCAAAATCAACTGTTAAACTGCTACTGAAGTGCTGAGAGCTTCTGGTTATTGCTACCATTATTCCAGAAGCTTTGTGTTAAGAACATATGTATATCATTGTATTGCGAGGAAGGCTGAGCTTACATGTGCCCAAGAAAACGTAAGCACTAATTACTAATGAAAAACTGTTTGATTCAAACATGTATTAGTTATACATATATGAAACTGTTTAACTTAATAAACACGTGTGTGAATCAAACAGTTTCTTATAAGTAATTAGTGATTACGCTTTTTTTACGCATGTGTAGCACATGGCAGACAGATGTAAGCCCTGCCTCATGGTGTTAACATCGTGGTGTTCCAATGATGAAAATTCTACCATTGTGCTTAAAAGTATGGGGTGAATAAAATGTTTTAATAAAATAACAATTGTATATTTGTGACTTTTATTTGATTGCAATTTCGAAACTACTAAAGTCAAGTATTTAAAAGATAAAAACGTTATTACACTACATATTTTAGAATTCTCAGAAATGAGTTTATATAATCTCGTTTTGCTTCGATCGTATTTACGTCCATTTTGCTTCAATCTGCTTGCAGTCATTTTGATTCCGATTCGAATTGAGGAATTATTTTGAATAGCCCACCAATTTACAGCTGTTGTGACTCAAACTGTAACTACTTAACAGGTGGCAAGTAAAATCTACGCTACTGATAAACATGGAATGATATAGGCTTCAACAATTAATTGAAACTATTAAAAAATTCACTACTAAAAAAAAGTTCTTGGACAACAATAGTGCAACTAGCGGACAAATTTAAGCTGCTGGCCAAGATAGTGATGTGAAAACTGAAAATCGTAAACGTCCCTCAAGAACAACTGACAAATATTGCTGTTGAAGCTCATAGTTAGTGTTGCGGAAAGCTCAGGTTTGTCCAATTCTCATCGATCTTTAGTATTAAGCATTTCGTATTTTCCGTAAAGAATTAGCGCTTAAGGTTCAGTTAATACAAGAACTCAGGCCTACCGAATATCCAGGATCCAGTCATCCTTGAAATGCATCAAACTTAAAATCGAAAAATTATCTTGAATGGTGAGAACCATTTTTACCTCGGAGGCTACATTAAGAAGCAGAATTTTTACATTCTAGAATTATTCTTAGAAATCCTCTCTATTCTGCGCGTGTATCTGTTTGGTAGAGTCTTTTTCCAAAGTATTGCTGGAGCAACTGCAAAAGGATTGCGCTACGGTACGATAATTAAAAAAGTTTTTATGACCGGAATAGGAAGATATTGATGTGGACAACGTTTATTTTCAACAAGATGGCACTACGTGAAAAGTTTCCTGATCGTGTGATTGTTTGAAAAAGTGATAACAATTGGCCACCGAGATTTTATGATTTAACAACCTTAGACTTTTTGCTCTGGACCTATACCAATTGTCCACAATCGATTCAAGACCTCAAAGATAGAATTGACGAAGTTATTGACGACTTGCAGCCGCAAATGGGGGAATTGGTGATAGAAAACTTTATTTCTTTATCATTTATCGTATAAAAAATATTTGTTTTACACATTAAAATGAAACAACAAAGTATACAGAGATGTCACGAGACGGAAGATACTTGTGTTTTCACACTCACTCAGTACCTGTGTCCTCTTCAATACTTCTTTCGTAGTGACATTGATTTAAAATACTTTGATTTTATACTTTTTGCTCTCATTCGCTGTGCGATTGTTGTAAGTAAAAGGTAAAAATTAATACTTTTGAATGAAAATTATCAAAGTTAAATCGGGATTCGGTTGAAAACAAATCTTAATCACTTTTTTAATACAAATAATCTTTTTCACATTCTGTTTTTAATTCAACACTACAAATTCTTTTATTTAATTTTGTAAAACTGTTGTCTTGTTCATTTTAAAAAATACACATTTTCTCTTGTTTGTTTTTTTTTATTTCGTTAATAACTTAAGAACAAATAAAATACAGTTGTCCCTTTCTCTTTTTTCATCACTCATTTTCTTCAACTCTGTGTACTTTGTGATGAAACCTCTTATTGGAAGATCCTTTATGAGAAACCTTCTATTTATAATTATAAGCAATTATTGCTCCTTTACTGCAAAAAAAGAAAAAAAATTACTTTTTTTGAGATATATCTATGTTGCAATAATGGAGCGATATGTACTTTTCTATATACAGTTTGTTCTCGACAATTTGTATCCACCTATAATTTGATATTTTTCATAATTCCTTGCTTATCTCGGTAATTTTAGGTCAAAAGTTTGAAATAAAATAACAGCAATGTTAATCAAGCTCTTTCTTATTGGTATGGTTCATGATTATTTGAACTTCTTTCTATTCTATTCCTTTTAAACTCTCCATTTGAATATTTTATGTGGCCCTTTGGTTTTAAAGTTATCAAAAGTCGAGTTTTTGCGTCACACTTTAATTCAAATACGTGATCTTTCATATATTAAACTTGGTCTTTGTGGGGATTACATATCCAAAATTGAGGAAAGAAGGTATTAACTACGGAAACCCTACAATCACCAACCAACCGCAGAGAGTGAGAAAGACGTAAAGAGCATATTGTTGTGCACACAAACTTGGCTTAGAGAAATTACTTTCTTTATAAAATAAATGCTTACAACAGATTTAACATGCTTAAAGAAGCTGTTAAGCCAACCAGTCCTAAAATAAACGTTAAACGGAGTGGTAAATTCAAACGCACTTAAAAAACAACACTTGTATTAAAGACAAACAAACAAACAAATTATTGGTGGGTTCTTTCTGTATGAAAAGTGAATGTGAAAGCCGGAATATTTGCACGTAAAATATAAACAAATAAGAAAAATAAATAAAAGATAATAATAAAAAATAAAGAGTAGTTTTTAAAGGACTTATTTTCCTCTTTTTTTTTGAAAAATTTCGTCCAAAAATGGTAAGTAAATAAATATAATTTTTAAATTCACCAGCTAAAGTTGTACTAATCAAATCTTTTATAATAAAACCCGTATCCCTAAACAATTTTAAAAATTTTTTCTTTCTGCAAAATAGCTTTAGCATTTAAGCTAACAATCAATTGCTGTGTAACAGATGTATTTGGAATTTTAAACAAGACTTGCTCACATTTACTTTTAATGAATTGTTCATTGTAACATTTTTGTACTCGTATGTTTGTTTAAAATACTTTTACCGAAAAGAAGTGTGAATGTAAAGAAGAAGTGTGAAATATAAAGATTACTTATTTGTTTATAGATTCTACGTACGTTTGTTATTTTTGAGTAAAATATTTTAAGTAAAAAATTTCCATGAATTTTTTAAATTTATTTGTTTGATGAGTTTGTTGAAATTGTTTGAGGTGTTGTTATTCTTTAAATGGTGAAATTTTCTTATTGACGGCTCAGCGGAGAATACCAATGAGCACTTGATTGTATATGATTTTCAAATCATAGATCATGATCCACATGATCTTTCACGATCAGGCATAATCACTTCGTAATAAAAAGAAATTTTAAAATATTGATTGGAATAAAAAAACTTATAAAATAAAATGATAGTTCTTTTCCACAAATTAACAATTCACATAGGAATATCTTTGATTAGGATATGCTTGGGGGATCGTGGGTGATTCAGGATATCTATACAGAAAAAGTAAGCCAAGTAGGTTTGTTTTCGATTTGATACAGTCATGATTTTAACAATAGATGGGTCTTCTTTTGGCAGCAATTATTATCAGTATGATTCTAAATATTCCCCGGGAAATAATTCAAAGGAAATTTATTTATTTTTTTTTTGAGAATGAAATACTAATATTCTAAACAAATGGATGTGGGAATAAAAGTGTGAGAGATACTACGTGTATACGCAGGGCTTATTTGCAAATAAAACTGTAAATTGTTGCCATATTATTGTTTTTATTGCGACTTACTAATTCAGAAAACTATTCACGATTAACGCACTATTTGCAAATAAAATGCTTGAGGTTGCCACACTTACAAATTTTTGCTAATAAAAAACAAAAAATTGGTAAATATTGCACAAAAAAATCAATGTTGTCAATGACAGTAAAAACAAATGATTATTTATTACTTTATACATTTACACATTTTTTTTGTAAACATAAGTAACTTTTCTATAGAAGTGCTACCAAGTTTTTATACATTCACAATGCCGTATAAACTGTAAGTTAATTTATTGTTAAATATTTTTATTTGCAAATAGTGCGTGTATAAACGTAGTATTAGAAACGCATAGTTGAGTAGTTCCGCTCCACTCAACAGTTGAGTAATTTTCCATCATAAAATTTTTTCGCTACCTATAGTCAACATGTTGTGCTCAGCCTGAACAGCTGATGGAATAGAGCTATGCCTTTTATATGCTTTGTTAGGTGGCAGGAGCAAATATTTGTTAAATTTTACATTACAAATGCGATAAAGTAACGAAATAATGATGTAAAATTAAATTATATCTATCAAGCCGTTTCTAAGACGTAACTATTGGGGCCAACAGTTGCCAATAGTTTGACAACTGTTGAGCTCAACAGCTACGTCTTATGAATGCGTAGTAAGAGAGAGAGAGAGAGAGAGAGAGAGGGAGAGTTTCGAATTTTTGTAGGCAGTTATTTTAAAAACGAGTAATTTTCAAAAATTAATAAATGTCTATTTGATGTTGTGCAAATTAAAATTACTCGATTTGATAACATTCGAACGTCAAAGTCAGCTGTTAATATAATAAATAACTAGCATTTAAAGTTCCGGGAGCTTTTATATTGAGTTGCAAGAGAAAAAGTGTTTTATTCATCCAACTAATTTTTGGAGCGTTTTTAAGATTATTTGTTTTTGCACTTAAATGTATTAAGCTGCCTGTAATTTGATTATAATTAGCATTACGTTTTACAGAATTATGCCCTAAATTCCCACAAGGCAATTTGCAATAATAATAATGGGTAAGCTTGAGTTAGCTGGTTTTTGATATTTGTGCTAAGTTGTGGACTTTGGTCACACATGCAGTAAAATTGTATGGTCCTGCCGCTTTTTAGAGGAGTTTTTTTTTACGATTTGCTAGAATAGAGCGAAAAGTTACCCTACACCTCAGTGGTAAAGAACACATATGTATGTACATATAGGGAGTTCACAATAGCGTTTTATGTGACAGCGCATAGAGAAAGGGACCTAAGGG
Organism: Nowickia ferox; assembly: GCA_936439885.1. Taxonomy (NCBI): domain Eukaryota; kingdom Metazoa; phylum Arthropoda; class Insecta; order Diptera; family Tachinidae; genus Nowickia; species Nowickia ferox. Next base: position 109,266,488 of record OW387024.1, on the reverse strand, counting down.
TAAAAAAAAATCAATTTTCACTTCTTGTTTTTTTTTTGATGTGGACAACATCTGAGCATCGAATGAGACCCCAGAGATATGCGCGTTTTATGAAATCGAAGTACACCTGAACAAAACCGGTTTTTACCATTAGGTCCCTTTCTATTTTGCGCGTCACATATGTATGTCTTAATATTGTCTGAATAAGCATAAAAAGCATGTCGTTTCAATATTTCAATATATAACAAGTTAAAACTGTCAGCGCAGCTGTAGTTGATGAGAAAAGAAATTTGTATTTTTCGCTGTCTTTAGGCATTTTCCAGAACAAAAGTTATTTTAATAAATAATAATAAATTCTAATATAAAAAATTTTGCTATTTTTATACTTAAATATACTGTGTTTTATATCGTTCAAGAACTTGTAGATCATAACTTGGAGCTAAAGGAGGTAGAGACATAAATATGTATGTTCGCGGAATCGGCACTGGAGCAGTTGAAAACTGACCCTAATTTTCATCGAAAAATCATCTTCTGCGATGAGGCTCATTTCTGTACGCTAATCAAATAAAATTTTCGTCATTCGGCATGATAGCAATCTACATACTATAAAAGAACGTTCAATGCATATTGAAAAAGTTGATATTTGACAAGGATTTTGGAATTGCGAAGTCAGTGATACATATTTCTTTGAAAACCACGTTGACCTCAAACTCAATAGTGAGCGTCATCGAGGTCGATGACTGCCAATCTTTTTTGGCTACAATTTTATGCTATGGACACCAAGGATAAGCTAGGAAGCGTTTAATGAACGACTCTTTAAATGAAAACAACGTTTTTATTTATAAATTCCAAAAAAAAAAAAATTGAAAACAGTTTAAGAATGTCATTTATATGTCACGATAAGTTAATAATTATTTGTTTTGCTAAACATGTCGTTAAATATGTAAAAAGACAATGACTACTTTGGTATGCATAACAAACAGAGGACCAATTTCCAATTCACGTAATTTTCGTGCTAATTTCTTAGCTACTTTCTTTTCTTTAGCGAGTGTGTTTCTTTAATTGTTTGTCAACCAAAATGGTTTACTTTACTTTAAGGCGTTTATGTGTTCCATTATCTCAGATAAATATATAATATTTTTTGAATAAGTATGTACATACTTTGTGTACATATTGTCTTGGAAAAGTATTAGATAATATTTACTTAATATAAATATTATGGTTCTTTCTGTGGCTAAAAACTATTTGTGACCCTTTCTCACGTGTAAAACTTTTTTGTGGTAAGACTAGTTTGTGTATGAGAAAGAGCTTATGCGTATTATGAGAAATTATTATATTTTATATACATATGTACATTTATATACATATTTATGAGTGTTTTTAATTGTAAATTTTTCCCATCATTTATTATTATGAATTTTGTAAGCACGTGCTTGGCGTTTAAACAAGTAACATTTGCTTTAATTCATTAAGTCAAATGTTGTGCAGTTACTTTTAAAAGAGGTTATGAGCCATTATGAACTTAAGTTATTAAAAGTTTAAAAAACTTTAAAAAATTTTAATACGGACCATTGAATTGGGGTATTAGTATTGTGAATTATTCGTGTCTTATATTTGTTGGAATAAAATTGTATGACTTTAATTTTTTTCGAATAGAAGAATAATTTTAAAAAATTTAGCAATAAACGATACTCATTACAAAAAGCAAAAGAAGCAAGTAGTAATTAAAAAAAATTAAAAAACCCGACTGCGACCAAATTTGTATCGTTCAATATCCTAAACGGTCATTCGAAATGAAAAATCATAAGGGAAACCTAAAATGGTTTTTGAAATTACCTGTCGAATGATTCCCATTTTGATATACATATGAAGTTCGTCGACTTTTTATTTTTTTCGTACATATTTACAAAACAAAATGGAGTCTGTTGGCCGCCATATTGAATTTTTACTACTGTCAGATCTTTAGTCACACTCCCGGGATTAAGACAAATCGATTAACGTAAGAATCATTAAGAATCCACGCGTTCGGTTTATATAAGACCGCAAAGGAACACACATACATACATACACAGGCTGATAAGCACAATACCGCCCTGTCGGAGAATGTGTGGTTGACTACAAAAATAGTTAACTTATAGTTAACTTTTCTTAGACTGACTAAAAGCTAACTGCAAAGTCATCCAGAACAAACCCAAAATTAATTCTTAAGTTGAGTACGTAATCGAATTTGGTGAGAGCCAACAAATTTATTCTCAGCTACTTTGAAACTCATTCCAGTTTTATATTAACATTTTGCTGTTATTATTTTAAATGGTACCTTGGCTGTATAGTTAGCGCGTTGAGTACACAACGTGTGATGATACATGTTCGAACCCCAAACATTTTTTTTTAATTTACTGACTACCAGGTGATTTAAAAAAGCCAACTTTAAGTTAGCTGAAAGTAATGCAGGGTGAGACAATTGACTACTGCCTAGGACATCGCAATGTTAAAATAGTCAGTTGATTACATTGAAAAGTAATCCAAGTGCCAGTCAGTACTAGTTGCGAAATAGTTAGCTTAAAGTTAGTTTAAAGTTAACTTAATTTCCGATAGGGCGTTCTTTGCGTCGCGCATTCGGGTGAAAAACTATTCATTACATCGCAGTGAAAAAAATTGGAAGTAATTATTCAGGAATTACATTTTCGCTACTTCCAAAATATTAATATGTGTGTATTTTTGACTTTTCAGGAGTCGATTATTAACAACATCCAAATAATGAATTAAGAAGCTATTTCACTTATCCACAATTGGAGATCAGTTATGGCAAACACTTCGATATGTTTTGATTTTTTTTAGGAAAAAAAATTGAAATCAATGTCATGAAGTATTACATTTTTATTTATAAAAAATAGATTGATTTAAGAGAAATTTAAGAAAAAAAAAGTAGCAACGAAAGTTCTTTTAAGTTTTCAATCTACAATTTAAATATTGTTTCTTTTTAACAGCTACATATACAAGCTTTTTATATCGTCACCTAAAATCCAAAAGACCGTAGGTACACCTTTTACTTTTTGTTTTACACGAGAGGCAAGAAATCTTATAAATTTAAGACTATTTATATGTTAGGAGCCAAATTGAATAATGAATGAAATCGGTACTTTTGATCACATGTGTGTAAAATTTTAAGGAAAGATGTATTTTGTTTAATCACATCATAATCAATCAAAAAGTCTATTTTAAATTTTTTGGTTTGTTACGGCCTTTTGGATTTTAGGTGACGACATAAAGATTTTATAGAAAATGAAATATGGTATAACGATTTGTTCAAATGCAAATTTTTTTACCGAGAGTTTTCTGCAGCACGATTCATCCATTTCGAACATTTTGTCTAGAAAATCAAAGCTACCATATGAAATACGTGTGTAAACGATGTGTATTAATTTTACAAGTGGCAGCACAGCGGCAAATGATTACAATTTGCTGTGTCACACACATCTTTTTAATTGTTTAAAGCAATTATTTCGTTCATGTCCATATGTATATCTTTTATTTTTTAATTTTTCTTTATTTCTATTCTAATAAATAGAAGTATATTCTGTGCTTTTATTATTCATATAAGATGACGTGGCAGCTCAGTTCAACTTTTGCTGAAATATTAAAACAGCTCAGTTTGATTTTGTCCGGACCATGATATAATTATACAAGGTACTTGCACGACTACAACAAAATTGCAACACCAAGAAACACACGTATTTTGTTGGTAGAAACATACCTATAATTGTCAGAAGCAGATGTCTTTTGTTTTTAAAAATAATAATAACAGGATTACTAAAGTACAATTGCAGACGCGGCATTCATGCATTATTATAGTCATTTAGTGTTGCCAATATGTGTGTAATACACAGTGTGTAATTTGTACTCTCATGTGTGGGCCATGTACATATAATCTGTGTGTAATTATATTTTGGATTCTATTTTTATTTATTTTGGTTTTAATTTTAACTCACACAAAATATGTGTAGTGCAATTTTCTTCAATGTGTAATTGGAGACATCATTACATTCACACACATACACTAACATTTTTGCAGCTTGTAAACAAAGTTTGACAACTATATGCATTGTAAACATTAACAGGCTGGGCTTGTGCAAGTACCTTGTATAATTGTATCATGGTCCGGACAAAATATAAAATTAAACCAATTCAAGTTCAGAGTTGTTCGTAAAAAATATTTTCTCTCTATCAAGAAGAGAGACGTCAAACTACATATAAAAAAATTTTGTTCGGACAAAAATTTTGTTCAGAAACAATGGGTGAATCCAGCTTAAATAGCACAACACTTTTTCTTTACATAATTTTGCCTTACTATGGCCTATCATGGACCCTTTAATGGGATGAAACTAAGTTTTTTGGAAAGGATTTATTTCAATGGCTCTCGCTAAAAATTGGATGGCGATAATTGTAATCCGTTTTCATTATTTTATAAGGTAATATCTGTAGATTATATCTCCCCATTACATTTGGAACAAATATGTATCATTTAATAATACATATTAGGAGCAAAACATCACATACCAGTTTATTATAAGCTTTGTTATGTATTTGTAAATTATTCTACAGCTCGTGATCCATTGAATATATCTCAACACAACTAGACACAGATATAGACCATAGAAGAAAATGTAATTTTTCATAAAAAAAATCGCCGCACATACTTGCATATATGTATATATATTATGTAAATTCACGAGAAAATTATTAGGATTCTTTTCATAAAAAATACAATACGGTGCAATTTTTAATGTTTTGCGCTCACCTCTGCTCATGAGAGACTCTCATTCACCCTTCACACACGAGAACAATTGTGCTGGCATATCATGTCAGTTTGTTGGTGACAGAGGAAAAGAGGGTGGTTTTGTGCTTTGCATAATTTTACAACCAGTTACAACTCCGCATCAGCAGCACAAAACCAATACACACACAACTTAAAAAACAGCAAATGTTAAAGGAATACAAAAAACACTAATACGCACAAAGCTGTGTGCACGTGTACATTTTTATGTCAGATGAATTAGTCTCGTGTGTTCTAAAAAGAACAAAAATTTTGCGGCATAAAAATTAGTCTCGTGTGTGAAAGGCCATTGGGAGTAAGTACACACTCTGTGTAATCACACACATATTGGCAACACTGATTGACTATAATCATGCATGAATGCAGCGTCTGCAATTGTACTTTAATTACCCTATAATTGTTATTTTTAAAAACAAAAGACATCTGTTTCTGACACATATTTGTTTATATGAAAAATATGCATGTGTTTTTTGGTGTTGTAATTTTGTTGTAGTCGTGCAGGTACCTGGTATAATTTTACCATGTGTGTATATGCTAGAAGTAAACGTAAGTCGAACGATAAAATCGCGACTATTTCTTACGTATCCGTCTATGTATCGGCTGGTCGCGTTTCAGTTTTGTCATCTTCTAAAAACTGGCTGTCAGTTACCCATTTGTAATGAAAACTTTTTAATGGATATACTCATTCTAACAGGTGAATATAAGCACACATACATACATATGTATGTATATAATTTGTAAAGTACTTTATACATGAATGAAATGATTCATTTGTTCCACTAAAAGCATTAGCTAAACTTTTGCCAATGAACTAATTAGCAGAAAGCTTATCAAATTGAAATAAGTATGTTTGTTGTATGTGAGACTATAATATTAAAGTTATTTATTTTACTACTTCCTAACATTCTTTTATCTGTTTTCGTAACATTAAATTTAACCCACTTTCGATGTTTTCATAAAAAGACCTGCATACTTACATGCATATTTAATAGTCTTCAAAGAGACAATGGCATGGAAAACAAACTTGCTTCTTAAATTTTTGTTGTTGTTCTAACCATCTAATCGAATGGAATCGAAATAAAGAATTATTATTTTTTATTACAGTTAGGCGCACAAAATATCGAAAAAAGAACTATTAATTTCCATTTCTGGTTTGTGTTTATTTTGTTTTAATTATTCATTCTTGTCTCAAATTTAAGCAACACAATAATGACGAGGTTCTGTTATCGTCAACGTAATAATAAAAAGATTTCTCTATTTAAAGGTATTTTAATAAAGCAAATACCATTTGCATTTAAAAAGAAGGTGTGCGTCACAGTCAGTTCTGTTTAGCACACAAATATTTAATTGACAACTTGCAAACTTTACAAGTGAAAATGAAATTCGAGAAAGTTTTACATTGCTTTTTAAATTCACAAGCCTACTAAGCTTATTTTTCTACTGTGATTTTCAAAAATATTATTATTTGTGAATTCTCAAATGGTTTTTGAAAGTCTGTGTATAAGATAAGACGTTTTGTGACTAATGAAGTCTCAGGATTTGGCAAAGCACCAACGAAATGCATATAGTCATGCTTAAACACCAGCAGATAAATTTCAATTAAAATAAACTTATGACAATATGTGAAATATTAGATTTCTTAAATGTTAAACTTAATTCATTATAGATAAATAAAGAAAAAAAAAATTGTATTCACACTTATCGGGAATGAAAGGCGAACATTTTCTTTACTTTTTTTGTGAATTGGTTCTTAAGATGCCATGCAATTCCTGGAATAAAAAACACTGCAAATGAGCCTTTAGTTGACAGGCAAAAAATTTTTTTGCCCACACTGTGCATCAAATTAGGCTTAATAAACGATTCGGTATAAGCTATGAACAGAGATGGAAAGGCATTCAAACACGTGAAAAGTACATTTCCACGTGTAAGTGAGACCAAATCGAACGAAGGCGTAATTGTGAGTCCCCAAATATGAGAAATCTTTAAAGAATTGCTTAAATATAAGTTGGTCAATAAAGAGAGAGAGGAGCATGAGTAAGTTTCGAAAATGTATGTCACCATTTTATTGGAAATAGAAGGGCTCCAAATTATGAAGAACTGGTACAAGAACTTCTTATTTATTTCATATCAAAAACTCAGATGTAATGTGCCATTGAAAAAAAAATTCCTGCATTTTTTTTTAAAGGTTTTAACAGGATATTGCGCACATGGAAAAAAGTTATAGCGGCAAGTGGTTCCCAGATATATGAACTGATTTATGCTGGATAACGAATTATGAAACAGCAGATAAAACTTATAAAAGAAAGCGATCTACTAATAAGTAGTTGATTTTTTATGTTATACTAGAAACCATTTATGTGTAAGATTTTTCACTTTTATTATAATAAATAAGTATTTTGGATTGCAATATCAGTATTTCATTTAAATGAAAACAGCTCAAAAATTAGACTTGATGGAAACAATCTGAGAACAGATTTGGATTTAGCATACAAAAGTCCATAAGTCCAAAATCACATAATGAAGTTCTTGCTCCCGACTTTATTTTTATTTTTGCAGAGCAGTGTTATAAGCCTCTTTTGCTTTAGTGACTTCTATTTTAAATTATAAGTTAATTTCTTTTTATATTTATTAAGCTTGAGATCTTATTTTTTTATAAAAAGAATTAACAAATTTTATTTTGATTCCAATATTTCGTTGCCACAATGGGTAACTTCTTCAGGGAATATATGTTTGTATATGAAATTTAAACAAATATTATAAGTTAATATGATAATAAATAAACTCAACAGTGAATTAAACTTCTTCCTAATTCATTACTAACATTATTAATTGGAATATAATTGATCTGAGATTACCACTTAATTTCAAGGCACATATCGCTCGTGCTTTATTGTCGATCCACTAAATAATTAATTTTCTTTTGAAGTGATCTAAGCTGGCTTTTTTCATGAGCATTTTAAAGTCTTTCACTACATCTGTTACATAAAATTATTTTTAAAAGAAACATAAAAAATATAACAGCCGCTGTTGTCTTTAGGTTAATTTATATTTTATGTGCAGTTAAAAAAAAATACACTTTACTGGCAAAATTAAATGTAATTAAAAAAAAAAATAAAAAAGTAAGACATTTTACAAACTAAAAATACAGGTTTGTTGTCCAACTCTTTTGTTTTATGGAAAGCTTTTGTGTGTGTATTCGCATACCTACGTAAGGATGCTGGTTTATGAATTTTTATTTATTTTTTTTTGCCACATTTTACATATTGTACATACATATGCATGTATTTTAATATTGTTAAGAAAATATTCGTTTGTATTACATAAGAAAAAAATTAATTTTTTTTTGAAAGCTTAAGATTGCTCGTAAGCTTTTATTTGTAATGTTGTAGTAAAGAAAGGTTTATATTATTACTGCCTTATTCATAAAAAATATTTCTGTTTAATAAGAGGTTTATGAAACAAATTTTCTGTGAAAATTTTATTAATAAACCTTTTATAAAAACAAAATATTTTTTATAAATTACGCCCTTAATATTTAAATATTAGTATTGGTATCTAAGTTTATTTTTTATTAAAATTGGGTTTGTTCCAATTTAAGCTAAGTCACTACCAAATTTAAATTCTTGAATTTTCAACAAACGTTCCCAATGAAATTAAGTTTTTCTTTTTTTTTTTAATTTCAAACTCAAAATAACCGTTAAATGTATTTATATTAGAACTTAGAAAGACACATACATACATACATTAATATTGAAAATTTTAATTGCATGAGAAAATATTCTAAATATTGTTTTTTTTTTATAAATTTTTGTTCTAGTTATTGACGAAGTATATGCTTGTTGTTATAACCGTGGCCTTATGGTGTCTTGCAACTTCAGTTTGTGGCGGCAAATTAAATCAAAGTCAGGCTGTAGTTAATGGTACAGATAATACAGCATTAATTAAAAAAGAAGTATCAAAAATAGCAGCTACAGCGGGTATTAAAGCAACTGAGATCAAATCATCTCAAGAAGCAGCAGAAGAAGATGATGACGATGATGATGACGAAGAAGAATACCATGATTCAGCAGCAGATAATGAAATTGAAGCAGCTGAAAAAAATGCTGTACAACCAGCCGCTGACACGTCTCTAAGTGCCTGGAGTATCATAAGCGACTTATGGAATTGGATTAGAGAAGATATAAGTGAAAGCTTATTTGGTAACGATGGCAAAACGTCAGCAGTTGGAGGTAATTAGTAATTGCACTGCTCACAAATAAATTTTTTTTTACTAAGTATGGAACTTTTAATAACCGAGTTAATGATGATATTCTCAGACTACAAAAGAATTCAAAGTAATTTACCTTTTAAGCTAAAGATTTCATTATGATGATTTATAAGTACGAGTATCATGCAATAAAATAAACATTGCCCTGTGCTATCAAACATATTAATAAAGTTTTATAAGACAAAATAATTACTTAATTGTTATTCCAATTGAATAGTTTTTTTTTTTTGCTCAATGTATGTACATCTCAAGATATTTGTATGTACGTCTTTGCTAAAATATGTATGTGTTAAAATAAAATCTTTTATAGCATTTAACTTTCAATTCCATCAATTAAGTGCTAATTAGGAGAGGAGTTTCTGTGCCTCTTTCATAAATTAAGCAATTCAATTACCGGTATGTAGTGTTTTAAATTTATTTATGTGGGAAAATCTTTTTGACTTGTAAGCTAGATAAATATTAGTAATTTTATTTACATAAAATAGTTAAAAAACTAGTAGAAATGAATTGTTTTAAGTATTGGCTTAAAAAATGTGCTGTTTGATTTGTAGAGCTTTTAAATAACACTTTTTGTGATACACGAGTATGACATGCTTCAAGTATCAACCAATTTATTGGCTGATATAGACCACTGTGTTCTATAGATTTGACTTAAATTAGAACAATGACATGTAAATATTCTTTTGTAGACGGCATAAGGAAATCTGAGCAAGAAAGGGACTTAATCAGATAAATTGTTTGAATGACCCAATCCGTTTCGCATTACACCTTGTGCTTTTATAGCATGTCGTGCGTTCTTGATAAGAAATTTTTGGGAGATACCAAATAGAAATCATGAAAACCCATTAAACTTAGTCGAATTAGGAACCTACGGCGCTATGTATAAGAAAAAACTAGCATGAAGTTAGCATAAGTGGCAAAATTGAACATGATCTCAAAGAATTTTGCTTTATGGCAAAATTCTTTGAGATCATGTTCAATTTTGCCATAAAACTTCACATTAAAAATCGCGCTAGGACTTAGTAGTGCGTTAAAACTACGTAATGCGCCCATTTTTAATGTCAAATTGTGTGGGGGGAACTCTTTAACATCTAATTCAATTTCATCGCTTATGCCAGGGCTATTCCAGCAGATTGTCGGCTGTTGTTGACTTCAATGTAAGTAAATTGAAAATTACATATAAATGTATGCACAGTATTGGCTTAAGCAATAACTTTTCTAAGCAGCTATTTAATACAGATTTAGCGGAGATGACACTCAGTACGTAAAAGTAATCGATAACTAATATGCAAAATTTGTTACTGAGAAAAGTGTGGTGAAAAGTTAATTAAAATACATCGCATTAATGAAAATATGCACGTATTTTATTAAACAAGTTTTTTTTACTAAGAAATTTTTTTTATTGAAAAAAAAGAAAAAAAAATTATCCACGGCAAAATAATATTTATCGATAACGTTCAAGAAAAGCTGACTTTCTTTCATGGTGCTTGTAACGCGTACAAAAGTAGAAAGTAGACCTACTTTTTGCTTTGAACGCGCCTACGCGTTCTGCGCTTTTTGCAATGTAACTTGTCACATACTATTACATTGATTCTACTTTTTGGACAGATGCATAGAAAGCGTAATGCGCAAAAAGCGAGCCGCTAGTCTCCTCAATATAGTTTTCTTAGGTTTTCCTAAGATATTCCATATCTAGTAAATTATTATCGACTGTAGTCGAAAGTGCTGATCGAACGAATTTCCATTTGATATTATGACGCAAATAGCCACCAAGAGTATCGCTATTGTGAATATCACTGATTTAGGGAATTCTCAATGAGTATCTTACAACTTTAATGTGGCAACATTGTGCCATCTTAAAATTTTCACTGTGAGCAGGCAACGATGTAAAACACAGTTAGCCGCAATTATAAACAAAACATTGCGGAGAAAAAAAATCTTTTAAACATAAAATAACGAAAATATTTTCATTGTCCTCTGGAAAGTGAAAAGAGTCATATCGACTGACATCCATCTGCCGATACTAAAGGTTTAGTTTATGTTTTTTATATGCAATAAGTAATACATAATGATTTTTAATCACTTCTTTACTTTGTAAAAGTAGTTCCATAATTTTAAAATGTTCATTTACAAAATATAAAATAATTTACATTTTAAAGTACATACATTGAAAAATTTCTGAGTTTTTCATCCAAACAAAAACAACCGTTGTGCAGAAAAAAAAAATACAGCAACAAATACACGTATTTCTACAGGAAATTTATTTTATTTTGAACACTTTTATTAGACAAGCTGTTGTTTAAAGCCTGAATTTATCAAACTTGCAGTGTGAACGCAAAATCAGTTGTTTAGGGTTTTAACGTTAAAATTAAGGGACAAATTACAGCATTTGATATGATTCGAAATTTAAAAATATTTCCATATAAACTCTGTTGAAATATTTCGTAATTTCGTGCGATAACGAGTGCCGTAATTTGCCCCCAGGCTTTAATTTTTTCTATGCATCATAAATAATACTCGTAGCATATTACACATAAAATATCGTCGTAATGCAGAGCCATACATATTTTCAATAAAAGTATCAATTTCTTGACATGTGAGTTGGTTCTTTAAGGTTTTCCCAAGAATAGTTTTAGATGTTATTGCTGCTCCGTTAAGAAAAAAAAAACACTTTAGTGCAATAAACGCGTTACTAATATTCCATGATTGAAATTTGTATGTAATTTGAAAGAAAATCAATTTTGCATTTTATTACTTTCACTTTGAAAAATAACATGAGCAAGCAAACTCTTTCATGTTTCATGTTTCATGTTTCATGCAAAATTAAAACTAAAACTAAACATATCTATACAGATAAATATTTAGCCATGTTTTTCACGCTTTAAACTTGAACTCAAATCAAACTAATTTATTTCCAACTCTAGTCATACAAAAGCTTTTTGTTTTGAATAAATTTAAGCGTTCAGTGACTTAAATGAAAATACATATTGACTATTTTGGCAAATTTTCTTTATGATATCAAATGTTGAAATTTCATTGCTTTATTACCAAATATGTTTGTTTCAATTTCACTTTCTAAAATCTATTACCACAGTTTTTATTTTTTTGTTTGTTTTGTAGATCTTAAAGTAACGCTTTGTAGATCAATGCTAAAAAATCATTACCATTATTGAAACGTTGTATAAAAACAAAGAAATAAAATCATTATAAGAGTAAAGCACAAAAGAAAAATAATTGTTCAGCTCTAATAATGAGAGCTGTTTTTGTGTGCTGAAGAAAAACCGTGATGATGATTTCTTGCAAAAGAAAATAGTTACAACGATTAAGTGTTTGTTTTTTTTTTTAATATAAATCAAATGGTAACTTAGTTGAGTGATTCATTCAACATCGCCCAGCCTCACACACTTAAGCTGGAAACTTAAACGATACGGTTAACGAGTAGATTAAGAAAAATATTTCAGAACTACTTTTTAACCGCATACCAAACATTGAATCAGCTACATACTACACACAAACAAGCATACATAGCACCCACAATTAAAGAAGAGCAGCTGAGCGTGCGCTAGACTTCCTAATACTGAGCGTAAAGTATTTAAAACAGGTAAATAAATTCTCCATCTCCCTTATTAACTAACAAATAATGATATAATCATAAGATAAAACTTACAAATAACAATAAAAACATGCGCATATAAATATAGTTGATTATTTTTAATTTTGAATTTAACGTTTTAGACAGAGTGACACATGCTGTGGTGCAGTCTTGATTAGAGTTGGGCAACGTTTACATTAACTGGGTCGTTAATTTCTTTCTTTACAGAACGATGAACGATAAGCCATAAATAAAAGGAAACATTTAGAAAGTCAGAATTTTTTAAATCAATTAGTTCGTTCATGAACTAAACAATTCTAATCAACTCTAATCTTGTTTGGAGTGATGATTTTGAAACGATAATTTTTTACGCAACTTGTTCTTTCAACCCTGCGCTTAGACGCGCAAGTACTTGCATGCAAGTTTTGTGTACGTATTATTAACGAAAATTTCGCAAAAATGCCCGACTGTATTGCAACTTGCATGTTTACTTTTTAGTGCAGAGTTGTCCATAACATTAAAAAGTTTACTTTTAAGGGAACCATATGGTATTGAATTATTGTTTATTTGTATTATTTTAATGATATTTATGTCACAAAAATTCATTATCAAATTAGCCCTTAAAGGTATTTAAAATAAGTTAAACCTTAAATAACATTACACTGCAATCCAGTTAATTTGTACTAAAGTATTAATAGGGCAACACTGTTAATTAAGTTTTTATTTACTTGCTGAAAGTGAAAACATATCACTGCCTTGTAAAATTCCTTGACGGTTGAATTGGAAGTGGACTGCAAGTGCCGAAAGTGTAGTTGTGTTAGTAAACGAGTTTGAGTGTATTGAGTTTTTCGAACTTGCACTTGCACATGTAAACCCTAAGTAAGACTCAATAAGCTTTGGAAGAGCTTTTATTTAGTTTACGTCTCTAAAGCAGCTAGGTCGGAGCCATATGCTCAATGTGCAAACTTTTACAAAACAGCTTTTGTACTTTCACACCGACTGGAGCGCAACAGCCAATCATATCTCTTGCTCTTACTTTGTAAAGAAACAAGAACAAATTTAAGAGCTTTCAAAGCTTTTTACCTTTACCTTTAACTTTACCTTTTTGTGTTTGGAAGTAGCTGCTCTAAATCAAAGTTTAAAAAGACTTTAGTTTTATTAAATAATTCAAGTATATTCAATTCTTTCGATGAATCATTTATTTGTTTCGATTTAATGCAATCCGTATTTCGCAAATCTCGTATGTCTCACACGCGTATATTTGTAGGAGACAATCTAAAGGCAGAATTAGTTTGTACGTGCTGTTCCGTTCTGAATCAGCTGTTTTGCTTCTGTTCAATTGAAAGTCTGTATGTGTGGTTTGTTTTTCCTTTTTCGTTCCGTTCTGTTGCGGACAAATCTGTAGAAAATAGAATTGCAAAATATTTTATACAGAAAAGAACGGCACAGAACGACAACGAAATGTAAAAACCAATGAGGCCTTAAGTGAATAAAATATTTTTTAGGATGCATCTGGCAACATTTTCTTGCCATCTGCGAAAGAATGTGACTGGCATTTATTTCGCGCCAAATATTGACAGCTGATGTTTTTGTTTACAAATATTTATCAATGTTGCACACTTGTAGCCAACAGAAACGAAATTTTTTTTCCAGAAAGGTAATATAGGCATCACTTTTTACGTGTCAAATTTTTAACGCAAAATAATCAATGTTGCTAAAAAAATATATCACAACGTCGAATAGGCTTAAGGCTCAGTTAGCCGACTGTAATGCAATGTAACTGTAATGTAGGAAACAGCTGATCTATATTTTTATATAAAAAGTAGGTTACGTTACATTACATTTCTATAACCATTTCCATTACTTTTCACATAACAATATCGATCAGCTGTTTCCTACTGTTGCAGTTACATTTAATTACAGTCGGCTAACTGAGCCTTTAAGGGGGAAAACAATTACTGCCAGTTTACAGAAGACTAGTAAAACTCTCTTCTGCCTATTTATATTGAAAACAAAAACAAAGCACTCAAATTGGTTTTTGTTTTCAATATAAACAGACAGACGAGAATTTTTACTTGTCTTCTATATATAAACTGGCAAATATTTTTTTTATTGTATCTGGCAAACAATAAATGTTTTTTTTTTATTGTGGTTATAGTGTGTGTGGGTATAGTGTGTGTGTGTATGTGCTAAATTTATTCTCTAATTTCTAACTGAAATTTGTATGAGATATTTCTCTTGTATACTTTGGCACGTCTGCAGATATGCAAATGTTTGATGGTTTAAAGTAAGATTAAATTACCACCAATAACCGCTTAACCAGCAATTAAAATTAAAAAGTATGTAAACTCAAAAACTAGATTAAACTTAATTTAAACTCTGATCTCAAACTAAAATGTGGCCCTCAATGTTGCAGTTGACATTAACATTTTTAAAATATTTTTCTTTCACGTACTAACTCGCATGCATGCTGTTAATTTAAAGCTATTTGTTTATAAGGAAATGGAAATTTTAAAAATTTCTTTAAAGTACTCATAAGTTAAGTTTTCATTTTTCTGTTTGACCTTTCAAATAATTTGTGGTGGCAAAAGGGCTTTCTGTAAAATGGAAAGTTATTAAGCTTGATAAATAGATAAAGAGCTAATTAAAACTTAATTTCTTGAGTAAATGTTTGATTTCTAAAACTAAAAAAAATTCCATATTTTATCTCATTACAGAAGGACGTACTTTTGGTAAAATTCGCCGCTTGCAAATGGCTCTCATACCCATAGTCTTCAAATTCGGCGTTCTCTCCGCCATGATTGTTTTCTTAGTGGGGCTGGGCATTAAAACTCTCTTCCTGGTAAAAGTTTTAATTGTTATGAATTTATTGGCTCTCTTGGCCAAATTTTTCACTCTCAAAAGTAACTTCGGGCACGTGGAACATTTTGCCACACATCCAGCACCGGTGTGGAGTCCTTATCTTGCAAATGGTTGGCATTCAACACCCGAAGAACATCACATCAATAAGGAAATTCACTTGCACATACATGGTGGTCACTCGCAACCACACGAACATTCATATGGAAATATTGCCAGTGGTAAATCTCAGGGTTGGGAACGCCGTAATGATCCTTATGGTGCATATGAAGCAATAGAGTTGCAAGAACAACATCCAAAAGAATTGACGACTGCCGGCAATGCAGTCGCTGGTAGTGGGCAACAACATAGAGACAGTTTTCCAGGAAATCATAGAATTTCTTAAAGTTGAGAAATAAGCAATGCTTCTTCTTGCAATCAAGCTGGTCGTTAAAAATTTAAGAAATTAATCTTAGGGATTAAACTCGGATATTAATGAATAGTTTAAACAAATAATTGCTTTATTTCGTTGTTATTTATTTCAGTTAAGAGTTACATGTAAAAATTAAAAACAAATACGAGTATATGTAAATATTTATTTAATTTATTTAAATTTAAAGTTATTTTAATTTTAATTGAAAATTAAATGTATTATCATGAAGACCAAAATAAAGTACTGAACTTGAAGTTAAATTAGATTCTAGAAGAAGGTTGCGCAAAAGAATCATTCAGAATGAGTAGAAAAAATCTGGATTGCATATTAGGGAGGACTTGGATATTTACAACTGTCATTTACTAAATTAGGGAAACATGTTAAAAAATACATAAATGTCAGTTTAAAGCTTGAAAATCGACCAATAAAAAAGTATAAGGTTGGGAAAGCTGCCATGATAGCAAATATATGTATTTGCATCATCTATTAAGAATATTATTGAAACAAAAGCTCAATTACCTGCGCCAATACGATGGGACGGCTTAAAAAAACTTATAGTCGTTTCTTTTTGGTTTTCAATTTAAACATCGTGAGACGGGCCGTTAGTGTTTTGTGTTAGCTGCATTTGGATAATTTTATTCAGTCCAAAATAAATATGGTTTATGTAAGTTTGTTTTGATTCCAATATTTCTGTGGCAAAAAGAAAAAAATGCTTAAGTCGAGATAAACGGATTTTGAGTTAATGACCCCTGGGCAAGGTGTCAATTAATTTGTGCGATTTTTCAAGAAGTCATTGTAAAGTTAATTGCGGCTTATCTTTTTTAGACTTCTAATCTCATTTGGAATAATTGCTTAATCTAGGTTATACTTTGGTATATTTTGTTTGCTTGAAAAAATAAAGGTTAACAGAGAATTTCCCTATTTTAATCTGTGAAAGATATAAATTTCTGGAAATCGACTTGAAAGGTGGCGATGGCTGAAGTAGTTAGCACGTTGACTACGAAAATGAAGTTCCTGGGTTCGAGCCCGGTATCAGACAGTCATCAAATGAGAATACCACGCATTTTTCTGATGTGCATTAGTGTCCCTTTGCATCAGTTGTTGTAGGAAAGTTCATGTGATGAAGGCATAGTCACTGGTCACTGAATTATACCGACTTCAGCAGATACTAATCCTAATGTAACATCAGTGCGCCCTCCTTCGTTGTGTAGCAGAATCATCGGCGAAGTAAAATAACTAATAAAATGGCTACTAATCACAGCTTCAAAAAATTTAATACGCATACATACATTTAACACCGGAGGCGCTGCAACACTGCATTATTAAGAAAAACGTGCAAAAAACAGAGTTGTAAAAAAGAATGAAGCTTTCCTCTATTTCTTCTTTCACCACCTGCCTTCTCTATCACTATCCCTTTCCTAAAGAATGTAACACCTAGTAATAGTAGTAGGCATTCATTGTCTAAGTGTTACTTCTCTTTAAAAAAAAAAAAAAAAAAAAAAAAAAAAGTGCTCTACTGCAACACAGCCAAATATGACTTAAGCGCTTTTTCCTTATTGCCACAGATTTATTATAATATTTATTTATTTATTTATTGGTACATATTCTACAAAGTAAATTTTGTAGAATATGGTTGCACAAAAATATACGGAATCACTAGATCATATGTCCATGAACATCATTAACAGTGTTCTTAAAAACGCTTTTGTGACTGACTGCACATACATAGGAAGTGGCAACGTGGTTGTCAACGAAATTGCATAAAGAACCGCAAGACTATACGGTAATCCGTGGCAAATCAATCAATCAGTGGCGAGCGAGGCGAAAAACTCTCGAAGGTCACACAACACATACAATCCTGACCGCACTTAAAAAATAATTACGATGACGCGGGAGCTGTTCTTCAGCCCAGCGCTGCTTAACGACTGATTGATGTTTGACCATAATGTTACGCGATTTATTTAATAAAACGTACTTCACTCGTTTATATATCCTTTTGCCTGATATAACGCGGTTTCACACAACTTGTGACTTTTTTTTGGAAAGTATCTACCGCCTCATAAGAGGGTTATCTGTACATTTAATGGAATTAACTAATGCCTAAAACTAGGCTACAAGATTCGTTGGCTTTTCAGACAAATGCAATCAGCGGAAGTGACATGTAAAAGACGGCAATACATTAAAATAGTTTTGTCGTCTACAAATTATTTTGTAGTACTTGCATGCGAAAGTAACAACAGGGTGTGTAGTTTCTATTCAAATAGATTTACGGTCTGTCTCACGATGTCGACAACGTTCGAATTGTCGCATACTTACATACATTCAAAGCAAAAAACTAATTTTAAGATTTTGCTGTTGTTTTAAATGTAAGTGCGCGACAAGTCGAACGTTGTCGACATCGTGGGACAGGCCCTTACATTAATTTTATTTGTATTCCCATTGACTCGAGGTCATATAACATAAAAACTACGTAGATTTTTATTTTAACAATGCAAAAGTTAAGAAATAATACAGCTGTAAATTTAGTTTTATTGTTTGTTATTCCTCATTTTTGCTTACATGGATCAAATAGAAACTTTTTAGAAATCTTATACATAAAGCAAATCACATGAGGTCATAATTTTTTTTTAAATATAATAGTTCTGCCACAAATGAATGAATATCTTTGATTAAATCTTTAATCTGTAAAACAATGCCAAATCGGTTAACTCCATAAAAAGAATAGTCTAGGTAAGTTATTATTTAAGGTGGACAGTATTGCAGTTTAGTGGTGTGTCAAGTTTCTTTTGAACAATAACAACTAAAACTCGAAATGCTGCTTCAAAATGAAAATAGGAAATATGGAAACAACTATTACTTCCCTCTAGTTTTTAAGTCCAAAAAGTTAATGTGCACCGAATGTCTATTTGAAAAGAAATTGCGTAGTAATAAAATTCAAAAACTTTGTTTTACAAATTTTCGACAACGATATCTCTTGAACCACTTTACAGATTTTGGTAACATTTGCGGATTCAATACACTTTTCACAATTTTATAAAAATCACATCAAAGTCAATTTGAGGCAGAGTTTTGAAGATATTCGAAAAAAAACGATTATTTTCGAAATTTTTCTTCAATCATAAATAATTTCTTAGTCGGGCTTAAGTTCACTAATTTCAATTCTTGTTGAATGAAATATTTTTATTAATTAATGTGAGTTTCTAAAGAAGAGCAGAAAAATTAAATTAGACTTTTTATAAGCTGGGGGAAATACCGATATTTTTCTGTGCAGCCACGCACTTCATCAACACCCAAGTCTATCTACTGGGGTAGAGATTGTTATTAACATCAGCTATTTAACGCAAACTTTCAATGAAATGGTATATGAGAAATGATTATATTGTGTATACAAATTATTGATTTACCTTTGGTAAATACATTTGTAAGTATCACTATTCATTTTCTGTTTAATCCGTTTTTTCATTTTCTATCCAGGTTAGCTAAGAAATTATTTCTGATTAACATTCACTATAGTTCAACTAAACATTTAAAATTGTCTCATTTTTCTTCAACGATATCTCTCGAACGAATCACGCGATATTAGCCAAATTTTACGTTTACTTTCGAGGTAAAGAGCTAATTAGAAGTTTTTGAAGTTTCTAATTTGTTTGAAAAAAGTTTTGTGAAAACATTATTTTCCGAACCGATTAGATTCACTATGATCCTATGATACGTTTTTAAGTTAAGTTATTAAAATTTAAACACAAAAAGTCTATAAGCATACACAGTTTTTTTTTAGTTTTAATCAGGCATTTTTGTTGTTGAAGTCTACTGATGAAGTCTACGAAATGCGTATAAATGTTGCTTAACGACGAACATCAAACAAAAATTCTTCATGTGAATTTATTAGATAACGAGCATTTAAATATTTAATTTTTAGCCTACTTATATTCAGAATTGTTATATATTTTTCATTTCATTTTGACAAAAGCATTTGCGAGTTTTATGGCTAGACTGTGGGTGGCAAAGGAGCTTTAGTTGCATTGCCAGCTGCCAAAATTGTATTGCTTATGGTGGCTGCAAACAAACAGCTGTTAATTTTAGTTGCCAAAATGCACTAATATTGGCAAACACAAATTTTTAGTTACTTCATAGTTTTTAAACTAAAAGGTGTAAAAAAAAACTAAACAATTTAAAGTTAAGAATTTTTGCTTGTTTTTTTTTTTTTTTTTTTTTGGTTAAGCAGCTTCTCATATAGACGTTCCGTAACCAAAAAAAAAAAGAGAAAAGAGGTGTCTTAGGACACCCGGATATAGCTATGCTGCTTAGCTATATAAGACAAACTTAATGTGTTAAACAACAATGCAATAAAATTATATTATATGATGATGTCGAATTCGCCGCAAATATTTCAAAACATTTCCGTTTATTTCGCATTATTTTATTTTCTAGTAGCGTACGACTAAATTAATGTATTGTTTGTGGCCGGCGGCGGCTGTTAGTCGGCTGTGTTCTTTGGTTTGTGATCATGTGCAAAAACAAAACACAAAAACAAATTGAGCAATCGTTCTCTTTGTTTTTGTTTCACTCACTTCAAAGAACGAAATAAAACAAAACAAAAACAAACAATTTGTTTCGTTTATTTTCGTACTCTGGTTTTAAGCACAAAGAAATCAAAACAAAAATAAATTTATAACTGCAGTAGTGTCGATTGTTTTTGTTACGAAAATCACCTACTAGCTGTGTTGTGACATAAATAGCATAGCTATAACTAGCAAAAATTCCTAATACATTAACGACTAAAATAAAAATATTTCTGATTTAGAAAAGGTTAAAAAAAAATTCCATACAAAATTCATTTTATAAACCCTTGATAAAACAAAATTATTTTTTATGAGTAAGTAATTATTGAAGCATTTTCAGTTAACAACTTTCTTTTTATGACTTACAGTGTTAGAAAAAATAGTAGAAACAAACTGAAAAAAATTCGAAATGCGAATGTGTTGTCAGACGAAACTGAAATAAATTTATTTGAATTAGATGGCAAAAACTATGCACGACGTCCCGTCTATGCTCCGAAGTATACTTAGAAGACTTTTAAGGATGGTGGTGGTTCTGTCATGCCTTGCGACTGCATTTCATTAAATGGTGTGGCTCTAATTTACACAACAGGAGGTAGGATAAGTGCATTTGATTATCTTAAAATATTGCGGATGAAAATGCTGCCATTTGCGAAAGAGGAAATGCCTCTTAAATGGGAGCTCATGCGGGACAATGACATGCAATCTGATGAAGAATTAGTTAAGTTAAGTATTAGTTGTTGCAATTTCTGTTTCCAGATCGTATCCCCATAAAACATCTATGGCGAATCTTAAAGAAACGCATTTGAGACTTTTGACCCATAAAAAAAGCGGAAGTTTAAAAAATTAGGGAGAATTACGGAAGAAAGAGGGATCACTAAGATATTAACTTTAAACAAGTTCTACTCATCGCGTATTAGTTTAACGGCCTGGCTCACAATGTCGACAAGAAATTTTCTTTCGCTTATTTCTATTTAAAAGAAAAACAAAATAAGAAAATTTGTTTTTGTTTTCAATGTAAATAAGCGAAAGAAAAGTTCTTGTCGACATTTTGAGCCAGACAGTAAGTCTTGTTCTTGTTCTGCTTCTATTGATTTTTCCATCCTAAATTAAAAGCATCAATAAAATTTTAGGTTTATGAGATGTTTTTTGTCAAAAATTGTTACTGCTTTTATTAAGAAGATTAATAATTTACAAAACCACAAATGAATTTTTGCGAACTATTAAAATGTTTGAGAAAATGAGTTAAAAAAAAATTGTTTCTATTATTTTTTCCACCACTGTATATTTCTTACATTTTGAAACTTTGTTTACATTACTTTAAAATGTCAATCTGTCATAATCACATGTTCGATAAGTTTTACGCAAGTGTAGAAAATTACCACACACAAAATTATTTTAATTTCAATTGAGCACACAACTTAAGGTCGATTGCCATCCCTATTCGAGCCTTTAAGCTTTTTTTTTTAAATTTCTATTTGCCTAAAAAGAAGTTACAATTTCCTTTTCATTGACATGCAACATGTGTATTTTGTTTTCTCAATGAAAGCTAAAGTGACAATCCCCCTGGTTGCATTACATACATACATACATGTGTATGTATATATATAAATATATACACATGCTGTTAATAGAGTTGTTTTTAGCTTTATAAAGTATTACTTGAAAAAGTCTATGGAGACAGCAAGTTAACATAATTTGACGTTTGTGTTGTACTTTAGCATCTATTAAAAAGAAAAGCAAATTCAGACATGTTTCATATTAGGTAAAGGGGAAATTATATTTCTTGTATAAAAGATTCATATAAATTTATGGAGGAGTTTTATTAAAGTACTAGCTGAGCCCGGCAAATGTTGTCTTACCCACAATTATATTATTATTTTTTAACTACAAATTGCTGAACCCAATGGTCAGTTGTTGGGTCAAAAACAAAACAAAAATCTACCGGGTATTGCCCCAAACCTGTGTTCAAAATTTCAGCTCCACAGAGATCATACGATTTTATATATGTACATAAGATATAGATAAAGATATAGACATGTATGTATGTATAGGAACAAAGGAAATAAACACCAACACAAACTTAAAATCAAATTTAAATTCAAATCAAAATTTGTGCATGGTGATTTTACATTGGTATTTATTTCTGTGTGGATATAGATAACACAAAATACTTTGAATGTTTTGTTTGAGTATTAGAGAAAACCAAATTTTTACGCATATCAAAGTAAAAAATATACCAGGCAACAATTCACGTATTATATTTTGATTAATTTTTTTACATGGATTTATTGATGAAAAAATAAAAAGGAAAGCTTTGAGAAATCAATGAGAATGAAAGAATACAGGTAAATTATGATTCTTTAGAAGATTACAAGCAGAAAGTAATTTTTTACAAGCTTTATAACAGTCAAAAATTTAACTATTAAATGTATATAAATAAAATATTGAACGGAAAACTTCCTTTCAATTTGATTAAAGTTCGATATAAGTTACGAATGGGATAATTGTCAAACGAAATGTCATACTGCAGTCTCTTTTTGGTATTTATTATCAGTATACTCTAACAAATTATCATGAATAGATTGACGCTTGAACAGCGCTGCCAAATTATCCAGACTTACTGTGGAAATCAGTCATAAATTCGCGCAACTTATAGACGACTTCGTGATTTTTATGGAGAGAACATCTCCGCTATAAACGAAAGTGTGGAATAAGACCCAAATTCATCGATTCGTCACTGGTCGCAAGTATTGGAACTCTGCTCTTTCACTACGAGGAAAATTTCATGCAAAGATTTTGGCCTACACCCTTTTCAGATCCAGCTCAAGGCGAATTGACAGCAGCTGATCTCGTTTCATCATATGACGATCAGCTGCTAATTTCTTCGTTCGAATATTTTCTGACAGCAGGAAATTTTCCAATAACAAATATGCAAGGCGAATATGGAGAGTTGCAGATTGAGACCACTTGCTATCAATTCGCCTTGATCCATCTGGTGTAGGAATTAAGGCCACAAGACCATCATTGTCAGTGTCATTTTTTCGGCAATAGGCCTCTAGAGCAGTTGGAAAATGATACGATGTATAATGGCAAAATTGAACTACATACATATGTTCTTGTGTACAATAAGAAATGTGTGCCTGAGCATTATATTAGTCTTAAGATTTCCAAATAGCTTAAGTGATAAATTTTTTGACTTCGATCTTTTAAGAAAATCGACTATTAACGATTGCAAATAATCGATTTTATTAAAGAAATAAAGTTCGAAAATGATGTCGTTATAGCACGATACTATTTCTGGTAAATTTAATATGATTTGCAATCAAAATTTTTGCATGGTGATTTTACATTGGTATTTTGTGTGTGGCTGTGTGTTCCTATTGCAGTTGTAAACAAGCAAGTAGAGGAAATATTATATGCATAAAAAAAGCCTATTTTATATTCTATATCAATAACTTTCTGCACCGTCTTTAACATTTCTCAAGCAAAAAAGATTTCATGTATTGCAATACAGTTTTATTGTTAAACGTACCGATAAAATAAATAAATAAGTATCGAATTGAGTTCCTTATTCTTATTTAGAAAAAATCACAAATTGATTTTAACGCTTTTACTTCTTTCTGTTTTGTAGTGATTTTAATTAATTGCAAACGTATTTATTTCCTTTTTTTTCATAAGAATGTGGTTTGTGTTTTAATTGGAGAAGAGTGCGTGCAGTCAACTCTTTTGTTAACACACATATGTGCCCATAGTTTTGGAAGTGGTCCAAGTAATATACGAGTACATGTATGTATGTTATGTTAGATTACATTTGAATAAATTAAAAAAAAATAATTTTATATTATGCAACATGTAAAATTTACAGTTGTAGTAGTCTCAGCCACAGGATGCCCCTGTGGATGAGTGGTAGCGATGCTAGCCTCTCAGTCCAGATGTCGTGGGTTCGATTCCCACCATAGACCATGGGTGTTTTTTGCAGACAAGCTAATCGCTTCATGGGTTGTGTTTGTTTAAAAAAAAAATTTAAAAAAAAATTATTTAATATATGTGATGAACTTAAATATATGTGTGTGTGCTCCACGAAAAGGCACCTCTGCGCCGAAAAGAAGTTATTGAGAAAAACGCGGCATTTGAAAGAGCGTTTTTTTCCTATAAGAATCACTCAAAAAGTAAAAAGAATTTTTTTCGGCGCAGAGGTCCCTTTTCGTGGAGCAGCTCACATATATTTAAGTTCATTAAATATGTATGCAAAATAATCACTAATTTCTCAAAATAAATTCCATATAAAAGCGGAACCATAACTGCCAAAAAAGCTTAATCGACACATCTTTTGGACATCGTTTGTTTTTGACGAAAATCGGTTATTTACGATCGCAAAAAATTAAGTTCGAAAATTATGTCGCTTAAGTTTTCTTTGGCTGATAAAGCACGATGTGTAGACTTTATTAGGAAACGAAATTATATTTTGTCCAACATGAATTTATATTATTATATGAGTCATATGTATAATTATTGTTAATTTTATTCTGTGACCTGGCTGACAACAAATTTATTAAAAGACATGGGCATGTGCTCAACTCTGAGTTAAAAATACTGCAGTGGATTTTATACATTTGAATTGAACATAGTTCTGCCCATATACATAAGTATGTTTTTTTTTTATAGAAAAATTTAATTTCTATTTAAATATTTAACGAAAAATTTTTATTTAATTTCATTTCATTTAAAAACAAAGACATGACTTTATATGTACATATGTACATGTGCTTGCGTGTAAGCTGTTGCAAAAAACTCTCAATGTTTAATAATTTTGAAAAAGTAGCCCAATTTACAATCTTGTGCAAATAGTTTTGCATCGTAGCATGTGCAAAATGGTATAGTATATTGATACTCACCACTTAACAATTGTTTGTGGTGAGCAGTGTTGCCAGAAGTAGGGGAAAATCCTTACATGTGGGTATTTTTGATACTAAAATAGAAGCGTAGGGAAAATCGGACAGATTTTTATATTCTCCAAAATGTAGAGATTTTTTTCGTCATGTCGCATTATTTATGAAATAAATGCAAACTTAACGTTTTTTTAGTAATATTTTCTTTTTCAAAACGGTTCAAAAATTTTCTTTTCGTTAAGATCGCTTAAAATTATATTTCCAGAGTTGTTTGTGGTTTAAAAAGGTGGGGACACTAGTATGTATTTATGTATATGCCAATCCAAAGTCACATACCAGGTGGTGTCAAGCCTGCAACAACAAGATCTGCCTAGTATTGTATTATTGCAATGAAAATTAACAAATCAAACTTCCTTAAAAAAGCAGCTGTTAACTTGGCACCACTTTATTTTGTTTTAATTGAATTTAATTAAAAGTACTCGTACATATGTATGTATGTATAATTTTTGTTAAATTTTTTACTTATTTTTTTATCAAAGCTTTAATAAACATATTTATTTTTTTTATAACTAATGGTTTTCTTCTATTTTAATGACAAAAATGCGTAGGGATTTTTGTAGGGGAAATTTTTTCAACGTGTAGGGAAAAGTCGGATTTTTTTTAGCACGTGTAGGTATTTTTTTTCGACAAATCTGGTGGTGAGTATATATATATATACTATACCATTTCGCACATGCCACGATGCTAGACCATTTGCATCAGACTAAAGGCCATGTCAGATACAACTTTTGCTTCGCGTTGCGTTGCAGATTCGCTTTGACATCTAAGATGAAATGTACATGCTTATATGGAACATGTCACATAAAGTACTTTTAACGCAAAGCGAAGCGAAAAGTTAGGCAACTCTCAACTTTTTGCGTGCTTTGACAATCACTTGGTATAACTATCTTATTTTGTTTCGCCAAACTCGCATGAAAATATGAGGTTTCGTTAGACTTTTGATAAATTTACACAAAAAAGTGAGTTAGTGGTGTCAGAGTGATCGAATTGTGTTGTATTTTATGCATAAAAAATAGCAGTAAAACAAAAAGTGAGTATTGCCAAAGCTTTTATTGTGTCATACGTCACGCAAAGCGTTGAAGTTGTATCTGACACCGCCAACTCTATTGAGTGTTTTTTTTTCTTAAGTCTTTCGTTTTGTGTGATAATTTTTTATATGAGAAAATCAGCTTTGTTTGCCACAATTATTATTGTATTGCTTTAATTTGTGTGTGTAGACTTTTCAGCGTTCATATTTCAGATTTTTCTTATCAATGTTGAGGATAGGCGTTGAAAGGCCATTCTGGAGGGGATATTGCCCCACCAAAAATCTCTGTTGACCCCTCCCCCCTTCCAAAAATTAGAAAAATTGCATATAATTATTTATTTTAATATTACTTCCCCCTTCCCCCTTCAAAAAGTACCATTTGTCAAATAAACTTTTTGTAGAAGATATCCTGGCACAATCCCAAAAGTTACTTTCTTAAAAGTCTAACATTACCCGTCTATTATGAGCTACACTTGCATAATATTTAATAGAAATCGATCAACAATTTTTTTCATCACTATTTATTTCTGCACTAATAAGGAAAAATGCCACCAGAGTAGATTTTGAGCAAGCGGCTTCAATCTGCCACATTAAGTTGTTGTTTACATCTATTTAGAAAATAATAACTTTATTGGAATTGTGATAGTCTACATAGTTTTGAAAAATATTTCTTGTAGCAAATGACAGTCCAAGAGCTATTAGACAGGCGTTTTATACGATTTGAATCAAAAGTAAAAATATTTATTGGTTTTTGCTACAGTTTTATAAGCCAATTGTTTTCAAAACAAAATGCGGACGACATGAAAATGGGTGACATTTTTTACTTAAGCTATAATATTGTTTTCAAATAATTGTTGATTTGCTTTACACAGACAAGCGTAAGCAGCCATTAAAATATTAGAAAGATTGAAGTGATATGTTGCTTTCATGGCCATCCTGTCATATTGATTTAACTATACATACACAGAGAGAATAGATTGGTTAAAGATCTGTTGCAGCAACAAATATTCAATTATGTATTCCAATATTCCATATTTTCTATCAATTATCAATCAATTGTACGATTTTTTTATATTTATAAACAAAAAACCATAATTACAATGTAAATAGAATTCTCACAATAGTTTTATTAGTAATAACAATTGATTCCGTTTATTTCTAATAACCATTTTAAAGTATTGGTAGACACACTGAATTAAATTCAAGTTAGAAAGTAACGCAACTGAAATTCTATTGCAATAAAAGAAAAGAAAATGAAATACTTTATTGATATTCCTAACTGAATTTTTTGTTCTGAATATAAAAGGAAAAACATATTTTGTTGTCGCTATTGAATTTTTCCTTACTTATAGAAAAATTTGAATGTCTTATAAACAAAAAATAAAAATTAGATAGAAATGTCATATAGAAAATATATTTCGCAGAATAGTTACACAAAACCTCGACTTAACAAGAAAAGGTAAGGACATTATTATACGAGTATATCGCAAAATATTCGAAGTGTTACTACTATTATTCTGAAGTGAAATTATTTGTGCAAATAATATGTAGTTTCTTAATAAGGAAATGACTCTGTGTAATAGCAACGGATGTTACAATGCACCTGTACTGTACTTAAATACCTTTTCTATTCTGCAGAAATTGTTTTTATGTATGTATGTATGTATGTATATGAGCCGTGTCTACCAATGATTCCTTTAGAAAAACCAATTATATTGGTTGTATCAATTAATTATTTCTATAGTCACAATTAATATTTCATTTTAAAAATTCACATATCGCTAACGAAAAATTGGTGCTTACAAAAGCTATATTCGTTCAATGCAACAGAATTGTGTATTAGTTGTTGGAACCGACAAAATTTGATTGGCTGCAAATTCGGTTATCACAACAAATCTGTTTTCTCTGTGTATACATACATATTTATGTATGAGATTACAAAAGAAAACTTGTTGTTTTTAACCATATTGATTTTATTGTATGCGAGTATGTATGTATTTTCTAAATTTTCACTTCTGTGTCACGCCTTGCCACCAAAAGTATACGTGAGAGCGTAAGAAGGTGAAGACGTTCAAAGCACACGCATAATTGTTGTGGCAATAATTGGTAATTCAACATTTAATTGTATTGTTGTTGTTGTTGTAGTTTCTTATTATTTTCGCTACCAATTATGAATAATTGCATGTACTTTTATGTACTTACCTATGTATATGCATGAGCTGAAATTGCCGCTTACATGTGTTTATTTGAGATTACTTTTCTTTAGGCCACAATGTGCTGGCTGGCTGCTTGGTTGCTTGGCTGTAAAATGAAATGAAAATTGAAAAATTAAAACAGAAATTAGAAAAAGTGATAAAAATATATATAAACCAATAATATTTGCCTTATATGGCATTTAGTAAAAAAGAAAAAAATAAATCAAAAGTGCTTGCATTTTTACTAAATGAGACAAAGCAAATTTGTATAAATGAGAGCGATGCTTGAGATCAAAAATGAATTAGAGAATCAATCAATAAATCATATGGAACAATTTTATTCGTTGTAGTCCTTACAGTCTGCTAAATTGAAAACTTATATAAAATTTTGTATTGTGGCTTATAATAAGAGATGCTTTTCTTATATTTATGACTATTTGTTAGCTTCTCTATGATTAAATGCTGATGATAAAGATTGTCCTCCTCATAATTGGCATTAAAAGTTATCGTCAGTATTAACAAGCATTTATGGACAAAAACACTTTAGCAGACACAATGCAGTAAAAGAAGAAGAAGAAGAAGAAGAATTTATTTTTATTATTTTAATTGGTAAAACCAACAACAACAAGTGTCAAATTTTTGAATAAATATTATAAATCAACGAGATGTACATATTTACCGCAACCATTTAGAGAGTATACAGTCAATCATGTTTATATAAAAGTGCACGTAAAAAGATATGTACATATGTATGTATACTTATAAAGCTTTAAAAGTTTCTAAGCATTTTTTTATTCATATATGTACATGTGTATGTAATATCAAAGAGTGAAATGATTTTTATTTTATGGAAGTCAAAAATGGTTTGTTACAATATTATATATTGCAACATAACATATATTCCTTATATACATATATGCATATACATATGTATATATATATATATATATATATATATATATATATATATATATATATATATATATATATATATGCGAGCCCCCTTTATTTGTCATTAGGGGCACCCAAGTATCACTGACACAACTTGCATTGTGCCAAGTGACTATTCAATAGCTGCAGCGAATCCATACCCATTCCCGACAAGCTACGGCCCAGTTAATATAAGTTGTCAGTGTTGCAGTGTTGAATAGTCTCGACTTTCAACAGTTTAAATACGAGTAGTACAATTAGCACATTATAATATTTTATATTAGCAGCTCATTTAGAGCTTTGGTATGAAACTCATAGAATAGTAATTTTTCAATTCTTAATAATTTGATTTTGCTTTTATTACTTTCACACGTTTTGAGTAAATAGTTCTTTCACCTAAACTTCCCAGCCAAACCCAGATTGCACATTTGCATTCTTTCATTAATTTCATTTGATCTTCCTAATTGTCCCACAAGGGAATTTTTATGAATAAAAATGGGAAATTCAAGTTTTGCTAGTTACTACAGTTTATGTTAGGAACATTTCATTCCCCTTTTTAGGAATCTTTTTCACGTTAGAATAAAGCAAAAATTACCGTTATATGGGGAAGTTGAAGGTTTAATATTTTCCACAAAAATGTTTGCCTTAATATTTTGGACCAAGTTGATGAACATATCCTACGCCTCAAATGTAACGATCATACAGTTTCATATATCGATATGCTGCAGTAAAAGTATAGAGGGGGAAACTTGTGTATGAGAAAGCTTTCCGCAACCATAAACGCAATCGTGTGACAACTTCTTATATTTTTTTAAACGAAATTTTTATTACGATTACAAAATTTGTTATTCACTATTTTCTCATATTAGTTAAGATTTTGTTTGGCAATGGTTTCCCAAGATTTTCATTTGTGCTTGAAAAAATTTTTTTATTTTTATTTCTGACAATTAGAAGGTGTTAATTTCATGAGGAAATATATGTATGTATGTACATATCTACATGGATACATACATATGTACATATTTCCAATTACTTAGTAGCAACGAAGAATGAAAGTTTCTTACTAGCTAGATAATTACTTTCATAAATATGTACGAAAACTAACAAATAAATAAAAAATTGGAAATTTGTTTTTATTTACCATTAAAAATATCACAAAATTAAGCGATATGTAATGCAAGTATTTTTTTTATTTAATTTAATAATTATGAAAATTATGTCACAATTTATTTTGGTCGTCATAAAAATTGAAGTGGAAAGTTGAGTTGTTGTTACGTCGTTACGCCCTTTCGAAGTATTTGGTTTTATTGATTTAAGTAAAATTTAAATTTCAACCACGTTTTCTAATTTTTTTTTTGACATTTTTAATTATTTCTGCTTAAGACAGTAATGGTACTTTCTTTTTAACCATATTTGCATTATAGATTTATTTGTTATGCATTTCTGGTTTCATTGAGAAATGTGCAGATATTTACTAGACTTGTTTAAAAGTAAAAATTTGTTTAACCTGCTTGAGTTAAATGTATTAAATAACTCTCTTTGCAATAATGTTAATAAGAAACCATATTTAATAAGTATTTTGAAAATTTTTTAGTTGAAATCAATATATTACAAATATTGATGATAGTTATCATTTTACCGCGACAGCAGAATAATAAACAATTTAGAGTGCCGTAGTCGGCTGAGTAGAATTTTAAACACCTTTCATTCAAATATGCAAAAAAATTTATTAAATATTCTAAAATAGGTCACACTTCATGACTTGTAAATAATTCGATTGATTTAAAATTTTATTGGTGAAAAAATTTCAATAAAATTATTTTTCACTAATATTCACTTATTTATTATTATGTTTATGTTTATGTTTATGTTTATGTTTATGTTTATGTTTATGTTTATGTTTATGTTTATGTTTATGTTTATGTTTATGTTTATGTTTATGTTTATGTTTATGTTTATGTTTATGTTTATGTTTATGTTTATGTTTATGTTTATGTTTATGTTTATGTTTATGTTTATGTTTATGTTTATGTTTATGTTTATGTTTATGTTTATGTTTATGTTTATGTTTATGTTTATGTTTATGTTTATGTTTATGTTTATGTTTATGTTTATGTTTATGTTTATGTTTATGTTTATGTTTATGTTTATGTTTATGTTTATGTTTATGTTTATGTTTATGTTTATGTTTATGTTTATGTTTATGTTTATGTTTATGTTTATGTTTATGTTTATGTTTATGTTTATGTTTATGTTTATGTTTATGTTTATGTTTATGTTTATGTTTATGTTTATGTTTATGTTTATGTTTATGTTTATGTTTATGTTTATGTTTATGTTTATGTTTATGTTTATGTTTATGTTTATGTTTATGTTTATGTTTATGTTTATGTTTATGTTTATGTTTATGTTTATGTTTATGTTTATGTTTATGTTTATGTTTATGTTTATGTTTATGTTTATGTTTATGTTTATGTTTATGTTTATGTTTATGTTCAATAAGGGTAAATATTTCTTGTTTACTTGTGATGAACACCATCTTGTGTTTTTATATATTATGTTCTTTAGCTAATAGTATCTGGATTATTCTTATTGGTCACAAATGTTTTTATGGAAATTATTTGTATTAGGCTTGTTCACGTACATTATTATTGGTAATTAATAGGAACAAAAAAACCTTAAGCCTTAATTACTCAGAATTTTCGTTTTTGTTCTTACGAGTATATGCCTTTAATTTCCATATCCTCAACTCAAAATATACATACATATCGCTCATTTACTTCCAGAGTGCCATAACACACATAATAATGCAGAATAATGCGGCATTTCGTATTTTATCTTGTGTAAAAAATTCATATAAATAGCTTATACCATCACCTCCGCAGAGAAGAATATTTTTTCATGTCTTCACTGAGTTGTATGCAAATTGAAAACTTAAAAAGCATTTTCTGCTGTTGAAGTAAATGAGCGATATGTATATTCTCAACAAAAGGAGTCGTATATCCTTGAGCACATTTTCATTTTGTTAATAAGGGTCTGCATTTTGGCTGATGAAATGGCAGGCCAAAACGTTGATCAAATCTAAATGACTTAAAACTTTTTTTTTTCTAATGTTGTAAAACCCCTACAGCACTGCCTTTAGCTATAAACAACAGTTGAAAGAGAAATTAAACATTTTATTTTAAAATATTGTATTAGTAAATCAAAAGACTTAAGAAACAAACTTATTTATTGCACACTGTTTTTCACTTCAACTTATGATTTCTTGATTTAATTGGAAAAAATAGAAGAAGAAAAAAAACACACAGACTTAAAACATTTTAAAACACTCGAGGCATTTATTATCACTCCTACATTTGTGCGTTTGATTGTTAATTCAAGTGCAAGCACCACACATCAGAACGCTTAATTAGCCTGCATTTTATCGAATGTTGTGAATGCTCTAGAGTCTGGACCCCTGCTTGCAACTCTTTGTGGTAAATAAAAAGAGAGTGTAAAATAATGTAATATTGTTGCTTTTCCTTAACCAATGTATTCGTCTACTCTTTAGCTGTTTTTTATAACTCTTTACTTATGGCCACAACCACTCTTAAGTCAGGTTTAAATATTTTTTTAAAGTTTTCTGGTTGCTTAAACGCCGGTATAAAACTTCTTACGTATGCTAGTCATGGTTTAATTTTACCTTGAACTTGGTGGTGAATGGATCGGCATCAATAGAAAAGCCAGTGGCTGCAGCAACACAAAACGAATGAACAAGCATCATTATTATCAACCAAGATGAATAACAAATGTAACAAAGTGAAAAAGATGACAAATCCCACATAAACATAAAAATACGAAAAAAAAACCAGGTGGAGTTTTTATTTTTTGATTTTGTTAAATTTTTTTATCAAAAACTTAAATAAAAAGAAAAAAAAACTAATCGGCACACAAAGAGCTGGACGGAATGTTTTGTGTAATTCAAAAGCTTATGAAAGCAGAAAATAAAAGAATATAAAAATGTTTATATAATAAAAGCACCGTTAAGTTTTGAAATGTTTCGGATTAAAAAAAAAGTTAGTTTTGTTTTGAATTATTTCGCTGTTAAATGATTATTAATATAACCGTTGAAAAGACACTTTAAGATACTTAAAAACATATAAATATAAAACTAAAATTCTAACTTGAGAGCCTCAACTCAACGCTAAGAAATAGAACAAAGCACAGCTTTAATTGCACATTGTGTCAACAACAAAGAAACTATTTCCACAATGGATTGGCGGTTAAATTTAATGTTTTTATTGGTCGTAATGCCAATCGTTCATAGTTGGAGTCCCCTACCAAGTGCGCAGAGAAGAAGTTTTTTTGAATATCAAATCCATCATCAACAACAACAACAGCAGCAGCAACAACAACAACAACGACAATATCAGCAGCAAAGAAATGGTAAGTTGTTATTTATTTTCTCGGCGAAATGAAATAAATTAATGAAATTGAAATTGAAATCCATTGAACAAGTTTTGTAAAGATGTTGCTTTTGCTTGTTTGGCTTTCGTGGGCCTTGTTTGTTGTTGGGTGCATCTTGTCTGGCTGCAGTTGTATTTTTTCTAATTTTTACAACAAATATTGTCCATATGTCCGTACGTGTGAGTGTGTGTTCATGCATTTTGATTTCATTTGGCTTCATTTTTTTTTCTTTGAGTTTTTGTTTGCATTTTGATTATTAAGTTTTGGATGTGTTTGTTTTTTCTTTCTTTGAATTATAAATTTCTCCTGTTTCGTGTTTTTTACCACAATTTTAAGCAAACTTTTACTTTTGCTCATAAATATTGCAAGCACGCTTAAGTCGGTCTTTAAACAAATTAAATAAAATTAAGATATTAAAAATTTATAGAGAATTAATGCAGAAATAAAAAGGTGCCTTAAAATAATTAAACAGCGAGTTTCCAACTGAGGATAAGACAAGCACAAAAGTTTTGTTAGAAAATAAACACAGCTTATTTCTTTGTTTGGTTAAGTGATCTTTTTCTAAGGAACAAACAACATTAAAGATAATTGTAAATTATTTTGACAAGCACTAGCAAGACCGAACATGTTGTTTTCGGAGGCCGCTACACTTTCATCATGAGTGTTATTGTTTTTGATCATTTTTGTGTGTGGTGCCAGTTGATGCAAATTTCGGCCTTAAGTATATATTTTTCAGTGCAACTGGAATATAACAATTTGCTGAAAGAATTTTTGTAACGAAAACTCATATTTACCATCTCTAATAGACAACAGTCGTGCCATTATTGTTTGTTTTTTTTTTATTTTTTTCACAGACATGTGTCTATTAAATTGCTAATTTTGGGTTTAGTTATTTT
The DNA here is from genome assembly GCA_936439885.1 of Nowickia ferox. Classification (NCBI taxonomy): domain Eukaryota; kingdom Metazoa; phylum Arthropoda; class Insecta; order Diptera; family Tachinidae; genus Nowickia; species Nowickia ferox. The sequence continues at coordinate 109,231,540 of OW387024.1, read as the reverse complement.
ATTAAGCACTTCCTATTTTTAAATTTAAATAAAACAAAAAGTGCTTGTGTGAGATATTATCGAAATTTTTTATTCCTTTGAAGGAATATAACATCGTGCAAATGTTCGCTGCTGCTTTGCTGGGTGGCGCGCTTGAGAAATGTCCAGTTGACACCACCAACACACAGAAGAATTGTCATATTAAAATCAATGTAAACAAGGTTAATTTAATATTTTTCAGCAATGATTTTGCTTGATATGTATTTCATGTTAATTCAACATGATTTACAGTAAATAATCTTCAAAGAGAATATTTTGCTTTTGAAATAAATTTATTTCAAGTCAATCTTATGCTAGGAAGACAACTGGGACGAACGACGAATTCGTCGATAAAAGTTCGTTGCGTAAATTCGTCGTGTGAAGCACAACAACGACGAATTTACTCAGCGAATTCCTCTCTTATATTTGATAAAGTTGGTTATTGTGTGTGCAAAGACAGAGAGAGAGATAGAGAAAAAATTGTTTTTTCGTCGTTCGTCGGCGTACAAAATAGAAATAAATCTATATCAGAGTTCGTCACGCACGACGAATTTCGTTCACGGCGGTGTTGTGTTCATTTTCATATGCATAAATGTGTTTTACTTTTTTTTTATGACGAAAGTTCGCACCTAAAAATTCGGCCCAGTTGTGTTCCTAGCATTAATCTTCCAGTATTTTTAAATCAAAATGAAGAATTTTGTCGTATCAAAGTTTTTTTTTCTAGATGACACGACATGAACTTCATACTGAAACAGAATGAAGAACAATGTTGAATCAAAGTTATTGCAAGTTTATTAATTATTTAACTTGCGTGATTGTGTGTATTGGCGCAGCCATCACCGGCCCAGATTTGAACTGCAACTCATTGCAACTCATTGACTAAGGAAGCTAAAAGTTATAAATTGTTCTTCTCAAACATTTATAAGTTGTAAGAATGTAGTGGTCCAAGGCAAAATTATATGGGATAGCTTAAGCTATTTAATGGACCATATAATAATAATTTGGAGCAGCTAAGGGCCAGTTCTACACCCTTATGAAATGCAGTTTGCATGCATTTTTACTAAACGTTAGTATTTTACTGGCAACTCAAACTTTACTTAATTAATTGTTTACCAAATGCATTAAATATCTATTGGCATGTGCAATTTTTACAACTTGTGCTCTAGAATATGAAAATATAACACACAATGTGCTGCAAATTACATTAAAGTAATGCAGCATAATCAACAAATAATGGTGTCACTCACTATTGTCATCACAAACACGTTCACTTACACGCATACCAAACAAAATCAAAATGCAGAACAACCTGCCCGCTTGCTCTATACTTAAAAAAAAATGAAACTCAACAAAGTGGAAAATCACAATAGCTTGATGACACGTTTATAAAGAAATAAAAAGAAGTTGTTCTTTTATTATAAACAATTTGATATTAAAAATCCAAGAATTATGAGTACACATGTGCACACTTTACTTCGTACAGCAGGGTGATGAGACTAGATACCAGTTAGAGGTTGCAAAATGGATCAGACATGCATACATGTACATATGTATGTATGTATATATGAATGCCTATACGTACACTCATACATACACACACACACTTTACTAGTGTTGTCAAATTATACGAACTTAAAGCTGTTCGAGCAAAAGTCGAAAATTTAATTTTTCTTGATATAACGAGCGAATAAATTTAAAATGGAATACAATCCAATATTCGAACGAATAAAAAAATTTATTTGAAAAATTTTGAGAAATAATATGTATATGAAAATATTTAAATACTTTAAAATTTATTAATGCTGCGGCGATATTTTCCTCTGGGCGCACTCTGCGTATGCGTGTTGATGATTTAATGTTCAATAATGTAATTTTGATGCGAAATTTAGTGACAAGATTCCGAATGGATGCCTCAGAAGGTCGCCCAAACTGACCATAGAATGGAAGAAGTGCACGTTGCAGTTTCTTAATCGAGCATGAATTTTGATAACTACCCCTATTCCAGTTGTCAACATCAACGTCAGTTTAACACAATAACAAAACTTTGGGACCTGTTTACTCGCTCTCGAGAACACGTTTGTGCTGCTGACAATCTTGTTCCGTTCCCTAAGGTGTAGAGAATAGCATAAACCTGGCAACAGGAGTCAGTTGTTTTCGACAACGGGCACACAAGCCCCAATTTGCTCGTGTTGTTTTAAAGTGACGTCGATGTCGACAACTGGAATAAGGGTGAATACAATTTAATAATCTGCAAGCGTTGTTCATTTGTCAAGTCAATTCATGGTTAAATTATAGACCAAACTGTGCATGTGTAACAGCAACATGGTACACGAAAACAGCTGAGTTGCCAATCACGGTGTTGCCAAAAAGAAAGTTGCTAAAAAAATCACCTTTTATTTAAAAAGTTATGCGAGTATTTGAATGACATGTGACGACAGCTGAGAGTTTTGAATTTACAGATAACTCAAGACATTTTTCTTTGTATTAGTTTAGTTCTTTTCCAGAAAAATGTGCTTAAGCTTTTAATTAAAAAGCAAAAAACAAAAAAAAATATTATATTAAAGTGTTTATGATACCAAAAATGCTCCATGCAGGTATTACTCAGGTATTAAATAGCTGCTTAAATACTCACAAAAAAAAAACAAAAAACGAAAAATTAATAAAGTAAACTTGAATGAAAGAAAACAAAATGAAGACAAAATTGTATTAAAAATATTTTTAATTGGGTTATCTTTTGTTTAGACAAACAGGCATGTGTACTCGTAGAGTATTTTTTTGTTAAGTTTTTGTTTGTGGAAACTAAAAACCCACTTAATTGTAAAAAAAATATAATATTACATACAATAAGTCATTGCAGTGTTAGAAAATTTCTAAGAATTTAAACAAAATAACTTCAACAGGCCTGTACGTACACATGTTGTAAGATATTCACTTTGCAGTAAAACTGAGAAAAAAAAAGATCAACTTAATTAATATGGATTTCCCATCACCACAATTATCGAATCTGGTTTAACAATGCTAAATTGTCATTTGTTTCCCCTCAATCTGGTTTCATGAGGTTTGAGAAAAAATATTATGTGTTTTTTTTTTGTTAAATTGAAAATACACCTTTTATAGATTGTGATAATATTGCGTTTACGTATCTAAACAATAACTCTGATTTGTTGTACAATCGAAAGTGGAGAAAGTCACACATGCTAATAATTATAATTAATGCTAGAAAAAAAACAAATTATTATAAAGAAATCATTTGTGAACAAGTGTTGTTGATTTAATTAATTTAAAATCAATAAATTGTCTACAATTTGCAGTCTTTTCTCTTGCTTTCAAATGTAAGTTTTTTTTTTATCATATCAAAGTATTTTCTACTCGTAGTACATAATAAATAATTGGCCCAAAATGCACAGCAGACTTGAGTTGAATAGATTAATAATTATATAAGACTGCATAAGTTTTGTAAATTTTATTATTTGAATGAGAAAATGTCGGGAGCAAGAACTTCTAAATCCAAAACATTGTTTCCATCACGTCTGGTTTTTGATCTGTTTTTATTTAAATAAAATACTGATATTGGAATATAAAATACGTATTTATTATATTAAAACTTGAAAAATCTTACACATAAATGGCTTCCATGATATAAATTAAAAATTTAAATGAAATTAAACACCAGTATAACATAAAAAATCAACTACTAATTAGTAGATCGCTTTCTTTAATAAGTTTTATCTGCTGTTTCATGATTGCTTTCCAAGCATAAATCAGTTCATATTTCTTTACAGATATGACACCATGAGAAAAACTCTAAATGCAAATGCAGCAAGTTTTTTTTTCCAATGACACATTGCATCTGAGTTGCTGATATGAAAGAAGAAGTTGTTGGACCAGTTCTTTGTAATTCGGAGTCCTTCTATTTCCAATAAAATGGTGACATACATTTTCGAAACCTACTCATGCTCCTCTCTCTTTCTTGACCAACTTAGATTTAAGCATTTCTTTAAAGATTTCTCATATTTAGGGACCCCCAAGTAAGCCTTGCCCTGATTTGGTCTCACTTACACGTGGAAATATACTTTTCAGGTGATTGAATACCTTTCCATCTCTGTTCATAGCTTATACAGAATCGCTTATTAAGCCTCATTTGATGCACTCAAATTTGTGTTTGTTTTCCATATAAGTAGGCAGACGAGAATTTTTGATGGTCTTCCGTAAGTATAAGAGAAAATTCAATTGATTATTTGTGTGTGTAGAACATTTTATATTTCTAATTTTTTAAACATAAATCTTCTATAAACTGGTATTTTTGTCGACTCTGGCCTGTGATTGCCCTTAAACTACCACAAATTTCCTAAGATTTCTTACAGAGATAAATATCTTAATATTTCTTACTCTACTTTCGAACAATAATTTTATTGTTCTTTGATTTATTTATGGCTTCTTTCGAAGAATTTTATCAAACAAGTGAAACTATTAAAAAGAAAAGTTTATTTATTTATCGGTTCTCAAGTATATAAAAAGTTGTTGTGGGGCTGGCTCTATTTCATAATAGTTGAAAGTCTGGTTTCAGAAATTTATTATTCATTTTGTGATACGTATCTAGAAAGTCAGCAGAACTTCTACTTTACTGTTAATACCAGTATGTACATAATTTTTTTTCTACAACAACACAACTTCAAAATAATTTTTGGTCTCTACTGCAAAATTCTATTTTTGGACATGCGCTGTTATTCATGAAAACCACAGATTTAATTTTTGCCCAAAATAAAGTCAAGCATCATATGAAATAATCGAAATTTACAATATTTTTTTTTTTTAAATATTTTATTTTTTTTTCGTAATGAAATTTATTTATCAGAGACATTTTACTGGAGGCGTTTGTTGCTTAAGTCTTTTGATTTGCTTTCTGATGGATTGCAAGACAATGAGTTTGCTGCTTAAGTCTTGCGAATGTTAAATGTAAGACATCTGCACGAGTCTACTATTTTTATATTTTATACAGTGTGACAGTTCTCGTATAAATAAACACATTACTGCCAAAATGAAAATCTTTTCAAATCGAAATATCCACTCAATATTTTCGAGTCCCGTTTAAGAGATATACTCGTAAATAGCAGGCGTTCTCGAAACACCGTACTTGGAAATTGCTCTTAATAACTGTGCTCAACTTAAAGTACAAATAATAACAGTAAAAAAAGTGATAAAAACCTAATACAGCTAGGAAAACGCTAAAATTACCACACTGGTCACAATAAATTTTTTCATTCGAAGCACTATATGAGTTGATTTGTGCAGATGCTAATTTAATATCAAACTATTGAAATTTTTTCACTTTCGATCGAAAATCATTCCATTCCGTTATTTATAATTGCCTTTTTATAACGTTTTTTAATACAGGGTGTTTTTTTAGAGGTATAGAACTTCGAATTGAAATAAAACACAAGAAAATCGTTTTAATGTCCATCAATTTGGAAGGATAATTTTATGCCATTAACGTTTAAATATGATTTCGGGCATGTGGCCGCCGCGGCTGGCTCGAATAAAGCCAATTCTACAGGTACAATTTTCAACCACTTTACCGAGCATATGGGGCCGTATGTTGGCAATAACGCCACGAATGTTGGCTTCCAAGTCCCCTAACGTTTCTGGTTTGTTGGCGTAGACGAGCGACTTCACATATCCCCAAAGAAAATAATCCAATGGTGTCAAATCACACGATCTTGGTGGCCAATTGACAGGTTATCCATGGTTAACCGAATTAATAGCTCTGATGGACGATTATGTCGACCATAAAATGGACGGAGCTTGCGGTAAACTTCGCGAACTGAACCATTATTTTCGAAATAAATTTGCACGATTTACAAGCGTTGTTCTTTTGTCAACCTGTTCATGATGAAATGGCAAACCAAACTAAATATTAATCACTTGACAACTGACAAAATGGCCGCCAGTTAAAAAAGTGATGCCAACTTAAAGTTCTATACCTCAATAAAAAACACCCTATATAATGATTTATAAGCAAACTCTTGATAAGCCAGTTGAACAAAAAATTGTGGAAATATACTCGTACAGTTTCCATAAATTTTTCTTTTTTAAATTTTATTATCGGACAAGCCTTAGTTTCAAATTAGTTTTTAAATTTTATGAACAGTGGATTTTATAATAGTTGAGCTCTTCCTTTAAGTTTTTTTACTACAATAATTTGCTGGTTTTAAAATATTCTTTGGCAGGACTGCATTCAGTAAATAAAAATTCTGTTGTTGATATTGAAGAGACATTTTTAGACAATTATTTTATCCGACTCAGTTAATGATTTAATTTGTGTATTTTATTTTTAATGTTCGTGAATTTTTGCAGTGAAAAATTTTTTTAAGTTTTGTAAAATGTTTTGTCTGACTTAAATTTTTTTTTTATATTTATGATTTGATCACGCTAAAGTTCGTATCGCTTTGTAAGCCAAATTATATGTGATAATTATCAATGAACAAAAATAACATCAAAGTTAATTGTAAATATTCTGACAATCACACATAGTAGAACGGAACAATAAGTTGTTTTTGAAGGCCACTACACCTTTATCATCAGCCTTCTTTGTGTTTGGTGCACACAGTTGTTATTTGTCCATATTTATCATAAACTTTTTATTAATCCCTTAACATCTTGACGAAGTTTTTCCTATGAGTGAAACATTTGTGTGAAAAAGAAGGGCGAATTTTAAAAAGATTTTAAAAACGTTTTTGTTCTCCATTTATCTTTCAGTGTTTAATGTGCACAATTAGGCCCTTAATGAAATTAGAAGCAAACATTTGCATCACTAAGATAGCCAAATATTTATTTGTCATGTCAAGGAAAAAAAAACGGATAAACAGAAAATGAATAGTGATACTTACAAATGTGTTTACCAAAGGTAAATCAATAATTGTATACACAATATTTCTCATATTCCATTTCATTGAAAAGTTTGCGTTAAATAGCTGATGTTAATAACAATCTCTACCCCAGTAGATAGACTTGGGTGCTGATGAAGTGCGCGGCTGCACAGAAAAATATCGGTATTTCCCCCAGCTTATAGTCTAATTTAATTTTTCTTCTCTTCTTTAGAAACTCACATTAATTAATAAAAAATATTTCATTCAATAAGAATTGAAATTACTGAACTTAAGCCCGACTAAGAAATTATTTCTGATTAAAATTCACTATAGTTCAACTAAACATTTAAAATTGTTTCACGGAAAATTGTAATTTTCAAGCAGTAGCAGAACGGAACAACATATTGTTTCTGAAGACCGCTACACCTTCATCATCACCATTCACGCACTTAGTCCACTGTGGGTGATGTCTGTTAGTTTAAAGTACGTGAATTATTTTGATATCTCGTATTACAATTTGTTGAATGATTTAACGCATTGAAAGCTCAAATTTAACATCAGTAAAAAGGCTGAAATTTGAATTAAATAACATGACACAGATGGGACGAAATACGTGAGTGCAGATGATGAAAGTAAAACATCTTTCGGAAAATGAACTTTTTGTAGAACAAACTGTTTGTAAAATACACTTTTAAAAAAAGTACTTTTTGTTAAAGTATCTTTTGAAAATAATCTTCCTGTGAAGGTTATTTTTTGTAAAAATTACTTTTTATAAAAGGTACTTTTTATAAAAAGTTTGTTTTATACAAGATACCTTTTAAAAAAGGTACTTTTTATAAAAGATACTTTTTGAAAAGGTACTTTTTATAAAAGGTACTTTTATAAAAGGTACTTTTATAATAGGTACTTTTACTTTTCGTAAAAGGTACTTTTTATAAGAGGTAGTTTTTATAAAAGGTACTTTTTGTAAAAGGTACTTTTTATAAAAGGTACTTTTTAAAAAATGTATTTTTTATAAAATGTAGCTTTTGTAAAAGGTCCTTTTTATAAAAGGTACTTTTTATAAAAGTTAATTTTTATAAAATGTATCTTATATAAAAGGTACTTTTTTAAAAGGTACTTTTTGTAAAAGGTACTTTTTATAAAAGATACTTTTTAGAAAAGGTACTTTTTATAAAAGGTACTTTTTATAAAAGGTACGTTTTATAAAAGGTACTTTTTTAAGAGGCACTTTTATAAACGGTACTTTTTATAAAAGTTCTTACATTCGAAATTTTTACTACTTAAAATTCGTAGAAATTTCATTTAAAAACTTCACGTTTAATTTTTTTTATAGCTTTATTTTTATTGAATTTAATTTAATGTGACTTACAATTTTTGTATGTTTTGCTTTCGTTCATAAAATCTCATTTATTGACAATAAATTGAGTTTTGGAATACATTATAAAGTTTAAACTAACAATAGACCCTAAAGACAGGCCATTGTTAATGTGACCTAAAAATTATACAAAAATGTGTTCTTTTCGTTTTTCAGCCTTTTTTCTAATTAAGCCTACGAGTCTATAAATTAAAAAAAAAATATTACTAAGTATAAGTTACAAGCCAGCAGAGACTAGGTCACCAACTAACTATTCATTTCAAATACAAGCCAAACGGTTGGCAAATTTCTTTGGTATTTGAACGCCTTTTTTATTGTTAAAAAAATAAATGTAGTTAAGTTAGTAAGTAATGTTTAAGCTAACTCAAATACTTGTGTTGTTGTTGTTGTTTTTTTTTCTTGTTAAATCAATAACCAACAACTTGTCACACAAATCATTTATTTTTTTACTTGCACTTGCACTTGCGCTTGCGCTTGACCATACTCAAGTCTAAGATTTTAAGCATCAAGAGAAAGTATTTTGCAAATAATTGCGCTTGCATCTTTTGCTCATGAATAAAAAAATAAATTATGTGTACTTAAGGGCAGCAAATTAAAATTTGACTTATTTATCAAATATTTATTTAACAGTTTTACTGCTTGGGCGTAGCATTTCACTCTAGTTTGCTTCAAAGAAATCTGGCTGATTGTACATTAGATGTTGTTGCAGGCAAGAAAGTTCACTGCAGTATATTTAATGTAAATATTTAGCAACAACTTTGTTCAGGGTAATAAAGCAAAATGTTTAATTGACATTAAATCAGGCATCCACAAAACACCGAACGCTCTCTTGAAGCTTCTGCAATTAATTTTTTTATAATTTGTAACCGACTTCAAAAAAAGAAAAGGAGGAGGTTATCAATTCGTCTGTATTTTTATTTTTATTATAATTTTTTTTCTGACATTGTTACTTCGTAACTCGGTACATTTTAGACCGATTGTAAAAATAATTTTTTTTAGTGGAGAGGGTATAGCATCCAATGAGTTTCATTGCAAAAAAAGTGGGTGGAACACGCCCACAATTTTTGAAATTTAATTTTATGATATTCTACTTATTTGATTTTAAAGTTGAAAAAATGGGCGGGGCTACATCCATTAAAATTTACAAGGTGGGCAAAAAGAAGTCATCCGATGTTGTTTGGCTCTCATTTTTTTCTAAATGAAAAAAATCGTGTAAAACGCCAAAACGAGAGATGAGGCGACCCAGGAACGCCGCCTTCAGAATATCGGTTGTGGCTCGCGCAGTGTGTGCCGTTGCTCCGTCCTGTTGGAACCACATGTCCTCCAGTCCTAACTCGTTCAATTGCGACAGAAAAAACTCGGTTAACATGGCCCTATAGCGCGCACCGTCCACTATTGTCGTTTGACCAGCGGCGTCCTCGAAAAAAATGGCCCGATTACTCCTCCAGCGTGAACAGCGCACCATGCAGTCACTTTGAGCGGGTGTAATGGCTCCTCGTGCATCTCTCGTGGATTTTCGGTGCCCCAGAAGCGATAGTTTTGCTTGTTCAGGGTACGTGAACAAGCAAAACTATCTAAAAACTATCTAAAACTAAACTACTGAGGTGGAACTGAGCCTCACCGCTCATTATGATTTTGGTCGAAAAATCATCCACTTAGTCCTCGAGATTGAGAATGGCTTGGGCGTAGGTTACATGCGTTTGGCGGTCGACAGGCAGCAGCTAATACACAGACTGGACTTTGTACGGGAACATGCGCAGGTCTTTGACCAAAATTCGCCTTAGGGACGACCGGCTGATGGCTAATTGCGAAGCACGTCGTCTGGTCGATGTTTCTGGCGACATTCTCGGCAAAACGGCCGTTCCGGGGCTGGCCACTCTTGGCAGCGTCTCGTGTGTTCCCATACTCTTCAAGGTTGGTGGCCAAACGGCGCAGTGTTTGTGCAGTCAGTGCCGGACGACCGGGGAATCGGCGACGAAATTTGCGCTGCGCCAACACCACAGACGAATTGTTACGCAAAAAGAAAATATACCCGATTATACCGCGTTCTTGGGGTGTGTCTCACTCCACGGCTTGTTCAATTGTATTCTACATTTGTCTAGTTCACAAATGTCAAAACCGATTTCACATTGGCCGCCATTTGCAAAAATAAGAACATTCTCCAATAGGGTGATTTCTTTTGGCCCATCTTGTATTATTATTATATTTCACGTGGTTCTACTTAACCAATATTTTTACGAAACATACCACACACCTTAAGCTCTGAAATAGACACAATCTTCCATTAAAAAAATGGGAGATTATTTCTTAAAACTTTTTTTTGCTTCATCCGTTAAAAATCGGATATTTAAAAACAAAAAACTTACAAGCCTCAGAAGTTTTTTTTTTGAGTCCCAGGTGGTCAACTGGCCAGAAGGCTGTCATGACATACATATGTTATAAAGCTTAAGGCATCTTCTAAAGATGTTTGAAATCTCAGATAAATCCAACCAGTAGCTTAGAAGTTCCAGATTTATTACCATTTATTTTTCAAAAGTCATATTATTTTTTTATTCAGACACACCTCCAGTAATTTTAAATATAACTAATTCTTTGAAAAAAAAATCACTTATTCCTTATTGCAATTTTTTTTACCACTCAACCGTTTGAAACTTAATTTAAAAAAAGTAAACACTTACAGCTGTTTATACTTAAACAGAGTTGCCAATCACTAAAATTTTTTGTTATTTATGCCGTGGAAGTGTTGGGAATCGAATCGTAATTTTTGTGTTTTTTCAAAAAGCGAAAGTTTTAAATTTGAATTTTTGCCGCTAAAATTTAAATTGCACACATACTGCAACGCACAACGACAGATCGGATAATTTTTGCATATTTCTACTTACAATATTGTCATACAATAGTCTGTTAATAAATTGTAATAATTTTCTGATTGTCATTACATTGCCAGATCGGACCGCACCATATTGTGAAAACTGACAATCTTAGAAAAAAAAATTGTTTTTTTACAAGATATTTTTCGAATAAGAATTTTTTTCAAAAAACGAACACTTTTAGTAAATAAAAATTTATTTAAATGATAAACTTTTTGTATAAAAACCACAACTGTTCAAAATTATACAAAATCCTACTACTTGCGCAGAATCAAAGAAAAAGTGAAATTAAAATACTTCCCATTGTCAAGAGGTTGTAAAACAAATAAAGATCTACTGGTAGTTGAATTTAACTCAAGAGGATGTTTTTTTTTCTTGCTTAAATTTAAACGAGTATTTGTATGGTGAGACACGATAAATGATGATGACATTTCATGGGAAACAAAGATGTTAAAGAAAAGAAGAAAAAAAAAGCAAAGAATAAACAAAGCAACAGTTCCTTGTAACCTTTAAAAAACAACACACACACAGTATGATACTTGGCAGTTGATGGTTTTGACTTTTAAACCCACACACATACAGGCACACTTACATGCATACATACATACAAACATACATATTTTTTTTTATTATCAACTAATAAACCTGACTTTAAGCTGTAAATATTTTTAACCAATAGAAAAGTAGTCAACACACAGTTAAAATGTATACGAGTACATACATCCATATGTAAGCATGTCTGCAAATATGTATTTATGTATAAATGATTAAACAGAATACCGGCATAAACACATTTTCCATACAAATTGGCACAAAAAAGCAGCCGCAGAAAGCAGTCGTGAGATAGAATCTAATTTATTTTGAGAGCGTTTTTTCTCAAGCTCTCACATATAAGTACTCATTCTCTCAAAAATGTTACCATAATTTCAATAAATTTCATACATTTTGTAAACAAAACTGCAAAGAAAAATAAGCAAAAATTAGAGAGCATTTGAAGTTACTGCCGACCATGATACAATTATACAAGGTAGTTGCACGACTACAACAAAATTGCAACACCAAGAAACACACGTATTTTGTTGGTAGAAACATACCTATAATTGTCAGAAGCAGATGTCTTTTGTTTTTAAAAATAACAATCACAGGGTAACTAAAGTACAATTGCAGAGGCGGCATTCATGCATGATTATAGTCATTCAGTGTTGCCAATATGTGTGTAATACACAGTGTGCAATTTTTACTCTCATCTGTAGAGACCATGTAATGAGATTCATGTATAATATGTGTGTAATTCTACTTTGGGTTCTATTATTTATTTAATTTTGTTTTAATTTTAATCTACACAAAGCATGTGTAGTGTAATTTTCTTCAATGTGCAAATTCATTGGCAACACTGTAATCATTTTATTCACACACATACACTAACATTTTTGCAGCTTGTAAACAAAGTTTGACAACTTTCTGCATTGTATGCATTAACAGGCTGGGCTTGTGCAAGTACCTTGTATAATTGTATCATGCTGCCGACGATGTTATTATGGACTTTATTAATTTGGGAGCGATTTTCCTGAAGTTGCAGACTTTATTCTGTTTCATTATTAAATAGATATAAAAAACGTTGCTTGACTCTAGCTGGCCGGAATGCTGGGCGCAAATTAATGAGGATCTCTTAACAATAGTTGGTTTAGTTTAATCTTTTAAACATGTTCTCCAACACATTAATGTGAGTTGTTTAGTTGTTTAGTTGTTTATTTTTTTGTTTGTTTGTTTTTGTTTTTTGCTTAAACACTTTTTATTTTCGGAAGGCAAAGTTTTATACTCGCAAAGATACTGACACTTAAATAAAGTTTATTTTTATCATTTATCAAACATAACACTTTTCTTAATAACGTGACTGAATAATTTCTTTCTTTAGTTGTTTGTCTTTAATGGCCAGCAAGGTCATCTTAATTGCCATTTGAATTTTATATGAATAGTTTTGCATGAATCTAATGCATCTAATCTGAAACTGTAACTGTTTTATTATTATTAATATTTTACTTTTTCTTAATAGTTATAAATATTTTCGTTGGAAATTATTTAACTTTTGGTGTAGAGTTTCATGTGAGAAAGTAGTGTTTGTTTTCTTTGTATCAAATTGATTTTACTTTCCTTCTAGTTTATTACATGTTCAAACATACATACACACATACATGCATACACACTCGTATGTATGTATATTCATTATCAAAAAGTCAGGATTATATTGAACATTAATGAGATCAACTTCAAATGTTAAAAGCTTTCTGATTGAAACTAAAATATGTAGATATTTATTTATTTTAGGAGCCTAAATTGCACATGTAATATTAACATACATACATAGATATACACATGTATGCATACATCCAACCATAAATACATACACTCATATCGATGGTCTCAAGTAGAAAGGCCCTAACTCGTATGTTTCTATGAAATTGAGTTTTTCAGTGATCCCAATGTATTTTATGCAAAAATTTATTGCAATAGTGTAAAAAATAACGATTTTAAAAGCAGTTGTACAAAAAAATTACAATTTATATTAAGTTTTTACCTTCTACTGTAAAGTTACAATTGTTTGAGTTAGAGCAACGATATGTTTTATTTATTGAATAGACCTGGTGGAAATTTCCCATGTGTGTCAAAGATTTAAAATTAAGATCTGCATTGACAATTGAGTCGTGAACAACTTGGTTGGATGCATCGATATTAATATTTATTTTGCACGATTAAATAACAAAAATACTCATAAATTGAGTTGTACTGGTATGATTAAAAAAAAAACAGTGTGGGTGTTGGAAGAAAAAAATTTATGATTCTAGGAACACAACTGGAACGAACGACGACAAAAATATAAGATGTTTGTGTATATGAAAAGATACACAATCATGGCGCCGCACAGACGAGTATTTGAGCCAAAAACCTTGGCCATTACATTTTTTTTAAGTTTATATTGCTTGTGAAAAGCTATTAACTGTTCCGAGATCAATGATAGGAAAAATAGGACAAAGGGGAAAAGAATTCCCCTCAGAGGAACTAATCCCACTTCTGAAAAATTAAAATTTTTTCTTAACTTTTCCCATACTTTTGTTTAGCAAATGCAACTTTTAACGTCGACGAAAGTTCAAGACCATAAACTTAGGCCGTAATATGCCGTTTTCGTCCCCGCTTCTTTTTGTGGGCGGTGACAAAAATATTACACTGTGTGACCAAAACATACTTGTGATGTGTTACTATTTTTCTGGCAGGTATTGTCGAGTATAATTGAATGAATTATTAAGTCGAACGGGAAACACAGGACACTGCGACCAAAGTAGATCTATTGTATCTCTTGCCAGGTGCTAGAGCACCTCATCCAGACCTACTCAACTGATGGGTCGTTTCAGTCCAACTTCGAGCTCTCTAACTTGTTTGGGAGCTTAAAAAAACGCATATCACGCTCCCCATATAAAATCCGTACAGACAGACGGACAGACGGACATGTCTTTTTTTCATCTCCTATTTATAAGGATTCAGAATAACTAACTTTATCTGGCAGGAAATGAATATTGTAGAAGTTACAAAAATCTGGACAAACCTAGATATAACCTTTACCATTTTTGGTGAAGGATATAATAAAGCAAAATATATAATTTTATTAAAATTTTCCTTCTTTCAGCAATTTCGCCATATTTAGATTTAGCCCTCTGTCCTTTAAGACAACAGCCCTGGTCATGTGCGCGCCAGCAATCGGCCCGTCTCTTGGACATTTGGGATGGTGAATTGCATGTTCAATGGCAGAAGTTGAAAGGTAAGTTAAGCGCACTTGTTAGCAACTTCATTTCATTACGCAATCATTATGACTATTTTACTTGTTTAAATTTTTGATATCACTTCATTTTTCACATAACAAATTTTATTGTACTGTTTCAAAATTAAAAACAAAAAAAAGCCTTGAGCGTTTGCAATTGTTGTAAGTGTTGTTAAATTATTGTGAGTCTTAAAAATGAAGTGTAAGCTTTCGCACAAATATTATTTTTATGAGCTTTTTTTTATCGTCTTTTAAAGATGTGCTTCTGATTTAACAATAGAAAAACCACATAAAGTTAAACTCGTGGCTTGTATGTATAAAAATCTTATGAGAGCCAAATGTTTTCAATTAAACAAAAAATAGATCACAAATTATTATTAAATTATGAGTTTTATTTGTATTTGTGACATTTCAGTTACAAGCTTTCACACATCACTTCATTTCTCAATATAAATAACACTTAAGTCTAGGATTTACTATCCTACACAATCGTGCGACTTTTCCCAAAATACAACCCTGGTATGATGGAGTTCATGAAAATGTTCAAATGACAATAACAATTCATCACATCAGGGTTGCAGTTTTTCGTAGATCGCATGACTTTGTATGGTAGTGCGTCATGGCCTTTAAAAACACATTTTTTTTTGACAAATTCAGTTTTATTGTTACCAATGTAAAGTAGAAATGTAAGAATCAACAACGAAATGAATGCACGTCAGCAGACGTCCACCCTTTTCATAAAATACAAAATTTTGCATCACATTTTGCAAGAAAGCTTCGCTTATCTAGCCAATGCAGCGCTGAACTTCATCTTACAGAGCGTCAGTTGTTTTTTTCTTGTTTACGTAAACCCGTATTGCGATTCAGTAACTTTTAACGATCCGACAGTCGTAATTTTTGTCTATACATTTTGTCGCTTGCAATAACGATTGTGTGATTCTGTAACTTCTTTTTAACGATAGTATGCAGCTGATATTTTCTGTTGATTTTTGTCGATAAAATTAGCAGCACATAAATTATTGTCGCTTAAATAACGGCACAGCTGACATTAACCAACAGCGAATATCGTTAAAAATGTTACTGAATAGCAAATTCGATGCGATTATCGTTAAGAAAAAAGTTAGTGCATCGCACTACTGGATTCTGAAACTTTTTGCGCACCAAAAATCGTAATGTTTATCGATATATTTATTCGATGGCGGTAACGATAATGTGATTCTGTAATTATTTTTTACAATTGTGTACATTTGCGTTTTAAACGCCATTTAATTGTATATCATGTGGCATCTCTGCATACAAAATGTCAAAATAAGCTGAATGCACAAAGAAGAATTATAGAAAAACCGAATGAATTTGAGCATGTGATTTTACTTTGCTTACTTCAAACGACAGCGAATATCGTTAAAATATGTTACCCAATAGCAAAATAGATGAATTTTCGTTATATTTATTATAGCGATACTATTATCGTAATAAAAGTTACTGAGTCCAGTAGTGCTATACACTAACTTTTTTAACGATAATTGCAGCGTTAAAATAATTATAATGAAAATTTATCGAATTTGCTATTCAGTAACATTTTTAACGATATTCGCTGTATGTTAATATCAGCTGTGTCGTTATTTAAGCGACAATAATTTATGTGCCGTTAATTTTGTCGACAAAAATTATCAGCCGCGTACTATCGTTAAAAAGAAGTTACAGAATCACACAATCGTTATTGCAAGCGACAAAATGTATAGACAAAAATTACGACTGCCGGATCATTAAAAGTTACGGAATCGCACTACAGGTACCGGGCTTCCATGGTTAAAATTTTCCAACTTCTTACTAAATAAATGTCAAAGGATGACGGCTCTGTTTTAGACATTTAATTTGCTTCCTTACCTCAACTTTAACCGTCGAAATGAAAAAATCATGAGAGAAATTTTCAAATTTCTAAATTTTTCAAATACCAGTCCAATGATACCCATTTTGTTATACATAGTTTGCCAATCTTTTTTCTGTTCGTATACACAAAATGGCGTCTGTTGGCTGCCATTTTGAATTTTGAATACATACTGTCATATTTTGAGTGACACATAACGTTTACTAATTTTTACTCTAAATTTTAGATGAAGCCGACAGTCAGCTCAATGCCACATTGGAGAGACGCGGCTACAGTGACACAACAACTTTGAGCAAAGAAAAACCGTCCACAATTTTAAAGAAAATTGCAATTGGCACTAATTATATGAAAAAGTATTTGGCCGAAACTATGGATGGGTAAATATTGTTGTGCAATTAAATATGCAAAACATTTCCATAATTAATAATAAAACTATTTGCTTAACAGATTTTTGGGACGTGAATACGACTACACGCAAAACGAAGAAGAAAATGAAGTTGATGAATATGAAGAAGAGGCTGAAGAAGATCAAGATGAGGATGGAGACGATGAGGAGACTAATGATCTGAATGATGAACAAACTGGCGGTTTGAAAAATGATCTTGCCCACAATAACAACAACAACAACCATGACAGTGATGTTGAGTTTGTGGAAATAGGCGAAGCAAATAACGCAGATTATGATGATAATGATGATGATGATGATGAAGAAAATGATGAGGCAACAGATGAACTTAAAAAGCCGGGCGGCGGTAATAAGCGACGCAAGAAGAAAAAGAAGAAGGGTAATCAACATGAAATTGCAACACAAGCTGCTAATCTTTTGGTCATACAACCATTAGAGCAGCAATTAGCATCTCATCATCATGGTGATGAATTTGAAGCTCATGGTGCAACAACACAGTTGTTAAAGCCTGTGGTACAAAAATTCAAACCGTTGAAACAAAAGAAACGCAAGAGGAAGAAGGGCGACGGCAGCGGCGGCGGCGGCGGTCATGGTCATGGTCATGGCGGTGCTGCTTCAACGATTGTTGTTGAACAGGAACCTGCTACCGATCACTTCGGCTTGGGGCTGCTTGAAGAATTGATCGAGCTGGATGGTGATGTGGGTGGAAAGCGCAAGAAAAAATATCCTATGAAATATGGTAGAAGTATTGGAGGTGTGTGTTTGAATAACTTTTTTGCACCTTTTCCTCTACACATAGATTTTTTTTTTTGTTATTATCCAACTTTTACCCTGCCTTTCTACTCCTTTTCGTCCTTTTTAGATTGGAAAAAAAGAAGAATTGAATGAGTAAATCATAGTCGCATAGGAATTTTATTAACCTTCGGGTCTATTCTCGTTTAAGTATCGTTTTGAAAGGACAGAGAAACCCTGCCATACACGACATGTTTTTACATCTGACATCATCAAATGTATGTGTCATGTGTTAGCTTTTAAACAGCGCTGCTGTAAAAGGAGAATGCTCATACAAACTCAATTAAAAAAAAAAAAAAAAAAAATGGCACTGCCTTGTAATAATTTAAATTACTAAAGCGCCAGTTTATAGAAGACAAGTAGAAATTCTCGTCTGCCTATTTATATTGAAAACAAAAACAAAGCACTCAAATTTGTTTTTGTTTTCAACATAAATAGACAAACTTGTCTTCTATAAACTGGCAGTAAAATAACTTTTGTCTAGTAAAATTCTCTTTATGGAGGTTTTATTTAATAAAACATTTAAATAAAATAATATTTCATACGTAAGAAAAGGTGCAGCCACTATTAAAAGAACTAAATTCATATTCGTATAAACATTTTATTTTTCTCAAGAAATAAGATTAGAAACTACTGCAGTTATAAAAGAAAATGTGGAGGCATTTCCACAGGAAAGTCCACTTTTTTTGTAGCGTGCGACAGCAAACAATTAAGCTTGTATTTCGAAACAATGTAACTCGACTATTCTTAAAATTTAACATAATGTAGAGCTGCTAACTGACTACACAAATACATAAAGAAGTAAAAAAACTTTCGTTTTTTTTAAAAAAAAAACAAACATATTTGTTTGATGTTGCACGCGACAAAAAATTGACCTTCCTGTGGAAATGACCATATAATTCGTTTCAATATTTTTTATATTATTTTTTTTTGCACAAATCAGATAACGTCGTGCAAGAAAAAATAGAAATATTCAAGTTATTTATTTTATTCTCTTTTAAACAATGAGTCTGTATGAATATGAACTTTGCATTCTAAACAGAATTCAAGACTAAAGTTCTCTTTTCACAGAATGATGACAAACTTTTCGTCTGGAAAAGTTCTTGCTAAAGTTACAGAACATAGTCACAGGGATACTCTCAAATATGGAAATTACAGGGATGCCATTAATTCAAAATCAGCTTATCTCGACTTAGGCACTTTTTGCTTTTCGCCACAGATATATTTAGTTTTAGTTTGCAGTTTGTTTTTCTTTAGAAAATGAGAGCAAAAGGTCTTTTAGGATTATGAACGGAAAAAGAAATCTGACAATTAACTTGCTTGTAATAGAATCATTGTGATTACACACTTTAAAGTAAAACGTTTTAGTACAGAAGTATTCAATGGTTCATATTCATAGTCACAAATAACGTATACTTTAAGAAAACTAAAGACCACTTTTTCGAGAATCAACTCTAACTCATTCAGAGACCACTCAAGTTATACTTTTGACTTTAAGGTCAGCTGAAGTTTTAAGGTTCTGAAAAGTTTTGTTAAAATGCGCAAATATGCGGCCACATTTTTCGTACACTTATACATATGTTGGTGAGTTTCGTAGTATAACAAATCTCAAAACCTCAGCTGGGCTTCAAAACTGGCAATAAGTTTGCTCTTGAGCAGCATTTTTAAAAGGCAAACCAAATTACATAAAAGTGCCCAGTGTCTGCTTTAAAAGACCTTCTCAGCAAAAGCTTTTAGCGAATATAAAAGAACTAATAATTCCAATTATAAATTTTATTAGACATCATGTAAAATACGTCATTATCGATAAATACATCAAACATAAAGGTAGAAATACATAACACGCGTTAGTTCGTCGACGAGAGTCGTGCGTTTGAAAACTTTACCGCATGAAAAATGCCAACACGCGTTATAAATGTCTCTTCTATCACAATTTTTAATAATTTTTACATTGAAACATGGACTTGCATCATTTTCAATTTCTTTTTTATGCAATACTGTATGTTTTTCAAACTTTTTAATAAGATTTTCCTCCATAATTAAAATTTTTTAAGATTTTTATTTTTTTATTGTCAGCTGATTAGTTGTCAAAACAACACAACGCGTTAAAAAGTTGCAAGTTAACCAAGAAAAAATTAAAAAAAATTAGAATCATGGAGAAAAATCTTATTGAAGAGTTTGAAATGTATGTTAAAAATAAATAAAAAAGCTGATAGAAGAGGCATTTATATATGTATAACGCGTGTTGTTTAACTTGCCATTTTTCATGCGGTAAAGTTTTTAAACGCACGAATCTCGTCGACGAACTAACGCGTGTTATGCATTTTCCACCTTAAAAGTATAGAGAAGTGAAAACTACCAATCCCATTATTCATACTACATATATTCTCTCTTTTGGATTGTGAATTAGAAACCACACGATGAAAAACCCTACTTCCTGTTGCTACACCAGGTAACTTATAAACAGGTTGTTGCACAAACTAGGCATGTTCTAGCATAGACACAAGCACCACACCACGTACTTTGCTATCAATACGAATTCAACACATTATTCACATACTCACCTTAAAAGGAAATTATGCAAAATTTTATTTTAGTTTATTTAATTTTATTTAGTAAGTAATTTTGTTTAGCTTTTAAGCTTATTTCTCTCCTCTCTCTTTCTCTGTCTCTCTGCCTAACGGAAAACAGCACTAAAAAACGCACCCATTACTAACAAACACCGCAAACCCTCCATTTTTTTTTTATTTTTTTTTAATTTAAGCAGTTCTTTGCTGACCGACCCTAGCAAACTTTAACTAACTTTTTATTTTTCTTGATTCTCGCTACCCGCAGTGACCCGTGGCAAGAAGAAGAAGAAGAAGAAGAACATAATGAAATTAATGCTTTTGGGCACCTTCCTTAAAGCTAAAATCGAATTGTTACTCAAACTGTTGGGTGCTCATCTGCAAATTAAATTCTTAGCTGTCGCTTTCATAAGTCTGCTGATCAATATTGCTCGCTTCTGGATTGATCTTAAGCGTGGTAGCCCACCGCAAAAGGTATGAATGTTTTAATTCCATGTTTTATTTTATTATCTATTCGTTTGTTCTTAATTGTTTTTTAATTTTTGGGTTGTTTTTGTATGGATTCACAAAAAAAAAAGAATTCTTGTACACCCTTTTATGGTTTAAGGAGTTTTTATAAAGATTTCGTTATTTCTCTTCAATTATATATTATATTTTATTAGTAAAATAATTCTCTAACTTTTATTTTGAAGCAATTTTATATCATTAATTTTTTGTAAATTATTTAAAGGAAAATCGAAAATATTTGTAGAAAAAACGGGTGCATAGAAAAATATATTTTTCCATTCAACACCTTTAATAAAATAAAACAGAAATCAATTCAAATTTGTTATTAGTAAAATTTTTAAAAAAATTTTAATTAAAGTTTTAATTAAACTGCAAAATCAGTTAAAATTTTAAACAAAAGTTAAATTTTTTAAGCAAAATTTTAATTAACTCAATTAGAGTTTTAATTAAACTTGTAATCAATAAATTTTTCAACAAACGCAATTAAATTTTTAATTGATTGTTTGTATATTTCTTTTTATCAATTAAAAGGTGTTAATTGGAGCAAAAGTTTTTCTGTGTAATGAGCCGAGTTTAAATGAAAATACAAAAAAAAAATCTAATAATATTTGAACCTATTTTTTTGCACCACCCCTAAAACACAAACCACCTTTGCCACAATATCTCTAACTATGTTTACTTACTCGTATTCCACTGGAATGGGTTTGAAATCCCTTCTTCCAAGTCACCAAATCACAAAAAAATGGGCAATCCTTTTTTTTTTGTGTTGTAAACATACACATGGTATCTTTGGTATTTCCTTGGGTTATTTTATTTCAAAGAATTAATCTTTCTAACGACAGGTTGTTTTTGTTGAACATGCACATCATCAGCATCACTATGAAGACCATGGCGAGGACTGGAATGAATCGGCTGGCGGTTACTGGAAGAGATCGCTGCAAACGGATTCCACCGAAAACACTTACGATTCGGTGACCGATAGTTATCAGCCCAGACAACCGCATCATATACAAATACAACACCAGCAAGCACAGCAACAATATGATCCACAATATTTGGCGTATCAAAATCAATGGCAACGAAAGTAAAACGAATTTTGCTCGAGAAAAATACGAACTCTGTTTAGATTAGTTACAAATTAATTTTGTTTTAACATATAAAACCCGAAAATTTTGTTTTAAAAATTTGATTTTTGTTGTAAAAGAAAAAGAAAATAAAACATTTTCTCTAATACTGCATTTACATTGTCTCGAAATCTAGTATATTTGATTAGAAATCTTTAACGAAATCTATGTCGTTTACACTAAGCTTTTTTTGACATTTTCCAAGATTTTGTATTCGAGACAAAATCCTTTGTCGGACATTTAGTCTTAAATTGTAATGAAAAAAAATGCCGACTTAGCTCATTCACACACCTTCAATAGAAAATTGTGTAAGCGTAGCTAATTCAGTCACCTTCTGTATAAATTATATGTACAGTGCAGTAAAAAATGAATAAAAATATTAGATTTTTAGTAGATTTCCTACAAATCTATTGAACAATTAGATTTTGTTTTGTATGGTGAATCTAGTAAAGAGCAAGAAATCTACTCAAAATATCATATTTTAATTTATAGAAAAGGTGAGAGAATTAGCTGCGCTCAAAAAAAATTTATATTGCAGGTGTGTGAATGAGCTAAGTCGTCACTTTTTGTGTTACACAGTTTAAGATTATATTCAAGACAAAGGATATTGCGTTGGATACGAAATCTTGAAAAATTACAAAAAAGCTTAGTGTAAACGACATAGATTTCGTTAAAGATTTCTAATCAAATATACTAGATTACGAGACAATGTAAATGCAGGATTATACTACATTTAAACTGTAACCCAAAAAGTGCTAACTTAGCTCATTCACACACCTGTAGAGTGCAGCTAATTCTCTCACCTTTTATATAAATTGATGATGTACAAAAATATTAGATTTTTAGTAGATTTTGTATGTATGGAATCTGGTAAAAAAAACACTTGATTTAGCTCGAAAATGCCGTATTATTCATAGAAAATTGGTTTTTTTTAAAAATTTATTAAAATTCCCATAAAAAAACAAAATCTACTTCTTCAATAGATTTTATCAAAATCTACTTAAAATCCAGTGGCACTTAGTGATGCAAGTATGTTTTTTTTCTTCAAATTTATGTCTAAAAAGGTGTGTGAATTGGCTACATTGCAGTAGTTTGGCTGTAGTTTCGAAAAATTTTTGGTTAATGGTGTTTGTTTTGGATAAAAATATCTTGATAAATTTCAGAATAAACTTGGTGTAAACGGTATAGATTTTCATAAAGATTTTAATTAAAATCTGCTAGATTTTGTGTAAAAAAGGTTTACGGAATAAATTTTCATACAAAATTTGTTTGGTAAAGCAAAACTATTTTTTATGAAGGTTTAAAAAACTAATTTTTTATGAAATTATGTTAAATTCACTAATATGTTTTAGACAAAATTTTTTTTATATGCAGAAAAAAAACTAACGGCCTGGGCCACGATGTCGACAGCAAACGTTCAATTGAAAACTTGTATTGAAAACAACAATATAATAAAAAAATTTGCTGCATATTCATAGTAAAAACAAAGTATACTTTAAAAGTTTATTTCCATACAAAATACTGGTTTTATATTTTTAAAGTATACTTTAAATATAATATAAGTAATCGATCGAACTGTCGATTTACTGTCGACATCGTGGGGCAGACTGTAAATATAATTTTTTGTGCGGACAAAAATTGATGGATTGAGCTTAAGAAACTTTTTGTAATAAAAAATTTCTGATGATGTAAAAGGATGTAATCATTTAAGCAAAATAATTTTAAAATAAATGTTGTTTCAAATTCCGACAAAATCGACACTACAAGGCCACAATATTGTTTAGTTTAGCTAAAAATTTTATTGTGTAAAATATTTTTTTTTTATGTAATTGTGTATTATGCTGTATTAATTTATTTAATATAATATTATTTAATATAATACATTAATATATAAGCATGATTTGTTTGTTTTTTTTTTGTAATAAGTTCTTCCGAAGAATTAAATTAAATTTGTGAAAATTCTTTTAAATTGTATTTAAATAAAATTGCATGTAAAAGAACTTAAGTTTTTACATCGAGTGCTATCGAATTGTTAATTAATACTAAAATTTAATTTAGTATTAATTTACTTAAATACATTTGTAACTGCATAAGTACATATGTACATATCGTTACCTTAACATAGAAAGGCCCTAACTCATTTTTGTTTTGGAAATCGAGATTTTTCCATTTTTCGATACATTAGCTGTTCTTTTATCGAAATATACAAAAAAAACTCAATTTCAAAAAAAAATAACGAGTTAGGGCCTTTTTATATTAAGGTAACAATATACCTTAAATGTATTATTTATTATCATTAATTTATTTATGTTTATGGAAAAAAAGACACAGTAATAAAAAAATCCATATATGAATTGTTTTTCTGTATACCTCTGGCAGCGAATGTAAGTATGCAAGAGTTATTGCTAATTTTATTTAAATTTTACTTTACATACAAAAAACCAAAAAGTTTTAAGGATTCACATGCAGTCGTTGTTCTCCCCAGTGCTCCTATTAGCATATATAAAAATTGTCTTTTCGTATTATTTAACATTCGTCGCATTATGGGAATCTTTGACATGTATTAATACAAAGTGTGATGGTCTGAGCAGACCTTAAGGAGCAGAATACTTGCAAAAACTCGCTTTCATCGCGAAAATTCGCGAGAAGTTGTAAAATCGGAAACAAACCTTAAAATTCATTGCAAATCGCCTAAACTGTTAAAAATAAAATAAACTCCAAACAAATTACAAAAAATCGCAAGTTAATGAAAAACTCATATCGCAGAAATTGTAATGTCGAGCAAACGTTTTTGTTGGATTTTGATGTCTTAATAAAACCACATCACTACAATGGACATTTTGTGATATTTATTAAATTTAATTAAACTAGAATGAATTTTAATCAGGAATAATTGCTAAATCGGGCTTAAGTTCAGTATATTTCTTCAGAAAATCACATCAATTAATTAGTACAAATATTTCATTCAATAATACCTAATTTACATTAAGCGTTTTTTTTTCATGAAATTAATTTGCATGAAAATTTTTCATTTGTCAATAGAAGGCCTGAAGGAGCAACTCATATAAAAAAAGTTGCAAGAAATGCATCAGAGATTCATTCTACGTCCTTTTTTTATATAAAATTCTTTGCTATAGCGCTGCAATTAGCAAATAGAAGAAGTTTCGTGCAACAAAATTCATAAAAATTGAGGAAAAAAATGCTTAATGTACATTAGGTATACGAATTGAAAAATACTAACCTTAAGCCCGATTAAGCAATTATTTCTGATCTTTTGATATTTTTATATTAAAAACAAAAGAATGAAACAGTTAGTAGTCGCCGACGATGTAAGTAATAGAAATATCTTACTGTATTTTCATATTCACAAATGAGTTTTACTTCCTACGACGACGAATATTCGTTCGTCCCAGTTGTGTTTATAGCATTAAGCGATTATTCGGTGTTGCCACACATGCATACATTCATATGTATATCTCTCAAATGAATTACAAACAAAACGGTATATTATATACATACATAATAATTTTGGTTACTTTTTTTCGTTTTGATAACAAAAATATTTTGGCTGTGGCAACGCTGATTCCAAGCATGATTTTTTCAAAGCGAATTGAGGCGAATCTGTCTCAATATGAATTTGCCTTGCTTTTAGCATGGGCCACAACCACAGCACAGTTAATTTCAAAATTAAATTCCTTTGCTTTGTTTTTTTCTTTTCCATGGCATTTAGTACTTTATTGTTTATAAAATCTAACGGCCAATTGTTGTATTTTATATGCACATTGGGTAATTTGAGCTACTTTTTAGGCCAAAATTTATTTTAGACAAAGTTTTGGACTGATATGGCTGAAATTTGAAATTTAAGACTTTTTACTTATTATCCTCTCTATTCACCACATTATGCACGATTTTCTTCTTCTTGTTTAATAGCTCATTAAAAAAATATGTTTTAATTTATACTCGTATCAAAATTACACTTTTTATGCTGCTCATGTTGCTTGCAAATGTCAACTTCGACTGCCCATAAATGGGCTGATATTTGGTTTTTGCAAAAGTCAAATATGCACTTATTTGCTTTAATATATTTATTAACAAAAATATTACTATTGTTAGTACAAAAAATTATTTTTGTGGGTTGTGACGATGTTAAAAAATATAAAAAAAAATATATTTTAGGAATTTTTTTAGTGCTCGTAGTGTGGAGCCTTGTTTCAAACGTTTGTGTTTTTAAGTGAAATAAGTTCAAAAAACTCTAGTTAATATGAACTCTCGATTAATTAAAATTTTGCTCGGGTAGCTAAAATTTCAAATTATCCAGAGTTGACTGTAATTATTTGCCACTAGGATAGAAAATATGTACATACTAGATCTTTAGATCTTCTGCAAACCTTCACACAAGTGAAATATGATATCATATTATTATTTGCATTACTTATGATTTGTGAATAACATACATAATAAGCTTTCGTTCAATCACAAGGAATACATATTTATAAAATTAAAAAAATTAAATCACGAAAAATTTAACACAAATATGAAAAAATTTCCAATAGTTATTTATGTAAATGTAGTTCGATTTCACGAGATACGAGTATTAATAAAGAAATGTATTTGCTTGTTTGTAAGTAAATAAAGATTTGTTCAACTATTTTAAATTATTTGGACAAAATTTATGTGCGACTTGAACCGATGGCATACATAAAACATGACAACCCAACACTTGAGGATTGTTTTTACCCATAAGTTGTGAATGTAAATGGCATTTTGTAGTTTTGTTTATGGCTTAATATAATTTCGACAAATCGATTCTGTCGATCGTGCAAAAAAGAACAACAGAAATAATTGCGAATACATGCGAGTGTTATAGAAAAATTTCGGAGCATGTTAAGAATTATTAAATAGTAATTTCGCAAATAATGTAAAACAAATATTCCAAAGTGTATTCACCTTTGTTGCTTCTCTCCTACCATTTGTTTAATTTTAATTTAAGTTTTAGTGTATTTTTTTTATTTTTTTTAATCATGGGTTTCCGCTTATAAAACTCTCCTCTCAAATGATCGAATATGTTTTGTTACTTGGGGCGTGGAACGAGAATAATTTAAAGTTTCATTTCAATGAAATGTTTTAAGCAAAAAAAATAAATAAAAATTACAAATCAACTTATTTGGTATTTTAACAAGGTTTATCAAAACTTAAAGAATATGAAAAACATAAAAAAAAGCGTAAAAACTGGGTCATTAGAGTAAAGACAAGTGGATTTAATATCAATTTGTAAAGAGTTGGCAAAAAAATTTATTTAAAATTCTAGACCAAAAAAATCTTTGAAAAATTAAGAAAAGCAAATTTGTATGGGTTCTTTTTAGTTTTTGAGCTTGTGCATAGTTTTTATAATTTTTATTAAATAAAATTGGAAATAGTTTAAAAGAAAGTGATTCGAGTTTCTTTTGATTTTAAATGGGCTAACAAAATGCCCAAGCGCATATTCAAGGAAGGCATCGCAGCAAATAAGAGTTGCTTCTACATACATATTTTAATTGTGCTTCTAGGGACTCCTGCAGGGGCAGCTCTTTGTGTGCTTACCCGTACAACTTGTGCTTCACTTCCCCATCTCTGAAATAACAGAGTAACGGATATGCACTAATGTATTTAAAAGAAAATCCTCAATAAATAACCGCGACTGATAATAAAACCTGCTCGTCACCATGAATTACCCTGAGTTTAGAAGACGAATGAAAATAAACCTTTTTTAGAGGTCTAGGTTAGGTTAGGTTGCATAAAGGGCAATAATTATTGACCCAATCCGTTTCGGATTACACTTATGCTTTTATAGCATGATGTGTACTCGTAATAAGAAATATTGAGGATATACCCAATAAAAAAAAAAACAATGAAAACCTATCAAACTTAGTCAGGTTAGGAATTTAGTCTCCTCAATATACTTTCTTTTTTTTATAAAGAGAGATTTATAACACACAGGCAATGAATGCCTATTTGCTAATACTAGGTGCTACCTTTATTAGGAAAGGGATAGTGATAGAGAAGTCAGGTGGTGAAGGAAGAAATAGAGGAAAGCTGCATTATTTAACAATTTTGCTTTTTTGCACGATTTTAATAATGCAGCGCCTCTGGTGTCAATGAGGCGTAATACATTTTTCAATGATTCTGCTACACAATACCGCCAAAAGAGGGCGCTCTGATGTTACATTAGAATTAGTATTAGCTGAAGCCGGTGTAGTTCAATGAACAGTGTCCATGCCTTCATCACTTGAACTTTACTACAACAACTGATACAAATGGACACTAATGCACATCAGACAACTGCGTGGTGTTGTTATTTAATGACTGTCGGAGACCGGGCTCGAACCCAAGAGCTTCGGTTTTGTAGTCACCGTGCTAACTACTTCAGCCAACGCCACCCATCCAGTCCGAATCGCTAAGTTATTCCATATCTGTTATGGTTTCCAGATGGAAAGTTTGTGTCGCTTTTATCGCGGATAGAGGAAAATATCGCAGCTGTATCCGCCAGTGTTGTTGAAGAACGTGAATTATCGATTCGGCGCCATTCGCAAACAATTGGGCCACTGTTACTTTTTTTGCCCAACATGTGATTTCAGCAAGACGGTGCCACACACCACGTGAAACTATGGCCCAATTGAGAGGCGAGTTCGGTGAACAGTGTATTGCACCTTTAGGGCCGATCAATTGGCCGCCTAGATCGTGCAATTTAACGCCTTTATACTATTTTTTTGGGCTATGTTAAGGCTCATGTCTATAAAAGGGCAAGCCCGCAACGGTTGACGCACTGGACGACAATTTTGAAGAATTTATTCGTGAGATACCGGCGATATGATGGAGAAATTATTCCAAATTTGAACCCAGCGTATGAACCATTTCCTCCGCGGTCAAAATTTACATGAAATCATTTTTAAACATTGAATTATATAGATCGTACTACCGACTCCAATAAAGATTTCATACATTTCTTTAAAATCCGAAAACTCTTAAAAAATCACGCCTTACTTCGATATCAGGTTCTTATGGCGCTGCTGACGTTTTCATACTAATTAAGTAGCTGGCTACGAGGCGACAAATTTAGCTAGCGACATTTGAGGACGTGCGTACGAGTACGTGTAGCCTGCTGTGGTGAATGTGTTCAATGCATAAAAGCAACATACTTTTGTATGTAACTTTGTGGCATTATTTTATAAAATTAATCTCATGTGGGGGGAAAAAAATGCTTTGTTCCTTTCTTAATAGCAGAATAAAGAAATTGAGCTCAGGTCTCTTCAGCAACAATTCGTATTTAATTAATATTCTATAAATTTATTATTTCTGTTTTCTTTTCCCAAAATCGTTCTTAAGAAACAAGATTTTTTACAAGATACTTATGTCACCGACATTATGCATCTGCATGATTGATTGTCTGTCGGCAAGTGGTGAAGTCAAATAAATTATGACTTAAAAGGAATCTTATGAATATTAAAATACGTGTGTGGTGGTATGCAAAATTAGATAACATTTACTCGTCCCTGTGTGCTAAGTATCATATTTTTAATGAATCATTAAAATTAAACAGCTATATAATAAAAAATAAATAATAATAAAAAGTCCAAAAATTAAGCGCCATATACTGCAGCACAAACCGTTTAACTGAAAATAAATTATGGTTGAAATTTAATTCAATATACATACATACGAGTATACTTGTCTTCGTACACGCTTATTACCAATATTATTTTTTGTTTTTTTTTTATAACAATTAGTAAAAAAAA
This sequence comes from Nowickia ferox, assembly GCA_936439885.1. Taxonomy (NCBI): domain Eukaryota; kingdom Metazoa; phylum Arthropoda; class Insecta; order Diptera; family Tachinidae; genus Nowickia; species Nowickia ferox. The sequence goes on along the minus strand of OW387024.1, from coordinate 109,201,541 downwards.
ACCATTGATAATTGTTGAATTTCTGTTATTATTGCTGTTGGTTTTATAGTATCATTTCCGAAGGCAATGACACCTAAAGCTTTCGCTTTTTGTTGTTTTTTTTTTCACTAAATGCCGTCTTTAATTAACATGTACTATTATTCATAATATGACACAATCAATATTTTTTAATAAGTATTGAATTAATAGCAAGCGTATGTATGTAAATGTACATATGTACAATATATTTTAAGAGTGAGCAAAATTTATATACAATCGATCTTGTTACATGCAAAGGATGCTTATTAATTTAGTAAAAATGTGGGTTAAATAAATCACCACAATTCTAAATATTCTCCGGAAATAATTTACTTCTCCCAAGAGTAAAATTCTGCTCTTTTACTTTTTACTAAAAGAATGTGTTTTACATTTCAATCTGCTTATATCTTAAGGCCGCGAGAAAATGCAACCCTGGTATGATAAGAGTTTATGGAAAATTTCAAGAGACAACAATAATTCGTCAGATCAGGGTTGTATTTTTTCGTAGATCGTATGAGTGTGAAGGATAGTGAGTCATGGACTTTATCAACATTTCCTTCAACAGAGTTTTATATATAATTATAAATATTTTTTTTAACACAACTAACTTTTCTTGTAATCAAGAAAGCTAACTCGTGCTGGTCTCTCTGGGACTTAGCCCCATTGCAACACACTGGCTCTATAAGAGTGTGATTAGACCAATTCTAACATACGCATCGGTAGTATGGTGGAGGTCAACAGATATTAAGTGCAACACTAAAATTTTAAGCGGTTCTGTGAGAACTACATCCACCAGGACATTGGAGACTATTCTTCATGTCCAACCAATAGACATTCGTATTAGATAAGAAACAGCTGTTATTACAAAACGTGTGCAAGTGATGGGGGGAATGGATTGGACAAGACAGCATACTACACCATCAGAACATATGGAAGTCACTGACCGCATACCACCAGATTTTGGAAATGTTCAACCCATTACATGAGACTAGGGTTATAACTGAATGCGAGACATTGGTAACAGAAAGACACTCCTGGGTCAATCGAAACCTAGAACAAAACACTTAAGGGATGGCTCGAAGCTAGGGGTAAGAACGGGCCTAGGTTTCTTCATAGAAAAACCGGAGACCGAGATTTACTTCCCCATAAAACATTCTTCCAGGCAGAGGTTCGTGCAATCAGTGTGAATATTAGGCCCACAGAGGTCAATATATTTAACGACAGCAAGCCGGCAATTAGGGCAATCACAACCGAAAGAGTAAACTCTAGGACCGTTTTAGATTGCAAAAACATGATAAACGATTACGCAGTACATGGCAACATTCGCCTTGTATGGGTGACGGCCCACTACGCTGTAACCGGAAATGAACGTGCAAATGAACTGGCGAAACAGGCCAGAACATGACGGACGGTAACTCAAATTAATGCAAAGCCTTTCAAGGCAGCGAAGATTGAGTTACAAAATTGGGCGAAGACGGCCCACAGCACGCGATGGAATTGTGATACTGTGGGTAATCTAACCAAGGTTTTATGGAGCGACTCGAACGCAGATAAAACAAGGAGACTGTTGAAACTGATTGAGTCCGAGCTAGGAAAATTGACCGGCATCTTAAGGGGGCACTATAATCTACGAGCGCCTGTGGACAATGAAGCACTTCCTTCGTCATTGTCTAGCTTTCGCCCAGCCGAGATATCGCTATTTTGGGAATGACACCTTACCGCGCATTACCCACTTTAGAGGTATTGACTGGAAAAGCTTGAGGGACTACGTGAACGATACTCAGTTCCTATAAAGGTGGGGTACGTTTGTTAATTTACATGAGAGTGCACAACAGGCCTCGACTGGCTTATGTGTATGTCCCCGGAAATGAGCGCAATGGCTCCACTTTTCAACCTAACCTAACCTAACTTTTTTGTAAACAAACTGATGGTATTGCCATACTTTCCATCAAATTATTCTGCTCAGTAAACGAGCAAACATAATGTTTGTCCGTGCAACATTTTTTAATCTGTAGTTTGACGTCTCTCTTCTTGAGAGGGAGCAAATATTTTTAATCAACAACTCTCAGCTTGAATTGGTTTAATTATATATTTTGTGCGACCTAACTTGAACAGAGCTGCCAATAGATTAAATTTTTTCACACAAAGTTGTATTGAGCTGCCCCAACGCACAGTATGTAAATTGGAACGAAATCTTGGCGAAAAATAATTTTATCCACTAACAATAATAATGTTTTTCTTAATGGCGTTCGATTAAGAATATATTAAAGCAAATAACTCCATATTTGGTTTTTGCAAAAAACAAATATCTGCCCATTTATGGGCAGTCGAAGTTGATATTTGCAAGCAACGTGTTTTGTAATTTTTGATATAAATTCAAATGTTTCTTATGAGTTGTTAAACAAGAAGAAGAAACTCGTGCATAATGTGGTGAAGAGAGGGGATAGTAAGTAATTAAAAAAACGAAAAATATATTTTGGGGGACGTTATTGCTTTTGTTGACAAAACGTCAAATAAATGACTTTTTCCATAAATATAAGCTTTGGATAAGCTTTTGGTAATGTTTAATTTAAATTTACGGCCTGGCCCACGATGTCGACAAGAAAGTTTCTTTCGCTTACTTACATTGAAAGCAAAAACAAATTCTCTTATTTTGTTTTTGTTTTCAATATAAGAAGCGAAAGAAACTTTCTTGTCTACATTGTGGGCCAGGTCGTTAATAAAATTATTTTGAATTAATTTTTTTATTTTTCGTTTCAGTTTTTTTTCGGTTTTTTATTTATATAATTTTTCTTTCAGACAGCCTAAGCTTGAAATATAGAGGGCAATTATGAATAAAATTCCCAGAGAAAACGGAGGAATTTCTCGCGGAATTTTTTTTCATAATTGCCCTGATAGTGAACTTTTTAATGTTTGGATTTGTGAGAAAAATAAAATTTTAAAAAATACAAAATTAATTTAAACAAAAATTAATTAATTTAAAAAAAATGTATGGTCAGTGATATTGATTTAAAAAATGTGATTTGGCTTCGTTGAACGGTACAAACTTTTTGAAAAATTTATCGTTGAGGTGGCACAAGTCACACGGAGAAATTAACGGCTTTTCCAAGCAAGATTTTGTTTACATGGCTTATACGCAATTTTTTTAGTCCCCTTAAGTATTTTAATTGTGTCGAATTTCGAAAATATACATTCGTTCATTTTCGAGATATTTAGTTTTTTAACTTTTTCCATATGGTGGCAACCCTAAAAATTTCCACTATTACAAAAATAAATAAAAATTTCAGCCATATCGCTCCAAAACTTTGTCTGAAATTAATTTTTTGACAAAAAAAAGTAGCTCAAATTACCCACTGTGCACTGTGCAGATTTTTTAAAAGTGAAATTATAACTCTTTTTTTAAATCATCTAGAAACAATTTAGCTTTGCCTTGATCACTTAGGTATTCAGTAACGTTTTATTAAACAATTAAAGTGTTGTAATATGATTTTCATTAGTAATAAACACCTTTCTCTTTGCTACTTTCAAATGGTCATAAATCCGAGCCTTGTGATACAGAAAGTGCAATCAAGACTTCCCTTACTGGTTAATAATGTTCAATAAAAAAAAAAAAAAATTATGCATGAAATTTTTGAAAATGAATGTAACTTAAATTTAAATTTGCTTAACAATTGCTCAATATTCATTGAATTATTTTGTTATTGCAAGTTTAGAAAGTGTCATGCTTTGCACGTAAAAAAATGCAAAAAAGGGCATTTCTAGCTGCATTCAACTTGCTTTTATTTTACAAAAAAAAAAAAAAAAAAAAAATGTATGTGTTGCTCTTTCAATGATTTCGTTTTCATTTTGCTTAATTTCGAATTACGCTTTTTTTCATTCAACGATTGAATTAAAGAATTTTAACACAAAAAAGTGTAGGTACTAAATTATTTATGCACATGTGATAGTTTTCAAACTTTTTAAATATTTCAAAATGCGTTAATTTCAATTAAATGAAAGTTAAGTGTTTAACTTTACAATATATCGTATGTACATAATTTGAATTGATTTAAATTGGGATAAGCAAATAAATACTTACTAATTTAAACGCAAATGTAGCAAACAATTAAAATATTTTTAATTTTATAGATTGTGAAATTGAAATAGCAACTGGATGAAATAAGAAATTCATTTAATACGAGCATAATTTTGTTTTAATTTGTTATCAGCAGGAAAACTGCTAAAAACTTAAAAATATGCACTTAAACTCAAAAGATATGCTTTTAAAAATAATATAAATTGATTGCTTTTGAAATAAAAATATATTTTTTTAATAAGCCGTAAAGCTTAAGCTGATCAGGAAGCCGCTTTGCAGTTTTTTTTTTTAATTATTTACTAGAAATTTATTGCTTAAATGAATCCGTTTGAAATAACTTTTCAGGAGCCGCAAAAGAATATATTGTTCGGTATTATTTCTCTACTCAAAAATCACGTTAATAAAGGGTGTTTTTTATAGAGTGACACAAGTTTATATCATAATAAAACAAGGAAATATATTTTTAATATCAATGAAACGGGCTTTATTGGAAAGAAAATTTCATGAAATTAATCTTTAAATATGATTTCTGTCATGTGGCCGCCACCGCTGGCACGTAGAAGGCGCAATCTGGCAGTGTTTAAAAAACTTAAGTCGAAGTAGCAAAAGTCGTAAAATATTTACTTTTCTTTCTGCTTTGGCTTTTTCCAACTGTTTGAAATAAAAAAATGCTTTTGCTTTTGCTTTTGCTTGTGAAAATCAACAACAGTCAAAGTCACCACTGAAGCATGCTTCATCATGTAAAACTACATATACATATTTATTCAATGCCCCTAAAAGTAGGCACGCAATGTTTTTGATTTTCTCCAAATCTCATAAAAATTAAAGAAACTCTAATTAGACACAAACTGGTGTGTAATTAATTTAAAATTAATCATAATTCTTGTCAGGAACTTTTAGATTTTTCTCCTTTTCATGGTTTGCAATTATTTATTTTATTTTTTATTTTTTTTTGTTTGCAAAAAAAGAAAACGAAAGAAATATAAAAATGTAGTCAACACGTTTCATCGTTTAAATGCAAACATGCATTTAAATGTTTGAAAATATGTATTTCATTTGTTTTTTCTTCGCAATGAAATGTATTATCATTCATGACATTCTCTGGCATGAAATGGATGTGAAGGAATACCTTGTGTCATCCGTCCGTCGCCTCACAATGTTATTTTAGCACAATTTGAGAATTAATAAAATTGTTGCTAAGTGCAAAAGAAGTTACGTTGTAGTTCTTAGTACTCAGTGAGTTTCTTTTGCTGTGCAATAAAAAGTTTCTTTATGACTTTCGTTGATCCTATTCTAGGCATGTACACACATTGGATTGGATTGTCTGTTTTATTTGTATTCGAAAGTGGGAACGTATCTCTGATGGTTTCAAACTGTCTTTTATTTTTTTTTGGCGCTAAATTATGCATAATTTTTTTTTTTTGAAGACTTTAAACCATAGATATTTCGAAAAATTTCTCTCATATTGAAAATCAAGATTAAAAATACTGCATTTGTTTCCGTTATAATCAGGGAAACCAGAAATATGCTCTAAAAAAAAGTGTTTTATTCGCATTCAATATGCACTAAAACTTCAATATATGCACTAAAAACTCCAAAAATATACTCTTGAAAATAAAATAAGTTGGTTTATTTGTGCGTAATAACTGCCTAATATATAAGAAAAATTTATACACTACATGGAACATTGGAATTAAGATTTAGATGGCGAAAAATAAAAATTTAAATTTTGACCAACACATAAGCTTGCAAGCACATTTAAATAAAAAAATTCTATAAAGCATCAAAATATGCCTTAAAAGCATGAATTATGCGCTAAAAATTCGAAAATATGCTAAAAATATGCGTGTAAGTCTGATAAATGCGAAAACATGCTTTAAAGAGTAAAATATGTAAAAATATGCACTAACAAATCGATGCCAAAACTCTTAAAATGTTCTGAAACGAATAAATATCTTGTCCCCGCATTAGTACATCACACAAGAAAAAACATGCAATTGCATATTTGCGGTTTCCCTGGTTATAATCCCCAAATTCTCAAATGTGATATTGTTGTAAAATATTTGAAGCTGTAAATTAAATATCAGGTCTATCAGAGATTTGGCAGTTACTAATGCCGAGTACACACTATGGCATTTTGTGACATCGCAAGCAAAAATAAAAGTTACACAAACACACACACTAGTGGCAATGTTTATCATATCCCATATTTCTCACAAACTGCTTACGCATCTAGTATTAAACACATTCACCACAGCAGCCTACCGACTATAACCTGTCAAAAATAGAATACATGTGTGTATATGAAAATGATTATTTTCACGACTACACGACCATGTTTGATTAAACAGAAAGAAAATCTCCAAACTGATATTTATATAAAGGTATGCATTGATTAATTTTTTTTACTTCTACGCTATATAAGATTATTTTAAATAAGTAATTTAATTTGTTTAAATGTAAAGTATTTGAAAGTGACACCACTGAAATATGTGTATATATTTCAATATCAGATGCTTATTACTACGTTTATACGCACGGCTTTTTTTGCAAATAAAACTGTAAATTGTTGTCGTATTGTGGTTTTTATTGCGATTTACTAATTCAGAAAACTATTTACGATTAACGCACTATTTGCAAATAAAATGCTGGAGGTTGCCACACTTACAAATGTTTCCTACTAAAAAAACAGCAAATAGATAAATATTGCACAAAAAACATTGATAGAAGAAAATATTTCAATAAAAACAAATTATTATTTGTTATTTTATACATTTACACAATTTTTTTGTAAACATAAATAACATTTCTTTAGAAGTGCTGCCAGGTTTTTATACATTTACAATGCCGTATAAACAGTGAGTTAATTTATTTGCAAATAGTTTTATTTTATTTTTAGGTAAAAATCGAAGACTATCCAAAACACGTGCAAGCAAAGCAGCTGTCAACAATTAACTGAACATTCAAAATGGCCTTAATTGTCGGCATAAGTGAGAGACATGAGTACTAACATAACGCCACAAAAAAAAATCAAAATTCGAATATACGTAACCTGCGAAAATTGAAAATTCGCGATACGTTTTGAACAAACCTCGTACAATATAAACTAATAATTATTTAATTTATTTTTTAATTATTTTTTATCTTAAATTTGATTTTCATGTTATTTGTTCTCAGCTTCCGCCGACGATTTTCTCAATAGCCGCCGCCGCCAAAACAATCACTCGGCACACGTCTCTGTACATAAACAACTTGTGACATACGAGCCAACAGTTATATGAATTCGCCTTAATTAGGCAAAAAAAAAAATAGATCAGCTGTGTTATCAATTTACCTGTTATGAATTTGCCTTGATACAGCCCAATCATGAATATTCCCTCGAAATTTATTTCTCACGGAAAATAATTTTCTCGAGATAAAATTCCTCCAATCATAAATTCCTTTTTTGGGTAAGACCTAATTTACATTAAACATTTTTTCATGAAGTTAGTTGCATGAAAATTATTCATTTATCAATAGGGGGCCTGGAGAAACAAGTGATACAGAGATTCATTCTTCGTCCTTTTTTACATATATATAAAATATAGCGCTGCAATTAGCAAATAGAAAAAGTTTCGTGCCACAAAATTCATGAAATTTCATGAAAAAATGCTTAATATAAATTAAATTATGCAAAACTTTTTTTTTTAATAATACAATGTTACAGCGCCCCTGGTGTTAATGAGGCGTATTAAATATCGAAGCTATGCTTAATAGCAATTTTATTGGTTATTTTACTTTGCCGAAACAACTGATACAAAGGGACACTAATGCACGTCAGAAAAATGCGTGGTGTTGTGGTTTAATGGCTGTCGGAGACCGGTCTCGAACCCAGGACCTTCGGTTTTGTAATCAACGTGCTAAGTCCTAGTTTACACTATTCAAGTGTTACTGCTAAGCTGATTAGTTTCATAGGAAAGAGAGACGAGGGGAACAGTAACGTTTCTTTTCTCCATCAAACTAATCAGCTTAGCAATAAGACTTGCATAGTGTAAATATGGACTTGCTACGGCAGCCAACGCCACCCTCAAATAAGAGTTACCGCTAAACACTTATGAAAATCCTTTTGATTCAAATACGTCTTTATTAAGGTAAACATAATTCATAGACAACGTCATAAAATCCAATATTATTGGAAGCTATTTACCTTCATAAGCACTTGCCTGAATTAAAAGCTTTTTTTAACATGTTAGTGATTATGCTTATTTGGGCAAAGGTTTGCCCAAGTGTGACCGTACTTTAATCCGTTGGCTGATTATTGCTATGTCAGATAACCAAAATTACAAGGTAGAAAGTAATGCCGAAAATTTTAAATTTCTAGCTTAATTTTCAGACATTAAATAACTTAAAACAAATACCAAATCTTTTTCATTCTCATCATGCCATTTCATTAGGCAAATTGCACTAATTTACTTTCTTTTCTTATTATTTTTTTTTTGACAAATATCCGATTTTACTAATTAAATTAAAGCATTTTGTGAAAAGTAAATTTGGAATAAACTTTCATTTATGCAGATTGTAAGTTTTAAATAAAATTAATTTCAAATCAAAAGTTAAGCAAATCACCCAAAACCCGAGCACAATCATGCGAGTATCATATTAATTCATTTAACTCACTAAATATTGTATCTCGTGTCAATTTTGAGTGCAATTGATATGCAAGTTCAAGTCGCCACATTCGCCTGCGCTAAGTATGTAATTGGAATTATTAATTAAATTTGAAATTTGTAACTTAATTATATAATCGTGTCACATTGACCATAAACAAATATCAAAATTAGCCAAAAGAAAGACATGATATGATGAACAAACAAAACAAATAACAAATGACTTTCTTTGGCTTAGACTTTATGAAAATCAAAATCATGAATATTTTTGCTATTTGATCAAACTAACGAACGCCCAGGTGGCGGCAGCGCCAAATGGCAAAAGTAACAAAAAAAAAACATTTGACAGGTGATCATCAATCTCCCACGCATTCTAACACGTCGTTTGTATACTGATATTGACCTTGTTTAAATGAGACTTGTAAATTTGAGTATGGCAAGCAAAATTGCTTATTGAAATAAAACTGGCGACAGCTTTAGGTGAGTGCGGCCAAGATGATTAGAAAAAGAGCGGTACAGTAAGTTTATTGGTGGCAAGTCACAATACAACTAATACGAAGCTATTTTATAGTTCGTTTGGATTCACACACAGCAATTTTTGTAGAGCAACTTTTGAGTTTATATGAAAGGAAGGAGAATTTAATGTAGAAGTTTCTGAAAAAAATTGCGATGTGTGAATCCAGGTTTTGCACTTCATTTTCACATTTAACGAGAATAGAAATTAGTATGCCACGATTTTTCTTACTAGATGAGCTAGGAAGTTTTTTAGTTTACATAGTGGAAAGTATTGAAAAAAAGACTTAATAAAAGTTCTTTAAAATTAGTTCAACCAATTTTGTTTTTTATTTCAAACTAAACATTGCGAATGAAGGAGGGTTTTGGGCTGGCTGAAGCAGTTTGTACACCGACTACAAAGCAAATGATGGTCGTCGAGAGCCCAAGTTCAATCTCTGGTAGACTTGGATCGAACTCATTCCGTAGCTCGTTTTTGACACAAACCAATAATCAAATCCATATCATTGAAATGGGTTTGATCGTCGGTTTGTGTAAAAAATGAACCAGTTACGATCAAATTCAACATCTTATCAGCTAAAATCGGGTGATTCATTCGAGAGATATCGTTGAAGAAAAATTTCGAAAAAAAATTTTTTTTTATCATTTCAAAAATCGATTTTAGATATTTACTAATTTTTATGGACTTAAAAAGATACCTTAAATTTTACCGATGCCTATTGTTTTCGCTACGATGTCTGTTTGTCTGCCACAGGCTATTTTCTAGAGAACCGTAAAACTTTGGCCACTACACTGAAAAATATTTTACGTTTAAACAACGAATAATATTGAAATCCTGATTTAATATACAGACAATTATGTATATATAGACACTTGAAATTTTCAAAGTATTTTTATGCAGACACCAACTTCAAAAAAAAATTAAAATTAAAGGCTGTTCTGTCAGTATCTTGGAAACCGTAAGAGACAAACTCTAAAAATGTCCAAAAACGCTGAAACTAAAAAGTCCCAAAATTAAAAAACGCCGAAACGAAAAATCGCCAAAATAAAAGAAGCGCCTAAATGAAAAATATCAGCAAAAATAAGATAAATCGCTCAAATACAAAAAAAAAAGTATAAAATCGCCTTAAAACTAAAAAATTGCCAGAATCCGAAAAAAATCGCCAAAACGAAAAAAACTGCCAAAACGAAAAAAGTGCAAAAGTTAAAAAAACGCTTAAAAGCTAAAAAAACACCAGTAAAAAATTGCAAAAAAACCAAAAAATATCAAAAATTAAAAAACAGCATAACTAAAAATATCCCCCAAAACCAAAAAAAAAATCGGCAAAAAAATCAAACAAGAAAAATCGCTTAAACTGAAAACAATGCCAATTTTTTTCTAAATCGCTTAAAACTAAAAAACACCAGAAAAAATCGCAAAGAACCCAAAAAATCGCCAAGTCGTAAAAAAGCACCAAAGCGAAAAAAGCGCAAAAGTAAAAAAATTGCTTAAAAACAAAAAAAAACACCAGAAAAAATCGAAAAGAATGGAAAAAATCGCTAAATGAAAAAAAAACGCCAAAACGTATAGTATTATATATCGTTACCATAATATAGAAAGGCCCTAATTCATTAATTTTTTGAAATCGAAATTTGTTGCTTTTTTCGATACATTAGATGTTCTTCTATCGAAATATCCAAAAATCTCGATTATTAAAAATTATGAGCTAGGGCCTTTCTATATTAAGGTAACGATGTGTAGTGCCGGTACAGAACTGCACTTCACTGAATTTATTACTGATTAGTTTTAGATATACATATGTAACTATTAGTATCTCCTAACTTACAACTAATGGACTTTGAAGTCACAAACTCCGGCCTCAACTAAAACTACCCACGAGATAGTGAGCAAAAAAAAAAAATGCTAAAATTATAATAATAACCATAAACGCTCGCTGAAAAAAGTAAAAAAATAAAGAAAATTAAATTGTTAAAATTTAATTTGCTACAAATATGTGTATCTACATGTACGAGCAACAACAACAACTCCTCCTAAAAATAAAACTGTCTTGTTGGCTCAAATCCATTTAGTTTTTTGGGCACGCTTACAGCGTAGCGTATGTATTAGTTTATCATTTGGGTCTGATCGTTGTAGAGCTGGGAAATGCGCACACATGCTGATTAGCGAATTAAAAATAAAATTGCGGCCATTTGGGACAGATATTAACTTTTCTTCTTCCAACATTAAAATGATTGTAAATATAAAATTCTGCACGCATACTTAGACGAGAGACAGACGGACAGACAGACAAATTTTAAGTTGATAGACGATTGCTTTTCAATATTTAACGGTTTGGAAGAGGAGAAGAAGTGAAACAGAAACATGCATGGCAAGTAAATGAGTTTTGCTTTAAAACTCGATACTCGAACTTTAGTAGCTTTAACAAACGGCGCAATACAATTGAAATGTCAGACTGTGAGAATAAAGAATTTCTTATATTGCCGCTGCAAAGACATTCCATAAGAGATAAAATACTTATTGACTTTACGGAGATATTGAAAATTCTTTTGTTGGTGAAAAATTCTGCAATTTTTCCTATTAAAACGCCCACTGAAGCAAAAGTAGACAACCCTTATCATTAAATACATGCCCCTTATTGCAATAAAATATTCCCGAGCTTAAGCACGACTTTCGAAGCAAATCTGCTCATTTTCAAACAAAACTGTCTTTCCATTATAGAGTTGCCAGATCTGGCAATTGCATAACAAATTGCAACTATAATTTCGGTCCACGTTAAAAGCTCTAAGTGTTGCCCTTAGATTTCATTAGTTTTATTATATGATATGTGTGGAATTAATTTCAAATTCTAGCACAACAACAACCAATAGAAATCCTCTTTTTGTTTTTGTTGTTGATTTGAAAAAACCAATTTATAAAAGACGAGTAAAAATTCTCACCTGTCTATTTACATTGAAAACAAAAACAAATTTTGAGTGCTTTGTTTTTGTTTTCAATATAAATAGGCAGACGAGAATTTTTACTTGTGTTCTATAAGCTGGCAGTTAGTTTCTTTCAAGGCAAATTCATATAAGGTATACTCGTACTCAGCTGAATTCGCTTTGAGAAGTTTATACTTAAAATGTAAAAAAATGTACTGAAAAATGTGTGTTGACATCCAACGTACTCGTATATTCCAATTACAAGCGGCGAAAATAGTCAGCTGATCCCTTGCGACCACCCAGTATGGATTCGCCATGGTTTCTTTAAAAAAAAAGGTATAAAATATATTCGAGTTTTTTTTGCCAGTAACTTCCATTTTTATAATTAAAATGTCGAGCACATATTTTTATGGATTTATTTTTGCACATTGAGAAATTTGCAAAAAAAAAAGAAAAGCAAAAACATCAAGAAGTCATCTATACATTATATTATAATAGTTTATTGCTTCTTTTGGCCACTAAGCTTGTATTTTACATTTGCTATTTTAATATAGAATTTGCTCCACTTTGCGACAAATCACGTTTGCTTTACCTCTCAACACCTTTAAACAAACAGCACATTATGCGCTTGTCACCATCACGTTTGTCACAAAATGTCACCCATGTGACATGGATTGGCTTCAATACCAACTCGACTAGTGCTCTCACACTGTTTGGGGTTTTTCCTCTTTTACTTGGTATGCGCTATTAATGAATGATATCTGCTGTCCATTAATAAAAACCAAAAGCTAATGAAATGCATTCAAAATGAGTTAACAGTATTAAATTTAAAGAAAAGAAAAAAAACTATGAAAATATTTCATTGATTAAAATAAAAAATAAAAAAATAATTTCTTTAGCCTATTTTAAAAATTAAAAAAAATTACTTTCTCCTTAAAGGGCTTAGAAGTCTTAAAGTATGACTTTATTTGCAAATGTATGCAGATAATGTACGGAGAGGAATAAATACTCTTAAGGCGGTGTCAGATACAACTTTAACGCTTTGCGTGACATTTCGAGCGTTGGCAGAAAAGCGTAAAGCAAAATGTGTATGACACAATAAAAAATTTGACAACACTCACTTTTTGTTTTACTGATTTGTTTAATGCATTAAATACGGCACAATTTGATTAATCTGATGCCACTAACTCGTTTTTTGTGTAAATTTCCCAAAATTTTAATAAAATTTCATACTTACATGCGAGTTTGGCCTAACAAATTAAGATAATTATACCAACTGATTGTCAAAGCACGCAAAAAGTTGAGAGTTGATTAACTTTTCGCTTCGCTTTGCTTTAAAAGTACCTTATGTGACATATTTCATATAAGCATGTACATTTCATCTTAAATGTCAAAGCGAATATTCAACGCAACGCGCAGCAGCGTTGCCAAATGTGCACATTTATCTGTTTTCGCAGTTTTTTTAATAATTGAGCAGTCGTGCAGTTTTTTGTTTAAAAAATCAGTTTTTCATTTTTACATAGCAGTGAGAAGCTCTTTTAAATGCTTATTCTGGTCGTAATTGCATAAAACCCCTCATCAAAAAGCATATGAAAAGAAAACAAAACAGAGCTAGAAATATTAAAATTTTCCTTATGTTTGTCATACAAGTTGCAAAAGTTATTACAGCAAAGCATTCCAATATGTTTCTGTGGTGAAGCATTTGTATGAAAAACACACGAAAAATTTAAAAGTTTTGACTTTTTCTTTTTGTTTTCTATACACACAATTCTCACTTGATGAGGAGTTTTCTATGATTAGGCTCGTAATGATTACACTAACTTTTTTTGCAGAATTGATCACATTAAATTAATCAATTCAAATTATTAACCCATTGAAAATGTTTTCATTTATAACAAAAATGTCTCAAGAAAAGCGATATTGAAAAGTTTGTAACTGTAAGCTAAAAAAAAGCATTAGGGAGAATATCTGATTTAATGCCGCAATCTATACGTAGCCTGATGTTATGATGGTTTTACGTTCTAATAAGAAATATATTACTATTAAAAAAATTTTGGGCAGTTTTTTTTTCTGAAAAACAGATCTTTTGTTGGGCATGGGCAGTTTTTTCCTCAAACGTATATGGCAACACTGCTTTTACTAAATGTTTGTGTGTCAATATTTGCAGCAAACGAAAGACTTAAAACACGAACTTGCAAGCTTTAGGTACTTTACATTAGAGATGAGCTAGTGAGTGATTTTTTCTCATGATATGTACTAGACTCGCAAGGAAAAATAGTTCACTCATACATACTCACGCATGAACTATTTAAAAATTCTTCACAACCACTCACGCTGCCCAAAAAAAAACATTTTTAATCACACGCGCTCAGATCCTAGGCTGTTCTCATGGTAAAATAAAGTTTTTTTTTAAATGGGCGGGGCTGCGCCCATTAACTTAATATTAGATATAACAAACTTTTGCTTAACCAATTCTTGTGAAAAATGGCCCACCGGAATTCGAGTTGATAAAAGTGGGCGGAATAAAAAATTTTAAATTTAACATTGTGTGTCATGTAATTCTAAGCAAGCAATATCTATGGTACTTTGAAAACAGGACAGTATGTTGAGATATAAATACCGAAAAAATCGTCAAAAACCAAAAAAACCGCCAAAACTAAAAATACGCCAAAACTAAAAATACGCCAAAACTAAAAATACGCCAAAACTAAAATAAATCGCCAAAACCCGAGAAAATCGTCAAAAACGAAAAAAACGCCAAAAACAGAAGAAAGTCCCAAAAACGAAAAAAAGCGCCAGAACTAAGAAAAAGAGCCAAAATTTAAAAAATCGCCAAAAACCGAAAAAACTTTATCATGTACTTAAAATTAAAAAAAAATCTACGTCAGGTAAGATATTCGGTTATTAAGCTAAAGTTTGTATAGTATTACATACCGAGCCACAACCGCCAAAAAATCTTAACTGACACATTTTTTGATCTCGTTTTTTTTTGACGAAAAACGATTATTTACGATTGCAAATAATCGATTTTGGTGAAAAAAAATCAAATTCGAAAAGTATGTCACTTAAGCTTTTCTGGCTCGAGTTAAAGTCGCACTTTACTGAATTTATATTTAAGATTGCTGTATATACAGAAATGCTGTATAAATTTTATTTTCAAAAATTAAAAGTATTTTAGTAACTTTTGTTTTTTTTTATATTTTAGTTGTATGTAATTTTTTATTATTTTAAATAATTTTTTGCAAAGTTTTTAATTACTTTAACTTCTAAAAAATTTAATAATCAGGGTTTCGGGATATTGCACGGCATATATACTGAGATTTTTACGGTTAATTTTGTTGACTCTACCAGCTGGAATTGGAAACTTAAGTACTAAAGATATTTTATATTTTACGGATGCATTGATTAAGAGTGTCGATGTGGCAAGAAACTTTTCAATCTAAAAAAATATTTTAACAGTTAATCGAAAATCTTTTTGTTTTGAAAGTATAAAAATGCAAATTTATTGAAATAAACAATTTTTAAGTTCAGTTTTTACGCCTTTGATTATTTTTTATTTTGTGTTTTTAAGGTAATTTTGTAATATTTTTGGGGACATTTTTTCGAATTTTTTAGGTCATTAAAGTGCGTGCCGTGCTCATAAAATTGCTTCAAAGCGTCTGAATGAACTTTGCCAAATTTAATTTAATCATCAAATTAGACAATATTTGAAATAGAAATTTATTTATTCAGATGTCATAAGAGTTAACGAAAAAAAAATCACTTGACTGACCTTACCAAATAAATAAATTATCAGTTTTAAGTTTTAAGAAACAGAACCCTGATCTTCCTTCCCATTTTCAATGCTATTGCAATGTGTCAAAGGATAAGAATTCATTTGGCCTTAGACCACATTTTGTGTGAAAACATGTCTAAACGTCTATTTAACAATATTATTACTCAAGTAGTTGATGCTTGTTTGAAGCTAACTACTGTTTGCCCTAAAATTGTCAAGCAGTACAATACTTACAAATGCAAATATACGTTTGTTAACTGCTTTTACTCTCTCTCTCTCTCTCTCTCTAAAAAGCTTATAAATTGCATGAATTGTAGTCAGCGATGCTAATTTAGCGTGTTTCGCGCAAGATTTAGCTCGTTTTAACTATGCCAAACGAGCTTTTTTTCGTCTTAGCGCGTTTACTAAAAAAAACACTGAATTAGCGCGTTTAGAATAAAGTCATCATCATTTCAGTTCAATATTTTTTTTTTTTTTTTGCATAAATTTAACAATTTTCTAGTATTCAAAACTCATAAAATTTTTTAAATTGGTTAATGATTCAGCTGTCGCAAATAAAATTCTCTTGACTGTGGTCAGAAGTAAAAAACGCATTTTAATACTGTAAATAGCAAATATTTTGAAATTTCACAACTAAGAATATGTACTCGTGTACTCGGGACCAAATAAATTTATATAACTTATTAAGCATCTATTCTAGCTGAAATACAAAAAGCATTTGAAGCGCAAAACTATTCGACAATTTATATATGGAAGTTGTTACAAAGTTTGACAAATAAAATAAAAACTAAGTATTTCGATTACTTGGAAGGCAATTCTGATTCTGTATTAAATGATTTTAGTGACTTAGGATATAATTTCCAAGAAACAATATAATAAAGTCTGAAAAGAGCTACTAAAAAAATCAATTTTATTTACTAATACACATGTACATACATCGACTTTTAATAAAATTTTATTTAGCGAGTAGGAAAATAGCGCGTTTTGGCTATAAATAGTCGACAATGCTGTAACTTAGCGCGCGCGTTCTAGCGCGTTTTGCGAAGGCTAATAGCGCGTTTGGGTTATAAATATATAGTTGGCATCTACAAAATCAATTATTTTTCATGCAAATTCAAACTTTTGTATGCAGTCATGCTCGCGCCAATGTTTAAAATTTTAAAAGAACTAACAAAACGAACACCTAACACTCTCTTGAATATAATTTTTATATTTTTTTTTCATATATACAAACATATGTAATTATTACTGTTGTTGTAGGTAATTGTGTCTCCGCGAAGAAAGACAGCAAAAAAAGAAAAGTAACAAATAACCAGCAACAACGGTGAGTTGTCAAATACACGCAGTCAAAAAGTCCAAGTTACGGTGCGTTAGTTACTTTCTGTTTTGCACGAGTATTTCGTGGTCTCTTCTTCTTTTGAATTCTTAATAAATCAAAGTAAAGAATATAAATTGGAACTTACACGCCTTCAACAAACGCAGTTAGTATTATTCAGCCAACGGAGCCTCACAACAGGTGTAGCGAGCTTTGGTCTGATCAAAAAAAAGTCAATTCAATTTAATTCAATTCAATTAAGACAATAGCTCATAAGGATTATATGGATAAAAGAAAAAAGTGATTTTTATTAACTTTATAAAAATACTTTTTTATTTTTTTTGTTTAAAAAAAAGTGCAATAACCATATCAATTCAAATTTAATTTTGTGAATTCTGTTCAAATTGAAACGACAAAAAAGTTACCAAAACAATAAATCAAAACTTGAAGCATATTAAATGCTAAAGTGCCCGAATTGTTGATAGAATTTTACTAATTTATATAATTTAATTTAAAAAAAAACAAAAAAGACTGCAAAAACTTAACAAAAATTTAGAAAAATGTGGAAATTTGCTGTGTTATTAACATGCCTAAGTGGATATTGTTTAGCTGGTCCAGTAGGCCCCAAGGTAAGAGTCCTGAAAATACAAACTACAATCATGTGGCTTGTGGTTGCTATTTTATGGCTATAAATAATATTATTATAAGGTTTATAAGAGTTTTGCAAATTACATAGAGAAATTTTGTAAATTTGAAAATTTATAAAATTTAGTCCGAAATAAAATAAAATTGTGTGTACCATAAGTTTAAAAAAATCTCCCATGGGGTAAATTTAAAATTTTTACATTTTCACTCTTTGCAAGATAATAAGATAATATACCCCAAAGGGAAAAGGTAATGAATAGTAAAGGAGAAGCTAATAAACAGCATGTATAATTTTTCATTCCAGAATTCATTACTGTTAACACAGAACATGTCCTAGGAAAATAATGAATTATTTTAATACGTCCGAGGAATGAATTCTGTAATCCATAACACTCCTCACAAGCAAAAACTATATATTCCTCTTCTGCAGATGTGGTAATGCACGTTGTAGTCAATGTGTAATTATTGTGTTTGATCAAATTACCCTCTCGTTTCTAAGCGAATGGATTGTCTTGCTTTGGAAAATAGTACATTATTTCTAACATTATTTATGCAATTAATGCCGACTTTTCCATAGTCATATCTAGCCAATATAAAAATCTTATATTATTTTCTCCACTCTTTCGCCAAAAGAAAATACAGTTTTATACCTCTTTGTGGCATAACATTTTTTTACATAAATTCAGCAAAGTGCGGCTTTGACTCGCATACGAAGGATTCCGTACGGACACTGCACGTCAGGGATGCGAAATCAGATTTCCAAATTGTACTAACTTTTAAGAAAAATTGTACTTTTTCCAGTACGATTGTACCAAATTTAAACTTAACAATTAACAAAAAGGCACTTTGAAGTTAATTTATTATAATATCATTAATTATTATTATTAATTAATATTAATTTTTAAACAATATGAATGTCTAATTTCAGTAGGTATACAAAAGACTATTAGTTGTTGAGATCTGAATATAAAAGTAACATTTAGGAGATATACTTTTTCATCCATGATTCGATTGGAGACAGTCGAAGCAAACAGTCTTTATTACTTTGGTTTTATTTATATATTGGTACGAATACCCTTTCCACATTTTCAGGCGAATGTAGAATAAATAATATTCCTCAAGCATTTCTGGAAATATCGGAAAACATCGGTTTGTTTAATTCATTTTTAATTTCTAATACCCTCAAGCAAAACTTATAAATGTTGTCGTTTCTTAAGGGCTTAATAATTATTCCTACATCAACCAGCTCTCAAAACTGGTTATTTATTGATTCATTTTTTTTTCATGTTGTATAACCTATTAAAAAAAAAGTTTCAATAGTGCTAAATTGGTCATTGGGGTGCTATGGTACTTTTGACTTTCAAATAGTGCTGAAAAAAGTAAAATTGTACCAACTTTTCCATCCCTGCTGCACGTGCAATACTAGTAAGCGTTTTTTTCGGTTTTCTGACGACTTTTTTAGTTTCGGCGCTTTTTTAGTTTTAGTGTTTTTTTTCGTTTTTGGGATTTTTTCAGTTTTGACAATTTTTTAATCTTGGGGTTTTTATTTTAGTTTTAGCGTTTTTTTTTGTTTTGTTTTGACGCTTTTTTGATTTTGGCGATTCTAAGTTTAAGCCATTTTGAAAATTTCAAGGTTTGCCTCTTACGGTTTCCAAGATACAGCAAGTTATCAAAATTTCACAGTCAAGATTACATTAACTGTTAGAATACCCTTTAATTTTGATTAACAAATTACAGTGTTAGTCGGTTAGTCTGTATAAAAATAATACAGTAACTTTGAAAATGTCAAGTGTCTTAATATGATTGTCCGTATATTACATTACAGCCTTTAATTTTTTACTGTCGTTTATTTTTCTCTCCGTAACTTTTATGGTTCTCGATAGACAGACGGACATCGTAACGAAAACAAAAATACGAAACCCTAAAAAGATACAGTTTTTGGCATCTACTGAGAATTTGTGCATTTTTAATTGTTTCCCTTTAGAGGCACAAGTGCGATACATACTCGTATTCATACATATTTCGTAGTTTTATAAAGATTCTGAAAAAAAAATTATAGATTTCTGAAAACATTACGTTCCAAGTCAAAAACTGCAAATTAGTTTTTCTATTCATTTCATTAAAACTTTTAATTTTATCCATTAAAGGATATTGCCATGCAAAATTTATTGCTTCTTCAGATAAATATTGAACTATGCACTCTGTTTTCTACAGCTCAATCAGCTTAATCAAATAAATTGAGTTCAACTGACTTTCAAAATGTCAATTGTTTTGTAGTTCAAACAAAGTTTAGTGTTTTAAAATGCCAAAGTACGCAACATTGACTGAGCACACCCTTTCAAAATGCCGCCGGCAAACAATCAAAGTATCGACTTTAAAGTTGATGCTCATGGTTACGCTTTTTCGTAACGTACATACGAGTTTTGTTCAAAACGTGTCGCGAATTTTGAATTTTCGCGAATTACGTATATTCGAATTTTGATTTTTTTGTGGCGTTATGCTGGTACTCATGTCTCTCACTTCGTCTTCGATTTTTACCTATTAAAAAAAATGTAACAAAGAATCTGTATCAAATTTTGTGTGAAAAACGAAATTAAGTGCGCGGGTGCATTCCGAATGTTAACTGTGACATACGGAGAAGCTACCTTGGAACGTTTATCGGTGGTACAAAATGTTCTCAGAAGGCCGAGAAGATGTGAACGACGAGGAGCGTGCCTGCCGGTCGCCCGAGCACTTCAGCAACAGACGAAAAAATTTATGAAGTGAAGAAAATGGTATTGGCCAATCGTCGAATCACCATTAGGGAAGTTACGGAGGACCTAGACATATCGATAGGCTCGTGCCATTCGATTTTAATCAATGATTTGGGCATGAAACGGGTCGCCGCGAAATTCTTAACAAAATTGCTCAATTTCTACCAAAAAGCATCGCACGAACATTGCTAATGAGCTGTTGGACTCTGTCCGCGACGACCCAAATTTGCTCCAGAGGGTCATAACTGGTGACGAATCGTGGGTTTATGATTATGACGGGGAAACCAAAGCTCAATTGTCTCAATGGAAGCTGCCGCGCGAACCAAGACCGAAAAAAGCGCGCCAAAATCGGTCGAATGTGAAAGTTTTGCTTACAGTTTTCTTCGACTGCTGGGGCGTGGGAATATTACCTGCAAGTTATGTGCAATTTGCGCGAAGCAATCCGCCAGAAACGTCCGGATTTGTGGAAGAACAAAAATTGCCCCTGCTCACACATCGTTGCTTGTACGCGACTTTTTGGCCAAAAACAACACACTAATGATGCCGCAGACACCGTATTCCCCAGATCTGGCCCCCTGTGACTTTTTCTTGTTCCCGAAACTGAAGAGCCCATGAAAGGACGACGCTATGCTACGATTGACGAGATAAAGACGGCATCGAAGGAGGAGCTGAATAAGATAAAAAAAAATGATTTTTTGAAGTGCTTCGAAGATTGGAAACAACGTTGGCAAGAGTGCATTATATCTGAGGGGGATTACTTTGAAGGGGACAAAATAGATATTCATGAATAAATAAATAATTTTGGAAAAAACACAAAATTCGCGATACTTTTTTGAACACACCTCGTATATTTTGTTTCAGTTAATTTCACATATGTGTGTGTATTTTTTCACCAAACATAATTTTTTTCGTTTTTTCATCACTTTTCTACTATGAATTCTTTCTTAGGCAGTATATTTGTACCGGAACCATACTGTTTATGGCTTTTTTATTTATAAAACATAATTGATTAAGATTCATTTGCAGATTTGTGTTAATAAATTCCTTACAAATTTACTGAGTTATTAAATATTTTATTAAAAGACTTTTTGTTAAAAAACTACCTGCATGTTGCTTTTAGCTTTCTATTTATGCACTTTCTGTATATTTAAGCTTCAGGGATGATGGAAAATAATAAGTAGTTAATTAAACTCTCTTTTGTTTTTTAAGTAACTAACACTCAGGAAATGAATGCTTACTTCTGCTACTATTAGTTACCTTCTTTAGGAAAGAGGTTGTGATAGACAAGAAGAAGAAGGTTGAAGGAAGATATGGAGGATAGATTTTTACAACTATGCTCTTGCAGGTCTTTGTTTAGGACAATGTTGCAGTGCCTCTGGTGTCAAGGAGGAACAATAAACTCTTTAAGCTATACTAGTATCAATTTTATTGATACTATTGCAATACATTTTTGTGAAGAGGTGTATTTGTGTGAAATAGGTATATTGCAATCACTGAAAAACTCAATCTCGTGAAAATGCGAGTTACGGTCTTTCTACTTGTGACCATCGATACTATTTCTTGTAAATTTAATATGGATTACAATCAAAATGTTTGCATGTTGAGTTTACATTGGTATTTTTGTTTTCTGTGTGTGTCTTAAGCTTTTAAGCACAGAAGTATGTATGTATATGTATATATTTTTTCTTTTTGGCAGAGTTGCATTTCATATTAAAATTAGTTCCTCTTATTGAATTCGCCTTGGTACATTTTATAAGAGAATATCTACTTTATGACCTGTAATTTTTCTTTTAAATTTTAAAAGTTGAAACAAATCCATATAACGAAGGGAAATACACATGCATATCCGTTTTGCCTTTGGCGACGCGCTGCGTTTTAGCTGACATTCGTACCATTATACGGAAGTAATTTTAATAAAAAAAAATTTATATGACCATTAAGAATGTACCAACAAAAAATAAACAAAATTAACAAAAAAGAGAGAGAGAGAGACAAAGAACCTCATCGGTTAAAGCTTCGTTTCTTCCACTCTCATTCAACATTTATTTAAGCGTTCTCATATATCATTTTCTTGGTTTACATTTACGAATGTTATTAAGAATTCTGGACATGATTTCTCAGACCCGCTATTAAAAAATGCCAAACGTTTGGCTTCTTTTTATTTATTCATTTCTAGTTAAATATGTGCAAGAAGACAAAATGTTTTAAGGTTCTTATTTCTTTTATAAGTACATGTGTACATACATATTTACATACATATGTATGTACATACATATGTAAAAAATATGTCTACTGTCCATTTGTTGTACGTCATTTTATTCTTGAAGTATTATACAATTGCAAAAGTTCTCGTCTTGCTTGCATATGTAGTACGTGTTTTGATAATTTCGCCAGGCACTCCGACAGACGTATCAAATGCATGTAGATACATACTATGTATGTATTACATACATACATATGTACATATGTACAAACATATCTACAAATTTATGTCTGTACATATTTACATTATTGCAGCCTTATTAATGAAGAATCAATGTCCAAATGAATGACAAATTCAATGTATTTTATAGACCTATAAAAATTCATTCAGACATAAGACACACACACAACTTCATGTACGTATGTATTGCACACACCTGCATACACACATACATACATACATATAGCCATGCATAGTGTGCACACAATTCATAAAGCTCGTAACAAGCAATAAAGTACTATTGGCGGAAATTTTATATGTTTTAAGAAGAATTTGTTTGCTGAAGAATTTTTATATTTTCATAGAAAATTGTCCAAGTTATTAAATTCTTACACAATCATTTATCTGACAATAATCTTGGCACATGACCAAAATACCAATACTGCACCAACTCATATTTAGGAAATGAATTTTTTTTATGACCAGAAGATAACAAGTATCCTATAGATACTTCAAAATAAAAGACCGCTTTGTCACTATATAATTTAAGAAAAAATCGTATTGGACAGAAGGAAGTTAAGTTCGCTAAATATATTAAAATGGCATAACTCAAAAAATGGGATTTTTCAGATACATAATGGCAAAATTAATTCTCATGTAATCATACAAATATCTTGTAAATCAAACTCTTGAAAGAAAAATAAAATGTTTTTTTTCCTTTGAAAATTTTGCTTGTTTTTATGGTTAAGCGATTGTCTATATGCATTTCGTTCCCGCTTTTTGGAACTCGTCAGTAGACTTCAACCCAAAACATTTTTGATTTTAGCTAACAAACTTCGTATGTTTATAGTAAGACTCTTAATACTATATTGAGAATCACAATATACAAACATAATAAGTTTGAAAGCCTCAAACAAAAATCTTTACAAAACAAGCATCTTTATTCGATTGTGCATCTATTCTATTTTCCACCACCTTTTTACAATTAGCTGCCAATAAATATACTTCGGTATTTCATGTATGTTCTTTTTCCATTAAGTTGTATGTAAATTGAAAATTTTAAGCTCGTTTTCTGGCAAAAAAAAATTATTTTTGAAGGCTTAAGCCTGGATCACACTATCAGCAAAATGTATAGATTTTCGTCGGCTCACTGAAATAAAGTCATAAGTAATAAGAAATGTTTGCTTTATTTCTCAACTAATGGAAATATAAGAACAAAATTGCACCACACTGCATTGGCAATAAAGCCATATTGACTTATTCCAGAATTAATTGAGTAATAATGTCATTTTGGCTTATTACTTATGACTTTCTTGTAGTTAGCCGACGAAAATCTGCAATCGATTCAATTTTCTTAATTAGGAAAAAATATATAAATTTGTTTCTATAAAATTTTTGATACATTTTTATAAAATATACAATTAAAATATTAATTGATGCAATTATTGGATTAATTAGAATAAAATATGCTTGTATAGAGTAATTCTCAATTATATATTCGGTGTTTTTGTATAAAGGCATTAAACTTGAAAGAATTCTCAAACATGTAATTGCATGTTTGAGACTGACTTCCAAAACGTCAATTGCTTTGTGTTCGAATAAAGTGTAATGTTTCATAACGCCGCACAGTGGGTCAAAACCCCCTTTTTGGCGGATTAATTCATATCTCCACAACTACAATAATAAGAAGACTCACTAAATTTTATGTAAATAAGTCTTAGAACAAAGAACATGTTCCGAAAAATTCTTGCAGGTATAGAGGGGGTAGGGGGCAGTCGGGTACCCTACCCCCCCCCCAAACAAAGTGATTATTAATTAATTAATAAATATGATTTCTTTTTATATAAGAAATACCGCAGCAGGAACGAAATGCATATAAACGGTGCTTAAGCAACAAAACAAGCAAAAATTCATGATATTTTATTTACGCACTCTCCTGATGAATTGCCTGTCATTGACCGACTTCGAATACGAATTATACAAAAATAGATTATTTAACAAGAATAAGCGAGAAAGTTAGCTAAATTGACACACGTTATTTTTTTTTAAATCATTATTATATATAAATACAACCAGAATTACGCGTGACTCACGCGTGACTAATACGTGACTCACGCATAACAAATACCATCATTTGCACATCTCTTATAAAAATACAAGAAACAATGCCAACAACAACAACAATAAAAGTGTTAGCAGAAGTCGCTAAGAGCTTATTATTGATTGGTAAACTCAACGCGTGAGACTATTAATAATTTCTGATATCAAATTGTTATATTTTAAATGCTTTTTAGAAAGTTCTAAGCAATTTTAGAAAAATATGAACGTAGTGTACATCAATTTTTTCCTAAGGCAATTACACAACTTTTAACTTTTTTTTTAAATAAGCTTCAAAATAATCTTTTTAGTCTTTACTGAAAAAATTTTATTTTTGGACATGGGCTGTTATTAATGAAAACCGTAGATATATACATACTTTTAATCAAAAATGTAAAATACCATTAGTTAGAAAAACATTTTCCCTTTTCTCAATTGCTGCATTCCTGATGATGGAATAACTTTTTGTTTGATTCCAGCAATTTGATGATTGAAATTAAGGGCTTAAAGGTCCTTTTATCGTTACCTAGGGCCTGTGCAACGATGTCGACAACGTTCGACATGTCGCACACTTACATTGGAAACAACAACTAAGTCTTAGAATTTGTTTATGTTTTGAATGTAACTGTGCGACAAGTCGAACGACTGTGGCGAATGATGTATAAATATCCCGAGTATCATGCGTATATATTTTTTTGTCTGACTAAATATTCATACTATGAGTATAAGCATACTCCGACTTTAAGTATGATAGAGAGTTAATACGCTTGATAAGCATGTGCCTTTTTATTTTTAGTTGTAGCGTATTTTAGCTTTTTGCATAAACGAAGTAGAAATGCTCATGTATGTTGGAATCGGCTGTAGTCATAGTTGCTTGAGAGAAAATATGTGAGCGTAGGAATTGTTTGCGCTACGTACTTAAGTATATTTTTTTCGAGTACTCATTGTCAAAATTAAATGTCTTCTTGGAAGACACATACATGCATATTAAATATCGAGTCTGTTAAAGTTTGTTTTTTATAATTTTAAGTAAATGATGTAAATTATGATTTCTTCTTTTTTTATAAGAGCTTGAATTTCTTAGCTCTAGTTGTCACATTTAACGCCTAAAGTCACTTAATCAATAATAATTTTAAATTAAACTTTCAATTGTGGTAAACACTAGAAAATTTTAACAAAAATATCAGTTACGTAAGAAAACTTTGCCCCGTCAAATGAAATTTATTGAAATATAAAATAAGTGAATGTTCAACACATAATTAATAGAAATTTTGAATGCATAAAGTTCCAATAAAAGTGCTTTCAAATTATTTAACAATTTCTTTAATTAAAAATCAAAACCCTAAGTGAAGAAAGATCTCATTAACATGCAGCAAATATGTTTACAAAATAATATGTGATAATATGTCTTCTAAAAACAACAAAAATATTACCCCACCACAACCAAAAAAGTATAAAATGTTTTTTAGGAAAAAATAAAAAAATAACAAAACGTTTTTTAGGAAGAAACTTAAAAAAAACGCTGCGCGCAGGTGCATTAAAAAAGCGTATAAATTTAAAAAAAAAGTAGCAATTACTTCATAATGGCACATGCTTCTTTATTTTGAAAACAAAAATAAAATATTCAATTAAAATTAAAAATAATAAAGTGCGAGTTGAACACAAAACAAAAAATATTGCGAAAGCAACAAATTACAATTCGATGAACAAAATTTCACTTTACACCTCTTTTCAAGGAAAACTAGAACAGAAGTGAAATTTTCAATACAGCAGTAAAAAATATTTTATACATATTTACATGTACATGTGTATATATGCAAAATGTATGTATGTGTGTATGTTTTGTGGATATTGTCACAATGTTTGTTGTAATGTTTTCTTTTTGACTGACTGTTGGTTTGCTTTTGAAGCGCAAGGCGCCAAAGTCACGTGCACAACTATTTTTTGTTGCTGCCTAAAATACAGATGTCGGTCTTTATTTCATATTCAAATCATGCACTGGCACTCACCACCAACTAGGTTTTTAATTTTACTTTTTGAAATGAGACAGCAGCAGCATTTGAGATCACAGAACACAATTTATGTACATAAGTGTGTATATAAATGGAATTTGTTTAAAATTGCTGGCAAAATCTGTTAATAATATGAAATTTATTTGCAAATTCCCAAATAAAAGACAACAAATTTCCCTTTAAATTTATTAATTTCAGCGTAATATGCCCATAGTGCAGCAAAGATATGAAGACGCTGCTAGTGCTGAAATGACTCCTGCTGAGAATGTAGATCCCCATGAAATGTTGATCATGTCTTCTTTATCTTTGCCAAGTAATGCCACATCCATTAGAGCTGACATAACTGATGGATTTTCTTGTGAAAATAAGACTTATGGATATTATGCCGATGTCGATAATGATTGTCAAATCTTCCATGTATGCTTGCCAGTTACATACGCTGATGGTAAAGAGAACACTTTCCGTTGGAGTTTCATTTGTCCCGAAGAAACAGTTTTCAGTCAGGTAAGCCAACGAATTTAAACAATTTAAATTTCTTATTGTACATTTGTCAAACCCTTAGGATTCGTTTACTTGCATGCGTCCTGATGACATGACAATCACTTGTGAAGAGTCCTATCAATATTACGAACTGAATCGTAAGTTTGGCATAGTAGAGCCTGCTGCGGATAAGGAAAACAACAACAACAACAATGAAGCTGTTAGTGAAAATGCTGAAGGTAATGTGGCTCTTGCATTAGCTCATGTAGAGCCTGAGGCAGCTAAGCCTGTTGTACATGATGAGGCAGAAAAAGTTTTCGAACAATCTAAGCCTGTTAATGCACTCAAGCCTTCCCGCAGAAAACCGGCTATTGCATATGCTACACAAAAGAAACCTGCCAACTATTATCCATTGCGTAAAATACCCCAGATTCAAATACAAGCACAAATGCCTGAAACTTCAGTGATCCCAATTGCAGAAGATGTCAATGCTATTGAGCCTGTTGAAGAAGAGCAAATTAGACCTGTTGCATTTAAATTTTCCAGACGGCCAGTGACGATTATATCCAACTCATTTAAAGATAAAATTCAAAATACCAAAACAGAAAGTATGCTGCTGCCTACTAGAAATGAACTGTTTAACCAAGTAAGAAAACGCCCCACTTCATACGAGAAGAAGCCATTAGAACAGTCAGAAGAAGAAAAGCAAGTGGAACAGCCCAAAATTGACGGTGAACAAAAGCAACACAATTTTTCTCCCATGGTATCTGACATGTCAATCTCAAATAGTAAGCCTCAAGTGGCTGATGCCGAAATCGAAGCCTCCGAAAGCAATCATGTCTTTGTAAAGCCAGAAGAAACTAATGAAGTAACCCAAAATATTGAAAACATAAAAATTGCTGCTGAAGAGCCCGTACAAACTGTAGAAGCATTTGAAGAAATCCCTGCTGTAGTGGAAACTCCCAACATTGAGGAAGAGTTAACTAAGAATGAAGAAACTTTAATGGTATCAAATGAAAAACTAAATTTCGCTGACGAACCTCAAATTACTGAAGAAACACAAAGTGCTGAAACTGACGATGAACTTCATAATCTCAAAGAAACACAAACATTCCAAGAAAACGCTGATGAAATTCAAAGAGTTGTTGAAGCTCAGGCTGTCGAGGAACCCCAAGATATTAAGGAAACTATGACCGCTGATGAACCTAAAACATCCAAGGAATCCCAAGCTGGCGAAGAAGTTCCCCAAGCTCCCCAAAGCTTAAAAACATCTGCAGAGGAAGCCCAAAATATTGACGAATCTGAAATAGCAGAAGAATCTCAAAACGCTGAAGAAGTTCAAGTTGCTGTTGAAAATCAAGTTCCTGAAGCAACACAAGTTGATGAAGAAGCCAAAAAATCCGAAGAGATTCCTGAAGAATCGCAACCTGACATGGAATCTCAGGGTGCAGCAGAAGCTCACGTTGAAGAAATAAATGAAACAGATGAACACGAAATGGATAAGGACACAAAAGTTGAAGAAGAAGTCTCTGAACCTCAGCAGAGTTTGAGAACCTCTGCAGAAGAAACCCAAAATGCCGAAGAAACTGATGTTGCTGAAGAAAACTCAGTAGCTCAAGCAGCTGAAGAAGCACCAGCAGCTGAGCAAA
Organism: Nowickia ferox; assembly: GCA_936439885.1. Lineage (NCBI taxonomy): Eukaryota > Metazoa > Arthropoda > Insecta > Diptera > Tachinidae > Nowickia > Nowickia ferox. The sequence continues at coordinate 109,172,222 of OW387024.1, read as the reverse complement.
CTAAAGTTGCAAACGAATTTGACTTGGCTGAAAACGCCCAATCTACAGTTGACACTCAAGAATTGCAAGCTGTTCCATTAAGTGAAGAAGTTCAAGAAGAGACAGCAGTAGCTCAGGAAGTTCAAAACAATGAAAACTCGCAAGAACATGAGGAGTCTATTTCAGAGACACAAGCTCAAGAAAGTGAAGAATTAACGCAGGCTGAAGATGCTTTGACAGTCGAAGAACCTCAGCCAGTTGTTCACAAAACTGAAGAGCCGGTTAAAGATTCTAAGCCTGCAGAGGAAATCGCTGAGGCTGAGCCAGCTTCTGTCAACCACGATGCTGAGTTAGCAAAATCCGAAAATTCAAACTCTGCAGAAGAAACTAATGCAGCAGCTGTTCAAACTGTTGAACAAATGGAATCTGAAAAACCTGCTGAAGCTCCTGAATCAATGCCAGCTACCGAAGAAATGAGCCACCCAGACGCTATGGTACAGCAAATGTATGAAAACATGGATGCAGGCAAACAATCCATTGGCGGTTTCAAACCAGTCGATCCCGTTATGGCCCATGAGGCTGAACAATTAATTGTAGATTTCATAAATACTCTGAGGAAAAACGATTTTACTAATGAAACTCCCGGCATGCATATAGAACATGAAATTGGTGAAGTAGCCGAAGAAGTGCAACCTGAAAAAAGTGCTGAAGTACAGGAAACAGAAAAAGTTGACAGCAACGAAGAAGCAGAAGAAAATACCTCAAAGCTTTTAGAACAAGAAGATAAAGATGAAGCTCAAGCAGAAATCAGCGATACCTCCGCCGATACCATGGAAGATAATAAGGAAGCTCATGAAGTAGAAGAGCCAAATGTAATGCCCGAAGAAACCAATGCACCTAATGCTTTAAAATCTTTGGAAGTAGAGGAGGATACAAAAGAATCTCAGAAATCCGAGGAAACCTTAATTGATACAATGAAGTTGCCTCAAGAAATGTATCAAATTCCTGTTCAAGTCATTACTACAGCAGTTGAAGAAATGCCAATGAAAGAAGAACATACACATGAAAGTGAAATGGAAGCTGCTGAAGTTGCAGATAACACTGCAGAGAAGATACCAGAAGCATCACTAGATATGCCCATGGCTGGTCACAAGCCATTGAGCATTGATGATATTGTAGAATTAGTTAAAGAACGCTTAGATCACATGCCCAAAGATGAAATGGAAAAGCCAATGCAATTAGAGCAAGTTTTAGGTGAGGCCCAAGAAGATAAGGTCGCCGAAGAGAAGGTAGTAGAGCAGTCGCCTTTTCAAGAGGCAGCACAAGAACACTCTAGTCAATCGGAAGAAGAAATTGTCATGCCCATTTATCAACGTACTGTACAACCTGCTCAAATTGATGCCGGAGTACAAACCGAAAATCTTGAGCAAGCTGTAGACGCAGAACAGTCCGAAGCTTCTTCTGATGCCGTTAATGATGCTAAGGAAAAAACAAATCGTTCCTACCGATCTCGCAGTGTGCAAACTCCTAAAGTGGACTCCCGAAAACGCCATTTCCTTTTCAAAACCGAGTCCAGCTAAATCTTTCGTAATTTCAGCTATCTCTTTATAAAAGGGATGGTTTTTTTCATATCTGAGCCATTTAACCCGCCCAAAATCTTATTATTTTAGATTTTTTTAATTTCCTCTTTCATTTTATGCGTTTAGTCTTAATCTTCTTCTTACATCTATATATCTACACGCTCTTTTATATGCTTTCTCCTTCATTTTAATTGCATGCAAAATTAGGGAGATCGTATGTAAATAAATTAAAATTTATTACCTTTTCAAAGGGAAATAATCCTGGATTCGAAGTTGATGTTTCTTAAATATACATATGTACATACATATCTACACATACGTATGTATGCATGTCTCTATATGTAGAATTAAATTTAGACTTTTTGATGGCTGTTTTATTCGAATTTGGTAGAATGGCTAAATTATTTCAAATTTTTGTTTTGTTATTTATTTTGCGAAATAAAAAGTGAAAATATAAAACTTGTCTTTGTATGTCGATTTTATTAAAATAAAAAATTTAATTAAAAAAAAACAATAAGTTTAAAGTGTTTTTGGGAATAAATAGAAGGTGTTGCAAAGCTACAAAATACACGAATTTATAAACATAAATCGTGCTTAAGTATGAATGTGTGTGATGTAATAGTTAACATTCATATTAGGAACGTTTAATGTAAATAAATGATAGCCTCAACGTTTGCAAAAAAAAAATTTTAACATGTTTTCTTATATAATATATAATAAAAAAAAATAATTAATGATCCGAAAAAGAGAAAAAATAATAAATTCTCGCAAGGAAATTGAATGCAAAATTCAACGCCTAGAATTTAATTATGTGAAAAAAATTATAAAGTTTGTCTGGATAGTCATATTTACCAGATTAGTTTGTGTGTTGAGTAAAAGTAAAAAGAAATACGAGGGTGGGTCATTAAGTCAGTGTCCTTTTGAATTTTTCGTCTCTTAATTGAAATGGCAACACTGCTTCTGTCAAGAGGCATCTGCCAATTGACTGCTGTCTAAATTTTAATAAAATGCATCACACAGTGGGGGATTTCGTTAAAAAAAATGGAAATAATTCTGCAGTTTCTAAACGAGCCGCCCGATTGTTATGAAATTTCACACAGCGTTTGGAGAAGTGCCATGTTTGTAAAAATTGTCAAAAATATTATCTGCTCCCAGCGAAAGTGGGGATTCGTTAAAAAATTTAAATAATACCAGTGTTTAAGAAACTGCAGTCGAAATAGCAAAAGTCGTAAAATTGTGCTATTTCTTCGATCTTGTTATTTTTTGGCTGCCCAATCACAACCTGTTGCTCATACTCCTGCTTCTGAATATGCAAATGTCGTTGTAGAAGTTAACACAATAAACGATTAGCTATACAAAACGAACAGCTTCACCTTTCGACATGTTCGAAAAGTTTTCCGCGTCCATCTTATGTTTTGGTACACACTATCAGTCAAAAACCAATATGGCCGCTGACTGTCACTCAGCCACAACAAATTCTGTGGTTGATTGTTGTTCGTATTTGCAGTCGAATTGCCGAATAATCGGCCATTTTTAGATATTCGTATTTGCAAAATTTACGAACACGAATATTTTTCCAAAAAAAATTAAATAAATAAATACATAAATCCTAAACGAAATTTAAATAAATGGCTAAAAATATTAGTTTGTCATAAGTAATAAAAAAATTATTTTAATTCAATTATTGTACCGAACTTAAAAACAAATAAAACAAACTTCCTGTACAATTAACATTAAAAAGGTTAAGTACTTTTCTAGATAATATTTGTCTGAAAATTATTTCTCCATATTAAAATATAATAAAGTGTTCTTTAAATATGTATATTGAATGGGCTAACGGTCTAGTCCTAGATTAGTTAAATAAAAAATTAAATTAATATCCCTTTGAAAATTCTCTTTGTATGAATATTTCCATTAATACATCTGTCAAAACTTATACGATCTCATATCAATGTATGAATATATTTTTAAAAGGACACTTTTTTGTCCGTTATTGATAATAAATGTTGTAGTTTCATATGGAAATAAGTGTATTAAAATATTTAAAATTGTAGAGGGAAAAGAGATAGGGAAATGAAAACCAGTTAAGCAGTTTAACTACAATTTGTCTCTAGATTGTTTGGCATAAAGTGACTTTTCTACAAAAAATTAGAAATCAAAATTTGTCGTACTGTGTACAAATCCATTAATTTTTTTTTTTATAGACATTTATGCTTTGTATCATTTTCAAATATTATTAAATGACGATCATTAAAATTTTGGGTAAGTTTTATTAACTTTAAGGCACGCCAACAGGAGTATGAAGTTCTGGTTCATAAACATTTTTTAATATTTTATATTGCAGGCGTAAATAGAACCCCAATTTAATGTCTCTAAATTTCACACACATGACCTTAGCGAAAAATAGATATACGTTCCCTTATAGTTTTTTATGCTCTATCGGAATGTGCTATATGTACATAGATTCGAATATTCGTATACAATTTTAAATTTATAAGCTTTTTCGAACAAGACAATAATTTACAACTTTTCCTCGACCAACCTTAAGTCCGAATAATTTGACGACATTATTTATAATATAAAAATTTATTTTATTTTAAATAACAATTTATGCTAACCTTTTGAAATTTCGGCATCTGCATCTCATATTAATTCATGAGGTTGCTAATTTTGATCTTCACCCAATAAATTTGTAATTACTTGCACTCTTCTTCTAGTTTTTCTTTCACATACACACACTTTTTATACTTATCACCACTTTCATATAAAACAAAAACTCAACTTCACTTTTCAACACTTACATACTTTCCTTGTTCACCACACATAAAACAACAACAAAGATGCAAATGGACGCTCTAATGCAATTTGCGATTTCATCACGAATTTTAATTTCATATTTATCATTTAACTTGAACGATTTTCATTAAACTTTTATGAACTACATTAAATATAACATTTCTTTGACACTTTTCTGCAAAAATATTTCTAGAATCGCTGTAGGTTTTATGTGAATTTTGCAAGACAACTTTCTTTGATAAATTTGCAACTCTCCAGCAAGATTCTTTGATACAACTGATTATAAAGTTGCCAGATTCAAGGATATTTCGTGATATCACCGATTTTGACCGCAATCAATTGAGGTAATTTACACGAGAACAATTTTTAAGCCACACAATATTTGTTCTTTTCCAAATCACACGAGTCTAATTCATCTGGCATAAAATGTATACGTATACAAAGTTTTGTGTGTGTTAGTTGTTTTCGTATTCATTTAACATTTGCTGTTTTTTAAGTTGTATGTGTATTGTCTTGCGGGGTTCTAGCTAGTTGAAAAATTATGCCAACCACAAAACAACTCTCTTTGTCTCTCTCGCCTATAAACTGGCATGTTATGCCAGCACAATTGCAACCGTGTAAATCAACGCATTGTGCTTATTTTATATGTACATATCGTCACCTTAAATGCAAACGGACGTAACTACAATTTTATATTTTTTACAGGAGCAAAAAAAAAACGTTTTAAATCAATAATAATATAAAGTGTTCTTGAACATTTTCTTCGAATCTTATTTGTAGTTTGTTTACTTATATGTTTTTAACCATTTATTTCCTTTTTATATATATTTAAGCTTTTATGTTAGTTACGTTTTTTGCAATAAAAAATATATGCATTCGTAATTGCGCCCATTTGAATTTCTTTAATAACGTCGTCATTTTTTATCGCAGAGATCTAAATATTTGCGTGAACATGTCGTTTGATAAAATGAACCATAATCAATCAAAAACTAGATTTTGAATTTTTGTGTAATTACGTCCGTTTGCATTTAAGGTGACAATATAAACTAATATTTTTGAAGAACTTTGAATTAAACAAAATCATTCAAAGGATATTATTGGAATATATATACATATATACACATACATATGTATATATATATTTTTGTTACTTATTTTGTTATAAATTTTTCCGGTAGTGAAAAGAGCGGTAACTTTAAATGCCTGATCAACACAACTCTAATAAATTATTAATATGATAATTATTTTCCGCCGATGCTTGCTTTTTTTGGAGTTAAAATAAACAAACTAAAAGAAAAAAAATAGTTTTTGACTGTCAATTAATTTTTTAGCATTAAAAATTTTATGAAACTTTCTTTAAATATAAATGAAAAATAAGTAGAACGGTTTTAAGATATGTATAATATATAAAAAATTCGAACCGTTTTGGCTACAAGCCCCATTATTTTTTTAGGTTCAAGTATGTATAAAACAGGCTGTCTACTGTGTAATTCGAATCGAAAGAAAATGCCTTCGAATTTGAATTATTGTAACATGTAATTTCGAAAGTATTTTCTTTCATTTCGAATTACAGAGTAGACCCACAGACTTTATAGATCTTCCCACTCGAAGATATTTGCATATACATATATATTAGAGCACTGCAATGAATTCTCGAGCAATGTTCATGAGTGGTCTACTCTCAGTAATTTTCTCTTTTGCCTATATGAATTTTACTAAACTGAAAACACCTGGGCATGCTCATGATGTTGCTCGTGCAACGCTCTAATATACAATATGTATATATTTCAAAAATATACTTCGACCACTAATAAATTCCTGAAGATGATATGATTCTTAAGTTGTATAACATGTTTTCTTCAACATTTTGCTATTCCAAAAATATACGCAAATTTCCTGACGAGCAATTTTATTTGACGTTTTTCGTAAACAAACTTGTAGACTTTATTAAAATTTTATCTGGCAGCTATGATTCGAGCACATAACTAATCATAGTTGCCAACTGGGAGTATATCAATGTTGTAGCATGTTAGCGAAGACAAAATGGCAGAGGTGGGCTATATATTGCCAGATGTAAGAGCCAGTTAGTTTTACTTACTTGGCGCAGACACAAGTTTCTTTACCAGATTAATAAAAAAAAATTATTTAGGTAGAGATATTTGCTTTAAATTTCTTTAATTAGTGCAACATTGATGTTAACAAACCAATTTTGCTTACAATTTATGGTTTTCAAATTATGAGTTCAAAAGGTAAACATAATTTAACTACATAAGTATATAAAACTATATATTCATACGTTTGTACTATTAAAAATAAATACATAATAATAAAAATTCAAGTAAAGCTTTTTATTTGTTATTTGTCCGAGTATTGGTATACAATTTTAAATTTATTAACTTGTTCAAACAAGATAAATATTTACAACTTTTGTTCGAACAAACTTAAGACCGAATAATTTGACGACATTATACATATGTATGTTCATTTACTCGTTCATTTACTCAAACAATGTCATAACTCAAAAATAAAGTAGTTCGCTAGAAAACGAGAAAGAAAATTTAAATTTTCTCTCAAAAGTCGAGTAAGCAAGATATTTGTATAAAATTTTTACACAATATGAATAACGATATGAAGATTAATTCTGCATCATTAACTCAAAAAATTCATTTTTTGAGTTGTGACGTTCTTTGAGTAAATGAGCGATATGTATATAATATAAAAATTTATTTTATTTTAAATAAGAAAATAATATGTATAACAATTCATGCTAACCTTTTGAAATATTGGCATCTGCATTTCACATTAATTCGTTAGTTTACTATTTTTTATCTTCACGCAATAAAATTTTAACTTGATTGCATTCTTCTTCTTGTTTTTTTTTTTCATATACATACACTTTTTCATACTTATCACCACTTTCATATAAAACAAAAACTCAACTTCACTTTTCAACACTTACATATTTTCCTTTTTCACCACACATAAAATTACTACATAATACAGAAACCAACAACAAAGATGCAAATGGACGCTCTAATGCAATTTGCGATTCCATCACGAATTTTAATTTCATATTTATCATTTAACTTGAACGATTTTCATTAAACTTTTATGAAATACATTAAATATAACACTTCTTTGACACTTTTCTGCAAAAATATTTCTAGAATCGCTGTTGCTTTTATGTAAATTTTGCAAGACAACTTTCTTTGATAAATTTGCAACTCTCCAGCAAGATTCTTTGACACAACTGATTATAAAGTTGCCAGATTCAAGGCTTTTTCGTTATTCCACCGATTTTATGCGCAATCAATTGTGATTGTTTTATATTTATACACTGATATTTTTGAAGCACTTTGTATATAACAAAATTATTCAAAAGATATTATGGGAATATGTTTATATTTATATCGAGCCCTATTTACGATTTAATCGTAAGCGACAAGAATTAAAATATTTAGATTTTTTTTTTGTAATATTCATATATGTTTTACGAACGATAAAATTGCACAGCTTGTACATATCTTAAAAGCTATCAACAATTTTGGCATTTTGATAATTCTAAACCATAAATAGACCAACAAAATTTTAATTTAAATAAAAAGTTAATTTTTTACTACATGTTGCTTACGATTAAATCGAAAATAGGGCTTGATATTTTACATATATATGGGTATATATGTACATTGCTTTATTATACAGTTCTCTGATAACTAACAGGGGATAAAACTAGCCCACATGTACTATGTTATATTAATTTTTACTTTAAAAACGATTACCATCATAGGCATAGATTTGTTCCGTTTATTAACGAACCAGTTTAATTAAACGATTCACTTTACTGAGCGGCGTGGGTATTCCAATCTACAGATTGGATTCAGCTCAGTACTAAGTGATTTCTTAGCTAAGTTTGTGTGTATCACTCTATCAGCTCATTGTGCACACATAAGAACATCAAGTCAAATAGTTAATAACTTATAAAAATATTATTATGTAGTAATAATTAATTTTTATTTTGAAAACATAATTGAGGTATTCAAATGTTATTCATAAATTTTATAGTGTCATAATGCTTTAACATTTTTGTTTGAATGAAATAAAGAAAAGCAAAAACAATTAGATTGAAATAATTTAAAACATTATGGCAATATGATATTATTTATGGCTACTGTTTGAATCCCCCAAATACATGTATTTTCGGCTATTTCTTTGTTTACCCTTGACAAGATATTTTATTATAAACTTACTAACCTACTGTGCTACTGAACTACAGAGCTTAGCTGAATGAAAAACTTACGTAAAGTGAGTTGAGCTGAAGACATCGGTGAGTTTAAATACTAAATTCATATACCGTTTATTTTCTTCTAGTATTAGGGTCTAATTTTTTAAAACAAATTTTTTATGTATTTTGTTTTTGTAATTTATGTTTTTCCATAAAAAATTGGTCAAGGCTTAACGTTTTGGCTTTACAAAATTTGGCCCTTAGCCTTCTTTTGATTGACTCAATGCCAAACATTTTAATTAATTTTTTCTCTTGGTCCTTGTTCTTTTAAATTAAAATAAATGAAATAAAAGAAGAAAAAATTATTCTATATTAAATTTAAATGAAAAAACTAATGGAGCGGTTTTCAAGTGAATTTTAATTCATTTTATATAAAAATTATTGTTAATTTTGGAGAATGCTTTGAGTATGATTACAAATATATCAGAACTTATACGTATAGCTGGCTTAACATGCAAAGGCTCTAAGTCCACTTTTTTTAGAAATTGAGAATTTAATGCAGTAATGCACTATAAGAAAAAAATATATTGAAAAAATACATTTATCTTGTTTTTTGTTGTTGTTTTGGTTTGTAGTGCTTAGTCCAATGTATCACACGAAATTAGAGCTTTTTCCTAAAGTACAGTTTAACCATTTCTGTCAAATTATTCAATCATATGTATTAAAAAAAAGTCGGCTAACCGTTTTATAATAATTAATGTATTTTTTAATATCGCTAGTTTTATTGTTTTGTGTCATCTGTAAAATTTTAAAATATGGACATAGAGACTTTGCATGTTAAGCCAGCGATATATAAGATATACATAAAATATTTAAAATTCTAGCCCTTGTGGCTACAGTCTAAAGTATTTTGTAGAGCTCTTCTTACTTGAGAATACATATATTTTAAAATTATATTAAGTCCAGCTTTTATGACTACACAAATACATTTATATATTTACGTTGCACAATATTTTTTCCGAACACTTATAATAAAATTTGGCTGTACAAAAATGATAAGCAAATTTCTTGACGAGCTATTTTATTTCGACGTTTTTCTTAAACAAACTTATAGAATCTATTAAAATTTTATCTGGCAACTTTGATTCGAGCATAGCTGCCAACTGAGAGTTTATCAGTATTTGTAACAAGTTAGCGGAGACAAAATGGCCGAGGTAGAGTGTGTATTGCCAGATGTAAGAGCCAGTTAGTTTTGCTTACTTGGCGCAGACATTACCAGATTAGAAATAAAACGACTTATTTAGGTAGAGATATTTGCTTTAAAATTGTTGTGAGTAGCTTAACCTTTACTACAGTTGCACTTCATTATAACGAAATTCATTAAAAAATAGTGCAATTGAAAACGCGTTTTAAATTTAAGTATGTACTATTTTTTCGCAGTTTTTTTACGTTTTTATTATTTTTCATGGCAGCAAGATTTTTTATAATATAAAAAAATAGTTTTGGACAGCTCTAGTGCTAAAAATTTACACGAGTATTTAATAAAGTGGCTAAAGAGTGCCTTGAGGCAATTTTACTTAAACTTGATCGAGAAAACTTGAGGTGTGTCTGCACAAATAAATTCAATATTAAAATATTTTCAACAACGTTGGAAAAAAAAATAACAAAATCTTTTTTTTAATACTTAAAGAATTGTATCAACATTTAAAATACAGAAAAATATTTTGTTTTTATTTTTCTCACACAACAACTTATTATTTAATTTACACTCATTCTTGATTCATGCATGACGCTTTGAATCAAATCAAATCATGCTTCGAAAATATATTAATTCCATTCCATTTAAAAATTTTCAATAAAAATATTTGTATTTATTAATACTTTGGATTATTAGCTGTATGAGGCTCTCTAACTGCATGACAGGACATTTTACATAATTATGTATATAGATTAAAATTATTGTTTTATATAATTTTTAAGTAGCACTGCTTGGTAATAAGTTTTTTAAATATTATTTATAAAGTTTACAATAAAATCATCACAACACTTAAATACTTTCAAGTTACAAAATAAACAAAAATGCTAATTTTTTTTTTTAATGAAAAAAGTAAATATTTTATCTAATCAAGCTTCTGTTTCATCTTCCTCAGCCAATTCCTCGGGCGATCTTAAGTCGATAGCAAACTTTTGGCGGGTGGGTGTAATTTTATCACTGCTCTCATCGCCGCCACTCTCTTTAACCTTGCGCGAATAGTCCTGAAAAGCGGCCGCTAAAGCATAAGTCAGCTTTCGGGCCATGGCTCGACTGTCGCACACAAACGCATGAACTTCGAACGGGTGTAGACTGGTCTCATCTTTAACCACAATCATGGCAAAGACTCGTGTATAGACTAGATCTTGTACGCCATAGGAAATGGTATCAATGGGATAGCACCAGTTGTTAATGCTGGCCTTGGGCTGCAGGATTTCTATACTTACACCTTCCGTAGACACTTTCAGCTCACAGTGAGGCAAAGTTTTAGTGGGCGGTAGATTTTTAGCGGCACCAACCATTATGTCAACGGGACGTCGTGTATACTTGATGCCCCACAGACCACGAGCCACTTCGGAGCCAATATATTTGACCTAATGAGAAGCATATAATAATTAGTTATAACAAAAATCATCAACTATGAAATTTAATAGTTTTTTCTAACAATAGACATAAACATTAAATCTAAAAAAGAAAATATTAACTATAAACACATCCGCTTTCTATAATTTTATTTTTATTTTTTTTTTTTTTGGAACAGTGCAGACCGGATATAAACAATACGCATGTACATCCATTAAATTCACTCAGCGTAACCACTGGAACTTAATTGTTTCTTTTTAATTGGAGCACATATGACATGTTTTCTTTTTTTTTTTTTTGTCTTTTAAAAAAAAATGTTTAGAAAATATATTTTAGCAATTTACATGCTTACAAATAATTGTAATCATACCTTAAATACTATGGGCAAATCATCTATGTTGACTTGTGCATCTGAATCTGTGTTTGCAGCCATTATTTTATTTCCTCGGTGGTGGCGGCTATTTGTGGGTTAGTGTAATTATATTTTTATTATAATGCAAAATAATTCAACTTTGCTGGTAAGAAAGCATTGGGAAAGCTTACGCCATTTGGGGGAAAACAAAATCTGAAATAAAAGAACAAAAAATTTATATGAATTTTTTAAAATTTAAAAATCGATAGAATTTAAGAAAAATTTTTTAAATAAATTTATAACCAATCTCGGTTTTTTATATTTGGTAGAGATTTTTTCCTTAAAACACATTCTTGTGCTGGTTGTGGTAATTTTCGTTTCGGGCTTGATTTATTGTATTTTTGATCTATTTTTGAAACAGATGAAAGTCATAACACACTTACAATACTTTATAAGAAATGATAGATATTATTCGTACAGTTTGTTTTTTCTTGTTGTTCAAAAAAAAAAGCCCCAAATTTAAAAATATGTACAAATTTTTTTCAAATTAAATCCACCATAAAATAAAAACCAAAGAAATTCACACAAGCTAAAAATTTCACATGAAAAAAACAACTCAATGTTATTGTTTTAAAATTTAAATTAACTTTTTGCTGCTACAGACAACAACAACAATAAATTATAAATTTAAGAAAACAAAAAAAAAAGATGTTAAGAAGATTGCGCAGACGCAACTTTTGCTTTTGTTTATGTTTTTTTTTAATTTTTTTCTCACACACAAGATACATACATATGTACATACATATGTATCTAGTACATCATTTACAATCTTATAAATATTTAGCAAGTCAGCAATTGTATGGAATGGTGTTGCTTTACTATTATTTTCATCAAATACGCTAGTAAACATTTTTGATCGTGCGCAGCTACGCGGTTTTACTACAACAACAGTTACCGGCAAGTGAATAAATTATAAAATGAAAATTAAACATTTTTTGCACTTTTGTATATTTTTTATATGATTTTCTACGTACATTTTCTTTGCTTTAAGTTGTTATTTTCCTTTACACATATATATATATTTTTTTTTTATACATATGTACATATGTATATTATTAATGGTTTTGTTTATCTCTTATTGTGATGTTGCCTTGGATACTGCACTTTTAATACTAAACAGCGATCAACAACAAAAAATCATTCATTCTATGGTTGATCATGATTTTTGAGGACGGTGTGCTTTTTCAATTGTTTGTGATGGATTTTTAGTTCCAGTCGGAACTAAACAGCAAACAAACAAAAAATTATAAATACATAAATAAAATACATGTACATATGTATGTACATACATACAAGCAAAAAAAGTGAGGTAAATACACAAGCAGTGTTGCCGCTCTGATTATTTTTTCCAAACTGTAGTGATGTAACACAAGCAACAAATAAGCAATATACAAAGTGTGCTATTGCATCATATATGTTGTATTGCGTATAATTTTATGACTGTCATAAAAATGTGGTGTTACTTATAAAAATACATGTGTATATTATGACAATGCAACTTTTTTTCAGTGTACTATTTAGTCAGCTGTTTATGTTTTGTTTGCAAAGTCATGTTTTAGGCAGTTTTTCTTGAAGCAAGTCTGAGTTTATGGGAGAGAGGGGAAAGAAGAAAGAAGAGGGGTACTGACTTGCTTGCACAGAAAAGTTACTTCAATTCTCTTTTGTTATTTCATTCGCTGTATTAAAACAACAACAGTTTGTCTGTGTGTACAAACGAGCAATTTTAAAAGAGAATTGAAGAGAATTGCTTCAAGAAAAACTGCCCAGTCTAAACCCAAGACAAACTCAGCGCAGGAATTTATGTCATGACAATTATTTACGATTGTGGGTCATTAACTCAGTGACTTTTTGAAGCAACACAGGTCTTTATATAAAAAATTATTTTATTTTTCAACATAGTCTCCTTCGAGTTCAATGTTTTTCCAATTTTTAGAGGTCACCAAAATAGGCCTTTGTTTGTGGAATGATTCGCCGTTGGAGTCAAATCTCCTTACGCCTGGCCATTTCTTCAAGTTTCCAATTCATGTATTTTTACAATATGGAAACTGCACATGCATTTGTGATCGATTGTGAGCAAACGCGGCACCCATCTTGCGGAAAGCTTTCTCATGCCCAAGTAATGATTCAAAATTGAAACCACTGAGCCATGTGAGATGCCTATGGCTTCCACAATCTCCCTCACTTTCAATCTACGATCGGCTGAAACCATATTGTGAATTTTTTCAATTGTTTCGGATGTAGAGACCTCAACTGGGCGTCCAGAGTGCTCGGCTTGTATGGCCACAAAGAAATTCAGTAAACCACTTTTTTCAATTGATGGTATAGTATTTATCAAGCTCAGCATTGGTTTGAGTGATGCTTTTTTCATAAAAATAATGCTTAATGAGCCGACGAAATTCACTATTTTTCATAAAAACGCCCGGTAGTTTGCTATCAAAGTCTGTCAAACATAAACTAAATGACGCAGCTTGTTGAAATTTAGATGGGAGTCAACTGACAGTTGCTTGTTGACAGAAGCAGTGTTGCCATTTCAATTAAGAAGTAGGAAATTGAAAAATACACGGAGTTAATGATCCACCCTCGTATATGGCAAAGCAGCAGTCTTAAATAGCACTTTATTAGACCAACCTGAATTAGTCCTAGTTTACACTATGCAAGTCTTATTGCTAAGCTGATTAGTTTTTTAGGAGAGAGAAACGAGGGGAAAAGAAACGTTTATGTTCCCCTCGTCTCTCTCTCTCTCCCTCAAACTAATCAGCTTAGCAATAAGACTTGCATAGTGTAAACTAGGACTTACGACGCAAAGCGAACCGTAATTTAGCGCTTAGCTTTTACGCTGAAATGAGTAACCTAAATTAGAGCGTTAACGTTGCGCCAAAAACAGTAATGTTTACTCACTTTGATGAATAAACAAACTCTAAATAGCAATAAGAAATAAAAACGCTAAATTGACCTGAAAGTAGCTAAGTTACATTACGCTGCAGCCACAATAAATCGCTTTCAATTTCATCACACATACTGTGTGTCAAAATTCCTTGAAATTGATAGTTGTGACACAAATTGATAGTCAATTTAATTTTTTAAATTTCACAATCAAGGTGTGCTGTGACTAGCTGTTCTAATTGAAAATTAAATTGCCATATAAATGGATAGGTGAATTTGAAAGCAATCTAGTTTTCAATTTAAAAAGATTGAGTGTGTTAGTAAATAACGTGTGAGTGTATTTCAAATTGAATGGAATTGAAAGGCAAAAATTTAACGTGTGGCCCCCAAGTTACTAAACAGAACAACAGTACTTTTGCAGCCAACTTCACTTCCTTACGCGCTGTCAAAATAGGATTTTCCAATTGCAAGGCGTTAACGCCGCGTTATTTCGGTTGGTTTCATACATTTTGTGTGGGTATGAGAAATTTTGACAGCCAGATAACACTTTGAGTCGTAATTTAGGTTGGTCTGTATTATTTATCAACCTAGAAGACTTTGTGAATTGGTTACATATTTTATTTGTTGCATAATTGAAATTAAACTACTTTTTAAAGTTTCACAGCCTGATTCAGTTAAGGCTGGTTGGTACCCGCTATTCCACATAGTTAAACGAATTTTGAAAAAATGCATACCTGATGTAATGAGTTGTTATTGTCAAAGTGTATTAATACCAAGTGGCTTCATCAGCGCAGCTGACTTTATCCCATCCATCAAACTCCATATCAAATAGCATAAAATTTTAATTCGAACTGCCAGCATACAAATAAAAATAATGCTACAACAAATTTTTATGTATATTGTTGTAATTATAAGGCCTTTTGGTATAAATATACACTTGGGTTATTGTCTTTTTGGACATTTTCATAAACTGCATTAGACCAGTCGTTTGGCCATCTAGGATAGTGAGTACCAGCCTTTAGCAGCTTTTTACTAAAGTTTCATTTTTCTTTGGGTAACGAGGGCGGTCCCAAAACTAGCCGAACCAACAAAAACAAACGCAATAAATTTGAAAAAAATTTATCCCACAATATACATAATTTCTGAACTTGCTATAAAAGCTGAAAACAAAATCTGGCAACACTGTACACAACATCACAAGCGCTCTTTTGAAAAGTCGCAAATAAAACTTTCGTTATAAATTTTTAAAATGCCACCAAATAAAACATCTCTTATAGAAACACCCTTTATTACAAAAACAAATAAGTATATGCAAACTTAAAAAAACAAATGTACAGAAAAAATAAGAAAAACATATAAAACAAATTTGTTTAAACACAGTATACTAAGAGCGGACGAATCAGTGACTCAGTCAGTCAGTCAGTCAGTCATAAACAATTTTTACGGCAAATACCAACCAAGTGATACATTATGGAGTTGTAAATAAAAGTACATACGAATAAATGAAATATGAAACTCATATGTTTATAATTTAAAACTGATAATAGTGTTTTATAATAATAAAAACTACATACAAATAAAATGCAATATACATATAAAATAATGCATTTATTTGATATTGAATTTTTTTTATTTTCCATATCTGTTAAATAATTTAAATAAATTTAGTTATACTCGTAAATAAGTACTGTAGTTTCTGCCACAAAATACTTACTCAATAACAAAATATAAAATTTTTAATAAACAATATCGTAAATTTAGTTTGCAATCAACATTTACAAGAGCCTGCGAATATCCCTATTTTTATTACAAAACAAAATTAATACCGACAACGACAAAGTTAATGACCACAAATATTAAATACACACAGACATAAAATTCATATAAATTTATTTTTGTCAATTATTTTTTATTTTTTTAATATGTTTTGTCGATGAACCGTGATTATTAACGAAAAATAAAACACGTCATTAATTTGGGCTGAAAGAAAAAACTTAAAACAAAATGAGTTAAGAAGAAGGAATATCGCGGTGGAAAATTGGGTAAGTTTCGAAATGTAATTTTAATTGTATTCTTAAAACTTAAATTTGCATCAATCTTTTTTCATAATTTTACAAAGTGCCTTGATTCGCTTTCTTCAATAGATACTTTTTTCACAAGGTACTTTTATCAAAATGTAAAAAAAGGTATATTCTTCAAAATATATTTTAAAAAATCATCTTTTCAACAGGTAATTTTTTTAAAGGTACATTTTCTTAAAAAGTGTTTTTTTAAAGATATTTGAAAGGGTACTTCTTTAAAAAGGAAGATTTTTATAGAAATGCACTGTTTTACTCGCATTTGTTTAAAAGGTAATTCTTTTAAAAGGTACTAATTTTAAATAGTACCTTTTTAAAAAGGTACTATGTATTTTGAAAAAGGTACTTTTTGAGAAGGTAATTTTTTTTAAATGCACTTTTTTAAAAAAGTACTTTTTTAAAAACCAACCTTATTAAAAACCGTACTTTTTCAAAAAGGCACATTCTGAAAAAGGTACTTTTTTTAAAAAGGTACTTTTTTAAAAAGGTACTTTTTTAAAAACCAACCTTATTAAAAACCGTACTTTTTCAAAAAGGCACATTCTGAAAAAGGTACTTTTTTTAAAAAGGTACTTTTTTAAAAAGGTACTTTTTTAAAGAGGTGCTCTTTTAAAAATTTACTTTTTTAAAACGGTACATAAGTTTCTGAAAATGTACTTTTTTAAAAAGATAATTTTTTAAAAAGGAACTTTATAAAAACGGTACTTTTTTAAAAAGGTACTTTTTTAATAATGCACTTTTTTAAGGAGGTACTTTTTTAAAGAGGTACTTTTTTAAAAAGGTACTTTTTAAAAAGGTACTTTTGTTAATAAGGCACTTTTTTAAGGAGGTACTTTTTTAAAGAGGTACTTTTTTAAAAAGGTACTTTTTAAAAGGGTACTTTTTTGAAAAGGTACTTTTTAAAAAGGTACTTTTTTTAATAAGGCACTTTTTTAAGGAGGTACTTTTTTAAAAAGGTACTATTTTAAAAATGTACTTAACGTACTTTTCAAAAAAAATGTACTTAACGTACTTTATTGAAAACGTACTTTTTTAAAACGTTCTTTTCTCAGAAGGTACTTATTTTAAAAAGGCGCTTTTTGAGAAGGTGCTTGCTTTACAAGTTTTTTGTTTAAAATGTACTATTTTTAAGTACTTTTCTTAAAAGGTATTTTGGGGGCCATTCACATATTACGTAACGCTCTTTTCGGAATTTTTATACCACCAATCTTTCCAAAAAAAAATTCAATATATATTTTCTAAGCGTAATATATATAAGAAAAAGGTCGAAAAATTATATAAAAAATTATAACAAATAAATATAATAATCTCGAATTTTATATAAAGAGAAACTTTTTATGTAAAAGCAAGAGACTTTAAGCTAAGCACCACCAATTTTTGACTTGGTAATTAAACTGTAATTATTTTTATGTTTTTTAATGCATATTTAAATAATAATTAAATAATACTTAAATCCCCAACCTTGTGTATATAAATTCTACTTAAGTTTTATGAGCTTACCATATGTTGTTTTGAGTGTGTCTGTGTCTGTGTGTTTATTGAAAACATGAACATTATGTGGTCGTATTAAAAAGAATTTTCGTTTAATTTTCATAAATATATAACATATATGTATGTATAAGTCCAATTCACAAACTTGTGGAAATGGTCTTGCATCGTAGCATGGTATGGTATATTGATACTCACCACTTAACAATTCTTAGCGGTGAGTATCAATATATACTATACCATTTTGCAAATGCTACGATGCAAGTCCATTTGCACAAGATTGTGAATTGGGCTATAGTTTCATATCATGGAATAAATAACTAGAAAAATGTATTATAATGCTCGTTTGGTTCCACAAAATATGTTTTTATGCAATTTTCATTATCTACATTTTGTTAACCTAACTTTCTTATTCATGTTAAACAGCTGTTGCTAGGAAAGCTTTCCATAATATTTGAAGAAGAAAATTTAGTGCTGCCGTTCTTTGAACGTAGTTGAATAATCATTTTAATTAAACACATTTAAATAGTATTTAAATACAATTTAAATTTAAATAAAAATTATCTAGTTAAGTTCTTAAATATTAAGTTAAAGACTAAAGGTTAATAATATTAACCTCTAAATTAATTCACTTCAGTATTTTAAATATTAATTAAATTTCTTGTTTATATAAAACATATGAAGTAATCTGCATTTCGGTTGCCGATATGTGCTATTTTAACAGGTGTTTGTTTGGTTTTGTTTTATTTAGTCAATATTTATGCATTTAAAACCATTGTACACCGACTTTATCTATAATAACCAAATTACATACATACATAATTACATACATACATACATATGTACATACACATGTCATATTAGTTCTGGTAAGATGTATAACCCAGTTAGCCATAATTTTCAGACATCTTGCTAGACGGATTAACGAAAATGTTAAGCCGTAAAGGATCTGCTGGTGACAGCTCAAACAAACAGATTATTGAGGTCATTTTCGAACAAATGACAGCTAAGTTCAAATATGAAAGCAAGAAGGACACTTTTCTTTGTCCCTATAGAACTGGCAATTTCTATAATATTTTGATTAATGAAATTATACACAACTTTTAATTAAACGTTGCGAGACTAGTAGTTTCTCTTTTATCCAGTTTTTGGGTTTTAAAAGAGGCTGTAATCGACAAATATCACGCATGACAAAAGTTTTCTTTTGAGGAAAGTGTCCTCTGCGACAGTTGAGAAATTTCCCTGGTCATGCATCAAATTCAATTTAAAATTGAGTGTAATTTCATTGATGACAATATTATAGAAATTGCCAGTTTTACAGGGAGAAAGATATGAGGGAAAGTTTCGCTCTTGTTGTCATGTTTGAACTTAGCGGCCATTTGTTCGAAAATATGCTCAATGACCTGTTTGAGCTGTCCCCCAAAAAGGTTATCCACGCCTTAACATTGTCGTGCATTCGTCTTGCAAGATGTCTGAAAGGCATGACCAACTGGTTTTAAAATATTCATGTATGTATGTGTGAGTTATCATTGTTTTTAATTAAAAAAAAGTAATAGAATATTATCTTATTATGATGGAATCACATTAAAAACGTCGCGTACCGGAACTTATTAAAACACATCATACCATAAACGCCTAAAAAGCTTAACCGAAATATCTTTTGAAACTCGTATTTTACGAAAATTTACTACTTACGAGTAGTGATCGTTAATTTTGGTGAAAAAATTCAGTTCTAAAATTAAGTCGCTTAAGCTTTTTTGCCGGTTATGGGACGACATGTAGAAGTATGTAAATATACCGAATTTACACTATGAACTTGTGCATGAAATTTCATACAATTTGTTGCAAAGACCTCTCTCCCTATTTAGCCAATTGCTGCTTTAAATTGCCGAATTGAAAAAGATTTGAAAGAGCAACCCCTTGAGCTCAAGCCTAAATTTTCAATGAAAATTATTATAATGATTAAATCGATTTCGGAAAAATTATTTCACCAATGGAAAGCTACATTACCAGCGTCAAATATAGGACATTTTGTATCCCATTCAGAACCTAGTAGAATATAGTACGAGCTCGATTTGCGCAACCACCGACTATTACAACACCCCTATTAGCGCAACAGTCTTTATAAGTGCAACTTTTTTCAAAAACCAGTCTCGATAAACACAATTTTTTCTCTTTTATTAAATTTTAAATGCTTTTCCCTCTAAATTTACTGAATTCAACATTCTTTTTCTCAAACTAGACTGTGTTTATAAAAAAATTAGCATGAGTAGAACCCAAATATATGAGTACACAATTACAAAATATGAAGACTAGTTTTAAGCTTAAGTTCATGTATAAAGAAATTATTTTATAACTTTTATAATCACATGTATGCATTTTTTTTATGTTTGACTATTAAAAATAAATTATTTTATGTTAAATTATAGTTTGGTTTGTATGACATTTTTAGTGGTCGATTATTGCAACTTTTCGGTAAAAGCAACAACATTGATTTCCTTTCGGTTGCGTCAATCGAAATCGTACTGTATAATAATATAATATGCAATATAATAATAAAATATATAATATAATAATATAATATAATAAATAAAATAATTATGAAACTTGATTAACTTAAAAGAAATACGTATAGTTATGACCCAGTGAACGATGTTGAAAAACTAAAAATAAATTTGAATGCTTTGTTTTCGTTTTCAATATAAATAGGCCGACGATAATTTTTACTTGTCTTCTATAAACTGGCAGTTAATGTTTTTTTTTTCAAATAAATTGTCAAATTAAAGTTTTCTTTTTATGCCATTGAACATTGACCATTAACATTTTATTACAAAAAAAAAAAAAAAACTATAAAAGCTCCACTGTGCGCCTATTATATTATTAGTTTTTAATTATTGGCAAAAGTGGCAGCGTTTTCAACTGCGCCAGCTGAGTTTATGTGATTTCTTTACTTTTCGATTACATTTAATTTCCAAATCTATTTTTATTGTAATTCAAGCCGCTCCAGTTAAATCACTCATTCACAACAAATTAAAAATAAATTTAAAAATAAATAAAAAATAGCAACAATTAAGCAAAACAATTCAAATCTAAAGTACATGTAAATGGGTCGTTGTACAAGCCACATACGATTTGTATGTTTCATTCGTCTCATTTTCAATTGGTTTCACGCCAGTACTTTAAATGAGTTCAGTGATTTTTTTAAAAGAAATATATTTTTTCAATTATTTGCTGACGATGTTAACAGACTGCTAGAAAAAAAATCTTCTGTAAATTAAAAATTTCGACAGACACAAAGAGTTACATCTGATTCACAAAACAAAACAAAAAAAGTTCGTGTATGATGCCCTTTATGCATTTGATAGGATTTAATTTCAACTTTGATATTAGCTTCAGTTTTTTGTTTTTGCTTTCCCAAATAAATTGTTTAAGGAAAATGCTCTTTCGTTTTCTTGAAGCAGGCAAATTATTTTGAAATAAAAATTTAAATAAACATTTTTATATGTATATATCGTCCCCTAAGATCCTAAAGGCCGTAAGTACTCTTTTACTTTTATACAGAAGAAGCAAAGAACCGTGTTAGATGCCAAATTGAATAATGAATAAAATCGTTATTTTTGAATATATGTGGCTAAAGTATTAAGGAAATATGTATTTTGGCTAATCACATCATAATCTATTAAAAAGTCTATGTTGAATTTTTTGGTTGTTAAGGCCTTTTGGATTTTAGGTGACAAATTTTCAAAATATATTTCTCTTTTCTTTTTTGGTAAGAGTTTCAAGTTACTTTCGAAAAAAAATAGTTTAATACAACGTTAATTTAATTTAATCCAACATTACACTGGCGGCAAATTGCAGCATTAAATATCGATCGAAATTTGCATACAAACACAATTAAAATTGTATGAAAATTTATTTGATATCGAATAACGTAATTTGCCCTCTGCTTTTATGTTTGTTTCTGTAAGCCGAATGGTTTTTAAAACCGGGAAATTTTCAAAAACGAGTAAATGAATTTTTGGTGTTCTACAAATTACTCGCTTTGGTAACATTCGAAATTAAGTTCGAATAAAACATTTGAACGTCAAAGTCACCTGTTAACAAAAGAAATTGTATTTTAAATAAAAAAAATTATTTATTGGAATAATAACAGCACATTCGATTTCGTTTCGGCCAAGTATGTTTACTCGATTTCATTCCTGATTTCGAACTTAAAAAGCAGCAAAGAAAATATTTATGGTTTCCTTTATTTTTGTAAAAAAAAAACTTAATTGGCGCCTTAAGATTTTGTACATACATATGTATAAAAAAGCTTTTTATTGAAAAATATATATTTTAGAAATAAATATTAAGCCGAAGAAACGAAAATAGTTAAAGCACGGATTTTTCCATAATCAAGTGACTTTTTAGCTGGGTATTGTATTTACTGAACTTAAGCCCGATTAAGAAGTTATTGCTGATTAAAATTTGCTCTAGTTCAATTCAATTTAATATGTCTCAGTTATTTAAAAAAAAAATTTATAAAACACACTTGCGAGCATATTTCTGATTGCCCTACTTTATGGCCATTCTTGTTATCTCACACCACTGTGCTATAACAATTGCTCTTGTTTTTATTTTGTTTTTGCTTTTGCTATCCTATTGTACACTTCTTTTTAATTTATTATGTATTTTATTTGTTTATGTGCATGTGTTTAATTAATTTTATCTTATCAAAACTAACTTTTGTTTTTCAGTATTTTTAGATTTTTTTTCTTAAAGAATAAAGCACAAATTATATTAGATTACAACAAATGAAATAAGATTCATTCACTCTAAAATTATTATTATACATATTTATGTTTTAATTTCGAAACATATTAACGTTTATGTTAAAGTAAGTTTTATTCCGTTTTTTTTTTAACTGCACACACCTGTTAGCCACAAAATGTTTAATCGAACTACTGCAACAACAGTTATTTCCACCAAATTTTGCCATCCGTTTCGAAATGGCTGAGAGTGAGTAGAGCTGCAGTTTCTGTATTATTGATAAGAAAATGTGCTCTTTTTTAAACAGCGATTTAATATTGCATACTTTTAGGCAGTTGTGTATAGAAGTAGTGTATGCGGGAAAGAAACACTTTATTGGACAGGGGAATTTCAGTTAAATTCACGGGGAATGGATTTTTCAAAATTAGTACGTATAGCACATTTTCTTTCGCCATTAAATAGCTCTTAGCTTTTATATCTGTGGAAGGAAAAAGTGCTTATGTCGAGATAAGCTAATTTTGTGTTAAAGTTAACCCTATTTATCTACATTTTCAAAAGTACTTTTGGGCAACATCTCAATTAAATATTTTGTGCGATTTTACGATTTTTCAAGAATTTATAACTCAATGACTTGCTTGCTTATCCTCCTTCTCATCTGGAATAGTAGTAGCTTAATTTAGCTCATACTTTGCTGTATTTCAAATTATATGTAATTGGTATAGTGGGCAGAGCAATGTTTTCCTAAATAAAATGGAAGTGCAAAACTGCAAAATAAATACATTTCTGAAAATCTAGTTGAAGGTATATTCATAAGTGCTCTCCAACAAAACAGTAAAAAATATCTTAAGCACTTTTTCCTTATTTGCCACAAATATATTGTATTTACTAATTATTAAAATATATTGTCATCTCTTTGTTAGACCAACTTTTTGTATTGTATATAATAGATGCCCGATTTAGTATAATATTGGATTCTTTTTTTAAATAAATTCAGTAAAGTGCGAGCTTGACTCGCAGATGAAGGGTGCCCTACAGCCCTTGTTTCTTTTTGGAGATTTTTTCGGTTTTTGTCAAGTTTTTCGGTTTTAAGCGATTTTTTTTAGTATTGACACTTTTCTAAATCTTGACGTTTTTTTTCTTTTGCGATTTTTTCTTTTTTTTTTTTGACGATTTGTTTTGTTTTTTGAATACATATTTTTAGTTTCAGGAACATTTTTTTTGTTTTAAGGCCTGTCCCACGATGTCACCAGCAAACCTTCGATCGACAACTTTTGTTTTTGTTGTTGTTTTCAATATAAATATTCGATCGAACGATTTCTAGTGACATCGTGAGACAGGTCGTTAGCTCTTTGTTTTCATTTTTGGCGATTTTTTAAATTTTTAGCGATATTTTTACTTCTGGAGATTTTCGCATTTAAGGGATTTATAATATTTTTGGTGATATATTTCATTTGAGCGCTTTTTCATTTTGGCGTTTTCAGTTTACCATTTTTGAAAATTTCAAGAGTTTGGCTTTTCAGGTATTGGAGATTTTTTTTTAGTATTGACGTTATTTTTAGTTTTGGCGTTTCTTTTTCGTTTTGGAGATTTTTTAGCTTTTTGTCGATTTTTTTTATGCTTTCTTTTCGTTTTGGCGTTTTTTTTAAATATTTTGAAATTTTTGTATAATAGCGTTTTATTTTATTTTTGGTGATATTTTTCATTTTGGCAAGTTTTTGCATTTAAGGGATTTATAATATTTTTGGTGATATATTTCATTTAAGCGCTTTTTCATTTTGGCGTTTTCAGTTTACCGTTTTTAAAAATTTCAAGAGTTTGGCTTTTCAGGTTTTGGAGATTTTTTTTTAGTATTGGCGCTATTTTTAGTTTTTGCGTTTCTTTTTCCTTTTGGAGATTTTTTTAGCTTTTTGGCGATTTTTTTATGCTTTCTTTTCGTTTTGGTGTTTTTTAACATTTTGTACTTTTTGCATAATAGCGTATTATTTTATTTTTGGTGATATTTTTCATTTAAGCGATTTTTTCATTTTGGAGATTTTTCGTTTCGACATTTTTTTAATTTTGGGTTTTTTTTGGTTTTAGCGCTTTTGAAAATTTAAAGATTTTGCTATGTATAGCAAGTTGTCAAAATTACATTAAATTACAGAATACCCTTTAATTTTATTTTTTTTAATTTCACTGTTAATTTGTGTAGCCTGCATAAAAATATACTATAGTTTTGAAAATTTCAAGTGTCTACATATAATTGTCTGTATATTAGATTAGGATTTCAACATTTGTTGTTGCTCGCTTTAGAACACCCTTTAACTTTTAACTATTATATATTTGTTGCTGTAGCAACCAAATTTTTACATATTCTGTAAAAATTGCAGGTCCGTTGTTCTTACGATTCTCGAGAAAACAGCCTGCGTCAGACAGACAGAAGGACGGACGAACATCGTAGCGGAAACAATGGGGCTCCATTTCACTTTTGGTGTACGGAACCCTAAAACTACTAGGGTTCTATGGAGGGCAGTGGGGCCATAAAAAAAGAAGCATTTAAAATATTGTGAATACTCATACATAATTTTTGGGCCAACTTGAAATTTGGGACACGATTCAGAATCAAAAGGTTTTGCATTAGTGTTTAGTGGTTACGCTTTCTTGGGCAAATGTTTGTCAAGTGGTAAAGTCGAGAACAGTTTCGGAGAAAAATCACTTTTACTATACGAAGGAGCCAAAAACATCGAATTGGCATAAGAAAAACATTTTTCGTAAATTAAAAATTACTGATTTCCAGAGAGCGCAAAAGATTTTATAAAAAATTTGTTTTTAGCATATTTTGGCTCTTATGAGTAATGTAAACTTAATAAAAATTTTATTATGAAAAATTTGTTTGAAAAAAAATTAAATAATTCTGCAGTTTCTAAACGAGCAATGCGATTGTTATAAAATTTCATGCAGTATTTGAAGAGGTGTTAAAAAAACTTAAATCTGGAATTTAGACTATGTACTCGTATATATCTTTAAAAGGGTTAATGAAAAATTGAAACCGATGCCAAACTGATGTTTTTGATCTGATAAAAAAGAATTTTTGCAAGTAGATTTTTCTAGCCAAAGGTTTTCGCTTACAGTTTCGGAAATATTCGAGAAAATATAAATAAAAACTTGAACTTTTTTTCCAACCTTGGTCCACTGATCTGCTAATGGAGAAGTCAAATATTGTTCGATTTGGAAAAGGAAAGTTATTATAAGTTTAAAACAAAACGAGGCGTCGCTAGCGAAATTAGGATTTGATGTGAATATGAAGTTTTTCTTATAAAATATTATAGCGTGTATAAATAACTCGATTCTCTGTCTTAAGAATATTTAGTCGATTATCGTTTAAGACCCCAAACTTGTCACATTGATTTCCATTAATTTCTTTAATTTTCAAAAACTTCACTTACTATTTTTAACAGAGCAGGTGCACACACATCAACTCTTTTTTTTCTCAAATGGGAGAGGCGAGAGAGTAATATATGCCGTTTGTATACTTCTCTCTTCTTCTTCTTTCTCAGTATAAATTGGATTACATAAGCCAGTTTTCCACACAAATCAATGAAAATTCATTTAGCCATAATTTGAAGCAAACTCTTATACACATATTTTGATATCATTAAAATTTTTATTAGTTTTGCTGAAAATTTCTAAAAATCTATTGAACAAATTATAAATGTTTCAAGACATAGCATTCCTGATCCAAGGCATAAAGGCAGAAACTTTAGTGTAAACACCCGGATAACCGTTACGAGCGCATTCATAGCCAAACGACACTAAACCAATTAAATAGTAACGATTTTTAGAACCCTTAAGCTGCAATAAAAGATTTACAAAAAAATAAAAAAAATAAAAAGAATTAAATCTTAATATCTTCTTAAATTCGGTTTTGTCGTAAAACAAATATAGTACTTGGGGCAACATTAGGGGACCACCGGAATCACCGTGGCAGGTATCGGCATAAGTACTTCCAGCACAAATCACCTAAATTGTTGTTTAAAATTAAAATTTAATTATTGTATTGATGCATAGAGATTTGTATGAAAAAATAATTTTACATTGTTGTCATATATCGAAAAATCAAGGATTTGAATATAATTTTCTTCACACTCCTGTGGACTGATGATTGGCACTTGTGCATCTTTCAAGATAGCCGACATGGGTCCTTCAGTCATTTGAGCACCCCAACCAGCCACAAATGGATTCATGTCCGCAAAGTCTTCCTGCAGCAATTTGCGGCCTTTTGGCAAGCATATGGTGTTTATAAATCCTGTTAAAGTTAAGAGATTGCATATATATATATGTACATATGTATGTATGCATGTATGTATGTATGCATGTATGTATGACAAGACAGTCAAGAGCAGTAACTGGATTCAGTAACTTTTATTACGACAATCGTATCGCTATAATAAATATAACGAAAATTCATCGACTTTGCTATCCAGTAACATATTTTAACAATATTCGCTGTCGGTTGAAGTAAAAGTAGTAAAATTACAAGTTGAAATTCATTTAAGGCTCAGTTAAGGCTAAGTTAGCCGACTGTAATGTAATGTAACTGCGACGTAGGAAACAGCTGATCGATATTTTTATATGAAAAGTAGGTTACGTTACATTACATCTCTATAACCATTTGCATTACTTTTCACATAACAATATCGATCAGATGTTTCCTGCTGTTGCAGTTACATTCCAATTACAGTCGGCTAACTGAGCCTTGAGCCTTTAGCCGACTGTAATGGATCGATATTGTTATGTGAAAAGTAATGTACAGATTCTTACATTCCGGTTACACGTCTATAACCGCTTTCATTACTTTTCAAATAACAATATCGATCAGCTGTTTCCTACCGTTGCAGTTACATTCCTTCAGTTTTTCTTTAATTCTTATTTATTATTATTAACTCTTATTTTATTATATTTTGAATGCAGGGATGCCACATGATATCAAATTAAATAGCGCGTAAAACGCAGATGTACACTATCATAAAAAAATTACAGACTCACATTATCGTTACCGCAAACATATAAATACAGCCATAAACATTACGATTTTCGGATCGCGAAAAGTTACTGCATTCAGATACAGGTACAGTTCTTTTGTCATGGAGTCCATTTGTTAGAACAAAAATGAAAAAAAGGTATTAGCTAACGATGACCAGTACTTTGAATACATTTATATTTCACCAATGTTTCAAAAGTTCTTACCAATATCGAGCCATAACCGCCAAAAGAAAATAAGCTAAACTGACACATTTTTTGGACATCGTTTTTTGGTAAAAAAAATAATTTCAAAAATTATGCCGCTTAAGGTTTTTTTTTTGGCGGTTATAGCACGATATTTTATTCTCAACTTGTTATCACAAATATCAATCACACTCTCACTCAATCTCTCACTTACTTGTCATCTCTACCGTTTCACTCAGTTCAATTACGGCAATGTCATTTAATATAGTTCTCATATCGTAATTTTCATGTACAACGCTGCGTTTAATGCGATAATTTCGAGCATTCGGTTCAGCTATATTAGAGATATCATGAGCTCCCAAGCGTACTAAGGCCAACTGAGCATTGATGCAATGAGCACATGTAAGGACATGTCTTGAGGAAATCAAACTGCCACCACATAGAACTTCCAGAGAACTTGGATTGTTGAGATCGCGATAGACCAAGGCTGCTATCCAGGGGTAACTTCCTAAAACGAAAAAAATTCATAACACATGAAGGCTATTGTTAGTTATTAGTTACTTGTTTTTAACTTTATTTATAATTTTTAAAATAAATCTAAGATTCTATTGATTTGTTAATTTTATATAAATGTCACAACTTTGCATTATTATAAAAATTTATTATTAAAAATACAAACGTTCAATAATTTATGTTGAAATAAAATTATTAATTGTAAATTGTTTACACCACGCACTTGTAAATTATTGGATTACCTTTCTTAGCTATACTACCGCCAACAATGCGATTAATGAATATTTGGTTTGTGCCACAATTATCAGTTTCAGTTTCAGTTTCACTTTCAGTGTTTTCATTATCTTCACTTGTCTCTGGTTCATTATCTTCTTCTTGTGATGTTGGTGGTTGCTCTGGGGGAGCAGGTATTTCTTCCACGGGTTCTACGGGGTGGAATATAATAGTATTAACGGGGCTGGAGCTTGGTTGTTCCGTATTACTAACAGGAGCTTCTGGCTTATTAGTCAATGATGCAAATATCAATGTACCTTCTCTCCGCGGATTTGAAACTATCCTTGACATATGTTGTGAATGCATTTGCGAATTGGGCATCATTACTCTATCGATTGAGCGTGATTTACAGCAAATCTGTTAAAATCAAAGAAATGAAAACAAAAAGAAAGATTTTGGGCATCAGATGATATTTAAGTTTATATACGAGTATACATACATAGATACTAGCGGCCTTATGTATAATCGAAAATTGGCAGGAAGTTAGCATAAGTGGCAAAATTGAACACGGTCTTAATGTGTTTGTTTTGCCATACAATTTTACATTAAAAATCATGCTAGGATGTAATCGTGTGTTAAAACTACATTATGTGGCGATTTTTAATGTCAAATTGTATAGAGGAACTCGTCAACACGTAGTTCAGTTTTGTCACTTATGCTAACTACATGCCAGTTTTTGATTATACATAAGGCCGTAGATCATTTAGTTCCTACAAAGAGCATAGATCCTTAAAGTTTAAACGTATAAAAACAATTGGGACGATCGGGTAATTTTACGAACTTAATTAGAAGAATTTATTTATTAAAGTTTATTTTTTTGGGAATTATTACAATTTACATAAGCTTAACAACCCAAATTATTAACTTACTTATTCAGTAAAATATATTTTTTATTAAAAATAACAGCAATGCTAATATGTAGTTTTAAAACATTTTTATTTAAATCCTTTCCATAACTCTTTTTATACAACATAAATTTAATTTAATAAACCTGAAATATTTTTTATGAATAAGGCAGTAAATATAAAGGCTCAGTTAGCCGACTGTAATGCAACGTAACTGTAATGCAGGAAACAGCCAATCACAATTTTTGGACCTCGATTTTTTAGCGATTATTTACAATAGCAAATAATCGATTTTGGTTTGGCTTAAGCTTAAGCTTTTTTGGCGCTTATGGCACGTTATGTTGTTCCATCTTAAAATAAAATTACATTATTGTTAATGCAATAGTATCGTTTAAGTGAGAGAATTTTAAGAGGACAGGTTTAATACGCAACACAATGTTTTACTTCAACACTGATGAAAGATACATATATGGTTTAAAAGGTATTTTTATCTAGATATGTATAACATGTTTTTTGTTTCCTGAAAATCCCAGAAGTTCCCCGAACAATACCACGACAACGACGAAAGCGTGAAAATACCACAGCGCACAGTGGGGGATTTTGGACAAAAAATGGAAATAATCCTGCAGTTTCTAAATGTTATAAAATTTCATACAGCATTTGAAGAGGTGTTACAAAACTTAATTTTGGAATTTGGACGTTATATCTTTTAAGGGAAGCGGAGCCACAAAACCCCAAAGTGGGTCAAGTTTATGTTTTTAATCGTATAAGAGAAATTTTTTGCAAGAAGATTTTCCTTTCTAAGAGCTAAATACAAATCTGATTATTATTGCATTTATGGGTTTTCGCTTACAGTTTAGGAAATATTCGAGAAAAGAAATTAAAATTTTAACTTTTTTTTTTACCAACTTTGGTGCACTCTTGTCCAATTTGCAAAAGAAAACTTTTTAGGGATTTAAAACAGAATTTTAAATATTAAAAAAAATTGGTATCAAAAGTACAATTTAATCGAAAGTTAGCAATAGGCGCTATGAAATAAGGCCCAAGGAAATAACCCCTAAATAAGAAATAAAATAAGCCCCACTAAAATAAAACCCAAAAAAATTAAATAAGGCCCAAAAGAAAGTTCATGAAAAAACATCCCAAATAAATGAAATAACGCCCAATGAAACCAAACTCAAGATGAAATAAAGCTTAAAAAAATTAAATAAACCCCAACCAATCAAGATGAATTAAGACAAAATAAATGAAATTAGGCCTAATTAAAAATTATTAGGCCTTATTTCAATTTCTTATTTGGGCATTAATTCCTTGGGCCTTCTTACATAGCACCAAAGTTATACACAATTTAAATTAAAACTTTGAAAACTTTCGCCGTAAGTTTGTTAACTATTTCGCAATTATAAAAAAAAAATACAAAAATACCAACCCCATTTTAAACTTAATTAAAAAAGTAGTACTTTAAAAAATATTAGAAAGAAATTTGTTGTTCAAAAATTTTCGTTATTGAAGGAACCAGATCGCTTCGAAATATACCTATTTTTGTTATAAATATTGAATTTAAGGGCTTTTTTTAATTCCAAAGCTGGAGGAACCAAGAAATTTATCATGCCACTTTTTTTATTTTATTATTTTTTTGTGTAATTTTATAGAGATCGGCAACTTTGTTTTACAGCTAATACTATCAAACTGCAGCATTTTTACGTGATTATTGTTGTTATTGTTGTTGTTGTTATTAGTGGCATTGATACGAAAACAGAATTGCCAACAGTTTTGTTTTTTTTTCTTCTTACATATTGCTCATTCACTCAAAATAATGGAATTTTTGAGTTAGTAATGCAGAATTGAATCTCATATTGTGTAAAAATTTAATACAAATATCTTGTTTGCTCAACTCTTGAGAGAAAAATTAAATTTTATTTTTCCATTAAGTTGTGTGTACATCGAAAACTTCAAACTCGTTTTTTGTAAACTTTTTTTTAAGTTATGACGTTGTTTGAGTAAATGAGAGATATGTACATATGTATGTATGTATATCTAGGTTTTTCTTTCCAACTGTGTCCTGTTGATTTTTGTGCAAGGAGCCATCATTTGGTAATAGGTCAATTTAAAATTTAAGTTTTTTAATATCGTTTTGAAATTCTTAGCAACACTGGCGTAGTGTTGTATGTTTTTAAATATTTCCAAAAATATTATCTGCGCCCGGCCAGAAATAAGTAAAATACAGCAATTTAATTATAAAAATCCCATTTTGAGAATCTGACCTTTTTTCAATTTTATTGCTTCCAAAATCTCGATTAATTTTTGTTGGGATCTTACCTACTCATAAGTCGAATAACAAAAAAAAATTGGTTTTGAACTGAAAAAATTTTTGCTTGAAGTTAAGTTCGAAAATAGTTTCCCTAGATTCATACACTCTGCTATATTGTATAGATACTCGTACTTACCATATAATTTACACCATCAAAACCGCATATAGACTTACTGATAAATGTCTGATCGTAATATTCTTCCGTAGTATCACATCTGGCCAATGCTATACACTTGCCGGAACGCAAACGGGAATCGAAGCAATCTTGAGCTGCAAAAGAAATCAAAATTAAATATTAATAATGCTAATTATTATACACATACATACTCGTATGTATGCATATATAGGGTGTTTTTTATTGAGGTATAGAACTTTAAGTTGGCATCACTTTTTTAACTGGCGGCCATTTTGTCAGCTGTCAAGTGATTAATATTTAGTTTGGTTTGCCATTTCATCATGAACAGGTTGACAAAAGAACAACGCTTGCAAATCGTGCAAATTTATTTCGAAAATAATGGTTCAGTTCGCGAAGTTTACCGCAAGCTCCGTCCATTTTATGGTCGACATAATCGTCCATCAGAGCAATTAATTCGGTTAACCATGGATTGGCCACCAAGACCGTGTGATTTGACACCATTGGATTATTTTCTTTGGGGATATGTGAAGTCGCTCGTCTACGCCAACAAACCAGAAACGTTAGGGGACTTGGAAGCCAACATTCGTGGCGTTATTGCCAACATACGGCCCCATATGCTCGAAAAAGTGGTTGAAAATTGGACCTGTAGAATTGGCTTTATTCGAGTCAGCCGCGGCGGCCACATGCCCGAAATCATATTTAAACGTTAATGGCATAAAATTATCCTTCCAATAAAGCCAAATTGATGGACATTAAAACGATTTTCTTGTGTTTTATTTCAATTCGAAGTTCTATACCTCTAAAAAAACACCCTGTAGATACAATATTTCTTTCTTGCTTTCATAATTCGGACCTTGTTTCCACAAGACAGGCACTCGACTGGTCTAGAAAAGCGAACTGTCTGCTTGAGTAGAAAGTTTTTATGAAAATTTTTAATTTTTTTTTAGTGATTTTCATAAAAAATTTTGAGACGAGTCGTTTGTCTAGTTTATAGAAACAGGGATTTAGTGCTTTTCAAATAAATTTTCTACTCAAGTCGAACGTCTGGGTTGTGGAAACATGTGGTCATAGTTAGAGGCAGTTTCACTGTGTCAGTGTTACTCGTACTATCAAACAATCAAGAAATTAATAAGGATTTTTTTCTACTTGGTGTTTAATAATAACTTTCTATAAAGAAACTCAATCCATATTAATCGGCCTTTTAATAAATTTTAATTGATGGCAACTCTACACCCACCTGGTGCTCGTTTGATTTTCGGTAAAATTTCTACCGGCTGGGAGGGCATTTCTTTTTTGGGATACGGCAATAAAACCGTTAATAAGGATATTAATTGTAAATACATTTTGAAAATAATGTAAATTCTTTGAATATTAAATTTTCTACGTCAGATTTTTCTGAGTATAAAAAGGACAAAATTTTAAATTTGATTTCCGAAGTTTTAAGCGATTTCTTTACACTTTTTCTATTTAACACCAGCGTTAATTTCTCCAAACGTTTTCAATAAAGTTTGAATTTACACTAAATTTTACTTACTTATTGCATTTTATTTTTACTTCCGTAAAACAAAATATGGTGGTGATTTATGTATACTTTCACTTATTTAGATCGTGATATGTAAAACATATTTTTGTTAATTAAATTGATTAAAAAGCGAAACAACATAATCGGTCTCTGTAATAAATTGTAATGAAAGCTTTTCTAAAATTTATTATTAAAATCAATAGAACTTGTAATTAAAATTTAAACTGCTTAAAAAATTGTTACTTTTTCACTTCCGCTGACTGCTGGTATAATCGATTTTATTTAACTCTTTAACTGCCCAAATTTCTTGAAAAAGAAATATTCTTTATTTTATTTATTATTGTTCGAACTTCATTTGTTTCTATATTTATGATTTCATCAGGCTAAATCAACTGACACCACACACAGTGGACCAAACACAAAGAAGGCTGCTGATGAAGGTGTAGTGGCCTTCGAAAACAGCTAATTGTTCCGTTCTACTACGTGTTTGTCAGAATATTTAAAACTAACTTTGGTGTTATTTGTGTTCATTAATAATTATCACATGTAATTTGGCTTACAAAGTGATACGAACTTTAGGCTGATCAAATCATAAATTTAGAAATATTCTTTCGTTTGTTTGGAATTTGGAAGAAAAAAATTTTAAAATGGACGATTTAAAATTTTTGGATTTTCTCGTTTTCTGACTTGAAAACAGTCCTGTGAAAGCGAAACGAATTGAATTATAAAGTAAAATTTTTCATATCGAGTCATAACCACTAAAAAGCTTAAGCAACACATTTATTGGACTACGTTTAGTCGTTTTTTTTAGTTATTTTGAGTTGCTTCAAAAAATTAGAAAAATGCTTTTGCAAAGCTCAACAGCTGACCGCATAGATGCTCAAGCCAGTTTTTTCAACTTTCATATATGTACATATATTATTTTTTTTATTTCAATAAATAAAGCTAACATTTCTATTATTTAAAAAGTAAAATGTTTTTATATCCAGCCATAACCACTAAAAAAAACTTAAGCGACACATTTTTTATTTACGATCGCAAATATGTCAAAAAATTAAGTTTGAAAGTCGCTTAAGCTTTTTTTGGTGGTAAGTCCATATTTACATTATGCAAGTCTTATTGCTAAGCTGATTAGTTTGTTAGGAGAGAGAGACGAGGGGAACAGTAACGTTTCTTTTCCCCTCGTCCCTCTTTCCTAACAAACTAATCAGCTTAGCAATAAGACTTGCATAGTGTAAATTAGGACTTATGGCACCATACATGAAAGTCGATTTAGACCATTTTTTTTCTTGAAGTCTTGACAATCTTTTTTGACTCAATACTAAATTTTCTCTTGCACTTTCACACACTTCTGTATTATAGGTATTATATTTTTTTTTAATTTTTACGCACTTACTTTTTATTAAAATAATTTGCACCGAAAAGTATATTAATAAATACAAATATGATAATATATTTGTAAAATTTTTTTTATGCGTTAATAAATATTGATTGTAATCGGAAAGCAAATCCGTAATATATATATTCACACTCGTTTGTACTTTGAATTTTTCGTACTGAATGTTAGTCCTAGGAAATAAAACACATTTAGGACACAAGAAAATGCAGGTAAAGGTGTCTTTACATGGTAATACAATGTATTACGACATGTCAAAAAATCCTGTAGATTATACAAAATCTTATCATGTAAAAGCAAAATGTATCGAGTAGGAGAGAATACGGATAGGAAATTTGACAAGCGGTCGGTAAATGTTTATTTTCTAAACCATTTTAGAAACTTATGTAAAGTATTCTCATCACACCAGAGGTGTATTTCAAAGTAAACATTGGCAGCACTAATGGTATCTATTGAAGTTGTTGACACTTTTACAAAAACAACCAAGATCAACGTAGGAAATTTTCATGTTATTTTTGTAAATATTTTACGAGTGTAACCATCAGCTACTTAACTGGTACAGCAAACCCAAACAAACAATAAATAAACTTTAAAAAAATATTATAGTTTGTAGTAAAATTGCATTGAAATTATAAAATATTTTCTCCAATATTTAGTTTTATTAGTACACATCTTTTTACCAATTTTCCAATTTTTGTTATTAACTCAACAGCTTAATATAATTGCTTGCATTTTACTTATAGTATCAGTGTAAAGATGAAAAATACCTACAAAAGACTCTTGTTCTCTTTTCTTTAAACACGGAGAGAATTTCATAATATTTTGATTCTACAAAGCCGTAATACTTTTTATTACCATGTAAACACACCTTAAGCAATGCGTACAGAACTATGCGGATAAATCAGGTATATGTACATGCATATGTATACATATACACATATACTATGTAAACATATATGTATATCTACATAGTCTGTAAGAGATTAGATCAGTTGTTATGGTTACTTTCTGCCAGCGATGCCAACTATTTATAACCCAAACGCGCTATTCCCCTTCTCAAAACGCGCTATTCCCCTTCTCAAAACGCGCTAAGTTACAGCATTGTCAACTATTTATAGCCAAAACGCGCTATTTTCCTACGCGCTAAATTAAATTTTAATAAAAGTCGATGTATATATGTACATGTGTCTTAGTAAATACAATAATTTTTTTAGTAGCTCTTTTAAGATTTTATAATATTGTTTGTTCCAAATTATATCCTAAATAACTAAAATCATTTAATACAGAATCAGAATTGCCTTCCAAATAATCGAAATCCTTAGTTTTTATTTTTAACCCCCGACCAAAAAGAGGGGTGAAGTTTGTAGTGTCGGCCCGTGTCCACGCACAGACCAAACGGCTGAACGGATTTTGATTTAGTTTTTTTCTGTTTGAAAGGTGACTTGATCAAGAGGGTTCTTAGCTATGCTTTTTGTACTTCAGCTAGAATAGATGCTTAATAAGTTATATAAATTTTTTTGGTCACGAGTAGGAGTACATATTTTCAGTTGTGAATTTAAAAATATTTACCATTTACAGTATTAAAATGCGTTTTAATTTTAAAATTTTATGAGTTTTGAATACTAGAAAATTGTTAAATTTATGCAAAAAAAAGTAAAAAAAAATATTGAACTTAAATGATGATGACTTTATTCAAAACGCGCTAATTTAGTGATTTTTTTAGTAAACGCGCTAAGACGAAAAAAAGCGCGTTTGGCATAGT
The DNA here is from genome assembly GCA_936439885.1 of Nowickia ferox. NCBI lineage: Eukaryota > Metazoa > Arthropoda > Insecta > Diptera > Tachinidae > Nowickia > Nowickia ferox. The sequence goes on along the minus strand of OW387024.1, from coordinate 109,135,458 downwards.
TAAAACGCGCTAAATCTAGCGCGAAACGCGCTAAATTGGCACCGCTTCTTTCTGTATTAAATTAGATGTTGTAATGTTTACATTTATAACAATAACAATGGAGTGAGAGTAAGAGTAAGCACACACACCATTGTTGCCATTTTAGCATTTTCACTGCTAGATCTGGCATTTTCATTAGTTAAATGCATTCTACTTTCTGCTAAATGCTTTCTAACAGAATTTTTTGAAAATAAAAAATTGTAATTTGTTAAAAAAAAATTCTTCTGTATAGAGAATTTTTCTCATAAATGTACATGTATTGCAGGCCAAATGTTTCCTAATGATCTGCACTAGCAACAGTGAAATGCGCATAGGACCCAGCTAACCCCTCAATAATCCATTCCAATGTATTTTTAATAAAAAAAATATTTTAGTGAATAAGTTAAATACTATTTTGGAATTATATACATACCTCGTTTATACGCAAATCTTATTTGCAAATAAAACTATTTGTAAATACTGAATTCACAATTTATGCGTAGATGGCATACATTTCTATCTGTGTACTATATTGCCACACATTGTTATCTGTGTATTATATTTCTTAGAAAACAAAGCTAATTGGTAAAATTTTACACCTTATTTAGTTTAGTTTTCGTGAGTTATTAACTTAGAATAAAAAAGTTATACGGCAACGCTTTCGACTTTTATTTGCAAATAAGAAGTGCACATAAACGGGATAATAGTGCGTAAAAAAATTTTAAACGTAATTGTAACATTTCCAAAAAAAACACCAATTATTAACTATTTGCATGTGCTATAAAAATACCTGTAAATACTAATAAATTTGTATAAACATGAAATTCAAAGCTATTTCAATAATTTTTTCTACATTTTAATCTGGCATTATACTTTTCTTCTGTATAACATTTTAGCAGTATTTTTTGACCGATTTAGCATTCTCTCATCATCATTTTCTGGCAACACTGCCACACACACAAACTCTGTTTCTCCCACATTTTACCGTGAGTACCAGTGTGGCCATTTTAGCGTTTTTGCAGCCAAATTTAACATCTTTAATCCATATTTACACTATGCAGGACTTATTGCTAAGCTGATTAGTTTGATGGGGAGAGAGACGAGGAGAACAGTAAAGTTTATTTTCCCCTCGTCTCTTTTTCCTAACAAACTAATCAGCTTAGCAATAAGACTTGCATAGTGTAAATATGGACTTAGTATTGATTTAGCTGCAAATTTTTCATTCATTATTTATGCTGAGTACACATCTGGCATTTCTTGTCTTGTCATTTTGTGGAGTCATATAGAAAATGTGTGCAACGTCGTTCACGTTATGTTTTCCACTAGCACACTCTATTGCGATGTCACAAAATGTCATAGTGTGTACTCGTCATTTTTAAATATTACTTAGCATCTGTTCATAGTATATAAAATATACAGCGATTAATATGCTGATTTAGACATCGAAACTAACTGAAAACAATTTTAATTTTTCAAAAAAAAATTTGCAGCAATTTGAGTTTATTGGTGAGAGAGTTTATACATACCAAACTAATTTCAAATATGATATTTCAAGCTCTAAAAAATAGAAAATTTCAAAGAAGTCGAAAAAAAATTCGCTATTAGTGGATTTAATTTTTCTAAATCGAGCGCTTCTAAATCGACTCGATTTACAGAACAGGCAGGTTTATTTCTTCAGTTATATGAAAAACACAAAAATATAACAAAAAATAAATAGAATTGTTAATTTGTCATGGAAATTTGTGATGTAATAGAATTTTTTTAATACATATTGTAATTGCAAAATTAGAATTTCATAATGAGGTCACTAATGCATTTTCAAAGCAGCAAGAAAAATTCCAAGTCTGGACGAGGACTATATGATGTGTGGCTCTTTATCTATCTATCTATGTACGTATAATGTACATATGTGCCCTTAATTATGAAAGTGGTCTAAGTCATATGAATTTTTGATTTCGAAATATTAAATATATTTATATTAAAGGAGATTAAAAACACTCAGAATTAAAATACTGCGTAATATAAAAATGTTTTTTGATTTATTCCAATGTAATCCACTAAATATCTCGACCTAAGAAAAATATAATATAGACCACTTTCATAATTAAGGTCACATATATAAAATTATAATTATCGTTAGTCTTGCTAAAATTTAAGAACTGCTTGACCGATTTGAATATTTAAGTTTTTTTTTTTTGATTTATTAAAAATTACTGTACATTTCGCGATTGTCTCGGAGTGGTTATATACTCTCTGGCAATTCGTCGAGTGGTTACTGGTTTGACGCAGCAATAATGTATTCTTAATATCTGTGCAATCACTAGTCCGAGTTCTAAGACTATTTAAATGTAGGTAACAACCTTCCAACGGATGTAGGGTACTTATTATCTTTATTAGTTATTTTCTTGAGGAAACAGGCCTTACTGTTTCCACTGTTTTGGTCAAAAGATTAAGCTTTTTTGGCAGTTATGGCACGATGCATGAAAGTCGATTAAGACCATTTTTTCTTAAAGTCTTGACAATCTTTGTTGACTCAAAAACTAAATTCTCTCTTGCACTTTTACACACTTCTGCCTCCCTTTAATTCGAGTTATGGTATATTTTCTTAAAAAATATTTTATGTACCTACTTACCTTCTATTAAAATAATTTGCACCGAAAAGTATATTACTAAATACAAATATGATAATATATTTGTAAACATTTTTTTATCCGTTAATAAATTTTGATTGTAATCGAAAAGCAAATCCGTACTAAATCAGTAAAATATTCACACTCGTTTGGAATTTGAATACTTTAAAAAAAGTTAAAATAATTAAAACAAAAATATTAATGCGATGAACACAACCGGAACGAACGACGAATTTTTCGTACTGAATGTTAGTTGTAGGAAATAAAACACATTTAGGGCACAAGAAAATGCAGGTAAACAATGCGCACAGGAAATTTGTTTTGCGTACAGAACTCTATTTCTATTAAAGTCTTGCACAGTTCCACTCACTGTATTGCACAAGAACAGGTATATTTACATAAATATGTTATATGTATACATACATACATACATACATACATATGAGTATTAGAGAGTAGCTCAGTTGCTATGGTTACTTTCTGTGTTAAATTAATGTTGTAAAGTTTACATTGCAGACTGATAACAATAGAACGAGAGTAACACACACACACACACACAAACATACTGTGTTTTTCCCACATTTTACCGTGAGTACTAGAGTGACCATTTTAGCATTTTTTCAGCCAAGTTTAGCATCTATTATTTTGATTTAACTGCAAATTTTTTATTCATTTAGCATTATTTTTAGCACTTTTTAATTATTATTTAGCATCTTTCAGCATTATATAATGTAAAATAATTATTTAAAAAAAAAGCAAATCGATTTTATATCATGTTTAAAAGTCCTAATTGCTAATTACGATTATATATTTGTAGTATACATTCTATTTATATACCTATAGCTATTACAAAAAAACAATAATTTTTCCAATGCGAAAATAACTGATTCAATTAATTTTGAAGTCTGGTACGGAGTTCTTACGGATATTCAGGTTTCCATAAGAGTTGTATGTAAAAAAACGTGCGGAATTTCAGGTTGCTAAATTTCTTCTAAATATCCGTTTGCTAGAACGAACTTCCAAAAGAAAAGTGAAAACGAAAAAATCTAAAAGTTTGAAATTGTCCATTTCCAAATTTTTTCTTTTAAATTCGGAAGCTAGAACACATACTATTACTTTGTATTTTCTAAATTTCAACTTAAACAGGTGTATCATGTGTTTTAACATCCGAACTCACTAGAAAACATGTGAAAACGATGTGGAAGCCAGAACATAGACGATTAATAATACTCTAAAAGATTTGAAATGGGATATCCACTATTTTAAAAGTTTTTAGAAATTTATTCAGCACTTTAATTGCGTTGCACAGCAAATACTGTATTAATGCTTAATTTCATATAATGACAATTACACATTTTTGTAATGAAATTTCTGGGGGACGATTTAAATTTTTCACTATGTGGGAATACAGTTTGTTTTTTTTTTTTGCTTTACCTAAACTAACGGACAAGACACATGAATAACCCACTAACACAACTTTTGCCAAAAAGTCTAAGAAATACACACTCATACACAAATATACATGCATACACAAATAATTTGACAGGTAGCTTACCGGTAACCAGCTACCGGTGCATAGACCTTATTTTTCTATTAATAGTCCTTGATAAGAAACTTCAACAATACTTATTTTTGAAAACAACGAAATTATTATACTATGCTTTATTCCAAAAATTATGAGAACTACTCGTACAATATGATGTTCACAATTCCATTAAATCACAAATCATACATACATAAGTACATACTCGTATGCTGCACAAATGTAGGTAGTTTTGTTCATATTTTATTACTTTTCATTTGGGATTAAATACTAAATCGTCCTAAAGACCAGTGATGAGTATACACTACCCTTTATAAAAGTACGACTAATTAGCAAGAAAATCTCATCGAGATATATGAAATTGAAAAGAAAATAAAAATTGTAAGAAATTTTAATATCAAAATCATAAATAATGCTGATTAAAGCTACCATTTTGTGAAAATCGTACAGATCTGTCAAAAAATCTGTCACACATACATACATACATATGTGTGATAGGTGGTCTTAATTTGCAACTCTGCGTACTCGCCTTGTTTATTTGTTACAGACCAACTTAAATTACGACGCAAAGCGTTTTCTGGCTGTCAAAATTTCTCATGCCCATACAAAATGTATGAAACCAACCGAAATAACGCGGCGTCAACGCTTTGCAATTGAAAAATCCAATTTTGACAGCGCGTAAAGAAGTGAAGTTGGCTGTAAAAGTACTGTTGTTTTTGTTAAGTAATGTAACTTCAGGCTACTTTCAGGTCAATTTAGCGTTTTTATTTCTATTTATAGTTTTTTATTAATCAAAGTGAGTAAACATTACTGTTTCTGGCGCACCGTTAACGCTCTAATTTAGGTTACTCATTTCAGCGTAAAAGCTAAAGGCCATGTCAGATACAACTTTTGCTTCGCGTTGCGTTGAAGATTCGCTTTTGAATCATGTCACATAAAGTACTTTTAACGCAAAGCGAAGCGAAAAGTTATAGGCAACTTTCAACTGTTTGCATGCTTTGACAATCAGTTGGTATACTTTCCTCAATTTGATTGACCAAACTCGCATGTAAATATGAAATTTTTGGTAAATTTACATAAAAAACGAGTTAGTGGCATCAGAGCAATCGAACTGTGGTGTATTTTATGCTTTAAACAAAGCAATAAAACAAAAAGTGAGTGTTGTCAAAGTTTTTATTGTGTCATACACATTTTGCTTTAAGCTTTTCTGCCAACGCTAGAAACCTCACGCAAAGCGTTGAAGTTTTATCTGACACCGCCTTAAGCGCTAAATTACGTTGCGCTGTGCGTTGTATTTTGAACGCGTGAATTTTGTATTATTTGTTAAAGTCTTAGCCCCATATTAAAAAAAAAATCCATACAAAAAACCGGTCTCAGCGTACACTTGAAGCACGCGTTATCTTTTTTTTCATGTCTTGTTTAATGAGTGCAGTGTCTTGAAGTTCAGTGGTGTTTCCACATAAGTATATATTTAAAAAAAGCGTCATTATTATATTAGTATATAAATTTTAATTTTAGTTAATTTTAATTATTATTGTTCGAACATCATTTGTTAATTATTAATAAACAAATAAAACCAAAGTTAATTGTAAATATTCTGACAAACACGTAGTAGAACGGAACAACTAGCTGTTTTCGAAGGTCACTACACCTTCATCATCAGCGTTCTTTGTGATTGGTCCACTGTGTGTGGTGTCAGTTGATGTAGATTTCTGCTTTTATTTACGCAACTTTTATTGCAAATAGAATATGTGAATTGTTTTGATTCATCGTATTACAATTTGCTGAAAGCTTTTTTGTAATGAAAGCTCAATTTTATCATCTCTAAATTTACAACAGTCTTGCCATTGTCGTTTGTTTTTTACTAATTGTGCACATGTTAGTTAATTTGCTTATTTTTGTTCTACTTAAGACAAACTTTTTTGGTTTGTTAAGTCGTGGTTTGTTAAGTAGTCGTTCGTCCCAACTGTGTTTACATTTTAAATAATTTTTAATTGCTATAATTTATTTCATAATCTAATTAAATACGGAAAAAATATTAATCATTTGTATACAAAACCAATGGAAGCAAATTTTTCAATGAAAAATAAAATGAATGAAAAATTAAATTAATCAAGCTAGAGAATAAATAAGCAAATGTTAGTTTTTGTTAAATTTATTAAGTAAACGTGTATAAGGAGGTATGGAAGCTATTCTCTAGCTGCCTATGAACTCCTACCAAAGGCTCTAAGTCTCAGGAAAGTATACGATAATAAACGGTTTGTCCACGACCAAAACAAAAAAAAGAGGAACATTCCAAGTTTCACTTGTGCACTAGCTTTTCCGTTTTCCTGTCTATCCATGGCTTCAAAAGGGCTGGCCCGACTTTATTTTAATTGTTTCTTTCGATTTGAAAGTTGCCTTCATCGAATGTAATAAATATTTATTTATTTATTTAATAAATACTTTACAAAGTAAATTTGCAAAGTATTATTGCACAAATATGGGCGGAGTAACTAGACCATATGCCCAAGATGTTATTAACAGTATTTTAAAAAGGCTTTGTGACTGACTGTACACGACCTATGCCTTCACATAGGAAGTAGCAACGTGGTTGTTAAAGAAATTCCACAAAAGAACCGCAAGAATATACGGTTATCCGTGGCAGATCAGTCAACCAGTGCGAGCGAGACGAGAGAGGCCTGGTAGCACTTAAAAAATAATTGCCAACGACGCTTAATGTTGACTCGCCCCAGAGCTGCTTTACGACAGTATATAATAAATATGTTTACAATATTTATGTAACATACATTTTTGTATAACGGCCAATCTTTGTGCTTTATAGTTGGATTTGACGTTTGTCACTGTGTTAAAATGAATGCAGTAAAGTGTGACTTTGACCCGAAGGGTTCCCCACACATGTAATACTATACGAAGCTTAGCCAATATAATCGAATATATTATCTTATGTAGACATTTTTCTAAATTTAAGAACCCGGTAAACTTTTTTTCGGGGTTTTCGCGATTTTTTTAGTTTTGGCAGTTTTTCTTAGTTTTTGGGTTTTTTTTCGATCTTGGAACTTTTTCGGTTTTTGCCATATTTTATTATGTTTTTGTCGATTTTTTCGGTTTTTGGCGATTTATTTAAGTGTTAGCAATATTTTAAGCTTTTGCACTTTTTTCTTTTTTGAGTTTTTGGCGATTTTTTTAAATTTTTTACTTTTAGCGTTTTCTTCGTCTTGGCGATTTTTTCTTTTTTTACGATAATTTTAGTTACAGTGATTAATTTTTAGTCTGTGTGCTTGTTTCTTTGTGGTAAGTTTTTCAGTGTTTTTTGGCGGTTTTTTAGCCTTGGCGATTGTGTGTGCTTGTTTCTTTTTTGAAAGTTTTTCGGTGTTTTGCGATTTTTTAGAAATAACGATTTTTTTTTAATTTTGGCGATTGTATGTGCTTGGTTCTTTTTAGTTTTGGCGAATATTTTTAGTTTTGACTGTTTTTTTTTAGTTTTGGTATTTTTTTCGTTTTGACGACTATTTCTTAGTTTTGGCGATTTTTTCGGTTTTGAAAATTTTTTCGGTTGTTTTTTTTATTTTTTTCGTTTTTTGACAATATTTTTAGTGACAGCGATTAATATTAAGTTTTGGCGCTTGCTTCTTTTTAGTGATTTTTTCGCGTTTTGCGATTTTTTAGTAATGAAGATTTTTTTAGTTTTGACGTTTTTTCCGTTTGATAATTTTTTCGCAATTTTTATTTTTTTTTCATACATATTTTTAGTTTTAGCGCTTTTTTTCCTTTTGGCGCTTTTTTAGTTTTTTGCATTTCAACAATTTACTTTATTTTTGGTGAAATTTTTAAGTTAAGCGATTTTTCGTTTGGGAATTTTTTTTAATTTTGGAATTTTTTAGTTTTGACGTTTTTGAAACGGCAAGCTCTTGATTGCCTCTTACGGTTTCCAAGATACAGCAAGTTATCAAAATTACATTAACTGATAGAACACCCTTTAATTTTGTTTTTGTTTTTTTCTTTTAATTTTAGTGTTAATTGGTGCAGTCTGCATAAAATATAATAAAATAGTTTTAAACTTTCAAGTGTCTATATATGTATAATTGTCTGTATAATACATTAGGATTTCAACTTGTTTCGTTGCTCGCCTTAGAACACCTTGTAATTTTTCACTGTTATACATTTGTTGTTGTAGATGCGAAAATTTTACATATTCCTACGGTTTTCAAGAAAACAGCCTGCGACAGACAGACAAGGAGACGGACGGACATCGTAGCGAAAATAATAGGGTTCATACGGAACCCTAAAAAAGTAAAATAAGTATTTTAGAATTTCTTAGCCAGTATTTCGCACACTGGATATCAGTTAGCTGGTAGTCGTGAGCCTATAATGAGTTCAAAAAAATCTAGTTGTGTAATATAAACTCTCGATTGGTTGAACTTCAAAGAGACCACAAACTCTTTGAATTTCAAATTATCGAGAGTCGACTGTAGTTTAAATATTTGTTTTGGCTATGGCTTGAATGATTTGTCATGTTATTAAAATGAGCACATACAATAATATTTTTTACTCCTCTTGAAAATTTGGGCCATAAATCATTAACATTGGCATTGAACTCTGCTCGCAAAATTCAATAACATTGTTAAATAATAGAACTTCAATTATTTATACTTTTTTTTTGGAAATTTGCACATAAATTATATTTTATTAAATTGTTTTACATATACATATTACACATTAATTAATTATATAAACATTTTGTAAAAAAACAAACCTCTAAAACATATGCCGACTACCCCTTTGTTTTATTATTGTTAACATTATCAATAGACACTTAGTGAGTATAATAACACCTTATTATGAAACACGTGATAATAGAATAACAGAAAACTTTTACATTAAACTTTTACATTTATTCCCGATGTTTACAGTCCAAAAATAACTGGGCTTCATTCTGCAATTAAAAAAAAATGTCATTATGAATTGAACAGGATTTTTATGTAGCTGCACTAAATAATTACCTGCACAAATCGAAAGATTTCCAACAACATTTCGTGAGAAGTCTTGCAGTTACCCGGCTGGGTATCGAAAAATGTTCCGGAGTTCGCACCCGACCGTTTGCCCCAATCGGGTGAAAATGTCAATTGACATTCCATAAAGGCGAATGTTAAGCATAATAAAATGGCTGGTAGTAAAATGTTAATCGAATTCATTTTGATTTCTGATGCCTGTTTGTATTTCGGATGCGTCTTATATACTGATTTTTACAAGGAATTGATTCACTCCTTGTTGATGAATTTTGTAAGGCTTCGTGTTTGGAATTTGAAAGGTTTCCTTCTCTTCTCGAATCAATTATTTTAAGGGAATCTGTTAAATATTTATTATTTAATGTACATACATACATATATGCAATTATAAACTGCACAGTGGGGCCTGTTTGGCAAAATGCATAACATGTATCATTTAATGTACATGCAATTATAAACTGCACAGTGGGGCCTGTTTGGCAAAATGCATAACATACATATATCATTTAATGTACATGCAATTATAAGCTGCACAGTGGGGCCTGTTTTGCAAAATGCATAAAATTTGAGCTTCTTATTTGTTTAAATGAAAGTTTAACATAATAACTCTGGTTGTTCTAAGAAAATGTTGGGTAAAAGTTCCCTGATGATCTGCATTAGCAACAGTGTAGTGTGCAAAGGATCCAGCTAACCCCTCAATAATCAATTTCAATGTATTTTTAATAAAAAAAAAAATATATTTTACTGAATAAGTAAAATAATAATTTGGAATTATTAGTGTGTAAACACACACACACACTTCGATTAAATTTTTATATAAACGACTTCAAAAACAAGCACTAAAATAATAATTTACATTCGGTTAAATAAAATAATTTTATTTTTGTAGAAATTTATTATTTGACATATTGTCAGAAAAGTTTACAATACAAAAATTTTTATTTATTTGCTGGTGGTTAAGTATTTAGGCTTGTGTACCCGTTGTCGAAAACAACTGACTCCTGTTGGCAGGTTTATACTATTTTCTAGACCTTAGGGAACGGAAATAGATTGTCAGTAGCTCCAAATTGTTCTTGAGAGCGAGCAAACAGAACCCAAAGTTTTGGTACTGTGTTAAAGTGACGTCGATGTCGACAACTGGAATAAGGGTGAATATTAAGCCTTAATGGGCGTAACTCCGACCATTTTTTAACTTTGAGATTGTTTCATTACGAGAGCCCAAGGTGCGTTCTAAGTTACGCAGCAATCGGATAAATAAAAATTATGACATCAAAGAAAAAAATTATTAAGCGTGTTTTTGGGGGGAGGGGGGAATATTAGCGGGTTTTACCTCTCTAGGGGCAACTCAGCGACAGCTGTTTTTAAATTCATAATGAAACATTTTTTAGATATGAAACATTTTTGCATGGGGACCACCCTAATGATTGATGATGGAGGCCACGTATGTTCTGAACAAATGTTGGGGTAACAAAAATATTGGGGGTCGGTCATATATTTGACTCCCCTAGGGACACCCTGTGGCTAGTTGGGGGTAATTGTATAAAAAATAATATTTTGTATGCGAGCCCCCTTAAGGAGCTCTGATAGTGGGTTAGTGTGTTCACAAAAAATTTAGTTGGGGGGTCGGATATTGGTGGGGGTCGGTCTTAAGTTTTACCTTTCTGTGAGCAACTCAGGGACAGTTGTTTTTATATACCTAATTAAAATCTTTTAGAAATTAAAAATTTTTCTATGGAGACCACCCTAATGATTGAAGATGGAGGCTAGGTATGTTCTGAACAAATGTTGCGGTAACAATAATATTGGGGGTCGGTCATATATTTGACTCTTAGGGACACTCTGTGGCTAGTTGGGGGTAATTGTATAAAAAATAATATTTTGTATGGGAGCCCCCTTAAGGAGCGCAGTCAGGGGGTTCGTGTATTCACAAAAAATGTAGGGGGGAAAATATTAGTGGCGGTCGGTCTTAAGTTTTACCCCTCTAGGAGCGACTCAGGGACAGTTGTGCAGCTTTTCGTGGATTTTGTCCTCCATCCCATCCACATAATTTTTCGGCTCATGCATTTTTTTTTCTTCTAAATTTCACGAAATTAGATGTTCTAGCGTATGGAAATAAAAAAGCCGTGCACTACCCCACCTCTAGTGTTGTGCACGGTTAATATTTGCTGCATATCAATTTAAATAAACAAACCATTTGCTTTGTTATAGTATGTTACACTTTATTAATGCCATTTATATTACAACGAACTGTTTTTTTGTTAATACAAAATTTTCAATCAATTACATTAAATTATAAAAAAAAATATTTATTATTAGTCATACAAAATATATGAATCAACACACACAAAAAATTAATGTTGGTAGATTGGAAAAAATTAACTTCATGATTTGGTTGGTTTATATAATTATCAATATTTTAACAATACAACTACTACATTAAAAAAATTCTAAAAAAAAGATGTAAGAAAATATAAAAGAACACAAATAAATATTTAAGAAAATTTTAGCAAATTTATTTTAATTTTTTTTTTTAATTTAAATTAATTTTCTTTTAGATTTTAAAAACTAACAAAAAAAATATGTATGTAAATGTTTAATTTTTAATTTCAATGGCAAATTTTGAAGAATTTTTAATCACAAAATACTCAAAATTGTACTCAAATGCAATACTTTTGTGGGACAAAAACACAATAACGTAAATCATTATTCTTTATTTAGGCGGTTGCAATTGTAATTAATAAAACTTTTTAACATATTTCTTCTTTAGTTACATACGAGTATGTTTCAAGGCGGTTAATATTTTGTAGCATTATAACATATAAAAATGTTTAAGTTTTGTTGTTTTTTTTTCATTTGTGCATAATGTAATTTCGTGCAATATACATAAATTTCGTTTCGAGGCACTTTGCTTAATACAAATTTTGTGTGTTATGTTTTTTTTTAATAATTAAATTATTTTAAAAACAAAAATTACAAAAATATTTGGCATTTGCAAGGAAATACATACATACACTTAAAAAAAGTCATGCAAGATTTTACGAAATTATGTTATAAAAGTTACTAAATACAAATACGAAAGTCTTATGCACGCACAAAATAAACGAACAGAAAACTTGTATTGAAAACAACAATAAAATAAGAAAATTTGTGATGGAACGTTTTCTGTCGACATCGTGGGACAGGCCGTTATATTTGACAAAGAAAAAACTTACTGCCTGCCTGTTGAACGATATCGCAAGAAAATCTAAGCGATCGAAAGCCAGTCACTCGAAATGGTGTCAACTTGTATTCAACGATATCGATAGTGCTCGTTCGCATGCACTTACGTTTGTCAGTTGATGTTTCTTACGTGGCAAAGCATCAAATCATTGCCGGATAGGAATTTTCATTATATTTAGCCGTTTTCTTTTAAATTTAAGAATAATACTACTAATTTGCATGAGAATAAATACAACCACATTGAACAATGAAAAAACATTCAACAAAATATTCGTTTTGTTTTACAACTAAACACATTCGTTCTGTTTGAAATGTGCGAGTACTTTGTATAATGAATATAAAGCATTAATCAAAACAAAAATGTTCTATAATATTTTAATTCATATTATGTGTCTAAAATTATAAAGTGGCAGATAAATTATACCAGTCGAAAGCAAAATCGCAATTGAGTGGTTTTGACATTTGGGTTCGTATTGTTGACAGTCTTGAGAAATTCGCTTTGAGATATTTATACTTTTAATTTCAAAAAAAATAAAAAAATGTACTGAAAAATGTGTGTCGACATCCAACGTATATTCAAATTACAAGCGGCGAAAATATTCACCTGATCCCGTGCGACCACCTGGTATGAATTCGCCTTGGCTGAACTGTATTTTGTATGAAAACATTTACGACTTTCTTTCGACTTGCCGTTCGAACAAATGTTCATCATTGTTGATGAACCCAAATCAATTTTCATTCGCTTAGAACGCCTTAATTCGATATCGTTGAACAGGCTGTTACTTTGCGATACTTTCGAAATTAAAAAAAAAAATTTTTGTCTAAAATTAACTTTTCGATGCTTTCGAAATTAAAAAAATAGTAAATTCTTGCCTTAAATTTATTTCGTAATAATCGTGCCATAATTGCCAAAAAAAAAGCTTAAACGACATAATTTTCTAACTTAATTTTTTTTTTTACAAAAATCGATTATTGGCGAACGCAAAAAGCCGACTTCCGTCAAAAGACGAAGTAAAAAATATGTCGCTTAAGCTTTTTTCTGGCGTTTATGGCTCGATGTGAGAGAAAGAATTTTTTTAATTTAGTGTTCGTAAAATTTTGCATGGATTATTTTCAGTGTACACATGTAAAGGATTTTATTTTATTTTTTTTTTTTTAATTTCAATTAGGTTAAAAACAGTTTTGAAGCATTAATTAATTTAGAAAAAGTATATATCGAGGGCTTAATATAAAAAGGGCGTAACTCGACTTTGTTTTTCAAAATTGCCTTTTTAACATTTTCTGTTAGCCAACGTTTAATTACATCCTCCTTGAAGAAATAAGTACGTTACAGTTTAAAGTAAAGTACTTATGGCCATTTAAAAAATTATTTTTGCGTGTAAATGCAGTTTTTTTCCTTCTGCTATAAAATATCAAAAATTCGAGTTACGCCTTTCTTGTAGTAAGCCATCGATATGTATGTATGTATAGTATTGTAAATATTTGCACATTTATTATTATTATTATACATATGTATATGTATATTGTTAAGGTAAATTTAAATAAAATTCATATTATTTCATCAAATAATTTGTAAGTTTAAAAATTATTTGAAAATCCTTTAAAATTTAATACAATTCGATATAAAAATTTGTTATCTTGTGGTTAACATGCTTGAGAGGTGGTATAAGTTATTATTATTTTTTTTATTTAATTATAATTTTCTATTTATTTTTTTTTTGTTAATTGAGATTTTTGTAAAAGTTAAAAAATTTTATAAATTTTCGCATATTATATTTTTCCTAAAGAAACTGTTTGACTTTAGTTTTGCATCATAAGTGTGTGGGCAGCTGTTATTTGTTTTTACTACTAATAATTTTGGTGTTTTCTTTATCACAAATCTTTCAAAAAGATATGTGTGTTTCAATCAGTTTCTTATTTTGTGAAGTTTGCATTTCTATTTCTAATATCTCATCACTCTTCTTTTTGTTTCAAGCTTACAATACACAACACTTTCTTTTCTTTTTGTTCTTATAGCTTTCTTCGATTATGGGCCTCTCGGCTATTTGAAATTTCCTGACAAGCCTCACTAGTTCATGAAATGCCTGATCGATATTTATTCGTAGTCGGGCACTGCACTCGATATAGGGAATCATCATTTGGCGGCTGGCATTTTGTGCCTCCTCCAGCGACACTTGACGCTGTTGCTCCAAATCACATTTGTTGCCCACCAGCAGCATGGGAAACTCGTCGCGATCCTTAACGCGCAATATTTGTTTTTGAAACTTGGCAATCTCATCGAAACTGGAATGATCATTTAAAGAAAATACTAGCAAAAAGCCTTCACCCGAACGCATATACTGTTCACGCATAGCACTGAATTCTTCTTGGCCGGCCGTGTCAAGTACTGGAAGAAAAATACATACATAAACAGTTTGAAATTTTACTTGCATATTGTATGTACTCGTACGTAAATAAATTTCATAACTTACTGTCCAATTTTGCTGGCACATCATCAATAACGCATTGCTTGGTATATGAGTCCTCAATTGTGGGATCATAGTCGATTACAAAGTAGCTCTGGAAGAACATAAGGAGTGTATGAAATTTTAATAAAGAGAGATTGGATCTAAGAATACGAAAATTACAATTTCTTATTATGTATTATTATTAAATACATATATTACCGCTCTCAAGCTTTAAATTAAACACAAAAAGGCAGACAAAATGTTAAAAAAATTCACAGCAAATCTAACAGCATTTTCAACGATATCGAAAAAAAGTCTAACATAAAGTCGAATTCGAATCAATTCGAATTGATTGGATGATTGATGCTTTTATACTTGTACGATTTGCAGTAACGTCTATACTCAGCATAACGCAAATGAAAGTATTGCCAGATAGGAATTTTCAATGCA
This sequence comes from Nowickia ferox, assembly GCA_936439885.1. Lineage (NCBI taxonomy): Eukaryota > Metazoa > Arthropoda > Insecta > Diptera > Tachinidae > Nowickia > Nowickia ferox. The sequence goes on along the minus strand of OW387024.1, from coordinate 109,120,142 downwards.
TTAATAAATGAAAGTATCGCCAGATAGGAATTTTCATTACATTTAGCCGTTTCCTAGAATTTGTATGAGAATAAATACAATCATGTTGAAGAACAATGAAAAATATATTTATATTACATGTATATTTCTTCCTTTTAACTCCTACAGAGGAAAAAAGCATTCAACAAAATAGGCGCATAGCTCCAGCTGCAGAATTTTGAGCACGCCCATAACTGGGCATTTTTCCTTAAACCTCCTCTACTCTTCTTTTTTCTGATCCACGACTTTCTTTATTCTAACTCTCTCTCTCTCTCTCTCTCAGCTACAGTTAACATAAGGGGAACTAAATTACATGAATTCAACCAAAAGTAACGTAACCTAACAGGGAGTCAAGGCTCAGTTAGCCGACTGTAAAGACTCAGTTAGCCGACTGTAATGGAATGTAACTGCAACAGTAGAAAACAGCTGATCGATATTGTTATGTGAAAGGTAATGAAAATGGTTATAGAGATGTAATGTAACTTAACCTCTTTTTCATATAAAAATATCGATAAGCTGTTTCCTACATTACAGTTACATTACATTACCGTCGGCTAACTGAGCCTTAATGGAATGTAACTGCAACAGTAGGAAACACCTGATCGATATTGTTATGTTTTAAGTAATGTACAGAAATTTTTCATTCCGGTTAAGGTAGAGGTCCACAGCTCGCTTTTTGCGCGTTATGCTTTACAGGCGTTTCATCCTCTTGTTTCGTTCTATACTTTGTTCGCGTTGAGTTACATGCACTGCTTTTCATGCGCCATTTTATTTTTATTTTGATCAGCTGTGTGCGTTTGTTTATAAATACTTATAAAGAATATATTTAATTTTATGTGCAAAAAATGCCTATGAACAATTTCAAAAAAGAAAAGGTTTTGAGTCCGTTGTATTTAGAACGGAATTTAAGTGGGTTTTTTGAAACCACATTTAAAAAATTAAAACTTCTGACCCTGAGCAATTTCGAACCGCGACAAGAATGTCTGCAGATGTCTTTGACTATTTATTCAGCATTTTAAAAGATAGTGTTGAGAAGAACTCGGCCAGGGCTATTCCAGCAGATTGTCGGCTGTTGTTGACTTTAATGTAAGTAAATTGAAAATTAGATATAAATGTATGCACATTATTGGCTTAAGCAATAAATTTTCTAAGCAGCTATTTAATACAGATTTAGCGGAGAAGACACTAATATGCAAAATTTGTTACTGAGAAAAGTGTGGTGAGAAGTTAATTAAAATACAGCACTTTAATGAAAATATTTACATATTTTATAAGTTTTTTTACTAAGAAATTTTTTTTATTGAAAAAAAAGAAAAAAATTATCCACGGCAAAATAATATTTATCGATAACGTAAGAAATAAAGTATTATTTAACATCTTGAGCATTCAAGAACAGCTAACTTTCTTTCATGGTGCTTGTAACGCGTACAAAAGTAGAAAGTAGACCTACTTTTTGCTTTGAACGCGCCTACGCGTTCAAAGCGCTTTTTGCAATGTAACTTGTCACATACTATTACATTGATTCTACTTTTTTGACAGATGCATAGAAAGCGTAACGCGCAAAAAGCGAGCTATGGACCTCTACCTTTACATCTCTATAACCATTGCAGGCAGTTACATTTCATTACAGTTGACTAAATACGATTTGCCGAATTATTTTACATTATTAACTCAAAAAAACGCATTTTTGAAGTAAATGAGCGATATGCATGCACTTAACTAATTACAAATAACTGAAATTTATGACTTTTTTAATTTTAAAATTTCAAACACAACATTCCACAAATTTACTTTCTCTTCAAAAGAACTCCTTCCATATAACGCATATAACGATTTTAAGGTTTGGTTATTATTTAGAAATACATATGTATGTACATACATATGTATGTATGTATGTATGTATGTATAAAGCGAGCACTTCTAAAAATTCTTTAATAGGTATAAGATAACGAAAATAAAAAAAAATGATATCATTGCAAGAAATACTTAAGAACAGGCAAATGAAAGTACGACTTATAAATAAATACCCAACAAAGAATGTACATTGTACATACATACTATGTACATACATATGTACACAGATACATAAATGAGTAATAATAAATAAAACAATTAAAGAAGAGCCACTGCAGTTTCTATTCTAAGCAAAATGCGACAAATAAACAATAATTCTAAATTTACTAAACCAATGGCAAGGAAAATGAAAATACAAAATCGATGTACATAAATAATAAAACCATATAAAGTAAATATAAACAAAAATAGCAGCATAAACACAAAATAATCACACACACACACACACATGATAGAGATGAACTCTTTTTTTAATGCTTCATATTATTGTTGGTATTTTTAATGTTTTTGATTAAAACTTAAAAAAAAAGAGGTGACGTAAATCACTAAAAATAAATGGAGCGCAACGGCTACATAAAACCGCTAGTAGTAGGGTGACTGAGAGAAACACAACAAAACATACATACATACAATAAATTAGAAGACGATGATGATTAAGTATAGTAGACAATCTCCAGTGTTGCCGCAATTGCAATTCAATTTTACTCTCAGAAAAAAACTATAAATTGTATTTTTTGTTTCTTTTTTTAGATTCTGCATAAAAATATTTCTGATTTATGTACGAGGTGTGTTCAAAAAGTATCGCGAATTTTGAAAATGAAAAATAATGCAGTAAATGAAAATGAAAAATAATGCAGTAACTCTAGATATTTCCAATATGTATGCTGCAGCGTAACATGGTGTACTGCCATTATTTTCGTTTGAAATCAAATCCCCTAATTCAGTAAGAAGACTTAGGACGTTTTTGTTTGAAAATACTTTGGAGTGTTTGGTTTTAAATTCCCTAAATCATTTTCTTCAAAAATAGTTGTTGTCTTTTTGATAATGAAAAATAAAAATATTATTACCTTGTTTTTAAAACATAAAAATTAAATTAAGGTATTTACGATAGTTTGAAAAATATATGAAAAAATATGTGTTGCATATGATGGTTTGGAATAAAAGCGTGAAGCATATAAACGAGCCTTCTAACATATGGGCAATTCCACAGAATGTCACGTTCTATGTCACGTACGATGACCAAACAATTAAGCTTGTACCTATTTCAGAGAAAATTTAAAATGTTCTTTATTTCTTTATGTAGTTTTGAGGAGCGTAAGTAGCTCTAAGTTTGTTAAAAGATAAAATAAAATCTAACCGCATTGATCTGAGATACAAGCTTAATTGATTGGTATGCACACGTAACATCGTACTTGACATTCTGTGGAATTGCTCATATGTATGTAGACAATAAATGAAAATTGTTTTAAAGAATCACAACTGCGTCTTTTTACGTTAATAGACAAGACGGCACAATTGTCGCACAGAATTAGGGCAAAAGATAAATTTTCTCGATTTACATATATGCAGCTTTCACGGTGAATAGATTACCAAAAACTCTTATATGTGTGTACATATACATATGTACATATATCGGTTTACTTAATTTTTAACTTCCTGCTATCAAAAATAGGAAGTTACTAATTTTACCCGGATTTTCGAAAGTCGAGTTTTCATTAGGGGGTCTACTTTGTAATTCGAAATAAAAGAAAATGCTTTCGAATTTACATTAATTATACAAATTCGAAAGCAAATGCAATTGCATTTCTTTGAAACGGAATAGATTTTGATAAAGATTTCAATTGAAATCTGCTAGATTTCGTGCTGGTGCAAATGCCCTAAAGAATTTTCCTTATATTTTTTAGATAATCAGCCTTACTTATCGGGAATAAGAGGCGAACGTTCGCATTCACGTTCCCATGAACAAAAAATGGTGAACAAAACATCCACTTTTTTTCCCCCGATAAGGGTAAATAAAACCGAAATCGGCAACATTTAAATAATCACTAAAACAATATTATTGTTGTTGTTATAGAATCTTCAAATGGATTTGAATAGAGAAAAACTCAAATGTTAAAATTTTATTAAGAGAATGAAAAATACATAAAAAATAAAACATTATGACTGATGTCTGATGATCGTCATCGTTGTGGAAATTCATTTTTAGAAATTATTCAAGTTTTCATTATACATATTCATGTACATACATATGTACATACAAATATATGTATATATTGATGCATACATACGACTACAAGATGATCTTGACCGTTTTGTTGAAAAACCAAATTTGTAATAAATTTATTGATGCACACCACTATGTGCTCAATATGCAGCAAAAGTTGTTACAAAGAAATATAGGTTTTATAAAAAAAAATAGATTGACTAGTTTCAAATGCTCCCTTTTGAAAGCAAAAATCATTTGATACCTACCTATACATATATGTAAGTAGGTATGTAAATATATTTGCTTTCAATAGCTAAACAGGTCAAGACATTGCAAACATTCAAAATAATACATGCAAAAATTTCATTCAGATGTTCAATTTAAAAAAAGTTACACTCACTCACTATTTTCAACATGTTTTTTTCTTAGGAGTTTCAAAATTAAATTGTTTTAATATTACAGGCACATTAATAATTTAATAAACAATTTTATTTATTTTATTGATCAAACGAATAATGAATAAAGCGACATATCATAAATATATTTTTTAAATTAAACTATTTTTACAGCTTTACAATAGGTAGTATGACGGATTTTAAATTTATGACAATTTCTGAAAACTAAATTCTATTCTATCCCATAAATGGAGAGAGAAAAACACAAAATTTATTTAAACTGATTGAAAGAAAACTTACTATCTGATACATGTCAAATATTTAAAATTAATTTGAGAAAAGAAATAAATAATATAAGAAACGTGCATATTTTTTTTATATTTAAACGTTGTCTTCAATGGTTTTCAGATTGCTAATAAATATCGTTTGTAAAAAATATTTAATTTAATTCACTGTAATTTCCTTATCTAGTGAGAAAACTTTGTTTTCATTTACCACAAACTATTTTTTTTTTAATTTCAAACAACATCAAGTATGTATGTATATTTAAATAATTTAAAACACTATGACAATACAACCCCTATATGACTACCGTTTGAATACTACAATTTAATGCAACAAGGTTTCAAAGTTGAAAATATTTTTGACAAAAAGAAAATTTTAATTTTAATTTTATCTCATAAGATAATAGGCAAGGGTTTAAATTAGATAATCATTAAGTTGTAACATACATATATGTCCATATGTATATAAATTTCGCTCATTTACTCAAAGAACGTCATAACTCAAAAAATGGAATTAATCCTCATATCGTTCTTTATATTGTGTAAAAATTTCATAAAAATATCTTGTTCATTCAACTCTTGAAAGCAAAATAAAATTTTGTTTTTCCATTAAGTTGTATGTAAATTGAAAAATTTTAAACTCGTTTTCTGGCAAAATAGTTTTTTTGAGTTATGACATATACGATTTTATGTATATCCATAACTGCTTTGGATGAAGAAATACAAATCAGGAAAATAAAAAAATCGGTCCAACAAATGTTTCCCCAGAACCAACATATTTTCTCAAGTTTCTTACTTCAGCGAAATGATATTGCGATTCTTTGGTTAACAACGCGAATAGATATTTAATTATAAATTGGATTGAAAAATTCAATATTTATGCTTTAAAACACAGAGATGTAGGTGTGGTTGTTTTTCCTTTTTTATAAAAAATATATAGGTATATAAGAATGGAATGACTTATCTCACATTAGCTGTTATTTTAACTCCTTAAAGGGAGAGATGTTGAGAAAAAGCAATTTTTGAACATTTATGTAAAAACATACATGAAGTGAAAATATGTACATACATATGTATGTATACAGCACGTATGCATGTAAATTTGTAGTATATATGTATATATATACATGAATATGTATATACTTCAAGAGATGTTAATTTTAGAAACCTAAAAGCTGTTGCTCTTGGTGCGCAACAGATTACAAAAATAATACTTTTTTATCTAATACGGCACAACACTACAAACTGGACCAAAAAAATATAACAAACGACCAAGCCAAGAACAGTGTATTTACAGATAGAGACTTCATAATCATTATTTAAACAAATATCTAGTGGTCTTTTCACGGCCGTGCTTTTTAATTTACCTGTATGAATTGTATAGTGATCGCAGATTTTCCAACACCACCGCCACCCACTACAACCAATTTATAAGTCTGAGTTTGAGACGAGCCTCCGGGGCCTTGGCCATTATGTTTCGACATTTGTAAACTTTTATTTTTTCTTTTGAACTAACTTAAAATTGCCTTACTGTAAATATTATATTAATGTTTGCTAATAAAAACACAATAAAATGTACACACCACTTAATATTAACTAAATTTAGTTCTCGTCTAATAACAAGCAGTGTTGTACAAACTCTCCAGTGTTGCCAAAAATGCTGTTGCAGAAACTTGCGCTTATTTAGAAAAGCGTTGGAGATGGTTCTGGCGACTTTTAAATTAAAAAAATTATTGTGATGGAAACCAAAGGTGTGTAATTTTTCCGTTAATTCTCTTTTAATCTTTCTTTAATTTGCGTCCGCACATCGAAATTTTGTAAATAAAATTCTATTTTTTATATGTTTAAGCAAAGTCATGTGAGCATTTAACTTCAAGCCCACCAGAATTAAGAAATTATAAAACAACGTGACCAATGTCAAGTATACATTTGACACATATTAAAAACTGTTTGATTCAGGACATGTATATATTGATTTAAACAGTTTCCAATCATGTTGTATTCCATAAAAGATTCTGAATCAAACAGTTTTTCATTAGTAATTAGTGGTTACGCTTGTTTGGGCACATGTGTTCCACATGTGTACTCTGCATAATTTGGCGACCACACGTTAAATTTTTGCCTTTTAATTCCTTTGAATAAGCAAAACACTCACACTTATTACTAGCTTTTATTTAGTTTCACCTGTCCCGTTGTCTGTTTGTAATCAAATCTTGCAAATTAAATTTGATACACTTTTCGGTTTCCGATTGAGCTGAAATTTTGCATGCATGTATAAATCGGATGTCAATGCAATATTATTATGACATAGAGCTGATCTGATGATGGCGAATCATTTTTTTTGATAATTTTAATATCATAAAATAGAGCTTGTTTTTAACAAAATTTTTTTTAATTACTACTTATTTTACCAATGCACTCAAACTTTTTGTTGTCATTTTGAGTAAATCTACAATTTTTAGTTGTTTCTTCGTAGGCACTTATCAAATAAAATTGACTATCAATTTGCGTCAGAGCTATTAATTTCAAGGCATTTTGACACGCGATTTATTGAACGTGTGGATGCAGTGTTAGTCACGGAGCCATACAAACTCCTATTGTGACTATTTATATCAAAGTTACTTTGCATGGTCTGGCAGCATTATTTTCATACAATTTTTAGCAACTACTTTTCACTAGTGTACTAAATCACATGCCGTCTCCTTTGCACTCATTATCTTTCGGACCTAAATATTAATGGCAATGGGCAAAAAGAGATTAACAATGAAAAGAAAACAGTAAAAAGTACCAACTACACGACGATTACTCGTTATTTACAACACTTACTTTTTGTACATTTTGTCTTCGTCATTTTAGTTCTAAAAATTGTGAAAGAAAAATTTCATGTGAATATTTTTCACGTTGAAATAAAAATATAAAGTGGATAAATATGGCGAGTCTTGGGGGCGAACAACAAATTGCAACAAATAATTCAGCAGGTATGTGAAAATAAGGAAATAAAATCGATAAATCTCATATAAATGCAAAGGATTGATGGGAAATATGCGGTGATTAATGCATCAAAGAAAAAAAAACCTACTTGACAATGTAAAGTGAAATGTAAAAAATTGAAGAAAAAGCTTGTGTGTCGGAAAAACAAATCGATTGGAAATCAGCCTTGAGTGTAACGAAAAAAGTTAAAATAATAAAAACGCTTCTCCGGATTTGTGAGCAGCAGCTGTTTTTACTAAACAAAAAAAAGTATATACATATAATTCGTAGTGTGGTACCACTATATTACATTGTTAGCAAAAAAAAAAAATGAGTTACAAAGGCAAGTGTAACAAAGAAACTTTTATAAGAAGTTACTAAAAATTGTGTCCTCTTTACAACAAAAATGTGTGCGTGATGAAAAGAATTCCAAAAAAATTCTAATACATATTTCTGTGTTTTGCATTTAAATGGTCATGATGTTGATGATAATTTATGTACATATTTCTTACATGTTTTTTCTAATGTTATTTTCTTCTTGATTCGTAGACCCCATTTGCTGCTTCGGTTTTGTGCTATTTTTTCATTCCTTCTTAGTTAAGCGAAAAAATATTTTGGGAGTAACCCCAACGGAGTGAATCAAGTTAAAAATAATTCAAAGAAAATTAAAGAAAGAAAAATAAAGTCATAAATAATTTTAGTGCTTTACATTTTTAATTGTATTGTATATGGAGACGCGGCTGTAGCTGCGGCTTTGAATATTTTAAAGTATATTTCTATTTTTCGTTTTGTCTGTTACAATTCATTGCAATAGTGAGTCTAATTTCTCTATTTTTTATTTTAGTTTCTTTTTCCTTTGTAATTTACAATACCCAGTTTGTGCAAAGATTCAAAAGGTCATTTCAATTTCAATTTAATTATTTAATGCTTTTTCTCCAAATGATTCAGTTTTTCTATATATGTACGTTTATTAGAATTTTCATTCCCATTTTCTTTAATTTAAAGTTTTTTTCTGTTCTATGTATTAGAGATTTTGATTTACATTTCAGGGAATTCCTTATTATTCCTCTTTGTTTGATAATGTTTTACGTTATTTCTTTTTTGTTTTTGATTTTATTGATTTGCTTATTTTTGCTACATCAATAATTGCACTTGCTGTTGTTGTTGGCTATGTTGTATCCACCTTTTACATTTAACCCCTGCTGTGATGTGCGTTATAAAAAGTTTCTTTTTTCTCTGTATTTAATATTTGATTGTCATATGTATTTACATATGCGAGGTGAACAACCAAACAAATACATTATTCATGTGCAGTTGGAGTGTGAATTTTTTATTTTAAAAAGTCTGCTGTGTAAAATCTTTTCCAGCCAAATTTTCCTTAAAACATGTGTCACATCCTATTACATATGTACATATAGATACATAAATATGTAGATACCTATATATACATATATGTCATACATACTTAATAAATTTGTGTTGTTTAAATAGTATTAACTCTACTGTTTATTGCAAATTCAATATAATGGAATATAAAAATAAATTTGTTATTGTTATAATCCCATAACTACAACAAGATTAGGCCATTACTTTATTACAACTAAATTTAATACATACATACATATGTACTTAGATGTTGACTACAATGAGTTGAGAAAATGTTAGTTTTAAATATACATAAATATAAGAGTGGGTATTTCTGTTGTTGATTTTTAGCAAATTATAAGTAACATTTAATTGCTATTGAGGAGTTTGCTTTTAAAAATATACATACATACTCGTATGTATGTATGATATGATGGCAATAATTTTTTGTGACGAGTTCTATTTGTGTGAAATGTATTAGAATCACTGAAAAACTCAATTTACTTGAGACCATTTTCTTTATTGGCTGTACTAGCCACATATGTATATTACTGCAGAAAAATTAATATGAAAATGAAATGGGTAAATGTATCCGTAATTAACTACAAAATAAAATTTGCAAATTTCTTTTATGTTTTTCATTCATGTTTACTCACAAGCGTACACTGAACCAAAATAAATTTTAAAATTATAATGTTTCTTGTAATACGAGTATTAACCAGTTATCTTAACGGTTTTTAAGTTTTATTTGAACAATTACTTTTTATCATTATTTCTTAATTTTTAATTATTCATCGGAAAATAAAAATTATTTTTTTAGTTTTATATTTTGCTTCAAAAATAACAGTTACTTTTTGATTTTTATTTATTTATTTGTTTGAAAAGGTAATTTTTATACTGAATTAAATATGAAAAAATAAATTTAATTTAAAATATAAGAGCTTTTTCTACAGACTGGCATTAAATTCGATTTTAAATTGGTTAATATTAATTTTAGCACAGAAAATGAGTTTTCTACAGTTCAAAAATTAAATTTTTTAAGCAAAAAATTAAAATTAAAAAGTAACTGTTATTTTTTTATTAAAAAAAATTTAACTCAAAATACCTATAACTTTTCTGAGCAATAAATAAAATTCAGAAAATAATCGGTAAAGTTGAGGTTATTAATAAAAATTAAAAAAATTAAAATTAATGCATCTAAAAGTAGTCTGTATAACAAGGAGTATCTTGGTGTATTCCTTTTGCATGTAGCACTTCTCTTTTAGAGCGATTTTTTTAGTTTAAATTTGGCAAATAATCGTTATTTGCGGTCCCTGGCATTTTTCTCTGTCTATACAGAATATTTGTTTTACTTTTGCTTCTAAAATTTGCCTACAATTTAATATTTTTCGTTAGAAATAAGAATTCAATACAAAAAATTAATAACTTTTAATGAAAATGTCTGTGAAACACGGCAGCGAGTTCTTTACTCTAGGACAAAAAAAATTTTTGTAGTCTGAGTCGAAATATGCCAAGCGTGATAAGCCCCATTAGATCCCCGTTGAAAAGGAAATAATGTTCTTAGCTTGCCTTTAGCCTTGAACGAAGGAAATCGCAATAACAGGCAGAGAGAAAAAATTTACAGACCGACGGGTAGAAACCTGCACCATAAATTTTTACTCACCGATACCACTATTACAAATTTTCTTGTTTTTGTTTTCATTATAAATAAGCGAAAGAAAATTTCTTGTCGACATCGTGAATCATGCCGTAAACATTTGACAAAATTCGAATGTTCGGCCTGTATGGCAAGCTAAACAATTTTATGCAATTTTATCATCAAGAATATTTCCGTTTAAATGAATTATAATTGAATTTCTTTGTATTGTAGAATGTACCTCAACTTCTTTACTTTAGCCATTCATATCAATTTGTATGACATAATGAGTTACAAAAAAAAAAAAAAGAAGATAAACAAAGAATCTATGCCCGTGCTTTTACATTCAATTAACTTTGCTTTGTATTCATATAATTATTTGTTTGTATAAAATATGCAAACATTTTTTAAAATGCATGTCAAGTGAAGTAATGCACATGCATCTCATAACAAAAATCCACTTTGAAAGTGCCCACATTTTCTCTGTTAACTCCAAATGCCATATGTTCTGCATTATTAGAGTTATGGCATTATAAATATCACTTGAAAATAATAAATATCACAGGCTAGTTCAAAAAAGAATTTCTAGAAATGTGCAACAATTTAAGCACTTGGTACTTTTTTTTTATATGAAATTTATCAAATATCTTTGTGATAATTTAAAACTTGTGTCTGATGTACCAAAAGTATTACAATCTTATCGAAAGTAAACATACTTTTATTATTTATATGATAATAAAAATAAAACTTATAATCGTATTAGACGTAAACACAAACAATAGATACTTTTATTATGAAGCAGAACAAACTTTTTAATAAAGCAAATACAATGTTGTACAAACTATAATTGACCAATATATTCACCCTTATTCCAGTTGTCAACATCAGCGTCACATTAATGCAATACCAAAAAATTGGGGCTGGTCTGGCTCATGCTATTTTCTAGACCTTAGGGAACGGAATAAACTGTTCATAGCACAAAGTTGCTCTCGAAAGCGAGTAGACAAGGCCCAATTTTTTGGTATTGGTATAAGGGTAATTATAATATCGGTATAATATGTAATAAAAATTTTCTTAAATATTTTAATAAGTAATCAAATGAATTAATTGATTTATTTTTCTTTTTTTTTTCTTTACAGTTGAAACAACTAATAAGGCAGATAGCCGGGAAGGCAGCGTAGAAAGAAAAGGTAATTTCATAATATTACTATTTTGTAGTGTGCGAACGACGATACCAAAGTTCGCCAAAGGCAATCTTTAATTCAAGGCATATTCATCTCAAGTAGGCTCGCCTCAGTTCGCTTTGAAAAATGAAAGAATTTACGGAAAATGTGTGTTGAGATCTGAGGAATATTAAATGAATAAAAAAATAAAAAATAGATGACTATCGATCGGGGGTCGATTCTCGTTCTCTGAATCTATTTTTTTCACATCATAGCAATTCTTATTGTCATTCAGTGAAAAAGTAAAAAAGAATCTCGAAATATTTTCATATAAAAAAAAGGTGGAACGGAACAGAATTTTTTCACAATTAAAGCCTGGAATACGGAATTTCAGGTTCTCATACAAACTATGTAAAAAAAAATTAGGGAATTTCAGGTTGGTAAATTTCATAAAGAAATTGCCATTTGCTAGTACGGACTTGCAAAAGAAAAGTACACGGAATTTTTGAAATTTATTGCCTATCTTAGGGATGTTATAAATATAAGTGGAGACTTTTTCAGTCAACTGACATTTCTAATTTCCATCAAATTGTAATTAATTTTTGTGTTTTTGTGTGTTTTAAATTCAAAAATAAATGAATACATATGTGTGTATGCAAACTTAATTCTACAAAAAAGGCTACACGATAGAAATAAATGTAAATTTACAAACGTGAAATTCCGTCAGAACTCCGTACTGGGCTTAAGGTGGGGGCACATACCACACGTTACGCGACAACGTCTTTCTTGCTTGCTATAAAAATGGAAAGTTACACACCACGCTTTTGATGATTTTTTAGTTGTAAAATTTCAAGCCTTTGCCGGCTATTTTTTTGTCTTGCATTTACGTTTTATTTTTCTTTAAATATTTAATGCATTTTTTATCCATTGTTTAATCAAACAATTAATTTCTAATAATTTTTGTGTATGTTAGCATATGAATCTGGCAACACTAGCTGTCATTTTGTATGCAACGCGTGAAAGTTAAATAATGTTCAACTTTTTGCGAGGTACGCGCGTCGCGAACTTCTCTAACGCTGGTTTTAGACTCGGCAATTTTCGTTGCTCAACTTGTGATTCTGTATGACAGAGTTGAGAAAGTAATATATACTTTTTGTATACCTATCTTTTTCTTTCTCATTATAAAATCAAAAGTTGAGCAAGAAAAACTGCCGAGTCTAAAACCAGAGTAGATAACTTGCCTTATGAAAACACACTATTTCGCATTAGCGCATTGAACGCGTGTGATGTACTTCCACCATTACAGTTTACGTTCTGTAAAAAAAAACAAATCGATTTTAGATATTCCCTGATTTTTATAGATTTAAAAACTGTATCGCATAACTCAAATTTGACAGCGAGATCTTTGAGGGATAGCCTGCAATGTCAACCTAATCCCATATATTTTTTATTATGCAATGATAAGTTTTTCTATTTTTTTTTTTTAATTTCTGATATAATATTTTACGATTTTCCTAACTCAAAATGATAAATTTTCTTAAATTAATGGAAGTTTCTTATCCTTTGCGTGCTATGTTTCCGCACGTTCTAATTGAATGAGAAGAAAATGTACAAAATGTAAACGGGAATCCTAACGGTACTATGCACAACAAAAAAAAAGTGCAAGCAAGAAGGAGACGGAAAATACATTTTAGCTTGTCGAATACGAGGTCTGATCAAAAAATAACCGTTATTTTCAAATTTCGTGAGTTACGTATGTTCGATTTTCGCATTTTTTTTTTCTGTTATGTTGGTACACATGTCTGTTATATGTATATGTTGGCAATATCAGCCATTTTGGATTGTCAGTTTGTTTTTGACAGATAAAAAGGTTAGTCGTGTTTTGGTGTGCTCTTCGAATTTTTACTAAATTTTGAACAAAAACAACGTCGCATGGACATTGCTCAGGAGCTGTTGAAAGTTCATAACTGGTGACGAATCATGGGTGTATGGCTATGACATTGAAACCAAAGCCCAATCATCCCAATGGAAGCGTCCGGAAGAGCCAAGACCGAAAAAAGCACGTCAAGTTCGGTCAAATGTGAAGGTTTTGCTCACTGTTTTCTTCGACTGCAATGGCGTCATGCATCATGAATTCTTGCCACAAGGTCGTACGGTCAATAAGGAATACTACCTTGAAGTTATGCGCCGTTTGCGCGAAGCAATTCGTCAGAAACGCACAGAATTGTGGAAAAACAATCATGGATTTTGCACCATTATAACGCACCAGCTCACACATCGATGCTTGTGCGTGAGTTTTTGGCCAAAAACAAAACCGTGATCATGCCTCAACCACCGTATTCACCGGACTTTGCCCCCGCTGACTTTTTCCTCTTCCTAAAACTGAAGACACTGATGAAAGGAAAGCGAATTGCTACGATTGAGGAGATAAAAGAAAAATCGAAACAGGAGCTGTTGGCGATACCAAAAAGCGCGGTTCAGAAGTGTTTCGAGTATTGGAAAAAACGCTGCCATAAGTGTATTATATCTGATGGGGATTACTTTGAAGGGGACAAGATGAATAAATAAAAACTTTTGGAAAAAATTTAAAATAACGATTATTTTTTGATCAGACCTCGTACTTACTCATGTTTTGGACTCGGCAGTTTTTCTTGAAGCAAGTGTGAGTTTATGGGAGAGTGGGTAAAGAAGTAAGAAGAGGGGTACTGACTTGCTTGTACCGAAAAGTTACTTTGTGTAAACAAACGAGCAGTTTTAAAAGAGAATTGAAGAGAACTGCTTCAAGAAAAACTGCCGAGTCTAAAACAAGACTTATTTTGCTTTCTCTGGTTTTAGACTCGGCAGTTTTAGTTGCTCAACTTTTTATTTTGTATGAGAGAGTTGAGATTGTAATATATACATACCTTTTGTGTATACGAAAAAAATCAAAAGTTGAGCAAGAAAAACTGCCAAGTCTAAAACCTAAAAAGTTTATTTGCTTAGGAATTCTGTTATTCATAGCCGGCCAATTCACAATCTTGTGCAAATGGTGCTGCATCGTAGCATATACTATACCATTTTGCACATGCAACGATGCAAGTCCATTTGCACAAGATTGTGATTTGGCCTACTATGAATAACAGAATTCCTAAGCAAATAAACTTTTTAGGTAGGTAGGTATACAAAAACATCATATGATATCGAATGGTTTTTTTTGCCCACTGTACTTACGTATGAAACAAATTTATATCAGAATATAAATTACTTCATGTAGGTTTAATCCCCATACGATATAAATATTTATAACATTATAGAGACAATACTGCAGTTCTTCTGAATGTCAATAGGGTAACTTAAACAATGAAGAAGAGAGAAAATGATGAATAATAAAAAGCAATCAACTGCACACCTACACTTGAAAGTTTTTAAGCCAGCTTGATTAAGAATCTTATAAATACATACGAGTACATACATACATTAGTGGTAGCATGAAGTGCTTCAATTCTCGATACTTCTTTTTCAAAAATTAAAATAAATAAAGTAAATGAAAAATTGAATTTTATTTAGTATAGAAAAGAACTTTTGAGCATAAGATACGAATAAATAGATCTTTCAATTGAAGAAAAAAAAATGTTTACCATTTGATAAAAAGTTTGATTTAGAATCATTTGCAATGGTTTATAATAAACAGCGATATTTGTTAAACATACAGTATGAGACAAAAATAAGTATACAGCTGTACCAAATGAGTTATAAAAAGTAAACAATTTCACTTCAATCTAAATAATAGTCAATTCTAATAAAAATTAGATTAATTTAGAATATATTTAAATAAAAAAAGAAGAGAAAAAACAAAAAATTTCCTAAAGAAGCCACACAAAGAAGTGGCGAAATATCGAAATGAAAATAATATTTTTATGTAAAAAAAGAGACTTTATGCCAAAAAATAGATTATTATAAGATTCAGGGACCGTAATTGTTGTGAATTTTATAATAAAAGTCAAAAGATAACAGTTATTTTTAAATTTTTATATTTTTGAGCAGAAATAACTGTTATTTTGTGATTTTAGTTTTTTCTTTTGGCCGGAAATAAATGTTGTTTCCTGACTTTTATTTTCTCGAGCTGAAATAAGAATCAATGTCTGAATTTCCGCAGCTGAAAAAGCACGGTGGCTCTATTTTTATCACTTTTATGTTATGGGTATTAAATTAAAGGCATTTTCTTTATTTTCCAATTGAAAAAAAAAACATGGTGCATCCCCACATATTGATATCATCGTAGTAGTAATGTAAATACATACATATGCATATAGTACATATTTATATGTATATTTTTACCATAATGTAACTTCCGTTTCTGTTAAAAAAATTAGAAATCAGAAATTGATTTTTATTTCTGGCCAAAAAAAGTCAGAAAATAACAATTATTTGTGATCGAAAAGATAAAAATCAGAAAATAACAGTTTTTAGTTTTACTGTGATATTAATATTAAGAACATTATTGTTGATTTCATGTTATATGTTTTATATATGACGTTTGTTTTCGGTTTTTTTTTGTGTTTTATGTAGTGCTGATTATGTAAAATACAAATTATGAAAAACAATTAGAATACTCAAAATAATATTATATACTAAGAAATAAAAACATCCCTGAAGAAGTTGGTATTTTCCAACGAAACGTCGGATGAAATAATTAATAAAAATAAATAATCGTTTATTTTAGTTCGCTGACCTTAAAAGCCCATTTAAAAGAGTATTTGAACTAGCAGTTATTTTTGTTCGAAAATAATCGAATAATCAGAAAACAATAATTATTTCTGTTTAAAAAAATAAAAATAAAAATAAAAAATTTTAAAATCATGCGAATTTCAAAAAATCTAGTTGAAAACAACTAAAATGGTGTGATTGGTCACGTTGTCCGATGTTTCCTTGTACTTGACTTTTTTTCCTTAAAAATTCAATAATAATTGTTATTTTCGATCCCTGACAAGAATATATTTGATATTTTGTATTAAAGTAAAATATATATAAAAAATTATGCAATTGTTTTATTTTATTTTTCTTCAAAATTGTTTGCAAACGTCCTGATTACTCTGTAAAATAAACC
The DNA here is from genome assembly GCA_936439885.1 of Nowickia ferox. Taxonomy (NCBI): domain Eukaryota; kingdom Metazoa; phylum Arthropoda; class Insecta; order Diptera; family Tachinidae; genus Nowickia; species Nowickia ferox. Next base: position 109,103,165 of record OW387024.1, on the reverse strand, counting down.
TGGAGAAAAGTAAATAATTTTTGTATGTACACTTTAAGGCATGTGTGCAGTTTTCTTACCACGACTATTTCTCGTACAGAGTGTGTGTGTGTCTTGTAAGTTAACAATGTATCTGTAATAAATTTCTACTTTAAAGTATACGAGTACTTGTGGTATGTGGAGAGATATAACAAAATAAAATAAAAGTGTGTGCAAGCTTCTTTTTATTTCATTTCATTAATGTGGTTTTTGAAATTCTAAAAATATCTCTAGTGGCCTTTGAATAAAAGTCAATTTTTTTTCTCAACTTACCACAATTGATATACATGCATACATACAATTGAAATACATACATACATATGTATGTACATATGTATGTATGTACATATGACTCAACCGAAAAAACGGCCGCACAGAAAATTCCTAAATAAAATCTGATGGCTACGATAACATCAAAGGAAATAATTTCCATGGACATTATTTCCTTTACAAAATAAAAATATTGTCCAACAAAAATTATAAATAACGGCCATAGACATTATTTTCGCTTTAAAATGGAAATGCATACATAATGTGAATCCAAGTACAGTTAAGGACTGAACTCTCCATACACCCACAATTTTTGGGGTTTGAGGAAGAAATTTAAAAACTAAATTATGCCAATATTTAGGGACCTAACATGTACATAAATACATACATATATTTATACAAAAAACCAAAAAGTAATTCATAATTATAATAACAACAATAGTAACAAAAATATTAAAAATGCATGTAAAAAATATGTGAAAAATATTTTGGCTCATCTTGTTTCCGAATATGTTTACTTTGCATAGTTTCAATTCAGCTGTTAGAAAGACATAAAGAGATAGTATTCCGCCCTCTGTCTGTCTCCCAGCTGAATTAAGACTTTGTAAAGTAAACTTTGCATGTCTAAAAAGGGTATATTTTTTCATTTTTAACAACAGGGCACCTTGAAATCTCAATTAATATGTGTGCGCTCTTGATACAAGAAACACATCAAAAATCCAAATTTTTTGATTTTTCATCAATCATCGTCGGTGCAATACATATGTACAAACAATAGCATAGAGACTAATGCATATCAGAAAAATCTATAACGTTTATATGACTGGGTATGGCCAGGGCTGGAACTCGGGTTCGCGAAGACCGTCATTTGCATTGTAGTCCAATCATTAACTACTTCGGCGTCAGTCGTAAAGCAGCTATGGGTTGCGGAACAGCCCTCGCGTCATCGTAATTATTTCTTAAGTGCGGTCAGGCTTGTGTGTGTTGTTTGGCCTTCGAGAGTTTTGCGTCTCACTCGCACTTGTTAATGGGTACCGCAACTAATTGTATCGTTTACAGTTAGTTATTTTGTGGTATTTTCTATTATCAAGTGCAAACATTTTTTAATAAGATTTAATTGGTGGAGACCATAAAAAACTCTAGTAGTAGATCTTGGAAACTCCTACCTCCTATACGAAGGTATAGGTCGTTCGCAGCAACCGAAGGAAGGTTCTACACGTGGAATACCCTGGCTCTTTGGCCACGTGCCTTTGCCATTTTTCGTTCCATTTGGAACACAGAATATAACTACTTCGGCGTCTTAAATATTCTGACTATAGACAATAAATAATGTTTACCAAGCTCCTGCTGCATAATTATTTTTTATTTTCATTGACTGGGTTTTTCGACCGCTCCCTTATTTTCCGCTATAGATTTCGTCGTTCTCACTTTGTTTTTCTTTGTGTTTAACTAAAATAATTTAAAGTTACAATGACTTCTCGCCACTGTGTAAGTGCAATAAAAAAGTATTTAAACGTGTTCAACTATGTATGTATGTCTCCACTTTCAATTACTCGTGTAGAGTTCAATGGGGTTGTAAGTTGTGGTTTAAAGATGGACAAGAACTTTATAATTACGAGTTGACCCAAATCATTTTCATTTGCAAAAATAAACTAAGTAAAAAAAAAATATTCTAAAAATATAAAACAAAACGACGTTCTTCTAGCAGTAAAATTCATTTAAATAAAATGAGTACATACTACATCGATGATGACGCAATCAGCTGAGAATTGTAAATGAAATTGAAAAAATAAAAATAAAAGCTAGAAAAACAATAACAACTTTAAAATATTATCATAGTAAACATTCTTTTAAAAACAATATCAAAATATAATAACATGTTAATAAAAGTAGACAAAAAAGATAAAACTAAACTAAACAGAATGCAAAAAAAGTTTTGTTACCGAACCTACAGATAAAAAAAATCAATCAAAATGAAGTATGGGACTTTAAGCAAAAAAAAAAAAAAAAAAAAATTAAAAGTTCAACTAACTGCTCAACTTTGAAAAAATCCAAGTAAGGAATTGTACAAAACACATTTTTTTAAAATGATTTCAAATGACAGTGGTTTGTTTGCCTGTTTATTAATAATAATTAAAACTCAGAGTTGATATTTAAGAAGTTAGCAGATTGCTTAATAAGTGTTATGCATAAACTCTATTCTAATGAGTTGCTAAGACAATGCTAAATTCTTGTTATACATAAGGTCGTTTAATGTTTCATGCCCATCACTAAATAAAATTATATATATGTACTATAGTACAATATTTTCTCTTCGTTGAACTGCTTATCCACTGTGCTTGACTTTGAGTTTGATAATTAAATTGTTATATGCACTCTAAAAAGCAAGTGGCATTTTTCGCTGATTTTTTTCTCCACTTAATTAAATAATGTCTACACACGTACTCATACATATGTACGTACATTCAGTTTCATTCCTTAAACTGAATCTAAATTAAATTTTATTTTCAGTTTGCATTAAATTTGTTTAATGCGTTTATTTGTTAATCACCCTTAGTCCAGCTGTCGACATCGACGTCGAACGGAAATAGATTGCCAGTAGCACAAAATTGTTCTCGAGAGCGAGTAAACAAGCCATTGTCGTCGATATCCAAAAAATTCGAGCTGGTTTACTCGCTCTCGAAAACAATTTTGTGCTACTGACAATCTATTTCCGTTCCCTAAGGTCTCGAAAATAGCATAAACCTGCCAACAAGAGTCAGTTGTTTTTGTATATGTAGCACAAGCCCCATTTTTTTGGCATTGTGGTAAAGTGAAGTCGATGTCGACAACTAGGGTCCGCCAGATAACCTTTTTTTTTGAAAACAGGGCGCAAAACATCGAGTGTAGCTTCGGCTGTGTGGCACGTAGCGCCGTCCTGTTGAAACCAAATGTTACCAATATCCTCCTCTTCAATTTTTGTGAACAAAAATTCGTTCAACATGGTCCGATAACGATCGCCATTGACTGTAACGGCCACTCCTTGCTCATTGGCCCAATTATGCCTCTGGACCAAAATCCGCACCAAACAGTCACTCGTTTTGGGTGCGTCGGCTTTTCAATGTATGCGTGCGGGTTTTCTGTGCTCCAAATGCGACAGTTTTGCTTGTTTACATACCCGCCAAGATCAAAATGAGTTTCATCTGAAAAGATGATTTTATTTTGGCAAAATCGGCATCTTCTGTAAGTCGATCGCAGGCAATATTTCCCAGCGTTGTTCAAGCATATACACAACCATATTCGTTCAGCGGAAGGATAAAACTAATTATCTGTCCAACCAGACATGAGTTAAGTGTTACCATTCACGAAATAAGCAGTAGTTGAAAAAAAAAACGTTAGATCGCGGACCCTTTAGAATAAGGATGAATATTTTCAACAGTCAACAGTCAGTTAAAGTAACCTTTTATAAACATTTATTACTTTTGTAAAACGTATTTTTCACTTTCCGCTATTGTTGTTATTCCAAGTCATACCGCAACGTATGACTATAACAAAAATATCGTTGTTAGTTGCTTGATTACAGATTCTATTTCCATAATCGAATGTCAAATTCCATATATTTTTTTTTTAATTTTCATAGATTTTTGGAAAAAATTAATTAGTTCCCAGATTGAATTTTAAATATGAATTTCAGACAACTTTAAAAAGAGTAGTGGTACTGTTTATGTAGGTACATATATTTTTTTTAATATAAAATTATAAGAGAACTCTTCGATAGTGTTTTCTTCAATTTTTTATATTTTAGTTTATGTTGTTTTTCCTTATATGTACATATGTATGTATATATTAAATTTTAACTGTTTCAATCGTTTTGTTACTGCTTTGTTCTACTTAAAGCTGGCAACACTGTTCGAACTTTGTTATTTAGATTTCTTGTTGTTGTTGTTGTTGCTGTTGCTTTTCTCATTCATTGATTTAGTGTGATTGACCTTGACTGTAGATGTGTAAGTGTACTGCTCCCCATTATAGTGTTAATTTAACTGTTTACAGTGTGCTTGAGTGGTTGAGTATTTATTTTCTATAATAAGACAAGAATAAATTAGGTATGTATGTATGTACATACATATGTATGTATGAAAATCAACTTTAAAAACGAACCAATTCAAAAAGGTGTTTCTACCTTTTGTTTTTAATATTTTTCATAATTAGGCTTAACATAATTATGTACAGTTTGTGAAGAAAATGTTTTGACATACATACATAGTTAAAATTGTTTTAAATTTTGACTTTTATCGTAAATATATTTTTCCTTTTTTTTATTATGAAATTTTTTGTTATAGATTTCATTTTATTTATTTTAGTGAACAAATAGACGTAAGTTATAAGCAAAATTAAAAATGAGAGCATAAAAATTGCATGAAAACTAAAAAAAAACTCAAAAATTTCTTTATCAAGGAAATCCTTGTATTATATAGTAAAAAAAAAAATAGGAAATATTTTAAGGTGTACATAAATAAATATTTTTTGTGGCCGTAATTGGCATCAAATCGGCTTGTAAGAGGACTTCTCATGGAAAAAATTAGCTTTTCCAAATATTCCGCTGAAATTCGATCACATTCCCCTCGTATTACTGTTCTAACTGCATTTAGTTCTTGAAATACCATTTGGAAATACTTTTTTTCCCGATCTTCCCCTATTTTACAAATGAATTTTTGGTGCATAAACTTTAAACTGAAACTGTCAAAAACTATCCCGACAAACTACAATTCTGGATCCATTGCGCATTTCACTGTTGCTAATGCAGATCATCAGGGAAGCTTTACCCAAAAATTTCTTAAGAACAACTAGAGATATTAATTAGAAGTTCAACTTATATCAAAGTCAGCTATTCATTGCCTTAAAAAGAATAGAGTGTTGCCACACAAGTGTTTTTGAACGGGTGCAGTCAAGTTAATCATGTATTTTTTGGGAATTGTTACAATTTAAGTTTAACATTTGAAAATTATTATTGATTCAACTATTATCAAGATTCAAGTAATTCTTGTCCAATTTTTAATAATTACGCTGTGCGACAGTGCAAAAAACACAAGGACTTCACACTACTCAGTTTGGCGATTTTGGTGACCAATTTTTAAAGGGCCTCCAAAGACCAGTGCGAAAAAGAACTTCTTCGTGCACTTTTTTTTTGCAAGAGTAAAGCAGAATTTTTTATTTAATTTTTTTTCAGAATTACTTACAGGGACTCCTAATTTGTTGCTAAGAAAATATCGTTACCTTAATATAGAAAGGCCCTAACTCATTATTTTTTTTAATCGAGATTTTTGAATTTTTCCAAACAGATGTTATTCTATCGAATAACGTGTCTAGGCCTCATTAAGACCTCTTTTGACCTCAAAAATATTCGTTAGAAAAATTACATATTTGCTTAATTGTCTCAAATCACTTAAAATTATAATTATCTTCTCCCTATCAAATCTTATTAAAAACTTGTCATAAATAAAATGCCAAGTATAATACAATTGCAAAATAATTCATTGTTTTTGTTTTATGGGTTTGAGAGGTCACAACCTGTGTCCAAGTTTGTAATTAAAAACAAACAAAAAAATTGATTCATGTCATATTTTAAATAAAACAAAAATTAAAACTGTGTAATAAATTTATATAATGTTTTTATTTCTTCTTTCTTTCTCTCTAATTTCATGCAATGAATGACTTTCTTACACATGCTGCGTTTTGTATCGATTGTCGTTTGGGGCAAAAATGTTAATTTTCATACTAAAACGTGAAATTTGTTACGTTTTGCTTTGTTTTTTTTCGGCAACTCTTACTCTTTCTTTTTCTTTGGCCACTTAATGTTGGTGGTATGCATATTGTACGTACACAAAATAAAAACTAAACAAATATAAAATCTACATGGTGTCTAACATACAACATATACTTACTTACGTTTTGGTTGGCTGTGCTTTTTATAACATGCGGTGGTTTTCGATTTCTTTGTATATTTAAAATTGTTAAACTACAACCAAAAACTTAAAATAAAATAACTATCATTATTACAATTATTATTGCTATGATTGTTGCATTTGCTGTATTGTATTGATGACCAACAATAATCGCCTCCAACAAACCGAACCGAACAAACAAAATAATGAACAAACCAACCACCACCACCACCCAAAAAAAAATTAACTCACAAATGGATTAAAATATAAGCAGCAGCCAAAGAGCGTGACGATAAATTGAAAGTTGCTAGGGAACGGCAAAATGAAGAAAGACAAAGAAAAATCGAGGAGCTAAAGGCTCAAGCTGAAGCTGCACAAAGATATCGCGAACAAAAAGAAGAGGAACGTCGACGTCGCATCGATGAGATCAGACAGAGAGATTCGGAAAAACGTACACAAGTTGAAGAACGTAAAAAGGCCATAATGGAAGCTGAAAAAGAAAGACGTGAATACATATTGAGAAAGAATCAAGTAGGTGTTGGTAATTAGAATGGATTTTTTCTTGCTTTTTTTTTAAATAATTTGTATGTGCATGTATTTATTTAATTATAATTGTTATCTATCATTATTATTATTACTTACAGGAAAGAGAGTCAAGGATAGAAGTTAAGAAACGTGATAGAAATTCCATTGGCTATGCTTTCGGTTCCTCAACACCACGGTTATTGGAGCCCTCTGATTTCGGCATGGTATCGCCAAGTACATTTTGGGGTCAAAGACGGTAAGAATCTTTTGTCGTACTATTTTTTTTTTCAATGAAATTTTTTTTTTTTGAGAAACATTAAAAATTTCATGCATTTCGAAGAAATTTCTGAGGCTTATCATTGTCCAATTTCTTTCATAGGTTTTGTAGAAGTGTTTATCACATAAAATACTAGGTCTTAGTATTTATATACAACCAAGTAAAGATAACTAACGATCGAGTAAAGTGGAGCTTTGTTCATCATGAACATTTACTGAAATTTTCAATATATATTTTTTTTTTTGTAAATAAGAAAATAAATATATCGTGCCATAACCGTTAAAAAATCATAAGCGACATAATTTTCGATTTTCTTCAAATAACGAAGTTAAACAAATATGTTGCTTAAGCTTTTTAAATATAAGTATATAATATTTACATACATACATATATGGAGGTGTTGCTTGCCACTTTGTCTCGATTATGGATGGCAACCGAACTTCATTTGCCTCGCCAACTGGCAACGCAACCAAAATTAAAATTAGTATTATGAATGAAAACTTCCTCCAGTTGCTAAAAAATATTTAAAGTAAAAGTGGAACTATTTTTCGATGAAAAGAAGGAAGTACAAAATGTAGCCTCTATTAGATGGCTTTTAAGGGACAATTCAAATCAAAAAAATCTATACCGCTTACACTAAGTTTTTTTTTATATTTATAAAGATTTCTTATCCAAAACAAGAACCATTGATTGAAAATTTTCCTGAACTACAATCAAACAACTGCAATGTAGCTGATTCTCAAACTCTTTGAAAAAAAACCCATATTTGCATCACTAATGGCTAATGAATCAGTGAAAACTTAAATATAGTTTAAGTAAATTTTCATAAAAAATTAAGATGTATTTAAATACACTTTCACTTTTTCAGTGGCGATTTAAATTTATTATCAAATTACGTTCAAAGTACGGTAGCACTACAAAATTTCGAAATATTATGGAAAGCTTTCCAAGGAACAGCTGTTCAATTTCGTGCCTTTTGTTTTACCCCGTAAGCCTCTCACCCGCTCTCACACACAAACAAGAGCAGCCTGTTTGAACAGGCAAGCAGAAAAGGCACAGTGAAAATTGCGTCTTAGACCCTTCTGGTCCGTCGAACAAACCCGAGCTCTATACGAAGCTACTAATACGTTACAGTTCAGCACTTGCAATGGCACAGAAATGCTCTACATGTTGCTCTTCATGCTGATTCCTCGGCAGCTACGGCAAAAGTTATTGTGTTCGACCGACAAAATTTGGGACAGTGTCCGGTTAGCACGGACACTAGAATCGATATTTATTTCCTATTTGTTAAAATCAAAGGTGATCAAGCAATCATTTCTTGTTGGCCACCTGCTATTCGTTTCCTCTTCATTATTGTGCCGAGTTTACATCTGTGTATCATGTGCCCAAGAAAGCGTAACCACTAATTACTAATGAAAAACAGATTCTGTTTTGTATAGGAAGTCCACTCAAAGTCTATTACATTTTGCTCGAATTCTCGTTAGGAACTAGATTTTGCTCGGATGTAAATGCACTATAAAACATATTTTCGTCTTCCCAAATTAAATATTTATTTTTTAATTTTTTTTATTATGCCACCTCTGCCTATTCATGCTTCACACCCCAATCATGAGCGAATCAACTTGCTTCGCCATACAAAATTATGAGAGCGAACCAAGTAGATTCAATATAAATCTACTTGATTGCGAAGCACGAAAAATTGATATCTTCTCTAAATTTTATCGCAGTTCATCGCCAGTTTATCTGAACTAGCTATCAAAATAAAATAGGTACATACTTATATGTGTATGTGTGTGTAAACAAATAAAAACAAACCACACGCACATGCGTATGATACATATGTATGTGCGAATATACATTAAAAAATTGCCAAACGAAGCACGAATGCGCCGTGTAAACAGCATAATTCACAAACATGATTGAGGAAGCGAAGCATGTGATTCAACTCGTAGTGGAAACATAGCATCAAAACTATGCAGCAATTAAAAAGCACTCGGTCAAAAATAATTGTGTGGCAACACTATATTTTTGCGAAACGAATGAATAGCTGGGGCCTAATTCCCGCATTCGATCGCGAGCGAGTTATTACTCGTATCTACGTCACATACATAGGCCATGTACATTTTTAAAACCATGAACAAGAGGGCGATAGGGGGAAATTTCTGCCTCTCCAAAACGTTAAAACCAATTTTAATGACATTTAGAACATAGATAGATCTTTGTCTAAAAAGCCACAAAATGACCATAGACATTTTCTAAACTGGGACCAGGAGGAAGTAAGGAGGACAATTTCTGAGTCTCAACTATAAACTTCGTTTAGATGGAGACATACTCTCTGTAGCTTCTCAAAAGTAAGACAAGCAAGGGGGCAGGGGATGAGTCCTGCTCCTCCGAAACTTTGAAATCTATATTAATGAAATTTAATTCATTTAGAAGAGGACATAGGCTATGTACCTAATGTACCTAATTTCTGCCCCTCCGGCCCTTTAAAATCGATGTAAATGAAATTTAAAAGACGATGGGGCAGCGAAGCACACCGGGTGTAGCTAGTAACATACACAATTCATTCAAATACATATATTTATTTTAATTCAGATATAATCTCTTCTTTTAATTGTCTCATCGATTGGTTATATCCGCTTAAAAAATTTCCTGTATCTAATTAAAATGATTTTCATATATTATACTTACATACATACATACATACATACATATGTACATCATTCGTTTTCTTTTAATCTTTTAGTTCCACTTCAATATCAAATGTTGCTGGTGCTTCACTTTCACGTCGAAGTTCAGAACGTGAACTTAACGACAGTGGTTCTAAAAAGCGTGCAACATCAGCCAGTGGCACAGACAGACATGATGGTAAGTTAATATGCATGTTTTTTTATTTTAATTTTTTTTTAATACGTTATACGAGTTATTTTATTGTTTTAACATTAAAAATAAGTTACAGTTTCTATCTAAACTTGTTTCTTTTTTAAGTGTTAATATGATGTATATTATATCTATCTATTAGTTACAAAAGAGAAAAAAAAATGTGTGCCCCTTTTTTTAATATTTATTTGCTGTGTCATGAAAATGAAGTTAAAAAAAGTATGTACACCACAGTACTCGTATATCAAATTACTTATAGTATATGTTAATTACTCTAGTTAATTAATGTCTTAATTTTACAATAAAATTGTTTACAATCCCAAAAACAATGTATTTAAAAAAAAAACTACAATAGTGTCTGTTTGTTGTAGAAATTCAAATTTGAAAGTTTATATTTTGTCAGTTTTTCTTTGCTTTTAAATAATAAGAAAGAAGATAACACAAGCAAAAAAATAAAAAAAGAAAAAGAATAAATGAGCAGCAAAGCACGTTACCAATTTATAGTTTTAAGTTCGACATCCTTTAGTTTAAGTTGCAAGTAATTTTGTTTTTGTTTTTTTTTTTCTCACTCTAATTATTTCCTTTTATGGTTTCTCTTTTTTTATATTTCGTTTGCGACCCCTGTTTATTTATTTTTTTCACTTCTAACTTGTATTTATATGAAAAAAAAACAATATATGTATGAATATTATTGTCACTTTTCCACCATCACTACAAATCACTGTTACTGTCTCTATTCCTTCTACTACCACTGTTAACTTCAACTACAACTTCAACAGATCATCGTCGCAAATCCTCTTCAATGTATGAAGTTTTTAATTGGGGCTACATAAACGATGAGCCCCCAAAAAGATTTTCACTTTCGATTGTTGGTAGTGAAATAAATATAGATGGACCGCCTCTAGCACCACCACCACCAGCAGCAGCATCCAATGCAGCAGCTTCTAACAAAATCGACAACTCCAAGAACACATTCAACAACACAGAGACTAATCATAATTGTAATCAACAACAATATCATCATAATAATCATCACAAACAATATTCAAATCATAATTTCTATAATACTAAGGGTGAGGATGCAGTAATAACACAATTTTTTTATATGTTTTATTGCATCTCAAATTTCTGTTTTTTTTTTTATTAATTAATATTTTTCTTTATTTGTTGATTTATGATTGATTATGTTTTCGTTTTATTTTTTTCTTTTATGTATTTTTTCTTTTTTACTAATTTCGGAATGCTGTTTTGTTTTCCAAATAATTTTCGTTTAGAAGGATATTTTTTTAATTTGCATTTATTTGACCTAGTTTTTCTTTCTAATATATATAATTTTAACAACCATGTTTTCATTAAAACTTGCATGACAGACTGTATGATTTTTAACTGAAAGCATATTTATTCAGCCTTATTCCAGTTGTCAACATCGACGTCACGTCAATCCAATACCAAAAGGCTTGGGCTTGTCGTCTACTCGCTCTCGAGAACAATTTTGTACTATTGACGGTCTATTTCTGCTCCCCAGGATCTAGAAAATAGAATGAATAGCAGTCAGTTGTTTTCGATAACGGGTAGACAACCCCCAATTTTTTGGTCTTGTATTGAAGTGCCGTCGATGTTGACAAGTGGAATAAGTGTAATTATTTTACAATATTTTTAATACAAAACCATTTAATCATATTTGCTCTAAAACTTTCTACATAACGATTGAAAAGTTGCGTTTTCCTGTTCTAGTAAAAGGTGTCAAAAACTAAAATATAGTCACAGATTATAAAGCTTAAGCTTTGGATCGTAAAATAATAAAAAATAAAATACAGACGAATTAAGTCGGTTAAAAATAGATTAAAATAAAAATTATCCATGGAAAATTGTTCTTATGAATTAATATTTTCTTAATATCAATATTGAAACATTTTGCATTTATCTAAACTGATTATTTTATATTGCCGCGGTTACCACCAAATTCCTGTTCATCGACCCCACTTTTTCTTGTTCTTTAGGTTGAAGTAAAAATGCAAAAAAAAAAAGAAGAAAAAAACACGAGACAGAAACATACAAACAAAATACACCGTTTTTATTCAAATATGTAAATCCAAATTTTAAATAAGCTTCACTTCAAATTCTGTCAAACTAAAGGCCGGGGCACAATGAAACTGTCATACCTTAAACTTCTCCTTTTTCAATTGACGTTAACGCAAGGACGGCGAAGGTTGGCACAATTAGTACTTTATTGACGGAAGCATTTGAACAGCTTCAATAGGTAGATTCTCCATTTTATTTATTAAATTCAACTTTTTTTTATTTAATTCGTTTATTTCTTTTGTTTAATTTTATTTTTGCTGCCACAAAGCACAAAAACCTAAATCAGAACATAACAAAAAAAATAACAAACATCTGTCAAACTACTCAACGTACGCAAAAAGGTAAAAGTTGGCCAATTTTTGTACTTTGCGTTGACGGACACGTACGGAGTGTAACAGACCTCATAAGTCCCGGTTCACACACTTCAATTTTTGTTGATCAACTCGTAATTCAGCTGTAAGAAAAAAAAGAGAAGGAAATACAAATATCTCTTTTTTGTGCTTACAGCTGAATTACTAGTTGAAGCGTGTGAACCGGGACTAACATATACTACGTTCATACGCACGGCTTATTTGCAAATAATACTTTAAATTGTTGCCATATTGTTGTTTTTATTACGACGTACTAATTCAGAAAACTATTCACGATTAACGCACTATTTGCAAATAAAATGCTTGAGGTTGCCACACTTACAAATGGTTACCAGCACCAGAGAGTCGAACTTTAATCGGCTTCTTATAAACAAATTAATAAATATGTAATCAAATACATTTCTCATAATGCGCACGAATCCATAATAAATTCAGGAAAGTGCGACTTTAACTTGCACACGTAGGGTTCCGTACGGACATACATACATATGTATGTATGTATGTCATATTATACAAACTTTAACCTATATAATCCAATATCTTAATTGATGTAGACATTTTCTAAAAAAAACTTTTTTCGGTTTTGGCGATTTTTTTAATTTTGGCACTTTTTCTTAAGAATGTTTTCGGTTTTTGGCGTTTTTTTAGTTTTGGCGTTTTTTTTTCGTTTTTGACGATTCTTTCGGGCTTTGGCGATTTATTTCAGTTATAGCGATTTTTTTAGTTTTAGCGGTTTTTTATTTTGGCTTTTAGCGGCCAAAGTTTTACATATTCTGTGAAAATTTCAGGTCCGTAGCTCTTACGGTTCTAGAGAAAACAGCCTGTGACGGACAGACGGACATCGTAGCGAAAACAATAGGGTCCCTTTTCACCTTTCATCGCAAAGCAGCTCTGGGGGTCTACTCTGTTATTCGAAACGAAAGAAAATGCTTTCGAATTTGCGTGCTGTTCACATACAAATACGAAAACATTTTCTTTCGTTTCGAATTACAGAGTACACCATCTGGGATGCCGAACAGGTCTCTCGTCATCATAATTATTTCTTAAATAAGTGCGATCAGGCTTGTGTGTACGAGTATTGTTTTGTTAACAAGTGCAAACATTTTTAACAAGATTGAAGTAAATGAATTTAATATAAAGAAAAAAAAATTAATAATCGTCAAACAGGCAACACCAGCAAATTTTTTGATAGTGAATGGGTGCTTAAGAGTCCCAAAGTTCTGATTAATTTATTTAAATATAAACAATAATTTTCTGCAATTCATATACAATTCAATTTGATTTCGTGCGTGTTGTGTAGTGTTCGGAAAATGTCGTACGTGTTGGACATCTTAGTATTTGTGTTCGGGTCGTGTAATATTGGAAAAATTCCCCAGGCCCCCATCTCTACTTGGTATTAAGAAAGGATTTTGGGCGTAATATTTATTCGGTATGGAAAGGGTTAAAAAAAGACTCGAAAAAAACTCGAAATTTCGAAATTAAAAACCTAATTAAAAAGTAATTTGCACATGCTGCTTGCTGCTGGTAGTCAGTCAGTCATTAAATGGCAACTTTGTGCTGCTACTTTGTTATAAATTAAAATGTTTGCTGCTGCTGTATTAAATGAACAAGCAAAGTCATAATGAGAAAGAAAGCCAAAAATAAAATTCAGGTTATTGTGTTAATTTTTGTTTTAAACTTCATACACAATCAGCGTTAGTATGCGTCAAACTTTTCATCAAAGCGGAACTTCAAATTAAACGTTTTTATGCACACAAGTATGTGATTCTATTTAAAGCCAACGTATTGAAATTTCTAACAGCTTAATGTCGAATAAGCTGAAAGTGTTTGCTAGAGTTAAGAACTGAAATAGAATAAATTAATATTAATTAAAATGTGTATATGTATGTATTTTATGTTATTTGATACCTTTACTGGAATGAAAATGTAGACTCGTACTCTAGATGCGACCACTCTCTCAGTTGTGTAACCTAATAAGATTGAAGTCAGTTTTTCGATCATTGCCACGGCTTGTTGCTTATGATGCTCGTTAATGGATTTAATATCAACCTAATGTTGCAATAATTTGTTAAGTTTTCTTTTACATCAACGTTTTTCTTTGCCTGCCTCTTCTAGTAGAATATATAATTTTAACATTCTTCCAGCTTTTGGCGAAACAAATCTCAGCAATTTTTTGCAATTTTGCAAGCTTTAGCGGCATGTCAGTTTTTAATTTTTTTTTTTTTTTCTTAAATAAACATAAATATCTCATTTATGTTGTCTAATTATTAACTACATTAAGTTAGAATAACGTTGTTGTTTTTTTTTTTTTTGTAATGCCCATCTAACTTTATTAAGAAATTTGAAAACCAATTCAAAAAAAAAAGAAGAAGAAATTTAAATTGAAATGAAAACAACAAAAAACCAATTCCAAATTTTTCTTTTGTACCCACAATATTGTAAAATATTACAGAAGATAATGTTGATACATCACATATCGTGTTTCGAAGTGTGGCCAGAAGAAAAACTGATCTTATGCCAACAATACCAAGTCCCAGAGATGGTCACTACGGTTCCCGATCATCACTTAGTAACACACCTTCTCGTACACCAGGTAAGACACAATTAAACCCAACTACCACAACACTCCCACCTACCCACCAACAACAACAACAACATACGTCATCATTCTATCATATGAAAACTTACTTCTTTTTATATCAATAAATACATAAATGTATCTCCTCCTGCTCTCATTACTTCTTTATCCCTCTTTAATATTAAAAGATAATGGAAAATTTCTGCAACTGAAACTATATAAAAATAAGAAATAAAAAAATGTGTTTGTTCCTTTTTTTTTGTTTTTTTTTTTTTTGTTTTACACTTGAAGCAAACCTCCTCTATTCTACTACATACAATATTTAGTGTTGTGAGTTCTTTCAACCTTGATATTCTGTCTGTTAAGCAAACCAACAAAACAGAAACATTATTTAAAAATGCTTTTTTATGCTATTTGTATGTTTTTAATTAGTTCTAAAAATATATCCACTACATATCGCCGGCTTAGAGTGTAAACCTGCTAACTCACTTCCAGCAAATTTTACAGGAGAGACAAAAAAAAACTGTTAACGGTTTCTGCACTGAGTTTCTTCGGCATATAATAGAGCTTCAGATTAAAGTAAATATTTTAGCAAGTATTGAAATATCATATTTTATAAAAAGCAGGATTTAGCAGGTTTACACTCTAAGCCGACGACATAGTACACACATATGTACATATACATATACATATAGACATATACATACATATCTAATTAAAATACTTTTGCCAACGTGTTTGAAAAAGATCGTGTTAACGTTTTTTTTTTTAATGGTTGTTTGTTAATTTAATTGAAACTCCTGCTCCCTAGATTTCTCTATTAAGTGAAAGGTTTAGGATTTTATTTACTTCAGTTATTATTATCAATTTTTTTTTTTTAGAAACAAATCAAATTTTACATACAGGGGTGTTCTGTAACTTGCGCGTGTTGAAATCGCCTAATTTCTAGGAAAGAGCTCAGTTAAAAAGTTGACTTATTGCAGCTTTTTAATTGGTTTTAATGTTTAAAATGTTTAAGTTATTGTATTCCAACTTTACTTCGAATGCACTAAATTGTCCGATCAGTAGAACAGTGTTTTTCGATTTTGGAAATCGCACGATCTCAAAACGCGCGGCTTACAGAACACCTCTGATAAATTTTATTAAGCACCCCCCATACACATTTCAATTCAATTGTCAATTGCGTCTTTTACTAGCCGTCCACACGAGCAATAATCTTGGCAATTGTGAAATTCGATTGCCGACACAAGATATTAGCGTGTGGACCGTATGAATATGTGTTCAAATATACATATATTCAGCAACACATGTTAAAATACATTGCTGAGCAATAATCTCTTAACACATGCTGTCAAATTGAAATAATATTAATATTGTTTTTAACAAAAAAGTAAGAAAACATGTTTTAAATACATAAATAAAATAAATAGAATTTCAATTTACAATTAGCAAAAGATCTAATAAAGGATAATTTAGGTATGTGTATGCATAAAAACACAAATATATTTGAATGTAAGTGTTCGCCACCTCTAGATACATTGTTGAACACAAGCAATTTGACGTCATCATTCTGCCGACGTTATTGCTTGTGTTAAGACACAACAAATTGCCCGTGTGGTCGTACTGTTACGAGTATATGGATTTGATTTTTGGCCACAAACTTCATAAATTGAATTGAAAGATTTTCATTCAACTGTCAAATTTATATTTTTTGTATTTTTTTGTTTAAAATTCAATGAAATTAAATATAATTTTATAAATACATAACTTTTTCTATGCAAAATAAAGCTGCAAACATAAATTTTGACAGCTAATCAAGGGACTCGAACACACACAGCACCATCGAATTGCAAGATTTACTAGTCAAAATGAAAAATCAAAATCTTTTGATTTTTCTTCGACCAACTCGACAACTGCTAAACTAATCAATTTGGACAACAACCGACTCAGTTGAAAATTGAATTGAATTGAATCGTGTATGGGGTGCTTTATATACAAATTTTTTTATTATTTTTTTTTTTGTTAATTAGCAAACAAATCATTGGTTAAAACTCATTAATTTTTATATTTAATTTTGTTTTTAAATCACCTTTTTTTTACTTAAAATGCCGCTTTTAACAAATAAACAAAACAAAAAACTGCTGCTGCTTGCTGAATGCTGAATGCTGCAAAATGAAATAAAAATAAATTTGATGAAACCATCCTCCTTAGGACGAGCATATTCCATGAATCGTTTGGATCAATTGGCTCAACCGATTCGCCGTAATGGCGAACATATACGAGCCATAATGGAACGCCAACGACGTGAGCAAATGGAAATGATGGATGAAACGGAATCCCTTGGCGGTGGCCGACGACGTTCTGCCAAGAAATCTAGCACGGGCTCGAGCAGCAAGATGTCACGCAGTATGATACATTTAGCCGGTGATGGGGCACCTCGTCCCAAATATAATATAGGTGGGGGCATTTCCACCAGCTTTTTACCATTGGGTAGCGGCAGTAGGAATGCCTGTAAGAGTATGACACATTTATTAGGCAATTATTATAATAATGCCTGGTCTAATACACCACCACGCTCGAATCTAGGCTTGCAAACTGCCGCCACCAAAAAATATCTACAATCATCACTAGCTTCATCTGCATCCAACACGTTTAAACGAGGCCAGATCTGTAATACTAACCTCTACCGTTTCGACACAGACTCATTGTTACTCATGAACTCTCCTAGTTTACTTTTAAACCCAGGTGTGTGTGCGTGTTTGCAAACTATAACTTCTACCACAACAAAAAATCCAAAAAAAAAGAAGAAAAACAACAAAACTTTTTTCTCCTTATTGCTACAAAAACAAATTACTACCACAATTCCCCTTCAGAACTCAATATCAACAAATTTGTACTATTTTTTTTTTTCTAAATACTTTTCCTAAAACTTCATTTTTGAACCATTTTTACAGTCCTAATTTTCTGACATTGTCTCTACCTAAATTCAGTGGCAAAATCATTTAATATATCTCAAATATTTCTAACCATTTGATCAAAAAACATAAACTGGTATATGAAAAAAAAAACTTATTTTTGCTATTTCACATAGATACTTATGTGTGTACATATAAAATTCTTGTTGCTTAGTTGAAACTCTAAAGAATTTCAAATCAAATCATTTTCCATTTTATTTACATATAAATAAATAAATTTTCATTATGCAAATACATATAAACACATATGTATGTTGTAATACATTAAAGTTTCAATTAATTAAAATTTTTAGGCATTTTACCTGCTAGAGGATATAATCAAAATTCTTTTAAGGGTAAGCTGATTATATCATTATTCGCATCCCCCACCCATTAATATTTCTTGTCCTTTTTGCATTTAAAAAAGCTTTCATTTTACGTGCTTCACTGTAAATTGTCTTGTTGCATACATACATACATACATACTTATACGAAAATATTTCGAATGTTTTATTTTAAATAGATTTGCTTTGGCTTTAGCTTTGAAGCTTTAGCTCAAGTCAGTGCTTTATACGATAATTTTGTAACACAATTCTAAAAACTCCTGTTAACTTTTTTTGGTACTTTTTTTTTAACTGAAAGTTGCTTTTCAGATTACTCGAGACGCTGAATTCAAACGTGCACTCGGGTTTTTTTTTTCTTTTTCTTGAATATCTATAGTGTTTCAGATACAAATGTTTATCGTCCGCCATATTCAACATAAGGGTCAATTGTATATATTTAGGAGCGTGGTCACGCCCATTTTGGCAAATATTAGTGCCCGCCCACTTTTCTAAATTCAACA
Source organism: Nowickia ferox (assembly GCA_936439885.1). Lineage (NCBI taxonomy): Eukaryota > Metazoa > Arthropoda > Insecta > Diptera > Tachinidae > Nowickia > Nowickia ferox. The sequence goes on along the minus strand of OW387024.1, from coordinate 109,084,445 downwards.
TAACGTCACTTTCAGAGCTCAAGATGTGTGCCAGGTTTCGTAAAAATCGGTCAGGCAGAAGCACGTGCCCTGCCCACTTCTTTAAGCACAAAATTATGTCGTTCTAAGAGCCGAAAGTCTTTGCCAAGTTTCGCGGGAATCGGATAAGAAGAAGAAGTACATATAATTTAATATTAAACTTTCATGGGCGTGGCTCCGCCCTCTTTTTTGGACACAAGATTAAATAATTTTCAAAGCTCAAGATGTTTGCCAAGTTTCGTAAATATGTGTCAGGTAGAAACACGTGAAATATGATATTAATCCTTAATGGGCATGGCCCCACCCACTTCTTGAATACAAGATTGTGTCGTTTCAAGAGTTCAAGGTGTATGCCAAATTTCGTAAAAATCGGTTAAGTAGAAGCACGTGAAATATAATATTAATATTTAAAGGGCATGGCTTCGCCTACTTTTGAACGTAAGATTAAATATTTTTCAGGGCTCAACGTGTGTGCCAAGTTTCGTAAAAATCGTTAAAGTAGAAGCAGGTGAAATATAACATTAAATTTTAAGGCGTGTAATCTGCCCACTTTCTTGAATGCAATATTGTGTCTTTTTAAGAGTTCAAAATATGTATTAAGTTTCGCAAAAATCGGTAAAGTAGAAGCAGGTGAAATATAGTATTAATCCCTAATCGGCCGCAAGATTATCAGGGCAATCATGAATAAAATTCCGCGTGAAAATTTTCCCGTAGAACAATTCCAACTAATAGCAAGTAATAGGGAAAACAAAAACTTCTAATTGGAAAAGGGAGAAATTTCACGCGGAATTTTATTCATGATTGCCCTGTATATATTTTTCAGAGTTCAAGGTGTGTGCCAAGTTTAGCAAAAATCGGTAAAAAGACAAGCACGTGAAATATAATATTAAGCTTTAAGCGGGCATGGCCCGCCGACTTTGTGGAATACAAGATTGTGTCTTTAAGAGTTCAAGGTGTGTGCCAAGTTTCATAAAAATCGGTCTAATAGAAGCACGTGAAATGGGACGTGAGGAGACCGCCAACGATCGGTTACGCAAGAAATCCATTGCCAGCGTAGCCGGTATTCTATTTAGTCATTGGCAAAACAAAATATTTTATTTAGGTAAATAAAAATAATTTGTTGTATTTTGTCTCAGTCGACAATAAAAATACAAGTGACTGCTTTTGACATTTGGGTTCGTACAAATGACTGAAAAAAATTTTATTTGGGCACAAATTTGTATTGAAATGTTTATCGGCCTGTCTGTGACAGCGTGACTAGAAATCGTTCGATCGAATAGTTATATTGAAAACAACAAAAAATTTTCTAATGCTATTGTTGTTTGCAGTACAAGTTGTCGATCGAACGTTTGCTGGTGACATCGTGGGACAGGCCTTATGTTATCGTTCGAACTCATTTTCTTTCGACTTGTCGTGCTAAAGGGTTTTAGTGGCACGCAAAACAGCTGTTTGTCGCTTAAAATGCTTGCGAACGAAAATGAGTGACATCCTGGAACATGCAGAAAATTTTTGTACGACACGTCGAGCGTTGTCGACATCGTGGGACAGGCCCTGAGTTCCACTTTTATTTGTATATTTTACTGATACAAATAATTTAAATTACACAATTCCACTTCTTTAAACAATCAACAAAAATCGATACATAATTAGTAAAAATTTGCTTGTTTTCATATACCACTTTGTTTTATAGAGTTCTCCCATAATTCTGGCAGTAAAAGTATTGTTGTTGCTCACCCATAGTTGTTTTATATCACTCTCTCTCTCTCTCTCTCTTTCCAGTACTGGTCTCATTTGTTAATACATTTTTTTTTTTTTTTTTTTTTTGCTTTAAAAGGTGTTTTCAGAGTTTTCGAATGTATTTTCACACAATTTTTTTTTATTTATACATATGTATGTATATATTTTTTAACATTATTTTTACCGCACTCTACACATACATACATACATACATATATTTTTAAGAAGCTTGTTTCTACATTGCAAAACTTGACAGATTTCATTTTGTTAAACTGGTGTATGGATACAGAATATCAAAGCAATATATTTATGAAGGCTAACTATCCGCATTAATTCCTTTCTAGTGATGTAAATGTACAACAAATGTTTTTTTTAGTGTTGTTATGTATGCAAAACAAAAAAAATTAAATTTATTTTTAAAGTAAATTGTAAATCACGTAAGTCTTGTCGTAATCCAAAATGTTATTAATAAAATATGTACATATATACAACTATAGATTTTCATTTGCAAAAAAAAAAGTAAATAAAAAACCTCCAGATTTATTAACTCATTTGTACATGAACATTTGAAGCCCTGGTGATTGGTTGGTGATTTTTTTGTGTAAATATTGGTAAAGGTGTATGTATTTTTAAAATTAAAAAAAAAATTACATATTATTTCATTAAACTTTCATTAATTCATTCATTTATTCATTTTCTATTAATTACAAATTTGGTTTTCTGATTGGTAATTGGTTTTTGTGATTTAAAATACAAAAATTTATATATACTCCAAAAATACAGGGTCGCGTTCGGGTACCGTCACACCAGGTGGTCATTTAAATAACTCTAGGCCTGGTAGTGCCATGTCCACGTCCACTACAATGTCAACATCAGGTTTTATCAATAGAAGATCAGTGCCAGCTGCACGCAAGCCACGTCCAGCCAGTATCGCTGGTACCGGCGTTTCCTTGGAAGGTATTTACATACATACATATCGTTATCTTAATATTATAGTTCGGACCTTTAACTCTTTATTTTTCTGAAATCGAGACTAGCATTTTTTTCGACACATTAGATGTTATTCTATTGAAATATTATAAAACTAGATTTCCAAAAAATAACAAGTAATATACATACATATATGTACATATATGTATGTATTTATATACTATATTCTGTCTATATTACTTATGTCTTATACATCTTTTGTCCTTCAAAGAAATAAACAAACTTAAAAAGGAAAATAAACCGCCCGTTAAGACATCTTCGATGTCACCTTCTACATCAGCACAAACTACTCCAAAACGTTCAACGAACATGATGTCCACATCACTAATTGTCACATCATCATCCTCGCGATTATCTAGCGCCGAAAAGAAAACTCCCATTAAAAGGGTAAAGAGTCTTAAAACTTATTACGTTTTAAATTTAACTAATTGCATACGATTTCTTTCTTTTTTTTAGGAATCTGTTACTCCAAAGGCCACAACAACTACTAAGCCTCTATCGAAAACTGCAAGTTCGGATCGTCTCAATAAGTTGAGCAAAGAAAAATCCAAGGATTCAATGACTAAATCAGCCATAACTCCACCCGTTGCTAACAGAACTACAGCCAAAGAACATATAAAGAGCAAAGAAGAAAAGGAAGCAATCAATCAAGTGAAGACCGAAATAGTTGCAAACCCACCAACGCAACAGAACGGTCAAAGCGAAGTGGAAGATCCATTGTTGCCTCAGCCGGCTGCATCAGTTACTTCACAGCATGAGGAAAAAACTGATGAAGGTACAGAAAAGAACTTGATTGAGCCAGAGCCAGCTTTGCCGCAAAAGCCCAAATCACGTAGCGGCAGCAAGGAAGGTTCTATTGTACGTGAACTGGCTCCGGCCATAGCCGACAATACCGATGCCATGACGGCGTCGATGATTGCCAAAAGTAAAATTACCACGGAAGAAGAAGCGAAGGCAGCTTTGGCTGAGAGACGTCGTTTGGCACGTGAAGAGGCCGAACGGCAGGCAGAACTGGAAAGGCAACGTATAGAAGCTGAACGATTGGCCGAACTCAAGAAACAAGAGGAAGAGGCTGAACGTCAACGTCAGTTCGAAGAAGAAGCTATGCGCATGGCCCAGGAGCAGCGTAGGGCCGAAGAAGAACGTTTGCGTCAAGCCATTGAGGTAAGTAACATAATATATATAAATATCTTATATCTTCAAACATTATATGTACATATATGCATTTTCTTATGCTTATTATGTTAGGAAGCAAAACAACGCGAAGAAGAGGAGAAGCGTAAGCGTGAGGAAGAAGAAAAACAACGTATAGAACGTGAAGAGGCCGATAAAAAGGCTAAAGAGGAAGCGGAAAAGCAAAGAGTAGAAGTCGCAGAACGTCTTAAACGCGAAGAAAAAGAACGTGAAGAAAGACGAAAGCGCGTGGAAGCTATAATGTCCCGCACTCGTCGTGGTGGTGCCAATGCCACACCAAACTCTACGCCAACAAAGGTAAATTGATCCAAATGGCTTGTAAGACATAATTATTTGATTATCTATATTCATAACAGGAAAACAATAACTCTCCTAAGCCAGTTGAAAGCACTCCTAATTCATCTACAGAAGCAGCACCAGCAGCTAATAACGCTGAGTCAGTATCCTCTCAAGGTGTTGCCATAAATTCCAATAACGATATTGAAGCTACCAACACCGCCCTCTCCATCAACAACACTACGAACGATACAACACATTCTTCAAACAATGAATTGGTTGTAAATAGCAGCAATACTGAAAATGTATCAACATCTGGTTCATCCAGTAGCCCAGCTACTACACCACCAACACCAGCATCACAACAGCAGCCGCAAGAAGAGCAGCAGCAGCAGCAACAACAACAACAACAAGCACAACCTATTTCTATTCCTGAACCTCAAAACACTCAAGCAATGTATGAACAGTCAGTTGTGGATAAGGAAAACTCGCTCATCAATAGTTTCTCCAATATGATTATTGATGAGAATGTAAAAAACATGCAACAAAATTTACATCAACAACAGCAATTGCAAGCACAAATTGTTGTTGAAGAGACAAATGGCAAATTGTTTGCTGAGCTGCATAATAACGACAGTAACATCACAACAACAACAACTACGCCAACATCGGTAGCCAATGGCAACGGTCATCATATCGAAAGTATTAATAACAAGAAGTGAGTAATCTCGTATAGCTATAATAGGACATTTACACAACTGCACGAAATATCTAGTAGATTTCAATTAAAATCTTTTTTATCAAAATCTATACCGCTTGCACCAGGTTTTTTTTTTTTTTTTGTATTTATCAAGATTTCATATCTAAAACAAAAACATTTTCACAAAAAACTAAGTTTCTACTAGATTTTAAGTAGATTTCGACAAAATTTAGTGACGAAGTAGATTTTATTTTGTAAGGGAAATCTGCTACATTTTGCCCGAAATCTCGTACTCTATTTTTCAAGTGAATTCAGATTTCTAATTTTAAAATAAGTACACGAGAAACCTGCTCCCTTGGATCCTGATGGGTCCCGTTGTGCTAACTTAACTTTAAATCTGTTTGTTTGTTTTTTGCAATGAAATTTATCAGTTTTGAACGCACTATTTTTCTTATTGAGTAAAATATTGACGCAAGTAAAAAATTAACAAATTCAGTGTAAAGTACACTATTGTTTTTTAAAATACATTGAAATTGATTATTGAAGGGTCAGCTGGATGATATGCGCATTTCACTGTTTGCTAATGCAGATTATCTCAGAACAATTAAAAAAATTTTTCTGATAAACTTTAATTTAAACAAATGAGAAGCTCAACTAATATCATAGTTGAACAAGAACTCAATAATCAACTTGTTTAGAATTTTATTTTCTTACTTTACTATTACTACATAGGCTGATATTATTTCAGCTCGAATTTTAGTTTTAAGAAGTGTGAAAATAATAAATAATAGGTGTGTTTTTTACGTTTGTAGTAAAATGCAGTAAATGAGTAGTTACTGCAAACATTTTAAAGTTTACTCCCAAAAAAAAAAATGAGGCCGCAAAAAGTACGCGAACAGAAAAATAGTAAAAATTAGTAAGATTTAGGAAACAGCTGACTCCAACTCCACATAGTGCTTGAAAATGTACATATGCACCTTTGACTATTCAATTCTTTTTCTTATTGGTACTCGATACAATATTTTTTATAACACGGCCAATCGAAGAATATATTGTTAATTTATTTTATGTAATATTTGCAATTAATTTCTTTTGATTTTTCTGATTTGTTGTTGGTTAAATTTATTAATTATTACATGAATGTTTGTTAATGTTACTGACTACCCTAAAAACTACGTAACCAGATCCTTTACAGTTTTACAACTCTGAATAATTAAAGTCATCCACAAAACAAAAGAATTAATAAATTATATTATAAAATATGTATATTTACAGTTATTATTACCATTCTTTATAAATTGTCTATTTTGAAATGACTTTCACAAATTTTTATTTAACCTTTTCGTTTGCTTACTTTTCATTTGTTTACATTTTGCATTATATGTTTGTATCTTACTAAACTTTACTACGACAAATTTCTGCAGCAAAAATTTGCAAAATACTCAGGCAAGAACTACTGTGACTTTACTCTCTCAATTTGTGTTCTCATTTACTGTATTTTGGGTAAACGAACGCAATTTAGTAAATTGCAGTAAAGTTCAGTAAAAATTTGTAAAAACTTTTGGGTACGCGAACGCAATTAATATTAAAATAAATGTAATAAAATAATCAACAACAACAGCTGTTCATTGCTTTTGCAAGAATAGAGTGTTGCCGCACAAGTATTTTTAACCGTTTCCTGTCATGTTAATAACGGAGTGGCAATGTATTTCAATTATTGTTGTTATTGTTGTTTTTTTACATTTATTTTCACTTACATACTTCTTAAAACAACAATTCGAGCTGAAATAATCCACCAAACCAAATGCTATGAATTCGTAAAATGACTGGTGGACAAAACCTTCGAATTTATTTGTTTTTTTTTTTTTGAACACTGAAAAAGTCGATTCGCTTCGTATCGAGTGACAACAACAGAAAATTTCGTACTAACGAAATTTATTTCGATTTGAATGTAATTTCGAACACGAATTTAGGCACCTGTACCTAGACTCAGTAACTTTTATTACGATAATCGTATCGTTATAATAAATATAACGAACATTTCTCGACTTTGCTATCCAGCAACATATTTTCCCGATATTCGCTGTCTGTTGAAGTAAAAAAAGTAAAATCACAAGCTCTAATTCATTAATTTTTCTTTATTTCTTATTTATGCTTTTCGCTTATTTTAACATGTGAATGCACTGTCTATTTATACGGGGCGTAAAGTGCAATCCCTCCCACCATTAGTGAAGGTAATTTTTTTTTTAGAATAAAACACCCTTAGGTTAGGTTATGTTAGCAGGCTGCTGTTAAGGAAGGGTGAAATTTTAGAGTCCAGCTCACTTGGGTCCAATACAATGATCCCTTTGTGCTGCCTGTTAGTTGAAGAGAAGATAGTCAGAGAGTGTGATAGGGAAGAATAGTGATAGAGTAAACAGGTGATGAAGGAGGAAAGCTTCATTCTTTTACAACTCTGCTTTTTTATGCACGCTTTTTGATAATGCAGTGTTGCAGCGCCTTCTGGTGTTAAATGAGGCGTATTCAATTTTTAAAGCTGTGTTTAGTAGCCATTTTTATTTTATTGGTTATTTTACTTCGTCAATGATTCTGCTACACAAAGAAGGAGGGCGCTCTGATGTTACATTAGGATTAGTATCTGATGAAGTCGGTGTAGTTTTTTTTTAGTGACCAGTGCCTTATGCCTGCATCACTAGAACTTTTCCCACAACAAGTGATACAAAGGACACTAATGCACATCAGAAAAATGCGTTTTGATGTTATTTTTTAATGACTGTCAGAGACCGGGCTCGAACCCAGGACCTTTATTTTTGTAGTCAACGTGCTAAATACTTCAGCCAACGCCACCCTCATAAAAAAACACCCTTTTACATAGCAAAACGTTTGAAGAAGCGAACATCAAACTTTTTAGATGTAAATGTATCATTTTTTGTAGAACAGAAAACATTATGGGCTAGTTTCTTACTAATTATTTAATCTTAGTTTAACATACGCTTAAGTTAACCAAGATACAAATTTAAACGGGGCTTAACCGCCCGTGCTGATTTACTTAGTTGATTTACTTTAAATGATATCGAAAATTATATTTTTCGAACTCAATTTATGTATGCAACCCTGCGTTGCTTATAAAATTACAAACTCCATCCCTGTGTCACCCATCAATAGTGATTGACAATTTCGAACAAATGACATTAAGGAATATTTACTCAGTTTTAAATGTCAACTACATGTGAATAAAATTCACATTACAGCTGCTGCGCCCACCTTATAAAGCACGTACATAAATTGAATACGAAAATTCGAACAACAAATCACTCACATGCTCGGTGGAAATACTTTGAAGTGATTTACTTAAACCTACTTGATTTAAAGTCGGTGGAAACATACTATTTAGAGTTGTCAATTTAGCTAGAAATGCCATACTTAGTTTTCAATCTAGATGTGGCATTGTTGAAAATATTTTATGTACTAAGTAGGGCAACACTTAAAAAGCGATGTGACAATTCTTTAAATTTATTTTTAAAAAAAATTTAATTTAGTGAATATTCAAAAATAAACCAAAAAATCCAACGAAATAGGCTTTCTTGCCAATTAATTCTAAAACATCATACGCAGGCCTCTTTGTTAAACGAAATCTTTGAAAGAATTCTTATTTCTCTTATTTCTATCACGATTGTCCTATCCAAGTTATTTTAGGTTTCATAATCACTAAGGGCGACTTTTTGAGTTCAAGATTAGAGATTAAATTGACCTTAATCTTCATTTGTGATATTTGGGTAGTCGAATATATGGTTTTACTTGCTAGTTTAAGCGGCCAATCGTGGTGGTTTAATCTTACATAAATATTAACAACATACACTTGTGAAGCATATAACTTTTTGTAAAACTTATATGATAAAATAATTAAAAAACATATAAATAAATAAATATACTTTATATTATTTATCTATTTCCTTTAACACGCGTAATATTTTACTTCTAAATAACAAAACATGGCAGTTTCTTCTTCTTCCACAAAAAATCAAAGTGTGTTGATAACATGTATGACTTTTGCACAGAAAATGTTGCAAACTATTTACATCTAATCTTATCTTTTAATCTTCTTATTATTTACACATAATAAGAAGATTAAACTACCACTCAAAAACATCAAACTTAGTTAAGAGAGATTAAGTTAATTTTCGGATTAGTTAATAACAGAAATAAACTAATCTTAATCTCGAACCCAAAAAGTCGCCCTAAAATGTTCGTCGTCATAAGAAACGTTCATTTTTTTTTTTTTTTTTTTTTTTTTTTTTTTTTTTTTTTGTAAAGAGCAGTAACACTCAGGCAATGGGTAAAAGTATTTTATTTTCATATTTTTATCACTTAACAGTTCGCACTTGAGTTTAACTGAGCAATGCTAGATAATCTTTATTTGAAAAATAGTATTTTAAGTTTAAACTATAGTTATCTTCATGTTAAAAACCAGCTCTATAAGTAATTAAATTTTTTTCTCACAAAATTTCTTTAAGAAAACAATTATTTGCTAAAATTGATTAATTACTTTTTTTTCATTTTTACAGTGATATCGATCTTTTACAAACTGTGGTACCGTCAACAAATCAATTAATTGATTTAAGTCTTGATTCTCAAGACAATAATGTTAATTTTAATAACAATAATAGTTTATTAACAACAACTAATACACTAGTCACTGCTGATAGTCATGAAAGCAAAGGTAAATTAATTTAACTATACATACGAGTTATGTACATAGTACATGTTTATACATACGTAACTTTTTTTATGATACTTTCAATTGCAGATATTTCATTGCTGTGAGTTTAACAATGAGGAAAACAAGAGATTACTGATGTAAGTTTATGTTCTATTGGGGAGAAAAATATAAACAATACGAATGCAAGATTTATAGATGAATAAATTTCATACTAAATATGTACTACCAAATGCTGTGTAGAAAAGAAAACAGAGTTTGCTAAAGGAGTGTTATATAATAAACTTTCCTGCTCTTCTACAAAACAAAAACTATTTACTTTCTAATAATTAAAGCAAAAACAAAAAAAAAAATAATAATACATACATGCATACATACATACATATATAAAAAAACAATACGCGACAAATTATGGTTACTAAAAAAACTATATACATATAAACAAACAGATTATGCTATTAAAACAAAATAAACATTTATAAGGACATGTTTAGCAAGCTAAATCATTAAACAAAAACCTTAAGAAAACATAACGCGAAACCTTAAAAGTTTATAGCTTAGTTTGTAGATATTTATGAGAAAAAGAAACAAACAAAAAAAAAACAAAAACAACAAAGCAAACAAAAATTTACTTATTTACGAGAAAAAATCAAGCTTCTTATAAAGAATGAAAAATTTTCTTTAAAGGCCAGCCGCCAGCCAGCCAGCATTGCTATGAAAATTACTTTCAAATTTACCGAGCTGTTTTAGCTAAAGTGGCATCTGTCTAGAGATATACATACATACATATTTTCAATATCAAACTATTATATTTATTTATGTTTTCGACACTATGTATCTATTTTATTTTTGTTTTAATTTAACAGTGTGCCTAGTAATTAGAGCAAATTTTTTTTGCAATGAAAACAAAAACTACACAATTCTATTTACAAATAAAACATACATAAATACATACATACATACATACATACATATATAACATACATTAAAAAAATGCTTAGCAATATTTATTAAAGAAAATTTATACAAAAATCTACTAGATACATATATAATTAAAATTATATAAAAATAGTGAGAGACATGAAAACACGTTAAAAAGCAAGAACAGACTAAAAACACAAAGCAGGGAACACAAGCAAGCACTTTGGAAGGCAGAATATACATATTTAAACGAAATCCAATGTTTAAACACATGAGCACAAATTATTAAAATGTTAAATTTAATTATGTCTATTTTGTTTTAAATTTCTTAAATTTAAATCATGTTAATTATTTGTTTACATTTAGGTTAGTTGAAATTTGAATTTATTATGCCTGAACTGCGTGGCGTGTCTAAAAAGTTTTTTACAATTGTCTACCTTGTGTTCGTCTAAACAGTATTGTTTTCAATTAATTCTGCCTTTAATTTTAAGCGCTTAGTTTCTCAGTGATTTCTTGTATCTTAATGTGTTTTTGTTTGTTGTAAATTTTTCAAAAGTCTTGTTTTTTTTTCAATAAAATTGTGCAACAATTTATTATTAATGATGATATATATTTTGTATTTAAAAACACCTTTTTTTTAATTTAATGTATTTCGAAAAATAATTATGGTAGCATTATAGTTTTAAATAATTTATATTAAAAAAAAAAGAAACGTATATAAATAATATACATCCGCCTAATTATACACATAAAACATAAATACATGTATTTAATAAATGAGAATGATTAAAAAACAAAAATTACTTTAAATAAAACAAAATAATTTTATAACAAAGCAAGGTCTGATTGTAATTTAAAAAATAATAATTAAAAGGAGTCAAGCATATAAAAAACAAAATCTGATAAAAGAAAATAAAAGTAAATTGTATTTTTGTTTTCTCTCTCTATCTCTCTCACTCTCTGTGTAGTTAATGTTAATTATATGATATTTCATTTCGTATATATGATTATTTTATTAAAAAAAAATCTTATTTTTTGTATTTACTTATAGTCTAGAAAAAGAAAAACAAAATGCTTTGATTAAAAATGAAAATAAATATGTTTCAATTTTGTTAAAAAGTCAAAATCAATAAAAAAATCAATATTATTCTAAAAACAAAAAAACAACGGCATTTTCGGATTTAAGAAAATTTGTAGGTACTTTGACGGCGAAACGGCGAGTTTCTCTCTTTAAATTTTGTTGAATACTATAATTCGCTCATTATATAACAAAAATTGCAAGTTCGAAAAATCCAATATATTCAAACTTTTTTACTTACTTTACTTACTTGCACTTTCGGCAAAATATTTTTTTTTTAATTTTCGTTGATAATAGCTACAAAAGAAAATGCTTGCGAATTTGTATGTTTATAACATGTAAATTCGAAAGAATTTTCTTTTCGAATAGCGGTCTAGACACCCTGCTGCAATCAAACAGCCTTTAGCTTTATTTGTAATTATTATTATTTTTTTTTTTACATCATCACAACGGAAATTTTCGATAAATTTAAATAAAATTAAAAAATTTGTTTCTGCATGACGTCACACAGCAAATGACATTTTTTCAGAGTTGAAGACTATCAAATAATCAGTCGTACAATAAAAAATAAAAGCTTTTTTGGATTTCATCAATCCCTGCCGACAACGCATACGTGTAGCCGAAAAAACACGACTGCACGCACACAACTACGTCATTGATATGTTTAGTTGACCGACTTCTGGGCACTTAAGCAACGGCAAATTCAATCACGGTTTTTTTTTTTATTAGGTATAGGGGGTAAAAAAAGTTATGCTACATAGGGTGTAAAAACTGAGAGGCTTGTAACCTTCCAGAAGAAAAATAATTTTTTTTAAGTTTTTAAGTTAATTGTTTAATATTTATTTGATTTAGGTAGCGATACGTATAAAATACATATTTTTAATATAAAAAAAAACATCAAGCTATTTAAGCAATTTTTTATGAATTTCACAGCGCACTACTCGCAAAGCTATCTTAGTGATTTGAAATTAGTTAGCCAATTAGCTAACTATTTGCCTTAGTCATTTTCACAACATAGTCATGCATATTTTGTATGCATGTAACATTTTATGTTGGCTTAAAAATGTATACGGTAACCATTTCTTAGATTTTTACTAAAATTTCACACGATTCAACTTTAATCTCAGCACCACCGTAGGGAAAATGCAAACAACCATCAGAAGGTAGAATTTTTCCAATGCTAGCACCACCAGCATATATAGTACGGCCAATATATAAAATTTCCTCATCACTAGTTTCACCAGCTGGTATAGCACCTGGTGCAATATTGCCATTATCACAAGGAACCCAAGTAAAACCAGCACCAGTTAAAACTTCGAAATTCTCCACCTTATGCTCTTCGCCTTTGAAGGCCACGTAGGCCCCACCTCTGTGGGGCATGACTTGGGCCGGCATGATATCACCTTCTTTCCAGACACGGCCAACATAAATAGCATCACCATTGGCATCGTGACCACCTACTAAAGCATATTCAGGCATGGAATCGGCTGTAGCAGCAATCCATTGATCGGGTTGAGTTAAGACTTCGTATTCACTTAATTTGACCTCTTCGCCACCATATACTATGTATAGGCATCCCTGTGAGGGATGAACTTGCCCCACATTTAAACTACCCCCGTAATAGCTACGACCAGCATATAAAAAGTCACCGTCGGAAGCTCGACTTACTTTAACAGCTTCGTCGGGAACATTACCATTTGCCGCAGAAACCCATTGGTAACGCAAGCCAATCAACACTTCATAGTTGTTAACCATGATTTCTTTGCCATCAAAAAACACATACGCTTCATCTTTGTTAGGTATGAATTTTGCGGGCAACATATTGCCAGCATATTCTGCACGAGCAACATAAATAGTATCACCCTGAGAATCACGGCCAGCAATAACAGCCAGAGAGGGCACATTCTCATAAGGACAAGATATCCATTTGTGATCTAGTTTTTCAATAACACAGAATAGAACACATTTTTAGTGTAAAAAGTTTATGAATAATTTACGTTTGTTGCTGGTTAAGTTTGTCTAGATAGATTACGTCGCTGCTTAGGCAACCAAAAAACTTTTAAAATTAAACCAGACAGACTTAACCAACAACAACAAAACATACATCCTTCACAATAATTCATTAGACTTACAGCTTGGGACCCGATGTCGACAGAAAACGTTCCATCGATTACTTATGTACATATACAATTGCAATAATAAAATTTTCTTATTTCAAGTTGTAGAACGTTTTCTGTCGAAATCGTGAGCCGGCCGTTGATGTCGAATAAATTGATCAAAAACTAAAATTTTTTAAACTATACAAACGAAAAGGTTCTCTGAAGTAAAAAATAAAACAAGCAAATGGGAGTGGTATATGCATGATTGTCATGTTTTGCAGCTTGCAGTTCCCCAAGAACCAGCTCACTTGGGTCCTATTAGGTAAAATTTTGTCTGATTAATAAAGAACTAATAACAAGGAACAGTATTAGTGACTGTCATTAATGGTAAATTTCAGTTTTTTTTTTTTGGTAAAAACCCCTTAACAAACATGATAAAAACGAATTGAAACAGTTCAGAAATTCCATTTCAGTTTCTAATAATAGATTTTGAAAAATTTTCAAAAATTGTATATAGTAACTGCAAATATGTATGTTTTTATTTAAAATTTATTTCCGGTTTCTTCAGTTTTTAAAATTATCGAAATTATTTTAAATATATGTATACCACAACACATACATACATACATATGTATCTAAATTTTTTAATATTCTTACCCATAATTTCTATTAAAAAAAATACTAGCAGGAGTATAAATATCAACTTTACTGGTAAAAATTATTTTTTATAACTAAATAGAGACCATAAATGCAATGCAACAACTAAAAAATGTTCCCTAGTTACTTGTAACACAGGCTAGTAATCTGAACTAAATATGATGAAATAATTGTTTGAGTTTAAAGTCGCTTATATTTCAGACCAGCACACAACGGTAAATGGTCGCTGATAATTTTAAATATCCGCCTTCACTTTAACACATTTAAAAACCAGTACAATTTTTTAATCAAAATCTGACTGAAGAAACTCTTCTTTATTGTTTCAGAATTTGTTTAATAATTACAAAAGAAATTTACAGATCCGTGTCCCTAGTAACTTCTGCATATTTTCAGAAGCGTTAGAATTGTAAAGCAGCAAAATAAACACAGTTGCCCACAAATACATCTTCAATTCTAATCATAAGACTAATGCCAAAAAATGCAACCCTGAATTAAACACCACAAGTTAATAATGTTACACTAGCAACCCTAGCTTTGCTTAAAAGTGAAATTACACTGTAAAACAAAAAATGTGACCGACTAACTGCCAGCCCCAACAAGTTAAATGATTAATAATCCAGCAATAAAACTGGTAATAATCATAACTAGTTGAAACGTTCAGCCGCTAAGACGTACGGAATAAAGTAAAGAAAAGAACATACATTCATTTGTGTTAAAATAAATACGTACAACTGTGATACAATATAAGAAAATAAAACAAATTTAATAAAGTTTTTGCATAATACCCAACAAATTGGAAACAACAACAACCAATTTAAGCCGTTTACACCTTTAAAGAAATAAAAATTCCTATACATACATACTTGCATACATTTTCTTTAATTTGCCTAAAAAAACTAGTTTTTTTAACCAAAAACAATGTCAGTCAATCGTGCACCAAAGTCTGGCTTTGCAGCTGAAGCTCAACGTAAGGTAAGTGATGACAAACCGAAATATTTTCTATATACAGTATGTAAAGTTTGGAATAAAAGATCGAAATCAACAACAAAATATAAATGTATACCTAGTACATTGTATATTAAGTGGAAGAAAACCAGAAAATTAATATGAATAACAAACAACCATACGTTCGCACACACACGTACATACATATTTACGTGCATAGATAAGTAGTATGTATGTATGGATATACATACGTGCATTCATACATACATGTGTATGTATGCAAGTGGTACACACATACATACGTATATGTGTATGGATGGTTTCTTGGTAATTGGCGGCAGAGTGGAATTACATTGTAAGGAAATAAATTAAGATGCACTAGCCCCAATATGTACTTTAGAAGATTCTAATAAATTATTAAAATATCGCCCTCAAATCACAATTATGTATGTATACACCTATGTATATAAAGTATGATATACACGTACGCATACATACTACGAACACAGCGTGTGTGTGTGCGGGACTGTGTGTGTTTGTTTAGTATAGGAAAACAAAAAGCAACAGTTGTTTTGTTCGTGCTTTTAATTAAATATTGGAGCAGGGGAATATGAATTTTAAGTTCAGGGATGAGAAAGTGTAAGAGATCCAGTATAATTTTTTCTATTGCTACTGAAAAAGGAAAATAATGTTTATTATTGTAAATATAGTTTAACCTCTTATTCATAAACGATTATTAAAGTTTATGTATGGATTAAAACCGGGTTCCCCATACAAAATTCTTACATTAAACCAACATTAACTTCCAGCAAAAAAGTGAGGAAAAAGAAGTAGAAAAAGCACCACATCTACAGAATCAAACCACTTCAAATTTAGGTTAAAAAAAAACAATAATAATATGTATATATTTTGGGTGTGAGAATTTACTTCATAAAAGTGGATATATTTCTGTTTTAATTGGCTTAAATCACTTTTAGCTTTCTTCCAATAATTAAAATACATACATATTTCTTTTCACAAGAAAAATGAAAGGGAACTTGTTTTCGTTTCCGCTCATTTTTTAAATTGAAGAAAGAATTTAATTTAATATTTTGTTGTTTTATTTGATTATTATTTTTTAGAATAACAATTTACTGCCAGACATGTAAAAATTCTCGGCTGGTTATTTACATTAAAAACAAATATAAATAGGCAGACGAGAATTTTTACTTGTGTTCTATAAACTGGCAGTTAAAATGTAATAAAAAAGAATGGAAACCTGCCCCTTATTCTGTAATTCGCTTAAGATAAAGCTAAATTCGATCGCTAAAATGCTGAGCAATACAAAATTAAAATTTTTTTTCGCGATGACATAAAACACTGAAATTTCAGCAGATTAAATTTTTAAGCCATTGCCTTGTTGAAAATTGCATTCGTAGCCAAAAATTTATAAATCGACTTTATAAATTTTTAGCGATAGAGATTTAGCTTTAGCGAGTTACACAGAATAAGGGTGCTGTTCTTGTTTCCGTTCATTTTTGAAGTTGAAGAGTACTTTTAAGTATTTAAATCAATCAGTCAATTTCATTAGCTTACGGTTTGACTTTGCTCAAATGACACGCTAATGTAAAATTCACTAATTTTTGCTCGGAGTTTAAAAGTGGTTCGTATCAGTAGTTATGGTGCTTTTTCATCACTTTTTCTTTGTTTGGTTCTTATTTTAGAGAAAAATAATAAAATACGTGATTTAATATTACTTTAGATATGCGATTAAAATTATCACTCAAAAAAATGAGTGTTTCTCATATAAATTTTTTGCTCGAGTAGGAAAAGTTAGTAAGTCCATATTTACACTATGCAAGTCTTATTGCTAAGCTGATTAGTTTGTTAGGAGAGAGAGACGAGGGGAACAGTAACGTTTCTTTTCCCCTCGTCCCTCTTTCCTAACAAACTAATCAGCTTAGCAATAAGACTTGCATTGTGTAAATTAGGACTAAACAGAAATAGAAAAATTTAGGTAAAAATTTTACATTGACGTGTCATTGGAAGGAAGTGGTTTTCTTTTGACATTTTTTTTTAACTCAATAAAAATCATGTTTTTGGTGCTATAAAAAATTTGAAACTTGGGTGTGAAAATAATTCACTTCACACAAGTAGTGAAAGAAGTGCTTTTATTCAGTGAGTAAAATCACTTTATGGTTTGAAAAAAATATATATGTACATACTCTTATACATACAGACATATCGCTGTTAACAAGTAGAAAGGCCCTAACTCAAATAACTGTAACTAAACATAATAACAGTACAAACATAATAAACAGTACAAGTGCTTGTACAACTGCTTTGTAAAACTGCTTGTAAAAGCGTTATTTTGTAAACTTTTGTGAAGAGGTGCATTTGAGGGTGAGATGTATTGGAATCACTTAAAAACTCTATTTCGTCAAAATACGAGTTAGGGCCTTTCTACTTGTTAACAGCGATATGTGCATACATGTGTGTCATCTACACATAATTACATTTATTTACCAATTAAATGACAAAAAAGGTTATACAATTTTGAAAGGCTTTTTGTTTTGTTGTTTAGTTTTTCCGTTACACTTTATGATGACATTTAATTTAGACATTGTGTACATTTTTTATTTTTTTGTTTCATTAGTGGGGTAGAATAGGTATAAACTACCACAGTTTTTATTTTTATTTGTTTTCGGTTTTTTATGTGTTTTGTTGAACGGCTTCATTTGATAAATCTAGTGTAATTTAATATTACAAGGATTAATGAAACAAAAACAAACATTAATTGACACTATTTATTTTACAACTGACACCCTTTAATATTAAGAACATGCATATTATTATGTAGTAACAATTACAAGCTTTTTAATTATGCATTAACCAACAAGAAATTAAGAGTGCATAAATAAATAAGGGCAGGTAAAATAAAATCTGTATATACATACATATGTACACATGTTTGTATGTACATTAGCTGCCGTATTCATAGAAAATATTTTAGGTTTATTACAGGTTTATTTGACAAATTTCTCATAGAAATATGTGGCGGATTCATGTTTGTTGTCGCCCTATGCCTCGTGAGATATACCGCCCTTTTTGCTCTATGAAGAAAAGATTATTAAAATTATATATGCAATTTATAAATACCTATTTAAATTACACTACAATAAAAAATCCGCACGGCCCTGGCACCATACGTTCGTCGTTAGTACTAGCATATACTTAGTTTGGCGAATTTGGTAAACAATTTTCTTATGGGCCTCCCGAGATTTCGAAAATCAGTGCGCCCTCAAAAAATTGTGTTATCAATTTTTAGCCAACAGCTAATTCAGAATTAGTGATAGCGCTTTACTAAATATGACAATAATGTAGCTAACAGTCCACTTAATAAATCTCATTAACATTTTACACCAAAAAAATAATAGGTATATTTTTTTTTTGCAAAAGTGAAGGAAAAATAAATTTTTTCACTTGTTTTCAGAATAACAAACAGACACTCCTATTTTTTTTTTTGTTATCTAACAATATTTGCAAAGTTATAGCTACAGCAAAGCTGGACAACTTTTGTGCAGATATCAAGGTAATATAAACCACAGACCTCTTTTTACCTCAAAAATGTTCGTTTTTCACAATTTTTCGACGCTAAAAAACGTTTTTAATCATATTATTAATGCAAACTTCTTTGTTGAGAAAAAAAAAATTTTTTTCGCACTTTTTTTTCGAAAAAATATAGGAAAACATTTTATAAAATTTTCAGCATAACTTACAAGGGCTAATGATTTTTAGTAAATACTAAAATTTGCAACACAAGAAATACAACAATAACAACAATAACATAGGGAGCAAATCGTTCAAAATTTAAGAAAACATTCAACTACAAAAAATCCCAATAAACAACTTTCTAGAACATATAAACTTTTTAGGAATGATTCTTTACACCGTTTAGGTAGCGCTTAGAAAGCCGCAAAAGTGAAAAATTTCCAAACAAATGAAATTAAAAAATTTTCGGGGAACTTTTTTAACTAATTGGGATGATTCTATTGTTATTACATATTTTTCTAATTGTTAAATTTTGTTTTTATTGTTCGCATAGGCATAATGATATCTAATGCTTGCATTTTATTGATTCGCGAGGAATCCATTTTTGAATTTTATTTTTACCTAAAACTCGCTAGATGGCGCTATCATACAAAATTTTGCTATTTCTTGTAGATTGTCATGAAAAAGCGGTGTTATTACTTTTTTGAAGGTAAAATAAAATAAATTTTTGATATTGGCTTCATTGTAACACATATTTCTAATGATATTACGAAGTACATTTTATTATTATGAGTACGTTGCTATTACAAAAAAGGTATTTTTATGGAAAAAAATGTGTTTGTTTTGGAAAAAAAAGTATATTTTTTATTACAACTTGGCATAAAAATTTAACCTACCAGGTAGTATAAACTTGCGTTTAACTTTTCCCTCGCTTTAGGTTAAAGTAAAATTGTAATAATGAATGAAATCTTTTCCACCTATGTACGTCCGGTAAAATCCTACCTTTAACTAATGCCAAGTTGTAACAATGGCCTTTAATCGGACATTTCTATTTGTTTGAACAATTATGTATTTGGCTTTAATCTTTCCATTAGTCGAGCAAAGTTTATTCTAGTGAACGGTCACCCTAGCACAATACATGATAGGTATGTAGTACATAAATGTGTGTACATGTCTAGTATGTACTTTAAGTTTTTTAACGAAAATAAACATTTGTGTCATTGATGCCACAGCAGAAACAAGGACTTGTTTAGGGTGACAATAAAAATGCACAAAAACAAAAACGTTTGCACTTGAAGATATGTAAGTAAATTTTATTTAATCATGCAAGTACGTACGTATGTATGTACATACATATGTATGTATCCAAGTATACACATTAGGAGAAAAAAGCAGTCCATAATATGGATTCCTATGATGTCATCGTGTTATTTTTTAGTTTTTTCTTTCCGCCGTTTCCCTAAAACAACAAACACTTTATTTACACATACGGCCATACATAAACAATGAATATGAATTTCTAAAGTTTGAGCTTAAACGTACATACATACATACAGTGAACAAAAAAACTAGTCGACATATACCAAAATTTTTTTTGTTTTCATCAATAAAAACTATTTAATCTCTAATTTTGCCAAAAAAAAAATTTATTGAGCAACTTCAAATTGTATTAAAAAAAATTATATCAATGAAGTAACAAACATAAAAATTTCATTAAATAAAAAAATAGTTAGAAATTCAAACAAAGAAAGTATTCTTATCATATAAAGTATGTTAAGTTGCTTTAGAAGCCAATTGCTTTTCCTGGGCGACGTATGACTTCTTTTAAACGATCTGGTATAGATTTGTCCAAGATTTGAGTATATTCCGTACCGATTTTTCGTCAGTCCTCTAAGAGGACTTTTTTCATTTTATTTTTGCTTGTAAAGTCACGTTTTCTTATTCTTTTTTTTTCGAAATAATCCCAGACGTATTCAGTAGAATTAAGATCTGGACACTGTGGTGGCGTTTTTATTATTTTAGGGCAGTATATATAAGCCAAAGCCTTGTATTGATAGCGCAATGCTTAGGATCGTTGTCTTTATAAAACTGAAATATATCCGACAGTCCTAATTTTTCTACGCTCATCCGCAAATTTTGCGTCAGTAGGTCAATATAACGACGATGATCCATTATTCAACTAATAAATGCTAAGTTGGCCACATCTGAAGCCACCATACACACCCAGACGATATACCACCTCCGCTGTTTTTCACAGTTAGCATGATCTATCGCTCTTAAGGTTCTGTATTTGGCTTTAGTTACACTAAAACTCGCCCATATCAATCAAAAATATATCCATAATTTTATCCATTCAGTTCTCCGATTGCTTTTTACGAGATTTTTGCATTTTTCGATACATTAGATGTTCCTCTATCGAAATATCCAAAAAATCGATTTTAAAAAATAATGAGTTAGGGCCTTTCTATATTAAGGTAACGATATGCATGTACATACATATGTAGGTATTACTTATTCCAATCGTTCATATTTTTTAACCGATTTCAAAAAAAAAGGAGGAGGTTATCAATTCGTCTCTATTTTTTTTTTGCGTTGTTACTTCACAACTCTGTACATTTTAGACCGATTGTAAAAATTTGTTGTTTTTTTTGTCTGAGAGGGTATAGCTTCCCATTGGTCCCATTGTAAAAAAAAGTGGTGACACGCCCACAAATTTCTTATTTAATTTTATGATATTCTACTTATTTGATTGCTGCGAAACCTATCAAACTTCTTTGGTTCTTGTAATTACACAATTTGAAATTTTAAAAAATGGGCGGGGTTACGTACGTGGTTGTATTATGTATAGATTCGGCTTAAGTGTACTAGCATTTAATTTGTGATATTTTACCGTGTTTCTAAGTAAGTTTGAAAATCTGTTGTGGCAACACTGCAATAAAAACAGTCATAAAGCGTGTTTTTTTAGAGTGTATCAACTTTGAGTTGGCATCACTGCTTTATTTGAGCACCTATTTAACAGCTTTTTGCTTAGTTTGCTTTGAAAGCACCGCGTGCAAATTGTTGAAATTTTTAATCAAAATAATTGTTCTATTCGTCAAATTCATCGTGCACTTCTTCCATTTTATGTCGGAGTGAGTAGAATCCACAAGCTTTTGTCGAAACACCATTATATCCACATAAAATTCTGTTTGGTGCGCTTTATGGGCTGGCGGAGTCATTGACCCATATGTCTTCAAAAACGATGATGGTCAGAATGTAAATGGTGAACGGTATAGGAACTTAATATAAATTTTTCGTACCTCAATTACGTGGCATTAATCTTGCGATATGTGGTTCCAACAGGACGGAGCCACATGCCACACAGCGGGCGCTACAATTGATTTACTCAAAGAAACTTTTGATGAAAAAATAATTTCGCAAATAGCAGCAAATGCTGTGTAAAGTTGTTGAAAATTGCTGTTCCAGATTGCGCCTTTTACGCGCCAGCCCTGGTGGCCACATGGCAGAAATCATATTTAAACATTATGCTATGAACACAACTGCGATGAACGACGAACTTTTGGTCTCGAATATTCGTCGTCAAAAATAAAACACATTGGTGTATATGAAAATGCACACAATCATGGCGTAGGGCGAAATTCGTCATACGCGGCGAAAGTAGCAATAGATTTAATGCTCAGTTAGCCGACTGTAACGTAATGTAACTGCAACAGTAGGAAACAGCTGATCGATATTGTTATATGAAAAGTAATGGAAATGGTTATAGAGTTGTAATGTAACGTAACCTACTTTTCATATAAAAATATCGATCAGCTGTTTCCTACATTACAGTTACATTACATTACCGTCGGCTAACTGAGACTTAAAGGTTCGCCGGCGAACGACGAAAAAACAATTTTCTCTCTCTCTCTCTCTCTGTCTTTGCACACACAATAACCAACTTTATCAAATATCAGAGAGGAATTCGCAGCGAACTCTTATCGACGAATTCGTCGACATGGACGAAATTCGTCGTTCGTCCCAGTTGTGTTCCTAGCATTAATTTCATAAAATTTTCTTTCCAATAAAGCCCGTTTCATTGATATTAAAAATATATTTCCTTGTTTTATTATGATTTATACTTGTGTCACTCTATAAAAAACACCCTTTACGTACATACATATGTACATGCATGCATGCTTGCTTGCACACACAAACTATTTCTTAATACACGAATACATAGAAAGAACATTTTTCAAATTAAAACCGTTGAGTGTATAAAAAATTAATAAATAAATGAAACGAAATGTTTTTTTTTTTAATTTGTAATGTTCTTAGACTGTATTTTTTTAGACATACATACATACATATAAGGTATTCAATTTCAAAAACAAACAAAACACCTAATGCTTCGCGTTTCTTTAAAAAAAAATTTTTTTTCGAATAAGTGATTTTGTCTTAGCTCATTTACTAAAACAACGTCATAACTGAAAAAAATTAGATTTTTGAGTTAATAATGCAGAATTAATCCTGATATCGTTATTGATATTGTGTAAAAATTTCATACAAATATCTTGTTTACTCGGCTTTTGAGAGAACAATTAAATTAATCTTTTTCCATTAAGTTGAATTGTAAATTGAAAACTTTAAACCTGTTTTCTATCAAACTAGGTTTTTACAGTTATGTTTCATTCGGGAGCCGAAATGACATTTTATCCCGATTCTTCAATATAGACGCCCTTTCCCCGCTCTTCCTCTTCGTGGAATCATCAGTAAAAACTTATTTTCGAGTGTAGCGAAACTTGTTTTCGGAGATAGGTAGTGGAATGGAAAGGGCTCAATAACTACTACGCATGCAGGAACTCCATTGGAGGGAACTGTGGTGGGCAACCGAAGGTGGTAAACTGAATTTACACGTCGGTTGTCAGGCCGGTTATTTTCTATAATTGTGTGGTATGTTGAGAGGCATGGAGGAAGGAGTAATCGAGCAGATTTCTTCCTAAGGTCCAAAGGTGTGCCTTGCTAGGAATTACACGTGCCTAGAGTAGCACACCTCAGGCTGCTTTAGACGTCATTCCTCACCTGCTTCCAGTAGAGGAGTTTGTGGTGAGAACGGCGCAAGAAATCTCCTTAGATTTTTAGAATCAGGACTAGCTGTGTGACCTCAGCAATCTTGAATGAGATCAGATTTAGCGGGCAGGTCTCTGTAACCCTTAGGTTCTCGGACTATAAAGTCGTTGAAACTGATTTTGGTAGGATACTCTAAATGGTAATTCGAGATACATATGTAGGTACTGTTTAATCAAATCTGATAAGCTATATGGGGGTGGCGCGGTCTTTACAGACGGATCAAAAATGGGGATAGGCACGGGTGCTGGTGTCTATATCTTAGGCGCTTACATTCGTAATTCTGTGAGACTACCGAATGAATGTAGCATTTTACAAGCTGAGATATTGATGATATTCAGTGCAACGGAGCTGATGTGCAGAAATATGGCTGGCGGTCAAGTACGGCGGAGGCAGCATCATTGTGCGAGGTTGTTTCACATGGTGACATGTTGGTCCATTGAAAAAAATTTATAGCATCATGAGAAGAGAAGACTATTTGAATATATTGCAGACCCATCTTCTCGATTTTGTAGACGTGATCACATATCCTGAGAAAGAAGTTGTGTTGCAACAGGATGGAGACCCAAAACAAACCTCAAAAATCGTTAAGGAATGGCTGACTGGGAAAAATTTTCAATTGATGCAATGGCCTCCGCAAAGTACCGACCTCAATCCAATTGAGAATTTGTGGTCAATTGTAAAAATATGGTTGGTACAATATCGAACGGCTCCATCTATCGGAATTGAGTTGTGGCAACGAGTGCAGCTGGAGCGGCAAAAAATTCCAGGCTAAATTATCCAAAGATTGGTTAAAAGTGTGCCAAAATGCACAAATAGTGCATTAAAAAATAAAGGGGTATGGATCAAGTATTATAAATACAACATATTTGAAATGTTGCTTGAAGGTGCAGAAGTGAGTATATGCGAGTTACTCATTGTTTCAAACGTCTTACCTTTTGCTTGCTGGGTTACTATGTACATCTTTTTATTTTCTTTTTATTATATTGTTGACATGTGGACTCGAAAAGAATATAAATTTAACACTGTCTATTATTTGCAATTTTTTTATCTGTGCAAAACAATAGCTTTGGAATTTTATTTGTTATAAGACTAATTATAAGATGAAATTTTTGTTAAGGGTGTCTCATAGCATAAAATAAATTGATTCTGATAAATTATTAATGTATGGCAAGTTATTTCTTTGATTGCAAAATCCTTTTGTTTCTCATAAGGTTTCTTTTTTTTGTGATTTCAGAGCTTATTTTTTTATTCTTTGATAGGCAACATATTAATTTTTATGATAATAATTAATAACAGTTACATCCAAACCTGTAAACCGTTACAGAAAAATACAAACTGCCATGTCAAACATTTTGTCTGGAAACTCAAAGCTACCATATAAAATACGTGTGTAAACGATGCGTATTAATTTCACAAGTGACAGCACATCGGAAAATTATTACAATTTGCTGTGTCACACACATTTTTTTAATTGTTTAATACAATTGTTTCGTTAAACTCCATATGTATGTATATACTATACCTATGTTTTTTTTCAATTTTCCTTTATTTCTATTCTAATAAATACAAGAATACTCTGTGCTTTTATTATTCATAAAAGATGGTGTGGCAGCTCAGTTGAACTTTGGCTGAAAAATGAATATAGTTGGCACCTCAGTTCGATTCTTTTCGACAAAAATTAAATCAATTAAATGATGAAACAGAATAAAGTCTGCAACTTTAGGAAAATCGCTCCCAAATTAATAAGGCCCATAATAACATCGTCGGCAGTAACTTCAAATGCTCTCTAATTTTTGTTTTATTTTCTTTTGTGCTTATTTTTCTTTGTAGTTTTGTTTACAAAATGTATGAAATTTATTGAAAGTATGGTAACATTTTTGAGAGAATGAGTATTTATATGTGAGAGCATAAGAAAAAACGCTCTCAAAATAAAATAGATTCTATCTCACGACTGGAAAATGTGTTTATGCCGGTATTCTGTTTAATCATTAAAGCAGAAAATGTTCCAAATAAAATTTGTTTTCTTCTTTCTGTCTCTCTCTCTCTCTTTCGAAAAGAGAAACGTGAAATTCCATATAAAAAAATTTTCTCCAGGCCAAAACAATGGGTGAATCCACCTTTAGTCCCATTCGTAATTTTTTCTTCATTTTTTTTCTAAAAAATTTTCTCCGGACCAAAATTTTGTTCCGAAATAATGGGTGAATCCACCTAGTCCCCTTCGTAATTTTTTTTTAAATTTTTTTCCCATTTTGGGTCGTTATTTTTCATTTTGTACAAAATTAAAAACGGTCAAAACTAAAAAGTGGCTCAATATATGTATGGGCAAATGGCCCAAATTGATCGCCCTAATCGGGGGAAAAAAGAGAACATTTTGTTGGCGTGAATGTTTGCTATTTTCGAAACAAAATAAGCAAACAGTGCCTCGTTTCTGTAATTTGTGAGAAATTCGTGCATCGAGAAAAATTAGGTTGTCCTATTTTACACAGGGTTATTCATTTAAAAAAAAAAACTTACAAAAAATATCAACAAATGTAGTTTTTTTCCTACTCACCTTTGTTTCACAGGATGATAACAATTTTTTCGACTCGAGAAGTTCTCAAATTCCTTACAGAAACGAGGCACTGTTCGCCTTTTATTCTCGATAAGGGCCAATAAATGAAAAATTTACTTTTAGTTTTGCAAAATAATTTTGAAAGCAATTTTGAATTTTCTAGGCTAGAAAAAGTCTTGAATATGGCTTGAATATTCATTCATATAAAGAATATAAACTATTTTTTTTAATATTTAATTTCTTTAATCGGGATTAAATGTTGGGCCTAATTACGAGTTTCGTATTTCGACTACGACGATTTCGTACTAAATTAAAGAACATTGCAAACATTTTTTCTTTAATCTAGTACAAAATCGTCGTAGTCGAAATACGACACTCGTAATTAGGCCCGTTATTAGGTTGTCAGATCTGAGATCTCTACATAGTCGTGTTTTAACGGACTTTAAAAAGGAGGTGGTTGTTATTTTGGTTACATTTCTTATATTTTTGGATTTTTTCTGAGGGAATATCAGTCGATTGGTGTCGGTGTCAAAAAATTGGTCTGGCCAAGTCATTAAAATTGAACATGAGATTTAATAACCTAAAATTGTATTTTTCAAAACGGATTGCAAAAATATTTCTTTTAAGAATTCAAATGTTTGCTGATATATGTACATATGTAAATATAATATAATTTTTGTAGTATGCCTGTACTTTAGCTGGTTTTTATTTACAAACATATTTTAATGAACATAAATTATTTTATGATTTTTACGTTCCGGAAATAGCAATAAACTATGCATACATACATATATGTACATACATATGTATGTATGTATTTATGTATGTACTCGTATATATGTTTTCTCAACGAAATACACAATTGTATTGGGATCTAGTTTGTAATTTGGTTTTATGCCCGCTTTTACACTTGTGTCCAGTTTTTTAAATTATGTACATATGTATGTACATATCTATGGTCTCAAGTAGAAAGGCCGTCGTAACTCGCATTTTTTACGAAATTGAGTTTTTCAGTAATTCCAATACATTTCAATAGTGTAAAAACATTACGCTTTTACAAGCAGTTGTACAGTTTCTATTATGTTTTTACCTTCTCCTGTAAAGTTACAGTTATTTGAGTTAGGGCCTTTTTACTTGTGACCATCGATATGTTTGCATCTAAACCAGCATATTCACTTGTGTGGAAAAATATTTCAGAAATTATTATTTCCAGTCAGGTTTGTTCCTATCTGCATATTTATGTACATATGTATTGTTTTACTAGTAAAACGTTTTGCTTGTCTAGAAAATTGTTTTTATTTAAAAGAAATTAAGTGTTTTAAATTGAATGTAAATTATTACGAATTCACACTTTACAACTAATACATTTGCTTTACAATGCCGTAATGGTAGCGCCAAAGTCTCTGAGATAACATTTATAATTGAAATAGTTTATTTGTTATTAATAAATTCCAGTATTCGCTTAGTGTAATATGTACCCTGCAGGAAATGCGAATAGTGAAATTGTAGTGATTTACTAGTGACATTGTCAGACGATAGGACGCAGCTGATATTTTCTGTTGATTTTTGTCGATAAAATTAGCAGCACATAAATTATTGTCGCTTAAATAACGACACAGCTGACATTAACATGCAGCGAATATCGTTAAAAATGTTACTGAATAGCAAATTTGATAAATTTTCGTTATAATTATTTTAACGATGCGATTATCGCTAAAAAAGATTAGTGAATCCCACTACTGGTGTACCCCAGCCAATGTAATCATCTATTGAAATTTAAAATTGAAGATCCACCACTAGACTGTAGCACTACTGGCTAAAGGCCGTGATACACTATCATACAAGGTCATGCGATCTACGAAAAAGTACAACCCTGGTGTGATGAATTGTTATTGTCTTTTGAAAATTTTCATAAACTCCATCATACCAGGATTGTATTTTTTCGTAGATCGCACGACTTTGTATGATAGTGTATCACGGCCTTAAGTAGTACATCTTTTGGGACCACATGGAGACATTGGCACCAAAGATTCACTAGTACATTTTTAGGGCCTCTAGTCTACAATATTGATATTTCCTCGCTCGATGTCAATAGTAAAATTGTAGTGATTTACTAGTGACATTGTCAATAGCACTACTGACAAGGTGTACCCCAGGCAAAGTAGTCGCCTATTGACATACAACATAGGGTTGTCATTGAAAATCTACCAGTAGACTTTAGCACTATTCCCTTACGACCATATGGAGACATTTGAACCAAAGATTCACTAGTACATTTTAGTGACCCTCGTCTACAATTTTATAAGGGTATTTTTTTTTTAAATTATTGCACAGCATAATAAAAAAGAAAAACAACTATTGACGCGTTCATTGACAATGTCACCAGAAATACACTACAACTGTTATCTGTAACGTATCTCTACTCGTGAATAAAAGGAAAGTTGTCGACATTTTTACTCGTGCAATTATCGCTGGACAAAAGAGTGTTGACATAGAGACATATGGTTCTAGGCTGACTGGAGGGTACATACAGTGCGCTGTCAAATATGTACATATGTATGTGTAAGTGAATTTATAAATACGCTTTAGTCAGCCAAGAGCCACAAGTCTCTATGTCAACACTCTTTTGTCCAATGTCGACAACTTTCCATTTATGCGCTAGTAGAGAGAGAGAGAGAGAGATACGTTAGAGACAACAGTTCTAGTGTATTTCTGGTGACATTGTCAATGAACGCGTCAATAGTTTGTTTTTCTTTTTTAACCGACTTCAAAAAAAAAGAAGGAGGTTATCAATTCGTCTCTATTTTTTTGCGGTGTTACTTCATAACTCGGTTCATTTTAGACCGATATTAAAATTTTTTTATTGCCTGAGATAGTATAGCTTCCCATCGGTCCCATTGTAAAAAAAATTAAGCGGGGACACGCCCACAAATTTCTAAAACCGCAAAAAATGTAGACGAAAAATAGATTTTAAGGAAAAATAGTAAATTTTAAGAATCAGAAACAATCTCATGTACAAAAAGTTGCAGAAATTCGCAAATAATTTCTTAATTGAAAAAAACCTTAAAATTTATTAAAGAGCTCTAAAATTATAACGAATGTCAAAAACTTGGAAAAATATGTAGCCCTAAAACAACTTACAAATACCTAAAGATCTAAGGAATGCCAAAATGACGAAAATTCGCTCAAATTCGCTAACATCAAATATATAGATGGATTAAAAATCGATAATATGGTAAAAAAAAGCCAAGCTAAAAAGTCACTTTTATCGCGAAAATTAGCGACAAACTGCAAGCATGAGCTAAAATGATTTAAAAGTTGCTAAAGTTGTAAGGAATGACATGGTTAAGCCATTCTTCCACAATTTCGGCTTTTAGCTCGAAGCGTGTTTTCACACGTGCGGTCAAATTACTCCCGTAAATATTTAATAGGACTTAGGTCTGAATACTGAAGAGTGTGTGTGTGGCTAAAACAGCTTTATTGAATTTTTTGTTTGTTTGAAAAAAAACAAACAAACAACACTTATCAGAAAAATATTTAAAAATCCGAATGTGTTGCAAGTCATGAGGTTATATGTATCTGTGGTCATGAGTATGTCGATAGATATGCGTAGATATGCTGGATGTAACGAAGAATGCGCATCGATACATACAAGTATGAAATAAAATGCGCAAGGGTACACGCAATAATAATAATAAATATTTTATTTATATGAAAAAAATATATATTTCCTCAACAGGGCGAAAAACATCGAGTGTAGCTTCGGCTGTGTGGTACGTAGCGCCGTCCTGTTGAAACCAAATGTTGCCAATATCCTCCTCTTCAATTTTTGTGAACAAAAATGCGTTCAACATGGCCCGATAACGATCGCCATTGACTGTAACGGCCTCTCCTTGCTCATTGGCCCAATTATACCTCTGGACCAAAATCCGCACCAAACAGTGACTCGTTTTGGGTGCGTCGGCTTTTCAATGTATGCGTGCGGGTTTTCTGTGCCCCAAATGCGACAATTTTGGTTGTTTACATACCCGCCAAGATCAAAATGAGCTTCATCTGAAAAGATGATTTTTTTTGGCAAAATCGGCATCTTCTGTAAGTCGATTGCAGGCAATATTTCCCAGCGTTGTTCAAGCGTATACACAGCCATATTCGTTCAGCGGAAGGATAAAACTAATTATCTGTCAAATCAGACATGAGCTAAGTGTTACCATTCACGAAATAAGCACTAGGTGAAAAAAAACGTTAGATGGCGGACTCTATATTTTACTTGTATGTATTACAACACTTGTAAGTTTTGAGAAACAAGTCCCTTTTATGTACATACATATTTGCCTTGACATATCAATGTATGTTGTACATATATTTGTTTTACATTTCTGAATGTTTTGATTTTTCGTGATATGCAGAACGATGGGACTAATTTTCAATATTTATCGAAATTTATTATCTAAAATACGTGCATATATGTATTTATGTACGTATTTTCACATCAATTTAAGCTTGACACACATTAAGACTTACTTCAGTTTATTTAGATTGAAAATGTACAATTTAAAAATAAGTAAAATTAAACTACATACAAACCAAAAGAACTGTTGAACGTAAAATTGAATATTATTTGATTTTTGTTTAGACAAAAAAAAAATAATCCAAAATTTTGTTAAATCTGAAATGATTGATTGCTACTTGATGCTTTTACATGACAGATGCTATTTACTTCATTCATGTTAAAACATTAAATTAAAGAGTTAAACGTTGTTGATTTTTTAATTTCTTTTTATTTCAGTTTTAAGTATGCATGTGTGTACATAAATATTAATTAATAATAAAAACCAGTAGTTAAAATTATAAAATATTAATTAGACACGCCCCATAACATCAAGTTTTGTTAAATTTTCATGTTTACATACTACATGTACTCGTACATATGTATGCATACATATATGTAAATAAAATTAATTGTCTTTGCCATTTTTGGCTTTTGTACCAAAAATAAAAGAAATATCAAATTTGCAAAATATTGAATGAAGAATTTATCTGTTAGTGCTGGAGTAAAGATTATAAGTGAATTCAGATAAATTCAGTTAAACGAAAGATGTTTAATTTATTTTTGCATTATCTATGTCTCTAATTGCGAGTGAAAATTTTGATCGAGTATTTCCATACATATACTCGTACTTATGTACATACATATGTATGTATATATTGAACGAAACTTTCGTTTCCACTTGGATGAACAGGCAGTTTAATTTCTATATACATAAATATTTTTGCGCAACTATTTGCCTTTTTTAAATTTATGAACAGACTTTAACGATTACATTCATTTCAATCATTTATAATGGTATTTAATAATTTACAAAAACGTTTAATTGATTTTTTAACGAAAATTATAACTCGACCAAAATTCTACTCCTTCACTGAGAACTTGTTTATAATGATTCCTGGTTGTCAACTACGTGAATTATAGCAAAGGCAAATTCGCTTTACAAGTGGTGTGAGTGTGAGGTCTCTTTTCTCGCTAAATTGTAGATCGCATATCAAACGTTGTTGTTTAAGTTTTCAAAGAAATTTTGTTTTTATGAAATGTAATTTTTGTATTGTATATCTGCATATGGGCATTTCCACAGTAAATACCTCATTTTGCCACGTTACGTCACCAAGCAATGCAAGCTTGTATTTCGGAACAATGCTGCTCGATTTTTTCCTAGCTTTTACTAAATGTAGAGCTGATTACACTCGCAAGTATTTAAAATATAAGTTTTTCTTTAAAAAGCAGCCTACGTTAGCAACCAACGTCACGTGACGTGTATGTAATTCGAAATCGCAGTCCCAAATTAAAAAATAAAACTTCATATTTGATTTGATGAAATATGTACATACATATGTACATATTTATGTATCTATGTATGTACGTATAAATAAGAATTACTATTTATCTATGTAAGTATTATTGCAAAGAAAAGACCGCTTGAAGAAAAAATCAAAACAATTCCAAAAATAGTTAAGAAATCTTGATTACGCCATAGAAACCAGAAAAAAAATATATTGAACAAAATTGCAATAACATATCGATGTACTCTTACACTAATATGTATACTTACAAACATATCTACATATGTATGTACATATGTATATGTATGTATGTATGTATAACTATGTATGTATGTGCATATGTTTATTTCATACTATCGTTATGTTCATAACTTATTTTTATAGGAAAAAAACTAAAAAAGCACAAAAAACTGTTTCCATCAGCTAAATTAGTTTTGATACGGCTTAAAAAGTAATAATGACATCATTTTCTATGAATGAAATAAAAACAAGTCGAATTTTGTGTTTAATTGTGAAGTTCTTTTTCAAACATTTCGGCAGTTTTTTTTTTCTTTTAAATGTTTGCTTTTCTGATTCATAATCAATAGTTAAAAAGTCAATTTGCAAATCATTTTTACATACATATGTATATACGAGTACATTCATATGTACGAGTATGTATGTACATTAGAGTGGCCGTTAGTAGTATGAATATTTTTTTTTTATTTCTTATACTCTCTCCCCCGAAACGGTTCAGTTTTATGTGAAAAAAAAATACAAAAAAATTTCAAAGCGATAAGTTGTGTTTTAGGGGGTGCGTCCGCCGCTCAAAGTTGGCCCTCAAGCCCATTTATTCAATGTAATTATTTTTTGTTTTGTTTTTTTTGTTTAGTTTTCTTTTGAATATGAGAGCAATTATGAATAAAATTACGCGAGAAATTTTTCCCTCTGAACAAATCCAAATAATGGCAAGTAATAGGGAAAACAAAAAATTCTAATTGAAAAAGGGAGAAATTTCTCGCGGAATTTTATTCATAATTGCCCTGTATATGTACAAGTACCTACATATGTATGTATATATGTATATGTATGAAATAATTTAATAGATATAAGTTCTTATTGTACATGCTTAACATAATTATTTATAAATAATTTCCATATATTCCTCCATATAATTTCGTAAATATAATTTTTGGTATTTTGTTGGTTATTTTCTTCATTATTTTATAAAATATTAATTTTAGCAAAAAAAATTCTTTGACTAATGTTGTTGACTAGAAGAGCTAAAATATTTCGATATATCATATTCTTGTAAAATGTTTTTTTTTTTTAAAGATAGTCATATGCAAACAAATTACATTTGAGGGCCGGACGCACCCCCTAAAACACAACTTATCGCTATGAAATTTTTTTGTATTTTTTTTTTCACATAAAACTGAACCGTTTCGGGGGGAGAGTATAAGAAATATAAAAAAATTATTCATACTACTAACGGCCACTCTAATGTACATGCATATATACATATGCATTCATACATATGTATGTAATATACATATCCCTCGTTTGATGCAACATAGTCATAACTCTAAACATGCACTTTTGTAGTTAATAAAGCAGAACAATTTTCCATATCGTGTTTTATATTGTGTAAAAATTTCGAACAAGTTACCTGTACATACAATTTTTTAATGTTAAACTGTGAAAACCTTAAACTCTTTGCCAAAATTATTTTTTAAGTTCTGCCTATGTTGCAATAACGGGGTGATATGTACTTACCTACACACGTACACGTGTACTTGTTATGTATGTACATGCATAGATATGTATGTACATATGTATGTATGTACTATATGAAATTCATTGGATCTTTAACAAATTCGCTGAAGAATATGAAAAATTATATTTCTAATGCCTTACTAGGTATGCATTGAACTTTAAGCCGACAGACAATTTATTATTTAGTTTCGTGTTTTTAGTAATACCCGTCTGATTAGTACATACATATGTATGTATGTACATATGTATATGCTTATTTAATTTTAACAACATTGTATATACTTATGTATATGTAAATTGTTTTTAAGTTGTTAAAATATGCTTTATAAATTTAAATTTAAATTAACTGCAAAATATGGATTATTGTCTGTTCATCCGTTATAAACTTTCTCTTCATTGTCTGTTTGGGAAGAAACGACTGTCAAAGCGATTGATGTTTTTAGTGTGTTTCTTTATTTTAACCGTTATGCAATAACACAACACAGTTAAATTGGGGTTACAAGGTTATACATACATACATACTGAGAATATTACAAAGAATTCAGGCAGGTAAAATGTCTTTGACAACAAATTACAAAAAAAAAAATACTTTGTATGTACATATGTAGGTATTACGAATATATTGCGACATGACTGTAAACTTCAAACCATATTTGTAACAAAAAAAATGTTTAGTTAAACTTCCCCTTATACTTTTATCAATTGAAAGCGGTATAGTATGTACATACATATGTACATATGTATGTGTGCGTTTATTTTTCTTTTCAACATTTTGTGTTTTTTTAACAGAAACTAATTAGTTTTAGGTCAAACTGCATGGACGTTTACAGTATGACATGAGTGCAGCTAGATAATCTTATTTGTGAGCATTTATGTTAGTTAACATACATACACACATGCATATTTGTTCGTGCAATATGGCCACAATGTTATTGTCAAGTATGCGACTGCACTGTAGCCCATATTTGAATTTCTTAAAATGTCTAGCCGATATAATAATAATAAAAAAAATGCTCATTTAACGCTGGAAAACAACAAAAGCCTTAAGGAACATAAATAAAAATATTTTTAATAGTGTTATTAGAGGTTTTCAAAGTTATTGGCAATGAACTGACACCTTTCCACACTCAACGTTTACTTTGACACTATTCACTATTCTACACAATCGTACGATCTATGAAAAATCACAACCCTGATCTGATGAATTCTTATTGTCTTTTGAAAATTTTCATCAACTCCATCATACCAGGGTTGTATTTTCTCAAAAATCGCACGATCGTATATAATAGTGTATCACGGTCTTTACTGTGACAAATTTTAACTATGTACATATGTATACCACAGAGTAACTACTATACGTAATGAAGGAGAAAAGTGAAAGAAGAACGAAGCAACTTTGCGAGTACAACAAAGTCTGCCGGTGTTGTATGTAATTCGATTCGAAAATAAAACTGTTCGAATTTGTATGTTATTAACATTACAATTCGAAAACATTTCCGTTCGATTCGAATTGCATAATAACCCCTCATCCCCATTCGTCTTTCCATTCTCTCCAACAAACTCAAGACTTTTCAAAGTAAACTTTGCGTGTGGAAAAGCAGTAATTTTTTTGTTAATTTGGAATTTAAGAGTTTTTCATGAGCACGCGCAGCTGAGTTTCTTAATTTTTGTAATAGTGGAAATTGTTTAGAGTTGCCACCATATGAAAACAAAGTTGAAAATATAAATATGTATGTATATCGAAAACGAACGGACAATTTTTTTTTAAATTCGACACGTGCGCTAACAAAATGGCAATGTAAACAAAATCTTGCCTGGAAAATTCGTTAATTTTTCTGTGGGCCTTGTGCCAACTTAACGATAAATTTTGACAAAAAGTTTGTACCTATTTCTTCTACGAAGCCAAATGTTTTTTTTGAAACATTGGCGGTATTCGCTGTTTGATGCAAATTTTCGTGCGTTAGTGCAAATGCAAAATATCGTAGCATTGCTTTAAAATCCAACAACAAAATACACGCACAATCATAAGAAAATCTACGATATTTTGCATTTGCACTAACGCACGAAAATTTGCATCAAACATCGAATACCGCCATTATTTAAATCAATTTCACTGTGTTACTGTAAAGACATATTTTTGGGCAAGACTTCGTTCGGGTCAAATAACCTACTGTGCATTGGAAACTCGCTAACATCTTGTACCATGCTACTAGTCTACCATTAGAGTACACATTTGATTCAGACTGCGATTATTTTTTATTCCTATATTATTCCTCATAGGAACATCGGATTTCCACAATGTCTTTCCATCTACATATTTCTATCATTACATAGGGGCACTATTTCATTAAATGATAGATTTATTGACTGCGATTATAGATTACGTTATTTGCATGCAAAACCAATAATAATGCAATCTATAATGACATTAAGCTCTTTACATTTTATAAAAATTTTCGTTACATGGATTCAATTTGTTGATGGGCATTCAAGATTTGTAGTAGATGACAACATTAATTATATGACCTTATTTAAATAATAATAAACTTGTGTTTTGTTTTGTACTGACATATTTTCATATTAATTGGAATGAAAATCCAATTTATATTATTTTTATACACACAACTGAAATATTTAGGTTGATGTCGTTTCTTTTCATTTAACTATGTTCCTTAATTCACAAAAGAATCAAATTAATCATCAAAGTGATAAATTTGGAAAGTTTTCTTTTTAATGGTTTTAGTTGCTGGTAGAAAGAAAAGAGAAACAAAAATATTATGCAATCATTTTTATTAAGTTTTTTCTTCTTTTAATTATTATATATGTATTTCAATTGCCGATAAGACGTTTCGGTACGGTCCAGTCATTCGTTTTGGTTATCAAGTTGCCTATTTTTATGTGATTTTTGCTATAAAATTCATCAGATTGGGAAAATGAGATCATCTGCACAATTATAGTATGCAATGTAATAAATAAAATAAATGAAATTATTAAGCATGCACATGCGTCTACGGAAATTTAATAAATAATTTAATGTTTTAGTTAAAACAAGCATTTCAGAATGTCACATACTGTTTTAGCAATTTCAGCAAAAAATCAACAAAAAAATGTTTATTGAAATTTGTCAACATTGTCGTCAGAAAAATGTACATGGCCGTTAAAATACGCAAATGAATAAAAAAGTATATAAAAATACAATTAAATGTGATATTCTACTCTCGTTTAGACTGTGTTATTGATTTGTTGTAGTTTTGTTGTTTTTTTTTTTCTTTCTTTTATTGTGCATAAACATTTTGTTACTAAATTAAATGAGAATGCTAAATAAGGTAAAAATACATTTTACAAGACTGTAATAAATAATTTAGCAACAAAATAAAATACACAGTGGTTTTTGCACAGTTTGCAAACTTTAATCGCATTTTCCCTAATCATAATATCATTAAATTCTCAAACTGCTATGGCGTTTTCTTTTTCTCAAAATGAGGGTAACATTTTTGTCCTCTCAAATGCAAAGAAATAAACTTGTGGGTCATTAGTATGTATGTATGTAAGTGAAAATTTATTTAAAGGATGTGTGTGTGTGTGTACTCATGCATTTAGGCGCACAATTTCTTAATGTTGCACTATTTTGAACCGATTGTGCGACGAAGAGCCTATGTATATATGTATGTTTCCATACATACTTGGATACCTGGCCACAGCGGTCAACCGGGGAATGAGGAAGCGGATGAACTGGCCAGGAGGGCCTCTTTTGTACCGTTTCAGAGCCGTTTTGTGTCGTAAGTCGGGCGACTGTAGCATCCCTGATCAAAGGAGATGGCACTTCGACCGCTAAGGAAATGTGGCTGAGTTCTTCTGGTCTAAGGCATTCCAAAACAGCCATTTTCATATAATGGCATCCTGGACCTCAAAAGAAATAATTTACAGCTTGTTACTGGTTTTCTTTCTGGTCACTTTGGAGTGAACTATCCTCTGTGGAAAAGTAACAAAGTTCGTTCACCCTTATGTCGTTTAAGCATGCTTAGAAGATGACGAGACAACGGCGTTTTTTTCATTCTGAGTTTCTGTGTTCAGATGATATTAGGCGGGCTTCTCCAATATCTGTGCTGACTTTCATAAGGAAAGTCATACAGAGATTGATTTAACTTAATTTACAGATCTATGGCACAAAAGACCCATCATCTTTCTCCCTACTCTATTCTATGTATGTACATATGTGTGTTCCTTTGCGGCGACCGATATTGATGATTCTTACATCAAGCGATTTGTCTTAACACTGGGAGTGTCAGTAGTCAAAACTCAATATGGCGGCCAACGGACGCCATTTTGTAAATTCGTAAAAAATAAAAAGTCGGCGAACTATATCAAAATGGGTATCATTCGACAGGTATTTTAAAATCATCTTTAGGTTTCTCTTATGATTTTTCATTTCGAATGACCATTTAGGATATTTAACGGTTCAAAGTTCGTCGCAGTCGGGTTTTTTGATTTTTTTTAATTACTACTTGTTAAGAGAAGAAACGCAATTTTTGAGTTATGACACTATGGAAGTAAATGAGCGGTATGTATGTACATATGTAATTACGTACGTCTTCTTTATACGAAATGTATAAATAATCACATGATCATCCATGATTTTACGCTACTGTACAGAAGTCCTTATAAGCTTTGATTAGTTTTTCATTGATTATCGTTTTATTACTTTTATAGTTTTAAAATCAAAATGATTCAACTTCAAATATTTATGTGTACAAATTTAGGTCATATAATTTTTATACTGTTTAATGTGTATAAAAATGTGCCCATATTCAAATCTGATCGACTGTAATAAAAACAAAAAAACATTAATTTTTAGAAATATTGACGTTTTTATTTATAGACTGAGTCATTATTACATACATATGTACATACACACATGATTTATTGAACAGCGATCGCTGCTTTATTATAATGCTATGAAAAAAAAAATATATTTGCGAAAAAAAAACAAAAAAAGTTTGACAAAATTATTAAACAATGTCAATATATCCAGTATGTGCACATGGTTCTTATTTTTGCCATTTTTGGAAAACGGCTAACATAATTTTTAAATGTGTTTTCAATTATTTGAAATTGTTGCTATTTTAACCATAATTAGAGCTTAAGGTTACAATGTTGGCAAGTAGATAGATGTACAATGTACATGCTAGAAGTGAGCACAAGCCATGAATAAGTGCACAGTATTGTATTTTTTTCAAGAGCGAATATTGTTTATAGTGGTGATCGTAATTGAGTGTAAAACAAAAATAGAGAACAAGGAAACAAACAAACACAAAATCAAAAAGTAACTGTTATTTTGTAAGGAATAAATAAAAGTCACAAAATAACTTTTATTTTCTGAGGAATAAATCAAAATCAAGAAATAATGATTAAACAGTAATTTTTAAAATAAAAATTATAACCGTTACGGTCCCTGATTTTAACACATACATACATATGGGTAGCCCCCATATTCATAAAAAAAATAAAATGAATTTGAAACTCTCACTTATACCGACAATTTCGGCCATTTTGAATGTTCAGTTAATTGTTGACAGCTGCTTTGCTTGCACGTGTTTTGGCTCGTGTTCG
The DNA here is from genome assembly GCA_936439885.1 of Nowickia ferox. Lineage (NCBI taxonomy): Eukaryota > Metazoa > Arthropoda > Insecta > Diptera > Tachinidae > Nowickia > Nowickia ferox. The sequence goes on along the minus strand of OW387024.1, from coordinate 109,044,722 downwards.
ATTTTTACCTTGGTTCGTGCGGCAACTTCCATTGAGATGATTGAGCTTTGGTTTCAACGTCATAACCATAAACCCAAGTTTCGTCACCAGTTATGACCCTCTGGAGAAAATTGGGTCGTCGTGGACAGAATCCAACAGCTCATTAGCAATGTTCATGCGATGCTGTTTTTGGTCGAAATTGAGCAATTTTGGTACGAATTTCGCGGCGACCCGTCTCATGCCCAAATCATTGATAAAAATGGAATGGCATGAGCCAATCGATATGTCTAGGTACTCAGCAACTTCTCTAATCGTGATTCGACGATTGGCCAATACCATTTTCTTCACTTCATCAATTTTTTCGTCTGTTGTTGAAGTGCTCTTGCGTCCGGCAAGTTCTTCGTCGTTAACATCTTCTCGGCCTTCTGAGAACATTTTGTACCAACGATAAACGTTCCAAGGTAGCATCTCCGTATGGCACAGTTAAAATTCGAAATGCATCCGCGCACTTAATTTCGTTTTTCAAACAAAATTTGATACAGGTTCTTTGTTCCATTTTTTTTTTTAATAGGTAAAAATCGAAAACGAGCCAAAACACGTGCAAGCAAAGCAGCTGTCAACAATTAACTGAAAATTAAAAATGGCCGAAATTGCCGGCATAAGTGAGAGACAAGAGTACCAACATAACGCCACAAAAAAATTAAAATTCGAATATATGTAACCCGCGAAAATTCAAAATTCGCAATAACTTTTGATCAAACCTCGTACACATAAAATGAAAAGAAAATTGTTTAAAACGGAATTTGATATCTTATCACAAGAAAGTACGTACTATGTTCAATAATAAAATATGATAACTTGGAAATTTGTTTCTTTCTCCGTGACAAAAAAAATAATAATAATAATTATAGTTGGCAATTGCACAAGTAGACTGTTGCACTCGCATAATGTATAAAGCAAAAGTAATAACTTAAAATATATTTAAGCACATTAAAACTAAAACAATATCTATTATGCAATTTCTTTACAGATCAATTCCAAATATAGCGAAGAATTAGCTCAAGAATGCTTGGAATGGATAAAAGTCGTTACAAGTGAGCCCATTAACACCTCCGGCGATATGGATAATTTCTTTGAGGTTTTAAAGGATGGTGTTTTACTATGCAAATTGGCCAACTGTTTGCAACCCGGCTCTGTTAAGAAAATCAATGAAAGTAAAATGGCTTTCAAATGCATGGAAAATATTTCAGGTACATACATACATACATACATACATACATACGTATGTATATATTTCAAAACTTTCATATACATATGTGATACGGAAAGTTAAAAAGGGGGGGGGGGGGGGAGGGACCTATGCTCAGAAAATAAGTTTTAAAAAAAAACGACTTTGAAGTTAACAAGTTGACTTTGATGCGCCTGAACGCTTTTATGGCTTTAAACTCGTTACTCGAGGATTTTCGAGGTCACTGATTACGAATCTGGTGTGTATTAGGTTTTGAAAATTCAAAATGGCGGATCCAATATGGTGGACTATTTTCTGTAATATTATTGGATTTGCTTGAAACTAGTCACTCAGAGGTTTCCGGGGTCGCTGATTACGAATCGGGTAGTAATTTTGACAATTAAAAAAATCTTAACTTTCCCTGTCATATATACATACATACATACATATATACATACATACATATAATGCTCAGCTAAACATTATATTAAATAAAATAAATGTCTTAATTATTTATAGCGTTCTTGGAATGTGCCAAAAACTTCGGTGTTCCCACACAAGAAACTTTCCAAAGTGTTGATTTATGGGAAAGACAAAACTTGAACTCGGTGGTTATTTGTATTCAATCTTTGGGCAGAAAGGTAATGTAGAAAATTTCACAGAACGCCTGTTTGTTAATTAATATAATTTATATCATTAGGCTCACAACTTTGGCAAACCTTCAATCGGCCCCAAAGAAGCTGACAAAAATGTTCGTAACTTCTCTGAGGAGCAATTACGTGCGGGCCAAAATGTCATTTCTCTGCAGTACGGCTCTAACAAAGGTGCCAATCAATCCGGCATTAATTTCGGCAACACTAGACACATGTAAAAGTGCTCTTATAAAGTTGAATTAACATTTTCTCTCCATCATCTGTACAATCAATTTATTTTTATTTAAATCCCAAAAACGAACAGCATGGTTCTTTTTGTTAACTGATTAGACATTCCATATGCTCTGCATTCCTTTTTTCAATTATTGTTTTTAATACATGCATACATATATCAATTACAGAGAAATGCCAGCAAACGTATAAGATAAACAAATTTAGTAGATGCATACATATGTACATATGCAGATGTATGTACTATAAAATGTATGTTTCAATTAACTACTCAAATTAATTAACTTGTTCTGTCTTTTTATAATTTAAGTACATACTTGCAGTATAGATATAAATTGAATATATTTACTATATAAAATGTTGACACTTTTTATACATTAATAATTTTGTGTTCTTTTACTTTAATTTTATGATCACATCAATCAGTATCAGTTATTTTTCTCTTTCAATTTCATTGGCACCTTATCAGTATCACCGCATTCAATTAACCAACCAACCAACCAACAAACAAAATTAATTTCAAATCGCTCTTGTTTTTATAGTATACATACTTATATGAAAAAGAAAAATACAAGCTCACATGATGATGATGATGTTAACGTGTTTACACTCAGCCATTCATACATTTAAACACATATTTTTTAACGTATTTTATAATGTGCCATTAACAACAATCTTTACCCGAGTTTAATACATTCAACATATACAATTAATTAGTATTGAAATCGTTTGAAAGTGTCCTTATCGTAAACAAAGTCTTTCTTATTGTTTATGTGCGTTACAAAATGATCCGCCAAATTTTTCTTCTATCCGTTATTTATTCTTTTTTTGGTAATAAAATAAAAAATATATTTTATTAAAAAATATATAAAAATTTTGTTTTATTTATAAGGAATCCTTCCAAATAAAAGTCAGCGTACGTTTGAGGCGGACCAATACGAACAGACTGATTGAATATATGTATGCATACATATACAGCTGCAGTCAAAATAAAACCACCATGAAGAAATTTTTAATCAGCATATGACCGGAGTTGAATTGTAAATTTAATTTCAATGCAATTGGAGTTATGATGCGTTCTGAAGAAAATAAAAAAGCGCTCTTTCGCTATTTTTTTCCACCATTTATTACAATTTCAAAATAACGGAAATCGCTGAAAACTACAAATAACATTAATTACATAGAAAATATGTGCATACTTTAAGGCTTTTAGTTTCTCAGATTTTCAAATTGCCAAAAATAAGTCTTAAGTCTTTGCAACCAGGTACCCAACAAAATATGTATATAAAGAAGTTTGAAAGACTTAAGAAAGCAACTCTTCATTGCTTGTTTTTTGTCGATAGTGGGAAAACCTATCGATATTTCATTTAAAACAAAAATATCGATAGTACTATCGATAGGTTTGCAGCTCTACTGCAAAATATGTATCGTCGGTTGGTTATTGGTTTGCTGCAGTGATAATGTATTTTGAATATACTGTGCCGCAAACCAATAGACGGTATGTATCAAAGAAACAAGCCGTCTTTTAAACACATTTCTTTGAAAAATTTCAAACGCCTGATGGCTTCCATATCATTTGTAAGATGTAGTACAAATTTGCAATTACAAAAAACAATTATCTGGCTGCAATTTTGAGCCGCATGTATCGGCGGCGGCTTGAAGTTACATTGAAAGTCGGCGGCTCTTCAGCCGGCTGTGAGCTGATCGGCTTGTTTCTCTGTGATGTATATGAACGCAGTCAACAACTGAAGAGGTTATATTTACATAAATTGTAGGCATGAAACAAAATTTGTTAGTTTTATAACAATATCCACAAAAATCTAAAGAAAATGCCTACCTATGAATTGTCTTTGTTATTAAGACAAATGACCCGGGTAAGTATTAAACCAGTTATTAATTTACGTGACTAAATCAAATTTTTTTAGCCTGAAGTGGTATCAGTCTTAAAGCGCACCGCAGAGTCGATATTTGATAAGGGAGGCATTATAAGACAATTACAAAATTTGGGGTCTAGAGCTTTACCTTATAAGATAAGTGAACATGGGTTGGTGCACCGTGAAGGTACTTATTTTATCATCAACTTTGATGCTGCTCCCACAAAAATTGCAGACTTAAGAGAGGAGTTCGGTCGTGATATTGATATTATACGAAGACATATTTTCAAAGTGGAAGAACCCGAAAAGTATGAATGTACGCTGCATGAGGAAATGTTGCCACCAGCCTACCGTAAGGATGTTCAGGAAATGATAGAAATGGCTAAGAGAAAGCAAAAACCTAAATATAATTATAATTCTGGATTGGACTATTATCCTTTCCAGAAATAGTTTATTTAATCAAATAAAGAATCGTTATACCGTATGTATTTCTAATGTTTAATATTTGTATGTATATATGTATGTACATAAAACTTAGAATCTTCGTGTTGGAGCTGATGGGGCTGGTGTTTGCTGTTGTTTGGCCGGATCATCGAGTACTCTTACTAACATGGAATTTTTAGGCCCCGTACACCAGGTTATTCCCTTTTCATCTATGACATACGTTTCCAGAGTAACCTGCCACTGCCCGCCAGATGATATGGGCACGAGAAAATTTCCAGATAAAAAGTCTCTTTGGGGTTTCACAGTTTGTGTTAGTGTAACAGTGTCACTTATAGGCTTCATACATTCACTCTGTGGCCGAGGAGTTAAAAGCTTAGACATCAAACTTAACTGTACCGACTGAACACTACGGAATAGGGACGGCTTTTTGCCATAATGCTGTATAACACCTTCCACTTTTATCACTAAATTACTACCCGATTGTACATTAACCGGCTTGCCATCACTGCGTGGTTGGGGACTGACAGACAATTTAATTTGCGTGGATTGCAAAACTTGGAAAAAATATCGAGGCAAGCATAAAGGGGTCTTGGTAATGATTTCAATTTCCGCCAATATTACATCTAAATGAAAATTGTTGATCGTTTTGTTGTTGGCAGATTCATCCGGTATTGATTTGCTTAATTCCTCCATACGGCGACAGCAGTTGATTAAATATCTTGTTTCGGGACATTTACCTTCGGCTTGAAAATCAGGTGGGTCCGAGGGCGTGGCAAAGCAAATAGTTTCTACAATATGAGCAAACAATACACATTGGTATTGTATGATTTCAAGAAATTCCAAAGTTGTAGGATCGGCATCGAAGGCCGACTTATATAAACGTCCAAAAGATTCCTCGCACGATTTCAGTTCCTTAACCAATTTTCTCAATTGATTTGTGACATGGCCAAACTTTTGCAAATAGTCTCTCGAATTCTGTGCTAAGCTTCCTGCTATAGCTGGTGGAGGCACTATGATTTGAGCATTTTTTATAGTAACGGCCGAGTGAAGTGTTTGCAAAAATTGCGCCCGCAACTTCAAAAACTCCAATTGGAATGTAAAAGGATGTGATGGTGACGAACTAGCCTTCAAACTCGCCAATGCTTGCCAGCACAAATTTATTGCCATTTCCAGACGTTGCATTAAGGGCATCGACTGATCTAAGCTCGAGTTGCGCACAATGTGGTTTTCGCATAATTCATAGTTGTTATGCATAAAATCATACGTAACGCCATAGTTTAGAATGCATTCCGACTGAGCCAATTGAGCGAGACCAGTTAAGAAAAAATGAAGTTTATCTACAACTGTACTGCGTGATATTTTCACATAAATATGAGCCGCCAAAAAATGTTGACCGTAACGGCTTGCTGAACGGGCCATGCGATATTGGGTCCACGGATTCGATTTAGAAAGCATTGTTTCAAAATTTCGCATAACAGAAGTTGGTATAAAACAACCCATCATGGCTTGTAAAGCGACGGCTGATAGTATTTCAGTTGATCTAGTGCTTTCCTCCGTAGTTCCACTTTCCGTTGTTGTGGTTAGTTTACGCATAATCAACAAAAGGTTTTTAAGCACTGGATTAATCTACAATGTTTAAAATAATGTATAATTTTTCAAATTCCAATTTTTTTTTTTAATTTAATTTTTACACACTTACCTTTTGCGTATTGTTTTGATCAGTTTCCATTTTATTATTTAAAGGGGCAAACTTTTTTAATTGAAAATAAGAACATAAGGATCCTAATGCTTCGCAAATAACTTCCTCGTTCAATGTTGGATAGTCTGCCGGATCATTTAGAAGATTTGCCAATGCAATAACTAATTCCACACCGAATTCGGATTTCACCGAAGAAACTTTAATGCCACAAGCTAAAATTTTACGCAAATCATCTGCATATTTTTGTTCACGTATTGTGCACATGAGAAGACTTTGTAAATGTAAATCAACAAGTTCCATTAAAACATCAATACGTTCCGTTTTATTACTCAGATCAGCATATGTAACAAGGGAAGCCAATACAGTCATTGCCTGGCTAGCTGTTCCAAAATCATTAAGGCACAGACAATTTTTACACAAATCTATTGCGGAAGGTTGGTCATTCTCTTGAGTCAAAAGAATATGACAAGTTAAAGGACAATCACTTAGTTTTAGTATAATACCTAAAAACAAATACTGTTCGGATGAATCATTGCAAGCCACTGCCTTCGCTGTAAGATTTTTAATAGCGTTTTTGGGCCAAGCATGAACACATTGTTTCTCAGCCAATTTATTGAGAGATTTCAAAGCTTGAACTCTTACCGGCTTTCGCAAGTCATCAATAAATTCCAACAATAAAATCACTTGATCTGGTACTCCAATTAATGTTCTGGAGGACAGTTCTGTCAATGAAGCCAATATAGCCACTACAAAACTTTCTCCCGGATATTTGGGTAATAAGTTAAGACACAATTTCTTCACCAAAGCAGCTGTGTTCGCATCATGATGCATGTGCCTCAATACCGGAATAAGTTGCAATTTCATAGGTACTGGTATTTGCAAAGATTCAATCATGTCGGATATTTTTGCACACATGCTAATCGCGAAAGATCTTGATTGTGCAGCAAATTGACCACTTGCATATATTGCTGCCTCAACTTCCACTGTGTCATGGCTATCTAAAGCTCTTCTAAGTGCGTGATGAACTTGTTGCTTTTCAGGTATTACTCGCGACACAGCGCCCAAAGTTCTTAAGGTGAGAGCTCTAGCCACAGGATCATTTGAATGTATGACCGTAAATATACGTTTAACAAACGCATCGATATTTAAAATTTTGTCCAAATGATTTTCGCTTTGTTGGCATACACGCAGCACCCAAAACCGCAATAAATTTGAACCATTGAGGAAAAATTCCGCCAATTTTAGAAATGAAGAATTAATCAATATTGGAAAAGGATACTTCTCAAACAGACGTGGAAAACGAACTATGGCTTCACATTGCACACCAAGCTTAGTAGAACGCAAACCTTTATCCAATTCGGTAAGTACAGAATTTGCATCCTGTTCAGATTCATTGAGAAAATTCTCATTAAAAAGATTAACGCGTACACCGGTTAAGGACGACATTGTTTACTAATTGTTTACCCCAGAATATATCAAGAACACATTACAGGGCTGCCACAGCACCTGATTTTTACAAACTTTAATGATTCGGAATAAATATTTTCTAGTTGTGTGTCGTTTAGGGATGCCAGTCCCGAAATATCGATTCATCGCATCCCGGAATTTTCGGGATTCAGTCAATCCCGAAATTGTTTACTAAGTTTTGTTTGTTTTTTTTAAATAAATTCATCATAACCTGGGGGAAGGTCATGAAAGCAACCGTGACAAAACAATATTAATCTTTTATAATTGAAATTTATTTGCCGGTGGTTAAGCATTGTCTATATGCATTTCATTGTTGCTTTAACAAATCGTCAGAACAGTCACAAACTTCTTAAGTAACTTATATAAGTTACTAAGTTACTACTAAGCCTACTATGCTTATTTTTCCCTGTGTGATTTTCAAAAACATTATTTGTGAATTCTCAAATAGTTTTTGACTATGTAATATGAAATAATTATAAGACTTTTGTTTGTGAACCTCTATCAGAGACGTTTTTTTTTTTTGTAAGTACTAAAAAGTAATAAAAAGCATGTGTCTTTCAACGTTGAAAAAACCCAGTCCCGAATAATTCCTGAATCTAAAAAAATTTCCAGAAAAATAACAAAATCCCGGGATTTAATTTTTTGAAATCCTGAATCCCGGGATCGTAAAAACCAGTCCCGATTTGCATCCCTAGTGTCATTACCTTTAATGAGGGGTCTTCTGACTGTTTAAAATAGGAATTTAATATATAAATAGTATATATAAAAGTTTAGTCCTAAAAACAGAGTGATTTATTAATAGTTGTGATATTGTGCTTCATCTTGACAATATGGGTAAGATATACAGTGAAAGCTGCGAGTCCCGTTTCATTTGATACGTTGTATGAATTTTGTTACATATACAGGTCCAGGGAACTTAAGAACATCCCTAGATTTACAAAAGCTTCAATTTCTAATGCATAGATAGTTCCACATAATTATATTTTTTCCAATAGTAAGCTCGCTTAGCATGTACAAAAAACAAAATAATTTTGGAGAGTTCAACATAGACTGCATTCGTGAGCAGATTTCGTCAAATCTGTCTAACTTCATACACGAAATAAACAATTCTATTTTCCATTTGCATATATGTATGGATATTTGTCTTATCATGGGGTGATATATATACAATATACATTCAATCAGACAGATATATGTATATAATCAGCTGCTCTTTAAGGCTCACCTCTAGTTCATCTTGCTTTACGTGCTGTTAGTTTATACTGATTTTATATTACGTGAAGAAGAATTTAATTTTTTTGTCATTTTCATTAATTTGCATTTTCACTGGATTAACTTTTTGGGATTTGAATACTAAAAAATAGCAAAAAAATAAGGAAATAACAAGGATAAATTGAAACTAACTTCTAAAATGAGCCTTTTACGTTACATGTTGGGGCCCAAACTTTATATGGAATATGGCCTAGGGTCTGCACAGGTACGTAACACTTTCTATGCAATTGGAAAAATTTATTTTGGCAATAATTTTAAAAATGTTCCTACGATAATTTTTTATATTTTTTTCAGAAAATGTATGAGCCAGGTGGATTAGAAAAGTTTGGAGACCAAATATTATCAACGGTATTGTATATTTGTATATTATACATGAAGTTTTATTATTGATTATTTTTTTCCTTAGATTAATTTAATGTGGAACATAGGGTTTTACTCATCACCCTTGTTAGCAACTTTTCTGTATCGTCGTGGCTATTTTGTTATGGACTCAATAACAACATTGGTAAAAATAAGTACAAGTATTGGCTTAATTATTATTGTTTCAATGGTAATGCGTGGTTTGGGTCGCACACAATCTGCTTCATATTCGAAAATGATTAAAGCCATGGAACTGTTAAAGTCCACGAAAACTGAAGAGGAGGGAAAGAGGGCCTTAAGATTGTTTGATTATGAGTTTAAATGCTGGGCTATAGATTTTGATGCTAAAGCATTGCAAAGGTTGGGAATATTGGAATTAATAACAAAGGAAATTTTGTATTTATTTATTTTCTTCTATAGCGATGATAAGAAAAATAAGGCCATATTAATTAAGAACTCTACCAGAAGCTTCCGTTTGGCTACTATACCATGTGAAATTGCAGCTTATGTTGCTATGCACTCATTTGGTATACGCTTGATGTACCCGGGTTCTATTAAATTACTACAAAGCTATATGAGTAATACTTTGGAAATAGCAGCTTGTTTAACAAGGAATTATTAACATATTCTTTAATACTTTGCAGGGCCGATGTTAGTTGCTGGCCGTGCAAAACTAATTGAAGAAGAAAATGCCAGACGTTATAAAGTGCATACTATTGATGAAAACGATATTGACACTGTTGTTGTGGATAATCGCATAAGGAGCTCTAATGGAAATACGTTAGTTATTTGTTCAGAAGGTAAGTTTGACAAAAAAGTTAAAATTATCCTTTGAGAGAAATTATCCAATTTGCTACTTTCTAGGAAATGCGGGATTTTATGAAATTGGCATTATGGCCACCCCAGTGGATTTGAAGTACTCAGTATTGGGATGGAATCATCCCGGCTTTGAAGGCAGTACTGGTAAGCCCTACCCAGATCAAGATAAAAATGCCATTGAAGCCGTTGTTCAATTTGCCATCTATAATTTGGGTTTTGCTGTGGAAGATATTGTATTTTATGGCTGGAGTATTGGCGGTTATAGCTCACTTTGGGCAGCTTCCTGCTATCCAGACGCAAAGGGAGTTGTAAATACTGGATTCTATTACTAAAATATTTACACTTAAAGTTATTTGTAATAAAGATTTTAGATGCCACATTCGATGACGTTCTATACCTAGCTCAACCGCGTATGCCAGCTAGTTTGTCGGGCATTGTACATATAGCTATACGAGAATACTGCAACTTAAATAATGCTGAGTTGGCTCAAAACTACCATGGTCCAATTAGCCTGATAAGGCGTACAGAGGATGAAGTTATTGCAGAGTGAATACTTTCTGATCTACATTTGTATAAAGACAAAACATAAAAATCTTTATTTTTTAGGGATAATCAACTTGATACAAATCGTGGTAACTTTTTGGCTTTAAGTATTTTAAAATATCGCTATCCTCATATTTATAAATCATCCCAACTCGAAAAGTGTAAAAAAACTCTAGCTAAGCCTATAGAAATGCGAAACATATCAAGTATGTTTTCAAGAAAGAAACTAATGAATAATGTTTTATTTAAACTTACAAAATCCATTTTGCATATTTTGCATTTTTTAAACTAACTTCAAGCTGCTGATGATGACCTGTGCTTATCGCGCTTAGTTACATATGTCTCAGATCAGGGTAAAAAGTATCCTATGGATATTGGCGAAGATTATACGGAAGAAGTACGACATCAAATGGCTGATTTTTTGGTATTTTCCTCTATTATACATGTTGATGTATGAATTTATTTATTAACTTTTATTTTTAGCTTCGCAAACATTTTCGTGATTTTAAATCTACTCATTGTACCCAGCTACCTACAGAATATTTTAACATTCCATTTGATATACCTGTAGAGCATGGCTTTGTATTCACCTAAACAACAAAATAAGCAGCAATCTATGAGTCAAGTTCGAGATTTCGTACTTAACAGGAAAGTTTTATATTTTAGGTATTAAAACACTTTCTAGCGAAACGCCGAACAAAGTCTCGTCTGCATTATAAGTAAATAATTAAGCCTTTTTTTAAATTAAATATTAATTTGTGTATTTAAGGGGTGCAAAATATAAATAAACATATACACTTGTATTCATAAACGACTGTTAAAGTTAATGTTGGTACCAATATACCAATTTTGTGTGAAAACTCCGTTTTAAAGAATGGTTTAACTTTAACAATCGTTTAGGAATACCGGTGATAATGCCTAATTGGGTATTTTTATAATAAAATTTGGAAGTAGTATTTCATAGAAAAAATTATGTTACGCAGAAATAAAGTTTAAAAACATATGTGAGCAATATTCTGTTCTGGTTTAGTTCTACAAAACTTGTAAAAGAGATGCTGTCCTGAACCTTTGGTTAGTTTATGTTTTCGACTAAGAAAGAGGAACGCACAACTTTTTATGGTTAGCATAATACATTATTCTCCTATTGTGTGTCTATTAGAAAAATATCCCAGAAATATTTCAAAGAATAAAAAAATAAATCTATATGAAATCTGACATTGGCCTGTCAATTCCATTCCATGGTAGCAGCGAAAGTCTAGAGCTTCTTTTAGCTTGTGTTCAGTTTCAGATTTAATTATGAAAATAAATAATAGAGAAATTAACAACTTTTAAGTCTTTTATTAATTATTGCAATTACGAGTACAATTGGTTCGTTAGTTTGTTTTAGAAAATAGTTCATCTTTAATATATGTATTTCCATGTATATTTTTTTATTATGCATATGTAAAATTTCAAGGTCTTAAATCGATGATCCAATGAAGGCAAGAGCCTATGCTGACCATTTTAAATGGCATACGACATACTTTCTATTCCAATTATATGTGCAAATATTTATACATTTTCTTATCTATATTATATCTTATATTGATCCTCTCTTTCATACATTATAAATATGTATATATATGTATGTATGTTTATTTTTATTTTTTTATTTAACTAGAGAAACTCGAGTTATGCTTTCTTTTTTGAACCACCAAATCCTGAGAAACCCATTATGGCTGCCATATTTGCCATATCATCTGTTAGGCTCATACCATCAAGATCATCTTCAGCTTTTCGCTTACGATCCTTTCGTTTTTCTTTGCGATGTTCTTTATAACGTTCTTCCTCTTCTTTGGCTTCTCGCAGCCGGCGTTCCAACTCGTAATCTTTTTGTTTCTCTTCCATTTTCTTCTTATTCGCTTGAAAGCGCTCCTTTACTTGATCAACTGTGCTTCGTTCCACCTTCATGGACATGCCCAGATTTCTTTGATGTTTTTTGCCATTAATGTGATCTAAGAAATTTATCGAATCCTTAACGACACAATCACAAACATTGCAGTAATAACCACCCGACTGTGAACTGGGTGTATTTTTATTTATGACCACACTTTTGCCCAATTTACTATCCAAATCAACTTTATAGTCTCGTCGTTTGAGGCTCTCTCTTTGGATGGGTTCTTTAATATAATTGATAAATAAATTTCGTACATACTTTTACTATTTCGCATTCATACACAAATTGTAATAAAACTTAAGCATGTACATACCTTCATCGCTTTTTTCGTTTCCTTTAGATTGGCTTAATAAACGTTCCTGAGCTTTTTTCTGATATTCTGATTTGTCCCATTTGCGACGATGATCATCCGGACGCATAGACATAATGAAATTTTTCTTTTCCCACCGATTTTTATATTCAAAATTCAAATATTTATTTGTTTGGAAAAAGCACAAAAAATTTGTAAATAACTCAACAATTTTCTTTTTATTTACATATTTACTTCTTTTTACAATGTGCTATGCGTTGCAGAAACTAGTAGTATATTCGCACTGTGGAACTCATTAGAATTTCCTGCTCAAACCATATGATGTATTGCATGAGGATATTTTTCACGGAGAGTATTATGTATACGTATTTTTATGCAAAAATTTTTTCAATGTATATTTAATAATAGCTCAAGTGCTTGGGCGATTGACTTTTTTCCACATTTTTTCATGTGATTCCCGTAAAATTTTTCATAATTATTCTTTACAGTAACTTTTCTTCATATATTTGCTGTCAGTTTTTTGACACTTATGAAGTATTTGCACGAAAAATGTCTGCATTTTCCATTGTTGTAGAGCTACATACTATATTTGCCAATAAAAATAAACATATCGTGGAAACTTATGCATTGGTATTCATATTGAATCGAGACTTGCTGGTTTGCCGCAATAATAATGTATTCTGTGCGGCAAGCCAGTAACACAGTTGCAATTATATCACTCACCGCCGTTTGGTGTCAAATAACAACGGCCTCGTACTCCAGCACAGCTATGAAAATAATTAGAAAATTTGGAGACGCTAAATAAATTGTGCAGTTTTCAAAAAATAAAAATAAAACTATTAACAATATACATATGTAATAAATTCCATATTACGCTATTATTTAAGCAAAATAGTTTAAGATTTCGATAAATGTGACATACATACATAGTAAATGATCAAAAGAAAATAAAGTTTTTTTTTGCAAGTATACAGAGAAAATGATGGCTAGACGTGGTGGAAAACGCATAAGGATGGATGATCCACCACCCGATTATGAGGAGCAAGGGTAATATAAAAATTATGGGTATAATAATATAATGTACGTAAACCTTGTATGGATGAAAATGTCCATACCTTATACAATTGCTAGCTTGCAGAATCCATGCATACATACCGTCGGTTGGTATATTCACAATACATTATGACTGCAGCAAACCAATAACCAACCGACGATACATAAATACAGTAGAGATGTACATACATATCGTCGGATGGCTACTGGTTTGCCGCAACAATAATGTTTGATTTTAAAGTTACTCTGTATTAATAACAGAATTATTTGGCCGAAGGAAAAAACGCCAACACCAATTATGGACAACCAATTGTCCCGTGATGAAAATAAAAAAATACTCAATTAAAATCTGATCCAGTAAAAGGAAAGTTGATTGATGATTGATTTAGTTTTTTTTCTTTAATTGTAAGTGAAATACATATATGTGTATGTATGTATGTACAAATATAAAATTACAGCCTGACGGCAATACTTTTCAGAAATTCAATTAAAGTGAAAATATCTCTGAAGTTGCCATCCTTGAAAAAGTCTTCCAAGGAGATTGAATTAAAAATAGCAGGAAATTTTGAAGAGCATATAAACTGCAATGAAAAATTACATGCGAAACGTCCTCAGGAACATCCCAGATTTCACACAATTCGGATGGTATAAAATTCATCTTAAGAGAGTTTGATTGCAGAAAGCGTGTCCAGATAGGATTCTATTAGCAAGTTTCAGATCAGCCAGTCCGAATTTAGAAAACTCAAAGTCAGTACCCAAAAACCATGGCTGTTTCCCCACAATAGGGAAAAGTCGCCCATACAAAATACCCTTTGTCGTACGAATTGTGTCATATTCTCTCTGACAATCAATTCTAAGCATAGAACCAATGGCACAAATTGCGTCCGAGTACAACAATAATGTATTTTTAATATCTGCGGCAAACCAGTAACCACCCGACGAGCCTTATTTTCGATTTAAGAGTAAGCGACAAAAATTAAATTTTTCAGGAGAAGGTTTTTTGTAAATTGTCGCTTACGATAAAATTTAACAGCCCGTATCTGAAAAGCTATCAACAATTTTGGAATTTTGCGGCCGCCTTATATTGGCAAAATATTTTTTAAACATTTTGAAAAAAATAGACTTAAGAAACATTTTAAAATTTAGTTAATTTTTTATCTTACCTCGTGTTTCCACAACCCAGATGGTCGGCTTGAGTAGGAAATTTATATGTATGGTGAATTTTGACAAAAAAGCACCCACTAAAATGCATTTGTTTTCAATCCTAGCGTACGGTATTGAAAAAGGAATAGAATATCTGCAACCTTTAGTACGCAGAGCCGTGTTGGAAAAAACATGGTGGAGAAAATTCTTAAGACCGGCCAGAGGCCGGCTATACGAAATACCTTTAGTACGCAGCGCCGTGTTGGGAAAAAGCATGGGTGAATGAATTTTTCAAAAATTTCAATAAATCTCAAAAGATCTTAAAAGCTTTTAAATGATACCAATCATTATTGACTGCATTAGATGGAAAATACATCAAATAATCACAACTGTATACTGGAACTTTAGATGCTCATAATTCGGAAACGGAGGCTCACCGCCGATTTTTTTATTTAATTTTTTTCTCTTATTTTTTAATTTTCTATCGGATAGGATAGTTTTTATTTATTTCTGTGAGGAGAACCTAAACCCTATTTGTTAAAAAATATATAGAGAAACACATTTTTCGCGAATATCACGAAAAAGCTTCTTTGCAAAAACAAACGATTCCCATATTCGTGGTAAGCAACCCCAATTTAACTTATAAAACAATTTTACTTTGATGTTAATTTAATTTTTGTAAACTACTAGTATTATTGGAGGACTAATAATATTTGACCGATAACGAGGATACTAGTGCAAAGTTTTTTTTTTTTAAGAACATTTCTTTAACTTTATGCTATAGTGAAAATCTCAACGACTCTATATCGGATGGTGATAGTCCAACTAAGCGTATGACACGTTTGAGAGCGCGTGGTGGCGTACGGGACAAACCCCCAATTATTGATGAAGACGAAGATGATTTCTTTGCGCCAGTTGTGCGAAAACGCAAACCTCAGGCTCCCCGCAAACCTCCTGGTGAGGGTACTGGTCGACGTGAAAAAGTTGATCGACCGCGCAAAGAACATATTGATAAAGAGCAGGAACGTATAGATATGGAACGCGATGTGACAACAGACGAAAACAGTTTGTACTTTATTGTACGGCATTCTAAATCTCCTATTGCCAGCATTGTCGACGATTGGATTGAACAGTACAAAGTAAATCGCGACACAGCTCTCATCGCTCTTTTACAGTTTTTTATAAATGCTAGCGGTTGTAAAGGTAAAATACCAGAGGATACAGAACATCCCATGGATCATACAGCGGTAATAAGAAAAATGACAGAGGAGTTTGATGAGGTTCGTAAATAACACGGTTTTGAATCCTTTACTTGTTTTATCTCATCTTACTTGAATTTTAGGAAAGTGGTGAGTATCCACTGATTATACCAGGTCAACAATGGAAAAAATTCAAAATGAACTTTTGCGATTTTGTTCAAACTTTGGTGAAGCAATGCCAGTATTCCATAATATACGATCAATTTCTAATGGATAATGTCATTTCTTTATTAACGGGGCTATCTGATTCCCAAGTGAGAGCATTTAGACACACAGCTACTTTAGCAGGTACTTTTGCAAATGAGCTACAAACATTAGAGATTGCTTACTATGGTTTATTTTTAGCTATGAAACTTATGACGGCATTGGTTGATGTTGCTCTGTTGGTTTCAAATAATTTTGAAAATGCAGCCAAGCAATACGAAGCAGAACGTCTTAAGGTATTTTTTTTTTTTATTCTATTAGTTGGCAAGAATATTTAGGTTTAATAAGAAAACAAATTTTGTTTGTATTTAAAAGTCCCGAGATCGCCGTGCTTCTGATCGCTTAGAATCACTTATGGCAAAACGTGCTGAACTGGAAGAGAACATGGATGAAATTAAAAATATGTTGACCTACATGTTTAAATCGGTGTTTGTACATCGCTATCGGTAATTAATATATAAAGAAAATTTATAAATATGCTTGGAAAAATTCTATTTACAATTATTTTAGTGATACACTGCCGGATATCAGAGCCATTTGTATGGCTGAAATAGGCGTATGGATGGAAAATTATCCTCAAAACTTCTTAGATGATTCCTATCTGAAGTACATCGGTTGGACATTGCACGACAAAGTGGGAGAAGTGCGTTTACGCTGCCTGCAAGCCTTGTTGCCCTTATACGACAAGGAGGAGCTTAAAGGCAAACTGGAATTGTTTACTTCGAAATTTAAGGATCGTATTGTGGCCATGACTCTGGACAAAGAGTTTGAAGTTGCAGTACACGCAGTTAAACTAGTTATAAGTATATTAAAGTAAGCACAAATAACTTTTATTTTATTCACTAAACATTTTGGAAAATCTCGTGGAGAGGTGTGATATTTAACAAAATTTTAATTTCACATAGAATTCATCCTGACATATTGGCCGATAAAGACTGTGAAATTGTTTACGAATTAGTTTATTCATCGCATCGCGGTGTTGCTCAAGCTGCCGCTGATTTCCTTAATGTGCGCCTGTTTCATTTAACTGCCGACATGGAGGAGACTAAAACAAAAAGAGGCAAAATACGTTTACCCAATACCCCGTTGATACGTGATTTGGTACAGTTTATGATTGAGTCTGAATTACACGAACACGGTGCCTACTTAGTGGATTCATTTATGGATAATAATTCAATGGTAAAAGATTGGGAGTGCATGACGGATTTATTGCTGGAAGAGCCCGGACCCAACGAAGAAGTTTTAGACAACAAACAAGAGTCAACATTAATTGAAATAATGGTCAGCAGCGTAAAACAAGCGGCTACAGGGGAGGCTCCTGTGGGACGTGCCAGCAATCGTAAGATCTCATTAAGCGCCAAAGAACTCAAAGCCATTCAAGATGAAAAGGTACGATTAACCGAACATTTTATTGTATCTTTGCCACCTTTATTGGAAAAGTATCAAGCGGATAGTGAGAAACTGACGAACTTATTGTCCGTGCCGCAATATTTTGAATTAGACATTTACACTACCAATCGCCAAGAGGCCAACTTGCAGGCTTTATTAGATAAAATGAGTTATATAATGTCTGTGCACACAGATCGTGATGTTCTGGAAACTTGTGCCAAAACATTGGAGTATTTATGTCGCGAAGGCAGTGCTACTTATACCAAATGTGACGTGGCACGTTCAAATATCATAGATAACGCTGTAAATAAGTACAAAGATTCCATAGAAGATTGGCGTAATTTAATCGCTGGCGAAGAAATGCCCAATGAAGATGAAATTTATAATGTTATAAGTTCTTTGAAAGTGGTTTCCATTTTATACTCTTCGCACAATTTAAATCCTTGGAATTTATTCGACTCGATGTTTCAAGATGTTGACGAGTGTCAGTCTAAAGAAAATCCCGGCCGCAATTTACCCAATGAAGCATTAACGTATTGTATAGAAGCTTGTTATTTTTCCATTAGTTGGGGCTTGTATTACATTGAAAATCAGTGTGAAACTTCTCAGGTAACCGAAGCGGTGACGGAATTAAGAAAGAATTTGGATAAATACATGTTTTGCTGCTATGAATTGACACGTGATGGTCCCACCGAACAAATTCAAGAAGCGGTAAAATCATCTCTCGTTTTTATAATGAATTCCAACCATTTTCAACTCAATAAATACACTATTTATTTTGAATACAGGCCTATCAATCTATATGTGACTTACTCATAACATTTTCCGATCAATTGGCACGAAGTGAAAACGTTCATGTGCGACCATTAGAATATAAGTCCACTTTGGATGAACAATTGGTTTTGAATAACTTCGTGCAACACTACGTGTTTTCATTAAAACAAGAAGGTACGTATAAAAGCCAATAAATCTTAAAATTTTTTATGGTGAATTTTTTTTAAAACAAAGATCTTCAAGATGAAATTCGCATCATGGAGTTGCACAAGAAACGAAACTTTTTGGCCTCATACTGCAAGCTGGTGGTGTACAACATCATACCCACCAAGAGTGCGGCTGGCATGTTCAAATACTATGTGAAAGTAAGTGTTCGCCGTGTTAAGTTGAAAATTTTAGTGTGAAAGCTTGAACTAAATCCTTTTTCAGTGCTACAATGAATATGGTGACATTATCAAAGCCACTTTGGGCAAGGCGCGCGAAATCAATAAAGTTAATTTTGCATTAACTTTACTTTTGAGTTTGATTGCAGTTTTCAAAGACATACAAAGTCAGTCGGAGAACGAAGTGGTTTCGAAAAACTCTCACGAATTTAGTGAACTAAAAGAATTGGCCAAGCGTTTTGCGTTAACATTTGGTTTTGATGCTATTAAAAATCGCGAACCCATTATAGCCTTACATCGTGCTGGAATTTTGTTTGCGGTGGGCGATGTTCCCGAAGATCCTGTGGCTGCACCGAAACGTCTGCTCTTCCTTGAAGTTCTAAATGAATTCAATCATAAGTTATTGAAACAGGACAAGAAAGTTATATTAAACTTTTTGGATCGTCGTATTTCACCGGGTATGCCTTCAAGTAAACCAGATGAATATCAACCTTTAACCCTGTATCGTAATTCTCTGGTACATGGAGAGACTGATCAGGTTCCAGTTAATGCAAAACGAGCATATGCTCGCAAGAGAAGAGAACATGGTGAGTTGCAATGAGAAAACAATGAGAGATATGTGCAAACAAACAAACAAAAATATGTTTACACACATTAAAATTTTCATTATTTTTTTTAGATGATGAGGACGATGAAGAGGAATACGAGGAAGAGCACAATGATCCTGATTATCGCGGTTAATTTTATTACTTAGGCGTAAGTTAATTTTGTTTTATAATTACAGCTAAGAAAAAAAAGGTGTAAAATATTTTGTAAAAAAGTAAACAATAATGTTAAAAATAAAAAGAAAATTAAGAAGTTCCATGAAAATTTGTGTGTGTTTTTTATTACAATTGCATAAATTTAAAGGCTTTCATTTTCCAAGTGAACCATTACGATTAACGTGCTATGCACTCTCGCAGTATAATAATAATAAAAATAAATAAAAAAATGTTTTTTCCTAATATGTATATTAATTAAATAACAAAAATTCACTTTAAGTTTTCGAGTGCAAATTTGTGGGCATTATGCATGGCCATTTCCAATTGTTCTTCGAATTGCGTGGATGTTCTTTTGCCCTTCATATTACAAACTTCATAACGATCTTGACCTTTAGGAGCAGCAACTTGAGCTTTGAAAATTCTGGCAAATTCATTTAACCATTTTTCGGCATTGAAATTTTCACTTTGAAATTGCTGGAAGTAAATATATTAATTTGCAATTATGTTTGTACATATATAATATGATTATCGAGTTTACCTTAGGAACACAGCATCTGGCTTTAAGTGTATTATCACTTTTACTTATAACTAAAATGGGACGATCAGTACAAAGTCTTGTGGCCTTTTGTAAGGGAACTTCTTCCATTAGTGCTGAAATCTTGATATAGTGCAGTATAAACGGATGTGTTTCCAAAGGTTTTTCCTGTAAAACGTTGCGCATTTCAACTTGTACTAATTCTCTGCAAATCAAATTAATCAAGAAAAAGAAACAAATAAAAACTTAATAAATCTTAAGTAATAAAATACTTACTGCTTTATTCATAATAAATAATTCTCTTTTATAAAGGCTTTATAAAACAAATTTTGTATGGAAATAGTATGAATAAGGCCTTTAGATATTAACTATGTTTTTAACCAAAAATGCATTACACTCAGTTTCGAGCGAAATAAAAAAATTCTTTTGTTTTTTTTTGTTTCGTCAAACATGTAAAACCATCAAATTTGTTGATAGTGTAGGGGTCTCTTAAGCTTAAAGTTTTGAAATTACTTGAATATAAAAAATGCTTTTTTTTTTTTTGCTATTCAATTTGATTTCGTGCGTGTTGTGCAGTTTCGTGTTTTGAAAAACTTTCATGTTCGTGTTTCGTACGTGTTGGACATCTTGGCATTCGTGTTCGTGTCATGTCGTGTTGGAAAAATTCAACACGCGCCCATCTCTACTTTGATAATTTTTAACTATACCACGACGCAGAACAAACCAAGTTTTGCGAGTACTACAAAGTCTGTACTCACCCCCATTCGTATTTCCCTTCTCTCCAACAAAATCAAGACTGTTCAAAGTAAACTTTGCGTGTAGAAAAGGAGGTCTAATCTTTGCAAATCAAAACTGACTTGATTCAAAGTTATTTGCGACACTTGTGTTAAGAGCACTAAACAAACAAGAATACCGAAACAACTTTTTGAATGAGCTGTACTATCAAATCAAAGTGAATCACTTCAAAATAAGAATGCAGCATTGAAATTTATTACATATGTGCATAATTCCATGATTCAATAAGACTTGTTTTTTGTCTGAAGAAGAGTTTGAACGGATAAAAATAGAATAATATTAAATTTCATTATTCACAAGATCACATTATTTATGCAGCTGTACTCAACTGTTATCGTTAGAAGAAAAAAAAACAGTTACATATACTGGGTTCACACTCAGCAATTTTAGTTGAGCAACTTTTAAGCTTGTGAAAGAGAGAGGAGAAGATAATGAAGAGGGGAGCCTTCATGTTTTCCTCTCCCGCCCACGAACTAAAGAGTTGTTCAACTAAAGTTGTCGTGTGTGAACAGGGACTTATATTTTGACTCTCAAATGAGCAAAGCGTTGGCATTAGTTGAAAAAGTGAATCGCTGTGTGCACTTCTGTACTAAATTTACACAATATTCAAATTTATTTGTAAATAAGTAAATATATATAAAACTTACTTAATATTTGTTCTGGCTGCTTCTTTTATTTTCCTCAATATCTCGTCTAAACGCTCCAACATGTCTATTTTGAAAGCATATGGCAACGGTATTTCCATGTGGCGGAGATTGCGACGTATTTTTTGTAATTCTATTTCTGTGCCAGTTGCATGTTTGTCAATCTTTAATACTTCTTCCAACATATCTAAACGATGCTTCAGTAAATCCGCCACTTTGAAAACCTTGTAGGGATATTATAGTTATATACATACATACATATTTATTTATTTTATATTTTTTATGTTCTGGAAAAAGCAAGATTTGAAAATTGAGCGCATTATCCTATTAATTGGATAATTTTAAGCATTAAGCATAAACATCTTTAGGTGAATTTTTTCAAGAGTTTATTACGAAAAATATAGTGTTCAAATCGCGCGATTTCCAAAACACGTCCGAATATTTTGTTTTCCCCATATTATAATAGAAGATATTTATTTACTTTTTCTGCTGCTTCGCCCGCTACTGCTGTGAAGGCATAACGCGCACGGTTTGTTTGCTTCAGGCTTGTTACACAAAAATGTTCCAGTTCATGAGTGTTAGTTGCATGTGTTCCGCAGCATAATTCTTTTGAAAGAAAATCCAAATTGTCACAATTTACAGTAACTAGACGCAGACCCGTTTCAGGATAAATTTCCCCAGGCACCATTGTAACGTCATTTTGTTGTAAAATATCCGCAGCAGTGCATAATTCAACATTGACTGGTGTTGATGATGAAACTACTCGGCTGAAAGTAATTGAAAATTGTATTGTTCGAAAATGGTGAGAACTTGGATTTTTTTTTTATTTCTACTCCCTTACTTTATAAGTTCCTCTATTTTTTCAATATCAGTTTTTGTTAAGCGCTTTCCTATTAAACCCACTTCGAGTTTGCAACAGTCACTTGTAACGGAACTCGACACCTGATAAGTAACCTTATTAAATAATGATCTGATGGCACCATTTAGTAAATGCGTAGCTGAAATTAGAAACATTTAAAGCAAATACATCCATATGTATGTACATACATACATATGTAGGTAGGTATGTAAGTTTTTTTTATTTTTATTGCAATAAATCAATTTTATAATTTAAGTTAAAAATATTTATCAAATATTAAATATAAATTGAAATTAAGCAGAAATTAAAAGTTGAACAAGGCCATAATTAAAAAATTGTTAGCTGAAATGCAAAATCACGTAACTACACTTTTTAATTTTATAAAATAGCAAAAAAAAAAAAAACAACAATATTATTCAGTTTCTTTATGTTCATTTTTAATTCGTCTGATTTTTATGATAAAGGTGAGAAAATTTATAGGGACATGTTTTTCCATGTAATACTCAATAATTAATTAAAAATGTGGGTTTAAGTTTTTTGATGGTTACGTGGTTTTGCATTTCACCACAAATAATACAAATCCCAGCACAAATGTTCTAAATGTTGGAGTCTTCTGATGATTTGGCTGAAGCGCCAATGAAATGCGTATATAGACATGCCTAACCACCAGCAAATAAATTTCAATTATTGTATTTAAAATAATATCTGAAATTCAACAAAAACTTAAATAACATTCAAAGATATGGAAAAATTAAAAATTTACCAAACAACTCTAAAAACTATCACAACACTAAAAATCGAAATTAAGTAAATCGAATCACCATCGTAAATTAGAAATATGTATGTATGCTAATTTTTTTTCCAACTTTAAAATATGTATGTAAATATTTATTCGTTGCTTAATGCTCGAATAATAATAGCACTTATTCTTTTAAAGGGTAGCAACTCAAAGTTTTTCAATTTTAACTTTTGCATATATACTATAAAAATTATAAGAATTTTACATAATTTCCTCTATCCCTCTCTTTTCGCTTAAAAAAAAATACAGTTGTATCAAATAGCTGTAAAACTGCCAACATAACAGTAACAACATTAAAAGATCTACTGTTATTGTGTTGCGAAAAAATTAGTTTTTTTCCTCTGCTGGGAATTTGTAAATTTTAAGTTGACCTTCATTATTTTACAGTAAGAAACTAAAACATTTTTGAAATTTGTAACGAAATTAAGGAAAACCCCGTCGCAAGAAAAATACATCACTAATTTTTGAAATGTTAAATTTGGCATCGATAACACGAAAAATAAGTAAAAATAACATCTAAATACCTGTATGATGGCATATATTTCTTTTTCGATGTTGACTATCCACCAGCAAATCAACTTCATCACCAATCGCCACTGTGAAATAAGATTTTTCCAAGGGCATTTCACACGTATGGACCACACAATCATTTATGAAATGAACATTAGAAACTTTCAGTTCGATTGTATCATTTGTGGAAGTTTTTATAACAAGTTTTCCTTTATCGCATTGCTGGCCACCGGTTTCATAATAGAAATTACTAGATTCTGTTACAACAGATACGATATCTTGAGTATTAGAGAGGCCATTACAAACGACTTCCTGGACACTCACGTCATTATATAGTATGCCAAGTACTTTAGTTCTTAGAGCAGGTATTACATACGCCTTTTCCTTTTTATCATAGCTATAGTTATATTTATGTTGATTGTCTGTAGCTGCTAATGTTTTGGTTAATTTAACTAGAGAATCTTTTATGCTTTGCAGTAATTTGTCTGATTGTTGATTTGTGTTCAAGGAGTCCTTGGATTTCTGTTTAGCCCGTGATACAGCCTCTTGATAATCATCTGCACTATAAGTCATTTCTTCCAGTTGTGCCAATTTTTTAAAGTGTTCTTCAGTTAAGCCATAAGTATTGGCAAGTTTATGCAGAAAGTCGCCTGGTATACTGTTATTTTCAAATGTATCTTTTATAGCTTGAAATTCCCTGTAAGCTGGTACGAAACCGGGACAGTCCATCATGTCCACATCTTCCAATTTCGGAAATTCACTCAGAACGTCCAAAAATGCTTTAGATGAGCTTTTACGCAATGCTCTGAATACTTCCTGTTCATGTTCTATTAATTCTAAAATGGCTGTTTGTTTATTTTGTATTTCGGGGTAGGCAGAGCCTAAAGAATCAGCTACTACAGGTATCAAATGTTTTAGAAGATTTTCGTTAGCAAAACTATTATCGGCAACTGTTAGAGCTTTGCGTAGGACACGTCTAAGTTTTTGACTAGAAAATAACTAAAATATTAATCAGTTGTTGGTAGAAAACTTCAACAATGCTTTACTTTTGGTCTGGCAACATGCCATCCGCTAAACACACCGAAATCATACGCGCATGATCAGCTAGAATTCTATAGCCTGTATCTAAAGTAGCTGCATCCGATTTGGAAGGAAACGTGCCACCATATTCGGGAGCTTTCGATATCTAATATAAAGGTTTATATTTATTGTAGTTAGAACGATATTTAGCATAAAATACCACCTTATGAATAGCATCAAATAGAGGTACAAATATATCTGTGTCATAGTTCGAAAATTTGTTTTGTAAAACGGCTGTCAGTCTTTCAAAACCCATACCAGTATCTACATGTTTGGCTGGTAGTTTCGTTATGCTTCCGTCTTCATTACTGCAAACGAAATTCAAAAATTCAAGGGCCATTTAAATATACATATGTATATGAAATATTCAAACTCACCGATTATATTGTATAAATACAAGATTCCAAAGTTCTGTTAAATCTGACCGTCCAGTATTTACCAACTTTGCACGTTTTTCATATGAAGCCAAATCTGGACGATGATCTATATGAATTTCCGTACAAGGACCACAGGGCCCAGTGGAGCCCATTTCCCAAAAGTTATCCTTGGTACCAAAAGGCAAAATTCTTGAAGATGGAAGCCTTCAAAAATAAAAAAGCAACTGAACATTGCAAAAACAAATTAACTGATTTCCTACCGACCCTAAGCTTCTCCATATTTCGTAACATTCCAAATCGGCTGGCAAGCCTAAAACTTCATCTCCCGCGAAGTAAGTAACATACAAACGTGAGGTATCAATATTGTACGGTCCTCTAAGTAAATCTAAGGCCATGGAACATGCCTCTCTCTACCAAAGCAAAATCTTATCTTGAGATAAATATCCTCTAATTCTGCTTATATTTCTATTACCTTAAAATAATCTCCAAAAGACCAATTCCCTAACATTTCAAAAAAAGTGTGATGATAACCGTCCTCTCCAACAACCGACAAATCGTTGTGTTTACCACCCACTCTTACACATTTCTGTGAATTTGCCACTCTCTTATATGACGGTTGAGTTGTTCCCAAAAAAACTGACTTAAACTGTAAAAGATTTATCAGTTTAGTACAAAATTTTGAAAATATTTTCAAGAATCTTACCTGATTCATACCAGCATTTACAAAAGCTACTGTAGGATCGCAAAACGGTACCACCGGACTAGATCTAACGAATTTATGTCCATGATTTTTTATGAAATACTCGATAAATATTTTACGTATTTCCTGCGAAGATAATGTTCTCTGTAACTTTTTGACCGAAGAAAACATACCGGGGTTTATTCCAATTCCTCAATATTTTAGAAATTATTTCAGATATTGCCGGTTTCCCACACATATAATGTTTTTTCTCTCATGAGATTTTTTATATAACATATGTTTTGATAACTCACAATAACGAATGACTACTTCCCCACTGACATATACATTATTCACAATATCTTCGATTTCAACCGAGAGCCTTGCAACAGAGGAATGGTTTGCTAAAAAGTTTTTTTCCACGGCGATAACAAAACATTGCCGCGGAGAAAAAATTTGTGAAACAAGCGGCTTATAAGTTTTTTAAACACATTTCTATAAAAAAATTTCGAACGCCTGATGTCTTCCATATAATTTGTAAGATGTAGTACAAACTTGCAACTACAAAAAACAATTAGCCGGCTGCAATTTTGAGTCGAGGATAGCCGCATGCATTGGCGGCGGCTTGAATTTACATTGAAAGTCGGCGGCGGCTCTTGAGCCGTCTGTGAGCCGATCGGCTTGTTTCTCTGGAGGAAAACCTTTTTTTAATTCAATAAATAATTTTATAAAAACTTTTTACTAGAAATACTCAGAAAATATAACATATTAGTGAGTATTTCATATTTAATTTGGAGCTATGATTTAAAAGTCATTTAAAAAACTTCTAGTAATGGATCAACAAATGCAGTCGCTACAAGAATATTTAACAAATATGGTGGCGCCCACTGAAAGAAGTTGTGTTGATATTAATCCAGAACACATAACAATGTTACAGGGAACAAAAAGTAAGAAGCAATTAAGCCGGAAGAGAAAATCGGCGAAATCTTCAACGCTCACTAGACGAGAATACGCCCAGTTAGGCTTACATACATTGCCCACACGACAAATGAAATATGTAGAAGCTATGCCATTGCATAATTTGTGGAAAGGTTATATGCAAGAGCATTTAGGATTGCGACAAGGAGATCAAGTGCCAAGAGTATATGATACAGCTTACGATGCTTTTAGTAAACTTTTGGTGAAGACAGATTTGCACGGTGCTAAAATGTATGTAATGCAGTCAAAGTGCCCCACATTAGTAGGTTTATGCGGTATTGTTGTATTGGATACAAAGAACGTTTTAAAGTTGTTAGGAAAGGATGATCGCTTACGAACTATACCGAAAAGTGAATGTGTGTTTGGCATTAAATTAGGTAATATGGAATTCACAATTTTTGGAAAACATTTGTGCATTAGGCCGGCAGAGCGCTCAGTAAAGAAAATAAAAAACTTTATTGAACCATTTGAATAAACCAATAAAAAATGTAAAATGCAATGGAAGGGAATTCTCGAATTATTTATGTAAATTAGCTTTTTAAATCCTGCCTGTTCTCTAAATCGAGTCGATTTAAAAACGCTCGATGTATGATTTAAAATACATCACCCTAAAACTCAACGTATCGTTATGAAATTTTTTGTATTTTTTTTACATAGAACTGAACCGATTTTGGGGGGAGAGAATATAAGAAATAAAAAAAAAGTTCCATACAACTAACGGCCACTCTAATGTATAAGAAAAGGTTGACATGAAGAAATTGAATTAGTTGTTAACGAGTTCCTCCATACAATTTGACATTAAGTACTAAGTCCTAGCGTGATTTTTAATGTGAAGTTTTATCGTAAAACTTTAAGATCAAGTTCAATTTTGCCATTTATACTAACTTCATGGAACCTCCTAACGGACATAGGCTATATATGGTTCCATTCTTCATTCTGTTGACAAAATTTTTAAAATCGGAGCGGCAGTTACGGAGATTACCTCTTACAAACTTAAAAAAATTATAAACATACAAACTCTTCAGCTTTATAATATTAGCAAAGATAAGTATAGATTATGTATAGTTCACTTAATTTTTTCCATAATAATGGACGATTTAATTTTTTGAGTGACAAATGGACGATGTACAGTCCTTTAAAATTTTTGCACGAAAAAATAGAAAAAGGACAATGAAATAATTTTTTTGTATGAAAAATTAGATATGTATAGTCCATTTGATTTTTTGCATAAAAATGGACGATGTATATATAGTTCATTATATTTTTTGCATGAAATAATTTTTTCAATGAAAAATGGACGATGTATAGCATGTTAAGTTTTCGATATGAGAAATGGACGATGTATATATAGTACGTTTAATTTTTCGATATGAGGAATGGTCGATGTATAGCACGTTTAATTTTTCGATATGAAAAATGTACGTCTAATTTTTCTGTATGAAAAATTGACAATGTATAGCTCGTTAAATTTTTTTAATGAAAAATCGACAATTTTTAGCACTTTTAGGTTTTCGATATGGAAAATGGACAGTGTACTCTACATTGGGATCCCGCGAAAAGCGTTCCCGTACTCGAAAATTGGGAAAATGAGAGTTTTTGTGAGCGTAATGTTGTTTTTCGTCTTGCACGAAAAAGCCCGTACTTTTTCTTCGTGCTAGTTTGGGCGCATAGAAAATCAATCCGCTGGTTGAAAAATAAACAATAACAAAGAAAAATTAAATTTTCCTAACACTAAAGAAATGGAAAAATGTATGAAAATATATTTAAAAACTAGTGGCGAACAGTTTTATAAGTTTTTATATGAAATTAAGAAAGAAAAAACTTTCTATATGTGATGTATCATGTAAGTAAATTCGTACGTGTGTATATATGTACATAAGTATATGTTCAGTTATGTGTATACATGTGTATATGCATACATGCATTGACGTTTCCTTTCGTGTCAAAATGTTGGTTTTTCGCGTTCCCGTACTTTTTTTTATAGTTTGCTGTCATTTTACCGAACTTTACACAAAAAGTAAAGAAACAGAACTATTATATGTACATATGTATATACAAATTTACAACAATGCATTAACAACTTCATAACATTGTGACCACAAAGTAGACATTGGGACGTTGTAAATATAAAAAGGAAATTGGTTAATATTAACCTTAATCTGACGTTGTTAAGGAGGCTACACAATTTCGTTTCTTTGTATTACAAGTGAGACCGATAGTCTTACGGCCTGGCTGACGATGTTGACAAGAAATTTTCTTTCGCTTATTTATACTGAAAACAAAAACAAATTTTCTTATTTAGTTTTTGTTTTCAATATAAATAAGCGAAAGAAAATTTCTTGTCGACATCGTGAGCCAGGCAGTTTAAATATATTTTAAGCTATAATCAGGAATTTTTTACTTTTCCACATTGCATGTCGTACCTTATTATCAGAAAAATGAGCTTTTTCAAAAGCTAATTTTGCGAATTACAGTCAACATTTTTGGAAACAATGCTATGTATATTTTTACGGCCAAATTTCCAGACAATGCATATTTATAATCACAGTTTACAGCCTTTGATTTCCAAAATAGTTTTGGTTTTATTAACACTTGCTTTAATTTCAATTCCATTCCAATAATATTGAAAATAATGTTCCATTATTACACCCTTTCAATAAAGCTCCTAGGTATTATGTTGGAAATATTACGGCACAAAATCGAAAGCTTACTAGAAAATGGAAATATGCAAATAGTTACAGAAATTTTAAGCGAAAAACTTTGCAATTACAAATCCGATATTATTTTGAAACGTAACCCTTTCCTTGAAACTACAGACTTTTTGAATATCCTTTTTCGTCAAGAGAAATGGGATTACGAGTATATGTACTATAAAGTAAAAAATAAATAAAATTTATATTTCTTACGACGACGAAGAAGTTACTAAAGTTTTACTTATCCGTCTCTTTCGAAAGGCATTAAAGGTTTTCAAGTTGGCAAAAATATTTATTAAAATTCTTCAATTGGCGGCATGTCTCTTAAGTCTTTGCAACTAGCTACTCAACAAAATGTGTTACGCAATCTGTAGACTTAAGATAGCAGCACACAATTAATGAAATTTTGGAATTTTGAAGTTTTTTGCATTTATCTCGGAAAACCAACCCTATTCATACGAATTCCACCCGCTCAATCCGCAAATTACCATTAAATTTTGATTCGACCCAATTTTCATATTTTCCTGATTTGAGTCTTAATTCTTTTGTGATTTTTCTTCCAATACAGCTACAGCATGAGCATAAAAAGACTTAAGACACATACACGAAAATGAAAGAATTCAAAGAAAATCAGCCTCAAGTTGAATCTTTCTGGTTATTTTCACGTTCAGCATCGATATGCAGTTTTTAAATTGCTTTAAAATTTTTGAAATTTGAATTTCCAATGTTAATTCAGAATTTTCTTAAGAAAATAATTAAAGAACAAACGACAATGGCAAGACAGTTGTAAATTAAGAGATAGTAAAAATGAGATTTTATTACAAAAAAACTTTCAGCAAATTGTAATACGATGCACCAAAACAATTCAGAATAAAAGTTGCGTACATATATAAAGCAGAAATCTACATCAGCTGACACCACAAACAGGGGACCAAACACAAATAACGCTGATGATGAAGGTGAAGTGGCATTCGAAAACAGCCAGTTGTTCCGTTCTACTACGTGTTTTTCAGAATATTTACAACTAACTTTGGTGTTATTTGTTCATTAATAATTACCACATGTAATTTGGCTTACAAAGCGATACGAACTTTAGCCTGATAAAATTATAAATATAGAAACAACCCTACATGAAATGAATGACTGAAACTAACACAAACAAAATTTCTTCACTAACACACTTGCAGCAATTTTACATTGAAATCAATAGTGACAGTCAATTGACTTGTCATTTGATCGGAAGTGATGATAGATTTATTTATTTATTATAGTTGCTCTACTCTTGCATATACATATGTATGTTAGAGTAGAACATCTATTGTACACATGCCAAAACTTTTCAAACATCGAGTTTTATTTAAAAAAATACAATTCAGTGTGTCTGTGAAAATTAAATTTATAAGTGCGAAAAAAGATAAGTAAAAACATTAGTGAATAAAATAAGTTTACAAAATTTAATTTAATATATACTTCTCAAAATTTTAGATATTTGTAAAAAGCAAGATGCGTTGGACGTGAAAAGTTGTGAAGAGGGCTAGATACCGCCTATGTTATTCGGTTTTTTTTTTAATTATATTTTTAATTTTGAATATTTTGTTTACTTTTATATTTTTTTAAGTGACTTTTTATAATAAAAAAATAGCAATTAAAATAATAAGCATTTTATTTACTGTCAGTATATCAATCATGTATGATTGCTGAATTGTGGGGGGTATATTTGTCAATTATGATCATTCAAACTTGACTAATATTTATGCTATCAATGATTAGTTAAAAACAGTAGGGTGAGCATTGCGACTATATAGTCGTTAGAGTGAGATGCAACATCACACGTAGACAAAAGTTTCCATCATATTTTTCATTTTGCCCTTAATAATGTGATAGAAACTTTGTTCTACGCAATGATGAATATATCCTGCAGGACTTCCGATCAAATGACCGGTCAATTGACTGATACTATATATTATTGTAGGGAAATGAAGTTCGAACAATAATAATTAAAATTAACTAAATTTTTTTTGTGCCCCTGTAATGAAGATATGAAATAAATACGATAGTACAAATATACCGT
Source organism: Nowickia ferox (assembly GCA_936439885.1). Lineage (NCBI taxonomy): Eukaryota > Metazoa > Arthropoda > Insecta > Diptera > Tachinidae > Nowickia > Nowickia ferox. Next base: position 109,012,921 of record OW387024.1, on the reverse strand, counting down.
AATTGATAGTTTCACCCACCGGAATCTGAAAAGATAAAAAAAAATCATTGGATTCCTTCATTTTAATGTATGTGTCTTAAGTCTTTTGATGTTCATGCTGCGGCTGTATTGGAATGTATAAGAAAAAATTGGCATGAAGTTAGCATAATTGACGAAAATGGATTAGGTGCTAACGATTTCCTCCATACAATTTGACATTAGAAATCGGCAGATAATGTAGCTTTCACTCACTATTAAATCCTAGTGTGATCTCTAATGTATAATTTTATGGCAAAACTCGATAAGATCATATTTAATTTTGCCACTTATGTTAACTTCTTGCTAGTTTTTTCTTATACATAAGGCCGTTATTATATAAGCCTCTTAAATTGCAATTAAACTTTTTTTTAAATTTTTATTAATTACTATACTGTAACAAAAGATTTTATACAGATGAAAATAACTGGTTACTTTCTTTTGACGCTCGCAGTATATTTTTCAACACTATGTGGAGTTGGAGTCAGCTGTCTCCTTAATCTTACTAATTTTTACTATTTTCCGTTCGAGTACTTTTTTCGGCAACAACTCTTTTTGAGAGTAAATTATGAAATGTTCGCAGTAATTAATCATTTAATGCAATTTACTGCAAAAGTTAACAAACACACTTATTATTGACACGTAAACTTCAATAATTACATATGTACATATGCAGGTATTCATTTCTTTTATTATTCTTTATTTCTAAAGCTTAACTAGATAATAAGTTTATACTATTGCTATATAATTTCATTTTCATAAGTATTTACAACATACTATGTACATTTGTATTTATCTCCAATTTGTTCTTACTTTTATCGTTAAGTGGCTTTGAAAATATTGTTAATTAAATAGCATATAAGAACAATCAATGTGGCAGTAAAATAAATGAAAGTAAGATGAGTGATCATCAGGCAATTATAATTTACCAATTTTAGAATTTTTACAAAAGTTGATTTAGGCATAAACAAATTTTGAATCTAGCACCACACGATAGCCAATATTGTATTATTGCCGAAAACACTTTTTTCGGATCGTTTTTGAACAAAAATTACAATTAAAGGTTTATGCAATGTGTTATTAATTTTGTAAAAAAAATGCATTAAAACAAGAAAACACCATTTACTTTTGAACTAATTTTTTTTTGGCTTGCTGGGTGTGAATAAAGTAGTTGTTATAAGAAATATATTATATACATACATACATATGTATGTATATGTACATATGTATGTATGTATATTAAAATTTTCGATCAAACTAAAATTTTAAATACGAGCCAAAACCAAGTTTGAAAATCGAGAAAGTATGAAATTTTGCCGGTGAAGAAATATGAAATAAAAATAGGGGTTTTCTGCTGAAACTTTTTCATAGTAGCTTCTTCGACTGTGATAGAGTAATTTTTATGTTAAAAAAAAAATTGATTTATTCCTCACTTAAATATAAAAAAAAAAATCAAACAAAACTTAAATTGCATCAATAAAGAAAGATATAAACATAAGGTTAGTAATAACAAAAGGAACTATTTTTATATAAACAAATTATTTTAACTATTTTTAGTATCCGGTTGCTTTTTGAAATTTGAACAATGAATCACTGTTATGCGTATGTATTTATAAAAAGTATTTTATATTTTTATATATAAATCACATATACGGTATAATTAACAAAAAAATAAGTAATCCAATCACTAAAAAAATTAATGACTAAGGGGGCAATCATGAATGAAATTCCGCGAGAAATTTTTCCCGGGGAACAATTTCAAACAATAGCAAGCAATAGGGAAAACAAAAAAATTCTAATTGGAAAAGGGAGAAATTTATCGCGGAATTTTATTCATGATTGCCCTGTAATTAAAATCTAATTACATATCGCACTTAATCAACAAGAGGGTATTAACTCGAAATTTTTAAAATTTCACTTTTTGCAAGAAATCAACTAAGAATATCAATATCTATCTACTGTAAAATGTTTAACGTATTCCGATTAGTCTTTCAAGAAATCAACTAAGAATATCAATATCTATCTACTGTAAAATGTTTAACGTATTCCGATTAGTCTTTCATCTCGAAAACCGCATTTGAGACCATTTTTGTGATAGCGTAGTGACTACCTTTATATCACCAGAAAGGTATTATTTCGAGTTAATACTCGTACAAAAGTGGACATAGAAATGTATCGTATATTTTCATAGAAAGGGTATTATGTATTTTGATTTGAGCCATTATTCAAGTTAAAAATAATCAAATTGTTTTATATAAATTTGGTTGTATTTTGAGTTGATACTGTTTTGTTGATAAAATTTGTTTTACATTCTGATTTTAATTCGAAATGTGACCCGTTTTTATGATAAAATTGTCCAGGCAGAAAAAGACAATCAGCACGACGTTGCTACGATGGTCTGCGGGTACAACTAACATCAGCACAAAATCTGTTTACCAAAATTTGAATGATAACGCCGAATGACCGTCCTCCGACTCTTGTTTTCAATGTTGTCACAATACTCTAAATACAAATTTATAAGGTCGTCACCATGGAAATTTCCAAACTAAAGTCAAATTTTTCTATTTATTTTCTATTATTGTGAACAGGATATTGGGAAACTTAAAGTACAATTTTTGTATTTACGGTGTTGTAGCGGTATAAAATTATTGTAAACGGAGTATTGGGAAACTACGTCGAATTTTTGTATATACAGTGTTGTAGTGGTATTACGATTACTAAGAACGCGGTACATATTTGCAAACGTAAGGTCATATTTTTGTGTTTGCAGTACAGTGGTGGTACAAAAATTTTGGAAGAGTCGTAATTTTGCATTTACAGTGTTGTGGTGGTACATATTTTTTATGCAAAGTCACAATTTCTGCTTGGGTGCTCACATTTATTTATTTTATTTTTTTTTTTTTTGAGTTATAACTCTTTTCAAAACATATGTAGATATTTTCCCCCAATAATTGCAAGATTTTAAAATAAAAACAATGTAAATATGTTTTCAAATTGAACTTGCTTACTATGATGTATCCGCATTTTCAAATTCTCCTAAAATGTAGCCCCAAAAAATTTTTCGTCTCTACTGAAAATTTTAAAATTTTGAGTTAATATCCTCTAGTTGTTTTGGGCGAGATAGTTCAGCAGCTTTTTTCAAAGCTTGAAATTATTATTTTACATAATGTCTTCCAATACAATTATTTTTTGCTTTAAGCATTTTTTAATGAATTATTTCCTTTTTTACTTGCAATAAAAAAGAAATTTTGTTTCTAACTTTCACTACATATGTACATACATATCGTTACCTTAATATGGAAAGGCCCTAACTCATTATTTTTTTTGGAATCGAGATTTTTGTATTTTTCGATACATTAGATGTTTTTCTATTGAAATATACAAAAAAAAATCGATTTCAAAGAAAATAATGAGTTAGGGCCCTTCTATATTAAGATACCGATATGTGTATATGTATGTATGTATTATTATAGTGTTAATTTCTAACTAAATTAAGTAAACCCGTTTTATGAACAACAATTTATGGTGAAGAATGAAAATAGTGCATGCATTTTTGCACAATGGCCACATACGTATGTATGTTCAACCATTTTCTTTTAAGAAATAAATATGTACGTAATCCTTAATATAGATAAATATTAAATTTAGAAAGCAAATCGTGCGAATTTCACCCAGATACATAGATACATACATACATATATAACGATTTTTTTAGGAAAGTATACCAAAACTTTTCCCACATGAATGTGCAAATTATGTATATTTTTATGGAAATTTTTATTTTATCATTTTGTTTATACTTACATACATATGTAGTATATACTAATTATTATGTATTTGCAAAATTCATCTGCCTATGTATATATCTGGTTGGAGCATTTTTAAAATACAATTCTCGTTCTGCATTGCACGTGAAATCGAAACTTTCGGATGTTTATACATTTTTGGAAATAAGAATTTACATACATACATATATACATATGTACATACATGTGTATGTATGTATAACAAAAATGCTACGACAATTCCCGACACTTGGATTTCACGTGAAATACCGAACTTACCTGATAGTAATTTAAGTTTTTACCTGCTTTTGAAAAAATTAAAAATGTATTTTGGTATACTTTCCCTTAATCGATTAAAATAAAGAAAATACAATTCAAAAAAATAGCCATTTTTGTTTTTTCATATTTCTGCGAATAAGCATGTATAAAAAAACAAGCTAATCACACTTTTTTGTACAAGAAGAGAGAAAGCAACAGAAATTCAAGTGGCAGTTACTATGTTTTAATAATTTTCATTGTATAGTTTTGCATTTGAGCTAAAAACTTTAAGTACTTCATAAATGTCATATATTTAAGTTTTATGGCTGTTATATGTATGTATGTAATTTTTAAGGCCTCTTTTTATGTTTATATGTATTTTTCAATGTGCGAAACTATTGTGGTTTTTGAATTTGTTTCAGCCTCATCAGTTCAATATAAGTCATCTTCCATATTGTGTATTAAAACTTTTTTGTCTTCTTTGGTATTTGTATCACGCGATAAGGTTTGCTGTACCAGTTTGGGATCAAAACAAGGCTGTAAATAAAAAAAATATATATATAAACAGCAGTTACTATTTATTATTCACTCATTCAATGGGCATGTTTTTAATTTTGTGTGTTTTTTTTTTAATTTTTATTAAACTTACCGTATCACAATAATTCATATTACAACAATTTTCTATTGTTATTTCACACTGTTCTGTGGCAATGGGTCGATTTGTCAGAGGTGTATCAGAAGAGCAAACTGGCTGTCTGCGCACGACAAATGTTTTCTTAATTCTTGGTCTGGCTGGTTTGTAGAAACGCCTCACACCATGAACGATTAAAAGAACCAGCAATAGGCATAATACAACACCGGCTACTAGTGCTATTATAAGTGTATTTGTCCAGTTTACTTGATTCTGACATACTTCCAAATGCTTATATGTGGGTATTCCATACATTTGTTCACCATCTACGCTTTCTGATGCCAATTCTTCACATCTAATTTAAAATATAATAAGAAAAGATCGATCTTTAATTTGAGAGTGGTAAAAAAATTACGTTTTTCAACTTCATACAAGGTGAGTCCTCTGATGCGATAAATATCCTTAAAAGTACTAATTATAATCAAAACGGTTCATACTCCCTTGCTTTTTTTCTTTACTCGACAAAAAAAAACCGAATACATACACTCGTACATACCCACCAAAAAATAAAATGACTACTTCTTGAGAAAGCACTTCTTAATTACTTCCAAAGTACGTTATGCATTTTATTCGGGTTTAACGAAGTTATTTGTAATCACATATCTAAAGTAATAATAAATCACCTTTTTTATTATTATTATTCTCGAAAATAAAAACCCAGTAAAAAAGTGATGAAAAAAGTAGAAAAAGCGCCACAACTACTGATGCGAACCACTTCAAACTCCGATCAAGCCCGTAAGCTAATATAATTGACTGATTGATTTAAATGTTTAAAAGTACAAATTCTTCCACTTCTTTCGACAATTATTGTAATGAGTATAATACTCTTAGGAAATAAAAGGCTTTCCAAGTGGGTTAATAAAAAAAGTACTAAATGTAAAATATATTTTGCCATATTCATAAAAAATATTTCAGTTTTATTAAGCGCTTATTTGGCGTATTTCTATGGGAAATTTGTCAAACCTGTAATAAACCTAAAATATTTTTTATGAATACGGCCGATTGGATTTTCCTCCCTCACCAATAAAAAATCACACCTTATTTTACAGTTGTTATAGCAAATAAAAAGTGAATTTCTAGTTAATATTATTTACATGTCAAATTTTTCGTATGAAATAATTAATGTTGCTCAACATTTTTCACAAATTTGAACAGAGTACTATACTTATTGTAGGAGTTGTAGTTCGTACAAGCGTTGTTGGTAATTTCTATATAAACATTTGTTTATAAACAATGTTTTTATTGAAATTACCAACAGCTTAAGCATAGTACTCTGTTCAAATTGTGAAAAATGTTGAGCAACATTGATTATTTCATACGAAAAATTTTACATGTAAACAATATTAACTAGCCCTGAAACTATGCTACAATTTCTTATGTTTTTAAAAACGGCCCATGTGTTTGTTGTAAATTCCACACGAAATAAGTGACACCTATCTTTTTTCGCATGAAAACTTAAAATGTTGAAGATACATTTCATACGCTTTCCCAAGATAAACAGAGTACTATTTCTGCAACATTTTTCCATGAACAATTCGTGCCAATTTTTTTATATGTATTTTGACAGCATTTCACGTGAAATGTTGAACAGAGTATCAGGCTTTATGTACGAACTACGATTCCGAAAACAGGTTGTGAATTGAGCAAATGAAAGAAATTGTTCAGTTTAAACGCTTGTCATTATTTAATTGTTTGGTAGACTTTTTATTGATTCTGAATCTGAAAAACGAATATGAGTAACACTAAAACTAACTGTACATGCAAAAATAATTTTTCAAGTGGCCATAAATCTGTTATTTTTAACCGTAACGTACTGAGTTCTTTAAGGATGTTGTAATTAGCTGTTGTCAATCAGAAAACGTTCAAAACGCGATTTCGAAAAAAAATCAAGATATGCCTTTTTTATATTAAGTCATCGTTATGTTTTTTACGTTTTTGTCGTATAAAACAACTTTATACAGCAATAGACTTGTGTGCCAACAGATCTTTTTGAACTAGTTCGTTCTGTTGGACACAAGTCCGGTCAAAAGCATCAATGTAAATTAAATGGGCTTGAAACATCTTTTGATTCGAACGCTCTCAAACTAGTTCACAACTCTATACAGCAATAAGAAAAGTTCTAGTCCTATTGTTTGTTCTATACATATGTATGTAATTGCAATTGTTGTAGGGACGGTCGCCGCACCTTGCTTATACCACAGTTAAGGCTCAGTTAGCCGACTGTAATGGAATGTAACTGTAACGTAGGAAATAGCTGAAACAGTCGACTAACTGGGTCTTTATATTTTACTTACATATCATGACATCCAAATGGGACGTAAGCGTCCGGTTCATGTTTTAGAATCCTGCAGAACAATGCACATATCTCTGTAGAGTTTTGTTCACAACGTTGACCACCAAAATTATTCGGACACTCGCAGGATGGTTCACCATTGCTTTCTATTTTACATATACCTTCGTTAAAACAAAATCCAGAACAACGATAAGACTGACAACGCTCGCCATAAAAGCCGCGTTGACATGCACATTTAGGAAATGAGGACGAGGAAATGGTACAAGTGCCATGTATGCAATAATTATGACACTCATTCGTTTCGCAACGGGCACCTTTGAAACCAAGTTTGCAAATACAAATTCCGCTCTGAGGTATATATTCACCACCGTTAAGGCAATAGTCTTCTTTTGTTGCGGATGATTCCGTCTTATTACTGCTGCTGACGATTGTTTGTGATACATTTAAGAGGCGATGTTTTATTTTACCCACCACCGCCGAACAATGCTGGTCGTTTTGCAGTGTAGTCATATAACGAGAACGGGATACAATTCCACTTGGTGTTTCTTTAAATTTTAAGACAATATGAGGTTTTGCTGCTTCTACATTTTGTTCAGCAGTTTGATTAATTTTTTTAGTGGGCAATTTAACGTGCGTCCAAAGGGCATTGTGTGTGTGATCGGTCCAAAATATTAAGTCTTTTGTTACGGCTAAATTGGACGGCGTACTATCCAGTCCTTTAACAATTATTTCTCGATCAGTACCATCTAAACGCGAGCTTTCAACAGTAAAATGTATACCTTGTTGATCTACCACCCAGTAAATGCGATCTGAAAGCTGATCTACAGTAATTCCACGGGGCAAATAAAGGTCTTGATTAACGATTAGTTCACGACTATCCCCACTTAGATCCATACGTTCTATTGAAGCATTTTTAAAATTTGAATTTGTCCAATAAATCTTTCGGCGACAAATGTCAATAGATATGCCATCAGGAATTGTGTCTTCGTTTGCAAAATCGATGAGTGTTTTTGGAAGATCATTTTCTTGGGCATCAATAGAAATGAAATAAATTTTTCGATTTAATTGATCTGCCCAAAAAATATTGCGATTGAGTGGGTCATATGCTATGCTTGTAATAACTTCCTCTTGGGATTTCTGCACAATTTTCTCAATTATGTGCGGGTCATCTTGACCCGTGGGTATTTTCAGAGAAAATATACTACCGTTATTGTGCAAGCGATCGGCAAAATAAACAATTTCTTCGGTTTCGTCAAAAGCAATTGCTGAAAGATGATCAAATTGATGAGCAGATGAAGTGATCTCTCGCCAATCTGCATCATAAAATACAATTTTTGTTTTGGCGGTAACTGCAAAATCTATAAAAGACAACAAAACAAAAAAAAAAATATTAATTTCAATGTAGAGTGCATACATCCTTATATAAGTATGTACATATGTATATAATTCAACTGTACGTGTATATGTCACTGAACTCCTCCAAAACGCTTAGACCGATTTGAATGAATTGTTTTGTATAAGTTTGGGTGGCGCCCTAGATGGTATAAATTCACAAAACTGGGACCAGGAGAGCGATACGGCTGAAATTTATGTCCCTCCGAAACAATAAAACCGACTTTAATGAAATTTAGAACATAGATAGACACATAGGCTATGTACATTTTTGATAGTAGGACCAGGAGGGCGATAGGAGGAAATTCCAGCCCCTCCGTAACGTTCAAACCGATTTTAATGAAATTTAGAACATAAATAGATCTGCGTCTAAAAAGTTACATAGGCTATGTTCATTTTTAAAACTAGTGCCAAGAAGGCCGGACCCGAAATCAGGATCTAAATTTGTTGGTAAATTATTATATATTATTTAAAAAAAATAGTATTTCAATAACTCAAGAAATTTATTATTCGACATATTGTCATAATTATATTGTAAGTGAAATTTATTTGCTGGAGGTTAAGCGATGTCTATATGCATTTCATTGTTGCTTTAACAAATCGTCAGTAGACTTCAACCACACATTTTGAACATCCACAAACCTCTTATCTTATGCACAAACTTCCAAAAACTATTTGAGAATTCACAAAATAATAATATTTTTGAAAAACACAAAAGCAAAATAAGCGTAGTAGGTTTAGAAACTCATACAAAACCCAGCAAATAATTGTATAAAGGTGTAGAAAAATAAAATACTACGCTTATTTTGCTTTTGTGATTTTCAAAAATATTATTGTTTGTGAATTCTCTATTGAACTGAATTTGCAATATGTATGTATGTTTGTATTCATATGTACATATTTAAATAAAACGTTAAATATAATACCAATCAAAATACTACGAAATATTCGTTTAGAAAAAATAATAACGTACATTCGTAGATATTTGTATTCGGACGTTATTCGCATATTTTTTGAAATTCGCAGCTGTGATTTCAAGTTAATTAATGAAATATTTCCCCTCATCGTAGTTGGCGTATTTCGAATTCGACTACGACGTTTTTGTAATAGTTTTTTTTTTAATCTAGAACCAAAGTGCATTATTCAAAGTCAAAATACGCCAACCACCATGATAAAGGCAGATTAAAAAAGGAATGCAATTCAAACACATTTCAAAATAAGAAACATATTTTTAAGAGTTACGAGTTCGGAAATGTTTTAATATACCAAGATGGCCAACTTTGAATTCTTGTAGCTCAGATTGTATTGTAACAAGGTGCAGAATTTTCAAACATTAAATGATTTCCAAAAAAAATTTTTTTTTGTGTTGGACAACAATGTGGAGAGATATGATGATGATGATTGTGTTAATGGTTTTTAGAATATCCTAAGCTTTTGGGCTTGTTTGAGTTAAAACTGATTTTTGATTTTGTGGGCGATATGTGAAAAACAAAATTTGAATTTGCAGTTATTTGCCTACAGGTGCAAATAACCCCACGTCTAGACTGGCAATAAATATGTTGGCAATATAGCAATAACGCCGCAGCAATATTGTTCCGCTATTCTGCCGGCGCGCTGATTGCTTTACTTATGTCAAGGCTATGGGAAATCGTAGCCACAATATGGAAAAAGTCAACAAGGAAGGTGCAGAACAAAAATATAATTCACTTGCAAATATCTGGTTAATCCAACAAATTTTTATTTTTATAAACTTATAACAACACAAATTATTTCACTACATACGTTTTTAAGAAACTATTTTCCTTTTTAACTCCCAACCAAAAAAAGCGGTGTTATAAGTTTGTAGTGTGTGTCTGTGTATCTGTGGATCTATGTGTCTGTCCTTGTCTACGTATAGACCACGGACGATTTTGATTTAGTTTTTTCTGTTTGAAAGGTGACTTGATCGAGAGGGTTCTTAGCTATGTTTTAAGAAAATCGGTCCAGCCGTTTAGAAGATATCACATCTTTTCTAGATATATCGGGGGTTTTTAAAATTTTTCATTTTTGTTATTTAATATGCATACATATGTATACGAGTATATGTATATTTTCTCAATTTCACTATTATCTAAATGTCAAACGCAATACAGAAAAGTCGAACATAAATTAACACCGAGTTTGACGTTTCATGTTCGCAATAATTGTCAACGAAAAACTGTTGACAATTATTGCCGCAATAATTGCCAGCACCGGCAATGAGCTGTCTCCATTGGCAATATCAATATTTTGACATTTGCTGCAATATACATATGTTAATGAATGAGCACACGCTGTATGTGGAGTTAAACACTAGTGCTGCCAATACACAAAAAAATTAGTTGAATTTTGGAATGAGCAAGTGTTGAGTGGTCGAAGTAAGAGAATATTTATGATTTATTAAAAAATATAAATATATATGTACAAAGTACATACATGTTATTAGCTTATTGAAAACCCATGTAACTTAACAAAAGTTTTAAACTTCGTTCTTTAATAGCAGCGACAATATAAACAAATCAAAACATCCAAGCACTATCACTTGAATAATTAAAAAAAAATGTTTTCTTTCTCCTTGAAAAATATAGTTGCATGGTTTTCCGTTTAAGCCTACGATATGTACTACATATGTATACAAACAAAATTCAGTTTCACTACGCAAATAACAAAAATGTATGTATGTAAGTATATTCTTATCAATTATTGAACGCATATTGGTAGAATCATGATAGTGTGATGGTAATTATCATCATAATTCTAATTATTGCATGTTTAAAATTATTACATTATACAAATAAAATTAAAAATAACACTTCGCACAAGGTATGTACGTAATATATTTATTTTTTATTTTGCATTCTTGGAATTAATTTGTTTATTTATTGAAACCTAATCTCAAGTTCCAGGTCAAAAGTTTTGATGCACATTAGGGAAATTTCTAAAAAAAACCCTGAAGTGAGCCCTCATTTAAATATTGAAAAGAAAGTAATAAAATTTTATGAGCTCCATTATTATTGTTTTTTTTTTAATTTTAAAACATGAAATAAATAAAATATTATGAAAAAAATTTAATTTGTCATGTGAAATTTTAAATGAAATAAAAATTAAACTGAAAATTAATAAACTGGTTTAAACAAATTAAAAACCAATAATATTTTATTATTATTTAAGCAAAATCAAACTAATTGTTTAACCCTTGGCGGTGATTATTTGGGTCTGTATCTAAAAAAAAAGGTAGTTTGCCAGAAAACGAGTTTAATGTAAAAAGAAAATTTTATTTTTTTCTCAAGACCTGAGTAAACAAGAGATTTTTATGAAATTTTTACACAGTATGAATAACGATATGCGTGAAACAAAAGAACCAAATCAAAATCAGAATTTTTTGCAATATTTCAGTTTATTTCAGTATCTCTTGTTTTGAATCTTTTCATTTTCAACACGTTGCTCAGTGATCCGAAGACAATCATTCGAACAATTAAAAAAGTGTGCATGCATGCTGCGTTATGTCAAGCATTGTCATTTGTAAACGCCGTCATTTTTAATAGATAACACAGGTCAACAGCAAAAAGGGGCTTGAATAACCACTATATATGTATGTAGATTTGATGCATCACGGCTACCTAAGTCCATATTTACACTATGCAAGTCTTATTACTTAAGCTGATCAGTTTGAGGGAGAGAGAGACGAGGGGCACAGTAACGTTTCTTTTCCCCTCGTCTCTCTTTCCTAAGAAACTAATCAGCTTAGCAATAAGACTTGAATAGTGTAAATAATGACTAAGTACAAAAATTGTAAAATTTTTAAATTCTATGGATAATTTTTTTAAAATAATTTTTAAGTAAAATTGAAAAATCGAAAATTTATCGCAAAGCCACATGTAATAGAAACAAATGATGTATCGATCATAAAAATCGATTGGTTCTTTTCGAATTTATTCACAATTAAGTGAATTCACTCATTTACACAAAATTTTAGTTTGTTGTTTTATATACATACATAAAATTGGGTAGTTATTGTTCATCTTCCGATTGATTGAATTTTGAAAACATTTTCCCTAGCTAATAATTTTTACATCGAAAATTCATTACATAGTAATATTCGTGTATTTTTTTTTTGGCAAAACTCTACCTACAATACTGATTTTATTCTTATTAATCACATTTGATTGGGTAAACAGTAGAATATGTATTTATATTTTATTATTTAATAGAATAAAATAAAATAAATAAATAATTATTTTATTTAAATAATTTTTTTTATTATTATAAACTACAAACTCTTGAATTTTCTGTAGAAAATGGTGTAATGAAAATGGAGAACATAGAAACACAGGTCAAACCCTCCTTAGTATATAGAAAATTGTTTGGAAAAAACTTTTATAAAATTTTTATGATTCTCAGAATTAAAAAAAAGAACTAATAAACAAAAGGTTATTTAATTTTTTGCGATTGCGGTAACAAACTAATAAACGCTCATAAATGCGCGTGCACGCTGAATTGGTATTTATAAAAGCTTCTTAAGCCGTATTGTTTCATTCAAAAAGTGTTTGCGATAACGGAAACATCATTTTATCCCTGCATAAAGATTAGAGTCATTCAGCGTACAAGTTAGAAAGAATTTTCAAGTATTAATAAAAATAAGCAAGAAAGCCAGAACATTTTTTTGTAAAAAATAATCAGGATTTATTTTGTTATGTATACGGCCAATATACCACCGAAAAAAAAAGAACGGAACTGCTTTTCAACTTCATTAAAAAATGTCATATCAAGATTGCTATAATATACATCTGAAAATGACGAGTTCATCCCACATAAACATTTCTCGCCTATACCATGGAATCAAGACCAGCTTAATGATGGAATTAGAGACCTTGGATTATTGAAATAAACATATCTCATAGCTAAAGAAAGTAAAGTTTCATGTTACCGTAATCGAGAAAAAGAATTGCTTCACTATTTTGTTAAAGAGGATGGTTTTGTGTACTGCACAGATATTTCTGGTTTGATGACTGCCATGGGCTTAGAGAGATACGATTCAAATGAATGTCGTTTATTAATCGGCTCATCAAAACGCAGCTTGAAGTGCACCCTTTTGCATAATGGAAATAAATTTCACTCCTTGCCGCAGAGCATATTCAAGCAAAGTAAATGAAGAATACTCTGTAATTGCATTGGTCATGAAGAAGATAAAGTATGATGAAAATAAATTTAAGGTACGGTCACACTTGTCAAACATTTGCCCAAAAAAGCGTAACCAACACACACTAATGAAAAAAGTTTTGATCCAGACACTTGTTTATCATATTAAACAGTTTCGAACACAACTAATGCACCATGTCATAGAATCCAACAATATTGGCTACTCTTTAACTTGACAAACTTTTGTCTGAATTGAAAGATTTTTCATTAGCATTTAATGGTTACGGTTTTTTGGGCAAATGTTTGACAAGTGTGACCGTAGCTTTACTCTTAGGTCAACAAAGCGGCAGCAGAGCTAAAGCAGAACATTGGAAGATAAAATGTCAGAAATTGAGAAAAATGCATTAATTATGTGGAGACGCGTCTAAAAAAATTATAATACTTAAAAAATTAAAAAAAAAATCTCTCCATAGAATTTAAAATTTGGAACATATTTGTTGCGAAAAGGGTAATATTTTGATATCTCTATTTAGTTGTATGTAAATTGAAAACTTTTCATTTGAACGAAAATTTTTTAAAATATGTGCATATTTTATTGTTTTTAGTGCATATTTTGCGTTTTTGATGTCATATTTTAGGCGCCTAAAATACATTTTCTAAATGCATGAAGTCCTTGTCCCTGTTGATGAGTAAGTGGATCCTATGTATGCGCATTTCACTGTTGCTAATGCAGATCATCAGGGAACCTTTACCCAAAAATTTCATCATGTTAATACATTACGCAGACTTAACGTCAAATAAATATACTTAAGCGGCTCACCCACTTGCAATATAATTGTGCAATTTTTCGTATTGTACAATAATATCGCCAATGTGTATGTCATATTTGAAGGTGGCACAATATATTGGCTAATATCAAAAGACTTTTGATTTTTATTGTACAATCAAGAAAATTGTATAATGTGGTGCCAACATTGTTCAATGTTGTTTACTTTTTCACTGTCAAGAAAATTTGGCAATATTTTCTTTGAAAATATTGTACCATTTATTGCACAGTATAGCTCGAAACGACAATAATATGTATAACAACATACGCAATAATATTGTATAATGGATGGGCCGCTTTACACACTTCATTATTATTTTTTTTATATACAAGTGAATGTTTTGTTTTTCATTTTGCCTTTGCGATACATGCATACATACATACATAAAAAGGTTGTGGAAAAATGAAAAAAGAAAACGGATAAAGATGTTTGTTGTGAAATTTTTGTTTCTTTAGATTATCGGTTTAAAAAGGTTTCAAAGCGAAGCTGCATTATATTAAAATAAAAACGAATATGTGTTTCAAAATAAAAATAAAAAAATGTTAGTCGCACAGAGGGTTAAGCATACTTCAATGAAATAAATCTTTTTATTTGGTATATTACATATTCTCGTGTTTGAAACAGATGTTTAAATTTCAATGCATTTAAATATATTAACAATACAGGTGAATGCAGCAAGTTTCTCGAAATACGAGTAAGATTTAATTAAAGATTTTCCGCACATTGCGGAAATATCATTAACTACAAATACTCGTATTTATACTCGTACGTGTATAAAATTCGTGCTAATTTTTAAAAGTTTACATTTTTGCTTTTATTTTAAACGTCGATGATGAATAAACGCTTAATTATTGTTAAACTTAAACATAGATTTGAAATACTCTAACAACTTTCACTTTATTTGTTTATAAATAAAGTTCTTAAAAAATTGTGCAACCTTCTAAAAGGTTAATTAACATTTAAATATAATTATACATTTTGTTTTGTTGTTTGTGTGTAATATTCGAAAAACCAATCTATTAAGCACATTGATTACACTGTGCTAGTTCAAAACTGTAAAAAGTTTAGCAGCCACTGGATAAACCTAATTCAAGTGCGCCAAATACAACGTTACTAACCAACCGTCTTTTTAGGTTAGCTCTTGTTTAAAAAAATAATTAAAATTAAAAAGGCAATATTTCCCAGTTATGGTAGCATTTATTAATTTTTATATTGATATTCATTAGGGCATTCATTTAATCGGGCTTTTTCTGTAATCGGTTAATCTAATCGATGTTTTGTCTTAATCTCTTAATGATTTAGACTACAATTCAAAATAACATAAGAAACTAAAATAAAAATTGAGTTTCATGTTAATAGAGTAGTTTCTTTACATTACTTTGTGGTTTACATTTTATATAGTTTTTATGTTATCTTTTAATCTTAGAAAAATTATATTATTTAGAATTTTAGGATTCTTGTACCTCGTTTCTGTGACTTGTAAGAAGTTTTCGCACCGAGAAAAATTAAATAATTACACAGTGTGATTCATATAAAAACTTAAATAAACTTACAAAAAATATCAACAAATAGAGCTTTATTCTTACTCATTCTGCGTTTCACAGATTTATAAAAAATTTTTTCTCAACTCCAAATGTTCTCACATTCGTTACAGAAACACGACGGCTTTTACACACGCCTAGTTAGCTTTGCAAAGTCTTGAGCATGGCAAAATTATACAAGGTACTTGCACGACTACAACAAAATTACAACACCAAAAAACACACGCATTTTGTTGGTAGAAACAAACGAATAATTGTCAGAAACAGTTGTCTTTTGTTTTTAAAAATATCAATTACAGGGCTATTAAAGTACTATTGCAGACGCGGTATTCATGCATGATTATGATCATTCAGTGTTGCAAATCTGTGAGTGTGTAACTTCAACTTTTATGTGTAGGCGATGTAATTAGATTCATGTGTAATCTGTGTCTAATTTTAATTTGCATAGAACAAATTATTCCCAAAAAATGTTCAAGCAAACGTTTGTTGGAAATAAAATTTAATTTCAGTAAATATTTTTTACTGTTCCAGTAAATTGTTTGTTACAATTTTATTTTATGCAAAAAATTGCATATACAGAGTGAAAATTTTTAATTCATACAACTAATATAAATTAACATTTTTAACAATATTGTTTAAATAAGATTTCTGTTCAAATATAGCATGACATTGCCATAACTGTAGGGCACAGTTATTCGTTTCATTTGCTTTTTAAATTCGGTAAAAAATTTGTTTGAATGAAACAATTTGTTGATTGAAAAAATCGGAGTTTGACACTCCTGCGGAAATGCAAATTCCATTATGCCATTCTTCACATAACAATTTTGAATTGTAATTTAGTTTTTTTCAGTAACTTACGAATATGTATGTATGTACTCGTACATATACATAAATATATCGCACAAATCTCGTTACGATTTGGATAGATAAACTTGAGCAACAGTAAAATATAAAAGTGAAAAAATAATTTGTTTCCAAATACATAATACATAATCATTAATTGACTGTATTGCTGCTATTTTAATAATAATTATACATAAATATATGTATAACTATGTTTTTTTATTATGACAATTTGTAGGTCGCAGTGTTATTGACTTCAGGAAAAACAATTAAGTTCATTACTCATAAATGTGTTTGTAGAAATCAAAAGGTTAGATAAATTGTTTTTTTTCTTTAACTTTTTGTATTAAAACATAAGAAATAATTATTATTTTTTATTTTAACTGAATGAATTGGCTTTCAAAAAAGAAGTAAAACCGTCTAACATTTAAAATTTAAAAAAATTCGTATGTCTGTACTTTACTTGAACTATTTTTTTAATTACATCGACCTCATGTTTGTTTATGCAGCTGTTTTTAATTCGCCTTTAAGGTCAATCATTGAAGTGTAAAATTATTTGTTATACTCTTACAAAAAAAGTGATTTTAATATGTGTAGTATCAAAAAGTTTAAAGGATTTCCAGAACTAAAGAGAAATTTGTAATGAAGTGTAAATGTACATACATACATAAGTACATATGTAAGTATGTACATATGAACATAAATACATATCGCACACTAAATCATAAAGAGTCACAACCAGGGACGGCATTGAGAATATTAAAATTGTACCAACAACTTTCAAAAATTGCACTTTTTTTTTTTTGTTCAAATTACATATTTTTATTTAAATAATCGAATTTGTTCTGGCTACCGAATCGTTTTCACAAATTTGCTTGTAAGTTGGTATTTTAAAGCATAAGGTTACAACTATTTAAGTTGAAATTTAAAATATACAAATTAATAGCATGTGCTCTAGCATCCGAATTTAGAAGAAAAATTATTTGGAAATGGACGAGTTCACATTTTTTGGTTTTCTCGCTGCGTTTTGCTTTCACAAGACTTTTTGCAAGTGAGAAGGATATGAGTTTCATTGTTTAAAAGTGAAAATTGACATATGCAATCGTTTGAAAAGAAATGCGGAGTGAAACTGAGGAGGTTCCGTAAATGCACTAAATTAGTCATTGGTGTACTATTGTACTTTCCGAGTTTGAATAGTAGCAAAAAAGGTACAATTGTACCAACTTTGCCATCCCTGGTCACAACTCAAAAAATTTCACATGCTGAGTAGTGACAAATAAATGTTGTTACCGTACAAATGAAGCAAGTATGTAACATAAAAACAAGCATAACGGTATTTTATATTCTTCAAGAAGACTGTAATGTAAAAGAAATTGTTGCGCTCATTAGAGATTTCTTCAATTAACTGGTTTATAAAAAAACAAAACCCGTTTGATCATTTTGAGTTGTGACTCTTTATGATTTCGTGTGCGATATGTACACATCGCCATAGAAATTTTTAAAAGCATGTTTTGAATTCAAAAGAAGGTCCATCTAAATCACAGTAACGTTTAATTAGTAACGTTTAAAGTTAAATAATAATAACTTTTTAAATTTTAATGAAAAATATTTTTTTTTCTTTAACTCTCAAATAGTTGGCGGAATATTAGTACGAGTCCAACCTAAATTAGAGCGTCAAGCGTTGCGTTAGCAGCAGGGTACGTATTTTCAACACATTCATATAATGTTTCATACATTGGGCTCTATATTCGCAAACTGCCAGGTTGGTACTGAATACTGAACAAGAGATTCAGTAAGTTAAGGCCCGTATTAAAGTTCGCTTTTAGCGTCCTTGATGAACTCGATAAGGGATTTATACACAGATAAGTCCCCTTTTTTTAAATTTGTTTTAAAGTGTTGTATGTGCAAAGGTTTGTAATTATTTCCCTGTTGTTGATATCTATTGCAAAGGTTTGTAATTACTGTTGTTGATATCTATTGCATGGAAAAATTACGGGAGTTGAGCACTGCGGACATGTGTTCGATTGTAAAACTTGGATTTTGAAGAGGTAGTTTTGATCTCCTCAGCCTCAAGTGAATTTGCGATATGATACCATGGTTTTCTTGGGATTGTTGGAAAAATCTGTGCAAACGTTTTGCCTTTTTCTTTTGCTCTATTAATATATTCTGTTCCAGTCGTTGTAAAATTGATTTTTATGGTACGAAAAGCTTCGTCTATTGCAAGATTGACTTCAATTGGAATTCCTGAGTTAGTTGCTGATTTCGCTATGGTGTCGGCATTTTCATTGAATGAAATTCCAACATGGCCGGGAGTCCATATAATGTGAACCCCAGACATGGAGGATGTGGTTAAATTGTTGTGTATATGTACGAGTATATGTAAGCTGTACCGTAGTTGTTAGATGTATGTATGTTTTTTGAGAGCTTGGCAAGAACCGAAACTGTCGCTAAAAATGTCCAAGTTTGTAATTTTGTTTAAACAAGCATTTTCAATCGCCATCTTGATGGCAATGAGCTCTACAAACATGCTAGAGGATTTGTAATGAAGTCTATTGTAGTGTCTGATTTTCAGTGACATTAAAGATGATGATTTTCATGCGTAATATTAAAATAGATAATTACAGGAAACTTTTAATAGTTCTGGGGGGAGTGGGGCAAAATATGAGTTGAAACATTTTTTTCCAATTAAAAGAAATGTGTCTGAAGATAAATTCGAATTTAACTGGTTGAGACAAGCACCAAAATTTCTAACATAGAATTTTAAGCAAATAACAGAGCACTGTTAGCTGTTAGTTGCTAAATGGATTTGGATTGCAATTTTTGAAAATTTGTTTTTGTTTTAATGTAAAGTTTCACTTCTTCGACGCGTTTTCCAGAAAGCCACCATGGTAAAACACGTACTACACTATATATGTAGGTGTGGTCATGTTGGAATTTAAAAAAATAATGTTGGAATTTAAAATTATGTATCTATTTTGAAAAATATGATTTTTTAGTGAAATTTCTTGAGAGATTAGTGAATTTGCAAACATAATTCTACAGAAAAGGCTACACGATTATTTTTCCGTGTAGAAATAAATGTAAATTTACAAATTTACTGAAAAAAACTCTCCACTTATATTTATAACATCCCTAAGATAGGCAATAAATATCAAAAATTCTGCGTACTTTTGTTTTGTAAGTCCGTACTAGCAAATGGAAACTTCTTTATGAAATTTACCAACCTGAATTTCCGTAATTTTTTACATACAGTTTGTATGAGAACCTGAAATTCCTTATGATTTCCGTACCAGGCTTAAATATGAAAAAAGACATATAAAATTTGTTAGTAGGTAGGTACTTATTAAAATAACACTTTTCTTCATTAATTGATTAAATAATATTTTATGTACATACATACATACATACATACACATGTATGTACATGTGCAGATGTAACCCGTCTCTATACATAGAAAATTTATGATTACTATGTTGAATTTTGTTTTTTTATTCGTCTCTCGCTTCTATCTTTGGCGTGCACAAAATGGTATTGCGAAACTTTGAATGGCAAAGATCTATGAAAAATTTAATTAATTAAAAGAATAAGATTATTTTAAAAGCTTTTTACGTACCTCCAATAATTTAATAAATATTTGATGTAAAATACCAAACATATTAAATAAATAAATATGTACTTCACTTTAATATGTACATATGTAGGTATATCTTTAATTATTATAAAAATAAAAACACGCTTGAAACAACCGACGAGATTCTTAGGGCCAAACCCAGGATGTCGACAACGTTCGACTAGTAGTCGTATATCGTGGGTCAGGCCCTTATTCAAAACTCAAATGAAAGCATCAGCGAAGAAATAAAGAAGGAAAAAATAATAATCTATAACAGTAAATATGAAAATAAAAATTAACAAACATATTTATGTATCGTCGATTAAACATTGCAAGATTTATAAGAGAGAGTTAAACAGAAATGCTACAATAGCACTCTCCAAACAATCAGCAGAAGATTCGTTTAGGAGTTGTATATTAAACACCATCGCCTATTAAACAGCTCTTGGCTAGCTGTGCATTTTTTTTAATAAAAATTATAAACAAAAAAGTACAAACATTGCAAATAATAATTTTAATCAATGTGCATATCTCAGTATCTATAACAAAAATTTGCTTACAATTACGCTTTCTGACATTTAAAACTTGCACTGTTTTTTTCCTTTTTGTTTTGGTTTAATTTTTTTTTTTTTTTTTTGCACAATTGTATCTAACACCGGCAAGCAGACGTCAGTGGTAGTAAAATATCTCCACAATCCAATTCAACGCCATTATCGCTTTCTATTTGGTCACGTATACCAAGTGCTAATGCTATGCGCACATACCGTCATTTATTCTCATACATATTGCATAAGTATGGATTTATGTATGTATGTACATACATATGCACATATTAACATGTAATGAATGAATATCGTGCACCTTTTCCTTTGAATACATACATACATATGTATGTACATGTATTGTATGTTTGCCGAATGTTCTATGTACATAACTACATACTTATGTACATACATACATTTGTATGTACATACAGTAGGTAAATAAACAAATTTTTGTTATTTACGAAAGAATAATGTCCAGGTCATTTTGGCATAAAAACCTCACCTTCGAAAAATCTTAAATTTTAAATCTTATAGGTATACAGTGGAATCTCCTTTATCGGACACTTCTGGCAATGCGAAGTAAGACCCCAAAGTGGAAAATGAAAAATGACCCCAATGCTTACATAGAAAACAACAACACGAACATTTTGGGGCGTTCTCACTTTTTTGGGATCTATTTTCATTTCGTAATTGTGGCGATATTTCATTTTTTCTGAAATGAAATTTAGCCCCAAAAAAGGAAAATGAAATGAAGCCCCTGGGGCTTTTATTCATTCTTAAGTTCTAACGATTTCCCTAGAATTAAAGGAAATGACAATTGGAAAATGAAATGCAGCCCCTGGGGCTTTTATTTATTCTTAAGTTCTAACGATTTCCCTAGAATTAAAGGAAATGACAATTGGTCCCAATAACTCCATACAATTTTTTGGGGTTTTATTTCATTTGAATTAAATGAAAATATTTTACAAAAATTCGATTTTTATTAGGAATACACTTAACGGCACTCGTGTGAGATTTGTAATTTTGTTTTGTGAATATTAATCAAGCTTCATTTATAATATAACGTTAGTAATAAAAAAAAATAATAACATTACTTTACTTCGTACCTTTTTGATGAAGAATTTGACGCAATCGCCAAACAGTGACGTGTACACCAAAACAATACTTATTAAGCCTAAAAATAGTAGATACGGAGCAAAATTAATGCTTAATATCTCAGAAACCATAATAAATTTCGTGAAACGCGTTTTTGATTCAGAAAAAGGGCATTCAAAATATATGTATTGGGTGTTTTTTATTGAGGTATAGAACTTTAAGTTGGCATCACTTTTTTAACTGGCGGCCATTTTGTCAGCTGTCAAGTGATTAATATTTAGTTTGGTTTGCCATTTCATCATGAACAGGTTGACAAAAGAACAACGCTTGCAAATCGTGCAAATTTATTTCGAAAATAATGGTTCAGTTCGCGAAGTTTACCGCAAGCTCCGTCCATTTTATGGTCGACATAATCGTCCATCAGAGCAATTAATTCGGTTAACCATGGATCGTTTTCGCACTACGTTTACTATATGTGATAATACGCATCCGCAGAGACGTCGAACAGCGCGCACCGAAGAAACAATTGCCGCTGTAGAGCAAAGTGTTGAAGAGGACTCGAATGAATCGATTCGCCACCGTGCACAGCAATAACCGACTATTTTGTTCCCGAATTGGATGGCATGAATGTGGATGAGTTGTAGTTCCAACAAGACGGCGCTACATGCCACACAGCGCACGTCACTATTGATTTATTGAAGGAAACATTCGATGAGCGCATAATTTCGCGGAATGGACCTGTCAATTGGCCACCAAGATCGTGTGATTTGACACCATTGGATTATTTTCTTTGGGGATATGTGAAGTCGCTCGTCTACGCCAACAAACCAGAAACGTTATGGGACTTGGAAGCCAACATTCGTGGCGTTATTGCCAACATACGGCCCCATATGCTCGAAAAAGTGGTTGAAAATTGGACCTGTAGAATTGGCTTTATTCGAGCCAGCCGCGGCGGCCACATGCCCAAAATCATATTTAAACGTTAATGGCATAAAATTATCCTTCCAATAAAGCCAAATTGATGGACATTAAAACGATTTTCTTGTGTTTTATTTCAATTCGAAGTTCTATACCTCTAAAAAAACACCCTGTATATATTCCATACCTACATATGTAACTCATTTTCTGGTGGAGCAAATTGATTGCAATATTTTCATTGCAAAAAAATTTAATTGAAAAATTGTAAATAGGTACATACTACATACCTACAGTAGCTCAATGTTATAAGCTTAAATTAGACGTGACATAGCCATAATGCAATAGCCATAACCAAACCAAAATTCAATTGGTTTCTATGGTGAGAGTTATGGCGTTATGGCGACTCACCTATAATCAAATACAGTGTTGCCCATTAGTTTGGTTCGAACGGCTGTTTTTTATGGTTATGGTTATGGCACCTCTGATTGGCATTTCACACACGAGACTAATTTTTATGCCGCACAATTTTTGTTATTTTTAGAACACACGAGACTAATTCATTTGACATAAAAATGTATACGTGCACACAGCTTTGTGTGTATTAGTGTTTTTTGTATTCATTTTACATTTGCTGTTTTTTAAGTTGGGTGTGTATTGGTTTTGTGCTGCTGATGCGGGGTTGTAGCTGGTTGAAAAATTATGCCAAACACAAAACCACTCTCTTTGCCCCTCTCACCAACAAACTAGCATTTTATGCCAGCACAATTGTTCTCGTGTGTGACTGGCCATTGAGCCTTTAATGGTAAACACATATTCATACATAGTACATAAGTCGTGTGTCAAAAATGCCGATGTCATGTATTGATATTAACTTGTATGTAGTTATTTTTAATGCATCAGTCAGAAACACGTATTATAATTTTTTTTTAATATGTACGTACATAGTATGTACTTGCAGCTCGGCTTTTGTCAATGCGCTGATTTACACGGGCATAATTGTGCTGGCATAACATGCCAGTTTGTAGGTGAGAGAGGCAAAGAGAGTGGTTGGCATAATTCTTCAACCAGCTTTAACCCCGCATTAGCAGCACAAAACCAATACACACACAACTTCAAAAACAGCAAATGTTAAATGAATACGAAAAACACCAACACACACAAAGCTGTGTATACGTATACATTTTATGCCGGATGAATTAGTCCCGTGTAATTTGGAAAAGAACGAAAATTGTGCGTCTTAAAAATTGTTCTCGTGTGAACTACCTCAATCAAAAAAGTTTTAAAAGAAATAAAATACATACATATGTATGTATGTACATATATGTATGTATCTACATATGTATATGTACATATGTATGTAAAAGCAACATCTTTTGCGTCGTGATATTGAGCTAAGAGTAATTAATTCCATAAATTTTAGATCGATTTATAGTTTGCAATTGGGTCCCGCCTACTTTTGAACTTAATGCGAGTAATTTAACTTAGGTTTTCAGCTCATAATATCGAGTCATAACCGCAAAAAAAAGCTTAACCGACACATTTTTTTACCTTGTTTTTTTGGAAGAAAATCGATTATTTACGTTCTCAAATGATCAGTTTTGGCCAAATTAACATAATCTGTTAAATCGAAGTTGAGTTTACTGTTTTTATAGTTTATTTTTATTTAATAAAGTTGTATATTTTCAATCTTGCTTCGGTCTTTGTTCTTTTAAACTGTGACTGTGATAACAGTTTAGCAGTATTTGGGCAGTACTTCGATACGACTCGTAATTTTAAAAAATGTCCATATAAACTCTATTGAAATATTTTTAAATTACGAGTCGTATCGAATGCCGTAATTTGCCCCTTTTCTTTTGAGAAAATATAATAAGAAGCAGTGAAATTAAACAGTGACTGTGATCACGGTTTAATACATTTCAGCTCTTCTGCTTTAAAAGTATTTATTAGTATTGGTATTTTGATAAATACCCTGAAGGAAACGTGGGGTTAAGTGTCCCCAAGTCACCACTTTTGTCGACTATTTTGGTGACATTGTCAACAGAGCGTCTATTAAAATTGTTTTTAATGCGTAGAAAACATTTTTCAGATACACAAAACTATGCTTCTTCTTAATGTTTTATTGGTTTGTTGAAAATAAAAGTGGCGTCAAGCAAAATTTAAGTGTTTATAAATATTATTTAAGAAATAAAATTAAAAATGTATTGGACAATAATTAAAAACATAAAACACAAAAAGAAATTAAAATAAAAAACAAATAAAATAACAATCCATATTATATAAAAATAGAAAATGTGAAAATTAAACAATTTTAAGTGAAAGGTGTCAATTATGGAAATTTTTGTTCGACCCTGTGGAAGATTTTGTGCCATAATTTAAAGATTTGTCACATTTTCAGATCCATACGTAAGTTTTTGACTTTGCTATGTAATTCAGCGTAACATACAATTTTTGATTTACATATACATACATATGTATGTATGTATTTAATAGAAATGACAAACAATTTCCTGCAGGTGGTGACAGCGTCTATCAGTACAGTTTTACTACGGACATTTCCCAGTATGGTGATATCGTCAATAGTAAGTCAGTACAATCTTACTATTAACATTTTCGCCATATGGCTCCACAAGAACCACCTAGTCACTATTGACGCAGTCTACTGGTAGATTTCGTAGGACAAGCCTGTGTTAAATGTCAATAGTAGATAGCATTAGTTGGGGTATAATTTGTCAGTAGTACTGTTGACATCGTCAATAGGTAATCAGTATAATTTTACTATTGACAGGGTACTAATTAGTGGAGCGACAAGAACGAACAATTATCAATCAACCACATCCAAATATTCACCTTTCACACACGAGAACAATTGTGCTGGCATAACATGCCAGTGTGTAGGTGAGAGATGAAAAGAGGGTGGTTTTGTGGTTGGCATAATTTTTCAACCAGGTACAACCCCGCATCAGCAGCACAAAACCAATACACACACAACTTAAAAAACAGCCAATGTTAAATGAATACAAAAAACACTAATACACACACAGATGTGTGCACGTATACATTTTGATGCCAGATGAATTAGTGTCGTGTGTTCTAAAAAGAACAAAAATTATGCGGCATAAAAATTAGTCTCGTGTGTGAAAGGCCATTGAGAACTGTCGTATAAGAAGCAGAGAGACAATAAAATTACAAAAACAAAAATATGAGAGCTGTACATAGTTGCCAGAAAAGACGATTTAACACGAGTTGACGAATTTTTCTCGACAAAAGCTGAAGGTATAAAAAAATTAATGTGGTAGCTTTATTTACTGTAAAGAAAAAGTACGAGAACATTTACAGTTTGTATAAAGGAACTATATTTCCCAGTTTGCCGGAATCGAAATTCCATTTTACACAGACGAACCTTCAAAATTATCCAAAATGTTATAAATTACACAAAAAAAATTTTGTGTATGATAATAAGTAATGCTTTTTATATAAGAATATATATCGAGTGATTTGTTTACTATTTTGGTTTTTCAGTGTGAATTTTTTCAAAGAAAAAAAAAGATTCGCCATTTCAACATGAATACACACTAATAAACGAACAACATTTTCAAATCATTGAATTTTATTATCAAAATTCGTGCTGTGTGAGAAAAGTGTTTCGTAAATTATGCCCATTTTATGGTCGTCATAATCGATTGACCATTTCAAGCTGTTGTGACTAAATTTCGCACCAGTTTCATTGACGAGAGAGAATATTGCTGTTATCTTGTGATGACTGAATTAACTTTTACTTAAATATGTATTTAAGTGCAGCGTCGCCGTAATCATACATTTTAGGCCAGAACTCGCACAGATTCTTTGGTGTTTCATTATCAAAATATGGGTTCCAATTTATAAATGGAAGTTTTCCCCACTGTGTTTCATAAACACCAAATGAGATTTCGTGGTCCATAATTTTTTTAAATTTCAGAATATTTTGTTTGAGATAAAGAGTTACAACATTTAGAATCTTTTGCACGAAATATTTTATGTTGTAGAAAAAATTCCTTACATAAAAAATTTCATATTTTTACCATTATTCTATTTTAGTCAAATCGTAAAGTCAAAAGTATCGCCAAGACGTTCAAATATCGCCAATCGCCGTTTCATAATTTTCATCACCAAAAACAAATTTTTATCGCCACGTTTGGCGAGATATCGCCATATCTGACAACACTGGTCACAACTGAGGAAGTTAGGTTTTCGCTCCCTAATTGCATACATACATATATGCAATACAGATATCGCTCGCTTACTTCAACAGTGGCATAACTAAAAAAATGCGTTTTTTGAGTTAATAATGCAAAATAAATCGGCATTTAGAATTTTATCTAGTCTAAAAATTTCATATAAATAGCTTGTACTACCACCTGCTGAGAGAATATTTTTTCATGTCTTCATTGAGTTGTATGTATGTAAATTGAAAACTTTAAACGTGTTTTGTGCAAAACTAGTTTTCTTGAGTTGTGACACTATTGAGGTAAATGAGCGATATGTATATAAAGAAATAAGCACACAACAAAACTTTCTCAAGGTTAATAATGTTTATATTTACTTATTACATTATGAGTGTAAAAGAAAACATTGAGGATGGCGCTTAGCCGAAACCGGTATGTTTATCAATCAATTTGACATTGGATGAGGGTAGATCATTCCTATAATAGTTACAAAGTGGTTACAAATGCTTGTTTTCATTCGTCTCTTTCAGTAGACACAAACAAATTATTTTATTTTATTTGTAAAACAGCGTTGCGTTCAAAAATTTTGTATGAGAAAATTTTAAATTACAAAAACAAAATATGTACATACATATAAAATTTGTCAATGTTGAGTGCTGCGTTTTACAAAATTAGGCCCATGTATTTTAGTTACATACTTTTGAGTTAATGATGCGGAATTAATCCTCATATTGTTCTTCATATTAAAAAAAAAATTATAGAAATATCTTTCATATTCAACTCTTGAAAACAAAATTTAATTTTATTTTTCCATTAAGTTGTGTGTAACTTGAAAACTTTAAGCTCGTTTTCTTTACAAACTGTTTTTTTTGATTTATGACGTTGCTTGAGTAAATGAGCGATATATGTATACTTTGGTTTAGCAACAACTGAAATATTTCATATCGCTCATTTACTCAAACAACGTCATAGCTCAAGAAACAAGTTTGCCAGAAAACGAGTTTAAAGCTTATAACCGTTACGGTCCCTGGTTTAAAGTTTTCAATTTACACTCAACTAATGGGAAGAGAAAATTTTACTTTTCTCGAGATCTGAGTAAACAAGATATTTGTATGAAATTTTTACACAATATGATGAACGATATGAGGCTTAATTCTGCATGCATAACTCAAAAATTCCATTTTTTGAGTTATAACATTCTTTGAGTAAATGAGTGATAGGTATGTAAGCAGGATTTAAAACAAATTTTTTATAAGCAGATTTTTTAGATAAGGAATACCTAGCAAACTTAAGATTTCTTGTTGATAGTTTAAAAAATAATGTTAATTTTTTACAGTACATAATTACATACAAACATACATATTTATGTATGTACATTTATTGCAAATATGTACTTATGTACATAATTGTTTTTGACCGAAATATGGTTAGCTGGTAAGGAGGAAAATGAGAATCCAGCCCTACTTGGGTCTAACATAATAATCCTTTTGCGCTTAGACCGAAATATAGGTACAATTAAAGTAAATTTTTAAGTTTTATAGGTAGAAAAAAAGCAAAATTTATTATTTTAACGAACGCTTATTTATTTTTTTGATGCGGTCACACTGATGTTTACGTAGAGACGTGTTCATTTGTGTGTGTTATTGCTTTTGGCTTTTTTTTATCAATCAAGTGACTTTGGTATAACATTTTTTACTTAAAAAATAATTTAGTAGGTATATTATAGAAAAATATCTAATACATAGTACATATATGATTTAATGAGATTCGGTTGCATAAGGTCACAAAGAAAAGCACCTTTATCATGTTTACTTTAGAAGTAAAGTAGGTACATATCGGAAATTAGAAATCGCGCATAAGTTAGACGGCGTGTTACGATAGGAGTTATTTGTAACATTTCCAAATTTAAAAACCACATCCATACATACATATATGCACGTGTCACATATGTAAAGGCATGTACATATGTATGTTTTTAAATATGAAGAGACACTACATATGCACCTGCATAGGTACATACAACTTTGAGTTGATTTGTCTTACATTTTTAATGAAACTTCTAGTTTTATGTACATAAATACAAGTTGAATAGGTTAGATGTTATTTACATCAATACATATTTGTTGAACCATTTATTCTATGATTGTATAACTAAAAACCAATAAAAATGCTATATCATACAACATACATATGTACATACTTATATGCATTGTACGTGCCGAAAAATTAATATACTTACCCCACAAGCATTGTGCGTAATGTGTATAGACAACTAATAAAAATATTGAGAACCTTAAATTTTTTTGCATAATTAATTGGCTGATTTTAGGTACACGATTGCACTTTTATTTATTATTTTTACACTTTTTATTTTTATTTTATTACACTGACTTTTCTATTCAAAATAAATTTAAAATATGTATATTGACCAAATTTCTCTCTTTATACATATGTATATAGGTATGTGTATACATATATGTGTGCAAGTAGCTTCTGTTTTATGCAAATTAATTTTATTTTTATTTTTGAGCGACAGATATCCGTTCACATGTGTATATTCACTTTTACCATGCGGCAAGTTGTTAATTAATGGTTAACTTTCAAATATTTTTTCTTATTTAACAACTTGAATGGGAATGTCAATTCCTTACTTTCTTGTATAAGAAAAGAACGAACCTTTAAACTTTACAGACTATCAATCACTAAATTAATAAATGTTAAAATTTCTGCTAATCAACAGCTGATAAATATCAAAGTTGAATTATTATTGACGGCGTTGAAATGACGACAGTTTGAGAGCCACTGTAAAATTTCAATGTTTAAAGTGATGATAATAAAAAGTTAACCTTGCAAGGATGGATACTTTTATACTGTGTAAACTGAAACGGGATACTACCATAATTTTTATATACATATACTACATGTATGTACATATATCGTTTTCTGTAAAAATAGTTTTCTACGTATATAAAATGTTGACCAAACTACTTTGAGTTTAATTTTCAGATTCTCCAGGAACGTAAAGTTCAGAGTCAAAAGATCCGGTAACTGCTAATATATATTATAAAAAAGCGTTCAACACACTTTGTCTCATTTGTCACATTGATGATCTATTTTTGTAGATCGAAACTATTAGAAAATATTCTCAATATATGTATATCTCCAAAACTTTGTTTAGTTATATACCTGACACTTGTAAATGTAGCATTGTCCGATAATCGCTATAATTCTTAAGCCTTATAGTACACAATTAGTCGTCACGAGAATTTTCGGTGTGTTGCTTGCTTAAAATTTGTATTGTATTTTTGTTCCAAAATCCAAAGTTTCAGAGAGAGCATATGTGTAAACATCTACTTGTGCTCATGTTACTAGTGCACGACATGTAGCAAATCTAGCTTCATGACGATGTGAAAATGAAGTCAGAGAACATGCACATATCGCTTATTACATGCCGTGTACTTACTGCAGGCTTGAGGAATAATTTTTGAAAAAGTTTCTAAAGCGATCGTTTTTCATGTACAATTATATGTAAGTGAAAGTAAGATTGTTTCATTATTTTTCATAATTTATTTGTTTTCCCTAAATTGATACAAAAAATAAAGCATAAATATTTTGAAAATTTGCTAATTGAACGTTTTGATTAACAAAAATAAGTCAAACAAGTTTTTATACACAAACTTAAATAGTACTATTAAATAAAAAATATTTTTAAAACTTTATACAATCATGGAAACAACTTAAAACACACTAATGATACTGATTATGTAGTTTGAGTAAAAATTATAATTAAAAATAATAAAATAGAAAATCAACTAATAATAACTTTGTTTAATCATTTGGTAGCTAGACTTTTCTTATTTAAAAACATAAATATTGCATACTGATAATAAAAGAGGTAATTGAATATTCAAGTATACAAGAAAATGCCAATGGCATACATATTCATAAAATGTACATACAATTTATTTCAAATATATTAAAAAAATATGACTGAATGAAAATATCAAGCTTTATATTTACATACATACATCAATAAGACAACATTTAATGAAATATGAATTTAAATTTTAACTAACAATTTTATTATAAATAAATTAAATGTTTATGGTGAACTGTAAGAAGTCACAAATTTCAGAATTCAACCAGCTTTGTTATTAATACTTAATGTTTATCAGTTTCATATTTTCTGGCTATTTTCTGGAAAATTTTAATTATTTCTAAAATATTTTTCTCTCACAATGACTAAAATTAAACTAGAAAGACAAATTTGAACAACTTTGGAAAATAATTTTATTATTTTAACTGCACTTTAGTAATTTCGTTAAAAATTTAAAAATAATTCAAATTTAACTTATAGCATATACATAAACAACTTTAATAACTGATTTTAACGAAAAATGTTTTTGTTAATTGATAATTACTGTTATTTATTATCTTAATTTTGTTCCGTTGCTCTTCACAATTATGATGTAAGTATATGTATATGTATAACTAGTCCGTTTAAAAGTATTGCCTTTTTTACTTTAGTTTTGTAAAAATTTAGTGGGCAAAATTAAATCGTGAAACTGTTTTATGACAAATCCATCGTATGATTTGCCTAATACGTGCCGAAAACCATTTAAATACTTCACCAGTTCTTCTTAATTTGGATGCAAAATCCTTTATATGATCTGTGCTGGATAATTAAGGAAACCATATTTTTTGTAAAATGATTTACAGTCGAAATAAACATATGTACATATGTATATATGTATAAATAAATTTTTAGTTCTAAAAATGTTTACACTCTATCTAATCTCTTTAACTTTAAAATGTTTAGAGGTGAAAACCCTATATGTGACCTGCTCCACGAAAAAATCCACCACCTCTGCGCCGAAAAAATTTTTTTTTACTTTTTGAGTGATTCTTATAGGAAAAAAAACGCAAGTTTCTATCTCTTTTAGTTTTTTTACAAATCACCTGTAAAGATGAACATAATTAATGAAAAAATTTAAAAATGTGATATTAACAGATAATATATATAATATTTGAAATTTAAAAAAAGTTCAATATCAAAGGTACAAAATCCCTTTTCGTGGAGCAGGTCACATATATATTTAAGTAGGAAATGTAAGAGCGAAGGGACTATTTAAATGAAAAATGAAGTTCGGCTATACATATGTATTTGCAAAAATTGGACAAGATTCAAGATTTCAAGATTTTTGAATTGAATCACATATTTCTAATTTATGTACATATATGCCCTATAAAACCCGTTTTCTTAACTTTCTATACAAGGAATAATACCAAGGTGTTATCGATAAACTGTTACGGCTCCATGAATAATGAACAAGCAGCATGAAGTTATCATAAGTTGCAAAATTGAACATGATCTTATTAAATCCTGGTGCGATTTTTAATGTAAAATTGTATGGCAGCAAAACTCGTTAAGACCATGGAAAATGATCGTTCTCAAAACGATTTCAAAACGGCCGATTTGAAAGAGTGTGATGAATTCGGATCGATTTTATGTACCATTTTTAAGCTAATCTTACTAATTTACTAATTTAAAATTATTGACAAAACGACTATAGAAAACACATCACACATCACACCTTTCTTTTATCGTTTCCAAATTGGGTTTGAGTCTAAATCGTTTTTCATCACATATACACCTGATTAAGACAATATGAAATAACTGGACACCTTGTGAATAGGCAAAGGTGCAGCATAGTGATTGATTGTAAGTTGGAAGAATGTACTCATTAGCTATTTTATTGATGATCCTGTAAAAGCTTATGCAAAAATAAAAATTTTGTTGGCAAGATAATAGATTAATCAAGTGAGTATTGTTTTGTGAAGAATTAAATTGATTACACAGGCCAATATGAATTTTGTGGCCTGAAATTTCTCAGTCAATTTAGATACACAAAGTACTGAGTTTCAATGTTCGTAATTGAAAAAAAATGGCACTAAAATTATCTACAAATAAGCAAGCCTTGAAGTTTTGGAGTTATTGAGAAAGTTGGAATTTATAAATAGATTTCAACGAACTATGGCTCATTTGATTTGTAAATCAAAAATATAAAAAAATTCTTAGAAAATGTAATTTCAAGATAATTTTACTGTAAATTTTTTGGTGTGTCGTTTAATTAAATCAAACAGCTAGTTCTCAATTTTTAGTCTGCGGCGGCACCAACCTAATTTTCTATATGACGCGAAGTCTCGAGAACCAGAGTCAATCCAAAAAAAGTAATTTACAAGCATTGAATCTCAGTACTAGGTGTATGCAAACTGACTGAGAAACCTCAGATCGCACACAAAACCATTTCATTTTGTTGGCCTGTGTCATTTTTGTTTTAGAAAAAGGATATAGTAGTGTCCATGGTTGATGGCCTCCGTTTATATAGGTTACATATGTGAAACCATCTCTTTGCCCTTTACCTCTTATATGATAGTAATAAGGCAGAAAAGAATGCAGGTTAAATCTGTAAATATTGTAAATTTTATGTGTAATTAAGAGATATGCAAATTAATAGAATCGGCGGCTATATTCTTATCTTTTTACCAACCTTCGTTTTTCGTAGAAT
Source organism: Nowickia ferox (assembly GCA_936439885.1). Classification (NCBI taxonomy): domain Eukaryota; kingdom Metazoa; phylum Arthropoda; class Insecta; order Diptera; family Tachinidae; genus Nowickia; species Nowickia ferox. The sequence continues at coordinate 108,979,179 of OW387024.1, read as the reverse complement.
AATATGGCAGGTTGATTGGTTGTTAACACATGTAAAAATATTGCTTTCACAGATTGCCTTTCGGCTGTTGTTAAATGATTTATCAGCGCATCTAACAATAATGACCCAATGCCATTACGTCGGTGTTTTCGATGTACTCCTAATGAAAGTATATAACCAATATCTGCTGTTTTCCCCATACTATCGGGCAAAATGCCTTTGTCCTATTTGTACCAGAAAAGTATACACAACATAAACTTATTAAATAAGGACTTTTTTTAATTTTTATTTTCATACTGACTTCTTTGTTAAGATTTCTATAAGGTCTAATTTCGGCTACAATTAAACCAATAATAGCTAAGTTATATACAGCTGCCAATGAAAAAAATCGTGAACTGGAAGTTATATCCTCATACCAGGAAAGAGGATAATCGATAGGAAACCAATCTTGACATAACGTTCTTACCTTTAAAACATAATAAACAATACTATCACATCAAAATATTAGTAAATAAGAGATGCTTAAATTTACCTCAGTTAGATCGTCTGGTACTAGAAACCGCAATTGAACATCATTGATTGAACACAGAGGGACGTGGTCATTATCAATACGTCCAATATCAATGGGTTCTGCTGACGACGGCATATCGTTATATTTACTTTTTGTTGTATCATATCTAATATTTTAAAGACAAAATTATAAATTTATTATAAAAAAAAAACAATATTATTGGTTGCTGCAGAGAAGGTCTTAAAGGATCAATATCAATTATCTATGCATGATATTATTTTATTCTCTTAAATAAACTGAAAATAATAATAATAACTAATAAGAATCCCTTTTTTAATTTACTGTTGCATTACAATTACTATATGTTCACTAAATTAAGTGAATAGTAAATTGTTTTTGGTCATGGTAAATTGATTTATATTGTCAAAAATTCAAGTACACGAGCTTTAGTTTGCGAGTTATGGGCATCCAAAGTTTCACTATAAAATTGTGGTTATATGATATATTTTTCATCTAATGCAGTCAATATTGGTAAGATTTAAAAGCTTTTAAGATCTTTAAGGATTTATTGAAACTTAAAAAAAATCATTAGGCCATTTTCTCCACCATGGGGTTTCCCAACACGGCGCTGTTTACTAAAGATTCTTTGTATAGCCTTTCCTATACCATGGTTTTTCCCAAAACAGGGTGCTTTTTAAAGATTCCATCGGCCGAGCTTAAGGGTTTTCCCCATCATAGTTTTTCCCAAAAGGGCGCTGCTTACTAAAGATTATCCGCACTGCTCTTAATTTATACCAATAGTGGCCAGTTACTCGGCCAATTTCACCAACTCTATTTAAATATCAATTCATATTTAAATGTCGGTTTTCATTCATTTTTGTATGAACAAATTTCATTATTATGAAAATGTATTTTTAGCTATTTTAAAAACAAAAATATTTTATTATAGGTATCAAGAATTTTAATTTTTTTAAATAAAAAATTATAGCGGAATTCACAGTTGGTCTTGTAAATCTTTTACATATTGTAGCTTTGGTAAATCTTGGTAAATTTAATGCAAAGCAACAACAGTTTACCAAAGCTACAAGATGTAAAAGATTTACAAGGCCAACCGTGAATTCCACTTTTATTTTGCCCCGAGTAACATTTTATATTTGTGTCATGGTTATAAAAGAGAATTAATTTATTATTATGACCAAGTGTATATTAATGTCCACTACCCTGTATGATCCTTGAGTACAAAATCTTAAAATTATTGCAAATTTTAAAAATCACGGTGTTCATAACAGCGAAATTTTTTGTTGAATGCTCGTCATAACCCAAATGAAAATTCGTTCGATTAGCTCTTTGGACTACAGTCGAAGATCGAAAGTTTTTCATAATAATAATAATATTTTTAATTTAAAAACGAATTATCGGTAAATTGAAAATTCTCTATTATTAATTTAAAACGTTTCATTCTTAATTCAAAACCTCTTCATTATTAATTCAAAACACTTAATTTTTAATATAAAAATAATTAGTTTTAAAATAAAAATGACTTGCATACATACATACATACGTATGTATTTTTACACAAAATTAAAAAAAATTTATTTAAGCGCATTATCTTTACTGACACTAAAATTAGTAAAACATCAAACACTATAATTTTGAAACGAAATAATGTATGGAATAATCAATGTACATATGTATGTATGTAATTATTTTGTGGATTTATTTTTTAAGAAAACCTATTCCAAACCTCATAAGCAATGAATCAAACATTGATAATAAATGTATATACATACATATATATATATACATATGTAGGTATTAAGTTACTGTTAGGTATATAAAAAAAATAGTATGTAATAAAATGATAAACCACTTACATATTAAATTGTGCCATAGTCCAAATGTATTAGCTATGCAGGATACAACAGACATTGAATTATATATGTAAGTCTCACCAAAATTTTCTCCGTTTTTATCTTCCGATATGGTTCTGGCAGTCAAAAGAACTTGCATAAATCTCCCCTTAAAAAGGAGTCAATTGAATATTAATAAGCCTCAAGCAGTGTTGATTCGTGCGCCTTTTTTCGTTTTAAAGATTGAAACTCTATAAATAATAATAACAATTGCACCAATATATGAAGTTTAATTTGCTTATTTGTGTACATGTATGTATGCCAAATGATAGTTAAAGCTCTCAAGTAGTCGAGTCATCAGTTAGCCTATTGAACTGATCAATTAGAATGAATGGCTATAATACCACTGCTAACAAAAACTTTCAATAAACATTATGTGCCTATTCAATCCAGCTGGTTCAATTTACTGCTTAAAGTTTAGGAATCAATTTTACTGATATAGGAGCTTCACTTTACTGATATAGTAATAAGTACATTTGTGTGTATATAAGTACATAAATACATATGTATATATGTATACATATTCAAAGCAACTGGATATTGTATGTAGCTCCAAATACAATTTCGTTTTATGTCCATACATGTTCATAGCATTGTTATTGTACTTTTTTATGTCTTCTTCTTCAAAATAAAACCGTGATTTATTAAACTTAATTTAATTAACTTGTGTGGGACCCATGCATAAATTTTTTTTATTAAACGTACCACAATTACAAATGTAAAAAAGCGAAAAAAGTTCCGATTTAATAAAAAGATGCAAAAATGCCCGACTGTCTTGCAACTTGCATGTTTACTTTTTAGTGCAGAGTTGTCCTTAACATAAAAAAGTTTAATTTTAAGGGAACCAGATAGTATTGAACTTTATTCGTATTGTTTCAATGATATTTATGTCTGCTTGATTTATGAATATGTAAGAAAAAGAAATGCCAAATTATCTTTTAAATGTATTTTTTACCAAAGCTTTAATAAACATATATATTTTTTTATAACTAATGGTTTTCTTCTATTTTAATGACGAAAATGCGTAGGGATTTTTGTAGAGGAATTTTTTTCAACGTGTGGGGAAAATCGTATTTTTTTTAGCATGTGTAGGTATTTTTCCAGAAATCTACTGGCAGCACTGCATACACTATAAAAAAAAAAATAAAAAATCTTGTGCTTTGACACTAGCTGTCAAGAAGCAGTGATTTCACAACTGTTGCAATTTTTTGGCTGATTATCGAGGTGCCATATCGCTGGCAAATACTTTAAAAACGGTTGAAAGCAAAATAATAAAATAATTGTGGCATTACAGGTGTTATAGATGTAAATCAACAGGTACAGTGGATCACAGCTTATTTCAACCAGAATCGCTTAAGAAAATAAATCCCATATCGTTTTCTTCGTCGGCAAATATGCTAAGTCCACTTTTTACGCAAAGTGAGTTTTTAATGTATAATGCTAGAGTAACTCAAACACATAATTTCCAAAAATTTAAATGTCCGTTATGTGGTTTTTTCTTGCTGTTATGCATAAAAATAATAATAAACACCTGTTAAGTCCAGCGGAAAACAATTACAATTACAAGGACAACGACCCGAAACATAAACCAGGTATTGTACTGCCATGGCTTATTTGGAACTGTCCCCACTTGATGCAACCGCTGGCACAAGTATTTGATGTAAATATAAATGAAAATGTATGGGCAATTTTAGATCAAAACGTACGTTGCAGTTTCAATTGCGTATTCAGTTGCTTGCTGGAAGAAATGTTGTTGTTTGTTTTATTATTATATTTGTACATACATGAAAAAACACTCCCCCACACACAAAAACACACATTCAAACACACACCCCAAGACTATCCAAACTGGCACAAGAGTGCCGAACATCAATCGGCTTATACAAATGAATACACACACATACGCGAATACATTTAACTCGGTGTTCTCTCAGTGACAAATCTTAACATACACACAAACATTTATGCTTCGTTAACTTCGTATTTATTTAAAGCAGCAGTCAGTAAAACCGAAAACTGTACGAACATGTCGGCAGCTGGAGCTCTTCGTTGTGTATATCTATTCGTTTATTGTATTAACTTCGACTACGACTCTTTGAATTTCAGTAGAAGTATGAGCAACAGGTTGTGATTGGGCAGTCAAAAAATAAAAAGTCGAATAAATAGCATAATTTCAGGACTTTTGCTATTTCGATTGCAGCTTTTTTAACACTGCATAAAACGATTAGCGTATAGCAAGAAAAACGATTTATTGGGTAATTTCTGCTTATTATTTATTTTTCATTTAAAAAATCGTTATACTTTACAAGGCGAATTTACAAAATATGGAAACAAAAGCGCGGTTAACAGTGAAATTCCACCGAAAGAAAAGCAAAATAGTGTGATCGAGACGCGAAACTCTCCGAGGCTAAACAACAAACACATATCTGATCGCACTTAAGGAATAATGATGATGACGCAAGAGAGGTTCTTTAGCATAGAGTTGGTTTATGGTTACACCACAATTACTGTTATTTCTTTTTAATAATTCGCTCCCTCATTGGTTGGGTTCTCCAGAAAATATGATATTCTTCGGATGTTTTTCTCATTCATGAGACATTAAGAAAAGAAAAATAGCATTAAGATACTTGATATCAAATAGTAGTAAACTTTTAATGTGAAAAAGTTATATACCTATATATTACATATGTATGTATGTACATACTATGCATGTATTTTAGAAATATCTTATTTTTTAACTTATAGCTAAAATTGTTTTATTTTGTTATATCTACATTGTTATTATTCATATTTTCAATGTTATTTAAGGAAGCAAGTTTTAAATCCTGGCAATGATTCCAAAATTTTAACAGGCGATTATCGTTATTCGAACAAAACTCACGGAAATCTTTAAGCATTTTTAACTGAAACAGTTCACCATCTGACGAATTATTAATAAGAAGAGATTTCCACTTTTTATTAGGTATCATATGGTTCCAAGCCCATAAAAATCCAATCTGAAAGAAAATATGCAAATTAAATTTTAATTTAGATTGATTTTTTGTTACTCAGACTGAATTTACATAATGAAATTTTTTCACGAAATTAGTATCATGAATTTGTTTTTTATTTGAAAAGATGGTATAAAGAAGCAATTCGATCAAAGATTCACGCTTCGCATTTATTTTTTATGTAATTCTCTACAACAGTGCTGCTATTAGCAGCTTCAAAAAGTTTCGTGGAAAAAATTTCATGAAATTTCATAATGTAAATTCGGTAACTATCACCTTTTTCGGAACGTTGGTGTTATTTGTATGACCGTATACACACCGAGTAACATTGGCTTCTTGCCGACTGGGTGAATCCATTTGATAATTAGTCTTTTTGGAACAGCTAAACAAGTGTTTTGGAATTAGAATTTTAATTATTTCTTATAAATTATTAATTGTTTACCGTATAAGAGCAAACATATTTCCAGAACAATGTACATATTGATATTCCTTTGGTACCTTTATGAGGATGGAAAAATAACAAATTACATCTATACGAGTATTTTTACGTATTTTTTATTTAAATAAAGGTATGTGATGGAAATAAATTTTGAAAAAACGAAATTTTAAAAGCCCTTTTTATTTTAAAACATTTTTTTTAAATTTTTATAATTTTTGTGATAAAATTCTTTTAAATAAAGAAATATTTGTACAATATTTCTAATATTCTTTTTATTAAAGAAATATTATTAAAAAACACCTTTTAAAATTGCTTCGTTGTTATTCCAGTTGTTGACATCGATGTCACTTTAACACAATACCAAAAAAATTGGGGCTTGTTTACTCGCTCTCGAGGAAAATTTTGTGCTACTGACAAACTATTTCCGTTCTCTAAAGTATAGAAAATAGCATAAACCTGCCAACAGGAGTGTTAAAGTGATGTCGATGTCTAGAACTGAAATAAGGGTGATTAATTTCAAATTCGAAGGTGGATGTCATATTATATGTATGTATATACTTACATCTTTGTTGAAACTAAATTTCTTTTCCACAACGCATGGTAAAAATCCGAAACGTGCTAATATGGCTTCTTGAAATAATAACATACGATCGGCTTTAGTTTCCTCAGAAAATTCTAAAATACAAAATATATTTTTCTGCACACATGAATAATTTGATAAGTGTATGTTCATTAGAGCTAGCGTACCAAAAAAGAAAAAGAAGAGAAGTGCGTAATACACCTTCGAATGTGAAGCATTTTTTGTGAGTTTTAATTATTATTGTTCGAACTTCATTTGTTTCTATATTTATGATTTGATTAGGCTAAAGTTCGTATTGTTCTGTAAGCCAAATTACATGTGATAATTATTAATGAACAAGTAACACCAAAGTTAATTGTAAATATTCTGACAAACACTAGTAGAACGGAACAACTAGCTGTTTCATCATCAGTCTTCTTTGTGTTGGGTCCACTGTGTGTGGTGTCAGTTGATGTAGATTTGTGCTTTATATACTCAGCTCTTTAGTGCAAATGGAATATGTGAATTGTTTTTATAAAGTATTTTTGCCGAACGTAGGAGGTCGCTTTTTAAGTTTTCGTTATATCTTAGGCATTCACAATCGGAATGGCCCACTTTTTTCAGGTACGCTATAATGCACATACATACATACCGCTCATTTACTCAAACAACGTCATAACTAAAAAAAACAGTTTGCGAGAAAACGATTTTGAAGTTTTCAATTTACACACAATTTAATGGAAAAAGAAAATTTTTTTTTGTATGAAATTTTTACACAATATGAAGAACATGAGGATTAATATTGCATCATTAACTCAAAAATTCCATTTTTTGAGTTATGACGTTCTTTGAGTAAATGTAAAAATCGTTGAGACTAACCTTCAAACAAATTGTATCCATTATTTAATTGTTGAGTAGCCAATGGTATAAATATGGGACCCCTAAGTGGGTCAGATTTTTCCGTAAATGGTTCAGCCATTGGATCAGCTGGCACTGGCACTAATTGATAATTGCACTGGTTTGCTTTACGTATCCATCCGTTTATCTTCACATTAAACGAACAACATATAAATAATTTTTTTTTTTTTACTTTATTAAGTGAACTTACTAAATCCCAAACTATTGGCCCTGATGATGTGACCCATTGTACTACAATCTCAAATGCAAAACCTGCTTGCATAACAGTGTGATATTTGACATGACCCCATTCCATACGCTCACTCTTTTGATTAACATCAATTTCTAAATGCGAATGGCGATAAATTTTTGCTAAAATTTTACAAAAAAAAAGGTGTTCTATTAATACATATTGTCATAATTTACAAAAATATTTGTTTGAAAGAAGAAAAAAGAAATATATTGAAATAATTCAAAACATTATGACAATATGACATAATAGAATAGAACACCTTGTGAATTAGACAATTATATGTAGATATGTATGCACTAGGAATTATCTGTTTTATAAAAAAAAAACTATAACCGAAAACAATTTTAATAATTAATGATTAAATTAATGATATTGTTTCTGTTAAATAATATGAAATAATTGTACGATATCATTCATTCAACATTTTGTATTATACTGGCAACACTGAAATAGAAATAGAAATTAGTTTAATTGGACTACAACGACAAAATCAGCATAGACAACAATCTGCCGCCCTGTTGCCTTGCTGTCTTCAAAAGAATCACTTTCATATAAACATGTGCATTCTATCCTTGACATTTTGTAGTTGGTAGCTTGCTGTGGTGAATGTGTTTAATGCAACAGAAATAAATCTATCTCAGAGTTCGTCACGCACGACGAATTTCGATCTACGGCGGTGTTGTGTTCATTTCCATAAGCACAAATGTGTTTTATTTTTTATGATGAAAGTTCGCAAAGAAAAATTCGTCGTTCGTCCCAGTTGTGTTCCTAGCATTATTTTTTTTTTTTTGAAATTGTTACAATTTAAGTTTAACATTTGTTAACGCACTAATAATCCGAAATTATTATTTTACTTACTCAGTAAAATAGTTTATATATATTAGAAATACATTCCCTGATGATCTGCATTAGGAACAGTGAAATGCGCATAGGATCCAGCTAAACCCCTCAATAATCAATTTCAATGAATAAGTAAAATAATAGTTTGGGATCATTGGTGGGTTAACAAATGTTAAATCAAAAATCATTTTATTTACTTAATTTTAGATTTATTTAAATAGTTTTATCAAATTTTCTTACGATTTTTACAACAGTTAGTCCAGGATTGTGGTGGGGGAATTTCTTTCAGAAAATTTGGTATATATGGTAGTAGGGGTTCGTCACTCCACAAACTGGTACATCCCAATAACTCAATTTCCATCCATTCATTCTCAAAGGCACTTAAATCATTTAGTGGACTCATGTAGTCTAAAAGAGCATTGACAAGATTAAAAATCTGCTTTTTGGTGAGGTATGGTGCATTTGCAATATTATTGCGCAATAGTTGATATTGTACAATAAAATTGCCTGTGTGTATTATAGATATTAGAAGGTGGCACAATATATTGGATAAAGTAGCATGTTTTTTTGGTTTAGCTATATTGCGCAAAAAGGAATATTTTGTAATGTGCTGATAACAAAGAAATTTTGTTTTTTTTTTGTTTTTAACATATGTACATACATAAGTGAGCAGTAGAAAGTTTATTTTTTATCATGTTACTAAAATTTTTATTTACAGGCCTATTCTGCTTATAATTTCTAACCAAAGTTATACAAATAGACAATTGGTATTCGGAAAATTTATTATTGTAACAAAAGTCAATAAAACTATGTATTACCTACAAAAAAATTGTTATTAAAATTCGCGAAAAATTGGTAACGAATCCTTAGATTCATTTAACATTGCTCAAGTCAATTTTATCGCAAAAATAGCGAAAAATTGCACAATTGTAAACAATCCCTACAACTGCTTAAAAGTTTTACCTAATATTGCAAGGAATGCTAAAAATTCGAAAAAAAATTGCAAAATGTATGAAAATTCGCGAAAAGTTTCTAGGATTAAAAACGATGGCGAAGTCTGGTATTGATTAAAAGGCGGTCAAACTGTAAAAAACCAAAAACTGTCAAAAAATCACTTCACAGAGAAAAAACTGCCTACTAGAATCAAGAAGATTTTCTCTATGATGCAACGTTTTTAGGCTAAGGGGTATTCCAGCAGAAAGAAGCGAAAATTTTTCCATAGAGATTCCTTATTATTTATATGTGGCAAACCTTTTTAATTTTATTAAGAAGAAAACCACATAAAATCAAGAAGCAAAATTGTTATTCGCAGTTCATAGAAAAAAAATTTTTGATTCCATTAGGTTTTCTTCTGAATTGTATAAAAAAGGAATTTCTTATTGATTTTTTTTAAAGGTTTTCCTTATTGATTTCATTAGGTTGCCTTATTGTTTTCATTAGGTTCCTATATGATTATGTGTAAATAATCTTCTTAATTTTTTTAATAAGGATATCTTCTTGATTATATTAGCTTTCTTGTTATTTCATGATCTTTTTCGTTTTTGTATAAGCATGTTTGTACAATAATTTTAACGGTTATTCAGGCTGCTGTTAGCCTATTGGTGGTTAGAGTGCTTGTCTATCAGTCAGAAGGTTGCTGGTTCAATACTTGTCTCCTCTCAAGTAATAATATGTATGTATGGTGAGCAGTGTTGTCAGATATGGCAATATCTCGCCAAACGTGGCGATAAAAATTTGTTTTTAGCGATGAAAATTTTGAAATGGCGATTGTCGATTTACTTGGCGGTATTTGAACTCTTTGGCGATATTTTTGACCATATTCTTACGATAAAATTTAATAATATTAAAAATGAGAAAGTTTTTATTTAAAAAATATTTTCTTCAACATAAAATATTTCGAGCACAAGATTCTTATGGTGTAATTCATAAAAAATAATTTAGGTTTATTACAGGTTTATTTGACAAATTTCCCATAGAAATATGTCAAATAAGCGCTTAATAAACTTGAAATATTTTTTATGAATAAGGTAGTTAATGTTTGTTTATCTCAAACAAAATTTTCTGCAAGAAGTTTAAAAACAAAAGTATGAACCTCACAATCTTATTTGGTGGAGAAAACTACCTGTTATAAATTGGAACCAACATTTTGTTAATGAAGCACCAAAAAGCCTGCACGAGTTCTCGCTTAAATTGTGATGATTACAACGATGCTGCTGGTACTTAACAATTCAAGAATATGATAAATATTTCTACTTAAACACACATTTAAGTTAACGTTAATTCAATTGTATCACAAGATTTAAATAATAATTCTGATCGTGGTGCTCAGGTTCAATTTATCCTATTTAGACTGATCTTTTGGAATATGTTATTGTTAATTAATTTTATACGCCAGTATTTATATGTTAATGTAAACACTTTTCTTAATTTTTCTTAAACGATAGACGTTACGGACTGAATTTTAAATTTAACAATATTTGTAATTTAATTACAAAAGAAATATATTTTTTTTTAGCTAAAATTTAATGTTTTATTCGAAAAGTCATTTGGCGAGGAGACTGAAAATAAATCTGACAACACTGATGGTGAGTTAATTGAGAATATAATATAATATGTATAATAGGGTAGAAAATTTAAATGCAAAGAGTAAAGACATATTTATTGTTTCGCCTAATAAAAACAAGAAGAAGTACCTTTTTGAAAAAATCAATAAGATAACCTAATAAAAATTACAAGTTTCCTTCTTAATTTTTTCAAAAAGGTTTTCTTTATTAAATTAATAAGACTTACTTCTTGAAAAAAAAAACATAGAGATATCTTATTAATTTTGTTCTATTTTATGAGGGATTTATTAGGCACTGTTTTCTCTGTTTTCGAGCGATTTTCTCGATTTTTCCAAGTCTTTGGTGTTCCTTATAATATTAGCTGTTGTTAATCAATTTTCTCGGTCTCGTTTTCAATTTTGCAGTTTTTCATAAATAATGACTATTATCGCGATTTTTAGCCAATTATTGGCTTTTTACAGTTTTACCGACTTTTTATCACTATCAGACTTGTCCATATTGTTAATTACCCTTATTCCAATTGTCGACATCGACATCACGTCAATACAATACCAAAAAATTTGGGCTTGTCTACTCGCTCTCGAGAACAATTCTGTGCTATTGACGGTCTATTTATGTGTCGTAAGGTCTAGAAAATAGGGTGAGCCTGTCAATAGCTGTCAGTTGTTTTCGACAACGGCTAGACAACCCCCAATTTTTTGATATTGTATTGAAGTGACATCGATGTTGACAACTGGAATAAGGGTGAGTGTTAACAAGTTTTTGCAAATTTTTGTAATTTTCGCGATTTTTTTTGACTCTTTTGCATTTCGAACAATCTTAAGATAGCTAAGATTTTAGAGTTTGTTTTCACTTTTGCCATTTTTCTTTTCTTGGCTTTTTACAATTTTGCATTAGCAGTTTTGCAGTTTTTTTTTTGCATTTAGCAATCTCTTTTTATATTAAATTTCATTACAAAATATGTATAGGTAAATTTGTTCACTACATTTGTTGAATTATATTTTTTTCATTACCTTTTTGCCGGAATACCGGAACAAATAAATGTTACAATAAGGTAACAAAACTTCGGTTACAAATTTATTATTCCCATAATAAGGCTGTTAGTGTCCCAAGAATCTGAAATTTTCTAAGGAGATGTATGTACTCGTATGTATGTATGTACATATGTATATATGTATGTACTTTGACTCGAAAGTTAAAATACATTTTTGAATTATTTGTTAGAAGAATAAAACAAAGTTACAAAGATGTATGTATGTATATGTGTGTTATGTACCTTTGGCGTTTATATCTTGTTGAGCAATAAAATAAAAATAAAAGCCTGCTATAACCGGTTTATTAAAGTCACCCGATGCATGACAAATTAATTTCTCTTTTCGCATAGTTTCCAAAATTTCCAAGGGATTTCGTGAGTTGTCCAAATTATTTTTTAACCACACTAAAGCATCAAATGATACAAACGTATATGAAGGCAGACTTTGGGTTTGTGAAATAAATGCAACCCCATTAACTGGATGTTTCATAGCTTCAAAAATATCACTGATGGTTGCGTTTGGGCGTAGCTTAATTTCACTAGTTGATCTTAAAGATGAATGGTCAGATTTAAATAAATTATATTTTACTCATAATACTCGATTTGCTTACCCTTCGTCGTAATCGTCATGTTGATTCAGCTCGGAATTCAAGGCAATAGCAGCAGCATCTGCAGCTGGATGTATCATGCGGCCAACACTTCGTTCGGTTTTCAAAACAGTTGATCGAGATATATAGCTACATATATGTACATACATATGTATATATGTTTAGAAAACTAAATTTATTTTATATGCACTAATATCACAATAAGATTTATACATTTAAAACAGAAATCTGCTAAAGTTTAAAGATATTACAAATTCGAAATTGCATTTGATGCATTTGATGGAAGCTTAATGTACATATATAAACATTATGATGATCTTTCTAATTTTCTAACGAATTATTTACAAGTGCATTTACAAAATGTAACAAACCTTTGCTGTGATGAGTTAAAAATAATATGATGTTTTTCAGAGAATCTAGTTGCAACATGCTGTAAGCCAAAAACCATAAAATTAAAAAAGATAAAAAAAATAACAAATTAAAGCAAAGTGTAATCAAAGTGTTGCAAAATAAAAAATATGAAAGCAAACAATTGTTTGACATATGCATTTACATATGTACATACATACATACATATATCGTTGGCTTAGTCGGCAAATATGCTAAGTGCACTTTTTATTCAAATTCAAAAACTCAAAACACATCGTTTTCATAAATTAAAATGTCGTTATATTGTTCTTTCTCGCTGTTATGCAGTGGTAAGCAAATATGCTAAGTCAAAAGAAAAAAAAAATAAAGACACCTGTTAAGTTCAGCGGAAAACAATCTGCATCTAGTGGACTTGTATTTAGATTTCTAAGGCATTGCCTGATTTAGCAATACACGTAGCCTAATATGGATAAATCGACTTTATAGATTTTTAGTAATAGAGATTTAGCTTGAGCGAGTTACAGAATACGGGGGGGCAATCAATGCCACTTTTCGTTGTAATTTTATAACTCAAGAACGGGCTCACCTAAACGAACCAAATGTTTAGGCTTTGTTCGGACTATTTAGTAGATGGTTTATGTGAAGTTTGCACAAAATCCGTCGAGCGGTTTACGGGTAAAAAGGGGGTAAAATCGGTAACTCAGTATCTGCGGGCTTATAATTAAATAAAAATTAAAACCCGATTTATATATTTTTTTTTTGCATATACGTGTGTATGTACGTACATACATACTCGTATGTTTTTGCACACATACATATGTACATATATGTATGCAAACATACGTTTTTGCTTAAAATTTATTCAGTGTTGTGAAATGAATTTATTTGCCTTTTGCCAACACTGAAACAAAAACTCGATTCGCTTGGTATCGAGTGACATCGTCGGAAAATTTCTTGCTTTCGAAATTAATTTCTAATCGAATGCAATTCCGATCACGAGTGCAGGAATTAGGCCCTTGAATAGCTTTTAACATGTAAAATTAATTAACTTTTTAGCCAACTGTGAATCATCCCTAATTAAAAATCTACCACGGTTTAATAGTTTTTGGTTTGGATTTCATTCTCCTTTCCTTTTGGAAGTTTGTTTTTTCACAATTTTAACGCAATGTTCATAATTTTTGGCGTCCTATGCTCCAATGGGAGTTAAAGGAACATACATATATTTAATGTGCATAGCTACCCTACCTATATATTTCTAACGACATAAAATGTACAATATGTTGTGAATTGAATATTAAAATAAAATTTTGCGTTGCAACTTTATTTATTACCGAACTGTTTTTATAAAAACATAAACAAAATTCGTTCATTATTTATGTTTCCATTATAAATTGCCAAAATAATATAAAACTCAGATAATAAACCAATTATGTATATGTATGTATATGCATGTATTAAGCTTAAAATTATAAATTAAGAAGGAATAAACTGTACATATATGTATATGGGTTCCTAAATAATTATTGAGCAAACACCAAGCTTAAAAAATTATAAAATGTTAAAAAAAGAAAGAAAAAAAAAACAACAAAACCAAACCATAAGAAGAGCGATAAGTTATTTGCAAATAACTAATAAAATTTATAAAAACCTTGGTCGTTTTTCAGGTAAACGATTGCTGCCAACACGTTCACGAAACGGCGAATTCGTTAGTCCCTAAATATTGAAAAAAAATTACAATTTAATTTACTTAATCCTTTTTTTTCAAAATCAGGTGTTTTTATGCAATCAAGAATATATGTAAGTAAAAAATATTGTAACAAATTTAAAAATAATTTTGGATTAAAAAGGACAAGGAACACATTTTCAAAATAGTTTTTGGGTTTAACGGAAAGAGAATCGGAAACAAAAAAAAACGGCTTTTTAGTAAATACAGTTAAAAGATAGAAAAGTTTAAGATAGAGAACCTGATTAGGTGGAGGTCTGGATATTATGCTGGTACTGTGGCGCCTTCTTGTTAGATGACTTTGTGCAGTAGGACTATCCTGTAAACGATTCCAACTCAAACACATAAGGCAAAAGCAACAATAGTAAATTGGTTTTTTTTTTTTTGGGAAAGAATTAAAACTGCTGTCGTATTGTAAACTTTTTAAATAACTAATTATGTTAAATTTCTTAATACATATACAGACATACATATATACGAGTAAAGAAGTAAAAAAATATTTTTCAAATACATATGCAAATGTCATAACAAATTATAAAATAAAAAGTTTGAATAATTAAATTAACTCTTGCAAATGAAGCAGTAAGAAACTAAATAAAAAGCATAAAGAAACATAATTATTTCAACTAATTGCCATACATAACGAAAAATTTAATAAATAAAAATAATAATAATTTTATAAATGCTTACGCGTGATTTACGTCTTTTCAACTTATTCAAATGCAATTCAACAAAACGCATAAAATCATCGATCTGCTGTTTAGTATTGTCCACAAAGTTCTCGTTGAAAACATCGCAATATTGACTGCCGTGTTCAATTATTTTATTCATAGCCCTATTTTCCTTTGGCAATAAATACATACGGAAGCGCCAAAACTTTAAACTCTGAAAAAATTTATTTTTATCAGTTAAATAAATAATAAAAATATAATTGACGATTTAGTTAAATAAAACATTTTTATACATACATATATATGTACATATGTATGTGTTACCACCTATATGTATATAGTGCTGTTTGAAGCCTTCCGAAGCAGCAAGTTAGTAAATTCTACATTTATGTACATATTTATACGTTTAATTATCAATATTTTTGTCATATAAAAATGTTTTTTAACTAGAGAAATAATAAAAATAATTAGAAAGCTTAAAACACTAACGGCCTTATGTATGTACATATGATCAAAAACTGGCATGAAGTTAGCATAAGTGACAAAATTTAACTACGTGTTGACGAGTTCCGCTATACAATTTGACATTAAAAATCGCCGCATAATGTATGTATGTATGTAGTTTTAACACACGATTACATTTTAGCATGATTTTCAAAGTAAAATTGTATGGCAAAACACGTTAAGAACATGCTCAATTTTGCCACTTATGTTAATTTTATGCCAATTTCTGATTATAAATAAGGCCGTAACAAACATATCTTATGTTTTAATAATACATTAATATGTGAATTCAAATTGGGTATTAAAATAGGAACTTTATTTTTTTAACTTTTATCCTTATTAAAAAAAAAATAAATAAAATGTATTTGAAATCCATTTTAAGAAAATTATGTATAAAATATTTTAAATAAAATACATTTTAAATTAATTTTAAATTTTATGAACATGGGGATTAGTTTTTAAGTCCCTCAAAGGTTTTTTCCAACACGAAAAACGTTATTTATGATATCAAAAAAAGTAAGGTTATATCCGCTTTTAGACACGCAAGGTTTGCTTTGCATAGTTTTAATTCAGCTGGCATACATGTTCACATTATATTTGAGATGTTTAAGGTTGACGTTTTGTCAAAAAATTATTGTGTTTCTAAGAAATTTCGAATATGTAATTATGTTTTTTATTTGCTTTATTATTTTTAAACAACAACTGTTTTTGTAAATAACTTAAAATTTTTTAATCAATTATTGTGTATCAAATAATTTTTTCACGTGCCGCCGTTTAATAACAACAGGAAGTTGCCAGAGTTATGAAAAACGCACTGAACATAAATCTAAAACTTATGATTTGATCAGGCTAAAGTTCGTATCGCTTTGTAAGCCAAATTACATGTGATAATTATTAATGAACAAATAACACCAAAGTTAGTTGTAAATATTCTGACAAACACATAGTTGAACGGAACAACCGGCTGTTTTCGAAGGCCACTAAACCTTCCTCATCATCAAATTAACTAACATGTGCATAATTAGTAAAGAACAAACGACAATGGCAAGACTGTTGTAAATTTAGAGATGGTAAAAATGAGCTTTCATTACAAAAAAGCTTTCAGCAAATTGTAATACGATGAATCAAAACAATTCACATATTCCATTTGCAAAAAAGTTGCGTATATAAAGCAGAAATCTACATCAACTGACACCACACACAGTGGACCAAACACAAAAGAACGCTGATGAGGAAGGTTTAGTGTTCCGTTCAACTATGTGTTTGTCAGAATATTTACAACTAACTTTAGTGTTATTTGTTCATTAATAATTACCATCACATGTAATTTGGCTTACAAAGCGATACGAACTTTAGCCTGATGAAATCATAAATATAGAAACAAATGAAGTTCGAACAATAATAATTAAAATTAGCTATAAATCTAAAACATTTCATTTGAGATGTTTAACAAAACAAGTCAATGTATGGTAAAACATCTCAAAATCGTCCTGTTTAAGTTCTTAAACACTAATGAGGCGTTAAACACGTCGTTTTTCGTATACTACATACATACATACATATATTTTTTTTAATGAAAAATTACTTTTAAATATGAATTGATATTTAAATAGATGATGATGGTGATATTGGCCCTTAATGTCTGAAAATAAATCCTCGAAAAATTCCTCAAAGTAATTTTTTCATATCTCTAATTGATAACACAGCACCCAAATAAGTTTTGCGCCTTGCTTTCGCCCCTTATTCGTATCAATGGCACGCCAATCTAACCTAATATTTCCGTAATAAATCCTACGATAATTTGAAAAAAAAAAATTTGCATTTTTATTGCTCACTGCATAAACGTTTGAATTTTTGAACCCCATTTTATTTTCTTATGTTTGTTAAGCTCGAAGTCGTTTTTATAAAATTTTAATTGATTTTATTTATTTTCGATACATATTTCGTTAACAGTTTGTTAACAAACAATTACAATTTTATAATAACGACCTCGAGCTTAAAAAAAAACATAAGAAAATAAACTAAAAAGGTCAATAAAATATACGGCCATGTTCTGTAAACCGAATCCGAGTAAATTTTTCGTTTTCCAAAAATAAATAATATATACTAAATTACTTTCACATATAATATTTCAAGTTCTAAAAAATACAAAACTATAAAAAAGTCTGACAAAACCCGCTATTAGTGGATTTAATTTGTATAAATCGAGCGTTTTTTAAATCGACTCGATTTACAGAACTTTGTCCATATTTACACTATGCAAGTCTTATTGCTAAGCTGATTAGTTTGAAGGAGAGAGAGACGAGGGGAACAGTAACGTTTCTTTTCCCCTCGTCCCTCTTTCCTAACAAACTAATCAGCTTAGCAATAAGACTTGCATCGTGTAAATTAGGACTTTACAGAGATCTGTAATTTAATTTAGTGTAATTTATTTTAGTGTGGGACTATACTTACTTCCATTAATGGATAATCTGTGTCGCCCCTAGTACATATATAGTGATCCATATAGTTCCAATTGAAATTTTCCAATTTTTCTGTAGTAAAATTAACACCCGAAATCTCGTATGTTTCATGCTGTGGAGCATGAAAGCGATAACGATAATCCACATTAATTGGAGGATAAGGATGCCTATATGCCATAGAAATAATAATAATAATAGTGATAGTAGTAGTGTTACGTTTAAGTCTGAATAATTATTTTTACCTTGGCCTATAGCCTGTTACGGTAATAACCGAGCCATTTAATGTTATTTTATGAAAAATTCGACCAATAGATAACAAGTATTCCTTTGTAACTTCTGTTAGCGGTTTCATATGCAGTACAGATGTAGGCTTTTGCTGTTTAAGACCACCGCAACATGGCGCCTGGGCTGGTGGGCAATTTGTTTTCTCTTCCAAAACAATTAATTGAAATCCTTGGGCTAAACGTTGCGATACAATTTCGGTACAAACTTCTTCAGTTGTAAGTGGTTTTCGGTAAATGGCTCGACTATTTGCATAATCTAAATTTACATCATCCGGCAGTAGAGTATAATCGGATATGACATAATCATTATGTAATGAACGCTTATCAGGAAAGTAGTCAGTAGTTATGGGTAAACAGGCTGGTATTGTAAGGGATTTCCAGTCCACTCCTATATATATTTTTTTTTGTATTACCACAAATTAAGAAGGGAAGTAATTAATTTTACATTTTTATTACATTAAAATTACATTAAAACTTACAAAAACACAACAATACTTTCGAATTTTAACAGATTTTGATTTTTGTTTTTTCTAAGAAGTTACATGTAATTAATTGAAATAGTAACAATAATAATAATAATAATAATAATACATGTGTATTTTAAAATAAAATTCCACTCCAGTAAATTAAGCATTTTATTTGTAAACCTTATAAGTTGATGTGATTAAATATTGAGAGCTGAGAAACTACTAAGCAATAAAGGCATACATTTAAATAAAAATATTAAATAAAAATAAGAATATGTTGCAATTATATACGTGTTGAAATTAGATACATGTTTTTATTTACTATAATTTTTATTGCATTTTTTTAAATCTAGTGGCCCAAAGGTAGTCAGTCACCCAATACCAACGAAAGAGAGACAGAGAAAGATTTTTAATACATAGGTATTTTTAAAGAACAAAAATCACAATAAGTCCATTTATCCAATTGTTAATGTATGTACTCACCTTAATTCCGGTCAAATATTTTTTTTACTTATTAATAACAATTTGTAAAGTAACTTTTGTCAAGTTCGATTTTAGAGCTGCTCTAGAGTTAAATAGGCATGCTGATTTCAAAAGTGTAATAAGTTAGCTTCTAACATAACAACTAATGTACAGACATACATATGTGAATGTGGTCAGTGCAGCGGCAGGTGCATACTAGTGTTTGTCTAGACTACTTCTGTTACGTCTGAGAGTCCGTTTGTTACAAGCCTATCAGTGTTTAGATTTTCTTAATATCTTTCGTCTCACGCTAAAAACAAGACGAAGACGTGTAACACATGTCGATGGTCACAACAAGAAAGGACTTAACTCGTATTTTCACGAAACCGAATTTTTCAGTGATTCCAATACATTTTACGCATATACACCTCGTCACAAAAATTTATTGGTTTTACAAGCAGTTGTACTGTTTATTATTATGTTTTACCTTCTCCTGTAAAGTTACAAGCAGTATAAAATTTACAGCATGTGAACCAAAAAGGTTAATATTCGATGAATAAATTCAGTAAAGTGCGACTTACTCGCACAAGAAGGGTTCCGTACGGATACCACATACGAGTATGTAATACTATACGAACTTTAGCCTATATAATATATGTATAGTCTTACCATTTTTTCGGTTTTTAGCGACTTAATTTTAACGATTTTTTTTTAGTTTTGGCACGTTTTTTTGTTTTTGGCGATTTTTTCGGGTCTTGGCGTTTTTTCATTTTGATAATTTTTCCGGTTTTTGCGATTTATTTTAGTTTGTCCTAGTTTACACTATGCAAGTCTTATTGCTAAGCTGATTAGTTTGTTAGGAAAGAGAGACGAGGGGAAAAGAAACTTTACTGTTCTCCTCGTCTCTCTCCCATCAAACTAATCAGCTTAGCAATAAGACTTGCATAGTGTAAATATGGACTTTTAGAGATTTTTTTAGTTAGGCGCTTTTTTCGCTTTGGCGATTTTTTCGGTTTGGCGATTTTTTTAATTTTGGAATATTTTAGTTTTAGCGTTGCAAGTTGTCAAAATTACATTAACTGATAAAATACCCTTTAATTTTTTATTTTTTTTTAATTTTAGTGTTAATTGTGTAGTCTATATAAAAATACACTAACTTTGCAAATTTCAAGTGTCTAGATACATATAGGGTCCGCCATCTAACGTTTTTTTTTTCAACTAGTGCTTATTTCGTGAATGGTAACACTTAGCTCATGTCTGATTTGACAGATAATTAGTTTTATCCTTCCGCTGAGCGAA
Source organism: Nowickia ferox (assembly GCA_936439885.1). Taxonomy (NCBI): domain Eukaryota; kingdom Metazoa; phylum Arthropoda; class Insecta; order Diptera; family Tachinidae; genus Nowickia; species Nowickia ferox. The sequence goes on along the minus strand of OW387024.1, from coordinate 108,958,355 downwards.
TATGGTTGTGTATACGCTTGAACAACGCTGGGAAATATTGCCTGCGATCGACTTACAGAAGATGCCGATTTTGCCAAAAAAAAATCATCTTTTTAGATGAAGCTCATTTTGATCTTGGCGGGCATATAAACAACCAAAATTGTCGCATTTGGGGCACAGAAAACCCGCACGCATACATTGAAAAGCCGACGCACCCAAAACGAGTCACTGTTTGGTGCGGATTTTGGTCCAGAGGCATAATTGGGCCAATGAGCAAGGAGTGGTCGTTACAGTCAATGGCGATCGTTATCGGGCCATGTTGAACGAATTTTTGTTCACAAAAATTTAAGAGGAGGATATTGGCAACATTTGGTTTCAACAGGACGGCGCTACGTACCACACAGCCGAAGCTACACTCGATGTTTTGCGCCCTGTTTAAAAAAAAAAAGTTATCTGGCGGACCCAATATATACATGGGATTTTAAAATTTTTCGTTGATCGTTTTGGAACACCCTTTAATTTTTAACTGCCATATATGTACGTATGAATTACTGTTATTAATCGTGAACATTATTACTGATATTGTCCCAAAAATAAGTTCTTATAACTTTTAATATATAATTGGAAATACAGGGTGTCTGGTAGCAGATTTATATTTTCAACCTTGAATAAAAAACGTAATAGAATACGTATTTTTTTTTTTTTAATATTCAAATATGTTTTTGTACGTAAATTATCGCTTGCGATAAAATTTTACAGTACTTATCTTAAAAGTTATCAACAATTTTGGAATTTTGACAATTCTAAACTATGGGTAGGCCCATAAAATTTTAATTTCAATAAAAAAGTCTATTTGCGATTACATGTCGTTTACGATAAAATCGAAAAAAAGGCTCGATATTTTCTACATAATTTTTTTTATGCGGTTTTGATTAAATTTTGTCAGTGTGATTTGAAGTTATGCGGTTTTTACCCGACTGCGCGACGAAAAGAAGGGTATTGTGTTTATCAGCCTATGTACATATGTATGTGTGTTCCTTTCCTAAACCGAAAGCGTGGACCGATTTTAATGATTCTTACGTCAATCGATTTGTCTTAATCGCGGGAGTGTCACTAAAGATGACAGTAGTCAAAACTCAATATGGCGGCATACAAACGCCATTTTGTAAATACGAAAAAAATAAAAAGTGGGCGAACTATATCAAAATGGGTATCATTCGACAGGTATTTTAAAATCATGATTTTTCTTTTTGAATGACCGTTTAGGATATTGAACGGTACAAAGTTGGTCGCAGTCGGGGTTTTTGATTTTTTTTAATTAGTACTTGTTTAAATAGGAACGTATCTCTTTTTGTATAGAAGTAGTATCCTTTTTTATGCGGTTTTCTTTGGAACGCATAGAAAAAAGGTTTGAGTGTACAAGTACTTTAATAACGCAAATGTAAAAATGTATCTACGTTTGAAACAATAAGAGATAGATAAAATATCAAGGGTACATTTTTCATTTTCTTATTTTTTTTTTTGTCAAACAACAAATAAGTTTTAAAATTGGTCGACATTTGTAAAAGTTAATTAAGAGCTTTGAAATGTTTTCATAACTCGGGGTGGTCAACAACATGGTGTCAAAGAGGATTGCTTCCGAAAACTTAGGTCTTCCTCTTTGTTTTACAATACAACCGAATTAGTGGTTCAGACCACTGTGTGGTTTATTATCTTTATATTTTTTTTATAGAAATTAACGGCTTTATGTATAATCAAAAACTGGCATGAAGTTAGCATAAGTCACACAATTGAACTACGTGTTGACGAGTTGCTCTATACAATTTGACATTAAAAATCGCCGCATAATGTCGTGCCATAACCGCCAAAAAGCTTAAAAGTAGAGGTCCATAGCTCGCTTTTTGCGCGTTACGCTTTCTATGATCTGTCAAAAAAGTAGAATCAATGTAATAGTATGTGACAAGTTACATTGCAAAAAGCGCAGAACGCGTAGGCGCGTTCAAAGCAAAAAGTAGGTCTACTTTCTACTTTTGTACGCGTTACAAGCACCATGAAAGAAAGTCAGCTGTTCTTGAATGCTAAAGATGTTAAATATTACTTTATTTCTTACGTTATCGATAAATATTATTTTGCCGTGGATAATTTTTTTCTTTTTTTTTTCAATAAAAAAAATTTCTTAGTAAAAAAAACTTGTTTAATAAAATATGTGAATATTTTCATTAATGCGATGTATTTTAATTAACTTTTCACCACACTTTTCTCAGTAACAAATTTTGCATATTAGTTATCGATTACTTTTACGTACTGAGTGTCTCTCCGCTAAATCTGTATTAAATAGCTGCTTAGAAAAGTTATTGCATACATTTATATGTAATTTTCAATTTACTTACATTAAAGTCAACAACAGCCGACAATCTGCTGGAATAGCCCTGGACGAGTTCTTCTCAAGACTATCTTTTAAAATGCTGAATAAATAGTCAAAGACATCTGCAGACATTCTTGTCGCGGTTCGAAATTGCTCAGGGTCAGAAGTTTTAATTTTTTAATGTGGTTTCAAAAAATCCACTTAAATTCCGTTCTAAATACAACGGCCGTACCCAAAACCTTTTTTTTTCTTTTTTCAAATTGTTCATAGGCATTTTTTGCACATAAAATTAAATATACAAACTCGACTAACTCCACAAATTCTTTTAAAAACTCGATTTCACTCTCCATTTTTTCTTTATAAGTATTTATAAACAAACGCACACAGCTGATCAAAACAAAAATAAAATGGCGCATGAAAAGCAGTGCATGTAACTCAACGCGAACAAAGTATAGAATGAAACAAGAGGATGAAAGCGTGTAAAGCATAACGCGCAAAAAGCGAGCTATCGACCTCTACCTTAATCGACACATTTTTTGGACCTCGTTTGAAATCGATTATTTACAATCGCTAATAATCGATTTTGGTAAAAAAAAATTAAGTTCGAAAATTATGGCGTTTAAGCTTTTTTGGCGGTTATGGCACGATGTAGTTTTAACACACGATTACATCCTAGCATGATTTTTAATGTAAAATTGTATGGCAAAACGCGTTAAGACCATGTTCGATTTTACCACTTATGCTAACTTTATGCGAATTTTTGGTAATACATAAGGTCGTAAAAATTTATGATTCAACATAGCAACGAACTTAGACTTCTATGCTATAATAGGTGGATGCACTATTTCTGAGTCCATATGTAAATTCGTTCATATTTTGAAAAATAAATAATAATAGTGTTTTAGAAATCATGCATTTATAATAAAACATGCACATTCTTTAAGAATTCTACCAAATATGTTAAAATTTAAAGCGTTAGGACCAGTAGTCTTAATGATATAGTGTTGAGGAAAATTAATTAGTTAATACATATATTTACATACTGTGTACTTATTTATGTATGCATATATTAAAAAAAAGTATGTGTCTTGTCGTATTATTTAACAACACTAACAAACTATCTACAGAGTGCTTAAGTTATAATCAATTCGCAAAAAAGTGTTCATGTTTTAGAAAAAAAATCCTTATATATATATGTACATATACATATGTACATATGTATGTATGTAACCCTCCGTCTAGACTGGCAATAAATATGTTGGCAATATAGCAATAACGCCGGCAGAATAGCGGAAAAATATTGCTGATTGCTTTACTTATGTTAAGGCCATGGGAAATCGTAGCCATAATGTGGAAGAAGTCAACAAGGAAGGTGCAGAACAAAAATATAATTCACTTGTAAATATCTGGTTAATCGAACAAATTTTTATTTTTATAAACTTATAACAACACAAATTATTTCACTACATACGTTTTTAAGAAACTATTTTCCTTTTTAACCCCCAACCAAAAAAAGCGGTGTTATAAGTTTGTAGTGTGTGTCTGTGTATCTGTGGATCTGTGTATCTGTGTGTCTGTCCGTGTCCACGTACAGACCACGGACGATTTTGATTTAGTTTTTTCTGTTTGAAAGGTGACTTGATGGAGAGGGTTCTTAGCTATGTTTTAAGAAAATCGGTCCAGCCGTTTAGAAGATATCACATCTTTTCTAGATATATCGGGGGTTTTTAAAATTTTTAATTTTTGTTATTTAATATACATACATATGTATACGAGTATATGTATATTTTCTCAATTTCACTAATATTATCTAAATTTCAAACGCAATACGGAAAAGTCGAACATATGTAAATTAACATCGAGTTTGACGTTTCATGTTCGCAATAATTGTCAACGAAAAACAGTTGACAATTATTGCAAGCACTGGCAATGAGCTGTCTCCATTGGCAACATCAATATTTTGACATTTTCTGCAATATATGTTAATGAATTTATTGCCAGTCTAGACGGGGGGTAAAGAAAATTACAAGTGCTTGCATCTTGTATAATTATAATATAAAGATTATTTAACTACAAAAACAAATATTTGATTTTTTATATACATATATAGATTTGCTAACCTATAATTATTTTTCCTTTGCTATCTGCTTCTGCCTCGTACACATGTTCCATTGCGGTTTCTGTTTCAACTATTGGTATTAAATGTTTACGCGCATTACCATTCACTGTGGGTATGTTAAATGAATTATTTTCCAAACAAAAATGTTTATTAGTTTATTAGTTATTTTTATATGTAAGTAGTTGTCGCAAAATACTTGATTTGACTTGATGGGATAGAAAAAAAACAAAACAATTCACTACTTTTGAATGATTTAATATGAATATTTATTTTAGAACTTCGCTAATGAATAAATGCAAATGAAATGATATTTTCTAATAAACTTAAGATGATTGAATGCAATCCCTTAAAATTTTGATCCACTTATGTACGTTTTAACTTTTTATGCTTATCTTTGAAATGATTTAACAAACTAATAATCACATGAATTGCTAATTTACAACTTGATTCCATGGGAACTAAATAAAAAATAATAATAAAATTACATGTACTTTCGCGATATTTGCGAAACTGATCAGCTACGATTTCGGTGTTTGCATGTTTTTTACCCCCCGAAAGCCGATTTTACCTGTAGGTAAAATCGCAACATCTATTGACTCTTCAGACAACTGTGTATGTGTATTAGAGATGGGTGCGTGTTGAATTTTTCTAACACGACACGACACGAACACGAATGCCAAGATGTCCAACACGTACTAAACACGCACACGAAATTTTTCAAAACACGAAACTACTCAACAGGCACGAAATCAAATTGAATAGCAAAAAAAACATTTTTTTATATTTAAATAGATACATATGTATTTATATTTAATTTCAGAACTTTAAACTTAAGAGACCCCTACACTATCAACAAATTTGACGGTTTTACGTGTTTGACGATACAAAATATTAAATTTTTTCTTTACTGGAAATTCCATATTTTAACATCAAAAATTGTTTCGTGTTTATCGTGTCAATTTTGCTCAACACGATATCAAATTTCCTTCACGAACACTTCGTGTTGAGTCGTTCGAGTTCGTCTCACGAAAAAAATACGACACGCGCCCATCTCTAGTATGTATACAAAATTTATCCCAGATTTTGATTCGTCATATGTAATTCTGCAAGCATTTTAAAATTACCGAATGTACATACATATGTATGCATATGCAATATGGAAATGTTGCATGGTACAAAGCAACATACGCGTATGATATAATATGCACAGTGGTGGTCAAAACATTAAACTACGCGATCGCATATACACTAGAGTGGTTCGCCTTCCATATAAAAAAAAAAAATGTTGTGACAGTCACCCCTAGGATTAAAGATAATGTAAAATCAATTCCAAAAATATATTTTTTATTTTTTACGACGCCTACAAATATCGCCTTTTTAGTATTTTGTTCACTGTGTCGCCATTTCTAGTCCGATCATAACATTTTTATATACCGGTGTTCATGGTTCTGTAAGGGCTACATTTCTGTCCTTAATAGTTTTTTACTACCACGTCATATTTTAGCGTTCATTTACTTTTTCGTATCAGGTAGAGTAATTTTGTAAATTTCTGCTTTACTCTCTCGTTGCAAGTTTCTGCTAGGAAAGTAAATGAACAGACCTATTGTATATTTAAAAAATATTTTTCAAAAATTCTATTACAGGTTTTGATTACACACACCTAGACTCGAAACTCGATGTTCAACATCAGCAACAAAATTTTTTCTTATTGCATTTTACGTAACTAATTATTATTTTTTTTTTCTAATGCTTAGAATTCAAAATTATTTTAAATTAATTAAATTAAATTAAATTAAAATTACATAAGCACATACATATGTATTTATGTATATTAAAAATTTTGAGTTAATGATTTCATTGCAAATGTGTTCACCACCACTGTATATCTTTGTATATCAAAAAAAAATCAAAATATTCAAAATCGTAACACAAACTTTACAATACAGCCATTTTGGTATTGGAAAACAATACTATCATCGTCCGAGGTACATTTTTGTTAAGTTAGAAACTTAAAACAAATTTTCGAACATAATTAAAAGTTTATGGTGTCCAATTTAAAAAGTATTTACATCAGTTCTACTTTTGCAATTTTAAAATACTTCAATATTGTGTAAAATCGAAATAAAAAATATATGATTTGAGAAATAAAATTCAATAAAAAAATAGCTAATTTATACGTGTATTTCAATGTTTTTCTTTCTTTAAATGCTGTAAATCTAAATAAGATTTTAAAAATTTTTACCTCTAAAATGCACCATATATTTAAACTATTTTTTAGTATTTTGAATATTTCCGATTTTTTTTAATTTAAGTTAAAATAAAAAAAACTTAAAACCGTTTTGTTAAAATTTTTTTAACCATAACATTTTCTATTTTGTAAATACATTCTCGTACATTTATTTCATGAATACATACATATTTATATGTTGTATACATTCGCATGTTAATACATATATGTATATTAATTATTTTTTCATCACAGTTGCCCAATTTGTTAAAAAAAATAAGTTTCCAATATTAATTTAAGGCTCAGTTAGCCGAATGTAATGTAATGTAACTGCAACAGTAGGAAACAGCTGATCGATATTGTTATGTGAAAAGTAATGGAAATGGTTATAGAGATGTAATGTAACGTAACCTACTTTTCATATAAAAATATCGATCAGCTGTTTCGTACATTACAGTTACATTGCATTACAGTCGGCTAACTGAGCCTTAAGTCTTTTGCTTTATGTTTGTTAAAGACTAAAGGTTCGGTTAGCCGACTGTAATGCAATGTAACTGTAATGTACGAAACAGCTGATCGATATTTTTATATGAAAAGTAGGTTACGTTACATTACATCTCTATAACGATTTCCATTACTTTACACATAACAATATCGATCAGCTGTTTCCTACTTTTGCAGTTACATTACAGTCGGCTAACTGAGCCTTTAATTAATATAAACAAACTGCTCTTGTAAGAACCACTCAACATAAATTATATGTAAATAATAGGTGCGTTTGAGAACTCAAAAGTTTTTAAAAAGTTTTCCTATTTTTTACTGGATTTTACTGGACTGCGTTCGCGTACACAAAATCCAGTAAATGAGAGGGCGAATTGAGAGAGAAAAATTACAGCTCATTTACTGAGTAACTTGGAGGCTACACGTTCAATCTTTGCTTAAATTTTTGTTTCAAAGTTCAATACATTCACACTTTTTTACTAACACACTCATACATTTGGGAATTGAATACCAGGTGGACTTCAATTTTTCTTTCAACGCTTCATTCAATTTAATAGCTGTTTTAAAATAATTTTATTTTTATCGCTTATCTTTTTCTAAAATTGCACTTATTTCATGAAGTACCTGCAGTGAGGCGACAATTTTTTATTGTTTCCTCGACGACGGCATTTTGAACATAAAATTGTAAATCAAATTGCTTGCAGCCTACGTCACAACTTCAATTATGGCAAATTTTGACAAACCATATGTGTGAAAAAATTTAAAGCAATTTATTGAACGTGTAGGCGCAAGGTGAATGCAAATTTTTACTGGACAAATGTTTGCCAGTGAAATCCAGTAAAACGAAACCATATGTTTTTAAACATACATAAACAAATAAAAGCAAAGGGAAACAAAAATTTTTAGTTTTTGATGAAATTTTCAAAATAAGAAAAAATAAATGTATTAAATTATAAACATTATAACCAGGGAAACCGCAAATATGCAATTGCATGTTTGTCATGTTTTTTTTTTTGTTGCTTTTGCACATCAGACAAGAGGCAAAAACAAAAACCATTTTTCTGCGATTGCTTAAAACTTCTTAAAGCAAGAACTTTTGCTTCTTCGACTATGACTGTTTGCGACTTCCAAAAGCATATAGACTGCTTCTGCTTTTATTTGAATTACTAACCAAAAGCAAAAGCAAATCAAATTCAAACTTTTCAAATCGTCAACTGCTGAAAGTACTGCGCAATGCGCTGATTTACACGGGCATAATTGTGCTGGCATAACATGCCAGTTTGTTGGTGAGAGAGGCAAAGAGAGTGGTTTTGTGGTTGGCATAGCTTTTCAACCAGCTACAACCCTGCATTAGCAGCATAAAACCAATACACACACATCTTAAAAAACAGCAAATGTTAAATGAATACGAAAAACACTAAACACACAAAACTGTGTATACATACGTATACATTTTGTGCCAGATGAAAATAATAAAAATCGTGTAAACTACCTCAATTGGTCATAAATCGACTGAAACTGTTGTATTTTTCAAAAGCGAAAGCAGAAGCATAATTAGAGCACAATTTATGATTTTAGTGCATATTTTGATACTTTATGGAATTTTTTATTTTAATGTGCTTGTAGCTTGTAGCTCATGTGTTAGTCAAAATTTTTATTTTTATTTTTCGCCATATAAATCTTAATTTTTCTTATGTATTACACAGTTACTACGGACGTTAGTTTCAATAAGAATTCGGTTTTGTTATTTGTGACGGACTTTGTCCCAAGAAGACGTTGAAAAAAACACTGTTAATGCATAAAAGGTTATTTAAATGTGGCAGCAACGATTTTTATTTGAAAATCTAGGTCAATATTTTGTTGTTTATTGCAATAAAAATTATAAATAAAAATCTTGTCTTATTTATCCTAAATACAGCTCCAAAGTTTTAATTCTGACATCGCGCTCTCTTTTGAAATTGAAGCTAAGTTTTTACGAGAGTATCCAAAAAAATTAATTTGTATTGTTTGCTTTAGTCAAAATTTGTATGACAACGTGCACTTCAAACCAAAATTATTGTTTTTAATACGGCAGTTATTCTTTGTTATTTTCTTTTTCTTTTTTTATTTTATTTTATTTTTGTCTTACATATACATAAATGCAATTGTTGAATTTTTTCGAATTAAAATTATATTTTCATTTAAAAATAAACCAACTTATTTTATTTTTAAGAGCATGTTTTCTTGAGTTTTAAGTGCATATTTTCAATGAATGCGCATAAAACACTTTTTTAGAGCATAATTCTGTCTTCCCTGATTATAACATTTATTTAAGTTTGATGCCAGAATAATATTCTGGTATGTTCTGCATTCGACGTGAAATAAAAATGTTGGAAATAATAACAATGCCATGGAATTTACGAACGGTTTAATTTCACGTGGAATGCAGATCATAACCGATTTTAATAGATTATTATAGAGAAATTTTTGTTTATACATATCGTCGGATGGTTTCTGGTTTGCCGCATGGAACATTTAAAAAAATTGAGTTATGGATCGATTACATGTGATTAATGTGTACTTTTCTCAAATTTGTTATCAGTTTTTCGATATCTTGAATATATCAGGACATATGAAGTTCTTTCCCCCTTTTATATGTCTCTTAATAAATGTACAATTTGGCCTACTTGAAAAGAAGTGAACAATATTGTTGTCATGATTGGTATATGCGGCAAGAACAAAGATTTTTGTCTATATTTTTATGATTTGATTCGATTTTTGTATTTTTTTTTTCAGTAAATCCTAATAAGTTTCCACGTTAAGTGTAAAAAGTTTAACAACTTCAAGTTTAAATAAAAACCATGTCGTCGGGTTAGAGTGTAAACCTGCGAAATCCACTTTTTATAACATATGACATTTTAATGCCATTCGAAAGAGAAAAAGACGCCGCATCGCATCGACTGGCTAAAATATTTATTTTAATTTGGAACTCTATATTTCGATAAAAACTTAATGTTTTAGACTAATTTCTTAAGCGATGTGTAGAAAATGTTAACAGTATTTAGTCTCTCCTGTAAAATTTGCTTGAAGTGAGTTAGCAGTTTTACACTCTAAGCCAAAATCAGGCAAACACATACATATATAATATAAGAGAGTAAAATGCATGCTTGTATGAATGTACATACGTGTAAAAAGAGCATAACGAAGTGCCCACGGGCGACCTTTTGCTTATCTCTGCTCTAAGCCGACGATATGTCTCTATTACTTTCATTATTAAACAATCAGTTATATTGTGTATTTTAATAAAACATATGACTTAACATTCTTCATAGATTTTCTCAAAAACACACATTTTTGTTGCATGCGGCAAACCAGTAACCACATACAAATGTACAGTTTTGTATAATTTTTTTTTTTTTTTGCATTTACGAGTATGTAATGTAATAAATGTTGCATATATTTTACTGTATTTTACAATTTTCCGTTCGCGTACTTTTATGTGCAAACGTTTTTATTGAGAGTAATTTCTTCATATTACTCAGTATTTACTCAGTTACTGGATTTTACAGGAAAAGTACTCAAACGCACCTAATGTTGAAGCAAACAATTCCCTTTTTGAAAATCACAAAACGAATTCACAAAAACACGAATATTGTTACATATTAAAAGCTCTAACTTTGAACATACCTGTGGTAATAGCAGGAGTCCATTCCTGTTCTCCTGTAGCGCCCCAAAGAAAACTCTTAGTTGGTACTGTTGCAGTAGAACTATTCGCTACTAATCCCGAAGTATTTAGCAAGGAGTTGTTACGTTTCTTTGAAACTATAAAGTTAACAGAAAGAATTTAAGTTCATATTTGTATATTGCACAGAAGTTGGAGAATGAAACATACTTTCTAGCTTATCCGTATCACAATTGTTAAAACTGTTTGAAATAGATTTACTAATAGTCGAACAATTAGATGTGTGGTCATACTCCATGGAATTGTAACAAGATGAATAGTCACTATCATTATTATTATTTATTTGAGTGCAACTTTGTTTAGCTGGCACCGCCTGGTAATGATGCTGTTGTATAAGAACGCCTGTCGGACCCTTAAAAATTAATAATAATGTTGAAAATTAAATCCATGGTATGTGCTGATGGTGGAACGATTTGGAAATTTGTTAAGCTCAATTCCCATTTAACTTGCCTTTGGAAATATATGAGTCCACCGACGTCGATTTGATGTTAATTTTATTGTTACATGAGATGGATCAAAAGGATTAATAAGTGATCTTCCCGGTCTTACAATTGGAGCAATGGAAACAATTGATCGGCTGGCATTTTTTTCAGATGCTAATGACTCTGAAAGATTGGAGACATCGCTCTGACAGAAAAAGGAAAATTAAATAAATTTGTTTTTTTGTCAGCAAAAACAAATAAAAGAAAATTTACAAACCATGGTCGCCAATATACCCGAGGTACCGTGATGAATATCCGGATCAGACATTTTGCGCCTTAAACTGGGCACTTTTGTAGGCGTAAAGTTTTCCCAATCATTATTTTTGAAAGCATATGTTTCTAAGCTGGGTACTGATGTCTTCTTCGCTCTAACAACACGCTGCAAAGAACTACAACGAAACAAAATATTAAATTTACACAAATATTGCAACAATTAGAATTTTATCGCTCATGAGCTGACAAACAAAATTGAAATATTCTGTCGGAAATGAGTTTGCAATTCAAGAGAAACTAAACGTAAGCATTTTTAATTTTAAAAGTTTTTTCTGATAGAATCTTTCAATTAAGCAATTTCGGCTATGAGCGACATAACTCTATCAACAATAGTACAACTTTACCAAGTGCCTTGAGCAGGAGGTGCTTGGAATATTTGATCATCGTAGGCTTCGTAATCGAACAACGAGTTGTGTATGTATTCAGATTGATTGCAACTAAGAAAATTTTTTTCATTGTCCTAAAGATTAACAATATTTTATGTATGTATGAATTTTGGTTTAAGTACATATAGTCGTATGTATTGTTTATTGTTATCCAACTTACACTGTTGGCATCCATTTTAATAGGTGCATTTCCTATCATAGGAGGCAATTTTATGCGCGGTATAAAGTTTGAATATGCAATTTTTTTATTAGTTGAATAAAAACTCAAATTAATCCAGTGGGGCAAAGAATAATCGTCTGCTGCGGTCAAAGAAGTATCTTTATTGTGGAATTTCAGCAATGGTACAGCATGCAAAGGCTGCTCACCCACACATACAAGGTCGCTACCAACACCGTTATCAATAATCTAAGAACAACAAAAAGCAATACCTTTTTTTCTCAATGTGCTGATTAATAGTAATTGCTTTACTCACTCGCTGTTTGGTTATATTGGTAAGTTCCCGATCAACTTCGAATACTCCAACGCCTGGTGTTATAACCACCGACAATTGTCCGGTACGATCGAAAGTGCGATCTAAATAATGTTTTTCGAACGTATTCAATGATATGTTTAGAACTTCCAAAAAATTGCCCTGAGCGGCTGTGGAGTTATAAGCTGCTGGTATTTTTACGCCTTCCCTAGAATGATAATTTAAGACTGTTTTTTGATAGGAAGTAAATAATTTTCTCAATTGTCCCAAAACTGTACACCAATCGTCGTTACGTTCATTTTGTATAGCAACACGATAAAAATCCTCGTAAAATCTTCCTTTATAATCCATTTGCAAACATTCACGCATATGTTCAGGAAACTCATCCAGAGTTTTGGTTGCGTAAAATGTTCGTGAAAACAAAACAATAGTAACTTCATGGTTACAACCCAATTTTTTCCATTTATGGAATAGTTCAGTAAGAAAACCATTCACCGCCTTCTCGAAATACAAATCACCGTGTATATCAAAGTCCCACATTTCTGAAGACATTTGTATGAACAAATACACCATAGAGGTACTACTACGAAAAACTATTTTTGTGTCTTCTGTAATAACACCACATGAGACACGTTCGCCTTGAGACCACATCTCGTACACTTGACATCGTATTTGCATATCATTATAATCAATTTTTTTGTTGATATACACGCAGGTGTTAGTCTATTAAAAATGGGAGAAATACGTTCTGTTATTAATAAAAATAGCATTTTAAAGTTGTCATTTGATAAGTCTGTCCGTTAGTGGGAATAAACATATTATATAAACTTAAAACTTTAAAACTGATACATACATACGAGTATGTATCAAGTGTGAACACTAAGTTAAGAAATATTTTTAATCCCATCTCAAACTTTTGATTTTGTGTGTTTGTTTGATTTTATAGTTACTCTGTATTAGTAACAGAGAATTATTTGGCCGAAGGAAAAACGCCAACACCAATTATGGACAACCAATTGTGCCGTGGTGAAAATAAAAAAAATACTCAATTAAAATCTGATCCAGTAAAAGAAAGTTGATTGATGAAAATGATATTTAGTTTTTTTGTTTTTAAATGTAACTCAAATACATACATACATATGTATGTTTCTTTACTCTACACTGGGATCCTGCGGGATCCCAATTTGCACGAAAAGCGTTCTTCCCGTACTCGAAATAGGTAAATGAGAGAGGTTTTGTTAGAGTAATGTTTTTCTTCTTCTTGCACGAAACAGCCCGTACTTCTTCTTCGTGCTTTTTTGGTTACATAGAAAATCAATCAACTGTTTGAAAACTAAACAATAGGTCCGTTTGTTTACTACAAAATTTGTGCAAATTTGTACTGGATTTTACTGAAATGCGTTCTTTTACACATAAAGTTGCAAAAGTGAGAGAGAGAGAGAGTAAATTGACAGTTGTTGACTGAAAGTCTGCAAGTTTTTATTGGACAACTTTTTGCCAGTAAAATCCAGTAGATGATAAAAAACATATGATTCAATAAAATAAACAAAAGTAAGCAAATACAAAGTATAATTTTTTTAATAAAAAAATTAAAAAAAAAAATTTGGTTTTTCGCGTTTCCATACTTTTGTGCATTTTTGTAGTTTATTGAGAGAAATTACAGTTTGCTTTAATTTTACCCAACTTTACCCAAAAAGTAAAGAAACACACCTTATGTATAAATATAAAATTACAGCCTGACGCCAATACTTTTCACAAATTCAATTAAAGTGAAAATATCCCTGAAGTTGCCATCCTTGAAAAAGTCTTCCAAGGAAATTGAATTAAAAATAGTAGGGAAATTTGCTCTTTGAAGAGCATATAAACCGCAATGAAATATTACATGCGAAATGTCCTCAGGAACATCATAGATTTCTCACAATTCGGATGATACAATATTCATCTTATAGAGAGTTTGATTGCAGAAAGCGTGTCCAAATAGGATTCTATTAGCAAGTTTCAGATCAGCCAGTCCGAATTTAGAAAAGACAAAGTCAGTACCCAAAAACCATGGCTGTTTCCCTACAATAGGTAAAAGTCGCCCATACAAAATAACCTTTGTCGTACGAATTGTGTCATGTAAACAAAGTTTAGGCTAAGAAATATTTTGAAAATCGTTGCAAGTAAATATTTTTAGTGTTCAAAAAAAAAAAACACCGTGGAAACATTGATACATGCTTTTCTCAGGTACATATAAATGTGAAATAGGCGCCGACCTCAAATCTTAAGCTCCCGACGTGTTAAAACATACGGGGGATATTGTAAAATTTTAAAAGATTTTCCTGATGTCTTTGAAGCAATTATTAATTATACTCTCCAAGAACTATATAATTGAATGGCACTTAACTCTTTTACGATAAACACCAATAAGACTAAAGCCAAAAAATCGAATTGCACCCGATCTGTCAAGTGCTTCGGTGTCATTATCGATCAATATCTTAATTTTGACGAGAATATAGATACTATATCTTCTCGAGTTACGTATGGACTCAGAAAGCTTTATCATTGCGGTTTATACTCGCTCATAGTATATTGTTGTCGCATTTAAACTACTGTATCGAAGTCTACTCTGGTACACTTGGATATAATATACGCAAAGTAGAACAAATTGTAAAAGGAATTGTTAGATTTGTTTACTGTATTACATATCGTGTTCATATTGTATTTATATATTATGTTGTCACTTTAGAAAATACCTTCGTGCAAGAAATTAGTCTCACACATTTGATTTGGTGTGGTTGTAGTTCAGCGTCTTAAAATAAAACAACTTACTAAATACTTCTTTAAGCGCCACATTTCTGAGCGTCCCATATACTGATCCTTGAAAGTTATTTCTATCGAATCTAAGGCAACCTCAGATATATCAACGACTCGCATTACTACATCACTGAAAGTGCGCAGCTTAAATTGATTTGCCACACCACTTTCTATGCTAATCACATCACGATTCTTTAGATCTGTAAATGTAGTTATTTGAAGGAGCAATCTGGTATTTTCTTCATCATCACGATGGAACACCTCCACTATATCGCCAGCTTTGGCATCAGGATGTTCCTTGTTATTGATTAAAAGATCGGCATCTGCAATATAATAGACACATTTGTTATGTGCAGCATTCATGACATGTTATTAACATTTTGCTAGTTATTTACTTACCATTGTAAGATTTAGTATGTGTGTATAACTTATATAATTTCATTATCATTATTTTTTAATTGATTTTACAATTAGTAGTATACCACCGTCACAGAATAGAGTAGTCTATGGTACCGCGGTCTTTCTTATTTTATTATATGTATGCAAGTTTATATTAATCTACATATATATGTAGATACATATCGTTGGTCACAAGTAGAAAGGCCCAGCACAAATAATTGCAACTTTACTACATGAGAAGGTAAAAACATAATAATAAACAGTACAACTGCTCTGTAAAACTGCTTGTAAAACGTTATTCTTTACGCTGCTGTAATAAATTTTTGTGACTAGATGTATTTGTGTGAAATGTATTGGAATTACTGAAAAACTAAATTTCATGAAAATACGAGTTAGGGCCTTTCTACCTGTGATCATCGGTATTTAAGTAACTGCTTGAGTATGTTATGAATACGAATGTACATCCATACTTAGGTATGTATGCATGTACATCCATACTTAGGTATGCATGCAGGTACATCTATACTTAGGTATGTATGCATGTACATACATACATACATAAACATATTTAATAAACAAACGCTTTAAAAGAACATCAAATGCAATAAAACGCGATTTGCATTAGTATTCCAAGATAATAAAGCAACCGACAGTCTAAATCCATGAACAAAAGTTTCGTTACATTAACTTTGTCCTACAGGAATCCTCTTTTTAACAAATTTTTCCTTCTTTGGCATTGCCGCAAACTACAGCATTGAATGGAAAAGTTCTATTTCTTGTAGAGGTTTGAAAAGCAATATTACTAAGTTCACTTTTTATCTTTTATCACAATATAAGATTTTTAGCAATTGAACGTACATATGTACGTAGTATGTATTTATCACAAAATTTCTAATCTATGGTGTTTATTTACTGAAAAACAAACATCTTAGTGGCAGTGACCGTCAGAGCGACGCCGTTATTAAATGAAGAATAGCGGCGGACAATATGAAGCGTTACCGTTGTAAAATTTCAAAAAGTGGCACTAAAAGGGATTTAAAAAAAAGTGGCTACAAAAAGGGGATTTTAAGAAAAAAAGTGGCAGCCTTAAAAATAAGAAAAATTAAAACAAATCTGTTCATTTTTAAAAACATCAGGAATAAAAATTAGGTTTTGCATGTTTAAAGACTAAAATATAATATTTTTATGATACAATAAAGCCACAAAATGTAAAAATAATTTAGATAATAATAAATTACTTACTCACCGATTAACCGAAATAACAAATTTTTAAATATTTTGTAAAAATACGCTATAATGTATTTTTTGTGTGTTTAAGTACTTGTTTCGTCTCAAATAAAAATTTTTCATACAAACAAAGAAGTGTGTTCAGTGATTCTCACCTAAGTAAAACTTCAAAATCTTTGGACGTGCCTATAAATAGTTTATTAAAGACTCTGCTACTCTAGTTAAACTAGAGGGAATTTTTAAGTTTCAAGGATTAGATTTAATGAAAGACGAATTAAATTATTTTATACCTGCACTCTGAAATATTTTCTTCAACCAACAGTGTTTTAAAGTACAAAAACGTAAACTAAGAAATTCAGAAATAAACTGTTTTGCAGAATGTTCGTCGTTGACCTCTGCCAGTATGGTTCAGATTATGACCCGCCAACAGAAGGAACTATCGATAATAATACAAGAAATGTTTTAACAAAATTAATTAATAAAAAAAAATAAATAAATAAAACAGGACTATAATGTCATAATGAAAATGTTTATATGCTTAGAGAAATCCAGGAAAAACTAAGAAACTAAATGATCTGTATATAGATTACTTTCAATTTCCTCAACATCTACGATTAGTTAAAGGATTTTTACAAGTCAAGTTTTATCAAAACTAATTCACTTAAATCCTCAGCACTTAAACCAAGTTATTTTTCCGAAAGATTGTGCTAGAATATATCTTTAAACTATTGAAGTACTAATATATTTATGATATTTTTGGTTGATTTAGTTCAAGAATACTTAGATGTGTTTTTTGTTTGTTTTACTAATAAACTCAAATTAATAAATAATTTATGCACTTTTATTTGTTCAAATTACTTGATTTATGAAAAACTTTTTTAATCGGTTAACAGGTTAATACCGAAATTAACCGATTAAGCTAGAACCTTGATTAATTAATCGAGCAATTAGTGAGTGTCCTCAATTGATTTAACAAATACGGGATCTAAATAAATACTTTAATACAATCAGTCTTTTATCGCTTCTATTAATTCTTGACTAAAACAATTTTCTGGAGTATGTAAACATGTATATAAAAATTTTAATATTTTTTTAATATATGTATGTGTGTACATATTTATATTTACATATCCCTACAGACAGAGGTATAGGAATATAAGCATGCGTGGGCGTATTAATTATTCGAAAGATATGCATAAGCTGACCGCGCATGACAAAATAAAAAGATTTCGTATAAGCTTGCTTACATATTGATATATTAAAACAGCACAAGTTTTATATTAATAAAACCGAAAGTACAAAAAAGTATATTTTCATTCAGTAAAAAGTATCAAAAAGTGGCAAAAATTAGAAAAAGTATTAAATTTGGGTGCATTTTGTAAAGGTAGCACAATAGTATCCAAGCAGTCGAAAAAGTGGCAAATTGCTACTTTAGTAGCACCAACGGTAACGCTGATAATATGCTTTAAAGGGTCTTCCAATAGGGAGTTTCGAAATTTTACAGAAGATAGCATCCATGTTGCTACATTTGTCATATCGGCTGTCATTAGTTCAGCCTATTTTGCCAAATCACCAGTAATGTACAAGGTGCGCGTTTCGCTTACTAGTGGATAAATTTGAGTACACTGATAAACACACAGTAAACAATCAACAAATCCGAGAATACGGCCGAAATATTGAATATGTGCTAAGCATAAAGTGGGCACATTTTCATTGCGACAAATAGGATGAAATGAGAATTACAATTTAGTTATATGTATATATTTTATTGTATATATTCATATACTTGTAAAAAAATATATTTATTATTAATTACTCACTTTATTTTGACCTAATATTTTAAAACAGAGTATACCACTGTGTTCTACGGCCCAAAATTAAGTTGGGGTGTATAGGGGTTTTTCTGTCATTTCTAAAGTTAAAATTTTACTTACAGTGTTATTGGTCTAAACTATAAAAGTATTTGTAAAAAATAATAATTAGAACATCATGAACAACATTAATCAAATTAAATTTTTTATTAAAAAAATCATGATTTTCTTTCACGGTAATATTTTTAATCCGAGTAATAAATTCAGACCATTGAAGAAAGGCTTGCGGCTCGTTTGAATGTAAATAAATTGAAAATTGAAATACGCCAATCATGATAAGGGAGAATATCTGTGAGAACGTCGGCAGAACAACAAAAATAAAATGCCGATATTTCTCTACATCTCATACATTGGGACGACGTAAATTTACTTTTCTTACAACATTTTATTCTATGAAAATTCTCACCGAGTTAAAATTTATTACATTTGTATAATTAGTTATTTTATTTTCACTTTTTCACATTTAAACATATAAAATCCTTGCAAAATAGTTTTTCATTTATTTTAATAAACACACACATGCATACTAATTTATTTTTATGCACGTGTGTTTTTTGACAGTTCATATAAGATGTTATAGGATTTCTTATAACAAAGCTCTCATAAAAAATGTTATAAGATTGAGATAACACTAATTTGAAGTCGACACGTATCAAAATTCTCTATGCGATTAGATTTGACGCTCTCATCTTAAGGCCACACTTTGATGTACATATCGTTTTCTAGCATAATTTATATTAACTCTATTTATTAATTAATTAATCCAATCAATAAAAAAATTTTTTAATTAATTTTATTCAGGTATGTGATGGAAAAGGTGTGATGAATTCCGATCGAATTTTTGTATAATTTTTGAGCCAATCTCAAACTACCAACTTCTCAAAAGCACACTAGAAGATAAAATATAAACCATATAATGGGGGTGTGAAAAGAAATATATCAAAATTTTTTGGAAAAACCATTAAAAATAAATTTTAAAATTATTGACAAAACGACTTTAGAAAACTCCTCACACCTTTTATCGTTTTCAAATTGGTTTTTTGTCTAAATCGTTTTTCATCACATACCTGATTATTTAATTTTTAGTTGCTCACACTCGTAAATTATAACATATGAAAGATTTTGTAATGTGAACAGGTTCTTTAAATTTTGAACATATTCCTCTAAGAGGAACTTAGCAAGTGTGAAAGACTATTATAGTGGAACAAACATAAAAAATATTAAATCTCACAAACTTATGGTGGGCACACATGTTCTCAAAAAAAAGACATGTATTTATTGATTTAAATAGTTTCTAATCATGTTGGATTCTACAAAACTGTCTATTAGTTATGTATGAAACTGTTTAACTTAATAAATACGTGACTGAATCAAACAGTTTTTCATTAGTAATTATTGGTTACGCTTTTTTGGGCACACGTGTACTAAGTGTGAACGTACCTTTACACATTTATATCTAACTGCTCAATTCACAACATATTGTTGGTAATTTTTATATAAACATTTGTTTATAAGCAATGTTTTTATTGAAATTAATAACAATTCATGTATGACCTAATACATGGAAATTTTTTGACTACTCCTTGAAAAGATATTAAATTTTCAAAAAAACACTTTAAATCTGTGGCCACAAGGAAAAAGTGCTTATGTCATATTTTACTGTTTTGCAGGAGAGCACTTTTAAGCGTTCAAGTCGATTTACAGAAACTTATTTCTTTTACAGTTAAATTGAAAAATTCTCTGTTAACCTTTATTTTTTTAAGAAAACATCGTTCTACACACTGTAAATAATAGATTCAAGTCGAAATATACCAAAGTATAACCTAAATTAAGCTATTATTCCAAATCAGATTATAAGTCTAAAAAAGATAAGATAACTTCAAGAAAATTCGCACAAATTAATTGAGATTTTGCCAAGGGGTACTTTTAAATGTGCAGATTACGGCGGTACCATTAACTCAAAATCAGCTTATCTCGACTTAAGCACTTTTTTTTGCCACAGAAATAACTTTGTACACTAGCTATTTCGAAAAATTTGTTTTATAAGCCGTCGCTTACATTTTCTAACATATTTATTGTAACTCTAACAAATGCAAAAAACATACATACTAATAAATTTCGTAAATACCTCTGTTTCATAGAATTAATTATATAAAACAATTTTAATTACAAAGAAAACAAATTAAGAGAAAATTGTATGGAGTGTTTTTCTTTCCCATCGTCAGAAAAAAAGTAAAATATAAATTTTGTTAAAAAATCTATAAAAAAAAAGTGGGATTTGTTAATAAATTGTTTGTATAAATGGCTTTGGTTTTAATGTTGTAGCTTATGGTTTCTGTTTGCTAATTCTATAATTTGAAAGGTTTCATTAATGTGTATGTTCTTATTCCTTCTTTAAATAGGCTGCTAATGAATCACGATCTCTCTTTAACCAGGCTGTATTAAGACGAATAGTTTCCACAGCTTGTGAAACAGTTCGCTCAGTACCAGGAAACTGTTTGCTTTTGAAAAATTCTTCAACTTCCACAGCACGTTCTTCCGAAGCAAAATTCTCGATTAAATATTTAATTAAACGAGCCAATAGAAAGCCGCCCTATAAAAAAAATGGATAACATAATTAATATTTGCTTTGCTTCTTTATACTGGACTAACAATTCATGAATTGTTTATACACTGTGATACCTGATACTGTTCTAAAAGTTTTTGATTATTGTCCTTGAAAAATTGCCAAGCCATATCACGACCTTTTGGATTAACAGCAACCGCTACAATAACAAACACAGAGTCTTGGGCACGAACTTCTCCCTAATGAAATAGTTGTAAGCACCACAAATAGCACATTAACCTATCGTCATTTTGACGCCAACTTACCGACATTGCAAATTCTATAACTTTTCTCAATATATTCACATTACCAATGCAACCTAAAGCACGTGATATTCGATCTTGTTCTTCATGTAAATCAGTGGCACGATATAAAGAAAGCATTTCTTCGAAAATAGCCTCATCACCATCTTGTAAAACAGCTTTATAACAAGTTGAACGTAAATCAGCGGGAATAGAGCAAACTTTGTTCGCATGATCGCGGAAGCTGTTCAAAATATATTAAATTAAAAAAAATCAAAATAACTTTAAAATATGTACCGTTTTTGTCCTTCGGCAATAATATCCTTGCATCGAAAAGACACCAATCGTGAGAGTACAAGACTACGCAACAAAGTATCTAAATGATTTTCACCTTCTCGAGCTTCCCAGCTCAAACGATCGGCTATTGGACGATATAATTTCTCACCATACTTATTAAAGTGATCCATAAGATCAGTGTGTGATATTAAAATGTGTAGATTTGACAAGGAATTTGTGATGGCAGTCCAAACAGTATAATTGGTTTCATTGCGATACGAATCAATAAGCTGAAGAACTTCCGCAGTACTAGCTTGGCCAGCTTGTACCATAGCGAACATATCATCAATTAACCCCAAGCGATCTAATGGTGGCAATTCCATGTTGCGCACTGCAGGCATTAATTTTTCCAACAATTTTTTCGAATACCGAGTTCGATAATATCCTACAGTACCGGGATTTACCTTAATCCAATCGTCAGAATTTACATCTTCCAATACTACTTCCATTGATTTTTGGTCCAACAAGAAAGTTTTTGCAATACTATTTGGATTCTTCGAGGTAGAAATGGTAACTGGTATTACCCATCTGTAATCACTTTCCGGCTTCGAACCGTCGGCTGTAAATTTATTTTGCTTCAAGCGCAACAAAATTTTGTTACCTTCCAAATTCTCACTCTCTACACTTACAACTGGAAAACCTTTCAGTTTTATCCATGAACTCATTACATTTGCAACTGGCTTCGAACTAGCTTCTTCTAAGGCAGCCCAAAGATCTTCGGTGCATGTATTTTTGTACTGATGTCGAGTTAAATAAACATTCATTCCTTTGCGGAAGTCATCTTCTCCAATATAATCATGCAACATACGTATTACGGAAGCACCCTTGTTATAACTGATCTCATCGAAAATTTCATCAATTTCGCAAGGATGACCAACAGGCACTTCAATGGGGTGGGAATTTTTTAACGAATCTAGTTCTAGAGCACGTGTGTACATATCTGTAACGAATTGAGTCCAGATATCATATTCAGGAAATAGATGATGAACACATAAAAATTCAACAAACGAAGCATATCCTTCATTTAGCCATAAATGCGTCCACCATTCCATAGTAACCAAATTGCCTTAAAATAAAGGTAATAAGAAATTAGATTGAATTATTTTCCATTTCGACATTTTCTTTTTTACTTACCGAACCATTGATGAGCAATTTCATGTCCAACTGTCAAAGCTATGGATTGTTTACGCATTAGAGAAGTATTTTTTGGATCAACCAAAACAAAGGTTTCCCGATATGTAACCAAGCCCCAGTTTTCCATAGCGCCAGCAGAAAAATCTGAAATAGCTATTAAATCCATTTTTGGCAAAGGATAGGCAATA
Source organism: Nowickia ferox (assembly GCA_936439885.1). Lineage (NCBI taxonomy): Eukaryota > Metazoa > Arthropoda > Insecta > Diptera > Tachinidae > Nowickia > Nowickia ferox. The sequence continues at coordinate 108,935,034 of OW387024.1, read as the reverse complement.
TTGAAATAACTCTTGTAGTACGGCAAAACTTTCGTAGCTACTTCCAAGGCAAATAGACCCTGTTCCTTCTTTCCAACCGGAGTATAGACACGAACCAAAACACCATCTTCAGATATTCCTTCAACATAGTCGTATTCACCCACAACTACGGCTACCAAGTAAGTAGACATTATTGGTGTGCGATCAAATCTTACACGTCGCAGATCATTATCAATATTTTCTTCACTCATTACCGGCATATTGGACAGTGCTACGCGGTCTACTGGCACCACCAAGGAAACATCAAATGTAGATTTAATTGCTGGCTCATCCCAACATGGAAAACAACGACGGGCATCAGTAGCCTCAAATTGCGTTACGCCAGCATAGCGTTCTTCTCCGTTTTGTGTGAAATATTTGCTACGATAGAAACCTTTCATTTTATCATTTAGCTCACCCGTAAATGCCATATTCAATTTACAAACAACACCACTAGGCAGTTCTTTCTCAAACAGTAAAGTTATTGTTTCATTTTCGGTTGAATAGCTTACTTTAAGCGGTTTCAATACTTCACCATTCACGTCTACTTCACTGCTTTTAATTGCAATGTCTAAAGCATTTAAAGTAATGGCATTTGTTGCCGAAGTTATCTGAAATTATGTTTAAAATTATATACAACATAAATATTTATTTAGAACGAGTAATTTATTATTTATAATACATATGAGGCTATCAGCGCAGAGGTGGTGTAACCCAAATTTGTTTTTTGGTTGCTGTTCTGGTGATAAATACATTATTTACGTCACCTTTTGGTGTTCTAAAGAAAATTGAGCTGAAAAATCGTTTTTGCACAGATCTTAATATAGCAAAGTAATATAGTATATAATATAGCAAAGTATAAGTACTCATAAACACCCAGTATCCAGCAGGAATCAAACCTCTGACTCTCCGACTACTAGACTATTATACTTCCTACTGGCCAAGGGGTCTAATCTTGAAGAGTTTAAAAAAAGGCATGTGTTGTGGAAAGAGTTGTCTGACACCAACAAAATCGAGTAGTATGTGTTTGTGTTATAACATCGAATTGATATTAAAATAAATAAAATTTTGGCTTCCTTTCTACCGGATCTATAGGAAGTTGGATTTTCAAACATCCACTGCTAGTTTTCATTTCATTTAATTTTTCATTTATTTATTCATTATATATACCATGCCATAGTCGGTCACATCATACACATCTTATATAGGCCATAAACAAACGCACGCTTATTCTTAACATAAGAAGTATATATTAGTTTTAAAACTTTCATGTTATTCTTTTTCAGATTAAAAGAGGAGGAGTGGGCAAGGGCATTACACCTGATGATTTTCATATCTAATATTAATAGATAATTACAGCTAATTTTGAATAATTCTAAAGATGGCAAAAGTATTTCTTGGGCAGCAGCAGCCCAGTGAAAAAAATTAGAAATAATTATTCAAGAACTACTTTTTCTCTACTTTCAAAATATCAATGTGTGTATTTTTGACTTTTCAGGAATAGATTATTAACAACATCCAGCTAATTTCACTTATGCAAAATTGGGGATCATTTGTAGTTTTCGAAAATACTTACGATATTTCTTGATTTTTTAGGAAAACGAAATCAATGTCGAGTATAAGATTTTTTTTTGACAAAAAAAAATTATATCATTTAATAAAAAATTTAGCAAAAGAAAAAAAGAACATAGGTACGAAAAATCAGATTTACTCAACATCATGACCATTACTTCGGATTCACTGAATATGATCCATAATTCTGCAAAAAAAAAACGACTTCAATGCAAAGATCTGATAGAACATTTTCGAAAAATATTTACGGGATATAAAATTAAATTTTAAAGGGCGTGTCTCCGCCCATTAAAATTTTTTCAAATGGAAGATTGTGCCTATTTTTGAGCTCAAGTTGTGTGATAAGTTTCGTAAAAATCGGTTAAGTAGAACCACGTGAAATATAATAATAGATTTTAATAAGCGTAGCCGCGCCCATTTTTTCAACTTTAAAATTGTGTAATTACAAGAACTAAAGGTGTTTGCTAGGTTTCGCAGCAATCAAATACCTAAGTAGAATATCATAAAATAAAAAAAAAAAAAATTTGTGGTCAAAATTTTTTTTTGCAAAGGGACCAATGGGAAGCTATACCCTCTCAGAAAATAAAAAAAATTTACAATGAATCGAGTTATGAAGTTACACTGCCAAAAAAAACAGACGAAGTGATAACCTCCTCCTTTTTTAAAGTCGGTTAAAAAGAGAACTTCTTGCAATGACAACCCTACACATGTTTGTAAAAATCATTAAAAACTATCCAAATTTGTAATTCTTCCGGATCACAAGTCCAGGATATTAATGGCTTCATTGGACCCTCTTTTCTACTGGGCGTTAAGTAGTCTAACTCCAAAGAAACACCCACATCAATCACTTTACAATAAAAATGAAACTTCAAAAGTAGATAGCAGAAGATAATGTACACACATTTATTTTTACGAGCTTGTTACTTAGTGTATTCGTACTAGAGATGGGCGCGTGTCGTGTGTTTTTTCGTGACACGAACACGCACGGCTCAACACAAAGTGTTCGTGACAGAAAATCTGTTTTCGTGCGTGTTCGGGTCGTGTCGTGTTGAGCAAAGTTGACACGATAAACACGAAACGATTTTTGACGTTAAAATATGAATGCATGAATTTCCAGTAAAGAAAAAATTTAATATTTTGTATCGTCAAACACGTAAAACCATCAAATTTGATGATAGTGTAGGGGTCTCTTAAGCTTAAAGTTCTGAAATTAAATAAAAATATGTAGGTATATATTTGAATATAAAAATGCTTTTTTTGCAATTCAATTTGATTTCGTGCGTTTTGCAGTTTCGTTTTGAAAAAATTTCGCGTGGGTGTTTCGTACGTGTCGGACATCTTGGTCCTCTTCCACACACGTCATGTTTACCTGATCAGTTTTTGATCAATTTTCTTTTAAACCTGCATTCGTGTTCATACACACCGTCAAGTTTGCTTCATCAATTTGCCTTCTCGTAGAGTATTACGAATGACAAAACAAAACGAAAAAATAACCTTGACTGGTACGTCTCTCTCCTAAAAACTCAAGACTTGACGAGTCAAAGCTGACGTGTGTGAAACAGGACTTTGCATTCGTGTTCGTGTCGTGTTGGAAAAATTCAACACACGCCTATCTCTAATTCGTACTATTAAGCTCACCCATTCATATATGTACGTAAATATTAGAATGTAATTACTAGAGTAAAGCAAGATAAAAGCCAAACAAGAACATATCCACATACATACATACATACATAGTATTTATGGGCATGCATAAACGCAAATATGCAACAATAAAGAATACTAAAGTTGTTTCTGCAATTTTATCGGTTTCCTTATCATTGCGTTCCTATTATTAATATATTTACAAACATACATATGTATATTTATTTAACTATACATACATATTTACATATGTATGGTACATATGGTCTTTTATAAAAGTGAAAGCGGAAGAAAGGCCGAAAGAAAACTGAATAATCTTTTGTACCTACTATATGATCCATAATTCATACATGCATAGATACACATCCACATACCTGCATACATACAGATGTATGTACACAAATGTGTATGTATTATGTATGCATCTGCGTACATGCATTTTATAAATACATACCAATATTTAATTTGAGACAATTGCTAGTTTGTTGTAAGAAAGCAACAAATATGTACTTACAATCAAGTGAACACTGGTTTTGCCCTCAAAAGAGAAAGCCTCCAGGTTGGGTTTCAATTCCAGTACATAGTGTGTTGGCACTACGTTGGTTGGTAAACGCTGGAACTCCTTTCCTTGATAAGCTGCCATATTTATTATGTTTGCTGTCGCCGATGTTGCTTTCGCTGATGAATCCTTAATTGCTCTTTCAAATTGCGATGATAAATCAGCAGACGTGCGACTTATAATACCTCGATATTTTTCACAAAGATCACCTAACAGTGGTGCTTCACTGGTTTTTAACGGTGCACCCAAAGATATAGATGAATAATCGCGATAAAACTGTTTTTGTACTTTAACTAATGGCTTGCCAGTGATAAGCGTGTTGAGATGGCAATTTTCTAATGATAAGAATTTTTATTTATCAATAATTAAAAAGTTTGCAAATTGAGCGATGTATGGGTTAAAACACGACACAGAAAGAGTGAACGAGGTTTCAGTTTGTTAGCAACTATAATAGCACAAGCGGTAGTATTGACGGTGATGTTAGTAGTATTAGTAGCAATTTTAGAAGTGGAGAGACTACAAATATGTAGTTTTAAAATTTACAACCGCGTTCCAACCACGATGATTATTACTGTGCAAATGCCGAATGCGAATTGAGCGAGTTGTCAGCTGGCAATTTGTAAAAACTTCAATTCTTTGGGATGATGGAGTTTTGTTTAGTGATTGTAAGTTTACAAACTGTTGTTGTTTTGGATTTTAAATTGGGGTTGCTGCAGTTTTGTTTTTGGATTTATTGGGTTAACGGGACAGCTGCTATTATCAGCTGCAAAATTGTAATTGGGTTGTATATGTTATATGTATTACGTACGCATTAATATATGTATGTACATAATATATGTATATATACATATATGTACATTGGACATACATATATACAATATAGTATGCAATTGCGAACAAATACGAACATAAAAATTTATAACTTTAATCAAGACAAAGTAGGATAGCAGGATTATATAGGAATAACCAAAACATAATGGATACACCCAATTCGTTTTGTATTTGAAGCTTTATTACCTTTACATAAATGCTGCTCAAATTCTGTATTTACTAAATCTAAACACAATTTATTCAAATCTGCAAATATTTTAAGAAGAGAAAACTTGATCACAAAGGAAAAATAGATTTTTTCACAAAGTAAAATGTTATTTTACAATTAAAAAGCACTGGAAATGACTTTGTTATTTTTCAAGTTTTTCTTTTGCTGTCGCCTGGCCGGAAAATGTCATTTAAATTTTGTAGTGTTGCCAGCTACTCTCAAGCCGCATGCAAAAAGGAATGTATTCCAGACGTTATGCCAAATGCGGTCCACACTAAGGAATTTCATAGACGTAATCAAGGCACATTTACTACAGGTACATGCATTAGAGAAAACAGTGTGGCAACTCTGTGCTTCTCACATAGTTTTACAAAGTAATTGTCAAAATATTGTATGCATCAAACAAGGCACAAAAGTATTTGTCAAATGAATTCTTCGTTATAAACGTGTAAACAAAAAATCAGCGGATGAGCAATTTGCCCGATGCATGTACCTGTTTGATATGCCTTGGACGTAATCAAATTTGACAATTGCCGCAATAGATATTGCTACGTGGAGACCCTATGTATAGATTTATAGCATGTTGAAAAGTTACTACCTATATACTGAAATGTGTATATATGTTTATTATTAACGATTTGAATAATGTTTACTCTATTTTATCTTATACTTTATAGTACGAAAATCAAAATTTTTTGATTTTCGTGGTGGGAGCTGCGATAAGTGCGATAATATGTAAATATTGTGTATCATGCTGTTGTACAGCAAAGTTGTTTTCAAAACAGCTGATTTACAAAACGCAATTTTTCTGCGACTCAAAAAATTAAATTTATGTAGGGGATATTGCAATTAAAATATGAAAAAGAAAACATTAATCTAACCATTTTCTATATCATGCCCTTTTCCTTTTGGTTTATTTTTTATTATTTTAATCTGCAATTCAATTATGATTAATAAAGCCACCACATCATTCATTTCTTTCAAATGAATTAGTACGATTTGTAATAACGTATATCTCAAAATAGTACTATAACTCATATTACGTTAAGTAAAAAAATTAAGCAACGTGTATACCCTGCATTACAGATATTTTTTAAATACCCGAGGCCGTCACAAAACACAAAGCTCGATTACCCTATTTCATTTCGCAACTAATTATGAGCATATGCAATTTCACTTCATTTCATTTTTACCGGTTGTTGATTTCCATGCACTTAAGGCGGTTCTGGAACCACATTTTAGAACATGTTTATACATATTCTCAGATTTTATACACAACTTCGTTTCCAGTATAATGCTAATGGTATATAGTGCTTAGATACTTATTAAGCAGAATCACACGCCGATGTTGCCAAACTTGTTTATTCAATATTTCCCTGCATATTACATATCGCTCAACGTCATAACTCAAAAAAAAGTAGTTTGCCAGAAAACGAGTTTAGAGTTTTCAGTTTACACACAACTTAATGGGAAACGAAAATTTTATTTTTCTCTTAAGCACTGATGATGGAAAAGAAATTAATATCTGAAGTAAATATACATATGTATGTATGTATCCATAAAGTCATGCATCAAATTTTAAGAATAACTCCGATATGTGTTTCTTGAGAATCAAAATTTGACTCTATATATATATACATATATATACATATATATATATGTGTGTGTGTGTACATGTCCTTAGCTGAAATGAAAAATCACGTAACTACATTTTTTTCAAATTTTATAGGAGTGAGAAAGAACTAAGCATAATATTCAAGTGACTGAAGTAAAGTTTCTTTATTTTAATTTTTAACACGGCTGATTTCTATGAACATTTGTATGGATATGTGTTTCGATGTAATACTCAATAATTGATTTAAAATGTGATTTTAAATTATTTAGCTACGTAGTTTTGTATTTCAGCTGACGATATATATGTGTATAGGATGTGCGAATTATGTGTTAAGTGTTCTAAAATCCCCTTGATATTTCATAATTTTTTGTTAATTGAAAATTATTAAATACTAAAGTATGGCACCTCTAAATCATCATGTGAGAAATCCAATAAGAAAAAATTGAGATTTGTAGCAAGACAAAATGTCTATTGTGAATAGTTGTCATTTTTACTGCAGCGATCAGTGTTGCCAGATATGGCGATATCTCGCCAAACGTTGCGACGAAAATTTGTTTTTGGCGATGAAAATTTTGATTTTTGGCGATTGGCGATTTACTTGGCGATATTGAACTCCTTGGCGATATTTTTGGCTATATATGTATCTACGATTTCAATTAAATAGAATAATGGTAAAATATTACATTTTTTTGTAAGGAATTTTTTCTACAACATACTTGTAAGTAAATTCTAAATGTTGTGACTCTTTATCTCAAACAAAATTTTCTGAAATTCAAGAAGTTTAAAAAAAATATGGTCCACAAAGGTTCAAGGTTTGAACGTCAGACGTTCACACAATGTGAATGTTTTTTAATGTTTGTACGTGTATGGGCCTGAGACCGTGAAAAAATCAAAAAATTTAGATATTTTCATGTTGTTGTTGTGAATACAACAAGAAGAGAGTGAATAAGTAAATAGGAGAGGAGAGAATTATTGTTGAATCCGCGGCGCCCAGTGCTGTCAGATTTATTTTCAGCTGGAAGCTGAAGCTGTTTTGTCGAATATCGCCAATATAATAAAACATTAAGTTTTAGCTAAAAAATATTTTTCTTTTGTAATTAAATTACAAATATTGTTAAATTTAAAATTCAGTCCGTAACGTCTATCGTAAGACATAAAAGTTATATTGTTTAAGAAAAGTGTTTACATTAACATATAAATACTGGCGTATAAAATTACTCATCAACAACATATTCCAAAAGATAAAAATATTTCATTCAATAAGGATTGAAATTACTGAACTTAAGCCAGATTAAGAAAGTATTTCTGATTAAAATTCACTATAGTTCAATTAAATTTAAAATTGTCTCAATCAAAAATATTTTTTGTAGATAAAATTTAATGTTTTATTATATTGGCGATATTTGGTAGTGTTGTAAGAATCGGCTACTTTTGAATACTCAATACTACTTAATACTTTTTCAATTGGGTACTCAATACTACTCAATACTTCAACGGATTTTTTAATTTAAAATTAAAAACACACATACATACGTATCTGTATATATGAGAGGTAAAAAGATATTATCTATTACAGCAAATTAACCTGCAATGCATATTATATAAAGCAATATATAAAAAATAAAAATTAAATATATTTACATTAATTTATAACAAAGAAAAATAAATAAGTTTGAAGATTAGTTTTTGTACGTTAATGTTTTATCGATATTGCCAGAATTTTAAGAGATTTTTCACATCTGTAAGAACCGGACTTGCTGCTCTCAAAGGGTCACTTTTTCTGTCCAATATATGTTCATGAGTGAAGTTGTTTCAGTGGCCGTTATCGTATCAAAATAATTCCAAATAAAACTATTGCTCTCTGAATTTGTATTTGTTACACTAATTCAAGGGGGTTCAAAGATATATTTTTATCAAGCTTAAATTCGCACAAAGATTTTTATAAATTTAAATATTTTAAAGGAAGACTTTCGCGTGAATACTAGAAAATTCAAACCTGAAAGTATTGAGTAATTACTTTTGTGTTGAGTACCGGGAAAAACACTCGGTATTGATTACTCAGTACTCAATACTTTTACAACACTAATATTTGGCGATATTCCACAATTCATTTGGCGAGGAGGCTGAAAATAAATCTGACAACACTGGCGGCGATTCGGGAGAAAGGCAACTATCGATTTCCTTGTGAACTAAAATAAAAATATTAATTTCAAACGAAAATGATTTCAAGGGCCTTAATTCGTTCTGGTAAATAAATTAAAGCTGAAATAATATATCTTCAAATAGTTAGATATATGTTAGAAGCTTAAAAACTTCACTTTTATCAACGAGAAAAATTAAGTTTTTTTAGTTTATGTAATCACTTTTGGTCTCATAAGACAGCTGTCAAAAATATAGAAAACGCAAGATGCACGAAATGTGCTTACAAATATTGAAAGTAAAGGTTTATTTAAATGTATATTGTTCTAATTTGTAGTTCAACGTCCATTGGGCACTTTAGCTGTCAGAACATCATCATCTGCTGCTGCAACTGGTGACCGCCCCGTTCGTCCGGAATACCCTGGAAAGGTGCGCTTAGGTTTCATTCCCGAAGAATGGTTCCAATTTTTCTATAACAAAACTGGAGTCACTGGTCCATACACCTTTGGTGTTGGCTTAATAACTTATTTGTGCTCGAAGGAAATATATGTTATGGAACATGAGTACTATAGTGGTATTTCGTTAGCCATCATGGCTGTAATTGCTGTTAAGAAGCTGGGACCAGCTACAGCCAACTGGGCTGATAAAGAAATTGATAGAATAGAAGCGGAATGGAAGCAAGGTCGTGAGGATCAATTGAAGGCACTTCAAGAATCTATTGAAGATGAGAAAAAAGAACAATGGCGCGCTGAAGGTGCCTTAATGCTCATGGACGCTAAAAAAGAAAACGTTGCCCTTCAATTGGAGGCCGCTTTCCGTGAACGTGCTATGAACGTTTACAATGAAGTATGTGTACATATGTAATTATTTGTGTTTCATCTATTGTAAAAATGTATTATTTCGTTTAAGGTGAAACGTCGTTTGGACTACCAAGTTGAGTGTCGTCATATCGAACGCCGTCTTAGCCAAAAACATATGGTTGATTGGATTGTTAAAAATGTTTTGGGGTCGATTACGCCCCAACAAGAAAAAGAAACTCTAAACAAATGTATTGCGGACTTATCTGCTTTGGCTGGCCGCACCAAGTGAATAATTTAATGCATTGTAATTAGCTACTACGAAATCAAGATAAATGAAAAACTTAACACTTGTGTATATACATATTTATGTATGTGCATATTTATACGTTTTGAAATAAATAATTTTCAGTGATAACAATCCGATATTCCACTAGAACTTAGTATATTCTTTTTTGTTATATCGCTCCTTATCTGCAACATAGGCATATCTCAAAAAATGTTTTTATGAAGTTAATGATGCAGAAAAAATCGTTATATCATACTCTTATTTAACCTGGTGTAAAAATTTCACACAAAAGTTTTTAGAGACCTCTTGTGAAAAGAAAATATTATTTGTAAATGAATTGTTTTTGTTATGTAATAAAATATTTTAGAAATTTATTATTCGACGGTGCTTAACCACCAGCAAATAAATTTCAATTAATTTCAATATGTCGAATAATAAATTCCTTGAATTTCAATTAAATTTAATAAAATATTTTATTTGGAAGAAATACTTTATGTATGTGCATTTTATTTCAAGTAATTATGTACACACCACATTGAGTTCGATAAAGGTATTTAAGCGTATTCTCATAATTTCCTATATGAGGTAATTAAACGTCTTCGTTTTAATACCTTTCCTTGATAATTACCACAAAAATCATGACATTTTTGATGAGGTAATTAACAGGGGTTTACTGTACATACTAGGGTGATCGACTCGGTTTTAAAACCCGGTTTTTTCACAATACGGTTGTCGTTTTTTTCAGAATGTTAATTTTTCAATGTCGAATAGGCCTGTTTTTTTACAATGAATGAGTCGAATATTTTTCGTTTTGTATATTTTGCAATAAAATTAGTTTTTACTGTGTGAAAACTTAGACCAACGTTACACATTGATTTTCCTAAGTTTTTTTTTCAGTGTAACAGTTCTAAGCGTTTTTTAACCATGGCAACACTTATACCTGATTTACATTAAGCATTTTTTTTTTCATGAAATAAGTTGCATGAAAATTTTTTATTTGTCCATAGGAGGCCTGGAAGAGCAACTTATATCAAAAAAGTTGTCAAAAATGGATCAGAAATTCATTCCACGTCCTTTTTTATATAACATTCTCTTTTATAGCGCTGCAATAAGCAAATAAAAAAAATTCGTCTAACAAAATTCATGAAATTTCATGAAAAAATGCTTATTGTAAATCAGGTATTACTGAAACATGAAATAAAAGCGAAATTATTTTATGAGGTGGTAGCAGAGGCGATTTAAATTGGCCTTATGGTGTGTAATGGATGTCAAAATCTATTTGTAAAAAGTCTTTTGACATTTTGCTTCATATTTTATATTGAGGTACATATCCACCTTGTCCATAAATTCATATGTATATATATTATATATATGTATGTACTATACATAAGTATATGAAGTTAATATTTATGTTTTACCTTTAATTTTTGTATTGTTTTATAGTATATTCATATTTTTTTAAATAAAGCAATTTAAAATCAAAACTTTTGTATAATAATTTTCTTACTTAGAAAAATCGGTTGACCGGTTTTTCCTGAATTGCAAAAACCAAAACCGGGTTTTTCATAATTATGTTATGAATTCGCCTTGGTGTGTTATCTTTTATGGGAAGGAGTCGAAGATTTCTATAAGGCACTTTTTGGCAAGGCGAATTGATACCAGGTGGTCTTAATTGGCAACTCTGCATATTCGCCTTGTATATTTGTTAGTGTAAAATTTCTTGCTGGCAGAATATTTCCTAGCGTTTTGCATTGATTGACAGCAGAGAAATTATGTCAGCTGGTGAATTAGGATCACCTGATGTGAAGTCGCCTTGTTGTATAGTTTTACCAGGTATGTGAATTTTATATGAACATAAAAAGAAGAGGAAAATGTCAGTGTTATCAATTGCAGTTATACGTGTCAGTTTGGTTTTACGTGTCATTTTATTTACGACGAGCAAGAGGTGCGAGAGTTTTTTTGGAAAAGTGTAATAAATTTTTAAGAAATTTATTTTAAAGATAAATCGAAAAAATAATAGTGAATTCAAGCAATATAAATGAACTCATATTAAACCCTTGTTTTAAAACATAAAGAACTAAATTGATTATATTTTTGGATATTTTGCAGCCTTCAACAAATCTATTTACAACAACGAAGTAAAAATGGCCCCACCACAGAGAATGCGCGTTGCTAATGAGAAAGCCAGTAAATATATCACAATGCGTGGCAATGTACCAAAATCTTCCGTAAGTTAAAGAAATTAAAGCCATTAAATATTACAATTTTACTATGTACTCCTATTTTATAAGTATGTACATACATATATATGTATGTATGTACATATGCACTTTCAAAATGTGTAGTACATATGCGTTTATACGTATGGCGAAAGTGCCACGCCGACATGTTCACATACATACATAAGTCTTGCATTTTGTTTGTTTATTTCCTATCATGCTTTATGCGCTTCTTCTATGTTATCCCTTGTATTAATTTCTAGGTTTCATTTAATTTTAATTTTTTTATATAAAGTTATGTATGCATTCATAAAGTATATTTATTATCTGTGCTATATAATATTAATAAACATGCAGTTTTGGTGCATTGACTTTGAAGTTGTATGAATGTATATATATGTATCAGATCTGTAAATGAATCATTCTTTTTTGGTTAATTAATTCTTTTCACAACAAAAAATAATTGAATGAAATTTGAATCAATTTAAACGAATTAGGCAATTCAAATGAATTTATTAAAGTGAATTGCAAATCATTTCCAATTCGTTTGAATTGAATTTATTTTGAATTCATTAAAATGAATTAGAGCAATGAATCTTCAAGTCAAATGAGCTGGTAATGAATTGTTAATTATTTTTTATAATTCATTTGAATTAATTCAAAATCAATTTAATTCAAATGAATTGGAAAGGAATTGCAATTCACTTGGACAAATTCATTTGAATTAGAAACGAATTGCAATTCATTTGACAAATTCATTTGAATTTTAAGTGAATTGCAATTCATTTTTAGCAAAATTATTTGATTGACTAAAATTTCACTCAAATCATTTTTTGTGTGAAAAGAATTAATTAAAAATTTGCTAATTCAGTGCATGAATGACTCGCGAATTAATTCAAAAATTAATGATAATGATTAATGATTAATGAATTAATTTACAGCTCTGATATGTTTGGGTTTGAAGACATCATTTATCCAATAACAACAGTTCCTGTACCTGTATACCTGGATTCAGTAACTGTTATTACGACTTTGTTATTCAGTAACATATTTTAACGATATTCGCTGTCCTTTGAAGTAAAAAAAGTAAAATTAACTCTAAATTCATTTAGTTTTTCCTTAAATTCTTCTTTGTGCTGCTCGCTTATTTTGAAATTTTGTATGCAGGAATGCCACAGATGTACACTATCGTAAAAAAAGTAGAGACGAATTGATAACCTCCTTTTTTTGAAGTAAACCGACTACAGAATCACATTATCTTTGGCCATTATTGCAACTTAGCATTATTAGTTAAAGGTAGTCTTTCATCAGACGCATAAAAAGTTAATCGTTGGGCCTAATCACGAGTGTCGTATTTCGATCGTAGTCGACGATTTTGTACTACATTAAAGAAAATATGTTGCAATGTTATTTATAGTAGTACAAAATCGTCGTAGTAATAAGGTCCATTATTACAACTTTACTTTAAACTACCAGGTAGGATGAACTTGCCTTTAACTTACCGCTAAGGTTAGGTGAAATTGTAATTGTAATAACGAAAAACTTTTTATATGTACATGCTATTAAATTTTGGCTTTAACTTCTGACGAGTTAAAATCAATGTGTAGCTCTGATTTTTTTTCATTTATTTTCAATTACATACTTCTTACAACTAGAATTTTAACTGAAATAAAGTCAGTCTATATATGTAGTAATGGTAAAGTAATGTCGAGTACACATCTGGCACACATGTGCCCAAAAAAGCGTAACCACTATTTACTAATGAAAAATTGTTTGCTTCAGACGTATTTATTGATTTAAAAAACTTCCAATCATGTTGGATTCTATAAAATTGTCTATTAGTTACGTATGAAAATGTTTTACTTAATAAATACGTGTATAAATTAAACAGTTTTTCATTAGTAATTATTATGCTTTTTGGGCACATGTCACACAGATGTAAACTCGGCTTAAGAAAGTAAATAGCATGTTTATTACTGACTTCCTGTTTCATCTATGATATTAGTTGAATTTCTCATTTGTTTAAATGAAAGTTTTACATGTTTGTAGTTGTTCTAAAAGATGTTTGGCTAATGGCTCTCTGATCTGTCTTCAATAGCAAACAGTTAAATACGGACTGGAACTAGTATTTATTCTCCTCGATAATAAGTTTCAACGTATTTTTAAGAAACAACTGTTTTTCTGAACGGTCAAAATATTTATTTCAATATTTGATTTTTAATTTTGAAAGTGCAAAAAAAAGTTAACTAATTTATATTTCATTCAATATTTTTTCAACAGAAATCTAAGGAAGGACAATACTCTGTCGGACCATGGCTGTTGGCACTATTCGTTTTTGTAATTTGTGGATCAGCAATTTTCCAAATTATACAGTCCATTCGTGCAGCGTAAATTTTTAATTAAAAAAAGTATATCCTGCTAATAAATTTTGCATAGACTACATCCATAGCACATTAACCACTCACACACCCAGCTCACAGAAAGAAATTTAACTTCCATGCTACAAAAACTAAGACAAAGCCAATAACTAGAAATGGTCAATCATCTATAGAAAAATGGAGTATAAAAAATGCTAAGCTACTAACTAATTGTGAACAAAATATTATAGATCGACCTTAATGTTTATTAAATATAAATTTGCTTAATATTTTTTTAGCTTGTTGCTCCAATATGTTTTAGTTTGTAGTATGATTTCTATATTTAAAAGTCATTCCTTTCTTTGTCGAAAAACGTTTTTCTATAACCTTTTTATAAGTTATATTTTCCGTTCATTAAGTGCTAAGTGCTAGAGTAACAAAAAATTTATAATAAATATTAATTTAAAATTTATTTACATACTTTTTCTTTTGTACAAAGTTATACATATATATAATATGAATTCATAAATATAAAATACATACTATATAAATATGTATATTAAATTTTTTACTCAATAAACTATTCGGAAACATAAAAAAATTATTACTTTTAATGTACATATGTGCGTAGGTACAGGAACTTCTTATTTTCATTTAGAAACACAATAATACTTTTTTTGTATTTAACTTTCATTAGCTTATGCTAGATTAGTTATAGCAAATCTTTGTCATCTTGGTGATTTTATTCATATTTTTTAGAATGTCAGTAATACACACGCAACATAACATAATTT
This sequence comes from Nowickia ferox, assembly GCA_936439885.1. Taxonomy (NCBI): domain Eukaryota; kingdom Metazoa; phylum Arthropoda; class Insecta; order Diptera; family Tachinidae; genus Nowickia; species Nowickia ferox. Next base: position 108,919,992 of record OW387024.1, on the reverse strand, counting down.
TAGAATTAGAAAAACTTGTTGAACGAAAACTAAAATTTTTTGAGGAAAACGACTTAACGCACAAACGATTTTTTTTAATAAAATTGCAAATTAAATAAATTTTATCAAAGTAATCTTTACGTCTTGAGGAATGCACTCAAGATTTTATGAAAATTTAGGTTATAGTATAATTTGGCACCTGTTACAAAATTTATTGGACTTTTTTTAAGACTTAGGTTAATATTTTTTTTATAATAAACTTCGTTAGAGAAATTCAGATTTCAAGTAGGTATGAAGATTCGTTTGTAGAATTTTTTATCATATAATAACTCGATTTTGCCTTAAGTCGACTTATGCTGTTTACGCTTTTAAGCACAGATATACTCACGGCTCGATGTTATAATGTGCGCCAAGATGCGTCGATTTTGGGTAATTAAAAATGGGGTGAAAATTATGGGTATTTTTAAAAATATATTCAGGGCAATCATGAATAGAATTCCGCGTGAAATTAAACAAAAATCGTGGATGCATTTTCCATGAGAACTCTGGGACTCCCACGCCAAAGTCTCATATATTCTTAAAGAGAACAAAATGAGACAACCGTGCTAAAATTCTGTACAGCAGTTTTTTTTAATTACAATTTCAGTTTAACCTAACCTGAGCGGTAAGTTAAAGGCAAGCTCATAGATACACTACCACAAATCTTACTAAAGGCCAGGGTACAATGAATCCGTCATAAGTTAAACTTCGTCTTTTTCAACTGACATTAACGCAACGACGGAGAAGATTGGCACAATGGGTTAGAGAACTTTGTTTTATCAAATTTAGTAACCATTTTGCAAGTATAGTTAATCTTAGGTGTGAAGAGTTTGTTTGGTCAATAGTGCCAAACATCACTCGTGCTGATAATGTCCCAGCTATTCTGATCCTTTTAAAATTTATTAAAAATTTATTTTCTCTTCCCATATCTTCTGCAAATGTTGAACATTGATTTTTTGAAAATTGGTGTTGCTTTTTTATTTTAAAACAAAATTGGATTTGTGATGATTTTTTTCTTCAAAATATGATTTTTATCCCAAATCTTCTGGCAGCGCTGCATACATGTTACGTATGTTATCAGTTCTCAGCGAATTTTTAATACTTCAATATTTTTTTTAAACTCCAAACTAAATTAATATTGTAATAATTATAATAATACAAACATAATTATATAATATAATATTGATATGTTATTAAATTGCTTAGCTCAACCCGTAGTATTAACTGACTCCAAAAAATATTGCAATTTTGACGAATTAAAGGTTTGTTTGTTTTATGTGTTGTATGTACATATTTACGTACATAGATATGTACAATATGTGAAGATGCTTATTTTAAACACTGGTGCAATCTCGTAATGCCGTATAGCAAGCTCCGCTATTATTATGCCATAAAAATAGCATGGAAGGCAAGCTTTTGCCTACAGACTGGTCAGGAAAAATGCTCGCAACGGAAGAAGTGTTGCGTGAGATAGAAAGCATGGCATACACGGTATATATATACATAAATATTTATTCAAATTTAAAAATTAAATGCCTCAATTATAAATATGTATGTATTTTAGTTAAAAGCACCTTCTACCCAGGTACTTCGACCAAATGAAATTTTTAATATTGATATGATCTATGATGAAGTTGTATATAAATCCAAGAATATTGAAATAACAGCTATACCTTGGGATAAAGAGTACACAATATTTTTGATAAAAGGTAAGTTTTGATTGACAATTATTCAGGCAACTTATCAAATATTTGCTTCACTCCACCTGAAGTTAATTAGATCTCTGTTTATTATATTTATTTCCTTCAATATAAAGAAACAAATCATATTTTTGAGTTTAAATATGTAACTGTATAGTTTTGCGCTTCGTTTGTATGAAAACTTATGTATGTATGTAGCTTGCTTGTAGCCAAGAATACTTTTAATAATTTGGGCATATGGTCTTAGTCACCATCCATATTTTTCAAATTGTACACTTGTAAAATATTTTTTAAACGCTCCATTATTGCAGCAGAGACGTATGTACATAACTTAGAAAAACTACTTTTCTGCAAAATAAGTTTAAACTAAAGTTTTCAGCTCGCATACATACATACATACAACTTCTAAATGAGAGTAAAAAATTTATTTTATTTATTTATTTAAGAAATACTTTACAAAGTAAATTTGCAAAGTATTGTTGCACAAATATGGGCGGGGTAGCTAGACCATATGCCCAAGATGTTATTAACAGTTTTTTAAAAAGGCTTTGTGACTGACTGTACACGACCTATGCCTTCACATAGGAAGTAGCAACGTGGTTGTTAAAGAAATTCCACAAAAGAACCGCAAGAATATACGGTTATCCGTGGCAGATCAGTCAACCAGTGCGAGTGAGACGCAAAACTCTCGAAGGCCAATAAACAACAGTGGCCTGGTTGCACTTAAGAGATAATTGCCAACGACGCTTGATGTTGACTCGCCCAGAGCTGCTTTACGACTGAGAGTAAAAAATATTTTATTTTTTCACAAGGTGAGTGCACAATCCTTACGACATTTTTTCACAATATTAAATATGACATAATTAATATTTCTGCATTAATTAATAACAGCTTTCGAGTCATCGTCAAACGAAAGTTTTTCGTTTTGCTCGCACTGGTTGACTGGCTTACCACGGATAACCGTATATAATTGCTGTTCTTTTGTAGAATTTTGTTGACAACCACGTTACTACTTCCTATGTGAAGGCTAACATCATGGGCATATGGTCTAGTCACTCCGTCCATTGTTGTGCAACAATATCACAAAGTACAAACTTTTTTTATTTCTGTTCGAACGAACAAAAATTTTCAATTTAGAATAAAAAATTATTCGAACTGCTGTTTTTAAATTACTATTTTAAACGAAATAAATTTCATATTAAGAAATGTTTGTAAATGTGTATAAAAAAGTATACTTCGTAACAAATTTCGTTCCGGTTTTTAATATTTCTAGTTTTGTTATTAAAATTATTTGTTTTTCTTGTGTAATGAATTATTTTTTCTTTGTTAATAAAAAAAAAAAAATTAAACATAATACTAATTATAGAATAAATTGTTCAATATTATTCGTCTGTTCGAACAAGAAAAAAAATCATGAAATTTATTCGAACAAATATAAAACACGAATAATTAACAACACTAATATGTACATATGTATGTATGTAGTATATGTATACTCAGTCTTATTCACATTACAAGTAAAACCCGCTCACCTAGTATTGTTTTATAATATGTATAGACTCACAGACTTTTTAACATTTTTTCAGATGATAATGTGGTTAATCTATTAACTGATATGATCACTGAGGATATGACAGTCGTTGTGCAGAATAAAATTTTACGCAACAGTATTAAAAATGGAATTGATGTTTTATACGTTAATGACGGTGTTTATCATGAGTCAACAGAATTAAATATATTTCCTTCAGAATGTTTGCTGGGAGCATTAGTTACACTCGTGCGCCCACGTTTTGTCAAAGGTTTCTTGACTGAAGAACATTTGCCACAACACGTTGTTGACTGTTGCCAAAATCATTGCGATGGATAAAAAATAGGGTGTAAACAAAATTTTATATATTTTTTTTATTGTGTACCCTTATAATAAAGTAGTATTTACTCAAATAAAACGCAAAATTTCACCTTCGTTCTGTTTTAATATTACTTGCTCTTGTTAAATTTGTGCGCCCACCTCTATTTGTTTTTGACTGTGTCTGGGTAGTGGTAACATTTGTGGGCAGAGGTGCAGTAGCACCTATTGCATTAGGCTTAGGTGTGGTACCGTTCCCAACTATACCAATTTGTTGGATGCCAGTTATTGTTTTAGGTGTAACTTGCAGGTTAACGCCACCGGCACCAACAGCTCCTGGTACCACCGGCACACCAAGGACCTGTGACGGAATTCTCTGTACGCCTGGTGTGGCGCTGCCGTTGCCACCAACACCGGCTGATAATTGCTGCGTTTGATTGTTGACAACTGCATTTGGCGCCGCGCTTCCACCACCGACTGCACCCGTTGACATTTGTGCTGGGCTTAACACTACTCCGCCACTTACACTAGCTTGTGTTATCGGCCCAGTTACACCACCCACTTGCTGTTGTTCCGGTCTTTTGGGTTCACTCATGTTGATAGTCTCGTTAAAAGTCATGCAAAATTCTCCAATTTTATACACTTCACCATTTTTACCGGAATACAAAGTTAAACAATGGCGCCATATTGATGCATAGCCTTTGGTTAATTTAATTATATCACCTGGAGCTATTAATTTACCAGGTTCGTCCCATATACTAACATTAATACAAGCCGTATGATCACCAACTTTGAAGTTTCGAACTTCTCGGTTTTCTTTGGTCACTGTAGCTGTACCTATTTCCAGTACAATAAATATAACATTAATATTCTTAAGACCGGGTTTTATATCTTTAATTGCTATACATTCGCCGTTATACATTGTACTATATACATGTACTACAGTGTAAAAAAATAAATTATGAATGTTTTCAATTAATAATTCCACTTATCCGGTTGGATGCATATAATCACTAAAAATTATTCATTCACAATAAGTGGAAGAGCTGCCAACCTCTTTAAGCGACAAATGTTTCATATATACATATATAAGGCTCAATTAAAACGATGGATTAAGTTCATGAATAAAATGCTTGATGTTTTTTTCTGAGTCGTGAAAACGGAATATAAACAAAGTGTATTTATACCAATTGGCCTTATCATTACAACAACATACATACAAATTTGTTGTAGGATTACTTTTATTTGAATGATGACAGTTCGGGTTAAGATTTTATGCTATTTTATATGGCGTTTGATGTATGGGGTTAAGTCAGCTCGTATAAGATTAACGTTGAAGCCTCATACGATTCTCAATGTTCTTCAAAAAAGAGTTGTGAGATAATCTCTAGGTAAATATCAAATGATTGCATCTAAGACTAATAAAAGCGCCTTCTGCGGCTCCCGTGCGAAGCATCCTCCACGATTAAAATATGAGCTCGTTTGCGATTGAAAATTCTCTGCATACGATTCACAATAGACTCTTCTGCGATTGAAAGGGCTAGCTGGGATATTGCTAAATATCAAATCTCTAGGAAAAATAATATTTTGCACCCAACATGTACTTTGTGATAAATAATATAGTACATATACATACAAAAAACGATATATAAATATATACTTTGGTACACATGTAATGATAGTACCTGGACATATACATACATACACATAAGTAATTTGTGAATGCAAAAATTTGTTTTATGGAAAAGAAATTTTCAGGCTGCTGCCTATACAATGTCAAAAAGTAAAAACAAAAAATCCAGCCCGATATCTGTAGTCCAGAGCACAGCTACTAAAACTGCCACCCATGAGGAGCCCATACAGTTAGACAAAAGCGGAAATATAGTCATACGAATCTTAGCAAAACCTGGTGCGAAACATAATGGCATAACAGATATTTCCAGTGAAGGAGTTGGAGTACAAATTGCTGCACCTCCTTCTGAAGGCGAAGCAAATGCGGAATTGGTCAAGTATCTTTCAAAGGTTTTAAATCTCAGAAAAAGTGACGTTTCTTTAGAGAAGGGGTCTAGATCACGTCACAAGATTGTCTTGGTTAGTAAAGGAATTTCCACACCGGCAACAATTGAGGAATATATACGAAAAGAAATTGACTCGTAGTATACATATGTATATAAATAGATATTTATTTATCTAAGGTACATATGTACTTATTAGTATACATATCGCTCATTTACTTCAATAGTGTCACAACTTAAAAAAAACTAGTTTTGCAGAAAACGCGTTTAAAGTTTTCAATTTACATACAACTCAATGGAGAAAAGAAAAATATTCTCTCACGAGGTGGTAGTAAAAGCTATTTATATGAAATTTTTGCACAAGACAACATACGAAATGCGCAATTATCTTGCATTATTAAATCAAAAAACCCATTTTTTGGTTTATGACACTATTGAAGTAAATGAGCGATATGTATGTACATACATACTTATTCATGTATGTATCTATGTCCATACAAAAAATATAGTTGAATAAATGAATGTTGTAGTTATGTACACATACTAAAAATTTCAGCCTTTTAGCATACATATAACTCCTTTATTGCAACAGAGGCATAACTCAAAAAAGCTATATACATACCTATATACTATGTAAAATTTTACTTCTTTTATTAACAACTGACTTCGGCGTTTAAATATTTTGTTCAACTTAATTGCGAATGTCACCAAATCGAGTAATTTGTAGAACAACAAATTAACATCTACTCGTTTTTGAGAATTTCTCGTTTTGAAAAAATATTCGGTTTAGAGAACAGACGCGTTATGTGAATTCAGTTTAGAGAACACCAAAACTCTTTTTCACATGGAGTGTGCAAATTGTACACCGCGCATCCTCCAATTGATCTAGCTGTTCCATTCAATGTAAACTCTTGGCATTACTTTATATCTCAATTCGCAAATAAACAAGCTTAGGGACTATTGACATATTACGTAACTCTCCATGGGGTGGGTTAAAGATTTGCATATGTATATGTACTTAAAATTTCGTAAAATGAAACGTTACTAACATTGAAGGTATAAAAACTCCGAAAATGGCGTAACGTAATGGTAGGTACAGACTTAGCAACGTGTTTATGCAACCAGGCAGGTTGCATTGTCGGTCGCATAGTGTGTAGTGTTGTTTATGGTTGTGTTCGAAAATATCAAAATGTTTTGATGTTTATAGGTTGCTATGTCTGTGTCAAAATATGTAACATGTAATATAAACGTGTTGCGTAAACACGTCGCAACGTGTGTACTCACTATAATATGTGCATGGCCCCTTATCTACAATCGGAGCATTTATGTACATACACGAGATTCTGAATGAATATCAATAATGTACATAGATATGATCAGTGGGACTCATTATATTAGAGAAGTGCGCCAGTCCAATTTTCGGCCTATGCATACAGTACCATGAGTTGCGAATACAATTTCGCATGTGCAGCGTTTAGCAAGATGTTCTAATTTAGTTTCTTCGGAAAAAAGACAAAAATGGATTAGAGTTGGATAAACATTTTTGTTTATTTTATTTTTTACTTTCATTTTTTCAGTTCTATTGGTAACAAATTAGATCATTAATTAATTAATTCTATCAATACATAATTTGTTCTTTTATACATTTATATAAGATAGAAAAAAATGGAATACTTAGCACAATTAAAATAAAATTAAAAATATGCACTATGAAATGTAATCATTTAAAATTAGAGAATACAAAAAATAATTCATAAAACTAGTCCACGACTGGAATTTCCATTTTAAGCTAATATTACCAACTGTTTCGTAAAAAAAAATTACAAAAAGAAAATATTTTTAAATTTAATGAGTCATGAGCTGTTTACCGCTTAGAACGCGACAAACGTGTTGCGAATTTAAAACATCCTCCACACTCTTTCAAATAATTTAGGAATAAAATTGGTGTTTTCGTGCGGTGGTGATATTTTGTGTGTATCAAACTAAAACCTACTTAAAAAGCTAACTGTTGTTATTGGTAATGTTTAATCAACTTCTTCCATGTGGGAAGCATCTTCAGTATCATCTACCAATGCAGGAGCATCGCCAGCACTTTGAGCGTCTTCGGTGGTCATAGGCTCATCTTCATCAATGCCGAGACCAAGTTTGATCATACGGTAAATTCGGCAAGCATGAGTTTGTGGGCTTTGCAATGAAAATCCAGATGACAAAAGAGAGGTCTCAAACAATAAAATTACCAAATCTTTGACGGCCTTGTCGTTTTTATCGACATCGGCCTTCTGACGCAAGGTCTCGATAATTGGGTGGTCAGGATTGATTTCTAAATGTTTTTTACCAGCCATATAACCCATTGTAGAGGTATCGCGCAAAGCTTGAGCTTTCATGATACGTTCCATGTTGGCGGACCAACCGTATTGAGATGTGACAATACAGCAGGGAGATTCAACCAAACGATTAGATACAACGACTTTATCGACTTTACTGTCTAAAATGGATTTCATCAGTTTGCAAAGATTTTCAAATTTGGCCTTGTCTTCTTCAAACTTCTTCTTATCGTCTTCATTTTCAGGCAATTCCAAACCTTCCTTGGTCACAGAAACCAACTGTTTGCCCTTGTATTCTTTCAAGTGTTGAATAACGTATTCGTCAATGGGTTCAGTCATATAAACAACCTCAAAGCCGCGGGCCTTAACACGTTCAACAAAAGCAGAGTTTGCAACTTGATCTGTGGATTCACCAGTGATGAAGTAGATGTGTTTCTGTTTTTCCTTCATGCGGGATACATAGTCGGCCAAGGAACACCCATCATCTCCTGAAGCAGAGGTGTGGAAACGCAAGAAATCTGCCAATTTAGCACGATTATTGCTGTCTTCGTGAACGCCCAATTTCAAATTCTTGCTGAATTGATCATAGAACTTCTTGTACATTTCCTTATCTTCAGTAAGTTCTTCGATCAGTTCCATTGTTTTCTTGACCAAATTCTTGCGGATGACTTTCAAGACTTTGTTTTGTTGCAACATTTCACGAGAAATGTTTAATGGCAAATCTTCGGAGTCGACTACACCTTTAATGAAGTTCAAGTACTCAGGAATAAGATCTTCGCAGTTGTCCATGATGAAGACACGTCTAACGTACAGCTTAATGTTGTTCCGTTTCTTTTGGTTTTCGAACAGGTCGAATGGTGTGCGACGTGGGATAAATAGAAGAGCGCGGAACTCAAGTTGACCCTCAACAGAGAAGTGTTTGACAGCCAAATGATCTTCCCAATCATTTGTAAGTGATTTGTAGAACTCACCATATTCGGCTTGGGAAATATCATCCGGATTACGGGTCCAGATTGGCTTAGTTTTGTTTAATTCTTCATCTTCAGTATAAGATACCTTGATAGTCTTCTTCTTTTTGCCATCTTTGTCTTTCTTGTCAGCATCCTCATCCTCACCGACATCTTCAATTTTAGGCTCATCGGTATCCATATCCTTCTTTTCTTCCTCGGCCTCATCGTCACTAACCTCTTGGTCACGCTCCTTTTGTACCAGCAATTTAATGGGGTAACCAATAAATTGAGAGTGTTTGTTCACAATCTCCTTAATCTTGGACTCTTCCAAGTAGTCAGTCTGATCTTCCTTAATGTACAAAACGATCTTAGTACCGCGACCCAAAGGTTCATTACTGTCTGGCTTGACAGTGAATGAGCCACCAGCCGAAGATTCCCAAATGTATTGTTCATCATCGTTGTGTTTGGATGTAACGGTAACCTTATCAGCAATCAAGTAAGCTGAATAGAAACCAACACCAAATTGACCAATCATAGAAATGTCAGCGCCGGCCTGCAACGCTTCCATGAAAGCCTTTGTGCCAGACTTGGCAATAGTACCCAAATTATTGACCAAATCGGATTTAGTCATACCAATACCTGTATCAATGATAGTCAATGTACCGGCCTCTTTGTTGGGGATCAATTTGATATAGAGCTCTTTGCCAGAGTCCAATTTGGTTGGATCTATCAATGATTCATAACGAATTTTATCCAAGGCATCAGAAGCATTGGAGATCAATTCACGCAAGAAAATTTCTTTGTTGGAGTAGAATGTGTTGATGATCAGTGACATAAGCTGAGCAATTTCAGCTTGGAAAGCAAAAGTTTCAACTTCTTCAGGCATCTGAAACAAAAATAAAAATGAAATTGAATTAGTTACAAGTATTTCAGTAAAGATGTACATATGTACATAATCTGGGCAATCATTAATAAAATTCCGCGTGAAATTTTTCGCTGGGAACAATTTTAACTAATACAAAATAATAGGGAAAACGAAAATTTCTAATTGGAAAAAGAGAGAAATTTCACGCGGAATTTCATTCATGATTGCCCTGAATATCTTCAGCTGAAATGCAAAACAATCTAAAAAAAAAAAAAAAATTCAAAACCGTATTTTTAATTATTGGTTATTACATCCAAACTCGTGATAACGATGTGTGCATTTCCAACACACGCAATAGAAAAAATACTACTAACTAATCTTTGAATTATGGAAAAAGGATATGACAAATATGGGGTTGAACAATACGAGCACAGTTTTTCATAGATTAAAAATATTATTTGCAAGTTGATATTGATATTTTTAGTTTCAATGTTAATTTTCATCACTTCAATAAAGATGATAAAATTTGCTGCTTGTAATGATAAAATAAGGCGTCAGTGAAACCTTTTTTACAGATAGATGAATTGCCACAAACATTAACTTGATAAAATTGTTGAAAATCATAAATTTTAAATGTCATGGCTACATTTATAGTATTTTTTTCTCGAAGATTCAATATCCATATGTATTATGTACAGTCTTCACATAATGAAATATTTCATCATAGCAGATTTTTTTTCTAAACAATTATTTCATGAAATAAAAATTATTACGCTACACTACACTTTTACAAATAAACTATTCTATGCAAACTTACTTTGAGATTATCTTCTTTCTTAATAAAATAAATTCACACAAATTCTATTTTATTTCAAATTTAGCACAATATAAATCAAGCACTTTACTTTCTTCCGTTTGGGCTTCTTGGTACTTCTTGTACAATTTTTCTTTAAAGACTGATGCCGGTCGCCATGCATGCGCTCAATTTATACTGTGAATAAAAACAAAAGAAAAAACTAGAATGTTCGAGAGCAAACTATCCATACTTCCGTAGGCCTTAAACCACATCATGTTGTTGTACACAGGTAAATAAGTAGAAAACACACAAAACATACATCAAAATACTAGATAAATTTTAAATAGTCTAAAATTTTAAAGCTATTAATTGTAACTTTTTGTTACAAGTAGAATTACACTTTTATAAATGATAAAAAATTATTGTTTCCTTGCACATGATTAATGCCTACACACGGTTGTATTTCGACAGCAGTGGCTTCCAAACTATGACATAATGACCATGAATAGTTTTAGCATATGGTTTTGCATATATACAAATGTATACGTAGTAATAAATAAAGAATATGTTCCTATTTTGTAAGCAATGAAATTTACAAACTACACGTAAATTTAATAGACATAATACTCTTTTTATGTATGTACATATTTTAAGATACATGATAGGGGGCATTATTGATTGTTTTTGCAATGCAGCAGATGTTTATTAAATAAAAGAGCTGCCAATACACCTTGGCTAAGTGTAAGATTGGGTGAATACTGTTTGTAGATATCGTCGGGTGGTTTCTGGTTTGCCGCAACAATAATGTATTCTTAGTATCTGTGCGGCAAACCAGTATCCACCCGACGACATGTATATCATATACGGGATTACGCCTGTTAATGTGCCTTGAATTACACAATGCAAATTTTATTACAAATCTTTTAATCCTATCTTGACAAGAGGTATTAGTCACCAAAGCATGGGAAAACACAGTTATAATAAGCTAAACATTTACAAAAATTTCAGCGAGGAAATCAAGAAATCTATATGTGTATACTAGTGATGCAACGAATGTACGTTTTTGATATTCGCGAATACGAATATTTGCAACGATATTCGCGAATACGAATACCAATATTATATGCGAAATTTATAGACATTTAATTAGGGTTCTATTTACGCCTGCAATATGAAATATTGTTACGAAAAAAAACTTCTTACCCCTGTTGGCGTACTTTAAAGTTTATAAAAACTACTCAAAAGTTTAATGATGGTCATTAAATAATACTTAAAAATGATACAAAGCACAAATTTCTATAAAAAATTTAATGTACTCGTACAAACTAATATTTTTAGCCATTTATTTAAATTTCGTTTAGGATTTATGCATTTATTTATTTTTTTTTTGGAAAAATATTCGCATTCATATTCGCTTAAATTTGGTGAATGCGAATATCTTAAAATGGCCGAATATTCGACATGAAGAATTTTTACTGTCAGACAAGTTCGATGTGTTCTTGGTTTTAGCTAGCATTTTAAGTAAAGCAACACAGTAGATAAATCCTTAGTTTGCTTTTTTTTATTTATTCACTAATCTCAGCAGCTACCCTAAGAATCTTATTCATTATTAATGATAGCTGAAGGAATTCGTAATTTTTATTTTAATTTTGTATGAGTCTACTATTATTGTGGTACTTTTGGCGATAGCGATTGGGATCATTAAGCTGGATGGATAGTAACCCTGTTCAAGCCAGCTGTCTTTTTGTTTACCATCACGTTTTCATTTTGCGGTGCTTGCTCGAAATTTCTTGAAATTTAGTAGTTTTTGGCGGGATAGTTCTATTTTTCTAGTTATTTTTATGGTGTATTATGTTAAAATAAATATTTTGTAATCATGGTTTCTACTCGTGGTCCCAAATCTCGTTATTTTGAGAAAGGCGAAAAAGTTTTGTGTTATGAACCAGATCCATCGAAAGCAAAAGTTCTTTATGATTCCAAGGTAAAGTATACTCTCTGCCTTATACATAAAAAATAATTCAGGTTTATTAAGCGCTTATTTGACATATTTCTATGGGAAATTTATCAAATAAACCTGTAATAAACCTAAAATATTTTTTATGAATTGGACCGTATGTATGTAATTGTATAGTGTTTTGCACATGCAAAATACATATGTATGTATTAATATATAGTACATATATGTTGGCATCTGTATGTATGTATGTACATACGTTTATGAAAGTGTCTTAAAAATCTACATCCCTAGTAATACGAAAATGTTACGAAATCGTACTGCTTGGAAGAACAATATTGCGGCAACAGTCATGTTCGTATTGCGGAAGCAGGGAACGAAGCCGACCTGGTTTGTCGACCGGCGGCGGCTGAACAAAATAATCTTCGGCGGCGGCTGAAAGTCGACTCAAGCCGAAAAACGTCGGCTAAGAAATAAAAACTACGGCGGCGGCTTTATCGGCTGAAAAGGCGGCATTAAAAAAAATACACATGTATGTATCAAAATAGTACATACATACATATGTATGTATATATACATATGTATATATGTAAATGTGACTCTAACCCATATATAGGGTCCGCCAGATAACTTTTTTTTTTAAACAGCGCGCAAAACATCGAGTGTTGCTTCGGCCGTGTGGCACGCCGCGCCGTTCTGTTGAAACCAAATGTTGCCAATATCCACCTCTTCAATTTTTGTGAACAAAAATTCGTTCAACATGGCCCGATAACGATCGCCATTGACTGTAACGGTCACTCCTTGCTCATTGGCCCAATTATGCCTCAGGACTCAGTGGATCGCAGGCAATATTTCCCAGTGTTGTTCAAGCGTATACACAACCATATTCATTCAGCGGAAGGATAAAACTAATTATCTGTCAAATCAGACATGAGCTAAGTGTTACCATTCACGAAATAAACACTAGTTGAAAAAACGCTAGATGGCAGACCCTATAGAACAGACGAAATCAAAATGTAATGGCATATTCTAGTAGTTTTTGTTTTAATTTGAAGTTTTATTTTTTGTAATGAATAATATATATTATTTTGATATTAGCGTTTTCTTTCAACAAAATATTAAATTGGGATTTTTGGGACTCGTTACAATTCAGTTTAGTAATTGTTAAGGCACTAATAATACTTTGTAGTGATAAAAAAAATTTAAATTTCTCAATTTGTACAATTTTTTCTTAATTCAGTTATTTATTATATGTTCCAAAAATCGAAAACAAATGTTTGAATTGGATAAAGCATAAAAATATAATTACAAAATAGGATATACAGTGGACAATATAGTTTCAGTACATCTTCCAATTTTTTAATAATGCTAACAAATAACATAGTTAGCCTAATCGAATCGATATTTTTGCCTACGTACATTTTAAAGAATACTTTATCTACATATATATGTGCGTAATATTTGTTTGGCGTAATTTATGGTTATGATATTTTTTAAATATCTCTTCTTCTAAAAGCAAGTTTTAATATGAAGACAAATGATTCTCTAAAAGCTAATGAGACAAAAAGATTGATTCGATTAGTCCAATTATGTTAGTTGTTAGATTTATTACAAAATTTTAAGGTGTACTGAAACTTTCTAGGGTAACTGTATTAACTTCTGAACTCGATAGCTCTATAAACAAAAAGGGAGCATTGTTTTTACTTGGGTAAATAAATATTCTAAAGTTTACTCTTCGGCAACATTTTTAAAATTAACTGCAAATGCATGTGAAAACAGTAAAGCAAATGGATTCAACTACTTCGAAAAATTTTTCGTTGATAATACCCATACAACAATTGTATGCCACTAGTGGCGTGTATAATTATAGCGTAAAACAAATATATTCGATAAATCCAAAGATGTTATAACTTCAATGCATTAACTTGAGCAGTCTACACTTATCATTAACTTAAGTTAATGTTACAGTTAGTAATTTTATGTTAGGTGTAGGAAACAAGTAAGAGAATGAAAAAAAATTTAACATGCACAAATTTTTAGTGATTTTATAAAATCTGACACCCTTACTGTGCAGAATCGGCTCAGCCGGTGCCGTCGACTGAAAATTTTAGTCGATGCAAGCCGTATGCATCGGCGGCGGCTCATGGTGTCCAATATTTATCGGCGGCGGCTCGAAGCCGGCTCTGAGCCGATCGGCTTCGTCCCTTGTGCGGAAGTTTCCCCTTTCGGGAGAGGTTGTGCGCAGTGTGACCAGATCCTAAAAATTTTTGCAGCTAAATTGACTTAAAAAAGCTAAAAAATAAAGTGCTAAAAAATAATTCTAAGATTTAAGCAAGCAAATATTTTCTTTAAAAGTTTTTATTTTTGCAATTTCTGTACTTATTGCCTTACAAATTTTTACTCACTATGAACGAAACTAAATTTCTGAAACAATAACGAATTATCTATTGAGCGTAAAAGGTATTAAAAACAAAACAATAGATATTAAGTCACAGACTGTTCTTGGGAAACATAAGCCTTTTCTCGCTTTTGTTTCGTTTATAAACAATAGCGTTCAAAAAGTGGTGCTCATAAGAAAAACTTAAAGCTTTCAGCAAAAACAATGCTAAATTTAGCTGTAAAAATGCTAAAATGGTCACGCTGGTTGTGCAGCCAGGGCTATACTTCGAAGAAATAGGAATGCAATACTTCTAGTAGATAAAACTGTGATGTTGCTAGACAATCATCTAATTGAATTGTTTGTTTGTCCAATCATGTTGAATTTTACAAAATTGTGTATTACTTATGTATCAAACTGTTTAACTTAATAAATACTTGTCTGAATCAAACATATTTTCATTAGTAATTAGTGGTTACGCTCTTTTGGACACATGGCACAGAGATGTGAACTCGGCCATTGAATTCAAATTCATAACTCAAAAAAACCAATTTGCCAGAAAACTAGTTTGAAGTTTTCACTTTACACACAATTTAATACAATATGAAGAACGATATGAGGATTAATTCTGCATCATTAACTCAAAAATTAAATTTTTTGAGTTATGACGTTGTTTGAATAAATGAGCGATATGTAAGTACATATGTATGTATATGCATATGTAATAGATACGAAAAATCAAATCCCCACTTAAGATAAGATCACACTTGGGCAAACATTTGCCCAAAAAAACGTAACCACTAAATATTAATGAAAAACATTTTGATTCAGCAACGTGTTTCTTAAGTTAAACAGTTTCATAAACAGTTAATAGAATAGAATCCAACATTATTGGAAACTATTTTACTTAACAAACACGTCTCTCGAGTTGGAAGTTTCATCCTTAATATTTATGCCTTACGTTTTTTTGGGCAAATGTTTGGCCATGTGTGACCTTACCTTTACTGGTAATGCTCTTTGCATTTCTTGTGTTTATGGAACAGTGTTGCCAGAAAATGATGATGAGAGAATGCTAAGTCGGTACAAAAAATTCTGCTAAAATGTTATACAGAAGAAAAGTATAATGCCAGATTTAAATGTAGAAAAAATTATTGAAACAGCTTTGAATTTCATGTTTATAAAGGGTCCGCCATCTAACTTTTTTTCAACTAGTGCTTATTTCGTGAATGGCAACACTTAGCTCATGTCTGATTTGACAGATAATTAGTGTTATCCTTCCGCTGAACGAACATGGTTGTGTATACGCTTGAACAACGCTGGGAAATATTGCCTGCGATCGACTTACAGATGCCGATTTTGCCAAAAAAAAATCATCTTTTCAGATGAAGCTCATTTTGATCTTGGCGGGTATGTAAACAAGCAAAATTGTCGCATTTGGGGCACAGAAAACCCGCACGCATACATTGAAAAGCCAACGCACCCAAAACGAGTCACTGTTTGGTGCGGATTTTGGTCCAGAGGCATAATTGGGCCAATGAGCAAGGAGTGGCCGTTACAGTCAATGGCGATCGTTATCGGGCCGTTATTTGTTCACAAAAATTGAAGAGGAAGATATTGGCAACATTTGGTTTCAACAGGACGGCGCTACGTGCCACACAGCCGAAGCTACACTCGATGTTTTGCGCCCTGTTTTTGAAAAAAAAGTTATCTGGCGGACAAACTTATTATTTTAGAGCACATACAAATATAAAATAGTTAGTAATTGGTATTTTTTGGAAACGTTATAATTACGTTTCAAATTTTTTTACGCACTATAATTCCAAAATATTATTTTACTTATTCAATAAAATATTTTTTTAATTATAAATACATACATTGAAATTGCTTATTGAGGGGTTAGCTGGATCCTATGCGCATTTCACTTTTGCTAGTGCAGATCATCAGGATCAGGGAACCTTTAGCCTGCAATACATGTATGTACATTTATGAGAAAAATCCTCTATACAGAAGAATTTTTTTAACAAATTACAATTTTTTATTTTAACAAATTCTGCCAGAAACCATCTAGCAGAATTTTTTGAAAGTTCAATGCCTTTTAACTAATGAAAATGCCAGATCTGGCAGTGAAAATGCTAAAATGGCAACAATGTTATGGAATTACGCATTGCTGATGGTACGAATGGTAAAATTTAATACACCATTGGAGGCGGCTTGAAAAAATCTTTCAGATGATGCACTTTTTTCAATTGTTGACTTGTGATAAAATACGAAAATATGTATGCAAAAAATCTTCTAAAATAGACCTATTTTAGACACGGTCCAGCTTACGAGCGGTCATCGCTAGACCCCTCAAATGTTTTGGGGAGTCCCCATTGAAAAGACAAATCTTTGATTTGAGAGGGGTAACAAAATCACGGTTTTCACCTCCATACAACAAGAGTCGGTTTAACGTACATACATACGTAAAAATATGAAAATTTTGTATTTTTAATATGTATATGACCATCAATTATGTATGTATGTATGTATTTTGTATTTTAAATACCGCAAACCATGTATTTTGACCCAGGTCTACTTTTGCTTTACCATCGGTGAATTGAATAATATGAAACATTTATACAATTCACAAGACTTGTTCTATTTGAAAATAAAATTTCAAAAATAACTCTAAACAAAAAACAAGAGGAATTAGTTGGGGTATTCACTCACACCAGTGTCTTAAGTGTCATAATGTCTTAACATTTTAACATAGTTTAAAAAAATTTTTGTTGTGACTCAAAGAAAAACGTCATAAAATAATAAGACTTTCTCAGCTATGTTTATTGTTTGTCATAACTACATGTAGAAATGCGTGAGAGTTTACCAAAGGAATTGAGAGAGAGAGAGAGAGAGAGAGAGAGAGAGTAAGCAATGTACAAAGGTGCTAAAACCAAAATAAAAAAAAATAAGTACAATATTTATAATTGTAAATTATGAGGCGTTGCTCACAGCAGTCATATTTTTTCGTGTTATTACTTTAAAACGTGTTAATTTATGAGTACCATTTGAATACCCCAAGTGTGGTTTTATATTCAGGCTTTCAAGGTGATTCAATTTCTTTAAAATGTTAATAAACGACGTTTTTTATTTCGTTTTTAATGTATCCGATTTTCCAACATCTTTAATTATTTTTATTGAAATATATTTTATCCTCTATTCCAATTTGCTAAAAACAAGATATTTGTAAAATGCTTTTGTTTTGCGAGATGTTGTTTTAAGTTGTATTTTTCAAATACAACTTTAAATATGTATGTATGTTTAATTTTCTTTTAGATATTAGGAACCTACGAAAGTAAGGATAAGAGAGGTCGTAAAATTATACAATACAAAATACATTTCCAAGGTTGGAGCAGTTCTTGGGATCGGAAAGTAAGCGCTGATTTTGTACTAAAAGACACTGATGAAAATAGACAACTGCAGCGCGACTTGGCCGAAAAAGCTCAACTACAATTGTAAGTGACAGAAATTTTTTAAATTCAGATGAAACTAACATTAATATTTACATATTTATTTAAATATTCTAGAGGAGCATATTTATATCGTAAAGAACACTCTAAAAATAAGAAACGATCTCGCAAATCAGCAGTAATTACTTCGGAGGACTCAGCCGACGCCAGCAATTCGCCATCAAAATTGCGACCTCGAGGTTTGTCCGAAGATAACTTTAGTAGTTCGGGCAGTACCTTTGAAAAAAACGAAAACTGTTCCTTAAAAGATGGTAAGTAATGTACATACGAGTACATACGAGTACATATTATGTAATAATGAATACCGCAATAAACAGCGCGCAAAATAAAATTCGTATTTGTTTTGTATAAAATTTACAATTGTCGTGTGCAAATAAAAAAGCATAAAACAAAAGGGCGGGTGTGCGCTTTTTTTTAATTCTTTCATTATACATGACGTACATATGTATGTATGTATAATATACATATATGTATATATATATATATATATATATATATATATATATATATATATAATGTACATATGTATATGCATTTATTGTTATCAAAACATACACATTCATACATACATATGTACATATACATATGTATGTACTATGTATAGTGCAATGAACTTTTTCATATCCTCCTGTAAATGTGTTCGGTAAATCTAGGTCAATGTGCGCACAAATATCTAAAAAAAGCAAAGTAATATAAAATTGCTCTCAACTCCAAATTGTATCTGTGTCACCCTCACAAACAACATTACAAACTGCATGCGACTGTAGCAGATATTCTATTTACATACATACATACATACATGCATATATACTATGTATGCATGCATGCGGTAGCAATATTATTGCAGTTTAGCACAAACCGTGGCAACGGTCTAATGGATTTTTGCTGAAACATACTTATTTACATTAAATGCCTAAAAGTATATTTTTAAAATGTTGTCTTTGGTCCACGAAAAATCTTGTAAATTATTTATAACACTTTTTACATTTAGATTGCGAAACCGATTCATGCTGCAGTTCTGTGGAAAGTTTTCATGATGAAGATCGTGTTATGTTGCGTATTAGCGAACGCTTACGGCAATATCTGGAATACGATCATGATATGATTGTCAAATATGGTAAACAGCACGCATTACCTTCACGATTTCCAATTGTCGCTATTTTGGAGAATTTCGTTAAACAGACTGCTTTAAAGATGGTCTTTTCAAATAATCAAACGGAAAGCACAACAACTAGACGGCGTACAACACAGCAGCGCTCGACTGAAAAAAAGGAAAAGGATGTTGATAAAATTATAAACACGTAAGTCGGATGTTTAAGTTTACTTGTGTATGTATGCATGTCTGTATATCGGAAGATATTGCTTGTTTTATGAAATAAATTTTATTATACATATGTATGTACATGTGTATGTATGTATGTAACATCTCTAAAGGCTCAGTTAGCCGATTGTAATGTAATGTAACTGCAACAGTAGGATACAGCTGATCGATATTGTTATGTGAAAAGTAATGGAAATGGTTATAGAGATGTAATGTAACGTAACCTACTTTTCATATACTTTTCATATACATTACAGTTACATTGCATTACAGTCGGCTAACTGAGCCTTAAAACAATCGCACCACAACTAGCAGTAGTAGTTGAAGCCCCTGATATCTTCAAGTTTACACTAGGATTGTCAGATTTTTTCCTACCTATTTCGCCAAATTGAGTTTAAAAATCGCCAAAAGTCGCCAAAATCACTTTCATGTAGTTTTTTTTTAATATATTTGATAATAAATTTTTTTTTATAAAAATTTTTATGAAATAATCCCCTAAAAATTTAGCAGAAAAAGGTTAGTTAAGACAAAATAGTGATGCATTTTGAGTTTTTTGGTTTAGGGCCAAATTAACGATTTAACCTTTCATAGCGCCAAAAAAAAATTTTAAATGTACTTGACTTCAACATTTTTATTTGAATAAAAACAAAAGTATATGTTGCTCTCCTTCCTTAGGAAAAAGTTTAAGAGCAAGTGGTACAATACTATTGGCTTTTCCATTTAAAACATAATCTGGCCACATCTTTTTGCATCACTGAGACAAAACAATAAACATGTATATAGGGTGTTTTTTATTGAGGTATAGAACTTTAAGTTGGCATCACTTTTTTAACTGGCGGCCATTTTGTCAGCTGTCAAGTGATTAATATTTAGTTTGGTTTGCCATTTCATCATGAACAGGTTGACAAAAGAACAACGCTTGCAAATCGTGCAAATTTATTTCGAAAATAATGGTTCAGTTCGCGAAGTTTACCGCAAGCTCCGTCCATTTTATGGTCGACATAATCGTCCATCAGAGCAATTAATTCGGTTAACCTGTCAATTGGCCACCAAGATCGTGTGATTTGACACCATTGGATTATTTTCTTTGGGGATATGTGAAGTCGCTCGTCTACGCCAACAAACCAGAAACGTTAGGGGACTTGGAAGCCAACATTCGTGGCGTTATTGCCAACATACGGCCCCATATGCTCGAAAAAGTGGTTGAAAATTGGACCTGTAGAATTGGCTTTATTCGAGCCAGCCGCGGCGGCCACATGCCCAAAATCATATTTAAACGTTAATGGCATAAAATTATCCTTCCAATAAAGCCAAATTGATGGACATTAAAACGATTTTCTTGTGTTTTATTTCCATTCGAAGTTCTATACCTCTAAAAAAACACCCTGTACATAGCTCAGAAAGTCTTATTATTTATGACACTTAAGACTACCGTTTAAATACCCCAATTATATAATTAAAACTTGCATTACAATGACTAAACTCAGACCTGTGTGCTGGTGAAGTGTGTTGAAAATTATGTTTCTTGGAAAAACTGCAACAGTCCCAGTTACAGTCCCGTTTGCCACATTATAAACAACTAGTAAATTAAATTTAAGTTTAAAATTTTTTAACGCACTAGTAATCCCAAATTATCATTTTACTTATTAAGTAAAATATTTTTTAATAAAAATACATTGAAATTGATTATTGAGGGCTGGATCCCATGCGCATTTCATTGTTGCTAATGCAGATAATCAGGGGGTCTACTGTGTAATTCGAAACGAAAGGAAAAGCTTTCGGACTTGTATGTTTATAACATGTAAATTCGAAAGCACTTTCTTTCGAATCGAATTACAGAGTAAACCTCCAGGGAACCTTTACCCAAAAATTTCTTAGAACAACTAGAGTTAATATGTTAAACTTTCATTTAAGCAAATGAGAAGCTCAAAGTTGAAACACGAACTCAGTAATCAACATGTTTTTTATTTTCTTACTTTATCATTACTACATTGGCTGATTTTTTTTTTAGCTTCAAATTGTAGTTGTAAGAGTATGTAAAGAAAATAAATGTAAATAACAACAACAGCTATTCAAGAATAGAGTGTTGCCACACAAGTATTTTTTTGAGCGGGTGCTGTCAAGTTAATAATTAGTTTTTTTTTGTGGGAATTGTTACAATTTAAGTTTAAAATTTGTTAACGCACTAGTAATCCCAAACTATTATTTTACTTATTAAGTAAAATATTTATTTTGTTTCTGCTGTCCAACTATTTAATGTTTTCTTTACTTATTTTTCCAAGCCATGCTTAACAAAATACAATCTATTTGTGTATGTGTCTTTCATATTTCAGAATCAGTTTGCTTAAGGAGGTTGCTGATGGTTTAAGAATTTATTTCGATTTCACAATAACAGACTATCTTCTGTACAAAGAAGAAGAGGAGTATGCTTTGTCATACCTTTCAGAAGAGAATTTAAAAACATTCACATATGTAGCAACTCCAGCATTTAATATGGAATGGTTTACCACTAAAACGGACGTTGTAGAAATAAATGCTACTGCTACAACAACACCGGAAATGGCATCAGAAACTGGTAATACTACGTCAGTCACTAATATTACTAATTTAGCTGAAAACAGTGCAGGTGTGGTTAATGGGCCAACAACAGCAAATAGCACAAATCAGGCAAACACCGTGCAAGACGATCAGCCACAACGTAGAAAGTTACGTTCACATCGAAGTGACGATTGCGATCTCACATTAGAAAATTGCTTATCTAGTATTGCCAGCACAAGTTCGGGAGCATCTACTCCATTACATTCCAACATACCCGTATCACATTTGAATTACCTGAAATCACTGCCACCTATTTCTACACAAGTTCGCGATTTCTTGCAAAATGTTTTATCATGGCGTTTATTGCCTACAAATGCTATACCAGCAGCAGCCATGATCTTTGGCGCTCCTCATTTAGCGAGATTATTAGGTAGTTTTTAAAAGAAATATTTAATATTATTTTTGAAATTAATGCTTTTTGTGTGTCTTTTTTTTTAGTAAAGTTGCCGGAATTTTTGAATGCATCTTCAATGAGTGATGAAAAGTTAAAACTTCTTTTGCAGCATTTGGACACCTTTACCAAGTATGTGTTTTGCATGTCATTTTTTAATTTGTATGCTTTTTGCTTTCATTAACTAAGTTATTTTTTTTAACACTGGCACATAGCTATTGTGTATTTCGATGCCAAAAGAACTTCAATTGAATTGGCATAACTTTTGTAATGTTTTTCGAAAAAGTTTCTTATTCAAATCAAAATATGTATGTACATATGTGTGTATGTATATGTACATTGGGTAGCCGCTCTCAAATTCCTTCGTTTTTTAAATATTATTTTATGTATGACAGATTTTTTGTGTTCCATTTATTATTTTTGTAAAATTTATTTCTCTCACTGTGTTTCAAAAGGAATTTGTTTAAAGATGTGTGAACAAATTTTACTTTCAAACTACATAATTTCTGTGGCAATAAGGAAAAAGTGCTTAAGTCGTATTTTACTATTTTGCAGGAGAGCACTTTTAAGCGTTCAGTTCGATTTTCAGAAATTTATTTCTTTTAGAGTTAAATTCAAAAATTCTCTGTTAACCTTAATTTTTTTTTAAGCAAACATCTTTCTAAACACTGTAAGTAATACATTTAAGTTGAAAAGTATAACCTGAATTAAGCTATTATTCCAAATGAGAGTAGAAGTCTAAAAAAGATAAGTCTTTAGTCATATTGCTATAAAGTTCCTCAAAAATCACACAAATTAATGGAGATTTTGACAAGGGGTACTTGCGAATATGCAGATTACGGAGGTACCATTAACTCAAAATTAGCTTATCTCTACTTAAGCACTTTTTCCTTTTTGCCACAGATTTGT
Organism: Nowickia ferox; assembly: GCA_936439885.1. NCBI lineage: Eukaryota > Metazoa > Arthropoda > Insecta > Diptera > Tachinidae > Nowickia > Nowickia ferox. The sequence continues at coordinate 108,896,422 of OW387024.1, read as the reverse complement.
TAAGCTTTGCACGAAAATATTTATTTAGATTTCATTAATATGTACCTGAGTATGCCATACATACATACATATCGAGCCTTTTTTTCGATTTTTTTTCGATGTTATCGAAAAAATACTTTTATTGAAATTAAAATTTTATGGGCCTACCCATAGTTTAGAATTATCAAAATGATAAAATTGTTGATAACGTTCAAGATACAGGCTGTAAAATTTTATCGTAAGCGAAAATTTGCGCACAAAAACATATTTGAATATTTTAAAAAGCCCTTCTTCTGAAAACTTTAATTTTAGTCGCTTACGGTAAAATCAAAAATAAGGCTCGAATTATGTACATAATTCATTTAAATTGTCAATAATTTTTATATGAAGATATATCGCGAGCGAGAACATTTTTGGTTAATGATTTCTTCTCACGCGATAACTTGTCAAATGATTTAGGAAGTTGTATGAAATGAAGCCTGGTGAACATTCGTTGCTTGTTCGTCATGGTAGTCCCGCTTTCAATCAATTTAGTTCTCATTAATTGCCTCCCAATTGAAAATTTGTCAAATTATAGCTAACCGAATATCTTAAAAAAAAACGTCAGCTGGGGACAATTCTTGTTCTGTGAAACTGAATATGAAAAATATTGGAACGAAACAAAAATTTTTCACAATTAAGGCTCAGTTAGCCGACTGTAATGGAAAGTAACTGCAACGTAGGAAACGGATGATCGATGTTTTTATGTGAAAAGTAGATTACGTTACATTACATCTTTATAACCATTTTCATTACTTTTCACACAACAATATCGATCAGCTGTTTCCTACAGTTGCAGTTACATTCCATAACAGTCGGCTAACTAAAGGCTTTAAGGCTCAGTTAGCCGACTGTAATGGAATGTAAATGCAACGTAGGAAACATCTGATCGATATTTTTATATGAAAATTAGTTTAAGTTACGTTCCATCTCTATAACCATTTTCATTACTTTTCCCATAACAATATCGATCAGCTGTTTCCTACTGTTGCAGTTACATTCCATTACAGTCGGCTAACTGAGCCTTTACACAGCACTGCGATTCTTGTTTTGTGTAGCAGTGAAAATGACTGTCAAAAAATTTTCATACGAAAATTTATTTTACACAGAAAATTTCTAAGTGAAAAAAAAATATTTCGAGAATAGTAAGAGCAAACTTACAAGGGAATAAATGGTTTGTTTTTAATTATTGGATTATTTATTAATTAAGGGATGATTTTGACCTTTCAAAGGATAATGATTTATATATGCGACACACAAGAGGGATTTTATTTCAGATGATTGTATACATACATACTAATACTAATAATCGTAGATTTAAATAAAAAATAAAAAACCCACGATACAGGAGATGCTGCAGAAAAAAAACTGACTTCCAATTCAATACACCGATTCAAAGAACACTAAAAATTAAATAACTTTTCAAGCAAAGAAAACTATTTATAAATCGGCCATCCTTTTGGGAGCTATAGTGATACTGACAGGCAGTTGCGAGAGAACACCACTAGAAAAGCAATGATGAAACGGATGCACCTCGATCGAATAATTTTTTAAATATAAAAAAATAAATTTAAAGTTGAGTTCAGCCATTTGGAAGTTATGTTTTCACACACGGACAGACACACATGCACACAATTCACACTTCAAACGCTTTGTCGGGGGTTAAAAACAATTAATTGCTTACGTTTGACTCTAATTAGTGCAACATTATTGTCTGAAATTTGAATTATAGTTGTTAAGTGTCCTGGCAATAAAGAGATTTTTTTTTTATTTAATTACCAGCTGACCCGGAAAACGTTGGTTTTTGGAATTTCCAGTTGTCGACATCGTCGTCACTTTAACACAATACCAAAAAATTGGAGCTTGTTTACTAGCTCTCGAGAAAATTTTGTGCTAATGACAATCTATTTCCGTTCCCTAAGGTCTAGAAAATATCATAAACCTGCCAACAGCAGTCAGTTGTCAGGGTGCACAAGACCCAATTTTTTGCCATTGTGTTAAAGTGACGTCGATGTCGCCAACTAGAATAAGGGTGACTAATTACTTTGTATTGTGGGTGCACCCTCGCCCGGTCCTATTTTGCCAATATTTTGAACTACTTCGCATCTCGCTCACAAAAGAATCCATACCAAATTTGAAAAATTTGAAGACTTGCTATTATAGCTTTCAAGATATAAGATATTTCGTTTGTATGGGCGTGACACAGCACACTTAGGGGTATAAAAAATACACATACAAAATTTCATAAAAATCGGTCAAGCCGTTTCGGAGGAATTCAGTTACAGACACCGTGCCACGAGAATTTTATATATTGGCATTTCCACAGGCTTGTCAACTTTTTGTAGCGTGCAACACCAAGCAAATATGTTTGTTTTATCAAAGAAAACGAAACTTTTTTTTTAACTTCTTTATATATTTGTGTAGGCCGTCAGCAGCTCTACATTAGGTAAAATTTTAAGAAAAATCGAATCAATTTGTTCTGAAATACAAGCTTGCTGTCGCACGCGACAAAAAAGTGAACTTTCTCTGCCCATATATAGATTTATTATTTCTTTAGTAATTTAATATCATAGAAATTAATTTCAAATAAAATACTTAAATATACGAAATCATAAAGACTACATTATGTAGGTATAAATCGTTAATTCAATATTAAACATTTAATTCAACTTCTCACTTTTACCATAAGAAATTATAAGGCATTTGTACGAAACTGATTGTAGTACATACAAGCGAAAAAGGAAGGGCAAAGAAATCGCTGTTCTCTCTAGATATCATTCATATAAACTATTCGATAATTTGCTGCAAAAATATTAATTTTTTTTAGTTATTTTTCTTTTAATTATAATTTATGTACACACTCGTATATTGCACTAATTTTATTGTATATAAAACTCACTTTTATCTCATAAAATACAACGTAACCTTGGAAATACTCGTATGTATGTATGCACTATGCTTAATTCCATTATATATGTATGTAAATGTTTGTGTTATTTTATGATAAACTGCATAAATTATTTTGCGAGAACCACACACATAAAGCACGCTTTTTGATTTAATTTTTATTTTTTATTACTTTTCAATAACTAATATTATTATTTATTTAAAATTTTTGATTTGGTGATGTTTTTTTTTTTGGTTTCCTTAAAAGTACTTTTTGGGTGTTCTTTTTTTGTTTAAGTGTTTTGTGTTTAAAAATTAATGTGACAATGCATAAAAAAATATAATCATAACATTTTACTACTCCCAAACGAAGTAATTTTTCAAATAACCAACCTCCAACTAACAAGCAACTTTGTCAATTTCAATTTCCTCCAAACTATTATTGTTGGCGTAATTATGCATTTTAGTTATTTGGAGTCTCATAAGGAGTGGTTCAACGAAGATAACTATGTGCGTGGAAATGTCAATGTACAAACTGCTGTTACTGTATCCAAAGATGCTAAAAAATCGGAAGAAACCGAACAGCAACAGCTTGATACTCGTACATCGAAAACAACACAGGATGAAACCGTAGAACAGCAGCAAACATTAAAGGAAATCCCAAATACAACAGCTATACCCCAAAGAGCGATGGCTTCGCCGGTAGAAAGTGTAGCTTCATAGCCCGCTCACTGTGACGATGCAATGGTTTAATTAAAGTGGACTTTTTTTATATATATATTACAGTATTATAATTTTAATATCAAATACATAATTATTAACTCAAATATATGTATATTACATATTATGTACTCGTAGATAATTTGAATACAAATATGTACTTTTTAATAAATATACTCGTACATATCGCCTCTTTATTGCAACTCGAAAAAGCTGGTTTTGTAGAAAATAAGGGTCAATCCCACGATGTCGGCAACGTTCGACTTGAAACAACAACAAAATATTAAAATTTGTTCTTGTAATGAGATTTCTAATTTTCGACCTTTTTTGATGAATGTATATAATTAATGAGCTCAAGGTCACATTTTTTTTTATAAATTAACGTTATAAATACATATAGAGGGCAATCGTGAATTAAATTCCGCGAGAAAATTTTCCCGTGGAACAATTTCAACCAACAGCAAGTAATAGGGGGAAAAAAAATTCTAATTGGAAAAGGGAGAAATTTCTCGCGGAATTTTATTCATGATTGCCCTGATATAGTTTTTTATTTTATTTTAAATGTTTTGTTTTTGTTTTAAATGTAAGTGTGCGACAAGGCGTACGTTGTCGACATCGTGGGATCGGTTCTAAGTTTTAAGTGAAGATATAAAAATATTTTCTTTTGTCAAGAGAAGCATGTACAGTAGGGGTACAACCAAAATAAGACCCTATCACCACGCTGCAGCCGATGTTGTGCTGAAACCAAAAAATTTTTCCTCAGGTCATTTCGGAACAAAAACGTTCCGCGTCGAAGCCGATTTCTGAAAGCCCTTTAAGGTTTTTTTTTTATTTTTTCAAAATTTTTTATTTTATAATTATTTAACTATTTACATTTCTTAATGTAATTATATGATTATAATCAAAAATGGAAAAACTTATAATTTATTTATCATTTAATGAATTTATAAAGAAAATATTTTTATTTTTTTAAAACTTACTGATCCCAAACTTAATTGCATTTGACGCGGAACCTTTTTTAACGATATCGAAAATCTAAAGATGCAGTTCTTATTGTTTTTTATGCATACCATGGTATGAATAGGGCCATTTTGATATTTTCAAAAATTGTAAAAAAGTTGTATCCTAAATGTACAGGCCTTATAATGTGTGTGTGTTTTTTTTAGAGTGTCACAACTTTGAGTTTCTTTGAGTAAATCAATTGTAGCGCCCGCTGTGTGGCATGTGTGGCATGTATCCTATTGGAACCACATATCAGCAAGATTAATGCCACGTAATTGAGGTACGAAAAAAATTTCCAATCATGTTCCTATACCGTTCACCATTGACAGTAACATTCTTACCATGGCCCAATGAGTCCGCTAGCTTATAAAGCGCACCAAACAGTGATTTTCTGTGGATGTAATGGTGTTCCCACAAAAGCTTGTGGATTCTCCTCACTCCAGATGCGACAATTATGCTTATTTACGTACCCATTCAACCAGAAATGGGCTTCATCGGAAAATAAAATTTTGTATGGAAATTCAAAATCAATATCAATTTGTGCTTCAGCCCATTCGCCGAACAATTTGCACGCGTTGCTCTGGTGTAAGTCGATTCATAATGAAATTTCAAAGTAAACTAAACAAAAAGCAACTATCAGCTGTCAAATAAAGCAGTGATGCCAACTCAAAGTTTTCACACTCTAAAAAAACACCCTATACATGACATTTTTACAAAATATTAACGGATTTTTCTGCATTATTAACTCCACAGTCCTAGTTTACACTATACAAGTCTTATTGCTAAGCTGATTAGTTTGTTAGGAGAGAGAGAGAGAGACAAGGGGAAAAGAAATGTTTCTGTTCCCCTCGTCTCTCTCTACCGAAACTACTCAGCTTAGCAATAAGACTTGCATAATGTAAACTAGGACAAAAACGCCTTATTTTTTGGATATGTCTATGTTGCAATAAACGAGCGATATGCTTACTATACTCGTATGCAATAAGTTAAAGCAAAAGCTATTTTTATAAAGGGTGTCTCAAAATTAATCTTAAATCGGAATTTGCTTGCATTTGTGCAGTAAATTATTGGTAACAAATAAAAATAAAAGTTTAAAAACTTCATTTGTTGTTGGTTTAGCACATCTAAATGCATTTCGTTGCTGCTAAGCAACACTTCAGTAGACTTCAACCTCAATTCAAAAAATTTTACAAAACCTTAATGAAGTCTGAAGTGCCGCTTAGCAGCAACGAAATGCATCTAGACGTGCTAAACCAACAGCGAATAAATTGTTTAAAATCGTATTCATTTTGACTCGCGTTAAAAAAAAAATTAAATATTGAAATAAAAAATAAATACATACTTATTTACGCAAGTTTGTTTGTTGTTGGTTAAGCACGTCTAGATGAATTTCGTTACCGTTTAAGCAACACATGCTGCATAATATTGTTTGTAGTTTTTTGAAAGAGTTTCTTTGCCTAACTATATTTGTAGTTTTGTATACTTCTCAATAATTTATTAGGAGTTTTTCTATAAGTGTTTTCAACAAAGCGTTGCCACATGCCATGAGACATTCCCTGGTTATGTACTCTCTACTTTCGGCGTTCGAAATTGCTACTCCAGATTGTTTGATTTAACACCATTAGCTTTATCTATATGGGGCTGTTTGATGGAAAATATCTAGGTCCGTCAACAATACTCAGGTCTCAGGTGCTTGTATGCAAAATGGTCATTCGAAAATTTCGGTGGCAAGGCGGTGAAGGCCATTTGCATAATGTGTTATTCCAATTTAATGATTTAAAACGAAACGAGACTAGAATTGATCTCAGCTAGACAAAAGATATTCCGGAAATGGGAAGAAGTGCCAGAGTGCTTGAAGTGTTTCAGAAGAGATTCGTGTTTGTTAAGCATGTTGCACGACCAGTTGATGTTTTTGGTTTTAAGATTCTTGTTTCTTATTGGTTAAATTGATTGATTGACTTTACTCCCATAGAGTTATTTTATATTATTTTTAATGTTGATTTAAGCGTGAAAGTTTGACTGCTGGCGACATAGCTTTTAATTTATTTTGCAAGCGATTTATAAAGCTTTTGGATACATTTTTCCTCGAACTTGCTTGCTCCGAAATATTTGCCGTGTCTTCATTTCCAATTTCAATGTTGTGCTCAAGCGCAATAGAGTTTTCTTCTTGTGAAGTTTTACTAACATTTGTAGAACAAATGATAATTTTATTTAACTGATTAGATTCAGTTGTAAGTTTTTCATCATAATCACGCTTGGTTGCTGTTGCTTGTAGGGGCTGTAGTGGACCTAATGCTCTTAATTTACTTTGTAGTTTGTTAACCAAACGCTGGGAAAAGTTTGATCTTGATTTCTCAATCAGTTTGACTTTACCATTGTCAGACGGTGAAACCATTTTGGAAATTTCGTCGTTTATTGAGGAAGTTTCTTTGTTTTTTGCTAAACTTTTTTTCTCTGTATCAAAATCTTTTCGTTGTTGCTCTATTACATCTTGTTTATTTTGTATAACAACATGATTTGGTAGTAAAAACTTGGAGCATTTATCTAAAGGTTCCTGTGATACACCTTCGTATGTTTCTTGTTTGGTTTTCTCTTCATCGACAATGCTTAGCGTTTTTGCTCTTTGAGCCCAATTCCAGTCATCAGGCTTAGTGGTAGTTGGACTAAAGGCTAAACAACTTTTCGGTGGCAATTCGCATACAGGACTAAAACCAAATTGTATTTTTTGCAAAGTCGGTGTATCGTCGGTGACGTCTTTAATTGTTGTCTTTAAGTCTTCTTCGTTTATTCCGTTACAACCGAGTTCTACAATACTAGACATCGTTTTTAAAGTCACTCTTGGTTTAGGTCTCTGTTCTCCTGGAGGCTTATTGCCCGAAGGGCTTGAACAGTTATCTATTTCACATGGAATTTCTTTGCTTTTAAAAGCTTCCAAACCCAGTGGACTTTTGGCTGTCGGGTTATTGCAGCTTATTTCATTTAAATCTTCTTTTTTCACAGCAACACTGGCTCGTTTTTCCAGAATTACCACCGAATCGTTTTTACTATGTTCCTTTATTTCTTGACCAACTTCTTCCTCAACCCCATTGCTCAATACTCTTGCTTTTTGATTCCTATTCCAATCAGCACCCTTAGGCGTAGTGGTACTAAGAGCCAACGAACTTTTCGGTGGCAATTCGCGTAACGGACTAAAACAAAATTGCGTTTTTTCCAAAGTTGGAGTACGTAGTTTTTTAATTGTTGTCTTTAAGTCTTCTTCGTTTATGGAACTGTAACGACAACCGAGTTCTACAATACTGGCCATAGTTTTTAAGGTCAATTTAGGTCTGGGTCTCATTGCCATGGAAGCTTCTATTGAATCAGTATCTTCTGTTTTAATTGGATGTTCTTTAGGAATTTCTAAATTCGAAAAACTTTCTGCTGACGGTTTGTTCAAACTTATTACATTTATCTCTTCTGTTGGGTTACTTTTAGTCGCTGCTTGATAAGCTTGAACTTCGCTTTCGCAGAAATCAAATACTCTGTCAGTTTTTCTCAGAGGCGTCTGAACAATTTTAACTATCGAAGCCTGTTTATTCAGTTGACCCGATTTACTATCCACTGTGGAATTCGAACGCACAAATATTTGTAGACTTTCTCGTGCTGGTTTAACATCTGGCGTTAAGCATTTCTCTCGCCGCTGGGAAGCTGAAATTGAAATAACGTTTAAATTAGAAGAAGTATGAACATAAAATGTATTCGAAATTTGAACATAAATAGTAATTTTAATTTTTTAAAATTGTGCGGCTTGCACAATTCATTTGCTTTAGAAAATTAATATGAAAACCATTCAGGTTTTTTTTTGGGAAAAGTTCATACTAACTTACGAGTATGTATATCCCCGTCCAAACGATTAAAGATTTGCTGCGAAACATTTTTAAATTCTCGTGTGAAACACGAGAATGATATTATCAACAAGAACAAAGTTTACTTTTCCATTCCTTTTTCCCCTTTCAACCAAAGTATCGCAACAAATGTTTCATCGTATGTACGGCTATTATACAAATATTTTAGACGATTAACTTATACCATCGCGAGGCATTAAATTTTTTTTTTGATTTAAGTCCTCCTTTTAAAATACGAGGGTGGGTCATTAACTCAGTGTCTTTTTGAATTTAGCGCCTCTTTATTGAAATGGCAACACTGATCCTGTCAACAGGCAACTGTCTTCTGACTCCTGTCTAAATTTGTACAAGCTGCGTCATTTAGTTTGTGTTTGGCAGCTGTTGATAGCAGACAAACATCACTCAAACCAAGGCTAAGCTTGATAAATACTATCGGGACTCTTCAAAATCAATTTCAGTCGTAAAAAAGTGGTTTACTTAATTCCGTTGTGGCCGTACAAGCCGAACGTTCTGGACGCCCAGTTGAGGTCTGCCGAAACAATTGAAAAAATATGATACGATATGGTTTTAGCCGATCGCAGATTGAAAGTGAAATCAAGTGGGAGATTGTGGAAGCCATAGGCATCTCACATGGCTCAGTGATTGCAATTTTGAATCATCACTTGGGTATGAGAAAGCTTTCTGTAAAATGGGTGCCGCGTTCACTCTCAATCGACCATGGCAAAAATCCATGAATTGGGCTACGAATTGCTCCCTCATCCGCCCTTTGACCACAACGACGAATCATCTCACAAACAAACGACTAATTCGATGAACTCGACAAATCATATTTTTCGAAAGGGATGAAGAAAAAAATTAGAGAAACGTTGAACTAAGTGTATAGAACTTTTTATATAAAAACTAGGGATGCCAATCCCGAAATCCCGATCTCGAAAATCCAGTCACAAACTTCTTATCTTATGCGTCAGACTTTCAAAAACTATTTGAGAATTCACAAATAATAATATTTTTTAAGCTTAGAAACTTTAACAAAACCCAGCAAATAATTTATATTCGATATGAATCTTGTTTTTGCTAAAATTTCTAAGTCTGCTACGCTTATTTTACTTTTGTGATTTTGAAAAATATTTAGGGAATTCACAATGAGTATATTAAAATTTTCATGTGGCAACATTGAGCCATCTTACTTTTTTATTGTGAGCAGGCAACGATATAAACACACATACTGTGCATATCAAAGTCAGGCAAACGCACATACATCTTTATATTACTTATGTATAATATGAGAGAGGGAGAGTAAAATGCATGTTTTGTACGAATGCTTATGAGAGACTGAATTATTTTCCTCCGTATGTATTAAAATAACAAAATTTGTTAAATTAAAAATTATTGTTGGATAAATTTTTCAAAGTAACTTTTGTTCTGCGAAAAATACAAATATTTTTTCACCAACTACAGCTGCGCTGACAGTTTTAAAATGTTTAGTTTAACATTACCATATTGCCACATATAAAATGACATGCTTTTTATATTTTTAAATTTGCCACCTGGTAATAAATTTGATTTACACACAAACAAAAACAACAAACTTGCCAGACCATATTAAAGTATTAAAGTTGAAACGTTGCAATATTAAGACACATTTTAAAATGCTATTGTGAACTCCCTAATTATTTGTGAATTTTCAAATAGTTTTGACTTTGTAATATGAAATAATTATAAAACTTTTGTTTGTGAACCTCTTTTTAGTAAACACCTATAAAAACCATGTGTCTTTTAATGTTCAGGGTCCCGAATAATTCCTGAATCTTAAAAAATTTCTGGATCCTCTCTCTGGGTTAATGACCCACCCTCGTACATTGAACAAAAATTGAAATACGCACCTTTATAACTTTGCATTAAACGCTTCCAAGATTTTTGCACAATATCTGTTTCCCTTCGGTTATCTAAACAGTCAGTTTTTAAAATATCTTCATGTTTTTTAGAAAGTAAATTTTCATTATAATTTTCCAACCGGAGTGGGGAATGTTGGTCTCTTTCACGTTCAAAATTAAACTTGAGTAAATCCGGCCTTCTATCTAAGCGTGGCTTCTGAATATATTCTAAAAATAATAAATGTATTATTCCATTTAATTGAAAAAAAAAAATAACAGTAACAGACAGTAATTTTACCTTTGTTGCGAATGCGATTTGAGCTTTGTAAAAATGTCATTAAGTCATCCTCATTCTTTTTGGAATTTATATCGCAACTTATACTGTTGGTTTCAATGCAGCCTTTAGATGAGCGCAGACGTTTTCGGGCCAATAGAGAAGGAGACTTAGCTTCGTTTGATGGTGCTTTTTGAAGAGAATTTTTATGTATCGTAGCATGTGCAAAATGGTATAGCATATTGATACTCACCACTAAGAATTTTTAAGTGGTGAGTATCAATATACTATACTATTTTGCACATGCTGCGATGCAAGACCATTTGCACAATACTGTGCATTCGGCTAATACTTTTTAGTTTTGTTACTATTAAATTATATTTATTTTTAATTTTTGCCACAAGCCCATAGCTATTAATTTTAATTAGTTTTAAATAGTAGTAGTAGTTATAAATTAAATGAAAAACCATGAAATTTATGAAATTATTTGAAGGGCTTATTGCAAAAACTCGATAAGCCACAAAATGAAAATACTGAGAAAATCGCCTTTGAAGTTTAAAATAAATGCAGAAAATAGGGATTTGATGAAATTATGATACAGATACTTTTATTTAGTGCTTAAGGAAGACTACTATCACATACCCGTCGCTGTACACCAAGAAATCTTCGGAAATCGCTAAAATCGCTAAAAGTTGTGGCTTATCCAGTTATTGCATGAAATTTATTCACATTTTTTTTTTTTGAATATCAAAACTTTTGTTATTTTGGTTGAAATAAAGTAGCATGTCGTGTTTTTGCAGTTTAAAATTTATTATTTTTTCTATTTATTACACCAAATAATTTCTATAAGTTGTGATTCAGTCAATAAATCATACCTCGCTGGTTTCTGAAATTACTTCATCATCTGTTGGCAAAAACTCTTTGTCTTTCACGCTGTCATCACTATCTTCAACAAAATAATCACTTCCACTGCTATCTTCATCAGAATCCATCGTTTTGTAATACTGCCTTTGTGATTGCTGTGGCTTATCGAGTTTTTGGGACAAATAATTCTGAATAAAATCAAAATGTAAAAAGTGACACTTGCGGCTAAGGCGGAAATTAAACGGAATATACAATACAATATTTTAAGAGGACGTTCCGATGCTGTAAAGTAATTGAATGAACTGATAAAACCACTTTCTGAAATCGTGTGGCTTATCGTGTTTTTACAATAAGCCCTTCATTTAAATTTAGTTTTTGTTTAATTAAATATTAGTAACAAACATTTTTAATTTCATGGCAGTTTATAAAACAAATTAAATATGCTTTCACACCTGGCAATTTAAATAAATCTTTACCTTTCAATGATGTCTGCATTAATTGTTCGTCCTTCCGCTTTTGCCTCATTTTAGCCTGCACTTCCAACTGTTGACGTTTTTCATTTTCTTGCAGTGCCTGCTTAAACTGTTGACAGAACTTGTAAAATATTTCAAAACATTCATCCACCTTAAAAGTAGTCACGTCCTCACAAAAGAAATCGGCCATTGTTATTCGTAATGATTTCAGTTCTTCTGCCCGTTTAGTTAAGATTTTGCATTTTTCTTCTGCTTTCCTGATAAAGTCAGCCATTTGCTGTTTAATATCTTCCTCGGTTGAGGGTAAATAAATTTCTTTTTTAATAACGTCCAAAGCGAATTCCATATCCTTAATATCCTTTTCAATTTGCTCATTATTAACCCTAAAAACATGTACATATGTACGTACATGTGGTATGTTTGTGTTTTATTGTGCTTGTTAATTTTGTTAATATTGATATTTACTTGGAAACATTTTCTAAAAAGCTTAACTCATTGCTTAAATCCAATAAATCGGGATTATATCTTTTCACTTCCATTGCTATTAAGTGCAGCAAGTGCATGCCGCTTTTGTTGGCTTTAATGTCGGTTAGTTTTGTTAGGGATGATAATTTGATGCCAGCCGCATTGCCAGCGTAGCCACCGGAATTGAGAAAATTTCCAATAATGATTATAACTCCCAAAATCTCTTGCAGCGTTTTATTTTTCATAAGATCTGAATTGTTAAACAAAAATATAAGTTTTTAATTTTAAATGAGTGATGATGTTTAGAAATTTGTATTTTTATTATACTGATCGTTATTTCTGTGGTCACAAGCAATAACAGCGTAATGCTGAGCACACATCTGTCATTTCTTATATTATGCTATCATGTTATCATTCTCAATCACCCTTCACACTAGAGATGAGCGATATTTCGAAACCTGTAACTTTTTCACAGCGATGGAAAAATCACTAATCACAACTTTGACTGGATTTATCAAGTAACAGGTTTTGGAAATACTCGTATACATAGTTCTTTCATACAAACTGTGATTGTTCTTGTACGAGTATGCTTACTTTACAGTAAATAAAGCTAACACATTAATTTTTATTTTATACCTTGAGCTTTTGTCTAGAAAAAAATCGTCAAATCGTCTTTTCTGGTAATTACGAGTATGTACAGCAGTGATGCTTTTTGAGTAGTTTGGCTTAGGGCCAAATTGACGATTTAAAAGGGCCAAAATACCATTGATAGGGCCAAAAATATTTATTTTTAATGTATTTGATAACGTTCGTTTTATAAGTATGTAATAGCAATAGTAAAAGTATGTAATAGTAATATAATACATGAGTTTTGTTTTATTTATAGGGTATTTACATTGTCTCAAAATCTAGTGCTGACGAGATTCCGAGCTAATACTGCATTTACATTGTCCCGAAATCTAGTATATTTGATTAGAAATCTTTAACAAAATCTATATCGTTTACACTAAGCCTTTTTGACATTTTCCAAGATTTTGTATACGAGACAAAATCCTTTGTCTGAAATGAAGTCTTAAATTGTAATGCAAAAAATGCTGACTTAGCTAATTCACACACCTTCAATAGAAAATTGTGTAGAGCATAGCCAATTCACTCACCTTCTGTATAAATTATATGTACAGGGTAGTAAAAAATAAATAAAAATATTAGATTTTTAGTAGGATTCCTACAAATCTATTGAACAATTAGATTTTGTTTTGTATGGGGAATCTAGCAAAAAGCAACTAGATTTAGCTCGGAATCTCGTAAGTACTAGATTTGGAGACAATGTAAATGCCCTATAAATCTCAATACACACAATAACGTACAGGGGTGTTCTGCAAACCGCGCGATTTGAAATCGTGCGATTTCAAAAACGAAAAACAGTGATCTGCTGATCGGACGACTAAGCGCATTCGCAGGTCAGTTCGTATAAAATATCTTAAACATTTAAAATATTAAAATCAATTAAAAAGCTGCAACAAGTCACCTTTTTAATTAAGTTCTTTCCTGGAAATTAGGCGATTGCAAAAGGTGCGGTTTACAGAACACCCCTGGTAAGTTAAATAATTAATTAAATAATACAATGCCTACATTAAATGAAATTCATCTTGTTTCAACTTGAAATAACTTTGATTCAACATGACAATGCATTTTGATTTAATATTTCTGCAATGTTATATCAACATGAAACAAAGGTATTTCAAAACGAAAAATATTGTTTTAAGATTACTGCAAATCATGTTGAATTAACATGAAACACATATGAAGCAAAATCCTTGGCGTGAAATGTTAAATTAACCTTGCTTACATAGATTTTAAACTGAAATTTTTCTGTGTGTAGGTATTGTATCAAAATAGGTATTTGGTCTCAGTGTTTGGCATTTTTTCACATATATTCTTTTGTGATAATTTAACTTACCATTTCCCGCTTTTATAATGGCATCCAAACAGGGCTCCAAATATGCTACATTCAGCTCAAATTCTTCCTTCAATATCATGCTCTCAATGCGTAATTTAAAGCTGAAAGTATTATATAGTTACTTTGTCTTTTTTTTTTTTTTGATTACTATTGTGCTATAAATCGTTTTCTATTTACTCACTTGCTTACTTACTTTGACACTTCCAGCATAGAAATTAAAAACTTTTCAGCACTTGCTAAACGCTGGCGATCTCCAACGAAGCCTTTCAGTAACATAATTTCTTCGTCCTTTTGGAAAAATTTTATTAAGTCTTTCAGTTTTTCTAGATTCATAATTTTATTGTCTCCATTGCGAATTAGTTGAATAATGTCTTCTGAATTGTAGCTAAAATTAGAAGAGGACACACACAAGATAAACTTTTTCTTATATATCTTTTCCAATGCTTTTAATTTTACCCTTTGAATTGGCTTAGAAAAATGTTAACTTTAAGACTACGTTGAGCATCTAGCAGGTGTATGCGCTTAGTTTCCTTTTCGAGTTTACCTCTGGACTCCGCACCATCTACCACATCTGCTGCACTATTATTATTGGTTTTATTTGTAGCTTTTAAACAGAACAAGCCCTCGAT
The DNA here is from genome assembly GCA_936439885.1 of Nowickia ferox. Taxonomy (NCBI): domain Eukaryota; kingdom Metazoa; phylum Arthropoda; class Insecta; order Diptera; family Tachinidae; genus Nowickia; species Nowickia ferox. Next base: position 108,881,373 of record OW387024.1, on the reverse strand, counting down.
ACCCTTAAAATCTATAAGTTCTACACATTTATATTGGCGATCGTTGGCCATAATGGTCCAGATGTTTAATTTGTTCATAATCTTGTGTGGCGGAATTTTTGTCCAATTAAAAGTTTTAAGTTTTATACTGGATTTTGGAGCGTATTGTTGAGGTAATAACAAATTGTTTGCCTGCGACGCTTGATTTGGTGGAGGTAATAGTGGTGCCATTCCTAAAGGTGGGGGTGGAGGGAGAGCACCAGGCGGTGGCGGAGCTGGAGGTTCTGGCGGAGCAGGAGGCGGTGGTGGCGAAGGGTTTACACCAAATGGTATAGGTGGAGGAGGAGGAGGAGGAGGAGTAATGAAAGGTGCTGCTGCAGCTGGTGTCGAGGGTGTTGTTGACAAGTCTGGCGCTGTTAGACTTTGGGAAACTGGTGCATTAGGTGATGCACATATCTCTGCCTTATCCTCATTTTTCACATGCTTAGCTTCAACACGACAATTTTGGCATGAAAATGTATGAAGATGGGAAGAAGATGAGTTTAGCAGACGATCGGCCTCCTCAGAATTTAATAATTGTGTTGACCGGTGGACCCACTTTTCGACAACTTTCCACATGACATCACTTAATGGTTCATTTGGATCGATGCTCAGCAGATGTTGTAAGACGATTAGAAATGTCATTTCGTGAGATGTCTTAGTAACCTGTCAGTTTAAACTCTTTTTATAAGATAGACTTTAGGATATATATCTAGAAAAGGCCATTTTCATAGATGATTGTTAAAGTAGACTTAAAGTACGAATATTGTGCGGAAAAGTTGGCTTCAAATAGATCTTATAATACCAATAGTCGTCATATGAAAATGGGCCAAATTATTTACCTGCTGCATTATGGCTTGAAAAACTTCCAGATGAGAATTCAAATTTATACTATTCGTGCTAGATGGTCTCGTCACTTTACCGGGCTCATTCTGTTCATTAAATACATCCAGTTGTACAACAATGTCGCCGACGCCTGGAGATACTTTTCTGTAAAAAGTTTTTCAAAAATATGTAATAATTTGGTGAAAACGCTTGAAAAAGTTTAAAATTTTCACGGTTTAGTTTAATTTTTATGTAAAACACCAAAGTAATACGATGAAACAAAACAATTCACATATTCCATTTGCAATAAAAGTTGCGTATATAAAGCAGAAATCTACATCAACTGACAACACACACACTGGACCAATCACAAAGAACATTGATGACGAAGGTGCAGCGATCTTCGAAAACAACTAGTTGTTCCGTTCTGCTACTATTTGTCAGAATATTTACAATTAACTTTGGTGTTATTTGTTCATTAATAATTATCACATGTAATTTGGCTTAGAAAGCGATACGAACTTTAGCCAGATCAAATCATAAATATAGAAACAAATGAAGTTCGTAGTATTTTTTAAGTGCGGTCAGGCTTTTGCGTCTCACTCGTATTGGTTAAATAATTTTATTCAAATAATTATACATATACATATGTATGTATGTATGTATATTGTTTTGCGGTTCTTTAGTGGAATTTCGTTGTCAACCACGCTGCTACTTCTACTTCCTATGTGAGGGCATAGGAACATTGATAAAAATACTGGGCATATCATCTTAAGGTACGGTCACACTTGGCAAAAATTTGCCGAAAAAAGCGTAACCTCTAAATACTAATGAATAACATTTTTACTCATATTATATACATACATATACATATATGGGCAAGTCCACATTTTGTCACATTACGTTACTTGGTGACGTAAGTAGCTTGTTTTTTTCCAAAGAAAATCGTAGCTTTTATGTTTTTTTTTGTTTTTTGTTTTGGATATTAGTGTAGAACGTGATTAGGCCTACATTTAATAAAAGATAGGAACAAATCGAACAGCATGGCTCTAAATTACAAGCTTAACTGCTTGGTGACGTAACGTGACAATTACGTAACGTGACTGTGGAAAAGCCTATAGATATTAAGTTAAACAGTTTAAATTAATATTGGATTATATGACATTGCAATGCATTGTCTATTAGTCATGTATGAAACTGCTTAACTTAATGAATAAGTCTCTGAATAAAAAGGTTTTTCACTAAGTTTGTCCAGTGTGACCGCACCGCCCATTTTTATGCAGCCATATTTTGCTAATTCACTTTGCAAAGTATTTTTTAAATAAATAAACAAAAATATTTTTTTCTGCCCGATCAAAGCTTATTAAGTACATTTCTTTGTTCGGTTGTGCTCTCTACAAGTTATTAACCACCCCTATTCCAGTTGTCAACATCAACATCGACGTCACGTCAATACAATATAAAAAAAAAAATATATGGCTTTACTCGCTCTCGAGAGCAATTTTGTGCTATTTGTTCCTTAAGGTCTAGAAAATTGTATGAGCCTGTTAATAGCAGACCAACTGTCTTCCGACAATTGATGTGACGCCGATGTTGACAACTGGAATAAGGGCGAATAACAATTTTGATTACATGACAATTTTATTTTTTACACATACATATTTAAGAGCTCCGTATTTGTGCCCGTGGCATTTGATAAGATTTGTAAAGTCTGTTCCGTATTATCCATGATTTATGTTTTATATTCAAGAACCATTTGCAAAGAACCGTGCATTTTAAAGTAAAAAGTTGTACTAATTTGGACAAAGTATTATTTATATTAGAAACTGCCAAGAGCAAAAGATGTAAAATGTAATTATGTATGAGTAGGTTTTTAATAATTTATATATACTTGTGGTTTTTATTCGCATGTGTGTGCTTAATTATACTCGTATGTATCAAAGATTTAGTTGTAATAAAATTTGCTAGAAATAATATTTAAATACACACATACGAGTATATTTATGGTGGAATATTTAAAATGTTATTTCATAATAATGATGTTTCATAGAATAATGTAACTGAACAAATATCTATTTTTAATTTAAAACTAACATAAAGTATTTAATACAATAGAATCTTAAATTTGGTTATACGAGTACACAGCCAAAAGCATTTTTAAAAAAGTAAAGTGTATACATATCAGAGAACAGATTGAATGCCTTATTTTGTTGCTTTGAATGCAATCACAAAAAACCTGCATATTGTTGTCAATCCACAACTTTGGAAAAAAACAACGCATGGCACAATTGAAAGAGATGAGTGCTGCGAATTTTATTGCGTGCATTGCTTGCTTTGTATCAATGTTCACTGGTCTTGTCAAAAGCAACGAATACTCAGTGAATGGTGCGAATTTTTTTTACTGTGATTGAACACAACGTAGTATTGCAAACGTATACTCTTATATTAGTATTAATAGTAGGGATGCAACCGATACCGATACCGATATATCGGCGATACTGCTGGTTTTCCGATATATCGATATCGGCGATATTTTACTGTCGATACGCCGATACTTCTTATATTTTTCTTTAGAGTTTTTTGAACAACTGAAACTGAAATGTATTGACAATTTTGATGATTTTAGAAAATAAACAGTATGACATTAAGTTTGAATTGACTCATGGACTCATTCCGTTTGAATAATTAATTTTTTGTTAACATGAATTGAAATTCAATTCTTTTTTTTTTTTAAGTCTTATTAATATCAATTTTAAATCTTGAGCCAATCTAAACTGAATGCCAACGTTTATTTTGTAAAATCATAAATATTGCAGACAGTTTGTAGTTTGAAAATTTGAATTTTAGAAACTGAAATGTACTGAAAATTTTGATGATTTGAATGGCTCATTAATAAACACTGTTATTTTGTGTAATAGAAGAATTACTCTACTTGAGTTTTGTTAATTTTTACTTGAGCTCAATTTAAATATGCGTATCGGTATCGGAATCGGTATCGGTATCGGCGATATTTATTTTTGAGTATCGGTATCGGTATCGAATCGGCGAAATGGCGTATCGTTACATCCCTAATTAATAGTTAAAACACGATATCGATTTGAAATGTATTTTACGTCAAATTTTATATGAAACAGTTACATATTGAAATACATTTTAGATCTATTTTACTTCTTCCAAATTTTACTTTTTGTATTTTCTATTCTATTTTTCTAACAGCGTATAGATCGGCATTAATTTTTTTCTTAAATTTACTCCCTCACACTGAATTTTTTAATCTATAAGCATTAAAATCACTTAAAATAAACTTATTATTGAAACGTGATGTATAAAAGAGCAGCGAATGCTGAGTGAATGGTATGAAAAGAAATCCATTCATTCATGGTGCATCATCTGATTTCACTGCATGTATTATAACGGCATTGTAATAACAGAGTGCGTCTGAGCAATCAACAAATCACAATGGTCGCATTCATAAAGGTAGGATCACACGATTGACGCAATGTACCAATTATTGCTCCATTTTTATGCCAATCGTGTGATTTCACAATTTTTTGTCCCATACGACAATCGAGAACAATATTGTGGTGATTTGACGCAATCAAATGCAACTCTGGTGCGGCAATCGTGTGAACGATTGATAGACAACCATGCCCCAATAAAAAAGCTAAAAATGCACCAATATTTATTGTGTTCTCGAGCGGCAATCAAAGAAGCCAATACGCGACAATTTTTTAAGTGTTTTTGTAAGTACTGTAAACTTCAACTTACATTATGTATAATTATAAGTTATTTGAAACGTTAACATGGAACTGTGATCCAATCTTTAACACATATATTTAGCTTTTATTCGTTTAAAAGAACGAAAATCGCCTCTGCTTTGTATATTTTGTGCTCATTTTATTTCTTTTAAACGAATAAAACATTTTCACGTACAAAATAAAACAGACAAAAAGTATTTCTTTATAAAAGAAAACTATTTGCACGTAAAACAAAACAAACTAAAAACTACCACGACAGCTGTTTGTTTGTGCTGCCGCAAGTTAGACCAATCGTATGATTAGGATGCGGCAATTATTGACACAAATTCATTCTTCGAAAATTTGTGGCAATCAAATTTTTAAAAAGCGGGGCAATCATGTGACTGCAACGTATTTGATTGGGACAATTCTATTATTGTGCACCAATTCACCACAATAAAAATTGGGTCAGATTGGTGCATTTACGGCAATCGTGTGATCCTACCTTAAGACGTAACTGTTACGCAACCGTTGAGTATTTGTCTTATGGTAGGTACAGACTTAGCAACGTGTTTATGCAACCAGGTAGGTTGCATTGTCGGTCGCATAGTCTGTAGTCTTGTTTATGGTTGCGTTCGAAGTTGCATTCGAAGTTTCGAAAATATCAAAATGTTTTGATGTTTATAGGTTGCATTGACGGTCGCATTGTAGGTTGCAGTGTCTGTGTCAAAATATTCGAAAACGTGTTGCGTAAGCAAGTTGCAAAGTCTGTACCTACCATTAGAAACGCATAGTTGAGTAGTTTCGCTCCACTCAACAGTTGAGTAATCGCTGCCATTTTTTTCCATCGTAAACTTTTTTCGCTAGCTCTAGTCAACAAGTTGTGCTCAGTCTGAACAGCTGGTCGAATATACTTATGCCGTATTATACTATAATGCAACGCCGCTTTGTTAGGTGGCGGCTGCAAATATTTCTTAAATTTTACATTTCAAATGCGATAAAGTAAGGAAATGAAGAAATAAAATTAAATTATCAGTCGTAAAGCAGCTCTGGGCGAGTCAACATCAAGCGTCGTTGGCAATTATCTCTTAAGTGCAACCAGGCCACTGTTGTTTATTGGCCTTCGAGAGTTTTGCGTCTCACTCGCACTGGTTGACTGATCTGCCATATATTCTTGCGGTTCTTTTGTGAAATTTCTTTAGCAACCACGTTGCACTTCCTATGTGAAGGCATAGGTCGTGTACAGTCAGTCACAAAGCCTTTTTAAAAAACTGTTAATAACATCTTGGGCATTATGGTCTAGCTATCCCATAGTGGGATGCCGTTAGAGAGCTATTAAACGCCTGTTTGTCAATGAGGACCACGTTCGACTTGTTGCACAATTACATTCAAAACAAAAACATATTTTAAAATTTTGTTTTTGTTTCCAATGTAAATGTGCGACAAGTCGAACGTTGTTGTCGACATTGACAAACCGCCACTAAGAAATAAATAGTAAAAAAAAAAAAAAAAAATACAGCAATCAAAGTATGTCAGGGCAATTATGAATAAAACTCCGCGAGAAATTTGTCCCTTTTCCAATTAGCATTTTTTGTTTGTTTTTCCTATTACTTGCCATTAGTTGGAATTGTTTGTTTCTCGCAAAATTTTATTCATAATTGCCCTCTGTGTGTATTTTTAATTTCTTAACATTTTATTTAATATTTTTTGCTCATATTTTGTTATATTATTTCTAATGTACTAATTTTTAAAATTATTTTTAAGTTTACAAATTAATAATTTGGTTTTAGTTTTTTTTTTTTTATAATAGAAGAAAAAAACGTATAAAAACAATATATAAATATAATTTTGTTGTTGTCAGTTTTATTGTTTAATACATAATAACATTTAATATTATTTATTGTAATATAAATTTAAAATTTACTTACATGGCAACTAAATATGAAAATGAATTGTGTGTTTTAATTATTTGTTATTTTCTTATCTATTATTAAAATAATACATATAAAAAAAACTTATTTATTAAAACTTAAAGTCATAAAAAAAGTATGTAATTATGTATGTATTTATGTAGTTATAAATTAGTATTAAAATTAATTATTCTTGTGTACATACATTTTTAAATTTTAGTTGCAGTTAAGTAATTTTTCTTTCTTAAGTATATAAGTTGAATCTAGAAAACAATTTCTATTTGATAAATTGAGTGTAAAATTATTTTATTTTATAGAAAAAAAAGAGCAGAGAGAGAGAGAGAGTGAGTGAGTTAATGTGATAATTTGCGGTTTTAAGTTTGATTTAATTCAAATGAAAAGATCTGTTACTTCTTTTCATTCAAATTTCAGTTAGTTTCTTTTTTGATTTCGTTACACTGTTTGTAATGTTATATTAATTCTATTAATGATTTAAAAATTTGTGACTCAAGAGGTTGAGTGGGGGGGGGGGGGGGGGGTGTATTGTAGGCACCACCTTTACTTTTCTATTAAACATTATTAGTTACTTAAATTTGCGAAAAATATTTTTTTGGGTAATATTTTAAATTCTACTTTTTTAAGGGCAAAAAAAAAAGAAAGGAAAACAAAACTCACACAATATTGCTTTAAACGCTCTTATACGACTACAACTTTTGAAAAATAAAATCTATATATTCGGTATACGTTTTTGGTTTTTGAAACCCTGTCCTGTTATAAGTTTCATATTAAAATTTTGTTTTTTTTTTAAATTGTTTTGAGCTCTAATTTTCTACACACTATTGGTTCTCTATATAAAAATTTTGTATATTAAACGGCTGTTCCTTTAAGAGTTTGAAATAGGGCGGGGAAGAGAGGGCGGGGGATGATTTTCTTAAAATTTTTAAGGGGTTTTCAAAAAATATGTTTTATTAATTTTATAAGAAGTTGGACGGTTTTTATTATTTTAAAGTTTAAATTTAAAGGACGTTTTTTGTTGTGTTTAATTTTCAAGGTATTTTTTTATTTTTTATTTTTTTTGATTCTTTGCTTTTTTAAATTCTCTGTTATTTCCTATTAAATTCAACTTGGAAAAACCATTTACTTTACTTAATACTTTATTTGGTATTGGATTGCTAGAGTTTGTTATTTATTTTTTAGATATCTGTAATATGAACAATTTTCATTTATTATTGGCTAAACATCGTCTACATCGTGCTATAACCGCAACAAAAAAAAATCTATTATCTGAATTATCTAGTGCTTGCTGTTAAATTTTTCGTGTGTTAAACAAAACTGTATTTTCTGTGTTTTTGAGAGAAGTTACAAATAAAATTTTGTAGAAGAAAGAATGTGAAAAGCTTAACTTACAGACCAACCCAAATTGCGACGCAAAGCGTTGTCTGGCTGCCAAAATTTCTCATGCCCATACAAAATGTATGAAATCAACCGGAATAACGCGGCGTCAACGCTTTGCAATTGGAAAATCCAATTTTGACAGCGCGTAAAGAAGTGCAGTTGGCTGCAGAAGTACTGTTGTTTTTGTTAAGTAATGTAACTTTAGCTACTTTCAGGTCAATTTAGCGTTTTAATTTTTATTTCTTATTTCTATTTAGAGTTTTTTTTTATTAAGCAAAGTGAGTAAACATTACTGTTTGTGGCGCAACGTTAACGCTCTAATTTAGGTTACTCATTTCAGCGTAAAAGCTAAGCGCTAAATTACGTTGCGCTTTGCGTCGTAATTTAGGTTGGTCTGTTAATACTCTAAACACATAGACCACAGCAGGCTACATGACTACCTGGTAGCCAGGTACTTAGTTATTTTGAAAACGGCAGAAGCACCATACGAGCCTGATATTTGAAGTATAATTATGTACTCGTATTTTAGTAGTGCCGCTTTCAATTATTTCACATTTATAAAAATAAATATAAAATAATTTATTAAAAAAATATAAAAACAAATCAGTTTATTTCTTTATATTTTTTTTGTTGCAAATTTTACTATTTACTATTTTACTATCGCGTTTTACTTGCGTTTTTTTTTGCGTTTTTCCATATTTTTTTTATATATTTAATGGCTTTCGGGATTTCTAATCAATTTTAGGGCTTGCTTCCGACTTTGCAACTTCTTGTGAATTTTGGCAAACTTCGCGATCCCAACAACAGTTTTGCCGATTTTTAAACCGTATTAGACTTTGTTATCATCCTGCTGTTAGTAAGCTTTTGCGAATTTTCGTAACTTTGGCGATTTTTAACGAATTTTTTGCATTCCTTAGTCCATATTTACACTATGCAAGTCTTATTGCTAAGCTGATTAGTTTGTTAGGAAAGAGAGACGAGGGGAAAAGAAACTTTACTGTTCTCCTCGTCTCTCTCTCTCTCTCCATCAAACTAATCAGCTTAGCGATAAAACTTGCATAGTGTAAATATGGACTTACAGTTTAACCAATTTTTGATCAATATTGTGGCTTGTTGAAAATTTTACCACTTTCCGCGATTAATCGTTTCTTTTGTCGCGTTGTAAAAATATAATTACTTTTGTAATTGACATTAAAATTTTGTACCTTTTTTTTATTTTGCAATAAAATATATTTCTTGCCAATAATTTGATTTAAATATTTTGCTATATTGTCAAATACTGTTTTGGTTTTGCAGCCACCAAAAATATAAATTAGTTAAAGATTTGATTGGGCTAAAGTTCGTATCGCTGTGTAAGCCAGTTGGTGTCAGCTGATTCCATTTGCACTGAAAAGCTGAGTATATAAAGCAGGGGGGTTATTATGTAATCCAATTCGAACGGAAATGCTTTCGAATTGTAATGTTAATAACATACACATTCGAACAGTTGTCTTTTCGAATCGAATTACATAATAAACCCCCAGAAATCTACGAGTATATCAACTGACACCACACACAGTGGACCAAACACAAAGAACGCTGACGATGAAGGTGCAGCGACCTTCGAAAACAGCTAGTTGTTCCGTTCTACCACGTGTTTGTCGCAATATTTACAATTAACTTTGGTGTTATTTGTTCACTAATAATTATCACATGTAATTTGGCTTACAGAGCGATAAGAACTTTAGCCTGATAAAATTATAAATATAGAAACAAATAAAGTTCGAACAATAATAATTAAAACTAACAGAAGTTAGTTTAATATGACTGCAAAGACAAATGTAGCACACGGACAAGAACCTGCAGCCTGTGGCCTTGTTGCCATCAAAATAATCATTCTCATATAAATATGTAAGTGTATTCCATCCTTGACATTTGTAGTCGGTAGCTTGCTGTGGTTAATGTGTTTAATGCATACGAAGCTTTTGTAATTCTTAGTGCAACCTACAACAATTATTGAACTTAAATAAAAATTGATAACAAAATGAAAGCTTGTACTCGTATTTGAAAGCTATTTTGAGAAAATTTTGTATGAAAATTTTTAAATAAATTAAATTTCAAACTCATTTTCAAATTTTATGTATATGAGGCTCAGATTTTAGTGTTTCGATTTTAGATTTTAGTTTCGTTGAAATTAATACCGATGATTTTCTATCGTGAACTAAAAGCTTTTTCATCCAACTACAAAATCAAACTTCTCCTTATATGTACATTAGATGCATAATGTTTGCTAATATCTAATACACATTTAGACTAAACCTTACAAAAAATCAATTTTTGTATAAAGTTTCTTTAAAATAAGGCAAAAAAAAAAACATAAATGGTTTTGCAAAGTCTTTTTTTTTTAAATTTTAATTCCTATTCATTCATTAGTCTATTTGCAAAGTCCGTTTAAACTCAACAAAATGTCGGATGACATTCAAAATTTAAAAAACTATTTATTTGTGTAAAATCTAATTATGTATGTAACTTTTTTTTTCATAACTCGACTATTTCAAATTTCATTTGGAATTTTTGGAATGTTTTTGAACATTAGATTTCTTCTGCGCCAGCATGCATTATCTAACCTATTTATTGCGTTTTGTGCTACTGGCTGCTGTAGGTCTCATGAAACTGCTGACACCCCTCGTACTAGAACTACTGCGTGCGGCGGCAACGGTTCGGGTGGTATTTTGGGGATTCGTTATATTCGCTTTGACTATAATGGCACCCCGAGCTGATTGCGGCCTTGATGAGCCCATGTTGGTTTGATTTTCCTTAAAGCTAGTGCTGCCCAAGTTTGAGCTGGATGTGTGGCGTTGTTGGGCGTTTGGTGTTGACGAGTTGAGGCGACGTACCACAACAATACTGGGACCAACACTGGAACCACTAGAGCTAGAGCGACTGGCTGGTACTCCGCCCAAGCCAGCCAAACGATTGGGGTTGGTGCGTTGATTTTGTGTGGTTAAGGGACGTTTACTGGGCGAGGAATCGACGGATACAGTTTGCAGAGGAGGAGATTTATTTAAACTACTATTTCCCATGGGCATACGTTTAACGGTTTGAGTGGAGACACCGCTGTTGATGGAGGAACGAGAAGAACGCAAGCTATTGCGTGAGCTGCTGCGTTCAACATCACGTTTTGCTGACCCAGACGAGGAGGATGAAGGCTCCGAACTGTTTACAGGCTTGCGCATGGAGGCAGCTCTTCTGATAGCATTATTGGTGAAATGACTCATGTGGGCAGCTGCTGTAGAGCTTGCTGGGCCGGTTACAACTTGGCCATTGGTTGGCATGCGTGACGTTCGAGAGCGATCTACGGATGAGGCTGTTCTGCGTGGCGAGTTGGTGTTCGAAGCAGGTTGTGACTTGGAAGATGAAGAGGATGAACGTAGTCGTGATAATTGTAATCTATCTGCTAAACGGCTGGATATCTTTTGTATGGGAGTGGTTTTTTGTGACATGATTTTTTGCGCCAACTTGGGCAACTCATTTACCTCATTGCAAGATGAATTTGTGCTTTCCTTGCCATGGGATGGCGTATCTGAGACTAGACTTTGTGTTTCCTCGAAACCCTCATCGTTAAGTTCGTGGTTGGATATTTTTATTAAGGTGGAACCATTGGGCGTTGTGGAAGTGTTATTGCAGGCTGTTGTTCTGGGCGACATTATCTCTCGTGAGGGACTCCATAAACGTTCTGGGCAGTCTGTGGGTGATTTGAGATTTCTTAAAGCTTCCTGTACATCCTCCTGATTAATTGAACTTATATGGCGACCCACTTTCTCCAGTTTGGTTATAGTTTTAGCTGAGATATTTGTACGTTTGCTTTTATTGTCGGGTGCAGTAGGTGCCATATTCTTCGCCAAGATTGTGGAAACTATCGGTTTACTATCAGTTTTGGTTTGAGATTTTTGTATTTCTGCGTTCTTTGCCAATTGTGAGATGGAATTTTCTTCGCTAGAATCTTTGGTAGATGTTAACTCCTCGTTACCACTGCTGTAGTCAGTAGGGCGCTTATAACGTCTGGTGCGTCTAGCCATTGAATAGCGATCAAAATGTCCCGGTACTTCGGCAGTCTCCAACTCCTTACTACATTCCTTCTCTTCTTTGCATTGATTGTTATTTTTTGCAGCTGGTTCAGGTCTATTAACTGTAACAAGGGTGCTGGTAGGACTAGATATGATTCTTCTCGATACTGGCGGTGTTTCAATATTATCGGCATCAATTTCTTTACGATTTGAGCTTGTAGGTTTGTGACTTGCCTTATTGTGTGTGCTTGAGGTAATGGCTTCCAATTTACTGACTCCACTTTGTACTTCTTCAAAGTTAAATTTGTTTTGACTATTCGCTATACGATTTTTGGATATGGGAGACTTAACATGACTTTCGGCATTTACTTTGGTAATATTAGCTGTATCGGTATCTACACCAGTTAATCGTTGCTTGTTTGTGCTTGGGTCCTTAACCATGTTGGAAGGGGAACGTACAAAGATTTTTAAACGGTCGCTAACTTCCCGTTCGCCCAATTGCTGTATGAGAGATTTGCGGCGATCTTCTTCTGCTATAGACTCTAGCTGAGAACTATTATTCTCTATAGAACGCTGTCTTCTATAAACAACATCGTCGGATTTCGCAGCATCTGCATCTGATTCCGTTACACTGGGTTTCTCGTTTTGTTTGCGGGAATTTTCACAAGCGTTATTAACATCTGAAACAGAGATTTTATAGGATTATGTAAAAAAGAGATGAACTGTATTCGTAATACCTGCTAGAGCTTGCAGGGTACCGACAACGTCAGTGTCTAACGTTTTTGAGGGTTTCCAATCAGTGTAAACCCGCTTATAGCCCTCCTTTGTTTGACTGTCGTTGGAGTTAGTGTTGTTAGCATTGTTAGTACAGGGATTCGGTGTGGTTGGTACAAACTTCTCTTCGGGCAATGTATCTAACTTTCGTTCGCTTTCTGCAAATAATAGTGCGTTAATTCATTTTGCTGCAAATTAAAAAAAAAAAAAAAAAACAAAAAATAGTAAGAAACCAACCCGATTCGTTTTCAAGCGAACGTCTATTGATGTTAACCAAACGTCGCTTGCGTTTGTACTCCTCATCTTGTTTTTCATCGTTTTCGTTCGATTGTAACCAGGTTTCGATCTTTTGACGCCATTCACGAGATATTCTGAAAACAATGTTAAATTTTAAGTAAAAATAAAAATCTCTATTAGCATTTTCGGCATTAATGAAATTGCACCTTGGTTTTGTTTCATCTTGTGCTGGTGGTACGACATCGCCATTATGGGGCGATATTGGAGAAGCCTTCTCTGGCACATTGATTGGTAGGGGAGAAGCTGCTCTTTCTCTATCAGTTCCAAAGTCAATATTTAACAGTTCGGGACGTTTGCGACTTGAACTACCTGAACGAGCGCGACGAGCCCATGAGCGATCTAGATAAGCATTATTATTAAGTTTTATGCAAAATATAAAAATCAATTAAAAAATTTCCTCTTACCCAAACTACCATAAGCTGCTTTCCGCTCTCGACTATTTCGCTCATGCCCAGAAGTACGCAGAAACTCCATTAGGTCATCTTCTTCGGCCATTACACGACTTCTGCGACGTCTCATACTTCCGTTTGGCGTAATATCTGGAGACATTCCTTCGCAATTACCATTTGAAGTCTCCAGGCGTATAAAACTATTATTGATGTCCAAGGTGCCGTTGTTGAAAGAACCAAAACGCTTACGCGATAAAGCTGGACTTGCCCGTGGATCAAAAGAGGAATCAAAGGAATATTGATTTTCATAATCGGATACCGGAGTACCATTTTGTTGAGCTAAAATTGCAAATCTCGTTAACTCAAATACTAATAATGTGTGTTTACAAAAAAAAAAAAAGAAAAGGCAATTGTACCATATTTTGCTCTTCTGGCCAATTGTTCCTCTCTTTGCTTTTGCCTTAAAGTGGCCTGCTCTTCCAATTGTTGGCGCCGCTCATTCTCCTTAACGGCCTGCTTAAATTTATCACAGAAAGTTTGAAAGATCTTAAAGCATTCCTCTAGCCTAAAGGTGGCCGGATCTTCACAGAAGAAATCGGCCAGTTTCAAACGCATCGTTTCCACAGCTTCTATGCCCGACTTAAGCACCGCTATTTCACTCTCGGCACTTTGCAAAAAATCCATCATTTGCTCCCTAATATCTTCGTCCGTGTTGGGTAGTTCAATTTGCTTTTTAATTTTTTGCAATTGCGTATCTAAATTCTTTATATCAATACTGATTTGTTCGATATTTGTCCTGGAAAATGCAAGATGACCTTAGAATAGTGCTAAAATCGATTAATCTACTAATAATCAACATACTTGGAAGCATTTTCTAAATTACTGAGCTCATTGGTAAAGTTTAATAAGGCAGGATTGCGTTTTTCCGCTTGAATAGCCACAAAATGTATGAGATTCATACCCGGTTTGTTTGCACGTATATCGGTCAGTTTAGTTAATGATGAGAGCTTCACACCGGCGGCATTGCCAGCATAACCGCCCGAGTTTAGGAAGTTACCAGCTACCACAACTATGTACAGAACCTCTTGTAAAGTTTTATTATTTATAAGATCTATTTTGACAAGAATATTAAGATTTTTATTGAGTTCTGCTACAAGCATTTTTTTTAAGTCGAAGCTTACCATCACCCGCCTCAATCATGGCATTTATGCAAGGGTCAAGATATGTAATGTTTGCAGCGAATTCTTCCTTGAGTAACATGCTCTCAATGCGTAACTTGTAACTGTAGCAAAAGAAGAGATAGAGATAAGAAGAAACAAATTATGAAAATGGCGCACACTTGTAATAAACTAAAGGTTATACCAAAATTTTCTCAACATTTAATTTCATGTGCTAGAAACTTTTAACCGAATTCAAAAAAGATAGAGGTGCTCAATTTGGTTCTATTTTTGGAGGCTAGAATTAAGTATCGTGCGATTTTTCAGAAAATACAACCCTGGTGTCATGAAGTCTATGAAAATTTTCAAAAGATAATAACAATTCATCACATCAGGGTTGTAGTTTTTCGCAAGCCGTGCATTTGTGGAGGATAGTGAGTCATGACCTTAAGTCAATTAAATAAATAAATTCAGTAAAGTGCCACTGTAACTTGCACACGAACAGTTCCGTACGGACACTGCATATGTAATACTATACGAACTTTGGCCTGTATAATCAGATATCTTACTTGATGTAGACATTAAAAAAATAAGTACCCGGTAAACTTTTTTTCGGTTTTTTTGCGATTTTTTTGGTTTTGGCGGTTTTTCTTATTTTTGGCGCTTTGTTTCCCTTTTGGGATTTTTTTCGGTTTTTAGGGATTTTTTAGTTTTGGCGTTTTTTTTTCATTTTGGCGATTTTTTCGGTCCTTGGCGATTTATTTTAGTTTTAAAGATTTTTTGTTTTCGCGAATTTTTCGGTTTTTGGTGATTTTTTTCAGTTTGGTGATTTTTTAATTTTGGGATTTTTTAGTTTTAGTGTTTTTGAAAATTTCAAGAGTTTGCCTCTCACGGTTTCCAAGATGCAGCAAGTTATCAAAATTACATTAACTGATAGAATACCCTTTAAGTTTTTTAAATTTAAGTGTTAGTTGTTGTTGTCTATATAAAAATACACTAACTTGGCAAATTTCAAGTGTCTATATATAATTGTATGTGTATTACATAGTATTTTAACATTTTTCGTTGCTCGTTTTGGAACACCCTTTAATTTTTAACTGCCATATATATTTGTTGTTGTAGCGGCCATAGTTCTACATGCTCTGTCAAAATTTCAGATCCGTTGCTCTTACGGTTCTCGAGAAAACAGCCTGTAACGGACAGACGGACAGAGTAGCGAAAACAATAGGGTTCCTTTTCACCTTTGGTGTACGGAACCCCGAAAAAAATAATTTGTATTTTTGCTTTGCTTATGTGTGTTACTTCATAACTAATTTTTAGACCGACTTGAAAAATTCTTTTGTTCTCTAAAAGGGTGTAGTTTGCTTTGGTCCTATTGCCAAAAAAAAATGGGCGCGAATACGCCCATTAAATTTGTTCCTTTGATTGTTTTGTATTCCTACTTATTGGTTCGCTACGAAACCAAGCACACACTTTGGTCTTTCGTAGTCACACAATCTCGAAATTAAAAAAATTGGCATAGCCACGCCCATTAAAATTTCTTATTTTGTTTCACGTGCTTCTGCTAAACGGATTCTTATGAAATTGAGCACACACAATGAGATTTAAAAATGGCACGATATTGGATTTAAAAAAGTGGGCGGGACACGCCCATTTAATTTTATTATTAAGTACTTTTACTTATCCGATATACACAAAACTTGGCAGACAGTTTGGTTTCTTGGAATAACATAATGTTGTGCTGAAAAAAAAAGGGCGGCACCATGCCCATTAAAACTTAATATTATATTTCACGTGCTCTTACTGGACCGATTCTTACGAAACTTGACACATTTATTGAGTTTTAAAAGTGGCGATATCTTGCATTTATAAAAGTGCATGGCAGTACTATGATTTTCCAAATTGGGCGTGATCACGCCCCTGAAATTTTAACATTTACATTTAAAAGTTAAAAATAAGGCTTAAACAAATTAAACCAACTTCAGAAATAAGCACTAAAAATAATTTAGTTTCACTTAAGTGAAATATTTTTGTTTTGCGTTACTCGTACATACTCGTACGAGTATAGTGCAATTTGAAGTTATAAAAATACTTACTTTGGCACCTCCATTAAAAGCAGCAAAAACTTCTCTGCCCGCCCCAAGCGCTGTCGATCTCCATTAAATGTTTTCAACATATCTATTTCATCAACCTCGGGTAGTATTTTCAAAAGACCTCTTAGTTTTTCAGCTCCTATAATTTCATGATTACCATCGTGTATCAAATGTACAATGTCTTCATTGGAGTTGTATCTGAAAAAAAAAATTAAAGCATTATAATTATGGTCCTTTTAATCGATTAATTTTATAATAATATACAATTGAAATATAATTCCATTTTGTTAGTTCCACGTACCCCTTAAACTGTTTGAGGAATATATTTACATTCAGGCTTCGTTTGCCATCCAAGAGATTAATCTCTGTGCTCTCTTTCTTCGACTTGCGATCCAAAGTATCGTAACCGCCACTGTTGCCATTTCCACTGTCGGCTCTACCCAATTTTGGCGATCCCTGGGCACTGGTTGATTGTAAACAGAATAAACCTTCCATTTCATTCCAATCCAAATCTTCCATGGAACTGTCTTGATGGTTATTCGCCACTATGGTCCACAGGTTTTGTTTGCCTAAGACTTTGTGGGGCGGTATTTTACCCCAATTTAAGGTTTTCATTTTCGCCTTGGGCGCCGGAGTGTCTTGTTGTGGCAGCAGAATATCATTAACGCGTGGTTCGGGTGTAAGCGAACGTGCTGGCATAGAGTTTTTAACGCTTAATAATTTACCGGCAGGCGGTGGAGCTGGTGGGGCTCCGGGTATGGGTGGAGGTGCTGGTGGTCCGTTACACATTTTCATTGGTGGTGGCGGCGGTGGTGGGGCTCCTTTACCGCAATCAACAGAGCTTGTTGATGGTGCTAAAGCAGGTGGCGGTGGCGGGGGTGGAGCTATGGGAACATTAGATTTGCGCGTAGGGCTCGTAGCATCACTGCGGCAATTCGGACAAGTGAATTTCTGAGCTGTAGTTGTGCGCAACAATCGCACAGAGTCTTCATGATTCTCAAGTAGCGTAGCACGGTGTACAAGTTTTTCGGTTGTATCCCAAATTACATCACTAACCGGCTCTTTGGGATCAATACGCAGCAAATGCTGAAGTATACTAAGGAATGGCACTTCCTGTGGTGTATCGGCCACCTGAAAAAAGAAAAATATGTATACGGGTATTAATAAAAATGTATGAAGAAATAGATTTGCATTATCTGTAAATTTAAAGTTATTTTATTCAAATACTATTTCATTTTAATTGTATACACATTTACAGGTGTTAGTTAACCTGTTTATGTGACAATTCTTAAAACTAATAAGAATTAAGGTATGAACACGATCTGTCCACACAAATTGAGACACGCAAACTAAAGTGTTGTGGTACAATGTTCCTCATAAATTAGTTGCACATGTGCGAACAAGTGATATGAAAAATATACCATGCTGTACGAAAGTATGCGCACACTGTGGAATAGAATATGGAAAAAATTTAAATAATGCTTGTCTATTAAGCCATTGCGAAAAATGCTTAAAATTTCATCACTATTTGCAATATGAATTCACAGTGAAAATCGTGAAACAGACACTAATTTCTTTTGACCTCAATAGAACAAAATTTTGGTTAAAACTGCCGAATACGTTTATGCTAAAAAATGTCAAACTTCATTACATAGTGTCCACACCTGATGATTTTATATCATAACTCGTAATATGACGCCGGCAATGCAACTGTCATTTTTCATTAATATCATCACAAAGGGGTAGACGTTGATGATTTTTGAATATTTGAAAAATACTTGCCAAAAATATTTAATTTGCGTGTTGTTTAATTTTTTGGTCACAAATAATTGTTGCACCGTCTTTTTTAAACGAAAATTGTTTAATAAATAAACGTTAAATGCACAGTGACACATAAAATGACATTTGATATCAAGATGAATTCATCAGGCCGTGAGCTCTGATGATTATATCATAACGCTGCCATAATATTAATAAATTGAGTCTATACGTGATGAATTTTCATCATGATATCAATTTGACATTCAGCATGATATAAATTCATCAGGTGTGGACACTATGTTATGGTGTTGCCAGATTTTAGCTATTGACATTAGTATTGCCAGTTCCCGAAATATAAATGTTCCCCTTGTATGAGAACCTGTCCATTTGGAAAATCGATGGGTATTTTATTTATCCATGAGAACAACTCTTTGAAACTGGGGATTATAAACGTGTTGCTATACTCATGTCTGACGACATCACTGAATCAAGCGCGATCAGTATCTTGGCGCCATGCAACACCGTCGTAGGCAATAACAAAAATTCGTGGTATATAAAAGTTCTACCATTAACTGAAAATTTAAAAAAAAATTTCATTGTTGCATATCTGAAAATTAATAACGATGTGAATCATAAAGACAAAATAAGGCAGCCAATTTTCGATGTTAATTCATGACTAAGCGACATTGAAGTACTGTGATATGTCAGAACAAGATCTTTTTAATATTTTAAGCTTTGCTTTTGAGCTTTTCTGTTACAAACTTTTAACGCTCACTGTAGGCATTTTTCATTTATTTCTCCACACATCTGAGTTTTATCCTCGTCATGGTTGTTATTTTTTAAAAAAAAAAAAGTTTTATAAACAACCTTGACAAATTATGTACTAATATGGTAAATAAATTACAAACTGCTTAATAATACTCACAATATTGTTTGCCATTTTCAATATATATTTCAACAAATAATTTCTTACGCAAACTAAAACTGCTGTAAATTACAGCTGTTTTGTGCCAAGTGAAATATTGATGTTTGTTTTAATTTGCTGAACAGCAAAATGGTGATACGAGAGCAGAGATGTACGATCTAATTTAAAATAAAATCAGTAAAGTGCCACTTTGACTCTCACACGAATTGTTCCGTGCGGACACTACACATGTAATACAGGGTGGCGCAAAATGACCGAAGTGGTTTGAATTCCTTATAACTTTTTTATTATAATTTTTTTTATTATTTTTCTTTTCAGTTTTTTTTAAATAATACTTGGGGAAATTGTCCAACAATTGAAATCGACTGATTATCAGCAACGACTTGATTATGCAATTTATTTTCGTCAAAAAACGAAAGAAAATCCTGATCTTATTAATTAAGTTAATTATGAGCGATGAAGTGCATTTCCAATTAAATGGATTCGTTAATAGGCAAAACTGCAGGATATGGGCTACGGAAAACCCAAGAGTAGTTAAACAGCGAGAATTACACCCACTTAAGTGCATCTTTTCGTGCGGCCCATATATTTTTGTTTTGAAAATGAACACGGTGTCGCCGTTTCCAGCACTGGTATTAGATATCGTTGTTGAATTGTGTACTGTTCCATTTTAAGTTCCCCAAGTCTTTACAAAATACTAAAAAAAAAAATATAATAAAAAGTTATAAGCAAGGAAACCGCAAATATGCAATTGCATGTTTTTTCTTGTGTAACATATTAATGCGGGGACAAGATATTTATACGTTTCACAACTTTTTATGAATTTTGGCATCGATTTGTTAGTGCATATTTTTGCATATTTTACCCTTTAAAGCATATTTTTTGCATATATGCGTCTTACACGCATATTTTAGCATATTTTCGAATTTTAAGAGCATAAGGCATATTTTATACTTTATAGAGTTTTTTGTATTTTAATATGCTTACAAGCTTACGAGGTCTGATCAAACAATAACCGTTATTTTAAATTTTTTCAAAAAGTATTTATTTATTCATCAATAACTATCTTATCCCCTTCAAAGTAATCCCCCTCAGATACAATACACTTATGCCAGCGTTTTTTCCAATCCTCAAAACACTTCTGAAACGCGCTTTTTGGTATCGCCAACAGCTCCTGTTTCGATTTTTCTTTTATCTCCTCAATCGTAGCAAAACGCTTTCCTTTCATCGGAAGAGGAAAAAGTCAGCTGGGGCCAAGTCCTGTGAATTCGGTGGTTGAGGCATGATAACGGTTTTGTTTTTCGCCAAAAACTCACGCACCAACATCGATGTGTGAGCTGGTGCGTTATCATGGTGCAAAATCCATGATTGTTTTTTCCACAATTCTGTGCGTTTCTGACGAATTGCTTCGCGCAAACGGCGCATAACTTCAAGGTAGTATTCCTAATTGACCGTACGACCTTGTGGCAAGAATTCTTGATGCACCACGCCATTGCAGTCGAAGAAAACAGTGAGCAAAACCTTCACATTTGACCAAACTTGACGACCAGGATGAGCATCGTCATTGACATCTTCTCGGCCTTCCTTAAACCGGCTATACCACAATTGAACTAGTGTTCTGCTCATATAGTAGACTTGCCAAACGCCACAGTCAACATTTCAAATGTCCTTGCGCATTTAATTTAATTTTTTTTACACAAAACTTAATACAGTTTCTTTGATCCATTTTTTCGAATAGTAAAAAGAAGAAGAGCACACCAAAACACGACTAACCTTTTTATCTGTCAAAAACAAACTGACAATCCAAAATGGCTGATATTGCCAACATATATAACAGACATGTGTACTTACATAACATAAAATAAAATGCGAAAATCGAACATACGTAACTCACGAAATTTGAAAATAACGGTTATTTTTTAAACCAGACCTCGTATGTGTTGGTCTAAATTTGTATTATTATTTTTTGCCATCTAAATCTCTCTCTCCAGTGTTCCGTGTAGTGTACTCGTATAAATATTTCTTATATATTACGCAGTTATTACGGACATTAGTTTCCTTAAAAAAATTCGGTTTTGTTATTTGTGACGGACTCTGCCCCGTAAAGACATTGAAGGAACATTGGCAACGATTTTTATTTGAAAATCCAGGACAATGTTTTGCTGTTTATTGCAATAAAATTTATAACTACAAATCTTGTCTGATTTATCCAAAATAAAGTTCGAAAGTTTTAATTCTGATATCGTGATCTCTTTTGAAATTGAAGTTAAATTTTTGCGAGAGTATACAAAAAAAGTTAATTTGTAATATATGCTTTAGTCAAAATTTGTATGGCCATTTTGTTTTAACGTGCACTTCAAATCCAACTGATTTTTTTAATACGTCAGGTTATTCTTTGTTAAAAATGAGGCAAATGCTCATTTAAGTCTCCTTGCGCCTAGCGAATATTAGTTTCCATGACTAATATTTTTATACTCACGTGCAATTGTACGTGAGCGAGCTTAGCCGCCCCGTATGCCTGAATGCATTTTGAAGTCTTAAATTACATGTTATTGTCACACCTTGTCCTTAGTTTTTATTTAAATCTTTGATTTCAAACTCAAAATACAAATGTTTGTAAAATGATTTAGTAATTAAAATCAATAATATTTATTAAATAAATTCGTTTGCACTACAGTGTAAAAAAATATAAATGTGCATACCTGTCGTAATATCGCATAGAAGACGTCAAGATGTGAGTTTAGGTTGATGCCATTTGGGCCCTGTAGGCTTTGTGCTTCGTCGCATTCTCTTTGTTCGTCGAATACGTCCAATTGTACAATAATATCTCCTACACTTTGTGCAACTTTTCTAAAAAATGCAAATTAAAAGAATAAAACCAACAACAATTTAACAACAACATTAAGAAATAAATAGTTATTTAATAAATATAATAAGCGAATAAATTATTCAAAGTGTTAATAATATTTTTTTATGGCCGAATAAGCAAGTGTTTTCTTAATAAAACCTATAAACTATTTATTTACATTTTATGGTTTTCATTAGACTGAGGAAAAAAAAATTTATATTTCTTTCAATTGAATTTTATAACTCACAATTGGCCATAAGTTATTAAATAGCACTTTTGGTTGTCATGGAAGTAATACTTTGTGAATTAAAATCTAAGTTATGGCTTTTATGCGTTCAAGCCATGGAAATAAAGAGCTTAAAGTTTTTAATTTAAATTTTTAATAGACGATAGAACGATACGAACGAACTCTTATGTCCAAGTAAGGAATAAGATCGTAAAAATTTTGTATTGGAAATAATTCTTTACTAAAGTGCCCAACGCTGAAATAATCATAACAAGACTAAGCGGTTATTATGTAATGGGATACGAAAAGAAACTTCTTCGCATTTCTGGGATATTAGCATTATAATTCTCTCTCTGTGCTTTCTGAACTACAGATTTGAGTAAAAAATTAAAAACTTAAGGCTTTATAACTCAACATCGTGGAACTAATTTCATTTAAAATATTTAAGAGCTCGTAGCATAAGAAAAAACATTTTTTAATCACAAATAATTTCTTAGTCGGACTTAAGTTCAGTAATTTCAAATTTCTTGTTGAATGAAATATTTTTATTAATTAATGTGACTTTCTAAAGAAGAGAAGAAAAATTAAATTAGACTTTATTTCTCTTATCATTTTTCATTTCGAATGACCGTTTAGGATATTGAACGGTTCAAAGTTGTAATCGCAGTAGGGTTTCTTGATTTTTTTTAATTACTACTTTAACTTGCAAAAAAATCAAATAAACGGCTAAATGTGAATGACTTTTTTCTACAATCGGATTAACTTAACTTAAAAGATGTTTCCCTTGCTTCTGCTAATTTTATTGTGTAATAATCCACTCCAAATTCAGTATAAACTAGGGATGTAACGATACGCCATTTCGCCGATCCGATACCGATACCGATACTCAAAAATAAATATCGCCGATACCGATTCCGATACCGATACGCATATTTAAATTGAGCTCAAGTAAAAATTAACAAAACTCAAGTAGAGTAATTCTTCTATTACACAAAATAACAGTGTTTATTAATGAGCCATTCAAATCATCAAAATTTTCAGTACATTTCAGTTTCTAAAATTCAAATTTTCAAACTACAAAACGTCTGCAATATTTATGATTTTACAAAATAAACGTTGGCATTCAGTTTAGATTGGCTCAAGATTTAAAATTGATATTAATAAGACTTAAAAAAAAAAGAATTGAATTTCAATTCATGTTAACAAAAAATTAATTATTCAAACTGAATGAGTCCATGAGTCAATTCAAACTGCATGTCATACTGTTTATTTTCTAAAATCATCAAAATTGTCAATACATTTCAGTTTCAGTTGTTCAAAAAACTCTAAAGAAAAATATAAGAAGTATCGGCGTATCGACAGTAAAATATCGCCGATATCGATATATCGGAAAACCAGCAGTATCGCCGATATATCGGTATCGGTATCGGTTGCATCCTTAGTATAAACAAATGATTTTTGCTTTATTTTTCATAATTTAACTGTAAAAAAATTGCAAAAATGTTTAGCATTGAGTCAAAATAAGGTAAAGGGTATAAGAAAAAGGCTGAGTTCTTCTAATCAACGGAAAATTCTTATTAAGGTGTTGCTAATTTTTTAAATGAGTGCCATAACCCAGCAAAAATTACTGCTTACCAGAAGCGTTTATGTAAGGGACACAATGTTACAGCATCACTTGCTGTTGCGCATGAATAAGGCATTTTTTTTGTTAGAGATGAGCCAGCTAGAAGCAATACATTTAGCTTCCAAAAAGCCATGATTTTTTTTGCCTTACTAAAGTGCTTCACAGAAGTAATAATATACATATAATTTTTGTGAGAGCCCGAGAGCATTTTTCGAAGCTTTTGTGGTCAAATAAGCAATACATTGCTTCCCTCAGTTGTTAGTGCTTCCAAGTCAGATTTTTTTTTATTGCTGGAAATCAATTAAAAATAAAATTGCTTACCCCCTTATTAATAAAACTTAAAATGAATTTGAAATTAATTTTATTTAAAATTTTGCATAAAAATTTTTCAATTTCAAATAAATTTACGGCCTGGCCCACGATGTCGACAAGAAAGTTTCTTTCGCTTACTTACATTGAAAACAAAAACAAATTCTCTTATTTTGTTTTTGTTTTCAATATAAGTAAGCGAAAGAAACTTTCTTG
The DNA here is from genome assembly GCA_936439885.1 of Nowickia ferox. NCBI lineage: Eukaryota > Metazoa > Arthropoda > Insecta > Diptera > Tachinidae > Nowickia > Nowickia ferox. The sequence goes on along the minus strand of OW387024.1, from coordinate 108,856,823 downwards.
TCGACATCATGGGCCAGGCCGTTAATTTTTTATTCCGTTACTATAATAATTTTGTGAGTGTTTCTTTTCGGTTATACCGAAAAAGCTCTTTTTATGTCAGAACGAAAAGCTTTAGAATATGTGTGTTTATAAACGAAACATAAAAACGAAAGGCCTTGTGTTTTACAAAACCCGGCTGTTAAAGTTCATATGTTTTTCATATCAATAATGCCCTGGGGGCCTACTCTGTAATTCGAAACGAAAGAAAATGCTTTCGAATTTGTATTCTTATTCGAAAGCATTTCCTTTCGCTTCGAATTACAGAGTAGACCCCCTGTTTATCGATGTTGATGTTGATGTCATTCTAACAAGTTCATTTAAAACAAAAATAAATTCTAAAATTTTGTTTTTGACACATAATCCAAAAAACAAAAAAAAAAATAGAAATCCGAGTCTTCCAACAATAGAGACTTCCGAATTTTGACATTTCTGTGGCAAAAAGGAAAAAGTTAGTAAGTCAAGATGAGTTAATGGTACCTCCGTAATCTGCATATTCGAAAGTACTCCTGGTAAAAATTTGAATTAATTTGTGTGATTTTTCAGGCAGTTATAGCAATATGACTAAAGACTTATCTTTTTTAGACTTCTACTCTCATTTCATAATAGCTTAATTAAGGTTATACTTTGGTATATTTCAACTTAAATGTATTACAGTGCTTTTCGCTTAAAGCGAACTTCAAGGGACTGATCAAATTTGTTCGTTTTAAGCGAAGTTCGTTTTAAGTGAAGACATCAAGAAACCATCATTGTGTGTGCACATGTCTTTTTTTAACACTTTGGCTATTTATTTATTTATTAAAACAATTTTAGAACATTGTAGTCTTCAAAAAATAAGTTTATTTAGTTTTAAAAAAAATCAGTTATTTTAGTTTGCTTAGTATTAATATTGGCTTCATTTATATACACTTCCACTTGGGCCAAGTGGTCAAGAATTTGTTGTGGAGTGTCGCGAGACTGAAGAAAATTTCTTATACAGCTTGCGCTAAACATTGCATGCAGGGTAGTAGTAGCTCGAATTGGCTCTTCGTTGTCCATTTCCATATCGTCATCAAGGTCGTCATCACCAGTTTTATTATATCAAATTTCTCTCTTAAAGAAAAACACTTTCTTTGTCTTGCAACCGCTGCTACGGCCATCTTCTAACTTTGTCATTTTCAACTGCTGAATTCACATGGCCTTCACTCAAAAACAAAAAACAATTAAACCTAGGAGAAGTACCTGATTATAGAGCATACGACAAATAAAATACAGCGTTACCAAATTAAAAAATATAATTTTTTTTTTCATGGCAACACACTTCTTGGTTCGTTTTAAGCGAAAAAAAGAACAATTTACATGCAAAAAAGGTTTGTTATAACCGAAAGTTTGCTTTAAGCGGGTTCGTTATAAGTGAAAAAATTTTCATGGTTTATAGAAATAAAAGTTCGTACTTTCGAAAATGGTTCGTTTTAGGCGAAAGTTCGTTTTAAGCGGGTTCGCTATAAACGAAAAATACTGTACTTATAGTGTGTAGAATGATGTCTGCTTAAAACACTAAAGGTTAACAGAGCATTTCCCAATTTAAATGTAAAAGAAATAAATTTCTGAAAATCGACTTGAACGCTTAAAAGTGCTCTCCTGCAAAACAGTAAAATATGACTTAAGCACTTTTTCCTTATTGCCTTAGATATTTTTGGAAAATAATAAAATTATGTACATACATATGTACTCGTATATCTGAGTATATTTCAAAATTAAGAGCTAGTTTTTCACACATCCTTTAAAAGCGAATATTATTATAAAAAAAAACTGTCAATTATAAAAAAAAAACTCATGTATATTTTCTCACAGATACTATTGAATTTTCTTTTGCTAAACTATTTGAAAGAAAATATACTTTTTACCGCAAACATGTTGAGGGTGGTTTGAATTAATACATGCTGGTGCGCGTGTATGTTCGTTCGCTTCGTTTATGGACTTGTTTACACTAAATCTATAGTATAAATCTGGTAACTAGATAGAGACAGTGTGTACTTGAACTATGTGAACTCTTTTGTTTTTTTCATTGTTCTTGTTGGTAAAATAAAAATCGCTGTAATAAAAACGAATGCCTGTGGTAACTAACGAACGGGTGGGGGAAGTTGGAATAAAAAAAAACTTGCATTTATAAATGCCAAAAATAAACTTGTATAAAAAATGCCAGAAGTACAAAAATGACACCAAATTATCCAAATTACATACATACATACATATACTCGTACTTAGAAATTATTTTCTAAAGCATGCTTCTTTACAGTTAAAAATAGTTTATGTCTAGCCATACAAAGTCATGTGCACTCGTATATAATAATTTGGAGGAATACCAGCAATATTCACATGATGTATCACATACATGGAAGCAAGAAGACGAGGCCGGTTCCAGAAATCCTCAAAAAGGCCTACGTAAACTCTAAGAATGGTCACAGGCTTCCTCACTATTCATTGTAGACTGAGAAAACAGCTCAACAGACTTGGCATTGAGAGAAATAGTCAGTGCAGATTCTGTGAGTACGAATATGAAACCCCAGAGCATATTCGTATTCTGAAGAACTGTGAAGCGTTATGCCACAGAAGATATATCCAATTGGGCAAGAACCTATTGGAGTATTGGGAACTGCCAACACTAGACCCACTGGCAATCCTGAGATTCATCAGGAGAGTAGGTCTGGATGAGGTGCTCTAGCACCTGGCAAGAGATACAATAGATCTACTTTGGTCGTAGTATCCTGTGTTTCCCGTTTGACTTAATTCATTCAAACTCTTTATTATGCAAGTTTTCCATATCGTTCGAGGAAAAAATTTAAAACTCTATACTGTATAGTGGAACGCGGTTATAAAGATTTTGAAGAGATCATTTATTATATTTCGTTATAATAATATTTTGAGAATTAAAGTTTTCATTACTATTTTTGTGTACTTGAATAAACAATTCGACTGCTGCTGAGCCTTTTGTATTTAATTTACAATCTAATTGCAGCTGACTTTCATATAAATACCAGCTGACTCGCGACAGACTTTGTTCTGTCAATAATCGCCCCTAACACCTTTTGCAAGGCATATCAAACAGGTACATGCATCAGGCAAATTGCTCATCCACTGATTTTTTGTTTACACGTTTATAACGAAGAATTCATTTGACAATTACTTTTGTGCCTTATTTGATGCATACAATTTTTTGACAATTACTTTGGAAAACTATGTGAGAAGCACAGAGTTGCCACAGTGTTTTCTCTAATGCGTGTACCTGTAGTAAATGTGCCTTGACCTTTTGGTTCTAGTTTCAAAAATACACATACCGTCAGCCCATTATTGGTTTGAAGCATATGACAAAAAGCCGAAATGGAGAAAAACGACAAGGATGGTTTACATGAAGTTTTCTCAAAGTATACACGATGGATTTTTTTTTTGTATTTTCAGCATTGCTTCCGACACATGTTTGGAAGAAATGTATAAATTTTCGTGAGCTTTCATGAATAAAGTTAGAAGTTAATATTAGTTTATTGTAAAATTAAAAATACGTTTTGTGCCGCATACACCACATTTCTTTATTTATTTTCAAAAAGTAGATTTTTGTGCTCCATACGTATACAGCAGCAACTGTGAATTGAGAATTTTGTGTGTTTCGTTTATTTTCTTGCTGTCTAGAGAAATAAGTCGATAGTTTAACGCTGACCAAGAAGCCGCCACCGTAAAATTTTTAACTATCGATCCGCTTACACACCTACACCAGAAAAATAAGTAATTGAAGTTTGTTTAATATAAAGAATAAAATTAAATGATTTCTGTTATACTCAAACATGCATAATTAAGGTTTCTTTAATTTTATTTTAGTGTTTAATAAGTTTATATTAAAACATTTAATCGGCGGCTGCGTCTGGGTGATAATGCTTTTGCTTAAAGTTCGGCGTTGAATTTTTCTTGCGGCACCTTCTTTTTTTATTATTAATTTCTTATAGAAATGAAGCAAAACAAGAGTTAAATTTACTTCGCATGTTTTTGTATGAAGAATTTGACGCAAAGGCCCAACTGTGGCATGTACAGCAAAACAATACTTATTTAAGCTTAACTATTGTAAGGTGCCTCGTATCACTGTCAAAACTCCCATGATACCAAATCGTCTAAATTCCTTTTATCATTAACTAGAAGCATCTGTAAAATTCTAGCGGGGTATTAACTGGACACTGCTGGACGGCTTTGTATGCTCTCAAAATAGGACGAATACATGGTAAAATTATACAATGTACAGTCACGACTACAACAAAATTACAACATCAAAAAACACACGCATTTTGTTGGTAAAAACAAACAGAAAGTAGTCAAAAGCAGATGTATTTTGTTTTTAAAAATAACAATTACAGGGTAACTAAAGTACAATTGCAGACGCGGCATTCATGCATGATTACAGTCATTCAGTGTTGCCAATATGTGTGTAATACACAGAGTGTGTAATTTTTACTCTCATCTGTAGACCATGTAATGAGATTCATGTATAATATGTGTGTAATTCTACTTTGGGTTCTATTTTTATTTAATTTTGTTTTAATTTTAATCTACACAAAGCATGTGTAGTGTAATTTTCTTCAATGTGCAAATTCATTGGCAACACTGTAATCATTTTATTCACACAGATACACTAACATTTTTGCAGCTTGTAAACAAAGTTTGACAACATTCACAGCATTGTATACATTAACAGGCTGGGCTTGTGCATGTACCTTGTATAATTTTACCATGGACGAATACCGACGAACCCGGTGTAATTGAAACAATAGAACATGTACTGTAACTGGCTTGGTGCTCACACTTTTTGTAGTCTTGAACTACGAAGTAGGCTGCCATGCTTACAGGTTCTCTTCTCATCTGCTGGCATCCCTGAGGATCAATCCCGGTCTATGCGAGGTCTTTGACCACCCAGATTAACCTAACCTAACCTAACTGTCATAATAGTTTCATTATTCCAATATATACAAAGATTTTTCGAAGCTCGAGTTTTATGCGTATTACTATAACTTTAATCCATTTCTAAAGTCTCTTTGTACTTGTATACGACACGTTGCGCAATTCTGGTCTGACCCTCGTTATTAATTATATAAATAATGTCTTGTTTATATGAATTGAAAGTGTATACACACATGAATATATCTACTTATGTATGTATATACGAGTATGTACAAAACAAATAAATATCAAAACTTACTTTAGATTTGCCAATAAACGAAAAGAATCTCCAGTTAAATTGTATTTGGATAAAGAGCAACAAAACACGGCACAGCCGAGACGTTGTAAAGTTGATGGCTCCACGGCTCCTCAGCCTTTGCGATAAGTTTAAAGGGCGGAAATACTATATGTACATATGAACGAGTATGTATGAAGCAGCCTTGGCAATATACCACCAAAAATTCTATATTATTGAACCGAAATTAAATGACACCAACAAAAACAACAACAGCAGCTTTGCAGGCAGCACATACACACACTCGCATATTCAAATAAAACACACACAAACTGACCCATACATATTGCAAAAAAAAAAAAAAAATTATTTGTAAGTGTGTATGTATGTGTGTGTATAGGTAGCTTAATTTTAAATAATATTTATTTACAAACTTTTTTTATGGCACATGATTTTCACAAAAATTTTTACTTTATTTTTCACTTCCTCTCTTCTCGATCTTGTAATTCAGTAAAATTTTCTTTGTTGCAAATTTTACATTTATAAGTATATTTATTTAATAATTAAAATTAACTCTTAAATGGTTTTAATTAATTTCCTTTGTTAAAATTTAATTCAATATTTTGTTGTTGTTGAAATTTTCTTTTAATTTTATTTCTTCTTCCGTGCAATAATTGTCGGTTTTTATTTAACATAACGAACTTGTGTATACATTTTCTGCGCCCTTTCCACTAGAGACTGACTGTGAACTACTCGAATTTATTTTCATCTGCTTTTGGCCGTATACTATAGAATTCAATATGAATTTAAATATGTATGTTTGTACACTACGATGGAGCCTGTCGACATCAATTCATACACTATATACGAAGTATTCTAACAAATACACTTTAAAAATTTCGCAATATTTGGCTTTAGATATGAAAGCGATAAATTCATAAATATAACCAGGCATATTATAGAAACATTTAAATACCGAGTAAGACAAATTGCCATCTTCTCGGATAGTCAGGCAGCCGTTGAAGCACTCATTTTATATGAGTTTACCTCTAAGTTAACTTTGAAATAAGGCATTGTCGAAGTGAAAAGAAATTAAAAAATTGGCCAAGAGGGGGCTAGCACACCCATGCTTGGATAAGACTTGGATTGGATAAAATGTGGGAAGATATGTTGGTGAAGATTAGGAATACCAGGGAACACCTCTGGTTCAATCTCCCTGGATTGAGGCATAGATAGTTTCATAGCTGTCATGTTCTTAAGTAAAAATTATCTAAGAATGAGAAGAACCTCAACAATTTTTGTATTGAGATTAACAGCCGGTACATATTCTATGATTATGAGAATGAAACTCCAGAGCTCATTCTGAAGGACAGTGAAGCTTTATTTCAAATAAGATACAGCCAATTGAGGAAGCAACTAATAAAGAATTGGAAACAGCCAACACTAAAACTAATGGCAACTCTGAAATTCCTCAAGAGAGCACGACTAGACGACCTGGCAAGTGATACAATAGATCTTTATCGGTTGCAATGTCCAGTACTTTCCTTACAATTAATTAATTCATTCATTAAAACAATTATGGAAAAATCACAAGAAATTAGCTTCTTGCTAAAAATTCTAATTATACTATTATTGCATTAATATACTATATATATTATTTAAAAAAAGCTCTGCAAAATTATTGTAGCAGAATCTTCTGTGAAAGTGGCCCTGAAGAAGCAGAACCAAGACATGACGAATTAAGAAATACATATAATTTCTACTTTTTCGCCCGACATTTGACAAGTTTGAATTCAGCAGCAACCAATCTTTATTAAAGCAGATTAAAACAATTAAGAGTGCTATATTCGGCCGTGCCAAATTTTATTTACCCTTCATATTTGCTCTTTCAAAAAAACAAAACATATATAAAAAAACTCTTGAGTAAAAATCTTCCTAAAATATAAAATATGTTAAATTAAAAAAAAAAAAGTTTTATTTAGTTACTTTTATATATCAAAAAAAAATTTAATTTTCCAACCCTGGAATATCATATTTTTGATTTTTCAGATTTTCAATACTAATTTATTTCTCTAAAATATAAAATATATTTAGTTAAAGTTTTTTTTCGTTACTTTTATATAACAAAAAAAATTAAATTTTCCAGCTCTGGACCTGTTTTTTAATCATTCTAATTTTTTTATACCAAACTACTCGTATTTCTTTCTAAAACACAAAATATATTTAATTTATAAAGAAAAATAAACAAGTTAATTACACCTAGTTACTTTTATAAAATTTTTTTTGATTATCCAACCCTGGAATCATATATTTAGATTTTTCTGATTTCTTGCACCAAACTTTTTCATTACAAAATATGTTTAATATATGAAAAAAAAAAAATTATTTTTAGTCGTTTATTTTTATATACGAAACAATTTTTAAATTTTCCAACCCTGGAATCGTCTTTTTGATTTATGAAAAAATATAAAATAAGCTTAATTAACCAAAACAAAATATTTTAGTTAGTTACTTTTATATACCAAAAAAAGTTTAAAATTTCCAGCTCTGGAGCTGTGTTTCTAAAGAAAAAAATACCGAAAAAGGTTTAAATTTTCCAACCCTGGAATGGTCTTTTCGATTTTTTTGGATTTCCAATACTAATTTAATTCTTATTGAAATATAAAATAGGTTTAATTAACAAAAAACAAAAATTTGAATTAGCTAGTTACTTATTATAACAAAAAGGAATTTAAATTTTCCAGCTCTGAGACCGTATTTTTGATTTTGCTGATTTTCAATACAATTTTATTTTGAACTATGTCTGACTCAACAGAGTCCCAGACGGAATTCCCTAGCTTTTCTGGGAGCTTCGAAAAACAGATTTCACGTACAGACAGACGGACAGACGGATATCGCTTATTCGACTTCCCTATTCATAAGGACCCAAAATATGTATACTTTATGGATCGCATATTAATACTGAGGAAATTCCACACGCAATGACAAATTACCATGTTTTGGTGAAGTGTATAGAAATGTGCCTGAACCATTTCCACTCCAAAAATGCTTAATTTCCCTCAGTGCAATAACAGCTGGTGAGTATAATAATTTTTGACCCATTGCCAAATCTCAGAGCTGTCTATACGAAACGTACGTACACAGTAGATTTTTAATATCAAACATAAACGTTATTTATTTTTCTGCTTCTGGTGCTCCTCAGTTGGGTAAACATTTGCTCGGTTGCATGGCATTTTGGAATGTGTTTGTTTTTGTTTTAGTCTTCAGACTCCACGTGGTGCGCGCGCAATATTTTTTGTTGTTGTTATTTCGATTTTAAACTTTAAACGTATGTGTTGTATGTGGATATGAGTTACGAACGCGAATGCAGTGCTCAATCAGTGTTTCATTACAGGCTTTCTTTGCTGGTTATACAAGACCATGTGACATTATGCAAAGCTCCTTCCTTTCATTATATTCTTATAATTTCAAAAAGGATATTAATTTAAATTTTGTTCCATTACACTTTTCGGCTTTTTTCGCCATTATAAATGATTTATAATAGACTTACTGGTATGCATGCAGCAGCACTTCTTCTACTAAATATCACAATGAGGAAGGACGTCGAATGAGAAAGACTTAAATTTTCATTTCGGTAATAATATCATATTTTCGGCTATAGTTTAGGGTAAATAGTTTTGTGTACATTTTTGGGGGGTGTATACTTGTTAAATTGTAATATGATGTGTAAAAAAAAGTAATTAAAAAGAAAAATATAATTGTAAGTTTTTTTCTCGGGATAATGTGAATAAACATTTGCATACACAGGCTTGCATGTCTGCAGGCACATCCTTTGTAAATGGTCTGCTACTTTAGTAATGCAAAATGTATTGCCTGCTTTAAGGGGCTTTATAAGTGACAATGAAAAGTTTTTAATATTGTAACTGTTCCAAAATGTATAATAAGAAAAACTATTTTTTAAGTTTAAGGCTACTTACTGTGTATTTGTATTACACAACCGTAATGTTGATGTACATATCTGTGCATTTCATTAATAACAGCGTATGTCCAAAACTAAATTTTTTCATTAGACCCAAAAAACGGCCTTTTTGAACCTTATTTAAAAAAAGTAGATGTTGTGTTGTTGTTTAGAAAAAAATAATGTACATGCGTCCATACTTTTTTAAAAATTTCTTAGAGCTTTCTAAAAAGCATTTAAAATATAACAATTTGATATCATAAAGTCGAAATGAGAAATTCATAAGATATTTTTTAGCTCGATCCGACAGTGTCTTCTGATGCCTAATGGGGCCTAAAGCACCCGATGCACAGTTGGGGATTTTGTTAAAAAAAAATTTATATAATTCTGCAGTTTCTAAAGGGGCCTTCTGATTGTTATGAAATTTCATACAGTATTTGAGGAGGTATCCCAGAACTTAAGTCCATCCATAATCGGCGAGCTTTCACACCCACGAGAGCACAATAGCCAATCAACAATGCTTGCTGTCAGAGCTGCCAGATAAAATGATCGAAAAATCATCGAAATCCCGATAAATTACAAAATACTCGTCATTTCTCACGCGAAATGTTGACATAATCCATATAAAAAAATTTCACATGAAATATTCATGAAAAAATGTTGCAAAACTTGTACTCTGTTCAACTCGTGAAAAATGTATGAAATGTATCTGGCAACATTTTCTTGAAATCTGCGAAATAATGTGACTGGCATTTATTTCGCCTGAAATATTGACAGCTGGTGTTTATCTTTACAAAAGTCGATAAATGTTGCAACTTCTAACCAATAAAAACGATTATTTTTTGGAAAAAGTAATGTGGGCATCACTTGTTACGTGTCAAATTTTTCACGCGAAATAATCAATGTTGCTGAAATATTTTCACAACTTCGAACAGAGTACTAGGCTTTACGCGAAAAATCAAAATGATTTTTTTAAACATGTATACTCGTACATATATACATACATACATACATATGTACATATGTTTTATTTCATATATTTATTAGCATATAAAAACATAACAATTCATGTTCATACATGCATTTTATTACCGTTGTCAACATTAATCAGTGTTGAATCCATTGCCTTTTCAAATTTAAATGTTGACAACGGTAATAAAATTCAGGTATGAACATGAGTTGTTATAGTTAATTTTAATTATCATTGTTCGAACTTCATTTGTTTCTATATTTATGATTTGATCAGGCTAAAGTTCGTATCGCTTTGTAAGTCAAATTGCATGTGATAATTATTAATGAACGTAGTAGAACGGAACAACTAGCTGTTTTCGAAGGCCGCTAGACCTTCATCATCAGCTTTCTTTGTGTTTGGTCCACTAAGTGTGTGGTATCAGTTGATGTAGATTTCTGCTTTATATACGCAACTTTTTATTGCAAATGGAATATGTGAATTGTTTTGATTCATCGTATTACAATTTGCTGAAAGCTTTTTTTGTAATGAAAGCTCATTTTTACCGTCTCTGAATGTACAACAGTCTTGCCATTGTCGTTTGTTCTTTACTAATTATGAGTTGTTATGTTTTTATATCATAATAAATTATGAAATATGTGTGTTTTAAATAAAAAAAAAAAAAAATACATATGCACTAAATTTAAATTTTTTTAATTTTCTTAAGAGGTGAACTGTTGAGGGTGACCGTCAGTCAAAGTTGTCCACTCGGTGCTTTTCGCACCTTTTTTTGTTTAGTGATTTTTAAACTTTTCGATGCGAAAAATTTTGAAGTTAGTGCTCAAGTAATTTTTGGTGATTTTTATTTCGTCGCGGTGGCACTAAACTATAGTGTCGAACTTCAATCGGTTTCTTATACAAATGAATACTTACACATACCCGAATACATTTCTCTCGTTGGCAAAGCAGTGCACTCAACCCAAAATTCAAAAAGAAATTTGCTTATCTATTTTATTTCGAAACATAAAAAATAGGGTCTAATTTTGTAAAACGTAACGCATAGTTCCCGTCCATACAGTACAACATTTGCTGCGAAACATTTTTGATATCTCTTTTGAGACTGTATTTATGTTTTGCAGCTTAATACATTTTCTCATACGAGTATATTTCTCATAAGAATGAGACGAAAATAACGTACTCAACAAGAACTGCATGCACCTTGATACAATTATACAAGGTACTTGCACAAGCCCAGCCTGTTAATGTATACAATGCAGAAAGTTGTCAAACTTTGTTTACAAGCTGCAAAAATGTTAGTGTAGGTGTGTGAATAAAATGATTACAGTGTTGCCAATGAATTTGCACATTGAAGAAAATTACACTACACATGCTTTGTGTAGATTAAAATTAAAACAAAATTAAATAAAAATAGAACCCAAAGTAGAATTACACACATATTATACATGAATCTCATTACATGGTCTACAGATGAGAGTAAAAATTACACACTGTGTATTACACACATATTGGCAACACTGAATGACTATAATCATGCATGAATGCCGCCTCTGCAATTGTACTTTAGTTACCCTGTGATTGTTAGTTTTAAAAACAAAAGACATCTGCTTCTGACAATTATAGGTATGTTTCTACCAACAAAATACGTGTGTTTCTTGGTGTTGCAATTTTGTTGTAGTCGTGCAAGTACCTTGTATAATTGTATCATGGCATGTACATGAAACAAAGTACCCTTTCTATTCCTCTTTCCCCCTTCATCAACAAACTTAAAAGTTTTGCAGCAAATGTTTCACTGTATGGACGGGGACTTAGCGTTGACAAATTTTGTATGTATTTTGTTTTTGTAATTTAAATTTTTTCCATATAAAATTTGTCAACGTTTGGCGTTGCATTTCAAAAAATTTTAATAAATTGGTAAGATGATTTTCAAGCAAAATATGCGCCAAATTGCCCTCAAACCTGGTGTTTTATTTTATATATTTATTAGCAAATAAAAGCATAACAATTCATGTTCATACATGCACTTTATCTAGGCGCAAATAGTGCGCCAGGGAATGTCGTCCTATGTACATTGTGTATATATTTATACGAGCCATATTCGTCCTGGGTTTACCCTTTCTAACTTTGTTCACCTCAGTGTTAAAACTATGAAAGATATTGCCAAGTATTAGGTCCAACATATGTATGTTGCATGCATATAGACATTAAACGTCATTGTCAAATCGTCATTTGGCTATTTTCGGCACCTAAAATCGTCAAAATGACGATGAATCGTCAAATCTAGCAGCCGTGCTTGCTGGTTACTTTGCAAATAAACAAAAACAAGTTGTGAGAGCTTTCAAAGCTGTTTGTAAATATCTATCATGTATGACTAAAATACATTTTCACTTGCTTTTTTCTGCCAATTACATACATATGTATGGGCATATTAAAAATAAAATAAAATTGTAGTTTCTTAAAAATAACTTCTAATTTTAACTTCTAAACTTTAATTGTTCTTCATCTATCATTTTTTTTACTACATCGTCCCATAGTCAGTGTTCGTCGAAGCTCTATTGCATTTTATTGAAAATATTAATCTATACTTCCGGAATATGCCCAGAATTATTTTTGTCCTGTTAACTTGATTCAAAGCTCCGCATTTATTTAGAGCAACTCAATAAATAATAAATCTCTATATCTCTAATATTGAACAGATTTTTAATTCGCTAATTAATAATCGTTTTGTTATTATAATCTGTTAAACATTTTAAAAAGCTTAATTTATATTGAGACGCATTTGGTTTTTCTTATCATGCGGGTACCAACAGTCAAGTTGTAGTCAAACATAAATTTAAAAATTTGTCCTAAAAAAAAATAACAAAGAAATAAATAAAGAAAGAAGCACCTGTCGCTGTGTTATAAACAAAATGTCATCAACAGGTTTAAATCGTAAAATCATTTATCATGCATTAAAAACGAACAATCTATTAAAAATTAATTAAACAAATGTGACGCGTCATTAATTTGAAGCATTTGAAATCATTCAGGCATTCAATTCTCTTCAATGTTGCCGCGTTCTAAAAAAAAAAAATAAAATTAATGAAAAACATGGTTTTTTTCCCAAAATTTGTTTTATAATTTTCAGATCATATCATAAAAACAAATTTTATAATAAATAAGGGGTGACTTTTTAAGAGCTTCCGGATTTGATTTAAAAAAAAACACATAAAATTTAAAGAAATTTATGAAATCTTTATTGGAGTTGGTAGAACGATCGATCTATATAATTCAATGTTTAAAGATGATTTCATGTAAATTTTGACCGCGTATATGTCTGAAATGGTTTATACGCTGGCTCCAATTTCGGCTGGTATCTCAGGAATAAATTCTTCAATCTTGTCTTCCAGTGAGTCAACCGATGCGGACTTGCCCCTATAGACATGAGCCTTAACATAGCCCCACAATATACAGTCTAAAGGCGTGAAATCGCACGATCTAGGTGGCAAATTGACCGGCCCAAAACGTGAAATAAACTGTTCACCGAACTCGCCTCTCAATTGGGCCATTGTTGCGCATATTGTGTGGCATGTTGCACCGTCTAGCTGAAACCACATGTCAGCCAAGTCCAGCATTTTTGGGCAAAAAAAAAAGTATTATATTCCCAATTGCTGCGAATGGCGCCGAATCGATAATTCACGGTCATAAACAACACTGGCGGATACAGCTGCCATATTTTCCTCTGGCCACACTCTACGTTCAATAATATAATTTTGGGGCGAAATTTAATCACAACATTCCAAAGAGGCACCTCAGAAGGTCGCCCAAACTGACCCTAAAATTGAAGAAGTGTACGGATGCACTTTCTTCACCGAGCATGAATTTTGATAATAACATTTAATAATCTGCAAGAGTTGTTCATTTGTAAGTCGATTCATGGTTAAATTATAGAACAAACTGAACATATTTAACAGTAACATGAAACACGAAAACAGCTGAGTTGCCAAAAATAGTGTTGCCAACAACAAAGTTGCCAAAAAATCAAGAAAGTTGTTAAAAATTAGAGGTTTAATTTTCAACTTATTGCCATAAACTTTTTCATAATATAAAAATTGGCGGAACCGATCACAAGATCTAAAGATTGCACTTAGAACCGAGAGATAATGATCGGATTCGGTTTGGTAGAATTTTTTTTGAACAACCAAATCGATTAATTTTTGAACTAAAAAAAAAAGCTTGAAGAATTAAAACCAATGCCGTGAATTTAACGTAAGTCGATTAATCGTTGTCGAAATTTTTCTAAAAAGTGTATTATATAAAATGGATTTTCTCTGTTCATTTACCTTTTTGGACCCAGAAATCGTAAATGATAAATGTTCGACCGCTTTTCATATTTTGTTAGTTTTTTTTTTTACCTGGCAACATTGTCTCTTACTAAACAACTTTAAATCAGTATCAATCATTGATACTTCTTGGCTTAACAATACAGTTTTTTTAGTATCAATTAATTAGTATAAAATTGATTGTACAACATAATTAAGCTCTTGTGCACAATGGGAGGTCTAAATTTTATGTGTGTGTGTATGTATGTTTTGATTTCTTTGAAGTTTGAATATAATTAATCGTACTTATGATGAAGTTAAAGTTCCTCACTGAAATAAAAAAAGGCACCAAATGTCACTGGGAGTGTTTGTTAGCCCTTGAAATTGCCCTTCTACGTGGAAATACAATTTTGATTGAAAGATATTTTTTAATTTGTTTTCCTATTGATTTTAAGATTTACTGGGTTAGACAGTTAAACAAGTTAATAAGTTTATTATATGAACTTTTGGTTGCTCTTATTCATCAATTATAATTATCAATTTTTTTGGATAGAATATTTCCAATCGACTTTTATGTATGGGCATTTCCACAGGAAAGTCAACTTTTTGTCGCGTGCGACATGAAGCAAATATGTTTGTTTTTTCAAAGAAAACGAAAGTATTTTCTACTTCTTTATATATTTGTCTAGTCAGTCAGCAGCTCTACATTAGGTGAAATTTTAAGAATAATCGCCTCACATTGTTCCGAAATACAAGCTTAAATGTTTGCTGTCGCACGCGACAAAACAGTGGACTTTCCCGTGGAAATGCCCATATCACGACTTATTCTTTTAATATATTAAAATATTCGATATTCTCAATACAAACATACATGCACACATATTTATATACACACATGCATACATACGCATGTACTTTAGGCGTTACTTTTATTAGCATGTGATACGAGCAATTAATCATTATTTGGTCAAACAAGCACCATAAATAAAAGTATTAAAAGTTTTTCAAAAACGTTTAAATTTCAGTGAGAGTATTTGAAAAATAATTTTGTTCTATTTTGGTTGACTTGTTTTTTTAAATTTATGTATTTGAAAACTACACTTTTCCAAGGTTGTTGTAAAACTCATATCTATAGTGCTAAAAGTATTAAGGTGTGCTTGCATGGAGTTTCAATGTAAGATTTTTATCGAAATGTAACAATTTCAATTGTATGTACAAATGGAAACAAAATTTAGTAGCATTTTTCCAATAATTTTTTTTTAGAAACTGCAAATTGGCAAAATGATTCACATAATTGTAGATAGAAAGTACTGGCACCCTCTAGATTTTATACCATGCACTCGTAATAAATTTTAATGTCCTTATACGTACATACTCGTACATAAGTATTTCTAATATTAATTATTCTTCTTTCATTTTTTCAGCATAATCATTTTTACAAGAGCGAGAGAATTCGGTAAGTGAATTTAAAATTTTGCATTAATTTTTATTAACATAAAAGATTATAAAAAAAAATTAGGAAATCGCTTAAAAAAATTAAAAAAATAAATTCGACCACTAGGAAATAAATTTCAGTTAAATATTTATATTTTGAAATCCTGGGGGCAAATTACGTAATTCCATATCGTTCGAAATTTCCATACAAATGTAATTAAAGTTGTATGAAAATTTGTTCGATATCGAATGCCGTAATTTGGCCCCTAGTTCACTAGAAAAAAAGTTAAAAATGAAGATACTTTACTCATAAGGTCGACTCAAATGTTTTAAAACTTATATAAGAACAAACACATTTTTTTACGGGCGCTTCCCGAAGACCACCAAACCGAAGCTATTCATTATCTCACGACATCTATGTACATAAGTGGAGTCAAACTAGCGTGTATACCTAAAAAATAATTAAGCTTTACAAAAAGTTTAATAAACAAATTTCCTTAGAAATTTCATTTTGTAAACCTTTGGTAAATCAAAATTATTATATTTTTTTAAGGAATACGGCAGAAAGTTTTTAGAAGGCCTTAAATTTGCTTGCGAATGGTTAAATTTGTGAGAGCTTTAACCACTTGACCAAGACTTTCGTTAGTGATATCGATTTCGAATATATGCATCTCGAACATTTCTTGTCTAATGCCGAGTACACACTATGGCATTTTGTGACATCGCAATAGTGTGTACTAGTGGCAACGTTAGTCATTTCCGATATTATTCATTGTGTGGAATTGGTTTTCATATTAAAAAAAAGCATAATGACACCACAAAATGACAACACAATAAATACCAGATGTGTACTCAGCTTAAACATTTCGAGTATGACACTATAAAATGAATTGAAAAAAGTTTACATGTCGCTCAGTTTTTTTCCAAAAAAAAAAAAACATTCGTTTTCCAAGGTTCGCTAACAAATATCAAAAGTGAGCCAATATCAAACTTATTGCGATTTAGCAGAAAAACTAAAAAAAGTAGTTTTTTTTTTACCGGACTGCGTGACGCGAAGAACGTTATTGTGTTTATCATCCTATGTATGTATGTATGCATGTATGTGTGTATGTATGTGTGTTCTTATATATCTTTAGTTTTCTTTTATGATTTTTCATTTCGTATGACCATTTAGGATATTTAACGGCTAAAAGATGGTCGCAGTCAGGTTTTTTGATTTTGTTTCATTACTACTTGTTAACTTATTTATTTTAGAATTCTTTAACTTACGCTGCAAGGTTTGAACACTATACCTCCATTCCAACAGACTAGCACACATCCACTAGGCTATCGTTACACATTCGAGAAACTATCGCGAGAAGTTTGCTTTAGCGAACATTCGAATTTGTTTAGATTCGCGAACAAATATCGCAACAATTTTGTTTCGAAATTTCTTCGCTTTAGTGAGCATTCGTTTATATCGAATCGAAGATCAAGTGAATACACTCACATACACGTACACACACACACACACACACACACACATACACACGTAAACACATATACCTAATTGGCCATGTCTTTCAGACATCTTGCAAAACGTATGTACAACAATGTTAAAGCGTGGAGGACCTGTTCGCGACAGCTCAAACAGATCATTAAGGAAATTTTCGAACAAATGGCCTCTAAAGCGGCCCATCCATTATACAATATTATTGCATATGTTGTTGTACATATTATTGTCATTTTGACCTATACTATGCGATAAATGGCACAATATTTTTAAAGAAAATATTGCCCAATTTTAATGGTACTGAAAAAGTAAACAACATTGAACAATGTTGCCACCACATTACACAACTGTCTTGAGTGTAAAATAAAAATCAAAAGTCTTTTGATATTTGCCAATATATTGTGCCACCTTCGAATATGACATACACATTGTCGATATTATTATACAATACGAAAAACTGTGCAATTATATTGCAAGTGGGTGGGCCGCTTAAGTTCAAACATGACAACAAGAACCAGGGTTGTCACATTTTTTCCGACCTATTTTGCCAAATGAATTTTAAAAATCGTTAAAATCAATTTTATGTAGTTTTTCTTAGTATAATATTCCTCCGTTCGGAAACGGAATTAATTTTTGTAGCAGCTGGTATCTATGAAAAAAAAAAAAAAACTAAAATTCGGAAACTTATCAGGTGTGTCCAGACTATTGGCGGCACTGGTATGCTGGGGTATGCTTCGGCTAGGGCTTGAGATCTTGGGGTGATTTGAATTCCGTTTCCGAACGGAATTGAGCTCTGTGACATGGCCGATTATATTATATTTGATAATAAACTTGTTTTTTTATATATATAACAATTTTTTTTTATATAATTTTTTATAAAATAATCGTATAAAAATTTATTGTTTTAAGTTTCTCGCTATTTTTCATATTCAAAAATGAACTTAATGCCCCTATCACGGTTTTCAAATATATAAAATAGTTTGGTTGGGATTGATAAATTTGCATTGCCATTCTGCACTAAATTGACAGTTGATTTTTCAGTTGTGTTTTGGTATTGTTATTTACAAATCTACAGTTTGGTTGAGAAAAACGTTGAGTACACACAACTGCTTTTTACGAGTACTCGTAGTAGTTGGGTCCGTGGTTGGGTTTTTAAAGCAGAAAAAATGGAAAAATGGTAACTAGAAATATTTATTACGCTTAATGGCAAATTTTTCTTAACAGTTTCAGTATTGGCACACACATAGATTTCTTTAAATATGGTTTTAGGTAATCCAACAAATAACAAAACGTTTCTTTGTTCTGCTGGAAATAACTAAAAAGCCTTCCAAAATTATTTTTTAAAGAATTCGTTCACTATTTGGATTATTTCTTACCTTGCATTGGGTAGTTCAAGAGGGTTGGAACCATTACGAATTTTTCTTTTGATATGTACGTAGCACATCTATATTTGCGACTTCGTTTCGTCGTTATAAAATAAATATACACCTATTTGTATTAATTGCTTTCTGTCAAACTTGATATTTTAAGTTGGCAACGCGATGATAATTTCAACTAAAAAACAGTTTGGTCTAGTCTCCGACGACCAAACTGAATTTGGTTGAGAGCCGTGATGGGGGCATAAGTTTCGGCTTAAGGCCTAATTAGTTTTTACTTTTCGTTGTCGTTCTGTGCCGTTCTTTTCCGTATAAAATATTTTGCAATTACTTTTTCTGTGCAAGGAATCAGCTGGCAACCTATAGAACTGATTTCAGTTGTATAGAAAATATCACAACAAACTAATACATACACACTTTTGGCTGTCACTTAACGTTGAATTCTATTTTCTACAGATTTGTCCGCAACAAACCACACACACAGACTTTCAATTGAACAGAAACAAAACAGCTGATTCAGAACAGAACAGCACAAACTAATTCTGCCTTTACACTATGAAAGTTTTCTCTTTTTCAATTCTCTCAACATTTCTTTCCTCTACAGCAAATTTTTTCTCAAGCATATTTTTAAATCATATTTTTGTTTAAGAAGAAGATATAAATTTAGAACAGTTTATAATTATTTTAAACTTTCGCTCTTATTTACATAGTAAACAATGCTTGTCTCGCCGTATTAAATTTGAGCATACATATTAACAATGAACTATGCTATAATTACGTACAGATATGAATTTATTTACACATCGTTACCTTAATGTAAAAAGGCCCCAACTCATTACTTTTTTTAAAATTGAGTTTTTTGTGTATTTTGCTAGAAGAACATCTAATGTATCGAAAAGTGCATAAATCTCGATTTCAAAAAAAAAAAACTGAGTTAGGGCTTTTCTATATTAAGGCAACGATAAACATATACACATTTTTTATTTTCTAATTTTTAAAATTTTCAAGAAACCAGATATTCTGTTAATTAACAATCTCTAAATGCTGGAGATAACTAATCTTACTTATTGTGTTTTTCCAAATTCATTTATTCATTATTCGGCTTAAAGATTTTCAAGCTCGTCGCCCAGCAAAAATCCCAGAATTATTTTTGACTGAAAAATAAAAATATGTATGTATGTATGTATGTATGTAATATAATTATTATAATCTTTTGCAAAACAATCGGACACACCCACAATAAAATCGTTAAAAAATAGAGGAGGAAGGAGGTAGACAATTATCGATATCTCTCCATTAGATAAATTCTAATGAAAAGGCGTTCATGTATGAATGTAAAACTATAAATGATTTGCATGAAAAGAATTATTAATTTTGTTGTATTTAATTATTACAAAAAAAAAAAAAATAATAAAAACCAACATGATTTTAATCTGTAAAATAGATTTGCAAGCAAAATATAAACGAAGCAATCATATATGAAAAAAAGTGAATATCGAATCAATTTCATAAAGTTTTCAAAATGCCTTAAAGGTATTTTTAGTGGATTTTTAGATGTATGTATGTATGTGTATGTGTGCATGCAGTTTCTTGTTTTATTTTGTCTTGCTAACATGTTTAAAACGCTTCTTAAGGCTCCAGCAAAGCATATCTATTATTGTTAATTAATTTATGTTGAATTGTTATTTTTTGTAGCTCCTTGGTCTACTCACATGTATATGGGAGAGTATTGACAAGGCGCTTTAGCTTCACTTTGGCAAAAAAAAAAAAATTATTTCCTCTTTTTGTTTTACGAACATGTTTTACGGCTTAAGACCAGCCATACATGTTTGTTGCTTGACTTAAATTTTGAATTTATGATTATTCGTTGAGTTGATTTTCAGCACGTTTACATGATTTTGTTTTCATAAACATCAATCATTTTGATGTGTTTTTTTTTTGTTTAATTTAAAATAACATTTTGCATGTGAAAATGTTTGTTATGTTCGTGGTTTTTATGAATAAACGCGTAACTTCGTTTTTGTCCATTTTAAATTTTTGCTGAGAAAATATTCTTTATGTGGGTTGAAAATTTTTTGTACGTATCATTGATCAAATTGAATTTTATAAATAATAGATGTTTTTTGGTAATCTTCTAAGCTTTTGAGTATTTTTTCAAACACAAGAGCATATCAGAGAAACAAGTCGAAGCAAAGTTGTTCGCGGCGGCGTTTTTTTAAGGATCAATTCATATCTCCACAACTAGAATAGTGAGGGTCACATAATTTTATATGGGTAGCTCTTAGAACAAACTGCATATTCCAACAAAATCTTGGCGGTATAGGAGGGTGGAGACGGCTACCCCCCATACAAAGTAATTATTAATTAATTAATAAACATAATATTTTTTTATATAAATTACCAACAAAACAAGCAACAATTTATAATTTTTTTATTCACGCGCGCTCCTGATGAATGACTTCGGATACGAATTATCCAAAAATAGATATTTTTAAAAAGCCTAAGAGAGTTAACTAAAATTACAATATATATTTTATTATCATTATTATATATAAATACAACCACGATAACGCGTGACTCAAGCGTGACTCGCACGTGACCCATGCGTGACTTGCACATGACTCATGCGCGACTCGCACGTTACTCATGCGTGACTAGCTCGTGACACATGCGTGACATATACGTGACTCACGCGTAACAAATCATTTCATTTCTAATGAAAGCTCATAAAACAAGGACAAACACAACAGCAATGAAAGTGTTGACGAAAAGTCCTTAAGTCCTTATAATTGATACAAAAAAACGCGTTAGGGTATTACTAATTCGTACATAACTTCTGAGGCGCAACGATGCGCAGCATACATTTTTCTAAAATAACGCTCATTTGTTCAGCTTTTAAAATAAAAATAAAATCTCTGCTTAATTGTGCCCTTAAATCAGATTCAGTTTTCTTTCACAATGTTCAAGTTTAACCCGTCATTACAGAAGCGTCTTGTGGATAAATACTAGAATGGGATATTTGAGGTCAATGACCATTGAAGCAAAGCTCCTCGAGACAAAAACATCGATATATCACACTTTAAGATTCGACCGCAAATGCCGAAGATGTAATGAAAAATGTATTTTGGCGACCCCTACGCCCGGCAAAAATTTTTGTTTTCGAAACTGCCGTGCAACAATACTTTATATTCAGCTGTGTACGGCGACCTTTTTTTGCCTGCAAGGCGAGACGGTCTAATGTACACGTGTCTACCACATAAAAAGGTTCTAAACAAACCATCAAAGAAATTGAATCAAACTCTTGCCAATTTGAACTCTCGATTATTTCAACTTTTGCTCTGCACCCCTGAATATCAATTTATCGAGAGTCTACTGTAAACAATTAAAAAATTTTAATCAACTTCTTGTCAATTTCAACTCTCGATTATTTAAACTTTTGCTCTGCACCCCCTGAATATCAATTTATCGAGAGTCTACTGTATATGTTTTTATTGGTACTTTGGAAGCAATTAAAAAATAACATTCCTTGAAAATTAATCGTTTTCTCAGTAACTAATGGGTTAATTTACAAATCATTCGTTTAAATTGCATTTCCTTTAAAACTATTCTTCTGCAGCTTAAGAATATTCAAATTAAATAAATTTAAAAAAACTTATGTATTTGTGCCTTCACTTACCTTAAATTATTTAATAGAGGAAGTACTTTTAAACCTAGAATGATAAACAAAAAAAAAAAAATTAACAAATTGAATTAAAAAAAATATTAATAAATAAGTAAATAAATAAAACTGAAATGTGTTTAAAAAATTCATATCCGGGTTATTGGCTTAAACTTTTTCTAAAACACCCACATTTTATTTTCTAGTTAATATCATATTATTTTGAAATGAAAATAAAATATTTGAAATAACAACACATCAACTAGTAGTGAACTTTTTTTCCCCATAGAAACTCTTATTTTCAATATTAATTTATACATATTTGCTTTAAAAAAAAACTGACATGTGGCACAGATTAATAATGATGCTGCCGAAAAAGAAGTACCAAGTGAAAAACTTAAATAAAAGCATTCCCTATAATAAAAATCTCCTACAGACACACAAAACAACTACATAATATAAAAAAACAACAGAGCTTAATTTGAGTTCATGAACTTTGTATGCGGACACTAGACATATATAGCAAAAAAGAATGCAGCAGAACTGTAAAAAACATAAAGGGACGTTTTGTTCATCATGCATCATTTAAGCAAACATTAATGATGGAGTAGTAGTTGTCTTAAATGAATGAAAGCAAGAAGATAAATGCGTAACTGACTGATTGTCATTTAAGTTTGATTTGTCTTTCTTACATGCAACATGTAGCATATTGGCATTTCCACAGGAATGTCGACTTTTTGTAGCGTGCGACATCAAACAAATTTGTTGGTTTTTTCAAAGAAAACTAAACTTTATTTTTTAACTTCTTTATATATTTGTATAGGCCGTCAGCAGCTCTACATCAGGTAAAATTTTAAGCAAAATCAAGTAACATTGCCCTGAAATATAAGTTTAATTGCTTGCTGTCGCACGCGACAAAAAAATTAACTTTCTCATGGAAATGCCCATATTCATTTACATTTGCACACATGCAACAAAAGTACATACTCGCACTACTTAAACTTCCATTTGAAGAAGAAGAAAAAAAAAACATTTAATCAAAGTATTAAAACTAAATATTTATTCATTGTTTTCAATTAAAATAAATTAACTTGCGCTTCATTAAAAAAAATACATAATTCTTTCAAAATGTTCTTGTTCTTTCTCTTAAAGTTTTTTCTCTCTCTTAATACAATTTAAATACCAACAATGCAATGGAATACAGTTTCTTTATGTTTATGTGTCAGAGATGGAAAATGAAATTATTTTCATAAAAAAAAAACTTATTTGGGTTTAAGTGTAGATATGTTAAAATAAAATTTCTATAAAAATTTTGATTGAAGCACACTTGAAATATAAACTAATGTTCTTGTCAGGGATGGAAAATGAAATTATAGTTATTTAAAAAACACACTTATTTGGGTTTAAAGTGTAGATATGTTAAAATAAAAACTCCATAATAATTTTGATTGAAGCACACTTCATATATTCCAATTACTTAATTAATAATTTTTTTTGGAACACGGCCGTTCATTTTTTCTTTTGAAGCTTCATTATTAAAAAAAAAAAATTAAAAAACTTTTTTTTCTTAAGAAAGAAAATAAAAGATGAAGGATATAAGATACCACAAGTGACTTTGGTCTTAAATGCAACATTTCTTGTGACCAAAATTATGTATGTTAAAAAAACAAAATGTTAATGACTGATTCTGGCAGAAGAGACACAAAAAATAAGTACACGTGTATCAGCATTGGAAAGGTTTATTTCTCGGTATTACTTAACTTTTGCAGGTTGCTGCAACAAATCATCATGATATTTTCACTATTTTTATGTAAAATTGTACGAAAAACATTTTCATGGACATTTTAACCTTCTAACTGTAATTTCCATATAGCAAAGCTGTAAATTGAATTAATTCGCGAGTCATTCATCATGCACTGAATTAGCAAATTTTTAATTTATTCTTTTCACACACAAAAAAAACGAATTAAATGAAATTTGAGTCAATTGAAATGAATTTGATAATAATGAATTGCAATTAATTTGCAATTCAAATGAATTTGTCAAATTGAATTGCAATTAATTTCCAATTCATTTGAATTAAATTGATTTTGAATTAATTCAAATGAATTATAAAAAATAATTGGTAATTCATTACCAGCTCATTTGAATTGAATTGATTCATTGCTCTAATTCATTTGAATGAATTCAAAATCAATTCAATTTAAACGAATTGGAAATGAATTGCAATTTACTTTAACAAATTCATTTGAATTGAAAATGAATTGCAACTCATTCTACAAATTCATTTGAATTGGAAACGAATTGAAATTCATTTCGGCCTAATTCGTTTGAATTAATTCAAATTTCATACAATTCTTTTTTGTTTTGAAAAGAATTAATTCTTAGAACTTAGCTAATTCGCAATGAATTAAAATCAAAAAAGAATGATTCATTTACAGCTCTGATACGGGTGTTTGAAATGTCAGGTCAGTGCACCCGGCTACATGCTTCCTGGACTACCACAAAGGAGAAGCTCCAGGCATGTAAACCTGTTATTTCAAGGGCTAAATATAATTAATAATTTTAATTCAATAAATAAAATACATAAATTCGCCTTTTTTACACCATGATAAATTTTTCGATATTGTTTGAACTCCTTTTAAGGACCTTGATTGAGGTGATGTCTAAGGCTATCTAAAATTGGCGGGTATTTTTAACTTTTCGTATTGTAATTGTTAAAAAATTTCCATTTTGCAAAAAATCTTTTTCTTGCTTCATGATTTTTTCTGGGCTAACTAATCTCTACTTCTTAATAAAATCGTAAGTTGAAGCAGCAATTTATAATCTGGCCGCCGTCACTATAATGTTTTTTCTGCGGTCACTTTTCTTTTGGGTATTTACAGACCCATTAGGCAGCAAAGGGTTAATGAGCGCACGAAATTCAGTTTTTTCCATTTTCTGTCAAAGACAAACTAAATTACGCATATTGATTTGTATCTAAATTTATTTGCGACCAATAAAAGTATTTTTGTGTGTGCAATAACTGACCAACTCTTACGTGAAATAGCGAAAAAATATTTAAAGAAAATAAATTTAGTTAATAAATATCTCCATACTATTGTATATATATGTGTTATGAAAAATTGTAAATGTATACACGTTTCCAACCTTGGTGTCAGCCTACTTTGCGTACACTTACATACTTATGTAATGTTGATAACAGTTTGTGTCAAATGTTTGACATTTTTCGAAAAACAAGCAAATGTTTACCCTCTTCTTCTTCTTCTTACATAAGGATGCACCGATATTTTTTAAACCTAAGTCTATTTAATGCCCAATCTAATATACCTTTGTAAATGTGAATCTTTCTTGGCAGACATAAAATTCGAATACCATAAATATTCACAGCACACTTTCGTAACAACCGTTTCAAGTCGACGGCACGAATTTGCACAGCAAGTTTATATATGTACATATTTTATAATTCGCCATATGATCGCACTCAAGCACTGGCTTAGTTTTTTTTTATTTCTAGTGATTTTTTGTTGTTCTGTTCCGTGTCTTGTTAGCTTTGGCTGATAACTAATTACAATCAGATACTTATTAATGTAATAAATAGTTATTTTATTAATAACAATATTCATTTGACCGGAAGGCAAAAACTTTATCTAATGTGCTAAATACCATGATGCATAGATTGAAATTATAACAACGTTCAGAATTGTAATAAAATTTATTCATAAATATAAAAGTTTTATTAATTATTTAATAATATATTACTATAACCAACGGCAAGCAATTGATTATCTGAAACTTTCATTTGCATATGAATAATGTTGGCAAAATTGTACATTAAATATTTTTCAGTTTAAAAAACTTAAAAATTTGTAATGCCAGTAATTTTTGCTTTAGTAATGATTTGTGGTAATTTTATAGAATAAATTTCTGTCTATTTAAAAAGCGTGGTTGCGGTACTTTCCTGAAGTGGGATTTTATAAAAATAAAATTCAATTTTCTTGTATTAATTAATTACACTGTGTGACAAAAATGAATGAAATCGAAAACCTGGCACGTGTTACTATTTTTCTGTGTTTCAAATTTTCCAAACACCCCCAAAAACTTGGGTTGCGGGTAAAAAAACAGTTTTTCGTACCCATATGCAAATTCTTTCGTCACAAAGTATTTGCTTCTTTACTTCTACACATACAATAACTTTGGTTTTCGACTCGGCAGTTTTAGTTGCTCAACTTTTGATTTTGTATGAGAGAGTTGAGAAAGTAATAGGATATACCTTTTGTATACCTATCTCTTTCTTTCTCATTATAAAATCAAAAGTTGAGCAAGAAAAACTGCCGAGTCTAAAACCAGAGTAACTGAAATAAATGTTTTGCAAACAGTGTTGTTCCCTAGTCTTAAAAGTTCTTGTAAGTGGTCCTTTGCAGGGATCTAATACTTAAAGGGTCCGCCAGATAACTTTTTTTTTTTGAAAACAGGGCGCAAAACATCGAGTGTAGCTTCGGCTGTGTGGCACGTAGCGCCGTCCTGTTGAAACCAAATGTTGCCAATATCTTCCTCTTCAATTTTTGTGAACAAATAACGGCCCGATAACGATCGCCATTGACTGTAACGGCCACTCCTTGCTCATTGGCCCAATTATGCCTCTGGACCAAAATCCGCACCAAACAGTGACTCGTTTTGGATGCGTCGGCTTTTCAATATATGCGTGCGGGTTTTCTGTGCCCCAAATGCGAAAATTTTGCTTGTTTACATACCCGCCAAGATCAAAATGAGCTTCATCTGAAAATATAATTTTTTTTGGCAAAATCGGCATCTTCTGTAAGTCGATCGCAGGCAATATTTCCCAGCGTTGTTCAAGCGTATACACAACCATATTCGTTCAGCGGAAGGATAAAACTAATTATCTGTCAAATCAGACATGAGCACTAGTTGAAAAAAAAAATAGATGGCGGACCCTATAGTTCTTAAAAATTTTTTTATTTATTCGTCTTCTAAATTCTGTAATATATTATATTAGGCGAAGCCAATAAAATGTTTCATAATATAAACATTTTATTAAACTAATTGAATTATTTAACACAAATTAATAAAACATTACACATACATAGTTTAATTTGCTATTCACGGACTATTAATACCAGTACGTATATTTTTCTATACTCGCAAGTATTTTTGTATTTAATTTTTCTTCGTCTTCATTGTATTTGAATACAATGGGACTTAAATACATGAGAGATGAATTCTAAATTGTTCTGTCACTTTTCCCATAAATCAAAGTTCACTATCAAAAGTGACAAATACGTTTGCAAGTTAATTATTTGTAAACAGTAGATTTATAACAATTAAGGTTTGTTTCTTGTTAACTGAAAGCATTACAAGTGGAAATTAATTGATTGACAAATGTACTTTGGCACAAAACACATTAAATAAAACATTTAGCAATTTCTCGTAATTGCCTAGACACACCTCGCAATTTGGGGGTTAGGGCTAATAAGAATTCTAAAGTGTGCAAATAATTAGAAATGCTCTTGTTTTAATATTTTTTTAAAATAATAATGAAATGTTGTGCCTCACAAGCAGTTGCTTTGTGGGTGCGCAATCTTGAGATTAAAGCAGCATTAAACACATTCACCACGCCCAGCTACTGACTTCAAAATGTCAAGGATGGAATACACATAGTGCCATAACCGCCAAAAAAACTTAAGCGAACTAATTTTCGAACCTAATTTTTTGATGAAAATCTATTATCTGCGAACGCAAATAAACGATTTTCGACAAAAAAAAAAAAAAAAACGAAGTTCAAAAATTATGTCGCTTAAGCATTTTTTTTGGCGTTTATGACTTGACATGCTTACGTGGGAACGATTCTTTTGACGACAGTAATGCAACACGGCGGCAGGTCAGGTTGTTGTCCATGCTGATTTTGTCGTTGTAGTCCAATTAAGCTAATTTCTATTCTTGTTGCCTACAATGAGCAAATATAGTGTTGCCAATATAATAAAAAAATTTTGAATAAATAGTATCTCACAATTATTTCATATTACACATATTTAATAAAAAGGAAGAACATCCCGAAATTGCTGCTAAGAAATACATTGATTCGTTTTTATACTTTTTCATGATATCAGTAAATTTTAAGAGAGTAATTTAATTTGTATAAATGCCAAATATTTGAAGGTGGCAATACTGAAATAGGTATTAATACTTGTATATCAGGTGCTTGTGATGCTGCTGCCGTCTCCCAAAGAATTAAGAACATTCTCATGGGAATTCAGTGGCTTAATGACATTGGGGCTTTTCTGGATACAATTGGGTCTTCGAGTGGAGGTGTATTGTAGGGTCAGCCTGCTAAACCTAACTTAACAATAGAAGAAGGTACATGCCACTTTTTGCATCCGTTTAAAAAGCTTTAGAGCTAAACTAATGTTGGATAAAACTGATTACTGAATCATAATTTTAGATATTTCGGTGCCACTGTATTGTATCATGATTCTATACAAAAAAGTATTTAACTTTTCCTTACGTCAAGTCTTTATAAAATAATTTATTTATTTTGTTTTTCATTCCCAATCTTTCCTTCCCTATTATGCATTTTAATATTTTTTCATACAAAAATCTCATAGAACAAAAAATTCCATAAACAACGTCTATTGTATAAAATTAAAAAGAAAAAAAAAACAAAAAACTTTGCAACCAAATTTGGCACATTTAATTGTTGAAATAAATTGGGAACACAACGAAACACTCATAACAAGTTTCTACGTCAAATAAGCCCAAAAAGGAAGAGTTTCTTATTGGGGGAAATAAAAAAGTTCGCTAAAAAATTAATTTAAAAAAAAAATATAAGAATATAAAAATTCAATGAAATTATCTTTGTATCTGTTAAGGAATAACCGGAAGCTGCATCAAATACTCGTAATAAATAAATAAAAAATAAAAAATGAGTTTAGTTTAAAATTTTCCATTTTACAAATATTTTCGATGCCACAGATTGATTTCATAATTGCTGTGGCTATTGAAGTTTTAATTTTACAAAATTGTAATTTTCATCATCATCATTATCATCATCATTATAAATCATTTACACTTGCTAACGAATTTGTAACCCAAACAGAAGGCAGACAGAGGAGATTTGAAAACTTTTTACCGGTTTTCAAGTCAACGACTGCCTCTTGATCTTAAACTCCAAGCAGCTGGAGGTCTGTTTTTAAATTGTATGTTTGTAGTTAAAATGTGAAACTAATAACTCATAGTTATCATCAATTTTGCTGCCTTCATCAAGGTTACAACGCAAAATGCTACTTACAGTCAAATAAAGTGTTAATAAATAAGATGTTTTAGGTGTTAACCCTCAAAGGGATAAAATTTCCATGATTATAAAAGTAATTTCTGAAACGAATTTCAATTAAATGTAGAAATACATTAGGGCGTTACATGTACATTTTATGGCCTTGTTTCGAAAAATGTTGCAAGCTGCGGAAATTATTTTCGATTGAATAAAGCTGTTTAGACGTTTAGCTCAGATTTGATGTCGAAAATTTTTAAATGCACAATAAAAAGTCATTCACTGAAGCGGTGTGCACGTATACATTTTTATGCCAGATGAAAATTACTCCCGTGTGTTCGAAAACGAACAAAAATTGTGCATGAAAGGCCAAAGAACGAAACAAAACAAAATCAAACAATTTGTTTCGTTTTTTTCGCACTCTGGTTTTAAGTACAAAAAAAAAAAAAATCAAAACAAAAATTTATTTTACAACTGCAATAGTGTCGATTATTTTTGATAAGAAAATCACGTCCTAACTTCGATATCGCGCAATAAATAGCAAAGCTATAAAAACTATAATTAAACGCATTTCATGTAAAACTAAACAAAAATTTTGATTTCTTTATTGTCAAACTTAAGTTTGTTTAATTTTCATTTCTTGCTTCTTCCATTCTTTGTTTTTACATTCACTGAGGACTGATAGCAGGAAAAGTTTCCAGCGTACTTCATCATACCTAATTTTCCCCTCGGGGACAATGAAAATCTCTTAGGAATAAAAATCTAATACAAATCTTATTCGCAATAGAGAAAATAATATTTGTATTCCAAATAATTTCGTCTACATTTTTCCACCATATTTTCTGTTATTTATGGTATTATGCGAAATTAAATTTAAATTACCGTAGTGACACCTCAAGTGTTCAGCTGCGTAACTGTTTATTTGAATTTAATTAAAAAGTTAGAATTTAAATTATCACCAAATACCGTACGGACGACAACCCATTTCCCTTATAGGGTTAAGTTGCCTTTTTAAATTTGGCAGTGTGCAGTGGTATTTTGCTTATAAATTTAATAAATTCGCATAAAAAGGCAGCTGATCAAAGAAGCAGAAGTAAAAAAAAAACAAATAATATTAAAAGGCAATAGATTTTTAATATGTGTGTAAAATCGTGCACTCACGCTTGGTATTTATGGTTTGTTTTCTTACACTCCACGTACGAGCGCTATTGTATTTCAAGTCATTGTCTTCAAATACGGACTCAAGTTAAAGACGAGAAGTTGTTGACCATTTATGCACCCGCATAAGGTGAAGGTGATTACACTTGAATTTCGAATTTAAATTTGAGTTTATGATCAACAAAAGTAATAAACAATTAAATGGCCAGTCGACACTGGTCTTTATTAAGTACGATATAATTTGCGTGTATTTCTTTGGTCTTCAATTCCTTAATGATGTTGTTCATAAGGAAGCATAATGTTTTGTTTGCAAAACAATAAAATAAAAAATAAAAATCTTTTCAATAGAATGATTGAACTATTTTGCATTGCAATTGTTGGTTTAATTTATTAATTAGACATCATAACATTCGTTAATTATCAAATAAGGTTTTTGAACTTTTTGCTATTTGACTTCATTTTTATTTATTTATTTTTTTTTTCTACTTTTTGTTTTTAAAGTTCTTTTAAATTGCTCACCTATGACTACTTTCGCACACTTACCTATAAATTCATTTCGTATTCTGATGCGATCTTGTAGCGTGGCTGCTGATATGATCACACAATTTATAAATGCCAAAAGGGCAACTTGATATTCAATCGTTGTGGTATTTTCCAATTCATTGATAACAATTTTAAAGCGATATCGTTCATTTTTGAGATTCTGAAAGAAGAGCACAAATCAAAGAATGCAATAAATAATTTAGATGAAGAATTTGCTGCAAATAAAAATAAATAATAAATAAAAAATAATAAATAAAAAATAAATCGATTTTTTGTTTTTTGTTTCACTTTCAAAACGATTTTCTTGGGCTGAAATTCATAAACGCAAAATTTAATATCAATTAAAAGCACTCAGTGCTAATAATAGGCCATTTCATCATCTATTTGGAATTTATGGATTTTCCGTTGCTTTTGAATTTTATTTAATCAGTAATAAAACGCTGTATATGTATACAGTGGCACAGAAAACTCCACATACCCCCATATTTATTTGAACTGTAAAAACCCTGAATGAGCTTTGTAAAAAAAACGTATACAAAACAATAACATTAAGAGAATAATTCTGCTAAAAAACCGGCTTCAATAAAAAGATTTGATAGAACATTTTCGAAAACTGGAAGTAAACTCTTTCAAAAAAAAAAAATAAAATTTTAAATCTGATGGTAAGTATGTGAAACATAAAGCCCTACGATTTTATTAAATCAATGTCGCCGTAGTGCAATTTTTTAAAAAGTTATATTATCGGCCTTTTACTTTATTAAATTTTACGCATGTCAAGCCAATTATTGTTTTTATTTGTAAGATATTGCAAGTGAAATTATTTTTAATTAGTGTTTCTTTTTTATTTAAAATTTGTTAACGCACTAATAATCCCAAATTATTATTTTACTTATTAAGTAAAATATTTTTTTTTTTATTAAAAATACATTGAAATTGATCATTGAGGGGTTTAGCTGGATCCTATGCGCATTTCACTGTTGCTAATGCAGATCATCAGGCAACCTTTACCTAAAATTTTCATTTAAACAAATGAGAAGCTCAACAAATAACAAAATTGAAACAAGAACTCAATAATCAACATGTTTTTTATTTTCTTACTTTATCATTGCTACATACATTGGCTGACTTTTTTTCAGCTTCAAATTGTAGTTGTAAGAGTATGTAAAGAAAATAAATGTAAATAACAACAACAGCTATTCAAGAATAGAGTGTTGCCACCCAAGTATTTTTTTGACCGGGTGCAGTCAAGTTAATAATTAGTGTTTTTTTTTAATTTTTAATTTGAAGCTCTTACCGCCAATATACATACATAAGGGTGATTTTTTTTGAGTACATTTCTTTTTGGCAACTCAGCTCATATTACTGTTCAACATGTTCAGTGTGGTCTATAATTTAACCATGAACCGGCTTACAAATGAACAACGCTTGCAGATTATTAAATTTTATAACAAAAATTCATGCTCGGTGAAGAAAGTGCATCGTGCATGGTCAGTTTGGGCGACCTTCTGAGGAAAAATTATATTATTGAACATTAAACTACGAGTACGCATACGTAGATTGCGGACAGGGGAAAATATCGCAGCTGTATCCGCCAGTGCTATTGATGACAGTGAATTATCGTTTCGGCGCCATTCGCATTACTTTTTGTATTTTTTGCCCAAAATGGAAGGACATGTGGTTTCAGCACACACCATACGAAACAATGGCCCCATTGAGAGATGATTTTGGTGAATAGTTTATTTCACGTTTGCGGCCGGTCAATTGGCCGCCTACATCGTGCGATTTAACGCCTTTAGACCATTTTTTGTGGGGCTATGTTAAGCCTCATGTCGCTTTGGAAGACAATATTAGTTTTACAGGTGTTGCCAATTTTTCTACTTTTCCTGTTAACGTCCCTTTCCACAATGTATGTATGATTAAGGGTTAACGTGAACTTTAACTGCAAGTTCTTCATGCAAAGCTTGCCGTTAAAGTCCCTGTCAGCCTTTAATTGTACATTGTGAAAAGGGCCGTAAATCTGCCAAATTATTGAACGGTTATATACCCCTGCTCTATATTTTTTGTGATTAATACCGTTTTCTTTTCTAGGAAAAGTGCAAAATTTTTAAACTTTTAGTTTAAGAAAAAATTAAATATATCGTTCATTTAAAAATAAAAATTTACACCCGTAAGGCAAGGCGTGATACAATAATTTTCAATAAAACCTCTATTTCAATTTCATTGAAAGAAATGTTACATATTTATTTGCCTAGAGAAGAAACCACAGGGCTTTTCGAACGGACTTAAGAAAAAGGCAATAATTGTAGCAGGAGCTGAAACAACGTTTTAAACTTTCAAATAAAATCATTTCCCATGCACATAAATTTAAAGGAAACCGTTATGTCATTATCACATTCTATGTATGTGAATTACCTAATTTGCCTTCAAACAGGAAAAAAAAATTACATATCGTCTCGTAAAATCCAAAAGGCCGTAGTAAGTACACTTTTTACTTTTTTTTTACAGGAGCAGCAAAAAACCTTATAAATTTAAGACTATTTATTTCTTAGCTGCCAAATTGAATAATGAATAAAATCTGTATTTTTCAATATACGAGTATGTGAGTAAAATTTCAAGCAAACATGTATGTACTCGTATTTTGGTTAACCACATCATAATCAATCAAAAAGTATACTATTTTGATTTTTTTTTGGTTGTTACGGCCTTTTAGATTTTAGCTGACGATATATTGAGCGTGTAAATGCATACATACATACCTTATAATATTCTAATGTTTCTATGGCACGAGCATAACCATCTGCATTGTACGCACATAAAGCTGACAGTAATTCGAAGACTTGCTTCTTAACCACAACATTGTTCGTGTCCAATGCAGTGCCTAATTTCGAAATATAATCACGATTTTCGACAATGTAATCCAGGCCAATGCGTGAGTCCATTGTGAATAATTTTTGTAATGTCTAAAATAAGCGGTTATTGTCTTTATTTGTAAGTGGTTGTGGGGCCAGTGTCGCCACACTGACATCGAAATAAAAAAAAAAAAAAAAATTAAAAACAATGCAGCCCTTTTATGGATTTCCGCTTCGTGTTGAGGTTTTTCAAAAAGTAGGAAAAATTAGTTGGTGTTTTGTTTGCAACAAAATGTGACTTTCAAAATTTATTATGTGTATTTTTCATTCTATTTTTATGGCTTTTTGATGTTGCAGCTTAAAGTTGTTTGCTTCTTTGTTGCATTAGCCAGCTCAGGCAAAAAAGATGAAGAAGAAGAAGATAATGAAGATTATGTTGTCACTTAACGACGACTTGTTTCGAATTGTCAATTAGTTGAAATGTAATCGTTGCATTCCTTAACATGCCTGATATTTGTTGTGATTACGTTCTTGTAGTTCATGACTTTTATCATTATATCATTGTGGAATGTATATTTGTTTGTTTTGGGGTGGGAAAATCTGTAAGAAAAATAAAGAAGTATTTAATTATTGTAAGTAATTTAATGTTGGTTTTATCTACAATTTAATTAAATCAATCTTTTAACGGTTTCTATTTGTTTCCAGAGACTTTAGGCCAAATCTTAGAGCGTTCAGTCTCTTTGTTCTTCTGAGTAAAAAAAAGTATTTATTTTGCTTTAATAACTACAAGTGTCCCAAAAGAAAGTTTATATATATAGTATATTTTTTTTAGTTAAGTGGTAGTTTGCCAATCAACGGCGTGTCTCCTCTTCACTTTTGGTGTACGGAACCCTATTGTTTTCTCTACAATGTCCGTCTGTCTGTTTGTCTATCACAGGCTGTTTTCTCGGGAAGAGTAGCAGCTGCGGACCTGAAATTTTCACAGAATATGTACAATTTCGGCCGCTACAACAACAATGACAGTTAAATATTATATAGGAGGCTCTAAAGCGAGCCACCAAACATGTTGACAACGTAATATAATATACGGACAATTATATATAGACACTTGAAATTTTCAAAGTTAGTGTACATTAGAGATGGGCGCGTGTTGAATTTTTCCAACACGACACGACACAAACACGAATGCCAGGATGTCCAACACGTACGAAACACTCACGCGAAATTTTTTCAAAACACGAAATCAAATTGAATAGCAAAAAAAGCATTTTTTTGTATTGAAATAGATACATATTTTTGTTTAATTTCAGAAGGCAAATTGATGAAGGAAACTTGACGGTGTGTATGAACACGAATGCAGGTTTAAAAGAAAATTGATCAAAAACTGATCAGATAAACCTGACGTGTGTGGAAGAGGACCAAGATGTCCGACACGTACGAAACACAGACGCGAAATTTTTTCAAAACACGAAACTGCAAAACGCACGAAATTAAATTGAATTGCAAAAAAAGCTTTAAGCTTAAGAGACCCCTACACTATCAACAAATTTGATGGTTTACGTGTTTGACAATACAAAATATTAAATTTTTTCTTTACTGGAACTTCATTCATTCATGCATTCATATTTTAACACCAAAAATCGTTTCGTGTTTATCGTGTCAATTTTGCTCAACACGATACGACCCGAACACGCATGAAATCTGATTTTCTGTCACGAACACTTCGTGTTGAGTCGTGAGTATTTGTGTCACGAAAAAAACACGACACGCGCCCATCTCTAATGTACATATTTTTAGGCAGACTACACCAATTAACACCGAAATTTCAAAAATCTAAATTAAAGGGTATTCTATCAGTTAATGTAATTTCGAGAACTTGCTGCATTAAGAGGCAAACTCTTAAAATTTTCAAAATTTCTAAAACTAAAAAATTCTAAAATTAAAAATCGCGCCAAAAACCAAAAAAAAATCGCCAAATTAAAAATATTCACTAAAACTCAAATAAACCGCCAAAACAAAAAAAGCGTCAAAACCAAAAAAATTGCTAAAAATAAAATAAATTGCCAAAAACGAAAAATATCGCAAAAAAAAAAACGCTTAGCAAAAAAAAAAACCAATAACCGAAAAAAATCCCAAAAACGAAATAAGCTCCTAAACTAAAAAAAATCGCCAAAACCCAAAAAGTACTTAACATAAAAAAATCTACATCAGTAGCTGGATTCAGTAACTTTTTGCGTACCGAAAATCGTAATATTTATCGATATATTTATTCGTTTGCGGTAACGATAATGTAATCGGTAACTTCTTTTTTAACGATGTGTAATGTGTATGTACATCTGTGTTTCATTCGACATTTAATTTTATATCATGTGCCAGCTCTGCATACAAAATGTCAAAATAAACGAGAAAAGCACAAAGCTGTCTATTCTCTAGTTACGAAATATACAGTGAGTGTAAAAAGTAGCCATTTTCAAAATTAAAATTTTATCACTGTGCCCTCCTCTATTATTCTTTCATGTGTTTTGTTCAGACGCGAATAATGTATGTACGAGTATATATCGTTGATCACAAATTGAAAGGCCCTAACTCAAATAACTGCAATTTTACAGGAAAAGTTAAAAACATAATAACAAACAGTAAAACTGCTTGTAAAAGCATTATTTTGTACACTATTGCAAAAAATTTTTGTGGCGAGGTGTATTTGTGTGAAATGTATTGGACTCACTGAAAACCCCAATTTCTTGAAAATACGAGTTAGGGCCTTTCTACTTGTGACCATCGATATGTACATATGTATGCATGTATTTTTAAATTCTCTAGAGTACATTTTGACTCTAATTAATTTATTGTTTTTAAACATGTTTAAAAATTTTCTAGTTGACCGAGCGACCGACCGACCGACTGATCAAACAATCGATTAGAACAGCATAACACGCGCGCACGCACACTTACAGTCGCACTTACTGCACTGTCTTTTGCTTTGTCTGTTGATAGTTGTGGAATTTACAAGTCTATAGTCTGTCTGTTGTATGATTTCAGTCAGATTTGATTTTTATTTGATTTACTGATACGGTCTTGCTTGCATTGGTTGCGCTCTTTGTAGGGAAATTATGAGAAAAAATAAAACAAAATAACAAGAATTAAACGAGATTTCGTGATCGTCATAAATTAATTGTTTTAATAAAATATTGTGTTTGTATTTGAACTTTGTTTGCTTCATCAATAAAATCAATTTCAATAATTTAGTTTGACCAACATATGAAAGAAAGGATAATTTATATTCATAAAATTATTGGTTTACTTGTCTCGTTTTTCTTTTGTATTTGCCTGTAATTTTTTTTTGATAATTTTAAATTGATTAACAAATATCTGGCAGCAGTTTCAATAAAAGCATTTTGTTGCAAAAAATTAAAATGCAAGAATTGATTTAGCAATTGAATAGTTTTTTAAATTTGTTTTTAGTAAGAAAAAAAAAACTGTTCTTAATAAGTTTGTGTTTTTTTGTAAATGGACCAGCACTCTTTCATCGAATTGTACAATATTATTATGAACTTGAGCTACTGGTACCATTTCTGTCAACAGCTTTAGAATCGATAAGATTCTATCAGGTTATACACAGTTTAGAGAAATGCAAGACTAGTGAGCAAGAAGTAGATCCAGGATCAAAAAATGTCCGTGTCTTGATTTCTTAATCAGCGTCATGTAAAGGTAGGATCACACGATTGCCTCAAATACACCAATCTGCCTCAATTTTTATTGTGCTGAATTGGTGTACAATAATAAAATTGTCCCAATCAAATACTTTGCTGTCACATGATTGCCCCATTTTATAAATATTTGATTGTGTCAGATTGGCGAAGAATGAACTTGTGGCAATAATTGCCACAGCCCAGTCACACGATTGTTCTACGGCAACAGAAATAAACAGCTGTTTTGGTAGTTTTCAGTTTGTAAGTGAAATTTATTTGCTGGTGGTTAAGCGATGTCTATATGTATTCCATTGTTGCTTTAACAAATCGTCAGTAGACTTCAACCATACATTTTGAACAGTCACAAACCTCTTATCTTATGCACAAACTTCCAAAAACTATACGAGAATTCACAAATAATAATATTTTTGAAAATCACAAAAGCAAAATAAGCGTAGTAGGTTTAGAAACTCATCGCTTAACCACCACAGCAAATAAATTTCACTTACAATATAATTATGACAATATGTCGAATAATAAATTTCTTGAATTTTTAGTTTGTTTTGTTTTACTTTCAAATGGTTTTCTTTTAAAAAGAAATGATTTTTTTTCTGTTTTATTTTGTACGTGAAAAAGGTTTATTGGTTTAAAAGAAATGAAATTGCATCTGTTTTGTATATTTTGTGATCCTTAAATATACGAAGCAGAGGCAATTTTCGTTCTTTTATACGAATAAAAACTAAATATGTATATGGGTTAAGATTGGCTCACAGTTCCATGTTAACGTTTCAAATTGTTTTAATTTCCCGCTGACGAGTTTTGGTAGGATTTATTTTTGAAACTCCTCCCTTCAACAAACTAATTTTGCTGAATTACAGGAGTTTTTGAGTTAAGTTTATTTTTTTAATAGCCATAAAAATTGCCAGAAAATTGCCATGTCGCCAAATCAAAAATTTAGACGCGAGAAACGCCATATCTGACAACCCTGCATATTACCACCACAATTTAACATCGATGATGATATAGTACGGTACTACGATAACACAGTGCATTTTCAATGTAAAATCGTCGTTTTAAAACTAGACTTTAACGGGAATATGTACATATGTATGTAAGACTGACGACTCCATAAACTTTTTAACAAGAAAATAAGTTTAAACAAATAAAAATAAAAATAATTCAGGTTTATTAAGCGCTTATTTCACATATTTCTATGGGAAATTTGTCAAATAAACCTTTAATAAACCTAAAATATTTTTTATGAATTAGACCGTAAGTTTTTTTTTCGTCAAAAGAATGAACTATGAAAAATAATGGAAAAGCATAAAATGAAAGATTTGTATGTATTGAATGTAATTATGCATTGTATTAATGAAAACCTGCATTACCACAATGAAGGAACATTTGATGAAATGTGGTCTGGTACCCTATTCACTAGTCTTCGGAGTTCAGTATCCAGTATAAATACTCTTATCTCTATTTTCTATTCGAAATGTTAGCAAGAAATAAAGTAAAAAAAAAAAATTATTTTGCTTTCGCCGACAATCGGTGGAAGTTATAGTCGCATTCGGTTTCACCATTGTAAATGCAAATTTAATTAATTGCTTAATTGTTATTTCTAAAGTGTATACTTACTGTATGTTGAAAGAATCAATAACAATTTGTTTAAAATATACTTAATAATATTATCTACGTATTATTTATTAATCGAGGGTAATTCCGGAATTATATAAGCGAATAGAAAATTTTCAAATAATATACTCATATGGTGCTTTTGAAGCCCGAAATAACTTTAAAATGTAAAAAAATAACTAAAAAAATTACATTTAATCTAAAAATCGGTAGATGTTCTTGATGTAGCGCATTCTCAACGTCCAATTATGTGCCATTTTTCTAGCATTGCTGGCCGTATTTCACAAATCACACGAACCTATTGTCGGCCTGCTAGTTGTCAATTGTCGCTGGTTTATCAGCACACACAGGAAATAATCGACCTTGGAGTCCAATTGAAAGGCCCATTTCTCGAAATCAACTTACTGCCAAATTTTTGGATGGAATAAGTCGGTGGTTGCGGTCGCTGTATGGCACGTAGCACCATCCTGTCATCCATATTTTCAAACAAAAAATCATTGATCATAATAACATTAGCGATCTTCATTGACCTTAATGGGAGCCCCAGCTTCATTTTTGAAGAAATCAGGCTCAATGATCCATCTTTGGATGTGATGGTGTGTGTAGGGTCTGTTGCGGATTGGTTTAACTCTAAGTGCGGCAAATTTGGTTATTGGCAAGCGCATTAAACCAAACCGATCCACATTGCTGAACGCAAGGGCTCTCTTCTGTAATTCGAAACGAAAGAAAATGCTTTCGAATTTGTGCGTTAATTATATGCAAATTCGAAAGCATTTTCTTTCGTTTCGAGTTACAGAGTAGACCCCCAGGTTTGCGATGAAATAAAGTTGCTCAAATTGATGACTGATTTTCAAAAGCTGATAATTTGGTTTCCAAAGCATTTTCTTTCATTTCGAGTTACAGAGTAGACCCCCAGGTTTGCGATGAAATAAAGTTGCCCAAATTGATGCCTGATTTTCAAAAGCTGATAATTTAGTAGCATTGCTAAGTACTAAGTGTTAATTCATGATGTTGACAACGGCCACAAATTGCCATACCGCCATCTTTATTGACACTGGCCGATACAGCAGCAACATTTCGCTCGGTAGGCACTCTTCGCATAAAAGTTGGTAGATTAATGTCCAATAAAGTGAAACTGATACGAAATTTGGTCGCCACAGCTTAAATAGCCTGCGTCAATGCGTCGATTATGGCGACCATACACTAAATGTAACTCCCGAAACACATTTCTCCTCACACAGTACGAATTTGGATAATAAATTCAACGATTTGCAAACATTGTTCGTTTGTTAGGGACTCGCTAGTCAAATCGTATCGTCTTACTTTGGAAGCTGTCGTATCGTTTAAAGGCTCAAGGCTCAGTTAGCCGACTGTAATGTAATGTAACTGCAACAGTAGGTAACAGCTGATCGATTTTGTTATGTGAAAAGTAATGAAAATGGTTATAGAGATGTAATGTAACGTAACCTACTTTTCATATAAAAATATCGATCAGCTGTTTCCTACATTACAGTTATATTGCGTTACAGTCGGCTAACTGAGCCTTAAGTCTGGTTGCTAGTTAGTAAAAACGTGAGGCTGCCAGCGAATGTGTCAGCTGTTATTGTGTTTCTCTTTGCTTTTACGTGTGTGTGTGTATGTACGAGTATTTATGTGTTTTGTGTCGATTTTTACGTAGCGAACGTTGCCAACACAAATTCAATAAGCATCAACATGCTTATTAAATGTTACGGATTTTGTCAGCTGATACGCAACAACTTTTAACAACTTTCTTTTTTGGCAGCACTGTTTTTGGCAACTCAGTTGTTTTCGTGTATCATGTTACTGTCAAACATGTTGTTTATTTTTATTATTATTTATTATTAAAATTCATGCTCGGTTAAGAAAGTGCATTTCCGTTTGGACGACCTTCTAAGGCGGCTCTTCGGAATCTTGTGACTAAATTTTGCACCAAAATGACATTATTAAACATTAAACTACCAACACGCAGACAGAGGAAAATATTCCAGCTGTATCCGCCAGTGATGTTGATGACCATGAATTATCGATTCGGCGCCATTCGCAGCAATTGGATCTCTATTATTATTATTTTTTTTTGCCCAAAATGGAATAGCTGGACTTGTCTGACATGTGGTTTCAGCAAGTCGATGGCACAAGCCACACACCTACCACGTGAAGCAATGGACCAATTGAGAAGCGAGTTCGGTGAACTGTTTATTTCACGTTTGGGCCCGGTCAATTGTCCGGCTAGATGTGTGATTTAACGCCTTTAGAATATTTTTGGTGGGACTATGTTAAGGCTCATGTCTATAGGGATGATCCCGCGACGGTTGACGCACTGGAAGACTATATTGTTGAAGAATTTATTCGTAAGATACCGGCCGATATGTTGGCGAGAATTTGCCAAAATTGGACCCAGCGTATGAACCATTTCAGGCGTTGCCGCGTTCTACAGTTATATTTGACTATAAGAATAACGATATAATGTATTTTTTAATATCTGTATTTTGGAGTTATGCCGTTGTTTAAGTAAATGAGCGATATATTTTTAAATTTTTTGAAAATATATTTTAAGAATTTCCTTTGACTCACACAAAAAGTTTTACTTGCAAATATGAGCTGAAGTAGTATCTTCTTCTTCTCGACAAAAAATCAAGCTGAGTTGATGACATTCGCAAAGAAAATGTTGCCACTATTTTATTTTTCAATATGGTAATACTGAGAAGCTTAAGCCAGCAAACAAAATCAAGCACATTAAACTTAATTAAGAAAAAGTTTGATGCAGTTTTCTTTTTTAGAAAAAGTGCAACTTTTTTTTAACTTTTTATTAAGAAAAATGAAATTTAGCGTTTTTACAAAAAAAAAAAAAAAAAAAAGATTTATGCTCGTAAGGGGTGGTACAATCATAAGTAACAAAATATATATGTATTTCAAAACCCATTTTATGGTGAATTTTCATTGAAAAGTGCAATAAATGTAAAAAATTTTCTTAGTAAAGAAAAAATTAATTGTTGGATTAACTAATTAAGAACTAAAGATTAGTTGAATATCGAACCCAAAAAAATGGTTCTGATTGGAGGAAATATTTGTATCTGAGCACATGTAACATAATTTTGAATCATCCTCGTATAAAAGTTAAACTCAACATGTTATTAATGAAATCCATTTAGAAAACTGCTCAACAATCTTGTTAATTTGTTTACATTTTAATGAATAATACTACGTTTGTTTATTTCTAGTCGCTTTGTTTAAAAAAATTCCGATTCCAAAACCCTTGAGTATAAAACGAAAACTTTTGCCAGCTACATCAAATTGTCTTTAGAGCAAAAAACAAAAAAAAAAAAAAAAAAAAGCCGAAACACTTAAATAACTTATTTTTCTAATACAATAATTAAAGCTTAAACCTGCACTGATCTCTCATCGCGATTGAAAAAGGGAGAATATTAACGATTGAGATGTTTTATCTTTATAATTAAACTAAAATAAAAAACACTTAAAAAAAATTAAAAATACTGCCACTTTTTATCAAAATATCCAACGAACGTTGTTGTTGTTGTTTCAAAATTTATTTTTAACATTCTAGAGCAGTTTGAATTTGAGTCGCTTTTATTTTGCTCTCTTGTTTATTAATATTTATGAACTTGGCTATAATTTTATTGTCTTTGTTTATAAATATTTTAAGTTATTTTAAATAAAACAACGGCAGGTAGTCTTGGTGAATGGGCAGGCGCCATCTTTCAATACCTTTCAATACTTTCAGAAAATAAATGCTTGACAAAAGAAACAAACAAACGCAATCGACAATTATTAATCTAAATATATAAATTATAGGCTGTCAATACATTAGGTCCGTTTTGGAACCTGAAGTGCATTTTATATGAGTAGTAAGATTTAGATTGCAAAATATGCAGTCAGAGTGAAAGGAAAGTAAAAAAATATTATAATTTTGCATAAAAAATTTGTGTTTTGTAGAAATTATTATTGATTTGATAAAAAATCTTGCTTTTTTTTATACAAGCAGACAGACGATTAGTTGTGATCGTTACATTGTGCGAAGTTTCCAAAAAAAAAACAAAAGCTGCTGACAACTTTCCGCAGTTATTTGCATAAGTCGATAAAATTATCTGCCCCCTTGCTTTTTGCTTTTTTTTTTCCTAAAATTTTACTAAAATTTTTCTTATTTCATCAGCACTTTCAGTGTGTTTTACTGTTTACTGCACTGAACTTCACACGATAGAATTTGTTTCAGTATTCTAAAAGCCAGTAAAAATTTGGTGTTCATTCCTTCTCAATGATTCACCTTTAACACACACATTACAAAACTTTCGCTGCAGTTGTCATTAAGGTAAATTCTTTTGTAAGTGTTTTTATAAAAAACAAAAAATCAATAGAAAATTAATTTTCTTGTCTAGTAATTGTCAACTTTTAAATGCGATATCATCAATTTGAAATCACAGCTGCAGCCACTGTACTGCGAG
This sequence comes from Nowickia ferox, assembly GCA_936439885.1. Taxonomy (NCBI): domain Eukaryota; kingdom Metazoa; phylum Arthropoda; class Insecta; order Diptera; family Tachinidae; genus Nowickia; species Nowickia ferox. The sequence goes on along the minus strand of OW387024.1, from coordinate 108,812,773 downwards.
TATAGTGAAATATATATGAAAAAATTTATATTTATTTATTTATAAAAGTTTTTTCTTCTTAAAAGCATAACCAAGATAATGCAAAAATTAATCAACAAAATAATTAATATTAACATTAAATTTAAATAAATTAAGACGTTATCTAAATACAGTTGCGTCGAATTTCACAAGGGGTTGCCCAATGGTGAGGAGACAACCTTTTTTGTTTTTTAAATAAATTAATATTTGTCAGCAAAATGGAGGAATTCCAGAATGAACCCTATTCTGTTCGCTACGATGTCCGTCTGCTGGTTCTTGAAATATATATATATATTTTTTTTATTAGAAAAAGGAAATGGCCTTAAACTTTTACTTAATTAAGTTTAATGTGTTTGATTTTGTTTGCTGGCCTAAGCTTCTCAGTATTACCATACTCAAAAATAAAATAGTGGCAACATTTTCTTTGCAAATGTCATCAATTCAGCTTGATTTTTGTCGAGAAGAAGAAGATACTACTTCAGCTCATATTTGCAAGTAAAACTTTTTGTGTGTGCCTAACAAAATTCTTAAAATATATATAAAAAAAAATGCAAAAATATATTGCTCTCATGCATGGATAAGGCACACTAAACAGTTACCCTAAGGCAATGCCATGGTTTTTGAAGTTTCAATCGAGGGTTGCGGGTTTTTGGAGTCCAGTAACGGCAGTTTTGCTTGTTGACGTGGCCGTTTAAGTGAAAATGAGCCTCATCGCTCCTAAAAATGGGACTTACAGTGCGAAAACACTCCAACATCGTTTCACTAAAATTCTTGCGTAAATCAAAGTCACTTTCTCTCAGTTCTTGTACGATTTGAATTTTAAAAGGATGTAACTTCAGATCCTTTTTTAAAATTTCACAACAATCGCTCTTGGAAGTCCTGGTGAGGCTGCGCTTTTCCGTATTGAAAGTCACGGATATTTACGTAAACTGCTTTCAACCAGTTCAATGTTTTCGGGTGTCCTTGTCTAGGCCCTGGCTGTGGGACATTCATAGCCTAAGCAGTTGCGCGGAATCTCTGCATCCACTAACGAATTAAGGCTCAGTTAGCCGACTGTAATGTAATGTAATTGCAACAGTAGGAAACAGCTGATCGATATTGTTGTGTGAAAAGTAATGGAAATGGTTATAGAGATGTAATGTAACGTAACCTACTTTTCATATAAAAATATCGATCAACTGTTTCCTACATTACAGTTACATTGCATTACAGTCGGCTACTGAGCCTTTAAATTTACACTCGGTACATCATGTATTCACCGAATACCAAAATTTTAACTAAAATGTCGACGAGCAATTACGTACAGCGAACGCGCAATGCTCACTCGACCACTGCGGCATCGGGACTAACAAATCCGCACAATCGATAATTCCAACGGTTCTTCGCACCGTTTATTGCTTTTTGAAATAATCGTATTTAAAAATATAAATTTGCCACCAGACACCCCGTACATGGTTTCTTATGAGGTCTGTTACATTCACGCAAAGTACACAAATTGGTAAACTTTTAACTTTTTGCATACGTTGAGTAGTTTGACAGATTTGTTGATTGGTTGGTTTTTTCGTATGTTGTGATTTAGGTTTTTGTGTTTTGCGGTAGCAAAAATAAAATAAAACAAAAGTAATAAACGAAATAAATAAAACAAAGTTGAATTTAATAAATAAAATGGAGAACCAACCTATTGAAGCTGTTCAAATGCTTCCGTATATAAAGTACTCATTGTGGCAAACTTCAACGTCGTTGCGTTAATGTCAGTTGAAAAAGGCGAAGTTTAACGAATGACGGATTCATTGTGCCCCGGCCTTTAGTAAAAAAAAAACAAAGATAACTAAACGTTGTGTTGGCAAGTTTAGCTAACTATAGTTTAAATTTAGATTTTTGTCTTCTGTTAAGGGCCCTAAAGTGCCCTACAGACCATCAAATAAGCTCATCAATCACATAATTGTGTGTGTTTAGAACATTTTTTTTAAATTTTTGATTAATATTAATTTCGTGTGTATGAAAACGGATAAAAAAGTTCAAATATACATCTTCACAAATTATTTTATTTGATTCAGGTTTTTTTTTTTTAAACAAAATTGTAATAAAAATATTATGTATTCTATGGAGGTAATGTTGCCCTCTGTTCGCATTCAAAAATAATTATTATTTAATATTACAAAATTATTATTAATATCCACAAGATTTGTATGTACGAGTGTTCTATGGCTGGACTGCGATTTGTGGGTGCCATAAATGTAATTAAAAGAACACGCCTCTTACGAATACATAAATACATAATAAACAGCACGCGATTAATTATTTATGAATCAATTTCAAATAATAGAAATAATTAGAATACGTAATAGATAAAAATATAAAAATCATAAATTTCATTTCCATTTGAAACACATAAAATAAAAATACTCGTGTTAATGAAAATTTATTATTTATTTTGCAAGTGCAAGATTATCAGTTTGTTTTTTTCTGCTTAAAAAATTTTTAATTTTTATCTACCAGTAAGTCAAGTGAAGACTATAAACAGCAATAAAACTAAATAATATAACTTATTAAAATACATACGAGGGTTGTTCGAAAATTATATATGCAAAGGAGCCAAACAGCGAGTGTGCTGTAGTTAGTGCCTTGACTAGAAAGCAAATGAGGGTGTTCCGAGAGACCGAGTTCAATCCCTGTCCAAACTACAGTCATATCAGTGTCATAGATGTTTTTTTTAAATGCATTATTGCCTATACTGAGTCACAGCACAGCGCTGTGCTTCGTTTATAATTGTAGCAATTAATCGTTGGTGAAGTAAATTAATGAATATAATGGCAATATTGCTTAAAATAATGCGCCTATTTAACACCAGAGGCGCCGCAATCATAATATAAAAATCAACACATCGTACAATAGCAGCGTTTTAAAACGAGGAACAGATGGTGAAGTATTAAAGAAGGCTCAGTTAGCCGACTGTAATGCAATGTAACTGCAACGGTAAAAAACAGCTGATCGATATTGTTATGTGATAAGTAATATATAGATTCTTACGTTACGGTTACATCTCCGTAACCATTTTCATTATTTTTCACATAACAAATTCGATCAGCTGTTTCCTACCATTGCAGTTACATTGCATTACAGTCGGCTAACTGAGCCTTTAAGCTAAATAATTTAATACTTCACCATCTAATCAACTAAGTTGATTCAATCCCCTACAGGATCGTACTTATGCCCAATCCGGCATGTTGAGCTCCTATTGATTATTAAGTCCCAGTTTACACTATGCAAGTCTTATTGCTAAGCTGATTAGTTTGTTAGGAGAGAGAGACGAGGGGAAAAGAAACGTTACTGTTCCCCTCGTTTCTCTCTCCTTCAAACTAATCAGCTTAGCAATAAGACTTGCATAATGTAAATATGGACTAAGCGTTTTTTTTTTGTATGAAACAAAGTTGTCAATTTAAATTTCTTACCACTTAATAATACTACCACTGCTACCCTCGTAGTCCTTTTTACACATTTATGTATGTATATTTGTTGTTGCAGCACTAACTATTTAGTTGTTGTTCATTGTTGTTTGATTTAATTCAAGTTGCGTTAACAAATGCACATTAACAGACTGCGACGACTTTGGCAGTGGAGCGCAATAAGCGCAAGGTCGTTACTGAGTTGTTGCTTGCAGTTGCTGGTGGTACTCGTTTTGAAAACATAAAATCAGTTGGTTTTTATTTGTTTGTTTTTTGCTCACTGGTCTGTTTTGGCTTTAATCTTGTTAACAACGGCAGCAGCACAAACACTGAAACACTTTTGTAAAAATAACTTAATGACAAAATTTTTTATTTTATTTTTTTTTTTAATTCGTAGCGAAATATATCAAGAACCTTTTTATGTTAAAAACATAAACAGACAACATTATTTTAAAGACAACAACTATGAATGAATGAATGAATGTTTAAATGAATGAATGAATGAACACATGTTTGTATGTATGTAAGCGACTTCTTAAATTTATATGCTGTTGCTATAAAGGGTCTTTCATTAAGAGCTGCCTAGCATTAAATTTAATTAAAACACAAATTTTAAAATATTTCGATTACCACGAAGAAAAGCTGGAAAGCCCACCCAAATAAAACTTATAAAAATCGAAGAACTAATTTAAGAAATCCATACATTCTTTTAATTAATTTTTACACTTGATAAAATTTGTTTAAGTAAATGCCTTTGCAAAAAAGCTGCAGGAGGTTTTAAAAAAAAAATGCTTTATTTAGCTGGAACTGCTCCCCTGAATTTTGTTTTAAGTTCTTTTTTTTTTTATTAAACCAAAAGCGGCAAAACATCAATTACAAACTAAACAATTTATTTTGCATATCTAATGGATTTTATAGAAAATATTATTATTTTTATTTCATTTTATTCACGGCATCTAATCGGCATTACTAATATGACAACGCATACTTATAAATTAACTGCACATGTTAGAGCAAATGTCAGAACAGAGTTTTGCGCAAAAAAAAAAACAAGAGAAATGAAAAGTAACATTAAAAAATTCTAAACAAAGAAACATTAATTTTATTTAGTAAATCGGAAAAGTTTTGAAGAGCAATAAATTAAAGGCTGCACTTGCAACTGCAATTAGCGCAACATGCTGCTGCATGCATATTAATTTTTTGCTTTGTTTAATTTATTAATTCCAACAGAAATTCTGATCTGTATGCTGATAGTAAACTGCTCTTCACTGAGCAATAAGTTTGACTAGCGTGACTCCAGACCGATAAAATTGTTGTTTTATCAATTTTCGACTATGTATACAATTTTCAAATGTGTTTTGCTAAATCAGGCATTGCAGCATTTGAAAAAAAAAAATAATGTTTTAGTTTAATAAACTTCTGTGTAATCTAAATAAAAACATTTCAATTCATTGAGGCTTCTTTCTAAATAATATTGTAAATGAAATAATTGCTTAATTTACAAAACGTCTTGTATCTTTTTAAAGATTGTATTATTATATGAAATACAATAGTGTAAAATTTTTTGTTGGTAATTTGCATATAAAAATGAAATACACTATTAATGATTAAACAGAATACCGGCATAAACACATTTTTCATACAAATTGGCACAAAAAAGCAGCCGCAGAAAGCAGTCGTGAGATAGAATGTATTTTATTTTGAGAGCGTTTTTTTTCTTATGCTCTCACATATAAGTACTCATTCTCTCAAAAATGTTACCATACCAGGGATGCGAAATCAGATTTTCAAATTGTACTAACTTTTAAGAAAAATTGTACTTTTTCCAGTACGATTGTACCAAATTCTTAATTTTTTTCAATTAACTCAAAACGTACGTAAAATTCATTTGTATATGTATGCATGTATGTGTGTAAAAACTTAACAATTAACAAAAAGGCATTTTGAAGTTAATTTATTATAATATCATTAATTATTATTATTAAAATAAAAAATTTATTTTTAAACAATATTAATGTCTAATTTCAGTAGGTATACCAAATACTATTAGTTGTATAGAGATCTGAATATAAAAGTAACATTTAGGAGATATACTTTTTCATCCTTGATTCGATTGGAGTCGAAGCAAACAGTCTTTATTACTTTGGTTTTATTTATATGTTGGTACGAATACCCTTTCCACATTTTCAGGCGAATGTAGAATAGATAATATTCCTCTAGCATTTCTGGAAATATCGGAAAACATCGGTTTGTTTAATTCATTTTTAATTTCTAATACCCTCGAGCAAAACGTATAAATGTTGTCGTTTCTTAAACGTTTAATAATTCCTACATCAACCAGCTCTCGAAACTGGTTATTTATTGATTCATTTTTTTTTCATGTTGTATAATAGGAAAAAAGTTTCAATAGTGATAAATTGGTCATTGGGGTGCTATAGTACTTTTGACTTTCAAATAGTGCTGAAAAAAGTATAATTGTACCAACTTTTCCATCCCTGTACCATACTTTCAATAAAATTCATACATTTCGTAAACACAACTACAAAGAAAAATAAGCGCAAAAGAAAATAAAACAAAAATTTAGAGAGCATTTGAAGTTACTGCCGACGATGTTATTATGGGCTTTATTAATTTGGGAGCGATTTTCCTGAAGTTGCAGACTTTATTCTGTTTCATCATTTACACTTTTATTTAATGTGTTTTTAAAATATTGCATTTAGAGAGAGACTCTCTGAGAGAAAATTTGTATGTAGCTTCCCAGTGGGAAAAGGTAATGAATAGTAAAGGAGAAGGTAATGTATAATTTTTCATTCCAGAACTCATTACTGTTAACACAGAACATGTCCTAGGAAAGTAATGAATTATTTTAATACGTCCGAGAAATGAATTCTATAATTCATAACTCTCGTGACCAGCAAAAACTGTTCATTCTTCTTCTGCAGGTTTGGTAATGCACGTGGTAATCAATGTGTAATTATTGTGTTTGATCAAATTACTCTCTAGCTTCTAAGGAAACGCATTGTCTAGCTTTGGAAAATAATACATTATTTCTCCCATTATTCATGTAAATAATGCCTACTTTTCCAGCTGGGCAGTGTTCACAATCAGTGTTGTCAGATTAGGGGATTTTTTATTCGAAATGGGGATACGTATTTTGGTTTGGGGATTGAATATTTAATTGGGGCATAACTTCTATGTTTTGGGGACTTTCTAAGATTTTTTTGGGATTTGAATTTTATTTAATACTTTTTATTTATTTCTCGCAATATTTTAATATTAATATTTTTTGCTCTTTTTTAGTTCATAAATAATTTGAAATGATAAATGGTAACAATGAACTCGTCTTTAACATTTGTTGTCATCAGCTGATTTTATTGTTTACACGTACATATAAATCTTAAAAATTATTTGACAATTAATTCTTTACCTGGCTTGATGCTTATAATTTTTAGACACTTGCAGTCTGAAAAGCGGAGAGTTGCATCAAGGTCAGTAACTGTACTTAATGTTCAATGGAGCTTAATAAATCATACTTACCCTTAGATTCAGTGGATTTGGGTAACGATTTTGAGGGGAACTAAAGTCTGTAGAATCGACGCAATTATTAAAAGTAAAGACGACTTGTTTTTTATAACTAAAAAAGAAGAGAGGTGTCTTAGGACACCCGGTTATAGCTATGCCGCTTAGCTATATAAAACAAACTTAATGTGTTAAATAACAATGCAATAAAATTATATTATATGATGATGTTGAATTCGCCGCAAATATTTCAAAACTTTTTCATTTATTTCCCATTATTTTCTTTTCTAGCGGCGTACGATTAAATTAATATATTGTTTGTGGCCGGAGGCGGCGGTTAGTTGGCTTACAGCCGATCGGCTGTGTGCTCTGGTTTGTGCTCATGTGCAAAAACAAACCAAAAACAAATTGAGCAATCTTTCTCATTGTTTTTGTTTCACTCACTTCAAAGAATGAAAATAAACGAAACAAATTGTTTGATTTTCTTTTGTTTTAAGCTTTTTGGTTTTAATTAAGTACAAAGAAATCAAAACAAAAATAAATTTATAACTGGAATAGTGTCGACTATTTTTGTTACGAAAATGACGTCCTAACGCCTGTATCGCGCAATAAGTAGCATAGCTACAAAAGCTTATTGCAGCAAATTTGAAAGATATTTCCATCAAAGCTCAAAATTTTCAGACCATATAAACAATTTGCTACAAACATGATTAGGACAACCTAAATTTAGCTCAATCATAAAAATACTACAACCAGCGGCAAACAAGGTGCAAACATTTATTTGATATACAAATAACAAACAACTTAAACATGTTTTGGGCAGAAGTTTATTTATATCAAGATGCCGCTGGATCACGGCCGCTGAAAGAAATGGTAGAGTATTGTATATATTAAATTTACGAGCAACGCTTGCATTGACCGAGTTTTTTTTTGCAATGAAGTCAATAAAAACTAATATGAGAAGCAAAATTCAGTATGAATTGCTTAAGTCTCTGTTACGAATTAATATGAATTTTAAATTCTTTGTGACACTTGATCCATCTCCAGAAATGGTAAAATTAGTACAAGTTAACATTTGGGGAATTTTGGGTATAAAAATTGGAAAATTGGGGAAGTCAGTTGAAAGAGATGTGGGAACCCTGTTCACAATTAAAATACAGAAAGTGTATTTGATACAATATACAACGTTACAAAGTGTTGTGAATTAAGCAAATATACTTTTTTTTTTTTTAAATTAAAATTCAACTATTCCTGCTTGCCTAGTAAACAATTTATAATATAACAATAACTTAATCACACCTTGTTTTTCTTAAATCACATAAAAGATTTGCACAGAATTATTGATACAATTGAATTTCGTTTGAAATCTTTTGAAAATGACCGATTCAACAATACAAAAAAATATGTATATGTCAGCTGTCCCACCATATCAATTTCGATATTTTTATATTTTTATTTTCTTTCTATTTGTTGCATTAAATACGTAAATAGTTGTAATTTTTGAAATATTTTGTTGTAAAACACAAAAGAAATCACTATTTTTCTAAGTAAAATATGTAAGTGCTCTGAATAAATAAATATTAATCAATTCGTTGAGCAAATAAAAATTATATCAATAACACCTTGTAAACCGGGGCCTAATCAATAATTTATAAATCTACTTAAAACAAACAAAAAAAAAATTATTTCTAAAACATTTATGTATTTTATGTGCGTACTAAATCTGCGTAATTTACACATGCAATTATTATGCCAGAGGCTTGTATTATAGAAATATTTGAGCAAGATAATTGATTTAATTTTTTTTTTTTTGCTTAGCCTCCATGCATTTTAAAAGGTGAACCGTATACAATCTCTTGAAGACGAAAAAAAAAATAACTAAAAGAGACACTTGACGCCGCTCATTTTTTATTTTTTTTGCTTTAACAGTGACCTTAATTAAATTGAAATCAATAATATAATTTGAATTAAATATTTTTCGGACTTTTTTCTATGTAATTGCAAATTTGGTAGATATTTGTAATATACGAGTACATAGTTAAGCTGCTGGCCAGTAAAAAAGATATTCCTAAGAAGTCATGAAAATGTAGTGTTTGCGATCCGCAAGCAGTGAAAATTTGGATTAGCTGTAATATTTTTTAGAAAAGGTTTTCTACTACCCAGCGGGAAAAGTGGTCATTAATTACATAAATAATGGGAGAAATAATGTATTATTTTCCAAAGCAAGGCAGGGAATTTCCGTAGAAACGAAAGCGTAATTTGATCAAACACAATAATTATACATTGATTACCATGTGCATTACCATATCTGCAGAAGAAGGAATGTATTGTTTTTGCTTGTGACGAGTGTTATGAATTATAGAATTTATTCCTCGTACATATTAAAATAATTCATTACTTTCCTAGGACATGTTCTGTGTTAACAGTAATGAGTTCTGGAATGAAAAATTATACATTACCTTCTCCTTTACTATTCATTACCTTTTCCCACTGGGATGTATGGACATTAGCGAGGCCGTTATTTTTTTTATTTTTTTTGATTGCTTATATTCTCTCCCCCCAAATTGGTTCAGTTGTATGTAAAAAAAAAATGCAAAAAAGTTTCATAGCGATAAGTTGTATTTTAGGGGCTGCGTCCGCCCCTCAAATTTGACCTTCAAGCCCATTTATTCAATGTAATTTTTTTTTGCATATGACTATCTTTTTTAAAAAAAATAAAATTTTACAAGAATATGATATATCGAAATATTTTAGCTCTTCTAGTCAACAATATTAGTCTCAAAGAAAAGGGTTTTTTTTTGCTAAAATTAATATTTTAGAAAATAATGAAGCAAATAACCAACAAAATACCAAAAATTTTTTACACTAAAATTATATTTCTATGGAATTATTTATAAGGACATAAAATAAAAAACTTATATCTATTAAATTATTTCATACGTACGAGTTGTGTTCAAAAAGTATCGCGAATTTTGAATTTTCGCGGGTTACGTATATTCGAATTTTGATTTTTTTGTGGCGTTATGTTGGTACTCGTATCTCTCACTTATGCCGACAATTTCGGCCATTTTGAATGTTCAGTTAATTGCTGACAGCTGCTTTGCTTGCACGATTTTTACCGTGGTTCATGCAGCAGCTTTCATTGAGATGATTGAGCTTTGGTTTCCAAGTCATAACCATAAACCCACGATTCGTCACCAGTTATGACCCTCTGAAGCAAATTGGGTCGTCGTGGATAGAGTCTAACAGCTCATTAGCAAAGTTCATGCGATGCTTTTTGGTCGAAATTGAGCAATTTTGGTACGAATTTCGCGGCGACCCGTCTCATGCCCAAATCATTGATAAAAATCGAATGGTACGAGCCAATCGATATGTCTAGCTGCTTAGCAACTTCTCTAATGGTGATTCGACGATTGGCCAATACCATTTTCTTCACTTCATCAATTTGTTCGTCTGTTGTTGAAGTGATCGGGCGTCCGGCACGCTCTTCGTCGTTCACATCTTCTCGGCCTTCTAAGAACATTTTGTACCACCGATAAACTTTACATCGGTCCAAGGTAGCTTCTCCGTATGCCACAGTCAACATTCGAAATCCGCGCACTTAATTTCTTAAGGTTCTTTGTTCCATTTTTTTTCATAGGTAAAAATCGAAGACTAGCCAAAACACGTGCAAGCAAAGCAGCTGTCAACAATTAACTGAACATTCAAAATGGCCGAAATTGTCGGCATAATTGAGAGACATGAGTACCAACATAACGCCACAAAACAAATCAAAATTCGAAAATTCAAAATTCGCGATATTTTTGAACACACCTCGTATATTACGTATAGTCAAAAGAAAACATTACAATGAATAAATTGGCTTGAGGGCCAACATTGAGGGGCGTACGCACCAGCTAAAACACAACTTATCGCTATGAATTTTTTTTGTATTATTTTTTTATATAAAACTGAACCGATTTTGGGGGAGGGAATATAAGAAATAAAAAAAAAAAGTTTTCCATACAGCTAACGGGCACTCTAATGTACATACATAATTGGGTATTCATTCGGTTAACTGTTAATCGGTTAACCGGTTAACTGATTGATTATTTTAATTTAATTAATTTCAGTCAATTAACCGATTAACCGAAATAACAAATTTTTAAATATTTTGACTCTGCTACTCTATTTGAACTAGAGGAAATTATTAAGTTTTTGTTTAATAATTTAATAAAAACCAATAGTACTGTTGCCAACGATTTAATGAGAGACAAATTCAATTATTTTATACCCTACACTCTGAAATAGTTTCTTCCAGCAAAAGTGTTTTAAAGTACAAAAACGAAAACTAAGAAATTCAGCAATACATAAACTTTCTTGCAGAATGTTTGTCGCTAACCCCTGCCAGTATAGGTCAGATTATGACCCGCCAACAGAAGGAACTATCGATAGTAATACAAGAAATATTTTAACAAAATTAATTAATTTGAAAAAAATAAAATAAAATAATTTGAAGAAAAAAAAAATAAAATAAAACAGGACTTTAAGGGCTTAATGAAAGATTTTATATGTTTAGAGAAATCCAGGGAAAAAAAAACTGAAAAACTAGATATTCTGTATTATGGATTTCTTTCGATTTCCTCAACATCTACGATAAGTCGAAGGATTTTTCCAAGTTAAGTTTTATCAGAACCAATTCTCTTAAATCCTAAACACTTAAACCAAGTTATTTTTCTGAAAGATTGTGTTAGAAGATCTGTACATTATTAAGATTTTTTTGCTTGATTTAGTTTAAGAATTTGTAGGTGTGTTTTTTGTTTTACTAATCAATTCAAATTAATAAATATTTTATGCACTTTTATTTGTTCAAATTACTTGATTTATGCAAAAACTTTATTAATCGGTTAACCGGTTAATACCGAAATTAACCGATTATTAAGCGTTTAAGCCAAAACCTCGATTAATTAATCGAGCGATTAACCGATTAAAGCACAAACCCCGATTAAATGAATACCCTAAATACATACGAGTACATACAAAAAATTTAAATTTTATTTGAAAACTTCACTATCGCATTTTATGATAATTTTCACAATTAATTTGAAATTAAAACTCTAAATAAGACAAACAAACGAATTTTCGCTCTCTTATCAAAAATAAACAATCGGTTGAATAAAATACATAAAAAAGAAGCAAATTAAACATGCAGGGAGAGCAGACAACAAAATGTGTAACAACAATGTAAAAACAATGACAATGTTTGTATTCACACTCTTTTGAAGAAAAAAAAAAAAACTTTGTGAATAATCTTTAAAAGATATTTATGGATGCATATGTATACTATTTTTCGTTCTGTGTTTGAATGTAACAGCGAATTTGTGGAGTTGTAAACGAGACAAGCACTGCGCAACGTTGTATTCATGTGCATGTTATACATTGAAAAGAAAAATTTTCAACTGACTGTATGCAACAACATGAATTGCAAGGAAAAAAAAATCAAAATTTTTTTGTTGTTGTTGCACACGATCTTCAAGCATCAGTTTTAAGCCGATTTTGATTGCCTTGCAACGAACGCGCGCATACACACACACACACACACACACACAATACATGCACATGGAGATGTACAGCAGCAATATCATAACTTTACAAAAAAAAAAAAAAAAAAACAAAATCAGCAACAACATTGTCCTCAAGTTGACTAAAAATGGGTAAAAACCTCTTTTTTCATAATTCAAACTTTAGACTTTGGAACAAAATTATTGCCATGCATTTGCCTTTTGAGAGAAACGGCGTCTAAAAGGACAGACGAACGCAATCAGGCTGCATGACTAAGTGACTGACAGTTTGTCTTCCATATACTACATATGTATTTACATGCGTTTCATATTTTCTGTCTGTCTGTATGTTTTATTTTATTTTTGGTTCACAGACAACAATTTTGTCTAGATCATATTCACTGTTGCTGTTGCTATTTATTTAAATTAAGGATACTTAAATTTTGTTGCTGTTTGCATTTAAATGCATCCCAATAAAATATAAATTCATTCAAGTTTATTGTTGCAAAAAAAAAAATAATAATAAAAAGAAGAAGATACATATGGATGAAAATGTCGAGGTTGCCGCTACTGCTGCACGAATATTTATTTATTCAAGTTGAACATTGATTATTTTGCGCCTGCTCTTGTGCACACAAAATGTGTCATCGTCATATCAAGCATGTCATTGCGTGCATTTCATTTTATTTCAAACATATAATGCGTTAAAATATTGGCGCTTAATCATAATTTTTATGTCTATTTAAGATTTATATTCATTTAATACGTTGCTTTACTTTTCTTAATATCTTAAGGCTCAGTTAGTCGACTGTAATGCAATGTAACTGTAATGTAGGAAACAGCTGCTCGATATTTTTATATGAAAAGTAGGTTACTTTACATTACATCTCTATAACCATTTCCATTACTTTTCACATAACAATATCGATCAGCTGTTTCCTACTGTTGCAGTTACATTGCATTACAGTCGGCTAACTGAGCCTTTAAGCCTGGTACTCTCTTCAGCATTTCACGTGAAATGTTGTCAAAATACATATAAAAAAAATTCGCACGAATTGTTCATGCAAAAATGTTGCAGAAATAGTACTCTGTTTATCTTGAGAAAAACGTATGAAATGTATCTTCAACATTTTAAGTTTTCATGCGAAATAAGATAGGTGCCACTTATTTCGTGTGGAATTTACAACAAACACATGGGGCGTTTTTAAAAACATAAATAAATCGTAGCATAGTTTCAGGGCTAGCTAATATTGTTTACATGTCAAATTTTTCGTATAAAATAATGTTGCTCAACATTTTTCACAAATTTGAACAGTGTACTATGCTTTACGTGACTCAACAATGCTGCTAACATGCTTAGCTATAATGTTGCATGGTTGTTTTCGAGGCCGAACTTGGGAAAGCTATATGTGACCTGCTCCACGAAAAGGGACTTTTTATAAATTTCAAATATTATATATATTATCTGTTTATATCACATTTTTAAATTTTTTTCCTTAATTATGTTCATCTTTACAGGTGATTTGTAAAAAAACTAAAAGACATAGAAACTTGCGGTTTGCGGCATTTTTCCTATAAGAATCACCCTTTTCGTGGAGCAGGTCGCATATATAATTTTTGATTTCATTTCACATATTCAAAAAATAATGAAAATTTATTTCGAAATACTGTGACTTCCCAGAAAAAGAAATTTTTAAATTTAGCAGTATTCAAAGTTGAACGCAGCAATCGGTCAGTAGTGATAAAAAGGAGGCTGTTGAGGCTATTGAGTCTGTTTCACTACATTCAATAATGTTTGGTTTACTGCTATGGATATATGTATATTAGTAAAGATTTATTATTTAGAAATGATCAGTGTATTAATCATGTATGAGTGCTTTATCAGTCAATATTGATTAGTTTATTGATATATTCTTCAAGCAAGTATATTTAGACAAACGTGACTAATATTTAGACTATCATTGAAAAAAGTAAAAAGCAGCAGAGTGAGCAGCTCGAATATATGTATGTATGTATGTTCTGGAGTCGCTGGAAAGATGCCAAATCACACGTACACCAAAGTTTCCATCACATTTTTTAGTTTTGCCCTTTATAAAACTTTGTTCTATACAATGATGTATATATCTTTCATCACTACCAATCAATTGACTGTCACTGTTCTTGTAGGCTTATTAACGAAATCAATTACACTGCGCAACAGTGAAAAATCCACACGGTCTTGACAGCATAGGTTAGATAGTATGCACTACCAAAAGCTAGTAAAACTCTATAAGATTTTGGTGACCAAACTTTTTTATAGGCCTCCAAAGATTTCATAAATCAGTGGAGCCTCAAAAAATGGTGTCATCAGTTTTTGGCCAACAGCTATTTCAGATTTGGTGATAGGATATATGTATGTGGCAAAAATGTAGCCAAGAGTCTAACAAACAAATCTTACTCGTTCTAATCATCTGATCGGGAGTGTATATATGTATATTAGAGTACAATATCGTCAGCTACATGTTGCACCAAACTAATCCGCTACATAATAATAAACATGAAGCCAGTTCTTCTATTTTTAGGGTTCCTGAAATTTTGACAAAATATGTAGAACTTTGGCCGCTACAACAACAAATATATATGGCAGTTAAAAATTAAAGGGTGTTCCACAACGATCAACGAAAATTGTTAAAATCCCATGTAATATACATACAAATTATATATATGTATAGACACTTGAAATTTGTAAAGTTAGTGTATTTTTGTATAGACTCCAACAATGAACACTAAAATTTAAAAAATCAAAATTAAAGGGCATTCTATCAGTTAATGTAATTTTCATTATGTAATTTTGAAAACTTGCTGTGTCTTGGATACCGAAAGAGGCAAACTCTTGAAATTTTAAAAAACGCTAAAACTAAAAAACCCCAAAACAAAAAAATCGCCAAAAACCGAAAAAAATCGCCAAAACGAATAAAAAACGTGTAACTAACAAAAATCTCAAAAACTAAAGTACATCGCCAAAAAGCGAAAAAATCGCCAAAAACCGAAAAAAATCACAAAAACAAAAAAAGCGCCTGACTAAAAAAAATATCTAAAACTAAAGTCAATCGCCAAAAACCGAAAAAATCGCCCAAATTAAAAGAAAAATGTTAAAACTAAGAAAACGCCAAAAATCGAAAAAATTCCAAAACGAAAAAATGCGCCAAAAATAAGAAAAAAAGTTAACCGGCGGGTTAATGTAATTTTCATTATGTAATTTCGACAACTTGCTGTATCTTGGAAACCGTAAGAGGCCAAGTCTTGAAATTTTCAAAAATACTAAAACTGAAAAATCCCAAAATTAAAAAATCGTCAAACCGAAAAAAATCGCCAAAACGAAAAAACCACCTAATTAAAAAATCTTTTAAACTAAAGTAAAGTAAATCGCCAAAAAGCGAAAAAAATGCCAAAACAGGGAAAAATCGTCAAAAACGAAAAAAAAGCGCTTAGCTAAAAAAAATCTCTAAAGCTAAAGTAAATCGCCAAAAACCGGAAAAATCGGCGAAATTAAAAAAAACGCTAAAACTAAAAAAACGCCAAAAACCGAAAAAAAATCCCAAAAATGAAAAAAGCGCCAAAAATAAGAAAAAGCGACAAAAACAAGAAAAAGTCGCCAAAAAGGGAAAAAACTTAACCTAACTTTTAACTAAACTTAAAAAAAATGTCTACATCAGGTAAGATATTCGATTATATAGGTTAAAGTTCGTATAGTATTATATATGTAGTGTCAAGTCAAAGTCGCACTCTACTAAATTTATTTACAAGTATTTGAACATGACTCTTACAGTAAACGTTATTTATTGAGGCAAAAGTGGTTTTGTCTAAAAAAAAAACAATTAAACTTGTTGACTGCAATTGAGAAAGGACTCGCCAAAAAAACTTATTCACATTTTTTTTCGCTTGCTCACAAGCACAAATCATAATTGAATCATTATTTTTATTTTACTTTAGTTAACAAGTTCTCTAGTCTAAGCAATGAATCTTGTAGTTCATTTATGGTGCAAAAACGCCACAACATATTCAATTATAGTATACATACACACATACTCGTACACTTTTTTTTTAAATTTGTTGCCAAATTGGTAAAAGTGGCGTCAAGTTTACTTGGGTAAGGTTGACAAGTTAGCTGGTTGTTTGTGGCTGTTTGTTGATTGTTTTATTATTTCACTTTTTTTTTTGTTAAAGCAAGTCATTGTTGTTTTTAATTATTTTTTATTTAATGTTTTTGAAATTTTATTTTTATGAAATAAATAACCTTCCGCAACAGCCTGTTGAGAAACGTTTTTATAAGTTAATAAATGTTTTGTGTGTGTTATTTTTAAATAAAATTACTTAATTAGTTGTAAGTTCAAAAACAAAATTATTCAATTATAAAATACTTAAATACGTTTAAAACAAATATAAAGATCAAGGGTGGCAAAATGTCAACCTTGATTACATAAATTTTTTATTTGGTTTTGTTGCAAATGTTGCTCAAATAATTCTGCAAAAAAAAAAAACCGACTTCAATGCAAAAATCTGATAGAACATTTTGGAAAAAAATTATAGGACATAAAATCAAATTTTAAATTTATCTCCTTAATTGAATAAAGTAAATAAACAAAAACATCTAAAATAAAAATTAAATAAAAACTTAAATTAAGTCTTATACAACTTCCTGCTATTTCCTTGATATTTTTATATGTGGCTAGAAGGCCAACCTATAAACTTCCAAAGGATTTGTATATTATTATCAAAATAATGAATTTCTTTAACATGTTGCCACAAAAAAAAATGCACTTTAATCGTAATTTTAAGTAAAACTCACTATTTCTTTCAGACACATTAACATTTAAGCAACAAGTTTGCTATTGCCTTATTTTATCACTCAAGTACTTCAGTGTTCATTTATTGCATACATTTCTATTATTTGAGTGTGAATTGTTTTCATTAATAAAAAAAAGTCTAAGCAATAATAAAGGCAAATGTGTTAAAAAGTGAAATTTCACAAACAATTTGAAACTAATGATGCGTGTAACAAAGTAATTTTTGTTTTAACAATTAATATTGTGGGAACTTGAGCTTTTTTGCTTTTTAATAACAATGCAGCACAAAATAATAATGTTTATTCGCATTTCGGTGTTCGAATAACATGATTTTAATTAAAGCAGAGCAAAAAAAAAAAAAAAATTAAGTCAAAATATCGGAAAATGTTGTCAACTTGTTTTGTTTATAATCATGTAGATATTTAAAAATGCTGCTTCAAGAAATGCAATTATTTGCTATACATATAAAAAAATAATAATCCCATAATCGAAATTGAAGTCGAACTACGCCAACCATGGATGGATGAAATACTTAATCAAATAATTTATATGTATTTGAAAATTGTATTTGAACATCACTTTATTTTATTTGCTCAGTTTTTTTTACATATTTACTTTGGTATTTAAAAAGCAGTCGAGAGTGTAATTTGTCAATATATGGAGAAAAATATTTATTTTCATTAAATAATACATGTAATTACCTTACTGTGACACATTAAACATTTCTATGGGAAAAGTGTGCTGTGACACAGTACAATTTTCTATAAGAAAAGTGTGCTGTTTCACAGTACAATTTTCTATAAGAAAAGTGTGCTGTTTCACAGTACAATTTTCTATAAGAAAAGTGTGCTGTTTCACAGTACAATTTTCTATAAGAAAAGTGTGCTGTGACACAGTACAATTTTCTATAAGAAAAGTGTGCTGTGACACAGTACAATTTCCTATAAGAAAAGTGTGCTGTGACACAGTACAATTTTCCATAAGAAAAGTGTGCTGTGACACAGTACAATTTTCTATAAGAAAAGTGTGCTGTGACACAGTACAATTTTCTATAAGAAAAGTGTGCTGTGACACAGTACAATTTTCTATAAGAAAAGTGTGCTGTGACACAGTACAATTTTCTATAAGAAAAGTGTGCTGTGACACAGTACAATTTTCTATAAGAAAAGTGTGCTGTGACACAGTACAATTTTCCATAAGAAAAGTGTGCTGTGACACACTCGGATTTTCTATAAGAACACAATCGCTTTTCTTACACACAAACATCCACACTTAGCCACACACAGAGGCCCTTAATACTACATCGAACACTTTATTTGTATTTTTTTTTACTATTTTTAACGATTTTAGACGTCTTCTTCAACAAATCTTTTGTGTTCATACAATACAAAAGCTTTTTCAATTTTCTAATGTTGCTTTACAATTTATTTAATTTTTTTTTCCAAATGAACCTTTATTAAATTGCATACATACATACATACATACATATGTATATGTAAGTACAATTATTGGACTGCGTTGAAAAGAGACACAAGTACAAATATTAAAAGAATTCAAAGAAACTAATTACATGTTACGACATTACTAATTAAATAATAATTAATAAAGTAAAACACATTTCAATTTGTTTGTTGTTTTTGTTGTTGTTAATATTGTATTTTACGGAAGTTCAATTACTTTTCATTTCTAAGCAAAACGAAATTTAATTGAACAGAGTATTAGAGAATGAATAAAAAACTCGAGACACATACAGCAAACAAACACAATGAAGAATGCTCTGCGGCTATAGCCGTTACAGTTAACAGTGGAACAAATGCTTGTACATACTCGTATGTGGAATATGTCTGCTAGACATTGTTTATATACATTTGTATTTACGAAGACACATGTTTATTTGCTCTATGTAATCTTTTGAGAGTTAGAATTTAAAAACCACGCAAAAATAAACTTGTTTATTTAAGAAACCAATAAAAAGGCAATAATAATATAAAATACACTGCAAAAAAAGCAAATAAGGAAACTAAAAACCGAAAAAACGCCACAACTAAAAAAAACGCCAAAAGATCTTTGCTAACTAAATATGTACATACATATACACACATACTCGTATGTACATATGTAGATTGCTTTGTACTTTGTGTAACACTTATTTTTCCAACATTTTGCTTTCATTTTTGAGTGATCGATAAAGAGCTTAACTTTTTACCAGTAGAATTAAATTTTTCTTAAAACTAAAATGTGAAGACTCGTTCACATACAAACAAGTGCACCCACTAAAATGAAAAAAAAAAAAATAATAAAAACTTGTAAAACAAAATTTATTCAAACTTGTCTTTAAGATTTTAATATAAAATTCAAAAAAAAAAAAAAAAAGAAAAAGATACGAATGTCTGGTGACTAATGCATTAAAGTTTTTTTTTTCAATTTTTAACTTGATTTAAAAAAAAAAGAATTCTACGATTTTGCAAGAAGTTTATCAATGCACAGACTAAAGATGTGAGCAACGTTTTAGTCACGAATTTAAATTTTCTTGCTCATACTATATACTCATAAATACTGATATTTAAAAAAAGAAGAGAGGTGTTTAAGCACACCCGGTTATAGCTATGCTGCTAAGCTGTATAAAACAAACTTAATGCGTTAAATAACAATGCAATAAAATTATATTATATGATGATGTCAAATTCGCCATAAATATATCAAAACGTTTCCATTTATTTCCTATTATTTGCTGTTCTAGTGGCGTGTGATTAAATTAGTGTATTGTTTGTGGCCGGCGCACAGTGGCGCCATTTGCCTTTTTTCGTTGCAAAAATCATATCTTTTGAACCGAACAAGATAATCGAATAATTTAAATTGCATGTCATAGATAATTGTTCAACCTATAAAATGAGCGGTTGGAGTGGACGCTACACCTTATAGGTGCTTACTTATGGGTTTTCAAAGTTAAAATTTGTGAAAAAATCCAAGTTTTGGTAACAAAAAAATTTTTTTTAAGAATTTTATATTTTTTTGTAGTTCTTTTGTAAGCTTTTCATGTTTTAAGATATTACCTAAAAAATTACAACAAAAGAGTTTTTTTTTAAATGATTTTTTCAATTTTCTGTAAAATATTCATTTTCTTGGTAAGACAAAGTATGTCTAAAATACAAATCATTTCTAAACTCTAATTTTTTTCTAACTCATCTATTTTATGGTAACAAAATCAAATTATTTTTACCAATCTTATATTTCTTAGTTCTTTTGAAAGCTTTTTCTGTTTTAAAGTTATTAGCCAACAAATTAAACAAATTTTTTTTCAATTAATTTTTTGAATTTTCTGTAAAATATTCATCACAATTCGTAACAGAAGGTATATTTAAAAGACTAATCATTTCTAAAGTATAATTCCATTGTAGTTCTTTTCGTGACTTCACATGCCGCAGGGAAGAAATAAGTGGATCGGAAGATGCTGCTAACATGTTGAAGAGGTCCTCATTTTGCCTCACCCTTGATGCTTTGAACGTGTTCTGCAATCTATATTTTTTGTAAAATTTGTTAAGAGACTCCTGCGCTTCTTCAGAAAGCTCTCCAATTGGCAAAGACTGGTACTCAATTATATCTTTGCCATGCGCCAATATTTTATGGACGGTCGGGGTCAACTTCTTCTGTGGATAAATTTTTGCTAAAAGAGATGCAGTTTCCGATGCATATTCTCCAAATTTTGTAGAATTAACACTTTCTTGGCAGTTTAAAACATTCAAGATCGTTCCCAATCTTTTGACGATTTCATTGTCAATTCCAGTGATTCTAGTTACTGCCTCATCATTTGCAAAAAATCTCCTTGAAGTGTTTCCATCGTTTGAGTTACCGTATCCACACTTGGGGCAGTCTACTTTTAGTCCAAGTTGTTTCCAAAAAGCATTCTGTATTTGCTTCTTTCTGATCTTTTCCTTATCCTTAATTGATGTATTTTCATCGATGTTTTCATCTTGTTGTGGTAGGGTATACGCCAGTTTTAGCAAGAACTCCATACACCTTATCCTTGCGTGCAATGGTGACATTCCATATTCGTAATTCTCCTCGTTTGTAGAATCGTTTAAATTACCGAAGTTCTTCTGACTCTTTTTGCAAATCGGGCATGTCAATGTTGAGGTTGTTCCTGTCAGTTCGTTTACGACTTTTCCGTCAACCATGGTCAGGTGGAACTCGTAACTACATTCAATATATTTTCCTTCTCCAATTTGCAATTTTGTATGCTTAATCTTGCTTATTTGTTCTTCAATGTCCTTCACCGTGGTCCTTATGAGTTCTGCCGATTCCTTTGCAAACTGAAACATTATTGGTCGGCAATAATGCACTGATGACGGTCGATGATTTTTCCAGTGTAGGGAAACATCAGATTTTAGCCGCAATGGAACAACAGATGCCATAAACATATTTCCGTCAGATATTGTAGTGTCATCGGAAGATATCCTTTGCTTATAAACGCTTTGTCCGGATGATCCATCGCAGCCCCATTTGCTGATCAATGTTAGTTTCTGAGGAAGAATTTCCACCTCATTTTCAGGAAGACTTTCCAACAACCGTTTTGCTGTATGGTCCATAAGATCCTGCAGATTGGCTTTCGCAGAGACTTCCGTAAACTCCGTACGCAATGGTCGTGAATTTATTTTGGCTTGCGTAATATGCTTGTATCCGGGGAAAAGGTCAGCCCCGTGTCGCATTAAAGATGCCCGTAGTATCTCATATTTCTCTTTGGAAAGTTCTAAGTCCAAAAACAGAGCCAAGGCTTCTTCGGAACTATACTTTTTAATATGTGCGTTTGTGGGAGTGGGAATGCTTTCCTTAATCCTTTTTAGTCGCAGTGGGCTTGCATCAGCAACAGATTTTGTAATCTGCGACCTAACTCGTTCACTATCCTTTATGTATTTAATAGACAGCGCATCCGATAAATCCTTCGTGGTCAAGTCATTGGTGGCATCGGCAAGTTTCCTCTTTCTTGTGAAAATTGAACACTCCTCCATACTTTTTTTTGGCCTTCCTTTTTCTCCTCTGGTTGATGTGGAGGGTTTATCTACTGCCAATATATCCAGGATGGTGTCTTCATTAAGCCAGTCCTCGTATTTGGAGTTGAAGATGTTAATGGTTCGATTGCATTTCACCCATTTTGTCTTAATTTTGGCATGTATCATACAAAGATTATTTTTTATACTTTTGCTTCTCTCAATATTTCCGTATAAGCTATCGAGTTCTTCTAAAGCAGCTTCCGCGAAACACGTTGGTGTAATTGACTTTCTAAACAGTTCAAATAGTTTTAAATTGTTCAACGCCATGTTTTCAATACTTGTTTCGCCAACTTTCAGTCGTAGACTAATGCAGGCATTAAGCTTGTTTTGCAATATATAGGCCTATGCTACCATGTCTACAAATGTACCTGTTACATGCATACATATGCATTTGGGCTGAATTATACAGTTTTGATATTATGCACGTAGCCAAATGAGATTTGTGCCTACCTGTACCATAAGTCAGTATTGTTCTTCACCATATGTACGCCAAAAATAATTTTTAAGTGAGGTGCGTACCTGCTTATTTCAATGAGTAGTTTTTTGTGCATCTTGTGTCTGTAACGGAATATTAGGACCAAATTTTTCGCCAGAGGCTCTCAGGTAGACAACTGACTCAAAATGCAATTTTCAAACTATTACATCAAAGTAACTGTCAGTCAAGGCATGTAAGGGATGCCCGCCATACAATTTCTGCAACCATGTCTTTTTAACGTTTTTTACCTGTAGAAGCCAAATAGGCACGTAAAGGCAGATAAAACCTTTTGAGTTATGTAAAAGACTAGTTAAAGAACATATTTTGAAAATATGGCGGAGGTAAAAAAAGGTAAATTTTTTTTATTTTCCGTCAAAGTTGAAGAATAGTGAAAAAATGGATAGTTTTTAAATACTGATTTACCTAGAGAAACACAAAGCAAACAGCACAATTTTTTTTATTGTTATACATTTAATAAGCACATCAATCACTAAAAACAAAAACAAATACTATTCGTTGCCTAGTTTTCGTGATATTACACCTGAAATCGGATCAAACTACCTAAAAATTGTGTGTTTTTTTAAATCCGAAAATTGGTTAACTTTGAACAGTTATGTCTTCTAAACTAAAAATCTGATATTGTTAAGAGTAGCATATTTGAGATCGTTGAAAAGTTTACTATAAGATGGATTCATTTAAAATTTCGCAGGCGCACATGAAAATTTTGATTTTTGCAACCTCGTTTGCTCTACGGGCGCCACTGTGCGGCGGCGGCTGTTTGCCGTCTTACAGCTGATTGGATGTGTTCTCTGGTTTGTACTCATGTGCAAAACTAATATAAAAGCAAATTGAGCAATGCTTTTCTTTTTTCTTTTGTTTTGCTTTTGTTTCACTCACTTCAAACAACGAAACAAAACAAAATCATACAATCAAAATTTTCGTTTATTTTGTACTCTGGTTTTAAGTACAAAAAAAAAAAAAAATCAAAACCAATATAAATTTATAACTGTAATAGTGTCGATTATTTTTGTTGCGCCCTATCACGCCCTAGCTCCTGTGTCGTGAAATAAATAGCATAGCTATAAAAACTCGCTATAACCATGGAAAAATAGGGAGGAACTAATATATTTTTTAATTCACTTCAACAAAGTGATATTTACATAAAAACAGAAACAACAATTGTGAGAATTTGTTTTTGTTTTTCATACAAATTGTAAAAATTATGAAAAGGCAAGCAAAGCCTTTTATTTTTTAAGCTTGTTCCCGTGAAGAATATGTGTGAAAAACAAAAAAAAAATTTTAAATTGTGTTGTTTTGTTTTTGAATTGTTTTCGTATAAATAAATATCACTTTCATTTAGGCAATCACAAGAATTTTTTTCCATGACAATATTTTTCTGGAAACCAAAATTATAAAAATTGTTATTAAGGATCTTCGAAGTTTAAAATACGGATGTTCGGGGTAAAGCAAAAAAAAAAAACCCACAAACTGGTGCTTTGATCTTCAGAAATCACGCAAAAACGCTGCTCACGTGCGACCATTCACTTCCACACACACTCACTCATATCTATTATTTTCTCTATATTCACCCTGCATAATGCATAATGACGTGTTTGAATGAAGGAATTACCCAACAACAATTTTGCTTACTAGAATGCAAAAAAGATGTATGTACTCTCCCGTCCAGTATTTACAAGTTTACTGTAATACTCCATTATTTTTCTTTGAGAAGTTCTAAAAATATATAAAGTACCCCCTTACAAATTTATGTACCTTCAAAAAACATTAAAGGCCTAAAAGAATATATTACTGTTTGCCTACAGATGTCGAAAAATTAATGGATTATTTTTTACCTACAAAAATTTAATTAACTTTTTTTTTAACAAAATAAACTTGAAATCAGAGTTAATTTATTGGAAATTAAAGTGCAAATCGTCTTTCTTTTGAAAGTTTATGCTGACGATTAATAAATTTTTGTCTATATACATATAAGTGTTTCTAAAAATACTAGAAATAAGTTCCATCACATAGTGATTTGTTTTCAAAGTTTATGCTGACGATTAATAAATTTTTGTATTTCTAAAAATACTAAAAATATGTAAGTTCTATCACATAGTGATTTAAATAAATGCTTATTTTACTCATTCCGGGTAAGCCATTATTATACATTTGAAATAATTAGATAAATAAGTATCACTCATTACATTGCAAGCCACCAAAAGAGTACTTGCTACCCACCAGGTGAGTGGGATGACCAGCTCTGGTGGAAACATCAAACAACAGCAAAAATAAACAGACATTTTAATGACAAACTAAATACAACAAACAAATAGACAGCCGATCAGATTGATATGCACAAGCACTTACCAAACAAAAAAAAAAAAAAAAAGTCGTTGGCAAATAAATACTCGTATTTGTTGTTGCCATTTTGTTGTGTACATGATGAATGTGCCCACACACACAAAAATGGCAAACAATTATACATAAAAGCCATCAGCTCAATGTCAAATTGTTGACGAATGTGCCACCATCACATCACTATAATGTCGTTTCGTTTCGTATCTCATCTAACCATCTAATGTTATCTGATGGATACATGTTTCTAATACCGTAAACAAAAAACCAAAAAGTGTATTAAGCAAACAATAGACATGTTGTCGAACCTCTAAAAAAAAACAGAAAAATAAAACCAACACACTTTATTGTTGACAGTGTGATTTAAATGTTTGGTTAACAAAATAACAAATAAAATCAATAATAAAATTAAAGAAGAAAAATTAGAATAACAGCTAATAACGATCGAGTTCTAGTCAACAAATTCATAATATTCAAATGAATTGAGCTTGAACTTAAAAAAAAAAAAAAAATGAGGTGTCTTAGAACACCCGGTTATAGCCTTTGCTGCTAAGTTATACAAAACAAATTTCATGTGTGAAATGACAATGCAATAACATTATATTTTATGATGATGTCGAATTAATATTTTAAAAAATGTGGGCGTGGTCATGCCCATTAAAATTTAATATTTTATTTTAAGTGGTTATATATACTTTCTCGATTTTTACAAAAATTTAACATATACCCTGAGCTCGGAGAAACACAAAGTCTTGCATTTAAAAAATGGGCGGGGCTACGCCCATTAAAATTTATTGCTATATTTCACAAGGTTCTACTTAACTGATTTTTACGAAACTTACCACATACCTTGAGCTCTGAAATATACGCAATTTTCCATTTAAAAAAAATGGGCGGAGTCACGCCCATTAAAATTTAATATTTTTTTTAAGTGGTTATACTTTCCCGATTTTTATAAAATTTAACATATACTCTGAGCTCGGAGAAACACAAAGTCTTGCATTTAAAAAATGGGCGGGGCTACGCCTATTAAAATTTAATTTTATATTTCAGGTAGTTCTTCTTAACCAACAGATTTTTTAAACTTTTTTGTTTGCAAGAGTTTACTTCCAGTTTGGTCCCATAATTTTTTTTTTTTGGAAAATGTTCTATCAAGTTTTTGCATTGAACTCGGCTTTTTTTTTTGGGCAAAATTATTATATTTTTATTTATTTTTTCTACCGAGATTAGCCTAAAATGTTATTATTATACTCTAAAATCTTGATAATGCTATACAAACTTCCTTACTTAAGGCCTTTTTATATTATTAAGCCCCATGGTGCAAAACTGTTTTTATAATGAATTTACTGCGGTTAGTAAAATTACACGTCTTTTGTGCAGCCAACAACAAAATTTTAATTTTCAGCACTTTAATTTGAATAATGACAAATATAGTTTCAATACATTGCGGTTCAGTTTCATTATTTCAATATTTTAGTAATTATTTATTTTTTCTAGCTCAATTTCGTTTAAAAAACAAGTCATCGTAAATTTTGTTAAATTTTTATTAATCATAAATAATTGTTTATTCGTTGTTGTTGTTGTAATTGTTGTAATTGTTTATTTAGTTGCTGTTATCTCTGCTCTATCCAACTTACAACTTAATGGAACATGAAATAAGAAAAACAAATAAACAAAAACAACAAAATCTCCAAAATTTGTCAGTCTGTGTGCAAGGCAATTTATTAAACCTTAAAGTTTTTGACAGTTCAAAGTTAAGGTCATCATCGTTGGGACTTGAACCGTCGTTTCCATAAAGAAAACGCATAAACTTAAAATATTGAAAACAAAAACTATTCAAATGCAAACAACTTTAATGTGGTTGCGACTAATGAAGCCAATGAACTTTTATTATTTATTTATTATTAATGGCTTGTCTGTTTTTATTTTGTGTAAAGCTTTTTAAATAAAATTTTTATGATAATGCAACTAATTAATTAATTATCTGGAAGTGATAACACTTACCCCGAGTGCATGCATACATGCGTTTTGTGGCTGTAAAAGAAAACAGAAACCAATTGAAAAAAAAACATAGAACTTGAATATCATGTATGTTGTCTTAGTTCTTTCGTTGTCTGCTTAAGAAACTCATCAGTAGACTTCGAGCAAAAAAAAAAAAAATCTTGAGAAAATATAAAAAAGCTTCGTGTGTTTATTGGAAAACTCTTAAAATTTTATTGAGAATTATGTACGGAAACATAATGAGTTAAAAAGCTTGAAGCAAAAGCCTTACAACAAGCATCTTTATCCTTGTGTACATAATTCTCAATAATATTGTAGGAATTTTTATATAAACATACGAAGCTTTTGAGTTGTTCTCAAGAATTTTTTTGTTGACGTCTGCTGATGAGTTTCTTAAGCAGACAACGATACGAGTATTGACATAGACTTTGCTTAATGAACTTTTCTTTAAAATAAATAAGGCGTTATTATATGTGTTGCCCCTACGGTGCTGCATAAGTGTCTTATAAATAAAACCTAATTATTTTTTATTCTTTAACCGAATTCACAAAAGGATTTTTATTTACATAATTCAGTAATTTTTAGACGGATTTTAATTTTTTTTTATGTCTGTTAGGGTATAGTTTCATTTTGTTCTCATTGTAAAAAAAGTGGGCGGATATACGCCCACCATTTTTATGATCTCTTACTCACCCGATTGCTGTGAAATCTAGGACACACATTGAGCTCTCGTAATGACACAATCTCGAATGTGAAAAAAATGGGCAAAGCCACGCCCATTAACACTTAATATTATATATCGCGTGCTTTTATTTGACCGATTTTTGCGAAACTTGGCACACACTCTGAGCTCTCAAAAAGACACAATATTGTATTTCATAAAGTGGGCGGGGTTACGCCCATTAAAATTTTATATTTTATTTTACTCTTTTCTACTTGACCGATTTTTGTGAAACTTGGCACAAACTCTGAGCTCTCAAAAAGACACAATATTGTATTTCATAAAGTGGGCGGGGCCACGCCCACTAAAATATAATATTATATTTTATGTTTTTCTACTTGACCGATTTTTTATTTATTTTTAAATTTCACGTGCTTCTATTCCTACGAAATTATCTGAAACACAGTAAAATCTAAAAGTGGCATAAATTTGATTTAAAAAGGTGGGCGGTGTTACGCCCATTAAAATTTGATATTATATTTTACTTTTTTCTATTTGATCGATTTTTGCGAAACTTGGCACACACTCTGAGCTCTCAAAAAGACACAATATTGTATTTCATAAAGTGGGCGGGGTTACGCCCATTAAAATTTTATATTTTATTTTACTCTTTTCTACTTGACCGATTTTTGTGAAACTTGGCACAAACTCTGAGCTCTCAAAAAGACACAATATTGTATTTCATAAAGTGGGCGGGGCCACGCCCACTAAAATATAATATTATATTTTATGTTTTTCTACTTGACCGATTTTTTATTTATTTTTAAATTTCACGTGCTTCTATTCCTATTATCTGAAACACAGTAAAATCTAAAAGTGGCATAAATTTGATTTAAAAAGGTGGGCGGGGTTACGCCCATTAAAGTTTATTATTATTTATTATTATATTTCACGTGCTTCTATTTCTACGAAACTTACTGAAACACCCTGAGCTTTAAAAATGCCACAACTTTGCCTTAAAAAAGTGGGCAGGGGTTACGCCCATTAAAATTTAATAATGTATTTCACGTGCCTTTATTTAATTCATTTCTACTAAAGTTCTCAAAAGGGACCAATCTTGGATTTTAAAAAGTAAGGGGCGCCACGCCCACAAACATTTAGTATTAAATTATATGCACTTTAACTTATACGATTCCCATGAAACTTGGCAAAAAGTTTCGCCTCTTAGCATGACATGGTTTTGTGCTTAAACAAATGGACGGGGCCTTGCCCATTAAATATTAATATCATAATTCACGTGGCCGATTTTTTACGAAACTTTTGCACACACCTTGAACTTTTAAAGTTACGAGATGTCGAATTTAGAAAAGTAGGCGGACACTTATATTTGCAAAATTGGGCGTGACCACCCACCCCACTGAATAAAAAAAATTAGACCGACTTCAAAAATAAGCACTGAAAAGTTGAATATATAATTTGGATTTAGTTCAATAAAACATTTTTATATGTATTAACTACTCGTATAATGCTATTCAACATATCGTTGCCTTAACATAGAAAGGCCCTAATTCATTTTATTTTGGAAATCGAGATTATTTTCACTTTTCGACACATTAGCTGTTTTTCTATCAAAAAATACAAAAAACTAAACTCGATTAAAAAATAATACTGAACTAAAAGAATAACAAACTCGAGGCATAACCTTTTTGGTGCTTATTTTTGAGGTTAATTTAATTTCTTTTTATTAATTTTATTGGTGCTGTTTTAAAAAAAAATTTTATTGCTAAAATTATTTATTTTGTTGTAAAAATAAAATAATTGCTTAATTGCAAAATATAAATTATTACGAATTTAAAAAATATATATATTTTTTAAAGTCAACAATTATTGACTGTAGATATATCAAAGTTTCAACACTTCGTCGGGTGGTTACTGGTTTGCCGCAATAATAATGTATTCTTAATATATGTGCGGCAAACCAGTAACCACCCGACGACTCAGCTGTTTATGAAAAATTAATAATAAAAAATAAATAAAAAATATATGTCACAAATAAAATATGATGACAATAAAACAGACTAATGAAGTCGTTTCTTAATTCCTGATAAATTTTCATTGCGGTCATCTACGGCAAAGCCTACGCTCTTTTTTTTTTTTCTTAAGATTTGACTTGAAACTAAAACTAAAATTTGTTAATGCATAAACCAGAAAACAGCTACGGCCAATATACAAGTGTTACGTTGTGGAACCAATGTGAACACACTCGCATTTGTCGCATGGCTTTGCAAATTTAAATGAATGAAAATAATGTCGCAAACAAAGAAAAGACAATAAAAATGAACTGGAAGTAGAGTTCTTTTGAATTGACAAACTTGCTTAATTTTAAAGTTGATTTTTCTGCTTTTTATTCGTTTCGTTTTCAAACAAAAATCAGTAAACTTGTGTAAATAAATGTTTTTTATTATAAAAGATGATGATTTTCTTCAAGCATGTGTTAAATAACACCTACCTACACGCTTCTATTAAATGAATTAAATTAAAAAAAAAAGTATAAGATATATGAATGAATTAAAACAAATCTTTATGCCACAACTACAGTCAAAGATTCATATAAAGAAATAATGAAATAAAAAATAAAAAAAAAAAATTGCCATTAAACTTAAGAAACATACGTCATTGTTTTAATATTATTCCGAGTTTTATTATTATTATTTTATAAGAAAATATGCAACTACAGATAAATTATAATTAATGGCATAATGCTTAAATTAATGCTTATTCATAAAAGCGGTTACTGTGACTGTGTTGCCACACACAAATGATGTTTAGAAACAAGTTGCTGATGAAAAGCTATTTTGTTGACAGTCGAAAATACGAGTATTATCATATTTAATTACTTTTTCTTTTTAAATATGCATATGTAATATCATGAAAAAAAAAAAAAAATATGAAATATACAAATCAAAAATATTACAATGGCCTGGCCCATGGTGTCGAAAAAAAACGTTCGATCGGCAACTTGTATTGAAAACAACAATGAAATAAAAAAATTGGTTTTTGTTTTCAATATACAAATGGTGATTTTTTAAGAGCTTGGCTTATAAAAAAAACACATTAAATTTAGAGAAATGTATGAAATCTTTATTTCACATCAGGTGATCTCAATTCAACAGCTGACATAAGTTATCTGCTGTCAAATCAAAGCAACACGTTAGGAAATATTCTGACAGCAGGAAATTTTATACTAACAAATACACAAGGCGAATATGCAGAGTTGCTAATAGAGACCAACTGGTATCAATTCGCCTTGGATAGAACGATGTATATAATTCAATGTTTAAAGATGATTTCTGAAATGGCTCATACGCTGAGTGCAATTTTGGCATATTCTCGCCAACATATCAAATTCTTCAATATTTTCTTCCAGTGCGTTCACCGTTGCGGGCTTGTCCCTATAGACAATGAATGGTCTAAAAGCGTTAAATCGCACGATCTAGGCGGCTAATTGACCGGCCCCAAACATGAAATAAACTGTTCACCGAACTCGCCTCTCAATTGGGCCATTGTTTCTCACGTGGTGTGCGACATGTGGCACCGTCTTGTCAGCAAAGTCTAGCTCTTCCATTTTGGGGGAAAAAAATAACAGAGCCCCAACTGCTGCGAATGGCGTCGTATCACGGTCATCAACAACACTGGCGGTTACAGCTGCAATATTTTCCCCTGTCCGCACTCTACGTATGCGTGTTGGTGGCTTAAGGTTCAATAATGTCATTTTAGTGCGAAATTTAGTCACAAGATTCAGAATAGAAGGTCGCTCCAGCTGACCATAAAATGGAAGAAGTGCACGCTGCACTTTCTTCACCGAACATGAATTTCGATAATAAAATTTAATAATCTGCAAGTGTTTCTCATTTGTAAGTCGATTCATGGTTAAATGATAGACCAAGCTGAATATATTTGAAAACAGCTGAGTGGCCAAAAATAGTGTTGCCAACAAGAAAGTTGTCAAAAAATCACCCTTTACATGTATATAACTAATCGTTCGAACGTTTTCTGTCGACATTGTTGGACAGGCTTTTAGAAATATGAAATTTGAGTTGTGACAACAATTACAAAATTTCAAAAATTAAATTTATAAATGTTATCAGCGATTTGAAAAGTTTCAAAATAGAAGTTATATAAATTTTAATATTATTCCAAATATAATACAAATAAAATAAAATAAAATAAAATAAAATAAAATAAAAATTAAAACCAACAATATGAACACAGCGACTTACATATCGTCAGCTTAACTGCAAACGCACGTAACTACACAAAAATTCGAAATCGAGTTTTTGATTGTTTATGGTTCAGTTTATCAAACTACATGTTCACGCAAATATTTAGAACTCTTCGATCAAAAATGACGACTTTTTTTTTAAGAAAATCAAACGCACGTAATTACGAAGGCATATATTTTTTTCTGCAAAGAACGTAACTAACATAAATGCTTAAATATATATAGAAAGGAAATAAATGGTTCCATAATACAAGTAAATTTCGCAGAAAATTTTCAACAATACTTTATTATTGTTTATTTATTTATATTTATTGGTTTTGCAAAGTTTTCTGTTTCTCCTGTAAAAAAATATAAAAGTGTAGTTACGTCCGTTTGCATTTAAGGTGACGATATATATATATATATATATATATACTTAAATAAAATAAAACAAATCAAATAAGCTTGTGTTAAGTAAAAAATAGTATAAATAGCAATCAGGAGTACTATTGCAAACAATTGTGGTAAATTTGAAAGTTAGTTGCAAAAATCTAAATACGAACAATTCTCGGATTCAATTTTTTTTTGCAAAATTTTGTATGCATGTAAGTAAAACTGCGCCATTAATAAACATTAAACGACAAATGCTTGAATAACGCATTGGAATTTTCAAAATTCAAGACAAAACAAAAAAAACTTAAATAAAAATGCAAAAAGTGAAAAGAAAAGTAGAAGTAAACTCAAAATAGTTTAGTTCAAATTATCTGACAAAGCGTCCTGCTGAAGAAGCCCTCCTACCAGGCCTGTTGAAGAAAGGAAGGCAGACAGCTTTGGCTTGTGAAAAAGTGTATGAGCATGGAATGGGGAATAAACTTTTGTGTCTGACAAATAAGAACTTCCAGAAGGCCTGTTGACTACTTCTTTTTGCCGCTGCTAGCATGAGTGTATGCAGATGTTTGTATTTGTCATCTTCATTGGCTTACTTGTTTGTGTGGTTGTATATTTCTCAATAAGCAGCAGGTATTTGTATAACTTTGTTAGTTGATTTTATGCTTCGAATACTCCAACACTGTCTTTTTTAATTGTGTATTTGGTTTTTTCGCTAACAATATCTGGATTATTCATTTTGCTTACAAATGCTTTTAATGAAAAGATTTTTATTCGGTCAGTTCACATATATTTTGACATCAAAATTATTTTACTATTAAGTTTGTTAGTAAATCGAAAACTTTAAACTCGTTTCATGTAGCACAATTTTATTTGGATTATCACTTTGTTTGCTGCAAAGTCTCGACATGTATTGCACCCTCTCATCATTGTGTTACTTAAATACTTAACTATTATCTGAGTCAAATGAGCTTTTAGTGGTCTCACCTTGATGTAATAAAATAGCCTGTTTAAATACAATCTTCATCAATTTTGAAACTATACATCTGATGTATATCTCGTGAAACAACTTTACACCCCGATCTTAGAAGATTTTGTGTTTAATGTGTTATTTATTGTTCAATGTTGAATTAAATATTTTTTTTAAAATTTAATTATTAAACCACAACATAATTAAGTTATAAACACCATTTATTATGAAAAAAAAGCAAATAATACAAACTTGCTGTATTAAATTAAATTTTGCAAGTAAATATAAAAAAGCCAATAGTTAAACAAACACCTTCAAAAAATATTCAACAGATACAACGGAAAACCAAATACTATTCAAATAGACGACCGGTTCACATTTGCATTTTCTATCAATATTTATATAAGCTGCAAAAACTTTGTGTTTCGTTTGCAAATATTGACAATTAATACTATTGCATGAATAATTAAATGTTTAAAATAATTTAATCAAAAGTTTTGCTAAGTTTGGTTTTTCTCCTATTTTCAGCTCAAAAGTCAAATCATCAAGCTGTTTGGTTTTATAGAGTTTTTTTTTTTTGTAAACTATTAATTTACTTTAATATTGAAAAAAGGAAGGGAGGTGTCTTAGGACACTCTCTTATAGCCATGCTGCTTAGCTATATAAAACAAACTTCATGTGTGAAATAACAATGCAATCAAATTATATTATATGATGATGACGAATTCGCCGCAAACATTTCAAATCGTTTGCATTTATTTCCCATTATTTTCTTTTCGAGCGGCATACGATTAAATTCATTCAATTCATTCATTCTTTGTGGCCATTGAGCAATCGTTATCATTGTTTTTGTGTTGTTATTGTTTCACTTACTTCAGAAAAGGAAACAAAACATAATTAATTATTTTGTTTCATTCATTTTCGTATTCTGGTTTTAAGTACAAAAAAATCGAAACAAAAATAAAAATTTATAACTGTAATAGTGTCGATTATATTTGTTACGAAAATTACTTCCTAACTTCTGTGTAGCGCAATAAATAGCATAGCTACAAAAACATGATGAATGCCAGATATTGTATTTGTTGTTGCTGTTGTTGTTGTAATTGCTCTGTTGCATCTACAACCGCAGCTTAATGTGTGCAATTAATTCAAAACTAAATACACGAGCGAACATGAAATATCAAATTCAGATTTTGTCGTTGTTGTTATTTTTTTTTTCTTTTTTGCAGCAGTGCTTTTAAGCTGTTGATGAAAACAGCTTTGCAGCGTTAATTTACAAGTGAACTGCTTTGGGTGATTGCTAAAGGCAAAGATGTAAAACTATGCAATGCGTAAATCCCTAAAGCACATTAAGAACAGTAAACTTTCTTCGATGAGCTATTTGTCAAAAAAGTCTATGGAATACTTACTCATAATCAAATAGACACACCTAAACAAATATTTTGACAGATGTGTGTGAGATTAAAGTAAGTACCTGGCATGACGGGCTAATCTCAAGCTGCCCTTAACGGCAGGTGAACTCAAGCGGTCCCTAACGACTCTCTATACACCAAGAAAGCACTATAAGACTTCCAAGTTTCAAAGCTTTGAGCAAAACATACCCCTTATTATGAGCAAGCAGCTTACTAAGGTTATGCGAGCTAATCTGATATAATCTTGAACCGATTAGTAGGCTTTCGGCAAACAGCCGACTTGGACTCGCACACAAACGGGTTCCTTACGGAAACAACATATTGCTAGGAACACAACTGGGACGAATGACGAATTTTTCGGTGCGAACTTTCGTCATAAAAAATAAAACACATTTGTGCAGATAGATTTATTTCTATTTTGTACGCCGACGAAAAAACAATTTTCTCTCTTTGCACACACAACAACCAACTTTACCAATTAAAAGAGAGGAATTCGCTGAGTAAATTCGTCGTTGTTGTGCTTCACACGACAAATTTATGCTAGGAACACAACTGGGACGAACGACGAATTTCGTCCGCGTCGATAAGAGTTCGCTGCGTAAATTCGTCGTGTGAAGCACAACAACGACGAATTTACTCAGCGAGTTTCTCTCTTATATTTGATAAAGTTGTTTATTGTGTGCGCAAAGACAGAGAGCGAGAGAGACAAAATTGTTTTTTTGTCGTTCGTCGGCGTACAAAATAGAAATAAATCTATCTCAGAGTTCGTCACGCACGACGAATTTAGTGCAATTTAGTGTTGTGTTCATTTTTATATGCACAAATGTGTTTTTTTTTAATGATGAAAGTTCGCACTGAAAAATTCGTCGTTCGTCCCAGTTGTGTTCCTAGCATTATGCAGCGAAGTCTTATCGACGAATACGTCGACGTAAACCAAATTTGTCGTTCGTCCTAGTTGTGTTCCTAAAATAATATTGTACCCACTGTGCTGGCTTGTGCTGTTGGTTGTTGGATTGTTCGCTTGGCTGGTTGACTGTCAGTCAGAGACTGGGTGCTGGCTGGCTGGCTGGCTGACATGATTGTTTTGGTTTGTTTGTTGGCTGTTATAAATTTAGGTAAATAGAATTAAGCTGGTGTGGCACATAAACACACCAACATGCAACGAGCACAATGAGTATTAATTTACAAAAAACAAAGCGATCAAAAAAAAATGCTTTACAATATAAAAGATACAAATATAGCAAGAGAAGAAAAAAAAATGAAATAACAACAACATTTAACACAAGATACAAGTTCATGTGTGTAGTTTAGAGCTGAAAAGAAACTCGATTTTCTATACTTTGCGCAGATTATTAACGCCCTAAAAATTAAAAAAAAAAAATGTCTTAAATACGCCAAGCAGTTGCTTAAGGGAATAGGGTGCTAATAAAAAACAAAGTGGACATTTCTAAGAACATTAACTGCCTGCTTCTTTAAAAACATAAAATAATTTTTTTTTATAATATATAAAAATTTGCTCTTGTTTTCAATCTAAATTTGTAGGTGGGAAATTACTTTACGCTTTAAAAAAAAAATCAGTCAGTTAGTTTTTCCCGGGCTTCAGGCAAGCATTTGGACTGTCCACCAAAATGAATAAGTGTTTTAAAAGGATTTCTTTAAGGTTGGAGCCCAGAAAGTCCTGGCAAATGGGCGTTAAATTTGTAGCTTATTTTAGTAATAATTTTAAGCATAAATTTTGTTTTTTTATTTTGACGGGACTTCATTCGTTACCTTCAAAATATTGGAAAGCTTGCTGCACAGTTTAAGTAAGAGAATATGCTTGTTTATTATTGTGCCGCAAACAACATTTTTAATTTAACGATAATGCTAATGGTTAATTAACATGTGCTGTTGTAGATCCAAACCCTTAAGTATTTAAATCAATATTCCATGCAAAACTTCCATATTTATCGTTTTCTTTTTAATGAAACCTGAGCGTAGTTTATATTTTTTTTAAGTTGTTACATTCACTCTGTCATGCTGTGCCACACATTTGTAACAGTCACGTGTACTCTTAGAATTAATCGAGCTGTAGATTTTAATCTTATTATTTATTGTGTTGTTTGTTTGTAGAACAACTATTATGAAATTTGATATTTCATTACAAAAAAAAAGAGAAAAATATGCTGGTTTTAGTCTTAGTAAAAATTAAAAAAAAAAAACAAAAACGAAAACCATCTCTTTAGCATGTTTCATATACAATTAAAAACATGAACAACAAATGACAAATATTGTTGCTTTTCTTCATCTTCGCTCAAGAACGTGTAAAAAGATGTAAAATGTTCTAAACAATTAAAGCGTAGAAAATTTCAATGTCAAATTTTGTTTGTGTGTGTGAAATATGGAGGAGGTATTCTTGCATCATAAATAAACGATTAATTAAAAAAAAAAATAAAAATTAAATTGGGTATAGGCGTGACAGCCAAATTACTTAAATGCAATTTTTTTTTGTAATTTTTAACCGACTTTAAGAGAGAAGCAATTTCGTTGTCGTTACCTCAATACTGAGTAATTTTCTAACCGATTTGCTAAGCGATTTGTGTCTGCATTGCCAAATGCATCCAAATTATTTTCATATATATCTACATAAGCAAAGTGAGCCGATGGATGGCAGCCAAACTTCAGTTCGATGGCCATTCAGCAACCAAAAATTCTCAATTACCAGAAGACAAACAATTTCAGTGAAAAATTACATAATAGGTTGCCAACCAAAATCTCTTTACTTTACAAAAAGCTTTAGTTATCTTTTGGAGTTGACAGCTGTTACTTGCAAGTTGCCGTCGGTAAGGCAGTTTTTTTTTTCGCAATTGGCAACGTAACCCAAGTTCGGTTGCTATCTATAATCCACAAGCCATATATCCACAAACTTATTAAAGTGAAACTCACGCCATACCGCAATTGCGGACAGAAAAATCACACACAATCAATGAGATGCGACAAATGTGGTGTACGTATATACAAGTTTTTTCGTAGTTTTTTATAGCTATGCTATTTAATGCGCGATACAGGAGTTATGATGTGATTTTCGTAACAAAAATAATCGACACTATTACAGTTATAAATTAATTTTTGTTTCGATTTATTTGTACCTAAAGCCAGAGTACGAAAATAAACGAAACAAATTGTTTGATTTTATTTTGTTTAGTTCTTTGAAGTGAGTGAAACAAAAATAATGGGAGCGATTGCTCATTTTGGTTTTGTTTTTGCACAGGAGCATAAACCAGAGAACACAGCCGCCACCGGCCACAAACAATACATTAATTTAATCGTACTCCGCTAGAAAAGAAAATAGTGGGAAGAAAATGGAAACGTGTGGAGAGGTGTCCTAAGACACCTCTCTTCTTTTTACTTAGTTTTTTTATATTCAAGTATAAACAAGTCTCCCAGGCCGGATGGCATTACAGCACTGGTTTTGAAACAGTGCTCCTCGACGCTAGCACGTACATTAGCTGACCTCTTCGGCACGTTGTACCATGCTCGTAAGTTCCCAGTGTGTTGAATGGTTGCTAATGTTACACCAATGCCTAAAAAAGGAGAAGCTCATAACCCTGAAAATTATCGCTCAATCGCAATATGTTCTGCACTTTCCAAAGTGATGGAAAGTATTGAGAATTTCCATCTTGCAAGGTATCTGGAGTACGGAAGACCTACTTCCCCTCCTCTCGGAGAAATAGTGTAACTCAATCCACCATTTTGGTATTCTCAAAGTCAACTTTTTTTCCCCTCTAGAAGCTTTTATGAAATTCCTCACAGAATTTAAAATAAAATATTTAAAATTGCTCTCTTGACATTTGAAATTATACATTTGCAGCGACCACAAAATTACAATTAATTTTACAAAATTACTCCCCTCTAAGATATCAATATTCAAAAATCATTAAATTTAAAATATGAACTGATATTTCACACCACAATTTAAGATCACCAAACTTTAAAGCAGTACTTGCCACATGATGATTGAACATTTTCTTTCAAACTGCACGATTTTTTACTTTATTAATGTTAAACATTTAATTGCAATTACTGTAACCTTAAGCCATCTTATCACTGAAAAGCAGTAAAGAGAGAGAGAGAGAGAGAGAGAGGGAAAGAGGGAGATAGAAGAAAAAAATATCAAAATTAATTTAATCATATAGATCGTTAGTGATTTAATGGTTATGATATTTTATGTTACCAATACCTTTGCTCACAAGTCTGTTGCTCACATGAAAAACCATTCAGTCATTCATGCCTGCTGCACTGCACTGCACTGGTAACACAAGTAACAATCATTATGATTTAAAGGTGGTCATGAGATTCTTTTGTGCGATTGCAAACCGCATTTTGTATGCAAAACTTGCCTGCATTTGTCTCAATTTGAAGCTGAAGGCAGACCATTCATTAATGTTTGCAAAACTGATGATTTAAATTTATAAATCATTTTCTCGTTTTATGATTTGATATTTAGGGGTCAATTGTTGTTGCATCTTAATTCATATATATAGATTTTATTTAACTTGTTTTCTTTATTCTTCACAATTGCTGAAGTATCAATTTTTGTTAAATCTTTGGGAGTTTTTATTTTGATGTACTCATTTGCATGAAAATTGCCACAAAAAAAAAATAAATACAACTTGCTTCAGGGAGTTTAAAGACAAACATAAATTGGGCTAGTGTTTTAGTTAATAAAAAAAAAGAATATCAAAGCAGGTATGATGAAAGAATAATCAGCGGTTATTGCTTAAATTTTGGGAAATTTCGATTAAAATTAATGCAAAGACAAAATTGTTCGCCAATTAATATTTTCGATCAAAAAATTCATTGAATCAATTAAAATTTTAGTTAATCCAATTAACTGATTCAGTTAAATTTTCATTGCTTCAATTAATTCGAGTGGAAAAATTTAATTGATATATTTTCATTATCTATTTTTAAAAATTCCATTAATTATAGCTATGCTATTTATGTCACGACACAGGATCTAGGACGTGATTTTCGTAGCAACAATAATCGACACTACTGCAGTTATACATTTTTTTTGTTTTGATTTCTTTGTACTTACAACCAGAGTACGAAAGTAAAGGCGGTGTCAGATACAACTTCAGCGCTTTGCGTTTCTAGTTTTGGCAGAAAAGCGTAAAGCAAACACAATAAAAACTTTGACAACCCCTTACTCGTTTTTTATGTAAACTTATCAAACGTTTAATAAAATTTCTTATTTACATGCGAGTTTTAAGATAATTATACCAACTGATTGTCAAAGCACGCAAAAAGTTGAGAGTTGCCTAACTTTTTGCTTCGCTTTGCGTTAAAATTACTTTATGTGAAATGTTCCATATAAGCAAGTACATTTGATCTTAGCTGTCAAAGCAAATATTCAACGCAACGCAAAGCAAAAGTTGTGTCTGACATGGCCTTAAGTCTTGTTTTAGACTCGGCAGTATTTTTTAAAGCAGTTCTCTTCAATTCTCTTTTAAAACTGCTCGTTCGTTTACACAAAAACAGTTTCTAGTTCAATTTTCATATTGTTTTAATGCAGCGAATGAAATAACAAAAGAGAATTGAAGTAATTTTTCGGTACAAGTATTCAGTACCCCTCTGCTTTTTTCTTTTCCCTCTCTCCCAATTACAAGCTGCAAAGCTAATTTGGCTTGTCTGTGGAAACATTCAGAGCATCCGCCAGGAAACGAACCTGTAAACCTCCAAATACTGGACTAGTATGCTGCCAAGAAGGCTAGTGCCACATGAAAAATTATTTGTAATAATTAAATTATTTCCTCATGGAAATTTAATTAATTTTTTAATTTATGCTACAAAATTTTGCACGTTAATTTTTTCTTTCAAAATTTTAATTCTAATAACTATAATTTATGCTTTGTAAAAATAAAAATATCTTAACAAACGAGAATGAGTCATTTTTAAGGTCAAGCAGTCAATAGTTTTTTGTTAATAGAAAAAAAAGTCCAGCCAAATTGAGTAAAAGGAGAATTTTTTTTAAGTTCAAAATCAATATCAAAATCTTTCCAATATTTTTTTTACAACAATCTCAATTGAATTGCTTGCTCATATTGGCAGCCAGTTAATGAATTTATGTTTTATTTATTTTTTCAAAAAATTTTTCACTTAGTTTTTTGTTTATTGTTATTTAATTTATTTTATTTTTTTTTATTATTAATTTATTAATATTTTTTATATGGTGCATATGGGAATTTCGGTCACCTTAACTTTGAATTTAAATTGATTTTAATTGAATTGATTTATTTTGAGAGAGAAAAAAAACTTTTATAAATATTTAAAATATTTATTTATTGAGTTTAATGAATTGTTGGAATTAAGAAAAAAAAAGTGAAGAATTCAAAACTTCTGTGGCTTATGGCATTTAGTCATAATTTTTAATAAGAATTGTGCGAGTTTGACTGGTATGGTTTTCTTTTTCTTCTTTCTTGTGGAGACCATTTATTAATTTAAGTTGAGTACAATTTATGACTGTGGCAATTTTATGATCATTGTGCAACAACATATAATGAACATTCAGAATAATGCAAAAAAAAAATAAAAATTATTTAAATAAAAAATATTAAAAAAAATTAAAATAAAATCGAGCCAGGCATCTGATGTGAGGAAGAAAGAAAATTGCACGCACAACAACATAAAATTCATATCGAGCCTTTAACTCAAAAGAGTCATAACTCAAAAAATAAATTCAGTAAATGGCGACTCTGACTCGCACAAGAAGGGTTACTTACAGACACTACACATGAAATACTATACGAGCTTTAGCCTATATAATCGAATATTTTACCTCAAGTAGACATTTTTCAAATAATTTTAAGTACACAGTAAAATTTTTCTCGGTTTTTGGCGCTTTTTCTTAGTTTAAGCGATTTTTTTTCATTCGTTTCTGGCGATTTTTTAAGTTTTTGCGTTTTATTTTAGTTTTAGATTTTTTTTTAGTTTTGGCGCTTTTTTGATTTTGGCGATTTTTTTCAGTTTGTAGCGATTTTTTCTCTTCTTGGCGGTTTTTTCTGTTTTTCGCGATTTATTTGAGTTTTAGCGATTTTTTTAGTTTTGGCGCTTTTTTTGGTTTTGGCGATTTTTATTTTGGTTCTTAGCAATTTTTTTTTGTGTTTTGGCGTTTTTTTTAATA
Source organism: Nowickia ferox (assembly GCA_936439885.1). Classification (NCBI taxonomy): domain Eukaryota; kingdom Metazoa; phylum Arthropoda; class Insecta; order Diptera; family Tachinidae; genus Nowickia; species Nowickia ferox. Next base: position 108,770,689 of record OW387024.1, on the reverse strand, counting down.
TTTTTGGCGTTTTATTCGTTTCTGGCGATTTTTTCGGTTTTGGCGATTTATTTTAGTTTAGCGAATTTTTTTAGTTTTTTCGCTGTTTTTGGCGATTTTTTTGTTTTTGCGATTTTTTTATTTTGGAATTTTTTGTTTAAGCGTTTTTGAAAAATTGACGGTTTGAAAAGTACAAGTGTACATTTTCGTTGCTCGTTTTGGAACAACCTTTAATTTTTAACTGTCAAATATTCGTTGTTGTATTGGGTACATTTTACATACGATACGATACGAACTTTAGCCTGATAAAATCATAAATATAAAAATTTTACATATTCTGTAATAATTACAGGTCCCTACCTCTTACAGTTCTGGAGAGAACAGTCTGTGGCGGACTGACGGATATCGTAGCGAAAACAATAAGGTTCCTAGAAACTTGTTTTGCAGAAAACGAGTGCAAAGTTTTGAATTTACTAAAGCGCTGTTCAGACCATTAGACAGACTATGCTCTGAAATGCTCAGACTTCTCATCAGATCAGGTTTGCATTTTTATGGAATCAAATAATAAACAAATTGACAAGTCGTCTGTTTCGACGCCGATGCCACGCCGTTGCTATGGTATTTTTCTTCGTCTTAAACCGTCTAAAAGTTAACAAAATTATTTTATTCTTATTTTCCTTAACCGCCGAATATTATCAAAGGTCGGCTTGGCACATCTACAGCCCGCTGGAAACTTCTATGTCGCCTGAAGTCACCGATTAACGCAGGCATGTTAGTTCTGAACAGCTGTTTGCTTTCCACTTGAGGTGTGAGGTTGTGAACGCCAAATGTCATTTTACTTTTGATTTCTTGGCAGTCGAACAAATTATTGTTTGATTTCTTTTTCGTAAAATGTGATTAAAGTTCTTATACTTGTATAATAAATGGCCCTTTAGCCCTTAAGGACTTAATGGAAACAGAAAATTTTATTCTTGGTTAATTTTAATTATTATTGTTCGAACTTCATTTGTTTCTATATTTATAATTTGATCAGGCTAAAGTTCGTATCGCTTTGTAAGCCAAATTACATGTGATAACTATTAATGAAAAAATAACACCAAAGTTAATTGTAAATTTTTTAACAAACACATAGCAGAACGGAACAACTGGGTATTTTCGAAGGCCGCTGGACCTCCATCATCAGCTTTCTTTGTGTTTCTTCCACTGTGTGTGGTGTCAGTTGAAGTAGATTTCTGCTTTATATACACAACTTTTTATTGCAAATGGAATATGCGAAGTGTTTTCATTCATCGTATTACAATTTGCTGAAAGCTTTTTTATAATGAAAGCTAAATTTTACCATCTCTGAATTTATTACAGTCTTGCCATTGTCATTTGTTCTTTACTAAATTTTATTCTTCTAGCAAGAGTTTAATATAAATACAAGATATTTTTATGCAGTTTTTAAATTTTTATAGGAAGAGCGATACAACGATTATAACGATTCTCGAAAATTAAGTTTTTTGAGTTACAACTCTATTGCCGCAAAGGCTCCATATGTGTATTAAGTGCAAGACTGAGAGATGAACAAGTGAGTGGTGCCTATCGCATGACTTTGCATTTCATTCTGCTTTTTGTTTTAACAGGGCAAATATGACTCATTTCTAAGCAGAAAAAACGAGCTGCAAATTGGCGCAATCTTTCATGAACGATGAACCATCAAACTGCGGTATTTGTCAGTTTGAAAGGCGTTTAATAAGTTATTTTAAAAGCAAAGAAATTTTTAAGAATCCTTTTATGCCACTTTAGCTCACGAGTGACAACAACTTCTGTGCATACTGTTAATAGCTGCACAAATGACTAACAAACTACGCATTTTCATTTCTCTATGAGTGTGTAAAGTTGTGCACTTAAAGCTTAATAAAACTCCCCCACACTCTTGACTCCATAACACTCGTCCCACACTTCACTTTGAATTCAGAATCAAACTGTTGGCATTATTCTTTATTTGTTGTTGTTCCCTAAACAAGTGCCAGGTTTTAATTCCCTACATTCGTATCTTCATAAATTTGAATATGATATGGAAGCTTTCCGCCCCCCATTTACATTACGCTTTTCTATGTACGGCTTGTTGTGTTTGGCTGGCACTTCTTTGTTTGGAAATTATATTATACTCGTATTTGTTGTATGTACTCGTATTGTAATAAATTTGTATACAATAGGCCTTGTGCCTGCTGCTGTTGCTGCTTGACTGTTGCTCATTAAATTGGGTGGAGAAGTTAAGATTCTTTTGTTTCTGTACACACACACATACACACACACACATACACACACATACTTCAAATAAGTCAAGTGCATTTTGCATTTTGAATTGCTTCTTCCGGTAAACAATTTAATTTCTTTTAATAGTGTTTTCTCTGATTTTGTTGGGCTGTTGATCGTGTAATTTAATATTCTCTTAAATTGCTAAATATTCATTTAAATGCTTGTTTATGGCAACTAAATAATTTCTGTTTGTCTTCATTATTTGAATTTTTTAAATGATTTTAGACAATCTTATTGAGTTTTTTGTTACATCATTTGTTTTCAATTGTTGTACTTTCCTCAAGTTTAAATATTGTAATCTAGTCTCTCTAGATCGTGGCGGAAATTAAATAAATGTCTAGCACTACATTTAAAGAATAATGAGGAATAAAATATATTATGTCATTGTAATAACATTTACCTTCTGTTTCTTTAACCCAGGCAGTCAACTCGTCTAGAAAATTTATGTGAAAATCACTATTAAAAAAAAATTAAAGCTTTTCATATAAATTTTTTACCCAAGTCTAACGTACGCGTTGTGGAAACAGGGAGTTAATTTAGGCGCCATGTCGAAAATTTTTTTTTATATAAATCGATTATTCTAACCGCCGAATTGTTTCCAAGGCCGTCACATGCTGAGCCTGCATGATCAGTTTCATGCTGCCGCAAATCAACGAATAATGCAGGCATCTTAATTCTGAACAGCTGTTTGCTTTTAACTTGGCTTTTTAATATTATTTGAGGTGTGAACACAAAATGTCATTTGATACAAAGTTTCTTTAAGAGCTTTCATATTTGTATATACAAGGTGGTCCACAAGAAATCAATCAACTCTTATATTTGCAAATGGCAGCCAATGTCAAATCTGTTTTGACATTTGTGAACTAGACAGATGTAGAACAAAGTGAACAATCCCCAAGAACGCGGAATAATCGTGTCGTGGCGTTCCCGGGTCGCCTCATCTCTCGTTTTGGCGATTTACACTGGCCCGCAAGATCGCCCGATTTAACCGTTCCAGACTTTTTTGAGGGGGTTTTTTTTTGAAGTCCCGTGTTTATGTGAGACCCTGGAAGCTCTCAAGCACAACACTCGACGCAAGTGCGAGAATCTGGCGCCCATTTGGCCGATATCATCTTCTCGACTTGACCAATAAAATTCAAAAGGTTCAAATAAACATAATCAAAAAACAGAATTGAAGTTTTTCATTTACATAGAAGGAAAAAAATGAGATTCAAACAACATCGGAGGACTTCTTTTGGCCCCCCTTGTATAAAAGTCAGAGTAGCATCAGACTACTTATAAAACTGTTTGTCCTAAAGAAATGGATGACTTTCATCAGCTTCATCTAGAGTTTGCTAAAAATAGATAAAATGAAAAATCGCGATTTCGGTTTAAAATTTACTTAAACTCTGCGATTTATTGTTTAATTCGATTCGAATGCCAACCTGTTTTAATTTGTATGCTTCTAACACAGAAATTCGAGTTTTTTCTCTGGCCTATGAATGCTATTTTCATAAACCACATCCATCACATAATTACAATTTTGTTCGGTTTTCTAATCCAAATTAAATATTCACTGCCGTTCCATTGGCAGTACAAGCCACAATATCCGAACCCAATAAAATGTCGAACTCAATTAAATGTTTTTTGTTCCAAACTATAACATGTGCCACTTGAAATGTGAAAATTTATATTTATATATCGCCTACCTCAAGAACTAAAGGGTCCGCCAGATAACTTTTTTTTTTTTTTTTTTTTTTGAAAACAGGGCGCAAAACATCGAGTGTAGCTTCGGCTGTGTGGCACGTAGCGCCGTCCTGTTGTAACCAAATGTTGCCAATATCCTCCTCTTCAATTTTTGTGAACAAAAATTCGTTCAACGTGGCCCGATAACGATCGCCATTGACTGTAACGACCACTCCTTGGTCATTGGCCCAATTATGCCTCTGGACCAAAATCCGCACCAAACAGTGACTCTTTTTGGGTGCGTCGGCTTTTCAATGTATGCGTGCGGGTTTTCTGTGCCCCAAATGCGACAATTTTGCTTGTTTACATACCCGCCAAGATGAAAATGAGCTTCATCTGAAAAGATGATTTTTTTTGGCAAAATCGGCATCTTCTGTAAGTCGATCGCAGGCAATATTTCCCAGCGTTGTTCAAGCGTATACACAACCATATTCGTTCAGCGGAAGCATAAAACTAATTATCTGCCAAATCAGACATGAGCTAAGTGTTACCATTCACGAAATAAGCACTAGTTGAAAAAAAACGTTAGATGGCGGACCCTTTAGCTCACTCATTCATTGTTAAACTGCATTTTAGCTGCAATGATTTAAAAAATTGACCAAACAAATGCCTATTTTCAGCATCTCGTAAAATCCTATTTTTTGGAAGCGATAAAAAAACTGGAGAAATGTTGGACTAAGTGTATTGAGTTAAAAGGAGATTATGTTGGAAAATAAATTTTTGTTTTGCAAAAAAAAACTGTGTTTCCCTTGTAACTCAGACGTTGTCTGCTTTCAAAGACATTATCTTATAAATTGGATTGTATTTTACTGCCAATGGAAAAATCATGCGAGCTTTGATAAAATAGATTTTACAAATGCGTCCATTAATTTTTGTCCACACTGTAAAGAGCTTTGAACAATTTCCGCAATTTCCTCATGAGCTTTGGCTTTTTTAGGCGCTAATATTATGCACCGCTCTCACATCACTATTAATGATTGATAAAATATAAAAAAAAAATGTTAAAATAACAGGAAGTAAAAAATCGAAAATCTACGGGTTTCTTGACGGTTTGCGGTTTCGAATATTTGGCCTGAAAAAGCGCACTTTCGATTTCGATTAAGACCGAACAGCAAACTTTTGCTTACTTAGCATTTACACATGTAAGTGCAAGTTCGAAAAACTCAATACACTCACACTTTTTTTACTAATACAATAAAATTTTTTTTACTTACTGCTCAACTTACAACACAATTTCCTTGTAAGTGAATTTCTGTAAGTAAAATGACAAATGAAGAAACAGTGTTACCGAGAGAGAATTTTTTATAAATTTTTAGTACTTCGTATAATAAAAATAATATTTATTGCTGATTTCCTGCGTATTTATAAGAAAATAATATATAAAAAAGAACACAACTATACAACAATGCATCTTAATTATATTTTTAAATATGAATTTCATGCATTTTGACAAAAAAAGCTATTGAAGAATATATTATTTTCAGTAATTTTATGATTTTGTCAATACGGCAATACTAGATACATATGTATATATTTGAAATAAACATATTTTTTCATCCAAAAGCAAATTTATTTTCATAAGACGTGTGCGCTTCGAGAACGTTTTTCAATTAAACTTACAACTGACAGTCAGTGTAAACATTCAAGCAACTTACAGGCCTTTCGGCTATTTCTTCGAAATTTTCGTTTATAATACGTGTACACTACTTACAAGTAATCACTTATCACTTATTACTATTATTTTAATTACTTTGGTTTTCAATATGTATTTGAAATAAATAATATTAAATCGTGCCAATGTTTTCTAAACTATGCATCTGAAGGTTGTGTATAAATTTCTTAATTATTTTTGTTTGCTGCATTTTAAGGTTTTAAAATCAAACATGAAATTCGCATACATGTATATATATATTATATATAAATAATTTTTGATGAACTTCTATTACTAAATTTAGTTGTTTACTTTTATCGCAGATTTGGCAAAAACAAAATAATTAAAAAAAAAAAAAAAACTATATTTTCGCCTGTTATTGAATGAAGGTCATGCAAACACATTTGAAGCCCACAAAATAAATATTTCATATGAATTCAAGAAATTGTGTCTCGCTTTGTCAAATTTAAACATAAAAAGTCACTTAAAGCCAAAATGCCAGAATGCGTTTTTGACCGTTTCTCACACTTTTTCATTGAAACGTACGCGACGCGCTAAATCACTCCCTCTTTTGAAAAAAAAACTCCAGTTCTGTTTACAATAAGTTTAGAGATAATAATTTATAAGACTGTGTGACTTTTGTCTTGGACGTTTGTTGAGGTTTATGTTGTTTTAATAAAACGTCTGTTAGTTGAAATTTATAAGTCAAATCATGTTTACGAAAAAAAAAAAAAAATAAATAAATAAATAAACTGCATGTAGATTAGATGTTAAAATAAAATAAGTCGACTTGCAAAAGCGCTACAATTCCTTTAAATAATAATTGGCTTGTACTTAAGTTGCCTCGACTCTCAAAAAACGACCAAACCGGTTCGAATTGCGAACGGCAATAGGGGCGATAGATAATTTCAGCCGACACTGCACTGCGTACTTGGCAGTAGTTTGCTTAGGCTTATTTTCTACTAATTCCCATTAAATATGCTTATTTTACTTAAAAACTGATTTTCAATATGCTTGATACTAAAAGCGACTCGTGATATACGAGTACGTATATTTTATATATTTTAGTCTCCAGCTGTTACCAACTTAAGGAATTACTTAATCAACTTCTGCTTGTTGTAGAGCACCCTTTGCATTCAAATTGACTACAATACCTGTTCTTTGTGTAATAAATAAGGCTCAAAGTGCGTGAACATATTTGGTTTTTTTTTTTTATACATTTTTCTTCACATGTCCATGTTAAAATATTATAAAAATATTTATGCATTGTTTTGAGCTTTTCTTAAAGTATTATGAAATATTTGGGTTTCTGTTATTTCACAGAACTAAACCACATTGGAAGAATGAATAATTAAACGGACACACACATAAAGCAATAGAAGGTGAAATAATTGATTTTAGTGTGAATATTTTGTAACAAGAAAATTCCATTTGAAATTATTTCAATGATTAATATGCGACAAATGTTTTTGGACCCCATTGTGCAAAATTTTACAACAGCTTCGTAAACGAATGGGCAGGCAGCATGGGTGTGTTTTTTTTTTTGAAATGCAAATATTTTTAAAATTAAATTTAATAGATTTTAAAGCTAATTTGTTTGCTATAAAAAGCAAATTAAACTAAAGGCCTAATAAAAATGTGCGCCTGTTGTATGTGAGTATTACATATCGCACATTTACTAACAAATGGGATTTTTTTTTCTTAATAAAACAGAATTCATCGTCACTCACATCTTTATTCATATTGTGTAAAAATTTCCTACACACAGAAAAATTTCAACTTAAAATCTACTTAAACAAGGTTAATTTCATCTTTTTCGTCAATGATTTTGCTTTTGAAATAACTTTATTTCACGTTGATTCAACATTTAGCTACTGTTAAAATCACAATGAAGAATCATGTTGAATCAAAGTTATTTAGAGTTGCAACAACATGAATTTAATTTAATGTAGTAGTTTTAGAGTGCTTTGACTCATTACAAAAGCTATCCATACGGAACAAGGTTTCCATTTATTGGATACCTGGCCACAGCGGTCATCCAGGGAATGAGGAAGCGGATGAACTGGCCAAGAGGACCTCTGCTGCTCCTTTTATGGGCCCTGAGCCGTTTTGTGGCGTAAGTCGGTCGACTGTAATGTCTCTGATTAAAGAAGATGTCACTTCGACCGCTAAGGAGTTCTGGCTGTCTTCTTCTGGCTTAAGGCAGGCCAAAGCTTTGATGCAGCCATTTACATATAATGGCATCCTGAACTTCAACAGGAATAATTTACGGCTTGTTACTGGTTTTCTGTCTGGTCACTTTGGACTGAACTATCCTCTGTGGAAAAGTAACCAAGTTCGTTCACCTTTGTGTCGCTTGTGCTTGGAAGATGACGAGACGACAACACACATTCTTTGTGATTGTATCGTATTATGTGACAGTAGAAGGCGTGTTTTTCATTCTGAGTTTCTGTGTTCAGATGATATAAGGCGAGCTTCTCCAATATCTGTACTGACCTTCATAAGGAAAGTCATACAGAGATTGAATTAAATAAACTCATAGATCTATGGTACAAAAGATCCATCAGGTGTCGCAGTGCCGTTCTTTCGAACAGATCTTTCCCCCTATTCTATCTATCTATCTAATGTAGTAATTGTATTTTATTTATTCTTTAACTTACGTGTGTTTGGCGGCACACGCATCAGAAATATTTTTGTTTGTATATAAACCGGCTTCTCCGGCCAAGATTTCAACTCGGAACTCATCGCGTAGTAGTCAATGCGCTTACCCTTGCAGCCACAACAACTTTGATTATTCTTTAGATACACACTAAAAATGTATAATTCAACATTATTTAATTGATATTTTAATATACAATTTATTTGAAAAGTTTGACAAAATGCTTTGAATTCTCTACAGGATTCGAAGCTGCCCTGCTTTGACTACAAGACTAGTGCATTGCCTACCAGCCAGCAGTAGTTTATGGGCTGTTTACAAACATAAAAGAACCAAACAATAATACAAAAACAACTAAGCACAAAAGTACATTTTACCTATAAACAAAACACATAAATACCAACACACTTAAACGACATATTATTTCTTGCAAATTTAGATCAAAATGTTTGCATGGTGATTTTACATTGGTATTATTTCTGTGTGTACACATATCTGTTTTATCTCAACTCTTGCGAGAAAAGTTATATTAAATTTTTTTAAATTTAATTTCGAAACAAATCGGCAGCACAACTAATATTATAGTTGAAACAAGAACTCAATAAGCAATATAATTTATTTCTTATTTTCTTACGTTACGTCAGAGCTGACTTTACTTCAGCTGTAACCATGTTGCCATAAAAAAATATACACATATTCCAAAACAACTATAAGCGGTCGGTCATAAATTACGTCACAATGAATTTCATAACTTTTGAAACCATTAATTAAAATATGTATTTGATTTTTTTTACCATATTAATTCTATTTAAAACCGTTAAGAAAAACATAAAAATAAATTAAACAGAAACTGTCATTAAAATTGCAACGTTTACCAAACCAAACCAAACCAAACGCAACCGCTTGTTCGCTTGGACAACTAATAATTTAATAAGGCGCTAATGTCCTATAAAAGTTATAACATTGGCCCCATAGATATTGATGGCTGTAACTAATAAATATTGAAATACAAGCAACTATTAAAAGCTCATTAATTGTTATATGCCAAAAACAAAAAAAAAAAAATTATTAAAAATACTGCAGCAAGTGCAATGCAACACTGCGCTTGCAACAGCAAAATTTAGCACCAGCAACAACAACTGTGCGGATATCCGTGAACGTGTTCGAAATGGTGATGAATTTTGCTGGTTTTCGAACAGACTAAACGAAATGTGTATGTGTGTATGTGTGTATGTATGTATGTATGGATGTACTGACTAATCTTGGCACCATAACTGCAACGTATAAATATTTAGTTTTTATTTTAATTTGCAAACAGCTGTATTCACAAGAAAATTGAACAGTCACATTTTCTTTAAGAAAATTGTACAGTGACACAGTCATATTTTTCTGTAAGAAAATTGTACTGTGACACAGTCACATTTTCTTTAAGAAAATTGTACTGTGACACAGTCACATTTTCTTTAAGAAAATTGTGCGGTGACACAGTCACATTTTCTTTAAGAAAATTGTGCGGTAACACAGTCACATTTTCTTTAAGAAAATTGTGCGGTGACACAGTCACATTTTCTTTAAGAAAATTGTGCGGTGACTCAGTCACATTTTCTTTAAGAAAATTGTGCGGTGACACAGTCACATTTTCTTTAAGAAAATTGTGCGGTGACACAGTCACATTTTTCTTTAAGAAAATTGTACTGGGACACAGTCACATTTTCTTTAAGAAAATTGTGCGGTGACACAGTCACATTTTTCTTTAAGAAAATTGTACTGGGACACAGTCACATTTTCTTTAAGAAAATTGTGCGGTAACACAGTCACATTTTCTTTAAGAAAATTGTGCGGTGACACAGTCACATTTTCTTTAAGAAAATTGTGCGGTGACTCAGTCACATTTTCTTTAAGAAAATTGTGCGGTGACACAGTCACATTTTCTTTAAGAAAATTGTGCGGTGACACAGTCACATTTTTCTTTAAGAAAATTGTACTGGGACACAGTCACATTTTCTTTAAGAAAATTGTGCGGTGACACAGTCACATTTTTCTTTAAGAAAATTGTACTGGGACACAGTCACATTTTCTTTAAGAAAATTGTGCGGTAACACAATCACATTTTCTATAGAATAAGTGTGATGTGACACATTCTAAACTTTATAACCCTAAATTGATTTTCAATATATTTACTGTGATAAAGTGCACAACTCTTAATCTAATTTCTCTAATTTAGATCTATTTAAATGTGTTCAGCTTTTTTCTTAACCACTTTTGTTACTCAGTGTAATTTGCGTCATTATTAAAATGACAGAAAATAATTTTTAAATACAATAAAAATACAAATATAGAAATATTTAATTACAATTTGTATAAGTACGAGTATAAGTAGACGTTAAGACAATAAATGCATTTTTATTTATCCATCCATCCATCCATCCATCCATTATGCATACACATTCGTCGTATAAGTCCAAGTATTTCAACTTAAAAAAAGTGTAAATGGTTGAGTGGACGGTTGGTGTTTCAAATTATGGCTGCAATGCAACAACAACTTACAAACGTCATACACAAGTTTTTATTTTTCTATAATGAAAAATACAAAAAATAACTTTATTTAATAATACGAGTATGTAATGTGTTTTTTATTGCTGCTGAATGAGTTGCCCTCTCCCGGTATCTTGAGGCTGAAGTGCAATTATTGCAAAATGTCTTAATATTGAATAGGGAAAATTGAGTTTTTTTTTTATTATTTGTTTTAATGCCATTGATATTTCTATTAATTATATTATTAACATCTCTTAATCGCTTAAATAACGATTGAGTTGTTGGTGTTTTATTTTATATTTTTTTCCTATTACAAATGCCTTTTCAAATGTCCATGTCAAAATGTTACTGATGCCTGTCTGTCTGTCTGTGTGTATGTGTTCACATGTTTATAAGATCAATAATGATTGCAATGATCGTTGAAATTGAACTCTTGAGGGGAGTGGAGTGAAAGGGAGAAAAATGGTTGCATTTGTTTTTAACAAGTTTATTATATAATTGTTATTAGAATTTATTTTGTGTTGCAATAATTTTTCATTAATAATATTTTTTGGCAGCTGTCATCAATAATTTTCTATAATTTATATGAAATTTATTGTGAATGAGTTTGGTTTGTAAATTACATAGAATATGACATCGAATATTTATCGTTTGTATGATTAAGGAATACCCTTTTAGGGTATTCCTTAATCATTAAAAATTAGGGATGGGCAGCAAATGTGTGAGCGATTTTCTTTGCCCTTATATACTCGTATAACATGAGTGGGCATGAGAGAGAGTTTTCCATGAGTGAGGTGGAAAGAAATAAGAAATAAATTTAAAATTCGCAGTATCTAATGAAAGTGATGACATTTTAGCTTTTCTAAAAATAAAGAAATTATTTCTAGGCATTCCTCCATGGGCAAAAATTCCGCTAAAGCTTTAAGTGAATTAATTTCTATTGTTGTTCCTAAGTTTTCTTGAGTTAGTGATACGGAATAATTGAAAAAATAAAATATTTAAGAACTTTATGTTAAATGAAGGAAATAAAGTTTTTTTTTTAACAAACACAACCCACGAAGCAGAAAACACGCAGGGTATAAGGCGGGAATCGAACCCACGACCACAGGACCACCCTAGTTAAAAATGTTCTAAAATAAAATACAGGCAATAAATAAATAAATAAATAAGGGTAATAAACTCGAATTGCGAAATTTCGAAAATGAGAAAAAATTTATAACAATATTTGTTTTGATAGAAGCTTTTTAGTTTATTTGCCATAAAATTTTGAAAATTCGAACTTATAATCGAAAATTCGAACACGCTTTTTTGTTTATTTAAAAAAAAAATGTCTTGAAAAGTTAAATATTTTAATTGACTGCTTAGCTAAAAATGTACACTTTTCTATTTCTATTTTTCGAAAATATAGAAAAGCTTTGGCTTAAATCAAAATAAAAATTGCAACAATTGCGAAAATGAGAAAAAAAAGAATTATTTTAAACAATATTTATTTGTTTTAATAGAAGCTTTTAAATTTATATTCTATAGAAGTTCGAAAATTCGAACAGGTTTTTTTTTTTGATGATTTAAGTGAGTGGCTTGCAAAGTTAAATATTTTTTATCAGCTGCTTAGCTTAAAATGTACACTCTTAAATTTTTCGAAAATAAAATAAAAATTCTAAATTCTAAAAATTACGAAAATGAGAAAAAAATTATTTGTTTTTTTCATAAGCTTTTAAATTTATATTTTGTATAATTTCGAAAATTTGAACTTATGTTCGAAAATTCGAAAATAATTTTTTTGACGGTTTTAGTGAATGGCTTACGAAGTTAACTATTTTTATCGCCTGTTTAGCTTAAAATGTGCACTCTACTTCTTTTCGAAAATTTAAAAAAGCTTTGGCTTACATCACAATGAAAAAAAAAATTCTAAATATTTCGAAAATGCCAAAAAAACCGATTTTCAACATTATTTGTTTTGAAATATGCTTTTAAATTTATATTCTGCAGAATTTCGAAAATTCGAACTTATTTTCGAAAATTCGAACATAATTTTTTTTAAGATTTTAGTGATTTTAGCTTAAAATTTATCCTGTTCTATATTTTTTCATAATGCAATAAAAAATTTCTACTGCAGCTATTCAATTCCAAAAAAGGGGTTTAAAACAAATTATAATTGAATTTTCATGAAAACGTTTTTAAATGGGACATGTACATATGTATCTGGAGGTTCGCTAAAAAAGAATTAATATGTATGTTTCCTTTAAAAAAAACCTATTTAAAGTTCTTAAAATATATTTCAATAAGCAGCAATAACATAAAATAAAAATATTAAAAAATATACGAGTAAATGTGAAACATTTTCGTTTCCATATTAAAAATAAACGGAAATGCCACAACCTGTAACAAAAATTAAAAAAAAAAGAAAGAATTAATAATAAAATGAATTTGTTTACACACACACACACATGCGAGTTTTACCAAAACAACCATGTTAAAACACAAATGACTCTTTCAACGATTTGAAGTAGTAAAAATTTATTCCAAAAGATAACCGGATTCTCGAAGTTAATGTGATTTTTGTGTGGAAATTTACAAGTCAAATTATATTAAACCAGCTTAACGCGATTTTATTGTTCTATTTTATGGTCTTTAATTGAAATGCTGTCAAAATTTGAAACTTGATCTGCCAAAGGCAATCACAAATATTTGTAAGCAAAAATATAAAGTTTAGAAAATAGTGCAGGTGAAGCTGAAAAGCTTCTTCAGAAAATCTCAATTTTCGTATTTCGAGTAGAAGCACATGTCAATGGTTAACAAAAAAAATATAAAACGTCATAACAACATTACGTTGGCGTCCATGTCAATGCTCATGAATTCATCAATCATTTAAATATTTCCCATAAAATATTTTAATTTATACGTAAAAAGTTTTATTATTTAAATTTTGCTTTATGGCTTTTTTACTTCGCATTTAAAAACTAATGGTGTTTTCTTTTCCAAAAAAAAAAAAAAAAAAATAAGGGCGACATTTTTTGCCCTTTTAAGAAAACGAAAATAAATTTTCTATTAAAAAGGAAGTGAAAATTGTTAAGGGGGAAGTAGACATGAGTTCAAAGCCCTTGACTTGTTCAAGCTAGGGAAGTTCTTGAACTAAAAAAAATGTTTATGATTTTTTCTTTTAGCAAAGTAAACGAACTAATTAATACTGAATTCAGAATCAGATTAGTTCAATTGGCGGCCACCTTGAAGTCGTCACTGGTTACCTTCTAAAATCAATTGTCCTAAATATCTGGACTGTTTTTATTTTCTAGCCAATCACTTAGTTCGATGGAGATATGCTTCTCGTTGAAAGCGGTCTTTCCGAGAGAAATATTCTCAGTGAATAATTCTTGCCCAAAATATATATATACATACATATTCCTCTCAAGATATCGCGACATAAAATTTGCTCCGCTACTGATTTTAGTTGGAATAATTCTGGCAGTAATTTGGCAAGTTCAAAACCAGTCTTAAGTTTAACTAGTCCAAGTATACATGGCAACCGCTTTTCTTATAGGACTGTGATCTGGCAGTGAATATTTGAAAGCCATCATCATTATTATATTCCTATCTATGATGATATTATCTAAAATCTTAGATGCATTAAAGTTTCATGTCATGGTTTAATAATTTTTCGCTTAATTTTCATAGCTATGCTATTTATGTCACGATGCAGGAGCTAGTACTTGATGTCCGTAACAAAACTAATCGACACTATTACAGTTATAAATTTATTTTTGTTTTGATTTCTTTGTACTTAAAACCAGAGTACGAAAAAAAACGAAACAAATTGTTTGATTTTGTTTTGTTTCGTTCTTTGAAGTGAGTGAAACAAAAACGAAATAAAACAAAAACAATGGGAAGGATTGCTCAATTTGTTTTTGTATTGTTTTTGCACATGAGCACAAGCCAGAGAACACAGCCGATCGGCTGTAAGCCGGCAAACAGCCTCAGCTGGCCACAAACAATAAAATAATGGGAAATAAATGGAAACGTTTTGAAATGTTTGAGGCTAATTTGACATAATCATATAATTTAATTTTATTGCATTGTTATTTAAGATATTAAGTTTGTTTTATATAGCTAAGCAGCATAGCTATAACTGGGTGTCCTAAGACACCTCTCTTCATTTTTTTTTTATTATTAAAATGACCATGTCTAACTATTGGGGCTGAGATCTATCCTGAACATTTACTTTTAGACGTGAACTGGTAATGAAATGGAATACGAGAAGTGGCCTTTTATTGTATACTAGCTGGACCGGCAAAAGTTATTTTTGCCGCATAAATTATTTCTAAGGAATTTCTAGGGAAGAAAATAATAACTAAGTCATTGTAAGTGTGTGAGGGTGTGGTATACATATGAGTGCTAGAAGCAGGGAATGCTGCGAACGATGACGGAATATAAAAATAACAAAACACCAAACATCAGAAATATGTCAAATAAGCGCTTAATAAACCTAAAATATTTTTTATGAATATGAATATAATAAATTTATTATAATTTATGCTTATATTAATTGTTTTCTAAGTAACTCATACCAAATTTGAATGCTCTTGCTAATACAGCTTTAAAGATTTAAGATTATTATTAATTAATTTATAAGGGGGGTGCCCCTTCCCCCAGTCCTATTCTGCCAATATTTTGAACTTCTTTGCACCTCGCTCTCAGAAGAGTCCGTGCTAAATTTGAATACTCTGACTCCTATAGCGTTCAAGATATAAGATATTTCGTTCATATGGGCGTGGCACATCCCACTCACACCTACCAAATACACATAAAAAATTTCATAAAAATCGGTCAAACTGTTACGGAGGAGTTCAATTAAAAACACCATGACACGAGAGTTTTATAAATCTATCATTATTTTTTTGTACCATCATATCATTTATGTATTAAACACATTTACCACAGCAAGCTACCGACTACAAAATGTCAATGATAGAATACACATGTTTATATGAGAGTGATAATTTTGAAGACAGCAAGAAAACAGGGCGGCAGGTTGTTGTCTATGCTGATTTTGTAGTTGTAGTCCAACTAAACTAATTTCCATTTCTTTGGCTACACTGAGAAAATTCAGTGTTGCCAGTATAATACAAAATGTTGAATGAATGTTATCGTACAATTATTTCATACTATTTAACAGAAACAATATCCAAAAATTGATGTAAAGCATAAATTGATTAATTTTTATACTTTTAAGTCATATAAGTGCATTTTGAAAGAGTAATTGAATTTTTATAAATGCGAAATATTTGAAGTTGGCAATACTGAACTATGTATTTATACTTAAATATGAGGTGCAGACGGTGCTGCTGCCGTCTCCAAAATATTGAAGTAGCTGGCTGAAGTCGTGTGTTCGTGTAGCCTGCTGTGGTGAATGTGTTTAATTTATTATGTTTAAATTACTAGTAATGAGTGTCAAAAAGGTGTTAGGTGTAAATATATCTCTCGATATATATTTGTACCTCTTTTTTTTCAATAACTTACACCTTAAAATACACAATCAAACGTGCACATCTAGACATCTATTTAATTAACTAAAAATGTTCATGTGTTGCATCAAGCACAACCTTTGTAAATCTTAAGGCCGAGCGAGATTCATCAATGAACGAATGACTTACTGAAACGATGGAAAAAAAAATAAAAAGAAAAAATAAAATAAATTAAGTAAAATTATATATGTACAATTAATTTGTTGTATCTACAATTCAATTAAATGAATCAAAATAAAAACAGTAGGCAAAATGTAAAGAGTGCAGAAAAGAGCAAAATATTCATTAAAAACAATTTAATAAAATAAAAAAAATGAATAAATAAATTTATGTTGGTGTAAGACAGGGAAATACATTTAAAGAATTAATGAAGATTATAAATTAAAACATGTTGCCAAATATGGTGACATGTTATTAAAAAAACAACAAGAAAAAAAAATACAAATTAAATTCGAAGGTTCGCATATAACAATAAAGATGCAACTTAGATGACTTAACAGAAGTAAAGAGAGGAGCAGATTTTTTTAATTAACTTTTGAGGTAAGAAGAAAAAATATAATTAAAATTGCAAAATTTAAAAAATTTTATTTTTGATTGTTCTATTATTATTAAATTCGGCACACACCTTGTGCTCTTGTAAATCGAATAATTTTTAAAATCCAGAAATTTTCAAAATCCGTGTAAAATGCTACTCAAATTTTAAATACTAATTCTTTTTTGATGTTTCTTTAAGGCCATGACTCACTATCATACAAAGTCGAGCGATCTACGAAAAAGTACAACCCTGGTGTAATGAATTGTTATTGTCTTTTGAAAACTTTCATAAACTCCATCATACCAGGGTTGTATTTTTTCGTTGATCGCACGACTTTGTATGCTAGTGTATCACGGCCTTTAGTAATTTATTTCAATGACATTACATTCAATTTGCTTGCCACCATTGGGCAAATTACTGGACTCATTATCGAACAATATTTCAAAATATCTAAAAAGTTCGCTCGATATTGAATGCCGTAATTTTCCAACAAATATCAATAAATTTGGTACACGTAAGCACTAAGACAAAAAGAAGCGCTTCGGATGCGCGAAAAAGCGCACAGTGCATCCCCTCTGCCTTACGAGGATGCAATAACGTAAGCGAATGGTGAAATTTAACACAAACACTACGTAGTTGGTCGGCTGTTTGTACTCAAGTTCTTAAACATTTTTATAGTGCATCCTCTTTCGATTACCTAGATACAAATTTGAATGGGAATGCAATTTTTACTTTTAATTGAATTGTGTACAAAAATAAATATTTGCCTCGGTGGTTCAGTGGGTAGTGTTCTAGCCCAACATACGGAGATCCTGGGATCGACTCCTGATTCAACGCGCGAACAAAAAGTATTTGATTTGATATTTTATTTAATATATAATAAATATAAAAACAAAAAAAAAGTTAATCTAAGAATAGATATAAAATTCTGATCTAAAGAGCAAATTTTTCAATTATTTACATATGAAAAATGCATGAAATATGGGCTTCTTGCTGCACGTCCTGTATGCATGCAGAAGCTCATACCTGAAGAGCTACCAAGTGGGACATAACGAACAAAACTCATGTGATACCGATGCAGGTTCGTAAGCGAGAGTTGTGCTCTCTCTCCCCTACCAAACTGCTTACAGGTAGACGAATATTTTTGCTGCGAGATTTATCCGATTTGAAAACGAGTAAAAAAATCGTCTAAGAGAACACCAACAATTTTAATTCCTTTTTGTATTTGGTTTACAGCAGAGAACTGATAATCTCATGCTCATTACAATAATCTTATATGTTCTTTTTAGGGTTCCGTACACCAAAGCTGAAAAGGAACCCTATTATATGTGTCTGTCTGCTTGTCGGTCACAGGCTGCTTTCTCGAGAACAGTAAGAGATGTGGACCTAAAATTTTCACAGAATATGTAAAACTTTGGCCGCTACACCAACAAATATAAACAAATTGAGCAATCCTTCCCATTATTTTTGTTGTGTTTTTGTTTTACTCTCTTCAAAGAATGAAACAAAACAAAATAAACAAATTTTTTTCGTTTCTTTTCGTACTCTGCTTTTAAGTACAAAGAAATCAAAATAAAAATAAATTTATAACTGCAATAGTGTCGATTAGTTTTGTTACGAAAATCACTTCCTAGCTCCTGTGTCGTGAAATAAATAGCATAGCTATAAAAATGATTCGACTTCAAAAATAAGCTCAAAAAAGTTAAATATAAATACGAGAGTTAGCACCTATAAAAATGTTTTATTGCACTCAATCTAAATTATCTTGAAATTTTTAGTGCGCTTATTTTTGAAGTCGGTTATTTTTTGTTTTTAACTAAATTTTTGCTAAAACGGTCACTGTAGCCAAACAACTCTTTCAACTCGTTCAAGGTACTTCTTGTTTCCTTTTTCGAAATAGGGGAAAAAATACTTTTACGAGAGAAGAATAAGGAACAAATTTCAAAAATCAGGGGGCAAATTACGGCATTCGATACGATTCGAAATTTAAAAATATTTCCATATAAACTCAATTGAAATATTTCGTAATTTCGTTCGATAACGAGTGCCGTAATTTCCCCCAGAACATATTTTTCTCGTAAAAAATTTCACAAAATTACTGAATACTTATTTTGTCTGTTCGTTAAACTCAAGGCTAAAAATCTGCAAAGATTATAATACTTAATTTTTTTTTTTGTGAAGAGAAGTAACACTCAGGCAATGAATACCTATTACTATTACTAAGTGTTACCTTCTTTAGGAGAGGGATAGTGATAGAGAAGACACAATTGTTCAAGCCCGGGCTCGAAAACAAGGCCCTCGGTACCAACGTGCTAACTACTTCAGCCAACGCCACCCTCAATGCACTTCAATTTCTATTTTTACAGCAATTTCAAATGAAAACTTTCGGAATGCTACGCTGCAATTCAAAACAAAATGGAATGATAATATACCAAAAGATTTTGTAAAACAATGATTCTATTCATCTATGATTTGAATGAGCTTGATGAGTCCTTCTTACATAAATCCATAAATACTTGCACACGAGCTATGATGAATAATTTTTACGGCGATTGCCACATATTTATGAGGTCCTATGCTCCTCATAAGGAGCCAAAGGAACCAATATACACCACATATATTTATTAGTTTAATTTTTTATATTAATGTTATCCTCTTATCCACTTAAAATTTAGGATTATTTAAACAAGCAAATTTTAATTTTTTATGGCTGTGGGCTTTAAAACGTTTACGTGCGGCATAATCGCCATCGAACACCGTTATACACGCCAAGTGGGTGTTTCCTCAATTTCTTTGTAAAAAAAAAAAATACTTTAATAAACTTATTTATATATTTTTATAATTTTTATGCATTTTATATATGTATGTATGTTTCCTTTGTCAAGCAATTGCATTTAATATGCAAGTACAGTTCTCATAAGCAATTCATTTGAAAATGAAATTTATTGATTTCATACGGGCACGCACAAAAATGTGCTAAAAAATTTATGTTTAAGTATTAATTTTGTCGATAAGAATAATTTTGTATGCTAAAGGCAACATTTAAGAGGCATTCTTCCTTAAACATTCTCAAAAGAGAATTAATCAATAAGTGAGTAAATTAAACAATTGCTGACATTTTAGAGCCCCTTCGTAAAATTAGTATTTAATCAAACCGATAAAAATTAAATATTTTTATTGGTAATAACAAGTTAACTTAAACCTTAAAGTGATCGATAAGTTAACGACCGGTTTAAAGCAGGCTTTAACTGTAGCAATCAGTTATGAATATACCGTTTTAAGCATTTAAAGCTGCCATATTTGTTGCAAGAGAGATGGTAACTTCTACTTTTCAATAGAATGCAACACAAAGCAAACAATAATTGACAGAAAATGGCTCAAAATAATAAATGTAAAATAGGCAAAACAAATTTATTGTTGCATAAATTGAAAAAAATAATTCTGACAAGGCTCCCTAATCGGTTGCACGTACCTGCTTGTGATTCTAGAGCAGTGATGCCATTAGGATACGAAAGATAAATTTTTCGTATCTTTTGATGACTTCAGGTACGATGTGTAATCCCGAAAATTTTCGTGTCTTTTGAATCTGTACGAAAAATTATCATCTTTTTTTTTATTTTCAGAACATTTATATGAACTTTTTGATATAATCGCCTTAGCATAAGCGCCCTAACTCTTATATTAATTTTTACAAAAATTAATTTGTTTTTATAACATCCAAAGATAGTTATGTACATATAATTAATTTTAAAGTTTGTGTAAGGCCGTGATACACTATCATACAAAGTCGTGCGATCTACGAAAAAATACAACCCTGGTATGATGGAGTTTATGAAAATTTTCAAAAGACAATAACAATTCATCACACCAGGGTTGTACTTTTTCGTAGATCGCACGACTTTGTATGATAGTGAGTCATGGCCTTTACTGTATTTGTATTGTATTGTATAAAAATGAATTTATATGATATCCATTTTCTTTACAATATTCATTAGATATGAAATAAAAATGTTATGTTAATAAATGTTAAACGTTAAAAATGGACTTTAAAATTTTTTACAAAATGTATAATTTTGGAAACTAAAATGTATCTTTCTCGAAATTTCACTGGCAACACTGTTCTAGAGTGCAAATATTCAACATAAGTACATATGTATGTAACTGTGTTTGTATGTATACATTAATACATACTAACACTCAAGCATTTACATGTCGCTCATTTACTTCAATAGAGTGACAACTCAAAAAACTAGTTTTACAGAAAACGCGTTTAATTACCAGTGTAGAGATGACAAGCCAAAATTCTCGTCTGCTTATTTATATTGAAAACAAAAACAAATTCGAGTGCTTTGTTTTTGTTTTCAGTATAAATAGACAGACGATAATTTTTACTTGCCTTCTATAAACTGGCAGTTAAGCTGTCAATGAACATAAAGGGTGCGCCAGATAACTTTTTTTTTTTGAAAACAGGGCGCAAAACATCGAGTGTAGCTTCGTCTGTGAGGCACGTAGCGCCGTCCTGTTGAAACCAAATGTTGCCAATATCCTCCTCTTCAATTTTTGTGAACAAAAATTCGTTCAACATGGCCCGATAACGATCGCCATTGACTGTAACGGCCACTCCTTGCTCATTGGCCCAATTATGCCTCTGGACCAAAATCCGCACCAAACAGTGACTCGTTTTGGGTGCGTCGGCTTTTCAATGTATGCGTGCGGGTTTTCTGTGCCCCAAATGCGACAATTTTGCTTGTTTACCTACCCGCCAAGATCAAACTGAGCTTCATCTGAAAAGATGATTTTTTTTTTTGGGAAAATCGGCATCTTCTGTAAGCCGATCGCAGGCCCACTTAGTGAAGCGTTGTTCAAGCGCATACACAACCATATTCGTTCAGCGTTCATGTCTGTCAAATCAGACATGAGCTAAGTGTTACCATTCACGAAATAAGCACTAGTTGAAAAAAAACGTTAGATGGCGGACCCTTTACAACTCAATGAAGACATGAACAAAATATTCTTCTCTTAAGGCTGGTACTCTGTTCAAAGTTGTGAAAAATTTTCAGCACCATTGATTATTTCGCGTGAAAAATTTGACATGTACTAAATGTAGCGCGGTTTTTTTTATAAATTTCTTGCTTTTATTGCTTGAAAGTATGCAACATTGTTAAAATTCCGTGCGAAAAAAGCACTGCTCATGTTGTTTCGCAGCTAAACTAAAATGATGCCAGACTAATTTTGCATGTAAAGACATGATTTTACGTGTTTTTCACAACAAGAACAGAGTACTACTTTTGCGAATTTATTTCGCAAATACTTTTATATGTAGTTTGACAGCATTTCGCACGAAATTGTGAACAGCGTACCAGGCTTTAGGAGAAAATAAAATACGAAATACCGATTCATTCTGCATTATTAACTCAAAAACGCATTTTTTTGAGTTATGACATTAATGAAATAAATGAGCAATATGTATTTATATGTGTATAAATTATGAATATGAATATAAATAATTTTCTTTTAATTTTTTGTTAATCACTGCTGCGCATGCTTACGAGTCAGAATGCTCGAAAGTTTGATAAAATTCAGATATTAAAATTAAATTTAAGCACTTGTGGTATATGCATGTATGTATGTATTTATTCACATATAAAAACTCACACACATATACACACACACACTTGTGCCTACTGCTACGCTCATGTATGGGTTAGTTAATAAATTTACATGTGAACGAAACTATTTTATTAATGTTTTTTTTGTTAGTATTTTCAATAATTCTAGTGGGTGTAAATGTATTAATACATCAGCAAAAAGCCCCCACATAAATAAATACATTAGATACTTGTGGCATAGACCACACAATGCTCAAATACACTGACTAATAAGAACAACAGCAGCAACAAGAATTTGAAATAATTGTATGAATTCAAAGAAAAAACAAAAACTAAATAAACAAAAATAATAGAACACAACCCATTTATTAGTTTAAACAGAAACCAGCTTTTTTCCAATAGCGTTTTAAAAGTTCAGATACTTCGTTATTATTTAAATAGTTTAAAAATTCTGTGCAATTTTGAAACTGCCCTCTTAATTATGTATTTAATAATCAGTATTTGGGCAGTGAACTAGCATCGCTTAGTCGACTAGACTGCAACAGATTGACATTACACAGAATAAAACAGGAACTGCATAATTTTTTTAATTATTTATTTATTATTTTTTTCTTTTGTTTGACACCGAAATAATCTTTAGGCAAATGACAACATTTAGTGCTGAACGAATTTGGAAAGTATTTTGTTTTAAACTCTATGGAAAACTTTTGAAAGTGCGTGGGTCTAATCGTCGCTTTCGATAACGAGCTGATTCGATCACGTTTTTCGGTTTGAGATTATGGTTACGGTTCGATATCGAATGCCATAATCTCAAACTGAAAAAACGTGATCGAATCAGCTCGTTATCGAAAGCGACGATTAGTTCCCGGTTCTCATTTTGTAAAACGCAATGCTTAGCATTGACAAATTTTGTGTGTACATATTTTGTTTTTGTAATTTAAATTGTTTCCATATAAAATTTGTCAATGCTTCGCATTGCTTTTTTTATAAAAATAAGGAAGGCCAGTTCCGTCCTTTGAATTTCTGCACACAAAAAATTCTTAATAATATAATTTTTCTTAAATTAAATATATTCACCCTTATTCCAGTTGTCAACATCGACTACACGTCAATACAATACCAAAAAAAGTGGAACTTGTCGATCCATTGTCGAAAACAACGGACTAGTATGGACAGGCTCATTCATGCTGTTTTCTCGACTTAAGGGAACAGAAATAGACTGTAAAGAGCACAAAATTGTTCTCGAAAGCAAGTAGGCAAGCCCCATTGACGTCAAGTCGCTATTGACAACTGGAATAAGAATGATTATTCCATAGTGTTTAAATTTCATCTAATTATTAATTAATTAAACATTCAAGAGATTTATTATTCGACATATTGTCATAATTATATTATAAGTGAAATGTATTTGCTGGTGGTTAAGCGATGTCTATATGCATTTCATTGTTGCTTTAACAAATCGTCAGTAGACTTCAACCACACATTTTGAACAGTCACTTATTTTTCTTTTGTGATTTTCAAAAATATTAATATTTGTGAATTCTCAAATAGTTTATGAAAGTCTGTGCATAAGATAAGAGGTTTGTGACTGTTCAAAATGTTTGGTTGAAGTCTACTGACGATTTGTTAAAGCAACAATGAAATGCATATAGACATCGCTTAACCACCAGCAAATAAATTTCACTTATTAATTAATTAAATTATTTTTTAATGGAACTGAAAGTTCTAACTAAAAAATAGACAAAATAAATTACAATTGAATATTTGTGATTTTAATTGAATGCTTTTATGTTCTGATATTTAGTACTTCTCAATTGTTTTTCGGAAGTTTTGATATATATTGTTGGATTGAAGGTTTTCTGTTTCAATTAAATTAAATTATTAAAATTATGCACAAATTTAACTATAACTAGCCGTAACCGCCAAAAAAGCTTAAACGACACATTTTTAGACTTCGTTTTTTTTTACGAAAATCGATTATTATGAAGTTCAAAAATTTTGTCGTTTAAGCTTTTTTTTGGCAGTTATGGCACGATACATTGAATTAAAATTTAAATCTTTTTAATTGAGAGAAAATTGACTCTTAAAAGTTTTTGCAATTCGAAGAAAGCCGACTGAAAAAATTAAAAAAAAAATTGAAGTAAAAAAAATCCCTGACAGCGGTGGGATTCGAACCCACGCCCTTTCGGACTGGTGCCTAAAACCAGCGCCTTAGACCGCTCGGCCACGCTGCCTGTTGAACCCCGCTAAGCAAGTTCTATAATGTTGTGTGTGTGTGTTTTTTTTCTTCTAAGCTCTAGAAAGTATAAAATTGTGGCAAAACGTAAACTAAAGCTGCAAAAACAAAAGTAAATTTAATTTGAAACGCACACATGCGAACGATAATTTCAATTGGCAACAAACAAATGGCGCTTAAAAAGCAAAAGTAAATAAATATTTAAAACAATATCATTCGTGTGCTGGGTACTCGTAGGTTTCCCTTTTAGCGGCGTAGTTTTACAATTAGAATTTTTTTTTTATGAATTTCATTGTGGCTGCAAGTTTTTTAAGCTTTGTTATTTCCCGCCAGTTTGAATGATTTAAAAAACAAGTGTTTGTTATAATAACGTTAGTTTTGAATTAAAACAAATTACTTGCACAATACATAAATTAATTCTTTTAAGAAATAATGTGCCTGGACATTATTTGCACTTTAAAAGGGAAATAATAACCAGTGGGCCAGCGCTCGAAGTGTTGGTATCACTAAAGGCTGCTGTAGCCATCGAAACGCTAATAACAGCATAATAGTTTTTTTTTTGAGACAAATGCAATCAGTCAATTAAATTATTTATAAGCAATCCTACATTAAAAAAAACTACTTCTCTAGTCAATATTGTTGAGAAGTTAAAAAAAGATACAACACTACGACATGTAAGAACGACTACAACACGGAGTTGCCAACATTACAAACAGCTGCCAGTCTAATTAAAAATAGCGGTTCTGAACCATTGTGCGTGCGCTGGCAGTTTTGTAATTCTCAATCATTTATTGCAAGTTTTTCTATAAGCATTAGGACTTTGTAAGCTTTTTGTTTTGATAGTTGGCTTAAGCAGCAACGAAATACATCTAGATGTGCTTAGCCAACAGCAAATAAAAAAGCTTTTCTTAAATGCATGCATAGTTTTATAATTTAAAAATATTTATAACTTTTAAGGTACTCTGTAATTTATAGGAAACCTCCTTTATATAATTTTAAATATAATAAAAATAAACTAACAGTATGCATACTCGTAGAACAAGGAGACATGCCTTTTTTTCTTCGATGATTTATTGACACGCCAAAACATCAAAAGCTGATTTCTGAGAATCAATTCTTGAAATGCCAAAACAAAACGAGCTCAAAATTAAGAGAATCTTTATTTTATTAAACAAAAGAAAAAAAAAAACAGCAAAACTAAGTTTTCGAAGAAAAACTAAAAAAAACAACAACAACAAATGTTTGAAAATTATTTACTTTTTGTGTGAAATCAAACCAGCATTTCGACAATCGCTAGATTAAACAAAACAACATTTATTTCATATTCAAAGTCAATTAGTAATTAAGTTTCATATTGTGTTTGGTATTCATTGCTGCTAAAATAGTTAAGGCATTACGAAAAATTTTTTTATAAAAATAGATTTGTGGGACAGATGTTTTTTTACGGTGTTAGCCATACATTGAAGCCAGTAACCAACCAGACTTTAACAAATCACTGTTAATTCATCTATTCATTCCATACATGTTTGTTCGTTTTAAACAGAAGCAACAGGTGAAGGCTTTTTTTGTTGGTTAAATTACAAAATACGAGATATGATAACAATATTATTAATCAGGCCTAATAGTGTCAAAACCATCGAAGTCTTATTTAAATTTTGAAGCTACTTTTGAGCTTCCTATACATGTTTACATTTATATTTTTTTTTTAAATGTTAAACAGGGTGTCCCAAAAGAGTTTTTTTTTTGAGAAACCAGAAAATATTTCTTTGCTAAACTTCACAATTTTCTACAGTTTTTATACTCTTCTTGCAAATAAATTTTATTTTGCGATTTAATAACACTGTGCTAGTTCAAAAATGTAATTAGTGGGGGACCTAGTGGGTGAACCTAATTCGATTACGCTGAATCCGAGGATGCCAACCATTTTTTTTAGGTTAGCTCTTGTTTGAAAAATAATTAAGATTGAAAACGAATAAGCCGAATAAGCGATGTCCGTATGTGAAATGGGTTTTCCGAAGCTTCCAGAATAGCTAGAGACTTCGGTCTTGGACTGGTGTATCAGAAATGCTCTCAGAGCTGGAAAACTTAAACTTTTTTTTACCATATAAAAGTAACTAGGTAAAACTAATTTTTTTGTCTTTTTTAAATAAGCTTATTTCATACTTCAGTACGAATATAACTGAAAAAAAAATCAAAACGACGTTTCCAGGGGTGGAAAGCTTAAATTTTTTTTTGTTACATAAAAGTAAGCTACAAAACTAATTTTGCCTTTTTCTCTATAAATTAAACATGTCTTATATTCTTAAAAGAAATCTATTGGTGCTAGGAATCAGAGAAATATAAAAGGCTGATTCCAGGGTTGGGTAACTTACACTTTTTGATACATAAAAGTAACTAAGTCTGATTAATTTTTTTCTTCTTTATAAATTAAATATATTTTATGTTTTGCAAAGAAAAATTTGGTATAGAAAATTAAACAAATAAAAATTAAAGCTCCAGAGCTTTGCACTTTTTTTTTAAAAAACTAAATAAAAATATATTTTTTCCTTGTTTCCTTTTTTCTTTGTTCACTTAAAATATTTTATATATTTTTTTAAAGAACTATGTATATTGGCATAAAGAGTCAGAGAAATATAAAAGCATGATTCCAGGGTTGGAAAATTTATTTATTTTTTTTTTAAATTTTTTTTTTTTTGCTTTGTACATAATAAAAAACAAAAACTTTCTCACAACATAAAAACATAAACATAAACACATGTTAAGATTGTCAGCTGTTTATGCATAAACTGCGTTGCCAAGTGGCATGTGTGCGAGGTGTATAGGAGCGGCTTTACATTGAGGGCTTTACATTGAGGGATGCGACAAACCCTTGGCGGTAATAGTTTCTTGATAAAAAAACTTAGAGAGGCGACAGTTTTGGCACTTGGTCAAAAAAAAAAAAATAAATTACAAATATAATCATGCTTAAGTTATAACACACATCTATTCGTAGATTATAATATTTTTTTTTAATTTTTATTTTTCTTATTAAGATAACAATCACAACTCTTATATAAAAAAGTTAAAATATAGTATAAACTTATTACTGGTTGTTTTTGAAATAACTTCCCCTTGGATGTGTATACATAATTTAACATAGAGTATTTCATATAATTCCCTTCTTCCCCCTCTAATTGAACAATATTTATTATGATACCCTAGTTATGACTTCGATAACAACTGCTGCGCTACTATAATAATAATAATGAATTAGTATTGTCATATCTAATTCATTTTAATCAACGCTAATTAATTGTTTATTTAAAACATTGAATAACACCTGATATCACGCTCTGCAGTATAAAACAATTTAGTCAAATAAAACAAGCTTAAAAAAACAAATAAAAAAAAAATTATAAAACGATTTTGGTACAAGTTTTTTTTACTTCTAGTTGTTTAACGTTTAACTTAATCAGGCAGTAAAACGCTTAAACTTGAGTTAAACGACTACGTTATTCTTCAAACAAATAGAGCAGGGGTTTCTACCAAATTTCCTTTCACGGACCCTTTATAAATTTTTTTTTTGAATGCGGAACATCTTTTAAGTCTAGAATGTGCACATATTATTTTTTAGCTTGAATTGAAAATGCAATAAATTAAAAAGAAAATATGTTTTTTTTATTATTGTTTTTTTGTTTTAGAATTATTATAGTGCGTTAAAAAATGTTAAACATAATTTTTGTTTTGATTAAAAATTTGATTATAAAAGTTCATAAAAATATTTAAAAATACATGGTTTATATTTAAATATTTTAAGCCAAATTTTAAATATTCCTCAAGACATTCGGCCCTGTTTTGTAAACCAATCGATTTGAAATCGCACGATTTAAAAAAAAACTAACTCCGGTAATAGAAATATTTTTTTAGATTTTTTAAAATTTTTTTTATATATACGAGTACATATAGATTATATATAGATTCTCAAATATCATATCTGAAAGAAAATTATCGTGTATGATTTTAAGCACGTCTGCAGGAACATTATTAAGTTTTTGAAAACGAGAAATTTACTCGGAAATTTACTTGGTTTACAGAACAGGGCCGATTGTCTGTTTTTTGACATGTTTAAGCTTCACTTCACATTCTATCAAACTAAATGAAATTGCAATAAAATCAATCAGGGCAATCAGGAATAAAATTCCGCTTGAAATTTATCCCTTTTCCAATTAGAATTTTTTGTTTTCCCTATTACTTGCTATTACTTGGAATTGTTCCCTTAGAAAAATTTTATGCGGAATTTTCTTCATGATTGCCCTGAATATCAGCTGTTTTTGACAGTGATGACAATAAAAGTCAAAGCAGAGTTAAGGGGTACTTTATATTAAACAGTGATGAACATAAGTTTCCATTAATATTTAGTTGTTTGTGTTTATGTTTCTTGTATATGAATTAAAACAAGTAAAAGTGCAATATTCGGCTAGATACCATTCACCAAAGTACATATGTAGCATATACAAAAGTACATGATTTTATTTTTTTTAATTTTGTATACCGAACTTTTCTTTCTAAGACAGACATCAATTATTTTTATTTAAAAAAAAAATTAAATTGGCCTGGTTACTTTTATATATTGAAAAAAAAAAAATTAATTTTCCAACCTTGGAATCATCTTTTAGTTTTTTCTGATTTTTTTGTAGCAAAATATTTCCCTCTAAATATAAAATATGTTTAATTTATAGCGAAAAAGAAAAAAATTTGTTTAAGTACGTTGCTGTTATATATAAAAAAATCAATTTTCCAACTCTGGAATAAACTTTTTGATTTATGTTGATTTTTAATCCCAAGGAAATTCCAACTAAAACATAAAAAAGGTTTAAATTACAAAAAAAAAAAAAAATTAAATAAATCAATTTTCCAACCCTGGAATCGTCTTTTTGATTTATGTTAAATTTTAATACCAAGGGAATTCCAACTGAAATATAAAATAGGTTTCAATTACAAAAAAAAAAATAATAAAATAAATCAATTTTCCATCCCTGGAATCGTCTTTTTGATTTATGTTGATTTTTAATACCAAGGGAATTCCAACTGAAATATAAAATAGGTTTAAATTACAAAAAAAAAATAAATTTTCCAACCCTGGAATCGTCTTTTTGATTTATGTTGATTTTCAATACCAAGGGAATTCCAACTGAAATATAAAATAGGTTTAAATTACAAAAAAAAAAATGAGTTTCAGTTAGTTACTTTTATATGGCAAAAAAAAGTTTAGACTTTCCAACTCTGAAACCGTATTATCGATTTTGCTGATTTTCAATACCAATCTGTTTCGCACGATGAAGTTTCTAGCTTTTCTGGGAGCTTCGGGAAACCAATTTGACGTACAGACAGATGGACGGACATCGCTTATTCGTCTTCCCTGTTCATAAGGACTAAGAATATATATACTTTGTAGGTCGCATATGAATATTGTGGAAATTACTTACGGAATGATAAACCTAATACATTTACATGTGTATAAAGGGTATAAAAATAAAATTAAACATAAAAAAGGATGTAGATGAAAGTAAAATCTGATATTATTTTTAAAAATTTTGTTTTTTCGGCTCTTTACGCGATGCCTTTACATGATAGATACGGACCCCTTAAAATCTGTGGACCACTATTTGGGAACCGTTGGTATAGAGCATCAATATCAATTCTGAAAGCATTTTATCGTGCAGGTATTGTAAAGCGTGTTTTTTTTAGAGTGTCTCAACTTTGAGTTTCTTTGAGTAAATCAATTGTAGCGCCTGCTGTGTGGCATGTGGCTCCGTTCTCTTGGAACCACATATCAGCAAGATTAATGCCACGTAATTGAAATATGAAAAAATTTCGAATCATGTTCTATACCGTTCACCATTGACAGTAACATTCTGATCATCATCGTTTTTGAAGACATATGGGCCAATGAGTCCGCCAGCTTATAAAGCGCACTAAACAGTAATTTTTTGTCGATGTAGTGGTGTTTCCATAAAAGCTTGTGGATTCTCCTCACTACAAATGCGACAATTATGATTATTTACGTACCCATTCAACCAGAAATGGGCTTCATCGGAAAATAAAATTTTGTATGGAAGTTCAAAATCAATATAAATATGTGCTTCAGCCCATTCGCCGAACAATTTGCACGCGTTGCTCTATTGTAAGTCGATTCATAATGAAATTTCAAAACAAAGTAAACAAAGAGCAACTATCAGCTGTTAAATGGGTGCTCAAATAAAGCAGTGATGCCAACGCAAAGTTGTGACATTCTAAAAATAAAACACCCTATATTTAAGCATTAAGGAATTTCGGGGATTTTCTTAAATGCTTTTGGGGGACTGGGAAAAAAGTACCTGACAGAACGGCTTATAAGCTGTGCATATGCTATTTATTTAATCTGCTCTTATCATAGCAATCGATAGTCAGAGTATGAAGCCGATCGGCTGCGAGCCGGCCAGCAGCAGCCGATAGCAATTTTTAACGAGTCGCAGCTGCCGCCGACCTATGCGGCTAATTTTCGACCTCGGCTCACTTGCTTTTTTAAAAATCCACTTTTTTGTAAATCAACGGAAAATTAAGTGCGTCTTTTAGCCGCCGCCGTAGATATATTTGGTCAGCCGCCGCCGACAAACCTATACCGGCTTCGTTCTCTGTCGATAGCTGTAAGTTATTTGCAAGAACTCTGTGTGTGTATGATGATCACAATGAGAATGTTAGCAAACGATTTCTTTGCAGCATTTTGTATTTTTTATGGGATTTTATTTTCTAAACGTTACATGAGACTGTATCAATATCTGGTGTTAAGTGTAGCATATTAACAGCTAGACCAGAATATTTTCCATTTGATTGAATATGTGAGTTTTTTTTTCTAAACGTCGATGATAAAAAAAAAATGTGTGTGGGAAATTGACACTAAATATTAGACAAAGTGACACACAACCATACAACTTGTCCTTGAGTTCATTTTGAAATGTAAATTATAAAAATTTTGCTCTTCAATTTTGGAAATGTTAAGAGCTGTTTTGTTATATAAAACTATTATGGGGAGTCAACGATTTTAAATATTGATGGAATTTAATGTTGTATTTATTAAGTGCTGCTGAGTGTGTGTGTGTGTGTGTTTCTTCTTGGAAATCAATATTTGGTATTACACATTTTTCCTTTAAACAATTTGACGTGTTAATAACTCACAGCTTTTCATAGCTTTTGTTATTTACGCAAGTAGGTAATCATTTCAAAATTTTTATGTTCCAATAATACTTAAAAAAAAAATCCATTTCGCACTATAATTACAAATTACAAATTACAAACATGGCATAACACGTTTCTGTATTTTTAATATATAAAAATTCAAGAGTGTCTGCTTTCGTGTTCCAAATCGTTTAATTACTCATGTTATATTTTGTTATAAAAGTTTTTAAGCTTCACTGGCAAGACGTGCATTTGGTGTAGGCTTATAAAAGTAATTTTATTGGCAAAAAAAAAAAACACAGTTAACAAATTTTGCCAAAAATAGTGCGATTTTTGAAATAGAAAGAAAACCTACAATTTTATAACGATTGAATTTATTATTAAATGAAACAAAAACTTGCTTTAATCAGGTATTTATCAAACATACATAAGTACTCGTACATACATACATATCTTTGAGTGAGAATGATTAACATTTATGGCCAAATTAAAATTCAAAATTGTATCAAACGACTTTAGAAGTTTCGTGGCCAAACAAGGTTTTGCTGCCGTGTGCTAAAACTAAGAACCCTACGCAGAAAATAAGCAAAAACCGGATTTGATAAAACAAAAATCAATGACAAAGTTGCCACTTTAGTTTATTCGAGGCTTTTTTTTGTCTTTTAATTTGAAATTCAAATACACAGAGAAAAATTTTATAACTTCTATTCTGTAGTTAAAACAAAAAATAATGAATTAATTAAATTTGTTTGCATGAAAAAAAAAGAAAAGAGTTGTCCGGTTATAGCTTTGCTACTTAGTTATATAAAAAAATATCATGTGTGAAATAATGTAATAAAATTATATTATATGATAATTTCCCATTATTTTCTTTTCTAGCTGCATACGATTACGATATTAATATATTGTTTGTGGCCGGTGGCGGCAGTTAGCCGGCTTACAGCCGATCGACTGTGTTCTCTGGTTTGTGCTCATGTGCAAAAACAATACAAAAACAAATTCAGCAATACTTCTCATTGTTTTTGTTTTGTTTTTATTTCACTTACTTCAAAGAGTGAAACAAATTAAATAAAAAAATTTCTTTCGTTGATTTTCGTACTCCACTTTTAAGTACAAAAAAATTAAAACAAAAATAAATTTATAACTGTAACGGTGTCGATTATTTTTGTTATGAAAATCGCGTCCTAACTGCTGTATCGCGCAATAAATAGCAAAGCTATAATTAAAAAAAAGCCGAATACAGTGGAGTTCGGTTATAAAGAGCCTTCAATTAACAATCCCAACAAAATTAAAAAATTTTGATTTGGAAGTACTAACAAGTGAGGAAAGCAATGTATTACTTACTTGATAACAAAAGCTTCGAAAAATGCTTCTGAAAAGCTTCTGTGACTTCAGAATGGGTCCTACAAATCATCTCATCTCCTTACACGCGTATATGACTCGATGTGTGAAACACAAACATTTGCCAGCACTTAAGATTTGCGAGAAATTTCAACATGGTTGCTTATAAAAAAAAAGATTACCAAAAATCGACGACACACTTTCCATCCCAGAGTGCAGGTTACAGTCATTTGCACAAAAGGCCACTGAAAGTGTGTGTTTTTGTTTTATAACTCTATATAAAAAGTTACCCAAAGTCAAATGCCAAATATGGTCGGCTGCTTCTACTTGAGTTGCTCTCAGGTTGTTTATGGCAAAGTGTGTGTGTGTGTGTGTGTGTATGTCTGTTTTGATTGTTTTGCCATTTCAAAAAGTCTTATAAAATATAAAACAACAGCCACACAAAAGCAAAACTTTCTGCAACTGTCAATAATTTCATTATTACTATTGTCGCTTTATTGTTTTATATAGTTATTTTGAAAAAGGAAATACTTGTTTTTTTTCCACTTAACGAAATGAAAATAAAGTTCAAACTTTCAAATACAACCACACACACATAAACGCTGTATTTAACGTGGTGCCATTGATCAGTATTAGTCTCGAAAAATGATCAAAATTAGGGTAAAAATAAATTTTGTAAAGAAATTTATACTGCAATTTTAAATTCTTTTTTAAATTCGTAAGGTGAGGAATTTTATTGTTTGTGAAAGTAACTTAGTGCGATATATTGAGGGGCTAAATGTGTAAATCACGTCACCAAAAAAAAACTTTTTTTTATAATACAAATTCTAAAAATTATGAAAGTCCAACCAACCACAGATTACACACGGTTATAGCTTTAATGCTTAGTTATATAAAACAAATTTCATGTGTGAAATAACAATGCAACTTATATTATATGATGATTTCAAATTCTCTGCAAATATTTCAAAACGTTTCCATTTATTTCCCATTATTTTCTGTTCTAGCGGCATACGATTAAATTAATGTTTTTTTGTGGCCTGTGGCGGCAGTTGGCCGGCTTACAGCTGATCGGCTGTGTTCTCTGGCTTGTGCTCATGTGCAAAAACAAACCAAAAACAAATTGAGCAATCTTTCTCATTGTTTTTGTTTCACTCACTTCAAAGAACGAAACAAAACAAAATAAAAAAATTTCTTTCGTTTATTTTCGTACTCTGCTTTTAAGTACAAAGAAATGAAAACTAAAATAAATTTATAACTGTAACAGTGTCGATTATTTTTGTTACGAAAATCACATCCTAACTCCTGTATCGCGCAATAAATAGCATAGCTATAAAAATGTTAAAGGTTAACCTAACCAATTTCAATGGTTAAGTTAACAATTAATAAAAATTTTGCTAGACTTTAAAGTGACTAAATCTTATGTGGTTAATGTAATAATCTTAATTTGTTTTTTTATTTTTAGTGCAAATTGTTCTTCATTTGTTTTTTTTATTTTTGGCATAGCAGAGGTTATACAAACGAATGTAAAGTCTTAAATTGGATAAAAGCGTTCTTTTTGGAAAAGCTTGCACAACTTATGGTGACTAAGTCGTCAGATTTCAATAACTTCAAAAAAGAAAAAAAAATCCTAAAGGTTAATCTAACCAATTTCAATGGTTAAGTTGACAGTTAAGCCAAATTGTGTTGGAATTTCAAGCAACAAAATTTTATGTGGTAATTTCTATGAAAAGAGAAGAGAAGTTTTCCGATTTCAGTAACTACACAAAAAAATCCTAAAGGTTAATCAAATTGAAAAATTTTAGTTATAAACCACCTTTCATAATATCATTATAATGTGCATAATTATTACGTAAACTAAACCAATTTATGGATGTTTTGTGAATTAGTAAAATGAAATGTTATTAATTTTTTTTTAAACATTTTAATGCGATTGAAATAAATGTAATTTCAACAAAACATAAAATTAAACTTGTGATTTGGTATGGGGTTTAAATTTATTTGCACTTTGCTAAATATGGTTCGATTTAACTAGAAGAAATTGTGTTAATTGTATATGAAAACATCCCACTATACTCGTACATGATACGAGCACGAGCATTTAGATAAACAAGACTCTTACAAAAGTATACGATATAGTACACTTATAGTTTGATATTATAGAACACGTACAAAATTGCTTTTGCTGTTGTTGTTGTTGTTGTTGTCGCTTAATATGTACTAGCATGATACAATTATACAAGGTACTTGCACAAGCCCAGCCTGTTAATGTTTACAATGCATATAGTTGTCAAACTTTGTTTACAAGCTGTAAAAAGTATGTGTGTATGTGTGTGAATAAAATGATTACAGTGTTGCCAATGAATTTGCATATGGCTGTGTCTCCAATTACACATTGAAGAAAATTACACTACACATCTTTTGTGTAGTTTAAAATTAAAACAAAAATAAATAAAAATAGAACCCAAGGTATAATTACACACATATTATACATGAATCTCATTACATGGCCCACACATGAGAGCAGAAATTACACACTGTGTATTACACACATATTGGCAACACTGAATGACTATAATCATGCATGAATGCCGCGTCTGCAATTGTACTTTAGTTACCCTGTGATAGCTGTTTTTAAAAACAAAAGACATCGGCTTCTGACAATTATAGGTATGTTTCTATCAACAAAACACGTGTGTTTCTTGGTGTTGCAATTTTGTTGTAGTCGTGCAAGTACCTTGTATAATTGTATCATGTGTACGAGTATGTGATAGCTTCGAAGAAAGACAGGGTAGGCAAATGATTATGTTACTGCATAGTACAGTGGTCAATGAAAAAACATTTTCAGCGAAAGAGAGGATACAATAAATAAATATATATATATATGTATTAAAAAAAAGCGAAAGAGACCCACTAAATCGATTGAACGTAGATCGTTAGTTTATACGAGTTAAATTCCACAAAGCGTTTTCAGAACTCGTACAACTTCGTGGCCAACAGTTTTTTAACCCTTTCAAATAAAAGAAAATTTATCATTAAAGATGTATGGCTTAAGAATTTAAAGCCTTGCTATTTTTAAAAGCACAACGCCAAATACATGGGTTCTTCAACTTAAAAAAGGAAAAAAAAAATTTGATTTTTTCATGAAAATCGGCTCACTTAAGGCCGATTATAATTTAATAAATAAGTTCTTTGAAATATGAAATGCAATTGATGCTTTTTTTTATTGTTTTCTAAGGCTTACAACATTTTATTCGAACTTAAATTTGATTTTACTGTATTGCACAATTTACCGAAAACATATTTGGCCATTATTAGTTGTGTGAAATTGCGCGATTTATAATCGATCGATTTCCATCACATTACCAGCATTTGCAATTTCCTATAGAATATCTAAAATATTTTAAGATTCGTGTAGGTACAATTCTTTTACAACAATTTTAAGCTTTTTCCTGCAACTGAATTATGTTAGAAGGCGTCATTTCCTTGTTTACAAATTGACATGAGAGTGACGTTAATAATCGCCTTATGATTTAAAATTCTTGACACTGTCTCTTTGAATTAGTTTTTTTTCATGTTAAAAACGTTTAAGGTAACAAAATATTTTAACACAAATTTCATCTAATCTTTAAGCAAAATTTTGTTAGTTTTATAAAATAAAGTTGTTTGCAGATAAAAAAATGTGAACATACGAGTACGCGTATGTATTTTTTTAGCCGTTTAATTAAATATTTACGTATAAAAATTAATTTTGCTTCCATGTTTCCAATAAGCAAAACAAAAGAGATAACAGCAAATATTAAAAGCCTATAAAAGGTTGTTAGCGTGGTGTGTTTGTGTGAGTGTGTGTGCAGATACACACCACTGTCATATCCAAAGATAAGAAGAAGATATTAAACATACTTTTGCCGTTAAGGTGGCCAGTGTTAACAATGTATGCATTGAATACAAATGTATACTAAACGAAACTTTGGGCTCAAATATGTAAATTTTTCATTTGAAAAAAGTACGAGAAAGATGAAAGTGAAAGAAATTTATCGTTAACTCAATTATTGCATTAATTGCAAAATAAGAAGCCCATATTTCACCAATTCTATTTAAATATCAATTCATATTTAAAAGTTGTTTTTAGGGTTCCGTAGACCAAAAGGGGTTTCCCTTTCCCTTATTGTTTTCGCTACGATGTCCGTCTGTCTGTCGGTTGTAGCAGGCTGTTTTCTCAAGAACCGTAAGAGCTACGGACCTGAAGGTTTTGTAGAATATGTTACACTTTGGCCACTACAGCAACAAATACATATATGACAAAAATTAAAGGGTGTTCTAAAGCGAGCCATGAAACATGCAGAAATCCTAATGTTACATACAGACAATTATACATACATATATAGACACTTGAAATGTTCAAAGTTAATGCATTTTTGTGCAGACTGCAACAATTAACACTGAAATTTAAAGAAATCATAATTAAAGGGTATTCCATCAGTTAATGTGATTTTGACAACTTGCTGTATCTTGAAAACCGTGAGAGGCGTATGTGCTCTTGAAATTTTCAAAAACGCTAAAATTAGAAAATCCCAAAATAAAAAAAATTTTGAAACGAAAACTCGCCAAAACGAAACAAGCGCTTAAATAAGAAATATAACTATAAATAAAATAAATCGCTAAAAGGCGAACAAATTACCAAAAGCAAAAAGGTGATCAAAAAAAAAAAAATCCCCAAAAACCGGAACAAATCGTCAAAACGGAAAAAAGCGCCAAAACCAAAAAAAAAAAAAAAATCGCCAGAACTTAAATAATCGCTAAAACTTAAAATATTAATTAAAAAAAAGAGAAAATAGTAAAAAAAAAAAAAAAAATCACCAAAACCCAAAAAAAATAGACAAAACAAAAAAAGGGCCAGAACTAAAATAATCGCTAAAACTTAAAATACATATTTATTGGAAAAAAAGAAAAAATAGCCAAAAAACGAAAAAATCGCCAAATCGAAAAAAAAACGCAAAAACTAAAAAATCACTAAAACTTAATATTTATTTGCTGTTAGTCCATATTTACACTATGCAAGTCTTATTGCTAAGCTGATTAGTTTGTTAGGAAAGAGAGACGAGGGGAAAAGAAACTTTACTGTTCTCCTCGTCTCTCTCTCCATCAAACTAATCAGCTTAGCAATAAGACTTGCATAGTGTAAATATGGACTAAAAAAAAAAGAAATTCGTCAAAAATCTAAAAAAAATCACTAAAACGAAAAAAGCACTTAAATGAAAAATTTAATCAAAAATATAATAAATCGCAAAAAATACAACAAAATCACCAAAAACAAAAAGATCAGGAAAAAAAACTAGAAAATTTTGCCAAAACCGAGAAAAAAACTAAAACTAAAAATATGTTTTATAAAAACCAAAAATAGTTGCCAAAAGCCGAAAAAACTCAAAACTAAAAAAAAAAAAAAATTAAAAACCAAAAAATCGCCAAAAACTGAAAAAATCGCCAAAAACGAAAAACAACTAAAAATATCGTCAAAAAACTAAAAAAAAACTTCAAAACATAAGAAAGGGCAATAAACAACGAAAAAAGTCAAAAACCGAGAAAACTGTGAAAACGTAAATAAACCGCCAAATCTAAGAAAAGAATTACTAAAACTAAAAAAAAACCTGAAACCTGAATATAAAAATGAAAAAAAGCGGATAAACAGAAAATGAATAGTGATACTTACAAATGTGTCTACCAAAGGTAAATCAATAATTGTATACACAATATTTCTCATATTCCATTTCATTGAAAATGTGCGTTAAATAGCTGATGTTAATAACAAACTCTACCCCAGTAGATAGACTTGGGTGCTGATGAAGTGCGCTGCTGCACACAAAAATATCGGTATTTCCCCTAGATTATAGTCTAATTTAATTTTTCTTCTCTACTTTAGAAACTCACATTAATTAATAAAAAATATTTCATTCAATAAGAATTGAAGTTACTGATTTTAAGCCCGACTAAGAAATTATTTCTGATTAAAAAAAATCGCCAAAAAACGAAAACGTCGCCAAAACTAGAAAAACGCCAGAAACCTAAAAATCGCAGACACGAAAAAGCACCAAATTTAAGAAAAAGCCCCAAAAAAAATCAGTACGTAACCTTTCGTGTGCGAGTCGCACTTTACTGAATTTATTTATATTTTATTGTCATAAATTTCTCAAAAATAACGAAATGTGTTCTAGAAATGTCCGTCCAAGATATATGTATATTAAGGGCCTAATTCATAAAAAATATTTTGATTTTATAAAAGGTTTATTAAACAAATTTTCTATTAAACAGAAATATTTTTTATGAATAAGGCAGTAAGTATATAATAAGCACATACGATGCTATTGTAAATTATATTTTACAATTTTTTATGTATATTTAATTTCTTCACTCACATTATTTATCTCCTATTTTCCGCAAAAATGTTGAGTCCACAATAAAGGAATATAAAAAAATGCGTATCATTATTTTACCGAATCAGCGATTTAGAAAAAGTGGAATTCCTGCCAAAATCACAATACGGCAGCATTTTTCGGAATCGACAATTTTAAAAAGCTTTTCAATGTTTTTCTTTCGATAGTTTGTTTGTTTGGTAGTTTCTATTTTTTAGACCTTGAGTTATCATATCTGAATTTATAATTCAGTATTTATGGTTTAAAACACATCAATGGGATAATTATTTATTTTTTTAAAACGAGAAATTTACTCGTACTCGCTTTACAGAACATGGCCGAATATTCATAAAGCTTTTGTGTTAATTCTCTTAGCAAATACTACTGAACATTTTCCTTAATTTATTTTTAACAATTTTAATATTTTGCTGACAAAATCTTTTACTAACATTTTGCTCTGGGTCTTCGCATTTCGTGTTGTTGCATGATAAAAAAAAGTCAAGGCGTTTGTAAACTTACCACGTTATTTGCGTGCGTTGTTGCTCATGCGATCATTTGAAAAGTTGCCAAAATAAAGCGCATTAGAACAGGTGGTGGTGGGCTGGTTGATTGTTGTTGCTTTGTGACAAACAGAAAAAATAAAAATAACGAAGCAAAAGTCGCCAAACTTCTTAAGAAATTAGACTTAACCAGAATTAAACAATTTTTTTAAGCGTTTGCTGCTTGTCTGAACTTAATTGTAACGAAATTTGCATTAAATTTTTAGTATTTTTACTTTATTTTTTATTTTTAACAATTTATAAAGTTTCTTTGCATTAAGTATTTTTAGCCAGAAAACTACTGGTATTGAAATCAATATCCCAAAACACTGACTTCTCTTATCATTTCATAATTTTTTTTTATTATTAATTTTATAGATTTTCTTTTTGTTTTAACACGTTTGATAAATTTTAAAAGATCTATAATACAAAATTAGTTAAACTCTTAACAATTTTTTTTTTTTAATGTTATTCAATAATAATTTTTATAATCTTTAATAATTCGTTGTTACTAATTTTAGTTGTGTTTATATTTACAATTCGTTTGAGTTTAGAAGTTTTAGTAGTTTTTCTCATAAATGTAAGAATATATTATTTGTTGTTTTTTGAAATGAAACCGCCAAACGCGCTTGCGCACTTTCGTTTTACCCGCTGAATGAAACAAAACGTACTAAACCAAATGACCGCTCGTGAGTAACTGAATCAGAAAAAGTTGTAGCATTTTATTGTTTGGTTTTGTCACAGCAGTTATTCTACTGCTTAATCGTGTATCTGTTAGATACATAAATAAGTAGAAGTATGTATGTATGTCTCCATTGCACTACCTCAGGCGCTGCAAATTGAACATTCAATTAATATTCTTCGTTAAACTTTAAAATATTTTTCTCGCATTTTAAAGTTCTCTGCAAGTTAGATAGTTTTTTTTTATTCTCATTCTCCTTCTCATTCTCTCTCTCTCTATTATGATCAGTGTTTCAATTTCAATTGATTTCATTAAGTGAGTTTGCTTAGCTTGACTTTATCTAAAGTTTTACTAATATCATTCAAGACAAAGCAAAGTATCTGCAAAATGCGTGTTTGATAATGATAATGATGTTGTTGTTCTAAGTTCAATTTACATTTTGTTTTCTTTCGATCTTTTAGAGAAAGTTGCCGTAGCTTATTCCCTAAAGATTTTAAGAAGAAAATTTCCCACAAATTTCTTAATCCAGTATAAAATCAAGATATTATTAGTTGTTAATCTAAAAAAAATTTGGACGTTCGTTATATTGGATTTTCTTTAAAGCGAGATTCGTTATAGCCAGATTTGCCTGTATTTATAAATAAATGCATATACATTTGTATGTAATTTAAATTTTGTTAGTAAAAGCTCTTTCAACTCTTCTGTGTAGCAGTGGTTTGTATTATAATTTTTTAAAGACAAACAAAAAAAAACGCTACTTAATTAAATTACTAAACAAGTTGGCATCACCGGCCGAAACGTGTTTGCCAAACATGTAGGAGTTTTTTTTCCATATACATCTACTCGTACATATTTATTTATCTACAAGTTCTTTTTGTGTGTATTTCAATAAATTGACAATCTCTGAGTTTTTTTTCTTTGTGAAAAATTGAGTTTTATGAATGAATTTCGTTTACTTTTTGCGCTCATTAAATCGATCAGTTAGAGCGAGTTATTTTGTTGTTGTATTTGTTGACCTTGGTTTCTATCAATTTGAAATTCGTCTGTTCTGGCAGAATCAGTCGTTGCGTATCGTGAGTTGACGGATCAGCTGAAAAAATCTGTAACATAAATAAAATATATTGTGAGATAGAAATTGACAGAAAATAGTTTTTTACGTCAACTTCTATCTTACAAACTCGTACAACACACACGTACAAAGCAAAGAGAAATACAATACAACAGCTGACACATTCGCTGGCAGCCTCACGTTTTTACTAACTAACATCCAGAATTAAACGATACGACCACTTCAAAAGTAACACAATACGAATCGACTAAAGGCTCAATTAGCCGGCTGTAATGTAATGTAACTGCAACGTGGGAAACAGCTGATCGATATTTTTATATGAAAAATAGGTTACGTTACATTAAATCTCTATAACTATTTGCATTACTTTTCACATAACAATGTCGATCAGCTGTTTCCTACTGTTGCAATTACATTCCATTACAGTTTCCTACTGTTGCAATTACATTCCATTACAGCCTTAATTCTACCATTATTGTTTGCATCGGTAGTGAAGCTAAAAGCTTAGGTTTTTAAGAAAGAGAGGGGAGGGGGATAGTGAAAGGGTTGTCTATATTTGAGAGTTAAAATACTCGTAACAAATAAGTAAGGATTACCTAGAATATGAAATAAACGTTTTTTTTGATTATCTTCGAATTTAATTTAAATAAAACTAAATTTAATTTTATAAACTATTTTTTTTAAATTTGATTATTTTTATTTGTACGGCTAAATGCATTATAATTGATCTCAATTTAATTTTAGTTGAACTAAATATTATGAATATAATTTAGTCTATTTTAAAACTAGAAATACATATATTATTTAATATATGTAATTATTCTTAATTACTTACTCAGTTTATTGATATGAACTATGCAATACGAGTAAATTTTTTTTCTCCTATAGACTTTTTTATATTGCAATATGGATGAATAAGTAAAATAAATAAATTAAATTTCTAACTCGCTGGCATTTTGTTATAAATGAAAACAAAAAATCATAAACGTCACAGCACAGTGACGTTTGGTGCCATCTGCAAAATGTCAGCCAATAATATAAAATATGTCTGTCTTTACTTTTGCGCCACCTTGTATAAGTTAACTTTTCCAACCTTGGATTTCTTCCTCTTCCTATAAAGTAAACAGGACACCTTTTATTAGCAAAATTTAAAAAATATATCAAACATTTGTTTGCGGTTTTCATAAAAATTTCGAAGATGTTGAAGGCAAAGCAGCGAATTTATTTTAGTGAGAATTTGTAATATTATTTTTTATTATTTTAAATTGTTTAATACACAGCAAAAAATAGACAAGAATTATTTTCAACAAAACCAAGTCATTGAAAACTAATTTTAATTTCAATAATATCTGTCATTATCGCGCATTTTAAAATATCATTTCATTTAATTTGTTTGTGTTGGTGTTTATCTTGCTTGTTGATTGAACTAACGCAGTGATCTGCTATTGTTGTTGTTTATTTTGATTGCTCGTGTTGTATACGTCTGAATGCCGACAAGCAGCCGAAAAACGTCGTAGCTTGTTTTTTTGTTTAATCAAGAAAGTTATTTTTAAATTAATAAGAAATCATGTTTTGCGTGTTTTCATTATTTGCGTATCCAATAACGATTTGCTCTTTAGCTGAGTGGAAGGTACGTTAGTCTATTAGTCAAGAGGTTGCCGGTTCGACTCATACCAAACACATTTAGTTTTAATCGCAACCAAGCAAAATCAAGCAAAACGGGGTGGAATGAAAAAGACATTCATCCCCACACACGCACACAATAACAATTATCACTAAAAATAAAATTTCAGTCAACAACTTTTTTCTTTGATTCATTAAATTTCTTTATTGACTTTATTTTCAATAAAGGTGCATACAA
This sequence comes from Nowickia ferox, assembly GCA_936439885.1. Classification (NCBI taxonomy): domain Eukaryota; kingdom Metazoa; phylum Arthropoda; class Insecta; order Diptera; family Tachinidae; genus Nowickia; species Nowickia ferox. Next base: position 108,726,844 of record OW387024.1, on the reverse strand, counting down.
TTTTATTTATAAATAATCCAAAAATCCTCATCACAGAAAATTCAAAAGATTTTTTTTTGATTGAATCAACGATTTTCGTATTCAAATATCAAAATAATTTTTTTCTGTGTGGATATTATTTTTTACAATTTCCCCACACACGAAATTAGGCCTTTTATTTATGGAATCCATTAGTGGAAGTTATTCATAGGAAATTCTGCTTAGCAAATTCAGAAACCATGTAGTTGTATGTGATTTAACAACCAGATGGCAAAAAGAACAGTTGACTTTATTCCAGTGTTACCGTGGGAAGTTTTTAAAGAGTTGCACAGAAAATTAGTTCGAAACTCCCCTCCAAATGCATGGCTTGCCATATTCCTTAGACGGTTGCACTTTTTGCCTGCAAAACAAAAATTTCATAATTTAAATTCGGTCTTAATTATTATATCTTGGTTTGTTGTTTTTGTTTCGTTTGTTGTTGTTGTTGTTGTACTCAATTTAAAAACAATTGTAAAGCATTTTGAGCTGTATGTATTTTCGATTTAATCGCAAGCGACAAAAATTAAAGTTTTCACGAGAAGGTATTTTTTTAAATAACATTCAAATATGTTTACATAAAATTAAGCAGCCTGTTTTTAAAAAGTTATCAACAATTTGGCCATTTTGATGGTTGTAAACTGTGGGTAGGGCTCATAAAATTTTGATTTCATTAATCGAAAATACGATTTAATCGAAAATAGTTTGAATTTCAAAATGTTTTTCATTAGTAATTCTTCATGAAAATGTGCCAGGGCTTGTATATATTTTATTAATTTGTATGTTTCTTTTATTATTTCTTATAGGTTTGACCGATCTATCTGCAGCTTTATAACCGCCTAACTGGCGTTCGAGGAAATAATTTATTACATTTAGCGTTGCGTGGGGATGTGCACTCCACTAAAAAAAGGCACGCAATGGATGTCATCAATATAAAGTGAGTATTAATTGTAATAAATCTAAGGAAATGCAGCTTATCCTTAAGGGTATTCCAATTTTATAAGGATTATAAGTTTTGAAAATAAAGAATATAGACAGGCAGAAATCTAGTGGGGAGGAGAACTGAAATAAGGAGTGCAATTTTTATATACCAGTAGCGGAAAAAATTGGACCTCCTACCAAGCAATTGTTAGTTTTTTGAATTGGCTGCCATTTTGCGATAAATTTAAAAAAAAAACAAAAATCTTCAAAATTTATTGAAATGCGTTTTTAGCAAATCATTTCTTATATTGAAAGTGTTTTTTAGCCGAAAAAATAGTATTTTCTGCTACTAATCGCAGTACATTTCTTATCTAAAGTCATTGACATATATATGAGTACATACAGTTGTTCACATAAATATTCTGCCTATAAAAAAAAAAATTAAGTGAATTTAAACCAAAAAATGCTTTATAAAAATATGCTCTGCAAGTCATTTATATACATGGTTCCAAGCATTATAAATTAAACTTCCATTCTATTTAAAATCGTGGCAATATTTAAGACAAAAGTATTACAAAAAAAAAACCACAACTTTTAATTGCAATAGCTTTAGGGGAATTCATTCTAGTAGAAATGATTTCAGGCCAATCGTTACTGATTTTAGGTAATTTTGACTTTGTTTTTTTTTGAAGGCAGCTTTTACCACTTTTCTTCTCATACCCTTTTTATGAGTGTTTCAAGTGAAAGGTTCTATTATTGAGCTACTTTACATTTCAATATGGGAAATTTTTCCCAATTTTTTTTTGGCGTAAATTAAAAAACTTAATATTAAAAATTCGCAATTATTGTGACGGCGCCCATTTGGCCGATATCATCTTCTCGACTTGACCAATAAAACTCTAAAGGTTCAAATAAACATAATCAAAAAACAGAATCTAAGTTTTTCATTTACAACAACGGCGAATAAATAACAGGGGCTTAATTGTCGCTTTCGATAACGAGCTGATTCGATCACCTTTTTCATTTTGAGATTACAATATAATAATATGGTTCGATATCGAATGCCTTAATCCCAAACAACATCGGATGACTTCTTCTGGCCCACCTTGTAGCTACTGTTACAACTAAGTGAAGATAATTTATTTGGTATTTATTATTAACTTTTAAATTAAGCTCTGATTTGAGTTTTAATAAATATACTTTAGGCACAAGAGACTGTATTAATTTGTCATCCATCCAAATGTCTTAAAGCCCAAGAATATAAAGTCATACAAAGATTTTAAAGCTTCCGGTTTTTCCTTCTTAAATCAAAAACAATTTGGACCAGAGCAAAAGGAAAAAAGTATATACGAGTATTTAAGAAGCGAAATGAAACCAAGTAATAACCGAATATGGTGTCAGTAGCTGGAGGCGTTGTACTTTTAGTAGCACCATCTCCATCCACTTACTGACAAACGAAATAGCAACTGAAGCAAAAAACAAGTAATAGATGAAGAACAACTGTGACGGCAAAGAAATGGAATGAAACGTGTTTAACACAGCAAAATATACATAAAGGTACTTCAGAGCAAAAAGAATGAGGGAAAAAAAGGAGAAAAAAAACAACAAAACCATAAACTAAAAAGAATTTTATGAAGGAATATGAACAAGTACAAGAAAAAAACTAAAAAAAAAAGATTTTCCTTTCGGTTAACCAAAGCACAGTGGAGCCGATCCTGTGATGAAAGTAGAAAAAGTAGAAAGCTTGAGTTCCAAAACATGTTGATACCAATTTTATATACGAGTACATGCGCTATTTACGCTGGGAGCCCAAGTGGGACGAATGAAGAATTTCGTGCACACGGCAACAAACTCATCGATAAGAATTTACTGAGTAAATTCATCGTGTGAAGCACAACAAGGGCAAATAAATAACAGGTGCTTAATTGTCGCTTTCGATAACGAGCTGATTATTCGATCACGTTTTTCAGTTTGAGATTATGGCATTCGCTATCGTACAATGTAATAATATGGTTCGATATCCAATGCCATAATCCCAAACTGAAAAAACGTGATCGAATCAGCTCGTTATCTAAAGCGACGCTTAGACCCCAGCTCTTATAATTGATAAAGTTTCTTACTGTTTGTGCAAAGAGAGAGAAAATTTAAAATAATAAAGTTCGCAACAAAAAATTCGTCATAAAAAATAAAACACATTTGTGCATATGAAAATGAACACAACACCGCCGTCGAACGAAATTCGTGGTGTGTGACGAACTCTGAGATAGATTTATTTCTATTTTGTAAGCCGACGAACGATGAAAAAACTATATTTTTCTCCCTCTCTCTCTCTCTGTTTTTGCACACACAATAAGAGAGCAAGTCGATGAGTAAATTCGTCGTTGTTGTGCTTCACACGAACTCTTATCGACGAATTGGTCGATTTGGAGGAAATTCGTCGTTCGTCCCAGGTGTGTTCTCAGCATTATGCATTAAATACATTCACCACAGCAGGCTACCGACTACAAAATATCAAGAATAGAATACACATATTTATATGAGAGTGATTCTTTTGAAGACAGCGAGGCAACAGGTTGTTGTCTATGCTGATTTTGTCGTTGTAGTCCAATTAAACTAATTTCTATTTCTTTGGCTACAATGAGAAAATTCAGTGTTGCCAGTATAATACAAAATTTGGAATGAATGATATCGTACAATTATTTCATATTATTTAAAAAAAACAATATCCAAAAATTTATTTAATGCATTAAACACATTCACATTCATAGATGCTGATGAAGTGCGTGGTTGCACAGAAAAATGCCGGTATTTCAAAGTCTAGTTTAATTTTTCTTCTCTTTTTTAGAAAATCACATTAATTAATAAAAATATTTCATTCAATAAGAATTGAGAATACTGAACTTACGCCCGATTAAGAAATTATTCCTGACTAAAAACTATGTATGTATATTTATTCTTGACAAATGAAACTATAAAATTCATTTTATACTATTCAGAGTGTTTTATAAAAAAGTATAAAAACGTAAGATTACAAGCAATTTTCTTATTAGTTTAAAAATTATGATTTTTGCGACACATATAAAAGGCTCCACTGTACTAGTGTGGCGACATCTTGTAAGGCTCTTGGTCTTCCTTGTAATGAAGCTGTGTATGTAAATGGGAAAGAACTGAAAAAGCTGCTACGACAAAGCCAAAAAAAAAATAACTAGCAATATGTGTGTAAATATTTGTGTTGTGCGTTTGAACCAACTTTATCCAAGATTTGTGTGCCTGAAAGTGGGCGGCTGGATAAGTATTAAAATATTTATGCAAGTCAATAATTCAATTAACCAATTGTTTTCAAAAGTCTGGCAGTCGATTCGTCTAGAAAATATGTATGCAAATCGCTCAATGAGTGCTTTTCATTTAGATATTCCACTCAAGTCGATCGCCTAGATTGTGGAAACAAGGGTAGTATTATAAATGGGAAGGCTTACATACATATTTCTAGGCTTTTATAATTTTTATTCAATCAACTAAAGTAAGATCTTGAGTAAAATTTTTGCTGATAGATTAGTTCATAAATTGAATTAATACATGAGCACTAGACCGCCTACATAAATTAATTATTATTTTTAATTCTTATGAAATACCTTACCGGCTTTGTGCAATTATCAAATTTCACAATGCTGAAAATGGCCAGTGCCACACCCATTTCAATGTAATATTGCTTATCCAGAAGTTTAACTTTTTTTCTGGAATTTCACACACCCACTGCTCTGCTACTGACATATAATACTTAATGATCAAACATCACAAGTCTGGAACTTCAAGAAAAATCGATGTGAGCTTAATAAAGGTTCAATCAGACGTGTCATAACCATAACCATAGAAAACAGCTGCGCGAACCAAACTTATGGGCAACACTGTATTTGATTATATGTAGGTGACTCGCCATAACGTCATAGCCACTACCATAGAAACCAATTGAATTTTGGTTTGGTTATGGCTATGGCACGTCTAATTTAAGCTTAAGCCCATAATAAAATCTACTTCAGTAACTTCAAATGCTCTCTAATTTTTGTTTTATGTATTATCTTTTGTGCTTACTTTTCTATGTAGTTTTGTTCGCAAAATGTATGAGATTTAATGAAAGTCTGGTGGCCTTGTTGAGAGAGTATGAGTATTTATAAGTGAGAGCATAAGAAAGACGCTGTTAAAGTAAATTAGATTCTCTCTCTCTCTCGACTGCTTTCTGGGTTTGCTTTTTGTGTCAATTTGTAAGGAAAATGTTTTCACGACGCAATTCTGTTTGATTATTTATTCTGTAATTCTCTAAAGCTGAAACTCTATCGCTACAGCCAATTTATCGATTATCGGCTACAAATGGAATTCATAAACGTTTATTGAAATTAGGCAATGACTTAACATATTTAATCCGCCGAAATTTTAGTTTTTTATGTTATCGTCAACAAATTTAAATTTAGCTGATTACAGAATAAGGTGGCAGGATGTAAGTAGTGTTCGCCCGATGCCCGTGCCTATTTTCGTTTCAATGATGAAACAGAATAAAGTCTGCAACTTCAGGAAAATCGCTCCCAAATTAATAAAGCTTATAATAGCATCGTCGGCAGTAACTTTTGTGCTTATTTTTCTTTGTACTTTTATTTACAAAATGTATGAAATTTATTGAAAGTATGGTAACATTGTTGAGAGAATGATTACTTATATCTGAGAGCATAAGAAAAAACGCTCTCAAAATAAAATAGATTCTATCTCACGACTGCTTTCTGCGGCTGCTTTTTTTTTTTTGCCAATTTGTATGGAAAATGTGTTTATCCCGATATTCTGTTTAATCATTGAGAACGAAAATTTTACATAGAAAATATACCGTGTTATCCTAGTACACTAGTACCTTATTATCATTACCAATGTAAAATTATAGTTCTTACTGTTATTGCTGTTTCTTTGATCTCAATTTTATTAGATAAAGAATTTTTAAGAAGCAAGCAACCAAAAAATTTTATTTTTATGCAATATTTCGCTGCGTTTTTACGTTTAAGTATCGCTTTAAAACGACAAGTAATAAAATCAGTAAAGTGCGACTTTGACTCGCATGTAAAGCGTTCCGTACGAACACTACATATGTAATACGACACTACATATAATAAACGAATTTTAGCCTATATAATCGAATATATTGTCTGATTTGGAAATTAAAAAAAAAAAATTTTTAAGTACCCGGTAAACTTGGTTTCGGTTTTTGGCGATTTTTTTGGTTTTGACGCTTTTTTGACTTTTTTTCGGTTTTCGGCGTGTTTTAAGTTTCAGCGATTTTTTTCGTTTTGGCAATTTTTTTCGCTTTGGCGATTTTTTTTAGTTTGGAATTTTTTTTAGTTTAAGCGTTTTTGAAACTGTCAAGATTTTGCCTCTTAAGGCTGGTACTCTGTTCAGAGTTGTGAAAAATTTCCAGCACCATTGATTATTTCGCGTGAAAATTTTGACATGTACTAAATGAAGCCCAACTCGCTTTTTTTTGTATAAATTTCTTGCTTTTATTGCTTGAAAGTATGCAACATTGTTAAAATTCCGTGCGAAAAAAGCACTGCTCATGTTGTTTCGCAGGTAAACTAAAATGATGCCAGACTAATTTTGCATGGAAAGACATGATTTTACGTGTTTTTTACAACAAGAACAGAGTACTACTTTTGCGAATTTATTTCGCAAATATTTCACACCAAATACTTTTATATGTAGTTTGACAGCATTTCGCACGAAATTGTGAACAGAGTACCAGGCTTTACTGCTTTCAAGATACAGCAAGTTGTCAAAATTACATTAACTGATAGAATACCTTATAATATTGATTTTTTTTTAAATTTTTTTTTTTTATCTTTGCATATTTCAAGTGTCTGTAAATAATTGTCTGTATATTACATGAGGATTTCAATATGATAATACGGTACGAGGGTAATACAGTACCTTTTACAGGTAAAATTTTCGTTTTAAAACGATACTTTAGCTGCCATATTCATAAAAAATATTTCAGATTTATTAAGCGCTTATTTTAGGTATTTTTATGGGAAATTTGTCAAATAAACCTAAAATATTTTTTATGAATAAGGCCGTAAGTATTTTTGATAAACTGATACTTTCTATATCTTTGGTCTAACAGCCTTATATATAAATATTATTAAGGCTTTATAAAGGGCTTATAGAGCAGATTTTCATACAACATTTTTCTTATTAAGCCTTTATAAAATCTTCATAATTTTTATAAATAAGCCTGTTATTATTTTAAACTTTCCAAAAATTTCGATATGAAACTACTTATGAAACCCACCACTCAATACACTTCAGCCTACGAAAATAGTTAAACATAAACCAACAAAAATCATTGTACGGAAGCCCACAAGTCTAATAACTTTTACGATGATGATTCTGACACTCCCACTTACGTGATGCTAAATAAATCCTGAGCAAAAAAAAACTGAAACCAACAAGAACAACAAAGACATGGTTACCACTTGAAAAGCTTAAAAAGCCTTATATTTATTTATAAAAGAAAAAAACATTCGTGGTATAATTAAGTTTTAATAGAAAAAAAGGCAGCGGCTGCATAACAACATATAAATTATTCACAAACACTCGCCTCCAATACAAAAACCTGGTGGAAATGCTTATGAATATAGATCAAAAGCAATGGGACTGCCACACTTTAGAATAGAGAGAAAAGAACTTTTGCTAAATAAAAGAAGTTTGTTTGTTTTATGAAATCTTAGAACTATTTTCAAGGACTGAAAATGCTCTAACTAACGAAATCGGTTAAACCAACTAATGTAAAGTAGTTATTTCAATATTTTGAATGAAAATGAATTAAAAAAGTTTATTTGTTGTTGGCTTAGCACGTCTAAATGTATTTCGCCAATCTGAAGCGCCAATGAAATGCGTATATAAACATGCTTAAGCAGCAGCAAAAATTTCAATTATTGTGTTGACAATTAAAGTTGGTTAGATTAACCAACGATATGATTTTCTATACAGACTAGATTAATTTTGTAAGAGGAATGTGGAATACCACTTAAACTTATTAATTCAGATGATTTGATGTGCCAAAACAGCATAAATATAATTTTTTGGCCTCTCCTGCTAAATCGGTGAGCAGTGGCAAATTTTTTGTAAATCGAAGAGTTTAATTTTATTTAATTACTATATTTTTTTGGATTTAAATTTTATAGTCTTTCTGCTGTAAGCAAACATTCAAATTTATAATAAGCTCTCCTTTACTTTTCCAACTAATCTTTGAACACTAAAATTTAAATAAATTCAGTAAAGTGCGACTGTGACTCGCATGGAATATCTTATCTGATGTATAAATTGAAAAAAATTTAAGTAGCCTCTGTTTTTGGTGATTTTTCTAGTTTGAACGGCTTTTTTATTTTTCCCGGTTTTTGGCGTTTTTTTTAGAGTTTTGGCGTTGGTTTTTATTTCGGCGATTTTTTTTTGGTTTTTGGCGGTTTATTTTCGTTTTAGAGATTTTTTTTGTAGCTTGGCGTTTTTTTTCGTTTGGCGATTTTTTTCGTTTTTTTTAAAGAGTTTTGGCGTTTTTTATTTCGGGGATATTTAGATTGGCGCTTTTTTTTCGTTTGGCGATTTTTTCGTCTTTCGGCGATTTTTTTCGGTTTGGCGTTTTTTTTTAATTTGGAATTTTTCAGTTTTAGCCATTTTAAAAATTTCAAGAGTTTGCCTCTTACGTTTTTCAAGATACAGCAATTTGTCACAATTACATTAACTAATAGAATACCCTTTAATTTTGTTTTATTAAATTTAGTGTTAATTGTTGTTGTCTATATAAAAATACACTAACTTGGCAAATTTCAATTGTCTATATATAGATACTAGTATGTATGTATATATTCCACGGGATTTTAAAATTTTTTGGTTGCTCGTTTTGGAACACCCTTTACATTTTAACTGTCATATCGCGCCCTAAATACAAAAGGGGCACAACTCAAAACTTTCCAAAACTGACTTTTTTCCATAAATTAATTCAGAATACACATCTCTAACTACTGCAAAAATTTCTTTCACATCACTATCTTCTTTAACTGGAAAAATACAGTTATGTCTATTTTTATGTTAAGTGTGTTGCTTCTGCACGATGAACTAAATAAACAGTTTTTTGTCTCTCCTGAAAATTTTAGTATTTTGAGTTGTGCCCCTTTTGTAGTTAGGGTGCGATATATTTGTTGTGGTAACGGCCAAAGCTTTTCATATTCTGTGAAAATTTCAGGTCCGTAGCTCTTACGGTTCTCGAGAAAAAATCCTCTGACAGACGGACAGCGTAGCGAAAAGAATCCTTTTCCTTTTCACCTTTGATGTCCAGAACCCTAAAAAACCAAAAAATGACTAGATTAAAATGCACAAATACACAGACGTACTTAGAAATGCATATTAAATGAAATTATTTTATCCAACCAGTGAGATCATCATCCTTATCATCCTTTTTGTCACAGCAAATAAAATTCAAAAGCAGTTGGTAACTCTTATGCGTGGTGCGATTTTTCTGTTGTCTGCGCTGGTATAAAGGAAACAACTTTAAGTGACTTTCTATGAATATCTGTCTGTCTGTCTGTCTGTCCTTCCGTCCGTCCATCCGTCTGTTTGTCTGTCTCTTAAGTTATGTGCTTTTCCTTAGTTTTCCCTACACAAGTGTGTATAGTTTTCTGTTTTAATAGACATGAGTATTTGTAAATGTGTTGGTGTTGTTTTAAGTCTTGCGCTTGCCAGAGTGGTGGCATAGAAAGTATGACAACACTTTAAATACTATTTCCTCAGCTCTAGTCACGTTCGTTGAAGCATGCAAACGGCTTTTGTCTCTTTATTTAGAAATTATGTAAAAGGCAATTAAAATGCTTGTAATACACTTGTTGGTAGATAGTATAAAATCATGCCACCAAATACTACAAATCTCCACAAATCTCATCCATCCTTTCAGCTGTTGGCACTAGCGTCCCCACTTTGCGCACACCATATTTTCTTTTCTTTTCCTTCCTTTTTATAAGTACGAAAGAGGGCTTGCAACAAAATCGCTTGGTGAGACAGCTCACTTTTTCCATTATTATGCTTGCATTTTTTGTCGTTTTAGAAACGAAAAGTGTTGTTTTTACTACAAGTTGCTTTCACTAGAACAAATAACCAGCTTGTTTCTTCCCCCAGTTGTAATTGACTTTTTGTGAATAATTTGCATTTGATAGAATTTATAAGCAGTACATTTTAATTTAAATAGTAGAGTGAAAAGCTTACAAAAAAAAAAAAAAAAAAAAAAAACCAGCTCGCTCATTAGGCGTTAAGAAAAATCTGGAAAGTGTATAAAGGAATCAAATAATTTGTTTAATAAAACTCGTTTTCTTCTTTTATATTAATTATAGCATAATTAATGACAAATTATATGATTCAGAAATGTTTTAAACTTTTAGCTAACGCTGATTTTCTATGTAATGAAAAATGAGATTGAGATATCTGTTACTTCGTGCAAAAAAAAAAAAAAAAAAAATATCTAGGTTAGATTAACCAATTTCAATTGTCAAATTTACAGTTATTGCAAAAATTTAAAAATTTTGTCTTTTCAAGACAAATTTGGTTTTTTTATATTTAACTTTTTAAGAGCAACATGTGGTTGCTGTTTAGGTAAATGAACAATTTCTTTTTGTTAAAACAACTATCTTGAAATAGTAGCTAGAGAACAATTTATTTTTCAGCAAAAAAACCAAGCTAAGCATTTCAAAACTAGGCGTTGAAATTTTTTTTACGTATTTTCTTTTTGTAATATAAATTTTTTCAATATAAATTTTTTCAATATAAATTTTTCCAATGTAAATGTCAACGTTTTGCGTTACTTTTCACAAAATGAGGTCTTTAACTTTCGCCAAAAATGGTAATGGAATTTTTAGGTTGCTATTCCGAGTACAATTTGCTCAATACTAATAGGCGACCCCATTCTGGGTCTTTATGAATAGAAAAGTCGAATAAGCGATGTCCGTCTGTCCATCTATCAGAACGTGAAATTCATTTCCCTCACAAAAAAAAAAAAAAAAAGAACTAGAGATCGACAACCGTCCTGGACGGATGTGGCAGGCTTGTTCCGAAATAAATTGGTTTCAGGGCTGGAAAGTTTAAAATTTTTGTAGCATATAAAATAAATGACTGAATCTATTTTTTTTTTTGATTTTATATAAATTAAAAATATTTTATATTTATTATTTTAGTTAATTTAAACAAATTTTGTTGGTTGGTACAATTTTAATCTTTGAAATTTACTAGAGTTAGCTAGAACTCTTCGAAAAAAATGAGGAAACTCCCTCTGGAGTAGAAACATTTAAAAGTAGTATTTATGATACAAACAAAATTTTGTCTTGTATGCAAAATTTCCAAGAAATTTATTCGATAAAAAAATTGTAAAAATATTTATGTCCAGGGATATAAGACGACTACTTTCCACTTGAGCTACTTTTACGTAGTCTTATCTCTAACCAATTTCACTGGAGATCATAAAGCTTATGGCATGAAAAATATGGACATATTTTGTCTATAAAATTCAAAAATTTCCAATTTAATTTATATAAAAGTAATAAGTACTCTTTGCATAAATAATGCTACATACATACTCGTACATATTTGTTTATCTACTTCTAAATAAAATAGTTTTGCGCCAAGTAAGCAACGAAAAGAGATTATGTAAATTCCAGTTTACTTTTCTTATTTCTGCAAGACAATTGTAAGCAAACCTTAAACCTGGTCATAAACTTGACTTTATAAGCTTTTAGGATTAAATGGTAAAAATATATACGAACACAAATACGTATGTTTATATGTATGTACTCGTAAAAAGTGTGTCAGTTAGAAGGAACAAACAAATTGACTTTAAGCGCCCAAGTCTACATGCAGAAAGACAAATAAAGTCACAGTCTGAATTCTCCAGGTATTCAGTAGTTGCATGTTTGAAAATAGAATAAGTCGAATTATGCAAAATAAATAGAATAGAGGGATTGTGTGTGTGTGTGTGTGTGTGCAAAAAGTGTTGCCAGACATTTTATGAGCAAAATAATTATTTAAGGAATTTTGTGATTAAAAAAAAATATTTATTAACACAGTGTCTTACCGGTTTAACGAAAACTTAAACATATTCTGCATTTCTATTTCGGTTTCTCATTCAGTTACGCAAAAATCGCAAAAAGGAATTCGAAAAAAAAAATTAATCGTAAGAAAAAGAAAATAAAAAAATTATTTTCAAAATGAATGTATGAATTTTGAAGAGAAAAAAGTTTATACACAATTTTCTAAACAATTAAAATTTAATGCAATAAAAGAAAACAGCGATTGAAAAACACTTGAAACAGAAAAAAACTGAATATTGTGGAAATTTCAATTAAATAAATCAAACTATAACTTAAACCTGCATGAAATCTAGCAGATTTCAATTAAAATCTCTTTTTTGATATCTAACACGATTTCTTATCCGAATCACACCCCATTTACTGAAAAATTTCCTCAACTCCAACCAGCAACTACAATTTAGCTAAAACACTCACATATTTAGTAAAAATTTAGTACAAAAAAAAAAAACATAGTTGCATCACTAAGTTCTACGAGATTTTAAAAAGATTTCTAAAAATGTAGTGACGAAGTAGATTTGGTTTTGTATGGACAATCGACTAGATTTTGCCTGAAATCTCGTATATACTAAATTTTGCTCAAATGTAAACGCACTATAACATTTTTTTGTTGTTGCGGTCGAACTATTCCAGTGTAAAAAATCATGTCACAACGGATTTTATATTTTAATTTTTTTTATACATAAATAAACATATGTACATACAAAATTTTTTTATGTTAAAAATTGGTAAAAAATTTTACACAGAGAAATTCTAAAACCGGCCTCATGAATGAATGAAGCTAGTGCAGTGTTTTAGGCTCCTAAAATCATCTGCACAAAATCGCAAATAATTTCATAGTTTGCATATTTTCTTGGGGTAGAACTTTTCAAAATAATTAAATAAAAATATAAGATACAAATAAAATATATAAATATATATATCGTCATTTGTCGTTTGACAAAGTATGGCACGAAGGCCTAGTTTTAAAATTGAAGACATACCTGCCAGTAAACATTCAAAAACTTTTGGAAAGTTATATTGTTGATAGGAAGTTCACTGTTGTGGAAGGAGACTTCATGAGTGTGCCCGAATCTATATCTTCCGGTGTCCCACAGGGTAGTATTCTGGGGCCAGTCTTGTATATAATATATACTTGTGATATGCCTGTGAGCAATAATATCCATACCTCTACGTTTGCCGATGATACAGCCTGTATGAGTATTCACGAAAACCCTTCTGAGGCATCCCGCAATCTCCAGGAACATATTACCCAGTTGGAAATATGGTTGAACTTATGGAGAATTAAAGTAAATGAACAAAAGTGTGTCCATATAACGTTTTCCCTAAGAAGAGATACTTGTTCCCCCATTCGAATAAACAATGAGAATATTCCTCAACATTCTCACGTGAAATACCTTGGTATTCACCTTGATCGAAGGCTTACGTGGAAACATCATATTGACTCTAAGCTAACTCAAATGAAACTTAAGTTATCTCAAATACATTGGTTGATTGGCAGAAATTCAACACTCAGCCTAGACTGCAAACTGTTAATATACAAGTCGCTTTTGAAACCAATATGGTGCTACGGAATTCAGTTATGGGGCACTGCTTCAGCTTCAAATGTTGAGAAAATCCAACGAAGACAAAACAAAATTTTACGTTTAATAACATCGGCTCCATGGTACATTAAAAATTCAAATTTACATCGTGATTTAAATATGCCACTAGTGACTGAAGAAATTTCAAAATACGCAGGCAAATATTTAACTAAACTCGGGTCCCATCCTAATCCCCTTGCTCGTAACATCTTGAACTTTACTGGACACATCCGCTTAAAAAAGAGGGACACCAAGGCTCTAATACGCAATACCTCAGATGAAACTCTTTGAGAATAATTTTTTTTGCTAGTACATAATTATTGTATTAATAACTACTATCACTAAAATTGTTTTCGGCATTGGTCGGACACATTAATTATATCTAGACTTAAGATTTGATTACTTATTGTTAGTTCATTTTTTTGAAGATGCAATAAATAAGTTATATGTATTAAAAAAAAAAAAAAAAAAAAAAAATATATCGTCGGCTTAGAGTGTAAACCTGCTAACTCACTTTCAGCAAATTTTACAGGAGAGACAAAACACTGTTAACGGTTTATACACAAAGCTTAAGAAATTAGCCTAATACATTAAGTTTCTTCAACATCTAAACAACATCAAATTAAAATAAATATTTAAGCAAATCGATGAGGCGTCTCTTGCTCTTTCGGCATTAAAATGCCAATACGATATAAAAAGTAGATTTAGCAGGTTTACACTCTAAGCCAAATTTATCTAACCGAACAGATTTTTAAACAAACACCAGCTGTAACAAATAAAAGAACTAATCTTAACAATCGGACTTCTTCTGGTTTGTGAGTATCGTATTAAAAGTGACAGATAAGTACGGCAACGTTCTACTGAATATGTACCGTTTTACCCTGGTACTGTTTTGCCATTTCAATATAAAATTATGGTGTCGTTTTGAAACGACACTCAAAGTAGTTAGTAGTAGTTAGTAATATATATATAAAGTTTATTAAAGCTTTTAGGTCCTTAACAAATCGATAACAATTTTATTTAGTTATTGATTTATCGATATTTCGCTTCTTCCTACAAAAGCTACACAAAGTTGCAGCGAAATATTCGATAAATAAATAAATAAAATTGTTATCTATTTATAACAGAGCTAAAGTTTAAATAATTTTTGTATATAATAAATAAAAAAGTCGAATAAATTATTATATCTAAAAGTAGTTAGTAAGAAGACTTTTCGAATTAATATTAAAGTTACTTTCTTTAATTTTTTATTTTTTGTTTGTAAAAAATTTTAAAACGCCACATGCTCTATACCAAAAGTCTAAGCATATAAAATATATAAATTTTTCATAAATAGCACAAAATTGATAAAAGTCGATTTACGCAAAATATATTGCACTTGTTCCTCTAAAGGGGGCCAAATGAAAATTTACAAATTCTCAGTTGTGTATTGTCTAGAATCTTCCAATAGGAACTTCCGAACTTTGACAGTTGATAGCGGCCATGCTATTGAAGCTACATCTGACGAATTGGCTGTTTATTTATTAAGCCGTTTTGGCAAAATCACATGAGCGTACACAGGGACCAAATCATTACATCTGTGAACATAAAAATACATTTTTGCGGATTATGACATACGTGAACGTACAATACGATATACAATTTGCGATTATGGTATACGTGATCTTATAACTGAACATAAGATTTTTACGTTAACAAAAATTCACTACGAGTTGAATCACATGCTTCGCTTTCTCAATCATGTGTATGAGTCATACCGTTTACACTGCGCCTTTGTGCTTCGTTTTGGCATTTTTTTACATATAAGTACATACATACATGCGTTCGGTTTGTTTTTATATGTTTACACACTAATACACATATAATTATTTTGTTTTGATAGCTAGTTCAGATAAACTGGCGATAAACTGCGATAAAAGTGAGAGAAGATATCAATTTTACTGGAGTCTTGTTTTTGATTTTTCTGATTTTAACACTAATTTATTTCGTTATAAACTATAAAATATGTTTAATTGACAAAGAAAAAAAATAAAAAATTAGTTTTATATAGTTACTTATATATATATACCAAAAAAATGGTTAAAATTTTCCAGCTCTGGAGCTGTTTTATGTTATGGTAATTTCTTGTACCAAACTGTTTTCTTCTTAAAGATAAAATATATTTAATTTATAAAGCAAAAGAAACAACCAATTTGGCCTAGTTAGTTTTCTATAAAAAAAGTTTAAAATTTCCAACCCTGTTTCCTTACACGAGTACCAATCAATTTATTTTAAAAATATAAAAAATTTTTAATTTGTAGAGAAAATGAAAACATTATTTTAGTAGTTTACTTTTATGTACCAAAAAAAAAATTTAATTTTCCAACCCTGGAATCGTTTTTATTTTTATTTCTTTTTGATTTTTAATACCAATTTGATTGTTACTAAAATATAAAATGTGTTAAAAAAAATTAATTTCAGTTACTTTTACATGGCAAAATAAAGTTTAAGTTGTCCAGCTCTGAAACAGTTTTTTTTCGATTTTGCTGATTTTCAATACTAATCTATTTCGGACCATTTCTGATACACCAGTCCAAGACAAAAGTCCAGCTTTTCTGGAAGCTTCGAAAAACCGATTTCACTTACAGACAGATGGACAGACGGACTTCGCTTATACGTTTTCCCTATTAATAAGGACCCAGAATATATCGATACCCTAATTTAAAAAACGTTTAAGGTTTTCTATTAGCCAACGTATACGTACATCCTCCTTAAAGACTTAAGTACGATACAGTTATTAAGCCATCGATATATACTTTATGGGTCGCATATGAATATTGTGGAAATTACACACGGCATGACAAAACTTTATATACCCATTCACCATTTTTGGTGAAGGGTATAAAAAGGCGGCGAAAAATTCAGAGTCGTTTCAATAAAATATCGTCGTCAAATTTTCTTGGCAGTCATCCATAATCTTGGATAATGATAACTAGAATAAAACTTGAAGCAAGCAACTCAAAATATAAATTAACACTTTTTTTTTAACGTGTAAACTTTCTAAATAAGAAGACATATTTACAAAAAAGAAAAAAATCTAGTTTCAGTTTCGTTTTGCTAATAAATTCAAACAACAAAAGAAACAAATCGAGCCATAACCGCTAAAATAACTTTAGCGACACTTTTTTTGAACTTTCTGCCTGGCTCACGATGTCGATCGATATGTTAAGCGAGCGACATGAAGTCACTCAATATCGTTCTCTTAAGCGCCTCACTAATTATCGACTTGTCGGTCGGCAGGTGTTACGTTTCTAACGTAATCCTTTTACTAATTGTCAAATTACTATATTGCCATACCAACTATTCGTTAAATAAAACGCTTGTTTGAAAATAAAAATCGCTAAAACATGTAAATGAGGCTACCAAAATGCAGCTCTGCGCTACTTACAAATGACAACAATAAATAAACAAAAGACATTTGTTTTCGATATTTGAATTTGCAATAAAAAAGTGTAATTTTGTTAGTGGTTTTATTAAAAAAAACATTTATAAATAAAAATAATAAAATATACAAATATTTTGTGCTGCATTGCGTTATTTTATTGATTAATATTGCATCAAAATGTTTCTTTTCGTGGCAGCGGATCCTCTAGCAAACTCCGGATTTGTCTCCATATATTCAACCACAATCTGCAGCTGCTGTAAAGTAGACTTTTTTATGCTGAAAAATTATTTTGGTGATTAATAAAGATGCTTTTGCTGTGTAATAATATTATTTATATACTTACCACTTGTTTTCCATTATAAGATATATAAAATAATAAAATAATTTTTGTTTTTTAATGTACTGCGTTTTATTTTTTTATGTATCTGTCGACAACCACAACACAAGTGACTGATTTTGACATTTGTACTCGCATGATATTTCATAGGGAGGCGCAAATATGTATGAAAATCATTACGTTATTGTTCGCATTCATCATCGATCGACTTGTCGTGCTGATAATTTTAAGTAATCAGCTGTTTGTCGTCAAAAATGCATGCGAGCAATAGCGGTCGACATCGTGAGCCAGGCAGTTTGTTTTTTTTTAAGAAAATCCACTATTTACGAACATAAATAATCGATTTTGGTCAAAAAATTAAAATCGAAAATTATGTCGCTTAAGCTTTTTTGGCGGTTATGGCACGAAATAAGAAACTCTTTTAGCAACTAATTACACTGTCGCCTTTATAAACCGTTAATATTTCGTTGTAGGTGGTACACACGCCCATACGCACATTCATTCGCTTGAGCGTTATAATAAAAATTTCACATACGAGTACATACAATTCACACACATTCTTATAAACGTATAAATCAAAGCAAAGCACAGCAAAGCAAACAACCAAACGTACTAACAGATTTGTTTATCAACCTGTTAGTACGTTTGATTGTTGTGCATCTAATTCTAATTTTAATTCTAAATGTTGATATAAATGAAACTTGTTGTCATCATTGATTTTTTTTATTTTATTTTTTTATTTTTTTGATAACTCAATCCCAATCTCGTTAAATCATTTGTGTGCTCATGTTCACCAGTCACAATTTACGCTTCATTATACTCGTATCCAACATCCATTTCATTCACCTCCAACAGACAGGCAGCTGTGTGAAAGTTGCCTCAACCGTTTTTAAACATTTAATTGAAGAGCTTTTTGCTGGCATTATTAATATTCTTATTATTATCATTGGTGTGCGTGTGCTTGTATGTTAAAATGAAAACTAATTTGTTGTTATATTGGATGTTGTTGATGATGGTGTTTATGCTGGAGACATTTGAACAGTTGAGTTTTGTTGCCGCCGGCTTTGGTACGAGTGTTAATTTAACTGATTTTCGTAAACAGCGTCAAAAACGAGGACTAATTTTTACACATGGTGGCACATTAAAGGTAAAATAATAAAAAAAAAAAAAACAAAATGATTTTTGTTTAATTTTTTTGTTTGATATATCGTTGGCCTAGAGTGTAAATCTGCTAAATATATACTTTTTTTAAAACATATGACATTTTAATGTCATTACAGAGAGAGAGAGAGAGAGAGAGAGAGAGAGAGAACTAGACGCCGCATCGATTGGCTAAAATATATATTTGAAATGAAAATTCTACAGGTCGAAAATACTTAATACATTAGGCTAATATCTTAAGGTATGCATAGAAGTATTTTGTCTCTTCTGTAAAATTTGGTTGAAGTGAGTTAGCAGGTTTACACTCCAAGCCCACAATATATATGTATATATAGGGTGTTTTTTATTGAGGTATAGAACTTTAAGTTCGCGTCACTTTTTTAACTGGCGGCCATTTTGTCAGCTGTCAAGTGATTAATATTTAGTTTGGTTTGCCATTTCATCATGAACAGGTTGACAAAAGAACAACGCTTGCAAACCGTGCAAATTTATTTCGAAAATAATGGTTCAGTTCGCGAAGTTTACCGCAAGCTCCGTCCATTTTATGGTCGACATAATCGTCCATCAGAGCAATTAATTCGGTTAACCTGTCAATTGGCCACCAAGATCTTGTGATTTGACACCATTGGATTATTTTCTTTGGGGATATGTGAAGTCGCTCGTCTACGCCAACAAACCAGAAACGTTAGGGGACTTGGAAGCCAACATTCGTGGCGTTATTGCCAACATACGGCCCCATATGCTCGAAAAAGTGGTTGAAAATTGGACCTGTAGAATTGGCTTTATTCGAGCCAGCCGCGGCGGCCACATGCCCGAAATCATATTTAAACGTTAATGGCATAAAATTATCCTTCCAATAAAGCCAAATTGATGGACATTAAAACGATTTTCTTGTGTTTTATTTCAATTCGAAGTTCTATACCTCTAAAAAAACACCCTGTACATGTTAATTACAATATTTCTCTTGGAATGGCATGTTGTCTTACTGATAACTGGCAACTTAATGCTTCAGCTTAACTTTATGAAGCTCTAAATTAAAATGAACCTAACTTAACCTTACCTTAACTTAACCTAACCCAGCTTAAGTTAATCTAAACTAACAAAGTTTAAACTAAGCTAACATAACCTAACCTTGCCTAGCCAAACATATTCTAACATATTCTAACTTAAACTTAACGAACTTAAGCGAACATCAGTTAGTATCAATTAACCTAAGCCTTAACTTAATCTAATCTAGGCAAACCCCACCTGGCCATAACACGCTCAGGGCACACATCAGCTTCGTTTTTGATTTCATCGATAACTATTTCCCGCTACAATTTATTTCTCGTAGAAATTCTTATTAATTTACAATAATTTCCAAAGTTGTCCATAGGTCCATCCATACCTGTAGGCTTAGCAGATCCTTTGGCCTGGCGATCTCTGGTCTGTTCATTTAATCTACAAGGCGGGGCCTACACAATACCCACACAACCTCTTTATCCATGGGACAAATGGGAGGATACATTTGCCAGATCTCTTAAGCAAATACGAAGAAAATTTGACGTTTACGGTGACTATGAACAGGACGAAACACGTGAATTCTTATACCTGGTGCTAGAAAAATATATGACGCGCAACAATATTGATGGAAGACAGTGTCTGCTGCGGGCCATTTGTGAAAATGCCCAAATTCATGAACATGTCGATATTTTTGCCAAAGTCTTAGATGTTGTCTTAACGTAAGTTGTTGCCTCAAATTTAATCCATTTGTAATTACTTCTTATTAAGCAAATTTTTGTTAATTAATTCTTTTTTCTTTTCTTTTTCCTTCTTACCTTTCTTTTATTATAATTTAATAGACCAGGCAAAGAACATTTGGACAGTTCATACCGCTTGGCATTTCAAGCTGGCAGACATGGTGTTGATTGCACAAAATTATATGCAGCATGTCCCAAAGGTTCTAGTCTACTGGATCAATATATTGATGAACTCTAGATAATAATGAAGAACCAAAGAGGAAAAGCAAAAACTAAGAAGAAAGTAAAACAAAATAAAAGAAAAATATTCAACAAGCTAAATCCTTAACATAATCTTATGAATTCCTTAAACATTTGTAGGTATTTGATGTTAAACAAACAATCATCAGCTATGATTTTGAGTTTTTTTGTCTTTTCTCTTGTTATTTCTCTTCCTCCCCTCTTATTATTTCCTGTAGCACAAATTCCTCAGCACTGCTGCCTTACAACATATTAGAGGAGTAGATAGGCAGGCATATTAAGCAGAGGCTTAAAAGAATTAAACTTTGAAGTGTAGGGGCAAAGCAAAACATTTATTCTCAAGCATTAGATTTTCAACAAATTTACAATTTCCTCAATTGCCTGAATTTATTAAAGCAAGACAGCAAATCTGATAAGCGACGTGTTTAGGAATAGTGAACAATTTGCAAGCTTCCATATGTTATGCTAAATTTTCAATCAAAATGGAATGTGATGCAGAGCAACTGGGTGAGTAGCGTTTTATATTGTTACTTAAGGAAACGATAAATAGAAAAAGAATATTAAAAGGAGATTTTTTAAAGGGCATTTATACTCAAGAAGTATAGAGCTTTAAATTGCAAAAAAAGCAAAAATAAATTATGTTAATTAACATGAATTTGAATTTATTCGAAAAACAATTGAACTGTTTTTAAATATAATTTCCGGCATTTAGTTACGTTGGCAATCAAGCATTATTTGCCGCAATAGAGGACATATGGCGATGTGGGCAGCAAACTAGTTCCGATTGTTTTTTTTTGTTTTTTTTGATGGGATGTAATATTTTGTTAAACAAAATATTTTAAAAACCATTGCTTTTGTTACACATCAATCAGCTGTTTCTTTTTATCATACAAATGAAAAATTTTAAGGAAATTTTTTTACTGAAATCCCGGGTTCCCAGATTTCTTTCGACCGACATCCCGAATTTTAAAATTTTTATCCCCAAAATTCCCCAAAAAGCAACAACAAATTCAATTACTTTTAAAATGTATATTAATTCGTAACAGAGATTTTTAGCACTGAACTTTGTTTCTAATATAATATTTGATTGACTCCATTGCTGAAAAAAACTCGTTCAATGCAAGCGTTGCTCGCTGATACACAAAGTAAATTTAATATATACAATAATCTGCTAGTTTTGTAAACGGTCGTGATCAAGGGGCATCTTGATATGAAGAAGCTTCTGCCCAAAACATGTTTAAGGTGCTTGTTATTTGTATATAAAATTGTAAGCATCAAATAAGGTAAATAACTAATTGTTAAATAATTTAAGTTATATAGTACATACGAGTACGAGTATGTGTAAACACTAAAATTAGCTGATGAGCCATCTCCCCAATGCGAGTACCTGTTTGTCTTGTTAATAACAAATATTAAAAACGAGTTCATTGTTACCATTTATCATTTAATATTATTTATTAACTAAAAGAAAAGAGCAATTGCAATTAAAATATACCGTGAAATACATAAAAAAAATAAATATTAAGTAAAATACAAAACCCCAAAAAATCTCATAAAATCCCCAATAACATAAAAGTTATCCCCAATTAATTCCTCAATCCCCGAACCAAAAATTCTTATTCCCATTTCCAAAAAAAAAATCCCCCATTTGGGGATAAATCCCCTAATCTGACAACACTGCTGAAATCTACTAGATTTCATATAGATAACAATTTTAAATAAGTATATGTGACAGCGCATAGAGAAAGGGACCTAAGGGTAAAAAAAAATCAATTTTCACTTTTGTTTTTTGATGTGGACAACATCTGAGCATCGAATGAGACCGATCCCATGCCCCAAAAGTGTTCCCTCCCAGAGATATGCGCGTTTTATGATCTGATGGTACACCAAAGATACACGTATTTAAATCTTTAAAATGGCTCTCCTGAACAAAACCGGTTTTTACCCTTAGGCAACTTTATATTTTGCGAGTAGTTTATTTAATATAAAACTGAAATTTTTTAATTAGTGTTTTTGTGGGAATTGTTACAATTTAAGTTTAAAATTTGTTAACGCACTAGTAATCCCAAATTATTATTTTACTTATTAAGTAATTTTTTTAATAAAAATACATTGAAATTGATTATTGAGGGGTTTAGCTGGATCCTATGCGCATTTCACTGTTGCTAATGCAGATCATCAGGGAACCTTTACACAAAAATTTCTTAGAACAACTAGAGTTAATATGTTAAACTTTCTTTTCTTTTTTTAATTTGTTTAATTTTACCATCTTCTTGGCTTAAAGGTGCAATCAGTTTTGTTCAAACGGCTGTTTCCTGTGGTTATGGTTATGGCACGTCTGATTGCAGCTTAAAAACTGTGTTCCTACTTAATAATATGTATTATTGAAATTTAGCCGCTGAAATCAACTGCTCGAGCCATAATCACCAAACAAGCTTAACCGACACATTTTTTCTACTTTTTTTTTTTGACGAAAATCCATTATTAACGATCGCAAAGAATCGATTTTGTTCAAAAAATTAAGTTCGAAAATTATGTTGCTTAAGGTTTTTTTTTCGCGGTTATGGCACGAGCTGTTACTCGCCAGTTTGCCTTACCTAATAACATTTTGGCATGTGGCAACGTCAGTTTTTTTATGATTTCCCTCCACAATAGAGCCGTACAAAAGAAAATATTTCTTCCTAAAAATCATGCAGAGGGCATTTTGATATCAACACAATCTCGGTATTATTAGTCTGGGATAATGCTATGCGGTGTTAAGAAGTTTGTCTACATTTTCTGCTCTGAATATTGGCTGATGTCAGTGTCATGCACGCGCACAAATCTATTTAAAATCTATTTAACTGCAGACAAGGATAAGCTTCATTCACAGTTTTCAATACCACTGCCATGGACGAACTTTGTCTAGTTTATCTATAGTATAACAATTTCTATTACTTTTTTTCTTTCTCCATAAATGTACATGCTTATACTACCAGATGTATTTTGGTGAGGGAGGAACTTGTTGGGACGAGAAATCATTTAGTATTCTGTTTGCATTTTTCCGCTATTTGTTTGCTTGTTTGTTTGCTTCCATGTGTATATGTATGTATGTGTGTGTGTATGTGTGCATGTAATACACAGTTGTCG
Source organism: Nowickia ferox (assembly GCA_936439885.1). NCBI lineage: Eukaryota > Metazoa > Arthropoda > Insecta > Diptera > Tachinidae > Nowickia > Nowickia ferox. Next base: position 108,703,142 of record OW387024.1, on the reverse strand, counting down.
ATGTGCAGCGAATTTAGTAAGTGGAAATATTTGTTTGTACAGCGGTGGTATTTACATATAATTTAATAGTACGTATGTACGTATGTACCAACAGTCTAGAAGGTTGTTCAGAAAGTTGTTGAATTAAAAGACACATTCAGGAAACATTTTGCAGACAGCTCGAAAAAAAAACTTTTGCCTATTTGATTTCCTTATAAGTTTTAGAAGTTTTAGAATTGAAAAAAGTTTAAAATTTTTATATATTTTCTAAGTACATATACATTATGTATTTACATACATATATATCTGTAAATGTGCATAAATGCTTGTATGCCTTAGAAAGTTGCACAATTATATTTTCTCCAGCTCATTTTGGCTTGTTAAGGTGTTCGAAATTAAAACTACATATCGGCGTGCCAAGGACTAGTTAATTTTTCATAAAAATCTTAAGCATACCGCGGCAAAAAATGATAATACAAATCATTGGTTACAGCATTGATGAACTCAGCTCTAAGTAGTTTAATTTCTGGTGAATCATCAATAAATTTAACACATGCTTGTTATAAAACGGAAGTGAAGTTTGCCTAGAACAGTTTTTGTTATATAAACAACAGCCTTAGAATATTAAATTCACTACCTGTAGTGATTGGTATGCAAGGAAAGTGGTAAAGCTTTGGAACTAGTTCCGATTTCTTTTTTTTTTTGCTGGCACACTGAAGAAGAAGGCAAAGTTGGTCGAGATATCGGAAAATATAAAAATTAATAGAAAATTTAATTCAATTTGTTTATCACCATGATGGTGGCGTTGGCTGAAGTAGTTAGCACGTTGACTACAAAAACGAAGATCCTGGGTTCGAACCCGGTATCAGACAGTCATCAAATAACAACACCACGCATTTTTCTGATGTACATTAGTGTCCCTTTGCATTAGTTGTTGTAGGAAAGTTCATGTGATGAAGGCATAGTCCACTGGTCACTGAATTATACCGAGTTCAGCAGATACTAATCCCAATGTAACATCAGAGCGCCCGCCCTCCTTCGTTGTGTAGCAGAATCATCGGCGAAGTAATCACAGCTTCAAAAATTTAATACGCCTCATTTAACACCAGAGGCGCTGCAACACTGCATTATTAAAAAACGTGCAAAAAGCAGAGTTGTAAAATAATGAAGCTTTCCTCTATTTCTTCCTTCACCATCTGTCTTCTCTATCACTATCCCTTTCCTAAAGAAGGTAACACCTAGTAATAGTAGTAGGCATTCATTGCCTGAGTGTTACTTCTCTTAAAAAAAAAAAAAAAAAAAATACAGTGATGCCAACTTCCAACCCTTCGTAAGCTTGTCAAAGGCTCACTTTACTGTATTTACTTAAGGTCTATTGTAAATAAAAATTTACTTTAATAATGCTCAAACTTGAAAAGAAAATATATACATATCACAATATATTACCCATTCCAGTGAACTTTAGCATTTTTATGCACATTCTCATATATCAGTTTGTTTGTATTAAATTGAACTAATTATTTCTATATGGCTTTATTTTCCATGACTAAAAATTTCATACATAAATTTTTACATCAACACTAGTGACGTGCTGCTGTCTGCTTTGAAAATGATGTCGATCTCAGCAAAAACCATTTTTCATTTCTAAAAGAATTTTTGTTTTTGGGGAAAAATGATTTTAAGATTTTTAAGGTTATAAACAAAAACCTCAGATTTCTTGCAACCCTCCTTGAAAGGCTTCAGCTCTTAATTAAATAATTTTATTTTATTAACAAGATTGAAGCAATGTTTCTTCTCCATATTACGAGTACATGAATTTATTTTTTAAATTTTTTTTTCAACACATTAAGTTGTATGTGCGAGAGTGTGAGATAAAGAGTTTAGGTTACAGTTTATTTAATAACACTTCTTATTACCAGCTACTACCGCAATGTAGAGTGTGTTACCAACTTTTGTTTTTTCACTCAACTTAATCATCATTCTTATGCTGAGTACACATCTGGCACACATGTGCCCAAAAAAGCGTAACCACTACTTACTGATGGAAAACTGAAAAATTTGTTTCATTCAGTTATGAATTTATTGATTTAAGAAGTTTCCAATCATGTTGGATTCTATAAAATTGAACAGTTGGCCAAATTGGCTTGCAAGACATTGTAATTAACGATTCTGTTATTAAGTTTTCTAGTCGACAGTTTAAGGGAAAACGTTGTTCACAACAATCTGAGTGACAATGTCCTGCATTTTGTCCTTAATTAAACACTTTTGACTTTGTTGATGACAATGTGAGCGACAAGTCGTGTGTTTTGTCTTCAATCAAACACACGAATATGTATGTTGGCCTCTTGTTGACAACATTTTAGGTGCTGCTGCAGCCACAGTTGGTAAGCACGAAAACTTGTAAAAAATGCAGCCTTAGTTCGAGTCCCAACTAATTCAGTAAATAATTTAAATAAAACGCAAAAAAAAACAAGTAAGCAAAAAAATTAAATTTGTATGTTAAAAGTATTAATTAAAGTCTGTTCTATTGAGTGACATTGTCGCTCAAGCACTCACACTATCATTTCGTGAATGACCACGTTATGGTGGTGGACATTGCCGCTTGTGTGATCGTGCATGATTTCGTAGCAATTTGTACGAAAATTTTGCCAAAGATTTGTTTGAGCTGTCGTCAATGTGTCCTCCACGATTTTCTATTGTCTTGTACCCATCGTTGGAGATGTCTTAAAGCCAATAGCCAATTGGGTGTCCTATTAGTTGTGTATGAAACTGTTTAACATAATAAAAGTTTTTCATTAGCAATTAGTGGTTACGCTTTCTTGGACACATGTGTGCCAAGTGTGAACTTACCTTTACGTTCTTTCTTTTGGTAATTGCTTTCTTTAAATATAGAAATATATGTGTGCGTATGAATGTGTGTGAGTGTTTGTTCTCATTTATAACCCAATTATGGTTTGGCTTTACACGAAAATGTTCTAGAGATGAGCCAAGGGGTACAGTTTTTAAATGTTTGTGGTAAACTGTTGAAAATGTTAAAGAAGATAGAAGAAAATCTAAACTGGTAAAATATACTCTACGGGAGACAGTGGAAGTGATTTCGTTTAATCTCCCAAACTGATGCATAATGCTTTCAGAAATTTTTGTGCTGAAATTCCCTGAAGGAAATGTCGATGGTGGTGAAAATGTACTGACTCACTTTTGACTTTGTCACCAGTACTTCGCTCTAATTATTCCCCACACAATACTTTGTGCTATAGACATTTAGCATGTGCTTATCATTGAAAATCTACTAGTAATACTAAAACAATTCACTAGGTAGTGACTACGCAGTTCTTATGGGAACATGGAGACATACCAACCAGACATTTACTGCTACATTTCTATACTTAACGCACTTAGAAATTTATTTATATTGACAAGTTGTTGAAATATCCACTAGAAATACACCACATCTGCTTTCTCTCTTTCTTTTATGCTGACGTATAGAAGGAAACTTGCAGACAATGCAACTACTAAAATTGTCACTAGAATTTTGGTGTTGACATAAACACACTTGGTACCAGAGTCTGACTGCAGGGTTAGTATACACACATTCATCGGTTGAAGCGGCCCATTCATTATACAATATTATTGCATATATTGTTGCACATATTATTGTCATGCAATAAATGGCACAATATTTTTAAAGAATATATTGCCCAATTTTCCTGGCAGTGAAAAAGTAAACAACATTGAACAATGTTGCCACCACATTACACAATTGTCTTTTGATTGTACAATAAAAATCAAAAGTCTTTTGATATTTGCCAATATATTGTGCCACCTTCGAATATGACATACACATTGGCGATATTATTGTACAATACGAAAAATTGTGCAATTATATTGCAAGTGGGTGGGCAGCTTAAGAATATTTAAATTAAAATTATCAAAAAAAATTTCAAATGAAGCAGTTGTGAATCTAATAATTTTAAATACATTTACCAGCGCTTAATTAAAAATTGCAAAAATAACAGCGATTATACTTTAGTTTTGCCTCTGATGTTCTCTGCCATTTTTTTCGTTTTTTTTTTAGCAATTTTGTTCGGTTTTGGCGATTTGTTCGTTTTTACGCTATTTTAGTTTTGGCGTTTTTTTCATTTTGGCGACTTTTTTCGGTTTTTGATGAATTTATAATTTTGGCGTTTTTTTCGCTTCGGCAATTTTTTCGGTTTTTGGCGATTTCTTTTAATTTTAGGGAATTTTTAGCTTTGGCGTTGTTTTTCGTTTTGGCTGTTTTTTTCTGTTTTTGGCGATTTTTTTGGGATCTTTTTACTTCTGGTCATTGAATTGCATTTTAGTGAATTTTCGTATTCCATTAAAGGGAAAGTTCATGCTAAGCAGCTGATGTTAATAATTGAGATGTTAAATAGCTGATGTTAATAACAGAACTTCTCCCAAGTAGAAAGACATGAATGATGTTGCTGAGTGCGTGGTGACGCAGAAAATGCTGCACTTCTCCAGCCGGTATAAATAAACGTTTCTTGCCTTCTTAAAGAAAATGACATTAATTAATAAAAAATATTATCCTTTCTAATGAATAAATAAAATTGCGGTTGTATGCTAATTAATGTTTTGCTGGGATTAAATATGTTTCCCTTTGCCGCAAGATATTGTGTGAGTTGCCAATTAAAAATTCTCGCTTTCGATTACTTAAATGGAAGATCTACATTTCTTTATCTATATTCTCTAAAAGATGCTTAAACTTAAAGTTAAAGAAAAATCTTTTTTAGCTAGAGTATCGGGTACCAAATTTTCCCCATTATAAAATATCATGAGCAATTGTTCACATGTACATAATGTACATGTGACTGACATCTCTTCTTTCATCTTGTGTGAATGAATTTTAACGTGACTTTCGTCAATGGTGTTTCCCTTCTGTTCTGTTAATAATCTAAACAAATATTAACATAAAATATTTGGAAGATTATCAAAGCGAAAAGGAAGAAATAAAAATCATATCTCCTCTACACATACATACATAAGTACATAAATATGTATGCAAATTATGTCAATCACATATACACACACAGGCATACAATTTAATAACTGAATACATATTCACTTATAGGAAAGATAATATGGCCTACAAAAGGAATGACAGTTGCCTAATTGGACGCATTAATGGGCTGACAGTTATCTAAATATGAATTTTGCGTCTCAGTCTTACAATTTCCCTTTTCTTCATATTCTTTTATTGCCTAAGCGTTCTTTCTTTATTAAATTATATGTAATTTGTTTCTAATTAAAGGGAAGTTACTTGTGATAAATAAATTAATTAGTGCAGTTAAGATATTGTTGTTAACTTTGGCAGTTGTGTGCATGTACATAAGTGCGTGTGTGTGTGTTATATATTCTTTTAATAACAATCCTTAATGCCCTTGGGAAAACCTTTCCAAACCTTTTCCCTAAAATATAATTGTTTTCTTATCGTAACATATAGTAAACGTGATTTGAATTTTAAATACATTAAAGGTTTTTACTATGGTGGCTGCGTTTGCACATACTGAAGTAGTTTTAAAAAATAATTTATAGCGATTTCTTAGTTTTGGCGCTTTTTCTCGTTTTGGCGATATTTTTTCGAGTTTTTGACTTTTGTTTTGTTTTTTTAGCTCTCGCTTCTTCTTGTAGATATTTTTTTTAGTTTTTCGACGATATTATTAACTACAGCGAATATATTTGAGTTTTTGTTGCTTGTTTTTTTTGCGATTTTTTCGGTTTTTTAGCCATTTTTTTCGGTTCTTGGCGATTTAGTTAGTATTGATGCTTGCTTAGTTTTGACGTTTTTTATTTTTTTATTTTTTTCGACTTTTTTCGAAATTTTTGACTTGTCTTTAGTTTTGGCGTTTTTTTCGCTTCGGTAATTTGATAGGTTTTTACACATTTTTTTAATGATTGATTTACTTTTTTTTTTTAGCGATTTCTTAGCTTCTGCGCTGTTTTTCGTTTTGGCGATTCTTTTTTCGAGTTTTTGACTTTTCTTGTTTGTTTTGTAGTTCAGGCGGGTTTTCTCGTTTTAAAAAGTTTTTTTTTAGTTTTAAAGATATTTTTAATTACAGCGAATTACATATATATTAATTAGTTTTGGTGCATGTTTTGCTTGCGATTTTTTTATGTTTTGGAATTTTTTTACTATAGACGCTTTTTTCATTTAGGCGACTTTTTTCGGTTATTGACTTTTTTAGTTTTGGTGTTTTTTTTCGCTTCGGAATTTTTTTCGATTTTTGGCAATTTCTTTTAGTTTTAGCGACTTATTTTATTTTAAGCGATTTCTTAGTTTTGGCGTTTTTTTCTCGTTTTGGTGATTTTTTAAAAAAATTTTTTTGACGACATTTTTAATTACAGCGACTATATTTTAGTTTTGCTGCTTATGTTTTCTGCGATTTTTTTGGTTTTTGGCGAGTTTTGTTAGTACTTACGCTATTTTAGTTTTGGCGTTTTTTTTTATTTTGGCGGCTTTTTTTCGGTTTTTACGTATTTTTAATTTTGGCGTTTTCTTTCCCTTCGGCGATTTTTGGCGAGTTTTGTTAGTATTTACGCTATTTTAGTTTAAGCGTTTTTTTCATTTTGGCGACTTTTTTCGATTTTGAGGACATTTTTAATAACAACGATTATACTTTAGTTTTGCCTCTGATGTTCTCTGCCATTTTTTTCGTTTTTTTAGCAATTTTTTTCGGTTTTGGCGATTTGCTCGTTTTTGGCGATTTTTGTTAGTATCTACGCTATTTTAGTTTTGGCGTTTTTTCATTTTGGCGACTTTTTTCGGTTTTTGATGAATTTATAATTTTGGCGTTTTCCTTCGCTTCGGAAATTTTTTCGGTTTTTGGCGATTTATTTTAATTTTAGGGATTTTTTAGCTTTGGCGTTGTTTTTCGTTTCGGCTATTTTTTTCTGTTTTTGGCGATTTTTTTGGCATCTCTTTACTTCTAGTCATTGAATTGAATTTTAGTGATTTATTTTATTTTTGGTGAAATATTTCATTTAACCGCTCTTTTTCATTACGGCGATTTTTCGTTTCGGCATTTTTTTAATTTTGGGTTTTTTTTAGCTTTAGAGTTTTTGAATGCATCAAGATTTGGCCTCTTACGGTTTCCCAGACACAGCTAGTTGGCAAAATTACATTAACTGAATACCCTTTAATTTTTTTTTTTTAATTTTACTGCTCATTGGTGAAGTCTACATAAAAATACACTAATTTTGAAAATTTCAGTTGTCTTTATTTAATTGTTCGTATGTAACATTAGGATTTCAAAATTTTTCGTTGCTCGCTTTTAGATTTTCACTGTCGTATATTTACTTATGTTGTAGCGGCCAAAATTTTACATATTCTGTGAAAATCCCATGTTCGTAGCTCTTGCGGTTCTCGAGAAAACAGCCTGTTACAGGCAGTCGGACAGACAGGCAAGCTCACGAACGGAGACACAGACGGACAGACGGACAGACACCTTTGGTGTACGAAAGCCTAAAAAGGGTAGAGTAGGAAAACAGCTGGAAAAAGAACAGCTGATGTCTTAAGTTCAAAGCTATCTCCCACCCTCTCTCTCTCTCTCTCTTTTTTTTATGTTTTCCGCTTTCTCTTTGAAATTGGAGTTATTTATATTTATGAAAAATAAATTCCCCGGAGATATTTCCTAGGTAATACCTATAGATAATTGGGCAGCTCAAGTTCCTTGAAGCAAACATGCATACGTATGTAAAAATATGTTACGTGTACGTGAGGTGTAACAATCACGTGAGTCTTGTCCATCTCTAAGTCAAGCATTAAGATGCGATATTTATCATAAATTAATTAGTAAGTTTCTTAAGTGAAACTCAAATAAAGACAGACGACACTACACATCTTGTTAAAGAGCACGCTTGCTTCACAGCTTTAAGTGTTTTTATTTTATTTTTCTCCTAAAATACTTTTTATTTATTTATTTCATTTAATTTTTCATTTTGATGTCTTTCGTTCAGTTGCCCTTCCGAATTGTGTTAATAACTTAATCAGTGTTATTTTGTCGTCCGCATTGTCATCTGTAGTGAAGTTTTTTCAAGCAGAAAGTTTACAAAAAGTTTCAAATGATATTAAAAATATTATTTATTTATTACTTCGTTTTGTTTGAAAATTTATTGCGGACATTTGCTGGTTACGGTGTTGCCAAAAATTTAACTGATTTCCTGAGACATCGTGAGAAACGTGGCTTAATATTTAATGACGGCGGCAGTGCGAAGGTATTTGTTTGAATGCAATTATTAATTTTTCGTTCAGCCCTATTCTGAATAGCAATTCTCTGGGAATTTTCCCTTTTCCCTGTAAAAAAAAAAAAATCAAACAGCTGCCAAGCAAAATAGCAGACGAATTGGGAAATTTGAATTTTTCTCTGCCTCTCAGCCCTTTTATTTTTCTCGCCATGTATTTAAAATAGAAAACGTTTATTCTCTATAAAATAAATTTCTCGGCCATTATTTCTTGGATAATGGTTAGAATAATTTTTCTCAGAATATATGCATCTTTTTAAGGTTGAAGTTTCGGCAGATAATAGATTAAATTTCTAGTTAAATTGTCCTGTAGTCGAGAATGCCAGTAACTGTATTCTGTAACTTGTGAGAACTTTTCGCGTCAAGCAAAATCAAGCAATTATATTAGAAGCCTTGTTATCCACAGGGTGTTTCATATACAAACTGAAGTAATGTTACAAGAAGCATTATCTCTGTTTCACAGAATGATAACAATCCTTTCGCCTCGAAAAGTGTTCGAAATATTTACGAAAAATAGGTACGGGTTTAGGGGACATTAACTCCTGCTTAAATTTCAATTTCTTTTAATATGATTTTCTAGCGATTTTCAAGATGAAAAAAAATTACATGTTCTTATAGAATTAAAATGAATTTTAATTTCTAAATTATAAATATAATTTATCAGTTCGAAACACTTCTCCGACAACTTCAACTGAATTTAGATCGTTACTTCCAAAACATTTTTTTTTGTAATAAAATACATACCGATCAGTCGCTTTAAAACAAATTTTAGCTCGTTATTGGCCCAGTATATCCCCTCGAACTTGGCGATGCCATAAACTGGAGAAATTTTCTTTGCTTGTACAACATTCATGTGGGCAATTACAATATACCCTCTTCGACCCTCTACCCATGGGATAAATGGGAAGCTTTATATGCCCGCTCGAAGGGACGAAAAATTAACCTACAGCCAGATGAGTCTAGGGAATTTTTTTATTTAGTTTTGGAAAATTTTATAAACTCAACACATGGCAATGGCCGGGAGTGTATGCTGCGCGCTATTTGTGAAAATGTGCAAGTAAATCATCACATGGACTTTTTCAGTGAAATATTAAACATTATTTTAACGTAAGTGGAATACAAAATTTAAAAAAATTTTAATTTTTCCTATAAATAATTATATTATATATAGGCCTGGCAAAGGTGATGTGGCTGCCATTTATGGTCATGCTTACGAAGTGGGTAAGGCTGGAGCGGACTGTTTGCATTATTACCGCAAATGTCCGCTGGGTTCAAGCTTTTTGGATAAGTTTTTACTACATGATTCTTTTTATTAATTAACTAAAATAAAATGTGAAATAAAATTAAACTTTTTTCAAATATCCGTACATGTATATTTTTTGTGTTATTTTTAATAAAAAGTTTGCTTGCAACAACTTTTAACAAGCTTTTGATTTTTATACTCCAAAAAAGTATTTCTAACTAAAATTGTTATTGTTCTTTTTAAGCGTTTTTATGTTGGTTGTTGTCTTTCTCTTATTGTCCACTGCATCGTGTTAAACTATTATTATTCCATTTGGTAAGTTTTTCTTTACGTTTTCGTTACTCTGCCATACAATAGTGTTGAAGCACGAAATATTAAGCAAAAACTAGTTTGGAAAACTGTTTCTTAATAATAAAATGTTGTGTGTCTTACATATTTAAAACGTGTTTTTTTTTGTACAGTTTGGTGATTAAGAAAGGGTTTTCCAACAAAACAAATATTAGTAATTTTTAACTATTTTATTTATTTAATAACGTATTGATTTTATTTGATTTTACTTTATTTTATTTTATTTTTTTTATTCTATTTTATTTTTTTATATTTTATTTTATTTTATTTTGTTTTATTTTTTTATATTTTATTTTATTTTATTTTGTTTTATTTTATTTTATTTTATTTTATTTTATTTGATTTTATTTGATTTTATTTTATTTTATTTTATTTTATTTTATTTTATTTTATTTTATTTTATTTTATTTTATTTTATTTTATTTTAGTTTATTTTAGTTTAGTTTATTTTATTTTATTTTATTTTATTTTATTTAATTTAATTTTATTTTATTTTATTTTATTTTATTTTATTTTATTTTATTTTATTTTAGTTTATTTTATTTTATTTAATTTTATTTTATTTTATTTTATTTTATTTTATTTTATTTTATTTCATTTCATTTTATTTTATTTTATTTTAATTTATTTTATTTATTATATTATATTATTTTATTTAACATATTATATTATTTTATTTATTTAAGAAATTTATTATTCGACATATTGTCAGAAGTTTATTTTAATTTGAAATTTATTTGCTGGTGGTTCAGCGTTGTCTATATATTTCATTGTTGCTGTAACAAATCATCAGTAGACTTCAACCACACATTTTGAATAGTCACAAACCTCTTATCTTATGCACAGACTTTCAAGAAAGTTACAGCAACAATGAAATATATAGACAACGCTGAACCACCAGCAAATAAATTTCAAATTATTTTATTTATTTTTATCTTAATGTTAATTTATTGTACTAGAGTTAAAATTTTCATTGAATTTTTAAAATAGCTGAAAGCAAAATCTGGCAATACTGGTTATACTACCCGTTTTCTTATGTAAATTTTGAGCATAGCAAGAGTCCAATATATGTGTCAAGTGTCGAAGGAATCGGTTGAATAAAATAAGTGGTACATAATGTTACATTTTAATGGGTGTGGTACCGCCCACATTACTAAAAGTTAGAGTTTGTGACTGTTCAAAATGTGTGGGTGAAGTCTACTGACGATTTGTTAAAGCAACAATGAACTTCATACTGGCAACGCTTAACCACCAGTAAATAAATTTCACTTATTTTGAGACAAATACTTTAAATTCAAATTCATTCCTAGTCAGTGGCTTGAAAATTCCCTGCAAAATTTGTCTATTGAAGATTTTCTTTAAATTTGCCTTCACGTAGTCTTGATGTAACCTTTATGAACTTTTTCCTATCTGATTATCTCAAATCCTAAGTTTGCATTAATAAATCGACTTCTGTCACTACATAAAAAAACTCCTTTCAATTGCCATAATTATGTATGGCCTTAGAAACAAAATCACAAAAGCACTTTGATTGTAATTATTTTGCCGGCTTGTGAAGTAATTACTTGCCAGTGTCGTTAAATAAATATTGCCCGAATACCATAATGTTTACTTAAATATTTATGATATTCGAAAAGTTGTGAGAAAAATACTTTAATATATAAAACAGAAATTATTCTTAAACGAACAACTTTTTAGTAACAGTTTTGTTTGTGTTTTTCAACAAGTAAATATTGACAAAAACAGGGTGGTACAAAGTTAAAATAAATAAAAACACTTTAATAATTGATAAATGGAAACTTTTAAGCAATTTTCAACTTAATTAATGTTGTGCAGATGCACATGCATACAACAGACAATTTGCAAATATGTACATACTCTTGTGCACTCATGTGCACACACAATAAAACCTACACTCAAGCTCATTGATGTACATACACACGCACACAGAAGACATCCGCACACACATGTTTATGTATTTGCATACTCGAACGGAATCAAAGAAAATTGGATTAAGGTCAACAGGTCATGTTGTATTTATTAAATTTACCAAAAAAAAAAAAACAACAACAACAGAAATAACAAAAGTTTTTGTAAATAACTATGAAAACGAAACAAATATACATACATACATACATACATACATACATACACACACCCATACATAAATTCATAACCATTCTTACTCGTATTGGTAAAGAGTTTCAGGGTTACATAAGGATGAATATGAAATTTAAAATTCATACACAAGTGAAAACATGTTTGCGAACGTGGTATAAGTTATTGTGTGTGTGTGTGTGGATGCTTATGTCTCAGAGATGGATAGTTTGACACTATTGCTTTTCATTTTATTTATGAATTGTGATAAAAAAATATATCAAAGATTACTTTAATAATCAAATAGCTGACGAATTCACTGTTTTACAGCTGTGGAAGTGTGAATTATAGCACTGCGTGTTGGTAAGCCAACGACATGAATTGAAAGAAGTTTTTAAAATTTTAAATGTGTACAATGCTCCACTCATTTTTTGCCGTTTCAAATAACAAGTCGATAATGCCCACTTTTTGAAGCAGTGCTTAGACTTCCATCTGATAGATATTATATATTTTTTTCCATCTGATAGATATTAGACATTGTTATTTTTATTTTTTATTAACAATATATAATCGTTAAAAATTGGTAAAATTCAATTTATTATTTGTTTGTTTTATTTTGATATTCTGCACCAAAATCAGTCGTAATATGCGCAAAATAGCATTATGTAAGTGTTAATAAAAATAACACTGTCCAAACCAAAAACTTAAATGGTAGTTTAACCCTTTGACGACAAATGGGACACATATGTACCATTTGATTTTTTTCATTATTGCAGCCGCATTTTCCAATGGATTTTTGACTTTAGTGGTGTTGTTCGCTAAAAACCAAATGCACTCTTTGCTATTCGTCCTAAAATTAAGAATTAACTGGTTTAGTTGTGCATCAAGACGTCTCGATGTCAAAACTTTGTATTTATTTTTTTTGTGTGGCAATTTTAGTTTCCTAATAATTCGGCTTTTAATTGATACTGTTGGATAAACTTTTAGTAGTAGATGTGTCAACGTCTCTGCTCAAAGAAATTTAAAACGTTTCTATAGTTTTCGTATTAGGGCTGGAAATAAGACGGGACATATATAAGTTTTGTAAAAATCGGTACAGTAGAACCACTTAAAATAAAATATTAAATTTTAATGGGCGTGACTCAGCCGCAACCATTTTTGAACTTTAATATTGAGTAATTACAAGAAGCAAAGGTGTTTGCAAGGTTTCGCAGCAATCAAATACGTAAAATATCATGACAAATAAAAAAATTTGTGGGCTTGTGTCCGCCCAATTTTTTTTGCAATGGAACAAATGGGAAGCAATTTAATAAAAAAATTTTACAATCGGTCCAAGTTATGAAGCAATACTGTCAAAAAAAAAAAAATAGATACGAATTGATAACCTCCTCCTTTTTTAAAGTCGGTTAAAAAACCCAAGTATCACATGATTTTCTAATTTTTTTTTTTACTACACAAGGGTGCAGGCAACTTTAAATAGGCCGTAAAATGAGTTTCAGATGTAAGCTTTTAAAACACCGATACACGTATATCTTTTTTTTTAGTTTAGTTCTATAAGAAGCAGTTGGAAGAACATTGTTATTATGAAAAAACTTGCATTTTGTTGTGCACTGCAATCTTTAATATTAATATAATTTAAAAAACTCCATTTCCCAGCTCAGGATTATGTGTACACACATAATTCTGTTACAAATCAGTGATGCTAAGTCACACACTTTTGGCTAAAAAAATTTAAGCATGTAATAAAGAGAGTAGTGCTTTATAGTATGTTTTCCTTTTCTTTAAGTTAGCAACACTGCCACTGGTAATCAACAAATTTAGGTTATTCTCCGTAGAGCTCTGCTTATAAACAACAGGAGAAGTGAAAAGTCAAAATGAAAACATCGATACAAAAAGGAACAACACCAACAGCAACAATACCAGAGTATATTGCTTTATATTTTTTCTATGTGAACAACAGCAACAACAATAGCAACACCAGTAAACACCAAAAAGCCTATTGCCCAAATAAATAATAAAAAAAGAGGAACTGCTAACGACACTTACACTTCTCTCTATAGATTGTGTGTTATGAATGTATTCAATGTCTGAATTTATGTTTAAAGCAAAAGTGTTGGATTAATCTTGTGTTTGGAACAAGAGATTTTTGTTTGTCGTGTTGTTTTGCCTGAAGGAAATAAATTTTTTAAAAACCCACGCACAAATAATGTGCCTGAATTGAAAGTAGTGAAATAGCACACACCAAAAAAAAAAAAAAACAAAGTAAAATCACCATGCAAAAATGTTGTTTGTATTGTATAGGGTCCGCCATCTGAAATTTTTTTTCAACTAGTGCTTATTTCGTGAATGGTAAAACTTAGCTCATGTCTGATTTGACAGATAATTAGTTTTATCCTTCCGCTGAACGAATATGGTTGTGTATACGCTTGAACAACGCTGGGAAATATTGCCTGCGATCGACTTACAGAAGACGCCGATTTTGCCAAATAAATCATTTTTTCAGATGAAGCTCATTTTGATCTTGGCGGGTATTTAAACAAGAAATTGTCGCATTTGTGGCACAGAAAACCCGCACGCATACATTGAAAAGCCGACGCACCCAAAACGAGTCACTGTTTGATGCGGATTTTGATCCAGAGGCATAATTGGGCCAATGAGCAAGGAATGGCGTTACAGTCAATGGCGATCGTTATCGGGCCATGTTGAACGAATTTTTGTTCACAAAAATTGAAGAGGAGGATATTGGCAACATTTGGTTTCAACAGGACTGCGCTACGTGCCACACAGCCGAAGCTACACTCGATGTTTTGCGCCCTGTTTTCAAAAAAAAAAAAAAAGTTATCTGGCGGACCCATTATTAACTATATTGGTGTTCATTTGCTTTGTTCATAGCTGAAATACACTGTTGTGCATAATTTTGTGTCTGGTTCGTGTTTTGTTGTTGTTTGTTCTGATGTTCGTAGCCGACAAACTTCGCATTACTAGCTGCTGGCTAGTAGTTAGTGTATTAGCCTTTTAATCGGGGGCTCGCAGATTCGAATCCTACAGACAAACCAAAGTACCCTCGCAGTGTTGTGTTTTTTAAACCTAAACTTTAATTTCAAATAAATTTTATGCTAAATGTTGCAATTAAATAATGTTGAATTAAACTTTTAATCATATTGAAATATACATACATATTTAGTGTGCATCTAAATAATATTTAAGGTTGTTGCGGCTGTAGCGGTAAGCTACATAAGTTTGAGTTCAAATATTGGCCGATGAAGCCAACTACATACAACGCACAAACATTTTCCTGTTGCCTGCGCCAATACATACAGTCACATAAGTTAAATAATTAATAAAATAAAAAAACTAAGTTAAATTAAATTCATATTGAAATAACTTGAAATAATATTGATTCAAAGTGGTCATGCATTTTATTTTAGTATAAAATTTCCGTTGTTCCTAGGTGAAACAGCACTGGCATGTTAAATTAACATGAAACAAAGCTATTTTAAAAGGAAATATTTTCTTCAAAGATTAATGTTAATCACGTTGAATTAACATGAAACATCTATGAAGTGAAATGATTGCCGACAAATCTTAAATAAACCTCGTTCACGAACATTCAAAATGGCCGAAATTGTCGGCATAAGTAAGAGACATGAGTACCAACATAACGCCACAAAAAAAATCAAAATTCGAATATATTTACGTAACCCGCGAAAATTCAAAATTCTCGATACTTCTTGAACACACCTCGTATAATGAAATTAATACTGATTTAATAAGCATAACAATGGGATGTATTTATATATGGACCCAATTGAACTTTGCAGATGTCAATTCGACCTAATAAAGCGGCTGGAACAACTTGAGCATGTTGTTGAATATCAAAAGATTTGCGCTACTTCAGGCTCTTCCATGATAAATTCTAAAATTTTATGTACTTCATAGATATGAAGTTTATTTAAGAAAAACTACTGATTATTGATTTCTTCTAACTATTCCACGTAAGGAAAAGCACCAGCTCTTATACGTTCATTTACTCAAAGTTACAAATTCAGGGATAAATACATCTCAACAAGGCAATGACTTTTTGGTGTTGTTTTTACCACAACACAACAAAAGGCATACATTCGAGTAGGAGCATTTATACACTTACAAAATAAATAAATCGATATCGTTATCTAAAGCACAAAAAGCCCTAACTAATAAGAAATTTTATATCCAATTTTTTATAAATTTTTAATTGAAATTTCCGGCCAGGCCAGTTTCACGGTGTCGACAAGAAATTTTCTTTCGCTTATTTATATTGAAAATAGAAAAAAATATTCATAATTTAATAATTTGTTTTTGTTTTCAATATAAATAAGCGAAAGAAAATTTCCTGTCGACATCGTGAGCATTTTTTTTTTTATTTCTTTATTACACCCAGTATTTTGCATTTTAATACGTTTTTTCCTTTTTCTGTAAACTTATGAAAATGTAAGTTAGGGCATTTTGCAATTCAGGCAACGATATATATAAACACATAAATATGTACTCCTGTATATATATAATACTCTCATACGCCTATGGTTAAGTATGTATCTTTGATAGTGAACAAGTTGTATTCGTGTTTGCCTGGTGACTGCAACAACTAGAGAAAACAGCACGTTGATGTTGTTACAATTTATGTAGTCTGAATTAGTAACAACAACCTCAAATACTCGTAGATTGGAACGTTTTCTCTGTACTTGAACACATACACAGACATTACATATGTGTATGTAATTGCAACACGTCCCTCTAGTCAGCCTAGAACTATATGTCTCTATGTCAACACTCTTTTCTCTAGCGACAATTGCACTAGTTGAAATTTTGACAACTTTCCTCTTTTTTGCGTGAGTAGAGATACGTTAGAGACAGCAGTTCTAGTGTATTTCTGGTGACATTGTCAATGAACGCGTCAATAGTTTGTTTTTCTTTTTTTTTATTATGCTTTGCAATAATTTGCTCCAACCCTTATAAAATTGTAGACGAGAGTCACTAAAACGTACTAGTGAATCTTTGGTTCAAATGTTTCCATGTGGTCGTTAAATAATAGTGCTAAAGTCCAGTGCTAGATTTTCAATGGCAACCCCATGTTACATGTCAATAGGCGATTACATTGACTGGGGTACAACTGGTCAGTAGTACTACTGACAATGTCACTAGAAAATCAGTACTATTTCACTATTCGCATTTCCTGCAGGGTGCTTACATACCACATTGCATTTCTAAAAATTTCTTCCTGAAGCATTAAACACATTCACCACAGCAAGCTACCGACTTTAATATGTAAAAAAAAAATAAAAAATGTTTGTGTGAAAATTTCTTTTTTTTTTTTGTTGGCGGCATCAACTTTTTCGGTTTGTGGCGAATTTTTTTACAATATATATTTTTAGTTTTAGCGCTTTTTTAGTTTTGACAATTTTTTCTGGGTCTTGGGAGCTTTTTTATTTGGACGATTTTTCTCATTTTTGGTGATTTTTTTTTTAGTGATTTTGGCAACCTTTTAGTTTTGGCGACATTTTCGGTTCTTGGTAAATTTCTTTTACAATATAGATTTTTAGTTTTAGCGATTTTTTAGTTTTGACGAGTTTTTCGGGTTTTTACGACGCTTGTTTCTTGCAATTTATTTTGGGTTTTTGGCGATTTTTTTAGGATTGACGCGTTTTTAGTTTTGGCGACTTAATAGGTTCTTAGCGAATTTCTTTTACAATACATATTTTTAGTTTAAGCGATTTTTTAGTTTTGACGAGTTTTTCTGGTTTGTGGGAATTTTCGTTTTTTCCTCATTTGTGGTGATTTTTTGTGTGGTTTTGGCAACCTTTTTACGACGCTTGTTTCTTGCAATTTATTTTGGGTTTTTGGCGATTTTTTTTAGGATTGACGCGTTTTTAGTTTTGGCGACTTTATAGGTTCTTGGCGAATTTCCTTTACAATATAGATTTTTAGTTTAAGCGATTTTTTTAGTCTAGGCGCTTTTTTCAGTTTTGACTATATTTTCTGGTTTGTGTGACGGTCTTTACTGGTTTTTGGTGATTTTTTTTTTAATTTTTGGCAACCTTTTTCCTTTTGGTATTTTTTTTTTGTATTTTAGCGATTTATTTTGGTGTTGGTGATATATTTCATTTAAGCGATTTTTTCATTTTGCGCTTTTGAAAATTTCAACGAGTCTGCCTTTTAAGGTTTTCAAGATGCAGCAATTGACAACTTGCTGCATTAACCGATAGAATATCCTTTAATTTTGATTATTTAAGTTTGAGTGTTAATTGTTGTAGTCTACATAAAAATACTCTTAACTTTTAAAATTTTAATTAGTGTTATATAATTGTAATTGTTAATATGACATTAGGCTTTAGAATACTCTATAATTTTGGAATTGTTATTGTAGCGGCCAAAGTGTAACATGTTATGGGGAAATTCCATATCCGCAGATCTTACGGTTCCCGAGAAAAAAAAACCGTGAAAGACGGACGGACGGACAGACTTCGTAGCGAAAACAATAGAGTTGCTTTGCATCTTTGGTGTATGGAACCCTAAAAAGTTTCATTCTAAGACTCCTGTAATTAGTGGTGCTTCGTATTAATAAAGAGTTACAAGCTTTATTATTAATCATTCCGGTTTGTAATGTTTTTCTTTGTTAAATTAACCTTTGATAAATTTTTATTCACAGTAGACATATGCGGTTATTCCTGCCAACCACTTACACATGCACTATTTTTAACATTATTGTTCATTCACATAAATATATTGCCAGTACCTATTCCTCCTGCCACACTATGTATGTGATATTTATTTGCCAATAGAGGAAGAACAGACCAAAAAAAAAAAAAAGACAAGTTCCAAAGGTGATCGGAGTGTGTATTATACAATACGAGCGAGTGTTGTGTCCTACTTTCATGCGTTGCAAAGACACATGTTAAAATATGTTGTTGAATAATTCTTTTACATCCTCTCTCTACCACAGGGATTAGTGCCAACTATGTAAATATAATCGTAAATCTAATTAATGATTTAATCGAATGAGAAATTTGTTTGTGTTTAGTCAATGCTGTGCTCATTTCATGTTCATTGACTTGTTTTTATATTGTTTGTGTGCAGTTTATTGGAATGAAATTTTGGTAGTGATTATAAGATATCATTGGAAGGCATGAGAGACGTGAGTGCGTTGGAGTGTTAAGCTATAAAATTTTTGGCAGACATTTGTGTGTGCGGAAAATGAGGCAGAAAATTTTTAATTGTACATACTTATGTATGATATAATTTAATGTATGTATAACGACGGTTTAAGTAAGAAATGTAGTTAAAATGATTTTATTTGTGCCCGAGGTAAAAAGCTAACTAAATATTATGAGAGACATATTGTCTGAACAAACATTTTTTTTTTATCTTAAGCAGTTGAGATTCGTTGAAATTATCTTTCAAAAAAAAAAAGTTAAAAATTTCTTTTAAAGCTTTATTTAGTTTAATATGTGTTAAAATTTATTCCGGTTGTTTCAAAGTCGAACATAAGGCCATTATTTATAAAGGGTGTTTTTTTTAAATGTCACAACTTTGAGTTGGCATCACTGCTTTATTTATGGCTTTTTAATTAGTTTGCTTTGAAATTTCATTATGAATCGACTTACACCAGAGCATGACGTGCAAATTGTTGACACTTTTAATCAAAATAATTGTTCTCTTCGTCCAACTCATCGATTGATATTGATTTTGAATTTCCGATTTTTCATTCCGATTTTATTTTCCGATGAAGCCCATTTCTGCTTGAATTGGTACGTTAATAAGCAGAATTGTCGCATTTGGAGTGAGCAGGATCCACAAGCTTTTGTCGAAACACCATTACTTCCACAGAAAATTACTCTTTGGTGCGCTTTGTACGGCTGGCAAAGTCATTGGCTTATATGTCTGCAAACACAATTCTTGAAAATCGCTGTTGCAGTTGGCGGCCACATGACAGAATGTATTCCAGTACAGACAGGCTGTCTCTGGAAATGAAGAGACGTATAGTGGGATTGCAAAGATGGAATCATTACTGCATAAAATATCATGCTAGAAAACACCAAACCCTTTTAAGAATTTAAAAACTAAACTAAATCAATGTTCTATAGAACAACACTTCAAATTGGCAGAACTCCACTACTGGAAGAGTGACCGAAATTCCCTGGTTTAAGCCAAATAGAGAAAAGACGAACACGATTCTAAAATTAATAACAATTAATAAAAAATAAGTGAGACAATTTTAAATTTTTAGTTGAACTATAGTGAATTTTAATCAGTAATAATTTCTTAGACGGGCTTAAGTTCAGTAATTTCAATTCTTGTTGAATGAAATATTTTTTTTTTATTAGTTAATGTGAGTTTCTAAAGAAGAGAAGAAAAATTAAATTAGACTTCATTTATTATTTCTGATTTGAACCGTTAAATATCCTAAATATCATTCGAAATAAAAATCATAAGAGAAACTTAAAAATAATTTTAAAATACCTGACGAATGACACCCATTTTGATATAGTTCGACGACTTGTTATTTTTTTTGGTATGTACAAAATGGCGTCTATTGGCCGCCATATTGAATTTTTACTACTTTCATATCTTTAGTGACACTCCCAATACAAATCGATTGACGTAAGAATCATCAAAATTGGTCCAAGCGTTCGGCTTATATAGTGCCCGAAAGTAACACACATACATGCATACAAACATACACACATACATGCTTACAAACATACATACATACATACATACATTGGCTGATAAGCACAATACCCTTTTTAGCGTCGCGCAGTAGGGTAAAAAGGCCAAGACTTCGGAATTTGGTTAGCATATAAAGAGGATACGCAGAGTTAAAAAATCACCTGGCTCTCATGGCTGATGCTGATGAAGTCTCGACCACTACTTGTGTTCTACACTGTTCAGCATTCAGTCAAATATCAAGGCAAATCTTCCACCTGGCAAATGTACCAGGTTCTTAAACTGAGCGATAGGTTTTTATAGTTCTTTATTGGCTTTTTCCCTGCAACATATCTCTCTTAAGAGAGCACAACATGCTATGAAAGCATAAGTGTAATTCGAAACGGATTGATTCAATAGTGATTGTCCCTCTTTTCAGCCTCACCTAACAAGGCGAGTTATCATTAGGTCTAAACTAGCTTTTGACCAAAAACTGATGACACTATATTTTGAGGGAGCACTGATTTTCGAAGCCTTTAAAGGCTCATAAAAAGTCGGTCACTGAAATCGGCAGACTGATTTAGTTTTTGAACAAAAACTGATAACACAATTTTTTTCGAAGCCTTTGAAGGCCCATAAAATAAATTGGTCACGAAAATCGCCAAATTTAGCAAAGTATTTTGCTACCCTTTGGTAGTACTATCGAACCTATACTGGCCAGTCTGTGTTGCATAGTGTGATATCCGAATTGTGTTAATTAAACCTTAATGTAATTCATTAACCAATAGGCGTATACTTAATGTGTAAATATGATACAGTTTATATTACGTATACGCTGTGAATATCTGTAATAATTTGGAAAATCCCACATATATACAACATTGCAGAACCGACAAAAATATTACTGACTTAAAAACTTCCAATTTGCAAATTTTTATTGACTTAAAACGAATAAAAAACATTTATAATAATAATTTAATTATACGCCCCAAAAACAATTATGAACACGTTACAAACGGCTGAATAAACACGAGTATTATTCAAAACTTAGTTCTGTTTCATGCATTTAAAGACTCTCTAATTTTTTTTTTTAATAACACAGCAATTTCTTCTTAAGCAATTACACAGCAAATATTGGCCAAGAGTGTTTGCCTTTCAAACAACGGTGCAATAAAGTCTACTCCCGCTTTTGTAAAATTATATTTAATAGCTAGAATACAAGGTGAAAATTTTCGCTGTGAAAAGTACCCCGGAGTGCTGCAAATAATAAAAAAATTATGTGTATTTTTTTTCATAATTTTACCAAATAACACTTTGCTAACAGTTATTCCCTTAAGTTTAATAAAAACAAAAAAATTAAAAAATGGAGAGCAAAGAGTAGGGCATATAATTTATGTTTTCATATACAAAGTTGCTAGTGTATACAAGCTTTTATATATTTTGCAGTTGTAAGTTGGTGTTTAAGTGTTTTCATTTTTTCAAAGATTGTGGGAAGGTTGTCATATGAGCCAAGCACAAAACTTTGTACTTATATATGTAGTTAATTTTTTTTTTTAAAGAGAAGTCACACTCAGACAATGAATGCCTACTAGAACTAATAGGTGTTACCTGCTTTAGGAAAGGGGATGCTGATAGAAAAGACAGGTGGTGAAGGAAAAGATAGAGAAAAGCTTCATTCTTTTACAACTTTGCTTTTTTGCACGTTATAATGCAGAGTTGCAGCGCCTCTGGTGTCAATGAGGCGCATTAATTTTTTTTCGCAGCTGTGTTTACTGGCCATTTTATTAGTTATCTACCGACGGAGCAGAGCGCTCTGATATTACATTAGCATTAGTATCCACTGAAACCGGTGTAGTTTAGTGACCAGTGACTATGCCTTCATCACTTGAACTTTCCTACAATAACTGATACCAAGGGACACTAATGCAAATCAGAAAAATTCATGATGTTGTTACTTAATGACTGTCGGATACCGGGCTCGAAACCAGGACCTTCCATTTTTAATTTCTTTTTATTAAAACATTTTTTTTAAGTACCGCATATTTATTTAAAAAGGAGATTTTCCTAGATAATTTTTTGAGAAAATACTTTCTGGAAGTTCTTTTTTTCAAATTGAGTTTTTTAAATCTATTCCTTCTAAAGTTGGACTTTATGGAAAAGGTACATTAAGTTTTTTTATTGGCATTGAAAATATGCCCTAACCAAGCAGATGGTAATTTGCAACATGGCATAAATATGTGTATGGGCTGCAATTACTTTTGAATAATATATACGACACGATATCGGTCACCATTTGCTTAAATATATTTATTTTAAATTCATGTATGTGTGTTTGTGTGTATATATATTTGTAGTTTGTTTGTTATATGTTTGTATGTGTGAGTTGTTTGCTGTTCCGACACCCTAAACGGCCGCCAAGCAAATATAATTGAAATATTTAATTATAATATGTGGAGTATGTGAGCGCACATTTCAAGCATCATGAACACGAGCGCTCATACATATAGACATAATAGAAAAAAATATTTAAGCACACTCACACATAAAAACATACATACATATGTATACATACTTAAAAAATAAAACTCTTATAATTTTTTAAAGCTCGAATATGTGTTTGTGTTTGCTGAAGTATACAGTACTTCACTTGGTGTATTGAATAAATATGCTCGTAAAAATAAAATCAAATGTACGATACGAAGCAAAAATATTTGTGTAGGTTAGAAAAGCAACCAAATATTTGTATACAAAAAATACACACACACACCTCACACATACGTACACACTTCACTTCGGTTATGTTTACGCGGTTTCGATAGCTTCAAATTGTATGCAAATAGAGTGTGAAATAAAGTGAAAGAAAGCAAATGAAAACAAAAATAACAAAATAAAAAAGAGGTAAATAAAGCAAGTACTTATAAGCATGTGTTGATTATGCGCTTCAAATGCCGGATAAGTTAAATTAATAAAGAAATAGCAAACAAAATAAAACACCACACCAAAGAGAAATTGAAAGCAATTACTCGTACATTTCGTATTTCGTAAAATATCCAACCAACACATGTACACACTCGGCGTACGAGTGTGTTGTATAAAAATGCTGCAAGAGCGAACGAGTGTTGAAACGAAGAGAGTGCATACGCACGTAGCGCCCACACACACACACACACACACTCACGCATTTGTGTCAGCGTTACCAAATGTGAAAAATAAAATTTAAAAAGTAACTGTGATTTTCTAATCAAAAAAAGAAAATGCAAAAAAATCGTTTATTGTTTAAAACATAACTTTTATTTTCTGCAGAATAAATAAAACTCAAAAAATAACTTTTATTTTCCAAGCGAAAATTAAAACTCAAGATACAATTATTCAGAAGTAATAAAATAAAACTTATAGACGTTACGATCCCTGATATTTATAAATAAATTTAACATATTTATATAAAAATTATTTTTTGGGACATTTTTTTTTGCACCGTCAAAAATTAAATATTAAAATAATTAATTTAATAAAAAAAAAGTCGGGAACAAGAACTTCATTATGTGAATTTAACGGAGTTTAGTGTGCTGATTGATTCCATCACGTCTAGTTTTTGAGATTTTCTTATTTAAAGAAAGTACTGATATTGGCATATTGAATACGTATTTATTATGAGAAAAGTACTAAAACTTACATATAAATGATGTAAATTAAAATCTTAAATCTTTTATGAGTTTTATCTGCTCTTTCACGATTGATTTCCCAGAGGAAATCAGTTCACATTTCTAAGGACCACTTGCCGTTATATTTTTTCTTCCATGTGCGCGCTATCTCGCTGGAGCACGGTGAAGCTCATCAGACACGGCACTACGAATGCAAAAAAATCTAAATGCAAATGCAGAAAGTGTATTTTTAAAGAAGAAGGGCCTGCGAACGATAGCTTCAATATGAAATTTGGTTTGTTCGATCGAATCTATCGTTCCCATTTAGATAAACAGGCCCGAAGTTCTCGTAACAGTCCTTCATATTTTGCAGCCCTTCTTATTCCACGAAAAGTGAGACATACCCATGAACCATGTTTTTCTTTATATTCCAACTCAGATTTGAACAATCTTTTAAAGATTTTTCATATTTGTTGACCAACAAATATGCCTTGCTTCGATTTGCTCTCACTTACACGGGGAAATATACTTTTCACGTGTTTAAATGACTCTCCATCTCTGTACATAACTTATACTAAATTGGTTATTAATCCTAAATTGTTACACAGTGCCAACAAAAACATATTTTTCCCGTCAACTAAAGGCTCATTTACAATGTTTTTGCTTCCCAGAATCAACTGAAATCTTAAGGACCAGTTCATAAAAAAGCAGGAATATATTTTAAGTCCCTCCAGTATAGTTCTTGCTTTTAAATCGCCAAATAACGATCGAACTGAATTCTTTTGACCACAAATGTCATGTTTTCATAGGTCTCTTCTGTAGTTACTGTACTGTAGCATGACATAATGGTACGGACGGACGGACATTGATTTCTATTATATAGCCACACTGCTTTCCGAGCCACTGTATGCACATTTCTATGGCCATAAAAAAATAATTCCTTTACTTGGTATGACTTTGCAATTGAACCATAAGGTGCAAGTGTGTTACGGATAAATGTATTACACAATACTTGCCAAAGTGGGCTACCTGCCTTAATTGTAAATAAAACAAAATTTTTACACATATTTTCCCAACTTCCAGCTTATTTTATTTCCAGCATATAAAGCTTGCCGATAAATAACAAAAATGCAAAATATTTGTTGTTTTATTTTTTTTATGAATTTTTATGAAGACAGAACAAAAATTTAATTTTGCATAAAAAATATTTTTTTGCCGCCAATGATTTTGGAAGCAGCTCTAAAACTGTGGAAAATCTAAAAAATAGTATGAGTTTTACTTGAAGGTAATTTGATTTTGCATCTTTCAGTATTTAATTTACTAAAATCGAACAAGCCCTTATAGAGTTATATTGAAATAAGTTAGCGTGACCGCCTTGTTTTTAGGGGGTCATATTAGCCACGCCCATTTAAAAAAATCTAAACGTCTAAACGGATTTAAATTAGTATTAAATTAATGTCTCTATAGCAGATATATTTTTATTTAAAACAAATTGTTTTGTTTGCACAACAGTGTAATAATAATAGTCTAATAAAATTAAAATGAATTAAATATTAAAAGAAATACACACATTTTTACAATCATAGTGGCAACACTGGACTGCTGAGCAAGAGTGTTGGTTTTTCTCTCCTTGTGCGTAAGTGCGTGTGTATCAAGTGTAATGTCACAATTATGCAGTTGTCAACACAGTACATTTAACACCCATGCAAACTCAATGTAACCACATGCCCATACACACACACACACACACACGCCCACACGCATGCAAACACACATTCGCTTAAACATCGGCTGTTTTCACATACAATTACTGCCACCATTCATGTTAAATAAATTGAATATAAATTTGTAAGTATGTATGTATATATTTAGGTATTTATGCTCGTGGGATTTATGTATGTATGTATGTGTGTGTGTATATTTATGTGTGTTTCGGCTGGCTATATTTGTATGAGTGACGGAAACGGATATAAAATCACGAGTGCTTTTAATGCTTTCATTTTAATTTTCGGCCAAATGAAAATATTTAAATACTCATAAATTATATGACCTTTTTTTATTTGCTCTTAAAGACTAAACAAAAATTATTATATTTTTACTGATTTATGATAAATTTATTATCAATTTGCATATTCATGATCCACATACGAGTACATATACGAGTATATTTCATTGGCAAAATATTTGCATCTACATTAAAATAAAAAGCTTAATGTCAATAGAGCATTTTTGCTAGATATGCTTTAAATATAATTTAAACTTAAACTTTCTTATACCACTAAAATACTGAAAATAAAGCAAAAATATTTTTCTTAAGTATTATTGAGCTTTTTTACTTTCATATTATAAAGGAATTATTATTAATACAATTTGGGATTGATAAAAATATTTAAGGGTAGAATTTATATGAAAATAAAGTTGCGATATTTTTAATAAAAAAAGGAAACACTAAAATTTTTCGCAGCATTTGCGGCCGTATTTCGTCGATAACTCTTCGAATGTTGATTTCCAGGTGATTTCCTCAATGGGGTTAAATCAAAATTATGTTTTCATTAAAAGTTTCTTTGACTAAATCAATTGTAGCGCCCGCTGTGTGGCATGTAGCTCCGTTCTGTTGGAACCACATATCAGCAAGATTCATGCCACGTTATTGAGGTACGAAAAAATTTCGAATCATGTTCCTATACCGTTCACCATTGACAGTAACATTCTGTTCATCATCGTTTTGGAAGACATATGGGTCAATGAATCCGCCGGCTCATAAAGCGAAAAAATAGTAATTTTCTGTGGATGTAATGATGTTTCGACAAAAGCTTGTGGAGTCAATTCTGCTTATTTACGTACCCGCTCAACGAAAAATGGGCTTTTTTTTTTGAATGGAGGTGCACGATGAATTTGACGAATAGAAAAATTATTTTGATTCAAAACTTCAACAATTTGCACGCGTTGCTTAATCGTTATGAATCGACTTATTATTGCCGTGAAACATCATTCCTTAACGACTGAAGTTTCAACAGAAACACACCTGATTTCTTTGCTCGAGAGGCCTATCAATGCTATTATGTAATAAATTTCCGCCGCGACATCACTGGGTGACTCTGATCCCAAATGTCCAGTACATAGAGCCTCCATGTGAAATGTTCATGAAATGTAGCGCCATCCTGTTGCAACCACATGTCTTTGTTGTCAATATCATCCATCATCGATCATCATCTATAGTGCACCGAAAAAACTTTTCTTTCATGAACGCCTTTAATAAAAAAAAATACAAAAATCATTAAAAAAATTTATTCTGTCAATTAAGTTTTTAATCAAATAAATTTTTAAACAATTGACTCACTTAAATTTTTTATTCAAGTTTTAATCAGTTAAATTTTGATTTTAAATGAAAAAAAATTTTTAATTGACTAAATTCAATTTCTAATTGATTATTTTTTTTATAGTTTTTGTAAAATTAATTGTGTCAACTAAACGTTTTAATTACAGGAATATTCAAACAAAAGTTTATTTTATTTAATTAAATATTTTATTGAAGTTTTAATCAATTAAATTTTTAAATATAAGTTTAATCGATTCAATTAATCTTTCAAATAAAAGTTTAATTGGTTTAATTAAATTTTAAATTTGTTCAATTAAATTTTTCATTGATTCAATTAAATTTTTTATTGTTTCAACTAAATTTTTAATTGATTCAATTAAGTTTTAAATTTATTCAATTAAATTTTAAATTTATTAAATTTATTCAAAGTTTTTAATTGGTTATTTGTAAATTTTTTCAACGCTTCCTGAACAGAACAACCATTTTATTAAATTTTTTATTGGTTTACATGGCTGCCCGACCGCTTCAGGCAGATATTCAAGTAGTAACTAGATGGGTCCTTTTCGAAAAAAAAATCATTATTTTCACGTGTTTTCGAACGTTCTTTCCGTCTAAGATTATTTGGTAAAATATATTGAATAAATGTTAGCCAATACTTAACATAACTTCAACTGTGATAGTTAAAAATTCTCTATTATATCTTTGGCAAAAAGGAAAAAGTGCTTAAGTCGAGATAAGCTTATTTTGAGTTAGTGGCACCTCCATAATCTCCATATTCAAAAGTACCACTGACAAAAATTTCTATTACTTTGTGCTTTTTTCCAGGAAGTTATAACGCAACAAATTGGAGCTTATCTTTTTTCGGCTTATAATCTCCTGCGGAGTAATAAAGTAATTAATCTTATATATTGATATTATTTCAAATTAAATTTATAAGTCACAGTGTTGTGAACGATGTTTTTCTAAAAAAATTTAACTGCAAAAGAAGCAAGTTTCTGAAAATCGACTTGAAAGTTTAAAAATGCTCTCCAACAGTTAAATAAGCATTTTTTCCTTATTGCCACTGATATAGATATAAAATATTTTTTATTTATATTTGGTTTCGTTAAAAAATTTAAAACGGTTTTTCATCTTGATATTATTTATGAAATTTTCATTAAGACTTTCCTCTTTTTGATTTCTCTCAAAAAATGGTTTATTTAGCAAAAGCAAATAAACATGCCATTTGAGAAATATATAATGCCCATTAAATATTAACCCTATTTGTATAAACAGCACTGTGCGTAGCAATAATTTTTGCCATTATATCTAAATAGAAGATATGGTATGTTAACGTGCTAAAATATTCACTATTGTCATCATAATATTTGACAATAAAAACTACTTCAATATTTGCATGAGTGTGTGTGTGTGTGTGAGCGTGTCTGTTTGTCAAAATTTTTATGCAAATGAATGTAATAAAATTTTATGATAATAATATTATTACAGTAGCTTATATTATTCATTAGGGTGCACAGGAAATGATGCTGGAAAGTCCCCCTCAATAAAACAGTAAAAGTGTAGAAAATCAGCATCACTTTGTATGGGAAAATAAAATAATTTTATGGTGTTAAGTTGTTGAAATTGTAAAGGATTTAAGTTTAAAATTTTGTAGTAATAAAATAATATGACTTTATATATAGAGAGGCCATATAAAATTTCATACGGGTTGACTGAACTGCGAGACTTTCTGTAAAAATTACAACTTCTGTGACAAGTTTTGCTTGAATTACATACGTACACGTTTCACAAGGGAAAATAATAATTACTTTGTATGGTGAGTACCTGTCTCTATCCTCTTAAGCCGCCAAGAATTTGTTGGAACATGCAGTTTGTTTTAAGAGTTATCCTCAATGGTAACTCTGAAGGTAAAGGGAAAATAATAATTACTTTGTATGGGGAGTACCCGTCTCTATCCTCTTAAGCCGCCAAGAATATGTTTGAACATACTTTGTATGGGGAGTACCCGTCTCTATCCTCTTAAGCCGCTAAGAATTTGTTGGAACATGCAGTTTGTTCTAAGAGCCAGCCATATAAAATTTAACGACCTGCACTATTTTAGTTGTGAAGAAATGAATGGATTTGCGAAAAAGGGGCCTTTGACCCCACTGTGCGCCGCGAGCATATCTGTTTATTATATAAATCGATATGTGCAGGTATAGTGCGATTTTTTCAAGTCAGATTAATTATTATCTAATTAAATTTCACTACTTTTTTAATAAATCTTTTCTTTGAGCAGCATTTTAAAATCGCATTTTCGTCTCCCGTTTTTTTTTTGACGTCTTATTAAGCAATTTGTGAGCAAATCACATACTCATCTTAACGCATACCCAAACACACATGGTACTTACTGTATGTGTTTGTGTGTGTGTCATTGCAGTTATTTTGAAATTTGCCAGCTGAGGAGTGTTGGATTAAAATACACAACAGTAAGAGAGTGTGAGTGAGTGAGAGAGGGAGGGGGGAAATATTTACTTGTTCAAAGATTTTGTTAAGTTTTGCTGCATTTTTTTTGGATGTTTTATATGGCGAACATAAAATAAAATTAATACTTTACATTCTCAACGTCTGTGTATTTTAAAAGCAATGACCAGCAAATGTATAACTAGTAGTAAAAGTAGAAATAAAAAAATAAAAAAAAATTATTTGCAAAAATAAAGGAAAAAAAATCTTATTTGATGGAAAGGGTAATTATAGAAATTATTTTCGTTATTTTTTGTTGGATTAAGTGAAAAATAAGTAAAAGATTTTTTGCTGTGCTAACTGGAGGCTACGAGTGGAAAGTTGTTGTTGTATACACAACTACATTGTACACATTAACCCATTGAGGATAAAAGAGATAATGATTTTGTTATTGGTGGTGGTTTTGAATTTTTTGCTCAAAATTTACTTTGTATATAAGAGTAGTCCAAAATTTTACTCATTATTTTTTAACTCTCAGTCCAGAGGTTGTGGGTTTGATTCCCGCCATAGATCCTGAGTGTTTTCTGCAGACAAGCTAATCGCTTCACGGGTTGTGTTTGTTAAAAAAAAAAAAAAAACAACAGAGGTAATATATTTGAGTTTTTTTATAAATTCCATAAATATTATAAGTGAAATTTATTTGCTGGTGGTTAAGCGATGTCTATATGCATTTCATTGTTGCTTTAACAAATCGTCAGTAGACTTCAACCACACATTTTGAACAGTCACAAGCTCTAACTTTTAGAAATGTGGGCTGTGACTGTTCAAAATGTGTAGTTGAAGTCTACTGACGATTTGTTAAAGCAACAATGAAATGAATATAGACATCGCTTAACCACCAGCAAATAAATTTCACTTATAATATAATTATGACAATATGTCGAATAATAAATCTCTTGATTATTCCATAAATATTTTTGATAAATATTTTTTGTTAGTAAAAGTATTTTAAATTTAACGAAATCGTGATTATTACAGTTTCGATTCATATGGGTAAAAATTTTCATTTGACCAAGTTGTCTTTTTTTGACCCACTGTGGCTTTTGCACTCTAAAGAGTACAAAGTCAATTTTAGTTTGAGCTCAAATATACTTCTTATACAGATGCATGAAGTTTCAATAAAATCATTTTGCAATTCTTCCACTGTGCGACGATTCGTTATAACAAATATTGTTGAAAGAGGGCGCAGTGATAAGCATTAGCACAGATGGACACTAATGCATATCAGAAAAATCTATGATGTTGATATGACTGGAGCTGCCCAGACAACAAACTCGGCCTCTCAAAGACCTTAATTTGATTTTATTTTATTTTTGCTTTTACAATTTTTACTTTTTTTTTCTCTGTTTAAGAAAATTTCTGCGATAACAAATATTTTTTGTTTGTATTTCACAAGCTGTTGGCTCTTAAAGGGTTACTTTGAGTAGTGCAAAATTACATAATAAACAATATTTATAATATCTTGGATTTCTTTTTTGGACTTATAAATTTTTTTTTTTCTAATTATACACACATTTCGAGATATTTTCCTGACACATAAATTATAACTTTTCGACAAAAAATAAGAGTACTATTTGAAATGAACATAAAAACGAATTCTTTTCAAAAATTTATTTGGTTATAAAATTATATGAATCTACTTAATTTGCTTTCATAATTTTTGCTGATGTTTCAACTTATTTTTTCTCATTTTCTCTGTTAGTTTTTGGCTTCATAGACTTTTTTGCGAAAAAAAAATTTTTATTTTAGAGATTTTTTTCACTCTTAGCTTTTGCGTTATCGTTAAATGTTTGTGAAAATTGCCACAAACAGAAGTCGTAATAAACAGGATTAATTATTATTATTAATGGCAAGAACTGTTTTATATAAGAAATATGTTTTAAGGAAATAAAATAGAAGAATTGTATTTAAATTATTTACTGCTAAACAACAGCATAATGTACCCATAACTATGAAAGTGGTCTAAGTCATATATTTCTTTAGTTGAGATACTTGGTATCTAGATTCTATTTGAACAAAATGGAAAATATTTTTATATGATATGATGCATCATTTTAATCTAGACTTGTACTAGTCGGGATTGATATGAATTTATTAAATATTTATTTAAGTTTTTTTTTTAAAGATTTATTTAATATTTGGTAGCAAAAATGCACATGACTTAGACCACTTTCATAATTAAGGGCACATTGTACTCGTATGTACTTACGCCATTGCAGGCATTTGTAGCAACAGCAGTATTAATTTCTAATTTTACAAGATCGAATTTATGAATGACTGAAAAATATTAAATTTTGGTTGAAGGGCTCGTTTTTTCTTAATGATTCGCATGATTTGTATCAATTTAAAATAACTTTTTAATAAACATAATTATAAAAAATAGACTATTAAAATTTATATAACACAAATCATAATTTTCGGAGACGTTTAAAAAGCCGTATTGACGCCGAAAAAAATGTTTCTCCAATTAACAGCCTTAAAAAAAAAATACAGGGGGCAGATTACGCCATTCGATGTCGAACAAGTTTGAAGACAATTTCGATTGTGTGTGTATAGAAATTCCCATCGATATCGTAAGCCATGACTTGCCCCCCTGGTTAATCTATTAAAAATTTAATTGCCTTAATTAACACCGAAAATTTAAATTATTAATTTATCCTCAGGTTAGTTTTTAATTTTAATTTTTTTTTAAATATTAAAAAAATTTAAAAATCAACTATTCCTTTTTAACCCCGACCAAGAAAAGGAATGTTATAAGTTTTTAGTGTTTGTCTGTGTATCTGAATGTCTGTCCGAGTCCACGTACAGACCAAACGGCTGCTTTTTTAAATTTAAAATTTTTGTTATTAAATAATTTGTGTCCAAATGAATATGAATTTAACAAAGTTTGTTTGTTGTTGGTTAAGCATGTCTAGATGAATTGCGTGGCTGCTTAGGCAACTCATCTAAACAATGAGAAATAAATAAAACTATTTTAATTAGTAAAAAAAAAATTAATATGCAAATATTTTCAAATTTGTCTCAACAGTTTTTGGAATTCAAAATTTAAATTTTGAAAATCTAAGAAAAATAAAAAATATATAAAGAAATCCAATTCTGTGCTTAAGTCATATTTTTGTTTGTATTGCAGTAGACCACTTTTAAACTTTCAAGTCGATTTTCACATTCACTTAAATTATTTCTTATAAAAATTCATCGTTCTATACACTATAAGTAAACAATCAGATTAAAATATATAATTAATAAATAAGCTAATTTAAAATATTATTCCATATGAGATTATAAGTCGAAAAAAAAGGTAAGCAGTAATTTATAGCGCTATAGTTTCCTGAAAAATATTAGGAAATAGCTGAGATTTTGCTCCGGGGGTACTTTTGAGTATGAAGATTACATGGGTGCCATTAACTCAAAATCAGCTAGTCTCGAGTTAAGCATTCGTTCTTTTTGTCACAGAATTTTTCACTTTTTTTTAACCGACTTCAAAAAAAAGGAGCAATTATCAATTCGTCTCTATTTTGATTTTGGCAGTGTTAATTCATAGCTCGGTTCGTATTAGACCGATTGTAAAATTATTTTTATAGTCTGAGAGGTTATAGCTTGCCATTAGTCCAATTGCACAAAAAATTGGGCGGGGACATGCCCACAATTTTTTTAATTTGATTTTATGATATTGAACTTATTTGATTGCTGTGAAACCTAAAAAACACCTTTGGTTCTTGTAATTACACAATTTAAAAGTTGAAAAAATGGGCGGGACTACGCCCATTAAAATCTATTATTATATTTCACGTGGTTCTAACTAAAGGATTTTGACGAAACTTATAACATACCTTGAGCTCAGAAATTAACACAATCTTCCCTTTGAAAAAATGGGCGGAGGCACGCCCATTAAAATTAATATTTTATTTTAAGTGGTTCTACTGTACCAATTTTTACAAAGCTTAACACACACCCTGAGCTGTGACAAACACAAAATCTTGCATTTAAGAAATGGGCGGAGGCACGCCCATATAAATTTAATATTTTATTTTAAGTGGTTCTACTGTACCAATTTTTACAAAGCTTAACACACACCCTGAGCTGTGACAAACACAAAATCTTGCATTTAAAAAATGGGCGGAGGCACGCCCATTAAAATTTAATATTTTATTTTAAGTGATTCTACTGTACCAATTTTTACAAAGCTTAACACACACCCTGAGCTGTGACAAACACAAAATCTTGCATTTAAAAAATGGGCGGAGGCACGCCCATATAAATTTAATATTTTATTTTAAGTGGTTCTACTGTATCAATTTTTACAAAGCTTAACACACACCCTTAGCTGTGAAAAACACAAAATCTTGCATTTAAAAAATGGGCGGGCACGCCCAATAAAATTAAATTTGATATGCCATATATTTTTTTCGAAAATGTTCTATCAGGAAAAAACTTAAGGAATGCTTTTTAACAGAAATGTTTCAAGATTTTTTTAAGTTTAATTTTGACATAAATTCATGAAGATTCATTCAATTACAGCCAAATAGTTTTGAGTGAACTATTATTGAAAGGAAACCATAATAATTTCTGCTTCTAACAGAGGTTTTTTTTTTTGTAAATTTATTCTTTAAGTAATTCGTTTATGTATTCCATCAGTTGGAAGTTTATTTAGTTTCCATTACAATGATAACTATTTTACTATTGTCCCTGGTGTGAATGAACGTGAGAGCTGAGCAAGATGACTGCAAAACTAAACAACTTGTAATGTTTCGCTCACAGTTTTTCTTTAGGGTTTTTATGCTAAGAATTTTTTTTAAACTCGTATTGGCAAAATTACTCTTACATATACGAGTATATATATAAAAAAAGGATTCATGTTAAACTAAAAATTTGCTCCTCACTCTTGATGTATTTGAAGGAAGAGTTTTTGTTGTTAGTGAGTTTGTGAGTATTGAAACTAAGTGGGTATCCCTCAGTACAAGAAGTATAAGTAAATAATATTTAATTTTAGTGTATGTAGTGGTAGCTGGTCCACCACAGAAAACATGTCGATTCATAATTCTCTTTTCTTGTTTTTTTCTTCTTTTATCCATTTCCTTGGGTCTCACACACACACACTGCTAAGCATGCATTTACTCTGGGGAATAGATGAAACTATTAGTTGTACTGAATGTGTTTATATTAGGGCGTACTAATATCTTTTCACTAATAAAAGTACGTTGAGCTGAGCTTGTTTGCTCCCAAATATGTGGTTCCTCGGGCTTTATATATAGAAGCAGAACAAGAAAAGTTTAAATCGCCTTAGAGGAAAAAACATGCAATGTTGACCAACCACTTTATTTCAAAAACCTACAACAAGTTTTCTGTTGATGTCCCTAGTAAGTCCGTGAATGAAACACGGCTTTTTTCAAGCGATTCGATTTTACAGCACAAAATGATTTTACAAATTTTATCTTATGCATTTACAATTTTATTATATCAAAGACAATAAATTCCAAAGGATTTGGTAATTCTATAAAAAAAATTCAAAATACAACAACAACTTCACATTAGATTAATATAAATTTTCTTTATTTTCAATACAATTTTTTTTTGTTTTTTGTTTTGTAATACCCTAATGTCCATCAGAATGGATTTGACCATGTGTCTGTGTTTTTTTTTTGTATGAGTGAAACGACAAAGGTTTTTTTTTTAAAAAGATTTTATATGATAAAGAAAATACTTGGCAATTGCTGAAATAAATTCAATTTTATATTTTATTGTTGACTGTGGCATATGTGTGTGAACATATGCGTTAAATTGGTCTTCTTAGTGAAAAAAAGGAAAGAGTATGTATATATTTGCAATGCACTTGAGATATATATAAAAAACAGCAACTAAAAGTTCTTTGAAAATGCTGTTCTTAACACCAAAAGGAACAGTGAAAACTGCCTTCAAGGAATGTGCTTTAAAAACTTACTAATTCAACTAGAAATCTAACAAGTCCTTGTGCCTTAAATTCAAAACTATTCTATGCTGGAACTAGTGTGCTAAAATAGCTTGTCACACCAGTCACAATTTTATTCAAATGATTACAAAATTATACCATGAACTGATCGTATACATACGGTTTCTAAAAAAAAAATACTTTTAGTTAAAAAAATATCCCTGCAGGCAATGGAACTAACACAGGACTGGTCACTTGACCTATGCTGAAGTGTTAAGGACCAGTCCGAGTTCTAACAGTTTTTATGAACAGCACTACTCACTTTTATATAGAGAAAGCCTGGGATGAGGTTAATTGATACTTTGCATGCAGCTTGTGACTTGCCACTGAACTATCGTACGAGTGTGAGGAGGGACCTAGTCGCTGAAGAATAATTAAAATTATATAAAAATGTCATTCCGATATTTAATTAAACTAATGAAAACTAATAAACGTTTTTATTGTTGCAAATGCAATGTTATTTTATATTTAATCAGAATTTTTTTTTGGGATTCGAACTGACAACCTCCGGCGTGACAGGCCTGCACACTAGCCATTTGATCACATATTTCAAAAGTATAGAGAACAGCTTAGTTTAGATTAATATTTAAGTATTGGGACGGTACTAGTTCCAGAGTATCATTGGAGGGAACAATTAACTATACTATTTGATAGGTCCTGGATTCAACCACATCAAACATATTCCGTGCCATTTACTAAAATAGTAGACCGAGTCCCAATTAAAATGACTGAAGGTTAAGACGACAAGAACATCATGAACCTAGCCGATAGCCCATAGTTGCTAGTGCTTTTCTTTAGTTTAGTTTATTATAATTTTAATTATAATAAATTTAAAAATAATTATAATAATAATAAATCACGAACCATTTACGCGATATGTCTTTTTTCCACCATGCACTACTCCCTATTTTTGTTAAAACTCCCATTTTCTCAAGTCATAGGACGACTACGTTTGGATCAATTATCAACAAATTTTCCGCAGGTATAATACACAAGCACACTATTATACAAGACGATGTGGAAGTGAACTTGAGTGCTCAAAAATATTATTATTGTTATATGAGTATGTTCTGCTGATTAAGAAATATACAACCATACAAACACAGTAGCCAAGGCAGATACAAACAACAAGAACTTTAATGCTTTTACATACACACATTTTCTATTATCAATATATGTATGTACATAGAAACCAACAGAACGAACTAATCACATGATCAAAAACTAGTTTTGAGAGGCTATTGAACATATTGATACTTTATGGGACAGCGTATTTAAAATAGTGATATTTATTGGTTATCTTCAACAATGTGTCTTATTAAAAGCGCAGCACATGCATTTTTTTATAATGCAGTCTTGCAGCGCTTCTGGTGTCAATGAAAACTTAGAGATGGTGAAATTAAGCTTTCATTACAAAAAAAAAGAAAAAAAACTTTCAAAAAATTGTAATATAATAAATCAAAACAATTTACATATTCCGTTTGCACTGGAAAGCTGAGTATATAAAGCAGAAATCTACATTAACTGACACCACATACAGTGTACCAAACACTAAG
Source organism: Nowickia ferox (assembly GCA_936439885.1). Classification (NCBI taxonomy): domain Eukaryota; kingdom Metazoa; phylum Arthropoda; class Insecta; order Diptera; family Tachinidae; genus Nowickia; species Nowickia ferox. Next base: position 108,665,530 of record OW387024.1, on the reverse strand, counting down.
AACGCTGATGATGAATCCAGTTGTTCCATTCTGCTTGTTTTTGTGAGAATATTTGGTAATATTTGTTTATTAATAATTATCACATTTAATTTGTCTCACGGAGCGATTCGAAATTCAGCCTTTTCAAATCATAAATATAGAAACAAATAAGGTTCGAAAAATAACAATTACCTAACCTAACATCGTGGTATTCCAGCAATGAAAAAATTTAACATGGTGTGTTTAATGTCAGTGTTGAGTGAACTAAAAACGCCAACCACCGTCAATAAGAATGATTATGTTTGTTTTCATTTTTGTAAAATGTTTAATGAATTCTTTCTACCCGTTAATAAATAGTAAATCAAATCATGAGCGAATACCATCTTCAGTCACAATTGACGTATACGTAATATTTTTAAATTGCACGTTAAGTATACGCCACCAATACAAGATATTCGAGAAATACAACTGACGTCAGCCATGTCAGAATGAGCGCGCTGAAAGCGATGATATACAAATGTATGTATTGTATGTATTACCGCTTTGGCGATTTTTCTAGTTTTGGCGCTTTTTTTAATTTTGGGATTTTTTCGGTTTTTTTTTGCGATTTTTTCGGTTTTTAAAGAGTTCAAGAGTTTGCTTCTTACATTTTCCAAGATACAGCAAGTGGTCAAAATTACCTTAACTGATAGAATACCATTTGATTATTATTTTTTTTGTAAATTTTAGTGTTAATTGTTGTGGTCTGTATAAAAATACACTAACTTTGCAAATTTCAAGTGTCTATATGTAATTGTATGGGATATTACATGGGATTTTAATTAATAATTTTTCATTGCTCATTTTGGAGCACCCTTTAATTTTTTAACTGTCATATATTTGTTGCTGCAGCGGCTATAGTTTCAGGTCTTTTTTAGCTCCTACGATATTCTAGAAAACAGCCTGTGACAAACAGACAGACAGCCCGACAGCGTAGCGAAAACAATAGGGTTACTTTTCAACTTTGCGGTGTACGGAACCCTAAAAATAGAATTGTACAGTTTTTTTTTTGAGACAAATCAATCAAACTGCTCGAGTGAGCCTTAAAACTCGCGAAGACTAAACAACCAACACAAATAAGCCTGACCTCAGCTTGCAAATAATTACAATGACGCGAAGAAATGTAGGTCTACTCTACAATTACAAGTAAAAGAAAATGCATTCGAATTTGCAAGTAATTAACAAACAAAATTTAAAGTATTTTCCTTCGTTTCGACTTGCATAGTAGACTCTTTGTATTTTTAGTTCAGAACTGCCTTAAATCATAAAGGCAAGCACTTCATTATGTAATTAAAAAAAAAAAAGTAAATAAATAAAGACAGTGTGTGCTGTAGAGTCTCGCGGTTTTTTTTAGTAGAAATTGCTCTAGTTGTGGTATTGGACATTCCAGTTTACCTGAATTCAAAATAATCAAACAATCTTTACTTCGCTATACTTTATTCTTCATTAAAAATAAACTTCTGTCTTATATTTTTCTTTTTTGAATTTCAGCAATTACATTTTTTTTGTTTCACAAAAATAAAACTTATTAGATTAAAATAGTTTCTTAATAGTTTTAAAATTGTAAAAGTTTTTTCTGCTTTTTGGTGTTATCAATGCAAAAAGTTCTGCTGCGGTTTTTTGTGTTGCTTTATTGTAATAAAATGATAGCAGCAACAAGCATATTAAATTTCTTTTGAAATATTTTTATATAAAAGTATCGGTTGCAAGTTTAAAAACCATTTATTTCTTGCTGGTAAGCTGCTGTTCGTTTGCTGTTATGGTTTTTTTTTTTTTTTGCTTTTTGTTAAGAGCAAAAAGATTATATTTTTCTGATTAATTTGCGCAAATATTTGCAACTTTCGGCATTTGTTCGGTTGTTAAAGTTTTTTTTTTGTTTGTTTTATAAATTGTCGTAAGCCAGTAGAAATAAACGTAGGAAAAAGTTGTCAAATTTACATTTGAAAAACTATCAACGATTGAAAAGTTTTTCAATCAAAATTTTCATACGCTGTGGTGTGTGTCTGTGTGTGTGTGTGTCTGTCTTTAGCTGTTTCCTGTGCAAGCATTTTATCTCACCAGATTTAAATGTTGCCAGCAAAAGTGTGGATGTTTCAATGTGAGGGTTTCTTTCATATTTAAAAAAGTTTGTGTGTGTCTGTGTGTGTGTGTGTCTGTCTTTAGCTGTTTCCTGTGCAAGCATTTTATCTCACCAGATTTAAATGTTGCCAGCAAAAGTGTGGATGTTTCAATGTGAGGGTTTCTTTCATATTTAAAAAAGTTTGTGTGTGTTTGTGTGTGTTTGTGTGTGTTTAGTTGCAAGTGTGCTCAATATTTAGCATATTTTCAAGTTTCTAGTTTTTTGCTTCTTTGGTTCTTTATTATTTTATTCCCCAATTCATATCATTTCTACCGCCTGAGTAGGAGTTTATAAACAATTTGAAAACTTTTCTAACCATTTCGCCGCAATTCTATTGCTTTGCATACATACGACAGCAGCATGGATAACAACAACAACAACACCAACACCAACACCAACACTTTGTTGGCAAAAGCAACTGGTGTTTCTTATTTTCGCTCTTTGCAATAAAACTGTGAGTTTGTATGTGTGTGTGTGTGTGTTTGTCCCATTGTGTCTCTGTGTGGCTTTTTGGGTTTCTAGTTGTTCTTTTTTTTTGATTTTTGATGTGTTTCTTTTGCACATAAGGGAAATTGGTATTGTAAAATTTGATTATACGGTATTTTCCTCTAAATATATTCAAAATATTTTACCAACACTTTTTGTTTTTCCTCAGTATTATAATTTTTTGCTGTTTCGCTGAATTATTGTGTGTGTGTTTGTAAAATGTTTTTGTATGTTTTTCTGTTTGTTCTTTTTTATACTTTTTTTTTATTTTGCAAAAATTTCAATACATGAACATGCTGTACAAATTATATACAAGTATGTACATATTAAAAAGTTACACAAATTATTTTATTCAATTAAATTATAAAAGATGAGTTTTCTCTCATCCTTTGAAATGCTGGGATTTGTATTTTGTTATTTTAATTTATTACTCTTGCATAGAGAAAATGAAAATGTATTTAGTACACTGATTATATTTTCAGTAAAATGCATTTCACATATTTTTTATTATATTATATTAAAAAAAAAACAAAATATTGAGCTATAATGCAAAAATAACCCAGCAACTTGTTTGATTGTGTATAAAAAAAAAACTTTGATTTAATTTTGTTACCAAGCTGCTGTGTATATAAAGGGGGATTTTTTTTAGCAACTACCTGTTTGGCAACACTGTTTTTGACAACTCAGCTGTTTTCGTGTATCATGTTATTGTTAAACATGTTCAGTTGGGTCTATAATTCAACCACGAATCGACTTACAAGTGAACAACGCTTGCAGATTATTAAATTTTATTTCAAAAATTCATGCTCGGTTTTATGGTCAGTTTGGGTGACCTTCTGAAGCGGCTATTCGGAATCTTGTGAGTAAATTTCGCACCAAAACTACATTATTGAGCAATAAACCACCAGCACCTATACGTACAGCGTGATGACCGCGAATTATCGATTGGGCCTCTGTTACTTTTTTTTGTTCCCAAAATGGAAGAGCTGGACTTGGCTGACATGTGGTTTAAGCGAGACGGTGCCACATGTCACACAATACGCGAGAAACAATGGCCCAATTGAGAGGCGAGTTCATTTCACTTTTGGGAAAGCTCAATTGGCCGCCTAGATCGTGCGATTTTACGCCTTTAGACTATTTACTGGGAGATAATATTGATGCTTTTGTCTAAAAGGGACAAATCCGCAAGGGTTGACGTACTGGAAGACAATATTGAAGAAGTTATTAGTGCCATACCGTGCGATATATTGAAGAGAGTATGCAAAAATTGAACCCAGCGTATGAACGATTTCAGGCGTAGCCGCAGTCAACATTTAGATGAAATCATCTTAAAACATTGAACTATATACATCGCTCTACCGACTCAAATAAAGATTTCATAAATTTCTCTAAATTTTATGTATTTTTTTTATAAATCAAATCCGAAAGCTTCATGAAATTTTGACTTTGCAGAATCAATGTAAAATTCTGCACCATTAATTTTAGTTAAATCTATTAGTTTTGATTTAGTTTAGATTCATCAATGTAAAAAGTAAAAGTTATTTATTTTTTTAAAGAAATTATTCGTTAGTGAAAATGTTAAAATTAATTTCAGTAGCATACAAATTTTTTTTTTTATAATATCAAACGGCATAAGGGAAGCCAGAAGGCACTGAAAAATATAACAACTTTAAAAAAATTACGTTATTAATGTATTTAAAAGTTCAATTTTGAACTTCCAAGAAATTGGGAAAAATTTCTTGATAAAAATTAGAAAAAATCTATAAAATATGGCTCACCTTTTAATTTGTGAATAAAATCAGAATTAATGGAATGATTTTAATAAATTTGTGCCATTTTATTTGTAACATATAAAGGTATGACAATTAAGAATAAAATTGAACATTTTCCTCAGTTTAAAAAATAATGAGACTTTTAAAACACGACTTCTTAAATTTTTTTTTTTAATTTATTTTTTTTTTGTAAAACTTTCTGAATATCTCCGAAACTATAAAATTGTTAAAAAAATTTATAAATAAGTAATTTAAAGATCAAATCGTTTCCTATATCCTTCTGTGAGCTTTTATTTCATCGAACATTTGGTTCTTGAGTAAATGCAAATTATGTGATGCAGCATTCTTTTTTTTTTTTCTTTGTAACGGAAAATCTCGAGATACAGAGTCAATTAAAAAAAGCAAATAAATTATTTATAAACATTGAAACTCAGTATCATATGTACACAAACTGATTTTTAAAGCACGCGCCTTAGAAATCGTATTGAGCTGAGGTCTAATCGTCGCTTTCGATATGGAGCTGATTCGATCACGTTTTTTCAGTTTCAGATTATGGCATACGATATCGAACGATATTATTACATTGTTCTCAAACTGAAGAACATGATGGAATCAGCTCGTTATCGCAAGCGACGATTTGGCCCCTATTTTATCAATTACAATTATTATCAAGGAAATGTAAAATTTAACGTAAACTTTTTTATAACCACTTTTTTTCAGCAATATCTGCCTGTTCTTTTCGTTTTATTTTTACACCATTTTCCATTATCATAAATTTAAAGCTGGATTATTATTTGCATTTTAATTAAAAAATAGTTTAATAAATAAATAATATTAAAGTCATAACTGTGAAGATACGTGCCCGGATACTGATTCGTACTTATTACATTTTGTGTAAAATATTTTTGCACATACTCATATTTAATTAATTTTAATCTGGTAGAAAAAAAAGTCTCTGCATTTAAAGGATGTAAAACTAAGAACACACACACGTGTTGTGTGTGGCCAACTATACTTAAATTATCTTATTATCTACTCGTAGTATTTTTGAGAACTTTCTGCTACATTTACTTTGGCATTTGCGTTTGATGCCATGACAACATCTCCGAGTACTTAAGGTGATATTAAAACCATTTGTCGACTAAACGTGACCATATCACGTAAAGCAAATGTCAGGCTAAAACCTGTCGTAGCTAAAGCACAGAACGCAAAGGATTATGTATGTATTTTTTTTGAGTGAGGGGGGTGAGTAGGGGTGGTGGTGGATAAGTGGGTTGTTGAAGTGTTAAAACATTATTAAATTTTAAGGTTGCATATCTGAACATTATCATTCGACGACGCATGACACTCGTACAAGACACTTTATGATACATGTGTAATAATAATAACTAAAGTTCTAGCTCACCTTTTGCTTTTTTTTTTTAAATGTTACATGATTTCATATGTAAATAAACAATTGGATGAGTTTGTGTTAAATATTTTTAGTTTTGTGAAATGTTTGTGTGTGAAAAATTTTACTACACCCTTGGGCTTATAAATATCTAATCTATATGGATGCTTAGTTTTTGCTTTGAATTTAAATTGCTTTTCAAATTATTTATTCAATTCATAAAGTGTTATGCTGTATTGTGTAGCAGGTGTGTGTAAAATGTCTGCGCAATGATATTTTCTTAATATTTGTCATTGTGCAAATACTGAAAATTGTGTATGGAATATTCTAAACAAAGTTTATTTAGTAACATAATCCTAGATAGCTGCTGAAAACTTTACAACTTCTCCTTCAAAGCAGGAAAAACTTAAAACATGCCCTCTTTGAAATTCTCAAATACAAAATCACACAAGTTTTTTTTTTATATCCAAACACACTTTTGATGTTTTTTAACTTTTCCAGTTGGCTGAAGTAGTTAGTATGTTGACTACAAAACCGAAGAATCTGGGTTCGAGGACGGTCTCCGACAGTCATTAAATCACAACAGCACACATTTTGCTGTCAACTGGGACGAACGACGAATTTGTCGTTGCGAACTTTCGTCATCAGAATTAAAACACATTTGTCTATATGAAAATGAATGCAACACCGCCGCCGAATGAAATTCGTCGTGCGTGACGAATACTGAAATAGATTTATTTCAATTTTGTACGCCGACGAAAGACGAAAAAACCATTTTCTCTCTCTCTCTCTCTTTTTGCATACACAATAACCAGCTTTATCAATTATAAGAGCAGAATTTGCTGAGTAAATTCGTCGTTTGTTGTGCTTCACACGACAAATTTACGCAGCGAACGCTTATCGACAAATTCGTCAACGTGGACGAAATTTGTCGTTCGTCCCAGTTGTCTATCCATAATGAAATGATGCATCAAGCTAAATAAAAGCCTTTATCAGCTGTTAAAGGCCATGATACACTATCCATACAAAGTCGTGCGATCTACGAAAAAACACAACCCTGGTATGATGGAGTTTATGAAAATTTTCAAAAGACAATAACAATTCATCACAGCAAGGTTGTACTTTTTCGTAAGATCGCACGACTTTGTATGGCCTTAAACCGGTTTGTTCAATAAAGCAGTGTTACCAACTTAAATTTGGGAAACTGAAAAAGGCATCCAATTAGAATTAAAAAAACATAAAGCAAACATTAAACCCAATTTCATTTCATTCTCAGACTTTGATATTTTTCAAATTCATATTTGAAATAATTTTTCTTAAACTAACAAAAATATTTTCCATATTCTTTTAATTTTAACATTTCCACTTCAATTGATTTAAATTGCTTATTGAGTGATTCCATATTGTTGTGACTTTGCACTTCCTCAACTAAAACTAACTCATGTCTATTATTTTTTTTTTACTGAAAATGAAATAAAAGAAAAGCTTGATAACCTTTTCCTCTTGTTTATTTTCGCTCTCTTGTTTTTATTTATTTTAATGCGCTGCAACTTGTTGTTCTTATGTCAGACAAAATTGACTTCAAAATACGTTTCAATTGATTTAGAAATATTTAAAATTTTCTCACGTTGCTGTCTGAACATTTTAATGCTATTTGTTTTCTTTCTTACAGATTTTCCCCCCTCATTTTTTTTTTCTTAAAGAAAATCTATGAATATTGTATGGCACTTTTTAGTTTGGATGTTTGTTTAAGTGAAAAATGTCTCAAGCTACAAAAATGTCTCAAGGTGCAAAAAATCGGTGGGTTACGGCAAAGTCATAAGAGATAAGACTATTTAGCGCGCTGTATTAGGGATTCATAAGAAATCAACTTGAGTTAACGTCCAGTCAGCTGCTTTTGGGTATGCAAGAGGTATTCACCCTTATCGGGAATAAAATTTCACGTGAAAAGTGTAAGCTTTCCCTAAAATTGTGATCACACCAATGTTTGCGTTATTTTATAATTTTGTTCACAGGAAATATTTCACATGAACAAAATGTTCGCATTTTATTCCCGATAAGGGTGGTTGTGAAATGTGGGAAAACGGTAAATAATTCCCAGCAAAAAATTGCAAAGTATAGGAAAGCAAATAAATTTTTAACTTTTTTAAATTGCGCTTTAAAAAATAATCTTTACACATTGACTTACAGTGGAGCATACGCGAAAGCACTTTTATAAAAAGAGATTTTAAATTGTAAATTTTGCTCAAAATAACAATGAATTTGGAATTTAAAATAATGGAAAACTGCCTGGAAATATTTATTTGAAAATAAACATTTTTGCTGGGTGTAAGAAATTTATTTTATTTTTTATTTGTGCTTCTTCTGTACTCTACCCACATCATCAAAAGTAATAAATTATTCATATCCAATATTCAATATGCACCCTAAATATTTGTAGTTAGTCCCTTATTCATTTTCAATCTTATACAAAAAAAAAAGAAAAAAAAGAAAAAGAAAAACAGCACCAGGAATTTGTTTATATTTATTTAAAAGGTTAAACAAACGTAAAGGTTGAATTGTTGTGCAAATAAACTTCGAATTGAATTTGATTGTAAGCAAAGACAACACGAAACATCTAAGGGCAGGTCCAGTGAACAGTTTTACAGCAAAAACGTGTAACACCTGTAAAGTTTTGCTAAACAAAAATAAACAATGAAAAGCAAAATTGGATTTTTCAATATTAAAGGGTTGTATTTTTAAACAAAATAAATTTGAAACCCAACAAGGAAGGCATCGTGTTCGTATGCTGCAGGAATTTTATAATAAAGCAGTGAAGTGAAGTGAAGTAATATTTTTTGCAAATAATTCCCTGTTTCTTGCAATATAAAAACATAACAAGAAAAATATTGATGTTCGAGTGCTGGACTAATATATTTTTTTTTAATAAAATCATAAGATGCCTTTTGTTACGAATAAAACAAATAAATATATTTGTCATTCTAAATATTTACTGCCTTAATCATAAAAAATAATTTTGTTTCTTAAAAAGTTTATTAAACTAATTTTGTATGAAAAACTATTTCATAAATGTCTTATAAATCAAAAGTATTTTTTTTATGGATAAGGCCTTTAAAATTTAAACCAGATAATGGGTGTTTTTTTTTAAGTTCACAACCTTGAGCTGGCAACACTGCTTTATTTGACAATCGATTAAACAGCTGATATTTTTCTTTTATTTAAGTTGGTTTGATATTTAATCGTGGAAAGATTTACACGCAGTAGTTTCTATTTCGCAATCAAAATAATGGTTCTGTTCGTCAAACTTTTTGTGCCCTTCGTCCATTTGATGGTAATACTTTTTTGACTTATGACTTTGTTGCAATAAATGAGCAATATAAATAAAAAGTTTAGTATAGTTATCTCGTTTTTTTAATATTGCCCCTTTTTTTTTTATGAATCCTTTAATTGGTGCTACTTTAAAAAAAATCCCCTTTTTGTGCCACTTTTTGAAAAATGTCATCGGTCACCCTGGTTATAGTCATAGTTGCATGAGAGAAAATATGTGAGCGCACGAATTTTTTGCGCTGCAATTATGATTATACTTAGTTAAGAATATTTATTTATATATTACGTGAAATAATTTTTTCGTCAGAAGTTTCTTTGAGTAAATCAATTGTAGTGCCCGCTGTGTGGCAAGTGGGTCCCTCCTGTTGGAACCACATACCAGCAGGATTAATGCCACGTAATTGAGATACGAAAAAACTTCACCATTGGCATTAACATTCTGAACATCATCGTTTATGAAGACATATGGGGCAATGACTCCGTCAGGCCATAAAGCGCACCAAACAGTAATTTTCTATGGATGTAATGGTGTTGCGAGAAAAGCTTCCTCGGAAAATAAAATTTTGAATGGAAATTTAAAATAAATATCAATCGATTAGTTTGACGAATAGAACAATTATTTTGATTAAAAATTTCCACACACTAAAAAAACACGCTTTATATACTTTTTTGGAGTATCCAATATCATTCACTGGGGTAGTTTTGCTTATAGAAAGAATTCTCTGACAATGATACCATTGACAGATGTCAGCTGCTAGTCTTGCAATGGACTGATTGGTAATGCGTTTTTTTGGCAACGTTGTGTCTCACAAAAATGATCAGTTCAACTGATTGTTCGAAATTTGTAGCACACTTTACAAAAAATATTGACGATCTGACAATTGTGTGAACATTGCCTGAGACCTGTATCATAGTGTTGAAACGTTTTTCAGCTTTATGTGTTGTTCCTGAGTTTGTTTAATCCAAAATGGTAATATACATACATACATACGAGTACATATGTATGTACACTTATTTATTTGGGGTTGCATTTTGGATTATATTTAGAATATAAAAAATACTTATGCAGCCTCGCAAGTCATGCTGCTAATAAATAAATACATACATACATACATACATATGCTATACATATTTAAATTGTTTTTGTAGGTTTTCATACAAATCTTGTGTGTATATAAAATAATTTTTTTGTTTTTTTACTGCATTTAATTTCATTGCATATACTTTTTTTTTGCATTTCATGCAAGGTTGCAAATGCATCATTTCGCTGTGATTTTTCGCCGATACAAATGTAAATGTTGGAGTAAATATTTCTACACAGACCTGCTGGCAAATGTGTGTGTGTGTGTGTGTGGGTGAAAGTGTTGTTGTCAATATTCCAAACATTTACATGAGCTTTATGTATCAACGTATATACAGTTATTTATTCCTATAACATGTGGGAGTGTGTGCATGTGTGTGTGTGCGTGTGTGTGCTTCATATACATACATGTATGCTTTAAAAATGTGTATACAATTTGTTTTTATTTATTGCTATTTTTGTCGCTATTGTAAGCGCGCGCGCGTGTGTGTGTTTGCGTTTGTGTTTGCATACGTGTTTCTGTGTGGATGTGTTGTATGTTTGATTATCGAATGTATTACTTTATATTTTTTTGGATTATTTAACACTTTGACATTTTTTACACTATATTTCGCAAGTACATATATTTTTTTTTTCATTCATACACATTGGGCGTTGGCTAAAGTAAATATTTTATATTTCGGGCACAATACACATACAAAATTAAATGTGGGCTTAAAAATAGCAGCAGCAAAATATTGCTGGCCATTCTGTAAAATGCGTCGAAGAAGTCAAAATTTCCATTCAAGCAAAAACAAAGTTTCGAAAAATGTTTTTGTTTACCGTACATTTCTAAAATCAAATAAATGTGAGAATTTCAATGCATTACTCTCTCTCTCTTTCTCTCTTTTAAAAACGGTGTGATAAACAACAACAATAAAGTTTTTACATTTAAGCAGTTTTATTTTTGTTTTTCATGTAACTTTCACCAAGGCGACGTGACGTGTCTTCCAGAATAGAACCCATTATTATTTTGTTAAAAAAATTTTGTTTTTTTTTTATTTAAAAAGATACCTTTTTAAGCGACTAATCAATTCGTCTAAATTTTTTTGGCGGTGTTACTTCATAACTCGTTCTATTTTGGACCGATTGTAAAAGTTCTTTTTTTTCCTGAAAGGGTATAGATTCCCATTAATTCCGTTATAAAAAAAAAATGGGCGGAAACTTGCCCACAATTTTTTTAAATTTGATTTTATAATATTCTTCTTATTTGATTGCTGCGAAACCCAGCAAGCATCTTTTGTTCCTGTAATTACACAATTTTAAAGTTGAACAAATGGGCGGGGCTACGCCCTTTAAAATCTATTATTCCATTGCACGTGGTTCTACTTAACCGATTTTTGCGAAACTTAGCACACACCTTGAGCTCTAAAATAGACACAATTCTCTATTAAAAAAATTGGCCAGTCACACCCATTAAAATTTAATATGTCATTTCTGCTTTACCGATTTTTGGCAAGACTTAACACGCCATCCTGAGCTCTGAAAAACACCCAATCTTGCATTTAAAAAATGGGCGGAAGCACGCCCACTAAAATTTAATTTTATATTTCAGGAACTTCTTATCTTCTGTCAGATCTTTACATTGAAGTTTATTTTTTTTTGGCTGAATTATTTAGTCTTTGTTCCTTTGGTAGAGGATTTGCTATAAAGCTTAACCACAACTGTTTGTATCGATTGAAACACATTTTGACACAGTTGACAAAATGTGGTAATTAAAATTTAAAATATATACCGAAACCGTTTACGGTGTTTCAACACATACACATCATACCTACATACACACATTCACATATGTACACATCCATACATATATACATTAGCGTACACTAGAGATGAGCGATATTTCCATGCCTATTACTTTTTCACAGCGATTGAAAAATTACTAATTACAACTGCGACTAAATTTATCAGGTAACAGGTTTTGGAAATATAGTTCTTGCATAAAAGCTGTGAATCTTCTTGTATGCTTACTTTATAGTAAATGAAGATACCTTCGAGAAAATTTCGTGAAATTGTGTCAAATCGTTTTTTCTGGAAACTACATGTACATATATAGCTCTCACATTTTTGTCTTTGCAATTTTTTTGTCTTTCTGCCTCTTTTACGACAACATTCACATTTTAAAAGGGGTTGAGTACTAATTGTTTGTTCATATCGCTAGCTATTCTTATTACTATTTCAATATACTATTATATATTAAAGCAGAAGTGCTGAAATGTGTTAAGCCATTAGCACGGTCGCTATTTATTTTCACTGCTACTATTCTTATTAGTATTTCTCAAAATAACACAACTGTTACAAACAAGATACTGTCAAATTGTGATGTCAGCTTAGTTTAAAAGAACAGCGAGGAACCACGGGATTGCTCATCTCTAGTATACACACACATTAAATTTTTTGTTTGCTATACATTTACTAAATATATTCTCTTTAAGTTTCGTTAATTACTTTGGTTTAACAGTTGCTTACAAACTAGACAAACTTTTACAAATGAAGCCACAAGTCTAAAGATGTTTTAAGAAAATTTTTATCATTTGATATTCAATGCTTAAGGCAGTTTAAGCCAAAACTTGAGGCAAACAACTCAAAAGTAAATTAAACATAACACAGACGTTGTGTTTTATGAAAGTCTGTCTTGTTGGTCATTTGATAAACACAAAAGTTTCTACGTTGCAAAACTAAGGGAAAATATTATGAAAAGTTCATAAGAAGGAGTGAAGTAATTTCTGGGAAATCTAAGAGTAGTACTTACAACTTTTAGAATTTGTGAGTGATATTGACTGTTAAAGCATATGAAAGCTAAAAGCTGAAAGAATTAAAAAACAATAATAATTTACTCTTTATTATTAAGTGTTGAAGGCAGGAATCGAGTTTCAAATGAAAATTTTGCTTACTCAATTTCATTTTAAAATAAAATGATGAACAATTGAATTAAATGAATGAACATTAATAAATTATTTTCAGTCAACTGGAAAACAAAAATAAAAATTTTGCTTTTAAGAGCAATTAAGCCAGGCTCATCAAAGGTTTTCTTCCTTTGCGAATTCTCGCGAAATTTTGCAATATTCGCAATAAAAGCGAGATTTGCAAGTATTCTGATTCTTAACAGTTTTTTGCGATATTTACACTTTGCGATTATTATGCTGTTAGCAAGTTTTTACAAATTTATACCATTAGAGTCTTAGACATTTTTAATAAAAATTATGGTTTGTTTAAAATTTTGCATTTTTTTCCGTGAATTTCTGCTATTTTTGCAAGTGATTTTGCGGCAGTGAATATTTGCATAATTTAGTATCCATGGGATACAAAAATACCCATAGCCAGGCAGATATTTTGAAAAGCGTTGTTAAGTCGTCAAATTTAATGGTGTTACGCAATGAATTCTTGAAGGTGAGTTTGTCGAACTATGCGAAGTTCATCGTTGTTCCCAATTGTGTTTTTAGCATAACTCTTGAACGTAAAAGAAAATAATAATTATATAGATTAACAAAGAAAAATATATGTTTTGTTTAGTTACTTTTATGTACCAAAAAAAAAATCTTAAATTTTCCAACCCTGGAATCATCCTTTAAGAATTTTCGGATTTCTAAAATACAAAATATGTTTAATATATAGAGAAAAAGAAAAAATTAGTTATATTTGTTACTTTTATATACCAAAAAAAGTTCAAACTCTTCCAACCCTGGAGTCGTGTGTTTTTTTTTTAATTTTTTATACCAATTTAGTTTTTACGGACACATAAAATATGCTTAATTAAAATTAGTTTTATGTACCAAAAAAACTTAAATTTTCCAGCTCTGGGGGTGTGTTTTTCTAATATTTTCTACAAAACTATTTGTTTTTCTAAAACATAAAATATATTTAATTTATAAAGAAAAAGAAAAAATAATTTTACTTAGTTACTTTTATATACCAAAATGTGTAAATTTTCCAACCCTGCAATCATTATTTATTTATATTTTGTAATGAAAATTTATTTCTTTTAAAAGTATAAAATATGATTAATTTATAGAGAAAAAGAAATAATTAGATTTAGTTTTTTTATTAAAATTTTCCAACCCCGGAATCCTCTTTTAGTTTTTTTTATTTCGAATACCAATTTAATTCTTACTGATATAAAGCAGGTTCAGTTAACAAAAAAAAAAAAAACAAAAATTAGTTTTATTTAATTAGTTTTATATACCAAAAAAAGTTTAAATTTTCCAACTCTGGAACAGTAGTTTTGGTTTTGTGGGTTTCAATACCAATCTATTTAGTCCAAAACTAAAGTCTCTAGCTTTTCTGGGAGCTTCTGAAAACCGATTTCATATACAGACAGATAGACAGACGGACATCGCTTATTCGTCTTTTATATTCATAAGGACCCAGAATACTCTTATATACATATATTTTATGGGTCGCATGTTAATATCAGGGATATTACACAAGGAATGACAAACCTTTTTATATCCTTTACTATTTTTGTTGAAGAGTATAAATAATAAAGAAACATTTCTAAAGCTAAATCATTTAGAAATTTAAAGACTCTTTCTTTATACATATTTTAAATTGCCACAATATTAAACAGTGAATTTTTTTTTTAATAAACATAATTGCTTTCTTTGTGATATTGTTCTGAACGCAGGTAAAATTTATTAGATGTAAAACTTGCCACCACCTTGCGCTCGGTGTTTTCAAATAATGTGCATGTAATAACAATGTTATGATGCCACAAGTAAATAAATTATTTTCACACTGCACAGTGTTGTTGATGGTGAAATAAATTTTAATAGATAAGCAACATTTGATTTATATATTTCTTAGGTACCATTTCTTTTTTTGTGAGATCTTGTATTAATGCAAATAAATTAGCAATAAATTTTGATATTGGTAAAGGGCCACTCACTCAGACTATTATACTTTGTATTAATACATGTCGAAATATACATGCAAGTGCGATATATTGTGAATGCCAAATGTCATGACTTGGCAATTTTTTAAAATTTTTCTAAACGATAAGACTTTTCATCTGATCAGAGTTGCATTATTACAAAATCAAGTAAAAAACAAACTTACAAGTCGTGTGTTTCGACGCCGTTGCCGTGCCGTCGTTGATGGTGTATTTCTTGGACTTAAACTGGCGCTAAATATTGAAAATGTTTAACATATTGAAATATATTCCTGTAAGCCATGTCTGAAAGTTAACGAAATTAGCGCATTTTTCTTTGTTTTTTTATCTTATTTAAATCAACTACTTTAACCACCGTCTATTTTAAAAGGCCGGCACGACCACAGCTTGCATGAAACAGCTCTGCCGCCGTAAGTCAACGATTAATGTAGGCATGTTAATCCTCAACAGCTGTTTGCTTTCTCTTTGTGTTTTTAATGTAATTTCAAGTGTGATGGTGTGAAGGTAAAATTTCACTTTACGTTAGATTTTTTGACAGTCGAAACAAATGTCTTTAGATTTCTTACTCGTAAAATGTGATGAAAGTCTGTATACATGTATAATAGTCTGAGTGGCCCCCCTGTCGCAGAATGTGTGGTTGGCTACAAAAATAGTTAACTTTCCTTAGACTGACTAAAAGCTAACTGCAATGTCATCCAGAACAAATCCAAAATTAATTCTTAAGTTGAGTACGTAATCGAATTTGGTGAGAACCAACAAATTTATTCTCAGCTACTTTGAAATTCATTTCAGTTTTATATTACCATTTTGCTGTTATTATTTTAGATGGTACCTTGGCTGTGTAGTTAGCGCGTTGACTACACAACGTGTGATGATAAATGTTCGAACTCCAGAAAATTTTTTTAAATTTACTGACTACCAGGTGCTTTAGAAAAGCCAACTTTAAGTTAATTGAAAAGTAATGCAGAGTGAGGCAATTGACTACCGCCTAGGACATCGCAATGTTAAAATAGTCAGTTGATTACATTGAAAAGTAATCCAAGTGTCAGTCAGTATTAGTTGCGAAATAGCTAGCTTAAAGTTAGTTTAAAGTTAACTTAGTTTCCGACAGGGCCTTAACAAGTGAAGCTATAGTTGTTTTCTTTCTCCAGCTTAGTCCTTAAATAATTGTCACTCCAGAGGATATTAAGCAGAGTATGAAAACAAACAGGGCGCAACGTTTGCTTTCGTTTTGTTGTAATCTTTACCCTGAGTTATCTTTTTAGTATTAAACACATTCACCACAGCAGGCTACCGACTACAAAATGTCAAGGATAGAATACACATGTTTATATGAGAGTGATTCTTTTGAAGACAGCAAGGCAACAGGGCGGCAGGTTATTGTCTATGCTGATTTTGTCATTGTAGTCCAATTAAACTAATTTATATTTCTTTGGCTATAATGAGAAAATTCACTGTTACCAGTATAATACAAAATGTTGAATGAATGATATCGTACAATTATTTTATATTATTTAACAGAAACAATATCCAAAAATTTATGTAAAGCATAAATTGATTAATTTTTATACTTTTACGTCATATAAGTACATTTTGAAAGAGTAATTTAATTTTTATAAATGCGAAATATTTGAAGGTGGCAATACTGAACTATGTATTTATACTTAAACATGAGGTGCAGATGGTGCTGCTGCCGTCTCCAAAATAATTAAGTAGCTGGCTACGAGGCGATAAATGCTGCTAGCGGCATTTGAAGTCGTGTGTTCGTGTAGCCTGCTGTGGGGAATGTGTTTAATGCATAAAGCTGAAATTAAAGGAGCAAGCAGGTAATAAAAGGAAATACGAAGTTGAATTATGCGTTAACGGTAACGTCAAAAGCTTTCTTAAGTCGACTGAAGCGATTATTCTATATTGCCACTTATACATATATATATTTTTTAACAAACACAACTCCCCTAAGCGATTAGCTTGTCTGCGGATAATATCCAGGGTCTATGGTGGGAATTGTATCCACGACCTTTTGACTGATAGGCTAGCATCGGTACTACTCAGTCACAGAGGCACTCTTAACCCTTAACATGCGAATATTTGAAAAGTTATAAAACTGATCATTACGAAATTCACATTTTTCTCTTTAATTTTCTCTTTCGCATAAAACTTTTTGAAAGAACCGATTTTTAAAGTTTATTCTCGAAAAAGCCCACTGTAATTCGTTTTATTTTGCTGACTATATAAGTTTTTTTTTTTAAATTGTTTTTTTAGTCTACATGCCAACATATTTTCTTACCGTAAATAAGTCTGCGTAATAAAAAATGAGAACCTGTGGTGGCAAAACCGAAACAGACAAGCGATATCATTAATGAGCTTGAAAATTGTGCAACTTTGTCAAACTTAGGTTCAACTATAACTAACCAAACATTTGCACGCACACACACACACAAACACACACATACACATACAACCAACCATCATTTATTATCACACAAATAAAAAGTTGTATTGTTCCCTTTTCATCTGCAGGCACCCGCTGCATTTCAGCAGAAAAATATATACTTACAATGTTGCTTAATAAATATTATTAGGAACATAGTACACACACGCACACACACACACACACAACAGACCATATTCACACACACCAGCATGCACAAGACATGATTTTATTGTTATTATTATAATATTTTAGTTTAGTTTAGATTGTTGTTTGCTCCATGACTCGTCTTCTTTTTGTTTTGTTGTTGTTGTTGTTGTCGCTCTTCCAGCTTTACAATATAAAATGATGCATTGTTTGAAGTTGTAAGATGAACTTTGTCGTCGTTAGTTGTGTGTTGCTTGTGTGGCATCTGCAACCTGTCCACAAAAGTGTGAAGACACATTTACCCCAAAACAAAATAGCAGTTTATTATACAAACATTACTCGTATAATAAATGTTTTATTTTGTCGGTTTTCTTTTGCAGCTTTTCTCCTTCTCATGGCATTTTATTAGAACAATTATTTATTTGTGAATTTTTTTTCTCAGTATTTTGGTTAATGCTGCTATGCTAGACTTTGCCATGAAAATTAATGGGTCTTAGACTTGACGTTTATGTAAGAAATGCATTAAAATAATGTACGATCAAAGTTTCACTCCGTGTGTTTGGGTGCAAAAGATCAAAAACTTTGTGGTGTAACAAAACGTTTTGCTTTTAAAGTTTTAATGTTGTTGTATGCTTAAATGATATCGTGTAAGTTATTATTTTATGTGCGGGTTGGGGAGGGGCGTTAAAAAAACTCCTAATGCGTTTGGTGTCTTAATGTAAACTGATGAGAAATAATAATAATATTTTGTGCCACAATTAAGTATTAGGTTTCATTGTGATTGCATATAAATTTTTTAGCAAATAACGTTGATAACTATGCCAGCAGATTTACCTGACATGCGTCAATTTGACTTACTTTAGTTCAGTAATGAGTTTCATAAATTATTTACATATTAATGAAGAAAAATGAAAATTTAGAGCCAAACATATTTAAATTACAGTTAAAAAATTTTTTTTAATGGCATATTTGGTCGAAATATTTAAGGAATTAATTACATTTGAACAAATCAAAATAAAATTTAATATTATGCAACATTTTAATTAAGACTTGCCACTAGGCTCGATCAGTATTAACTTATTGAATATTTATTATATATTTACTTTTTTTTTAAAGATTTATTTACTATTTCGAAGCAAAAATGCACATAACTTCGACCACTTTCATAATTAAAATCACGTATGTGTGTAAATGTATGTTGCCTAAAGTGCTGGTCTGCTTTAATTAATACTAAAATTAATAAGTTTTTAACCAATCATAAAAATTGTAGTACGTTTTTTTTTAAGTTGCAATTAAATTTTAACTGAAATGTTTCTAAGGATTCTGTTAAAAAACAAATTAAAAATTTTAAAATATTCAATGAAAATATTATATTAAAGATTTTTCAAAGCCAATAACATAAAAATATACAAAGAAAACATATTACAAATAATTTCAGTAACGTGCGACCCACACAAAGGGTTCCGTGCGAACGCTGCATATTGTTGCGCAAAAAAATATGAACGGAATCAATGCAAATGTTTTTGTAAAGAAAAGATTTGGTAAACAAAACGAATTTCTTAAAGAACTAAATACACATGCATATCACATTAAAACATGCGTACATTCAACTTCTATTTCTTAATAAGATACACATACCCATACACGCAAATGGTAGTGCAGACAAATTAATATACACAAGTAAACATCCACCATGCATTGCTTCTTCAATGATGTATGCACATACATATATACACACGTATGTACATAGTTAAACCATAAACTAATTGCGCGATTGAAAACAAGCATAGAAAATGCTGCTGAGATTGTCTAAACGTTGCTGTCACATTCTGGAAGCCTTGTGTGAAGTACAAAAAGGGCGACGCATCCGCTGGCAGATCAGTCTATTATCAGTTGACCATAAGTCAGTTCAGTTGTCTAGTAGTCGATCATAAAGTTGTTTATTATGAAGAGTCTTGTTGTCTTGAGTGAAGAGTAAAGAGAACAGCGCAGCTGATATTTGTGTATAAGTTTGTAATAGCAGAGCAGTGAGTCACTGTAGTGGTAAAACTGTGAGCTTCAACAGTAGAAGTCTTGTGTGTGTCGAACAGCAGAGAGAAGAGGTATTGCTTGAATACTAATGCAGCCAGTTGTATGAGACGTATGTATGTATGTATATAAAAGCGGAATAGACGTAGTGGTATCCAGTTGTGTATATTTAAGTAATTTAAGTTGTGTGTGTGTGTATTTAAGGTCTTGATTAGTATAAGTCTATTTATTAGTAAATAAAATAGTGTAATTCATAACCCTAATTACTACACGGAGTTCTTTTATTCACTTGCAAATCTTCAAGTCGCCGGAAGAGCGTTTTAAAGGTTAAAAACGTAACAATATAAAATACTATACGAAGTTTAGCTTACATAATCGAATATCTTACCTGATGTAAAAATTTCAAAGTTTACAGGGTAACTTTTTTCGGTTTTTGGCAATGTTTTTGCTTTTGGCGCTTTTCTCGTTTTTGGTTTTTTTTTGATAAGCGACTTATTTTAGTTTCAGCGTTATTTTGTTTTGGCGTTTTAGCAAATTTGTCGGTTTGTGGCGATTTTCTTATTTTGGGATTTTTATTATTTTTTTTTGGTTATTTAGTTTAATTTTAGCGATTTTTTAGCTTTGAGGCTTTTTTTCGTTTCTTACGAATTTTTTTGGGTTTTTGGCGATTTTTTGTTTTTTGGTTCCTTTTTGGTTTTTGGCGTTGGTTTTCAGCTTTGGCGTTTTTTCATTTTTGCGATTTATTTTGTTTTAGTGATTTTTTAGTTTTGGCGCTTCTTATCGTTTTTGTAGATTTTTGGGTTTTTTTTTGCGATTTTCTTCGTTTTTGGGATTCATTTCGGCTTTTGGGGTTTTTTAGCTTTGGCGTTTTTTTTAGCAAACTCCAAATGGAAATTTTTACTTAAAATTATAAAGGTACAAAATAATGAGTATAGAAAAATCATTAAAATTGCTTTCGTCAAATCAATTAAATTAATTAATTATTCTAAAAAAATGCTGTTTATGACATTTTTGTTTTCATTAGGATATTTGGGCTGCAAATTAGAAAACAGAAAAAAATAACGGGCGGCACATAATTCGAAATTTATTTGAGTGACACGAACTATAAGAAAACCTCATGAGCATTATTTTTATTCTAATTTGTGCTTAAAACAATTTATAACTGATCATAATTTTATTCTTTGACAAGATAAAAATATTCATCAGACCTAATTGCTTACGTGTAATAAGCAAAAACTCATAATTTTTGACTTCATCTCCGAAAATTTGCAGCCTTCAAACTTTAATGTACATACGTACATATGTATGTATGTATGTATGTATATATGTTTGTGTGTATGTATGTATTTATATATATTGCTTTATTTAACAAGTTTTTCACTGCTTGCTCGTGCTTTATTTCCGTGGCTGATTTCATTTTAGTTTTTGCACTTTTTTCTTACAACTTTTATTATATTCATCTCGTGTAAGAAACAAATGACACATCAAAGTAACAACACACAACATGGCAAAACCACATGCCACCAAATTGTTGGCACTTTAATTAAACCTTTGGTTTCGTTCTACATAAAAGCATGTGCAACCACTAAAACATTATACTTCTCATTTGACAAACATGAAAAATTATACACATGCACACACATTGCTGCTCATCATACATTTTATGTATGTTTGTTTGAAGCTTAAAAATTAAAGCAGAGTATGTATGTGTGTATGTGTAGACACGTATGTGTAATTCTATAAGTTCCCAGTGGGAAAACTCAGAAGAGATTCTTCCTGCAGGCCTTTTTTAAGGCCTGCTTAGAAATTTATTTATTTTTTTGGCTAAATTCCTTAGCATTTGATATAAAAATTAATTAAAATTCCTTAGAATACCTTAGAGAAGGTCTCGCCTCCTTTTTATAAAAGATAAAATATACATTCTATACTTCTTGCTATGAGAAGGGAGAAAGGAAGTAGTACAATTTGTTGTTTTGTTTTTCACCAAAGCAAAATCCATTAACTGGAATACCTTTCAGAATCTCTGGAGAAAAAGGCGGCAATTTGACTATAGAATGGAGCAAACAAGGGCTCTGCTCTACTCTGTAGTTCGAAACAAAAGAAAATGTTTTCGAATTTCAAAGTCGAAAACATATTCGTTCGTTTCGAATTACAGAGCCAACCCCAGGCCTAGTACATCCAAAACATCCAAAGAGTACAGAGGGCATTCTAGAAGGCATTTTTCACTTCTCTGTTTTCCCTCTGGCCTTGTGCTTATTTAAAAATTCAGTTGTGTGATTTTTGCAATTTGTGTTAGAGAGAATAACGAAAAATGATTATGGAGCAAAAAATCTTGAAATTAATTTGAAGCAAATAACTTCAGATATTAATGGTTGCCTCAGCACGAACAATTAAAAGCTTAATTAGAACTGAGTTCTTATAAAAAAATATTTAAATTTATAATTATAGGGTGTTTTTTATTGAGGTATAGAACTTTAAGTTGGCATCACTTTTTTAACTGGCGGCAATTTTGTCAGCTGTCAAGTGATTAATATTTAGTTTGGTTTGCCATTTCATCATGAACAGGTTGACAAAAGAACAACGCTTGCAAATCGTGCAAATTTATTTCGAAAATAATGGTTCAGTTCGCGAAGTTTACCGCAAGCTCCGTCCATTTTATGGTCGACATAATCGTCCATCAGAGCAATTAATTCGGTTAACCGGTCAATTGGCCACCAAGATCGTGTGATTTGACACCATTGGATTATTTTCTTTGGGGATATGTGAAGTCGCTCGTGTACGCCAACAAACCAGAAACGTTAGGGGACTTGGAAGCCAACATTCGTGGCGTTATTGCCAACATACGGCCCCATATGCTCGAAAACGTTAATGGCATAAAATTATCCTTCCAATAAAGCCAAATTGATGGACATTAAAACGATTTTCTTGTGTTTTATTTCAATTCGAAGTTCTATACCTTTAAAAAAACACCCTATATATTTGGTTGAAGATAATAAGATTGGCTGATAAGCTGGTAAGTTTTATTATACAATAGAAACGTCGTGAGTATTAATTTTTTTTGGTTAAAAATTTTAGATATTATTTTGCTCTTGATTGAATCACGCGTTTCATTAACCTCTACGCACAGTAAAAGACCCACTCATATACTTTTAAATAATTAATAAATAAATAATGGTGTGGCACGTACGAATTTTCAATGAGACAAGCTTTTTAAATAATGATTTAATCTCAACAATCGCTGATGAATAATAATAATATTGTTTAGCCTTAAAGACATGCCCAATCTTGTTATAGTAAAACTCTTCAGCATCTCATAAAAATTAAAAACATAAAAAAATTAAATTTATTTGAAATAAAACACTTTAGTATAACACTTTGTTTTTTACATTTTGCCATGACTCCGTTAATTGACAAATTTTCGGCAATGGTTTTGCTTTTTATGTGCTTCATGTGGATTCAACATGATTTACAATAAATCTTGAAAGAACTTTTTTCTTTTAAAATAACTTTAATATTGATTTAACATTCCCCTACTGTTAAATCAAAATAAAGAATCATGTGGAATCAAAGTTATTTTAAGTTGAAACAACATGATTCTAATACTGAAATAACACAAAGAACCAGTTTGAATCAAATTTATTTCGAGTTGAAACAACATGATTTTAATACTGAAATAACACAAAGAACCATTTTGAATCAAAGTTATTTCGAATTGAAACAATATGATTTTAATTTAATGTAGTAATTTTCCTTTATTAAAAATACAGCTCTTGAGGAAAAAAGTTTGGCGACCAACGTTGTCCTAATTTTGTACTATATGTTGATCTGTGTTTGTGTAAAATTGTACTTTCATCATACTGGAGGGCTTAACTACACAGAAAGCCCATATATGGAACACGAAAAACATATGGCAGATATTTTTTTCTTAATAAAAAGTCTTGTATTAAAATATTTTATAACTCAGTCAATTTCAAACCGTTTGCTCAACACGAAACTGCATTTTACTCTTAATCTAATTAATTGATGAGTTTTATAAATGGAGGTATAATTAAAATTTTATTTTTCTTGTACAAAAATAATGCGTAAGAGCGAAACCAAAGTAGAAAAATGACAAAATATTAAAAAACAAAATAGTTTTGGTAGAAAAATACCCGTATATGTCTAAAATTTACTGAAATAAAATAAAATCTGTGCAACAAATTTAAACTTCTTCTTTCTAAATCCGTTAATGAGTTTAAAATCGGCATACGAATACGAAAACCTGGGCTGAAATCGCCATATCCGTGGTCGTATCGTTAATCGTATGAAAACAAATTAAGTGATAAGTCAAATCGTATAAGTTGAATGGGATTTCAGTAGTTAATTTTAATTATTATTGTTGGAACTTCATTTGTTTCTATATTTATGATTTTAATCAGGCTAAAGTTCGTATCGCTTTGTAAGCCAAGTTACCTGTGATTCTGACAAACATTTAGTAGAACGGAACAACCGGCTGTTTTCGAAGGCCGTTACACCTTCATCATCAGGGTTCTTTGTGTTTGGTCCACTGTGTGTAGTGTCAGTTAATGTAGATTTCTGCTTTATATACGCAACTTTTTATTGGATTTCAGTACGTTCACGTATGTCACAATCCTAAAATAGTGTTCATACGGGACGAGTTGTATATTCACGAATGTGACGATTTGACCCCTGGCTTTATACCCGTAACTCAAGATTGTTGTTATACTCGAAAAATACAAAGTAACATATTCCAAGTATTATGTTTTTTTTGTCACACAGTGTTATTTCTAATAAAGGTTGCATGATTTCCAATCAAAGTTGTTGCATGTTGATTTTACATTGGTATTTTTTATTTTTTTTTTGCTGTGTGTAGAAAAAACTTTCGCAGTTCATTATAACCAAATCCGATTTATTTACTTGTGAATGGAGATTAGAATTTATGTTTTTTAACAATTTGTACTGTTGCTGTAATTTAGATAGACGAACAAATGTTCTAATTTAAAGAACTATTATTGAATGCTGAGTATAATGGCTCTCGCCCACCAGTGAGCCTTTGCACTATTTTCAGAGAAGTGGAAAATTTACCGGCTCAACTTTGTTTAACACAAATTTAGTAAAATATTTTCCATAACAAAAGCTGGGGATCTTATCTATCAAATGTTGGATACTACATAAAGTATATAACTACCCTCGTATAACTTCACAAGGGCGTAATGCTTTTTTCAAAATTATTTTTCCTGAAAAACAAACAACACTTACATAAAACTCATTTATATTTATTTTAATTGCACCAATAAAAACAAACTCAGCGAACAACGAATTTCAACTCACTCGCGCTTTATTTTTCAAATGCAATTTCATAATTTATTTACAATGTTGCCACGCTTAAGTATATATCTATCGTTACAACTGAAAATACATTTCGTTATCTATAGAAAGTAAGAAATTCACTCTATAGAAAAAAAGTTTTTACAAATTTAATTTGAAATTACTCTGCTACGTAAAGAGATTATCATCATTTTGGAATCTTAACTCAGCACTTTAAGGCAAAAATATGAAAACTGATGTTGTTTGTAATGCGATATTCCATTGAAAATAGATGTGAGTTTGGGTGTGTGTGTGTGTGCGTGTGTGCGAGTGCCAAGCAGACTGTAAAAATAAATATATTTAAAAATAAGAGCGCCGCTTGACAAACTGTGGAGATAGCTCGATTAAATCACAAGCAAAAGTTAAGCATAAATCCTTTTATTTCTGTGCAAAATATAATTGGAAAATCTTTTTTCACAACTACATATATATTTTTAATGCTCATGAAACACTTGCAAGTGTAATAAAAAGAGATTAAGATACTAGTATATCCCTCCTTTAAGCCACCAACCTGGTAAAGCTTTCAGCAGAGCATTGAACAAAAACACAAATATTATTTTGATATTGTAACGACTGTTAAAGCATTTAACTATAAAATTGCTTGCTTTCTGCCCCAGACTTAAATATTAAATTAAAGACGAAGAGAAATCTAAATTAAATAACAATCGTTAAAAGCATTCACTCTACGTTTTTATTTCTCGCCGCACATTTGTCTGTTTGTGTTGCCCTGCAGCAGCAGCAGCAGCGGCAAGCGATATCTTTCTACAATGTTTTTTCTTCCCCTTAAATGCCAAATTAAATCTTAAATTGGTTTATTGCTAAGACATTTGTAAACTGGGGGGATTATGGTGTTTATAAAAATATCATTATTACATGTAGTCTACGGCATTTAAAGGGTGAGGTATGGGAAAGTTTTATCAAGAAAATTGTTTCACATCAAAAGCGTTCAAAGTGGTCCTTGGGCAATATAAAAATTTAAATTTGAAATTTAACTTGTAATACAATTAACTTCTTTTAATTTTCTAGCAAAACGAAGAACGAGCTTTTGTTTACTTTTTGGGTAACATATCTAAGCCTAGACTTCAAAAAAAAAGAGGGGGTTCTCATCAATTCGTCTCTATATATTTTTTTTCACAGTGCAACTTCCTAACTCGGTTCATATTAGACCGACTGAAACATTTTTTTATTGTCTGAGAGGATAAAGCTTCCCCTTGGTCCCATCGCAAGAAAAAAATTGGGTAAGGACACGCCCACAATTTTTAAAATTTGATTTTATGGTATTCTACTTATTTGAATGCTGCAAAACCTAGTAAGCATCTTTGGTTCTTCTAATTACACAATTTTAAAGCTGAAAAAATGGGCGGGGCTACGCCCATTAAAATCTATTATTATATTTCACGTGGCTCTAGTTAACCGATTTTTACACAACTTAACACACACCTTGAGCTCAAAAATAAACACAATCTTCCAATTGAAAAAATGGGCGGAGTCACGCCCATTAAAATTTAATATATATATCAAGTGATTCTAATGTGCCGATTTTTACAAAACTTAACACACAACACAAAATCTTGCATTTAAAAAATGGTTGGAGGCACGCCCATTAAAATTTAATTTTATATCCCATACATTTTTTTTCAAAAATGTTCTATCAGATCTTTGCATTGAAGTTGGTTTTTTTTAGCAGAATTTTTAATTTAACTACACAACGTCATAACTCAAAAAATGAGTTTTAGAGAACACGAATTTTCGATCTAATTTTCGAAATTAATGGAAAATTAAAATTTAATAATATCTCTGCAGGTTTGAATAAACAAGATATGTGCTTGAAACTTTAACACAATAGAAATAATGGGGGCTATTCTGGAAAACGCGTCGAACAAGTGAAAGTTGCATGCAAAACAAAAACAAAACTGTGTAAATGTAAAAAAATTGTTTTTGTTTCTCATGCAAAATTAACCGTTTTTAAAAGAGAGAGAAACGCGTTGAAATTCTCACGTTTATTTCATTTTAGAAATGTATGGCAAACAAACACAATTTTTGAAAATTTGTTTTAATGTAAAGTTTCACTTCTTCGACGCGTTTTCCAGAATAGCCCCCCCCCCAATATATGTGACCCGGTCTATGAAAAGGTGGCTTATGACTCAAAAAATTATTTTTCACTTTTTTTTTTTTGGTTCGGATAGTTTTTGAGACGCTCTTTAACATGGTGAAAAGCAGAAAGTCCTAACTTGCTTAGAAGTGTGCTAAAAATGTAGAGAAAGAAGAGCACAAATGAAAGAAAAACAGAAAATTTATTGAAAATCGAGAATGAAGATAATAATAATTGGAATTGAAAATGAAAAAAAGGATTGAACGCTGCAAAATGATTTAACAGCTGATTTCTCGAAATTTTGTTTTTGAGTCATAAGCCACCTTTTCATAGACCGGCTCACATATAAGAATTCATTCTTTATTTTCAAAGTCTCAGTAATTTTTTATAAACATTTTTTAGCTCTTAAGACCAAAAAACAAAAAGACCACAGGTCTCCCAGTTTTGCCCCAAGTCTGGCACTTTTCTTTTTATGGACCCCCAAGATTTGGTGCCTCGATGTCATTTTTGCATTTTCTCAGACTCATATCTTGCAAATCGTTCCGAATTTTGATTTACTCTTTAAAGCAAAGTTGTAGCTCTTGTCATAACGAACAAAAATGGTGAACATAAAAAATCAAACAAACTTAATCTTCAAGATCAAAATCGCAAAATCTATAAAAAAACGTTTTTTTTTAAATTTTTTCCCCTGTTCAGGTCCATAGGTAGCAAACCGTTCAAAATTCAAGGAAACAATCAACTACAAAAATGTACCTAAAATCTCAATAAACAATTTTCTAGAACATATGATTTTCCTAAGAATGATTCTTGACACCGTTTGGGTAGCGCTTAGCGCAAAAGTGAAAAATTTCCAAACAAATGAAATTAACAAATTTTCGGGAAATATTTCACTTTTGCGGCTGCTAAATGAAATCGTAACCTTGCAGTAAATGTAATTTAAATTTAACTAAAGTGTGCACGTTGTAAAACAAACAATTCCTGTGTTTCTAGCAAATATATCTAATTATGATATTATAAATGTTCTTAAGATATCGTTATAGTTTTGTAGTTGCACAAAAACAGACAGACACCTTAAATACCTTAAATTATATTAATGTATACCAGCTTGTAGAAGTGCTTATATTTAGCTTATTCTATATGCTATAAAAAAGTGCCTGTATGTATATGAGTATGTGCTTGTGCACTTACAAGTGCAACTGCAACTGCAACGAGTGCAGTGTAATTTGTTGGCTAATTTTAACAACTACACATATCGTTTTGTTTTACTTTCTCTTCGTTACTCTTCTCCCTTGAAAGTTAAAACGCCATTTATGTATTTTAAGCGTTTGCATAATTACTAATGCCAGTGTTTGGCAGAGCTGCCAATGTAGCGCTTTTAGTTTAGTTTTCAGTTACTTTTTGTGTTTGAGAATAGCGAATTATATTTAAAAATCTTACAATTAAGTTCAAAGAGGAATATTTAGAAAAACTTTTTTAAAATATGCCATAAATGAAGACTTTGTGAAAAATCCATGGACTGTGTAGCGTAGCAGAGGTTTGATAGTACTACCAAAGAGTAGTAAAACCCTGTACTCAGTTTGGCGATTTTAGTGATAATAATGTTTTTATGGGCCTCCAAAGATTTCGAAAACTAATGCGACCTCAAAAAATGCTACGTCCCGGACGCCCGAGCACTTCAACAACAAACGAACAAATTGATGAAGTGAAGAAAATGGTATTGGCCAATCGTCGAATCACCATTAGAGAAGTTGCTAAGGACCTAGACATATCGATGGCCTCGTGCCATTCGATTTTTATCAATGATTTGGGCATGAGACGGGTCGCCGCGGAATTCGTACCAAACGTGCTCAATTTCTACCAAAAACAGCATCGCATGAACATTGCTAATGAGCTGTTGAACTCTGTCCGCGACGACCCAAATTTGCTGCAGAGGGTCATAACTGGTGACGAGTCTTGGGGGGTTATGGTTATGACGTGGCAGCCAAAGCTCAATCATCTCAATGGAAGCTGCCGCACGAACCACGGTAAAAATCGAAGACGAGCCAAAACACGTGCAAGCAAAGCAGCTGACCATTCAAAATGGCCGAAGTTGTCGGCATAAGTGAGAGACATGAGTACCAACATAACGCCACAAAAAAAAAAATCAAAATTCGAATATACATAACCCGCGAAAATTCAAAATTCGCGATACTTTTTGAACACACTTCGTACTCGTATGTTGAAAAAGTTTCAAAACCCCGAATTAATCACCCAAGTCTTAACTTAAAACGGAAATGTAGTACGTTGCGTGTTTTTTTCAGTTGCCATCACTGTGTTTTAGCTGTTTCTGTTATATTGTGAGGCATGTTACAGCATCTGCTTTAGCTATAATTGTGTGTACTCGTACTTAAATGTATACATGCAACTTGAGCACACATACACACGAGTACTCGTATGTACATGCACTTCTCTGTATAAAGCTTCATTACTAAATGTATTTTTGTGTAAGTGTTTGCTTATGTATGCACTTGTATTCATGTTTTCAAATACAAACAAATTGCAAAGATTTTGAGAAAATAAATGTGTTTAGTTGATGTAACGCGTCGTCCAATAGGGACTTTCGAACTTTGACAGTTGAAAGCACGAAAAATGTTAAATTTTATAAATTATGGCTTTGATAGGAATTTGAAGGATATACAATAAAAAAATCCATAATATCTTACACATACTTTGTTGTATTTAAACATAAAGATAGTAAACGCTTAATGAAAGAGACTTTATGTATGAAGGAATGAAATCGAAATCTTTAAGACCCGGTGGTAAAACTGCATCAAGAAAGATTAGTTACACAAAGATGTCGTCCATAGCACTTTTATTTGAAAGAGATGACACTGACACTTTGTGTTGCAGAAAATGGCAAATGTGGTTTATTAAGGAAATTTTAAATTTAGAATAAACTAGTGCACGAGTTGTATGAACAAATAAAAGAAAATACTTAAAGTTTTTTCTTTTGAAAAACTCAAAATTATTTTCAGATACTATTATTATTATTATTATTAATAATAGAATTTAAGCTTAGGCGACGGATTCACAGAATGGGATCACTGCACAAAATCAATAACAGAACATTTCGAAATATTAAGAATGCTGCAGGACTTAATTCTCATTCAGTTTTATGAGGCTTGGCGACTCCTGGAGGAACAGTGATTTTGGATACACCTGGAATAGCAGCTTTATTAGCAGATCATTTCTTTCAGGTTAATCCGAAACAATCAGGTCATACTGATGCTTTAAGCATCAATGTACGGGATACTGTTTCAAATTTGGACAATACAACAGCATGGACAACATTTGGTACAAACGTTATGGTAGATGGGAAAATTTTAGGTTGATCACCTTGGATTTATGAGTCCAATGTCTATGTGCAAAGCATTAAGAGCAAGATCAAACAAGAAGTCTAGTGGAGTAGATGATATACCTGACTTTGTTCTTAAGAAGACTGACATGGTAGCTTGATGGTTTTTGGTCATTTCATTTAGTCATTGCTACAACATCGGCTATTTTCCAAAAGCATGGCGGATGGTGCTTGTTGTACCAATTCCTAAGCCCAGATTGGATCCTCGAAACACTGGGAGTTATCTGTCAATTTTCTTGCTGTTGGCCTTTGAAAAGCTGCTTGAATTCTTTCTTCTGGAAATGTTAAACGACTTTATAAATGACAGCAGTATTTTGAGGGACTTTCAGTTTGGATTGAGGACTGGACTTTCGACAACACACGCACTTACAGTTTTTACCGTCTACGTTTCTAGGGGATTGAACAGGCGATGCCCAGCAATGTTGGTCAGCTTAGCATGAAGGGTTTATATATAAAATGATTAATCCTGAATTTGGATCGGGCATTTGTCGAATAGTGAATAGCCTTTTAAGGGATCGATTGTTTAGGGTTCGTATTATCAATACTTTGTCTCACGAGGCTTCTATCTTTGCGGGTGTTCCACAGGGATCTTTGCTAGAACCTGTGCTTTATAGTATTTTTGGGCCAGGTATACCTCAACTTTCTGACAATAATGTATGCCGATGACATTCTAATTGCTTCATCGGATAACAGAGCAAGGACAGTTAATGCCGAACTTAACTCCTATCTAGCAGTACTGACAGATTACTTTATAAAATGGAAACTCAACCTGAGTATACAAAAGACAGTCAGGGAATAAATTATTTGCGCACTAAAATGTTTAAAACTCTTGTAGATTTAAGCCAAAAAATATTTAAATATTTAAAAGTTATTCGGCTAAAAATTATGTTCGTCAATATTATGCGGGCAAATTGTGTAAGTGATATTTATTCAAATTAAGATAATTTGAATAAAATTTTTTCCCTTAAAACCAATAAACTTTTTTCACATAAAAAGTTATATGATTTAAAATTCGAATTCAAATATTTGAAAAAGTTAATCGAATAAAAATTGTTCTTGTAAATTTTATGTGAAAAAAATTATCAAAAACATTTTTTTAAATGACTATTTGTATGTAGTTTGAATAAAAATTTTTGAAATTAAATCTATTCGAGTAAACCTTAATCGATTAAATGTTTTTATATAAATATTAATCGAATAAAAATTTTTTTGACTAAAATTTTTAAATTTTAGATCTTAGCCAAAAAAAATAAAAATTAAAAAAAAAATCGAATAAAAATTATTTAGTATATGTATAAATCTAATGTATGGAATATTATATATGTACGAAAAATATATTCAAATTTAAATAATTTTAAGTAAAATGTTTGAAATAAATATAATACGAATTATGTTTATTCGATTAAAAATAGTTTCATTAAAAAAAACTAAAAAAATTTAAAAGTCTTGTAGATTTTAGCCAAAAACTAATGAAAAAAATTGGAATAAATTTTTTTATTATTATTTTTATTTATTAACATAAAGATAGTTAAAAGGCCAGTTTGTCGACAACGACAATGTTCGACTCAATTCAAATTTTTGTTTCAAATGTAAGTGTGCGACAAGTCTAACGTTGTCCAGCCCTGAATAAAAGTTTTCATGTTCGATTTATAAAAATGAAGTTTATTCAAATAAAAGTTATGTATGTAATTAAAAATAAATAGAATGAAAAAATTTACGAATAAAATTTTTAAAGGCCATGCAGATTTTAGCCAA
Source organism: Nowickia ferox (assembly GCA_936439885.1). Lineage (NCBI taxonomy): Eukaryota > Metazoa > Arthropoda > Insecta > Diptera > Tachinidae > Nowickia > Nowickia ferox. The sequence goes on along the minus strand of OW387024.1, from coordinate 108,633,193 downwards.
AAGTTATTTGTAAAAAAGAGTTACAACTTATTCGAATAAAAGAAACGGATCAAAAAATATTTTTATAAATATTATCTATGACAGAAAGTGACTTATTTTATTCCTAAAAAGATAATTTTAATCAAATTTTTTTTCGAATAAATTTATTCGAATAAAATTTATGCGATTAAAAGTTATTCGATTAAAATTTATTAAAATAAAAATTTATAAAATTTAAATTTTTCGAAAGTCCTGTGGTTTTAAGCCATATACTTCGATTTCTTGCTGCATTTCTATTTTCCGTGCCTTTTTTTTAATAAATAGGCTTTCGACACAAGATCGAGCACATGCACTTCGGCTAAGCATAATTACATTTCTAATATCTATTTGAACATATTTAATCAATAATCAGTTACACAATTATCTGTCTTCCCTTCGCCGTTTTAATTAAGTTCTTAATATTCCTACTGACTCCTTCTACGAAAGCTATTAAGCCACAAAACACAAAGAGAAACGCTTTCAACTTCACTGTTATTGCACCATACCAATTAAGCAATACATGCGATGTTCTGTGTGTCTGTGCAACCAACAGCAATCAAGTTTTAGAATCTCTAATGTATTGTTGTATTTTGTCTCTTGCTCATATCCTGGAGCTAAACCAAAAATACCAAACAAAATAAAAAAGGGTCTTGCAAAAGATTTTACAGATTTAATTGTTACTTTTAATAGCTGTTGGTTTTTATGACACTTTAGATTAAGCGAACAATTTTTTCATGTAGTTATTTTAATGTTTTATCTATTATATTATTTACGCCAAGTTGTAACACTTTTGTTGAATATTTGTACCAAATTTTTTTGTTCTAATAAAGGTTTTTGCTTTAAAGCAGCAAATTAACTAAAAATTAATCTTGCTTAAATTTTCATTATATTTTTTATATTTTTATGAATATTTTGTTTTAAAACTTCAATAAAAATTAATATTTTTTAAGCAGACGTAAGTAAGTAATTTGATTTTGTAACGGTATGAGAATAATAGTGCGTTTTTTAAACCGGCTTCTAGCAAAGGGGCAGGGACACGCCTACAATTTTTTAAATTTGATTTTATGATATTCTGCTTATTTGATTGCTAAGAAACTTACCCAACACATTAGGCTCTCGTAACGACACAATCTAGAAGTTGAACAAATGGGCCGGGGCCACGCCCAATAAAACTTAATATTATATTGGGTGTTTTTTATTGAGGTATAGAACTTTAAGTTGGCATCACTTTTTTAACTGGCGGCCATTTTGTCAGCTGTCAAGTGATTAATATTTAGTTTGGTTTGCCATTTCATCATGAACAGGTTGACAAAAGAACAACGCTTGCAAATCGTGCAAATTTATTTCGAAAATAATGGTTCAGTTCGCGAAGTTTACCGCAAGCTCCGTCCATTTTATGGTCGACATAATCGTCCATCAGAGCAATTAATTCGGTTAACCATGGATTGGCCACCAAGATCGTGTGATTTGACACCATTGGATTATTTTCTTTGGGGATATGTGAAGTCGCTCGTCTACGCCAACAAACCAGAAACGTTAGGGGACTTGGAAGCCAACATTCGTGGCGTTATTGCCAACGTACGGCCCCATATGCTCGAAAAAGGGGTTGAAAATTGGACCTGTAGAATTGGCTTTATTCGAGCCAGCCGCGGCGGCCACATGCCCGAAATCATATTTAAACGTTAATGGCATAAAATTATCCTTCCAATAAAGCCAAATTGATGGACATTAAAATGATTTTCTTGTGTTTTATTTCAATTCGAAGTTCTATACCTCTAAAAAAACACCCTATATTTCACATGCTTCTATTTCACCGATTTTTACGAAAGTTGGCACACATCCTAGGCTAAAAAAGGCACAATCTTGCATTCAAAAAAGTGGGCAGGTACACGCCCATTAAATGTTAATATAATATTTCACGTGCTTGTACTTAACCAATTTTTACAAAACTCTGCACACACCTTGAACTCTCAAAGAGACACAGTATTGTTTTGAAAAAAGTAGGCTTAGCCACGCCTTATAAAATTAAATTTTATATTTCACATAATTTTTCGTATCTTCTTCTAACAGATCTTTGCATGGAAGTCTGTTTTTTTTTGCAGTATTATTTAAGTTTATTTTTTGTTAAAAAAAATATTCTTAAATTTTAACAAAATTTCAATTAAAATAATAATTTATCAAATGGACAATGCAGCGGATATTAATTTTTTTCTTCGTAATTTATAGCAAGTAGACAAATGGAAATCCTCTACTAAAATTGAGTTGTCTGCTGCAAACAACTGCTGGTTATAAAAAAAAAGAATTGTAAAATTTTATATTATTTTTCCCAAACAATCTAAAAGCATAAATTACTACTTTTCTATCATTTTATAGTTTTTTAAGGCAAATCACACATTTACCTTTACACATTTATTCGTGCTTACCTACACATACACATACACACACGACCCCACCCCAAAAACGGAAGTGATTTTCGAAATACAGGAACTTAATTTGCATGACAACAGCTGAACAGGAAGTGTTGTGCTTTCTCCTATTTTGCTTAAAATTTTGTAATTACAAAAATGACAATAAAGATAATAGTAGTGGAAAATATTTCTGCAAATACGTTTGCATACAAATAACAAAAATTATATGCAGGAATGTACTTTGAACTTTAAAAGAAATATAGTGATTATATACATACTTACATACATACATATATCAAAAGTTCAAGAGTAACAAATAGATCGTTGTTGTAGAAAATAAAACGGCTGCAAAAGTAATATAATTGCAAGAAAAATTTCATTAAATGGGGTTGGAAAAATTTTCATTACTCCCATAATTCATTTAATGTACCAAAAATGTAATTAAAATAGAGGATGAAAATAAAACTACTAATTGGAAAAAATGAACGCAGAAAAAATACAAAAAACTTACGTTTGCTATTCAGCAAACAATTTTACCATTTATAATTTAATGCGACGACAATCCCACGATGTCGACAACGTTTGACCTGTCGCACACTTACGACAAGTCGAACGTTGTCGACATTGTGGGATTGGCTCCTAATATAAATTACTTTTTTAAATGACACTTCAACTTTCGTTAAAGTATTATAATAACTTTTAATTTTTTAAGTTTTTCTCATTATGATCGCGTGTAATAAATGTCTAGACATGCCTTATCATGACCATGACAGATGTGCAAAACTCTGAAATCTTGTCTTGTAGCAACCGTTAATCGATCGATTTAAAAATCGTTAAAACTCATGTAAGAAGGACGCAACCATAAAAAAAGACCGCAAGGAAGGCATAAAACAATCTGGCATGAAAACAAAAATAAACTACGAGAATAGTCGAAAAATGTTGCAACTTCTAAAAATGGTAAATGTTACTCTTTTGTGACTTAAAAAAATCATGAACAAAAATGGTGAACAAAATTAGAAAAAAAAACTGTAGGTACACAACAACAACGCAAACATTGGCGATCACAATTTTAGGGAAACGGAACACATTTCACGTGAACTTTTATTGCCGATAAGGGTGAATTTTTCTTGTGTATATTATTTTTATAAAAAATCTTGATTGATTACAATCATTTTTATTGGGAAAAAGTTCATGCGAACACTTTTAGTTCGAGCAAATTTTTCAGGCCAATTTTGATTCGAAATATATGTATATATTTGCATAATTTTGATTAGAAAAGATTTTTATTTGACTAATTTTTATTCGACTAGTTTTTTTAAGGCTTTACATTATTTTGAAGAATAAATGAATTAAAATATTAAAAGAATAAAAAAACATGCAGGGCTTTTAAAAATGTTAATTTTAAAACTTCCTTTTTTTACGATTTATTTTCAATCGAATAAGTTTTATTTTCAAAACTTTTATTTAAACTATTTTCATTTTACAAAGTTTTCCCTTTTCCGGCATAATATTCCCAAAAATAATATTTGCTCTATTTAAAAAAACTATTGAATACGCTCAATTCTTCGGGTAGTTTTAATTCAAAGAACTTTTATTCAAATAATTTTGGCTTAAATCTTTATGATTTTTAAAAATTTTTATCTGAAAACTTTTTTATTCGTTTAGTTTTCGGGCTTATATTTTCGATTCGAATAAATTGTTTTTGTTTAAATTTTTTTCTAATATTTTTTCAGGACAACTTTTATTCGAGATATATATATATTCGAAAAATTTTTATTTATAAAATTTTTATTCGAATAGCAGTATTTTATTCGTTAAATTATTTTTCCTTAAGGGGTTGAAAAATTAATGAAACAAAATTAAATTAAGAAAACCCCAAATAGAAATTTTAAAAATTTTTACACGAAAACTTCCTTCTATACGATTAATTTTCAATCAAAAAACTTTTAGTCTAAAAAATTTTATGCAAACTATTTTCATTTGATCATTTTTTAATTAATATTTATAAAAATAGTTTTTGTTCGAATTTTCTTTTACTCAATTGAAAATAATTTTACAATTAAATAAATTGTCATTGCTTTATTGAAATAATTTTTATTCAAACTTAATTTTTTCAAATAATTTTTATTCGAGAAATTTGTGAATTTTCTGTTATTCTAGTGAAAATAAATTTATTCGATTAATTTTTATTCGAGATATTTTTGAATTTTCTTTTTTCTAATTGAAAATTAGTTAAATTTAAATAAAATTTTATTGAATTAACTTTTATTCAAACTAAATTTATTCGAATAGTTTTTATTCGAGAAATTTTTTCAAAATAAAATTTGTTCGTGACATATTTATTCGAATATAAAAAGGTTATTATTCGAATAATTTTTATTCGATTATTATTTTTTAATTTCTATTAAAATAAGTCTTACACGACTAATTTTTATTCCCAGGAATCTTATTTGATCTATATATCATAATCGAATACTGTTTGTGCTCGTACAGAACTTTGTCGTATAAATTTTAAGCAAAACAAAAATCTATAAATTTTTATAAATGTTCAATTTAATTCAAATCAATGGAATATATAAATACTCGTATATATTTTGTTATTCTTATTATTAAATTATATATGCTGATTACTTAGACTGTAAGACCTCATCAATTGTGTTCAAATAACTTGTTTTGCGCAATGAACTTCATAAAAATAAGTGTTCAGTCGCACAAATATTTTAACAGACTTAAATGCTTTTCTATACTATATTTTCTTTTTCACTAATAAGTGCTAAATTATGTCAATCTTTGGCATTAAATAAAGTCATAATTTTTCATTTGAGACAACATTAATGCCCACTCATTGAGCTTATTATTATCGGACCGTGTGATTGCGATAAGAATTATTTCTATACGATAAAGTAATTTAGCTAATCTTTAAGTTAGCAACGGTCGTTTGCCTAAATTATTATTTATTAGCTATTATTTTTGCACATTAGTATTCATAGAGACGAATTAAAATAAATGTGTGTGTGTCTAATTATGTGCGTGTTTGGAAAATGATTTTATCAAAATATCAATAATTTCCATAGTAAAATATTCCGCTCTATTAAGTTTACAAAGTGTTAAGAAAGGCATGAGTACAGCAACAAATACGTATGAGATTGTTGCTTTTAAATTAAGAATGATCGAAAATCACACTCTTTCCCAAACTGTGTAAGTACATACGAGTTTAAAAGTGACTGGAGTTAAATGGATATGGAAAATTTTATTTCTTTCAAAAGGTAAACGAAGCAGCAGGGGAGGGGGCGGGTAGGATATTACTTAAAGTTTTTGAATAATAGACTACATCATGCAAATTACAGCAATCGCTATCGAATGAAATTTTGAATTTAAATGAACTTAAGTTTTTGTGATTTTCTGCCATATCGAATACTTATTTTTTACTTTTACGGCCTTAAAAGTTTTAAATTTTAATTTTTATTGAAAGTATAATTATTGCAACTTCGTAGGTTTTATGAAATGCAACCTTGTTTTCGGTGCTGCCAAGTTAAAATGATCGAAAGTAGGTGAAAATATTTATGCCAGTGAATAAAAGTGGATACCGATTGAAATACTTTGAACTTAAAAATTGAGGCAGCCCCAACAACAATCGAAAATTTTTTAGAGAAAACGAAAATATTTTCATTGACTTTTGAGTAGAGAAAATAGGCGATATGACTGACATCCATAAAAAAAACAGCTGTTGTAGAGTTTGTCAAATAAATGTTATAATAAGTAGAAAAAACACACTTATTCCCAGCAAAAAATTGCAATACCAATCATTAGTTACTGCATTGATGAACTCAGCTCCAAGTAGTTCAATTTCTGGTGAATTATCAATGAATTTAACAAAGGACGGAAGTCATCCAAATAACTGAAATGTATTCGCTTAAAACGTTGTCTAGAACAATTTTTTATAAAAACAACAGCCTTAGAATATTAAATTCAGTACCTCTAGAGAGTGGAACGCAATGAAAGTGGTAAACCTTTGGAACTAGTTCCGATTTTTTTGCTGGGTTTCTACAGGATATTTATTTTATGTGGAACAAATTCAAAAATTCATACAAAATTTTAATTAATTCAGAAACATTTTCAAAAAAAATTATGAGACCAAAATGGAAGTAAACTCTTAAAAAAAAAAAAGAAAAACAAGAAGTACGTGAAATATAAAATTAAATTTTGATGGGCGTGCCTCCACTCATGGGCGTGACTCAGCGCGTTTTTTTAATGGATGAGTGTGTCTATCTTAGAGCACAAGTTATGTGGTAAATTTCGTAAAAATCGGTTAAGTAGAACCATGTGAAAAGTATTAATAATATATGCATTTTAATGGGCGTACACCCGCCCATTTTTTCAACTTTAAATTTGTGTAAATGCAAGAACTCAACACGCTTGCTAGGTTTCACAGCAATAAATAAATAGAATATCATAAAATCAAATTAAAAAAAATTTGTGGGCGTATCCTCGCCCAATTTCTTTGCAATGGGACCAATTGGAAGCTATACCCTCTCAGACAAAAAGTGAATTTTTACAATCGGTCTAAAATGCACCGAGTTATGAAATAACAATGTCAAAAAAAAAAAAAAAAAATCAAAAGAATTGACTTCGGTTGAAAAGAGTTAATAAAACTCCACTGCATATAGACAAACTCCCAATAAGGTATTGAGAATTACAAAACCACAACCAAAGTAGGACAAGAAACTTTTTCAAAAAAGCTTTTGTAAGCTTGTGGTTAAAGTTGCATAAGCAGAAACGAAATGCATCTAGAGGTGCTTAATCAACAAAAAACTATATTTTTTAAAACATAATTTTGAAAATATAGTTTGAAAACAACTAAATAATTTTTTATATTTTGTGTTTCTAAAGTTTTGCAACATATCAAGAAAATACCCAGTGCAAGCTTTATGTTGTTAATTTTATTATTTCAAAAGCTGTTGCAAAATTTAAATCTGCTTAATACAACACATTGTTTATTTTCATATGCTTATTTTTAGTTTGCAAACGCTTGCAAAAAAAAATAAAAATAAATATCTCAACCAGTCTTAAAAACTTTTGCATTCATTTTATTATGCAGCTCATTCGCTTTCGAAAAGTTTCGCTTTTTCTTAATCTCAACTTAATTGAGTTTTAATTCGTCACGACTCCGCCCAACATACACACACTCCAGTCGTTTAGTCATTAGTTTGATGTCTGTGTATTTAACTTTTTGTTTGAATCATATATTTTTTGCCATAAACGTAAAAATCGTTGAAGCAAATTAATTTGCCACGCAAACACGCATTCTGAAGAAATCAAGTAGAAAAACTTTGAGACATGGAAATTTTATAAACTAAATACCATAAGTGTTTTACCTAATTGGGGTGGGGAAAAATTGAATTCGTGTAACTATGAAAAACGACTTGAAGAAGAAAGAAATAAATAAATAAAAAATCTAGTAAAATAATTAAAGAAAACGCGGAGTATGATTGAATTAGCCTTATGCCTGATTACTATACGCATTTTGCTGTTGCTAATGGATATCAGCAGGGAACCTTTACCCAAATATTTCTTAAGACAACTAGAATTATTATGTTAAACTTTTCCTTTAAAAATAACAAAGTTGAAACAAGAAGTCAATAATCAACATATTTTTTATTTTCTTACTTTACCATTGCTACATTGGCTGACTTTTTTCAGCTCGAATTGTAGTTGTAAGAAGTATGTTAAGAAAATAAATGTAAATAACAACATTAGCTATTCAAGAATAGAGTGTTGCCACACAAGTATTTTTGGCCGGGTGCAGTCAAGTTAATAATTAGTGTTTTTTTTTGGGGATAGTTAGAATTTAATTTTAGCACTGGTTAACGCACTAATAATTCCAAATTATTTTTTTCTTTATTCAGTATTAAAATTGAAATTGATTATTGAGGAGTTTAGTTAGCAAAGAAACAAATAAGTTCTAATAAAAGGTTTTATTTAACCGAATATAAATTATTATTATTTTTGTTTTTTAGTTTTATAGAAATTAAATAAAAATTTTGGTTTATTTTTTAGTTTGGGATTTTTTTTTATTGAAAACAAACACTAAAGTGTGTAATTTTTTTTAATATAAACTCTCAAAATGAAAATTTTTATTCTATTTTTATTTTGTATTATGGCCAGTGTAATACTTTGCTATAAAATTATAAGAACTAAGCCTTAACCCTTCATTACCGCAAACAATTGTTCTCCTACTCTATATATAGTTTATTCGTACGCTTTCAAATTACCCCCATAAAATTCTTGCAACGTGACTTCCACTGGCTGCGTGTCTTGATTTCATAAGGATGGCAGCAAGGAAGAAAAAAAAAATAAAAAAGATTTCAATATTATTGTCATAAAATATTGTCTCGTAGTTACTCACTAGTTGTCTCTTCCCAGCAAACAAATTCAAAAAATCTACATCAGTATCTGTGATTCAGTAACTTTTTGCGAACCAAAAATCGTAATATCTGTTCATATATATATTCGTTTGCGGTAACGATAATGTGATTCAGTAATTTATTTTTTGACGATAGCGTACATCTGTATATCATGTGGCATTCCTGCATACAAAATGTCAAAATAAGCGAAAAGCCCGAAGAAGAATTATGGAAAAGCTTAATGAATTTGAGCTTGAGACTTAAATTTGTTTGCTTTAACCGTTAGTGAATATCGTTAAAATATGTTACTGAATATCAAAGTCGATAAATTTTCGTTAAACATAAAATTTACTAAATGCATTTACAGGCCTCGAACTATAAGCATTTTTGGTAGAATTACCTACGTAATGAGGCTAAAATAATCAAGTCTTAGGAATAAGTTTGCTTGTTTATTTTAAAATATTTCTCGCCTTAACTTTTAAAACTAAAAGAATCCACTTTTGCTTCCCTTTTTTAATTTTATGTAATTTAGCGAGTATTAAAATTTAACAATCACAAAAGTAAGTAGTTCAGTAACTTTTATTACGATAATCGCATCGCTATAATAAATATAATGCAAATATATTGACTTTGCAATATTCGCTGTTGCGGTTGCAGCAGAAAAAGTAAAATCACAAATTCAAATTCATTTAATTTATTTTTTTGCATTCTGTTTTGTGCTTTTCGCTTCTTTGTAAATTTTTTGTGCAGATAAGTGACATGATATAGAATTTAATGGTAAAAAAACCATAGCTGTACACTATCGTTAAAAAAGAAATTACAGAATGACATTATCATTACTGCAAAAGAATAAATATGCCGACAAATATCACAATTTTCGGTTGGCAAAAAGTTACTGAATTCAGGTACAGATGGCAATGTCAATTTTTTTTTGCTGGGTTATAGGAAAAGCACTTGCATCTCTGCTATTCTATAGATATTTAAGCTTGTGGATTTTAAATAGTCAAAGAAATATCTTCAATACAAACACAAATGAAAATCAAAATTTCATATAATCGTATAAAAAACTCAATAAATTGATATTTACATATTTAAAATATAAAATCTAGATATCAAAAATATTTTAATATAAAATTTAATTTTTGATTAACTGTTCCGACTCCTGATTCAAGGCGGTACTACAAACTAATTGCACTGAAATAAGCACTTAAAACGAAATGCTCCAAAGTGGGACATCACAAGCAAATATCATGCCATTCGTAAGCAGATTTGTAAGCCATTAGAAGCTTGACATTCCCTTACAAACTTGCTTACGGCGAAGCAGTCATTTTTTGCTGGGTACATACAGACATAAGCACACACATACAAACATATTTGTTTTGTGAAAAAAAAATAGATAATTTATTTTATATATTTGTAGAAGTGACTTAGAGGTATTTTCCCACTAAAGAATTTGTTACAAAGATATTATTTTCAATATTAGAAATAGTTGAATACTCTATTCTACACTCTGTATTTGCGATTTTTTTTTTTACTTTTTTTATTAATATTTTTCTTTTTTAAATGAATGATTAGAGATTAATTCAAAAATGACTTTAACAGAGATCAGCACTTTCTAATGACAATTAATCACTGACATGTAAAGCAACTTGAATGCGCATATATAATTTAAACCTGCCTGCCCTTACCATATCGATACAGATACCTAAAACTGAACAAATATAAAAAACTATTGCGTAAAGAACTTTTTAAAATATAAAATAAGTTCAATTAAAAGAAATAAATTTATTTAGTTGCTTTTTACAAAAAAAAAAAAAAATCTATTTTCCAACCCTGGAACCATATATTTGATTTTTCCAATCTAAATATAAATTTCTTTCTTTTTCAAATATAAAATGCGTTTAATTAACAAAGAAAAAATTGCTTTATTTAGTTACTTTTATACATCAAAAAAAAAAAAAAAAAAAAGTTTAAGTCTTCCAGCTCTGGAGGTGTGTTTTGTATTTTTCTAAAATTTTCTAAAAAACCATTTCCTTTTTCTAAAACACAAAATATATTTAATTTAAAAAGAAAAAGAATAAAAGATCATTTGACCTAGTTACTTTTATATACCAAAATGTGCAAATTTTCCAACCCTGCAATCATTATTTAACATTGTTCTATTATGTAATATAAATATATTTTTTTTTAAGTATAAAATATGAAAAAAACTAGTTTAATTTTCTTTTTAAATTTTCCAACCCTGACATAGTCTCTTTTATTTTTGTTTTATTTCGTTTACCAATTTCATTCTTACTGATATAGAAAATAGGTTTATTTAACAAAAAAAAAAAAAAAAAACAAAATTATTTTATTTAATTACGTTTATAAAAAAAAAGTTTAAATTTTCCAGCTCTGAAACTGTCATTTCGATTTTGCTCATTTCCAATAGAAATCTATTTGGTACCATTTCCGACATGCTAGTTCAAGACAGAAGTCTCTAGCTTTTGTAAGAGCTTTGGAAAAGCGATTTCATGTACAGACAGACGGATGGACTGCTAGACGGACATCGCTTATTCCTCTTCCATATTCATAAAAGTACCCAGAATGTATATACTTAATGTGTCACATATGAATATTGTGGAAGTTATATATGGAATGACAAAACGACATATATACATACCTTTTACCATTTTCGTTGAATAAAATATTAAATGCATGTTGCTTCAACTTGAAATAACTTGAATTCATTATGGTTTTTCGTATTATTTCTGTATCAAATTTACGTTGTTCCAACAAGCACTAATTATGAGCCAACATGATTCTTCATATTGATTTAAATGTATTGGGATATTAAATCAACTTTAAGCTAAGTTATTTCAAAAGAAAAAATTTACTTGAAACTTATTGTAAATTATATTGAATTAACATAAAACACATATGAAGCAAACTCATTACCGAAACATGTTAAATCAACCTTGTTTTCGTTGATGTTAATGTGAATTTTTCTGTGTGCTCATTAGGGGCCTTAGTTTTTTTTTCAAATAATTTTAATTGACAGCTTAACTTTCTTAAAGTTAAGCTTCTGACTAAAATAGAATTCTCCTCTCAACAGCAAGGACTATCTGTTTTGGCTAGCAAAGCATTAAAAAAAACAGATTTTTTGTATAAATACAACTTTTTAACGCTTTAATACTCGTATTTTTCTTATCCTTATGTTTCTAGTCTTTGCATTATTTCTATAAAAAATTTATGTATAAGGAAAAGTGTTCCCATTAAGTTAAGCACCAGCCCACTGTGCTTATGCGTGCTTTTAACCACGAATCCCCTTTAAATTATTTCATTTCCCTAATAAATTTTTCATTACGAAACATGTACTACAAAACCCAAGCAACAAGTTGTTTTGCTTGATATGACGATTTCTCTCTCTCTCTCTGTGTGTGTGTTCTTTGATTTTCTGTCTGTCAACATGTTTTTTTTATCATTTATTTTTGTTGTATATCACTAACAAATCTGCTTTGCGTTTATTGCGGTTTGCTTAAGTAATTTATGTAAATTTCGCTTAAATTCAATTGTACAATTTATTTGAATTTGGGGGAAACATTTGCCAAATTGTTTTTTATTTCGATACTTGTTCTTTTTTTTCTCATTTGTTTGACATTTTTATACTCTGCCACAAGTTTTCTGTCTCACGTAAATATGTATGGGAGGGTGACTATTCTTTGAGAGTCTGGTTAATTTTGAAAAGTTTACCCGGTATGTTTAGTTATTTTTCACAAGATACTTTAAGTTGAATATGAAATTAAATAAAAAGACAAGCAAGCATGCTTTCATTTTAATTTATTCTGTGAAATGAGTAAAAATAATACAAAACCAAAACAATTAAAACGACAGCAACATTTATTTTGTATTGAGCAGAAATTGTTCTTTACATAAATCAAAATTGCTTTGTTTTGAGTTGAAACGTTTGATTGATGAAATGATTTCTACAAATTAAATGTACTTCTGACTATATCTTCATTGCATTTGTAGCATTTTTGTTAAGAGGTAAAGCTGAATTCAACCATTTGTCTCGAATAATATGTTTTTGTACCTGGTTCGATAAATGTGGAATTTTTCTAACAATCATTTAACTCAATTGGTTAATTGTGATTTTATATTAATATTGTCTCTATTATATTTAAAATAAAATGCTTCCAGTAAAAAATTTGTTGTGTTTTCAACTTTTTCAGTTCATAAAATAATCATGTAGTGCTCACACCTCGCATAAAAGCAGCGCTTCCAAATACTTTTTGCTATTATTATTTTATTAATTTTAGATTAAATTTTATAAAATGATTTTGTTTAAATCGTTTTCTTTTATTTTTATTTTGAAAACTGCAAATTTGCTATTGTTTGTCCCTGGAGTTTAATAAGTACAGATTTTTTAGATTTTAAATTAAAACATAAATTTTTTGGATTATACTAAAATTTTTTATATATGTGACGCGCAAAATAGAAAGGGACCTAAGGGTAAAAACCGGTTTGTTCAGGAGAGCCATTTTAAAGATTTAAATACGTGTATCTTTGGTGTACCATCACTGAATAAAACACTTTTGGGGCATTTGATCGGTCTCATTCGATGCTCAGATGTTGTCCACATCAAAATAAAAAAAAGTGATTTTTTTTTACCCTTAGGTCCCTTTCTCTATGTGCTGTCACATATGTACATAAATGTCATTTTATATTGAATCAATAACTTCAATAACTTTTGTAATTAGTTAACAAAAAAAAAATTAAAAAAAAAAATTAAAAACAAAATCTGTTGAACAAATATTAGATTCATGTATTTTTTTATTTCAAATTGATAAAAAAAATCAATGTGATTAGTCAACTTTATTAATTAAATTAAAAAAAAAAATAAATATTTTTACAAATTTTTATTAAAACGTTAAAGGGAAAATTTTTCAATAAAATTAGTTTCTAATTTTGCTTAAACAACATGCCTGACATATGTGCGTATGATTTTTTTTTATCCTTCACTTCCTTTTTTTTTTTTTTTTTTGTTTTTGCTGTTGCTACAGCAAAATTATTGTCTGTCTTCTCTTTTATATTTTCCCTTTTTTTTATTTACACGTATGAATACACGTTTTAACGAACGACCTTTAATGAACAATTCGTTTGTTAATAATTTGTACATTTGAACTTTGATGGATTTCGTATCAAAGTACGTCTAACATAAAAATATTACTCAATATTACTTTTTTTTTATTTTAATTAAAACGTACAAAGGGGAAACATTTGAAATCTTAAAAGATTAATATTTTGCAGATAACAAAATATTTCATGTAAATGTTTAGAAAAAAAAAGAAAATAAATTGACATTGACTGCTTTGTCAGCCCTATTTTTGCTTGATTATCGTTTTAAAACGATACATAAATAAGTAGTAATTAAAAAAAAAAAACCCGACTGCCACCAACTTTGAACCGTTGAATATCCTAAATGGTCATTCGAAATGAAAAAATCATAAGAGAAACCTAAAGATGATTTTAAAATACCTGTCGAATGATATTCATTTTGGTATGATTAGGTTAGGTTAGGAAGGGTGGTGCCAAAAATGCAACTCCACTCGGAGATCAAATTGGGTTCATTGTGATTCCCTTTTATTGCCCATTAAAAGTAATCTTTACCCCCCATTTGCAGCCAGAAGTGACCTATTTATTCGTCATTAAGCCACTGAATTCGCATGATGACTAGTTTACACTTCCCGATATCAGTACTGCTCTCATGGAAACGCCTGCTCAGCCATCTAAGTCTATGACGTTGCAGCTTCCCCGCACATTGTACAGAAATCTGAAGTGCCAGTTTCCCATATGCTGGTTCTTGCTCTGACCCAGCAGTGACCAGTCATCAGCATCTATTATGATTCGCATCACCTTCCTATGCATGTCCAGTAGCAGTTTAGATCTTCCTGAGTCAAGTTTTCGCCACATAGCCCTCGATACTGTACAATCCTGAGTTCCCTATATTATTGACCTATCGGTAATTTCACCGACCTGTCACACAGTCCCTCATCTAATGCCCAGCCTATTCTTGCCAGCTCATCGGCAGTTTAATTTCCCTCAAAACTGCTGTTGCCAGGAACCCAACATAGTCTGACACTGTATTTGTCCATAAGCAAGTTGAGGGCTCTCCTACAGTCACTAACAAGTTTCGTTTTGACATCGTGTCCCTTCAAAGCTCTCAGCGTTGTCTGGCTGTTAACGTAGATGGTTACCTTTTCACCCTCAGCTACATTCCAGGCCACCAGTTCCAGTATTCCACTACTGTTAAATCAAAATGAAGAATCATGTTGAATCAAAGTTTTTTCTAGTTGAAATAACATGAATTTGATACTGATATAATATAAAGAATTAAAGCAATTTCAAGCAAAGCAATTTCAAGTTGAAACAACATGAATTTAATTTAATGCAGGCATTTTATTTTATTAATTATTTAACTTAATTGATATTGTGTGTATTGGCAAAGGCATCAGGAAAAAGGTGTGTGTGAGTGTTTAATATGTTGCAAACAAAAAAACCTTGATTTTTATGAAAAGGTTCGCAAGCCTTTGAAATAATAAAATATTTTATCTTGCTGTGAAAGCATTAAAACTCTTTTGTGTTTTCCTATTATCTGTTAATGTTTCTTAATATTTCCTCAAACATATAAAAGTTACAAATCCATTAGTTGTTCTTTGAAATCTCTCATTCAAGCAGAAAACAATAATACGATTTTAGAACTATATTTAATAAATTTTTTTTGGTTGTAATGTGTTCAAGTTAATGGAAAAACTTGTTGACGACTGTTCATAATCATCATACGTGCACGACAATAAATTATATAACCAAGAGTAACTTTTGTAAAAGTACGTTCGTTCTTGCTGGTTTTTTTATTTACAGCTAGATTATTAAAGTAAAAGTTTGAATACTTGCAAACATAATTGAAAAACAAAAAGAAAAGTTTTTACTTATTTTTGCTGCCAGAATGAAAAAAAAAACAAGAAAATGCGGTAAAATATGATCAATAACCGCTGCCAGCAGCAACTCTAATCGCTGTAAAAATTATCTTGCAAAGCGTAAACTAAATCATAAACAGATTTTCTTGTTGAAGTTTATTGTTGTTGAGTTTTCATATTATAACAAAGCAACTTTCTCTGTTGGCCATAGAATACGTGAGCTTTATGCCAAATCGTTACTTAACTTGTCCATTGTCAAACACTTTAGAAATTTAGCTATGCGTGAGTGTGAGAAAAAATTAGTATGAGTTGTTTATTATAGATATGAGTATTGGGTAACAGGATCAAAAAGCAAATCCTTTTTTTTGTCTTTTTAAAACTGAGTAACTTTAGCAATATAAAAAAACATAAGAATAGATAGAAAAGAACAGGCTACCAAAATAATCTTTAAAATTCTTTGGTGTATTTAAGTCGAATGGATAAGTATGGATTTAAATGTTATAGGCAAATTAAGGAACTTTTAATTCTTATTTTTACGCAGCAGTATTTTTTATTTTAGTTTTGAAAGTGCTGTAGTCTAAACTTCACTTCGTTTCGAATAACACAGTAGACCCTCTGGCTAGATCCAGCCATACCAAATCTATAGATATTTTTGATATGCATAAGTACATAAAGCAACGCCTTCCTGCATCGATATTTGTAGGAATTGATAGTCAGTAAAGTAAAATAACTAATAAAGCGTCTATACAGCTAGAACCAGACGCGCTGCACTGATGTTCACAACTGCTGTAAATTCGGAAAATTAATTTTAAATAGAAAAACTTAAATAACTTTTAAATTTTATACAATAAAGGCAGAATAAGTTTGTACATGCTGTTCTGTTCTGAATCAGCTGTTTTGTTTCAATTCAAAGTCTGTCTGTGTGGTTTGTTTTTCCTTTTTCGTGCTGTTCTGTTCTGTTCTGTTGCGGAAACATTTGTAGAAAATGGAATTCAACATTAAGTGACTCGTAACTCAATAAACTTAGTCCAACGTTTCTTCAGTTTTTGTATCCCTTCCAAAAAATAGGATTCTTCGAGGTCCTTAAAAAAAATGCAATTTATTAGTTCAATAATTTCATCGTTGGAGCTAAAACTCTTTCCACCAAGCCATTTCTTTAGGTTTGGAAATAGAAAGTAGTCACTAAAGGCTAAATCCAGAGAATTTGGCGGATGAGGTACCAATTCGTAGTCCAATTCTTAGAGTTTTGACATTGAGACTGCACCCGTGTGCATTATCTGGATGAAAAATAACTTTTTTCTTGGCCATATGGGGTCGTTTTCTTTTTAAATCCTCATTAAATCGGTCTAATAAGTTGGCATAATATTCGCCGTTTATAGTTTTTTCTTTTTGAAGGTAATCGATGTGGATTAGCCTGCGTGCATCCAAAAAAAAACTGTTGTCATCACCTTATTGGTGGACAAACTTACCTTGGCCTTCTTCGGAGCAGGTTCACCCAGATAAACTCATTGTTTAGACTGCTGCTTGGTCTCGAGAGTACAGTAAGGGATCCAGGTTTCATTCACAGTTACAAAATGCCGCTAAAACTCATTCGTATTGTGATTAAACAACTCCAAACAATCCTTTGAAGTTGTCACACGTTTAAGTTTATGGTCAATTGAGAGCAAACGCAGCACTCATCTTGCAGACAACTTTCTAAAACCCAGCTGATCACTTAAAATCGAAACCACACTGCTATATGAAATGCATATTGCATCAACAATCTCGCCAACACCACATCGTGGATTTTTTCCGACATTTTCGGCTGTACTGACCTCAATTAGCAGTTCAGTGTCATTTGTATTTGTGCGATCACAACGAAAGTCAGTAAACTACTCTTTTACCATTGACATTGATGGTGCAGAGTCCCCATAGTATTTATCGAGCGAGCTTTTTCTTGGTTGGATTGACGGTTTTTTTTCGCAAAAAATAATGTTTCATGAGCACTGGAAATTCTCTTTTTCCATTTTTAGAAAAATACACGAAGTTGTATGTTTTAAACGCAAAGTAAATGACAACATTTGCTCAAAATTTGACAGTAGTCTATTAACAGGTGGTAATTGATGGGGACAGTGTTGCATTTCATGTAACTACGAGGGAAGTTCGAAAAGTTACGGAATTATTGATCCGCCCTTGTATATTTGTAGGTTGGTTTCAATTCTATGAGCTAATATTATCATTATGCTTAGCTGGAGTTATCAATCTCCTGGAAATAAATTTTTACCAGTACTTTTGTTTCATCAGCGAAAGTGTCAAATTTTTCAATGATTTTCTCTTTTTACGGTTAAAAGTTGCCAGTATCATTGGTCCAATTCGATTGTCAAAGATGTAGTCTCAGTATCTTCAAAAACTGGTCTATATTTCCATTATTTTAAGTTACAGAAAAAACAAAATTAAACGATGGCTATAAAACGATATAGTTATAGAGATTGATGTGAAATAATTGGGAAGGCCTAATGAATCATGCGAAGCAAATCTAAAACGGATTTTATTAATTAAGATGCATTAGCACTTCTTCGAAACTTGGCTCTTACAAGAATAAAGTATAGAATATTAAGAAAAGTTTTGACTGCAAAGAGATGGGGAAATTTGACGTCTACAAAGTCATTGAAGGCAACATAGAATGCGTATTTTTTCACCGGGCAAGGGCGCCAGTATTAAGCGATTCCGTCTCTTCGCCAATTATTAGTTGTGCTAGCTCGTATAAATCCAATCAGTAGTTTAGAAGTTCCAAATTTATTACCATTTATTTTGCAACACTCACCCACTGTGCAATGTTAAACAATACAACGGAAAAGTATGTTTAATATCAATAAATTTAATTTTATATTAAGTATACGCCATCAGCAGCAACAAATTGCAATTGCCGAACTTTAAGCGGAATTGAAATAAATGCATTTTATACAATTATAACATTTAAGCAGTATAAAATATATAAAAAAATCTAAAGAAACCATAATGTCTTGCATGAGTTTTTCCTTTAAAGCTTGTGCTTATTTGAAACATGTTTAATGTTTTATCAACTTTTTTTTTTTTTTTTTTTTTTTGTTAAGACAGTTAAAAAGTTTTTTGTTTTACACGCGGTACTCGCATAATTTTTTTCTTTTCTTCTTTAATACTTAAACAAGTATTTTTCCACACAATCCAAAAAGTTGTTAAATAAAATCAACTTTAAAGCGACAACAATAACAAAATGAAAGAGAAAATTGCTTTGTTCCTCATTTTCCTTTTTTGTGTGTATGGGTGTTTTAGTAAAACAGAAAAATTTCACCACTGGGTCTATTTTGCATTGTAAAGTTTTATTTTTATTTTATTTTTTTGGTTGTGTTGATTTGATACGTTTTATGTTTTTTTTTTGTATTCGTTAAAATAAGTTTTTATTTTGTTCGCTTTTCTTTTTTTTTATTCTATTAAAGAGCAAAGGCCTTTTATGCTTGTAAATAAACTATAGAATGAAATGTAAAGCAGCAAATTTCCCCTGGAAAAAACAAAGTCAATTGAAAAATTTAATCAAAAAACTTAAAGCATTTGATATTTCACTTTTATTTAGTTATGCTGCTCAGCTTTGTTCAATGGATCTCTAAAATGAATAAAACTTTTTCAATTATGCTTTTTTTTTTCGAGTGTAGTATATTTGTGTGTGCGTGTGTGTGTATTTGATTTCGCTGCTTAGTGTGATCCTTGTGGACTAAAAAAATAATGCTGGAATTTATACTTTATCGAAATGACATACACTGGAGTGATTAGATGGAAACAAGGGATAACTAAATAATACTTAAGTGTGTTAAAAAGTTTAGCTTTAAAAGTTTATTTTATTAATTTACTTCTAAATAATGTTATTTTAGAAATTACAAAAAAGTGCAAAAGCAAATATTATTGAATTATCAGGCAAACCAGAAATATGCTCTAAAAAAAGTATTTTATGCGCATACAATATGCACTAAAAACTCAAAAATATGCCCTTAAAACTTAAAAATTGGCTTAGTTATAAAATAAAAATATAATTTTTAATTCAACAATTCAACAACATTGGCCTGTAAAATGAGACAAAAAAAAAAAAAAAAAAAAAAAAAATAGGAAACTATAAAAATTAACAAAGAATAACTGCCGTATTAAAAAAAAATAATTTGGGGTTGAAGTGTACGTTAAAACAAAATTTTTTTTCGTATACGGCCGTAAACACTTTACTTCAGCTTTAAAAGAGATCACGATATCAGAATTAAAACTTTGTTACTGCATTTTGGATAAAGAAGACCTGTCACAACTAAATAAACTTTTATACATTGACAAATGTTTCTTCAACGTCTACTAATATAATCGGGGCAGAGTCCATAACAATAACAAAACCAAATTTATTACGTAAGAACTGCATAATGCGAGTACATCAGAAAAATCTATAAACTACATGCATAGAACATTGCAAATGAAATTTAGATGGAAAGCTATATATACATCCGACGGGAAGGTATACTACTTTGTTTTGTTTTGCCGCCATTTTGGTAAACATTTGTCCTGACAGTTCATATTTGGCAGTCGTGAAGTAGACACGTGGCAAATTTATTATGGAAAAATATTCGGTAAACCAACTTTGTTTAATCGTTAAAACATTTTATCAAAATCAATCATCGATTACTGGGACCATGAGAAAGTCACTTGAAATTTTTGGGAGAAACAACGTGCCAACAAAACTCACTATTTATCGTATAGTGAATGAGTTCGAAGAAAGAAAGTCTGTCGGTGATAGGCCCATGCATGGACCACAATGTACTGCAAGATCGTCTCAAAACATTACTGCTGCTCAAGAAAGTGTTCAAAACAATCCATCAACCTCAATTCGACGCCATGCTGAGGAGTTTGGTCGTCAAAGAACAACTTTGGCCACAATTTTGCACAAGGATTTGCATTTGTTTCCATATTGGATTCAGTTGATACAAGAGCTTCTTCCACAAGACCATTTACGCCGCCGTACATATAACAATAGGATGTTACAGCTCGCCCATGACAACCCCGATTTTCATGAAAAAATCATAATGAGTGACGAGGCACATTCTCATTTGAATGGATATGTGAATAAACAGAATGGAAACCCTCAAATTATTCATCAGCCACCTTTGCATCCTTTAAAAGTGACAGTCTGGTGAGCAATTTGAAAACTAAAACGGCCTAACGGTAACTGTGAATGGAGAGCGTTATCGTGATATGATTGAAAACTGTTTAACGCCACAACTGCATGCTTTGGGCTTGATTAACATGTGGTATCAACAAGACGCTGCCACATCGCATACAGCTAAAGTTACAATGGAATTACTGCGAGACCTCTTTCCACAACAAGTTATTTCAAGAAATGTTGATGTTAATTGGCATCCACGGTGGCCTGATTTGACTGCTACGAACTTCGTTTTGTGGGGATATCGGAAAAGCAAGGTTTATGCAAACAAACAAGAAACGCTTGAGCAACTAAAACAAAATATTCGTGATGATATTAAGTCCTAGTTTACACTATGCAAGTCTTATTGCTAAGCTGATTAGTTTGTTAGGAAAGAGGGACGAGGGGAAAAGAAACGTTACTGTTCCCCTCGTCTCTCTCTCCGTCAAACTAATCAGCTTAGCAATAAGACATGCATAGTGTCAATATGGACTAATGGAACACCGCGTGAAATGTGTGAGAATGTAATGAAAAATGGGCTCGCATTAAATAAAACATTTATCAATATAAGATCCATTCTCTTTCATTTAATCAAAAATTATAAACAAACAAAGTAGTATACCTTCCCGGCGGACACCCTGTATAAATTGTGAAAGCATATTAAAATGGAAAAAAAAACATTCTATAAAGTATGAAAATATGCCCTAAAACTCTCAAATATGCTCTAAAAATTCCAAAAAAATGCTAAAAATATGCGTGTAAGGCCAAAATATGCCAAAAAGTGCTTTAAAAAGTAAAATATGCTTTTAACAAATCGATGTCAAAATTCATAAAAAGTTCTGATACGGATAAATATCGCAACTCTGCATTAGTGCGTCACACAAGCAAAAACATGCAATTACATATTTGCCGGTTTCCCTGCTTATAAATAATTATTTGAAATACTTGTGTTTTTATTATAAGTGAAATTTATTTGCTGGTGGTTAAGCGAGGTCCATATGCATTTCATTGTTGCTTTAACAAATCGTCATTAGAGTTACTTCAACCACACACATTTTGAATAGTCACAAACCTCTTTCTTATCTTATGCACAGACTTCCAAAAAGTATTTGAGAATTCACAAATAATAATATTTTTGTTAAAGCAACAATGAATTGCATATGGACCTCGCTTAACCACCAGCAAATAAATTTCACTTATAATGTAATTACGAGAATATGTCGATTAATAAATTTTTTGTTTTTTTATTTATTATTTACTGGTTCTAAATTTGTTTAATGCTTTCGCTACATCTATTTCTTTGAGTATTAAAAATATTTAATTTCTTAGTTTTAACCAGAGAAACTAAAATTAAACAAATTTTATATTTTTCCGCAAATGTTGCCATGTGGCAACAATTTTTTTTCCAAATGTTTAAGTAATGTAAATTTCATGTTGATTTAGAAAAATTTTTCCTAGACCAGTTTCAACTTATTTGTTTTAATGTTTTTATTATTTATTTACATAAAATAAAATTAAAATGAATTAATTTTTTCATTTATAAATTCAGCTTTATTAACAACTTATACTTAGCATATAAGTTTATAATTACGAGATTTTATCTATAGACACTACAGCAAATAATATTGATAATATAAAAGATTTTAACAATTTTAACATTATTCAAACTTCATTCGCATCCCAGTTTGTGTCCAGGTAAGCGAGAGAGAGAGGATGCACTATAAAAAACTTTGAGATTTTGAGTACAAATAGCCGAACAACTTCGTAGTGTTTGTGTTAAATTTCGTCATTCGCTTACGTTATTGCATCCTCGTAAGGCAGAGGGGATGTACTGTGTGCTTTTCCGCGCTTCCGAAGCGCTTCTTTTTCTCTTAGTGCTTATTTGTAACAAATTAATTTTTGCTTGGAACATCAAGAGGAGGCAGAACAGAGAAGTGTAGTGCGCACTATACTATAAGCTCGTTTATAAGTTTATGGTTCTATTGCGCACACACAACAAGCAATTTTCAGTTCGATTGTTATTCTGCAATTAAAACTTTTCGATTGCCAATGAAAAATGACATGGCTGCGGGCAAACAGAATATTTGGATTTGCCAAAAAGCAATAAATATTTGTAGACAATAACATCTCTTCTTTGGCAGTCAACATTGGAAGTACAGCTTTTGGCAAGCGGCAGCGCAACTTAAGTTCAAATGCTATCCATAGTAAGTAAGTAAATTACTTAATTAATATTGTAATTAATTATTTAATTAATTTTTTAATTAATTACTTAAATATAAATATAAATCATGGGCGCTACAATATTAATTGTTTACACGTCGAAAGCACTTCTTCCAATTGACTTTAATTTCTTTTATAACCAATTAATATTTTCCTTTATCATAATTTATATTTATTTAATAATTTTTTACATATTTTTATATACGAGTATGTATGTATGTATATATAATGTCAACATATATTTATAATCCTTTTGCCATTTATTTTTTATATGATTTAATTTTTTATTTTTTTTTGTAACTTTTGTTGCTCAACATTTCATTCAATCTGACACAGATGACACGTTGATGCAATTTTAAACACATAAACGAAAAACTTCTTTTATTTTGTTTTTGTTGTCGTTTTAGTTTATGTTCCTTTTTTTTCTGAAACAACTTTACTTAACATTTAGTGGAATTAATTACATTAAAAACATATGTACGCTGCAAGTACATACACTGAAAAAGTTGTTTAAAAGTATTTTGCAGCCGGCTACTGGCGGTTTAGAACGAACATGAATTTTGCTACTCGTATGAAATTATTTGACAAGCCCTGTTTAATTGATTAAACCCGGTTGGCTGAAAATTATAGACATTACATTGTAAAATAAATTGCTGGGAACTTTTGTCGATTGCCCAGAAGCGGCATGAGAAAAAAGAAACTAGTTTTGAAAAGTTTAAAAAAAAAAAAAATATATATATATTATATACATATATGAATTGACTAGGTTAAAGTACTTATCGTTCTGTAAGCCAAATTACATGCGAGAATTATTAAGGAACAAATAACACCAAAGTAAATTGTAATAATTCTGAAAACACTAGTAGAACGGAACAACTAGCTGCTTTCGAATGTCACTGCACATTCTTTGTGTTTGGTTTACAGTGTGTGGTGTCAGTGGATAAAGACTTCTGCTTTATATACTCAGCTTTTCATTGCAAATGGAACATGTGAATTGTTTTCGTTCATCGTGTTACAATTTAATGAAAGCTTTTTTTTTGTAATGAAAGCTCAATTTTACCATCTCTAAATAAAGCTAATAAGTTTAATGATGTCAGATCTTCTACTACATTGAAGTTTTAAATATGATTCGTATGTAAACCATCTCTAAATTTACAACAGTCTTGCCATTGTCGTTTTTTCCTTACTAATTATGCCCATATAACTAATATTAGTTAATTTGCATATTTTTGTTCTACTTAAGATAAACTTTTAAAAAGTTCGAACAATAATAATTAAAACTAACTAATAAATTTATATTTTTTTCAGTAGTGCATACTGTTCTCTTCCATTTCTATGAGCAAACTACTAGATCAGCCCGGCAATCGTTGTCTACCCTCAATAAATTTTTTTTAACTACAAATTACTCCATACAGTAGTCACAAACAAAACGAAAACCTACCCTGTATTGACCCGAATCTGTATTGAAAATTTCAGCTTCACAGGTCTTATCATCGGTGCCATCTACTTAAAATGAAACAAAATGAAACGTACTTATTTTCGTGAAGTATACTCGCACACCACTTACTTGCGCCGTTGTAGAACATGCTATGTATCAGAGATGGCGCTGTATATGAAAAATGATTTTCCCTGTTTTCCTGCTTTTCTCTTCAAATTTTCCCTAAATTTTCTTTGCTATAAACCTCTCGGAGCCCCATACCTTTCCATCGAATGCAAAACCGTGGAAATTGGTTCGTGCGTTATGGAGTTATAGCGTCAGGAAGGAAAACCCGACTTATTTTTATATATTAGATAGAGCAGGGTTTCATGAAATGATATTTAAAAAAAAATATCCAGATATAAATTTTTTTTTAAATCATACGTGGAGCATACGTTGTATTAAGTACGCGCAGGGATTCTTTGAAATTCACAAGACACCTTGTTACTCATTTTGCAAAACACAGGATAAATAAATTCAATAAAATTCGACTTTAACAGGCACACGAAGGGTTCCGTACGGACTCTACACATGTTATACTATACAATTTTAGCCTATAAAAGTGAATATCTTTTCTGATGTAGACTTTAAAAGAAAATTTAGTACCCATAAAAACTTTTTTTTTTTATTTGTGGCAATTGTTCTAGTTTCGAAGGTTTTTATTATTTTTGGCACTTTTTTGCTTTTGGGATTTTCTTTCGGATTTTTTGCGATTTTTAGTGTTTGTCATTTTTTTCATTTTGGCGAGTTTTTCCGCCGTTTTCCGATTTCTTTTTATTATAGAGATTTTTTAATTAGGCGTTTTCTTCGATTTGGCGGTTTTTTTCTTCTTATATTGGTTTTGACAATTTTTTCGGGTTTTAACGATTTTTCCGGTTTTGATGACTTATTTTAATTTTAGAGATTTTTTGGTTTGGCGTTTTTTTCGTTTTGGCGATATTTTTTGTTTGGGCGATTTTTTCAGTTTTTGGCGACCTTCCTACTTTAGGTATTTTTTTTATTTGTTGCCTTTGAGCGACTTATACTATTTCTTGTGCTATTTTTAATTTAAATCTTATTTCTTCTGGCGATTTTTTGTTTTGGATTTTTTTTTTTTAATTTTGAGATTTTGTAGTTTCAGTGTTTTGGCGATTTTTTCCGCTGTTTTTCGATTTATTTTAATTATAGAGGTGTTTTAATTTGACGTTTTGGCGTTTTTAGTGCTTGTCGTTTTTTTCATTTTGGCGATTTTTTCTGCCGTTTTCTGATTTTTTTTTAATTTTAGAGATTTTTTAATTTGGCTTTTTTTCCTTTTGGCGATTTTTTTTGGTTTTGGCGATTTTTTCGGATTTTCAACGATTTTTTCGGTATTGAAGACTTATTTTAATTTTAGAGATTTTTTAGTTTGGCTTTTTTTTTGTTTTGGCGGTTTTTGTAGTTTTGGCTCTTTTTCGTTTGAGTGATTTTTTTCGTTTGGGCGATTTTTCAGGTTTTGGCGACCTCCCTACTTTTGGTGATTTTTTTGCCTTTGAGCGACTTATATTATTTCTTGTCATATTTTTAATTTAAATATTTTTTCTTTTTGGCGATTTTTTGTTTCGGAATTTTTTTAATTTTGAGATTTATTAGTTTTAGTGTTTTTCAAAATTTCATAAATTTACCCCTTAAAGTTTCCAAGATACAGCACGTTCTTAAAAATACCTTAATTTTGAATTTTTTAAACTTCGATGCCAATTGTTGTAGTCTGCATAAAAATACACTAACTTTGAAAATTCCAAGTGTCTATAAATAATTGTCTGGTATATTACAACATCATTTAGTTTTTAACTCTCATATATTTGCTCTAGTGTAGCGGCTAAAAATTTACATATTCTGTGAAAATTTCACTTTTTATTTATAACTAAGACAATTACGAACGTTCTAATTTCACTTGGAATACAAAATATACCCATATGCCATACTTTTTGTATTTTTCATAAAGATATTGTTTCTTTTTTATTAAAAAATACAATGAATTTCTTTTATGTTTGACCCGCGAGGAAAATTTTTCTACAAACCGGAAAAGAGCTGATAATTTGACAGTACCCGGTAACAAAGTCTTTCGCAGCTGCACCACTGAACAGAGTAGAGTGGCGTCTGGTATAAAAATAATATATTTTAACTAACGAAAATACACATAAATTTGTTGTTATTGCACAAAAGTTTTTGTGTGCGTGTGTGTAATCGAGTATGTGTACTGAACACATTGCAAGAGTAACGACAAAGTTTTGAACAATTAACTGTTAAGTTGTGCAGTCATGTGACACATGCTCAAATACAAAGTGCTGCTCACACATACACACACACACACACATGCATGAAAAATACACATTCCTCTATATGCACACATACAGTTAAACACATAGTTGAAGGCAAATTTAGGTACAAATATGGACGGCTTACAGTGTAAACATGCTAAATTCATTATTTATAACACATTCCATTCGAAAAAGAAGGAGACGCCGCGCACTGGGGTTTCCGATATCAAAAGTGCGAGTTAATTGAAAAATTTAATTTGTGAGAAGCGAACAAATTTTTGTGATTTACAAAAATATTATTATTGGTGAGTTCTCAAATAGTTTTTGAAAGTCTGTGCATAAGATAAGAAGTTTGTGAATGTTCAAAATATTTGGTTGAAGTCTACTAATGATTTGACAAAGCATCAACGAAATACATATATAGACAATGCTTAACCACCGGCAAATAAATTTTAATTTTAAAAGATCAATAATGTGTTGCCACGGTTACTATTTTCACATTGGGAAGGTCATGCTGAATTTATTAAAAAAAAAGCAAATAAAACTTAGTAAGCAATTTTGGTATTGACTGAATCCCGAAAATCATGGGATTAAAAAATCTAAATCCCGGGATGCGAGATTCGCTGAATCCCGGGATTTTCGGGATTTCGGGATTGGCATCCCTTCTTATAATACATATGTATATTATAATTAATATACACAAAGAGGGAATAAAAAAGAGAAAAATATCAAATTTGATCAATGTGCAGCCCTAACCGCGAAAATAACGTAACTGACATATTTTTCGAATTTGACTTTTTGATGCAGCACCCATTAATTTGCAAAAGGAAGCAATGCATTTGCTAATATTTGATTCATTTCTCGATGCTGAAGAAAATGCCAGTGATTATATTTATATCAATTATACAGACGATGATGGTGATCAGTATGATGATTGTTAAGAATTGGATACATAATAGAGCTGTTTCAATATTTTTATTCCCTATTTTAAGCGACTTTAAATAAATTTGCATTAAATAATGAACTGATAGTAAAAAAAAGTTTTTTTAAAACAACCTTTTACT
Source organism: Nowickia ferox (assembly GCA_936439885.1). Taxonomy (NCBI): domain Eukaryota; kingdom Metazoa; phylum Arthropoda; class Insecta; order Diptera; family Tachinidae; genus Nowickia; species Nowickia ferox. The sequence goes on along the minus strand of OW387024.1, from coordinate 108,605,185 downwards.
TAAATGCTCATAAGAAAAAGCTGTCGCAAAATTTGCCATTAACAAACTAACATTGCAGGTTCAGTAAAAGGTTTTACAAACAGAAACAGTAGCAGTTACCTTGAATTAATTTCCACTTCTTGCACATAGTTATTAATTTACCTTGTATGGGCAGTACCCCTTCCCCAGGCCTAACCCGTCAGTTTTTCGCCCAACTTTGTTTGCTGTCTTCAAATCAAGTCACACCCAATTTGAAGCCTCTTACTAGCAGATTATTTTTAATTATTTTGTATGGGAAGTACCCCTACCCGCAGTCCTATCCCGCCGATTTTTGCCCAACTGCGAAAATCGCTCTCTTCAAGTGATATTGACCAACAAAATTTAAAATTATAAACTGGGAAAGTCACCGCGAATTAATTCCCACTTTAGCCTTCGAAAACCCCACTATGCACCGCTTCGATTGGTTAAATTATTTATTTTAATTTGAAATACTAAATGTCAAAAAAAAAAACCGATGCGTTGGAGTTATTTCTTAAGATACAAGCTCGTATAGAAAGTGTTGAACAGTTTTTTGTTGGTGTTGTAAAATTTTATTGAATTGAGTTATTAAGTTTACACTCTAAGCCAACGATATATTTAAAAGCTTGAGTGTGTTGGTGTGTGTGTGTACGCACATGTGCATGATTTTATATGTGAAACATGAAAATGATAATATTTTTTAGACAACATAAGCACAAACTCGCTTGTTTTAATAATTATAACATGATGTGTAAACACACACGCACACATACGCGAGTAAACACATACAAACATAGGCAGGGATATAAATATATTACTGCCGCTGCTTAATACGAACACACATGTGGGCTATTGTACAACTCCAGCTAAACATAATGTTCGGGAAGTAAGAAAAAACTTTGGACTTGCTAATGATTTCTGACAGCTAAGAACAGGAAGGATGTGCACATTTTATGCATATTGCATAAGTGTGTGTGTGTGTGAGTGTGTGTGTGTGACAGAGAAACTGTTTCACATAAATTATGCTTGTGTATTTGTATTTAAATAAATTCACAGTCACAGCGCCGCAAGTATTGTATATTATTTGTGAGAAGATTGTTTACGTTAACAACTGTATCAATAAATTGTATTATGTATGTATTAAATTTCTTTAGAACTTGAGTTGAGTTTATCTAAACAGAATTTCCAATTCCAAATCAAAATCGCATTAAGTATTATTCTGCTGCTATTAAAGTTGCTCCTGGTGTTTGTAATTTCTTATATGTATAGCCCCAAAACTTTGGACAGTTGAATTTATCGATAACAAAATAATATTAGAGTTAGTAATGCTCGTATAAAAGATATTTGTATCATTACATGAATAGGGTGACTGCGCAATAGTGCATTTACATCTGCACAAAATTTACCAGATTTAAATTTAATTAATTTAATAATTTTTTAAATTAATTTTTAATTTAATTTATGAAAATCTCTACCTTTTATATCAGGTTTTTTGTTTTAAATTTATCAAGATTTTTTGTCAAAAACAAAGTCCAAAAGGACAACCAAACAACTTCAATGAAGCCAATTCACACACCTTTTAAACTACACTGGCTGGGTTTGTAGTACAAATTTGAAGAAAAAAATCTGATAGTTGTATCACTAAATTTTATGTAGATTTTGAAAAATTTTTTTTTAATCAAACACAACCCGCAGAGCGATTAGCTTGTCTGCAGAAAACACCCAGGGTCTATGGCGGGAATCGAACTCACGACCTCTGGGGACGGAGAGGATAGCACCCTTAGTGACAAACCTTAATCTCAAATAAATTTTATGTTCAATGATCAATTAAAACATATTGAATTTAAATTCAATTCAGGATGGGATTTTTTTCGTGTATGTATGACGTGAAGAAATTGAGTTCAAATCTTGGCCAGAGAAGCCAACTAAACATACAACACACACACACACACACACACATTTTAGCAACGCTTGCGGTAATACACATCACATGATTTAAATAAACAAATTAAGTAAAATAACTGCATTAAATTAAATTCATGTTGTTTCAACTTGAAACAACTTTAATTCAGCATGATTCTTCATGTTATTTCAGCATTAAATTCACGTTGTTTCTACTTGAAATAGCTATTATTTAACATAACTCTTCATTTTGATTTAACAATACTGGAATGTTGAATCAACATGAACATAACGCTATTGCAAAAGGAAAAATTTTCTTTGAAGATTATTGTAAATCATGTTGGCGCAAAAATCATATTAAACTTGTTTGCATAGCTTTCAATATGAAATTTTTTTGTGTGTATTAAACACAAAATAAGTTTTCATATTTCATTGTTGTTCTCAATGTAAATGGTCGTATGAACATTTCATTCGATATCTTAGGACAAACTGTAAAAAAAAACATTTTGGGCCTGGCCAACGATGTCTACAGGAAACTTTCAAAATTAATTTTGTTATTTAATTTTTGTTTTCAATATAAATAAGCGATGTGAAGCGTTAAGCCACAGAAGATATAGCCAATTGGGCAAGCACCTATTGGAGGATTGGGAACTGCCAACTCTGGACCCACTGGCAATCCTGAGATTCAACAGGGGAGTAGGTCTAGATGAGGTGCTCTAGCACCTGGCAGGGGATACAATAGATCTACTTTGGTCGCAGCGTCCTGTGCTTCCCGCTAGACTTAATTCATTCATTCAAGCGATAGAAAATTGCTTGTTCACGTCGTGGGCCAGGCTTTTAATTACTTAAGTTTCCTCAAATCGGTTGATTGTATGAAGTTTTGATGTTGTAGTAAAAATAAATTTTTGTAAAATTATTTTTTCTGCCTCAGTATGTGATACCCTATTGTTGAGCTATGTAGTATACACAAATACATTATTTTTATTTTATTTTCCTTTCATTCTTTCTTAACTTTGATTTAACTTAAGTTGTTGGTTAGCAAAGTTTTTTTTTGGTGTCCGCCACTTCCTCGACTGCCAGTCAAACTGTTATTGACAGTTCAAGTTTTCCGTATTTTTTACCAAACAAACAAAGTTTTCTTCTTCATGCTGAAAAGTTGAAAATAATACCCGCACAGTAAATAAAAGCTTAGAAAATTAAAAACAAAAGTGGAAACAAAACAAATGAAAGAATTGAGAAAGATGGAAAATTATATATTTAATGCACTTTAAATTAAATTTTACTTTTTTTTATATAAAAAATAAATAAATTAGAGAAAAGTGGATTTCTACCTACACCAGCCATTTAATATTTGTTTTTTAATTTTTCTTAATTTTATATCCATTTTTTATACAAGGAATAAAAATAATTTTTTTTTATCAATTTTTAGCTTCTGGTTTTATTTGTGCATACATATTATTGTTTATATTATGTGTATTTGAAAATTTTAGCTATTCACAAAAATATGCTTTATAATTTAAATTGATTAAAAGTAAAAGAAAAAAATACGATATGACGTTCTTTTAGTAAATGAGCGATATGTGTGAAAATTTGCGAGCAGTATGTAATAAATTATACTTTTGTTTTAATTGGCCTTTAAAATTATTAAAAACCCAATTTACATTCAAGAGACAGCATACAAACAATAAAAAAATCACTTGAATATTGCACGAAATGTTAATGCAATTGACATATACTCAAAAATCATCGAATTTCTTTTATGACATTGACTTTTCATATTCTGGATGCAATGCAATATACACTTAGAGAATCATTTAAGCTCAAAATTGTTAACTTTCAATTATTGCACGTGTTTAATAAAAAAAAAAAAATCAGTAATCGAAATTGGCTCAAAAATTTTCGTCTTTACTAAAAACAAAATTTTTAACACAAATAATTAATAATATTTTTTTTCAGTGCAATTATTAAAGCGCAAAATAAATTTTGCCTACCATGAGGACAGTGTGGGAAAATAAGGTTATCTGTATGTGAATATGCTTAGTTGACCAAGACTTTCGTTCATGAAATCGATTTCGAATATTTCTCGAATATTTATCGTGTAAAACTATCGAGAATGACGCTCAACAATTAATCGAAAAAAGTTCAGCAGCCGCTCAGTTTTGATCCAAAACACACTCGGTTTCATAGGTTCACCACCAATATAAAAAGTGAGAGAATATCGAACAAATTTCGATATTTTAAAAAGGCAGCAGAAAAAGTAAAAAAAGTAATTTAATTTTTTAACTAATTTTTTTTAACTTATTTATTTTGCTTATATTTACTTATATGTATATATTCACTTATATATATGTGTTTTTATTTTATTATTTAACTAACAGTGCTGTCATGGCTCGAAACTTACCTCTATACTAACAGACTAGAATCACATTTGAGAAACTAACAAAAGAAGTTCGAATTTCGAGGCTTTAGCAAACATTCGATTTTTTTTTTAGATTTGCGTACAAATATCCAACAATTTTGTTTCGAAATTTCTTCGCTTGAGCATTCGTGAGTATTCCTTTATATCGAATCTCAGGTCAAGTGGGTGTATACATGTAAGTGGAGATACATACTTATGTAGGTATGTATTAAAATGAGGAGACATACACATACACATGCTTTTATGGATTCGACAATTTTTGATTATATCTAGCTGTGTACCTTTTACATATAAATGTGAAAGTTGAAATGTGTGTATATGCAAAAATTATATTGAGCCCTTCCATATACTCGCACAACGCACTTCCAATGCATTAATAATCCAAAATGAAAAATTGTATTGTTGCTGGTGCTGACTGACCTCAATACATTTTAAATGTGTCATAAAGGTTTATTTTGTACTGAAATACGAGTAAGGGCAAAAATAAATCCATGCACAAGTAAACTTGTACATACACACATACGAGTACATACACATGGCATAATTACGTTAAATCGAAATCCAGTTGTAATATATGTAGTATATAAAGTCATTTTTATTAATGCTGCGGGAAAATGCTCGTATAATAAAATAATATTGCACAGATTAATTATACGTTTCTTAACAGAGCGCGTTCTCAAAATTAATTTCAACTTATTAATCGTTATACAACATATCTTTACTATTGTATTAATAACAAATAATATTACTTTAAACTAAAGGTGTGATTTCAAAAAAAATCGTAGCTAGAGAAAATTAACTTTCAACTTTCTGGACATGCGAAACGTTTTAAATGAATTTTTTGTACATTTTTGTACAACACTATAACAAAAAAAAAAAAAAATTAATAATAATAATAATAATATCTTTTAACTTTTAACATTCTGGTTTTGGTCAAATTGACAGTACCCGAATACATTTTTAGCTTATAAAAAACAGTGAACTAAAAAGGATTTTGTTTGATGTCTCCCAAACTATTTACAGCCAAGTGAACTCAACATCTTTCTTATGCTGCAAACTCACTTCCGATACGTTGTCCCATTCTAAGGTTATGGTGTGTTGACATACACACATACCTACATAAATACGGTTATTTTCAAGCAAATAGTCAGAATCGACTCCCAGGACCTCAAAACGTCGGAATATAGTGCAAACTCGATTTTCAAAAATTTAAGTAAAATCAGTATTTTTCTATAGCGGGAAGTTAAAAATACTTAATGAAACATACCAAATAAATTTTGTGTTAAATAAAAACAAAAATTAGAAAATAAACAAGCATATGCGTGACTATTGCCAGTTAGTAATGGGGAATTTGAGGTTTCATTAAAAAAAAAAAAAAAAATCAAACCAATTCACGTATTCTATTTGCATCGAATTTTTTTTTAAATCTTTAGCCATTTTATTCAGAAAGTTTGTTAGCGATACATATAAGATTTCAGAATTTTATTATTCGACATATTTTCATAAGTTTATTTTAATTGAAATTTATTTTCTTGTGGTTTAGCATTATCTATATATAACAGGTAGGCGAAAAGGTAATCATTCGATGTTGTTTGGCTCTCAATTTTTTTTCTATATAAATGAAAAACTTCGATTCTGTTTTTTGATTATGTTTATTTAAATCTTTAGAACTTTATTGGTCAAGTCGAGAAGATGATATCGGCCAAATGGGCTCCGTCACAATTGATTGCTCGTTTTATGGCATTTTTCATAATTTCAGCTAGAACTTCAGTCTGACAGATTCTCGTACTCGTGTCAAATGTTGTGCTTGAGAGCTTCCAGGGTCTCGGGCTTGTTCACGTAAACACGGGATTTCAAAAAACCCTACAAAACAAAGTCTGGAACGGTTAAATCGGGCGAGCTTGCGGGCCAGTGTAAATCGCCAAAACGAGAGATGAAGCGACCTGGGAACGCCACGACACGATTATTCTGCGTTCTTGGGGATTGTATCGCTCCATGGCTTGTTCACTTGTATTCTACATCTGTCTAGTTCACAAATGTTAAAACAGATTTGACATTGGCCGCCATTTGCAAAAATAAGGGCATCTTTCAATATAGTGATTTCTTTTGGGCCACCTTGTATTTCATTGCTGCTTCAATTTTATATTTTGAACAGTCACAAGCCTCTTATCTTATGCTCAGACTTTCGAAAGCAAAAGAAAAATAAGCGTACTAAGTAAGCACCAATGAAATATATAGACAATGCTTAAGCACCAGCAAATAAATTTCAATTACAAGGTACTACATATAAGGTTTACAATTAGTACGGCATAATGCTATGTTTCCACTAACAGTTGAATCACATGCTTCGCTTTCTCAATCATGTTTATGAATCATGCCGTTTACACGTTGCATTCGTGTTTCGTTTTGCATTTTTTTCTTGGTTATTAAATACATATACAGAATAAGGAAAACGTTGTCCACAATAATCTCTGGGTTAAATAACTAAATTCAATTGTGTGTTGGTAAAATGTATGTTATTTAATTCTATGCTTGATATTTTTTATACAATTTATAATTTTTTTTTGAAGCAAATACTCTAAAGGAACAGGAAATCCTTTCATAGACCACATTTCTCCCTTCTATTGCGTTCGTAGTGTTTGTTAGTAGCAGCAAGGCTCGCATGCTTGATTCTGTGTAGGAAGCAGAGTTTTAATCTCTTTTTTTTTCTTCTACTGGTTTGACAAAGTGTTATTGTGAATAAATATTTTTATATAATATGCATTTCAACGTTTCTACATGGAATGTGTGTTTGTCTGTCTTTGTTATATTTTGCCAGTTACAATGTTGCTATAAATTTGTTTTGGTTTTGTAGTAGATGTCTTGTACAATTCAAGTTGTATAAACATACAAACAAAGCCAGATGCTATTTAACATACAGACAATCAGATTGGAACATGTTGTCCTCTAAGTACATGGATGGGTTCGTATGTGTAAACAGTGAGCTCTAAAAGTAATGTAACATTTGATGAGATTTCTTCTGATAGTTGTTTTAAAATGTTTATATAAACAATTGTTTAAAAATTTTGCAATAAAAACACTATGACGCACACTGGGTCAGATAAAAAAAAAAATTAATTTGCGTTTTTGTTATTGAAATGTTTATTTTTTTTAAATTTGCCCCAGACAGATATTATAAAATATATAAAAAATTTATTACAGTTTTTTTTTAATACTCAAATTTTCATAACACATATCGCTCATTTACTCAAAGAACGTCATAACTCAAAAAATACATTTTTTTGTACGAGTATTGTTTGTTGCCGGCGGCAGCTATTTGCCGGCTTACAGCTGATATGCTGTGTTCGTTGGTTTGTGCTTATATGCAAAAAGAATACAAAAACAAATTGAGCAATCTTTCTCATTGTTTTTGTTTCACTCACTTCAAAGAACGAAACAAAACAAAATCAAACAGTTTTTGTCGTTTATTTTCGTGCTCTGGTTTTAAGTACAAAAAAAACTAAAAAACTAAATTTATAACTGTAATAGTGTCGATTATTTTTGTTACGAAAATTACGTCCTAACTCCTGTATCGCGCAATAAATAGCGTAGCTACAAAAAACCCGAATCTGCGCGAGCAAAAATAGCGATTTCATTTATTTTCAAATTGGAAAAATTTGCATAGAACAGCTCAGTATTTTCCATTTTCCAACATGTTTTTTTTTCTTCTGTAAAATTACAAAATGTTTTGCGTTTCAGGCAAAGATATCGTGCGCCCTAACCGCCAACATACAGTGGCAAAATTTTCGAACTTAATTTTTTTTACCAAAATCGATAATTTGCAATCGTAAATAGTAAATTTTCGTCAAAAAATGTGTCGCTTAAGCTTTTTTTAAGCAGTTATGGCTCGATATGTAATTACAATATTTTTTAAGTTGTCATTTTAAATTTTGTGAAACTATTTTTGTGAGGATTTGATATAATTGCCGTTAAAAAAAAAAAAATCAATCACCAACTCTTTTCATCTTAAAATATTCAACAACCACTATCCAATCAATTGCCATAGAAAAAGGAAGCCACAGAAAATAACTTGAATATATAATTTTGTCAATTTAAATGCCACACATGTTGCACAACTATTTAAACACATTCAGACACAAATATTCATTTTAACCACTTTACATATGCATGTGTGTGTATGGGGAAAAGAAGTGCATGTGTATGTGCGTGTGTGTATTTGAGTTTGAAAGTTTACAAGTGTAAATAATTTATTTGCAAGTTATAGTCTTTTTAAAAAGAAATTTTTGCACAAATGCTTCCTTTTATAAGTTTTAGTTGTAATTTTCGGCTTTATTTGTATAAATATTAATTTAAGCAACGGAAGCGAAAATGATTTTTTGCAAAGAGTTTCCTTTTTTTTGAAGAAGAGATATTTTTACACTTGCAAATATTTTTAACTTCAAGAAGGTGCAGAAAGAAGTAAGTGTTATCTTGTTAATGGGTGTAGCTGAACAGACCACGTTTACACGTATATATATAAAAATACACATAGTTCTGCAGTGATGTTGACAATTTTACTAATGCGTCTTGCAATCAATCAATCATATTTAAACTTCAATCTTTAAAAATATTTAAATAATTTTTTTTAGTTCAATCTTTGAAAAGGCCAATTAATTTGTTAATTAAATTTTTAAAACCATTTTAAATCAAGATATAGTTAACTGAAAATGTTAGATTTCCATTTTTTTTTATTTCCTGATGGAATGAAACTTTATTAATATTTCAATTGCAAGTTTTTTGAATTGAAGCCAAGACGCGAACAACGTTGTAAAAGACATATAGAGCAAAACCTGTTTTTCACAGATTACCGTTAACATTACTCTCTTGCAATGTTTCAATAGCAAACTATTTAAAATTAAACATCTTATAGCCGTCAAAATACAATTACAAACTGTCAGTCAAAGAAAGAACTTAGTAAGTGGGTAACAAAATTATGCGAACAGAGTTATCGAAAGTAATTGATAAATATAACAGAGCTACAAAAAGAAAAGTAAATTATAGTTATCATTATTTTCGATAACCTTATAAAATAAAAAATATAATTTATTTTCTCCTTTAAAAGACGTTTTTTTCTCTGGAAAAATTATATTATTAAATAATTTATTTTTCTATGCAGCATACATTCCATATTAATAAGAATATAATTCTGCTGTGTTTTGGCGTATCTAGCTTTGCCTAAAAATGTTTAAAGTTGTCTCCAACTCCCGACAACACTTTTCTTAACATAAATTTATAATTAAAACTTAAAAGTTTTACTAAATTTTTTTTTTTACCACCTCTTTCACCATAAAAACTAATCTGGAGTGTTAAAAAAAAATAAATAAGTTCCCAAATATTTAAATACATTTAACTTGTGTAAACAACAACTTTTGCGTTAATGTCTTCTTGTTTCTTATGCCACACGCACTCATTCGTCTGCTACATGTACTTAATAGAGGCCTGCGTAAACAGTCTTGAAATGTAAATACTAGAAGTGTGCGCAAGCTATGAAAAAGTGCACAGTATTGTATTTTTTTCAAGAGCGAATATTGTTTGTAGTGATGATCGTAATTGAGTGTGAAGCAAAAATAGAGAACAAGGAAACAAAAACCACACAAAACCATTGTACAACAGTTGAATAGACAGTTGTGTCAAGTTTGCAATATTTTTATTGTACACTTCATAGTGCACCATACTTCATTTCACAAACTCAAAATTTCATAAAATATTAAGTGATAATAAAACTTTTTACTTTTGTATCCATTTTGAAAGATATTATTTTTATAGATATTTTATTTTTTAGAGCCTTAAATCAATAAATTATAAAACTTAGAACAGTATCGCATGCGAACTAACACGCTCAAACAATCTACATTGTTTGTTTTTTCTTTTACACATACACATATTTTTACACTTGTGTGCTCATTTTACAATTGTCATTCGGTGTGCACTAGTGAAATATGCTTCGACACTACAATAATGGCTTCGTTAGTCAAATCGTATCGTCTTACTTTTGAAGTTGTCGTATCGTTTAAGTCTGTATGTTGGTTAGTAAAAACGTGAGGCTGCCAGCGAAAGTGCCAGCTGTTACTTTGCTTTATACGTGTGTGTGTATGTATGTAAGCCAGAAGTTGACGTTTGCTACGTAAATATCTATTTTCTATAGATTTTTACGTAGCAAACGTTGCCAACACATTTTCAATAAGCATCAACATGCTTATTAAATGTTACGGGTCTTGTCAGCTGACACGCAACAGCACGATACGATTTCAGTAATTCTACCATAACTAATGCCCTCGCTTGGCGTATAAACAAATGCTGTTGCATGCTTTTGATAAAATTGAGCACCAGTTTCAGTGTTCTCATAAAATCAAGAGCACTAAAAAGAGAGAACAATTCAATAATGTACACCATGAAGATTGAGCAAGCAAACATCTTTTGCTCAGCTCTAGTAAACACGTCTTGTTTTAAATGTATTCTCGTGGCATGCATTAAACTACATCAATAATAAATGCTGTCGTTTAACAAGCGAAGCACGATGTATGTACTGATGTTCGTGTATATGAGTGTTTACAAGCGATGTCGCGAAGACTTCATGCTCGTAACAAACACTCAAAAGAAGTAGTGTTGATGCGTGTATGCTTTTGATTTTGCATATTGTACATTTGAGTGTGTGTGTGTGTGTGTGTAAAGCGCCCCTGTCGGAAATTAGGTTAACTTTAAACTAACTTTAAGCTAACTATTTCGCAACTAGTACTGACTGGCACTTGGATTACTTTTCAATGTAATCAACTAACTATTTTAACATTGCGATGTCCTAGGCAGTAGTCAATTGTCTCACTCTGCATTACTTTCAGCTAACTTAAAGTTGGCTTTTTTAAATCACCTGGTAGTCAGTAAATTAAAAAAAAATTTTTGGGTTTCGAACATGTATCACCACACGTTGTGTACTCAACGCGCTAACTACACAGCCAAGGTACCATCTGAAATAATAACAGCAAAATGTTAATATAAAACTGAAATGAGTTTCAAAATAGCTGAGAATAAATTTTTTGGCTCTCACCAAATTCGATTACGTACTCAACTTAAGAATTCATTTTGGATTTGTTCTGTATGACATTGCCGTTTAGCTTTTAGTCAGTCTAAGAAAAGTTAACTATAAGTTAACTATTTTTGTAGTCAACCACACATTCTCCGACAGGGGCCCCATACACAATTCAATTAAATTTTTAATTGAGTCGGTTGTTGTCCAAATCAAAGCATGTATGGCTCTGTCAATTGATTAGTTTGGCAGTTGTCGATTTGCTTGAAGAAAAATCAAAAGATTTTAATTTTTCATGTTGACTAGTAAATCTTTCAATTCGATGGTGCTGTGTGTGTTCGAGTCCCTTGATTAGCTGTCAAAATTTATGTTTGCAGCTTTATTTTGTATAGAAAAAGTTATGCATTCTTAAAATTGTATTTAATTTCATTGAATTTTAAATAAAAAATATGAAAATTAATGAATGAATGCAATAGAAGTTTTAAATTTTTAAATTTGTAAATGTGAAAAAAAAAATATAAATTTAGCAGTTGAATGAAAATCTTTCAATTCAGCCAAAAATCAATTCAATTGTAAGACTCAATTGAAAATTTAATTGTAACGTGTATGGGGTGCTTAAGATCTAGATGGTAAGCTATTCAGGCGTAACCTAAATAAAATTTCACATGGAAATTTCAAAACGTGTTAAAAATCGGTATCGGAAAAAAAATCATTCACATAGATTTGTTTGTTGGAAAAAGTGATAATACATATGTTAGTTTTTAATTTTATTGGAAGTGATTAAACGAAATTAAAATCCTTGTGAAAGAAAAATTTGATTCGGAAATTTTCACATGTGGAATTCATGATAAGGCTGATGATGTGTTTAAGGGTCAATGCATGTGTGCGTTTGTATGTGCGCAGAAAAATAAAAGATCATACACACAACACTTCAAATATAGAAAAAGTTCAACGAAGGCAAAACAAAATTTTACGGATAATAACATCGGCTCCATGGTACATAAGAAATTCAAATTTACATCGTGATTTGAATATGCCACAAGTAACTGAAGAAATTGCTAAATACGCAGGCAAATATCTTACAAAACTCGAGTCTCATCCTAATCCGCTTGCTCGTAATATCTTGAATTTTACTGGTCACATCCGCTTAAAAAAGAGGGACACAAGGGCTCTAATACTCAACACTCCAGAAGAAACTGCTTGAAAATACTTTTGTTTTTGCTTATCACTACTTATGTATTATTAATAACTATCACTAAGTTTATGTCCGACACTGGTCGGGCCTAATTAATTATATTTAGATTTAAGATTTGAATAATTATTGTTAGTTCATATTTGAAGATACAATAAATAAATATATGTACTAAAAAAAAAAAAAAAAATACACACAACGTGTTTTTGCGTATGTACATGCATTACATTTGTATACGTGCCCATGCGTATGAAGAAGCAAGCATCACAAATTCTGCCGTCACGAAGTATTTTCTTCTTTACTACTATACCTGCAATAACTGAAACAAATGTCTGGCCAACAGTGTTGTTTAGCGCACACAAAAAATTAATATGAATGAGTTTGTAATATTAATTAAAATATTTGTAATATTAATTAAAAAATTAATTAAATTTTCACCTATAAACAATTTGATAATATCAATTAAGTTTTTCCACTCAAATTAATTAATACAATTAAAAATTTAATTGAATCAATTAAATTATTAAATGAAAACATTAATTGGTGAATACTTTTTTCTGTGCGTTTGTTTTAGAAGACTTCGCTGCAGTAAAGCATTTGAAAAATCCCTCATGTCTTCAAAGTTTTTGTAAGTGGTGTTTTGCAGGGGTCTAGTACTTAATCGTCGCTGGCAACTTTTTATCTTAATAATTTTTAAAGTTGTTGAGTGTAGAAGAAAAGGAAATGAAAAACAAATTCTATTCATAAATAGAAAATAATCACAGCAGCAAAGTGAACAAGTTTTTAAACTAAAAAATAGCATCATCGTGCTTATATTTTTCATACAGTTTATTTTAGTTGAGTTCAGTAATATTTGTAAAATATATTAAAATTATTTGTCTATGGCAGTGCAGCAGCAGCTGCATGCTTTACCTTTATGGCAAATTCTGCAAGAGAAATACGACTAAGGTAAAACTTTTTATACTGCATTATGATGTGTAAATTGTAAAGTTTCTTCAACTTTATTTTTATTTTTTTCTGCTGTCTGCTTTTACTGCAAAAACGTGTGTCGTCAAATATTTTTACCCAAGTGTTTATTAGAAAAAGACAAGCACATGGTGTGAAAAAAAAAATAAAGTAAATAGTTGGCTAAAGTAAAATGTAATTCTATTTGCTTAAGAAGAAACTTTTATACGGCATTTAAGATTAATAAAAATGGGTATGCAGGTGGGAAATTGTTTCAATATTAAATAAAGCGTGTGCAAAGTTTTCGAAAAATAATGAAACAATTTTAAATATTATCTCAGCTAAACGCTTGTTGAAACATTTTAATTAGATTATATTAGATTCTACTTGAATGCCTGCGTGAAAAGGGCAGCCACATAAAACATTAACTGCTTCAATCAGAAATAATTTCTACCCCCGTAGATAGAATTGGGTGCTGATGAAGTGCGTGGCTGCACAGAAAAATATCGGTATTTCCCCCAGCTAATAAAGTCTAATTTAAGTTTTCTTCTCTTCTTTAGAAACTCACATTAATTAATAAAAATATTTCATTCAACAAGAATTGAAATTACTGAACTTAAGCCCGACTAAGAAATTATTTTTGATTAAAATTCACTATAGTTCAACTAAAAATTAAAAAAAATTGTCTCAATTAACTGCTTTATTCATAAAAAATATTTCTGTTTAATAAAAGGTTTATGCAACAAATTTTCTATGGAAATTTGATTAATAAACCTTTTATAAAATCAATATATTTTTTGTGAATTAGGCCGTAAAAATTTAACTTAAAATACTTTAAAAAAAAAAATATTCAAATAACACCTGATATTTTTCCATCATTTTGATTTTTTAACATGCCACTGTGCAGTTTAAAAAAAAAAAAATAAAAATTAAAACTTCCAATCTTAACGCTCATCTTCTTTTAATAACTCATTATAATTTATTTAAATAAACACGCTTAATATTTACATGTGAAAGCTTGTTCATTTTCTTATTTGTAACGTCTTTTAAGATTAAAACTTTTCGAACACATGTTAAATAAACTATTCATAATTCTTCTTAGCGGTGCAAATATAACAAGGTTTTGCATACCATCCAACCAACAGATTCAAACGTGTATAAAAGCAACAATTTGCTTAAAAGTTATTTTGCTTTATCTTCACTTACATGTTTATGTGAGTTTTAAGACAACTCACAGTGTAGATTTTATTTTTTGTCACAACAAAAGTCTTCATTTAAGCGAGTAATAAAATGGAAAAAAGTTTTTGCCATAAATGCCTAAATTAAATTCATATGAAATTGTTTATTTTGAATATTTAATTTGCACATAAGGAAATCAAAAACTAATGCAAATTCAGCAGAAAGGTTGAGATTTATAAATTTATATAAAATTTTTTTGATTTAACGCGGATTGTGGACCAAACGAGACAAGTAACGTATAATGTTTAGCGGTCTAGAAATTAAATAATAAAATGTCGGCTATAAATTATTTGCGGGGTTTTGTCAAAGTTTCTAAGCCTACTAAGCTTATTTTTCTTTTGTGATCTTCAAAAATATTATTATTTGTGAATTCTCAAGTAGTTTTTGAAAGTATGTGCATAAGATAAGAGGTTTGTGACTGTTCGAAATGTGGTTGAAGTCTACTGATGATTTGTTAAAGCATCAATGAAATGCATATAGACAATTTCAATTAAAATAAACTTATGACAATTTTTTTCGAATAATAAATTTCTTAAATAATAAAAGAAATACCGAAGTATATTTATTTGACATAAAGTCTTTATTTATTTAATTTGAAAATTTTGCTTGTTTTTATGGTTAAGCGATTGTCTATATGCATTTCGTTCCCGCTTTTTGGAACTCATCAGTAGACTTCAACCCAAAACATTTTTGATTTTAGCTAACAAACTTCGTATGTTTATAGTAAGACTCTTAATACTATATTGAGAATCACAATATACAAACATAATAAGTTTGAAAGCTTCAAACAAAAATCTTTACAAAACAAGCATCTTTATTCGATTGTGCATCTATTTTATTTTCCACCACCTTTTTACAATTAGCTGCCACATTGGGCAACAATAAGAGTATTAAAAGGAAAAAGAAAATAAAATAGATGCACAATCGAATAAAGATGCTTGTTTTGTAAAGATTTTTGTTTGAAGCTTTCAAACTTATTATGTTTGTATATTGTGATTCTCAATATAGTATTAAGAGTCTTACTATAAACATACGAAGTTAGTTAGCTAAAATCAAAAATGTTTTGGGTTGAAGTCTACTGATGAGTTCCACAAAGCGGGAACGAAATGCATATAGACAATTGCTTAACCATAAAAACAAGCAAAATTTTCAAATTAAATAATAAAATAAAATACCAAAGTTGTTGTTCATAAAAGGTAATTTTGATTCATAAAAGTTTTATAACACAAATGTCCATAAATATATAAACCAAATTATGTTTTTTTTATAAATAAAGCTGGAAGAATTTGGCTTCCTCTGCCCTTTTTTGTTTTAATATTTCTGGCGTGTGGAGTTAACTTGGCTGGCCCGAAAGAAGTTCCATTTTAAATCTATTTTTGACGCAATTCTAGCCCTTATGTCAGTAGTAACGTGACGAATAATGTCTTTTACTTATATACATATTAGTTGTATAGGGAGCTCCTGTGGCTGAGTGGTAGCGATGCTATCCTCTCAGTTCAGAGCTCGTGGGTTCGATTCCCGCCATAGACCCTGGGTGTTTTCTGCATACAAGCCAATCGTTTCGCGGGTTGTGTTTGTTGAGTAAAAAACAAAGTTTACTGCTTTAGAGCTGGTTGTGAGGCCTACAGTGCCCAAAAAATTCCTTAACTTTATTGATCAACTAACCATCAATTCCTTGGATTTCAGATGATATGCCAAAGAACCAAAACATCCATGAGAGTTAAGCAATCAACTCTCATCTAACAGCTTGAAGTAAATAAGATTGAGAAAAAGTCTAAAAGTTAAGCCCCCATTTTAGGAAAATTTTGTATGAAAAATTTAAAATAAAATACATTTTAAATTAATTTTAAATTTTATAAATATGGGCGAAGAAGTCTGTCTACAAATGTTTATTGGGTGTATAACTTCAAAATGCGGGAATCAAACCAAATGACGTGCTTGTGGTTTGTGTCATTGATAACGTACATATGTATGTGGCATTTTGTTAGATAAAAATCTCTCATTTCTTCTCACTTACGGTAACTTTTTGACTTCTTAGTTAAGTTCTATTTAAATACGAAATTGTGTTTTGGCGATTACGACAACATTCGTCCGTCCATACATTTGAAACAAAAGCAACCATTTTAAAATTTGTTTCAAAAATTCAAGGACAACCTGCAAAAATATTTTTTATTTAAAAATTTTTAAAGCAGCAGCATTCATGCAAAAGCAAGTAGTTGAAAGACATTGAAAGACAATTTTGCATGTCCGAAATGCATTAAATAAATATCTTTTCCATTTTAATTTATGCTGACACCAGGCAAAGCCTGTAATTGCCTATTGTCAGCCTAAATATTTACTGTCATATTTATAAAAAATATTTCAGGTTTATTAAGCGCTTATTTGACGTTGAAATTGATCAAATGAACCTGTAACAAACCTAAAATATTAATATCTACAACTTTGCAAACGATTTAATTCTTTATTCACATGCACATACGTTAATTTGTTAAGAAAAACATGAAATGTGTTTAAAATAACATAACAAGTTAACGAAAACAAGTTCCGAACATACGAGTACATACACTTAATTTGCTTCTTCCTTCTAAATTCTTTAAACTTTGTACATCTTCTGCTAAATACTTCTCAACGTGATACATATATTTTTTATTTTTATTTTTTTTGCTGTTTGTTTGCTGTTTGACACGATGAAGAGAAAATGCTTGGGGCTAACAATAATAGTAATAATAATAATAATAGCAAAAGGAAGAAGACAAAAGAAAACTGTTAAGATGCTACGGTAGCGCATCTTGCGCTGACATCAAAAGCAGCCCAAGAATTTTCCACGACTTCCAAGTACAACCGTTTAAAAGCTCAACACACTCACGATGGTATTTTGCGCAACGCACACACCGCCGCACAGCCACATTCACACGTGCAGTACAACAGTAAACAGTGAAGCTAAGAAGGAATTTATAAGTTTAAATTTTTTTTTTTAAGGGTGCACCTTACAAATTTTGATACGAGAATTATTATACTTCAATTGACCAAGAAAAGTTTTTGAAATTTTTGTGTGGGTTTTACGCAACTGTTTTTAGTACAAGGATCACACCAATGAATGGTCAATTATCTTCTATTAGATCTGTTTCGTCTCAAAATATTTGAGACATTATTGTAATCCTGATATGCAAAACTATATTTTTTTTAACCTTTCAAATTTTCTTCAGTAAAATTGTAAGTGCACTTTTTTGCATTCTAATATGTAAATTTTTATTGTGGAAACTTCTATTGCAGTGAAAATGAGGAAAATAAGCACTTAAATGCTCATACAAAAACTTTGTAATAAACGTTCTAGAAATAATCGCTAAAAAAGCGAAACAATGGCAGCATTGGTGGCAACAATTCAATATAAAATTGTTCAACTGTTGTGGTTAAAAAAATGTTTTCTTTTCTTTTTGTTTTGTTTTTTTGAGCTGGTTTTGGTCCATAGGTCTGTTCCTGACTTTCCTAGATTTTCCATTACGAAGCTCTTTCAAGACACTACATTTTTATATTCTCTTAGTCATTTTTCCCGACAAGCTTCAGCAATTAAAATTTTTGTATTTTAACATCAAAAGCTCTCTTGCAGGAGTACCCTTACCCTCATCGAATAGCTTGCTTAAACAAAGCACACCAAGAAGTGTTCAGGTTTGGGGTTATTTTTCTTACTTTCCCAAAACCTGGTGTGTAGCGCTGACAACTTGAATCCTTATAATCATTTTGTAATGTTATTTTTGCAAATACCTTGAGGTACATTAATATCTTTGCTGTTTTTCATGTTCGCTCCATGTTTTATTTAAGGGAATTACATATCGCAGCAAAACAACAAAAAACAAAAAAAAAACAAGACTTATTTACAAGAACAAATTTTCTTATTTGGATTTCTAAAAATTTACAAAGAAGGAAATAATTTTTTTTTTACCCAAGGAGTTTATATATTTATTTTTGTGTGTACATATTTTTAACAGTTAATTTTTTTTTTGTTCTAGGTGTTTTTTGTTATTTCTTTTGCGATTTCAAGTTTTAAGAAATTTTCGTTAAAAAATTTTTTCAATAAAGTGCGACTTTAACTCCTACGCGTAGGGTTACATAGGGACACTTTTTTATTTATTTTTAACTTTAATGCTTCTCGTTTTGCCGATTTTTTTCGGTTTTTGGCGATTTTTTTGAACTTAAGCATTTTTTTCGTTTTGGCGATTTTTAAATTTTTTTTAGCGACCTCTTCTTTTGGTATTTTTTGTTTTTAATTTGAGCGATTTATTTTATTTTGGGTGATATTTTTCGTTTTGCTAATTTTTTTTAACTTAAGCATTTTTTTCGTTTTGACGATTTTTTTGCTTTTGGCGATTTTGTTTAACTTAAGCATTTTTTTTTCGTTTTGGCGATTTTTTAAGTTTTTTTTAGCGACCTCTACTTATGGTATTTTTTTTTCATTTGAGCGATTTGTTTTTGGTGATACTTTCCGTTTAGCCAATTTTTTTAGTTTAAGCATTTTTTCGTTTTGACGATTATTTTGCTTTTGGCGATTTTTTAAGTTTTTTAGCGACTTCTTTACTTTTGGTGATTTTTTTTTTTAATTTGAGCGATTTATTTTATTTTAGTGATATTTTTCGTTTTGGCAATTTTTTTAGTTTAAGCATTTTTTTTCGTTTTACCGATTTTTAAAATTTTTTTTAGCGACCGCTACTCTTAATAATTTTTTTTTAATTGAAGCAATTTTTTTTATTTTAGTGATATTTTTCGTTTTGCCAATTTTTTTAGTTTAAGCATTTTTTTCGTTTTGACAATTTTATTGGTTTTTGGCGATTTTTTATGTTTTTTAGCGACCTCTTTACTTATGGTGATTTTTTCTAAATTTGAGCGATTTATTTTATTTTTGGTGATATTTTTCGTTTTGGCGATTTTTTCATTTTATTTTTTGTTTTTGGTGAACTCTTTGGTTTTTGGTTTTTGGTATTTTTTTTCCTTTTTATTTTATTTGTTTATTTTATATATGCGACCTGCTCCACGAAAAGGGACCTTTTTTTAAATTTCAAATATTATATATATTATCTGTTTATATCACATTTTTAAATTTTTTCATTAATTATATTCATCTTTACAGGTGATTTGTAAAAAAGCTAAAAGATATAGAAACTTGCGGTTTGCGGCATTTTTTTTTCCTATAAGAATCACTCAAAAAGTCAAAAAAAATTTTTTTCGGCGCAGAGGTCCCTTTTCGTGGAGCAGGTCACATATAGTGATATTTTTCATTTAAATGTTTTTTTCATTTTGACGATTTTTCGTTTTTACGATTTTTTTAATTTTTTGATTTTAGAGTTTTAGCGTATTTGAAAATTTGAAGAATTTGCCTGTTACGGTTTCCAAGATACGTTCAATTGTCAAAATAACATTAACTGAGAGAATACTCTTTAATTTGGTTTTTAGAATTACAGTGTTAATTGTTGTAGTCTGCAAAAAAAAAAAAAATACTCCAACTTTGAAAATTACAAGTGTCTGTATATAATTGTCGGTATATAACATTAGGGTTTAAAAAATTTTCGTTGCTTGCTTTGGATTACCCTTTAGTTATAAACTGTCATATATTTGTTGTTTTAGCGACAAAAGTTTTATATATTTTGTGAAAATTTCAGGTCCATAGCTTATACGGTTCTGGAGAATGGATGGACAGACGGACATGGTAGCGAAAACAATATCGAGGGAACATACATTATATGAACTCCATCATAATAAATATTCACTTCATAAAGTCAATTAAACAAAATTAATATTTTAACTTTCGTTTCAGTTTGTTAGAAAGAAAAAAAAATCCAGAAACCTCATTTAGTTTAATTTCGCAGTTTATTTAAACCAACTACTTAATAGCCATTTGTGTATACCTAACTTATATTTTTTTCTCCTCTTTCTCTACGATTTAAATCACAAAAGCGAGCATAAGTTCAAAACAATAAAATTGCATTCGCTTTAAATGCACTTTTGTTCTCTGAATGCACTGCATGAACTTGCATGTTGTTGCATTGCATTTTTGTTTGAAATGCAATCTCGCCATTCATATGGGCGTTGGCTGGTTTGCAGTACATATTGAATGAAATCGTGTACGCACTATTTGTTGCGTACGCACATGTTCTTCAATAAATATGCAGATGTGAATATGTGCAGGACGAGATTGGTAACTGGGCCTTCATTTCGTAGGCTTCCATTACTGCAGTTTTGCAATTTTTAAAATTGAGACTAAAAACATTATTTAAAAAAACACAAAACTTTCTTTTAATTAGAAGTTTAAAAAAAAATTTTTTTGTTTTTAGTTTTTTGGTTTCTTTTTTCTTGGTCCATACACAGAAAAATATTTTAAAATTTTATTTTCAAGCAAATCTTAAAAAATCTGGAGACGTACAAAAATAAAAGCTTTAATCAGTGAATAGGTACATATAAGATTCGTTTTATTGACGCTTTCAGAGACCTTCAAATAAAATCGTCAAGCAGCATTTTAGTTTTGTGTTCGTTGTGTGCGGTTGCTTTTGTGATTAGCGGCAAGTGCAGTTTTGTTGGCACAAAAAAAAAATCTTTATGAAATCTTGGTGTTATTGATAATAAATAATTATAAAACTGCTTGAGGAATTTCGATCATTTGCTTTTTTACAAAAACCAATTGCAGTTTTCCAAAAAATGCAAAATCAATTTCTTTCATCCGCTCAATTTTCCATGTCCATGTCGAATAAAAATAACATCAACATTTTTTGATTCTCCTCAAGCAGTGACAACAACGAATACGTGCAGCTGAGCAAGCTACCGATTTCAACATCTTAAAACTACAATACCCATCGCTCATGTACTAAAATAACGTCATAGCTCTGGTTTTCTAGTTTGCCAGAAAAATAGTTTTAAGTTCTTAAATTTACACACAACTTAATGGAAAAAGCAAATTTTATTTTCTCTCAATAATTGAGTATACAAGACATGAGTGTATTAAGTCTGCATCATTAAATAAAAAAAAATCCTATTTTTTAACTTATGACATTGTCTTAGTAAATAAGCCAAATGTTTTTGTATATGAGTATAATTATTTTGATGACAGCAAAACAACACACCGGCAGGTTGCTGTCCATGCTGATTTTGTTGTTGTGGTTAATCCTAACTAAATTAATTTTTGTTTTTGTTGGCGTCAATGAGAAAAACAGTGCTGCCAATACAATAAAAAAAAGTGAAATTAATAATAGCTTACAATTATTTAAAATTATTTAACAGAAAAAACATTCCGAAATTCATTTAAAGAAATAAACTGATGCATTTTTATACGTTTACGCGATAAAAGTATCAGGCCTGTCACAGAAATCGATCGAAATTGTTTTCATTACGAATTTTCATTTCGATCGATTTTGTTTTACCTTCTTCAATACGAAAAAGCAGCAATTCGATTGTTTTCAATTTAAATGTGGCAATATTGGGCAACGAAAAACAAAAAACACTTGGTTATTAGAAGAGAAAAACAAAATAGGAAAGGCACAACATTTTTTTTTTAACTTGAAGTGAACAAACTTTAAAAATTAATACACAAAATGTCTGCAATAACTGCAGTTTGTGGTGCGCAGGGACGTCAGGACTTTACCGGAAAATTACGGGGAAGACGATTGAGGGATTCTTCAGGTTCACTTTCGTATCCAAGCGCAGTGTATATGTTAAAGTTTTATTTATTTTTATTTGACTGAACAGAATATTTCACTTTTTACGATGCTGCATTTTTCCTTAAGACTTAAGGAAATTTTATAATTTGTAAAAAAAAAAAATTAAATACAAAAAAAATTTTAAATAAATTGTTGAAAAACATTTTCTTTATTGAAATAAGTTGTTTCAAACAGATTTTTGTAATTTCACATAAGGAAAATTACAATTCCGAGCATTAAATTTAAAGTGGTTTCATTTCGAGCATATTCGTTTTCTGAAGAATCTAATAACGGAATTGAAATCATTTCGATCGAATTTGGATTCTGTGACAGGCCTGTATATTTCAAAAAAGTAATTTGAGGTGGCACCTTCAAATATTTCGCATTTATCAAAATTAAAATACTCTTTCAAAATGTACTTATATGACTTAAAAGTATAAAAATTAATCAATTTATGCTTTACATCAATTTTGGGATATTGTTTCTGTTAAATAATATAAAATAAATGTACGATATCATTCATTCAACATATTGCATTATAATGGCGACACGGAATTTTCTCATTGTAGCCAAAGAAATAGAAATTAGTTTAATTGGACTACAACGACAAAATGAGCGTAGACAACAACCTGCCGCCCTTTTGCCTTGCTGTCTTCAAAGGAATCACTCTCATATAAACATGTGTATTCTATCCTTGATATTTTGTAGTCGGTAGCCTGCTGTGCTGAATGTGTTTAATGCATAACGTTGTGTTTAATTATCGAACTGGTCCTATTAATTATTGGGAAATCAAAAGGGAACAAAAAGGCCTTTTGCAATTACTTCTCATTCATCTCTTTTTATTGCAGGCTTCGAATATTGTGTGTATCCATTTTAGTAGAAACTACCACGTACATATCTAAATACATATACGAGTACATATGCCTGTGTGAGAGACTAATTGTATATTTAATACAAAAATTTAAATTATTTGTAACATTGTTTGGTTATGTTTTAATTTTTATTATAAATTTTATACTGCATTGAATTAAATGCATAAATAACAAACATCATATGATCCAGCTAAACCCCTCAATAATCAATTTCAATATATTTTTAATAAAAAATATTTTACTTAATAAGTAAAATAATAATTTGGGATTACTAGTGCGTTAACAAATTTTAAACTTAGTAATTTTTCTAAAAAAAAATAGTTAGTGCAAATAATTAATACTGTCTTAGTTAGAAAAGCGATTAAAAAAATAAAAAAATCCGACGGCGACCAACTGTGAACTCTGTTAAGTATCCTAAATGGTCATTCGAAATAAAAATCATAAGAGAAACTTAAACATGATTTTGAAATACCTGTCGAATATATAGCTCGCCGACTTTTTAGTTTTTTCGCGCATATTTACAAATGTATATCTTAAGTCATATCTTTAGTGACATTCCCAGGATTAAAAAAATCACTTGATAAAAGAATCATCAAAATCTGAACACGCGTTCGGTTTATATAGTGCCGCAAAAGAACACACATACATATACACTACATACACACATACATACATATATAGGCTGATATACACAATACCCTTCTTTGCATTGCGCAAATGGGTAAAAATTCTGCTTAATGCGTTAGTGAAATATTGTCCTTAAAAATACGACCGCAAACTTTCTTTAAAAATATAAAAAAAAAAAATTATTCTCTTCTTTCGAAAATCTCATTAATTAATAAAAATATTTCATTCAATAAGAATTGAAATGACTGAACTTAAGCCCAATTTGAAAGTGGCGTTGGCTGAAGTAGTTAGCACGTTGACTACAAAGCCCTGTGTTCGAGCCCGGTATCCGACAGTCATTACACAACAACACCACGCATTTTTCTGATGTGCATTAATGTCCATTTGTATCAGTTGTTGTAGGAAAGTTGAAGTGATGAAGGCACAGACACTGGTCACTGAACTACACCGGTTTCAGCGAATACTAATCCTAATGTAACATCAGAGCATCCTCCTTCGTTGGTACTGTGTAGCAGAATCGTCGGGGAAGTAAAATAACCAATAAAATGGCTACTAAGCACAGCTTAAAAAAAAAATAAAAATAAAAAATTTAATGCGTCTCATTGACACCAGAGGCGCTGCAACATTGCATTATTAAAACGTGCTTACCAAAAGAGCAGACTTGTAAAAGCATGAAGCTTTCCTCTATTTTTTCCTTCACCATCTGTCTTCTCTATCACTAACCTTTTCCTAAAGAAGCTAACACCGAGTAATAGTAGTAGGCATTCATTGCCTGAGTGTTACTTCTCTTTAAAAAAAGGAATTATTTCTGATTGAATTCAAATTTAACATGTATCATAATAAAAGAAGTTTCTATAAATTTTCTCTTTTATTCAAAAAAAAATTATATATATATATTTTTGTTTTAACTTTGTTTGTTTCTATATTTAGTTTTGTTTAGGCTAAAGTTTGGAACAAATAACACCAAAGTTTATTTTAAATATTCTGACAAACACTAGCAGAGCGGACTGTTTTCGAGGGCTTCCACACTTTCACCACTGCGTGTGTGGTGTTAGTTGATGCAAATTTCTGCCTTGTATACATTTTTTTTGCTGCAAATGGAATATGTGAATTGTTTCGCTTTATAGTATAATAATTTGCTGAAAGCTTTTTTGTAATGAAAGCTCACTTATACCATCTCTAAATTTACAACACTCTTGCCATGCCCTTGTTGATTTCTGTTCTTTACTAATTATGCAACTGCCTGTTAATTTGATTTAATTTAAAATATATCTGAGACAATCGAAAAACTATTTCTTTGTTCCCTGTGTTTCAGCTCTATTTCGATAATTTGTAAAAATTGCAAAATGTATAGAAAACTCTTTCCTCAACATTTTAAGATATAAAATTTGTCTTTGGAAAAAATCTATGTTTTTATTTTTGATTAGAAATAAAATTAGTTTTAAGATCTATTCTTAAGTAGTTGAAAGAGAAACAAAAAAAATTATAAGTCGTTCAAGATATTTAATTTTATTTTTTTTTCTTCAAATAAATTTATTCTGCAGATGCACTAAATTTAAATAAATAATTAACGGCCTGGGCCACGATGTCGACAAGAAAGTTTCTTTCGTTTACTTACATTGAAAACAAAAACAAATTCTCTTGTTTTGTTTTTGTTTTCAATATAAGTAAGCGGAAGAAACTTTCTTGTCGACATCGTGGGCCAGGCCGTAAATCTTGATTTTAAACTGTAATTTTTTAAGTCAGATTTATGCTTTTCTGAAATTTTACGTGACGTCCAAGACATGTTTCCATGTACTTAATTTTTATTTTTATTTTTTGATATAAATTTTGTTTTATTCCAAGCTGGGATTCACTATCCTACACAATCGTACGACTTTGGAGAACATTTCCAAAAGATAAAAATAATTCTTTAGATCAGGGTTGTATTTTTTCGTAAGTCGTAAAGTAGTGAGTCCCAGGCTTTACACAGAGCGCATTCTTAGCTTAATGCACTTCAATTCCACTTGATGAATGTGTTAAAAACTTAAAATAAAATAATTAAAATAGTATTGCGTTCACAGCAAAATCCAATCTGCGTTCGAAATACTTTGGGAATGAAAGCAACACAATATCTAAAAAAAATAATTTCAATAATGTCACTGCATTGTGTTTTTGTTTAGTTGCCTTTAAGAAGCCTCTGATAAGGTTGCAAAGTATTTTCACTCCAAGCCACTGTGCAGTGTTGAAAATCCATGATTTTGAGATCAATTTGCTTTTTAGAACTAAACCCCGCATAATAATACACCCGAACTAGTTAAGCTAAATTATTTTCACTACATGAAAAATTCTACATTTAAAATTAAATCGTCTTTTAAAAATATTTTTTAATTGAAAAACAGTTTGTAAAAAGAAAAATTAAAATTATAAAAGCAACAGCATCTTCGTTTCACGGTCTTATTAAAAAAAAAGTTTATTTCTTATTCAATATCAGAAATTAATTCATCATTTAAATTATTGTTAATGGTCTTATTAAAATTTTCTAGAGTAAAACGCCATAAGCAGCATTCGTCTTGTGCTTAACATAACTTAAAAAATAATAATTTCTTCATTTGAAACGTATTTCAACATCATTTTGCTTTATTTTTTTTTTTTTTTTACAAAAACTGAATTTTAAATACAATTTCTTTAGCAGCATTTTTAACATTTCTTGCCAAATGCTAATTTTAAAATATTTCTTATAACAAATTTTTGCAAAAAAAAAAAAGAAAAAAAAAATCATCTCTAGCATCTATATAATTGCCCTAGAACTGGGAGAAACAAATAGAATATCTCAAACTTTTTCAATTACATTTCTTCATTATTAAAAAAAAAAAAAAGAAATTAGACGGGGAAAATGTAATAACTTCAATTAAAACAAACAATAAAATGCAAAAAGCTAAACTAAATTGAAAAAAAAAATTAAAATAAATAAATTGAAACAAAATGAAATAAAATGAAAAAGAAAACACTTGCAGTTCATACAACTATTCGTGGAGAATGAAGAAAAGATTGACAAAAGTTGAAGTTGACTAATTGCTAAAAACAATACAAACAACCAACAGATTTAGATTTCAGCAGCAGCTACAGTCTGTGCCCTACCATTAATTCCCAAAGTTTATATTAAAAAAAAAACACATATTTTTGAAAAAAATTTTTGATATTGCAGCCGTTTGGGACTTCTTTGGCATCCTGAATAATTAAGTATTATCACTCATTTCTATCTACTATAGGGCAGAGATTCGGTATCTACATCAGCTATTGAACATGAACTTTTAATGAAATAGAATACGAGAAGTGGCTTTAGCATATATGTACTTCGGTAAATCCAGTTTTAAGTAAAACTTGTAATTCTCTTCGTTCTTCTTTCTGATCATCACATTAACTATTTTTACCTATTCGACACATTGTCGCTACGTATGTATGTAACAGGTGGGCCAAAAGAAGTCATCCGCTGATGTTTGGCTCTCATTTTGTTTCTATGTAAATGAAAAACTTCGATTCTGTTTTTTGATTATGTTTAATTGAACCTTTACAACTTTATTGGTCAAGTCGAGAAGATGATATCGGCCAAATGGGCTCCGTCACAATTGATTGCTCGTTTTATGGCATTTTTCATCACTTCGGCTAGAACTTCGGGCGACAGATTCTCGTACTCGTGTCGCATGTTGTGCTTGAGGGCTTCCAGGGTCTCGGGCTTGTTCACGTAAACACGGGACTTCAAAAAACCCCACAAAGCAAAGTCTGGAACGGTTAAGTTGGGTGAGCTTGCGGGTCAGTGTAAATCGCTAAAATGAGAGATGAGGCGACTCGGGAACGCCACGACACGATTATTCCGCGTTCTTGGGGAGTGTATCGCTCCCTGGCTTGTTCACTTGTATTCTACATCTGCCTAGTTCACAAATGACAAAACAGATTTCACATTGGCCGCCATTTGCAACAATAAGGGCATCTTTCAATATAGTGATTTCTTTTGGCCCACCTTGTGAATGTAAGAAAATTATAATGACTCTTTTTACTTTGTTGTTCTTGAATTTTCAGTACACCAAACTGAATGTTATCAATTGTTTTTGTTTTTATCGCCTGCTTAAGATTTTTGTAATATTTTAAAATTTTAGAAAAGTATTGCCTGTAATATAATTTTACCTAGCACTGTACGAGTATATTTTTATTCATATTACTATTCTTTTTTGTTTATATTATTGCAGAGTTTTACTACGCTCATCTTTGCTGGTATTTTTTTTTTTTTGAACACTTGGAAACAAAATTTGCAATGGAAATTACAACAAATTCAAATTTAACAAAGTAAGTATACATCCAAAATATATATAAATGAATTCAACGACTTTTAGTAGAAAAAATAATAATTTTTCCCATTTAATGCCAAAACAGTTTTGCTGAAATTTATGATAGACTGTTGTCAGTGTAATTTTAAACTCGACCCGAGACTTTCTTTAACTAATACTAGATTTTCCGCAACATTTTGCTATTCCAGCAGACTTATTTAATGTTGACAGAAAATTAATTTATATTATTTTATTTATTTATTCAAATTAAGTATTTGCTAACCTAATGCTAAAAATAGCAATTAGTGTTTTTTTTTTAAATTTCAGTTATTCCTATTTATTAGATATATTTAAGAAAACTCTTGTGTTTTAAGTTCTTACTAATCTAAATTTCATTCTGCAAATACTTACTGAATTCTCTTTGTATATAGCAAATAGCAACAAAAATTAGCATTTTTTAGCATATGCATGCTAAAGTGGTTTTAATGCTTTTTTTTGTGGAAATTTCACTAATAATACGAAAACTATTCTCAATAAAACTTTTTCATTCTAAGTCCCATAACACTTGCTGATGCTGGTTTTTATAGCTTCCACCTCCCTTCCACCAAAAAAAAAAAAAATAAAAAAATATTTAGTCGTCTTAGCAAAAACTAAACAAATTTGTAACTTTAGAAAAACTGTTGTTTTAATGTTTTTATTTGAGCATATTTTTGTTTTTTTTTGTTGTTGTTGGGGATTTTCAACGAAAGCAAGATTTATGAACTTGTGCATAAAGAATATCGCTACTTGCTTGTAATACATAAAAAAATGAAGGGAAATCTTAGTCACAACATGAGTTGGTGAAATAAAATACAGAATTGAAAACAACAAAAAAAAAAAAGAACTCAATTGTTAAAGTTTAAACCAACAGCAGAATCATAAATATATGAGAAAGAAAGTGGAATAAGAAAAAATGTAACAAGAAACAACTAAAAATGCGACAATTTTTTAAATTCATTTTGCTTTATAAGCACAAGTAACACTTGTAAAGTTTTTTCTTCATCTTTATTTTCGCAAAAAATGTTATTATTTTTTTTTTGTATATTTTTTACTCTTGCGTGTTTTGTGAAAATTGCTTACAAATTGTTGTCTTTTGTTGCGATACTTTGTGTCAGATATAAAAACCGCACACACACACACACATACACAAAGAAACACACTTTCACATGAAGATATACACATACACCCGGTCATATCCACAACCAGATAAATATTTACAACCCGTACATACCGACCAGCACACTAAAGCCCCGATTAACAGGGAAGCGATGCAAATCGTATCACTTTTTTCTTTTTATATGTGCTGATTTTTATTGATGGGGTACCTCTTTTTTTTAAAGGATGCTACCTCTCCCCCATAGAAAGAATGTCTACTACTACTAATAGGTGCTAGATAGTCTGCTTTTTGCACGTTTTTTTAATAAGCAGAATTGCAGCGCCTCTGGTGTCAATAAGGCGTATTAAATATTTGAAGCTGTGCTTACTCGCCCTTTTATTTTTTATTTCACTTCGCTTATGATTCTGCTACACAATACCGACGCGTCTACTACGTGTGGTAGAACGGAACAACTAGCTGCTTTCGAAGGCCACTAAACATTTATCATCAGCGTTCTTTGTGTTTGGTCCACTGTGTGGTGTCAGTTGATGTAGATTTCTGCTTTATATACGCAACTTTTTATTGCAAATGGAATATGTGAATTGTTTTGATTCATCGTATTACAATTTGCTGAAAGCTTTTTTTGTAACGAAAGCTAATTTTTACCATCTCTAAGTTTACAAAAGTCTTTCTTGCCATTGTCGTTTGTTCTCTACTAATTATGCACATGTTAGTTTCATTTTGATGATTTTTTCCTAAATTAATTATAGTAATTTATATAGCGATTTGAATTTGGTTGAGAAGAATTTAAAAGAAATTATTTCTGGCGATTTTATTATGTCAACTTTTGGCTAAAAATTTTTTGCTAAAAATTTATATTAAAAAAAGTTTAATACAAAACCAAATCTATTATCAAATATTTATTAAGAAAAGCTGCATAAAATTGATTTTGGGTGCCTTTTGGTGATTTTTAAAATAGGTCGGAAAGCCAAGTCATAATCAGGCTTGAAAAATTTTTCATACATTATGATGACTTGAGTGAAAAAGTCGCAGTCATGTCTACCGATATAAATCGGAAAAAGTATTAAATAACTGAAATTTATTTGCTGCTGACTGATTAAGCATTGTCTATATGCATTTCATTGTTGCTTCAACAAATCGTCAATAGCTTCAACCGCACATTTCAAAACCCATTTGGGAATTCACAATTAATAATATTTTTGAAAATCACAAAAGAAAAATAAGCGTAGTAGTCTTTGAAGCTTATACAAAACCCAGTAAATTACATTAATTTTAAACCGAATACGGAAGGTAAGTGTGAAATATGTGCGTGTGAAACAAAAAAGGGGTCATAAGAACAATATACAAGGAAATGAAAATTACCACACCCGTGAATTGCCTCCGTGTATGATCTGGCTGTTGGAAGCCACCTGGGTGCCTATTGGGTACGTAAAAACTTTGTTTATAAAAATTTTTTTAATTACGCAGCACAAGCGACAACAACTGAAATGTATAGACTTGAGTATAAAAATACTCTGACTATTACTCGGCTTTACATGCGTATATACAGGGATATTAGGCAGCGAGCCAAATGGAAGCGATGCAATTGAGGCTCCAGTGTATACAAACTAAAATAATTACATATAAAATGAACTCGCAACAACTAATAAAATATTGCATTCAAGATTATCTTAAGTTTATATAAAGACTTGTTACAATTTTTAAAGTAGAGCTTATGAATTGCTTTTATTTTAAATAAAAAAAAAAAGAGAAATATTTCGAGCAATTTCTTAAAAATTTAAAAAGTTGCCGACTAGTGTGATCTTAAGAATTTGTTTAACAACAAGGACCGAGAAATCAATAAAGTAGAACTATAGGTATACATATCTGTGGCAAAAAGGAAAAAAAAATTTAAGTCGAGTTAAGGCAATTTTGAGTTAGTGGCACCCCTATATTCCGCAAACTCAAAAGTACATCGGGGCAAAAACTAAATTTTTTTCTACTTATGATATCATACTATGATATGCGAGGTGTGTTCAAAGAGCATCGCGGATTTTGAATTTTCGCGAGTTACGTATATTTGAATTTTTATTTTTTTGTGGCGTTATGTTGGTACTCGTGTCTCTCACTTATGCCGACAATTTCGGTCATTTTGAATGTTCAGTTAATTGTTTACAGCTGTTTTGGCTCGTCTTCGATTTTTACCTATTAAAAAAAAATGGAACAAAGAAACTGTATAAAATTTTGTGTGAAAAACCAAATTAAGTGCGCGGATGCATTCTGAATGTTGACTGTGGCATACGGAGAAGCTAACTTGGTTCGAAGCAACGTTTATCGGTGGTACAAAATGTTCTCAAAAGGCCGAGAGGATGTGAACGACGAAGAGCGTGCCGGACGCTCGAGCACTTCAACAACAGACAAAAAAATTGATGAAGTGAAGAAAATGGTATTGGCCAATCGTCGAATTACCATTAGAGAAGTTGCTGAGGACCTAGACAAATCGATTGGCTCATGAGACAGGTCGCCGCGAAATTCGTACCAAAATTGCTCAATTTCGACCAAAAACAGCATCGCATGAACTTTGCTAATGAGCTGTTGGACTCTGTCCGCGACGACCCAAATTTGCTCCAGAGGGTCATAACTGGTGACGAATCGTGGGTTTATGGTTATGATGTGGAACCCAAAGCTCAATCATCTCAATGGAAGCTGCCGCACGAACCAAGGTAAAAATCTAAGACGAGCCAAAACACGTGCAAGCAAAGCAGCTGACCATTCAAAATGGCCGAAATTGTTGGCATAAATGAGAGAAATGAGTACTTATGTTGGGCCACATAAAAATCAAAATTCGAATATACGTAACCCGCGAAAATTCAAAATTCGCGATACTTTTTGAACACACCTCGTATGTCAAATTAAGGGTATTACTTATAATATGTAGAATGAACTTCCCGAACTTACCAATTTAGCTGTAAAAAAAACAAATTTCTGAAAATCGACTTGAAAGCTCTCTTACAAAACTGTAAAATATAACTTAAGCAGTTTTTCCTTATTGCCACAGCTATAGTAAGTTAGGGCCTGTCCCAAGATGTCGGCAACGTTCGACTCGTCGCCCACTTACATTCAAAACAAAAACAAATTTTAAGATTTTGTTGTTGTTTCAAATGTAAGTGTGCGAAAAGTCGGACGTTGTTGACATCATGGAACAGGCCCTTAAATTCATCGGTTTGGACGTGGTGCTCAAAATGTTTGTAAAAGGTTTTGTAACATATCTTTTTTTGAGTGGGTGAAAAAAATTAAAAATTTTCCATTCAACGGAAGTCAAAATAATAATTAAAAATTTTGTGTTAACTTCCATTATCGAATGTCCGAAAACATGAAATAATTTTTATACTCCTGAAATAAATTCTTTTATTTTTCTCCACATCTGTTATTAGTAATTCATATTTTATACTCCAACTTATTTTACTGCTTGCTTTAAGTTGACAACTGAATCACTTCCCCATGAATACCTCTTTAAAATGTTATTATTCAAACCACAGCATATTAATCATGATGATTTTTATGCAATGGGTGTGTGTGTGTGTTCAGTTTTCTGTTCTATTCACTTAAAAGTTTTCTTTTTCATTTGCTTTTCTGAAAATGCTGATGTGTATTTTGAATGTTTTATTGCATTGTTGTTCGGAAGTACCACATGTGTTTGCATAATTTATTTTAATATTTTTTTTTTAAAGAGTTTCACTTCTCTGCTTGATTTTATTCAATTCCTGTTTTTATTTCTTGTGTATCCTTTTACAATTCTTTTTCAGCACTTAAGTGGTTTTGCAATTTTTTTTTCTTCCAACTAACATGACAACTGTTTTTTTACGAATCCTGTTACCCATTCCACTGTTGCGACAATGAATTGCTTTCATTGTCACATTAATATTTATATTAAAAAGCAGATAGTTAAGATTTATAGCACATGCATTCCGTTTGCTGATGCATTTTTTTTGGGAATTATTAATTATAATTTTTTAACTGTTTTGCTTTTAGGGATTAATGATACGACATTCTCAGACAAATTTTATGTAAAATTGTGCGCTTTTTTGTGTTGTTTTAACATGACAAACCATCTGTTGAATCATGGGTTCAAGTGATGAAGCATTCATTCTATTTAGGTGAAACATGCATGATTTTTACATCAGCTTGTCATTGGAGATCAAGCGTTTGTGCGCAGCGATGCCAATTTAGCGCGTTTTAACTATGCCAAATGCGCTTTTTTTCGTCTTAGTGCGTTTATTAAAAAAAGCGCTAAACTAGCGCGTTTTAAATAAAGTCATCATATCAGTTCAATATTTTCCCCCCTTTTTTTTGTTGCTTACACAACTCATATAATTTTTTAAATTGGTTAATGATTCAGCTGTCGCAAATAAAATTCCCTTGACAGTGGTTAGAATTAAAAACGCATTTTAATACTGTAAATTTCACAACTAAAAATATCTACTCGTACTTGTGACCAAAAAAGTTTATTTAACCTATTAAGCATCTATTCTAGCTGAAGTACAAAAAGCATTTGAATCGCAAAACTATACGACAATTTATATAAGTTGTTACAAAGTTTGAAAAATAAAAAAAAAATAAAAATTAAGGATTTCGATTATGTATTTGGAAGGCAATTCTGATTCTGTATTAAGTGATTTTATTTATTTAGGATATAATTCGAAGAAACAATATTATAAAGTCTGAGAAGAGCTACTAAAAAAAATTAATTGTATATTTAATTAATTAATAAATAAATATAATAATAATATAATTTAATTAATAAATATAGTTAAAATTAATTGTATATACTAATACACATGTACATACATCGACTTTTATTAAAATTTAATTTAGCGCGTAGGAAAATAACGCCTTTTCGCTATAAATAGTTGACAATGCTATAACCTAGCGCGTTCTAGCGCGTTTTGCGAAGGGGAACAGCGCGTTTTGGTTATAAAAAGTTGGCATCGCTGTTTGTGCGAGAATTTAAATACTTTGCTATCCATTAAAATGAATGAATTTAACTCATGCAAGTTCATCGAAGCAGGGAAGCTTTTTCACTTAAATACAAAATAAACAAAAAATAAAAGCCCGGATACGAACCTTGCTGTTCTCACTGTCACGACATACTCTCTATCACTGAGCTTTTGTATTCTTGTTATTTGCTGGAGACAAAACTTCTTTCCGTTTTTGCATGCC
Organism: Nowickia ferox; assembly: GCA_936439885.1. Taxonomy (NCBI): domain Eukaryota; kingdom Metazoa; phylum Arthropoda; class Insecta; order Diptera; family Tachinidae; genus Nowickia; species Nowickia ferox. Next base: position 108,570,594 of record OW387024.1, on the reverse strand, counting down.
TTTCTTTTTCGCTGGATATTTATTTCAATATATTTTCCAGTAGTATCGCAAGCGTTTTTAATGAGTTCCAAAATTATAGAATTATTTACGATTTCCGATGATATTTAGAATGCATTTCAAGAAAGAAAGAAATATGAAGAATATAATATCAAGAAAGCATGAAACACTATTTCATTTTGAACACGTTCATTTACTTTTTTAATGGGAAGTTTCATTGTTTTTATTAAACTTTTTCTCAAAAATTAATCAGGCTTATCATAAATAAAATTTCACACGAAAATTCTCGAAAGTGTGAACAATTGTTTCAAAAAAAAAAAAACTTCATACGATTGCGAAATACTGTGACAATTTATGAAGAAAATTATTTACAAAGATTTGTCTGTTGGAAAAAGTGGAAATATGTAAGTTTTTAATTTTATTGAAATTGATGATACGAAATTAAAATCCATGTGAACGAAAAATTTTATTCGGAAATTTTTACATGTGGAATTCATGATAAGGCTGAATATTTCAGTTGTTCAGTAAATTATTCTCCCTTATTGTTTCTCAACTTGGACTACGACGTTTTTGTAATAGATTCATGAAAGACGCAACATTTTTTCTTTAATCCAGGACCAAAACGAAAAGAGCCAAGCACAATAAGAGCAATTAAATGCTTCTTAAAAATAAACTAAAATTGAGTATTGAGAAATTAGAGCCAGTTTGTTAACAAAAAATTATTTGTTTGTTATATGGACAACTTAAGTTGTTTTATTAACTAAATATGTGTTTGAATTTAAATTAAATATTTATGTTTCGTTTTGTTGGTGGCATTTTGATTATTTTTTTTTCCTGTGTAGGTATGCATGCATTGACACACACACACACACACTCACTCTTGCATTTACTTTATGCCACCTTCAAATCTCACTTCCTTTATTTTATCTAATGCTGCTCCTCAGTTTCAGCCATCATTTACATTTCAATGTTAATGTGGCTTCATTAACACATGATTTTGCAAATGCGTTAAATAACGTATGCAACATTTATGGAATCATTAGTCACTTTAAATAAATGTTGCTGTAAGTTGGTTTTGTGTGTGTGTTTTTTTTTTGTTTTACACTTTTATAAACATTTATTTGTTTCGTTTTCTGGTTTGCAATAAAAAATATTTGTATATAAAAAAAAAAACTGAAGACAATGACTTCCATTATAGGTTTTTGCACAATGGCTAATGGAGAGCAAAAACAGCAAAACAAATGAAAGAGTGAAGGATTTAATTATTATATCCTTCGGCGGCATAGAATGATATTTTTAAATGGCATTCATTTTTTGCTTTCCATGTGTGTTTATATCTGTTTAGTAAATATTGTATGTTTGTTTGTGATGGCAACCATTACGTGTGTTTGTGTTAAATTCAAATGTCTGGTAATCATATTTTATACTTGGCCACATAACTACAGCACTAATGACTGACTTACAGTTAAATACAAAAAAAAAAAAAAAAAATGTAAAAATATGCAAGCTTGAATGTGTGTGTGTATGTGTGTGTGCATGTACAATTGCGTCTGTTTGATTTAAACAAAAAAAAAAAAATACTGATACATTCACATTGTAACGGCTAAATATTGGGTAAGAGCATGAGTGAAAAGAAAAATCTAAGAAACGCTGTTATAGAGTTAGCAAAAGGCGTACAAACATAAGCAGTTCAAAAATTGCTCTGGCATGGTTATCTGTTATGGCCAGGGAAACCAGAAATATGCTCTAAAAAAAAAAAATTTATGAGCATTCAATATGCACTAAAAACTTGAAAGTATGCAAAAAAAAAATCCAAAAATATGCTTTTAAAAGTAAAATAAGTTGGTTTATTTTTAAATGAAAATATATTTTTAATCAAAAAATTCAACAAAATTTGCATATAAAATAAAACAAAAATAAAATAAACTAAAAAAAAAAAAATTAACAAACAATATCTGCTGTATTAAAAACATTAATTTGGGTTTGAAGTGCACGTTAAAACAAAATTGCGATAAAAATTTTGGCTCAAGCAAATATTTAATACAAATTTTTTTTTTTTTGAATACTCTTCTAAAAAGTTAGCTTCGATTTCAAAAGAGAGCACGATATCAGAATTAAAACTTTGAAGCTGTATTTTGGATAAATAAGAACAGATTTTATTTATAATTTTTATTGCAATAAACCACATAATATTGACCCAGTTTTTTTTTTCAAATAAAAATCGTTGCTGTAAGTTTTTATACATTAACAATGTTCCTTCAACGTCTTCATGGGGCAAAGTCCGTCACAAATAACAAAACCGAATTCTTATTGGAAAAATTTATACACTACAAGGATTAGTGGAACTTAGACTTAGATGGCGAAAAATACAAATAAAAATGTTGACCAACAGATAAGATAAAAAAATAAAAATAAAAATATGCGTATAAGACTGATATATGCAAAAACATGCTTTAAAGGGTAAAATATGCAAAAATATGCACTAACAAATCGATGCCAAAATTCATAAAAAGATTTGAAACGGATAAATATCTTGTCCCCGCATTAATACGTCACACCAGAAAATAACATGCATTTGCATATTTGCGGTTTCCCTGGTTATGGCTTTGCAAGAATTACTTATTAACCCGTTAATTGAGGGAGTTGTAATAATGTGTGCCTGGATTTGATAGTAGAGGACGCAGCCCATCACTCTCATAGCTTCAGTGGGGGTATTCCTTTCTAAACTCATTTTCTTGGCTTAAACTCTGCTCGAAGGATGGTATATATAATTCGTTTAGTTAAAAGAATATGACAACTACACTCAGAAAGAAATACCAATATAAAATCAACATGCAAAAATGTTGATTGCAAATCATATTAAAAATAAAATGTTATGTAAGCATGTGGTGCTAGCTGGAACTCCAGGTAGAAGAAAAAGTGTTGATTTTTATTCGGACGGCTCCAAAAACACAAGATGGTGGGGGTAATGGTGTCTTTTCAGGGGCTTTAGGTCTTCGTATTGCAAAGCGACTTCCGGATCACTGCAGTGTCTTTCAGGCAAAAATTCTTGCTACAAAAGAAGTTGCGGATGGGTTGAATTAAAGTGAATGTCTCTTCAACGACTTTGATTAACATATACACCGATAGTCGAGCAACTATTACAGCCCTCGAATCGCCGCTTCTAAGAACAACAACAGCCCTTGACTGCCGATCATCTCTAAATGAGATGGCAGAGCAGTTTGATATTAGGATCATGTGGCATAGAGGCTTTCAGGGGAACTCAAGAGATAATGAGCTTGCTAGAATTAGGACAATCCTACAAGTTCCACCGGATTTGGAATGTGTGGGTTTACCCCCACCCTCTTGCAAGCTCAGGACAGAGAGTGAAACAAATAGAAGGTGGGTCACAAGAAATTATTGCGTGATTACAAGGCAGTTAGTTATGGACTCATCTAAATAGGAAAAGTTCGGCTTCTTTAATTTTGAAGAATAGCAAACAAATCTCGATTCTAGTGTCCGTCTCATAGGTGGGCATGCACAAAAGTTAAAGGCTGAACATAATGATTTTTGCCGTAGCTGCCAGGATATCGATGAAGAGGAAAGTGTAGAACATATTCTTTGTCACTGTCCTGGACTTGCAAGAAATAGAATGGCCACAATGGGCGCTCTTGAGTTCAGGGAACTTTCTGAAGTTGCTAGTGTTCAACTGCAAGGTATTAGTAGCTTTATATTGAGCTCTGGTTGGTTTGACGGTGGGGACTCCGCATGAGCAGAGTCTCCGTGGTATCACAATGAACCAAAACGGTCTAAGTGAGTCAGGGTTTCTGACTGCCACCCCTACCTAACCTAACCTAACTTATGTGGTGCTACGAAATAACGCCCAATTTGGAAATGAAAAAAGGCCCAATAAAATAAGACCCAAGAAATTAAATAAGGTCCAAGAAAAAAATGTATAAATTATAAACGAAATAAAGCCCAACCAAATTCAAGATGAAAGAATCCCAAACTAAATTAAATAAAGCCTTATTAAAAAGTCCTTCCTTTAATTGGGCCCTATTTCATTTTCCTATTTGGGCTTTATTTTCTTGGGCCTTATTTCATAGCGCCTAAGTATGTTGGTGTCTACTTGCTTCGTTCATAGCTACAATGCACTATTATGCTCAATGGTGTGATATAATCTTGTTTTGTTGTTGTTTGTTTTGATGTTGGTTTGTGTTTCTTATGCTGGCTAAAAGGCAGTATACTATTTTTGTAGTCGGAAGATCAGAACAGGTTCGAGTTCTGCATATAGCTTTTTTTTAGCTAAAACTTTATTCTCAGGTAAATTTTAAGTTAAACTATAAATCAAATCATAATGAATTAAAATTAAATTCATGGTGTTATTTATTAAGTGTGTATCTTAAGAATATTTGAGGTTGTTGTGGCTGCAGCGGTAAGCGTTTGAGCGGGGAATTTAACTATAATACAACACATCAAACATTTTACTAATGTACACACTAATGTAAGCTAAGTAATAAATAAAATGAAATGTGTTTTCAACTTGCAATAACTTAGATTCACCATGGTTCATCGTCTTATTTAAGTATTAAATTCACATTTGTTTCAACTGGAAGTATATTTGATTCAACATGATTCTTCGTTTTGATTTAACAGCACTGTAATATTAAAGCAATATGAAATAAGTTTATTTTAAAAGCAAAACCTTTCTTTTCGAAAATTGCTTTAAATCATGTTGATTTAACATGAAAAACATATTAAGCAAAGTCATTCCTGGAAAGCTTTAAATTAGCCCTATTTTTGCAGATTTTATTATGAAATTTTTCTGTGTGCAATTTATTGCAAATACTTATCTTATATTGCCTTATTAGGCTCAATAAATGTTAATGGACTTCTAAATCATCTTTGTGATAGATCAACAGGTAATGAGCTGAAGTAAAATTTGCATTACTTACTTGTGCCAGTTTTTGCAGCGGTAGCAACCATTTTATTAATTATTTTACATCATGTACTTATGGTTCTACTACACAATGTTGGGTCTTTCTGATGTTACTTTAGGACTAGTAGTATGCGTTAAAGACGCTACTGTTTAGTGGCCAATGACTTTGTTTTCGTCACTTGAAGTTTCCAACAACAAGTGATGCAAAGCCATACTACTTCACATTAGAAAAATGCCTGATAATGCTATTCTTATGACAGGGCTCGAACCCAAGACCTTCGGTTCTGCATTCAACGTGCTGCAACAGTAATTCGTTATTCAAATCCATTTGGCACTTTAGCATTAAATTAGCATCCCTTTCAGAAATTACAAATTTCCTGCTCCAATAACCTTTTATCTTAACACACGAATACATTTTATATCTCACAGTTCTGCCATCATTAAGCACAAAATAATGAGTACAGAAAATGACAATGTCTGGCGAAAAATAAAAATACTGAAAGTAGAAAAAAAAGAGAATGAAATAAAAATGATTGTTTTACTTAAGCCACATAAATATATTTGCATTAATCGCTCTTTTATGGCAACATAGTGATAACTCAAGAAATTCCGTTAAAAAACAAAATTTGTTTAAAAGTTTCAATTTACATAAAACTTTTCTACTCTCAAGAAGTAAACTTATAAACTATTTGTATAAAATCTATATGAGCAGTTAAGTGCATTTTTTGAGATATGACGATATTTCTAAAAAGGGTTTTATTTTTTTTTCAAATAATTTTTTATCATCAGTTTATTGTAACATTACAGCTGCATCTAACAGTTGCGGTATTTTTTTTATATAAAATATCTGTATCCATGAGATTAACTTCTTGTCCGTCCCCCAGATGTCTGTCGCTGCCATGCAAGTGTAGTCAGTTTAGTTTTGCAATGTCATTAACCAACAATGGTTACAAGTAAAAGCTGACTTTTTCCTATTTTTTTTTCTTACTCTCTTTTAAAAGTTGTAGAAAATAATGTTGGAAAAATTGGAATTGAAAAAAAGAGGAAAAGAGTTGAATATCTCAATAAAAGTTTTATTTATTTCAACTCAACATTCATTTTGTTTTGCGTTTTAAGCCAATTTTTTTGTTATTTTTTTTATGTTTTGTTAAGAATAAAAGTTCAACGTGAAAAAGTTAGTTGCAAAAGTCAATGCAGGTATAATTGGAATAGGAAAAAAAGTTTATTTAATTTTTGTTTATTCGATTTTAAAGGGAATTTATAAGGAACTCAGTTTAGCTTCTACTTGCAAAAAAGAGGGGTTCATAAGATATCGTGCAAAGCAACATAATCAAGCTTTAACAGGAAGTTGTTTGTTTTTTGACTAGAAAAAATATATATGAAAAACACTAAAGTGTTTGAGTGATTATTCCTTTACAAATTTTCTAGACGAGTCGCTTGGTTGCCGTGCCGTGTGAAAACTACATTTTAACTTTTAGTGCTTATTTTTGAAATCCGTTTAGTTTTTATTTTAATTTTTATTTTTTTTATAAATAGAGAATATCTGCTGCAACTGAAACGATTTTTGGATGTCAGAGAAATGTTAAAAAATAGTCTTAGTTATCAAATTGCCTAAATAAATTAAAAAAATTTTAAATTTTTTTTTTTAAATTTTTTTTTAAAACAGGTAATTTTTTCTATTTACCTAATTTTTGTTGGTAATAAAAAATAATAATAATTAAAAATGTATATGATTTCAATTAAAGAGTGGAATTTAATTAGTAAAAAAAATAATTGGAAGTGATTTCGAAATCAATTACGAAAAATCTCCGGATTGAATTCAGCAAGTCAATCTTCTTAATATATTCAATTAATTTAAAGTATAATTCAATCAAAATTTAAATGATTTGGAACTCGACTAATCATTAAGCTTCTGAAAAAATGTTCAAAACTAGCTTTCCCTCGTGTCTTTAATTCGTCTTACAATTCGTTCTGTTCAATCGTGCACACAAAAAAGTAATATGAATAATTTTGTCATATCAATTAAAATATTTGTAATATCAATTAAGTTTTTCCACTCAAATTAATTGATATAATTAAAAATTGAATTGAATAAATTAAATTCTTAATTGAAAACATTAATTGGTGAATACTTTTTTCTGTGTGTATGTACGTTGATATCATTGTAGAAACATTACAGAGCAGAACAACAATCTGCATATAAAATTGTCCCAACACCCCCAAAATCTTGATGTATTTCGGGTTCTATTTATGCGCTTTCTGTGTATTTTAGCTTCCAGTATGATGAAAGTACAATTTAATAGACGTACGAGTATATCAACACAAAGTATAAAATTGGTACAACAGTGGTCGCCAAACTTTTTTCCTTCACCAACACATATCTCACATACACCAACCAAACATTTCGCTAAATTACACCAAATTAAAATTTATTTCGGTGTAGGTATCGTTGTTTAAAATATTATAATGGTAAATAACTGGTATTTTATTTGCATTGTATCTTAATATCTAGTTAGTACCCTTTAACTTATAACAATTAATACGATTGGTACAGTTTGAGGGCCGCAAGTTGCAAATCACTGTTATACTAAATTCAAGTTGAAGTGACATCACAAAATTTGCAAAGTGAGCTTAACTCATGTAAAAATGCTACAACTAGTTACAGTTTTGCGGAATATTAAGGTTGGTGTATGTAAAATATAATGGCTCTCAAGAAAAAAAGAGTTTGGCGACCACTGCTGTACCAATTTTATACTTTGTGTTGATATACGTCTATTCATCATCCTGGAAGGTTATAAATAAAACGCGAAAATTATGTGTTTCTTTTAACAAAAAGTCTCCTCATAAAATATTTAATAACTGAGTAAAGTCATAAGCTGCATGATTCCAGTGTAAAAAAAAACTGCCTAAGAGCGAATACAAAGTAGAAAAGGGATGAAAAAACTGAAAAATTTATATTTGGTGATGAAATACACACATACCTTTACAAAATATTTTTGGTTCGAAAGTTCTTAGTATCTTCTTTCTAAATCCATTTATAAATTTAAAACCTGTTGATATTCAAGTTATTTAGAGGTTGGTAAGTACATATGGGTACAAGAAAACGGTTTTTTACCCGTAACTCAAAATTTTAAATAACACGTCACAAGTATTTTTTTGTCACACAGTGTTATTGTTGTTGTTATTTGTGTCCTTGAGCTGCTACGGCTCGTGTGCTTGTGTGGTTGTATATTTCTTAATTAACAGTAGATATAATATAAAAGTTGTTGTTATGCTTTTATTTTGTGTGCAAACCCGTATGGTTTTGCGCAAAATCAGGTTTTTGAACCGCAACTCGTACATGGACACGCGCTTTAAAATATCTTTCTTCTCCTGCAATTGTGCTGGACTACTTTTTTTTTATTATTCAATTGCTTAAAAAAAGCTCAATCGATTAGCTGGGTAAAAAAAAACAAAATACTATTAACTGGATGCTATACGGTCCGCCAGATAACTTTTTTTTTTGAAAACAGGGCGCAAAACATTGAGTGTAGCTTCGGCTGTGTGACACCTAGCGCCGTCCTGTTGAAACCAAATGTTGCCAATATCCTCGTCTTCAATTTTTGTGAACAAAAATTCGTTCAACATGGCCCGATAACGATCGCCATTGACTGTAACGGCCACTCCTTGCTCATTGTCCCAATTATGCCTCTGGACCAAAATGCGCACCAAACAGTGACTCGTTTTGGGTGCGTCGGCTTTTCAATGTATGCGTGCGGGTTTTTTGTGCCCCAAATGCGACAATTTTGCTTGTTTACATACCCTTTAAGATCAAAATGAGCTTCATCTGAAAAGATGATTTTTTTTGGCAAAATCGGCATCTTCAATTCAAGCGTATACACAACCATATTCGTTCAGCGGAAGGATAAAACTAATTATCTGTCAAATCAGACATGAGCTAAGTGTTCACGATATAAGCACTAGTTGAAAAAAAATGTTAAATGGCGGACCCTTTATAATACTTACTTAAGGTGGTAGGTAAAGCATAATAATAAATTTTCTATACAATTCGACAGCATTCCTTGATTTAAAAAGAAAATACATTAACCAGTTTTTGTTTTACCAACAAAAAAAAAGTCAATACTAAAATTACGATACTGCCAGACATCCAGTCAGCCATTAATTAAACCTTAAATAAAATTTTGGTGTAGCTTCCTTATTGGCTGTTGCAGGCCATAAAAATAAACATTAAAAGCACCTGGCAGAGAGAAAAAAATTAACAAAAAAAACAGAGTTTGAAGGAAGAACAGAAAAATAAAAATATATACGAGTATACATACATACATTTATTTTTTAATTAAAACAGCAATGATTTCGAAATAAAACGAAACGCTTAGAAAAAGAAAAACAACAAAGTTACGGTAATTAATAGAAAGGTAATTAAAAAAAGGTAAGTAGTTTAAATGTGCAGGTAAATAAAGCAAAAAACTCAGCAGGTAAGAGCAGAAGTACATCCACTCATATTTTGCCATTCAACAGCCTTAACGGTTTGTTTGTTCGTTTGTTTGTTTGTTTGTTTGCTGTTGTGTTTTCAATGACTTTGCAGCACAAAATAGAATTTACTAAAGGAAGCAACTCTTTTTTATTTATTTTTTGCTTTCTTACTCTTCGTGAATACACACGCAATATACTCATACGTACTCGTGCACCTGCATTTGGATTTAATAAATGTTATGCATAAATCAATGAAGCACTCAATCAGTCATTTCATTCGTCTCTATGCTATTTCTTTTTTTTTTAAATTTTATAATTTGTTTTTGCTTCTTTACTTCATTTGCATTTAGCTGTTGATTGTTAGTTTTGAGTTTCTATTGAATTTTATATAACAGCAATTAATCATACACTTGATACACTTGGAAACATTTTGTAAGCTATGGAGAATTTAAATTGAACCTTAAAGTGAAATAAATAACAAATTTATGTTAATATATCATGATGCTGAATCAAGGGTTATTTTGCTGGTTACTAAATGGCGTGAGTTTTTTGAATAATTTTCTTCTTCTTTTAAGTTTAAGGAAATGAGGAATCAATTAATTTTTAAAGTCCTACAACTATGGGAGATAAATAGAACTTTATTTAATGTTTGAATTTGATGGTAGGTACAGACTTAGCAACATGTTTATGCAACCAGGCAGGCTGCATTGTCGGTCGCATTGTATGTAGTCTTGTTTGTGGTTGCGTTCGAAGTTGTATTCGAAGTTTCATAAGTATCAACATGTTTTGTTGTTTATAGGTTGCATTGTAGGTTGCAGTGTCTGTGTCAAAATATGCAACATGTAATATAAACCCTAGAGTTGTGTCCAACAGCTCTTTTTGAACTAGTTTGAGAGCTTTCGAATCAAAGCTTGTTTCAAACCCATTTAATTTACATTGATGTTTTTAACCGGCCTTGTGTCCAACAGCTCATTTTAGTTCAAAAGAGCTGTTGGACACAACTCTAATCAACCCACTATGACTGTTAAAATAAATCTCCTGTTATGCTCCGATTAGAGTTGACACATTATAATTATGTCTGTATTAGGCCAGTTTTTCAACTTAAATAGGCAAAAACGTTTACCAAGTCGTATAAAAAAAAATAATAAAAAAAAATATTTTTTAGTTATAAGATAATTAATGTTCCACCAGCAAGCAAAATTTCTATAATTTTTGTTTTATAAATTCAATTCTATTGTCTTATAATTTAGTTTATATAATTGATCTCTAGGAGGATTGGACTCCCGCACAATTTTTACACACCTTAAACTCTTGCAATGATATAATGCAACACTTAGGAAAGTGCACACAGAAAAATTTTATATTAAAATCTATGAAAACAAAGTTAATTTAACAGTTTTCGATATATGTGTTTCATGTTAATTCAACGTGATTGACAGTCAATTTGAAAGAAAAATCTTCCTTTTGAAATAACATTATTTCATGTTGATTTAACATTCCAGCATTGTTAAATCAAAATGAAGAATTCAATTGCATCAAAGTTATTTCGAGTAAAAACAATGTGAATTTGACACTGATTGTGTGTTTCAGAAAATTTTTTATTATGTATAGTTGGCTTCCCCGGCCAAGATTTGTGTTGGAATTTATCGCAGCCACAATAACCTTATATATTTCTCAGATACACACTAAATAAATATTTACATGATTTAAAGTTTTTTTGAAATTGAACTTGTATAAAAAAGTTTGTATACAAACTGCGAAGCTTCTTTGACTGGTCTGGAGGATTCAAAACTGCAACCCTCCGACTGCAAGACTAGTACACTGTTTCCTACCCAGCAGCTAGAAGTTTTCGCTGGCAATGCGAAATTTGTCGGCTATTTACACAGAACAAACAACGACAAGTTACACAACTGAGCACAACAGTGAATTGCAGCTCTGAATAAAGCAAATACACACCAATACACTTAAACAATGTATTATTTCTTATAAATTTAATATGATTTGCAATCAAATATTTTGCATGGTGATTTTACATTGTTATGGTTTTCTTTATGTGAGCATTACTACACCCATTAGAAGTGAATAATTCCTTTCACGTAGTTGTATCATTCCATTCTTATAAAACTCGGCAATACACCTTCTCTAGATAATAGAACATGATCTTGCTTTTGTGAACAACTAGGCGTGGCTACGCCCGTTAAACGTCACTTTGTTTCAACGCTATCATTAATTCAATAAACATTTTGTATTGTGTCACAAGATGACAAAGACGTTGACTATTTAGCGTTTATATCAACATATCAAATACAACACATCGAAATATTTGAATCAGCTGCATGGTTTCTTCGTAATTTGCGCTCCAAAATTAAATTAAAAAAAATAATAATTTTCAATGTACTTTTAATAAACCAGTTTGAAATTTATTTTCTACATGCATTTCATTGTTGCTTTGACAAATCGTCAGTAGACTTCATCCGCACATTTTGAACAGTCACAAGCCTCTTATCTTATGCACAGGCGTTCAAAAACTATTTGAGAATTCACAAATAATAATATTTTTGAAGATCACAAAAGTAAAACAAGCGTAGTAGGCTTAGAAACTTTGTGCAAATAATTTATATTCGATATGAATGATTCTATTCCTGCCAGTAAAGTAACTCTATTGCTGCCCGCGCTAATTTATTAGCTACGTTTTTCAACTAAGCTCAGTTGTTTTTCAAACTGCAGAAGACTTGCTACAAATTCTTCGAACGGGTTACAAGTGAACTGCTTTAATATCTCTACCAAACTTTGCATGACTTTCAGCTTTTCTAGACAGCCTGAGGTATGCTCCCCTGGGGACCTGGAATGACCTTATTCTCCCACACAATCACAAGAAATAACCGGTCTGATAACCAAAGTGTTAATCTAGTTATAACCACTTTCGCTTCAGACCTCGATGAAATAAGTTACTCTTAATCCAAGATCAAGTACATTTATGCACAGATATTTTTCCTAATTTTTTTTTTTAAATTGTATTTCAAACTTTTTTTTTTTAATTAAACATGCGAAGCTTATTTCACAAGATTTGTATTATGCCACGAAGCCACTGTAAAGAAAACAAAGGAAAAATAAAACGAAACGAGTGAAGAATAAGGCCGCTTTCTGAGTGGAATAAAGCCGATATTCGTATTTTAGTTTCTTTTCAACAAACACAAGACTTTGCAAAGTAAAATTTGTGTATGTCAGTCTACATCTTCTACTAAAAAAAGAAAATAAACAAAAAACTCTTTATTTAGTAATAGATAAAAAGCAAACTTTTCATAATTGACTTTATACGCCGGAAGAAAACATTTAAGAAAACTTCAACTCAAATTCAAAGCGGAAGTAAAGCGAATTTCCTCTCCAAAAAATTTAATATAAATGCTTAACTTTGAAGTACACTTTACGATGAGAAAAATAAAACATTTAATATCGCATAATATTTATACAATAAAAATTTAACAAAAAAAAAAAAAAAAAAAAAACTTTTTACTGCCAACGAATATATTAAGCAGCATAAAAAATCACAAGGAAGGAATAAAAATAAAAATAAATATAAAAGAAAAACTAAAACAAAAACACGATAAAATAACAAACTGGGAATTTTGTGGCAAAAGTGGCGACAAACTGTCATTGTGGTTGACATTTATTAGACAGTTTTGCTTAAGAATGCCACACTGAGCTCTAACCATGATGCTTTCGAACAAGAATAAAGCAACATCAACAACAAAACTGCTGCACAAATACAAAATCGAAATCTATAGTTGATGTAAAATATTCACACATTGAAATTTACAGGAATATTTTAACAATGACAACGACACATATTAAATACAGGGATCGCTGTGGAAAAATGTTTCTTGCCAAGCACTCACTGGCTGTGGTGTCTTTATGTTCTGCGAGTGAAACAACAAATAGCACTGCAGTTTCGTGTTACAATGCCTTACAATAATATACTTATACATATATGGATGCATAAGGGTGTGTGTTTGTGTGGGTATGTGTGTGAGTATAAATAAATATTGTTCCTTTTAAATGTTTCGTTTGTCTGCTCTTTAAGTAATTGTTTGTTGCTGCCAGCAATTGATACGTACAACGTTTTGTCCATTGTCATTGTTAGAGAAAATCTGGGTTACTTCTGGCAAACTGCTGTTGTGTGCCAAAAAAGATAAGATTTAATTTGAAATTTTTTCTGTTGTAACAATTTTAAACTGCAGCATTACTGCATTTTAGTAATGGTCAACAAAAGGAAAAACTGTTGCAATTAGTTATAAGATAAAAAACATTTATTATTTCGCTATTATAATTTTCTTAAAAGTTTGCTATTTTTAAATCTTTAATTTAAAGATACATTTTAATGAGGAATATTATTTTTAATCGGGCTTAAATTCAGTATTTTTCATTCTTATTGAATGAAATATTTTTTGTTAATTTATATGATTTTCTAAAGAAGTCTTCTCTTCTTTAATATCCCACTCCTTCCTCTAAAAATTTAAAGAAACGTTTTAGAGTGAATTGAAGAAAAGTGAGCTGTGGCATAGTCAACTTTTCTATAAGAAAAGTGAGCTGTGGCACAGTCAACTTTTCTATAAGAAAAGTGAGCTGTGGCACAGTCAACTTTTCTATAAGAAAAGTGAGCTGTGGCACAGTCAACTTTTCTATAAGAAAAGTGAGCTGTGACACAGTCAACTTTTCTATAAGAAAAGTGAGCTGTGACACAGTCAACTTTTCTATAAGAAAAGTGAGCTGTGACACAGTCAACTTTTCCATAAGAAAAGTGAGCTGTGAGACAGTCAACTTTTATATAAAAAATAAGATGTGCCACAGTAGACTTTTGTATAAAAAAAGGTTTCTATTAAACAGCCAACTTCTCTATAAAAAATGTATGCTGTGACACAGTCAACTTTTCTATAAGAAAAGTGAGCTGTGACACAGTCAACTTTTCTATAAGAAAAGTGAGCTGTGACACAGTCAACTTTTCTATCAGAAAAGTGAGCTAAAACACAGTCAACTTTTATATAATAAATAAGATGTGCCACAGTAGACTTTTGTATAAAAAAAGGTTTCTATTAAACAGTAAAGAGAGTGAAGAAGAGAGAGAAGAGTGTTCTATCAGTGTACTGCAGTTACTTGCCCAAGAATTGTTTTCTGCTTTCTGAAAAGATATTAGTGGCACTGTAGCTGATTACAATACTCATTAATTTCGCTGCTCCACTTGTCTACAGAAAATAATTTCGTAGGTTACTTTAACGAATTTTAAATGCGAACTTTGCAGTTCACATACATAAATATGTTGGAATGTAAATGATAAAAAAATAATCTTAGTAAATCTAGTCTGTTTTATGCTGGTTGAATTCACTAATTTGCTCAAGGTTCTATAAAATCTTACCGCCTGTTTATGTAAGACTTTGACGTTTGAAACCACTGCGTCCTCCTTTGCCGGTATTGTGTAGCAGAATCATTGGCGAAGTAAAATAACCAATAAAATGTCCACTAAACACAGCTTTGAGAATTTAATACGCCTCATTTACACCAGAGGCGCTGCAACACTGCATTATTAAAAACGTGCAAAAAAAAAAAACAAAATAGGAAGTTGTAAAAGTTTTCTTGGATATATTCCAGACACATCATGATTTTCATCATCAAGGTATTATATCAGGTGTTTTTTATTGAGGTATAGAACTTTAAGTTGGCATCACTTTTTTAACTGGCAGCCATTTTGTCAGCTGTCAAGTGATTAATATTTAGTTTGGTTTGCCATTTCATCATGAACAGGTTGACAAAAGAACAACGCTTGCAAATCGTGCAAATTTATTTCGAAAATAATGGTTCAGTTCGCGAAGTTTACCGCAAGCTCCGTCCATTTTATGGTCGACATAATCGTCCATCAGAGCAATTAATTCGGTTAACCATGGATCGTTTTCGCACTACGTTTACTCTATGTGATAATACGCATCCGCAGAGACGTCGAACAGTGCGCACCGAAGAAACAATTGCCGCTATAGAGCAAAGTTTTGAAGAGGACCCGAATGAATCGATTCGCCACCGTGCACAGCAATTGGAGCTTTGTCCATCAACTTTATGGAAGATTTTGGATGGTATGAATGTGGATGAGTTGTAGTTCCAACAAGACGGCGCTACATGCCACACAGCGCACGTCACAATCGATTTATTGAAGGAAACATTCGATGAGCGCATAATTTCGCGGAATGGTCCTGTCAATTGGCCACCAAGATCGTGTGATTTGACACCATTGGATTATTTTCTTTGGGGATATGTGAAGTCGCTCGTCTACGCCAACAAACCAGAAACGTTAGGGGACTTGGAAGCCAACATTCGTGGCGTTATTGCCAACATACGGCCCCATATGCTCGAAAAAGTGGTTGAAAATTGGACCTGTAGAATTGGCTTTATTCGAGCCTGCCGCGGCGGCCACATGCCCGAAATCATATTTAAACGTTAATGGCATAAAATTATCCTTCCAATAAAGCCAAATTGATGGACATTAAAACGATTTTCTTGTGTTTTATTTCAATTCGAAGTTCTATACCTCTAAAAAAGACACCCTGTTAAAACAGGCTGTTAATTGCTTTGGAGCAGTGAGTGGACTAAGACGGATTATTTATAGTGCTCCTTAAAGTATGCTCCATATTAATATTTTTTCTTTACAGTAAAGTTACCGCACATATTGTAAAATAACAAATTTTTGAAAAAAGTTTATTTAAATAAGTTCATTGGTTGTTGCAATTTTAATGGTGGATTATGTTAAGATTCACCTTTATAGTTTCTGTTTTAGAAAACTTTTTGCAATTTAAAATAATTTGTATTTTTACCTAAAGCCTTAACTTTATTTAACTAAAACAAACACAAAAATTATTCAATCTCATGCTGTAACAAAAAACTAGTTGATTTTTAGTTAAATGACATGCTTTATTATCCCTTAAAATTAACTGCTGCATATAAAATTGTACGTTGTTTATATCCATCGCTCTCAAGACAAATAATAGTATAATCCCAGCACATTTATGATCATTTGTAGAAGCAAAAAAAAAAAAAAAAAAAATAACACAATCCGTTGCCATATTAATCCTCGTTCTCAAGTTGAAATTGATATTTGTTGCAACAGCAAACTTTTACAGCAACAGCAAGACATGTTTGGTTTACAAATTTTTACAAAAAACTATAAAAATAGTAACACAACAAAAAAGCACTAAACAAAAATCCAGACACAATGGGGAGAAGAGAAAATAAAATATTTAGAAGAAATAAAAAGCAAAAGAAAAATTGCATTATGAATGAGTTAAATAAAAGCAGACAAAAAGTTTTTTTTTTAGTATTTTTACTTTGTTAAATTTTTCCTAGAAAAAATGCACAAAAATTGTTGAAAAAATAAAATAACTACAGCTAACACTTAATGCAACACATACGTTACAAAGTAGATATGCACACACTCACACACACATATACTCGTATACACAAATACTTATAAAGACACACAAACAACACAACAAGTATCCCCCAAATGGTAATTGCTGTTGTTCGTGTTTTTGCTAGAAAAAAAAGCACAAAATACGTACAACATTCTCAGTGTCAGCAAGTGAAGAATGTCTTTGGCTGCAAGCGACAGACAGGCCAACAAACGCAGCAACCAACTTTCAAACATGCAGTTGCATAAAGGGACGAAATAATGATTGCAATGGCAGTGTTTAGTTTAGGAAAGCAGTGCCATACATTTGAAGTAAAAGTAAAATACATGTACATATAAAAATAAAAAATTTCAGTAAAAGAAAACCGTATAAAAATTGAAGCACAGAAAAAATGAGGAATATAAAAAAAGAAGAAATAAAATACTACACACTACCTACAGTTGCGAGGACACATGAGAGAGAAATGTTGACTAAATATGCACGCCAACATCAACACCAACACCAACACCAACACGACCACCATCGCTATTAGAAAACAACCCAGTTAACAAGTGTTAATATTGTGAGTTTTTTACGCTAAAACAATGAAGTACTTTAAAGCAAATCTTAGATAAATAAATTAATAAAAATTTTTTTTGGTCTGTCTGTCAGCACAGAGGATGTCAGAGTTGGAGAAAGTGACTAAAGGTTCAGTTGACCGACTGTACTGGAATGTAACTGCCACAGTAGGAAACAGATTTTTTTAAATTTCAGTGTTAATTAGTGTAGTCTTCAAAAAAATACATTAACTTTTCAAGTGTCTGTATATTAGATTAAGATTTCAAAATGTTTCCATGCTCGCTTTAGAATACCCTTTAATTTTTAACTGCCGTATATATTTGTTGCTATAGCGGCCAAACTTTTACATATTATGTGAAAATTTCAAGTCCGTAGCTTTTGCTCATCTCGAGACAGACAGACGAACGGACGGACGGACATCGTAGCGAAAACAATAGAATGCCTTTTTACTTTTAATGTGTCGAATCATAAAAAAGATTATGAAAAAGATTATTAGTATTAAAAAAGTGATTAAAAATTGTTTTCAAATGTTAAACATTTTCATTAAAAAATATAATTTTTTTAAACTTACTTGTAAGTAACCACGCAGTGAATAGGAACACAAAGTATTAAATGAAAATATATATGTTAAAATAAAGGGGATTTGATGAGTGTGCGAGCGAGACATACAGAAAGCACGATTATCATCCGTCTCGTGACATCTTCGCACATTACGTTGTAATGCTTTGAGCTCTCACATAATTTCAATCATAATGAATCGACAATGTCTGTTAATATCTGGAGCAGCTGACATTAGGTTAAAAATCAATCCACTTGGGTCCCGTTGTGTTACCTGAAGCAGAGACGTGAAGAGAGAGGTGTAATTTATTTTACGTAGCTCGAATCGCTTAAGTGCTGAACCAACCTTATGACTCGAAAAGATAAACAAGATTATGCTTCTAGTGTTGCAGTTTGACAAGAATGCCAAATCCTGCATCAGCTGCTTGCCCAATGATTCTTAGAGAGAGCGGGGCAAAGACAGAGTAGGTATTCTACCCCTGACATTAAGCCGTTGTTTTCTCCCACACTTCAAATAGCAATGAGTTCTCTCAATGCATCAGTCTTTGTCGAATCCAATCTGACATTCAATCTAGCGTTTGTGCTGAACAAAATGTCAAACCCTCTGTAATTGCAATGAAATTCTTTAATTACTAAATTATCTAAAGAGCAGCTGCAATAAATTGTAAATTATTTTTTTCATTGGGTTACATCGCGTCACCAATTTCAAGTTTGCTTGCTAACCGAAGCCCCTGTGGCAGGAACAACAACATTAAGATAATCTTGAGCAATTTTTAGCTGGAATTCCTTGTAGGAATGTGATTTGTTCTGCAATGTTTTGTTAGTAAATCCTATATAAACTCCAAGCATTTGTCGTAACAAAATAAGAAATACTAAACTTTAAGAAATATATAAATTGTTAAGTGTGCATAGAAGGGAATTCACACACACTCACACGATACAACACAACACACACATACACAAATTGAAAAGAGGAACGTTTAAAAAACAGGCAAACTTAGAAAATCCCAAACACACACTATCTTCGAAAAGAAGAAATAAGAACACAACAACAAATAATGGAATAGAAAAAACAAAAAATGAAATTGATATAAAATAGTCATGGTGTGTTTCTACGGATTACTTAAAATTCATGAAAGCAGTTCAAATATTCTTCTTTCTGGCTACTTGAGACTTCTGCACACACACACACACACACACACATACACACCTACACAATCGCATACAAATACAAACACACACATACAGAGAAACTTTTAGCATGCTTGTGAGTTTTAGATTTTGGTGTATACGTACGAGTACATTATAAAAACGTGTTCATCCGCATGTTTGTGTGCATGGATTTGTGTGTCTATTAGTGCACAGTGGCTTATAAGCGTTCAAGTTTGCAAACAAAATAAATACACTTGCCTCATGAATGATATTTTTATAAAATTACGCATAAACAAAGTATAAATAATAAAGACCTCAACTGGGCCGGCATGCAAAACGGCGAGCATTTTCCGTGCTTTTAAAGCCACAACATTCAAATTCATTAAATCAATTTTTCACCATAGAAATTGATGATTAAAGAGTACCCATAGTATTTATTAAACGTAACCTTGGCATGAGCGATGGTTTTTGTTTTTTTTTTCTGCCAAAATCACCCGTTGCCAAAATCACACTAAATGATGCAGCTTGTTCAAACTTTGACAGTAGTCAACTGACAGTTGCTTGCCCTTACAGTTAAAAAGCGGGAAGTACTAACAATTAGCGGATTTAATGATCGGACTCGTATGCTTGGTATTCTAGGGACTACATATGAAATCTTGTGCTGCTAAAAAATTTTTGCTTAAAACAAGAAGTTTTTGGGCCACTGTGCGAGTCTGTGTGAAATCATTTTGAATTAGATTTAATGTCGATTTCTGGTTTTTCTTCCTTCTTCTTTCTCTTCTTCCATTTATTTCATTTCTTAACATTAGTTTTGGTTTGAAGGTACCCAGCAAGCATACAAGTATGATCTCATACTGAAACTGATTTGAAATCATACTTAATTTTTTTGTAAAAAGATGGTTTTCAATGATGTGTGAGAGTCAGCAGACTGTTTCTTCAATTGAAAAAAAGGAGCAAAATTTTTATTATTATAAAAAAATTTTTTTCAAATGCATATATTTATTTATTGCATCTTCAAAAATGAACTAACAATAAGTATTCAAATCTTAAGTCTACATATAATTATGAGATCCAACCAGTGTCGGAAAAATATCTTCAAGAATTTTCATCTGAATTGTTGCGTGGGTGGTAGAGCTCCTACTCATTACATCGTTCGAGCTCAGAAGAATTCATTTAGCGCCTAATTTTGTTAAACGCAACGCTTAGCGTTCAAAAATTTTTTATGAACAAAATGCATATAAAATTTGTCAACGCTGAGCGTTGCGTTTTACAAACTTAGGCTCTTAATATTTAAAATCATAAAGGAAGGTTCTCATTTCGGTTATATTTTTATGTTTTTTTTTTGCTCCATAATTTCCTAATTCATCTGTTGATGTAGAAACTTGCTTCTTACACTGAGAGTTGTTTATTTTCCATTACCGAATAATCTGGCGTTTCCAAATAACAAATCAAATCTAGTGTTGCATATGTTTGTACTTTGTCTATTGTAGCAACATAATATTGGGTTTAAGAGAGTGAGAGGAGACACGCCCTTTTAAATTTAAAATGATTGTTGCTTCTGAAATTTTGCACATGCCCTGGACTCTTGATGAGATTGCGCCACAGCTTTGGCTACTGTAGCATCAACAATTTTTTGTTTAAAAAAAGTGGGCAGGGACCAGCCTTAGGAATGGAATGGAATGGAATGGAACGGAATGGAAAGGAATATACAATAGTATTATACATTGGACTCGTTTAGCGATGAGATAGCGATAGAAGTCCAGCTATGCAATATAATTAAAAAAATCTAGTTGACACCAACTAATAAAGACATAAGTTATGCTTCAAAATCTAGTCATTATGTTTGCTGGGCATCTACGCGCATCTATTTACTTTGTATGCCAACAGATTATATTAAATTAAATACACAGCGTACTTGCAAGTATCTTGCGAACACATTGCTAACATTGTACAGCTTTTGTTTTATCTCACTTCCTATGGCAAAGTGCTGGATAATTAGAAATTATACTTAAATAAACTAAATGTTAATAAGAAGCGTAGTGTTTTAAATTAAGTCATCAGTTAAAGAAATAAGATTTTATTGTCTCAGCCTGAAGGTGAACTAATATGTCTGCCTTTGTTCATTGAAATGGAGAAAAAGTAGACTTTTACTTAGCTGACTGGAGGAAGATGTTTCAGTTTGAAATTATTTATACTACAAAAGGTCTTGAGAGTATTTTTAAACGTCGAAGTCCAAGAAAAGGAGGAGTTTATCAATTCGTCTGTATTTTCTTTTGGTTATGTTGCTTCGTTACTCCGTACCTTTTAGACCGATTTTAAAAACGAATTTTTTTGTGAGAGGGTAAAGCTTCCATTTGGTTCCATTGTAAAAAATGTGGGCGGTGATACGCCCACTAATTTTTTTCTTTGCTTTAATAATATCTTACTTATCGGATTGCTACGAAACTTGGCAAACGCATAAGGCTTTCATAGTGACACAACTGAAAAATGGGCGGAGCCACGCCCATTAAATTTTAATATTTTATTTCACATGCTTTTATTTAACCGATGTTTACAAAACTTGGCATACACCTCAAACAAAAAAAAGACACAATATTTTATTTAAAAAATGGGCAAAGCCACGCCCCTTTTTAAATTTAATGATATATTTCACGTACTTCTTTTGTCACCTATTTTTACGAAATTTGGGAAACACTTTGAGCTATGAACATTACTTAATTTGCGTTTAAAAAAGTGGGCGTGGCCACGCCCATGAAATATTAGTATTAAATTATATAAAGTTCTACCTATACGAGTCCCCCGAAACTTGGTAAAGAGTTTTGCCTCTTATAACGACATATTTTGGTGCTTAAAGAAGTGGGCTGGGCCAAGCTTATTTTAATGATTAATATTATATTTCGGAGTGTTGCAAAACTTGGCACACACCTGGAGCTGTGAAAGTGACAATATGTAGTATTTAGAAAAGGAGACATTAATATTTGCCCAAGTGGGCGTGACCCTAGAAATACAAAATTGCCACTATAGATTCAAAAATAAAGGGTGTGTGCGTAAATGCATCACTGCGCTGCAAATGAAAGTTTAAATGTCCTAAACTGCTTCACTGAAGTAGATAGCGCACAAATAAATGTCAAATATGGGCTTCTAACATGGTTACTACTAAAAAAGATTATCAGCAAAATTGTATTGCATTTTAAATTAAAGTTTGCTTGTATGCTGCAGAGCAGTGGTGCATTTACGAACACACCCAAAACTTCAAAAAAAAAAAAAAATTAACCGACTTCAAAAATAAGCACTACAAAGTTAAAAATAATTTAGATTCAGTTAAATACAACAATCCACCGTTTCTAAACAGATCTTTTCAAAATGTGTGGTTGAAGTCTACTGATGATTTGGTAGAAGCGTCAATGAAATGCGTATGTAGACCTGCTTAAACACCAGCAAATAAATTTCAATTATTATGTTATAAAATATATTTTATCGCATAGTTTTTTTTTCAGCTATAAAGCGTCATAGCTTTGGCCTCAACAGGTTTTGTTAATAAGCAAAAATGCCGCATATGCAATGAAACGAATCTACAACAGGTTCTACAGACAATTGCATGCAGAAAAATTCTCCATTTCGTGCGGTTTATACGCTGGTGCCATCATCAAAATCAAAATATTAATCAATATGATTTAAGAAATCTTGAGACAGAATATTTAAACATAAAATATTATTCTAAACAAAAAAATCATTCCATGTGCTCAACATTGCTTTTAGCTTTTTATCAATATTGAAAAGTTTTTGTAATGCAGGTGCGAGTACATTTGAATGAAATTGCAACATTGTATTTAAATGTTTATTTTTAATGCAAAATAATGATGATAATGATTTACGAATTGTTTTTCTTTTTTTTTCCAATTCACATGACTTTTTTTTATATGCGAGTACGACTACACATTTGTTATTGTTCTTTCCAATTCGTATTTACATTAAACAAACGTACACAAATATGAATATTTAGGATGTGTTAAATCCTTGTTGTGTATTATGAAGTGCCTCTCATGATTGGCGATGCAGGTATTTGAAAGAAGTTTATTTTTATTAAGGATAGTTATTAAAAATTAAAAGAAAGTACTTCATGAGCTTTAAAGCTGATTTTTTTTTTGCTTACAGTTTAAGAACTGATTAAAAAAAATTTAATTTTTTACTAAGAAAGATTTTCTAAAAAAAAAAAATTAATTATAAGCAAGTCAAATTAAAAATTACTTTCTTTACTTGTAGAGATAACTTTTAGTTGAAATTTCCTACAACCGTGGTATGATGGAGTTTATGAAAATTTTCAAAAGACAACAACAACAACAATTCATCAGATCAGAGTTGTATTTTTTCGTTGATTGTGCGATTGTGTAGGATAGTGAGTCATGGTCTTAATTTGATATCTGGTTACTGCCAGATAATTTGGGAAAATTTCCTAATTTTTTTTGTCGATAAATCATTTTCCCGATATTTAAACTCTTTGCCCCTTCTTTATCTTCATAAAAAAATAAAATGAATTTGAAATTCATTTTAGGCAAAATCTGAAATAAAATAAATTTTTTTTATAAGCAAATACAACCCCGCAATTCGATTAGCTTGTCTAAGGAAACACTCAGAGTCTAGGGCGGGAATCGAACCCACGACCTTTGGACTGACAGGCTGTTATTGCTACCACTCAGCAATTGGACTGAATGTATGAATATATGTATGTAAAATTCTTCTTGGAGAAGGATACTCAATAAAGATAAATTTTATTTATACTATCACAATATAAAAAAGAAAATTAAGCTTTAACACTAGCAAAAAAAAAAATATGTTTAACACTTGCTTATTCCCTTTGTACTTTGAACTCATACGCTTTCATAGAGAAACTAAAATCTAAACCATGTCCTTTGTTAAACTCTTATAAATATAATTTCATGTTGTGTTTTTTTGTTTGTTCTCGAATCAAAGTAAATTTTAAATCAAAATGTGTGGTCACAAAGATGAAGAAATTCTTCTAAAAACTGCTTTCAACTGCCACACTTTTTATTTGTTTTCAAATATTTTTTTCCAACAGCAGTTTTTTAGCAACAACAAAAAAGTGAACTTCAAGTACATTCTTTGATTATTTTGTGTATATCGCACACTCGACGAACATGTGAATGGGTGCATGAGTGAAAGACTCAATGAATGAATAAATGTAGAATGATGTATTCACTCGACCCTTGACAAGAAGCATGAAGTGCAAGTATAGAAAAAAATACGCAAGAGTGAGAGAGAGAGAGAGCAGTAAAAACGATTTTCATTTAATGTTGACTGAATGAATATTTTAATGATGTACTTTTGTTTAATAACAAAAAATAAAAGCAAAATCATATGAAAAAATGCAAAATAAAAAAAAAAATAAAAATAAAAGAAGTAGAATAAGACCCGAAAAATTATCGCAAAAATCAGAAGGGTGAAAAATATACTTAAAGTAGAACTCACAATTTTTAAATTTTTTTTAACGATATAATTCCTCACCAACAGCAACACAGTCAGTCACAAGTAAATAAGCACGATTTCTTTTTATGACAAATACGAGGCCTGTATGAAAATATTTTTTCTTTTATTGTACGGGAGCTTTAAGAAATCATCAGTGTTGTGTGTGTCGAGGCGAATATTCGTCTACTGAGTATTTAAACAATTTTCACAGGAATTATACGAGTTTTGCAGGATATAAGAAAGAGTAGCTTTGTTTGTTTGTTACGCTTTATCGATTAAACGATGAAACTGATGTTATTGAAATTTAAAACAGAAATAAGCGAACGTTGGACTAGCAGGGGCCCTCTCCACAACAATCCAACCGATTCCTATCAAATTATATTGGAATATTTTTAAAAATTTTGTGCTGTATTGGGAATTTCTAGATTAGAAAAGAAACGATTCAATTAATATTTCTGTGGCAAAATGAAAAAAGTACTTAAGTCGAGATAAGCTGATTTTGAGTTAATGGTAGCTCCGTCATCTGTATACTTGAAAGTACTCCTGGCCAAAATCTCAATTAATTTGTATGATTTTTCTGGAAGTTATAGCACTATGACTTGCGACTTATCTCTTTTAGACTTCTAATCTCGTTTGGAATAAAACCTTAATTTAGGTTATACTCAGATTCAACTTAGATGTATTACTTATAGTGTGAAGAACGATGTTTGCTAAAAAAAAATAAATTTAACAGAAAATTTCCCAATTTAAGGGCAAAAGAAGTAAATTCCCGAAAATCGACTTGAAGGCTTAAAATTGATCTCCTGCAAAACAGTAAAATATGACTTCAGCACTTTTTCCTTATTGCCACAGATATTATTTATATTTTAATGTTTTCCTTAAAAAAAAAAAAATTAAATCAAACTTTGAGGTCCCCAATTTAACTGTAAAAGTAATAAATTTGTGAAAGTAATTAAATATGACTTAAGTACTTTTTCCTTATTGCGACAGCATGTTCGTTATACGAGTATGTGAAAATCCAATTGATAGCATTATTTTATTGAAATTTTTCTTACAAGATGGAAACTCAAATTGTTCAAAAAAGTTTATCCAATCAGGCCCTTTTCAAATTGCCCTCGTACATATGTATGAATGTGTTCTCATATGCATTTGTATATTGCTTTAAGAATAAAAAATAAACAAGGCATTCAGTCAAATAGAGTGTACGGCGCCATTTAAGGGTTTCATTTTCTACATTCCTGATATTTTGCCTGATTTTTTTGTGCTGCTCTTCATTTAAAAAAATTCTTACAATAAAAACAATGTTTAGCGTGTTTAGGAAACATGTATGATTTTTTTTTGTTTGATGTACTAAAAACAAAAAGCAAAAAGCTCAGCAAGAAACTCTTGTTAATTGCATTTCAAGATTAAAACTTCAGTGTCAGGGTTTTTATGCCATCAGCATTTGTGTCGCTGCCTTTTCTAAGAAAACAATATATGTTTACATAAACATACACTAGTACACACACACACACACACACACCCACACACACGTGCAATTGTATAGAAATCTACTTACAACACAGGCGACAACATGTTGTGATTATTGCATATCCGTAGGTCACAAACAAAAGAGGCTGCACAAAAAAAAAACTAAATAAATAAAAAAACGAAGGCACAAATGAAATAAATGAAATGTAAAGAATTTAGAAATGGGTTAGATAACCATCTCGTAATATTACATATTTATTTGTTTGTTTTAGTTGCTTTTCTTTTGCCATTAGAACAATATTAGAAACTGATAACATGAAGTTCATTTAAGTTGACAATAATTCAAATATCTTTGTTTTTTTGTTGATGTTTATTTTCCGTCCTCTCAAAGCATTGGAAAACAAAAGCCAATATTCTTCATAGCTGGCCAGAAAAGCATAATAATATGCCAAAGTCGTCAAGAAAATTAAAGAGAAAAGAAGCCCATACCCTTGACATTAGCTTTTAAATACTGGACAATATAAATTGAGGCACGTTTAATTTAAGGCAAGAAAAAAGTGATTTAAAGCATACAATGTTCATTTTAATTAATGATTTTATTACCTGAAGATACATATGTACGAAATCTGTTCAAAATGTATCGCGAATTTTGAATTTTCGCGGGTTACGTATATACGAATTTTGATTTTTTTGTGGCGTTATGTTGGTACTCATATTTCTCACTTATGCCGACAATTTCGGCCATTTTGAATGGTCAGCTGCTTTGCTTGCACGTGTTTTGGCTCGTCTTCGGTTTTTACCTCGGTTCGTGCAGCAGCTTCCATTGAGATGATTGAGCTTTGGTTTCCACATCATAACCATAAACCCACGATTCGTCACCAGTTATTACCGTCTGGAGCAAATTTGGGTGGTCGTGGACAGAGTTCAACAGCTCATTAACAATACTCATGCGATGCTGTTTTTGGTAGAAATTGAGCAATTTTGGTGCCAATTTCGCGGCGACCCGTCTCATGCCCAAATCATTGATAAAAACCGAATGGCACGATCCAATCGATATGTCTAGGTCCCCAGCAACTTCTCTAATGGTGATTCGACGATTGGCCAATACCATTTTCTTCACTTCATCAATTTTTTCGCCTCTTGTGAAGTGCTCGGGCGTCCGGCACGCTCTTCCTCGTTCACATCCTCTCGGCCTTTTGAGAACGGTTTGTAGCATCGATAAATGTTGCTTCGGTTCAAGGTAGCTTCTCCGTATGCCGCAGTCAACATTCGGAATGCATCCGCGCACTTAATTTCGTTTTTCACACAAAATTTGATACAGTTTCTTTGTTCCTTTTTTTTTTTAATAGGTAAAAATCGAAGACGAGCCAAAACACGTGCAAGCAAAGCAGCTGTCAACAATTAATTGAACATTCAAAATGGCCGAAATTGTGAGAGACCTGAGTACCAACATAACGCCAAAAAAAATCAAAATTCGAATACACATAACCCGCGAAAATTCTAAATTCGCGATACGTTTTGAACAAACCTCGTATAGGGTGTTTTTTTAGAGGTATAGAACTTCGAATTGAAATAAAACACAAGAAAATCGTTTTAATGTCCATCAATTTGGCTTTATTGGAAGGATAATTTTATGCCATTAACGTTTAAATATGATTTCGGGCATGTGGCCGCCGCGGCTGGCTCGAATAAAGCCAATTCTACAGGTCCAATTTTCAACCACTTTTTCGAGCATATGGGGCCGTATGTTGGCAATAACGCCACGAATGTTGGCTTCCAAGTCCCCTAACGTTTCTGGTTTGTTGGCGTAGACGAGCGACTTCAGCGTATGCGTATTATCACATAGAGTAAACGTAGTGCGAAAACGATCCATGGTTAACCGAATTAATTGCTCTGATGGACGATTATGTCGACCATAAAATGGACGGAGCTTGCGGTAAACTTCGCGAACTGAACCATTATTTTCGAAATAAATTTGCACGATTTGCAAGCGTTGTTCTTTTGTCAACCTGTTCATGATGAAATGGCAAACCAAACTAAATATTAATCACTTGACAGCTGACAAAATGGCCGCCACTTAAAAAAGTGATGCCAACTTAAAGTTCTATACCTCAATAAAAAACACCCTTTATAAGTTGTTTAAATTTAAATTTAGATTTTATACTTCAGAAATTTTTCCTTCTATGCCATTGTAAATACATTACAAGAGTTTAAAGTTTTAAATATTAAAATATTTTGAATGTAGATGACAGTCCAATAAATGGACTAAATAACTCGCAGTATGGCGGAAGACGCTTATGGCGACCTTAAATAGGCGAAGCTCGTAATGTTACCCGAACGGCACACCCATTTTGATTAAACAATTTTATAACTTACATGTATTGTTGAACGCTTTATGAAAATATGAATTTCGCATGCAAAGTCAAATAAAACTACCAAGACTTTAAAGTCTTAAAAACAATGAGTGCAACCAATTGCAAGTCATTTCTAAATTTAGCACCAGTTATGAATGTAAAGAATTGCAAATGCTGCATTTACTTCAAAATGTATTTAAGCAATCTTAAAAACTTTAATTTCCAAATTATTTAAATTGTTTATTTTTCTCTTTGAATTTTGAAACTGCGTATTTTTAAATAAATACATAATTTGTATTAAATATTTATATAAAAAAATAGATTAAATAAATAGCCAACGCCCATTTGTGTATATTGATATAAAAAGCAATTAACAAAAACATAATCGACCCGTGTTGACCACATTATACTCTACATTAAGCAGGTGATAGTTTCAGTTTGTTGAAATTGAATAGCAAGTAAAGGGTGTTTCTATAAGAGTTACAAAACTTTAATCAGCAAAACACTGTTGAATTGAATTAATACTGATTTTGTTTGGAGGAAAATTCTACAGCATTAATAAATTAAAATTGATAGCCGATGCATGTAGAATCCTAAGTTACAGTTTTGACTATTTTTTCTTAAACTTCTGGTAGACACAGCATAGTCCTTAGGCTCTGGTACTGATATAGAATTGTAATCTAAAGAGTTAAACAAAAAAGAATAGGGGTTGCTTATGAAAGCCAGTTATAGCTATGCTGCTTAGCTATATAAAACAAACTTAATGCATTAAATAACCATGCAATTACATTATATGATAATGTCAAATTTGCCGCAAATATTTCAAAATGTTTAAATTTATTTCTTATTATTTTCTTTTCTAGCAGCGTACGATTAAATTAATGTATTGACTAAGGCTGGCGGCGGCTGTTAGCCGGCTTACAGCCGATTGGATGTGTTTTCTGGTTTGTGCTCTTGTGCAAAAATAATAAAAAAATAAATTGATTAATCCTTTTCATTGTTTTTTTGTTTTGTTTTTAATTCACTCTTTTCAAAGAACGAAACCAAACAAAATCAAACAATTTCTTTCGTTTACTTTTGTGCTCTCGTTTTAAGTGTAAAGAAATCAAAACAAAAATCAATTTATAACTGTAATAGTTTTGATTATTTTTGTTACGAAAATCACGTCCCAGCACCTGTGTCTTGACATAAATAGCATAGCTATAAAAACGAAATTTTTGATGTAATGCAATACAAAGTTAAATAAGGCACAGGATTTTCAGGTTACTGTACTGTACTGTAGGGTATAAAAATAGCCCAAATATGCTAAATAAATATTGTAAATAAAAAAAAAAATATAAAAAAAAACATTGCAAAACTGGCATGAAAATGGAACGATCTCACACAAAAGTC
Source organism: Nowickia ferox (assembly GCA_936439885.1). Taxonomy (NCBI): domain Eukaryota; kingdom Metazoa; phylum Arthropoda; class Insecta; order Diptera; family Tachinidae; genus Nowickia; species Nowickia ferox. The sequence goes on along the minus strand of OW387024.1, from coordinate 108,540,790 downwards.
CATAATATTTGCAAAGGAAACAAAAAGAGGAAAATATTATGTAAACGCTATTGATGCAACTGCAATACAATGAAGACATTGACAAAAGAATGGGAAAATGTTGAACACAAACTACTGAAACAAAAACAAACATGCATGCGGGAAACAGTGGGAAGATTTTATATATTCAATAGATCTCTTTACATGAGTTAAATTAAGGGTCGAATCATCACATCCGTGCACCTACAACTCGTCACGTAAAAACACCATTTTTGAGTTATGAAATACGGGAACGTACTGAAATCACATTCAGCTTATACGATTAACGTATCACTTAACTTGTTTTCGTACGATTGCCGATACGATCACGCATGTGACGATTTGAGCCCTGGTCTTTATTATAATTAAATAACGAAGGTTTCTTTTGTTTTAGTTTTTAAAACTAGCGAAATATAGTACTTGTTTATTTAATATAAATCTAAATTCAAGAGAAAGTAGCGAACTGAAAGGGTGAAAGGAATGTTTAAGTTGAATAAGGAATCAATAGATAGGAAAAGTAAGAGGTATGAAATAAATCCCCAAGACATAATTCCCCAAAACTAAAACGAAATAAGTCCCAAGTTCAAATAAAGTTAACCAGTGTTAAAAAAAACTGCAGTAGAAATAGCAAAAGTCGTAAAATTGTAATATTTCTTTGACTTTTTATTTTTTGGCTGCCCAATCACAACCTGTTGCTCATACTTCTGCTATTCAAATTCAAACAGTCATAGTAGAAGCAAGCACAACAAACGAACATATATACACAACGAAGAGCTTCAGCTGTCGACATGTTCGTACAGTTTTCACACAAGTATTTTTTTTTTTCTTGGGACTTACTTAATTCAATTCCGTTAGGACTTAATTAGTTATTTCCTTAGACCCAATTTTTTAAACGACTTAAAAAAAAAGAAGGAGGTTATCAATTCATCTGTCTTTTGTGTGGCATTTTTACTACATAACTCGTACCGAGTTAGGAGACTTTAGACCGATTGCAAAAATTCTTTTTTTTTGACTGAGAGAATCTAGCTTTAAATTTTTTAAATTAATTTTCTGATATTTAACTTATTCGATTGCTACGTAACTTACCCAACACATTAGGCTCTTTTAAGGTCACAATCTTGAAGTTAAAAAATGGGCAAAACCGCGCCCAATAAAACTTAATATTATATTTCACATGCTTCTATATGACCGCTTTTTACGAAACTTTACATACACCCTGAGCTCAAAAAAGACACAATCTGGCATTCTAAAAAGTGGGCGGGGCCACGTCTATTAAGATTTTTACGAAACTTAGCTTGCGCTCTGAAGGTGACCCGATGTTTAATTAAAAAAAGTGATTGGATGCTGATATTTGCCAAATTGGGCATGCCCACGCCCCTAATAATATAAACTTAACACTAAAAATTTTAAAACAAAAGCTTAAAAAAAATAATTAAAGCGACCTCAAAAATAAGCACTAAAAATTTTAAAATAATTTAGATTTTGTTAAAAAAAAGTATTTTTTATGTGCGTTATCTATAATGAAATTCAAAATCTGCTACAATAACAAGAACAACTCAATGCATAAATAAGTAAATATATAATTTGCTCACCGGATTGACACTGACTTGGAGAAGTATTATACATAACACATATAAAATTATTTTTTTAACTGAATCTAAATTATTTTCAACTGTTTAGTGCTTATTTTTCCAGTCAATTTAATTTTGTTTTCAAAAAGTTATATTATAGGACTCATTTCATTTCAATAAGCCTCTAACGAAATAGTTTTTTTTTTGGGTAATTATCCCATTATTAAGTTTGAGGTATTATTATTTTCTATGAAATCAATTAGCAAAAATTCATTATTATTACTTTTGTATTTTTTTTAGCTTAATTATATGTAATTTTTTATTTTAACAAAATATTAATGTGTAACACCCCACTGTGCCAACAACAACACGTAGTATGCCTGTAGGATGCAATACAGCATACAAATGTTGTGTACAAAATCACTACACAAATGAATACACACAATCTAAAAGTACACAACAAAAAAAAAAAAAGTGGACATAAAGTCGATTTTACTGCATAACAGCCATCAACCATATTTTTACCCACAGAAATATTCACTTTAACTTAAATGTAAATTGAACTAAAAACAAATTTAAAATGCTTATTTTAAATTAAAATAATTTCTATATGCGAGTAATTTTTAAAATATCAGAATTTAATGGGCGGAGTACTGCGAAGGTAAACGGTTGAGCAGCCTTTTAGATTAATAAATAATAAATGGCATCTAAAAAAAGTAGTGATCATATTTACAGGATATTTTGTTACTCTGGCGAGCAAAACTATTCGCACTAGTTAAAAAAAGCAATTTAAGTGTATAACTTGTGTTTCTATTCAAAACCGTTTAGTTTTGGAGCTGTTTGAGCTTACAGAATATTTTTTTTATCCTAATTTACCAATTATATACTTTTAGTTATAAAAGGGCATCCTGCAAATGCCTTATCGGTTTGTGGGTCTCTTTTAGGTAATCAATTAAAAAAATTAATTTTAGAATGCTTGAAAAAGCTGCTTCTAACAAAACAAAATTTAACTTTTTGTCTTTATATACATACGAGTACATTCCAAATTTTTCGGTATGTACGAATTATTATATATTTTTTTTAAAGAGAAGTAACACTCAGGCAATGAATGCCTACTACTATAACTAGGTGTTACCTTCTTTAGGAGAGGGATGGTGATAGAAAAGACAGGTGGGGTGGTGAAGGAAGAGATAGAGGAAAGCTTCATTCTTTTACAACTTTGCTTTTTGCACGTTTTCAATAATGCAGTGTTGCAGCGCCTCTGGTGTTAAATGAGGTGTATTAAATGTTTGAAACTGTGGTTAGTAGCCATTTATTGGTTATTGTACTTCGCCGATGATTCTGCTACACAACGAAGGAGGGCGCTCTCATGCTACATTAGGATTAGTATCTGCTGAAGTATGTTTCGTATGTTTGAATTATTTGAAATTTAGCACTAGCTCTAATAGATGGTGCAGCAATCATTCTTTTTTACTTGGGGACCACACGTTAAATTTTTGCCTTTCAATTACATTCAATTTGCAATACACTCACACTTTTTTTTACTAACCTTGTAGCTACACGTTCAATAAATTGCTTTCAATTTTTTCACACACATGGTTTGTCAAAATTTGCTAAAATTGAAAATATGACGTAAGCTGCAAGCAATTTGATTTCCAATTTTATGTTCAAAACACCGTCGTCGAGTAAATAATTGAAAATTTTTGCTTCACTGCAGGTACTGCATAAAATAAGTGCAATTAAAGAAAAAAGATAAGCACAAACACAAGAATTATTTTAAAACAGCCGTTTAATGAAAGAAAAATTTAATGAAGCGTTGAAAGAAAAATTTAAGTCCACCTGGTATTCAATTCCCAAATGTATGAGTGTGGTAGTAAAAAAAGTGTGAATGTATTGAACTTTGAAACAAAAATTTAAGCAAAAATTGAGCGTGTAACACAATCAAACTTTTCAAATGGAAAGCTAGATTGCTTTTAAATTCACCTAACTATCCATTTAAATGGCAATTTCATTGTTAATTTAAAACAGCTGGCCACAGCACACATTGATTGAAGCTACAAATTTGAGTTGTTTCTTCAATTTGTGTCACAGCTATCAATTTCAAGGAATTTTGACACACAGTAATGTGATGAAATTGAAAGCGATTTATTGAACGTGTGTTAATGCACCTTTATTATATAGACATCAAATAAGATTGCTTGCTGAGCAGATTTCAAGAAATCAATTTAATGCATTTTAAAGCAAAACTGGCGAAAGACCCAGAAGATGGCAGACAGACTAGTTTTTAATCAACCGCTTTATATGGGTACAAAAAGAGGATATGGCTGATCAATTATCTTTTTATTACCTGCTATGACATTAGTTGTCTGTGTTCTATTTTAAGGTCTTGTGGGTGCAATTTTATGAGAACCAGACGGCCTGCTTAGAAACTGAAAACTATTTTCCATTTTTCTTTTCCAAAATCCCTTAATGTGCAATGAACAACTTGTTCAACTAACAGAAGCACAATAAGTGCTTAAAAAATTTAAGTCGAATTAGCAAAAGTCGTAAAATTTTTACTTTTCGCTGTTTTGACTTTTTCCAACCAACCAATGCTTTTGCTTGTGCTTGTGAAAATCAACAAAAGTCGCAGTCGAAGTAGAAGCAGCAAACGATGTATAAACAATTGCGCAATACTTTCAGCAGTTGACGATTTCAAAAGCTTGAATTTGATTTGCTGTTGCTTTTGGTTAGTTTGGATAGTAAAAGCATAAACAGTCGGTATGCTTTTGTAAGTACCAAACAGTCACAGTCGTAGAAGCAAAAGCTCTTTCTCTCAGTCAACTATTTTGTGGTGTTTGTCATGTTTTTGTTGTTGTTTTTGCGCATCAGACAAGAGGCAAAAACTAAAACCACTTTACTGCAATTGCTTAAAACTTCTAAAAGCAAGAGCTTTTGCTTCTTCGACTGTGACTGTTTGCAACTTCCAAAATCATATAGACTGCTTCTTCTCTTACTTGCGATACTAACCAAAAGCAAATCAAATTAAAACTTTTCAAATCGTCGACTGCTGAAAGTACTGCCCAATATGTCATAATTCTTTTCGTGAAATGAAAATCATTACAGTTTTTTAAACACTGAGCACAATTGCTCTCACTAGCAAGTATTACAGATCTATGGATCTTTGATACAACATGTTGAAAGTATAATTTTCTAAGAAAATAATTGATACTCTATTACTTAATGAAAGCATTTAAGAGTTTCTTTCAATTTATGACAATACAATGGAATTATTAAGATAAAGCAACAACGACACAGCTTAACCAAATAGTGTTGTTTAAATAGAAATAGCTGATCCTTGTGTATCTCCTGATTACTATCGCGTGTCTCGGAAACTAGAAAGGCTAGAAATATAATAAAGCTCTTTTCGTAATCAGTGGACAAAAATACATACGGATTGATTATTTTGGATTAAACAAATTATAATAAAAAAAAGTTTTAAGAACTAAACCAAAAACACATACGGTTTTTAACATCCTTGCAATAACAGTAAGATATCCTGATATACTCATCAATGTGACTCTATCAAAATGAAAGAGACTTTTGTGTAGATTAATAATTCAGAAAGTATTATTCCGGTTGGAGGGCCATTCCTGAAATATTAAGTGAATAATACAAAAAGTGGTGTAAATTATGCCAACGGCAAATATCACTATGTCTCTTAAAATGGAGCCGATGGAGAAAAAGTAATGATGCCATGTAATCATCAGATGAAAATTCATAAGGATCGGCTAATTTTATTTATTCCGCAGTGTAATTTTTTATATAAAAGTATCAATGTTGTTACCCCAGCTGTGTATGATTTAATATTTTAATTCAACACTGTAACTACTGCTCACACAAGTTGTGTATTCACACATAAATACACACTTGTGTAGGCATGGAAATGTGTATCTGTGTGTGTGTGTATATTCGTGTGTTGGAATGAAGTCCAGTGACTTATATTTCATTTCCGTTTCATACATTGTATTGTATATGTATGTGTTGCTGCAAACACATACAAAGCAGATTTAATTATATAGAGCCACACACGCGTGTACATATGCATGTATACAAACACATATACATACTTATGTATGTGCTCAAGTATATATTTTAATGCGTATATACATATTGTGTATATTATTTACAACTTTTAATGATTGTTATTTACATTCGTGGTGTATGACTATATGCATCTTAATCTATGTAACATTTGTAAACACTTGAGGGCGATTTGGTGCTGATAAATAATTTAATATTGATTTATGCAGGATAAATATTTTGAAAATTAAGTTTATTATAAATACTATTTACTAATCAGATTATAAATTCTTGTACTTTTTCCTCAAAGAACATTCGAGAATTTAAATAAAATTGAGAGTCTGTATGATTTTATGGAATTAATAGATTGTTCTAAAGTGTGTTTATTTGAAATTTTTAATATAACAAAAGTGTATGCGAGTAATCAACGACATATTTATTTTAAATATTTTATATCTACCGCAACTTCAAATATTAAATTTTCCACAACGCTGACGCATAGATCAGGTGGAATTTTTCCGACGGCATGGGATATGTTTGGCTTTATTGTGGCTTTATTAGCATAAACCTGTGACTTAAAAACACCCCACAAGAAAATTCTATCGGGTTGCAATCGCACCATCTCGGTGATCATATGCACATGAGGTGACCAGGCTCTCAAATCGCTCTTGGAAAATGTACAAATGTGTTCATAAGCTTTGTGGTCCTGGTCGAAAAATGTTCCCAAAAAAAGCCGCAGCAAAGAGTTACTTTTTCGGAATGCATTAGATGCTCTTAGATCTCATGTGGATTGGTGTCATCCACAGACTCTGCACTGGCCGTTATTGCCATCACTATTAATAACAGCTGATGTTATTTTTACTGCTATTTCATTTAGTGTGATAAAATGTGAAACTAAAATATTTCAAAGAAGACATAACATTTTGAAGATTATTTAAAATTTGGCCTCGCATATTTAAACAAAAACGTTGCATATTTAAACATATTTATATTAAAATTTTTAATCAAAATCAATTATAAATACATATATAAGTTTTTGTTTAACATTCGTTAACGCACTAATAATCCCACATTATTATTTAAGTTCTTCAGTAAAATATTTTGTTTATTAAAAATATATTGAAATTGTTATTGAGGGCTTAAGCTGGATCTTATAAGCATTTCACTGTTGCTAATGCAGATCATCAGGCAACCTTTAACCAAAAACTTCTTAGAACAACTAGAGTTATTGGCGCATAATCATAGTGAAAACAAAGTATACTTTAAGAATTTAAAACCAGTATTTTGTATGGTAATACTGGTTTTAAATACTTAAAAGTACACTTTGTTTTGACTATGGTTATGCGCCATTATGTTAAAGTTTCATTTAAACAAATGAGAAGCTCAACAAATAACACAGTTGAAACAAGAACTCAATAATCAATATGTTTTATATTTTCTTACTTTAGCATTACTACTACATTGGCTGCCCTTTTTTTAGCTCGAATTGTAGTTGTAAAAAGTATGTACAAAAAATAAATGGAAAAAAAAACAACAACAGCTATTCAAGAATAGAATGATGCCTCACAAGTATTTTAGTGTTGTGTGGAATTGTTACAATTTAAGTTTAACATTTGTTAACGCTCTAATAATCTCAAATTAATACATATTTATGTTTTGATAGCTTCCTTTTTTGAATTTTTAATTCAACCTAAAAACCATTATACATCCTTGACATTAAAAGGGGGTTCGCGATAGAAAAATATTGTTTACTATTGGTCCGTGCACAGGAATTTCGTGTTCAGTTTAGCTGGTTTTGACAGGTTGCTAAAGAAATAAAGTGAATTTCAATGGCGGTATTCCGTGTTTGATGCAAATGGTCTTGCGTTAGTGCAAACGCAAAATATCTTGGCTTTATTTTGGATTGTGTGAATATTATTTTTGTTGGCTTTAAAGAAAAATCTACGATACTTTGCATTTACACTTACGCAATACCATTTGCATCAAACATCGAATACTTGCATAATTTTCATCAGTAAAATATCAATTGTTTCTTAAAAATACATTAAAATTTATTATTGCGGGGTCAGGGATATTACGTTTAAATAATTTTTTTTAAACAAAAACTCAATAACCAACATGATTTTTTTTTTTCAATTTATTATCACTACATTAGCTGAATTTATTTCAACTCGAAGTGTAGTTGTAAGAAGTGAGTTTCAGCCCATTTGGGCTTAGATAAAAATGCCTTTGTCTTACCTAAGAGTAGGAAAGGGATGGATGGTTCAAGTACAGATGACGAAGTATGTATATTATGTGTATGTTTTTATTTATTTATTTATTATTTATTCTCTCAAAATGTTTCATTAATTTGTCTTAGTTTTTCGAGATTCAAATTTATTTTAATCAATTTCACTTTCAACTGAGTTTTTTTCGAGTAAAGACATTTTTTTTTGGTTTTTTCCACTGTGCAAGAAAAACGAAACTTTTTTATAGACATATTTTCCCAAGAGTAAAATTTTACTGTCAAACTTAAAACAAGTCAAACACGCATTTTTAAATAAATAATAAAAAAAAAACATGTAACATGTTTGAATATGAGTGAGTGTGTAGACATATGCACATACATATATATATATCGTCGGCTAAGAGTGTAAACCTGCTAACTCACTTTGACCATATTTTACAGAAATTTTAATTTTTAAAACTTTAATTATTTCAACATGTAGAGATTAAAATTAAAATAAATACACATTTTAACCAGTTGATACGGCGTCTCTTTCCCTTTCGAACATCATTAACGTTTCATAAGTTATAAGAAGTGGATTTAGCAATTTTAAACTCTAAGCCGACGATATGTTCTTATATTTGTCTATTTAGGTTGTCCCGTAATATTTGCAAAACGTTATTGTTTTAGAGAAAATGCCAAAAACACAAAAAAGAAACCCTACACACACACACACACACACGCACACACACGCAATACCACATAGTAAGTCCCTGTGGGCAAACAGACACACAAAAACACAAAAACACACACTGTCACACACATACACACAAACGTTTTACCTCAAACCTGTAAACATTCGAAGTGGAATACAAATACCAACAATATCAAAAACGTAAATATGTTGATGGTGATTCTGTTGTTGACACACATATCAAAGCAACAACAACACAATTTGTACACAGTACATACAGATGTACGAACAAACGCACGCACAGTAGGGGCATCCACAATTTTATGACTATTCAAAATAATACTGCAAATTTTATTAAGGTGTTGTTTCCATTAAAAACAAAAAAAAATACTGGGATTATTAGTGCGTTAACAAATCATCAGCCCATTATTGGTTTGAACCACATGCCACAAAGTCGGAATGTAAAAAAACGACAAAGAAGGTTTACACATGAAGTTTTCTCAAAGTATACCAGATAGCTAGATTTTTTTTGGTATTTTCACCATTGCTTCCTACACATGTTTGCAAGAAATGTGTAAATTTTAGTGAACTTTCATGAATAAACTTAGAAGTTAATCAGGCTTATCCCAAATAAAATTTCACATGAAAAATCGGTATCAAAAAACTTCATACGATTGCGAAATAATGTGACAATTTATGAAAAAAAAAATCATTCACATAGATTTGTCTGTTTGAAAAATTGGAAATATGTCAGTTTTTAATTTTATGGGAAGTGATTAAACGCAATTAAAATTCTTGTGAACGAAAAATTTGATTCGGAAATTTTCACACTTGGAATTCATGATAAGGCTGAATATTAGTTTATTGTAAAATTAAAAATACGTTTTGTGCCCCATACACCACTTTTCTTAATTTATTTGCAAAAAGTAGCCTTTCGTGCTCCATACGTATACTTTACTGCTGAGAATTGCGAGTTTTGTTAATTTGTTCATTTTTCTTGCAGCCGCCGTAATATTTTTAACTATCCATCCGCTTACACATCTACACAAGAAAAAGAAGTAACTGAAGTGTTTTTAATATAAAAAAATTAAATTAAATGATTTCTGTTATACTCAAACATGCATAATTAAGGTTTATTTTATTTCATTTTAGCGTTTAATAAGTTTATATTAAAACATTTAATTGCTTAACATTCGCCGTTGAATTTTTCTTACGGCACCTTCTTTTATTATTTTTCATATTTTGTAGAAATGAAGCAAAACAAGAGTAAACTTTACATCGCATGTTTTTATATGAAGAATTTGACGCAAACGCCAAACTGTGGCAAATGTACAGCAAAACAATACTTATTAAACATTAAAATAGTTGAAATGGAGCAAAATGAATGCTAAATATCTCAGCAACCATAATTAATTTCGCGAAACATATTTTGGATTCGAAATACGCATTATAGCAATGAACAAACAACTCTCTAACGAGCTAATTTATAATGTACGTGTGAGTGGGTTTAGTGTATTGTTGTTGTTAAGTTTTTATTGTAAAGGGTGTTTTTTATTGAGGTATAGAACTTTAAGTTGGCATCACTTTTTTAACTGGCGGCCATTTTGTCAGCTGTCAAGTGATTAATATTTAGTTTGGTTTGCCATTTCATCATGAACAGGTTGACAAAAGAACAACGCTTGCAAATCGCGCAAATTTATTTCGAAAATAATGGTTCAGTTCGCGAAGTTTACCGCAAGCTCCGTCCATTTTATGGTCGACAGAGCAATTAATTCGGTTAACCATGGATCGTTTTCGCACTACGTTTACTCTATGTGATAATACGCATCCGCTGAAGTCGCTCGTCTACGCCAACAAACCAGAAACGTTAGGGGACTTGGAAGCCAACATTCGTGGCGTTATTGCCAACATACGGCCCCATATGCTCGAAAAAGTGGTTGAAAATTGGACCTGTAGAATTGGCTTTATTCGAGCCAGCCGCGGCGGCCACATGCCCGAAATCATATTTAAACGTTAATGGCATAAAATTATCCTTCCAATAAAGCCAAATTGATGGACATTAAAACGATTTTCTTGTGTTTTATTTAAATTCGAAGTTCTATACCTCTAAAAAAACACCCTATATTTTGTTTTGTTCATATTTGGTGCGGGTATTAGTATTTGTTTTACATGTACGTCTATACAAGTGAAGGAATATAATAGTTAAACGTAAATATTAGGTTGGGGTAGTTATAACTAGGGATGCAACCGATACCGATACCGATATATCGGCGATACTGCTGGTTTTCCGATATATCGATATCGGCGATATTTTACTTCTTATATTTTTCTTTAGAGTTTTTTTAAGTCTTATTAATATCAGTTTTAAATCTTGAGCCAATCTAAACTGAATGCCGTCGTTTATTTTGTAAAATCATAAATATTGCAGACGTTTTGCAGTTTGAATCTTAGAAACTTAAATGTATTGGAAATTTTGATGATTTGAATGGCTCATTAATAAACACTTATTTTGTATAATAGAAGAATTACTCTACTTGAGTTTTGTTAATTTTTTACTTGAGCTCAATTTCAATATGCGTGTCGGTATCGGAATCGGTATCGGCGATATTTATTTTTGAATATTGGTATCGGTATTGGATCGGCGAAATGGCGTATCGTTACATCCCTAGTTATAAAATTTTTTTCTTAGAAAAAAATGGACGATGTATATAGTCAATTTTATTTTTTGCATGCATGTTTAGCTCCTTTAATTTTTTTGTATGAAAAAATGGACGACGTATAGCCCTTTTGATTTGTCTGTATTCAGGACGATGTAAAGCTTATCTAATTGTTTTGTGTAAAAAAAATCCATTAAATTTTTTGTTTTTACAAACAGACAATGTATAATGCATTTAATTTTTCTGTACGGAAATTTCACGATGTAAAGAATAGTATTCTACTGCAAAAAGATGACTTGTTTGCAAACGATGGCTGCGAAGTCCCAATACAAGTGATGATTGACAAGTATATTTGTCCGTCTTTCTTTGAACGACAAGCACACGGCACTAACACATATGCAAGGATGGACTTTATTAGTTGATTGTCTCCAGGGCACTTTATAACTCCTTTCAATTAGATACTAAGATAATCTATCGATCTCGGCAAACACTGCAGCAGATGTGGTTACAACATCTGGCTATAACATAACTTTCAATTGTCCTGCGAATAAAAAGAAATTGAATAATACTCGCATGTGCTTAAATTAAATAACACATGCAAATCAACTTTAAAAGACACACTCTTTAATACAAAGAATTTGCATAACGTACAGAAATATTTACTAACAATAGTCGCACCTCCCGATGAGCAAGGTACAATGCAGAAGACAGACACTGTTATGGAAACAACAATGTTGACAACAAACACCAACAAAAAGCACCAACAATGATGCCTACTCAACCAGAGCGAGAGGGTTAGAGCTACTGTCACTGAAAAAGTCATTGACTTTAGGTGATGGCAATAAAGCTTTCAACTTCCCTTGATAATGATGTCACATCAAAAACAAGGGGTCATTGCTGAAGGGTCCCAATAACCTTTTCATAATTTTATCATTCATAAATAAATTTATCTTCATACCAGAAGATACACAATAAAAATGAGTTTTTGCATTGAATGGGTGTGAAAATATGTGTTTGTAAGCATATACTGACATGTGTACTCGTATGTGTGTCTGTGTGTTACAAACTAATCACATTGCGGTATTCGTTCAAGTGTTTATGGAGAATGTAACATTAAACCTTAAAAATGTACTCATACATCTACATATCTAAATACATTTGCACCAGCAGTGTGTTCCTAATGGGCCATCTCTTTTAACGAGTTGTAGTTATTACCTACATTCATTCATTCATTCACTACATCTACTGCTACTGGTACTGCACACACACACACATACATACACACGCACAAACACTTGCTACTTGAACTAGAACATTCCTGCACTGAATGTTACTGAGGAATGTGTGCGTGTGACTCCCCGTACAGGTCTTTTGAAATTGTGTATTTTGTATGAGCAAATTATCGCAAGGGAAAACACTAATAATTTTGACTGCTGCATAATATTTTGTTACAGTTTTAAAATGTTGCCCCACAACGATTTCTCATAAACATATTGTTGGTGCAGACGCACAAAAGCAAACACTGTGGGTATGCACAGTGACAGAGAAAAGTGTGAGAGAGAGAGAGATAGAGAGTTATGTAAAAATGTCTCATAAAGTTAAGACACGGTTGTGTTAATTTCATGTTTTCCGAGACTTTAGACCAAGACGATATACGAGTATGCTAGAAATTATTTAACTGAAATTAAGTCACTTTCAAGGTGAAACCGCACCAGGCGACTTTTTAACGGAACTAAGAGACATTTTATGATCTTTTCTTTTCTACAAAAAAAAAAAAAAAAAAAACTAAAAATGAATGCACTTATTTTAGCAGCTTACAAGTTAGTTTATTAGAACTCAAAGTGGCAGCACGTATAACGGACGCGGCAATATCCACATTTTCAACCATTTCCTGCAAAAAGTTTAAGAAAGTATTAACATTTTCTTCTTCTATGAAATACATAAATTTATGTATAAACATGCCGATTCATCTGTTTATTTTGCATTTTATGTCACTGAAAATCTAGAATTAGCGATATTGGGCGCTATTACGCGTCGAATTGGTGAAAGAAAATTGAAAAAAAAATTGTTTTTGTTTCGCATACAAAATTAACCGTTTTTAAAAGAGAGAGAAACGCGTTGAAATTCTCACGTTTATTTCATTTTAGAAATGTATTACAAACAAAAAACAATTTTTGAAAATTTGTTTTTATTTTAATGTAAAGTTTCACTTTTTCGACGCGTTTTCCAGAATAGCCCCCACTATGTTTTCTTATGTTTGTTTTTTTTGTAGCTACGCTATTTATTGCGCGATACAAGAGTTAAGAACTGATTTTCGTAACAAAAATAATCGACACTTTTACAGTTAAAGTTTTATTTTTGTTTTTATTTTTCTTTGTATTTAAATCCAGAGCACGAAAATAAGCGAAACAAATTGTTTGATGTTGTTTTGTTTCTTTCTTTGAAGTGAGTGCAACAAAGAGAAAGCAAAACAAATGAGCACGTTTGCTCAATTTGTTTTTAATTTGTTTTTGCACATGAGCACATACCAGAGAATTTAGCCGATTGACTCTAAGCCGGCTAACAGCCGCCACTGGCCACAAAAAACAATACATTAATTAATCGTACGCCGCTAGAAAAGAAAATAATAAATGGAAATAGAAAAATACTTCAAAGCAATGTAAATATAAATCTAAAACTTATGCCGAGAACACATCTGGAATTTATTGTGTTGTCATCTTCAAAATGTGTGCAATGCCGTTCCCATTATGTTTTTTATATGGAAAGCAATGCCACACAACGAAAAATATCGGAAATGACAAACGTTGCCTCCAGCATACACTATTGCGGTGTCACAAAATGCCATAGTGTGTACTCGGCATAAGATGAGTTCTTATATCAGCAGTACTGGGTAGTATTAACTTATGAAACGATGTTCTGTTCGTCTAATTTCACTCTCTCTCTCTCTATATTTTTACTTTCCACACTGAGGGAAAATAGAAGTTATAGGATCAACAACGTCTGTTGTCACATTCTTTTAACAGCGCTGGTTGTCAACTTGTATACATTCGTTGTAAGTACTTTCTTTGTCAAATTGATAGCGGTATGCATAATTTTAACACAAGCGTTATTAACACACTTTTGACAACGAATGTGTTCTGTTTGAGATCATGTGTTGTAATTTTTTCTCTGGCTGCATCATTTGTTTTTCTGTTTTTGCAGGTATTACAAAGGAATCATAATCGTAAACCCAAGAGGGCTGGGTCTAGGGTTTTTTCTCTCTATTACCAGCAACCTGATAATTTAACACAGAAGTTAACAATACAAATATAATATTGTATTAAACCGATATTTCAACTAAAAGTATTTCATTTGAAAATATCGTTATTCTATTATTTAAGTTTATTATTAAAGTGTTTTTTTTTTGTATCCCACTGTACGCTTGTTTATAAGGTGGGGAATATACATAAATATGTTTTTATGTTACTAGGCTAAACCATAACTTTTTCAATATGGTTAACAGTTTGGCCTGGCACAAAAAAGCTCAGTTGTTTCTTTATTTTCTTTTTTAATCAAAACTTACAGCAAATGTAGTTTATTAACAACATCAGGAGAATAAATAAACAAAAATAATTCAGTTCATGGTTTAACGTAAACTAATTTAATTTTGCCTAACGGGTGATTAATGAAATACTAAAGCTTACCTAAAGCGTTAAAAATAAACGAGATTAAGTGTCGACAAAGTAGAGCAATGTAGAGTGGCCCCACACACTTCTTTTTTTTTAACTTTTTATAATGTTGGATTTTGATTTGAAAAAGTTGATTAAGCATAACAAAATCAGATATTAAAAGGGGAAGAGAGAATAAATCAGATTACAAAAAAAAAAAAAATGAAAATTAAACAGAATGAAGAAATAAATACTTGAGATGATCATGCTGGTAACAAAAAGACATTCATTCCTAAAATGTCATGAAAATTCAGAATTTGCGATCCAGCAGTAGTAAAAACTTTAACCATTTCTAGTCTTGCTATTGAAAAAAGTTCGTTTTGGGTAACGAAGTTAAGGAAAAATTTCCTTCTTGGCATTCTATGAAGATATTTTACTTTGAGAAAAGAGGTTAAAAATTTTCCTACTTTTAAGCACAAAACATTGTTTTCATGTAAATTTCAGCAAAAAGTTTAAAATATTTAATGGAAAATTATTTCTTAAATGTTTTGAAAAGAATAATTTTTTGTTAAAATCATAGTGAGTATTTTCTAAGAATATGAGGGAATTAAAAAAATTTTTGTATGACTGATATACATTTTGAGTAGCTTTTCTACTAAATATTTGCTTATTTTTAATATAGATTATTTGGAAGTAATGAAAATTTAGTTCCTTGGAAATCAACTCTATTTATTTCACTGAGATCCAATGTATGTGTTATCAGCCATATTTTCCCGTTGAGTTTCGTACAAAAGCAGCATTTAAGTTCTATAAGAAGTGAAATTGTAGCCGTGTTTGTTTCAAATTTTTTTTGCCGTTTATCGAACATCGAGTATGGGAAGTAAAATTCTTATTATGAGCTGGCAACACCATCGAAACTTAAACAGAATAAAAATCAAATATTTGCATTATTACTAACGATTAAGCGACACAATGGCAAGGCTGTTTGAAGTTAATTAAATTAAATTTGAGCTTTCATTATTTAAAAAGCTTTCAAGAAATTAGAGTACAATGAATCAAAACAATTCACATATGCTATTTGCATAGAAAAATATGTATATTTGTATAAGGCTGAGGTTTACATTAATAAACATTACAAGAACGCTGATGCTGAAAGCGTGGCGGCCTTGTAAAAAAGCATGTTGTTCCATTCTGCTGGTGTTTGTCATAATAATTTAAAACTGTCTTTTGTGCAATTAATACCTTAAAAATTATCAGATGTAATTCGGCTTACAGGGCAATACGAAGTTTAGCAGAGAAATAAATAAGTTCAAACAAAATAATTAAATAAATTGAGGGCGTTATTTTGTAAAACGTCGACGTTGCCAACGTTGAAATTTTTTTTATATGTTTTCTTCTTGTCTAAAATTTGTCACCGCTTAGCGTTTCTTCTTACAAAATAAAGCTCTAAAGTTGCTTTATTTGCCAAAAGCTAACACGAGAAATCAGGAGGGGAAAAGTTAAAAGTATGTAATGTGGGCGAAGCCACTGGCTTTGCTACAACTCCTAATGCCAAATAAACAGCTTTAATGAAGAACAATTTTTCTATTCAAGCAGAAAAAATAATATTATCTTATAGCAATTTTAGTATAAATCATAAATTAAATTACGCATAACTTTGCAAGAAAAATTCCCACTATAAAACAAATCTAACCTTTAAACTTCTAACACCAAATCGAAACTAAAGACAATATGAATGAAATATCAAATGTATACCGGTAGAATAAAAGCACAAAAAACGCAACTGAAAACAAAGCGCCAAACCTACAAACGACTGCACAAAGTAAATGTTGAGTTAAAAGAAAGATATTTGAATGAAGACACAAAACAAAAACCGATTGATAATGTCCTTAACCACAGACAACAAGCCAACAATAAGTTAAACAACTTTTCATACAATTTAGCATTTACGATTCTGCGCGTTATAGAAATGTTTGGCAAATATGGCGCCCAGCTAGGGAAACACTAAACAGACGGCAATAATACACCACACTAAAAAGGAAATGCAATTCAATGGACCTGCAAGGCGGCAGCGTTCAGTTGGGACTTCAGTAGCAGTTGGGACTTTGAAGGAATCGCACGGTTTAACGGATAAACATGGAAGTATTTGGCTGATTCTAGGAGTGACAAGTGAAAGAGAGCCAGAGTGTGAAATTCAAAGTGCACTATTGAAATAAAAATACACACTCACCTTAGGCAAAAAGTGTTCAAGTGTTGTAAAGAGAGCATAAGTTTAAAAGAGTTTTCCCCTACCAAAAAATAAAAAAAAAATAAAATAAAATGAAACAAATGCAATGAGCTGAGAGCCTACCACAAAGCAAGAATAGGCCTATAAACCAAAGAGCAAAACACAAAAGGCGGGAGAGCGAGCCACATACAACGAAAATGCTATTCTGTAAATGTCAAGTGTAATGTCATCAACATCTACAGTTTTCATTGTTTGTAGATACTTAGACATCGCCAATCTATAGATAATAACTCCCACAAAAATACCTATAAACGCGTTCGCACATATTCATCAATAAATTACAAACTCTCTGCTTTCAATAACAAGGATATATATATATGCAATAAGTATATGTGTGTAATATGTGAAATTGAATGCAATCAAAATTTAAAAAAGCAATACTGAACAAAATACAAAAGAAATAGTTTATTTTAACGCATTCAAAAGCATCAATTGAAAGTGCCAAAATTAAAAAAGATAAAAATAAATATCATGTGAATAATGCAACTCCAGCAAAAAAAAAATATATATTTTACCAAACAAAAGTGCAATGTATGTACATATGTGCTGAGCTCCGGTAATGCCAAAGTTTCCCTGTATACGAGTACATACACACAATATTAAAATTATTAAAATTATGTGGTGCAGTGAATTTGAAAAATTAATAAAATCACTGTGTTGTTGCAAATCAAAATAGAGTATACAAATTGAATTGAATATTTATAATCAAAATAATAATAATAATAATATCAGATCTAAAACAAAAAGCCATAGCCATAGAATTAAAAAAAAAAACAAACCAAAAAGAAAAAAACAAAACAAAATAAACATCATGTGGATTAGTTGCCATGCTGTTGTACTTTTGCTGCTTTTGCATTCCGGTATGTTGTCTTCATCATCGTCTTTGAAATTGTCATTTCTTTTTCCTTATTTTTGCTAAAAAATAAAATGCTGGTGTGTGTGTGTGTGTGTTTATTTAATATATTTATTTTATTCACGTGCTTGAGTGTTTTTCGGTATGAATTTGTGCCCGAGAGAGTAACAATATTAGTTACAAACACTCATACATACGAGTATACAAACACATACTTCGACTTATTTTTCAATTTTTGTTTGTTTAATTTTTAAGGCAATAAAACTTTATTTGTTTTCGATTTTCTTATTCGAATCCCCTATTTCAGTGTTTTCATTTACTTCATAGGAATTTGTTTGTAAACAAACTTAATAAGCAAATCTAATGCCTGGTAAAATTTACTTATTAAAATCTTAAATTAAAAGACAAAGAAATTTTTATATGAATTCCTAAAATTGCTGTATTTTAAGACATTTAATTTTCGATCGAGCTTTAATATATAGGGTCCGCCAGATAACATTTTTTATTCAAAAACACAGCGCAAAACATCGAGTGTAGCTTCGGCTGTGTGGCACGTAGCGCCGTCCTGTTGTAACCAAATCTTGCCAATATCCTCCTCTTCAATTTTTGTGAACAAAAATTCGTTCAACATGGCCCGATAACGATCGCCATTGACTGTAACGGCCACTCCTTGCTCATTGGCCCAATTATGCCTCTGGACCAAAATCCGCACCAAACAGTGATTCGTTTTGGGTGCGTCGGCTTTTCAATGTATGCGTGCGGGTTTTCTGTGCCCCAAATGCGACAATTTTGCTTGTTTACATACCCTTTAAGATCAAAATGAGCTTCATCTGAAAAGATGATTTTTTTTTGGCAAAATCGGCATCTTTTGTAAGTCGATCGCAGGCCCACTTAGCGAAGTGTTGTTCAAGCGTATACACAACCATATTCGTTCAGCGCAAGGATTAAACTAATTTTCTGTCAAATCAGACATGAGCTAAGTGTTACCATTCACGAAATAAGCACTAGCTAAAAAAAAACGTTAGATGGCGGACCCTATAGTTATACAGTTAATTTTACTTTCTGTATATAAAAAAAAATAAGTATGTATATTGTTGTTATACTTCCTTAAAAATTAAGTGCAGAAAACTCAGTTTAAAGCGCAAGGGCGGTCCCAAAACTAGCAGACCTAATAAAGAAAACACAAACAATTTAGGCAAACATTTCTTTATTTCCCAAAAAGCGGGACGGACTGCTCTACAAATCACGGCATGTCAAATCACGTTGGCTTAAAAAAAATTAATAAAAGAGAAATATCACTGCATTAGTAAATTGCCAGATTTATGGCATTGGAAGTTGAAATAATATATGCCATTATAAAAATCCACTAACAATTCAGCTACTAAGTTGATTTAAAATTACCGTTTTTTTAGAACAGTCCTCCTTTTAGTTGCGATGTTCAATAGCAAACAATGTCTAGCTCTTCCCCTCTACATTGTTGGCCAAGGCATTTTTTCAAGCTTGGAAATAATACATAATCCGAGGGAACAAATTGCGTGCTGAAGCAGTTCAAAAATTGATTCATTGAACTCGACCACCCCAATAGCTGGTAGATTTTCCTTTTTAAAACTGAAAACTATGCGGAAAAAAAATTAACCTAAAAATTAAATGTTGAAGAAATTCATTATTTGGCATATTGTCAGAACAGTGTTTACAATACAATAATTGAAATTTATTTGCTGGTGGTTAAGCATGTCTATATATGCATTTCATTGGCGCTTCAAACAAGTCATCAGTATACTCCAACCACAATTATTGTTTTAAAAAATTTAATGTTATTTTTAATTAAATTAAGGTCACGCCCAGAGCAACTCATTAAGTTGATCTTTTATTAAAAATATTAGGGAAAATTAATTTATTTTATTATATATCTCACTAGTGCTCTAATCAGATAAAGGTAACCAAACAAAACTCCTTGACCACAAAATTGTATTTATGTAGCTTAATCAGAAAAGAAACAAAAAATTTAGGAAACATGCCTTCCTTTCACCCGACTGCCAAGAAGTGTTATATTTTTCGCGTGTTTCTTAAATACATATGTATACATATTTTTTTTTTATTTTAATTTCTTCGAGTTTTTTTTTTTAACAAAACACGGAACAGTTCGTTTAATAATTCTTGCAAGTTAAAATTCTAGTAGTAATAATTTGTAATAGCTTTTTTATATTAAATAGGAGTAAATTTCACGCTCTCTCCTTGCAAACACTTTTTGAGTTAATGAACACTTTCTAGTAACAACTATTACAAAATCGTAATAATTTTAATTTTTAGTAAATGAACACAACTAATAACTTCTGTAATAAATTGCTAGATTTTTTTTATTTCCTAAGAAGTAGAAAGGATGGAATATGAAATGCGCAGTTTTTGAAAATATTGTCCTTTTAGAACAACTTAAATTTTTTGCCAGTATCTTTGGCCTGGCTATTGAACAAATGGGCCATGATACTGACAATCAGTGATAGAATTATAAAGCACAGAGTCGACAGACGTTATAAAAAAAATTGTCAACATCGAAGTCTTTCTTGCTAAACGGTCCGCCATATAACGTTTTTTTTCAACTAGTACTTATTTTGTGAATGGTAACATGTCTGATCATGCCTAATTTGACAGATAATTAGTTTTATCCTTCCGCTGAACGAATATGGTTCTGTATACGCTTGAACAAGGCTAGGAAATATTGCCTGCGATCGACTTACAGAAGATGCCGATTTTGCCAAAAAAAATCATCTTTTCAGATGAAGCTCATTTTGATCTTAAAGGGTATGTAAACAAGCAAAATTGTCGCATTTGGGGCACAGAAAACCCGCACGAATACATTGAAAAGCCGACACACCCAAAACTAGTCACTGTTTGGTGCGGATTTTGGTCCAGAGGCATAATTGGGCCAATAAGCAAGGAGTGGCCGTTACAGTCAATGGCGATCGTTATCGGGCCATGTTGAACGAATTTTTGTTTACAAAAATTGAAGAAGAGGATATTGGCAACATTTGGTTTCAACAGGACGGCGCTACGTGCCACACAGCCGAAGCTACACTAGATGTTTTGCTTGCTGTTTTCAAAAAATACCCTTTAGAAGGAAGTAGAAAATTCTGTATTTTTTTTTATTAAAAAAGAACTTGATTGCCCTTTTTCCCAATTTTTTTTTTAACACATTGAAATTTATTATTGAGTGCTAAGCTAGATGTTTTGTGTTTTTTGTGCATTTTGCTGCTGCTAATAAAGACCATCAAGGAATCTTGATCCAAAAATTTGCGAGAACAACCCTTATTTCAGTTGCCGACATCGCCCTCAGTTTAACATAATATGAACAAATCGGTTCTTGTTTACTCGCTCTCGAGAACAATTTTGTACTACTGACAATCTATTTCCGTTCCCTAATGTCTAGAAAATAGCATAAACTTGCCAATAGGAGTCAGTTGTTTTCGACAACGGGTACACAGGCCCCAATTTTTTTGGCAATGTCTTAAAGTGACGTCGTCTATACCTAAAAAGTGTTTGTATGTAGTTTGACAATTGGGTTGCACTTAGCTTATGTCTAACATGATATTAATTTATCGTGCAATGCATGCACGTGCATGCATGCATAGACCTTCATGCTCATGTACACGATGCTAGGGTCATGGGAATATTGCGCTTTAGAAATACTACATAAAAAAATAAATAAAAATACATTAAACAAAAACACATAATAAGATCAAATAAAAAATATTAAACTTATAAAAATGAAACATTTAAAATTAAATTAAATAAACTACTCCTTATTTGGCAAGGCGAAAAAACTCCTCAAAGCTAAAACAGAATTTGTCAGTTGAAAATTATTATAAGCAATAACATTTGCTCACAGTAGATGCGGCAATTCAAGAGGATTTTTTTTTGTACCTTAAGTAATATCTAATAGATGTGACATGTTGTACCTTCTTCTCTACATCAAAAAAATAAAAAATATATTATTAATAATTATTTCATTAAACTAATCATCTATATGATAAGTAATTCGTGAAGCACTTTTAACTCACAACTTTTTCTTTAGCAATTAAATTTGCTAATGTTTGCTAATCTGGCATAATCATATTTTCGATAACTTTCAGTCAACTGAAAAAGTTGCTATACATAATACTAATTTTAATTTCCATTCCATCCATAATTTTATAATTTTTTATAACAAATGACACATTCGAAATTATATCAACTAAAACCAAAAAATAAAACTATTTTAAAATTTTTACACGACAATAAAACTCTTTAAAATATTATTACGCGTAATAAAATTAAATGTATTTCCTTGCAAAAGTATTTATTTAAATGAAAATAAAAAAAGACTTCGTTTTATTTTTATGTACGAGTATATGCATCATCATGCTGCTCGCATGGTCACTTTACGAGCATTTCAATATTTCATTTTTTATGTTCTGTATTAAATTATCTTATTTCATAAAAATGATCCTGGCTTAAGTGTGGATGCTCTTATGGTCTCGTTTTTTTTTTATTCTTTTATTTTTGTTTTATGTGCATTTATTTACATGTCATGAATCCGAATCGCATTTATTTTACTGTCAAAGGGGGGAAATGTTTTTTTGTTTTGTTTTTATTCTAAATGTCATTTTATTACCAGCTCACGTTTATGTCTGTGTGTGTGTGTGTTTCTTTATATACATATATATGTGTGTGTGTGTGTATGCGTTATTTATATGTATGCTTATAACCCTTTTTTTAAATATTTTAAATAATTTTCATCTTATGCTAATTCTTTTTTATGTATAAACATTTACAAAAGCAGTATATACACTCATGCGTACAGAAGTAGTACATTTGTATATGTTTTGCCAAGTACAGTGTGTAATAAAAACGAATACGCAGAAATTACCAAAAGTAAGGAAAAGTGGTATGGTGAAAAAAAAGATATATCGTGTTACATTTTCTCCACTTGCCTGATGTATTGTGTTGATCTTAAGTCAATTTAATTGGGACTCGGTCTAGTATTGTAGTAAACGGCACTGACTATAATCCATGTGGTTGAATCCAGGACCTAACAAATAGTGTAAATATAATGTCTTTGTTGCCTCAAATATGACTCTGCAGCCAGTCCCATAACTATATCTAGATATTAACCACAAGCTTAACTGGTACTTATACTTTTGAGATATGAGTGGCCCTGTGGTCGAGTGGGTAGTGTGCAAGCCTGTCATGCAGGAGGTTGTCGGTTCGAATATCAATAAAATTTATGATTAAAAATAAAATGTCATTAAAGTTGTAACAATAGAAGAAAGAAGAATATGTAAGTGTGCATTAATACAGTTAAATTTCGGAATAACATTTACATAAATATAATTTATATTATTCCAGAGCGAATAAGTCTCTAGGGGATAGTTCAGTGACAAGTCACAAGGTGCATACAGGGTGGGCCAAAAGTTACCTTGGGGTTTAAAAGTTTAATAACTTTTTCGTTTATTAATTTTTTTTTATTTTTTTCTCAGATTATATAATATATAAAATGGAAAATTTTTTACACTAAGTATGAAAAATAATGTCTCTTAAATTACCACTGTTTTCAGCTTCGCACTGATGGGCTCGTTTTAGAGCATTTTCCATAATATCTTCCAAAATTTCTGCAACAATGTTTGCCTTGAGTTCAAGGATTGTCTCTGGCTTGTTCACATATACTCGCTACTTCAAATAACCCCAAAGAAAATAGTCGGGTGCTGTCAAAACTGGCGATCGCGCTGGGCCAAATTATTTCCGAATTTCTGGAAATTATTCGCTCTCCAAAAATTTGACTTAAAAGTGCCATTGCGTCTCGGGCAGTGCGGGCAATGGCTCCGTCCTGCTGAAACCACATACCAGGTATGTTTTCAAGAGCAAGACGTAAAAAATTTTCTATCATAAACCGATACCGCTCTCCATTTACGGTTACAGCACTTCCATCTTCATTCTCGAAGAAGTAAGGCCCAATGATATTTTCAGATGTGATCCCACACCATATTGTACACCTAATGGGGTGCAATTGGCGTTTATGAATGGCTCTTGGATTTTCAGAACCCCAGAACCTACAGTTCTGCTTATTAACAAAGCCATTCAAATGAAAATGAGCTTCATCACTCATAATCATAATCGCCCATCAGTGCGAAGCTGAAAACGGTGGTCATTTAAGAGACATTATTTTTCACACTTAGTGTAAAAAAATTTTCCATTTTGTATATTATATAATCTGAGAAAAAAAATTTAAAAAAATTAATAAACGAAAAAGTTATTAAACTTTTAAACCCCATGGTAACTTTTGGCCCACCCTGTACAAAGTATCAATTAACCCCCTCCTAAACCATCCCTATATAAAAGTGACTGGTCTGGTTCATAGGAAGTGTTGGAACTCGGACTGGTTCCTATCACTTGGGGACCTATCATACGACTAGTCTTGTGTCAGTTTCATTTCCTGCAGGCATAAGTATGCTCAGTGCTCTAAACAAGCTCATATTTCGAAGCGAATTATGATGAGGTTGATTGCCTTATTCCTTTCAAAAACATGAAATATTTTTATTAACGAAATTCGATTAAAACAAACCAAAGCAAATAACTACATATTTGGTTTTTGTAAAAAGCAAACATCAGCCGATTTCTAAGCAGCTGAAGTAAATAATTGCAATCAACATGCTCGCGATGTGTTAAAACAATTTTTGCTACATTAATAATTAATTTTTTGAGATATGTGTGGGAGCTTTATACTTTTTAAATGTTTTGCAAAATAATAACAGCAAAAAAGTACTCAATAATATTGTACAGTCTATGGATAACTTTAGGTGGAAATACTTTTGATCTTAAATTGTGAATTAGAGCATTTACATTGTCGCCAAATCTAGTACTTACGAGATTTCGAGCTAAATCTTACTGCTTTTTACTAGATTTTCTATACAAAACGAAATCTATTTTGTCAGTAGATTTGTCGGAAATCTAATCAAAATCTAATATTTATATATATATTTTTTACTACCCTGTACAACATGTTTATAAAAAAAATGAGTGAATTAGCTACGGTCTGCTTAAAAAGGTGTGTGAATTGGCTACATACATTTCAGTTGTTTGGTTGTAATTTTGGAAATTTTTCAGTTAAAAAGTTTTGTTTTGCATAAAAAAATCGTGATAAAGGTCAAAAGAAGTGTTGGTGTAAACGGCATAGATTTACATAAAAATTTTAATTAAAATCTGCTTGATTTTGTGCAGGTGTAAATGCCTTATTAAGAAATTTGAGAAGTAAATAGATTTTACGCCAAGCTACTAATTGATTGATGTTATTTAGTGTATTTTATATTTATTTATATCTTTAGAATAATGATATGCTGCAACTTTTAGCACTCACTGTAAGCTATTATATCTGCTGAAATTCCAAAAGTGCTTACAATCTCATAAAAATATTACGAAAAAAAAATTTAGGGAATAATGTTTATATGATTTTTTGCTTTTGTTTTTATGATTTTTGTACTTTTTCATTTTTTTTTTCATTTGTTTCTCCTTTTTTATTTTTTATTTTTTGTTGTCATATTCAGTCTTTATGGAAACTCTACAACATTTTTTCTATTTGGGAATGTTTTTGCGCGCTTCAATTCTAGAATGTTTGGGACAAAAAAAAAATCATTCAGTTTTATGATAAGCTGAATAAAAAAAAATTATTTTTTATTTTTTTTTTCATAAAAATATGTTGCAGTCAGTATTTACAAAGTAGAAGAAGAAATTTGTTTTTCGTTGTTGTGTATTAATTTCTGGTTTTAAAGCACAACTCTTTTTTATTATTTAAGCTGCTGTTGCTGGTGTTGCGGCTGGTGGTGATGATGATGTTGTTGTTTGTTGTGTATGTTGCCCATGCTTTTTTATACAATATTCATTTGTTTATTTCATCCCTCCTCATCAGTCTTTAGAAGTAGATGAAAAAGTTGGTAGGATACGTATTTATAAAACATTGTTGTTTAGTAGTTATTATTAAGGAAGACAAGACAGACTAAAAGACATACATACAGAGGCACACGGTCTCTCGCAGCTACACAAAGCGTTAAATATATATATATATATATATGTATGATATTATGCTTTTTAGAACGAAGACAACGATGATGGCTTTATCCAAGCACTTGTTGTGATGTACATACTGATATAATCAACATAAATACCAGATACAGAGCAGAAATGAAAAAAAAAAAATTAATTTGGCGAGAAATGTTTAAGATAATCAAAATATATTCCCTAGCGTTTAGTTTGGATTTAAATGTATTTCTAAAAATTTAATTCCATGACAATAAATGGTTCTCCATTTCAACTTTCCAAAAAAAAATGTTAAATATATTTGACCAGATGTCTGCTAAATTTTTGTAATTTTCTAAATATATTTCGAGACCCAAAACTGAAATACTTTAAATTAAAAAAGTTTTTTGAATTTTAGTAATTTTGAAAACAGTATTTTGGTTCAAGTTCACATAAGGTCAGTTAAAAATGCTGATATGTATCTGTTTGAAGAAAGAAAATAGTTAATAAATATTTCCTATTCAAACCTGGATTAATCCTCACACATGATTATAACGAAAGTACTATTCAGTTTGATTTGATCAAAGTATAAAGTGTTTTTAGGAAAATTATTTTTAATCTCTACCCCAGTAGATAGACATGGATGTTGATGAAGTGCATGGCTGCACAGAAAAATATCGGTATTTCCCCCCAGCTAATAAAGTCTAGTTTAATTTTTCTTTAATTTTTAAGTTGTGACTGTTCATGATTTAGTGTGGGATATGGTTTATTTTAATTTATATTAGTTAAAAAATTAATAACATTGTAAAAAAATGATTTATACAAACAAAAGTTGAAGAGAAAAGGTAGAGAGAGTGGCTGGCGAAAGGGTGGCGTTGGTGGGTCGGAGAGGAAGGGTGAGAAAGACATACGTAGAAAAGGAATAAGAGGTGACAGTTGGTCGCGAATTGTATAGGGGCGAGTCAGCGGCTATACCAGCCACGGCTTCTAATCTAAAAGCTAAAATTTTTAAGGCGGAGTTCATTCAGAGCGCGACAAAAGCAGATGAGATGCAATATACTTTCATTCTCTTCCTCATCATTGCTATAGCAACAGTAGCATTACACGGGAGACCCATACTTTAAGCATGGGTTCCAAAAGCGCAGTGGCCGGTCAGAGTGGCCATGAATTTCCTCAAGTGCTTCCTAGAGAAGTTCATGAGGTTTTTTGTTCTGTGGGAGTTTAGGCGAGGCCAGACGGTGGGCTCATAGCGCCATTTATATAGAGCAGATTCAAAAGAAGCAACATCGAAGCGTCTCCAGCAGAATGAGAGTGGGAGACCACAGAGATTACGGCTATCGACTTCTGTGAGTAGGGTTGCTCTCTTTGCAACTACTTTGCCTGAAATAGTTCAGTCGCCGCAATAATTATTCTCTTTCTTACTGATCCAGGGTAACAAAGCAACCCAAAGGTGAAAATATACATTATGTAATCGATTTGGGGATCTGATCGCTTATTTTGAAATGTAGATTTAACATAAAAGTGTCACTGGGTGCGTTAATGGTGCGCTCTTGCTTACAAAGTAAGCCACCATGTCAGTAGGTGCCAGCAGCACTGCACTTACATCGACAGCGTAGTTGTAAGCGAGCATGATAATAAATTTACCCTAAAAGTGGGTTAGTATTTGAATTTTGTTTTATAACAAACTATTTGTTTTAAACAATAACTGAATCCCTGCTTACTTCGTAATCGAAGTTATTAGTACCACTTGATAGATAACACGTACATTACAATCCACGTGCTTAGATTGCTCGCTTACGATGTCATACTTCGTTTAATTTCCCGCTGGGAGAATATGTTCTATGTTCTCTTCTTCGTCAATATCTTAGCAATTGCGGCTGAAGTCTTTGAATTCAACCCTTCATCTTTGTGCATGCTTCCCCATGAGACAGTATCTGGTTACTAAAACCAAGATTTGTTTCCTTATTCTTGAAATCAAAGAAAGCACATTTTTCTAATGTAGGTGAGTCCATAACTGCTTATTTGCTTCTGGCTCAGTCTTGCGTCTATGTCTGAGAGCAAGAAAGGGAGAGAGAGAGAGAGTAACTACACTTGCATACATATTTCTTAGAAAGACTATTCCAATTCTTGTAAGGTCGTCAGTTCTAGAGTTTACCTCTATGCGCCAGATGATGCTAAAATTAAAATGATCTGTCATCTTGTTCCAAGATGATCGGGCTATTTTTTTTATTAGAAGCGGCGATTATAGTTCAATGATAGTTATATGATAACAAGTATCTCTGTCTGAAAAACATTTCACTCGGAAGTCGCTTTGAGATCTAGTGTCGACAAGTAAACTCTGTAACCCTTCTTGAGTTTTAGAGCCATCAGTGTAAAATTCTACACATATTCTTCTACCTGAATTCACATCCCTCCACTATCCGCGGACTGAATTTACCAGGTCCTGTAGAGACATTCATAAATTCGTGGGGGGAGGGGGAGATTTGGTCAATTCTCTATCATTACTATTCTGTAGTAGCTTAAATTTTCATAAGAATTTAATTACAAAAAGTTCATAAAATGTATGTTGAAATTCAATGGGCATGGCCTCGTATTGTTTTCCTAACATTGGATTATGCCATTATAAAAGCCTGGAGCCAGTTATAAAGAAATTATGATAGCCGTGAATCATCTTGGTTTTGACGAAACGACCTCTATACCCAAAATATAACTCTATAAAATAAAACAAATGTATACAAGAATACAGACAAATTGGAAACCTACTTCTCTTTTGAATTCTGTTAAGGCACCAGGCGTGTTCTGAAGATAACTCAAATTGTGGAATTATCCATAATAGAGAATAATCATACAATCAGGAGGCAAACTACGGTATTCGATGTTATAATTAACACAGGACAAATTTTCTTTAACTAACATCTTTAGTTGAAAAAAAAAATAATGCAAATAATCAAATAATATTGCAATTGAGATAAACTTTTGTTTCAAACCTTAATTGATTAAAAATTAATACTCGTAATATTTTTTGTTTCGGATTTCGAGGAAGCCAAATTAAATTTCTAAGGAACAAATAAAACGAAAAATAATTGTAAACACTCTGACAAACACCAGCAGACCGGAACAACATGCTTCTCGGGTTTGTTTGTAGTGTCACGTGATGAAAATTTTAGTCACATATAAAGGGTGTTTTTTGTAGAGTGACAAAAGTTTAAATCATAATAAAACAAATAAATATATTTTTAATATCAATGAAACGGGGCTTTGTTGGAAATAAATTTTTATGAATTTAATGCTTAAATATGATTTCTGCCACGGCTGGCGTGAAGAAGGCGCAATTTGGAACACCAATTTTCAACAACTTTTCGCAGTATTTGCGGCCGTATTTCGCCGATAACTATTCGATTGTTGTTTGTGGTTTGTCAACGTGTGACAACATAACCCCAAAGAAAATAATTCAATGGGGTTGTATTAAATGATATTGGTGGCCAATTAAATGGACCATTACGTGAAATAATTTTTTCATCACAAGTTTCTTTGAATAAATCAATTGTGTGTGCTGTGTGGCATGTGGAACCACATATCAGCAATATTAATCCCACGTACTTGAGGAACGAAAAAATTTCGAATCATGTTTCTATACCGTTCACCAGTGGCAGTAACATTCTGATCATCGTCGTTTTTGAAGATACCCATATATATATATATATATATATATATAATGACTCCGCCAGCCCATAAAGCGCACCAAACAGTAATTTTCTGTAGATGTAATAGTGTTTCGAGAAAAGCTTGTGGATTCTCCTCATTCCCAATGCGACAATTCTGCTTATATACGTACCCATTCAACCAGAAATGGGCTTCATCGGCAAATAAAATGTTTAACGGAAAACCAAAATAAATATCCATCGATGAGTTGCTCTGGTGCAAATCATAATGAAATTTCAAAGCAAACTAAACAAAAATCAACTATCAGCTGTTAAATGGGTCTTCAAATAAAGCAGTTAGGGCAACTCAAAGTTGTGACACAATGTACAAACTTTTCATTGCAAATAGAATACGTGAATTGTTTTGATTCATCGTGTTACAATTCGCTGAAAGCTTTTTGATGATAAAAGTTTAAATTTGCAACAATCTTGCAATTGTTTTTTTTCAGCATTAATATGAAAATGTTTTAAAATTTTGTTCTACTTACCGTGATTTACCTCCCAATTATAAATATTAATTTTCTCGACCTGCGTTCTTTAATTCGCTTTACTCGGAAAATGACACGTATGGCACGAGCCAATCGATGTGTCTAGGTCCTCAGCAACTTCTCTAATGGTGATTCGACGATTGGCCAATACCATTTTCTTCACTTCATCAATGTTTTTTGTCTGTTGTTGAAGTGCTCGGGCGTCCGGCATGCTCTTCATCGTTTACATCTTCTCGGCCTTGTGAGAACATTTTGTACCACCTTCCGCTATACTTTTATTTCTTGCTTAAGTTTTGCAATCTCAGCAAAATATTCTAAACATTAAATACATGTAACTTAATTAATATTTTTTTTAATATTTAAAATTTCAGTTGTGGAAAAATAAAGTGAATATACGAGTATTACGTGCAACACAAATGAATATCAGATCAGAAGAGTTTAAAGTTGTTAGAAGTAAGGGATATGTAGAATAGCTTAATTTTTTCCCATTTTAGCGATTCCTTCTGTTGGTTGTTTGCAAAAAGTAACTGTGATTTTTTACATTTCCTTTTCCTGGCGATATTTTAATGCAGCTTTTAAGCTGCTGCTGCAGTATGATGAATATTTTCAGTTATTTGGCATTTATGGAACATTCGTTTTTTTCCATAATGAAATCCAGCATGTGTATTTTTTTATTTTTTATTTTTTTGTTTAATTTTTATGATTTTCCTTTTGCGGTTACATTTTAGTTTCCGTTTTGGCAATCATGTTTTTCTCTTGTTAAATATTATTTATAAAAAAGAAATCATATTTATGTATGCTTTTTTTTAAGTACAAGATTTATGTATTGCATCATTTATGAACAGACATGATGATGTACTTGTGCCAGGACAAAAAAAAAAAAAAAAAAATACAGCTGAAGAAAATTATCATATCCAAAGAAAATATCAGGCTTTTGTTGCAACACAACAGCCCGCAGACAAACGGGCAAACACACACACACACATGCACACACACTCTCTCCCTCTCTCCCTCTCTCCCTCTCTCTCACTATGGTTAAATGAAAATTGTTTGTTATTTGTTTTCTGTTTTTTTACATGTTTGTTGCAGATACTTTGTTGGCGGAAGTTTATGAGGCACATCTACGCGGGCCGGGGTTTGTAATGGAACCACCCGGTCGCGTTGAGTTTTCAAATTCCTCGGGCGGCTGGCTGGATTGTTCAGCTTCGGGCAGTCCTCAGGCGACCATTGACTGGGTGCATGCAGACGGTACGGCTGTAACGGAAATTCATGGTGTTCGGCGTGTGCTGCGCAATGGCACGCTGGTGCTTTTGCCATTTCCTGCAGCGGCTTATCATCAAGATGTGCACAACACATTATATCGTTGTGTTGCCAGCAATGGTGTTGGCCGCATTGTATCCAGAGATGTGCAAGTCAGAGCTGGTGAGTTAAAAAAAAAAACAACCAACAACTTCATTATATTTTATTAAAAATAAATTTAACGAATTTAAATGGCATTTAATTATTTATACGACATTGTGGTGAAGCTTAATTAAATTTTATGTTTTATTTTTTTTTTTAAATGCCATAAATACACCAACATACTTGCACAAATAATTTTTATATGCAAGTTTGTTTTTGTTACGTTTGCTTTATATTTATTTTTATTTTGCAGTCGTGGCCCAAGCTTACAAAGTTGATGTAGAAGTTTTATCTGCATCCCGTGGTTGCACAGCCATTTTACGTTGTGTAGTGCCAACATTTGTTAAGGAATTGGTTCGAGTGGTCTCATGGGTTCATGAACCTGCTATCTACATATATCCATCGCTACAAGGCGGTAAGTGCATTCACGGATTCATTTATTCATTCATTCGTTCATTTACTCACTTATACACACACACTCGCAAGTAGAAATGCTTGAAAATTATTTGCTTTTGTGTGTATTTGGCTTTATTTTTTTTTTCTTTTTTTTACAGCAGCACATAAAATGCATTTATATTTGTACGTGTGCAAAAGCACACGTACTTGCGTTTTCTTCTACATGCTTCTTTCCACACTCTGGCACAGAATCAGTGTAACTTGGTTGGTTTGCCCTGCCAGTGACGTATGTACTTGCAATTGTAGGGGTGGGGTTAGGAAAGGGATGGCTCAGCAGCGATATGAAAAGAAATATTATTAACTAAAGCATAAAACTACAAAGTTAAATGTAATGAAAATTTATTCCATTAAATATAAGCTTCGTGTTGTAAATATTATATTTAAACACTTTTTTGTTAGTTGTTGCTTAGCAAAAGCTAACTTAAAGCACTGATTGAAAACCTTATTGGCGAAAGAAGACTTCTGCAAAACCACTCGCAATAGAGTTAAAAAAATAAAACTAAGGAAATGCAATGAAAATTTGCCCACTTGAGATAAATTTAGAAAGAAAAGAAAACAGAAAATAGCATCCCCTCATATAAAAAGAACTTCAAAAAATGGCAATGCTGGTGATGTGCTGTTCTCAAATATCTTTAATTTTTCGAAACATGAAACGAATGAAATTGTGTAAAAGCCTGACATTTTTTTCATACGTCAATAGGAGGCCTACAGAAATAAATCAAACCAAAAAATTTGCTAAATATTGTCAGAGATTCCTGCACACAGAAAAATTTCACATTCAAATCTACATAAACAAGATTAATTTAACATATTTCGACAGTTATTTTGTTTTGTATGTAATTCATGTCAATTCAACATGATTCGCACTAATCTTCAAAGAGAATGTTTTGTAATACCATTTGCTGAAAGTTTTTTTGTAATGAAAGCTCAATTTTACCAGCTCTAAATTTGCAACAGTCTTTTGTTTAGTTTTTCTTTAATTCTTTAATTAAATAATTCTTTTTCGCTTATTTTGACATACAATTAAATGGGGAGTAAAACGAAATTTCACACTGTCGTAAAAAAAATTATAGAATCACATTATTGTTACCGCAAAGAAATAAATAAATATATCGGTTCGCAAAAAGTTACTGAAGCCCGTAGAGCGATCCAGTAACTTTTAAAGATCCGTCAATCGTAATTTTTGTCTATACATTTTGTCGCTTGCAATAACGATTGTGTGATTCTGCAATTTCTTTTTAACGATAGGACGCAGCTGATATTTTCTGTTGATTTTTGTCGATAAAATTAACAGCACATAAATTATTGTCGTTTAAATAACGACACAGCTGAATATCGTTAAAAATGTTACTGAATAGCATAATCGATAAATATTCGTTATAATTATTTTAACGATGCTATTATCGTTAAAAATGTTAGTGAATCGCACTACACTTACAGAAGTGGCATGTATTAAGAAATAGCTTTAACTTAATTTAAAGCATACTTTGGGGATGACAAAAAAATTTTGTCTTTGATTTCAATTTCATTTTTGCTAAATTTAAAAAAAAAAGTTATCGCCCTAATACGCAATTTGCCAACTGTTTACATTTCAATTTACAATTATATTTTATTTTGCAGAATTTAAAATGTTTTTATTTTTACTGCATAAATATTTGTAATTCGTTTACATGTTTGTTTTTTTTTTCTCTTTTGCTCTTAAATTTCAGATGGCAAATTTCATTTATTACCCACCGGTGAATTACTTATTCATAATCTCCAAGAAAGTGATGAATCCCAATCGTTTCGGTGTCGAAGTATGCATCGATTAACACGTCAAGTTGTTGTTAGTTCACCCACAAGACTGAGAATAAATTGTAAGTTGAAATCTGAATAAAATTTTAAACATTCATATTTTGTATGTATGTCATTATTTTTTGTGCAATAGATTGTTTTCTGCATGTGCACAAAAATGCATTTGCTTATACAAATTGCATTTAAAAGGTTGCGTGCAGGATTTCGTTTTTTTTTGTAGTATTGAATAGAGTTATTTTACAGAAATTTAAATAACTAAATTGTATTTAAAAAGCACACATTTTTGTACAATTTTATATTTTATTATTAAGTTAAATAAAAATGTGCATCAAAGCTTTGCTGGAATAATTATAAGTTGTTAAATCTTGTTTGCTTGCTTGTTTGTTTATAACGCAGATATTTGTTTTATTTATTAAATATGTATTACAAATTATATAGTAACTTATTTTGACGAGCATTGGTTGGTTGGTTGGTTGCTTTACGTGGTTTACGTGGCTGCCTTCTCCACGTAGGCAATCAAGTAGAACCTCGATGATTCCTTTTGGAAAGACCACTTCACTTGTCGGTGTCAACACATGTAGAACCGTATCTAAGTATACGGATACGGTGATAGGTACTAGATACAAATTGTCGCGCTGAGATATCTGATAAGGTCATTTAACCCAATCTCAGATAAATCTAAAAGGTCGCCTTGTACATGACTGCCTAAAAACTCGACAACTTCGGCAGAACCCATTGTAAGACAGGCCTATCCTACTAGCACGTCTCTCTACCGTCCAGTGCCCCCTCATAACTGCAAAGAGCCACGAGAACCGTAGGGAGCGCCTATCATTGTAGCTGGTCCTCATTTTTCTTAGCAACCTTGCACGTGTTTATATTGCGCCATCTGTATTCTGTCTTATAGAGATAATGCTTGAAGTTGCAGTTTCTAATAGCACCAAACGGCATGGCTACCGATTCGGCGTTGGAGGCATTCTCAGCAGAGCCAGATCTAGTCAGCTCGTCCGCCTGTTCGTTACCTAAAAAGTTGATATGTGCTGCAACCCAGATAAAGGTGAGGTCATCCTTACCACCCAGTCTAGATAGCACAGTCTTGCACTGTCCGACTAGAATAGAGATAATAGATATGAATTTGGAGATAAAAGAGCTGCTTGGCTGTCAACAAAGATACCGAGTTTACCCTGTAACTTCGCGTCAGTCAGCACTCTAGCGGCTTCCTTTACCGCCAAAATTTCCCCCTAAAATACAGTGGCTTCGTGAAAGAGACAGAAGGAGCATTGTGTACCCAGATCGTCGGAGAAGACTTCAGAACCGACACTGCAGACCATTCTTGATCCATCAGCGTATATTCTGACGTCCTATTCGCTTACTATTGTGCCTCCCTTCCACTTCCGTCTTCATGGAATCAGAACTTTAAACACATTGTCAAAGTCCAGATGAGGGACCATGTAATCAGCAGGTCAGCGTAGGGGGTAGTTGATACAGCATTCTGGCATGGCCATAGGACCTCGATGTTCATCATTCAGGTGGCGCTAATCTTGCCGTACTACTTCAGGATACCGCCAATACATGAAGGTTAACCGGAATAAGGTTTCGTAAAGCATTCAGAGCCTCCAAAGGACTAGTACGTGAACATTCTGTTATCCCTACGCAAGCGGTTATGATGCGCATAGTAACAAAGACCTTCAACCGTTGTAGTGTAACAGACCAGAATCTTTGTTGGGATTCGAATCCATGCTCCCTGCAATGAAAGCTTAGCAAACTACCCACTACAGTACTGTGGCCTCCGATAGTTATTTTTGAGCCTCTTCAAGAAATTGATTGAAGAGAATTAGGTGTATTTTTTTAGCTTCATGAGAACTTAAAATTATAATACAAGACACAAATATTGTTGGAATGATTTTTTTTCTTTTTGTTATAATCTGTTAAACAATTTCATAACATTTATTTCTTAAATATGATTTCAGGAATATGTCCGTTGCGGGTGTATTCGATCAGTCTAATTTTGGCTACTTTTTCCCATAAATCTGGCCGTATGTCGTTAATAGTGGTTTGCATAATGGCTTCCAATGCTTCAAGAGTTGCTATTTTGTCGGTACAACCCATGAAAAGCAATACAAAAGCGTTAAATCGCTAGCGGGCTACTGAATAAAAACACTTCTGAAAATAAAGTCCAAAAAATTATTTATTGTAAATCTCTCTGTAACACCAGTTGCACCATTTCGTTGGAACCAAATGCCATTGATGTTTAGCTGATTAGTTTTTGAAAAACAAAATTCAGACAGCATTTTGCTTTAGCGCCTGCCATTCACTGTAACAGCAGCTTCTTGTTCATTTCGGAAGTTATAAGGACAGCAGTAAAATCCTTTTGGGTACGCATATTTTTTTAACTTGTGATAGTTTTGAATCAAGAGGAGTAAAATTAATGCAAAAACTATCAATAATTGCAACAATCTGCTTGTTCACTATTATGTTGACCGTAATACAGACGAAGTGCTCTATGAACTTCGTGAACAGATTTTTTTTCAAACTAAATTTCCACAATGCGGTTGCGTTGTTCTGTCAAACATTATTGAACAGAAATATCAACATGGCTTGACATCATCAGCTGTCCGGCCATAGTTATCGATGTTAATAGTTTTCTTGCGGTTAAGAGACATCCCATACATATTTTGTTATGTTGACATTAGTTTAATTTGGCTAAATAAATTTTTAATTGATTATTTGTATATTTTTGTTTTTTTTTCAACTAAAGATATTTAATGGAGAAATAATTATAATTATTTATTTTACTTTGTCTCCTTTTAACAGCTCACCGCGGTATAATCTCGCCCAGTGTTGTTGAGCACACGGCGCATGTGCAGGTATCACAAGACGAAGGTGCTGTTTTATTGTGTGTAGCTCAGGGCTGTCCATCTCCAGAATATAGGTAAGTGCTTAAAATATTTAATTTAAAATATATGAACTGTTTTATTTATTTCCTTGTCAAAAGCCTCTATTTTCATAACTTAGGTGTTCGACTTGAATACGAGTAATAAATTTAAATGAAAAGCACTAATTTTTTAAAGTGGTTTTCAAAAAAATTGTTCTATACGATTTGACTGCCTAACTTGCCGAAAAAAGGGGTTAGTTCAGTTTTATTTAAACTAGAGAAATGTTTTTAGTTGTTATAACACTGGACAAGGGGAAAAAATGGGCAAGAATAATTCTATTAGAGCTGCTAAAATAAAGTGTGCGTATATGGGCGTTTTGAAAGTTTACGTTTAGGTCTTATTAAAATTGCGTTTGCAAATCATTGTGGAGAGTTGGTATTAAATTCTGCGAGGAATATTTTTGAGAAAGATTCAAACTATTTCTTTAACCATTCTCTAAATTTTTTTTTTTTCACTTCAAATAAAAAGATAAGAAGTTAGTCTTGAAAGGAATTTTATCGGCTAAAATGTTCTACGTAAATACAATGTCGCACCACCCTGGTACAACTTAGATCCGGCTGGAACAGTATACTGCTACCAAGAATGAATAGTTCCCACCACCCCTAAATCGATGCCCAGATTGTCTCCTAAGCCTGCACTATATCTATAGACCTTTGACTAGAACCAACTGCGGTGGC
The DNA here is from genome assembly GCA_936439885.1 of Nowickia ferox. Lineage (NCBI taxonomy): Eukaryota > Metazoa > Arthropoda > Insecta > Diptera > Tachinidae > Nowickia > Nowickia ferox. The sequence continues at coordinate 108,503,302 of OW387024.1, read as the reverse complement.
AAGTTTTCTGCAGCTCCCACTTTCCACTACACACCTAATGATACAAAAAAGTTTAATTTCAAAACAGAATGGAGGACAATAGCAGAGCTGTTACAACAACAACAACAACAACAAAAACATTTATTCGCCTTGAAATTCTATTTTAAGTCCCTGAACGCAGCAGAACTCGAAATTCAACGTAAACACCACAAATTATGCCAAAGTTGAAATGCAGCATACATTTCTTACGTTGAGTTGTTTGTTTTCACAGAAAATAATAAAGTAAAAACTTTTGTAATATCAATTAAAAAACTAATTAAGTTTTCAGCAGCAAGCAGTTGAATCATATCAATCAAGCAATTACAAATTTAATTGAACGAATTCAAGTTTTAATTGAAAATATTAATGAAAGAATAATATTTTCTGTGTAATAGAAGGTTGGGTTAGTTTAGGTTAGTTTGAAAAGAGAAGACATTATGCTCATGTCCAGGGACATACACACAACACAGAACAGGCCTGTTGTGCACTCTCATGTAAATTAACAAACGAACCCTACATTTATAAGAAGTCAGTATCGTTCACGAAGCCCCTCTAACTTTTCCAGTCAATACCTGTGAGGTGGGTAATTTCCAGTAAGGTGTCATCCCCAAAATAATGAAATCTCGGCTGGGCGAAAGCTGGACAAGGACAAAGAAGTGCTACATTGTCTACATGTCCTCCATGAATGCCCTGCATTCATTGGCATTAGTGGCTCCAATCCGGTACAAATGCCCACGTAGATTAGAGCGCCTCGTTTAAGAGCCGGTCAACTTTTCTACATCGGACTTGATTTGTCATGTTGTTTTGACTTCGTCCGGGTCGCCCCACAGAACCTTGGCTAGATTACCCACAGTATCACAATTTCATTGTGCCCTTTGGGCCATCTGCGACCAATTTTGTAACTCAATCTTAGTTGTCTTGAAAGGCTTCGCATGAGTTTAAGCTAATGGCTGTAACGTTTTGGCATTTTTCGCCAGTTTATTTAGATTTTCATTTCCGGTTACGCTGTAGTGGGCCGGCACCCATGCCAGACGAATGTTTCCCATATACTCCTCAATCATTCATCATATTTTTGCAATCTAGAGTAGTCCTGGATTGCCATAATTGCTGACTTGATGTCTTTAAATATATTGAACTCATATTAAAGCCTGCGTGATCGCACGAACCTCCATCTGGAAGACTGTATTATTGTCAGGCAAGCGGGGCATTAAATCTCGGTCTCCGGTTCTTCTATGAAGAAACCTAGGCCCGTTCTTTCCAATAGTTTCGAGCCATCCGTGTAGCAGCAAACTCCCAAGGGTGTTTGTTCTAGGGTTCGATTGATCCAGGAGTGTCTTTCTGGTATCAATGTCTCTCATTCAGTTATAAGTCTAGTTATGGAAAAACAAACAAAAAAATTGTTGCTCCTTTTAAAAATTTTAATCGAAAAAAAATAAATAAATAATGAATTAAAAATTTTATTGTGTTAATTAAACTTTTTAATAAATTAACTTCTTAAACGAAAGCTTAATTGGGTAAAATAAATTGTTTAATTAAACTTTTAATACATGAAATTTTCAAACAAAAGTTTTATTGACTCAATTAAATTATTTAATTGACAATGTATTTGTATTTTTTCAATTAAAGGGTGTTAATAGCGGAAAAAAATTTTTTGTGGAGCGAATTTCATTTTAAGTCGCATGAATTTTTTTTTTACTAAAATCTCTGTGTATTTAAAGTTTTCATTGAGCTGCTTCTGTTTAACAAATTTCACCTCACGCTGTTTAAAGTAATTTTTGTAGCTTCAAATGAAAATGTATATATCCCATAACCCATTTTGCCTTAGATTGTTGTTACACTTCATACGTGCCCGTATTGTACAATTGACATTTTCTCTATAATATTAGTCTTAAAAACCAATTCATGTTTTCCAGTCTTGCGGACATGAATGAAGAAGAAAGTACTTTCCTTTACAACACTTAAAGTGTATGTAATTTTAAGTCTTCTTTTGTTGCTCTTTGGGCTGCTCATGTACATATAAAGTTGCTGTTGTTGTTATTTTGTCAGTGTAATAAACGATTTTATGACTTGCCATAAGACCAATCTTAAATTTAGTATGTTACGCCTCAACATTATTCTTAGCATTGCATCCAATCATACACATTATGATCAAAAACATACAGACAGAGATGCTTGTCGTATGTGTGTAATATGAGGACATAAATTTTGTGCCATCATGCAGGGTGGGTGGCTTCGAAATTGAGTTGTTAATGTTAGGCTGAGTTGGGTCTTAACTGAGTTGCAATTTAATTTCCAAGAACTTTTTCTCTTTATATATAAATAGGTTTAGTGTTAAAAAAGTTTCTTAACTGAATTTAAAGGGAATATAATCTTTTATAACGTCCCTGCAGGAAAATTTGTATTGCTTAGTCTAAAGGTAATCGTCACTTATGAAAGCAGAAGAGATTCGAAAAAGTTACGAACTATCGTTGGTGATTATAATTAGCACTGGGGACAATCGCTTGAAAGTTAGATCTAATACCATCACAGATTATCAGAATATTGTCCATGAACTTCCTTCTAGGCAAAAGGAATTAGTCCGCTTCATAAGAAATGTTAGACCTCGTACCAATCCCAAACACTTGGGACCAGTCTCGTGATTAATTTTTACTGAGGTAAGAAATAATATGCTTACCAAGATACATATCGAAGGTCTCAAGTAGAAAGACCCTAATTCGTATGTTTTACGATTTTGAGTTTTTCAGTGATTCCAATACATTTCACACAAATACACCTCGTCACAAAAATTTATTGCAACAGTGTAAAAAATAAAATTTTTAACAGCAGTTGTGTAAAGCAGTTGTACAGTTTCTAAAGCGTGTTTTTTTTAGAATGTCACAACTTTGAGTAAATCAATTGTAGCGCCCGCTGTGTGGCATGTGGCTCCGTCTTGTTAGCAAGCTTAATGCCACGTAATTGAGGTACGAAAAAATTTTGCATCATTCTGACCATCATCTTTTTTGAAGACATACTGGCCAATGACTCCGCCAGCCTATAAAGAGCACCGAACAGGAATTTTCTGTGGATGCAATGGTGTTTCGACAAAAGCTTGAGGATTCTCCTCATTTCAAATGCGACAATTTAACCAGAAATGGGTTTCATCGGAAAATAAAATTTTGAATGGAAATTCAAAATCGTCCCATTCGCTGAACAATTTGCACGCGTTGCTGTGGTAAAAGTCGATTTATAATGAAATTTCAAAGCAAACTAAACAAAAGGTAACTATCAGCTGTTAAGTGGGTGCTCAAATAAAGCAGTGATGCCAACTTCTAAGTTATAACACTATAAAAAACACCCATTATTATGTTACAATTATTTGAGTTAGGGCCTTTCAACTTGAGAGCAACGATATGTATGTGTGTTGTTTGCTTTAGAAAAGCAATATTAAAGAGAGGACAGATGGTGAGGTATTAAGTTATTAAGCTTAAAGGTTCAATCAGATGTGCCATAACCATTGCTGCTGCTGCCATAACCATATAGTCAGCTGTTTATGTTCCCGTTTATTTTTTAATTTCAAAAGTGCTACAACAATTATGTGCAAACAGTAAGCAGCTGTTTGTGGTTGTGGCGAAGGACTAAAATTCAATTAGTTTCTTCGATTATGGTTATGGCTATGGCTGTGGCGTTATGGCAATAACGCCTACAATAAAATACAGTGCCGCCCATAAACGTGGTTCGAAAAGCTGTTTCGTATGTTTGTGATTATGCATTATGCAAGAAGTTTAATTTTGTTAATTAAAAACACAATATTATTTTAAATTAAAGGGCGGGATAAGGCATTGACAATTTTTTTTTGTACAACAATAATTGTGCAAAAATTTCTAGAAATCTGAAAATAAAAACGTATTGTATCAAGTGACGTTTTTCACTTAATTGGCAATTTAGCACATGTTTTTTTTTGTTTGTTAAATTCATATATTTCACTTGCACATTGAGAACGCCTGGCGTATTTTGAATGGGTTTTTTTCCATGCCTTTTTGTCCTGTCAAAATAAATAATAGTTCGCTTTATGTTGCAGAAAGATTACATTATCCTTTTATTTAATATTTTTTCTTACACCAAAATACAAAAGGCTTTATGGAGGGAAAAAGAAGTATAGAATATGTGAAGAGGAAGTAAAGGAACACAAGGATATGTGTGCACATACATACAAAAATATATACATGCATGCATACATACGTACTTAGAGTCACATACATATAAATTTATGCCACAGTATGGTGCGATAGTTTTCGTACAAATATTCCCATTTTTTAAGCTAATAGACAAAAAGTGCTTATAATTTCTTATACTTATACACATATGTTTGCATGTACATTAAACTCGCCATTATTTTATAAATGTCAAAATATTTAATCCATTCGATCCGTTCCCAGAAGGATAAAATGTAAGACTTATCTATCCCCACTATTTCTTTCTCACTTTCTTTCTCCTATCTCCCCAACATGTCTTCTAAACACAACAATCCCCTATCTCATACTAAAATATCTAATAATTTTATTAATTTTTCCCACCGTTCCAACTAGAGATGGGCACGTGTCGGATTTTTCCAACAGTACACGACACGACTATCAAAATGTCCAACATGTACCAAACACGCATGAAAAAAAATTGAACAACAAAAAAGCATTTTTTTATATTCAAGTAGATACATATTTTTGTTTAATTTCAAAACTTTAAGCTTAACAGACCCCTACATTATCAACACATTTGCTCTTTTTGCGTGTTTGACGATACAAATTATTAAATTTATTCTTTGCTGGAAATTCATGCATATATATTTTACACCTAAACTCGTTTCGCGTCTTATAGTGTAAATTTTGCTCAACACGATACAATTCAAACACGCACGAAATCAGATTTTCTGTCACGAACACTTCGTGTTGAGCCGTTTGTGTGTTCGTGTTACGAAAAAACACACGATACGCCTCCATATCTAGTTCCAACAATCCCCAGGCTGTATCTATAGGTTAAAGTGTGATATCGCTTCTTAAAAGTACTTTCTCTTTAACGGAGAAAAAATTAATGTGGGTCGGTCATACATTTGGTTCCTTCTGGAGTAAACAGGGCCTTATTAGGGCGGTGGGAAAAATGTTATAAAAGTATTTTTGTATGGAAACCCTCTTAACGAGGGCGATAGGAAGGTAAGTGTATTCTGAAAAAAGTGTTTTGGAAAAAGAATTAGTGAAGGTCGCACTTCCATTTTATCCTCCCGGTAACGGGTCTGGGGCAGTTATGAGACTTTTCATAAATTTCTAGTCTTTTATACCGAACTTTGATCTCTATGCGGCACGTGTTAGATGCTATTTATAAATTACGTAGCGCTTTTTTCCAAGTTTATGTATAAAATGGCTTGCCAACCTTATAATAAGGCGATTTATAAGAAACTATCAACACTGTCAATTTATACGGGGCATAAAGTGCCAATGCCTTTCTCCATTAGAGAGGCGGAAATGTTTAGAATAAAAGAGGGAGCAAAAAATATTTTTAAGAAAAGATCATCGAATTGCATTTTTTAGATAAAAATATGATATTCTAGTAGAAAAAAAAACACCATGAGTCTTTATTCAAACAATTAAAAAATGCTGATTTAGAAAAATCATTTCTCAAATTAAAAATTTAAAGTAGTTCAAATAAATAATATAAGAATAAATATTACCACAAAAGTCTTACTTTCTCCTTTGTATAAACAGTAAAAGTTGGAAATTACTTTTTTGTTTGAATCATAAATGTTTGCTGTGCATTTCTTCATTAATTCATAAAAGTATGGGTGTATGCTGAAACCTTTGTTTTATTGATAATGTATACATTAAACATACAGCCAAACACACATACGAATACTCACAAGCACATTAGACATACTTTATAAATGTAGTTACTTTTCAAACACTCTTTTTGATTTACATCCCACTTGACCTGATATTCGATATACGAGTAAACGAATGCTCACCAAAGCGAAGAAATTTAAAAACAAAATTGTTCGATGTTTGTTGGCGAACATAAAAAAAAATTCAAATGTTCGGTAAAGCAAATTTTCTCGATAGTTTCTCGAATGTGTAACGATAGCCTAGTGGATGTGTGCTAGTCTCTTAGCATAGAGGTACCAATTTCGAGCCATGACTACGCTGTAAAAATAAAAAAAAATTGCTCACACTTACTTACATTCATATGTATGTGCAATAATTGTACAAAAAAAAATTTGCCGCGATAGCCTAGTGGAAGTGTTGTAGTCTGCTGAAATAGACGTACCATGTTCAAATCCTGTAGCGTAGGTCAGGTTAGGATAGGTAAGGTTGGGTTGGGTTGGGTTGAAAAGTGGAGCCATTACGCTCAAGTCCGAGGACATACACATAAGCCAGTATAGGCCTGTTATGTGCTCTCATGTAAATTAGCAAACGATTCTCACCTTTATAGGAACTCAGTATCATTCACATAGTGCCTCAAACATTTCCAGTCAACACCTCTAAGCTGGGTATTGCCCGGTAAGGTGTCATACCCAAAATAACAGGTTCTCGGCTGGGCGAAAGCTGGACAATGACAAAGGAAGTGCTCCATTGTCTGCATGTCCTGCATGCATACCCTGCTCTGTCGTAAGTGAGGGAATTAGAAAATAAATAAAATAATTAAAAATAAATATATTAAAAAGTAAAAATACTTATTTTATTTATTCACTACCTGGGTTCTGTAATTTTTTGCGTACTGAAAATCGTAATATTTATCGATGTATTTATTCGTTTTTCACGATGGTCCCCAGCTTTACAGAGAAAACAGTTCCTAATAAATACCTCATAAAATAGAACAAAATTAATAAAATATCTCTATGGTTTTTTTTTTTATCAAGAAGGAAGTCTTATTAATTTAATAAGGAAAACCTGTTTGAAAAAATCAAGCTCAATCAATTAGGTTATCTTATTGATATTTTCAAAAAGGTTTTCTTCTTGTTTTTATTAGGAGACACAATAGGAAATAGAAAAATGTTTTGCTGTCTTTATTCTTTGTACTTATTTTCATTTAAATTCTATACCATACATGTATGTATGTAGTATATGTAGATGTTATTGATTCATATACATATATACATATTATTTTATATTCTTAACTAACTCACCATATATACTATTAATTACTTGAGAGGAGGCAAGTATGGAACCAGCAACCTTCTGACTGATAGACAAGCACTCTAACCAATTGGCTAACAGACAGCCTGAACAAGCGTTGAAACTATTGTACAAACATGCTTATACAAAAACGTAAAAGATCATGAAAAAAATTGTCTCTAGATTTATTTATATAGGGTCCGCCAGATAACTTTTTTTTTTAAAACAGGGCGCAAAACATCGAGTGTAACTTCGGCTGTGTGGCACGTAGCGCCGTCCTGTTGAAACCAAATGTTGCCAATATCCTCTTCTTCAATTTTTGTGAATAAAAATTCGTTTAACATGGCCCGATAACGATCGCCATTGACTGTAACGGCCACTCCTTGCTCATTGGCCCAATTATGCCTCTGGACCAAAATCCGCACCAAACAAAGACTCGTTTTGGGTGCGTCGGCTTTTCAATGTATGCGTGCGGGTTTGCTGTGCCCCAAATACGACAATTTTGCTTGTTTACATACCTTTTAAGATCAAAATGAGCTTCATCTGAAAAGATGATTTTTTTTGGCAAAATCGGCATCTTTTGTAAGTCGATCACAGGCAATATTTCCCAGCGTTGTTCAAGCGTATACACAACCATATTCGTTCAGCGGAAGGATAAAACTAATTATCTGTCAAATCAGACATAAGCTAAGTGTTACCATTCACGAAATAAGCACTAGTTGAAAAAAAAACGCTAGATGGCGGACCCTATATATATGAAATAACAAGAAAGCTGATATAATCAAGAATATTTGCTTATTAAAAAAAACTAAGAAGATGATTTACACATAATCATATAGGAACCCAAAGAAATCAATAAGAAATCCTTTTTTTTACACAATTTAAAAGAAACCCTAATAGAATCCAAAAAGTTTTTGTCTATGGATTGTTTTTTTGGTGCCAAAATTAATGGAAATTTACGGCCTGGCCCACGATGTCGAAAAGAAAGTTTCTTTCGCTTACTTACATTGAAAACAACAACAAATTCTCTTATTTTGTTTTTGTTTTCAATATAAGTAAGCGAAAGAAACTTTCTTGTCGACATCGTGGGCCAGGCCGTTAGTTAAAAAAACTGTGAATAACAAGTTTTCTTCTTGATAAAATTAAAAAGATCTGCCACATAAGGAATCTCTATGTAAAAATCTTGGATTTTTTTCTATTAGAATAGCCCTTAGCCAAAACACTTTTCATAGAGAAAATCTTCTTGATTCTATTAGGCAGTTTTTTCTCTGTGTATATTTTATTAATCATTTAATGCGTAGAAAATGTGAAAATAAGCGAAAAGCACATAAAAAATAATAAATACAAAATCAATGAATTTGAGCTTTCGATTTTATTTATTTTTTTCCTCCAACCGACAGCTAATATCATTAAAATATGTAACTGAATAGCAAAGTCGATAAATTTTCGTTATATGTATTTATCATAGCGATACGATTATAGTAATAAAAGTTACTGCTGCCTTTTTGAAACATTGAAATTATTGCTAGCGAACCTGCGAAATCTAATGTTTTTTTTTTGGAACAAAACTGATCGACAGGTAAACTTTTTTCGATTAATTTTTGAGTGTCCTTCTCGAAAGTTTTACACAATAAATATTCGAGTTACATATATTCGAAATTCATATCATAAACGAAAGCCTTGGTCAACTGGGATTAGCTTTAATATACGAGTATGTAGAAGTGTTTTCTTCTTTGCTCTAATAAGTTTTTTTTTTCAGTTTATATGTGTGTATGTATGTACGTATGTATATGCTGTCTCAAAGCATAGTTGTCGTTACGTTTTGTTTTTATTATTACTTCAGTTGAGATTCATAAAATGACATTGTAACTAATTTTGTTTTTATGTCATTCTTTCACGCGTAATTAAATTATTTAATTAGGACATAAATATTGTTGATATTTCATTTGAGTTTTTCCTTAGCTACATACATTTATTATTGCAAATTATTGTTTTTGATTACACACATGCACACATCTGTACATATGTACATATGTATGTGTGTATGGCATGAAAAGCATAGTGTGTTTGCGTTCTTTAGAGTTTTCCAGGCATCATATTGATGTTTAGCTGTGTGTTGAGTGCATATTGATAAAGTTTTATAGTTCTATTTTGCTTATGAGCGACCATGTTAAAAGTTCCTCTGTAATGATTCTTATGATACTCAGCATACGCAACGTGCTCTCGTTACAATACAACATGATGGAAAAAATGGGTACGCCCACGCCCACACACAGTAAATCCTCGGTAGCAGTTATTTATGTATACGAGTATTTAGCCGATTCTTGTGAAACCTATTGCACACATTGAGATACCTTCACAATCAACAAAAAAAAATTATGACCAAAAAAGTGGGGAATATAAATATTTTTTTTTAGCTGCTTACACTGAACCGATTTTTATGAAGCTTTGAACATACGAGTACATACATTGAGAGCCCGCTAAAGGTTGAGAAATTTTATATGGAAAAATTTAAGTGACAAAAAAAAAGAGATACGAATTTTGTCAACGCTTAGCGTTGCGTGTTACAAAATGAGGCCCTGAGTTCTTCTCATTCTTTAATATGTAATGTATGTAAAAAAAGAGTGGGCAATACCATGCCCATATAAAGCGAATAATCTTCTGTAGCTATTTACACTTAATGGATTGTTATGAAACTTTGCCCACACATTGACTTTTTGTAATAATTCAACACTACTTTTAAACAAGTGTGTGATAAGACACATTAAAAAAAATATGGAATCATATGGGAATCCGTCCCTAGAGCACAAATATATGCAACTGACATATCATCCGTTTGAATAGGACTTCTCAAATTGACAGCAAACGACCAATCCGTAATGAAATATTAAATAAAATGTCTAGACTCAGAACACTGAAAAAAATAAAAAATTAAATTAAGTGAAAAAAAACATTTTTAAAACAAGCTTTTGTTTATTTAAATTCTTTAATGTTTTAAGATTCTTTTAATGTTTATGATTCAAAGTCTTACGTATAGTTTCCACAATGCAAGCAAGCGACTTGTCTAGAAAAAATATATGAAAAGCACTCAAAATTTTGAGTGATTCCTATAAAAATTTTCTAGACAAGTCTCTTGCTTGCATTGTGAAAACTACACATAAATTTGCTGAATTTATTAAGCCATTAATTATAAAAAATATTTTTTTTTACGAAGGGCTTGTTTTTTTTTAATATTAATTTTCATATAAAATTTGTTTTATAAAACTTTTGCTATTATAAAGGGTGATTTTTTTTAGGAACTTTCTTTTTGGCAACACTGTTTTTGGCAATTCAGCTGTTTTCGCGTATCATGTTTATGTTAAACACAGTCAGTTTGGTCTATAGTTTAACCCTGAAATGACTTACAAGCGAAAAACGCTTGCAGATTGTTAAATTTTATTATCAAAATTCATGCTCGGTTAAGAAAGTGTATCCGTGCACTTCTTCCATTTTATGGTCACATTGGGCGAGGTTCTGAGGCGGCTTTTCAAAATTTCACACCAAAATAACATATTTGAACATTAAAGCACCAACACGCGTACGTAGAGGTGGACAGAGGAAAGCATCGCAGCTGTATCCGCTAGTGTTGTTGATGAATTATCGATTATCGATTCTCCTCCCTCCCCCCATTACCCCACAAAATGTACAAGTTAGACTTGGCTGACAAGTGGTTTCAATAAAACGGTGTTATATGCCACACACCACGCGAAACAATGGTCCAATTGAGAGGAGAGTTCGGTGAACAGTTTATTTCATGTTTGGAGCCGGTCAACTGGCCGCCTAGATCGCACAACTTAACGTCTTTAGACTATTTTTTGCGAAGCTATGTTGTGGCTCACGCCTATAGGAACCAGCACGCAGCGGCTGACGCACTGGAAGATAATATTAAAGAATTTATTCTTCAGATACCGGCTGATATGTTGGGGGAGAGTATGCCAAAATTCGACCCAGCGTACGAACCACTTCAGACGTATCTGCGATCATTATTTACATAAAATCATCTTTAAACATTAAATTCTATAGATCGTACTACCGACTCAAATAAAGAATTCATATTGTCGGCTTAGAGTGTAAACCTGCTAAACCAAATTTCTATAACATTTGACAGTTTAATGCCTTTCGAGAAAGAAAGACACGCTGCATCGACTGGCTGAAATATTTATTTTAATTTGAAACTCTACATGTCGAAAAAATTTAATTTATTAGGCTTAAGAAATTAAGCTATGTAAACCTTGATGGAAGTGAGTTAGCAGGCTTACACTCTAAGCCGACTAAATTTTATAGTTTTTTTTTTGTAAATAAAATCAGAAAGCTCTTAAAAAATTACCCTCTTTTATGTAATGATAGATTGCAACTAAAATAATATATAAAAAAATAAAGCCTTTTCAAATTAAAAAAAATATCTAGCGAACACCTCGTTTAGACTTCATACACTAATTAATTTTAATTAAAGAAGTTTAGTATTTCATTATATAGTAAATTTACCTTAAAAAAAATACAACAAAAACATTAATTACTGCTCCAATATATATTTGTAATATAAATTAATGAAAAACATTTGAGTAACTTTTGTAAAATCTGTTGACATAAAACCTCTGCAGTTTATCAGCAATTTGTTCTGCCACGACAACATTTCACTCTTTGTGTTTTCTATCTTCTTATCTTCTTTTGTGTTGCCAGTAAAAGCGCTTTTTGTAATTAATACCATTTTTATACTTACTTTTGATTCCTCTAATCCCCCGGCAATTCAGCACATTTTTCTATGGCGCTTTACTTTTTGCTTATGTATACTTACTCGTACATATGAGTCTATTGTAGATGCTCATGTGTATGTTTGCAGTAAAACGCACATAAATATTCTGTGCTACACAATGTGGCAGATCGTAAAACAATTGTGCAATTAAGAAAAATATATTGTACAGTCCCATTTTTTTTGCGAAGGCATATCAAGTAGCGTTTCTTAGATTCAAACCATCGATGATTGTTTTTTTTTTATTTTTTTTTGTATAAAAACATGTTTCTATTAAAATAAGTTGGAATGTTTTATTTATGTAAGTACGAGTGTGGGTCTCTGTGTGTGTGTGTGTGTATGTGTAGCTGCTTGTTTAATCATTGAAACATAAAACATGTTTAATAATTAGCCTGCTTGTTGTATATAGAATAAGTATTTATGTGTATGTGTATGTGTATGTGTGTGCGTGTGCATTTATTGTTATTTGCCATATTCTGCTTAAGAATGAAAGAAAAGAAGCAGTGCAGAATGATGATGATGATGATGATGTTGATGTTGATGGTGTCTAATTTATATTTACAAATGTCTGGAATGTTTTTCGAAGAATTCAAGCCACAAGATTCATTTAAACTCTTTCCTCAACTCTTGCTCAGATACACAGGCATAATTACAAAATTTACATTCTTTACAATCACTCATTTTGCTGCATGGTACCAGAACATCATACACTGCAAATGAGACAAAGCAAAAAATTCCATTCAATCTTTCCGTCGTAGTGTTATTAAGCCAACTAATCACAAAACATTTTCATCATCTCTTTTCCAATAATTACTTATGCAGTGACAAAATATATTTATACACATACTTTTTGTTTATAATCTGTTATTTCACAACCTTCACTATCTCTGTTTCATCTTGTTCATTGTTAGATCTGTGAGTTTTTTGTTTGTTTTTGTTTTTGTTTGCCATACTCGTATAGTGAAATATTCCCTACTTTGTCTGCCAAGTTTGTTATTGCTGGTATGTTGTTCTTCGTTTCAAGTGTTTGCAAGAATGATTGACATTGATCCATTAACAAAAAAAAAAAAAAAAAAAAAAAAACTACTTCTGGAACGCCTCGTATTATTGCAAATATTATATTACTGATCAGCTCAATATAACAAGGAAAATATTTAACACTCTACTCTCTATTAAATAAATGACATGTGAATTTTGGGAATAAAAGATAATTAATTATTTAGGTTACATAGTCCCATTCATTCGGCTTCGATTTCACTGTACAATCAACATATTTTTAAGTAATCATTATAATAATACAGGATGTCTAAAGAAGTTTAAAAATTTACTAGATCGATTGAAAGATAACTAAATCATTAATCCAAAAAAATGCTTATTACATATTCAAATACAAAATTTAGGAATTTATTTCTTAAAAAATAACATTAACATTGGCGCCTTTTACTTAATCGAGTAGTAAGATTTCTTATGACGCACAGTGGGAGGGCATCATGCACTTTTGTGCAAAAATTATAAGAATAATCAGCGGGTACTGACTTAAGGTATGATCATACTTGGCCAACATATGCCCAAAAAAGCGTAACCACTAAATACTATTGAAAACCGTTCTGATTCAGACACATGTTTATAAATTTCAAAAGTTTCATACATTACTGATAGACCATTTTTTTCTTATTTTTCATTGGTAGTTAGTGGTAACGATTTTTTTAGCAAATGTTTGCCCCAGTGTGACCGTACTTTCACGCTAAAGATATACGTCTAAGATTTTCTCTGAGGTTTTTCACACACATTGACTGCCAAAGGTCACTCAAAGTCACGCAATTTCAAAGCAATTTTGCTTTCACGCTGCCGTCGCCACGCATCATTGTGTTTATTATTTTATTGACAAATATTTTTATTTTAATTCAATTACTATTTTTCGGCTTAATATAATATTATTTGTAATGAATTCAGTTTGCGACTCTGACCCGCACACAAAGGGTTCGGTACGGCCATTTATTTCGTTTTTGGAATTTCTTTTCAGTTTTTGGCTTTTTTATTCTTGGCGTTTTTTTTTAGTTTTTGGCGATTTTTTTATTTTGGCGTTTTTTTCCTTTTTGGGATTTTTTTCGGTTTTTTAATTTTTTTCTTGAACTATGGCGTTTTTTTCAGTTTTTGGCGATTTTATCGGTTTTTTGGCGACTTTTTTAAGTTTTAAAGATTTTTTATGGCTTTGGGTTTTTTGTTTGTTTTGGCGATTTTTTCGTTTTCAGCTTTATAATATTAGTATAGATTAAAGGATGGTACAAAAGATCCATCAGCTGCACTGCGACCGACACCTTGGACCAGATCATTCCCCTATAGATTAAAGGAAAAATGTTGCAAAGCTCTGTAGTCTAGTACAAAATTTTCGTAGTCGAAGTCGAAATATGACACTCGTAATAAGTCCCAATACTAGATATTTCTCTGCTAAATTAGTTTTGTCTGTGCATTCTTGTATACGCCTGCACGCCTGTATTATGATCTAGTACTCGTACGTACAACAAAAGAAAAAAAAAATGATTAACTTTACATTGTCTGTTACTCCTTCGCATGCTTTTGCTTCCACTAATAAGTTGGTGGGTATCTGGCAGGTGGCAGGCCCAGCTGCAGCAGTAGCTGATGAATTTGCAACACTTTGTTGCTTCTGTTATGTTGTTTCTTTTTTACTTTTTCTAATATTTTCCATTTTCAGCAGCGTCATCGTCGGTATATGTAGTTGTATGAGTCGCTGTTTTTGCCATTAATAATTATCAACAGTCATCACTACTAGAATTTTTTTTTTAATAAAACAAAAATGTAGAGAAACAATTTTTTCATATTTTTCCTTATAATCTCTTTGAAAATATATGTATGTGTAGTTTATGCTCCTTTTATTTTAGTTTTAATTTTTTCTCCCTTCAAAATATGTGGTTGTGCAGAGAAATTGTTGTAGGGATGAATTTTGATGTCGGAAAAGTTTTTATTTAAGGGGATTATTAACGAATATCTAAATGATAAAAAATAACTTGTATGTTGGTTTAAGTTGATATCTTTAAATATGTAAAAAGCTTTATGAGCAAACTTCAATAAATTGTAAGGAAAAACTTATCATAAAAATTATCTAGTTTTTTCCCGTTTCTATTCCTTCTTTTATGAACTACAATTTCTCTGGGGAAAAAGTAAGCATTCTGAATATGAGGAGGGAGGGGCAGAATTTTTCGTAAAGTTTTCTCTCCAAACATTTTGAAGGGAAGAAAAATTTTGAAATTAAATTTACAAATGTTGAAAAAAATGGTACAAGCATTTATTTATAAAAAAAATTTTAAATAAGCACCGGAATGTTGTATTTTTCTCTTGTTTTAGAAAATTTTTATCCCAGCCGGGCAAACATGCTCTTGAAAAACATGAACTCCTTCCGCCTTTAGAAAAAATACTAAAACACTTTTAATTTTTCGCGTATTCCTTCATAACATAACAAAAGATTGGTTTCACTGTAATATTTTTAAGACCAATAACAGAAAAAACTTTATAAAGTTTACCATGTTCTTGGTATGTACAATCATTGGGAATTTAATCCATTCGCATCACAGTTTTTGCTTCACTTCTTCAGCATATAGATTTTCCTTAAGCTTGTGAATGGTTACACTGTTAAATTGCTTTTTTATTTAAGCAAATACAGATATTTAAACTAACACACACACAATCTTATTGGCAATGAAAACATCAACTTTTTTTAAATATTTATTCCTGAACTCCTTCTTCCCCGCCTGTTTAGAATAGCAGGATTTTTTGCCGTAAACAAGTAATTGGAAAGAGAGAAAAACTGCCAGGAAAAACCCATAAATGGGCTGTACATGTATAATGTTTTTTGTGAATTTTTTTAAAATGTGATTTTGGAGTTTAACTTCTCCTTTTAAGGGCTTCGTACACCAAAGGTGAGAAGGAACCCTATTGTTTTCGCTACAATATCAGTCTATGCGTCTTTCTGCCACAGGCTGTTTTCTCGAGAACCGTGAGAGCTAAGGACATGAAGTTTTCATAGAATTTGTAAAACTTTGGCCGTCACAACAACAAATATACAGATAAAAGGGGTGTTCGACGGCGAGCAACGAAAGACGTTGAAAACCCAAATAGACTTGAAAGACACTTGAAATTTTAAAAGTTAGTGAATTTTTGTGCGGAATACTCCAATTAATAATGTAATTTTGACGACTTGCCGTACATATTTTGGACACAGTAAGAGGCAAAATCTTAAAATTTTCAAAAACGATTAAACTAAAAAATCCAAAAATTAAAAGTCGTCAAAAACGAAAAAAATCCGCAAAAACCGAAAAAATCACTAAAACGCCAAAAAGCGCCAAAACGAAAAAAATCGCACAAAAACCGAAAAAATCACCATAACCAAAAAGAAAACATCAAAAACTAAAATAAATCGCCAAAAACCGAAAAAATCGTTAAAAAAGGAAAAAAAGCGTCAAAACTAAGAAAAAGCGTCAAAACTAAATTAAAACGCTAACACTAAAAAATCCTTAAGTAAAAATAATGCCGAAACTAAAAAATGCTAAAAACACTCGCTTAAATGGAAAATATCACCAAAAATAAATAAATCGCTCAAATGCAAAAACAATCGCCAAAACTAAAAAAAAATCGCTACAACTAAAAAACAGCAGAAATTGCAAAAAAACAAAAAAAAATTGGCTTAAAAGCGATACGAACATTAGCCTGTTCAATTCATTAAATATAAAAAAAATCGCCAAAACGAAAAAAGCGCCAAAACGAAAAAACTCGCCAAAACTAAGAAATCGCTAGAACTAAAAAAATCGCCAAAGAAAAAAAAACAGTCCAAATTAAAAATCCGTCAAAACAAACAAATTTCGTAAAGACGGTATAATATTACATATCGTGCCATAACCGCAAAAAAAAGCTTAAGCGACGTAATTTTGGAAATTATTTTTTTTACCAAAATCGATTAATAGCGATCGGAAATAGTCGATTTTCTTAAAAAAAATTAAGTAAAAAAATATATCTCGCTTAAGCTATTTTAGCGGTTATGGCACAATATGTAGCGTCCGCACGGAACCCTTCGTATGAGAGTTAAAGACGCACTGTACTAAATTTCTTTTGTTCTAATCCGATTTCTAACAGTTTTCTCCTTGAAATCAGTGCAAAAAAAATTTTAGTTAAAAATATGTTTCTCCAAAAAGTAAATAATTTCTGAATATGAGTAATTTTGAGTAATCGAAGGTAAGGAAGCCGACTGCATCATGTACTCAAGTAAGTTTACAAACTTTACGAAAATCGGAAATCTAAGCACAAGCGTACTACCAACCACTAAAAACACCTTTCGCTTCTTTTAAATTAATCCTAAAGATCACAAAAAATTTTTGATTTTTTTTTAATATAAATGGAAAATTTTAAGCAAAGTTTTGGAATATTAAAACTTCGTTAATTTTTTTTACGCTTAAATGTAAATTTAAAACTTGTCTTTCATTTATTCACTATTCGTTTGAAAACTACCCCTTTGCAAATGTAAATTCTTTTCATTACGAACAGGTAAGAGAATCACTAACGTTTTTTTTTTTTTTTTGTAAGCAGTCGCACAAAAAGTTCATTGTCTTCTCTAAGTACGAAGGCAAACAGGTAAATACAAAGTAAAACAGTAATGAATGGCGAGATG
Organism: Nowickia ferox; assembly: GCA_936439885.1. Classification (NCBI taxonomy): domain Eukaryota; kingdom Metazoa; phylum Arthropoda; class Insecta; order Diptera; family Tachinidae; genus Nowickia; species Nowickia ferox. The sequence goes on along the minus strand of OW387024.1, from coordinate 108,485,682 downwards.
GAATAGAGGGAAACATAAAAACGAAATGTAAAAGTTACACGAATGTGATTAATTTACATTTATTTACAGACATTTTTTTTCACCCAACTAAAAGTTTATGTTTTATTTAACTGCAATATTTGCACTCAGCTTTTGAGACAAAATAAAAAAAAAATCAGCAAGAATAGTTGTTCAAAAGAATGTTAAGAATCATTTAAAAACGTTTTGTTGTACATGGAAGAATTTTTCTTTTGTTTCTAAATCTAACTTAACCTGAAGGCCGGCTAATTTATAAAATATGTTTCCAGCATTTGCTGACAAGCTGCTTCTTGCTCTTGCTCTGCATACACATAAATAATTTCAATATGTAATAATGCTACCTTTCTTTAAATTTTTTCATATTTTCCTTTTCTCTATGTACAGTTATCAAACGTTGGCAGAAAATCTAATTAAACACATTTTCTTCTTCACAATATGAATGAAATCTTAGTAAGTTTTTTAGACATTCAAAATGCCATAAACATGTTAATGTCAGAACAAATAGGGCAGGCTTGTTTTAATAAAGTTATTTGGAAAACTGATAAGGATGATAAGATTATTAAAATGCTGAAATATGTTGTGGCCACTCAAGCATAAAACTTGGTGTGAATAAATTATTCACAACGACTTTGAATGCTTTCAGCTTGAATTCTGATACTAATGTAGCTTGACATTTTATGCAAACAGGAAGTTAGGGAAAACAAAGCTGATTACAAAATAAAATCTTTAATGTATATAGGCGGAGTGAAGTTTTCTACAGAACCAGTTAAGAAATGTAACTCTAAAATCAGAGAAGCAAAGAGATAAAGCATTTTTAAAGCATATTTTTGTTCTAGGCTAATGCATTGATTGCTAAACAATGTGATGTTGTACATACCAGAGGAATGCAATAAGTATGATCAAATCATCTTACTCATTAGATCTAAAAGTCGAGTGAAAATCAACCAATACTCCGACAGTTTTGCTTACGTTTATAAAACACGTTATTTATATTAAAAACCTTATTTATAAAAATTATTAAGGGTTCTTAAGAAAAATAATAAGAACATTTTTCTACGAAAATTTGTTTTATAAAGCACTTCCTACACAAATGTGTGGCTACATTTAAGGTATTTTGAAGAGCAATTTTTATGTTGTTGCCTTAATTTTTTCTTATTGCTTTAAATTTCTCAATTAAATGTGTTACGTCTCTTTCGTTCCGTTATGAGTTTTTGTGCGGTTTATTTTAGTATCTGTGTGTACGCGTGCAAGAAAGGTGATCATGTTTCGCTTACAATTTTTTTTATTAATATAAAAAATACTGAAGTATATTTACTTGATATTCAGTCTTTAATGTATACATAACTTTTGCTTATTTTGATTGTTAAGCAAATTTAAATTTAAGTAAATTTTGTACCTGCTTAAAAAAGCTCATCCGTAGACTTCAAGCCAAAACTTTTGAAACAATACGGTGCTTAACCATCTTAACAACCAAATATTCTTAACTTTTATAAATATTTTCTGCCTGATTCATAAAAAATAATTCTGGTTTATTAAGCGCTTATTTGACACATTTCTATGGGAAATTTGTCAAATAAACCTGTAATAAACCTAAAATATTTTTTATGAATTAGACCGTTTATATTTATATTTGACAACTATTTTGTTTCACATTGTATCTCGAATACAAGTAAACAAACTTCGATTAAGTGAATGTACACACAAAGAAGTATCATGAATAATCGAAAAGTACCACCAATACAAATTGACTTTATATCATTTCACTTCCATAAGTCATTTGGTTGTAAGCATTTGAAGATTTTAATTAATTATCTACGCACATATTTGCAGCTGACTTTAATTTATTTGTCAATTGTCTGCTGAAAATGGTGTTTGCAAATGCATGTATTTATGTCAACATGACAGTGGGACCTAGTGTTGTTATCAAATTGGCGGCAAAGTAAAAAATATTTACTGAAACTAACATAATTATTTTATGAAACGCAACGCTAAACGTTGATAAATTTTGTGTGGAATAAATTAAAATTTTAAAAACAAAACATGTACATACAAAAATTTCCAACTGTAAGCGTTGTGTTTTAAAAAATAATGGCCTAAATTTTATTTGAAGCAATGGTATGTTTGAAATTTTTTTTACGAATTAGTGTTTAACGATACTGTGATTTTTAATAATGTGGCTGGCTCCTTGTGAACGTGTTTTCTAAATCGCTGTTCTTTTAAACTGTGACTGTGATCACCGTTTAGCAGTATTTTGTTTGTAGCTGTTCTGTTATTTTGGCAAAATCTAATAAGCAAAAACAAATATGAGAAACAAAAAGAAATTTTTTGCATTTACACAGATTTGTTTTTATTTTCTATGTAACTTTCACCAAGTCGACGCGTATTCCAGAACAGACACTATATTATTTTAATATATTAACAGGTGCGTATACGTTATGAATATTTTAAGTGATTTATTTTTATTAAGTATACGCATACGGTTATATAGACTAGACATACAGTTGGTTTTTGCACAAGAAATATTCCTAATAGAGATGAGCAATCCACAAATTGTTTTGAAAGCAACAATATAACGAGAAAATTTGTTTTTGTTTTCTTAATGTAAGTAATCGATTGAACGTTTTCTGTCAACATCGTGGAAAAAACTTGGTACTTAATTTGTTTTATTATTTCATTTCAGAAAAAAATTGCTCTGATCATAATCTTATTCAATCAAATCGTCTTATTTGCTAAATAATATTTAAGCTATTTTTGCTAAAAATTTGTTTTTGAAATTGATCGAAGTTAATTATAACTTCTCAAAGCAAAATTTTTTAAATTTTCGGCTGCACCTTTAAAACTCGAGTATTAAAATTTATAAAAGGGATTATTTTATATGAAATAAACAAACCTTTTACCTTCCTTTCAGCTGGTATACCCACAATGGGCCTGGTCCCATGCCCGTTTTAAGTGGTCCTCGCATTCGTTTGTTGGGACCCATATTGGCCATAGAAGCAGTGACTGGTGAAGATTCTGGAGTGTATAAATGTACGGCCAGTAATGTGGGCGGTGAGGCCAGTGCCGAACTGCGCCTTTCGGTGGCCACACCCGTACAAGTGGAAGTACAGCCGAACGTTTTGAGTGTTCATATGGGTGGTGCAGCGGAGTTTCGTTGTTTGGTCACCAGCAATGGCAGCCCGGTGGGTATGCAAAATATATTGTGGTACAAAGATGGTCGCCAGCTCCCCTCATCTGGTCGCATAGAAGATACGCTAATTGTGCCACGAGTGAGTCGCGAAGATCGCGGTATGTATCAGTGTGTGGTGCGCCGACCAGAGGGAGATACATTTCAAGCAACTGCGGAATTACAGTTAGGAGGTATAAAATATTTTCAATTTAAAATTTATAAAAAAAATAGTTTTGCATGCTGTGTTTTTATTTTCCTTCGTTTTTTCTTTTTTGTTTGTTAGTTCTTTTTTGTTCATAGTTAATTTTGCATTCCATTTAAAACATTTTTCACTATCAAGCAGCACAGCTTTGATTTTAATTTTTTTATTTTTTATTTTGTTTTGTAAAAGTTTATTTTTAATCCTTGCCTTTTGTTCTACGTTGTTTATTTACAGATGCCCCACCAGTGCTGCTTTATAGTTTTATTGAACAAACTTTGCAGCCTGGTCCTGCCGTTAGTTTAAAATGTTCAGCAGCCGGAAATCCAACACCACAAATTTCATGGACACTGGACGGATTTCCACTACCATCAAACGGAAGGTAATTGAACTTTTAGACAGAGAAAAGCAAAAAAAAAAAACAAACGAAAATTTTTTCCCAAGCTGTGCTAATGAAACAGTATTGTGTGTGTGTTGGTGTGTGTATGTTTACTCGCATATGTACATAAATGCACTGAGTAAATGAGAGAGGGAGCGAGTGAGTGTGGGTGTTCTGGTACTCTTATTGTTCAAATAAGTTTTATATTTATTTCTACAAAAACTTCCAAATATTTGTGCATTTTTACACTCAACCTGCATACATTTGCATATGTGTAAATGTGTAGTAGCAAAGTTATTGTTTTTTCAATGTCTATACTTTTTGATTTTTATCTACACTCAGTGATATTTTTAATTTCTCAAGCAACAGGAATTGAAATTTAATTTCAAAAGGAAGCCGTTGAAATATTTTAACATTATTCAGTGTAACAAGAAACAAGTTCTGCCGAAATTTATTCTTTTTCTAGTTAAACTTATAATTGAGATAATTGATGGAATTGAAAAAAAAACACAATTTCACTGCCAGAATTGATATTTTATATATTTTAAGAAATTTTTAAATACTAATACACATATGTGCCCTTAATTGTGAAAGTCGTCTAAGTCATATATTTCTTTGGTCGACTTATTTAGTGGATTAAATATGAATAAATCAAAAAGTATTTCTATATTATGCTTCGATTAATATAAATTTATGTAATATTTATGAAATATTTATTGCAGTTTTTTTTAAGATTTATTTAAAATTTCGAAGCATATGACTTAGACAACTTTCATAATTAAGCGCACATATCGCACCCTAAATACAAAAGGGGCACAACTCAAAATTTTCCAAAACTGACTTTTTTCCATAAATTAATTCAGAATACACATCTCTAACTACTGCAAAAATTTCTTTCACATCACTATATTCTTTAACTGGAAAAATACAGTTATGTCTATTTTTATGTTAAGTGTGTTGCTTCTGCACGATGAACTAAATAAACAGTTTTTTGTCTCTCCTGAAAATTTTAGTATTTTGAGTTGTGCCCCTTTTGTATTTAGGGTGCGATATGTATTTTTGTTTAATACTAGCTGATCCGCCAAACGTTTTAAATTAATTACGAACTTCTCTCAGACCTATCGAATAGACATACAAAATTTCATAAAAATCGGTGTAGCCGTTTCCGAGGATTCCAATTACACACACCGCGACACGAGAATTTTATATATAGAGAAGAAGAAGATAACGATTGATAAAATCGAACAAATTTTGTCTTGCCGAATCTTGGGAAGTATTTTTTATTTAAGTTAATTTTTATTAGAAGTTATTTTTGTTTCTTTGATTTTGATTGGGCTAAAATTCGTCTTTTTAGAAAACTGAGCTCCATTTTATTTTATAATAAAACATAAACCAAAAAGAGTACCTATTGTAGTAGTATTAGTGAAAACCGATTATGGCAATAACCTTAACTTAACATTTATCATTAATCATTAAATATAATTGGAAAGTACGGGTAATTAGCCCATAGCATCTTAGAATGGTACTGAGGCTGCCTGTTTGGCCTTCAGAAATATAAGTCTGAGATTGGTGGACTTCTAAGCAAAGATTGTTGAAGTTGCTTTCTTGCCTACATCGCGGGGACGTTTATTTTGTAGAAGACCAGCCAGATAAGTCGCCTAATGTTTTGAATTGCTGTTAGCCGCAGATGCTCTCCATTGACCTTACCGGCAAGGCAGGCCTTACCATTAGCAAAGCTACCGCCGGCGTCGCTCTCAGGATCGTTACATCTATTCAGCCCTCTCACCACATTAAGGTCGCAAACTTCGAGAGGGCCCATGTGCCTTCTAAGAATTAAAGGATTAAATATACAATAACTTAACAGATTTTTCAATTAAGAGCCTTATTTTGTTTTTTTTTCTTATACACATTATATATGTATGTTTATATGAATATAAGTGTGTGTATAAGCCAACTTTGTCATTATTCCTGTGTTCTTCTCCACAAAATAATCTTAATATTATTTTCAAAGAACTCATTTGGTTTTTGCATTTAAACTTTCATTTTATGCTAAATAACTAAGCTATTTGAATTAAAGAAGCCATAAAAATTAATACTTTTGCACCTGCTTTCACACAGACATACAGACATAACAACTTATGGTACGTAATATAAGACTTTAAAAGAAGTGGGGAAAACTACATTCTCTAAAAAAACAAAAAAGAAATTGGCTCCGTTAAAGTTTAACTGCTTAACAATTAAAGCATAACCCGGATGATTGCTAAATGCATGTATACAAAAGTATTATTCTATATATGTGAATGTGTTTTAAGAGGGAACATTTTAAATAGCAAGCGGTACAAAACAGTAACTGTAAATTTTTTATAGTAAAAGTACCAAAGTAAGCCAGAACTTATTAAGGGTTTTCAAAGTACTGAGTTTTCATCCTCGGTCAACTGAAACTCTTTTAGCATTTGCCATCTCCAAAAAAATATATGTATGTATTTAATTACCAAACGCAGTTTCTAAAATAATTCGATATAATGCATTTCACTAAGAGTTGCCATAGCAAATGCTACAAGTTTTAGGGAAATAGAATTTAAAAGATGAGTTTAAGGAACAATAAAAACTTTAAGAGTTCTAATTATATTAAGAAGAAAAATTCACTTAAAAAAAACTTTATATCAATTTGTTTTATCGAAGACAATAACAAACTCTTGTCTATTTTTTTATATTGACAACAATTTCAAATTCATTGATTAAGGCCATGACTCACTATCATACAAAATCGTGCGATCTACGAAAAAGTACAACGCTGGTGTGATGAATTGTTATTGTGTTTTGAAAATTTTCATAAACTCCATCATACCAGGGTTGTATTTTTTCGTAGATCGCACGACTTTGTATGATAGTGTATCACGGCCTTTAATCCGCTTAAAAATTCCAATTTTTTTTACATATCGAAATGAATTCTCTAATTGCACAACCCAGACTTTAATTTTAAAATAACCAATTTCATTGGATACTATTTCATTTGCCCTTGAGCAGCATAAAAAATTTATATCTTAATATAAATTAAACAAACAAATGCATAAAATGTTTAACGGCTTAACTTCAAACGTCAAAGGGATTAACACGAAAGACATGAAAAATCGCAAAAAGTATACAAAATTAAAGTAACAACTGAAAAAATCTCAAACAAGCCCATAAAAATAATTAAAGGATATTTGTGCTTAAAAAGCTTAGGGGAGCATAAGCAGAAATAAAAAGGATTAAGTAAAAACATAGATAAAATTCTCAAAGAAGAACACGGAAAATAAAAATACTTAAACATTTTTAATTACCCCTTTTTTATATTTTTTAGCCATAGCAAAAGCAGATGGTGCAACCATGGGAATTGTGTAGAGTTGCCAAATGGTAACACTTAGCAGATGGCTAAAGTTTAAGATTCATTTGACTTTGACTTTGAGTTTTTTTGGTTGAAAATCTTTTTTTATATATGTACATATAAGATAAAAACACCATATTTTGATATGACCAAAGTACTTTAACCAAAAAGCTGGGTAACTCTAAAATACTTTTTCAACCCATTTTTTTTTTGCTTTTTTTAAAAGATATCTCAAACATGTGTGCGTCATTGCTAGAGCTCTAAATTTTTTTCTCATGACATGCAGATTATGTTTTAGTCTCTTTAAAAATTAAAATAAATGTACGTGCACACGAGGTTTGTTTAAAACGTATCACGAATTTTGAATTTTCGTGGGTTACGTATATTCGAATTGAATTTTGATTTTTTTGTGGCTTCATGTCTCTCACTTCTGCCGACAATTTCGGCCATTTTGAATGTTCAGTTAATTGTTGACAGCTGCTTTGCTTGCACGTATTTTGGCTCGTCTTCGGTTTTTACCCTGGTTCGTGCGGCAGCTTCCATTGAGATGAATGAGCTTTGGATTCAACGTCCTAACCATAAACGCACGATTCGTCACCAGTTATGATCCTCTGGAGCAAATTTGATGGTCGTGGACAGAGTCCAACAGCTCATTAACAATACTCATGCGATGCTTTTTGGTACGAATTTCGTGGCGACCCGTCTCATGACCAAATCATTGATAAAAATCGAATGGCACGAGCCAATTGATATGTCTAGGTCCTCAGCAACTTCTCTAATGGTGATTTGATTCGACGATTGGCCAAAACCACTTTCTTCACTTCATCAATTTTTTCGTCGGTTGTTGAAGTGCTCGGGCGTCCGGCACGCTTTTCGTCGTTCACATCTTCTCGGCCTTCTGAGAACATTTTGTACCACCGATAAACGTTGCTTCTGTCCAAGTTAGCTTCTCCGTATGCCACAGTCAACATTCGGAATGCATCCGCGCACTTAATTTCGTTTGTCACACAAAATTTGATACAGGTTCTTTGTTCCATTTTTTTTTAATAGGTAAAAATCGAAGACGATCCAAAACACGTGCAAGCAAAGACAATTAACTGAACATTCAAAATGGCCGAAATTGTCGGCATAAGTGAGAGACCTGAGTACCAACATAACGCCAAAAAATATCAAAATTCGATTCGCGATACTTTTTGAACACACCTCGTATATACATATATTTCAGCATAAATGCAAAGCCTGGCAACTCGAATGCTAAATACACAAATGCATACAAACGAAACAACAGAGAGGAATTAAGTTTAAACAACATGAATACTCGTGCTGTTGCCTGCGTCTACGAACGGCGACGAGTGTGTGCGATGTTGGTTTAAGTTTTAATTAAAATTATTTGCTGCTGTTGCTATTGAAGTTGTGGGCCTGATTAAATAGCGGAGTTGTTCGTTATTCTTTTAAGTATTCTAAAGCAACAAATTGGATTTTTAAGCCCAACATTTAATATTTCTTTTTTTTTTAGTTAATATTATGCATACTCTTATGTAGCCGGATTGTGTTGTTATAATATGACATTGCCATGAGAAAATTTATATTTTAATTAAATTTAATTCCACATTTCTCCAGCATTTATTTTATTATTTCTATTGAAACAAGTAATTAATAGCATTATTTATATAATTATTTATATATTGATATCGAAAGCAGTATTAAAAGATATACGAGTACATACTTATGTATATAAACATTTTGCTTTGATATTTCTTTAGATATATTTTCATATAAAAAAATATAAACAGGTTAATTTTAATTCTCTATTTGTTAAAACTTAACTATTCTGTAAATCATAATTTTCTCATATAGCGTGACACAAGTTTAAATCATAATAAAACAAGGAAATATATTTTTAATATTAATGAAACGAGGTTTATTGGAAAGAAAATATTATGAAATTAATGTTTAAATATGATTTCTGCCATGTGGCTGCCACTGCTGGCGCATAAAAGGCGCAATCTGCAACACCAATTTTCAACAACTTTTCGCAGCATTTGCGGCCATATTTCGCCAATAACTCTTCAAATGTTGATGTGCAATAAGTAGACCGTATTATTGTACATGTTGACTTAACAATAATTTGGAAAAGGGCACAACTTTTAGAGTTCTGACCTTTTCGAGACTATTTGTGTACACGCCACAACGTCGGCAGTAGAACGAGCTGCCCTTGCAATATTAGATTTCAGTTGCCATTTGGGACTCATTACTGATAGAAAAAAACGTTTTATGAAAACAGGCGAAATGAAGCCTTTTCGAAATTGCATGTTCAATTATATTAATTCATTGAATTATAATTACTTTAAGCCAATTTTAGTACTTCTGCTTGTAGATGATATGTGAAGTATTCACAAAAAAAATATTTATATGTTGCTTTCATAAGGCAAGCCAGCGACTTGTCTAGAAAATTTGTATAGAAATCACTCAAAAATTTTAGTGCTTTTCATATATTTTTTTCTAGACAAGCCGCTTGCTTGCATTGTGGAGACTACACATTAGTCAAGCAATTTGACAGCTTGCAGAATTAATTGCAAAGAAAATTTTTAAAAACTTTAACATAGTTAATATTAAAATTAAATACAACAGCAAAAAAAAAAAACTTAAAAATATACTGAATACAGCAATCAACAAATAAAGCAGCGTTCTGTCTGCAGTAATTTTACTTTTCTCCTTTCAGCACAATTTTTGTTTTGTCTTTTTGGTTGGTGCTTTTCGAGCAGAAAAATGCAAAATAAAAATTAAACCTTCAAAAAGGTATTTATTTGCATAGTTTTGTACAGAAGAAAGAATATTGTTTGAGGATGCGGAAAAACGTAAATAAATCTTTAATGAGAAATTCAACAAACTACAATAATTTTCTGTGAATAACCATATAAATATCAATACATTTTTTATGTACAGCTTAAAATAAATAAAAATATTCTTAATGAATGTAATATAACTCTTTTTTTATTTTAAATGATTATTAAAGAATAACATTTCTTTTTTTTCAATCTCTTTATTAAAACAGATTTATGATGGGCCAGTATATCACCGTGCACGGCGATGTAATCAGTCATGTCAATATCACTCATGTGATGGTCGAGGATGGTGGCGAGTATGCATGTATTGCTGAAAATCGTGCCGGGAGAGTTCAGCATGCCGCACGTTTAAATATTTATGGTAAGTTAAGATTTAACAATATGCATATCGTTACCTTAAATGCAAAAACGGCCTAACTAACCAAAATATAATTTTATTGGAGAAGCAAAAAACTAAAAAGAAAAAACTAAACAAACTTATAGTTAAGTTCCTTTGGTTTTTATTAATAAAAACGTCATTTTCGAACGCAGCAGCTTAATGCCATTAAGCTCATAATAATCCTTCAAAACCTCGATTTTGAATTTTTTGTTAGTTACACCTTTTTACATTTCAGCTAACGATATATGTATATCGCAAAATATTCGAAGTGTTATTACTATTATTCTGAAGTAAAATTATTTGTGCAAATAATATGTAGTTTCTTGATAGGAAATTATCTCTGTGTAATAAAGCCGAATACCGGCAACGGATGTTACAATGCAACACGCGGATTAAAAATTTTCACATTTCATTCACTTCAGAATATAAGCAAAATAAATATAATAATGTACTTACAAACCTTTATTATTTTGCAGAAATTGTTTTTATGTATGTATGTACATATTTATATGAGCCATGTCTACCAATGATTCCTTTATAAATACCAATTATATTGGTTGTATCAATTAATTATTTCTATAGTCACAACTAAAATTTCATTCTAAAAATTCACATAACGCTACTGAAAAATTGCTGCTTACTGAAGCTATATTTGTTCATCACAACAGAATTGTGTATTAGTTGTTGGAAGCGACAAAATTCTATTGGCTACAAATTCGGTTATCGTAATAAAACTTACTAAATCCAGGCACTGTTCAGGTTAGTTACGCACGATGGTTGGCTTCCTTAGACGAACCATTATGTGCACCAAAAAAATCATCACCAATAAAAGTCGTCTAAAAGTTCTAAGAACTGATGACTGATTTTCAAAGTAAATCTGTATAATTAGGCAGAGTGTAGCGAAAAATTATAAGAAGCTGAAATCTTAAGTCCATAATAAAAATCTAGTACTTACAAGGTTTCTAGCAAAATCTAGTAGATTTCCCATACAAAACGAAATCTACTTCGTCTCTAGATTTTGTCAAAGTCTACTTAAAATCCAATAGAAGTCAGTGAGGCAACTATGCTTTTTTCAAACACGTACCAAAAAGTAATGCTAGGAACACAACTGGGACGAACGACGAATTTCGTCCATGTCGACGAATTCGTCGATAAGAGTTCGCTGCGTAAATTCGTCGTGTGAAGCACAACAACAACGAATTTACTCAGCGAATTCCTCTCTGATATTTGATAAAGTTGGTTATTGTGTGTGCAAAGACAGAGAGAGAGAGAGAGAAAAAATTTTTTTTCGTCGTTCGCCGGCTTAAGAAATATAAATAAATCTATTGCTACTTTCGCCGCGTATGACGAATTTCGCCCTACGCCATGATTGTGTGCATTTTCATACACACCAATGTGTTTTATTTTTGACGACGAATATTCGCGACCAAGAGTTCGTCGTTCGTCGCAGTTGTGTTCCTAGCATAAGCCTCTGCACTTAAAAAGGTGTGTGAATTTGCTACATTGCAGTTCTTTGGTTGGAGTTTTGGAAAAATTTTCAGTTAATGAGTTTGATTTGGATTAGAAATAGTGATGATAGTCACAAAGATTGTAATTGAAATCTACTAGGTTTCTTGCCCCATAAAACAAAAGTATTAAATTTTTTTAAATTATTTTATGAAACACTAAAAATATCTCTTATGGGCTTTGCACAAGTTCGTTATTTAAACCCAGTTTTTTTTTTAATTTTTGTAACACATTTCACATAGATACATACTCGTATCTGCAAATAAGGATGTTTTAATTTTCTTTTATAAAAATTTTTTGACATTTTTAAATGTCATAAATGGCTTTTTTGTTGTCGTTATTGTGAAATGCAGTATTTCTTTATATAGGCTGATACACACACACACACACATACAAGTATACGGCACAAACTCTGCCACCTGCATATACATATGTACATACGTATGTATGTATGTATATACAGACTTCTATATACATTTGGCCTATATAGATAAAAAATTGCATTTATGTTTTGTTTGCAATGGGAAAGAAATCTAAACTGTCCCTTTTAGCTGGTCATACAAATTATTGTGTGATTTTTTGCCTTGTAGTTTTTTTTCTTGTTTGCTTGTGTCAATTTCTCACACTTACACACGAGTGCATAATGTGCGGAGTTGTGTAGGTGAGTGAGTGTGGTTTAATGGAAATGTCATATGGAAATATTCACAAGTGTATGTATTGGATAGATATGTATATAGAGCAAGCTTATATTTACTTATCTTTCCCTTATTTTGCAGTTGAAATGCGGTTATTTCTATTTATTTTGTAAAATAGTTCAAAAAGTTTGAATTGGCTTCAAAACAAAAAATTATAAAGGCTTAAATATTTTTATTTTTTTCTAGATAAGAGCACAAAACTTTTGTAAATGAACAGCTGGAAGGTGTAAATTTTTTATTTATTTTCTTTATATCAATTAATTCGAAGCGATTCATTTATTATCCCTATCAGGTGGCAATTCATAAACTTAAATTCCATTAAATCTTTACAAAGTACAATTTTTAAAGGCTTAAATGTTAAAATGAAATTATAATACATGAAATACCGAAGTATATATATTTGACATAAAGTCTTTATTTATTTAATTTGAAGATTTGGCTTGTTTTTATGGTCAAGCAATTGTCTACTGATGAGTTCCGAAAGCGTGAACGAAATGCATATAGACATAAAAACAAGCTAAATCTTCAAAATATAATTATAATATTAATAATAAATCTAATCATATATATATAAGAATAATATATCAACCTCAGCCTATTTAATAAAATATCTAACCTGATTTATTATTTTTTTTTATTTTATTTTAAATACACGGTAGATTTTTTTTTTCAATTCTTGGCGATTTTTTTTAGTTTTGGTGCTTTTTTTTATTTTTTTTTTGCTTGTTTTTATTTATGTGGTATTTTTCGGTTTTTGGCTTTTTTCAGTTTTGGCGTTTTTTTTTCGATTTTTGGCAATTTAATTTATTTTTAGCGATTTTTCTTATTTTTTTACAATGTTAATTTTTTTTAGTTTTGGGCGTTTTTTAATTTTTTTCGTGCTTAGTAGTTTTTTTTAGGTCTCAGACGTTTTTTTTTGGAGTTTAGGAGTTTTTTCATTTTTGAAGATTTTTTTTTTAATTTTAGTGATTATTTTAGTCCTATAGATTTTTTTAGTTCGAGCGGTTTTTTTCGATTTGGCGATTTTTTCGGGTTTTGGCGATTTTTTTCGTTTTGGCATTTTTTTATTTTAGGACTTTGTAGTTTTAGCGTTTGTGAAAATTTCAAGAGTTTGCTTCTTACAGCTTCGAAGATACAGCAAGTTGTCAAAATAACATTAACTGGTAGAATACCCTTTAATTTTGATTTTTTAAATTTCAGTGTTAATTGTTGTAGTCTGCATAAAAATACACTAACTTTGAAAATTGCAAGTGTCTTTATATAATTTTCTGTTTATTACATTAGAATTTCAACATGTTTCGTTGCTCGCTTTAGAACATCCTTTAATATTAAGCGATCATATGTTTGTTGTTGTAGCATCCCAAGGTTCTACATATTCCCTAAAAATTTCAGGTTCTCGAGAAAACAGTATGTGACAGAAAAATGGACAGGCGGACAGACTTACATCTTAGCGAAAATAATAGAGTTTATTATTAAAAAGTAAACAATTTCCATCCCTGAAAGCACTTCTCGATTTTGCTGATTTTCAATGCCAATCTATTAAGAACAAATTCTAATTTATCAGTCCAAGACTTATAAATTATTAGAAAGAAAATGTTTGATTTAATAAATATTTAATTTTTATTTTTAACTGCAGGTCTTCCCTACATACGCATAATTCCTAAAGTAACAGCAGTCTCAGGTGAAACTTTAAACTTAAAATGTCCCGTAGCCGGTTATCCCATAGAAGAAATACATTGGGAGCGTGGAGGCCGCGAGTTGCCAGATGATATACGGCAAAGAGTGCAGACAGATGGCTCGTTAACTATAACGCCCGTACAGAAAAGCACCGATTCAGGGGTTTACACGTGTTGGGCGCGCAACAAGCAGGGGCACAGTGCGCGCCGAAGTGGCGAAGTAACAGTAATTGGTTAGTATTTATAATCTAGCTTTAGTTTACAAACAACATTTTATTTAACTTTATATTTGATGATATAAATAATAAAAATTTTTAGCAGAGTGAAAAAAGAAGCTATTCCAAAACTACGCCATCAACATCTTGTAATTAGTTTTGTAAAAGTTCTAGTAAAACAAAAAAGAGATAAAAGGAGCTCTTGTCAGAAACTTTAGCTTTTCCGCAGAGCTTTTATCTTCGCAATTAAAAGAACATTTGTAAGAAACTATAGGTTCCCAGCAGAGCTTTTACCTTTTTTTTTTTTTTTTTGTGGAATATTTTTAATTTTTTTTTTTTTTAATTTTTTGCAGTAAACCTTTTTATTGCTTTTAAGTATTTTATATAAATTTATTTTACATCTTGCGGCTTTTAAATGTGTTTTTGCTTTTATGTTGCGATTTAATTTCCATTTTAAACTTTTCTCCAAAACCCAATATTTAATCTCGACAGTACCGCCAAAACTGAGTCCCTTCCAGTCATCACAATTGCAATTAAATATGGGCGATCGAGCTTCTTTAACCTGTTCGGTGGTCAAAGGGGACCTACCCTTGACTATAACGTGGCGCAAGGACAATCGTGCCATTGAGACGACCCAGCATCACATGTCCGTCAAACAGGTCGATCAATACAATAGTATTTTAGTTATTGAAAATTTAGGATCCGATCACACGGGCAATTATTCATGTGTTGTACGAAATTCGGCGGCTGAAGTGGAAAATTCACAATCATTGTTGGTTAATGGTAAAAAGAAAATATTTTTTAATGGCTTTTATGTTTTGGTTTTTAATTTTTTGCTTCTCATTTTTTCGAAATTAATTTTATGTGTTGGTGTGGTGAAAGTAAACTGAAAATATTCTTTTAAGGAAATAGCCAGAATGCAGTGACGATCTAAACTGGTTGTGAGAATGAAATGAAAAAATTTCAATTTTAATTTCGAGGTAAAAACTGCCCAAATTGGGCAAATATCGTTTGGGGAATTTTAAAGAAAATTTCTCATTTACAAATTGTTTTTTATTCAAATATCTTCAGTTTAATTTTCCACAACAAGTTTTTGAATTTTATGCCACAGAACCTAGACAGCTTAAGCACAGAAAGAGCAGCGGCGAAGACCAGCTACGTTCATACTCTGATAAATATTTGCATTTGAGGTAAAAAGCTTTTTTGAAAGTTCTTAAATTTGTTCTTGTTTGTTTGCAAAGTACTAGCAAGCATTGTTGTCGCCGAGATTTGATTTGCGGTTGTGCTCTCGTCGATGTGAAAGCACGAAAGCTCTTTTGTGTTTATAAAAAATAAAAAATAAAAAAATTTGTTGTATTTTCTTTTATGGAAATTGGAAAAGTGTAACGAAAAGTAGCTAATTGATTTAACAAGTGCTCTTAACTGGCTTCAGCTGTCCTTTTTTTTAATTATTTATATTCTTGAATGTTTCGTATTTTTCTATTAGTTTATGTAGAACTTGAATGCACTTAAATGAATTTTTTACAATTTTCTAATTGTTATTTTGCGCTAATTTTTCCTTCACTAATAAGAACCTAAAAGCTTAATATAAAAATATATATTTTGTCAGATAAAATATAAAGTTTCTTTTAATGTATTGTGTGTCTGAACAAGTAGTGTACTTATAACTTTTTATATTTCTTAATAAGTTTTAATTATTGAAATGAATTTTTTGGAAATTTAAGCAAATAAGTTAATGTAAATACACGTATGTATATATTTCTCACTGTTAATACTTAAAAACAAAAAAAAAAAAAAACTGCGAAGATTTATTTATAAAAACTATAAAAATTTTAATTTTTTAATTTTGTTTTTCAAGAAAAACTAATTTTTGAAAGCGCTGCAAATAAATTTGTAGTAGTTACTTTTATATAAAATATTTCATTCACTAGATCTTTTAGCAAAACGACTGGGAGTAAAAGGATTCCGCGTTATACGTGAAAGCATAATTCCGTTGAGAGCAGCTGACAGCGAGGAAGGAATTTGTGTTTTTTTTTTCAATTGAATTTATGTTTACGCATAAGAAATTTAGATTTGTTATCTTCTGTGTTTTCTTTTTTTGTATTATTACAGTGCCCCCAATTATAGAACCATTTGCCTTTCAAGATGGTTTGGCCGAAGGTATGCGCACTCGCACCGTCTGTGGGGTATCGAGTGGTGATGCTCCTCTTAAATTATGGTGGCTCAAAGACGGCGAAACATTGCCAGATCTATTGGGGGCCAATGTCACCATGTTAGATCAGTATTCATCGTTATTAAGCATACCTTCGCTATCGGCTTCACATTCCGGCGAATATACATGTGTGGCCAAGAATCCAGCAGCTGAAATAAAATATATGGCCATGTTACAGGTCAAAGGTATAGTATTAACAAGCAAGCAAACAAACAAATAAACAAACAATCTTTCCAACACCCCTGGTAAAAGAAACAAAGAAAACAAACCAAAAATTAAGAACTAAAATCCTATAGAGACAAAAACAAATAAATTTTATGTTTGTGTTTAAGTTTTATTTATTTTGATTTAACACAAATACTTAAACTTCTATATAATAAACACACACCATATACGCCTAATCATAGATTATTTACGTAGGTGAATTAAAAATTTACGTACTCAGTCAGGCCTATTCTGAAACTCAAGCAATTTCAAATCATATGACGTTTTTAGATCACACTTGTAATTTGTATTTTTCAGTGTGATTTTAATTTATTCAAAACACTTATTTTTAATTTGAATAGTTCTTTAAAAAAGAGTAACCACTAAAGCAAATAATGGTGGCATTTTTTGGAAAGTGCCTCCCTCAGTGAAGTGAAAATTTCCAATAAAACAAAAACAAAGTTTAAAAAATTGTGTCTGTTTGCCATACATTTCTTAAATAAAATAAACCTGAGAATTTCAACGCGTTTCTCTCTCTCTCTCTTTCCCTCTCTCAAAAACGGTTAATTTTGTATGATAAACCAAAACAAATTTTTTACATTTACACAATTTGGCTTTTGTTTTAACTGTAACCTTCAACAAGTCTACGCGTATTCCGGAATAGACACCAATATTTTTAAGTCCCAGTTCACACTACACAAGTCTTATTGCTAAGCATATCACTTTTTCGTCTTCGAACTTTCATCGGCGTTCACACAATGCAAGTCTTATTTTTCAGCTCATATTTTTTATGCATAGTTTTGTGTATGCATGTGTCCTTTTTTTAATGACAGCACAAGAAGCTGAGTACTCCTTTCCTTTCCCCTCGCCTCACTCTCTCTCCTACAAACTAATCAGCTTAGCAATCAGACTTGCATAGAGCAAAGGTGCTAGGACTAACAGATTTCCATAAAATTTAGGCACCCAATACACTTTGTAAATCTTTAAAAATCAGTGAATATCTAAAATCGATTTTACGAAGATTTTTGAAGTTATTAGAAAAAAAAACGATTTTTTCCAAAATTTTTTTCAACGATATATTTTGAACCAATGACTCGATGTTTTTTCAAGGTTAATAGTTGATTTGAATTTAAACTTGATAAATTTAGAGCCTTTTAATTGATATTTAAATACAACTGATGAAATGGGCTCTTAGTAGTTTAAGAAAAACAGTTATGTGAAAATTTTATTTCCGAAAAATGTCAAAATTTATCGAAACTGATCGATTTACTATCTTTTGACATCTAAATGAGTTCAGCATCCTCTCCGAATCTTAAAAATCTGCTTCCAATCTGCTTGATACATTTTTAAACTATGATATTTTACATACATTCATACACGCACATGCGCACACACACATGCATGCATACGAAAATTATCGCGAAAATGATCAAAATCGATTCCCAGCAACTGAAAACGTCGAAATATGCTGAAAACTTCTATAGCGGGAACCCAGTAAAAAAAAAATTGCAAGTCATTCTTAAGGAACTACATTTTTATTGCTACCGAAAAATCAATACTTTTAATATGCGAATAATTAATTTATGAACAAATTTAGGTCTAAAAATTTTATTATGTTAACAATTTTTTCTAAAAGAAAATATTATTATAGAAGGGCAAAAAGTCAGTTTTTCTTAACATCACTTTCCATTCGCTGCTTAAGAACCGAAGAAGAGAACTTCTTGCAATGACAACCCTTTGTAAAAATCATTAGAAATGATCCAAATTTGCACTACTTCCACATCGTAAATTATACATTTTTATGGTTTTTTTTATTGGGAGGTTAAAAAAAATTAAGGGCCCGTTCCTCTCAATTCGAAGGATAGATTCAATCGAATATTTATATTAAAAATAAAAACAGTCATTATATTTTATGATCTCATCAGGCTAAAGTTCGTATCGCTTTGCAAGCCATATTACATGTGATAATTATTAATAAACAAAAGTTAAAAGTTAGAACAAAGTTAATTGTAAATATTCTGACCAACACGTAGTAGAACGGAACAACTAGTTGTTTTCGAAGGGCACTACAGTTCCATCATCATGAACAGTCATGTTTTTTTTTCACAAAAAAAGTAAAGAAAAACACGCCAACGCTGCTTAAATTTTCCTGCTTTTGGATTTCCTATTTGACTTGCCCTGCTGACAGTTAATAGTGAAACGGCTAAACGGCTGTTTGCCTTTAAGAAAGCTTGCGAACGAATACTTTCCATGTCATGAAATATACTTAGAAATAGCGTTTGATAAGCACAATCTACAACTTAAAGAAAAAAATTATTTTCACTTTTTAAAATACAATTAAGTAATTTTCAAACGGTGCATACAATATTTAACTTATTTTAAATTAAAAGCTTGTGTATTTGTCGGTGTATACGATGAGAATTAACCATTCGTAGAAGAATTTAGTTCTCATCAATATTTCCTTTCTGCCTACGAATAATCTATGATAAGCTTATTTTTTAAAAAGTACACTTAACTCTAAACACAATCAACTTTATAATCTTACACAAACACATTTAAACTTTTTATTTCAATTAAATTTTTTTATTTCTCTCAATGTACTGTTTTATGAATATTTAATTTTTGTTTTATTTCAATAACTCTCTATTATTTGTTGTTTTAAAATCGTTTTAATAGCCACCAGCTTTTTAAAATAAAATAAAAATATTTGTTTCCATAAGTTTATTATGCTTTTACTGACCTGACCCCCAAACCCTCTTTCGTTTCAAAGTATATATGAACAAAAAAAATTTAGCTTCTATAGAAAGCTTAACAACAAGTATAACAGCAAAAAAACTCTCAATAAAATGTTTTTGAAAGGCAAAAAATTCTCTACAAAATCAATTATAAAATATACATATATACATACGTATTAACAAATATAGGATGATTTTTTTAAATTTGGTTTGGTTATAAAAAAATCACTGCTTGCAATTTATTTTATAGCAGGCATCTTTGAAACGTCGCACACTAGAATTGCTTTTAAATTAATGTTACATTTATATTATAGAAAACATTGTGAACTAAGTTTTCGAAATGTCTGCTTTATTGAGATAATTCACAACAGATATATATAGGAAAACGTACGTCTTAAGCGACCTTTAAAATAGAAAAAAGTTAAAGCTATGTGCAGCCTACGTCGTAGTTGTCAATTCTTGCATACTTTGACAACCAATATTTCTGATCCACTAAAAGAGAGAAAAAAGAATGTATAATACTGAACAAGAAAGCCTGAATTAAAATTCACAACAGTGCAAATAAAGACAATTAATACAAAGAAAATTTTATTAGTACAACGCAATACATATCTCAGAGACTACTTAACGGATTTAAGTAAAATGATCTGATACTTAAAAACCAGTTTTTTAACATTTATAAATTCTTATTATTTTAAAAATAATAATTGCTATAAAATGTTTTATAGAAAAATAGCTGCCTCATTTCGAAAACCGGAATCAATTACAAAAACTTAGTTCACATTTCAATACATTATCGCAAATTACTTAAGCAACAGATTTCATGGAATCGTTAAGAATTTTGCCAAAGTAAGCGTAACCTTAACTAAATCAATTAGCCTAAAAAAATCACCCTATATTTATTCCTATTTTTTTTAATTTGTTATTCCATATTTTATTTTTAATACCTCGATGTGCTTTTTATAAAAAAAAATACATATTTATGAGAGCGATTGTAAAGTATATTTTTAATAAACTCTCCCCACTACTGGAAACAAAAATTGTTTCGCATTCACATACGTTTAAATTTTAAAGTGTTTATAACCTTCTTTCCCCTACGACCTTCTACTGATAACTCATCCTTAAGTCGCTTTTTGGCACGCTGTGGGTTTATATTATTTAAACAAAAAATAATAATATTAAAAAAAAGTATAAATATTACAAAAAAAATATGAAATCAAATAACAGCCGTTCACCAGGTAACCTTTTTTTGCACTGCTTTTAACGCTTTTTATTATTAAGTTTACAAAAACTAACAACAACAAAAAAATTGTATTTAAATTTTATTATCTTTTAGTTATTTTTTTTGTGCCCTGTATTTGTTAAGAATGGAAACTATTGCTAAATACTAAATATTACAAATTTAAAATGCCCACGATTTCAATTAAAAATTTTTAACTTAAATTTAAAAATTAATATTTCAATAAATTATTTTATATTATATTATATGCTTTAAAAAAATAACTCTTGTGTATAATTCTGGATATTTGTATAATCAAAATTAAACGCCCAGTTACACTGGCACAGAATTCAACTTTGTGTATAGTGCTTTAAGCACACTCACGACAGCAAGCTACCGACTGCACGGCTAAATAAATAATAATTTATTTCTGTAGTGACCTTTGTTCAGAAAAGTTAAATTATCGTAGAAGTTTAACCCTTCAAATAGAATATCCACACATACAACTCTTTCTATCATTTTACTCCCTTTTCATTTCCCTTAGTGCTTGTTGAATTAGAAAAATAAAATAACTCAAGCAGAACTCTTTAAGTTTACAAAGTAAAAAAAAAGAAATTCTGCATTAAGGGAATGAAATTGTAATAAAAAAATTAGTGATCATGCCCTATTAACCATGCACTGCAGCGGCAACATTATTTTCAATATGCTCTGACTGACAACTCTAATGTTACTCGTTGTCATACAAAATTTTAGATGAGTTTCTCGAACTTAAAAGTTCTGCATAATTCGAGACCTGAACAGCGCTGGTGTTACAGCGATTTTTTCTTAAGGAAAATTTAGTTTGTCTCCACAGCACACTTTTTTTATATTAAACTTCAACTGCTTCACAACAAACTTTTCTTTATAGAAAACGTCGACGGTGTCACAGCACACTTTTCTACATAAAAGATATCGATTGTGCTACGGCACACTTATTTTATAGAAAATTATTTTTATACAAGTCGACTGTGGCACAGCACATTTTTTTAGTTAAATATCAGAGCAATCGAAACAGAAAACAAGTGACAAATTATTAAAAAAAAAATGGAACGATTTTGATTTTAGGTTTTCATAAATTTACGAAAGTACAACCTAAAGGTTATTTTGCTGCCTATTCGATAATATTCTATTTTCTCTATACAACCTCCATACTAATTTAGAATATAACAATAAATTTCGGAAACTAAAGGCAAACAGAAAATAAGGACTTAATAAATATTTGAATTTAATATTCAAAGTAGTGGTTTTGAGCCAAGATTAATTAATATTTATTTTTATTTTAATTAATATTTTACTGAACAAGTCAAATATTGATTAAAGTGCGATAAAAATATTTAATTGTATTCTTTATCTAGCACTTTCCAAAAACAGCACAAAATAAATAATGAAAGTGTCTTTTTGCAAAAAAAAAAATAAAAAATAATAATTTCGAAGCAAAATCAATTTTGGTAACAATGATCCAAAGAAAAAATTTTAAGTTGTGTGGCAACACTGTAAAATGCATTGAATACACGAACTGACTGACGTATGAGTAATATTTCCACGAAAGCATATGACATATAAAATATTGCTCATACGCGTCCAATTCCTAAAGCTGTTTGATGGTGATTGTTTAATTTCACAATTTTTTTAATTCGATTATCAAAAATTGCACTGCTTGATACACTTTTGCTGGTGTTAATGATTGGAAACACAATAGTTTTCGTACAAAAAGCATTTACAATTGCTAATTTATTTATTATTGTTGATTTCGTCGCTATTAAGTAAAACATGCCAAATTGGGAAATAATATGTAGTTGAAATTTGAACTTGATTTCGGCTCAAATCACCTTATCTCTCCTCTGTCAAATAATATTAAAATCAGTTTTAAAATTTAATTTGAAGTAAATAAGCAATATTTTCCATTTTCTAATGTATTTTAAGTTTGCTTTATAAATAAATTTATAAAATATATATTAAAAAAAAAAAACAACAGCTTTATGCACATTATTGCAGCGCTTTTTAACACAACCTTTTAAACGATTTTAATTAATTTATCAAAACGAACAACAAAAGCTTAATTTATTTATTCTAAATAAAAGAAATAATGAAAAAATTAACTAAAACCAACTAATGCTTAAATTATACTATTATTTAAAGCTTCGCAGTAAAATTATAATAAAACATTAATAAATGTTTATTATTAGTAATTTTGGCTTGTCTTTAATTTATTTTTAATTAGATGTAGCAACTACACAATACTAATGTCTCACTAATCCTAATGCATGCGGCAAAAAGATAAACAAAAGGCAATTAATCCAATTAAAAATTAAATGCATGTTTTATTTTGAAATTTTTATGTTTTGTACATTTCTTTTGTTAAATGGAGGAATTAGTTTTTAACAAATGCTACACAATAAATAAGTAAGAATCATAATTCCAACAAAAATTTAATAAGAGAAATTAATTGCTAAATAAATACTTTTCATTTTCATGCAGTAATTATATGGTTTATCATTATTTCCAGGTTTTTTAATTGATTTTTGAGCTGCTTTATTTATTTTATGATTTATTGCATTTGAGTTGCAGAGTTCTTTGATTTTTGCTATAATTTTAGATATAAAATATAATTAAATGTCAGTATTGTCCCGAATTTTTCAATCAAAGCCAATATAAATCTTAAGTTTTCATATTCTTGAAAATTGAAAGGAAATTGTTATGACGAACTATACTCGCAAGTGAGAGGGAGAGAAAACTGTGATACTTTTATTCTAAACAATTTCACACTTACTCACAAAAATATTTACGCCGTATTTATGTTTAAGATATTATACGTGAAATTGAGAACTACTGAGAAATTTCTATATGAGGTTGTGAATGCCGGCTTGAAGCCTTAAGTCCATACTACGCATTTCATATAATCGTATTCAAATTACATGGTATATTTCGACGCAACAAAATTTAACTTGGCAGCACTAAGTATCAAAATCAGCTGACTTGTTTGCACGCCCTTTATGACTCTTATAAACGTTGAAAGTAAACTTACTTTATGCATTCTAGGTCGCAAGACTTTCATTCAACATACTTATTTCTATATTCGTTGAACTGTCAGGGCTAGAGTTGGATGTATCGATTCTATTTGTTATCAGCGAGACGGGTAATCATAATAGAAAACGATAATTAATTTTGTACTAACGTTGGTTAACTTCAAAAACTATCTGAATAAAGAGAAAAATATCTTCATATAAGTGCACATTTAAGCTTAAAACTTTTATGCTTAAGCTTAGAATGGAAAATTATTACAAGAAAGATTTCATGATCTAAACTGAGAATTCGGAAACAGAGCAATGCTACTGCTCATTTCGTTGGCACGATATTTCTATTTTTTTTTTTTGTTTAGATTGCATTTGAAACTCATATAAAAACTGTACACTTGCACTGGGTTACAGTAGTATGAGCTTGGAAATTTCATTAAAATATTTAAATTTTTATTTAAAACTGTTATTTTCCAGCGACTCTATTCGCACATAGAAAGAAACTGAATAGACTTTAAACTTTATTTATACCAATCTTACGAAAATCAGAAAACATATCAACAGCACAAATTTTTCCCGTTTTATGCTGTTCCGCGTAACTTTCTTATTTTTTTTTTCTCACAATAGCAAACAAAACAATAAAAGAATGGCGGGTATCGGTCCAGATATTCTCGCGTCATAGCGTGATCAAAAAAGGGATTAATTTTCTTATATACGAGTATACACTAAGAAAAAAAATTATGATCTAAATTTAAGAACAAAATTCTTGAATTTAGATTGCAGAAATCTTTATATTTCAATCTTGAAATTTGGTTTGTTTAACTTTCTGAACTTTTAGAATGAATACTAAAAATCAAGAACGCAATCTTAGTGTTAAGATCGTATTCTTAAATTTTTACGAATGTGATCTTAATTTAAGATTTTTATTCAGAAGATTGAAATGATTTGGTTTCGAGTGTAGAATCTTGATTTTAGCACATTTCCCTTTGTGTAGATCATTTAAACAGATTCCTCAATTACACCTAAATAGTTCGTTATACAACTCATTCTCCAGGTTAATACACACTCACACACATGCACATATACGCACAAATCCACACATACACACACACACACACACATGCTAACTTCATTTGTAACAATTCCCAACAGGCTTTGTTTTCATTTATTATTCAAAAATTATAAAAAATATTTTAAATTATATATTTACGCCAAACATCCATTCGTTTAAACTAGTTAAATATTCATGTAACATTTTTGCTTAAACATTATTCACACCTTCAATGTATTTTAGTCGTTTGAAATATAAATTTTGGTAAACAATTGGTTGCATTAATTTTTAATTTGCGCGCCTCTTTATTATAATCCTCATTTTGTTCATTAATATTTAAGTAATAATAATTTTTTTTAGCAACATTAATGAAGAATTTGTCTGCCCACGAATATTTAATTAAAAAAAAACTCCAGAAAAAAAAACAGATATAGCGAAATATTGTAAAAAAAATTTGACTTTATACACAATGAAGTTGATATTTATATTGAAGGCATGAAGTATTATTTATTTGGGGGATTCAAATGGTAGTCTTGAGTGTCATATATCACACTTTAGGGTCATAATATTTTTAAATTTTTGTTTGAAAGAGATTTTGTCTTTACAAAAATATTTATATAAAAATAATTAAAAACATTATGACACTATGAAACGTAAGAGTACCATTTGAATCGCCTAAATGATTTATTTGAAGTTTCCTATTAATACTTTAACTGACTGGCTTTGTAACAACAACAACAACTTCGACAATAGAAACTGATGTAAAAACGACTGTCATGTAAAATAAATCATCGTTTTTATTCCCATTTTTATTCGATTACCGCCTCAAACTCGAAAGTTGTGGGTAAAATACGAATTTTTAGGGACTGTGGCTAAAAATATTTTAAGTTAATTTTTTTTTCTTGCAATAAAATAAAGTTAACACTTTAATAGTTTAACTATTTAATTTATTAAAAAAAATTTTTTAAATACTTAAACAAATTTAAAATTTTTTTTTCTTGCAAAAACATTTTTATATATTAATTCAAATACGAATATGTTCACTTAACATTTGCAAAAGCTTTTTATTTTTTATCGGATCTTTACGATTTTTCTACTAGGCGTTCCGAATAAAAAAGAAAAAGAAAAGAGGTGTCTTAGGACACCCTGTTATTCGATGCAAATATTGCAATATATTTCCATTTATTTCCCATTATTTTCTTTTCTAGCGGCGAACCATTTAAATAATATATTGTTTGTGGCCGGCGGCGGCTGTTAGCCTTCTTGCAGCCGATTAGTTGTGTTTTCTGGTTTGTGCTCATATACAAAAACAATAGAAAAACAAATTGAGCAATCGTTCTTATTGTTTTTGTATTGTTTTTGTTTCACTCACTTCAAAGAACGAATCAAAAGAAAATCAAACAATTTGTTTCGTTTATTTTCGTACTGTGCTTTAAAAATTTGTAATAGTTTCGATTATTTTTGTTACGAAAATCACATCCTATTTCTTGTATCGCGCCATAAATAGCATAGCTATAAAAATATGTCTTCTCTATATAGGAAAAATTCACACTCAGACAGAAGGCACAAAATTTTCCGGTGTTTATACTATAATTTATTATATAATTAAAAACATTTTTCAACTGAAATCATCATCAAATGTTTTTGGAAACTGTAGCAGATTTGCCGCAACTTTCTATAACGTGTTCAGCTTTTTTGGCGATCAGTGTCTCTTTAGCTTTAAACTTGAAATCTTGCCGAACCTATTATTTTCATTTTCATTTCATTTATTTAATTTAATTAATTAATCGAGCCCATAGGGCTCCTAATCTTTTTCCATTTCTTTTTTAATCCCATGGAAGAATTCCATTATTCTTAAATTTGTTTCCATTGTTGTTTAAAATAACTGGGAACGATGCCTCTACGAAATTCCACTGCAAGATAGAGATTGTATAGTTACTCTTCCATTAATTTCTTAAAGATATTATTTTAAATATTTCCACCTTTTTCCATTTATATTAATAGAAAGCACAAATGAATTTCTCTACAAAACTCTTCTCAGTGACTTTTGTTTGAAGAAATATATACAAAATAAATTGCGTGAAATTTAAACAGTTTCCGGTAACAGGCTATAAATAATGATTTCTTGATTTCAGGTTAGGTTAGAAAGGGTGATGTTACAACACACCGCCACTCGAAGACCCAGTTGAGTTCATTTTGATTCCCTTCCGTTACAAGCCGTTAATAAAACCTTAGTCCTCAATTGCGCTCAGAAGAACCCCAATTATCTGTCATTAAGCAACTAGTTCTTATGATGAAGGTCAGGGTCCTCCACTTTACACTTTGCGATATCACTAATGCTCTCATGCAAATGCCTGCTTAGCCATGTAAGCTTATGGCATTGCAGCAATGGCCGATAATATGTTAAATGGCTTCTGATTCCTTTTCATCCTCGCAAATACTATATGAATCTGGAGTAGCAGTTTCCTAAATGCTGGTCGTTGCTAAGATTTTCTCAAGTCAAGTTTTGGTCACATAGCTTTCGAAACTTCACAATTCTCCCTACTTCAAAACCGAATATCCTGGGTTATAGCCCGATTCCAACAGCCGTTAAAAAAAACAACTCTACGTATTTTTCTAATGTGCATTAGTGTCCTTTTGTATCAGTTGTTGTTGGAAAGTTCAAGTGATAAAGGCATAGACACTAGTCACTGAACTGCATCGGCTTCAGCGGGTAATAATCTTAATTTAACATCAGAGCTCCCTCCTTCGTCGGCATTGTGTAGCAAAATCATCGGCGAAGTAAAATAACCAATAAAATTGCTACTAAACACAGCTTCAAAATTTAATACGCCTCATTGACACCAGAGGCGCTGCAACAAAGCATTATTAAAAACCTGCAAAAAGCAGAGTTTTAAAAGAAGAAGATAAATACTAGTAATAGTATATAGTAGGCTTTCATTGCCGGAGTGTTACGGAGTATCGATTTGACCCCTTCAAAGCTTTCATTCGGCAGTCTGAAAGAACTACGAATGTTGGTTTTCAAGATAAAAACAACAGCTTTTGTTCCTCCTCGCCCGCTCCCTCCACCTTTTGGACCTGTCTTTAAAGACCGCACTACCCTTACATAGCTTATCATATTTGACCCAATAGCCCCTATTCGGAATTTCCAGTGAGAGTATTCTACTAAAATCAACTTCAATTTCAATCCATGAATCTAAGATTAAGATTGGTGAGTGACCTGATACTCTTGTGCACACCAAATCTGCCTCTGAGCTCGTGTGATGCCCAGCAAGGCATACCTCTGAACGAAAGCAAAAAGTCGCCTATGACTTTCCTTCCTCAATGCCCGCCACCATAACACACAAGCATAAGAAATAAGCAGCCTCACAGCCGGGGTGTAAATCCAGTTTACTACTTTCTGTTGCAGACCCCAGTTCCTAACTATGGAATACCTGTATTCGTTGTAGGCATTGAGCTCTTTCTTTAGCCTTTCCTGAATGTTCCTTTTCCAGGAAAGCGGTCTATTTATTAAAACACCCAAGTATTTCGCTCCATCTGCTAGTCTCAGATCTACCCCTTCCATCCTAGGCAGCACAAAGCTATCTTGTTTGTATCTCCTGGTAAAGAGGGTTAGTTAATTTTTCTCTGGGTTTATTCCTAGTTCTTTCCTGCTGACCCAGGAGGATATTTCTCCCAATGCCGGCTTCATGACTTCACTTCTTTCGGCCGCTCCTCTCAAAACGCCTTATAACTGCGTTCATTGTTGGCAACCACAATAGAGGTGATAGAACTCACTGGTTAAAGATCTTCTCAGTTTTACCCTTCTCATACTCGAGTAGATGATTCTGCTGCTAAGTATGATAACTATCCATCCACTAGAAAGTTGTGAGCCATGAGTGTCTTGTTGAAGGCTTCCTCAATGTCTAAGAATGCAGCCAGTGGAAAATTTTGTTTTTATAATTTTGCGATTTTTTGAGCTTGATATAACTATTGTGGCTTTACCAAACAAAGTTCGGCTACAGTTTGGGTAAATATTTAAAATGGCTTTAAAATTTACAAAATTGAATTCACAAGCGTAATATGGGCGTAATAAAAAGCTGCCTAAGCCGAGCACAAAATTTGATTTTTCAAAATAGTATAATCATCAGATAATTTCAATAGTTTTATTCTACGTTATATTTTTAACATGCCGCAAAAGTATTGAAATTCTTTACTTAGTACTTGGAAGAATAAAAAAAAGTGAAAAATAGTTTCGGAAGAAATTTACGTTATTTTTTCTAAAATACATAAAAAAAACACTTCCATTGAAACCAAAATAAATGGAGTTCTTTCCGCAAATTGTAAATAAAACCCAACACTAAAAATCTTAACTATTAAATAACATAAATTGAATGCATTCCTTTAATTGTATGCTCTATTATTTTGCTAATTAATTTTGTTTGTGTTGCATATACAATTTTTATTTATTATTATTTTCAATCTTAAATCCGTAATTATATACAAAATTGATTTATTTAACATTTTTTTTGTGCTCTCAACTTTTTTTTTCCATATTATTTATCTTACTCTCAAACTCGGTATGATTTTATTAATTAGATTCTATTCTATAACTCAATGAAAATATTTTCCTCTATTCTTTAACATAATTTCATTACAAATTTTTTAAAAATAAAAAATACATACTTAAATAAAAATCTATTATATTTTCTCATTAACTAATTAATACTTCAGTAAATATATATAATATATAAATTTTTCTTTTTATATGTATAAAAATTTATATAGCAAAATATATTATAATTATTATAGAACAACAATTTGATTAAAAAAGAAATTAAAAAAAATTTTAAATTAACTATTTCTCCTCTTATGCTCTTTGGCAATTGTTAATATTTAATTTTTAAGTGAAATTGAATTTGAATTTGTTATGTTGTTTATGTTTTCCTTTTTTGAGTTTACAAATAAATATTTAAATGAAAAAAAGTTAATTAAAGAAATGATGTTGAATAACAAACGCAATAACATCTACAGAAGCAAAAAGTTAATTAAAGGCTTTTTTGTGTTTTTGCTCTTCTTTTTGCATTTAATGTATGCTTGGCGAACCTTTAGTGCCACCCCGTTGGATTGTTGAGCCCAGTGATGCCAGTGTAGAGCGCAATCGTCACATAATGTTGCACTGTCAGGCACAAGGTGTACCTACACCCAGTATTGTATGGAAAAAGGCTACAGGTAAGACGATTTATTAACTAATTTGACTTTTGTTTCTATGCAGATCTAAGCTCCCTTTATACTTTAAAGCTACAAATATTCTGTAGGAGAACACTTTTAAAATTATTATTTCTTTTGCAGTTAAATTGGGAAATTTGGTGTAGGTATTTATTTAATTTAGGAAGACATCCTTACACGCAATATAACTATTGCATTAAAGTATAAGTTTAATTAAGTTTATAAGGCTCAAGTTCGAAAAAATATTAAGATATTGCGCTAAAACTTTCTGAAAAATAGCACAAAATTTTTTTATTTTTCCCACGAGTGCAGGGTTGCTATTAACTTAAAATTAGCTTATCTTGACTTAAGCACTTTTGCCACAAGTACATATGTTTATCATGAGAATATTTAGCTAATATAATTCTGAGTACAAATTGGCATTTCAAAATGTATAGAAGTTACACACTGTTGCTATGCTATACATTTTTTTTTACAAAATTTCTATTGTATACATTTTTAGTTTTAAGACAATCATGTCGTTGCCTTAGTCATCAAACTTGGCAAGTACAGTTTTATTAAAAATTTTCTTAACTTAAGATATAAACACATCTTACAATTTTGTCAGATCTGGCAACGTGGGCTGGAAAGTTATTGATATTTACTTATCTGAAAACATTGTCAGATAAAAAATTGCCATTTCACATGGTTGTCATATACGAAAATTGAGTGATCTCTTCTTAGGCATTGCCAGACTCAAATTATTTGATAGAAATTGTCATATATCAATTATACATACCTGTGTTAAATGTAGAAAGTGAATTCATAAATTATAATGATTTTTTAGCGGTATATATTTTATTTATAGGGTCTTTTTAATAGAGGTATAGAACTTTGAAATGGAATAAAACAAAGATGAATTTATTTATTTTTAATTATAATTTAATTATAATTCTGGCATTATAATTTAAATGTGACTTCTGGCATACGATCAGCCACGGCTGGCTCGGACGTAGTCTACTCTGACGGTTAAATTTTCGATGAAGTATTCAACATTTGTGGTCTTATATTGGCAATAATGCGGCGAGTGTTGTCCTCCATGTGGACAATTATTTCTGGCTTATCGGCATAGACTAGCAACTTCACATATCCCTACAGAAAATAGTCTAGCATCGTTAATTCGCATTATCTGGAAGGCCAACTCACGGGTCTGAAACGTGAAACTATGCGGCTAATAAACGTGTCCTTCAATAAATCAACTATGGCACGAGCTGTGTGACATGTTAAGACCACAGCTTCTATACATCATGGTTGTTCAATTGATGAACGAAAAAATCAATAATCACGACTCTATTTTTTATATTATAGATTCTATAGATTGATTAGAGTCTTCCTTTATGTTACACTCTACAGCTGCAATGACTTCTTCTGAACATACTGTACGATGTATCTGTGGATGCATATTATCATTTAGAGTAAACATGGTACGAAAACGTTCCATAATTAATTGAATTAATTGCTTGATGGACAATTTTGTCGACCATATGTGCGATACGTATTTCGAACAGACCCATGATTTTCAAAATAAATTTGCACAATTTGAAAATGTTGTTCAGGCGTCAGTTCATATTCAATTTGAAATCCCAAATCAAACTAAGCATAAATAACTTGACAGCCAACAAAATGGCCGCCAGTTAAAAAAGTGTTGCCAACTGTAAGTTTTATACTTCCATAAAAAGCACCCTTTATTTTTCTCTTTACTTCTTCTTTAAGCACCGGTGTTTTATGTTCAGTATTGTAAATAGAAAAAATTTTCTGACAATTAAATCATTGTCAGATAAATAAACTTCGCACATCTTACAGTAAACTCTTACAAGCTTATCTGATAATAATTTGATAATGGTAAACGAAATGTATTTGCACGCTTGTCATATGTGAGAAAATTTGTTATCAATGATCCGACAATATCTTTTTTAGGCATTTTTGTCAGAGAAAAATTGCTGTAAAAAATGTGAAGCATATTTTAGTGGCAATATTGTAAGATCTGAAAACCGTCTGTACAAAGCTCTTCTTTTCTTATGTAGCTCATCTTGTTTAAACAGACAGTGGCAGACTTATAGCCCCTTTTGGAAATTCACACTTTTACTCTTCATTATGGTCGACTTTTACAATATTGTTTTTTTATAGTTTAAAAAGTTTTTTGAGGGTTTCATACACCACAGGTCTACGTCTTGGGTTTTCATTCTATCTGTTACAGGCGTCTTTCTCCAGAATCTTAAGGGGTACAGATTTGGATCAAAAAAGAAACTAACTTTGTACTTGCTTACTGCAACACAAATAATAAGGTAAAGCAAACTTTTATAGCTAAAGTTTAAAAATGCATTTTCCGATGGTAAATTAATGATAATGAAATCCATTTCTCGTATTCCATTTCATTGAAAATTCGTGTTCAAAAGCAGATCTTCATAACCAATCTCCGCTCATGTACGGAGATTTCCTCGGTTAAGCTAGTAAAAATTTCCATGAAGCAAATCACATTATTAAATATCTCTAAAGAAACAAGAGCATGAATTTGAGAAAAAATTTAACTTGAGCACAACTTTTAAATTATTCCTTAAAGAAAAAATAAATTGCGGTTCAAATGAAAGAAAATAATAAGTATTGAAATTACACCACAGGTGGCGTAGCCATGATACAAATGTTTGTTTGAATATAAATAAACTTTCCAGTTTGCGTTGAAGATAGCAACATCAAATATCACATACAGATATACAATTCAAGCAGAAAATACAAATTCTCATAATTGATTTTTTTTCCCCAACATCTTTCTTGAGCTGTCAATTGCACTTTGTGTGTGCTCGCTCTTCAAGCGTTAAGAATAATTCTTTGTTAAACTTTTATCAATTAATTTTCATTATTTTGATTTTTTGACATGTTTGAAGCATATTATGTGTTAGTTTAAGTAAAATACACATGGAATGACAGAGACACACACATACACACAAACACACACCTGCAACACCACACAACACACTCAACACAAATACACTCCCTCTCGATGCTTATTTACAACTATTACAACAACAACATGCATGCAGTTTGCCTTAAAATACCAATCACTTTTCAATTCCAGGTAGCAAATCAGGCGAATATGAAGAGTTGCGTGAAAGGCCATTTACAAAATTACTATCGAATGGCTCGTTACTATTGCAACATGTCAAAGAGGATCGTGAAGGTTTTTATTTGTGTCAAGCCAACAATGGCATTGGTACGGGTATCGGTAAAGTGATTCAACTGAAAGTTAATTGTAAGTGTACTTTGATATTCATTATTGCTGTTTGTTGTTCTTTCCTTGCATTGCATTCATTTCTAACGCCCTCTCCCTTCATCCACTCCCAGCTTTATCACCACAATGCTGGCAAAAGTATTTATCAAGCGACTACCTCATCAGCAGTCGCTCATGCACACATATGTACATACACACAAATATATTTATGTACATACATACAAATACACATACATGCTTACGTACAAGCATATATAAATACGTTAATGGATATATGCACATATGTATATGTTTGTAGATATACCCAGTGGGGAAAAGAAGGAGCCATGATGGATTATAGAAGGGTCCTGTACTCCTTATTTTGAATGTACAAAGCCTGCTTGCTGCATTCCATACCCAAATTTCGCCAGCAATTCTGCAACATATTCTGCTTTTGTTTTGGTAAAAAAAACAACGAAAAATGTTACTCCTTTTCTGCTCCTTTCTCATAGAAGGGAGTATATTTATATATGTATATTTTATCTTCTATGTTAAAAACGCGAGGCCTGCTAATAGCCATTCATTAGCAGTTAGATATGAATAGTAACTGAATCAAAAGAAAAAAAAATTCTAAGCAATTCTTTAATAAGATCTGAAGTAAGAAGGTCTTGGGAGTTTTCCCGCTAGGTATGTGTACATACACATTTATATTAATTTTTCGCTAAAGCAAATACCGTGCAGTTGCTTAATTACGAAAAGAAAATTGCAAAAATATTAAAAGATAAAGTTTATTGAACCTTAATTGGGTAAATATACATAATTTCAGGAATATTTTTCCAACCGAAAACACTGGTGGTGTTTGGCAAAATGTTTGATATTGGCATCAAAGATGTGGCTAAGAGAATTTTTTTTAGCAATACCGAGAATATCTGGGACATAATACGAGTACGTATGCTGGCTAGATTAATATGAAGGCAGAAAAATTGCAAAATTGCAAGTAGGGAAAATGATTCTACAAAACTTTGACAAAGAAACGATAGATCTCAAAAAGGATTTGGGTGCTGAGTGGTAGCGATGCTAGCCTATGAGTTCAAAGGCCGCGGGTTCGATTCTTGCCATACATCCTCGGTGTTTACCGCAAACAAGGAAATCGCTTTGCGGGGTTGAGTTTGTTTAAAAAAAATATATAAAAAAATGCAAACTTTTTAGCAAAGTGAGGTTTAATAATAAAGCAAGACTTTCTGCAACAAAAATTTTATTATCAGAACCGGAACTATGACACTTTTTATTTTTAAATATGAATCGGGAAGAAGCACATTAAATAAAAGAAACAAAGAGTCATACAACTCTTCTTTTCCCCACACCTTCCTTTAGCAAATAGAAAAAGTTTTGTGCAATAATGTCCAAGAAATTTCGTGAAACAGTTTGTGCTGTAGATTTGTGATTATAGGAATTTCACTAGAAGGTTAGCTTAAGTTAGGTTAGCTGGTTGCTGTTGGAAGATGAAAGTTAAGGATGCAACCCACTTGGATCCAATACAATGATCCCCTTGTGCTGCCGGTAAGTTGGACAGTAGAGTGGTTCGCCTTCCATACCAAAAAAAAAAAATAATAATAATAATGTGCCAATCACCCCCTAGGATTAAAGATAATGTGTAAAAACACTTCATAATAATTTTTTTTAATTTTTTGCCACGCCTACAAATACCGCCCTTTTAGTATTTTGTTCACTATGTCGCCATTTTTAGTCCGATCATAAAATTTTATATACCGGTGTTCATGGCTCCATAAGGGCCACATTTCTGTCCTTAGTAGTTTTTTACTACCACGTCTGAGTCTCTATATTAGAAGCATCGGAGATTTTTGAGTTTTATTTCCGATAACTTGGATAGGCTACTGAAAGTCTAATATAAAGTTATTATGGTGATTATTCATACGGAACATATTCAAGCTCTTTTCTATACAACAATTGAATCATTTAAACCCCAATATGACTGTCTTACGGTGGTTTGTTTGGGAACTTAATAAAATGTAGGGAAGCTGTTATTAAATGTCAGTAATATCAATGTTTTAGTATAAAGTATTATAGATTTCAAGGCTCTTGAATCCAAAAATCTTTGGTGTATACATTTAATCTTCAACTCAAGTTAAGCGTTATATTTCAGTTAAAATTTTTGATTTGTAGTAAAAAACCAATAGATTTTTGTATACACTTGATTGAGTCGCTTAATTAGACTACAGGCTAAGCTCTGAAGCACTTTATATTATGTTAACCCTCAATTGCTTTTTGTTGGCTACCGAGGACTAATTGAAACTTGATGAAACGTTGAAAAACTAAAGAGAAGTTATTTTCATACTGAACGCTAGGACGCTTGTCGGTACATTCTGGCATTTTCCATGGCACACAATGATGATACTGCATGAAAAAAAGAAGAAGAAGAAGAATAAGAAAAGGAAGAAGCAGCATAAGAAAGGACAGAAGAAGAACAACCGCTGGTTCAAGCGGCTCTGAAAGAGCTAATTTTTTTGATGAACTGAAGTATCTCAGATCATCACGAACAAGCAAGCGACCTGTTAGGCGACATAAAGTATGTTCCTCAGATTAGAGAAATTATCAAACCTCATACGTATTTACGTGTAGTTTCCACAATGCAAGCAAGCGACTTGTCTAGAAAAAATAGAAAATCACTCAAATTTTTAGTTTTTTTTTGCAGCGCATTGAACCAAATTGACTTCAATTGGTCTCATTTTAAATAACAACGATCTTCTTCTCAATATAACTTTTTGATGAATTAGCATCATTAAGGATTTTTAAATATCCCCACCACATTTCCGTTTAATCTCTCCGGGATGCCATCAACACCAGAAAATATATTTTTCATATTTATTAAAACACCACCACTACTACTGCGCTAACGTTTCACTTACTTTTGGTTGAAATATTACACAGTTTTAATTAAGGCAAATTAATGAATGCTGATTATGTTTCAATGAGGAATTACATATTAAAAATGTTCCTTTTTTCAATCAGTTTGTTTGTATGTGGGATGATGTTTTGCAATTCAGCTCGCTTAATGATATTGAACATTTTATTATATACACAGTTGAGAAATATTAATTTTTTAACATTTTTGTGGAAAAAAAATTTATCTTGTATGTTTTTTTTTGTCTCCTATCTTTTTCTTTTTATCATTGAACATTGCGAATGAACATTGAAAAAATATCAACTCCAACCTTTGGAATTGTTTTTGGCTTTTGACATCAACAACAACAACACATCGTCACTAACATAATCAACCGCGTTATCATCATCATCATTCTTTTATTGTCAACAACAAAATCATCACCATCATTCATTCGATGGCAAATGACAATGTTTCGCAACAAAAAAAAAAAATAATAAAAAAATAAAAAAAATAACTAAAACAAATACAAAACAATAGCTTCGCCCTATTTTCAATCGACATCGCGTTCGGTGACGGTGAAAAAAGGTGATACAGCGATATTGCAGTGCACGGTAAGCGGTGACAAACCGATTAATATCGTTTGGATGCGTTCGGGCAAAAGTACATTAAATCCATCGACAAATTACAAGTACGTAGCAAATAGAAATAAGAAATAAAATGAAAACGTAAGAGAAAATATACAAAAAAAAAAAAAAATGCAGCTTGATTACACTTTGTTCTTATTGCAACAACAAAGTCCCTTTGGAGGTGAAGGTACTTTTGTTTGTGTTATTGTCAGCGTACGCTCTCATTCCAGGAGTGGGAGTGTTTTGCTAGATATAAAATGATTTTTAACTTTTTTGCTTACTAATGAATTTCGTTACAAATTGTTAAATAAAACAAGAGTATTTAATGTTGTGAGGCATTATAGACTATGGAATAAGGTAAAACACAAAAAAATATTATACATATCGTTGCCTAAATATAGAAAGACCCTAACAATTTATTTTGTTGAACTGGAGATTTCTACATTTTTAGATGCATTAGTTGTTCTTCTATAAAAATAAATAAAAAATCAATTTCAAAAAACTAATGAGTTAGGACCTTTCTTTATTAAGGTAACGATATGTTATTGTAAAATAGAAAATGCGGTTTTAATTCAAAAGAAAATAAGTAAATTGAAATGATAAACAGAAAAGAGAAAATGTGATTTCCGTTTAAGAAACTGAATTATTAATCCCCTGTTTATACAATCTGGACCAGGGGTGCCCAAAAGTTCCTTATGGAAGAGCAAACACCAATACATTTAAAGGAAAACAAATTTTTATTCAATATTTGTTGTTGCAAAAACCAGTACATACAAAATAAAATGATCGTTGTCGTCAACGTTTACCAGCAAAGCATACGAAAGTGTCGTTGCGTAGCTGCGTGTGTACTGTGCGTATTAAAACACACAGCCTATAGCTAAGCGCTTTTACAGAAACAAATGAGCACCAAGCGCATAGGGCTTGGCCAACGCTGATTTAGTCGTTCAACTTGTGTGGAAAATTTATATGGAAGAAAACTTTTCATTATTTTGAGTGATTTCCATACAAATCCTCTAGACGAGTCGATGGGTTAAAATACCCACTGCCTGTTTTTGTAAATAAAATAAAAATTTTCGAGAATTTAATTTAAAACTCTCAAGGCATATTCACATCGGAGGCCTGTTTCTCAAAATTTATAAGTGCTGTATTACAAGTAAATTAGTTGTGAAAATATAAATTTTTTATATGAAACATTTAAATTTTGCTTCGAAAATGCGTTATTTCGATATTAAAAAATCTGCTGAAAAATGTGTGCTGATATCTCAAGGGAGATTAAAATTATAAGCGGCAAAAAAAAAAGTCACCGGAACTTTCGGGACCACGTGGTATGAATTTTGCTCGAAAACATCGAGTAAAAATATTAAAAATTGTTTTACACCCTGTTTCCAAAAGTCAGGCAGGTGACTAGTCTAAGAAATTTTTATGACAATCTCTTCAACAAATGAGTGGTTTTCATATAGATTTTTTACTCAAATTGACCGTCGGGTTTGTAGAAACAGTGGGTTAGTTTAAAATATTGTTAAGGAAATAGCCGGCAACAAACCTAGTGCAGTAATAAAAATAAACAAAAAGTAAAAGTAAACAAAAAGCATTATCGAGAACTACATATTTAGCTAAAGAACTAAACACAGATACGTACGCACATATAAGCAGATGATGAAATTAATATACAAATAAAAAAACTATAGCAACAACAGTAATGAAAAAGCTTCTGCTTGTTAATGGATACACATCCATACAAACACACACATGGTAAATCACAAAGAAAAACAACCACCATAAATTACTTGTAATAGATTGAATACATGAACTAATGGTGTAATCGAAAGCAAGCATAAGTGATGCTGCTGAGATTATCTAGACATTGCTGACATATTCTGGAAGCTTTGTGTGCAGCGTAAAAAGAGGGAGACGCATCTGCTGATAGTCTAGTTGTCTATAGTTCAGTCAATAGTTGAGTTGCGTTAAGTTCAGCTGAAAGTTAAGTTGTGTATCGTTAAGAGTTCAGTTGATTTGATTGTTGTGAAAAGTTAAGTGAAGCCAGTGAGTCATTTATTGTTGTATAAATGGTGAGCGTCGGCAGAGTGAAGACATAAGCAGTCAGCACTGTGAGACTTGTATATACAGCAGCCAGTTTTTTTTCACTGGGCTATATAAATATCTGCATAATTTGTAAAATGCTAATTAATTGTATATTTTCTTTTGCTCTTTTGTACTGAAATATTGATTTTATATCAGCCTTGGTAATCTTTTTTACTCAACGTACTGTCTTCTTTGTCCATTATTAAGAATTTCAGTGAAACAAGAAGCAACTCCCGATGGCGTGTCAGCGGAACTACAAATACGTCTGGTCGATTCGACAGACAGTGGTCCATACTTTTGTCGTGCCAGCAATTTGTATGGCAACGATCAGCAGTTAGTGCAGTTGCAAGTACAAGAGCCACCGCAACCACCCTCCGTGCTGGAAGCAGCCATGATATCCAGCCGTTCGGTGAATTTGAAGTGGCAGCCAAAGACACCAAGCTCCGGGGATGTTACCAAATACATTGTAGAATTCAAAGAAATGGATGGTAAGTAAAAAATTGATATTTTTAAATTACAAAATAGCCCAATTACTTAAAATTTTTCCCAGCCGCTTCATTTTTAGACCAGTGGCAGCATATGGAGGTGAAAGATCCTCCCAGCTTTAATGCTCTCATAGAGAATCTTAAGCCTGCCACTCGTTATGCTTTTCGTGTTATTGCCGAGGGCACGGCTGGACGTAGTGCTCCCAGCCAGGAATTGGTTATACGCACAGAGCCTCAAAGACCTGCCGGGCCACCGTTAAGCCTTTCCGTGCGTCCCTTGTCGTCCACAGAACTGCTGGTTAGTTGGGTGGCTCCATTGGCTGAGTTGAGGCACGGTGATATACAGGGTTACAATGTTGGCTACAAATTGGCCAGCACTGGCAATACGGCCTATAACTTTACCTCAGTATCTGGAGATGGAGAAGGTGGCAGTGGCGAATTACTGCTGACAGGACTGCAGAAATTTGCACGATATAATGTAGTTGTGCAGGCTTTTAACCAAGTTGGACCTGGACCCTTATCCGAGCCAGCTTCCGCTCAAACTATGGAAGATGGTTAGTTT
The DNA here is from genome assembly GCA_936439885.1 of Nowickia ferox. Taxonomy (NCBI): domain Eukaryota; kingdom Metazoa; phylum Arthropoda; class Insecta; order Diptera; family Tachinidae; genus Nowickia; species Nowickia ferox. The sequence goes on along the minus strand of OW387024.1, from coordinate 108,445,650 downwards.
TGAAATCATAAAATTAACAATTATCTTTGAATATAACTCTTAAACAATTTTTCAACAGTTCCTAGCAGATCCCCAGAAGATATACGCTGTGCCGCTTTAACTTCACAGTCCTTGCAAGTCTCTTGGCAGCCTCCGCCTATCCACCAGACAAATGGCATATTACAGGGCTACAAGCTAATTTTTGAGCCTATTCTAGATGACTTTTCACCCAACAAGGATGAGGTGGAATCACGCAAGACAACAGCTTTAACCACTGTGTTAACGGGACTGCGCAAATACGCCAACTATAGCATACAAGTATTGGCTCATACGCGCATGGGCGATGGTGTACTATCGAATCCTGTTTACTGTCATACGGAAGAAGATGCTCCAGAGGCACCCGCCGACATTAAAGTGGTCGTTAGCTCACCACAATCCTTATATGTTTCCTGGCTACCGCCCACCGAACCAAATGGTGTCATAACTAAATACAACCTCTACACTAGAGTGGTCAATGGCCGTGAGGAACTAAACAACGAAAAGCGTAGTTTGCCCTCCCAGCAGGGTTACTACGAAGCCAAAAACTTGCATCCTCATATAGAGTACCAGTTTTGGGTGACAGCTTCTACCCGCGTAGGTGAAGGTAAAAGTTCCAGGGTAGCTTCCCAAATAACTACTAATCGTGTGCCGGCTCGCATAGTATCCTTTGGCGGTCACACCGTGCGACCTTGGCGCTCCACAGTAACACTATCTTGCACGGCGGTGGGCAAACCCAAACGAGAATGGTTTAAGGCCGATGTGCCTATCAGACAAGGTGGTCTGCACAACACCCAACTCATGGATACCGGAGACTTGATTATATCCAGCTTACAAGTCTCCGACAGCGGTAACTACAGCTGCCAGGTAGACAATGGCATTGGCACTGATCGCCTCACCCATATACTACTCGTGCAAGTGCCACCTTCAGCGCCAGTGCTGTACGTGACGAGTGCTACTACCAGCAGCATTTTGATGCACTGGAAATGTGGTTTCACCGGCAATGCTCCCATCACAGGTTACACCTTGTACTATCGGCGATCTAGCGGCAATATTGAGGAAATGCTTTTATCACGTCACGCCTCAAGTCACGAGCTTAAAGGCTTAGTTTGTGGCAGTACCTATCAGATACATTTGACGGCTCACAACAAAGTGGGAACATCACCCACCAGCATAACACTGCATGTCAGAACTCAGGGACAGTCGCCGGGTGTGCCTTCGACTACATCGCTAATTGCTCCTAATTCGACTTCGGTAACAATACGACTGCATACATGGCCAGACAATGGTTGTCCTATGTTATATTTTGTTTTACAATATCGCACGGTTGCCGATGGACCAGAACATGACTGGGTGTTGGGTAAGTTTTTTTTCATAAATTTAATACACTTATTTTTCGATTTCTTTTTTATATTTTATTGTTTCACTTTATTATTAAATAAGTTCTTAAACTTTAGTTTACTTTTTATTATAAAACAACAATTAACAATATTTTATGCTCAACATTTCGCTGCAACTTTGTGCAGGAAACATAAATTAATCTTATTTTTTTATAACAACAACTAAATCATATCGCTCATTTACCCGAACAGCGTCATAAAATTTTTATAATTACGCAGAACTAATATTGTGTAAAAATTTCTCTACTTAACTCTTGAAAGCAAAATAAAATTTTCTTTTTTCAAATTGAAAACTTTAAACTCGTTCTCTGGCAAAATATTTTTTTTTTAGTTATGACGTTGTTTAAGTAAATGGTCAATAGGTTTATAACTTTGATGTTTTGGTCAACTTCTACAAGACATGACTTCTGAAGTTGGGAGTTTTATATTTTCCAATCTTATTTAAGAGCACAAAAATTACTGATAATAACACCAACAACAAACAGTGGAACATATAAAGCAGTACCGAATCGAGCATCGCCTCGCCTTTGTTTTTAACCGACTTCAAAAAAGGAGGATGTTATCAGTTCGTCTGTATTTTTTTTTTATATTTTTACTTCATAACTCTGTACATTTTAGACGGCCTGTAAAAATTATTTTATTGTCTAAGAGGGTATAGCTTCCCATTGGTCGCATTGTAACCAAATTGGGCGGGGACACGCCCACAAATTTATTTATTTTATTTTATGATATTCTACTTATTTGATTGCCGGGAAACTTTGCAAACACCTTTGATTCTTATAATAACACAATTTTAAAGTTAAAAAAATTGGGCGAGGCTACGCCCATTTAAAATTTATTATTATATTTCACGTGGTTATACTCAACAGATTTTTATAAAACTTAACACACGCCCTGAGCTCTAATATAGGCACAATATTCCGTTTAAAAAAATGGGCGGAGTTACGCCCATTAATATTTAATATTTTATTTAATGTGGTTCTACTTTAACGATTTTTTCAAAACTTAACACGAACCCTGGGCTGTGAAAAACCAACTGATTTACAAAATTTTTTTTGCTAGTTTTTTCCAGTTTCGTTCCATAAACTTTTTTCGAAAATGTTCTATCAGATCTTTACATTGAAGTCGTTTTTTTGCAGAACCCATTTCATTATTTCGTTGTCGAGTTTTATTTAATTTTGCAAAGAATAAAGAGGGCGTTTGGCCTCCAAAATAAGGCCGATAAATAATTGCGTCGAAAAATATAAAGTAATTCACTTGTAGCGAGTGAATTTTATTCGATTAAAACTAAACGAAAAATTTTTATTCGACTAACAAAATGTGAACTATTTTTATAATATTAAAACTACTTGAATACGTTTTGTTTGGTATAACATTCTGCGATTAATTTTTATTCGAATAAAATTATTTAAATAGACTTTTAGATGGATATTTTTTAATAAATAATATTAATTGAATACATTTTATTTTAATAAAATTATTCGAATAATTGTTGTTCGAATAAAAAAAAATAATAATTTTCAGTCAGTTTTCAGTTATATTAGTAATTTTTTTCGAGTGAACATAACTGAATAGGTTTAACTGGAATAGCAAGAAAAATGTTTCATATAAAATTTATCGATTATTTGCATGAAATAATAATAATATTTTATTAATAATAATAATATATTTATTAATAATATAATAATATTTTTATATAAGAAAAATATGACCCCATAAATTTTTATTTTACTGAATTTATATAAAAAGTTTTAGTGAGAGTTTAATAAAATCAATTGTTTTCTTTGAAATTAAATTACCTGAATAATATATTTCTTATTCGAATAAAATTATTTTAATAGAATATTTGAATAAAATTAACCGAATATTTTTTTACAAGTAATAGTAATCAAATGTACTTTATTCGTCTAAAATTATTCGAATAATTTTTGTTCGAATAAATTGACATGAATAATTTTCATTCTAATAAGATTAAAAGAATTATTTTGAGGCGAATAAAATTATATGAGCTATTTTTTTTAGTGAACAGGCTTCAATAGTTTTTACTCGAATAGAAAGAATATTTTTTAAAAGGAAATTTATAGATTATTTGCATAAAATTAGTCGAATAATATTTTTATATAAGAAAAATATGACCCCACTAACTGATTTTATATATATATATATATGTATATATATACATATATATATATATAGTTTTTGTGAGAGTTTAATAGAGTCAATTGTTTCTTTGATACTAAATTACCCGAATAATATATTTCTTATTCAAATAAAATTATTTATATAGGATTCGCGAATAAAATTTACAGTTTTTTTTTTTGCAAATAAAATAAATAAAATAAACTTTATTCGTCTAAAATTATTCGAATAATTTTTGTTCGAATAAATTGACTCGAATAATTTTCATTCTTGTAAGATTAAAAGCATCAGTTTTAAGCGAATAAAATTAGAATTAAATGACTGAATAGTTTTAAGTGGAATAGAAAGAATATTTTTTTTTTAATCAAATTTATCGATTATTTATCTAAAGTTAGTGGAAGAACGAATAATTTTAAGCTGATTGAATTTATCTAAATAATTTTTGTTGGAAATTAATGGCCTGTACTTATATCTTTGAAATAAAATTACCTTAAAAAATATTAACTCGAGTAAAATTATTGGAAAGGAATACCCGATAAATTTTATTCGCATAATTTTGAATTTTTAAAAAAATTGAGAACTGCTCTCTTCCTGCCTACTGTAAACATTGTGCTCTCTTTATACATATGATTCAGTTTTCCCAGAAAATAATTATGGGAGAGTGCTAAATCTGTTAAAAATTTCTGTTAAAATGCTTAACGGAAAAAATAAAATGCTAGACTTGAAATTAAAAAAATGAATGCTTCTTAATGAAGGAATATGCTGAATCCAGCAGTCAAAATGCTTAAATGGCAACAGTGATATGATTTCGTAGCATATGAAGAGAAATAAGTACAGGGCAATAAAAGCCTGTATGTCTCATGCAATGCCAAACCTACGACAAGAATAACCTCTCTAATTCATGCACACAGAAATTCAATGACATGGAATCTCTGAAATAACCACAACCAGTCTGAAACATTCTTCAAATATTTGCAGGACTCGGTTGTTGTTTTTTTTATTATTAATATATCCACATTCCATACAGTTTTATATACATATATTTTTACTAAAAACTATGCAATTTTTTTAAAATTTAAGCATTTAATATTTTGACATAAATGATATTATAATTGGACGTGTTTTATAACAACAATAGCTACAGCAATTCATACATATCTATTAATATGAAGAATTTTCTGCATTTTATTATCCTTATTTTATTTATTTTTCACATATTTATTTCGTTCTCCCTTTAGACCAACCAAAAATTGTCCTCTTTTTTTGTGTGTATAATTTTTAGTGTCAAATGCCCTGAAACCACAACGACGCTTTACAATATCTGGTCTGCAACCATCCACACTCTATCAATTGCGCATGGAGGCGCACAATGTGGCTGGTGTGTCACAGGCTGAATTTTCATTTGTCACACTCACTAAGGACGGTGATCCCCCGCCGCCAGAGATTGTACAACGTGGACAGCGTGGATCGAATGTATTTTATGGAAATGTTAACCTATTAATACCCAGCATTGCAACCGTATCGGGCATGATTTGCACAATTGCATTGGTATTCATGTGCTACAGACACAGTAAGTATTTAACAACAACAACAGCAAAACTAGCAGGCAAAAACAATAAATCTCAACAACAATAGCTAAAATAGACAACCAACAACAAAGTTTTTTTAGTGTTGTTTTTCAATTTTTACTTGAAACTTAAACAATAAGTTCCTCAGGCATGTTGTGCACTCGCTGGCTTGTGTCCTGTTCGTGTTCAAGTATGTATGTTTTGAAAAAACAAAAAACTGACTGGCTGACTGACTGAATGAACAAATGCATGAATTCAAAAGAACAATAACGAACCCTCAAATAGTGAAACAGAGCGGCACAAACTGTAAGAGTGCCAGGGAACAACCATGAACTTACAATTAATTGTTGGTCATAAACAAATTGAAAAAGAATTATACTTTCAATTATCAGGAATGTGTAAATTACAGACTTTGGGCATCCATAAGTGAGTCTTTTTTTCAAGGAAAATGTATTCAAGTTCTCCCTTGGTTTTCTTTAAATATTAAGTGTTCAAAATATTGGAATAAAGAAAGTTTAACATTAATCAAGATACGTTTGGGGGTCATTCAACTCCATACACCAAAGGCGAAAATTAACCCTAGTGTATTCGCTATGCTATCCGTCCGTCTGTCTGTCTGTCTGTAACAGGCTGTTTTCTCGAGAACTGTAAGAGAGCTACGTACCTCAAAAATTTTAACAGAATATGTAAAACTTTTCCCGCTACAACAGTAAATATATGACAGTTTAAAATTAAAAGGGTATTCTAAAGCGACCAACGAAACATGATACAATTACATGTAGACACTTGCAATTTTCAAAGTTAGCAAATTTTTATGCAGACTCCACCAACTAACAGTGAAATTTAAAAAATCCAAATTAAAAGAATATTCTATCAGTTAATTTAATTTTGACAACTTGGGAACTCTAAGAGGCAAACTCTTGAAATTTTTAAAAACGCTAAAACGAAAAAAATCCCAAAATGAAAAATAAATCGCCAAAAACCCAACAAAATCGCCAAAACGAAACAAAAGCGAAAACATTAAAAAAATCTCTAGAACAAAAAAAAAGTGTTCCACAGAAAAGTCCACCTTTTGTCACGTGACGTTGCTTGTTAACGTAGGCTGATTTTTAAAGAAAAACTTATATTTTAAATACTTTTTTCAATGTTGGTGTAGAGCGTAATTAGGTCTAAATTTATCAAAAGCTAGAAAAAAATCGGTTATATACAAAAAAAATAAAATAAATAAAAAAACACATATAACAAAAAAAAATAGTAACTATTTTATTAGGCTTATATATTGGTGGTTCCTTTGGCTCGTTATAAGGAGCATAGGGCCTCATTTTATTTTAACGTCCAAATAAGAAAATGAAATAAAGCCCAATAAAATTACGGAATTTTTAATTGGGCTTTATTCAATATTTTTTGGCTTTATTTCACCTTGCGTTGGGTTTCATTGGAATTTTTAAATTGGGCTTTATTTCACTTACCTTGGGTTGTTTTCACAAATTTTCTCTCATTTCACTTTTTTATTTTTTATTTCATTGGGGCCTATTTCATTTCTTATTTGGGCTTTATTTCCTTGGGTCTTACTTCATAGCGCCAAATATTTTACAACAATTACACAATTATTCACAAGCGTTTGTTAAAGTTAAAACATTCCTTAAACCCGTCCGGTAAGGGAGAAAATGCTACAGAATCACTTGCTATTGCTCATGAATAAGGCATTTTTTTGTTCGAGATGAGCCAGCTAGAAGCTTCCAAAAAGCCATGAATTTTTTTTGCTTTACTAAAGTACTTCACAGAAACATTTTTCGAATCTTTTGTTATCAAATAAGCAATACATTGCTTCCCTCAGTTGTTAGTGCCTCTAAATTAGAATTTTGTTTGCTGGGGGTTTTCTCATATAAAATTTGTCTATTAAATCAACATCAACTGTAACAATCATTTATAAATCCTAGTGTTAGTGTTCACAAACTTTTTCTCAAATAAGCCAATTATGAGTGTAAAACTTCTTTGTTTTATTAAACCAAACATATACGTACATATATACGTATGTATATGTACGTATTTGTATATACGTACACATCAAAAATAAATAATAATAATAATAATAACAATAATGTTTTGTGTGTGTGTGTGTGTGTTATATTACAGAACAAGCTGGCCGCATACAAAAGGAGTCCTTGGAAAATCGCCAAAACTCAGAAGCCGCACAACGTGAACGCTATTATGCCACCATACATAAAGTTTCCCTACAAAATAGCGATAAAATACCAGGTACTAAAAGTTATAATGAAATCATAGTTATTTGCAGCACATGCATACATACACACACATGTAATTTAACCCTTAAAGTACCAATGAAAATACTTGCAAATAAATTTTGCAAGTTTTGAACTTTGAATTCTTTCCCCAGTGGGAAAAGGTAATGAATAGTAAAGGAGAAGGTAATGCTCACCATGTATAATTTTCATTCCAGAATTCATTATTGTTAACAGAGAACATGTCCTAGGAAAGTAGTCGTAATAAATTATTTTAATGTGTAAATTCCTTCTTCTGCAGATGTGGTAATGCACGTGGTAATCAATGTGTAATTATTGTGTTTGATCAAGTTACCCTCTCCTTTCTTGCTTTGAAAAATATTACACTATTTCTCAAATTATTATGTAATTAATAACCACTTTTCGTACAGGGGATCATTCCAAGTGGTAAATGGTAATGAATAGTAAAGAAGAAGGTAATTCACAGCATGTATAATTTTTCATTCCAGTATTCATTACTGTTAACATCGAACATGTAATAGGAAAGTAATGAATTATTTTAATACGTCCGAGGAATGAATTCTGTAATTCATAAAACACGTCACAAGCAAAAATTATAAATTCTTCTTCTGCAGATGTAGTAATGTACGTGGTAATCAATGTGTAATTATTGTGGTTGATTAAAGAGAGAGAGAAAGAGAGAGAGCTTTTTAAAACAAAATATTCTAAATAAAAGTACGGTCATTTTGCTAATGTAACTAATAGACAATGTCATAGAATCCAATGTTATTATCAAGAGGCGTTTCATTAGTAATTTAGTGGTCACGCTTGTTTGGACAAATAAAATCTTAACTTACCTTAAGTCATTTGCATATGCTTTGAATACTCGCACTTTCTTGAATAAAGGAAAATTGTGGCCATGTATAAATAATATTAATAAAGGATTTTAATTAAGCTTCCTTTGCAATCAAATGCCTTTGGCAATTTTTATTTATGCTTATTGTCTTAATTGCTAGTGGTAATTAAAGGGTTAACACGTAACCGCATAAATCATTCTATATTAAATCGTCAAGCAATTAATAAACATAAATGTGTATGGTTTTCGCTTTGTTTGCCTTTGTTTATTTCTTTTTTTCATATATCTGCGTTCGTGCCTGCGTGTGGGACTGTTGTGAAGAAACCTCAGAGGATATTTCACCATATGCTACCTTTCAACTATCAGAAAGTGGAAATATGTCTCAACCACATCATGCCGGTCCAGCCAATACGCTGCTGCATTCATTTATGTATCACGAACGTGCTTTAACGGAGGGTTGCTCATCGACACCACCTGCTGCGGTATTAAAATCTACCCATCATCACTACCACCACAACCAAAATCAACGTCCAACTAAGACTATTCATAATCATTATCAAACCTCACCGTTTCATAATATCGTGCGTTTATTTAATACATAATTTTTCTTTCTTTCATTCTTTCTTTATTCTTTTATTCCGACTTGATTTCTTTTGTTTTTATATTTATTATTATGATTATGATTTATTTATATGTTGGGCTAAACAGTTTTAGTTAGTTGTAGAAAATCGATTGTTGTGGCCTCTTGTTGAGAGCAAAAGCAGCACAGCCACCAGACATCCACCAAACATCATCAACTCAATCATCACATGGTCTTAAATGCCAACTTTATAAATCCTTTTAATTTAATTTAATTTAATTTTGCTTTTTTGTTATATAAATTTGGAACAAATTTTTTTATTTCAATTTAATTGTTATTTTGTTAGTGCTTTTGAATTATTTTTTAATATAAATGACGGCTAAATGTGGGATTCTTCTATTCAATAAAACTCGCCTTTTTTATTGTAAATTATTTGTAATTTTTGTTTGTTTTGTTTTTTAGAACTTTGTTTATTGTTTTAATTTTTGTATATAAAACATAATTGTTTAAATTGGTTACAAGAAAAGCTAAAAGCTAAATGAACGCTTGATATTATAAACTTTAACTCTCCTCTTATTGTTTTTACATTTCAAGCTTTTTTTATTAATTGAATTTCTTTTGTTTCTTCTACTAATAAAATGAAAACCATCTATTTTGCCATTTCTCCGTAGTTTAGTAGAATGCTTTAAATGCTTTTGTAGCATTAATCCCATAAATCCTCATAGTTTTTCTTTTTCAATAAGTTGAAATTTTTGTTAAAAAATAACTAATTTGGTTTTCTCTTGCCAATTTTTTTTTTGTATTTGCTGTAGTCTTCTAAGAATCGACGCCGCCATTCGAGAAAAACAGAGCCAGAAAGTGAAGAATCTGAATCGGATCAGGAGCAATTGACCTCAAGTCGCACAGAGTCCTCGAATCAACATGAGGGGAAAATGAAGCACAGTAAGTTTTATAAATAATAATGAGAATTTAAATATGTATAAAAGACTTTGGTTGAGTTTATACAAAACCCAGAATGCTAAACTTAGAAAATTAAAAAAAAAACTCCTTTAAGCATTAAACACATTCACTACTGCAAGCTACTGACTACAAAATGTTTATAAAGCGTATTTTTTTAGAGTGTCACAACTTTGAGTTGGCATCACTGCTTTATTTGAGCACCCATTTAACAGCTGATAGTTAATTTTTGTTTAGTTTGCTTTGAGATTTCGTTATGAATCGATTTACACCAGAGCAACGGGTGCAAATTGTTGAAATTTTTAGTCAAAATAATTGTTCTACTCGTCAAACTCATCGTGCACTTCTTCCGTTTTATGGCGTACATAATTCTGGCTGAATTGATACGTAAGTAAGCAGAATTGTCGCATTTGGAGTGAGTAGAATCCACAAGCTTTTGTCGAAACACGTAAGTAAGCAGAATTGTCGCATTTGGAGTGAGTAGAATCCACAAGCTTTTGTCGAAACACCACTAGATCCACAGAATATTACTGTTTGGTGCGCTTAATGGGCTGGCGGAGTCATTGGGCCATATGTCTTCAAAAACGATGATGGTCAGAATATTACTGTTAATGGTGAACGGTATAAAAACATGATTCGAAATTTTTTCCTATCTCAATTACCACATGACATACAACGGGCGCTACAATTGATTTACTCAAAGAAACGTCACGTAATGGTCTTATTTAACTCCATTGGATTATTTTCTTTAGGGTTATGCTAAGTCACTTGTCTACGTCGATAAATCACAAAGAATTGAACACCTGGAAATCAACATGCGAAGAGTTATTGGCGAAATACGGCCGCAAATGCGGCGAAAACTTGATAAAAATTGGTGTTCATATTGCGCCTTCTACGCGCCAGCCGTGGCGGCCACATGACAGAAATCATATTTAAGCATTAATTTCATAAAATTTTCTTTCCAATAAAGCCCGTTTCATTGATATTAAAAATATATTTCTTTGTTTTATTATGATATTATTATGAGAATGATCCTTTTGGCGGCAGCCAGGCAATAGGGCGGCAGGTTGTTGTCCGTGCTACATTTGTCGTTATAGTCAAATTAAACTAATATCTATTTTTGATGGCTACAAAACAAAACCAGTGTTGACCATATAGCAAAATATGTAAATCAAATTATATATATATATATATATATATATATTAGATCCTTTAGTTGCTGCAAGGATCAAAGGGCCTCATGAGGTTTCGGTAATCAGATGGTTTAAGATGAGCAGCCTACCGCATGAGGTTAGGCTACCGCATCCGATCCCTGAACTGGGGCTGCCAGCATGGCCTCCAGGTGGGCTGGCTTAGAAGCCTTATATCACGTTTGTATAGAGAGCCGCTTGTTACAAGATCCGACTACCGCTCCCAGCCGCCTCTCTCTAACATGAGGAACAGTCGATGGCAATAAATCGCTATGGGTTATTTAAAGACACCAATTACTCGCCTTGACGTTCCAAGTATGGTAGACACTTAGAATTCTGAGACTCACCACTCGAAACCGCGACTGCTTTAGCAACTACTTCGCATATTTACAGAGCTTTCCACTATCAAACCAAGAGTTTTTTTTATCCTGCTAATATAACAAATTTTATGAAAAAAAGTTTATATTTTATTCGGTTATTGAAAAAGCGAATAAAAACTTTTTTTATATTAAACGATTAAAATTGTTCTAAACTCAATTTCATATTTATTTATTATTCGCCTATTTGAAAGTAAAAAAAGTAAAAAAATTTTATTCCAGCACTCGAATAAATTTTAAAGTTTATTCGCTTGTCCAGCTCAAAGGTTAAGCGGGACATAAAAAATTTCGTTCGAATAAATTTTTTTTTGCATATTTTTGAACATCAACTAATTAAATTTGCTATAAACGAAATTTAGTTATTCGAAAAATTACATTATTCGGAAAACCAAATAAATTTTAAATTTTAATCGAATATTAAAAATAAAACAAGTTAAACCAATTTTAAATAAAAAAAAAATCTTAGTTATGCAAAAGAAAATCATATATGTAAATAGATACGTTTTTGTTATGTTGTGTTATTCAAGAAAATAAGGAAAATCTTTTATTCGAATAACCGAACTTTTTAAAAATAGAAGCAAAAAGAAAAGGTTTTAGTTGGTAAATTAATTACAGTCTATATTTTAATCGGTTTTTCAAAAAACGAATAAATTTGTTTTTAATTAATCGATTAAAATTATTCGAATTTTAATATAATATCTTTTTATTATTGTTCGCCTATTGGATAGTAAAAAAAGTAAAATAATTTTTATTCGAGCAATCGAATAAAATTTATAAGTTTATTTACAATTTTATCTAGCTCAGTAAAAATTTTATTCGATTATTCGAAGAAAAAACAAACAAATAGTTTTATCCAGTTAATAGAAAATATAATAAAAAAATTTGACAAAAATTTAAAAGCTCTTTTATTATTCGATTAAAATTTATCGAAATGACAGTTGTACTGATTACATATAAAATATAAAAAAATACCATACTACTAATTTCAATTCGATAGAGCAGAAAAATGCCAGATCTCTTTATTTTTGTATAAACTTAACCAAATGCTTTATTAATAAATGGTGAATATGTCTATGTATTGGTATGTGCTTTCGAAATGTCACTTGTCTAACAAATATTTTCACTTTTTCACAGACTCAAGATTAACACCACACTTTCAAAATCACAATATATCGATAACTTATCTATAGTACTAAATGTTGAGGATATCTTAACAAATCGATGCTTTTGCGTTTTTTAATTTGCAGTAGCCGTAAAATATGTAAACAACTCAGACAAACAAAATTAAAATTATTTATACTTAATTATAAAAACCAACACCCTGATACACTTTAAATCCTCTGTTTTATTTAGTTGATCACTTGTTTGATATAATGCATTTAGATTCCTTGTACAGCTGCTTCCACAAAACTACCAAATTTTGTTGTTATTTATATTTTATTATCTTCTTTTTTTCCCCATTCCCGCAGGTATCATCTACCATGGAGCACAATCAAGCACATCCTCTGATCTATCACCAATGTCCGAACAAAAATCATTGCCACGTCGCGGTCGTTCAAGGTATCATCATCAATTATATCAGTTTTCCACCAACACAACACCGCGACATCATAACAATAGCAAAAACTCGTCAAGCAATAATTCCAATTCGAATAAAATACTTTCGCCACGCAGTGGTGTCGGTAATCTCAAATCCATATCGAGCACATTTAAATCACAAGATTCCATACAGTGTCACATACCCACATTGGTTAAATCACCATCCATAACACACCACCACCAACAACAACTACAACAACAAAAACACAACCAACAACAACAGCAACAACAACAACAACAACATTCAAATATAAATACATCCAGTAGTTTTACCAGTAGCAATAGTAGCAAATTATCACAGCAACCCCTGCTTGTCACACCCAAAATTGCACCACACCATTCCCAACAGCACAACACAAACCTAAACGATCACCACACAAACGAACTGTTAGATAGCAGTAGTTGTACTAATTCCCTTGCATCTGTAGCCCCCTCCCTGGCATGCATGCAGCCATCATCACAATTTCGTCCCATAGCCCATAAGGCCGACGAAGGTCTGTCCGGCGGCACACTCCTGAATCCATCCACTGCACCTCTATCGTCGAAATTCTTTACGGCACCAACGCTGCCCAAATAGGATACGGCCCTTGGGGGCAGTGTGGATGGAAGTCTGGTCGATAGCGATGGCATAGTCAATAGCTTTGGCTATAATATCGGCGAGATTTCATGTACCTACATGAACCCCATCGACCAGAAGTTCGACTATGAATCATAGGATTATGTGACCAACAGCAGCAGCAGCAGCAGCGCTTTATGTAGAGAGTAAAATTGAAATGGAAATAAAAAAAAAATTAATTGGCAAAATTTTCGTTCATTTGTTGCGAGAATAAGATTCAGAGTGAAATGTTGAATGTAATTCTTTAATAAACGAAAAGATTTTGGGAATGCTTCTACAAGCTGCAAATAACATTTACATGATTTTGACATTTTTGCATTAATCATATTATGATTGTTGGGTGATTAGAGGAGACATTTATTTAAAATGGTTTTATGTTGCTGAATGTTTTTCACATTGATGTGAGAGTCTTATTACCATTTTGTGATTATTTTTTGTGGAGTTTCTTATCCTTGTAGGATTATAATGAATGCATTTGACTTCATCGCTATTTGTCGCTATGGCATATGCTTTTCAACTTTGAGATTTTGAGAAACCTTAAGGAACGGGCCCCTGATAGTTTGATTTTGTACATAAGCATATACGGTTGTATTCTAAAAAATAATTTGTATTTAATTTCTGTTTTTTTTTTGTAATACGGCAGATATTCCATTTGTCGAATAAATAAAACACACTACATTAGGTGTGTTCATTTACTTTCCTAGCAGAAATTAGCAACCAGAGAGTAAGGCAGAAAGAAACTTACAAAATTACTCTTCTGCCAAATACAAAAAAGTTAAAAATTAACACTTTACTAGCAAAAACTTTCAACAAGATTTTGTTTATATCCAAAGCACGCATGAAAATCATTATACAATTATAATTTTTCTAATGAATTTTTGATATTCTGGCTTGATAATAAAATTAAAAAAAAAATCGACTCTTAACAGAAAAGAAAAGTTGCTTGCTTGCATTGTGGAAACTACATATAAGTCTCACAAGTTGATGACAATTTTTTCGTATCGAAGTGTGCTCACATTCATCACAAAATCGAAGTACTGAAACAAGTATTAAAAAATCTTAAAGCGGCCTAGACACGATATTAAACCGACTTCAAAAATAAGCAGTAAAAAGTAAAAAGTAATTTAGATTCAGTTAGCAAATTCTATAATTACTTAATGCGCTTAGTTATCCTTGTTATCAATATCAATAGTATTAAAAATATTTTACTTAACCAAATCTAAATTATTTGTAATTTTTTACTGCTTATTTTTGAAGTCGGTTTAATAATTTTTTTTTTAAATTTGTCGTGCCAAGTTTATATTTTTAGTGGCGTGATCGTGCCCAATTTGTCAAATATTAGTATTTGCCCGCGTTTCTAAATGCCTAAATGCAACAGCGCGTCACTTTCAGAGCTGGGACACACTCAAGTTTTGTCAAATAGATCAGAATAGGTCAGGTAGAAGCACTATAAGTTTAATGTTAATCTTTAATAGGCATGACCCCGCCATCTTATTTAAGCATAAAAACTATGACATTCTAAGAGCTGAAACAGTGCAAAAAAATGCGAACGAATTCATAACTCCATCCTTTTTTTTTAAGTTGGTTAAAAGCGAAATAATTTAAAATATCAAACATTAGCTTTCAAAAAGGCAGCTGTTTAAAAAACCTTCTCTGCAAGTACCTTTGGCAAAAGAGGCTTTTTTAAAAAGTAGCTTTTAATAAAGCAGAAAACGTTCGATCGATTACCTTTATTGGAAACAGATAGAAATTTTCTTATTTTATTGTTATTTTCAATACAATGTTGTCCGTCTAATATTTCTTTTTTCCACCCACCTTGAAATTCCATTTTAAATGTGTTGGTGCTTGATGAACAAGCGTAAGACACACATCAAAATGTCAAGCTTGGGTCAAGCATCTTACGTCTAATATAAACAAGCTTATTTTCACAAATACTACCATAATGATTGATAAAAAAAAATTTTATAGCGTCTAGACTGTTGTATATACAAAATATGTTAATTAGTTTTCTCTAAGCTTTTCCTGTAAATAATGCAAATTGTTTTGCCATATCGAAATGTTTTATATGTTTGAAATGTCTTTCAATGCTATTATGCATGGAATATAAAAACTTGCAGAATGTCTAATGTGGTAAGAGATGGGTGGCATCTAGTGCCATCCTGCCCATCCTACCCATCCCATTCCACTCGTACAAGCCACACGTAAATCTTTATTTTAAATTACATTTAATTACTGGATATTATCCAATATTTATGTTTTTAATAACTGTATTTAATAATAATATTATGAAACTGCCTGCGACTTGAGATTATTTGTTAAGAAAATTATTGTATTCATTCTGAATCTTACTCGTATTAAGAAGTAAACGCTGAGAACTTGATTGCTTTTGATTTTTTCAATGCAAATTTCAAAATTTCGAAGCTCATTTGTAAATTCTGTTTTCAATTTGAATATCTGCTCATCATGTTGATGCTCTATCAAAAATCATTAATTGCTTTGCAGCTTTATTTTCTCATTGTTCAGCCCCAACAGCATTGACTTTTCACAACAACAACAACAACACAAATACTTTCATTGTGTAGAAAGAGAAATAGAAACATACTCTCGTGCTTTAGTTGTGCATAAAAGACGTGCACTACTGTGTACTCCACATTCATGTAGTGATTAACTGCTGTTTTATAACTTCAAAAACAAATGTAGCATTTCTTGTCATATACTACCAAATACTTGTCCAATCTATAATTAGGCCTGGAGGTGTTGTACGCACCCTGCATCCATTGCAGCTACAAGCTGAATGCAATGTAATTTCAAACAGTGCCGGATTCCATCAAGTGCCCGTCGATGTAGCTTTGCCTGCCGAACGTGCTGAGGTTGCACAGGTGGAGTGTGATGTGGAAACGTTAAAAAAATTGAAACTAGGTCTTAGATCAACATTGTGGTCACGTCCGGCCTCCACAACTTCGCACTTGTTACGTCAGCAACAACAGCAGCAGCAAAGACCGCAAGAGAATCGTCCCATATCACAGCCTCAGTTGCAGCAACTGCAACAGCAGCAAACGCAGCAACAGCTGGCTGCACATAAAAGCCAACAACAGCAGCAGCCGCAGCAACCACAACAGCCAGCAACATCACCCTCGTCTGCAACGAAAACAACAACAGCAACACAAAAGCAACAAGCACGTCAACAACATTCACCTGCACCCACACAAAAGCTGTTGACCGAAAAATCCGATTATTCCATATCGGTGTGAGACAGTGACAAAAGCCAGAAATACTAGTGAGACAAATAATAAGTTAAATGATTTCCTTCTATCTCAGTCAATCTGTCGCTCTCTTTCTATATCTCTCTCTTCTCCTCCTTCTTGAAAAATGGAAAAATAATAATTAATGGAAATTAAGGACAAAGAATTATTTATTTTTTTCGCTTTTAACGTACGGCAAAGAATGCTAAAAAAATGTAACTTAAGCAGTTTTTCGTTGTGGGTTTCTGTAGCTAAATGCAAATGTTTTAAGCAAAAATTTAACAATGAAAGTTTGTATGTTGGAAAGTATTTGTGCTTGTGCTTGAGTTTGGTGTTTTCTTATTTTTTACCTATACATTTTTTATGCTCTACCCAGTAGGAAATATAGAAAGGATACTTTTTTTAAATTGCTACAAAACTAGCAATAACAATTTGCAGAAGTGTGTGAAAGAGATAAATCAGTTGAACATAAATTTAAGCATAACATAAATTTAAGGTTGGCTTTTCTTCTTAGTAGATAATTGTGTAAACTCTATTTCAGTTATAAGAGGCCCTAGGCTCCGATAGGAGTTAAGCGGATAGAAGAAGAAAAAAAAGAAGAAGAAAATTTCAGTTATTATATGCAAATGATAATTGCTCCCATGGCATGAAAAATGTATTCACTACTGGCAAGATCTATAAAAAATTTTCATTAAACATTTTTTCAAGAAATTTCATGAAGTTTGTTGCACGAAGTGAGTGATTTTTATAGGGTCCGCCAGATAACTTTTTTTTTTTAAACAGGGCGCAAAACATCGAGTGTAGCTTCGGCTGTGTGGCACGTAGCGCCGTCCTGTTGAAACCAAATGTTGCCATAAGCACTAGTTGAAAAAAAACGTCAGATGGCGGATCCTATACATATTTATATAAAAAAGTGCTTAATGTAAATTAGTTTCATACTCGTACTATTATTTTAGATGTACAGTACATCTAAAATATTTTTTTTTTATATAAAAATAAAACAAGATATACGTGTATCGGGGTTTTACAAACTTACACTGGAAACTCATTTCACGGCCTATTTAAATATGCACCCTTGTGTAGTAAACCCTGTAGATAATCCTATGATACTAAAGTTTTTTGTATAAAGTATCTTCAAAAACATTTATTCAGAACATTACAAGCAACCTTTTTTTGCTAAACATTAACCTTCTATCTCTTCTGGCAATGGGCCTTTTTGCAATTTTTTTTTAAAGCAAAAAGCTCATTTAAAGCAGGGATGTATGTAGTTGAAACATGCTGCGCAAATATTTTTCATGAAATTCTTCTAAAGATATCAGAGCACACTCATATCGAATAATCAATTTTAATATCAGAAATAACCAAAAAAAAAAAAACAATTTGTTCGAACTGTTTCTTTTGCCGCCTTTTAACTATATTAACCCTTAAACCACCTTTAAGTTTTTGGTTATTTTTGGCGAAAGGACTATTTTGTTACACACATATGTTGTAAGCTATTACCTCGAATATTTTCTAGGCCAGACTGTAGAAAACAGGGGTGTTCTGTAAACCGCATGTTTTGAAATCGCCTAATTTCCAGGAAAGAACTTAATTAAAAAGGTGACTTGTTGCAGCTTTTTAATTGGTTTTAATATTTTAGATGTTTAAGATATTTTATACGAACTAACCTGCGAATGCGCTAAGTCGTCCGATCAGCAGATCACTGTCTTTCGTTTTTGAAATCGCACGATTTCAAATCGCGCGGTTTGCAGAACACCCCTGAAAGTAAAGTTCAAATCATTTCCTACTGGGTATGAATTAGCGTCTTTTCACTACAATAAATAACACGGACTGCTAGAACTAATTTTCACGAAAATATAAATGAGTATTTTTTAGCAAAATATAAAATGACAGAAGTGATAAACTGCTGATCAATCTTCTCTCGATTCATTTGTGTATGTTTATGTGTGTATATTTGTATGTATGTAGAAGGATGTATGTATATTGTTACTTACTATTTTACTTAAAGCCTTATTAGTAAACTATTTATATGCCAAAAAAAAACATCTTTAAAACAATTTTACTTATTCATTTAGCAGACCTGCACAAAAATATTTCAAACTGTTAAGTTGAAAAAAAAAATTAATTTTTTTTTCGTAAACTAAATCTCCCCGACTTTCCTTTTAATTTCCCATTCTTTATGGCAAAAATATGAACGTAAGAAATTCCATTATTAAAATCCATAATCTCTCACCAACTCAGTATCCATCGTAGATGATGAACGCAAAACAATAAAAAAGTTTTATTAAATAATCTTTCGGACAATCAATCAAAATTCTTTTTTTGCAAACAAATAAACTTATCACTAAAACACTTTACATCACTATATATGCATATGTAAACAATTTATGAAACTCCTACCAAACAAATATATATATTGACATTACAATATGATTGCATGCATCTCCCGAATGGAACTCATTAACTTCACAAGCATCCCCAAACCCCGCCCCCCCCAACACCCCTCTCCCACAAAACCTATAAATTTGTTTAATAATATTTATACTTTTATACTATTTAAAAAAATTATGCAATAAAAGCAAAAAAAAAAAAAAAGAAAAACTAACAGCAACATATGAAATGAAATATGGAAATATTTTCGGGTCAGGTTGTATTTTTAAGGTAAATCGATGATATTTGAATTTAATTGGATTTTATTGTTTATGATTCAGGAACCTACAAAGACGTATAAAGATGTAATAGAAACGCTGCAATAAACGTTGGGTTAACAATTAAACATTTTGATATTTACTGCCTTATTCATAAAAAATGATTCAAGTTTATTAAGCGCTTATTTGACATATTTCTATGGGAAATTTGGCAAATAATCCTGTAATAAACCTAAAATATTTTTTTTGAATTAGACCGTTAGAGTTCATTTTAGGTAATAACGTGCGTATGATTGATATTTAACTTGAACATCTTCATATTAAGTATACGTATCTGGTATGCAGCAAGAGTGTCTTAAGCGGCCCATTGCATAGTATAGGTAAAAATGACAATATTGCATAGTATAGGTAAAAATGACAATAATATGTACAACAACATGTGCAATAATATTGTATAATGGATGGGCCGCTTTAACCATAAAAAAAATCGATTTTCTGAGATGAGCTTCCACTGGCAACAGCTTAACACGATTAGGCATCAATCGACAACTAATAATGTCAGACGTTGCTTTTTTAGGGCCATATTTTCGACGACAAACACAATAAACTCGATGTTGAAATCTTTTTAAAGCTTTAAGCGGCCCATCCATTATACAATATTATTGCATATGTCGTTGTACATATTATTGTAGTTTTGACCTATACTATGCAATAAATGGCACAATATTTTCAAAGAAAATATTGCCCAATTTTGCGGACAGTGACAAAAGGGAACAACATTGAACAATGTTGCCACCACATTACACAATTGGCGCTGATTGTACAATAAAAATCAAAAGTGTTTTGATATTTGCCAATACTCGTATATTGTGCCACCTTCAAATATGACATACACATTGGCGGTATTATTGTACAATACGAAAAATGGGACAATTATATTACCGCTTTACCCCCATTCATTCATTCATAAAATTTAAAATGAATTTGAAATGTATTTTAGTTAAAATTTTCCTATAATGGATTCCAAATTCATTTTATATTTTTATGAATATGGCGGTTGGAATCTTAGATATCGAAAAAAGTAACGAACACACCGATAGCTGGCAGTTTAGGGCAGCGCGTTGAAGCACGAACTCGCTACAATATGCAAGCCAAATTTTGTAATGGTTTGCAAAAGCGGTACTTTTTGAATCGAGTGTTGCCAGGGCTTAATTATTTTTAAAGTATAAAAAGTTTAGATGTCGAAAATAGTTTTGACCACAACGAAAGATGGCGTTTTTGAAGGATGCCTGTTAAAGGATGTAGCTAATGGTGTGCAAAAGTAAAAATTTTTGGATCAAGTTTTAATAGGGTTAAATAACACTGTGCCAGAGTGAAGGTTCGATAGTACTACTAAAGGGTATTAAAACCCTATACTCAGTTTGGCGATTTTGATGGCCAATTTTTTTTTATGGGTCTCCAAAGATTTCGAAAATCACTGCACCCTCAAAAATGGTGTCATCAGTTTTTGGCCAACAGCTAATTCAGACTTAGTGCTATATATTAGTAAACAAATTCCTTATAAAAAATGTTTTGGTTCATAAAAGTTGAAACATTAAAATCCAATTAACTTAAAAAGTTGTCTCATAAAAAAAAAGCTTTGAATTAAATATACTTTCAAAAACTATCGACTGATATTTAATTAATTTTGTATATGATTTATAAAAAACTATGTTGAATATTTGTATGAAATATGTCTTAACTTTAACTTTAAGAAAAAAGTGAAATAACACGTTTTTGTAAATATTAAAAAAGAAAAACAAACAAACTAATTGTTTTTTTAGCATTTAACTAACAAAATAAAAATTACTACTATAAAATTACTCAAATATCTATTTTTCTTCTTACTAGATTAATTAACTTATCATAAGCATATACAAATATATAAAAATGTAAAACTAATAATTGATAAATTAAAAATTAAAAACGCAAACCCATGTACAATGAATTACAAATACAAATTGAAAAATTCTTAAAAATATAAAATAAAAATAATAATAAAAACAAAAACTTAAAATGTAAAAACATCAAATCAAAATTATAGTACATAAATTATTTTATTATAAAGTGAAAATAACAACTAACCCCCAAATTCATAAAATTTAAAATAAGTTTGAAGTGTGTTTTATTTAAAAATTTTCATACAAAATTTTCTTAAAATTGATTTCAAACATATTTTTTTTTTTTGATAAATATGGGGGTGAATGTATAGTTTTTCTTTCTAAAAAAGAATTTAAAATAAAATTGAATATATGAATGATGACAGAAATTAATGTATGTAAACTTATTATGAGGATAAAATTTAAATCATCTAAAATAGAGACTTTTTGAAATTTTTTATATTATATATAATTTTTAAACAAAAAAAATAAAAAACAAAAAAACAAAGATAAATGAAAATGTTTCGAAAACCATGTGCCAAAATTACAATTAAATGAAAATAAAAAAAAATCCAGAAAATTGCCAAAACCAGTAAAGTAAATCTATTTTTATTTTACAAAGCAACTAAACAATTAAAATTTTTTATCTAAAATATTTATTAACAAATGAATATAAGAAAATCAATGTTTTACGACTTAAAAAATTAGTAAGCAAAAATATAAATAAATCATTAAAAAAATAAAACAAAATCAAAAAGTTTTGATGGTCGACTTAAATGCTCTTCATGTGGAACTGATTTAAAGCACATAACATGGCTAAAATTTTGCATTAGTTAAGAGTTTTTTTATATTAATTTCCAAATGGAGTATTGAAATCGTATTAAAGCTTTGAAACTAGACATTCTTGTTACCGAAACAGTAGAAATTTTCATTATGAAGAGAAACGATTTCAAGTGATTACGACTTTTAAGAACAAGAAAATAGACCAGATTTAAGTTTGCTTCTAAACAAGAGAAGAAATTATTCTATTAGTCATTATTTATTTTACGGAGTTTGGTGCTTTTATTTGGCGCAACTAGTACCAAATTTTCAAGGGCTTCTTAAGGAGTAATTATGCTTATTTTCAGATGCCAACTAACCAAACATAAGAATGGAACTCCTAAATATTATTTAGTACATGGCGGCTCAGAAAACAGTTTATCACTGTAATCAACAACAACATTTATTTTAATTTGAAGGATATTTTCCTTTGCTGTTTCATAATTATTAGCTCTGAGAATGAGTCAATCCACCTGGCTATAAAAAATATATTTCCTAGATATCTAATTGTAAAAAAGTTGTTGAGATGCCTATTAATAATTTTTTCATCGTATGTATATTTATATTCATGTTAATTTTCATAAACCTGTTCATGTTTATATTAATATTCATAATCCTGCTAATTTCCATGTTCATGTTTATCCTTATGTTACTGTAAATTATCATGTTAATGTTCATGCTCCTCTCCACTTTCACGTTTATTTTCATGTTCAGTTTTATTTCCTATTGCGTATTTATCTTCTTGTGTATTTGACAGTTCATTTGCATCTTTCTTTTTATATTCATTTTCATGTCTATGTCCATGTTTATATTAATGCTCATATTCAAAACCATGTTGATGTTTATGTTCTAGTCCATACTTACTTAAATTTTCCAGTAACTTTTCATCTTTATGAACCTTGTCCGGTTTATGTCGATATTGATATATATTCATGTTTATAATCATGTTAGTATTAATTTTTATGCTCATGTTTATGTTCATATTCATGTTAATGTTCATGTTCATGCTCATGCCAATTTCTATATCCATTTTCTTGTTCATTTACATATTTATTTTTATGTTTATTTTCATGTTAATTTTTACATTCATATTCATGTTCATGTTAATACCCATGTTTATGTTTATTTTCATGTTTATGCTCAGTTTCTTATTAATGCCCATACATCTGTCCATTTTTATCCTTTCGTTCATGTTTATATGCATTTTCATGCTCATGTTCGTGTTCATATTCATATTAATATTCATTGTTTATGTTAATGCTCATGTCCATGTTCACATCCATTTTCTTGTTTGTTTTGATGTTCATGTTCATGTTTATTTTTATATGCATATCCATATTAATGTCCATATTAATGTTTGTTTTCATGTTCATGCTCATACTTTTGTAAATTTTCATGTTCGTGTTCATATTAATGTTCATGTTCATATTCGTTTTAATATCCATGTTTATATTCATATTCATGTCTACGTTCATATTCGTGTTTGAGTTTTTATGCTTGTTTATGTCTGCTTAAATGATGAAAAACTAAAAGTAAGAAACTGCCTGTCATTTCGTTCTCTTCGTTATATACATAACTTCGTTCACGAAACACCAACGATTAAAGTAATTTACCAAAAATATTTTAGATACAACAAAACATGTAAACGGTAATGACTCTTAAGGCCTAATTTTGTACAACGTAACAAAAAGCGTTGGCAAATCTTTTATGAAAAAAGTTTAAGTTACAAAAACAAAATATTTGTGAAAATTATCAACGCTTGGCGTTGCATTTTACAATTTGAGGCCTTTAATTTCTTATTCTAATGACATTTCAAAATAAAATTTGGAACAATATTTTTAAATTAGTTCTTTTTTCCAAGGTACAACTTTTATAAAAAAAAAATGTGTATTTAAAAAGACTTTCGTTCATCCACACTCATTTAAATTAAACATTAAATAAAATTAAATTTAAAAAATTTTTAACTGTGATTTCAATCAGCCAAAAATTATTAGTTTTTTCCAAAATCAAAGTTTCACATATCGGGCCAATACTAAAAATTTTGTGTTTGAATTTTCAAACAAATTTAAAATATTTCCTAATATCTGTTACACACATAAAGCAAATGTTTTTGCAACAATTTGTAAAAATCATAATTTAAATTAAAGAAGTCTTAGGAAGGGTGGGGCTGTACCACACCACGATTCGGAGACCCAATTGGATCCATTGTGGGTGTTGCCCTCTAAAAGAAGTCTTAATTGATTAACAAAATCTAATGAAGAGTATAACAAAAATC
This sequence comes from Nowickia ferox, assembly GCA_936439885.1. Taxonomy (NCBI): domain Eukaryota; kingdom Metazoa; phylum Arthropoda; class Insecta; order Diptera; family Tachinidae; genus Nowickia; species Nowickia ferox. The sequence continues at coordinate 108,421,207 of OW387024.1, read as the reverse complement.
AAATCACTAGAATCTTTTAAATCAAATTTGCCAAAAAACCAAAATAACCCTACAATTTTTGTATGTTAAAAATAGAAATAAATACACAAAAAACAAAAACTACAATAGTTTTAAAATCAAAACGAAAATCAACACTATAGCATTAAATAATTTCTTAAAAAAAAAACAAAACAAAAAATTCATATTTTGACTGAAGAAAAAACTTAAAAATTTTATTTAAAATTAAAAGCCTGATTTCAGTGTACATCGAAGTTTACGAATTTATTATGAATTTTAACAAAACGAATATTCATATTAAGCGGGTTATTTCTTTTAGATATTTAATTAAGATACAACAATATAGATTTTGCTTTGTTTTGTTTTGTGTTTTGTTTAATAACTGGTTTCACAAATTGTTACTTTTCAACAAATTTTAATTTTTCAAAATAAATCAAGCAAAAGCAGAAAAAATAAAAAAAAACTACAAAGACAGAAAATTAAACGAATCATCATTATCAAATCAAAACAAAAAGTAATAGAAAAATTTAACAAAAATAGTAAAACAATCAATAAAATGCAAAACTCATTCATATAAACAAAATTAAAATGGAAATAAATTATAAAATAAATCATTATTATTGAACGTCTTTCATAAAATAATTTATGTAGCACAAAAAACAAAGAAATATTTAATGAAAAAATAATAATATAAATAATAAAATTATATATATATATATGTGTAAAAACTTAATTAAATAAATATTTAAATATGAAATAAAAATTTGATATTATGTGTTTCTTTTTGTTTTTGATACACAAGGTGAGTATTAATAAAACAATGAATAAATCAGCACAGAACGGATAGCGCAACACAGTGCGCGGCTGCTTAAAGTAGAAAAAGCACATAGTAATTGAAAGCGCTGCAAAGACAACACAACGACTTAAGTGTATGATAGAGTTTCTATAAGAAAAAATAGTTGTTCTGAATCTTATGGAAAAATATGACAAAAGTTACGATCTTTTTATATAAAACAAATTTCTACAGAAATTTTTTTTATAAACCTTTTATGAATAAGGTAGTACAAGTTTAAACTACAGGCAAATCTCGGTATAACGAATCTCGCTCCGGATTTTTTTAAATTAACAACCTTAATATCCTAATTTTATACTGGATATAACGAATGATGAAGAAAAAATCGCAAAATAAAAAACAAAAACTTGAAACATAAACATAAACATAAACATAACTAGAAACATATGTCTAACATTTAGTTTTTTTATATAGCGAATGTTTTGATAAATGTGTGCTCTGTATAACGAACGGCAAAAAAATATTAAACAAATACTACAGCAGCAATGTAAATGCCAAAAAATGTGATACCATTACTTCGTATTTGGTTGCTTATTTGAAAACAAATTGCCCTCATTCTTTTTTTTTTTGTATAGTATCATGTCTACAATAATAATAATTAATATAACAGACTTTTCGGTATAACGAATGGGCCTGACATTATATCGTCCGTATCGGGACTTGCCTGTACTTTTCAATCTAACTTTAAACATTAATATATATGTATGTACTAGATAAATGTTTATTGTAGTCATTGCCAACAAATTAACAGAACAACGTTACCAGAATAAAGAATTAAAAAGTAAAACTCACTACCTTTTAATTCATATAAAAACTACTACTCTTACCAAAACTCTTTAAAAGTTTTTGCTCATTAGGTGACTGCAATAAGAACGTATCCATTTACAAAATATGTTTTTAAGCATCATTTTATTTTAGTTAGTTATTCTAAATCGTCGGGTGGTTACTGGTTTGCCGCATAAATAATGTATACTTAATATCTGTGAGGGAAACCAGTAACCACCCGATGAAATGCTAATAAAATTCAAATGAAACAATTTACTTTATCATGAACTTACAACGGTAGTACGGTATATCAAATGTTAATTGTTGGAAATAAATTATAACAACTAACAGGAAAGCTTTAAATTTTATCAGTGTTTTAAAAGTCTGTGAAGCATTGCATCAGCTGTTGAGAAGTAAGTACGTTTCTCTAACAGAAATTAACTGTTATACATACATGGCAACCGTACTACCGACTTATATAATGTTATCTTAGCATATATTTTGTACTACTGTACGGTAGATGTCTCTCAATCTCACTGTACATGAAACAGAAACCTCCGTTTCTAAATGTTAATTATTTTACATTTATACACAGTTTTGAGGGTTGATTATTAAACTGTTATACTCTAGATTTCTATGTTGGCAACTCAAAAATACGTTATACTCGTATATTAAATTTTTATATAAAAATCTAATTTAACCATAAAAATGGGCAGTCATTAGTCTTATGAAGCTTTGTAATATGTTGCTAATTATGCTCTCAGCACAATTGTGTTTCAAATCACTGGTCACTAGTTCTTTTTAATTTTCACAAAAGGAGATTACATAAAACATATTGTTAAAATACAGTCATAACTACATAAATAAATTAAAAAACCGATATTTTTCAGTGCAGCCACGCACTTCATCAGCACCCAAGTCTATCTACTGGGGTAGAGATTGTTATTAATATCAGCTAATTAACGCAAATTTTCAATGAAATGGAATATGAGAAATGTTGTGCATACAATTATTGATTTACCTTTGGTAAACACATTTGTAAGTATCACTTTTCATTTTCTGTTTATCCGTTTTTTTTCATTTTCTATTCAGGTTAGCACGAAGTTATGTCACTCTACCTAAGTATGTATGCAAGAATAGTTAATCTTGCTTATCTTTTACAATAATCACATTAATTATTTTTACTTATTCGATGTACCGTCTATATATACATGTAAGTATTGATGTAGTGGCTATTATGTTACATTGTTTTTGCTTTCTACAGTTGATTTTACTTCCCAGTATATGAAACTGTGATTACCAAGTGAACATAATGTATTTTGTCACGTGCCCATGATTATTTAAGTGAGACAATTTTTAAGTTTTTAGTTGAACTATAGTGAATTTTAATCAGAAATAATTTCTTAGTCAGGCTTAATTTCAGTAATTTCAATTCTTGTTGAATGAAATATTTTTATTAATTAATGTGAGTTTCTAAAGAAGCGAAGAAAAATTAAATTAGACTTTATTAGCTGGGGGAAATACCGATGTTTTTCTGTGCAGCCACGCACTTCATCATCACCCAAGTCTATCTACTGGGGTAGAGATTGTTATTATCATCAGCCATCTAACGCAAATTTTTAATGAAATGGAATGTGAGAAATGAAAGACATATATATAGGGTGTTTTTTTAGAGGTATAGAACTTCAAATTGAAATAAAACACAAGAAAATCGTTTTAATGTCCATCAATTTGGCTTTATTGGAAGGATAATTTTATGCCATTAACGTTTAAATATGATTTCGGGCATGTGGCCGCCGCGGCTGGCTCGAATAAAGCCAATTCTACAGGTCCAATTTTCAACCACTTTTTCGAGCATATGGGGCCGTATGTTGGCAATAACGCCACGAATGTTGGCTTCCAAGTCCCCTAACGTTTCTGGTTTGTTGGCGTAGACGAGCGACTTCAGCGGATGCGTATTATCACATAGAGTAAACGTAGTGCGAAAACGATCCATGGTTAACCGAATTAATTGCTCTGTCGACCATAAAATGGACGGAGCTTGCGGTAAGCTTCGCGAACTGAACCATTATTTTCGAAATAAATTTGCACGATTTGCAAGCGTTGTTCTTTTGTCAACCTGTTCATGATGAAATGGCAAACCAAACTAAATATTAATCACTTGACAGCTGACAAAATGGCCGCCAGTTAAAAAAGTGATGCCAACTTAAAGTTCTATACCTCAATAAAAAACACCCTTTATATATATATATATATATATAATCCTTATACGATTCGGCCCAGCCGTATGTACCACTCTTACTTGTATTTTTTTATTTAAATTTTGTATTGCTGAGTTATATTTAGCATATTGTGCAATTACATTAATGGACCACCAAAAACATTTTACATACAAAACAGCACAGAAAGTGCTACAAGACAACCAAATACCCAAATACCCGCAAAACATATGCAATGCTAAGTATCTGTGTGCACATAAATGCGTATTTAATTAAGAGAATATTTAATAAGTGATTTTTAAATACACAATTTTGTACTCCAGCTTATATGTATGAATGCAGCTATTAAGCTTGAATATAAGAGTTGGGTTTCAAAAGAAATTTAATAAAGTAACAATAGCTACTAAATACTTTGGTGGTGTCAAACGTATTAGTGGAAAGATAGCATACCTCCTCACTTAATAAAGCGCACACTTGTTAACTAAAACAACAGCAACAAGATACATATAATTAATTGATGTTAAATGCAGTTACAATTCTCACTTAGTTTATAGATGAATTCCCGTTAAACATAAATTTTTTAACATAAATTCTTGCCTCGCTGCATGTAAGAGTGGTTCATAGTCATAAAAGAGCTCCCAAATTTATCTAACATTCTTCTTTATCGTAATTATTATTCGCTATATTTGAATTCATAAAACATAATTTTAAGCTAAATGACATTTTCCTCCGAGGCTTATATTTTATATACGTATTTTATTTCAAAAGAAGTAGAACTTTGCAAACTGAACCGTACATTATCTGGAAAAGTAAACTACATTACAAAAGAGAATAATTTAAAAAGTATATCGGTTTTGTAAAAGTCACAACGTTGCTTTTAAAATTTTGTATTAGCCTCGTAGGTGTAATTATTGCTATTGCCATAAAAAAAGACTCAAGCAGAAAATTTTACAATTTTATATGCATTTGTAAGTACAAAATTAAAAATACTGTCGTTTAAAATCACAATCATTATAATTATAATTTAAAACATCAATAGCAGAAACAGCAACATCATTAACATGGTTTGCAGCAAAATTTCAAGCAGTAAATTGAAGTACAAGTACAGTTACCCACAATATTCTGCAACTAACTCCTAACTTGCATCGAAGTAAAGCCATCAGAAGCGGGAAAAAGAATGTATGATTATGAAATGAAGTGAGAATCGCTAATGACACAAAACACTATTCAAGACTTTGTACTGTCTGTACTGTATAGCACTGAATGCCTACTACTATTACTAGGTGTTGCCTTCTTTAGGAAAAGGATAGTGATAGAGAAGACAGGTGATCTTAGTAATTGAATACGAAAATCGCTGATTCAATAAAAAATCTTTTGAATTTTCTGTGATGACTATTTTTGCTCTATTGATAAATAAAGTTGTATGCACGTTTATTGAAAATATTTTTTTTTCAGTCAATAAAGAAATTTAATGAATCAAGGAAAAAAGTTGTTGACTGAAATTTTATTTTCAGTGATAATGTCACATTTGCTTGGCTGCGATTAAAACTAAATTTGCTTGGGATGAGTCGAACTGGCAACCCCTTGACTAATATAGACTAACGTACTTACCTTTCAGCTAAAGAGCAAATCGTTATGGAATGCATAAATAATGAATACACTCAAAACATGATTTCTTATGTTTCTTTTACATTGCATTATAATTTAACAAGTAACTTTGTTGAGTAAAAAAACAAGCCATGACGTTTTTCGGTCTTCTTGTCGGCATTTATACGTATACAACACGAGCAATCAAAATAAACAAAGACAATAGCACATCAGCGCGTTGGGTCAATCGACAATCAAGATAAACAACAACACAAACAAATTAAATTAAATGGTATTTTTAAATGCGCGCTATTGATGAAATATTTGATCGAGTTAATAACAAATATTATGGAAATTAAAGTTTGTTTTCAATAACATGGTTTTGTTGAAATTAATTCTTGTCTATTTTTTTCTGTGTAAAACTTTAAAGAAATTAGTTAGAAGTTGATTGATGAGAAGATTGATTCTTTTAGTTTTCATAGATTACGTTAATATGTTGCGAAATAAAAATATAGGTAGTTCTCAAGAACTACTGAAAAAACTTCATCCAAAAATGCTTGATTCCAAACACGATTACCTCGTTTGAAATTTTTTGCTGAAATATGTGAAGATTTAACTTATTTTGGAAGTTTTTTTTGAGATGCTAAAAAAACTAAAAGATTTCATAGCTAAAAATGAGATTTTTTAAATATGATATTTGGTTCTCTTATTACATTAGTTGACTTACTTACATATTTTCTCTTTTGCTCCATCAGAAGTATGACGAGAAGTAAGAAAGTATACTACATAAATATATTTATCTTAAACATATTCACAGCAGTAAATATTTTTAATTATTTATCTTTGTATTTGAATTTAAATTCAGTAAAATTCAGATAAATTAATATACTTTGAGTAAAATCACTAAAAAAAAGATTTTTAAGGCAAAAAATTATTTTGTTTGGTCGACGCAAAGATTTTGAAAAAAAATGGCAACACTTAGCCTTGAGTTCAGTATAAAAAGGTTGATGCATCTGCCAAGAGCGGAGTAAGTTGAGCTGAGTCGCGTATTATGTAAAGAACAGAGAAGTTAACATTGCGGTATTCTAGCAACGAATTAATTTAACATTAAGTGTTCAGAAGCTCTCAATAACAGTGCTGAGTAATAAAGTGATCTGATTTGAAAATAACAATGCACTTGGTATGTTTTATTTAGTTGCAAATACTGTACCCTAAACAACAAAGTTTTAAAAATACAAAAACATAAAAATATGTAACAAATGGGAAAAATTAAACAAAAAAAAAACAATACTTTCGTTATTTCAAATATTACCCATTATTTCATTACCACCAAATTTTCCAATGGATTTTAGTTCTGAAGAAACAGAATCAAAACTAAGGTTTATTTTCTATAATATTTATACAGCAGTTTCATTTTTGTTAACACTTGTTTTATTTTCCGTATGCAAAAAAATTTATGTGAGTAACTGTATAAGCAAACATAATTTTTTGTAACTTGCTTGTAACTTTCCATACTGAGTATTACCCGAAATAATAAAGCTATTCACACGTAGACACACACACACACACACACACACACACACACACATATATGTACTCGTATACATACAAATTTTTTGCAAAAAACTATGCTAACAATGACAATGACAACAATAAGAGCAAAATTTACAAATAACTTTATTTTAAAGACATTTAAGACAAAGAAACTTATAACGAGAACAAAGTACAAACTGCTGAACTTCATTTGACTAAAATTTGGCTGCATTTCTTAAACTCGTGCACGCATGATATCATCACAGAGCACAGCAAAGATGTATGGCATGGCTTTTGTTTTTGTGTTTTAGAACAGAAAGTTTTTCCAAAATAACAACACAAATGTGACCGTAATTGTCACTTTGGAAAACATCTAAATTAAATATGTAATATAACACTCTTTTGTTATGGTTCCGTGCACGGCATAGGCGAAAAGGAATCCTATTATTTTCGCTACGATGTCTGTTTATCTGTCTGTCATTGTCTGTTTTCCCGAGAACTATAAGAGCTACGAACCTGCAATTTCTACCCTATTCTTGCCTTATATTGACACACAAACACGACAATACAAACAAATAACTATAAAGCGCTAAAGTTTGAAAATTTTGAAAAAAAAAAATATTAAATTGTTACACTCGAGTTTGTTTAAGTAATTCTTAACAAATTAAGAAACTTTTGCATTTTAGTAGCCGCAAATAAATCAACAACAGCATCAATGGCAGCCACATCAATACAAGTTTTACTGCTTAAGAACATGTGTTTATATGTGTGCAAAGATGCAAGTGTATGCTTATATGCCAAAAGATATTTTCGCACTGTAATGGCACTGCACACACGCATACTCACTTACACGCATGTGGCAAGAAGCTTCTTCATTGACAGCACACTGTTTTCCGTTTCCGTTCCAACTTTGCTCTATTATTTTTTGAGACTACATACTCGTTATACAAAAGAAGAGCTCCTGTTTTTGCGTGTTTTTTATATGCCTGCTTGTCTAATATATACACTGTTGGCTTATTCTATGCTTGCTTGAACATGATACATTTTTTTCTGTTCTATTTTCAATTTAAAATTGCATCAACTTTTGCTATACAATAAAGATAGAACAAGACAGAGAGCGAGTGGTTCTAGAAGTGCTCTGTCCATAGCCAGGAAAAAAGTTTAATTAATCAGCTTGTTTATTCTAGAGCAGTGTCTGAGAAAGCACACTCTTGTGTTTTGTGATTGTGTGGATGATTTGAAATGCTATGCAGGGGGCAAAAAACTGCCTAAGAACGAATCCAAAGTAGAAAAGTGACGCAAAAACCGAAAAAATTATGTTTGTTATAAAAATACACACATATGTATGTCTGAAATTTGCTCAAATAAAATATATATGATTCGAAAGGTCTTAGTCTCTTCATTCTAAATTCGTTTATAAATTTAAAATCGGTATATATTTAAGTTAGTTAGAGCTTGATAAGTACATACGGGTACGAAAAACCGGATTTTTACCCGCCACTCAAGATTTTGGGGGTATTTGGAAAGTCTCAAACACAAATTGTTGTTATGCTCGACAATACCTATCAGAAAAATAATAACACGTCACAAGTATTTTTTTTTTGTCGCACAGTGTTATTTATATATATTTTCTTTCTATATATTTAAAAAAAAATTTCTGTTCAGTACGAGTCTTTAAGAGAAATCCAATTGAGACAATTACTTTTGATATTTCATAATAACAAATATATATGTATGTATATATAAAAGGATTTGTATGCCATCAGAGAGATTTTTTCATACAATTGTTTGCCATGTAAATGGAAATTTCCATATACAAATTTTCCCCACAAATGTTTTACCTTTTTTAATTGTTTAATTGATCTTTCATAAAAAAATAGTTATAACTGAAATTTATTTGCTGGTGGTTAAGCATTGTCTGTATATTTCATTGGTGCTTAGCCAAATCATCAGTAGACTTCAACCACATTTTGAACAGTCACAAACCTCTTATCTTAAATTTAAATTTCAATTAAAATAATTTTATGACAATATGTCGAATAATAAATTTCTTGAAGAAATAGTTATTTTTTTATTCTATATATAGATATATATTTTCCTAAGTAATTTTCAAACCCTCCTCATATGTTAGTTTTATGTTAACTTCCTTATACTATACATACATACATATCTACATACATATGTATATAAATATCTCAATTTCGCGATCTTTTTCATTGTTCTGAACGTTTTATTATCAAAATATTTTCCTACAATTGCAGCGCACACAGTTTGTTGTTTGTTGTGCAAATGTCTCATCATCATCTTCATCAGTGCCAGCGATGTAATGTTTTTGTTGTGCATATTATTGTTTTTGTTTCATTGTTGTGTCACTGTAGTCAACTGTCAAACAGAGTTTATGTATGTGTTTTGTTTTTTATTTTTTTATCTTTTTATTGCACATTGTTATTAAATGACATTTGGTACTTTTGTTGGAGTGTGAGTGCAAAAGATGACGTGTGGAAGTCTGCGTAATATATTCATTATTAGAAAGTTAGTTTTCAAAATTTTAGATGTTAAATTTTCAGACGTAGTAGAATCTTTATTGCATAGTAGTTCAAATTGTTCAAGTATTATTATTTATTAAGAATTTTTTTTTGGGAAATAATTTTTTTTTTTTTGCATTTTAAGGTTGTTGGAAGAATACTGGCATACTTTTTAGGGTTCCATATACCAAAAGTGAAAAGTAACCCTGTTTTTAAAAACGCTAAAAATAAAAAACCCAAAAAATTACAAAAAATGGTGAAACGAAAAATCACCAAAAAACCGAAAAAAATCGAACAAGTAAAAGAAAAGCGCCAAAACTAAAAAATCGCTAAAACTAAACTTAATCGCCATAAACCGCAACATTCGCAAAAAAACGCCAAAAATCAAAAAGATCTATAAACGAAAGAAAACCCGCAAAAATTAAGGAGAAGCACCTAAACTAAAAAAATCCGCAGAAATCAAAAAAAGAAGTTTACCGTGTACTTAAAATTGCTTAACAAATGTTTTCATTCGGTAAGATATTCGATTATATAGGCTAAACTTTGTGCATGAATGAATGAATGAATGAATTAAGTCAAACGGGAAACACAGGACAACCACCAAAGTAGATCTATTGTATCCCTTGCCAGGCGCTAGAGCACTTCATCTAGACCTATACTCCTGATGAATCTCAGGATTGCCAGTGGGTCTAGTGTTGGCAGTTCCCAGTCGTACAATTGGTGATATCTTCTGTGGCATAACGCTTCACAGTCCTTCAGAATATGCTCTGGGGTTTCATCGTCGTACTCAGTCGTTGAGGTGTTTTCTCAGTCTACAATGACCTGTGAAGAAGCCTGTGAGCATTTCTAGATCGTTTTTACTCAAGGACATTAGAACTATGAAACGATTTTGGTTGTACGTACCAATCATTAGATTTACATGCCTCAATCCAGGGAGATTGAGCCAGAGGCGTTCCCTATTACTCTTGATCTCTGTCAATATATCTTCCCGGATTTTGTCCAATCCTGGTAGGCAAAACGGTTCTGGTCTGACCGTGTATGTACTAAACCCCCTTATGGCCATTTTGCCTGCATTTTCATTTCCTACCATACATACTCGTATGTAGTGCCCGTACGGAGTGCAAGTCAAAGTCGCATTTTACTGAATTTATTTTGCCTTATCGACAGTTTAATTTAAGTGCTATTTCCAGAACAGGTTTGAATGCAATATCCCTTCCAAATAGTTGACTCCTGATGAGTGTTTTAACAGCACGTCTACTCTGATGGTGTGCCAGTGTGGGAGTATCTTCCTCTTGGTGAGAAAAAATTTTAAGGTTGATACTCAGGCTTAGATTCTATAAGCATTCCTAGTACGTTGTGTATAATGCCACACAACATCTCTTCAAGCTTTCTTCTTGCAATTTTATATCATTGCTTGCTAGTCTATACAAGAGCTCATTATACTTCACAGAAGTTGTGAAAGTACGTAACCTTGGGCATACCCTTTCATCGCACTGAGAAGAGAGTTTTCTCCCACACAGTTCTTTCACAGCTTCACTACTATGAATAGCCCATACTCTAACTTTTTTGATTCTGATTCTGAGCAAAGAAAACAGATTGCTGAGACGAGAAAGTAAGCTTTCAGCTAACTTGAGACCAAATATCAGGTCCCCTTGTGTTACTTCAGTGTACAAAAGGGATAAAGCAACTACAGATGGTGAAGTGACCGATTTTTTCGTTGTTACAACCCTGCTATTATGCGTTTTGTTGATTTTTATAGCATCATTGCAGCGTCTCTGATGATAAAAAGGCGTATTAACGGCAGTGTGCAGACGTAAGGGCAGTGTACTCTGTACTGTCAAAGTCCCTTTCCATATTCGGAATTAAATAGGCCGCAATTTATTGAGCGTCCTCACTAAGCATTCATCGATATTTTTATTGTTTGCATGGCTTAAGATTTTGAAAATTCATTGCTATTGGAGAAAAAAAAATCACATAAAACTCTTATTATCATTTTACATTTGCAATATCCATTTGTTCGATTACCCACATTTATTCACTGCAACCACAACCACAACCACAATTACATCAAACACCCATTTCCCAAAGATACAATATCCTTGAACTATTTTCTTAACAAATCGATTACAAATTCTTTAGTTTAAATTTATTATCAACCTAAAAATTTGCATAACTGAAATATTTTCTTGCAAGACAGAAAAAAAAGAAGACGAAGAAGGAGAAGAAAGAGAAGATGCAGACACATTGCACTGCATTTAAACCTAAACAACTCAATTGTGTCATAAATCTAAAAATACTTAAAATTTAAGGACAATAAATGCACATAAGAAATTTTGTAAATTGTAAAAGATTTAAAATATTTTGTATGTTAAAATGCAAAGATGTTTGCGGATAAGTGATAGTAAATAACTTTTTATACTCGTACATGCATACATATCAAACAAAATGCTTTATATTTAAGCATGAGACTACTCAGGATGCAGGAAGAAGTCGAATTTTTTTTTATCAAGTTGCAAGCAATAGAAATGTTTTATTGTTGCTGTTGTTGCTGTTAGTAAAATGTAACGAATAAAGAGTATCCATTTTGCTACTTACTTATGTATTTTACTTTAAAGTGTCTTCTGTTATCTTGACTAACAAGTGTAAAACCATGTAATATACTTGAGACGTTATATATACACACACACACACGTAGAGATTTTAAAACATATTTTGTATGGAAGAGGATTGTTTAGTTTTATACGTGTTTCTTCATATTAATCTTGTTCACGTAAGAACATTTACTAACACACACTTGCGTCCAGATGGCTTAACTAGTTTTGAGGAAATCTATCTCTCCATTAACAGTGGTGCAGAAGGAAAAAATTAAGTGATTTGGACAAATAAAATTTAACAATTTTTATGTTAATATAATTTAGTTGCATTGAAAAAAAAAACATCTTCGTTACTGTGATCAAAAAAAAAGACTTGTTTATTAAAATATTTTTTATATTAATTTTTTTTTTATAAAACTTAAATATCATATCACTTTAGTTTTATTGCAATATTTTGAAATTTTGCCTTCTGGTGCATACACATCAAGTTTTCTGGTTCAAGCTTTGCTTTTATAGTGAAAACAAAACACAGAGAGCGGGCTAGAGAGAGAGATAGAGATAACGATTTTATACAGGGTGTTCCTATAAGACGTTTCATTCTGTTGTAACTCAACCTATAACTACGTGACAGACAGGCAAGTAAAAACAAAAAAAAAAAAATTAAATATTCAACGATAAAAAAAATTAAAAATTAACCTTTATGATTTTTTAGCAACTTTTTTTTGGCAACACTGTTTTTGGCAAGTCAGCTGTTTTCGTATATCATGTTACTATTAAACATGTTCAGTTTGGTCTATCTATAATTTAACCATGAATGGACTTACAAATGAACAACGCTTGCCTCTGTTACTTTTTTTTTTTGCCCAAGCTGACATGTGGTTTCAGCAAGATGGTATCACATGCCACACAGCACGCGAAAAATGGCCCAATTGAGAGGAGAGTTTGGTTCGAAGTTCATTTCACGTTTAGGCCGGGCAATTGGGCGGGGACACGCACACACATTTTTTTTTTTATTTGATTTTATAATATTCTACTTATTTGATTGCTTCGAAACCAACCAAGCACCTTTGGTTCTTTTGATTACACAATTTTAAAGTCCAAAAAATGGACTCGGCTACTCCCATTAAAATTTATTATTATATTTCATGTGGTTTTACTTAACCGAAACTTACCAGACACCCATTGAAAAAAATGGGCGAAGTCATTTTATTATTTATTTTATATTTTACTTTAAGTGGATCTAGTGAACCGACTTTTTCAAATCTTAACACACCCTGAGCTCTGAAAAATACAAAATCTTGCCCATTAAAATTTAATTTAAAAAATTTAAACTTTTTTCGAAAATGTTTTATCAGATCTTTGCCTTGAAGTCAGTTTTTTTTTTTTGCAGAATTATTGAATATATATATATCATATAAGCACTTTTTAATTTAGGCGATTTTTTGGTTTTTTACAATAAATTTTTTTTGGTGTTTTTTTAGTTTCGGCATTTTTTAGGGTTTTTTTTTGTCTTTTTTTTGTCACGTTTTTACTTCTTGTGATTTTAGCGACTTATTTTATTTTTGATGATATTTTTTATTTAAGTGTTTTTTTCATTTTGGATTTTCTTTTTGTCAAAAAAAAACTGATAGAATCACCTTTAATTTTGATTTCTTAAATTTAAATTAAAATTAAACACAATAACTTTGAAAACTTCAAGTGTCTGTACATTGAATTTCAACATATTTGATTGCTCGCTTTAGAACACCCTTTAATTTTAAAATGTCATATAATTGCTGTTGTAGCGGCTAAAGTTTTACATTTTATGTGAAAACTTCAGATCCGTAGCTCTTACAGTTCTCGAGAAAACAGCCTGTAATAGACAGAGAAACGGACGGATATCGTAGCGAAAGCAATAGGGTTCCTTTTCAGCTTTTTTGGTATACGGAACCCTAAAAAATTAAAAGTGTGTTTTAATTAAAATGTGTTTTCTCTTCCAATGAAATTTTACTTTTCATTCAATTTGCTTCACTGTATATGTACACATTCCCATATACTGACACTTGTATTGCTCCTACATATATTCTAGCCTAATAATATTGTGACTTTGTAAGGTTTAAGCTGACCACTTTGCTTGTGCCGAAGCCTGCAAGTACTGAGGAGTATTTTGAAGAGCATGTGCACACATAAGTAGAACGTGGTTTGTTAAAATGTCTATTGTTCTTAGGACATATAAGGGTTAGAAGATAATTTTACGAGAATCGTATTTGTTCAATTATAAACAAAATCATGGTCTCATCATGAGGTATTTGTCTTTATATTAGCAACCACATTCTTGCAGCTCAAACTGCATACATATGTATATCCAAAATTATGCAACAACTATAATATATCTATCTATTGCAGCTTAAAATGCTCTTCAACAATCTTTACCAACTTTTGAAATGACCCACTTTTATAGACATAAATTTTTTCTTGTTTTGAATAATATTTTCTTTTCGATACTTTTAAGAAGTGCATCGATATTTTCTACGCAAGTCTTTAACTTTAGAAATACTTGTGTGTGTTTATTTATATGTGCACACACCCAGCAAGCATACTTGCTTGATATCAATTAGGTCATGATTTAAAAACGCTTTAAAAAACACATGCTTTGGTTGGTCTGGCGAAACATCCAGAGCCCTTAACAGGATTCCAATCTGCAATCCTCCGTCTAGTAGACTAATACATCTCTTACAAGCCAAAAGCAGCGCACTCATCACAAAATATTAAAATTACAAAAAAGCTTTAATGAAATTTTAGTTCCAAAGTTAACTTGCAGCATTTTCCTAGTTTTAATAATAAAAGATATTAAGCCACAATTTTTCAAACCTTAAAAATTTTGCTTGCTGGGTTATGTGTTATTTTTGTTCTTTGCTTCCTTTCTTTTTCGGGTTGAAACTGTAACAACATATGGATAAGGATTTTTTTCTCAATAATGTGAAAGAGCTTGTAGAGGTATTGGCATGTGTGTTTTATATTGTTCTCCAAAAGCGGTCATTTGTTCTTTGGTGATTTCACAATGTCAGTGGCAGTGCGACAGAAATTGAAAAGAATTTGTTATCTCTCCGGCTAAAGAATAAAATAATTTAAAGTTTCGCACAAGTGCTTTTGCTTGTGTTATCATACCGCTAGCCGCCTGAAACTCTTCATTTTCTTTGTTATACGAAAAGCAAATCAATATATTTGTTGAGTCGAAACTGTTTTCTTAAATGATTACCGAACATTTTATGGCCACCACTTTTAGTTTAAAAATATTCCAAAAAACACTAATTTTCCTCCTTTTACTTCCTGAAGAAATTAATTCTTTATGAACTCTGACAGCCCTGGGAGTGCTGTAACTTTTTTTCTTCCAATATTGAAATACAATGCACTTTTAGGTTGTGTGTATTTGAAAGGACTTGCTGCAAAGTGAAAAATCCTTTGGAATCCATTATTTTTTTCACAACAAGCAAAACTGGTTAACTTATGTACACAAATTAAAATAATACCAGAACTTTTTTAAAAAAATATTAAAAATATTTCATTGCTAACTATTTGAGTAGTTGTGTGCCATTTTGTTCGTGATGTTTCTTTAAGTATTTTCATGCGGTTAAGAAAAATTGCAAATAAAGCGGAAAACAAAAAAAAAACACTAAATGTTATTGTACCCAATACGTTTAATAAAATAATGTTTAAGAAGTTTCGTTTGTTAATGAAACATTTATATTTATATATTTATGATTTGATAAGGCTAAAGTTCGTATCGCTTTGTAAACCAAATTGCATGTGAAAATTATTAATGAACAAATAACACCAAAGTTAATTGTAAATATTCTGACAAACACGTAGCAGAACGGAACAACTGGCTGTTTTTGAAGGCCAAACACAAAGCACGCTGATGATGAAGGTGTAGTGACCTTCGAAAATAGCTAGTTGTTCCGTTCTGCTACTTGTTTGTCAGAATATTTACAATTAACTTTGGTGTTATTTGTTCATTAATAATTTTCACATGTAATTTGGCTTACAAAGCGATATAAACTCCAGCCTTGTTTTTGTAGACTTTAATATGAAATTTTTCTGAGTGTACCAATACCTTAATCATATTTCTTTATGAAATTTCCACTGTGCATCAGTTGATAACTTTTCTCATGAGATAAGTGACGCCTATTTTATAATCTATGCAGTGTTGACATGAAAGATAAAACTATTTGCGCCAACCAATTAATTTTTGATCAGAAATTCTCTTTAAAAAAACTAAAGCAATTACACGAATCGATTGTAAGAGCAAAGCAAGACAATTGTTGTGTAGTGTTAAGCCAACATAAGAAAATGGGAAAACTTTTTATGTTGTCCTGAATTGCTGACTTAAAATAAAAATAAAGTACAAGAAAATATGAAAAAAATTAAACAAAATAAAAACTAACAAGTCCCAAAGAAATTGAAAATATTTTATTATACAATAGTTTTGCCCTAAAGCCAAAATGCCAGCTAGAAAAAGTGTTTGGAGTGCACTTTTTATATTTTTATTTTTTTATTATTGTTTGCTATTGTCCCCATTTGTTGTCTTGACTGAACTTTAAAATCAATTCACATAATTTTTTGTGCTGCACTTTCTACGCTGTTAACTTGTCACTTGCAGACATAAATTGTCCCATTAACTTTTCCTTGTGTTTTGGTAGTGGAAGTTTTTGCTTGCTTGTGTGGGCTGCTTTTAGAGATGTCTGCTCTAATAAATGTTAAAATGTTTTAAATTTTTTCAAAAGAAATTCTTAAGTGAAACATATGTTTATGTATGTATGAACATATCGAGCCATAACTGCCAAGAAAGCTTAAGCGACATATATTTTAAATTTTGTTATTTGACAAAAAACTATAAGTTTGGATCGCAAATTATTGATTTTTGTCAAAAGATTAAGTTAAAAAATTATGTAGCTTAAGCTCTTTTGGCTCTTATGGCTTGATATGTAGGAAAGAAATATTACTTGCTTTTGCAATAGTAAAGCTAGCAAATTGCAATGTATTTTATATTTGCTTTTTGTGAAATATGATAATTCTTTATTATTACAAGTCCTTTAACAAGTTTAGACAGTCAATTAAGCCTACATTTTTTTTCTCATTTTCATAGCAATATTTTTTTTTTTTTTTTGTAAACAGAATTGTTTGTTGTAAGATCTCAAGTATGTGAAAATTTTCTTTTTTTCCTTCTATATTCGACCTTAAAAGCCATATGCACAATGTGCGAGCTTTTACAAGAGAGCTTTGACATTTCACATAAACGAGATCACAACAGCCAATCAGAGGCAGGAATCATTGTTGTCTCCTAGATCTGATTGGCTGTTTATGCTCTCGTCAGTGTGAAAGCACAAAACTTTTTTATAAAGGCTCGCTTATTGTGCATATGGCTGGAACGTAGCTGCCTTAAAGAAATATCTCAGGTTTATTAAGAGCTTATTTGACATACATATTTGTATATGAAATTTGTCAGTAAACCTAAAGTATTTTTTTTTTTATGAATACGACAGTAAATATTTGATGCGGTTGAAAGCTTAATTAATCTCTTATTTTAATAATGAAAATTTACAAAATGCTGAGGCATTCATGACTTTGATAAAAACCATGATGAAAAAAACTATTTCATTAGAACTTAAAAGCGAAGCACCCAAGTTTATTTCTTGTTGCAACTATGGCATTTTGTCGTCAATAAAAATATTGAAATAAAAATTTATATTTTATATTAAATAAATATTTCTTCCCATTTATTCAAGATTTAACTCTAGAAAAAGTCACCAACACATTTTGTTAAATAAAAAAAAATTTATTACTTATTTTCGGCGTATGCGAAAACGAAATATTTACTTATTTTCACATTATTTTGCAAAGTTTAGAATTTTTTTCCCCTAAAAACAAAAATAAAAGTTAAAACCAATTTGTACCCATACAACACTTTTATTTGATTTAATGTGTGATAAATTTACTAGAAAAAAACTGAAAATCTAAAATTTATTGAAGAAAATACATAAATAAAAAATGTATAAAAATAACGAGTTTTTTTCAGCAAAAATTTTCTTTCCAACAACATACAAATGACTACGATGGCATGTTGCAATTTGAAATAATATCTTTTAAAAGTTTTTGGCATGTTGTTGCTAGTGAGCAGAATGCAAAGGCAAAAGCGAAGCAAATCAAAGGAAACAGCAGAATAAACTGCAAGTGCTGTGCAATGGCGGAGTGAAAAAGAAAATTCCAGCATATAAAATGTAAATGGTGTGCGAGATCGTATTTATGCTTCTAAACATGGGTGTGTATGTGTGTGCATTCATCAGGGTTGGCAAAATTGGTACAGTTGTACTTTTTTGGTACTTGAAGAGAGAGACTTTAAAAGTATAATAGCACACCAATGGAATATCCACAGTTTTACAACGCAATCTATTTTCAAACAGTTATAAGCACCCTTGTGAAAGTAAACCGCAACGAAAAAATAAAAAATGTGAACTCTTTCATTTCCAAATTATTTTTCTCCTCAATTCGAATGTGCTCTAGACAGGCTATTAATTTTGATATCATAAATTTCAACTTCAAAAGGTGCCATATGTCATATGCTTTAATATTCGAACTCACAAGCAAATTTGTGAAAACGATTCGGTAGCAGGAACATAGACGATTATTTTAGTAAAAATATATAAAAAAGAAGAAGAAGAAAAGTGCCTTAGGACACCCGGTTAGAACTATGCTGCTTACCTATGTATATAAAACAAACTTCATGTCTTAAATAATGCAATTAAATTCTATTATATCATGATGTTCACTTCGTCCCCAAATATTTCCAAGCGTTGCCATTTGGTTTCCATTGTTTTCTTTTCTAGCTGCGTACGATGAAGTTCTAAGTACAAAGACATCCAAACAGAAATAAATTTATAACTGTAATAGTGTCGATTATTTTCTATTACGAAAATCTTGTACTAGGGTCCATTCTCATATTACGTAACGCTATTTTCGGAGTTTTTATACCCCCCTCCCCCTTTTTTTGAAAATTTTTCACCATAAATTTTCTAAAGAGTAACAAATCTTTATCCCCCCCCCTTGGAGCGTTACGTAATATGTGAACAGCCCTCAGGCTGCTGTGTCGTGGCATAAATAGCATAGCTCTAAAATATGTAATTTGAACTAGAAAAATCTTTGAGTACAATTAAGGTCAAAACGTAAAATTTTTTAAAGCTTTTGGTATAATTTTAAAATTCTCAATGCCATCCCTGGTATGCATGCTTGTCCACTTGCTTGTATTGGGCAATGAAAAGTGCACAAGTTACGACTTAAAATGCCATCTTACAAAATACTCACAAGCAACGGAAGTGTAGGAATCAAAAAGAAATACAAACGTTTCCCAGCCACCCCACAATAGCAACCGAAGGAAATTTATAGGAAAAAATTATTTTTTTTTTTTAATAAAATTTTACATTTTTGTTTACATTTGATGCACTCTATATATTTGGGGCAGCACAAACGCTACAATAATTAAGATAACAACATGCAAAGAAATTAAAAAAAATATTTTATTGAAACTAAACGAGAACAATTTATCAGCCGCACAATTTTTGTTCTTTTCAAAATTACACGAGACTGATTCATCTGTCACAAAATGTATACGTATACACAGCCTTGTGTAGGTTTGTGTTTTTCGTGTTCATTTAAAATTTGCTGTTTTTTAAGTCGTGCCAACCACAAAACCACTCTCTTTGCCTCTCTCACCAACAAACTGGCAGGTAATGCCAGCACAATTATGCCCGTGTGAATCAGCGTAATAAATAGAAATATTGAGACCAGAAAATATAAAATTTTATAAAGAAAAACTACGCAGCTTAATTGAAGTTCTTATTAGAAATCTATTAAGTGGATAAATTACACTGTGTGACAAAAAAACATACCTGTGAAGTGTTACTACTTTTTTGGTAGCTATTGTCGAGTATAATAAAAATCTGTATTTGAAATTTTATAAATACCCCCAAAATCTTGAGTTACGGGAAAACCCCGGTTTTTCGTAGCCGTTTGCACTTATCAACCTCTAACTATCGTTAATACCAGCCGATTTAAAATTTATAAACGGATTTTGAAAGAAGAGATTAAGAACTTTTGAACTTCATATACTTTATGTCAGTAAATTTCAGGTGTGTGTGGTTTTTCATCAAAAATTTTTTTTTGTTTTTTCGTCAGTTTTCTACTTTGGATTCGTTCTTAGGTAGTACTTTTGTACTAGAACTATTGTTTATGATTTTATTTATAAAACATAATTAATTAAGATTAATTCGCAGGTTTGTGTTAAAAAATTCCTCAGAAATTTACTGAGTTATTAAATAATTTATTAGTAAACTTTTTGTTAAAAAAAACTACCTGCATGAAATATTTCTCCTTCGTTTTATGTAATTTCTGCCTGGCTTTAATCATAGGTTTGTGCCAAAAACGAGTTCGACCCAAGTCTAGTTCAAAAAGAACTGTTGGACACAACTCCAATTTATAAAAAAAAGAAGCTATGATCAAATCCATTTGAATTGAATCGGACTCTTTCATTAGCTCGTTTTGGACACAAACCAATGATCAAAATCATATAATTTAAACGGATTTGACCACATAGGTTTGTGTCAAAAACGTACTACTGAGAGAGTTTGCTCCAAGCCTAAGACCCATGTAATTTAAAGAAATCTGATAATTGGCTTGTGTTAAAAATTATATAATGAACAATGATCCAGTACCTGGATTCAGTAACTTTTATTATTATAGTCGTATCCTTATAATATATTTAACGAATATTTATTGACTTTGCGATTCAGTAACATGTTTTAACGATATTTGCGACTATCGTAAAAAAATAAATTACGGAATCACATTATCGTTACCGCAAACAAATAAATATGTCGATAAATATTACTATTTTCTGTTCGCAAAAAGTTACTGAGTCCAGGTATAGGTCTACAACTCATTAATCAAATACACGTCAGCACTTCAGGGAAGCTAACCGGTTTTGCTGAATTACTTCTTACCAAGTTGAGAGCTTCAGAGTTCAGAAATATTACCCCAGAGTAAAAGCAATCATTTACTGTACAGTTTTACTTATTCTACTGCAGTTTACCAGTAAAAGTAATTACTACTTCGATCTGCTTCTTGATATCTAAACTTGTCGATATTTATACACAATATTCTCATTATTTTGCATAAATATTTTATGTACAAATATTTTTCTGTTTTCTGATTTCCTTTGATAATAGAACCTAGAGAAATTGTCTACATCCCCTGATGGGTATGACTCAATGTACATACATTTACTCCAGCTATGTTTGTATATTGCACAAGAATTCTTGTTCCTTCAGTTTCATTTAGTTTTTACACTCGCCCTTATGCTTGCTGCTATTGACCAAATAAAGTAACGAATTTGTAAACTTATTTAATTTTTTTTTTCAAATATTGTAATAATAATTATAATTGAAATTTCTTGCAAATTATGTGGCTTAAAATTAATTTTGTTTTAGGTTATATTACTGTGGCATTGGTTATTTATTCTAAAATTAATTAGAAATTAAAGTAATTAACAATGGGATGAAATTTTATTGGAAGTGAAAATGGATCTGTGTGTAATTTGATATCAGAAGTAAAAAAATGTATTTGCTATAATTACTTTGTTGTTATTTTTATATCTATACAGACAAGTATCAAATATTGATGTTAGATAATTGATATTGAGAAAATGCATACGTACGTACGTATGTATCCCAGCAAAAAATATTCTACACTTGCATTCCGAGTAGCCCTAACGTAAGCGAGACCATTCAAATATGTTCTACGAAGGAACACGAACGGTACACAACTAATATGTACAAATTACATATATATGTCTGTACAATGGCCGTTAGCTGCATGGTCATTACTTGTATGGAGAAAGTTTTATTTTTTTATTTTTTATATTCTCTCCCCCAAATCGGTTCAGTTTTATTTAAAAAAAAATACAAACAAATTTCCTATTCGTCTGCCCCTCAAAGTTAGCCCTCTCCCTTATAAAAATGCTCCCAGGAAGCAAACATGTTTGCTGGGATGTTTCATATTTAAAATAACCCTGTCGGAAGTGTAAACATTAAAGGAGTACTACTGATAAATTAATCTCAGGAGTATCACTATGACAGCATTCAAAATTCAATATGGCTGCCAGCCGAAGCCATTTCGTGAATACAAAAAAAATAATAAATAAAAATGTCTATCATTCGTCAGATATTTGAAAATCATCATTAGATTTCTCTTATGGTTTTTTCATTTCGAATGACTTTTTCGGATATTTCACTATTTAAAGTTGGCCGCAGTCATGTTTTATTTTTTAAATTTAATAAATCTGCTACCGACGCCTCATAACGTTTCTACTGTTAACAAGGCAATTCTTTTGGGACTATATGTAGAAATTTTAAACATATCTAGAATTTTAAACAGTCTAAACTTTTGGTACTTTTTTCGGGCAAATGTTAATAATGAAACTGCATTTTTTCACATTTAGTGTTATATTTAAAAAAATAAAAATTATATATATATAAGTTTAAAAAAAATGTAATGCAAAAATTAATGTAGAAACACTCGATTGTCAACGTCACCAAAATAATCGACAAACTTAACCCCAAGTTTCCTACATTGATGTATCTGCATTAGACTGGTCGCAGATGGTATGGGATTTTTTTTTATACTTAATATGTCTAAAATATTAAGTCTGCTGCCTTAAATGCGGCCTTAATGTTTTAGCTCGATTCCAAAAAGCCTAAAGTACACGTTAAATAGTGGGAATTAAAAAAAAATGGAAATAACTCTGCAGTTTCAAACTTCGTACACCATTGGGGGAGGTGTCAGACAGCTTAAGTCTAGAAATTGGATTATATATCTGGTCGAGGTGTCACAAAGCTTAAGTTTAGAATTTGGATTACATATCTGTAAAGGGGGCAGAGCCACAAAGCTCCAAAGTGGCAACCTTGGGTTAGTGAAAAATTTAAAACCGATGCCAAGCTGATGTTTTTGATTTGATAAAAAAGATTTTTTCCAAGTGGATTTTTTTTTCTATCCAATAGCTTGAAAAATGTGCTGAGTTTTCGCTTACAGCTTAGGAAATGTTAGAGAAAAAAAATTAAAAGTTTTGCTTTTTTACCAACCTTGCTCCACTGTTCTGCTAATGGAGAAGTCAAATCTTGTTCGATAGAAAAACTTTGCAATCATACCAAACCCATATTTTCACTTTTTCAAAAGGTAGTACTATGAAAAATATTACAAAGAAATTTTCGTTATTGAAGGAACCAGATCGTTTCAAAATAGACCTATTTTTGTTATAAATATCAAATTTAAGGCCTTTTTTGTCAATTTGGAAAGCTGTAACAAAAAAATTTATTATGCCACCTTAAGACAAAATATGTTTTCAAATATATCCAAAAATAATATCTGCGCCCGACGAAAGATAAGAAGAACACAGCACAAATATTGAAAAAATCCCATATTTAGGATTTTGCCATATTTTTTTTTTGGAATTACCGGAAACTTAAAAGCAAATTCTATTTGTTTTTAATTTTTGTGTATAAGTTGCACAATTTTTCACCTAAACTAGCTTTTTCAGCCGAAAATATTGATAAAATGGATAACAGTCAGAACATTTTCAGAACTGCTACAAACAAAATACTGCTAAACTCTGCTCACAGTCACATTTTAAGAGAACAGTTATTTAGAAATCACTTTCACTAGGAGAGACATTCTTAAAAAATCACAGGATCACTCATCTCTACTTTATATGAGACTAAAATTGTAATAATGAAAATATTTTTATTTTTATGTAATAAATTTTTCCATTCACTGGTTATACTTTAAAATGTTTCGAAAAATATCTCATATTTTACATACATACATATTTGCAAAACTATTTCTAGCAAACCGATTAACAAAAAGCTGGATGCACCGAAAAACTTTATAGCAAAAGAAAAAATCGATAAAATAAGAGAGTCAAAGTGCCTGGTTAAAATAAGTGTTATAGCACCTTTTTCCTTTTCGATTATTACTTAGTTATTTCGATAACATAAATCTATAATTATAGTTACTTTCCATTGGAAGAAATATTGAATAAATAAAGGGAAATTTATGCAAATTATGGCACATTCAACTAAAGCTTATTTTCAGTGACACAAGCTTTTTGCCTTGTCGTGCAAAAGGAACTTAAGGAATTTTTAGTTTATTTTATATATAAAGCTTCTACAAGTGTTGCCATTAAGCATTTAAAAAAATTTACAGCCTGGCCCACGATGACGACAAAAAACTTTCCATCGATAACTTGCATTGAAAGCAGCAATAATATGAGAAAATATTTTTTTTCTTTTCAATATTTATAAGCGATAGGAAATTTCTTAGAGACATCGTGGGCCCGGCCAATAATATCTACAAAATTTTACTTCACCAGAATATTGTAATTATGAGGCCAAAAGACTGTAGTTCAATGGAGTAGTATTAGTTAATTGTGGTGTACAATAAATTTGCTTATGGTGGGGGAAAACGCGTTGAAGAAGTAAAAATTTCCATTAAAGCAAAAACAAAGTTTTAAAAAATGAAATAAATGTGAGAATTTCAACGCATTTCTCTAATTTAATTTTGATGATAAACCAAAACAAATGTTTTGCATATACGAGTATGAAGTTTTGTTTCTCCTTTCTATGTAACTTTCACCAAGTCCACCAATATTGTTAATTTAAAAGAAAACTTTGCACAAATACAAATTAAAAAAAAAAAAATTTTAATAAATAGTATTCAAGAGGTACTGGAAAAATTTCAGTCGACATTTGATGTAAGAGGTTTTTTGTGTATATGAATTACACAATTTAAATTTTATTTCTTAAGTTTCATATGCATATTTGTATGCGGAAGTCGATTGCATTGTAGAGTACAAAATGTAACAAGGCTCTAACGACTGACTGACTAACTCTGCCCGAAGAGACACAAACAAAAATTGTGTA
The DNA here is from genome assembly GCA_936439885.1 of Nowickia ferox. NCBI lineage: Eukaryota > Metazoa > Arthropoda > Insecta > Diptera > Tachinidae > Nowickia > Nowickia ferox. The sequence goes on along the minus strand of OW387024.1, from coordinate 108,396,130 downwards.
TTGGAGTTTTGAAAGGCTGTGTTTGAACCTTTTATAAAAGCAGATATGATGATTATTAGCAACCATTAAGCACATGGCTGTGGTGAATGGACATGACATACCGCAAATATTAAGAAAAAAAGTATTAAGTGATTTAATGTCAAACTTACCTGCTCTCTCCTCAAAGAAATTAAATTTTATGTGAAGGAAGCAGAAAGCCGCAAAAATGTTTACAAATGGACATAATGATGTTGACTTCCTTCTCAAATAGCTTTTCCCACAAGCTTGCTTGGTTCTACACTTAACTAGTTTACTTAGCTACGACTTTAAGTACCTTCTCGAAACCAAACGGCGAATAATATTTTATTCCATGGTTCTGTGCTTTGTTTCTGTTAGGAATGTGAGAGCTTTTAGATTCAAAAAAATTGGAATTATCCTGTGAAACACAAGGTGAGTACAAAAAAAATTATAATTGTTTTCTTATATTGAAGGTTTACTTATTATTTTTTTTATATGAATAACCCTGTATTAAAAATTATGGTTTCTATCTTTGTTTCGATGATTATTACAAACGGGCTAAATTAAGCGAACCCTTCTTCTTATATATATACATATATACAAACTATATATAGCATGCGACGTAAAATCATTACATTTGCAATTTAAAGTTAAATTTAAAAACGATTTTTCAAATACCTTCTACTGTACTCTTCTTAAGCACATTTTTTAAGTTATTGTAAAAAATTGAATTCTAAAGTGTCTTTTTGCTATTAAACGAACAAAAAAAATAAGCAATAAAAAATTATGTTTATGCTAATTAGTTATTCTTCTTTCTAATCAACAAAAAAAAAATGTATTAAAAAAATATAATTATGTATACCATTAGTTATAGGATTTTGACCGTCTTCTCGCGAAATGTATCCCTGTGCGGCGTTATTAAACTTCATTTAACCCATGCACTCTCTATTCCAACGAATAAATAATTAAAATAGCACTTGAAAAAAACTGTGCAATATAACGAATTTTTCGGTATAACGAATGGGCCGGACATTATATCGTTCGTTATGCCGGGGTGTGTCTGTAACATAGTATTCGCCATACATATAAGGTTGTTAATGTAAAAAAATGTTAAACGTTATAGCGGATTTTTGTTAAGAAGAGGTTCGTTGTACCGAGATATGCCCCTGAACATGTAATAAGAATATTTTTCCGAAAGATGCTAAAGAGGACAGGATGGCATTAACGAAAATTTTGGATGAACTTAAAAGCTTCTTTCTAATTGTATAAAAATTACAAAAATGGTGTAAAAATTAACTTAAAATTAACTGGAAAATAAGAATGTACTCGTACATCATAGTCTCTCGAAGCATTACTTTACTTTACTCGACTTCTTATATAAATTATTATCGGTACCCAGCACTGATACACATAAAGGGTTAATTGTCTTAACTAACCTGAAGCACTACTCTCTAACTCTGGCAGTACTTCAGGTTGGTTTTACGTTTTTTGTCAAATAAATTTAGTTGACTTACAAACCTCTTTGAGTGGCTCATTATTATTTGAGTGTGCTTTTAATAGTATAAGTTCGAAGTTTCGAGGAAAAGCTTTCTTTTCATTTGCACTAACTCCACTAATTAGTAAAAACTTAAACACAAGAAAATATATCAATTGCAGTATTTGATGGGCTTTCATTGCACTTTTCTCTTTTAACGGCCTGGCATTTAGTACAGACAAACAACAAGGCTTAAAAAATGGATTTCTACAGCAGCATTTGTGGCCTGGTAGCCAGCTACTTAATTATTTTGGAGACGGCAGCAGCACCATCTGCACCTCATGTTTAAGTATAAATACATAGTATTGCCACCTTCAAATATTTCGCATTTATAAAAATTAAATTACTCTTTCAAAATGTACTTATATGACGTAAAAGTATAAAAATTAATCAATTTATGCTTTACATAAATTTTTGGATATTGTTTCTGTTAAATAATATGAAATAAGTGTACAATAACATTCATTCAACATTTTGTATTATACTGGCAACACTGAATTTTTTCATTGTAGCCAAAGAAATAGAAATTAGTTTAATTGGACTACAACGACAAAATCAGCATAGACAACAACCTGCCGCCCTGTTGCCTTGCTGTCTTCAAAAGAATCACTGTCATATAAACATGTGTATTCTATCCTTGACATTTTGTAGTTGGTAGCTTGCTGTGGGGAATGTGTTTAATGCATCACATGAAAATGATTAAATGCCAGTTTATAAAAGGCAAGTAAAAGTTTTCGTCTACTTTTTGTATTAAAAAAAAATCAAAGCACTAAAAATATTGTTTTTGTTTTAAATACAAAAGGACAGAGGAGAAATTTTTACTTGTCTTCTATAAACTGACAGTAGGAATGTTATAATTTTATGAATTTTTTAATAATATGCTATAAGTTGGCAATTTTTTTTTTTCTTTATTTTAGCAAAGAGCTCTCGTGTAGATTAATCGTCTTATTCATAAAAGCCTTTTCTTTTAACAAACACAACCCGCGAAGTGATTAGCTTGTCTGCGGAAAATCCGTTTTTAATGCACTCATTAATTTTAATAATCGCTTATGAATTCGATCGTAAGAATTTTCCTCAATTATCCAAAACTGTTTCCGAAAATTTTACATTTATAGAGCGGCAGTAATTTAAATTTATGCTGTCGTTTTTCTAAAGTAAATTGTTTTTATAAAAAATGTTCATTAAAGAATTTTAGCTTGGAGTGAGCCGGAAATATCTTTCGCCAATTACTCTTAAGATGACGTTTATTTTAACGATGATATTGAAAAAAGAATTTGCTGTTCTGACACGCCTTAAAATACAGCCCATATTGCGTTGCCATTTGTATCCTAATGAGAAAGTAATGAATGCCGTTTTGGTTAATACAGGAGGTACAGTAGTTTTCCTGTTTAACGAACCTTCGATTCTGCGAACATCGCATTTAGCGAACACACAAGTGCGCTCCATAGAGTACCTTATATAGCGAATAAAAAGTATTTTTTGTGCTCAATTTAGCGAACAAATAAGATTCATAATTTTAGTTTAAAAAACCATAATGTGAATATAATTTTTAACTAAAGTGAATAGCAAAAAGTACCACTATTTTAGGTTTTGTTTATGTAGCATTTTTGTTTGATTATGCTGCAATGATCAGTTACGCATATTCTTTCGTGGTGTAAACATAAAAATGAGTACAAGAAATAGACATTTTTTTAAAAGAAAAACTAAAAATTGTGCTTGATTACCAAAATGGATTGCGAGTTGTAGATTTATGCAAAAAATATGGCTTAAGAAAATCGACCGTATGTACAATTTTAGAATCTGAACAAAGTCGTATAAAAAATGCAGGAAGTGCAAACTTTAAAAATATGAAATCCGTGAAACAAGGTGAATTTCCAAGAATAGAGAAACAACTTTTTTCTTGGTTTCTACTACAACAAAATAATGTTAATTTGTCGACTTAATTGCGTTTAAAAGAACTTCGGGAAGATGCCACAGAACAAAATTTTTTTGTTCCAAAAAAAAACTCAACAAAATTTTCAAGGAAATTCAAGATGAATTTGAATCTTTTTTTCATTCAAATTATTTTAGGTTTTATGCTACCAGTGTAATGAATTGTACCTTGTTTAATTTTTTTAATATATTATACAGATCTCAAAACATATTTCAAAATAAACGACAAATAATACAGCTCTAGTTATTTATTTATTAATAACATTGGTACTAGATATAAGTATGGCATATAACGAACTTTTCAGTTTAACGAACATGCCTGACAAAGTACTGGTTCGTTAAACCGGAAAACTACTGTATTATTGCAATTTTTATGACGAAATTTTTCTTTCACTTTAATTTTTTTTGAGCAGGGAGTAGAATAGGTTACATATCGATGGCTTTATATAAGAAAGGCGTAACTCGAGTTTTCGATATTTCATAAGAGAAGGAAAAAACTGAACAAAAACTAAAATATCTGTATGCAAAAATAATTTTTTAAATGGTCATAAATGCTTTTTTTAAACTGTATCGTACTTATTTCTTCAAGGAGAATGTATTTATATGTTGGCTAGCAGAAAACGTTTGAAACGCAATTTAAAAAAAAAATCAAGTTACTCCCTTTTTATATTAAGCCATCGATATATTTATGTGCTAGAAATTCGTTTTCGTATTTGGTCGCTATTTAAGAAATGTTATTTTTTTTTGCCAACGCAAATTTTAGTTTTAAGCACAAAATGTCAAATTATTGGAAGAAAAGTTTCACCATCTAAATTGTAATTTTTCCTTGTGTAAGTGCCAAAAATTTGCATATAAGAGATTTTTCCTTCAAATATATAAGAGACTCTGAATGCGGGTGTGGTATTTTATAAATTTCTCTCATACACTTGTTGTTGTTTTTCTACCTTGCAACATGTTCGATTGATACTTGCGCTTTAATATTTAAGCATAGTGACAAAACAAAAGGATGAGCAGCTCCTTGGAAAGACAAACAAAAAATAAAATAAAAATAAAAATAATATTGAAAATATTTGAATATCAACCGAACAGCTGCAATAAGTTGCTTGGTCAATAAAAGTGCAATTAATATGCAATTAAACTGCAATTTTTATCCACTATTTTTATTAATACATTGAGGTAATAATTTGTAATATACACCAACTGAATTTGTACTTTTATTTATTTATTTGTACTCGTATATGGGTTTCGCTTTAAAACAACATAAAAACTGCAAGCGGTGCGTGCCACAGGGTAATAGTTAAGAGCCTTAATTTAATATTGAGTTTGATTAAAAAAGTTAACTATTGGGCCTTTAACCTTTTTAAGGCTAGAACGTAGCATAGCGTCAGCAATAACAGTAATATAAGTATTTTCGAAAGATTTCTTCTTTCTTACAGTAATTATGAAATTTCATTTTCCGCTTCCAATTTTTATAAGCTTATCTGGTTGTTTCTTTTTTTAAGATAAGTAACACTCAGGCTTTTAATAACATGGGCATTTAAATAACTTGGGTTTGATCATTGGTTTGTGTCAAAAATGAGCCACTGAGTGAAATCGATCCAAGTCTAATTTCTAATAATGAATAGTTTTTATGGAAAAGCTCTAATTAGCAGTTGTAAGTGAATAAAGTGTATAAGTCAGCCTTTTTCTTATTTGCAATATCGAACCCGAAAAAATAAACGAAAAATGCTAAGGCAAACAATTTAACAAATTTTGAATTTAAAAATATTATTGGTTTTCTCTATCTATCATTAATAAACATTTCATTCATGCAAATCTCAACTGATTAAAAGACTTGCAATCAAATTCTCGAAAAAGTTTGGAATAATGTCATTATTAATTTTTACAATCATAAGAAGTCTACATAATTCAGAAAAAGTTCTCAGCATACATTTTTATAAATCAAAATAAATCTAATAGCTTGGTCCACGATGTCGACCAGAAATTTTCTATCGCTTACTTATATTGAACAACAAAAATAAATTTTCTTAAGTAAAGGTCATGACTCACTATCATACAAAGTCGTGCGATCTACGAAAAAGTACAACCCTTGTGTGATGAATTGTTATTGTCTTTTGAAAATTTTCATAAACTCCATCATACCAGGGTTGTGTTTTTTCGTAGATCGCACGACTTTGTATGATAGTGTATCATGGCCTTAAGTGATAGAAAGTTATTTGTCGAGATTGTGGGCCAGGCCTTAAATAACGCATTCATACTGACTGAAGGTTCAATCAGACGTGCCCTAACCATAACCATAACAAAACAGCTGTTCGAACCAAACTAATGGGCAACACTGTATTTAATTATGCAGTGAACTAATTGAATTTTGGTTTGGTTATGGCTATGGCACGACTAATTTAAGCTTGACATATGATTAAATTTTCTTTACTAAAATATACTCACCAACACTCATAATATGTACATATTTGTGCGTACTTAAATCTCAAAAGTATGACTTTGATATATTACATGCTTTTTGGGCTCAACTCACCCTTTCTTATTAAGTTTTATAACGATATGAGCAATTTTTTGTTTGGCTTTAGGCATAACTGAAATAAAGTGTTTTTAAAATGTTATAAAAGTTTGATATACATTTTTTTTCACGAATTTATATATTTTTATTTTTTATTTATTTATTTTTTTTGTTGAAAGTCTTCAGAGAAAAAATGCAGATGTTGCAATTTATGTTACTTTAGTATGCTTCCGCCTCTCAATTCTCTTTGTAATAGGGCAAGGAGTGTGGAGCTTGGCTCCAATACACTGTAGACGAGCACATACATACTAGAAGCCTGGGTAAACAGTCTTGAAATGTAAATACATCTTGTTTTTTAAATGTATTCTCGTGGCATGTATTATACTAAACAAATAACAAATGCTATCGTTTAATTAGCGAAGCACGATGTATGTATTGATGTTCGTGTATATGAGTGTTTACAAGCGATGTCGCGAAGACTTTTTGCTCGTAACAAACACTCAAAAGCAGCAGCGATGACAACTTTTTTGCCTCTAAAAGCACATCAAAATAATAAAAAAAAACCTAATTTTCAGATTAAAAAGCGTAAAAAGCACTAACGTGAAAAACGAGTGAAGATCCAAACGAGTGAAGTTTAATATTCTTTAATATTTTCTAAGCTATTCTCTATTTCGGCAATAGTATCATCTGTAATGGAATATATCAGATGAAAAAGGTATGCTTTGCACTGAAAAAATAAATATACCAAGTTTTTATTAAAGTGATTTTAAGAAATACACAAAAATTTCTTAAAAGCACTACATAGTGTTTTTTTCTTCTTATTTTGTCACTAACGCTCCAAATTTGGCGTTTTGAGTCTTCAAAAAGCACTAAAAATAATGACAAAAGCACCAAGTTGGCATTGCTGAAAATAATAGTGTTGATGCGTGTATGCTTGTTATTTTGCTTGTTATACGTTTGAGTGTATGTGTGAGATGTAGATGGTAAGCTATAACTACCCTGTGGGAGAATGTGTGGTTGACTATAAAAATAGTTAACTTATAGTTAACTTTTCTTAGACTGACTAAAAGCTAACTGCAATGTCATCCAGAACAAATCCAAAATTAATTCTTAAGTTGAGTACGTAATCGAATTTGGTGAGAGCCAACAAATTTATTCTCAGCTACTTTGAAACTCATTTCAGTTTTATATTAACATTTTGCTGTTATTATTTTAGATGTTACCTTGGCTGTGTAGTTAGCGCGTTGAGTAAACAATGTGTGATGATACATGTTCGAACCCCAGAAAATTTTTTTAAATTTACTAACTACCAGGTGATTTAAAAAAGCCAACTTTAAGTTAGCTGAAAGTAATGCAGAGTGAGACAATTGACTACTGCCTAGGACATCGCAATGTTAAAATAGTCAGTTGATTACATTGAAAAGTAATCCAAGTGCCAGTCAGTACTAGTTACGAAATAGTTAGCTTAAAGTTAGTTTAAAGTTAACTTAATTTCCGATAGGGTAATGTTTGTGTTTAAGGGAGGTTTTTTTAAAGCAAGCGCACACAACTAATGTCAATGCATGTGTGCATTTGTATGTGCGCAGAAAAATAAAAGATCATACACACAACGTGTGTGCGTATACGCGCCCATGCGTATGAAGAAGCAAGCATCACAAATTCTTCCGTCACGAAGTATTTTCTTCTTTAGTCCATATTTACACTATGCAAGTCTTATTGCTAACCTTATTAGTTTGATGGAGAGAGAGACGAGGAGAATAGTAAAGTTTCTTTTCCCCTCGTCTCTCTTTCCTAACAAACTAATAAGCTTAGCAATAAGACTTGCATAGTGTAAATATGGACTTACTGCTATACCTGCAATAACTGAAACAAATGTCTTGCCAACAATGTTGCTTAGCGTTTGTTTTAGAAGACTTCGCTCCAGTAAAGCATTTGAAAAGTGGTAAGTGTAAGTTGTCTTTTGCAGGGCTCTAATACATACATAAATATGTATGTGTGCGTTTGTGTGGGTGCTCCAACACAATATTGCGCAGATTTATGACTGTTATATATTGTTGTTGTTGTTAGTAACTGTTTAATGCCAACACTTATGCACATCATGTCTAAAGTATACATACATACTGCACATATGTATATACATATATATATATATATATATATATATATATATATATATATATATATATCATCGTGATATTTAACAAATTTCTTCTTGTCATTTCAACCCACAGATGTTTGCAAAAACAAAAAATACCAAAACAAATTTTTTTTTTTAACACAAGGCAACTTTCAACTTTGACATCAATTTTTGTCGGTGTTAAAAATAATATTTGAAAACTTTTACCAAAAACTTTCAACGTTAAACGTTGTAACAATATGGAATTCGTGCTAGAGCAGTTGATTAGTTTTTGAAAATTGTGGCAAAATATATCATATGGAAAACAACAACTTCTTTCCAATGAACAATGAAAAGCAGAAAATTTTGATATTATTTGAAGTTATGACATCAAAATATTTGATTGGCACATCTTCGGCTGAAATGCAAAACCACGTAAATAATAAAATAAAATTCATAATTGCAATTTTAATTAGTTATTGGATACTTTATTGAAGTACCTTTTTCACAGCAATCAGACGTATTTAAAATAAAACTTAAGAAACTTTACTTCAGTCATTAGAATATGTGTGTTTAGTTTTTTCTCTCTCCCATAAAATTTAGAAAAAGTGTAGTTACGTGATTTTGTATTCTAGCGAAAGATGTATACATACACATGTGAGTATGTATTACATAGTTTCAAACAATATTCGTGCAATACAAATAAACCTAAGTCTTAACAAAAGATTTGTACTCGCATAGGACTTCAATATTTCGATCTAACGTACTACAAGAGCTTTGGACCAGTGTTTTTTAAGAAAAATAACACTCCGGATAGTAATTCCAGCATGTATATTATAACAGAATAAATTCAGTAAAGTGGGACTTGGATTCGCTTACTAAGGCTTCCGTACGGCCACTACTTATCGTTTTTTTGAAATCGAGCTTTTTATATATTTCGACAGAAGCACATATGATATATCGAAAAATACAAAAATAAACTTTTATGCAGACTACAACAATTAACACAAAATTTTAAAACAATTAAGATTAAAGGGTATTCTATCAGTTAATGTAATTTTAACAACTTCTTCTTGCTTGAAACCGTAAGAGATAAACTCCTGAAATTTTTAAAAACGCTCAAACTAAAAAATCTCAAATAAATAAATAATCGCCAAAAACCGAAAAAATCGCCAAAATTAAAAAAAAACCGCCAAAACTAAAAAAAACTCTCAAACTAAAATAAATTACCCAAAACTGAAAAAATCACCAAAAACGAAAAAAGCGCCAAACCAAACAACAGGAAAAACCGAAAAAATCTTATAAACAAAAATAAAGCTCCTAAAAGAGAAAGAAAAAGCACCACAACAAAAAAATCGCCAAAATTTGTTAATCTATAATCATTAAAAATATTGAACTTAATAAACCTTGTTAGAAATTGTTCTTGATTAATTAAATTCATTCTAGTTCAATTAAATTTACATAAATATGTATCAGAAAAATAACAAATAAAGTTTAACATAAATAAAAAACTATAGAAAACTTATAACTTTACTTACATACAGATAAGGTGCCCTAGCCGTTGTGAAAATATGTATTTCTAATCATTATAAGTTTTAGAGTTTATTTCTCGCTTATTTATGCAACGCAGCATATAAAGCAATTCAAATGCAATAAACTAGTGCAACAATTACAAGTCAAATGAACAACTTGTTAAAATTTTCATCCACATACTCTGGCAGTGAAATTTAAAACTTGCTAGAGAATGGAAAAGTTTAAGTAAAAAGATATAGAAAAACATCTAAAAGTTTTATGTATTTAAAGCGAAGATCTTTACTTAAGGATTCACACTATGAGATTTTTTTTTTTGTTATTTATGGGGTTTTGCTTAATTTGAACAAGTCCAATACAAGAGGCTAAAATTACATAAATTTAATGAGAAAAACATGATAAAATAAGATAAAATGAAGGTTTTCCATCAAATTTTTTGTTAATAGTGTGTTCACATTTATTTAAAGTTTAGTACTAATGAGATTTTGTGCAAATTGCAGTAGATTTGCATTTTTATAAAACAAATTATACTTCGACACTAGATTTTGTCAAAATCTAGTAGAAAATAGCACTGAACCATTTCATTCATACAATGAAGAATTATTAATGATGCTACTTCATTAGCTGAATGAATGTTTTTTCTCTTAGTGTAGTTATACAAGTATGTATTTTTCTTAAAATTTCTACTAAAAAGTCAGCCTCTGAACTTGAAAAGGTGTGTGTATTGACTATTTTCAGTTAATGGATTTTGCTTTGAATAAAAAATTTTAATAAATGTCAAAAAAAAAATTTGGTGTAAAAAGTATAGATTTCACGGAAAAATATATTTTCAACTCGGCCAATATCAATAACAATATCTTTGCAGGATTTATTAAATGATATCAGTTATTGTTTCTTTAATATTTTCTCTATTAATCCTTCTTTTTTTGACTTTGCAGAGCTTCACTGAAATTTATATCCAAACCTCATGCTTAAGCACTTTTATGCATTTTATAAGTTTTTTGTTTCTTATTATGGATATTGTTTTCGACTTTTTAGAAAACAACAAACTTTAGTATAGTTTTTCTTAGCAATTGTGTGCAGAGCCTGCCAGCAGAATAAAAAGTAAGGAAAATGTAGAGATTAAATTGGAAATAATTTTTTAAATGGTTTACAAAGACAAACAAAATTTATTTCAGTGTTTATTATGGGAGTTGTTACAATTTTAGTTTAACATTTGTTAACGCACTAATAATCCCAAATTATTATTTTACTGATTTAGTAAAATATTTTTTTATTAAAAATACATTGAAATTTCAACAACACTCTCTTCTTGAACAGCTGTTATTGTTTTTTACATTTATTTTCTTTACATACTTCTTACAACTAAAATTCGAGCTGAAGAAAAGGTCAGCCAATGTAGCAATGCTAAAGTAAGAAGATGAAAAACATATTTGTTGTTGAGTTATTGTTTCAACTTTGTTATTTGTTAAACTTCTCATTTTGTTGTTGTTCAATGAAATTTTTAGCTAAAGGTTCCCTGATGACCTGCATTAGCCACAAGGAAATGCTTATAGGATCCAGCTAAACCTCTCAATAATCAATTTCAACGTATTTTTAATAAAAAAAATATTTTGCTGAATGTTGAAATTTATTTGATTTGCTCAGTATAGTAATAGCATACTTAGACCTGTACAAAATCTTATAAATTAAAATTAAAGTCTTTATCAAAACATATATCGTTTACACCAAGTCCTTTTGACATTTTTCAAGATTTCTTTTTTAAAACAAAAACCTTCAAAGAAAATTTTTCGTAAACTACAAGCAAACAGCTGCACTGTAGCTGATTCTCACACCTTTTTAAGAGGTTTATGCTGCATTTAAATTGTCTCAAAATTTAGCTGATTTGATTTGAAACCCTTATCGAAATCTATATCGTTACACTAAGTTTTTTTGTGACATTTTTCAAGATTTCGTATCTAAAATTTGTCTTATTGTACAATAATATCGCCAATGTGTATGTCATATTCGAAGGTGGCACAATATATTGGCAACTATCAAATATATGAATTTTATTGTACAATCAAGACAATTGTGTAATATGGTGGCAATACTGTTCAATGTTGCTTACTTTTTCACTGCCAGAAGAATTTGGCAATATCTTCTTTAAAAATATTATGCCATTTATTGCATAGTATAGGTCAAAATGGCAATAATATATACAACGATATATGCAATAATATTGTATAATGGATGGGCCGCTTTACTCCCTGTTTCTACAACGCAGACGATCGACTTGAGTATAAAAATTTTATGAAAAGCAATAATGTTTTTGAGTGATTTTCATACAAATTTTTTAGAGTTATTATTATTGAAACACTTACTTATGTAGCGAATTTCAAGTGTCCAGCTTTCATTATTTTTTTTATATTAATCTTTTTCATGTATACTTACATACATATATTTGCTTGTAGTATTTCAAAGTTATTTAAAAAGAACAAATCTTTCAAAACTTGAAGAAAACTATTTACATTATTTTCCAACACACATGCTTGCAATAACTGCATTTACAACATCTACATTTCATGCAAAACTGAGTAAATTAAATTTTACTAAAGTTTTATTTGTAAGAAAAAAAAACAACTCGATTTAAAAACTCAAACAATTTAATAAATGTTGCAAAAACTTTTCTTTTGTGTGAAATTTCTGTATGTAATAAACGTATTTGTGCGTGTGCACAGACACACACACTCACATGCATTAATATGCATGTGTGTAAGTGTGTGTGTGAGCAGGTGTGTGTGTGGGAGTGTGTGCATGTGTGTGAGTTCTTGCATAATTGTTATGTCAAACTATTAAAATACATTTGAAACATTTCTGTATTTGTTCATTTATATGTAAATATTTCAAGGATATAAACCATTTATAAAATATCTAAATAAATTAAGGAAAATTTATAATATCCGAGCCATAACCGCCAAAAATGCTTAACCGACACATTTTTTGGACCTCGGTTTTTTTTAAACGAAAATCGATTATTTTCTATCGCAAATTTTTGGTCAAAAATTTAAGTTCAAAAATAATGTCGCTTAAGCTTTTTTTGGTGGTTATGGCACGATAAGCATGCCACTGGACACTGACATCCCAAGGCAAAAATGAAATAAGTAACCAATATATAGAAAAATAAGAGAGGTGTCTCAGGGCACACGGTTATAGCTATGCTGCTTTGTTATATAAAACAAATTTAATGTGTGCAATAACAATGCTATAAAATTATATTATATGATGATGTCAAATTCTCTACAAATATTTCAAAACGTTTGCATTTATTTTCCATTATTTTCTTTTCTAGCGGCGTACGATTAAATTAATATATTATTTGTGGCCGGTGGCGGCTGTTAGCCGGCTTACAGCCGACCGACTGTGTTCTCTGGTTTAAGCTCATGTGTAAAAACAATACAACACAAATTATGCAATTGTTATTATTGTTTTTGTTCTGTTATTTTTTCACTCAATTCAGAGAACGAAAAAAAATAATATTGAACATTTGGTTTAGTTTATTTTCATACTCTGGTTTTAATTACAAAAAATGTTACAAAAATCACGTCCTAACTCCTGTGTCGCGCAATAAATAGCATAGCTATAAAAAATTATACAGAAAGTTTTAATTACATTTTAGCAGCTTGTAGGTATAAATGTTTTCACAATCCACAAAACAGTAGACGGACAAGTTGTCTGTCTGGGTTAAGAAAACAGGGACTTGTTTCACCAAAAGCTGGCTTTAGCTTTATTGACAAATATTGTAGTAAATTTTAAGCTTGATTTAAATTTTTAGTCCTCTCAATTGTGCAGAAATTTATAATTTTGATGTCTCCATTTTATCATAGACTAAATTTACCAACCAGATCGTCGACTTGTGTATACTATTTGTTTTAATAATTTCCAATTTAATATGGGTTTATTTCCCACAAATTCTCGCATTAACTTAGCACAACTATTAACAGATGAACTACTGGCATTTGTAATGGCATAGAAACACTTAAAATTTCATTTGAAAAATTTCCCTTATAATCATTTGTATGAACGCTTTCATGTATGGTAACGAATGTGCACAGGAATAATTACAAATAGGTAGAATTGTATTATAGAATTTATATTATATTAACAATACAATGGCTGGCAAGGTTTTTGTGCTAAACGGGAATTGTTGAACAACGCCACTGAAACATTACACGGCCATCATACATATCAAACATATTTTTTCATTAACAATAACTTTTTGTGGTGCCTATTTGAATTCCAAATGAAAGTGTTTTATTATTTACATGTTAGCTTAATTTATATGCCACAAATGATGTCTAACGAGGGACAGGTGTAAGCTGTATTTAAAAAAAGTTTACTTTGGCAAGGGGCAGCTGGCGTATACTGTCAGTATTTTACACATACAAAAATTTTGCACAATATGTGTATAAGAACAAAGTGCTTATGTCCGATTTTGCTTGCTTTCAGGTGGACATTTAAAAGCTTTAAGTTGTTTCTTCACTTGAGTCCTTCAGCTGTGCCTTTTACTCCTCGAGGGGACATATATTCTTTAGCTGTGAAGTGTTTTTAATTTCCCTGGGGACTTCTATAAATTTATAATAGCCTAAAATTTAATTTTTAATATCTCACATCGTAAACTAAGTTACGTTTTAATTCCAAGCATAGTACCACACTATCTGAGATATCATCGATTGTTTTTTTTTTCCTTTAAAAGGCCTATTAATGTCATTTTATGGGAAATGTAATATCATAATATTCACGGAGTTTGTGAATTTTATATGATTTAGGCGCATAAATCACAATGGCATGGGTTATGTTGACCTTAAAGGGCGCTATGATTTTTGTGTTATTAACATGCGACTTAATTAAATCTTTTACAATATTATAATTGTATTGGCATAATAAAGTTTTGCTAAATAGATTTTTTTTATTATTTTACACAAATTTCTTTAAGTGTAACGAACACTCAACCATAAACCTTATGGTTATGCAGCTAAAACTCTGCATGCAAGTGTGATATCCTGTATTTAAATTAGATGCTTAGCAATTAATCATAACACTTCACATGTCATTTCAAAAATTTATACATGAATTGCTCTCTGGATAGTTTTAGTAACTAGAAATACCAAACAATATTAATGCGATTTTATAGAAAAAAAAGAACTAGTTAGTTAGTTACATATCCGTAGCGAAAATATATCTACTGTTTGCCTTTAACTGCTTTCTTATTTTAAAGTTGTTCAAAGTAAAACTATTTTTAAGCAAATCTTAAATGCAGGCAGGCAGCATTTAATTGTACCCTTATTAAATTTGTTTTTTAAACCAAATTTAATATAAAAATTTGCTTATGAAATTAAAACTTAGAGTCTTATTTATAAAAATTATTAAGGCTTTATAAAGGGTTTTTAAAACAAATTTTCATGCAAGGTTTTTCTTATTAAGCCCTTATAAAGCCTTAATAATTTTTATAAATAATATTTTTTAACCAATTTATTTTAAATAGTTAAAAATTTCTTTATTAAAAGCGATCGCCTAATTAATTGATTTCAAGAAAGAAGTATTTTTTTTTAAATGTATGTCAAGATAAATTTAAGTTTAACCAGCAGCGACCAAAAACCAAAATTTTTTAGCAGAGTCCCTTCCCTTCTGCAATTAACAGCGCGCTGTTAATAAATATCAATAAAATCTAACAGATCTGTTGCATACCTTATGTGTAGTTTAAAAACAAATATTTTGGCAACACTGGAAGACATTTCAAAAAACAGCTGTTTTGCAATCAAAGATTAATTAACGGTCTCCAAAAAGGCTTGGATAAAAGTTGATTAGTATTTTAATGCAAAACATATGGTCTGTATGTAACAAAATCATATGGCCTGTGTTGGTAGTTTAAACGCTCAATTTTATATGTTTAAAGAAGGTTTAAATTCTGCAAGGATTTATATGTTTGCTGGTTTAAACGCATTTTCAAGCAAAAATAGGGATTAACTTGCACTAATTTTTTAGCCCTTAGTATCTCAATTTAAATATCCTACTGCAAATGAGATATATCGCGGTATTATG
Organism: Nowickia ferox; assembly: GCA_936439885.1. Taxonomy (NCBI): domain Eukaryota; kingdom Metazoa; phylum Arthropoda; class Insecta; order Diptera; family Tachinidae; genus Nowickia; species Nowickia ferox. The sequence goes on along the minus strand of OW387024.1, from coordinate 108,380,425 downwards.
TAAATGGTTTTTTCCTAAATAATTTTTTCGATTTTGTTCAACAGAAAGGAACGATTTCAGGGAAATGAAATGGAACGTTTCCTTTAATTTATTTTATACTTATGACTGTTCTTTAGCGATAAATTCCATTTTTAACTGTGCTTAAAGCGTAATAAGAAACATGGCAGAAACCTTCGTTTATATTTAAATTAGATATCCATATAAAAATTTAATAATTATAAAAAAAAATCTTCCTAAAAAATTAAATATGTTTGACTAGAAAAAAATATTTTTGATTATTTTGATCTCTAAATTTTTCCCCACCGTTCAACCCTGGAAATATAATTTTGATTTTTCTGGTTTTTGTTACTAATTTTTTTTTTTAATAGAGATTAAATTTAATCTATGTTGTGTTTTTTATTTTTCTAATTTTTCATACCAAACCATTTCCTTCTTAAATATAATGTATATTTAATTTGTAAGCAAAACGAAAAAATTAATTTGACCTAGTTACTTCCATATCAAAAAAAAAAAAAAAATATATATAAATTTTCCAACCCTGGAATCATATTTTTAGATTATTCTGATTCCTTATACCAATATAGTTCTTAAAAAATTAATAAAACAACTTAAGTGAACAAATAAAAAAAATATGTAAAAAAAAAAAAAAAAAATTTAAACTTTCCAGCTCTGGAACCGTCCTTTTGATTTTAAAGATTTTCAATGCCAATCTATTCTGGACCATTTCTCACACACCAGTCAGAGACCAAAGTCTCTAGATTTTCTGAGAGCTTCGGAAAACGAATTTCACTTAAATCAGACAGACATGCGGACAGACGGTCGGACGCACAGACGCACAGACGGACATCGCTTATTCGTCTTCTCTATTCATAAGGACCCTGAATATATATACTTTATAAATCGCATATGAATATTTTGGTATAAAAAGAACATACACACGATTGCAAAAATTCTGTTAAAATATTAAAATCTATATCGTACATACGAGTATATACATATATTTTTTTTTAAATATTATTTGCTTAATCCCTGCCAACAATATACAGGTGTATTGCACACAATTTTTTTTTGCCATTGTATTTTGTATAATTTTACAAAGTTTAATAACTTTACTAACTTTTTTAATAATTTGTTTTTTTTTTCGTACATATACAATTTTTTAGCTTTTGACATATACAATTTTCCAGATGCCTAAACTTTAGAGAAAAAAAACAAAAAATCACCAGCCAGTTTCAAATGCTGTTGCTTGTCTTAATATTCAATTTAAATTTACTTCCAAAATTATCATTTACTTAAGAAATAAAACCATTTGGTTTAAAGAAAATTGCTTTTATAAATTGTATTTTCTTCACTTAAAGCAGTTTGTCAATTATTTTAGAATACACAAAAACTCAAAAAACAGAAAAGGTTTTATTATAAGCAAATAAGTACACATTTCTTTATTCAAAAGAAAATAGAGACTTTCCATTATGTTGTTTTCTTTAAACGTTTTTGGCTTAGTTTATTTAATGTATTCGCTTAAACACATAATATCCAAGTTTTTTTATTACTGATTCTTTTATACACTTATTCGCTCCTTTTGGAATGATATTATATGTATGTTAGTAGCGTCAAGGATTTATGTTGCTTTAACTTGAATAAAGTCGACAGTGGGATTCAGTCTTAATGTCCAAGTTAAAACTACTTTAGTAAGCGAGAGTTAAGTGGTTTTAGTGCAAAACTGAGCTTTCAAGGTTTCAGCTACATCCAAGCCATATGCACAATGTGCAAGCTTTTACAAAATAGCTTTTGTGTTTTCACACTGATGAGAGCACAATAGCAAATCAGATCTCAGAGAAAAAAATTAATTGCTGCTTACTTCGCAACTTTCTAAACGATTTAACTAAAATACAAATATGAGAGCATGTGTGTTTTGAGGCTTTGAAAACTTTTACAGTTTATTCTTGTTTCCTTGCAAAGTAGTTAGCAAACTTGTTGTCGGCGATATCTGATTGCCTATTGTGCTCTCGTTGTTGTGAAAGCACAAAGCTCTTTTGTAAAAGCTCGCACATTGTGCATATGGCTTGGGCGTAGATGTTTTGAAACATCAATGATGCGCCTTAATATTTCTTTACAAATGATTGTGAACTCATTGTTATATAAAATGCAACGCTGCGGGGAAAAACGTGTATATTTTCTTAAATAAAATTTCTTGCTGTCAAAAAATTTGTGAACATTTTGCTTTGTTTGACACCAAGAATTTAGCTGCTGATTATCATCTGCTTATTTCACTACGTCGACCAACTCAAAATCAGTAAATAATAGAAGAGAAGATATTTAAAATAATTTTTTTTGTTGTGATCCGACTAACGAATAAAACAATCCCTCCCGTCTTTTTGAACTTAAACTTAAATATGTAATATTTCCTTCCCATATGCATATAATATTTTTCTGAGTGTATGCGCTATTTTGAATGCAGGCATGTAATTTAGCAGTCGAATTATTTCTGTGCAATGATCATGTTTTTGTAAAAAGCTTCACATGAGTATTAGAAATCCTTCATTAGTAAACTTTCAAAACCTTAACACCAGCTTTAAAGAATAGTAAAGTTAACATCGTGGTTATCCATCAATGAATAACTTAACATTGTGTATTTGAAAGCTCTTAATATCAGTGTTAAGTAAATAAATTGTTCTTATTTGATTAGAATTGTACACTGGTGGCTGTTAATTTAATGGAAAATATTTGAGCTCGCAAAAATAAGGTTTTTAAAGGTAAAAAGCCCAACAAACAATTTTGCTTGAAATCAAGTGTAAAAACAAATGTTATTCAAATCACACAATCAATTGTCGAGAGTTGAATTATGCTTTATTTACGCTTTATTTCAATAGAATTCACCAGTGAAAAGGGAACTTGAACTCAATTCGAACAACTCAGTTGTAGCCTTAATTTAAATTGCAATTCAGCCTTGTATTACAATTGACTTCAAGTATATTTCAAGTTTCAAAAACAATGTTTTTAAAATAGAAAGGAAAATTACTTTTAAATTTAAGAAAAATTCATTTGTTTTCTAATAATAATTTTCTGCATATAATACATTCACTATTCTCCTCATGATTTTAATCACCTTTTGTTTCTTAAAAATTCACCTTTTTATTTATCTTTAATATTTTTCACCACAATTCAAATTTTATTAATAAAAAAATTATGTATTTGACAAGATTTGTACATATGTATATGTGTATTGTTTCATTTTGATTTCAAAATATATTCAAAATTGAAAATTACTTGAAAAAATGCTTGAATTCAACTCTGTTTCCAGTTAAATTTCAAGTCCTTGAATTTTAATTTATTGAGTGCTTATTGGGAAGTAACAATACGTTTAGACACAAAGTTTTTAAGCAGAAACTACGTATTCTTTAAGCATTATAAAAAAATTGTGTGTTTATATCGAAAACTCTTTATTTGTAATCCAAATTTGAAAAATTGTTTTACCAGCAGCTCCACTGTGCTCTCTGTGGCAAACATGTCTGAGGCATAAAATTCCCTTGTATGAATACTCGTATGTCTCTTTCAACACAAGCACAATAGTTAAGTGCTTTTGTACATTTTCAACACACATCAATAATTTTTGCCTTTTTTCATTTTAAATAAGCATGTGTGCAAACATATATGTATGTTTGTGTTAGTATGCATTTTTCTTTGGATGTATAAGTGGATGTTTTGTGCATGTTTGTGTATTTCTTAGCAGCAGTCATTCATCAAAAGTCCTTAACAAATTCGAGAGCAATTAAACTCATCAATTAGATTGACGTTTTTGTATACATTTGCCTGCTTTTCATTGACTGTGTCTACCCCTGTCTCCCTCTCTCTCTCTCTCTCTCCCTGTATATCTTTGACTTGTTCGCTGTATTAAATTTAATGATTTTTCTTTCGATTAGAATTTTTACAAACAAAATCCCTTTGTATCCCAGTTAAGATAATTTTATGTTTTTAGTAAAAAAAATTTTTGTAGTACGAGGGTCGTATATCCCATACTAAGTATTCTTGAGTTTTTATAATCAATTTTTTTTTTCTTAGTTTCTGCAATAATGTTTCAAGTACATCTTGAAAAATATTTAAAGTTTTTTTTATGAGATAGAGTAGTTCGTAGTAAAATTTTGATTTGTGCCCATAATTATGAAAGTGACTCAAGTCATAAAATTTATCGTTACTAATATTATAAATGTGCAAGTGAGATTGTTTGTTTGTTTCTGTGGTACGCTTTCACTCCAAAGATTTTTTTTCACCATTGGAAAGCTGCATTAACATTTAATACAATTCAGAACCGGTTTTTTATATTTGATACGGGTGCGGGGCCGCGGGTAAAAGCTAGTACTAAATAAATATAATAGAAATATCGAATAAAGTCTTATTAAGCAGAATTTAATAAATTCTAAGTGTAATATTAACATATTTTTTATTTATTTTATTCAAAAGGAATTCATTATTATTATGGTGGCTTATGACTCAAAAAATAGTTTTTCACTTGTTTTTTGGTTCGGATAGTTTTTAAGACGCTCTTTAACATGGTGAAAAATATTTTTTAAAAACCTCGCAAAATTCTTCATCGACAGACATTATAGGTATTCACGTAAAAATTTCCTAGAGTGGAAAAGGAGAAATTGGAAATAAGTGACATTTTAACAACAACAACCGTAAACAGTTTTTTTCCTCAAAATTTCACTAGTTTACAACGGAAAAGACCAACAGAAACAGAACGAAGGAGAACAACTACCGAGAAACTGACGAAATGTATTGTTTATCTTTAACAGCTGATTTCTCGAAATTTTGTTTTTGAGTCATAAGCCACCTTTTCATAGACCGGGTTTATATTTATAAACAAAAAATATGACTCAAGTCACTTGTATAATTATGAGCATATAATTGATATTGATAGATAGTTAAAAAAAATAATCTGATAAAGTATATCTTGCTCGCACAGCTCGCACAGACTAATTTCCTATTAAAATTGTCGAAAACAAGGTTGCTTTAACATTTTTCGGAAATGATTTTTTCCTATGTAATTCATGTTACTTCAAAATGTTTTACAATAACCTTCAAAGAATATGTTTTCCTTTTGAAACAACTTTATTTCATGTTAATTTAATATTTCAGTGCTGTTAAATCAAAACGAAGAATCATGTTGCATCAAAGTATTTCAAGTTGAAACAACATGAATTTAATTTAACGTAATTATTTTATTTTATATTATTTTATTTTACTTTATTTTTTATTATTTAATTTAACATTCAATCAAAATTTTTGCATGTTGATTCAACATTGGTATTTTTTTCTGTGTGCTATTGATAAGCCACTGTGTATTGCAAATGGAGCAGTATTTTTAAGCCGATGGCTCGCCTAAAATATTTTATTTCCTAGAAAAAAAAACTATGATCATATTAAAATCTTTCAACATTGTACTTCAATTCCATGGCGTACTTGACTTTTTTATTTAGATCATTTAAAAAAATTTTTTTTTGGTTACAAGACGCCTAAGGATTGGTTTTCTTTTCCCTTCAACTCGAAATTTAGGCCTTAGGCCACATTTAAGTAGTTTTAAAGCAAAATCTAAGCTATTACTGTCTCTCCGACTACCTTCAGACATACAAGTCTCCCTTTGTATGATGAGTAAACAGACTCAATTAGTATTATTTACAAAAAAAAATCTAACATAATAGAATAATGTGTTTTGTGGGTGAGTTACACACAACTCTTGTATTAAATTTATCAATCATGTGCGAATTTCCTATAGTGAACACATCTCATTAAAAAGTGAAAGCACCCATAAGCGGCCACTCACAGTTGATAGCATTTCTATCCATTAGTAAGCAAAATTAAATGAAAATAAGCTGTTAGGTTTCCATGAAATAATAGATAATGAAATATTTGTAGGTTAATGTTTTTATGGTCCTTCGAATCGCATTATTGATACCGTAACTACAACAGGGCAATTATTACCGTTATGAGGTTTGGTTCCAGTCTACTGTATCTTGCGATGGATTCAACCAGGGCAGCGAAATGAACCCTTAAGTATTTGCATAATATCTTTGTTTATGGTCCTTCAAGCCTTAATCCGGCCAGATACTTTTATTGTAAGATTTTAAATGTGCTTTTGAGTGCCTCATGTAAGAGATTGTGTTTTGTTGATTTCTCATTATAGTTCCCTTAGCATTAAAAACATTGTGCGTGTCTTTTTGTAAGCATAATCCGCAAATAAAAGCTTTCACTGTACTTCCTGCATAAATTGGTATTAATACGTATGTGTATACAAGTTAATACACATTAAAACACACACACACACACACACTCGTTTTAATAGTTACCACACTATTAATTTCTTTTATATTTAGCAAACGTCTTAATATAAAATCCTCATGTTTGACTATATCCGCTTCAAAATCTTACCAACATCATCTACTCGAAGCATGAAAAAAGCTTAATGTTAGCATAGATACTCCTGCATGCAAGTGTACGTATATGTACCCATGTATGTGTACAACCATACTCACACATACGAATGTATTTACATATGTAGATGTCTTTATAAGTATATAACACATAATATTAATGCCTGCCTTTGTTTGCAGTCAATTCTATATAAAGTTAACATATTAAAAACCTTTTTATTTTATCTAGAGCTCAAGGAAAAGCAGAACAGGAAAAACAACAAAATTGCAAAATTTTATACTCATCCATTCACATATTTAGTCATATGTGAAGAAAAAAGAGCATACAAACACTTTTGACACAGATTGATTTACTCCAAAGCAAAAGTTATAATAGAATGAACAAAAAAACAAAAAACAAAAACAACAGCCTTCTATTAGTGCCTTTCTTGAGCATTTAAGACAATGAATATGCTGAAGTGGCCAAATTAGTTTTAAAGCCTTTTCAATGTGATCTGATAAGCAAGGGAGTAGATTTTATATAAAATTATCTGACCACCCCGGCTTTGCTCGGAAGCTTTTTACTAATGATTAGTAATTCATATAGAATTATAAATTAAAACACAAAAGTTTCAGTACAAAGAAAATACATCACCATTTGTTTTATTATTTATTGCTTTGAAAGTTGCTTCTAAATTATGTTATTATTATATGTGTAATAACAAGAATTGAAACAATTATTCATTAAGAAACAAACAAAAAAAAAATGCTAAGCATAGAATTCATTTTAAAGCTTGATTATAAACAATATTTTTTGGGTTTCTATTGGGACGGTGTACCGACTCTCGAGCACGCAACATACAATATTGGGATTCTAAGTTTAACCCAAACACTTTTAACGATTGTCCTTGATATTTAATAATCGTCGGAAATTGGACGCGTTTAAAGTTAAATGGTAGATCACTTGGTGTCATAGGTATCTTTGGAATAAGCACTTTTAGCTTTCATATGATTGTATTTTGCAATGAACTCAAGAACTCTGTCAGATAGTTAACAACAACATCAGGATCTGTAATAGATTCAATTCGCCATTAATTAAGCTTTGAATTTTAAAATTTATGTCATCAACGTCCTTATTTCTACAACTTTTTTCCTTAAAAGCCACATTTTTCACATTCACCAACCATACATTCAGCTAAATTACATCAAACTAAAATTTACATGTGCATAATTAGTAAAGGACAAACGAGAAAGGCAAAACTGTTGTAAATTTAGAGATGGTAAAAATAAGTTTTCAAAAAAATCTTTCAGCAAACTGTAATATGATGAATCAAAACAATTCACATATTCCATTTGCACTGAAAACTTGAGTATATAAAGCATAAATGTACATCAACTGACACCACACACAGTGGACCAAACACAAAGAACGCTAATGATGAAGGTGTAGTGGCCTTCGAAAACAGCTAGTTGTTCCGTTCTACTAAGTGTTTGTCATTTAGCCTGATCAAATCATTAATATAAAAACAAATGAAGTTCGAACAATAATAATTAAAATTAATAAATATAAATTTTTATTCAAAGATCATGATAAATTAATAAGTTTAAAGTTTTTAACTTTATTTAATTTCATTTATTATATAATTTCTTTTTTTTTACAAATATCTAACATCACTCTCGTTTATTAATGCGGCTTGATTTTTGTCTCCCTTGTTCTCACCCCACTCGTACATCAAATTTAGATAAACAATTATCAGTCGTTTGGCTTTGAATCCCCTTTAAAATATATACAGTTCTCCGCAACGAAGCTTTGTATTATTAAAACTTGCTTTATCCTTTTTTTTTCGTTTGATATACTAAAATAACAAATAAAACACTCAATTTCAACTTTAGTTGTTACAGGAATTCAATGTTATTTTAGCTGTTGCTTAATTTTATGCAAATTTAAAACTATGAAGCCAACTGTTTTGCTCAAGTTCAAATGAATGAATTACTTTTTGAAATTATTAGCACAAATTATTGTATATATGTATGTACGGGAGTTGTGCGTATGATACGAGTAAAAATAAATGAAACTTTGCACAGAATTACTCCCCAATGAGAGTAATTCTGTGCAAATTTACATACAACCAAGCAAGAGCAGAGCAAACAAAAAAAATAAAAAAATAAAAAATTAAGCAAATAGTTGCAAAAGTTTAAAATGCACTTAAACAACAAGAAAATTAAAAACAATAATAATAAAATACAAGAGAAAAATATGCAGAAGCAACAACATTCACTTGACTCAATGTTATGAAAAACTTGAGCTAAATTAATTTTAGTGTTTACGTTTACGTTTATTTTACTTGTTCTTCTGTATTAAGCGAGGGTTGCTTAATTTCCAAGAACAAATATACTATATATTTTTGATATATTAAGGGATCTTAAAATTTATTTTATTTAAAAAAGGGCTAAAATAATCCTTGCAAAAAAAATTAATATCTAAAATTTCCAAAAAAAAATCAAATTAAATATATTTGGCTAAAATTTTTATTGAATTAATAAAATATTTAGACAAAAATCGTATTATTGAAAAAACAAATTAACCCCCTACTTATTAGAATAAAGTTTTTATCATGTATTAATTTTGAATAAAATCTGTGCTCACAAGCGATAACAGCGTAAGTCGCAAAACATAGTTTCGGGTAAAACCCGGACACGCACTGTGCACAGTGGGATGTCTTCCTAAATGTTTGTGTAAAACCTAAATTAAATGGAAAATTAACACCGGCTATTATATCGAATAAGTTAAGAAACGAACGGAATTCTATCAAAATAGGCCACACCCACCGTATAAAATGATTTCTATACAAGCAGAAGTCTTTAAAAATAGTACGTAAAATTTTTAGAATAAAAAGAAAAGACGCATGCTGGGTGACCACGCCAACTGCCCATGAAAGCCATACAGAATGTAGACAAGTATTTTAATTTTTTTTTTTTATAATTTGACTAACAATTTCATTACTCTGTCATTTTTTAGGATGTGTTTAATATTTTGAAGCAAAACTGTACACGACTTAGAATTAATAATGAAATTGGAGGCACATATATGGAGTGAAAATATAAGTAATATCTGGTTTTGAACCCTTGCATGCAACTTACTTGAATTTTTGAAAAATAAAATTAAATGTTTCTATAAAACCATAATTGCACATTTCATATTTAAGAACTGCTCAACAAAACTTCCAAGTTCTATTTTTGAAATTGAAAATTATTATGAATTTTAACACCCAAATCCCACTGTGCGTATGTGTTCTATACATTAAAAAGACATATTAATTGTTGTTTTAGTTATTATTTTCTCGTTTTCTATTTTTCTAGTGCAGTTTTCGATATCGACAACAAAATTCTCGGTTTGACTAATCACTTTCAGCTATTTGATCTCTTTTATTCCAAAAAAAAAAATAAAAATTTTATTTATATAATAGTGTATTTCTAAAAAATTATTATTTTACTGAACAAAATAAATATAATTTTTGTAAAAAATTGGGATAAAAATATTAAAACTTAATATAAAAATATTGTTGGTTTGACACAAGTTTTATTAAAAATGTTTTCATTATCAAAATTACTATTTATAACTTAACTAATTTCGTAGGAGTTAATTAATTATGCTGCGACCCTCGTATTCAAAAACAAATAATGAAACAATATGTGTAGATGAGTGCGAGTGTTTTTAAATGAACATTTTTCTACGAAAAACAATTATGAATACTTTGGTAGTACCTCATGTTCAGAGACGGGAAGTTCTGTATATAGAGTTTGAAATATATACGGCAACTAAAACGTTGTCTTTAAAAGGCGCAAGCTGGTATAATGTTCCAAGACTAAGAAACAAATTTTGAAATTGTTGATTTTTTATTTTATAGAATGTCAACTGATATGATGTAACTATAAAGTGCTGAGATCCAAAAGGGTACAACAAAACCAATTTTTTTTTAATGTTACAAATTTTGTTTTCAATTCATAATAAGTTTCTGTTTTTAAATCTATCAAGATTTGACTTCACCATTAACATAACAGTGGAGCAAAGTTGATAAGAAAGACAGTGCGCATTGTACATATATTTGGGTATATAAAATATGCTTTATAAGTGTGTGTCAATAAAACCAGCCCTGTATATACGCATGTGTAGCCGGTTTATAGTCAGAGTATTTTTACACTCATGTGTTTGTTTGTGCTGAGTAATTAAAAAAAATGTGAGAAAACATAGTTGTTGGATGTTTATTGTTGTATGTATTCGATGCAAAATTAATGAGTGTGTTTTTTTTATTTTTAGCTGTACGCATTCATAGTTGTTTGACGATCAATACTCAAATAGTACTTAAAACGATAATTTTGTCATTCTCTGATATACACATTTATGGCACATTCTCCTATTTTTGGTAAGCAAGCAAAAAGGAGAAGTTTGTTTTAATAAATTCCTTTATTAATGAGCTTGGATCGGTCTTATTCATGCTAAAATAAATGGCACTTTTCTACTTGTTGATTTTTCTTAATTATTCTTTTAAGCCCAAGCAATGAAGGCTTTCATATTCCCAATATTGAATTTATCCAACTGAAGTAAAACTTTAGATTTTTACGTATTTACTTTATAAACCATTTTTCCAACTCTGCTCAAACATTTACATGGAAGTTTTTCAAAAACCTCTTCTGTCGCAAAATTAAAAAAAGACTGTAACATTTGTAATTTATTTATTATGATTGCTAAATGTTTTATCTTTGCTACATTAATTCCAATAAAGATTTTCCAAATATCGTTACTGCGAGACTTGAAAACATTGAAATTTTTTTGTTTTATCAAGATGCTTAAACTAAATATTTATTTTTAGATATAATTAAATTATAATATTATTCTTATTATTTAAAAAAATATGTGCAAGAACCAAATAGAAATATTATCTTTATTATAAAGAAAACATGTTTATGTTTGTTTTAGCAATGAAATGTATGACTTCATAGTAAAGCATTCATTTTATTAAATGCTTGTCTTAGTCGACGTTCACGCACTTCAACTTTTGTGGATCAACTTTTAATTCAGCTGTTAGAAAAAAAAGGTATTTGTATTTCCTTCTCCGCGTTTCTTACAGCTAAACTGCGAAGTGGTCTACAAAAGTTGAAGTGTGTAAACCGGGACTTAGTTTAATTGAGAAAATTTCATGTAAATAATAAAAAATTAAAAAAATAACAATAAAGACTATTAAGAAAATAAATTCTTTATATTGAAATTTTTTTTGTGCAAAAAAAAGCGATCTTTTTTTAAATTTACTGGATTCTAAAATGACTGATTCTGCTGGGACAGACTAAAGTTATAAAAAAATACTTTTTTTACAAAACTCTTTTAAAAACATTTTTTTTAAATAACTCTTTTATATAGTAGAATATATCGCTACCTTAATACAGGAAATAGAAATTTTTCTATACCTTAGATACCCTTCTATCAAAATATACAAAAAAAAAAATTTTGATTTAGGTATTTTGCAAATTTTTTTGCTTGCGATATTGGTCGTTGAAAAACTTTTCACCAAAAGATTGTATATTGCTCATTTACTCAAACAACGTCATAACTCATTAAAAATAATATTTACTCCCCATTTGTACTCAGAAGTGACCCTATTATCCGTCATTAAGCCCCTGAATTCCCATGATGAAGCCCCTGATGTCCTCTAATTTACACATTCCGAATTCTCTCTAGTAATGACTTATCGGTAGTTTTATTGATCTGTCACAAATTCCCTCATCTCACGCCGATCTTATTTCTGCCAGCTCATTGGCAATTTCATTTCCCTCAACACTGCTGTGGCCAGGATCCCTACATAGTCTGAAACTATATTTGGCCCTGAGGATCGCCAAGATCTAAGCTTGGAAAACGCTGCATTCATTCGGCAGTCTGAAAGAACTACGAATGTTGGTTCCCAAGATATAGACACCAGCCCCTGTGCCTTCCTCCATTTTTTACCCGTGTGTAAAGACAACACTACCCTCATATATGTAGCTTATCGGAATTACCAGTGAGAGTTTTCTACTTATAGTCCGTAAGCCCAGAGGTTACGGATCCCTGATCACTAAAACTGATCTTGTTTAAAATTTATGTGTGACCTGTTATTCCTGTCCTCACCAAACATGTTTCTACGAGTCTAAGGAGACTTCTAGTCGCCGTTCTCACCTCAAAGTCCAATATAAGAAATAGGTGAAGAATGAGGTGTGCTCCTCTGAGTACCTGTGATACCCAGCGAGGCACACCTCTGAACCTTAGCCAGTTATCTCCTGTGACTTTCCTTCCCCAATGCCTTCCACCATACCACACAACCATAAGAAATGACCGGTCAGACAACTTATGTGTAAGTCCAGTATACTCTCTTCGATTGCAGACCTCAGTTCCTTTCTTTGGAGTTCCTGCATGCGTAGTATGCATTGAGCCCTTTCTTTAGCTTCTCCTGCGTGTCGTATTGTATAAAAACTTACAACCAAATATCTTGTTAGCTCAACTTCTGAGAGCAAATTAAAATTTTCTTCTTGCATTAAGTTGGTTGTAAATTGAAAAATTTAAAGTTATGATGTTGTTTGAGCAAATGAGCGACATGTGCATGAAAATTTTTATTTTATTTAGTCAAGGCTTGCAAAATGTTTTGCTGATTCTCAAGCACTGCTTTAAACGAAAGCTGCATACAAAAAATTAATGTATTAAAACTCGTTTTCGATAATAAAATCACCGGATTACAGTTGAGATTAGTTATGTAGTAAAATCGATTGCTGAACTGTTAAGAAAGAATATAAATTCAGTAAAGTGCGACTTTGATCCGCACACGAATTATTCCGTACTACATATATACGTATTTTTAAACACAGGGACTATGGTGGGAATCGAACCCACGACCTCTGGACTGAGAGGACAGCATCACTAACATTCAGCCACCGGGGCAACTCAAGGAACTTAAGCCTATATAATCGAATATCTTACCTGATGTAGACAATTAAAAAAAAAATTAAGTCCCGGTAAACTTTTCATACGGTTTTTGTGTTTATTTTTTTGGTTTTTGGCGATTTATTTAAGTTTAAGCTATTTTTTTCTAGTTTTGGCGCTTTTTTCATTTTGGCTACTTTTTTCAGGTTTTGGCGATTTTTTCGGTTTTGGGGTTTTTCAATTTTACGATTTTTTAGTTTTAGCGTTTTTGAAATTTCCAAGAATTTGTGCCTCTTACGGTTTCCAAGATACAGCAAGTTGTGAAAATTACATTAACTGATAGAATACCCTTTAATTTTGTTGTTTCTTAATGTTAGTGTTAATTGGTGTATACTGCATAAAAATACACAAACTTTGCAAATTTCAATTGTATCTATACGAGTATAATTGTCTGTATATAATATTAGGATTTAAAAAATTTTTCGTTGCTCGCTTTAGAATACCCTTTAATTAGTAACTATTATACATATATTTGTGAAAATTTCAGGTCCGTAGCTTTTACGGTTCTGGAGAAAACAGCCTGCGACAGACAACCAATAGGTTTCCTATTCACCTTTGGTGTATAGGTGCAAAAATAAATCAAAATTTTTTAATTTGTTTCATAAATTTTGTTTTCAGCCAACTGCTCAATAACTTAATGTCAAACATATTAGTTAAATATACTCATCAGTTGGCAGGATAAGAGAAGCAATTTATCTAGTCTTCCACTCTTACCAAAATCATTTACAACTCTATCTTTGATTTTGAAACATTAAGTTGTCTTATATTTTTTGGGTGCTAACCAAATTATGTAGATTTGTTTCTATTTATTGGCCAAATAAACAACTGCTGCTGCAACAACAAATACAATTAAAACAACTTAAGCTGTATAATCACATCCTTGAAGAGAACTAAACAACGATAATGCTATCGCTATATGGTGTTTGGCATGCAACAATCTTACTTTGTTAATAACCGAAGTAAGTAAGAAGCCAAATACTCCCAAAAAAAAGGAAGAAGGAAAAAAATTTCTTTTATGTGGCAAAAGATTAATAGAGTAAAGCGATTTCCATGCATTTGCAACCCTGCTGCTAAGCAGTATAATTATATCAGTGATTGCTTGAGGAAACACCCATATTATTTAAAAGCTTTAATTTATTTCTTTGCATAAAAGACTTTGCCAGCAACTTTTATCATTTTGCTAGTAACATATGGTGGCAATTCGCCAAAAAAAAAAAGAACTAATAATATAAAATTAAAATTATAAAAAAAAACAAAATGGAGAAAAAATATAATAAAGACAAATTCATCCAAACAATAAACATTTAATGCAGTTCTCTTGGCACTTGATTTTAAAACATATCTCCTCTTTGAGAAATTATTATGCAAAAATGAATGTACTACAAATTGGAAAGAAACAAGTTGCATAAATAAACACTTGCCCCTTTTAAATAGTTTGTTATCTTTGTGGTTATTGCAAGAAAGTCGGTATACGAGTATTTATAATAACTATAAAATGAAATTCTAATTAACATCATTTGCATAACTCAACCAGGCAATAATAACATGAAATTTATTTCATTGCATGCTACTCTACTGAGAATTGGCAAGTTGTTGCATTCATCTGGTGGCACAGGCATTGATATCCGTAAGTTAGTTTTACGTCATATATTTTTCTATAGAATACTAAGCCAGTTTGTAAGAAAGAGACAAAAAAAGATCGCTATGGTTTCCTAATCCTAATCCTAAAGTATAGCTGACCAAAATGGCACCAGGGTAGCGAACTTCAATCGGCTTCTTTTATAAATAAATATACTTATGAATACATTTCTCTCGTTGGCTAGCAGTGCTCTAAAGAGGGAGCTTTACCTCTTTTTTAAATAAAATCCAAAATTAAAGTTTAAAAACGCTGCTACACGAATATTTTTGTTTATATCTTATGCCAGAATTAGTTGTTCAGACGTTGTAATTTTTCCTATGTTGTGCAGTAATAGTAGTTTTAGGGTTCCCTACACCAAAGGTGAGAAGCAACCCCATTTTTTTCGCTGCGGTGTCCGTCTGACTGTCTGTCTGTCCGTCTGTCCGTATATCTGTCACAGCCTGTGTTTTTTCTATAACCGTAAAAGCTACAAGCCTGCACATAAGATATAAACTTTTCTCTAGCGGCACCATATACATATATATGACAGTAAAAAATTAATGGATGTTCTAAAACAAGTAATGGAATATGTGTAAATCCTACACACTATTATACATATATAGACACTTGAAATTTGCAAAATTAGTGTATTTTTATACAGACACAACAATTAACACTAAAATTAAAAAAAATCAAAATTAAAGGACATTATATCAGCTAATGTAATTTTTATTATGTAATTTTAACAACTTATTGTATAATGGAAACCATGAGAGGCAAACCCTAGAAATTTTCAAAAACGCTAAAACTAAAAAATCCCAGCATTAGAAATTCGCCAAACCGAAAAAAATATCACGAAGAATAAATAGTCGCTGAAATGCAAAAAAAAAAAAAATCACCAAGAATAAATACGTCGCCAAGAAACTGAAAAAATCGCCAAAACGCAAGTCGAACGTTGTCGACACCGTGGGACAGGCCCTTAATGCAATGGTAGAATGACTTTAAATCTGTTGTGATGTAACATGTAATATGTTTGAAATCAGATACTGTACCAAAGTTATTGCATTAAAATAATCTTAACAATTACCTGTACTTAATGGTTTTTATAAGGATTGAATGTTTTGTTGCACATCTACAGCTCGGCGCTGTAAAGGGTTAAACTTTATGTTAAATACGAAAATTCGGTGTACAATTTTATTTCATTGAGCAAATCATCGTTCTACATACTATAACCATTGCATTCAATTGGAAACATTTCAAAATTAAAGCTTAGTTAAACTATTATTCCATATTACATGAGACGCCGAAAAAATATAAGCAGCAGAGTATGTGAGTATGAAAATTGCAAAGATGTCCTTAACTGAAAATAGGCTTATCTTGACTTAAGCACTTTTTCCTTTTTGCCACAGATTTCAAATTTTTTTTATTGTTATTACTTTCCTTTTTAACTCTAAAATTTAAAGCCGCTTAATTTTTAAGAACCTTGAGGAAGTGCCATATGGATCGTGCCAACTGACCAACATTTTTAGTGTTAAACTACAACTCTGGTAACCCTCACGTCAGTAGTTTATGAAAAAACTGCCGTATCATAGATAAACATTCATTTAGGCTTACAAATAATGAATTTTGTATGGAAATTTATTATCAAATTATTGTCTATGAATACGGCAGAAAGTGCATATACATGTGGTACTCCATGGAGTAGCCGCATGGAGCAGCCTTGGAGACACACCAATGTAATGAAAAGCTGGGTTATGTGGTATAGCCCTCAGTCATGGAAATGTAAATTGGAGTATGTTTTTTCATATCTTCTTCATTATGGACTCATTCATACAAGCATTTTTGGTTTTTTTATAGCTATGCTAATTATTTCACTACACAGGAGCTAGGACGTGATTTTCAAAAAGATAATTGACACTATTACCAGAGTACGAAATAAACGAAACAAATTGTTTGATTCTGTTTTGTTGCGAAGGATTGCTCAATGTTTTTTTGCATTGTTTTTGCACATGAGCACAAACCAGAGAACACAGCCGATCAGCTGTAAGCCTACAAACGGCCGTCGCCAGCCACAAACAATACATTAATTTAACCGTTTGCTGCTAGAAAGAAAATAATGGGAAATAAATGGAAATGTTTGAAATATTCAACATATTAAGTTGGTTTCATATAGCTAAGCAGCATAGCTATAACAAGGTATCCCAAAACACCTCTATTCTTTTTTTTTTAGGGTAAGGCTTTTTAAAGCAGAATGTTTATGTCTAGGGTTATACATTTTAAACATCATTTTATATTAAATTAAAAATAACAAGATGAAAGCTTTTTTTGTCTAATCATTAAAGTTCTTCTTTCAATCGACCTTTATTCACTTAGTACTTTTGGCTGTTATTCCATCGAGTAATTGCAAATAATCACCATCTCTGCTTTTATTGCATAGTGGTCTCTTACCAAAAACAAGATTTGTTGCAGTTTGATAAGTTTTTGCTTTCCACTGCAATTCACCACAAATAAATATAATAACAAAAACTAAAATAAAATAAAAAAGATTGGAAAACCTAGTTCATTACTAAACACTAGTAATTGGAGTAGAGTATTTGCTTGGGAAGATTTTTTGAAATTGCATACCCAGCAAAGTACGTTGAAGTAAGTTTCATAAATGTACAACATTTACCCGCTAAGAAAATATTAGCAAAGACTTAAAAATGTTTTCTATATGATGACATATAACTTAATTATTTAAATTAAAAACTAATAATTAAATTTTAAGCAGTATACTGCAGCCGTTATAGCATGTGTACAGGGATCTGCTAATACATTTAAAAATATTGAGAATGGCGTCATCGAAGTCGCATCAAGACGGCAGTAAAAATTGTCACTTGTCTACTCTTTATCGGGAACAATTGGCTCTTGACTATCTCTTACTAATCTCTAAAACTTTGTAAATTAATGGAGTACGTTAATAGTGGCCAATTGTTGTCGCCAAAGAGTAGACAAGTGACAATTTTTACTGTCGTCTTGATGTGACGTCGATGACGCCGTTCACAATAAGGGGGAATATTTTAAAATATGTTTCTAATAGTTCAAATATACATACATGCATATATCAATATAAAAGCAATATACCTATACATACATACATACTATAATTTCTGAACATTTGTCACATGTTCTTATGTTATTTGTCTTGCTGGGACAACATTGAATTGTTAGTTTATTATTAACTTAATTAGAAAATATTAAATTATTTTATTGTAAAACGTAAACAGAAATACACACACGAAGGAAACTATTCTATGCAATTATAATTATGAAATATTTTTGTGACAACGATTTCTTTAATAAAAGTCATTGAATACAAAAAGTTTCTATCTTTGCAAAACGTTATATTTGTATTTCTTTTAATTTAATTGGAGCAAAAATGTTGTCATGAAAAGTGTGCATCTTGAAGTCTAATTTCTGGCAAGGAAATACAAAAATATTTTCGTTGCACTCAGGGGTAATCTAGGCCGCCGGGTGTATTCTGGTACACGATGTATCAGTAGGTTAGGTAAGATTAGGTTAGCAAGCTGCTGATGAAATTTAGAGTCTAGCTCACTGCGATCCAATACAATTATCCTTTTGTGCTATTTACGAGTTGAAGAGAAGAAAGCGAGAGAGGGTGATAGGGAAGGAATAGTGATGAAGAAGACAGATGAAGAAGGAAGATATAAAGAAAAGCTTCATTCTTTTACAACTCTGCTTTTTGCACGTTTTTTTTAATATTGCAGTATTGCAGCGCCTCTGGTGTCAATGAGGCATATTAAATTTTGAAACTGTGCTTAGTAGTGATTGTGTTGGTTATTTCACTTCGCCGACAACTCTGCGGATACTAATTATAATGTTACATTATAATTAGTATCCGCTGAAGCAGTAGTAGTTCAGTGAACTGATGCAAAGGGACACTACTAATGCATGTCATCAAAAGTCGTAGTGTTGTTATTGAATGAATATCGGAGACCGGTGCCGAACTCAGGACCTTCGGTTTTGTAGTCAACGTGCTAACTACTTCAGCCAACGCCACCCTCAACGCATCAGTAGTAATTCTCGGTTCTCGACTAATCGGTAGTGGTTAAAGTTAGTGAACTGTGAAAAAGGTTTTCCGAAGACCTTTTATGAAAACAGTTAAATAAATTCGTTTTGGAAAATAGTTAGCTGTAGCTGCTATGGAAAAATTTAGCCGATGCTGATATGCAAATATATCAACCGAAGCCTCTGTAAAAAATCGCCCGCCAAGGATGATCAGGAAAAAATTAAGCTGCTGGTAACTGCCAATTGAAGGCCCTGTTGAAAAGCATTAAATGTAGAAACTTTGGCGAGAGGTCAGCTAATATCGCTCTGAATTTAGCTCAATTTAGCTTTGACCATTCCAAATATATTAATTACAGTTAATGCATTTACAAAGCGAATCTGAATGTGGTAGAAAGCGAACACTTCGTATCAAAAATATAACATTTTTATTTAAACTCAGCACGGGAAATTGATTTGAAAAAAGCAACAGCATATAAAAGAATTTATTTTTCTTTTTTTCCTCCTGAAGATTGAAAGCATCTAACCGAAAGAAAACAAGAGATAATGATTTTTAACTCTGTCAAATAATGAATTAATCAAAGATTAGCAAAATAACGTCTTCACACATTAAACAAAATAAAGTAATAATATTTTGTTTACTTCATTTGCATTTTTGTTTAATTTAAGATCACAATGTATAAAATCAAAGAAAATTATGTGAATATACAGACAAAATGTTGCATTTATTTCTACATCAAATTTTAATGCTTCTCTAATACGACAATAAATAGCAATCAATATGTACGCTCAATAAACAAATAATAATTTATTTTTAAGTATCTTCAAAGAAATGCATCTGTTTTGTACACAAATCCCATACACATAAAACAAAATAATAATAATGGCAATATTTATTATATTATTTAAATTTTAATATATGTAATTTTTAATTTCCTTCCGAAAACTAATTTCCTGTCAGCAAATATAAAGATTTTGTCATATAAATTTTGTGTTAAGGTATAAAATTAAATTTCGACTAATAGCAGAAGAAGAAAATAGGTAATATTTCCATACAAATTGAATGTAAATTATTAGTGTTCTTGGTAAAAGTTAAATATTTCTTAAAGCAATGCAATATGAAACTATTTTGTTGCAAACTAGAACCCAGCAAAAAAAAAAAAATTAAAAAAAAGTCATCGGGTTTGGAATTAAGCATTTTTAGTGGAAGCGTTTCCCTACTGGATAAAAAACTTAATAATTAATTTAGCCAGGCATGAGATTAAAATAATCAACTTTGTTAATTTTAAAACTAAAAGAATCCTTCCTTATTTGATTAGTCTAAAGTTCGTATCGCTTTGGAAGCCAAATTACATGTGATAATTATTTATTAATGAACAAATAATAACAAAGTTAATTGTAAATACATATTCGGACAAATACGTTGTATAACGGAACAACTAGCTGTTTTCGAAGGCCACTACACCTTCATCATCAGCGTTCCTTGTGTTCGGTCCACTGTGTGTGGTGTCAGTTGATGCAGCATGTGCATAATTAGTAAAAAACAAACGACAATGGCAAGACTGTTGCAAATTTACAGATGATAAAAATGAGCTTTCTTTACAAAAAACTTTCCAGCAAATTGTAATACGATGAATCAAAACAATTCATATGTTCAATTCCCACTGAAAACTTGAGCCCTAGCCTGTATATTCTTTTAGTTATGGATACATTTATATTTTGAATTAAAAAAAAATTGTTCGAAAGTTTTGTAGAGACAAAAATTGCCCGCCTGCATGCCTCTTGTTACTAATTTTTAAAAGATATAAAGCCTACGTATCGTTTTAGACGCATATGTATTTAGGTTTGTTATTTAAAACAAATCTAATATGATGGTTCATAAAGGCAAAAATTAACCACCCCCGATCCCGTCTAAACAATGATTTTTAAAAGACATTAAGCCTACTCCTTCGTTTAGACGCAGATGTATTTACAATTGGAATTTCATACAAATCGGATTGATATTTTCGCAAAGGCAGATATTGCCCTCCTGTCCCCCTATCCGCCCTAGTTTTTAGGAAAAATGAGGCATGTAAGTTCACTTAGACGTAAATCTATTTAAATTTTTAATTTCATTTCAATTAGTTGTATCGCTTCGTAGAAGCCGAAATTTCCCTCGTGAGAACGTCTTGGCCCCATTTGACAAAAAAAATATGAAGCTTGTTTGAACTCCATAAAAATCGCTAAGATAGTTTTGGAGAGCAGATATACCCCCTTCACTGCACCCCCTTTTAACCTATATAAAAAAATACCATTTATGTTCTTTCAGATTTATATGTGTTTTAAATTGCATCAGAATCGGTTTAGCCAATAAAGCGTAACGAGCAAAATAACTTCAGTAAAGTGCGTTTTGACTCTCACAAGAGTGGTTCCCTGGGAACATTAACTTTCTAATTCATAAAAAATATTTTAGGTTTATTACAGGTTTCTTTGACAAATTTCCCATAGAAATATGTCAAATAAGCGCTTAATAAACTTGAAATATTTTTTTACGGTAAACTTTTTTTTCGGTTTTTGAAGATTTTTTTTAGTTTTGGGGACTTGTCTTATTTTTTGCGCTTTTATTTCTTTTTGGAATGTTATTCGTTTCTTGGCAGTTTTTAGTTTTGGCGTTTTATTTCCATTTTGGTGATTTTCTCGGTTTTTGAATTTTTTTTTGACGATTTTTTCGGTTTTTGACGATTTTTCGTTTTTGGCGATTTTTTAATTTTTGGCGATTTTTTCGCTTCTTGGCAATTTAGCATTTTTAAGTTTTGGCGCTTTTTTGTTTTGGCGTTTTTTTTTTTTTGCGTTTTTGAAAAAACGAAAACAGCCTGTGACGGAGAGATGGACATCGTAGCGAAAACAAAAGGGTTCCTTTTCAACTTTGGTGTACGGAACCCTAAAAAATTACTTTTTCATTCAAAAAGGGGAGAGACGAATAGAAGCTTTGACTGGGGAGAGGACTGATAGACTGGAGGGTGAATAACATACTTGCTAAAACGGTTATAAGAGGCTCCAAATTACATTTTGTTTGATAAAAATTTAGAAATCGGACGGGTGGTTTCCGAAAATTCCTTTTGCAAATATGCTAACTTTGCACACAGAAAAATTTCAACTTAAAGTCAACGTGAACAAAGCTAATTTGATCTTTTTCTGCAATGATTTTGCTTTATATGTGTTTCATGTTAATCTAAATTGTTCCTTTTGAAATAACTCTATTTCACGTTGATTTAACATTAACGTATTGTTAAAATCAAAGTGAAGAATAAAGTTGGAAAAACTTAAATTCGATACTGAAATAACACAAAGAAATATACATATACCATTATGCATAAAATTTTAATTCAACATTATTTAATTGATCATTTAACACACAATTTATTTAAAAAGTTTTAGTTAAAAAAATACATAATACTTTGACTTGTCTCGAGGATTCGAACCTGCGATCCTACGACTACAAGACTAGTATTTACAATGGCTACCAGCCAGCAGAGTTTGTCGGCTATTTACAACATCCAAATAAACAACAAAAATGCAAAAACAACTCACACAACTAAGCACAAAAGTGTATTCTTGTAAATGATCTGAAGTCAAACTTTTTGCATGGTGATTTTACATTGATATTTTTTCTATAATATATACAAAACTGAAAAAATATGAATTTATTTTTTAACAAATTTTGTTTTTCTAAATTGATTTAAAGTTTCATTATTGCCTGTATTTGGTTTCATTATTGATGAAAAAATTCGTTTTTAATTTGTTAAAATTTTTACGAGTTTTGGTTTTAGTTTAACGAATTCTGTGGGAGATCAGTTTTTTTTTAACAAATAAATGATTTATGATTTTTTAAATTTAGTAATTGAATACAAAATTAAAATTTCTTTCAGTGTAGTATAGAATATAAATAAATTTATTTTCAGTATATTTGTAATACTTTACCCTCTTTAACAAATTACATAATTTAATTGTTGAGAAAAAAAAATACATTTAATCTTTAATCCCATTTAAAAAGCATTATTATTCACTTTTAATACTCGTGTGCAACTCCTAGTCATAATTTACATAAATTATTCATTAATTTTAATAACAAAATGTTAACGACACGCGATAAATTAATTCATTTTAAAATATTATTTAAATACAAAAATATATAATAAAATTTATTAAGTGAACACTTAACAAAAATCTACAAGTGAGGCAGCGTGTTAAAAACATCTAGAAACGTGTTAACAGGTACGTAATTGGTTTAAACACTAAAACGAACGACGACACACACATAAAAAAAAACAAAATGTATGAGTAAAAGTAAAAATTAATTGATATGAATCTATGCACGAAATGTTGTAATTGCTACTGCTTTTCGTTTTGTTTTGTTTTTGTTGTTTGTTGCACGTTTACATAATAATGTAAATAAAGTCTTTAATCCCTACAAGCAGACAAATAACACTGGGCATCAACGCAAGAATTCTGTATTCAAAATCAAAGGTCGGAGAATTAAAAATTATACATATACATATGCTTGCTAAAATCATGTTTTTTTTTTGTAGCACAGTGTAGTTAATTATGTTGTATATAGTCAGTAATAAAAATTTGAAGTTTGTGTAAAGGTATTGCGTTCCTTTGCTTCCGGGCTGGGTGGGCTCTTTTGTATCGTATTAATTTTTATTAACAAAAAAAAATTGCAATTTTAATACTGATTAAAATAAATCTGCAAATTGAACTCATCAGTTCATTATAGTGAATAATTTATATATTTTTTGTATTTTTGTGCGGATAAAATGTTTTTATTGCTCCATTAATGAGCCAATTCAAATTAAATGAGTTCGTAAAAGCTCTTGAAATGCTAAAGCTTTTGAGATATGACCCCAAGCAAATAATTTACGCCTGCTCTATACTTAGCAGTCGTTAAAGAAAATTATTACAGTTTTTCTTTACGATACAAAAGTATAAATTTAATTTTTATTAAAAAAAGTATTTAAAGGATTATTTTCTTTTAAGTGCCCACGATAGATATTTTACTAAATATATTGCATCAGCTTTAAGCTATTCACAGGCCTCCTGTGCAGAGCCAAAAATACAAAAATAGATTTTAGTTTTACGTTTTTGATTGCTATGTGCGCATTTTGCTTAAGCTGGTCGAATATAAACATCGCCATCTCCCAAATTATTAATTATAAGCAGTTTATGAAAACAAAGGACAGGAAACCCCTTTGAAAATTTTTCGCGTCATATTTGTACCAGAAAAAAGTAAAGAGAAATAAATACTTATCCAATGATAGAGAGCACAACCAAAACACCTTATGCCCCTATCACGGTTCTCAACTAAATTCAGTTTGGTCGTCTAAGAGTAGACCAAACTTACACACTGTGTTTGTTATTCAAATATCAAGTTTGACAGAAAGCAATTAATTTGTGTGAAAATTAAAAACACAAAGCTTTAGAAAAAATATTTTTTTGAGTGTTTTAGTTCAAAGAAATCATAACAAATGGATACAAAATATATATATAAAAGTTGGGCCAAAAGAAATCGCCCTATTTAAAGTTGCTCTTATTGTTCCAAATGGAGGCCAATGTCCAATGTGTTTTGACATTTGTAAACTAGATAGTCGCCTCATATCTCGTTTTGGCGATTTACACTGGCCCGCAAGATCGCCCGATTTAACCGTTCCGGACCTTTTTTTGTGGGGTTTTTTGAAGTCACGTGTTTACGTGAACAAGCCCGAGACCTTGGAAGCCCTCGAGGACAGTATTCGAAATGAGTGCGAGAATCTGTCGCCCGAAGTTCTCGCCGAAATGA
The DNA here is from genome assembly GCA_936439885.1 of Nowickia ferox. Classification (NCBI taxonomy): domain Eukaryota; kingdom Metazoa; phylum Arthropoda; class Insecta; order Diptera; family Tachinidae; genus Nowickia; species Nowickia ferox. The sequence continues at coordinate 108,355,514 of OW387024.1, read as the reverse complement.
TGAAAAATGCCATAAAACGAGCAATCAATTGTGACGGTGCCCATTTGGCCGATATCATCTTCTCGACTTGACCAATAAAATTCTAAGTGTTCAAATAAACATAATCAAAAAACAGAATCGAAGCTTTTCACTTACATAGAAAAAAAATAAAATAAAAATGAGAGGCAAACATCATCGGATGACTTCTTTTGGCCCACCTTGTATGTATAGATTTATTTAATCTTTGTATGTGCTCGGTATACTGCGGATACTGAAACTGTTAAGAAAATTTTATTATTAATTAATTTTTTCTGCTTTTTATATCGCACCAACCTATAACTAGAAAAACCCAACTACTAAAAAGCAGTTGTGTATACTCAACGTTTTTTTTTCAATCAAACTTACCCAGAGTTGTAAATGACAATACCAAAACACAACTGAAAAGTCAACTGTTAATTTGGTGGAGCATGGCAATGCAAATTTATAAATCGCAACCAAACTGTTTTAAAAGTTGAAAATCGTGTCTTGCGGTCTACTTTATATATCTCTGCACATATGGGCATTTCCACAGAAAAGTCCACCTTTTTAACGCGTTACGTTGCTTTGTTGCGTAGCTTGTTTCATAAAGAAAAACATATGTTTTATATATTTTTTTTCATATTGGTGTAGAGCTTAAGCAGCTCTACATAGGGAAAATCGAACATCATATGGCTTTAAAATACAAGCTTAATTGCTTGGTGACATAACGTGACAAAAAGTAACGTGACAGGCTGTTTTCTCGACAACCGTAAAAGCTACGGACCTGAAATATTCACAGAACATATACTAGAACTAAACACCCAAAATAAAAAAATGCCGAAATAAAAAGTCGCCAAAAAAAGTATGCTGCCTTACAGCCAGCCTTCCTATCTAACTGAACAATATAACGTAACACAGTCCTTTGGTCAAGCATATTTTCTATAAGAATACAAAAGTTTCACATATCAAGGCATCTTTAATATATGGAAAAAGTGTGCTCCCACTCCGTCACCCATTTCCTTTTGTCTTTCTTTTATAAGAACAGAGTTAGAGCTGCAAGAAAAGTGTCAGTCATCTTTTCTATAAAAAGAGTATGTACAGCCAGTCATATTTTCTATAAGAATGGTATCCTACCACACAGTTAACTTTCTAATCTATCACACAGTTAAGCGTCTATCCTAACAGTCAACTTTTCTTAGGAAATTAAGCTGTGAGACAGTAATTTTTTCTTTAAAAACAGTGTGCCATAGCACAGTTCAATTTTCTATAACAACAGTGTTCGGAGACACAGTAAGTTTTTCTATAAGAAAAAATACTGCAATTTTTTCACAGTCAAATTTTCTCTTTGTATGTTTACTTTCATTTGGTATTGTATTTATATTTCGCTTTGGTGTGCTAAATCAGAGCATTAAATTTGTCGCCGACAAAAGTTTTATAGAAATTTCTACAAAAAATCGCAGTATTTTTTAAAAGCTCTCAACGAACTCTTGTCAGTTACCAAAGTCGTTGTTATATGGCCCATTTAGCATTTGATTACGATGCGTACAAGTGTTTTATTTTTTCTCATCAATATATATAGTATACAGTAACTTACGGATATAAGAACATCTTATATGAGTATATAGGAAAGGAAAGCATATATTTTTGGCTCCTGCCAAAAAAAAGAAAACTTCTTCTTGTATCAGATTAACGTGAATTCATTCATAACATCGCTGAGTCAGTTGCTAGACATTTTTTTATATGGCAAACTCTTTAAGGAGAAACACCATTTGATAACTTCATAATTTTGCTTTGAGTGGCTTCGTTAAATAAAAATATAAGTAACAAACAAAAAAAGTACAACAAAAATAAGAAAATAAGAAAAACAGATATGCGTATAAATAATAAACAACAAATAACAAACAACAATGGCAAGACGGTTGAAAATGAAAGTTGGCAAAATTAAGCTTTCATTACACAAAATCTTTAAGCGAATTTTAATACGAGGAATCAAAATAATTCAAATATTCCTTTTGCACTGAAAAATGAGTATATAAAAATTTAAATTTGATGATGACGATCATGAAGGTGTGACGACCTTCGATAGCACCATGTTGTTCGGTTCTGCTAGTGCTTGTTAGAATATTTACAAATACCAAGAATTATGCCGTTTAATTTGCTTTACAGAGAGATACAAAATTTTGGCTCAATCGAACTTTAAATATAGAGACAAAATTATAAATAGTTGTGTATTTTGGACATAAGGAAAAAAAAAATCCAAAACCTATTGTCAAATAATGTACGAACATATCGTGATATAAATAAAAAAAAGCCTTCATTTACATTTAGAATTAAAACAAAGTTATAAGGTTTAGGCTTTTATGGCCATAATTAACAGCAATTGTTGTTTTTGTTTTTCATACAAACTTCTCAAGGAAGAAAACCTAATAGATTCAGGCTTGCTTTGCCTTTCATTATTTTAAGAATTGGCCTCAAAGACTTAAACAAATAATCAAAATATTGTTTGTGTTTTAATGTTAACATCACTTTGGTGACGTGATTTAGACAATTATACCTCGAGTGTATGCAGTTCCCAGTCGCAATTTTGATTAGAAATCATATAAAATTTAAGTTTGTTGGTATTTATTTGCTTTGCTCATAGCACTTATGTCTCATAAGCAGTATGGTTCCAGTACAAAAATACTGTCTAAGAACGAATCCAAAGTAGTAAAGTGTCGCAAAAAGCTCAAAAAATATATTTGGTGAAAAAACATACACATATATCTGAAATTTACTGAAACAAAATATATATTGTTTAAAAGGTCTTGGTCTGTTCTTTTTAAATTCGTTTCTAAATTTTAAATCGGTTGATATTCAATTTAGTTAGAGGTTGATCAGTGCCTACGGGTATGAAAAACCATTTTTTTTTACCCGTAACTCGAGTTTTTTGGGTATTTGGAAAATTTCAAATACAGGGGGCAAATTACGGCATTCGATACGAGTCGGAGTTTAAAAATATATCCATATACACTCTATTGAAATATTTTTCAATTACGAGTCGTATCGAATGCCGTAATTTACACCCAATTTGCTGGGGCATAATCGTCGCTTTCGATAACGAGCTAATTCGACCACGTTCTTTGAGTTTGAGATTATGGCATTTGCTATAAAATAATGTAATAATATGGTTCGATATCGAATGCCATAATCTCAAACTGAAAAAACGTGATCGAATGAGCTCGTTATCGAAGCGACGATTAGACCCCTGTTATACTCGACAATACATACCAGAAAAATAGTAACACGTCACATGTATTTTTTTTTTGTCACACAGTGTAGTGCCTTTTTTCATTTTATGTGACGATATGCTTTTAAAAATATTGTTTTTTATAAGCAACAAAGACTTGTAAGAAAACCTCGTTTATAAGAAAAATTTCATTGAAACTTTTTCAAGTTCCTTGTAACCGTTATGTACTGTAAACTCTTATGAGTGTATGTGCAATTGTATTTAGAACTGTATGCATGTGTGTGTGGCTGCGTGTGTATGCACATGTATTGGCTGCTCTGCCATTTTTATTAATACATGGGCTTAAGTGGTTTTTGTTTGTATTTGAGTTGACGAACTTTAGCAATCAAATTGTAATATTACACGCACTTAAGTGTCTTCCGCCTAAAATGCTTTTATAGCTCTTCGGATGCTTTTTTCGTATTTTATTATTTATTTTTATTTACTTTCTTCCCATTTTTATACTTTAATAAATATGAAATATTTTCTTTTAGAATTTTTACTTAAAACATACACTTTTATTCAATTTCTTTAACGACTTTTTTTTGCTGGGTGTAGTGAGAAAGAACCTCCTCCTCCTCGTCCTCGTCCTGCCTGGTTTGATTGCTGGAAGATGTACTTTTATGCTTATTAATTTTAGTATTTCATTCAATAAAGTACAACTTGTTTACGAAGACAGCAGTAGCATGTCTTGAGAGTCTTCTGCTTAAGTTGTTTCTGGGAATTAAGGAAAACAGTTTCCATAGCAATTGCTAATGTATACATTTAGGGTTGTCTCTTGTTATTGTTCATTAGTTGTTTTTTTTTTCGTTATCATTATTATTAATAAAGACTGCAAAATGAAAAGAGACTAGCTTTATTATTTCAATAAATTCTTTATGATCAGCATTAAGGTACGACTAAGATTTACAGTTTGCCTTAAATTTAATTATGATGCTAACTTTTTTTGCTCTAGAAGCACATCAAAATTTAAAAAAAAAACACCAAAAAGCGTAATTTTGAGATCTTAAAAGCGTAAAAAGCACTAACGTGAAAAAGAGTGAATATCTAAACGAGCGAAGCTTAATAACGTTTAATATTTTCTAAGCTATTCTCTATTTTGGCAATAGTATCATATTTAATGAATTATATCAAACGAAAAAGGTATGCTTGACACTGAAAAAATAAACATAATTTTAAGAAATACACAAATTTCTTAAAAGCACTACATAGTGCTTTTTCTTAGTTTGGCACTAACACTTAAAATTTGGCATTTTGAGTCTTCAAAAAGCACTAAAAATAGTGCCAAAAGCACCACGCTGCCACTCATAAAAACAAAAAATTGTGATTGGAAAAGTTTAAAAAATGTGTGCAAAAAAATTTCAAATGTTATCATGCAATAAATGCAGTTCTTTTTTCTCCTTCAAAGGTGTCTAACCAATTATCTACTGCTGAAGTTTTGCTGTACCCAGAGAGAAATAGAGAAATAGAGCAAAAAACAAAAAAGGAAACAACAAAGTCTAGTTAATCCAATAACCTATTTTATGCTCTAAATTTACGTGAGAGTAGCAGCAATTTATCGCACTTTCGTGCAATCCGCAATGAAATCGTGTACAACCGATAGTTGTGTTTGTTGCATTTGTTTGTTTGTTGTTTTATTTTGTGAGTTGTTTTAAGGTTTTCTATTTTTGTAGCAAAGGACACTACCTTTGGCGTTTGCAAGAATTGCTTAAAATGAATTATTCTTAGTCCATGCAGCATCCATACTTTTACCACACTTCACTTAATATACACTTAAAAAAGATTTACAAAAATCGACAATAAATAGTTGTTGTGTTTTAAATTTAGATGCACAAAACGTGCTTCAAATGCAGTATTCCGGATTATATTTGTGTTTTGTATTTATGATTTATATTTGATTGTTTGTTTTTGTTTTTCATTATTCCATATTTCTGTGCTATTGAAGTTAACTGCTTGTTTTACGAGGAGTACGAGTAGTTTTTCCATTTGCAACACACAAAAAAAAATTGTAGTGTATAATAATTTCTATTGATTAAATGCACAATTGTAGTTCACACCCAAAATGCAATAAATATTTGAAAGAATCTTTGAACTCATAATTACGTAAATAAATATTTGGTTTAATTTATTTGAAATCAAAACAAAATAGAAAAATCATTATATATTATTTAATAAAATAAATGTTTTTGAATACTCTACAAGATTTATATATTAGTCCAGTATGATTAGTTAAACTTGATAGGTATGTCCATCAAATATAATCAGTGAAATATGAATGGTATTTATAACATAATTGATTAGTAAAAAGCAGAAGAGTGAACAGTTCGAATATACATATGTTATATAATCGATGGTCATCATTAGTTAGAGAAAGATGCCAAATCTCACGTAGTTTCCATGTCATTTTTCATTTTGCCTTTAATAATGTGATAGAAACTTGGTTCTAGGCAATGACTGATATATCCTTCAGCACTACCGATCAAATGGCCAGTAAATTAACTGTCACTGTTCTTGTATATTATAAATAGTTGTACATCAAAGGTAAAAAGGAACTCCATTTTTTCGCAATTTTGTCCATCTGTCTGTATGTTTGTCCGTCCGTCCTTCTGTCTGTCACAGGCTATTTTCACGAGAATCGTAAGAGTAAGTTAAATATTTTCAAAAGCACTAAAAATAGAAAATCTCAAAATTAAAGAAACCATTTTCAAAAATTGAAAAAATCACTAAACCGAAAAAAATCGACAAAACGAAAAAAACGCCAAAAATAAAAAATATCGCTTAAACCAAAATAAATCGCCAAAAACCAAAAAACTCATCAAGGCTACTTAAATTTTTTTTAAAATTTCTACATTAGTTAAGATATTCGATTATATAGGCTAAGGTTCCTGAAGTATTATTATCATAATTTTTTTCAAATCTAAATTTTTGCTTTTTTTCGATACACTAGATATTCTATCGAAATATATTTACAAAAAATTATTATATAAAAATAAGTTTGGGTCTTTCTATATTAAGTTAACGATATGTAGTATCCATACGGAACCCTTCGTGTGCGAGTCAAGGTTGCACTTTACTAAATTTGTTCTTGAATCACGACACGAGTTTTACAATTAAATTTCACTCTCTAAATTTCAATATATTTCCATGATATTGAAAATGTTGCTTGTTTTTATGATTAAGCATTGTCCATATGCATTTCATTCCCGCTCTTTGAACTCATCAATAGACTTCAACCGAAAATATTTCTGAATTTAGCTAACAAACTTTTTATGTTTATAGTAAAACTCTTAATACTTGAGAATCGCAGTATACAAACATAAAAAGTTTGAAAGCCTCAAACAAAAATCTTTACAAAACAAGCTTTTTTATTCGATTGGTTAAAGTCTACTGATGAGTTCCAAAAGCGGGAATGAAATGCATATAGACATTGCTTAACCATAAAAACAAGCAAAATTAAAAAAAAGACTATGTCGAATAAATATACTCCGGTATTTCATGTATTTCCATTTTATTTATTTGAAAAAAAAAAATTATTTATACAAATAAAATGTCTTGCAAGTTTTTGGCAAAATGCTTTTTATCAAATTTATACAACAAATATCTATCGCACATTTGATTGGTTGCCTCTGTGCCGTAAACCAACAACACATTTTCACCATCATTTAAAATATTTCTAGTTTCCAAAAATATCATACATAATATAAAAGCTTTTCTAACATAATCAGCATGAAGGTCCTGATCATTTGAGTGAAAATTCATGAAATTTAAATTATGATACAAAGAAATATAGTCGCCAATAGAATTTTCAGCTGATACAAGCATAATGGGGATATTCGGACGAAAATGTGACAACTTGATGCTCTTAGCAGGCCTTGCGGAACATACCACTATGGCCTTGGCCTTGCACTCAAAAGCAGCTGCGACACAGGCCCTTGCAATTGTATCATCACTCGTAACAGTTTGATCACAAAAGAGCGGCTTACATAATTCCTTTAGAAAGATTTTTTCAGCTAAGGAATTTTGCAAATGGTAAAAGGAAAAAGCGCTGCCATAGTTTTCTCGCGAAAAAATAAATTTATCGGGATAATAAAAGACTTGCGGAATATAACAATTAGGCACAAGCAATTGGCCTTCGGCCATGAGACAGGGATTAAGTATTATAGGCTTTTTCATATTATAAACTTTTGTCATAAAATTCAAGCAGGCTGCAGATAGATTTAGATTATTTGTTTTTTTGGCTGCCTGATTTTCCAGTTGGCGACAGCACTTTGTATATTGCTGGTCACTGAAATCCACCAAGAAGCCATCATAATTATTGGCAATCCATTCGAGCTTATTGCTATCTTCACTTCCATACTCATTTAAAACCAAACGGCTGAATATCCTGGCATTGTCGTACTTTAGTAAAATTAAAGCTTCCTGAAGACCTTCTAGATATTGCTGGTTGCCTGGCTTATACGAGACCAACACATTGATGCCCACCTCGCGGGCAAAAGTTATACTCTCCAGCTCTTCCAGAGATAAATCCAAACGATTGCAACGAGCAGGGAAAAGCACGGGCAGGCGGGACCTTAACTCCCCGGGTTCCACTACCACACATTTTAATTCTTCTTCCAATGTTTCAATTATGCATAGTTGTATGCTAGGCCCCACTAAAATGAAATCATCTTTTCTACAATCTTCTAGTAAAAACAGGGCATTGACATAGACTTTATTAGGCCCGCTCCTGGAAGAGTATTTGGTTTTGGTGGTCAAAACTATATTGTCACCTTTTTTCAATTCCCTTCGGGGATTTGCAGCATCCATTATGCCCGTATACTGTAAACGTGGACTTAACATGGCAAATAAAGTGGTGGAGATGGGAAAACCATATTCCCTGGATACCTTCAATTCACTCTCTTGCAATCTGAAAATCATTTTCTGTTTTTCCAGCTCTGTTCCTATGAAGAGATCAATCATAAAGCAGCGTACACCTGCACGTAAACATTTCTCCAGAAAGCCATTATCATCCTTGAGAGACAATTGTATACATTGCTTGTTTGCATTTAAGATACGTTCTTGTTGATTTTCTTCCAATATCTCATAGCCACGAAAAAATCCCAACCAGGCATCATCGGCCACACTACACTCGCCCTCTAAACTTTCCTCCATTTCACTTTGCACTTCCCGGAGAAATTCATTGTCCCCAATTGTAGGCGTGCTTTCTTCGCTTCTACTGCCATCAATGGTAATGAAACTTGGCTGTGCAGCTTCCAGTCTTTGCTTCGTTGTAAAAAGGACGTTGGCAATTTCTTGGGACACTCTCACATGACTCTTCGAGATATTTTTAGTGGTTGCATACAAGTTTTTGAAGGCTTCTGTTTGTTGCAACTGGGCTAATCCCTCCCTGGCCTGGTTAATTCTTTCCAAATCATCAGCCAATTCGGAACAGTGCACTTTTTGGCACAATTGATCGACAATATTTTGAGTCTTGGGATGTTTGTGCATTTTAATATGTAAAAATGACAGTTCGAAATTTATGTATACAAAATTTATAAATTTTGCTCAAAGAAAATTTTGTTCAATTCTATTTTGAATTGCGTTCACGATTACACATGGAAAAAAGTTGAGGCAATTTTTATCATGATATTTATATCACAATTTTTATATTCTTGGCGTTTCTCCTGATAACAATTGTGTGCAATTTTGAGAGCGAATGAGAGAGTATTTTTTATACTTTAAATGTAAAAAAAATTTGCTGAAAAATGTGTGTTGACATCCAACGTATATTCAAACTACAAGAAGCGAAAATAGTCACCTGATCACTTGCGACCACCTAGTATGAATTCGCCTTAGTAAATATATTCCACGGCAAGGCAAATTCAAATAAGATATACGTAAGGTAAATCCACAAGGCGAATACTTACTAGGAGGTCGCAAGGGATCAGGCAAGGCGAATTCATACTAGCTGGTCGCAAGGGATCAGGTGACTATTTTCGCCCCTTGTAATTTGATTATAAATACTTTGGATTTCCGCATACATTTTTCAGTAAATTTTTTTGACATTTCAAGTAGAAATTTCTCAAATCGAATTTAGCTGAGTATACCTTATGTGAATTTGCCTTGCTGAGCACTTGTGACCACTTATTATGAATTCGCCTTGGGTACCACTTTATTTGGATTCCCCTAATATGAACTCGCCTCTGCGTTAGTATAAAAATAATTAAATTCAAATTTTGAAAGCTTTTGTCGAATTAAAACAAAAAATGGACATTTCTAACACAACAATTGCGAGTAAATTTTTTGATAAGCTTTGGCCTTTGATATTAGACTTCCCAGAGTGTGATGAAAAATCCGCACATTCAAGTGAATATTCCACACGTGAGCTTTTAGCGAACAACTGCCATGGCGCTTATGTCGCTCCTTTAAAACTCGAATGCCAACAAACAATTGAAAATCCAAGTAGTAAAAATACAAAAGAAAATATTCAACAAATGCCATACCGTGGCCCCGATGCAAAAATTGTACCTTTAAATCAACAACTGGCCATTATACAGCAGGATGTTGATATTCGGCAAAAACTGGCCCATGCTTTTGTTAATCGTACATTGCCCTGGTATATACAAAGACCTGCATTTCCATTTGATTTCAAAATTACCGCTGCCATGAAAGAACTTTTTAAGCATCCCCTTGAATTGGAAATACTGCAGCATGTACAACGTTTTCGCTGTCATTTAATAATAATTGATGTGGCCCTTACCGTACCCTTAAAGAATTTAGAATGTTGGCTTAAATTTGCTCCTTATGCAGCCCTTGTAACGGTCATTCATGATGCAGAGCTTTATTGTAAAGTGGAAAGTTTCAATTGTATGTTCGAGCCAGTGTTTAAGGAAGAAAATGCGGAGAATTCTTGGCAGCAGGAGCTAGAAAGCTCCATCGATGTGGGCATTGAAAAGGCGAAAGAATTGTTTTTACCCGTAGAAGCGACTCAAGTAATGGTTTTCATTTTTTCTGATAATCGCGGTATATGTGTGTGCAATAAATTTAAAGTATTAAGAAAGTCTTAGAAACTCCTTTATTTCACACAACTTCAATAATTTTTAATAAAACTTCTTCTTTTTTTGGTGATAAAAATTTAAATAAATCCATTTTCTCTTGTATATTTAACTATTTGTTTGCAGAAACGCCGCAATCCTTTATTATTCCTTAACTTTTCTTTCCATCTGAGCATCAGTGCCGTGGATGTAGTGGTCTCTGCAAGTGTGTGTGAAATGTGAGAGCAAATACATAATGCTACATTGGTGTTAATAAGTTGACATCATTTGATAGCATTTGCATGCCGAACACTAAAAAAATAATAGGATAACTCTTAGCTTAATGAAAACTTTGCTTTATAGCACGCAAAATACAAAAATTTTATACTTTTTGACAATCGAAGTAGCGCAAAATTTTTTACTTATTCCACAAGTTGCTTTTTTGCTTCTTCGACTGTGACTGTTTGCGACTTCCAAAAGCATATAGACTGCTTTTGCTTTTACTTGCGATACTAACCTAAAGCAAAAGCAAATCAACTTCAAACTTTTCAAATCGTCGACTGCTGGAAGTACTGCGCAATTGGTCATAAATCGTTTTGTGATTTTGCTTTGACTTAAGCTGTTGTATTTTTCAAAAACGAAAGCAGAAGCAAAATCAAATAAAATGAAAATCATTACAGTTTTTTAAATACTGCATATAACTATAAACATTTAACAACTATGTTTATAAACATATTTTAAATTACGCAGCACAAACGGCAATAACTAAAATTTATAGACTTTATGAGCTACAATCATACAAATGAGTATAATAAAACTCTGAATATTAATCGGCTACACATGCGTATATAAAGGGCTATTATATTTACACACACATAAAGCATATTTTCAAATAGCCACACGCACACACCCACACATTTTTCATTCCATTTTATTTTAAAATATGTATGTCTATGGTGGCGATGAATACGATGAATAAATATCCCTAGTATCATGCGTTTGTTTTTTTTGTCCGGTCAAATATCCATAGACTGAGTATAAATATAATCAGACTATAAGTATGAGAGAGAGAGTCAGAGCCCTTAATAAGCATTTGCCCTTTTATTTTTAAAAATTTAAGCATAGGCCTAATAAATAGACTTTGGCTTAGCTCAAAGTAAGCCTTTTAACTCAATATATACTGTTGGACAATAAAATATATAAAGCAAATATTGCAAACTAGACTGTAGAAATACTGAACAAGTTATTCATAAATTTTTGTGTTGACATTTAAACCAGAATTTTTTTTATGCTGTTCTCTACTATCCGATTTATTGATTTATATACATTTGCAAAAGTAAAATAATTGTTTTTCCACCTTCTACATTGCTGCTGCTGTTGTTGTTGTTGTTGTGGTTGATGTGGTAAATGGGCACAGTGGTGATCGAAGCAAGCAGGCAATCAAATAAAATGTTGATTCAGCTACTGGTGCATTGAACAAGAGTAAACTTGCCACAACCATTAGATATAGAGAGAAAGTCGTAGACTGCATTTTGTTTGTTTGATTCAAGACGCGATTGAGCGGCTGCACTAAACTTCGAAAAACTGAATGCATTTCAAATGCTAAGATCAGGTCTATTTATATGAAAAAAGAAAATACTATACTTTTGTTTGCATAGATGTTACGTTAATAAAACATTTATCATTTAAATAAATATTTTTAGTTTTAACTAGGTTTTGTATGAAAATTGAAAAGTTTTAATTAATAGCAAATAGCATAGTTTCAAAAACAAATAAATAATAAGGCGAGGCCAATTTGTATAACAATCGTTAATATATTTTATCAGTGTCGTACATGTCACGCGTGAAAACTTTTGATTAATATTAAAAAAATCAAAGTTTTCTTTTTCTAACAAATTCTTTAAAGTTTTCGATTTTAAATTTTAAATTTCTTATCACTCACGCTCATGTCCTTTCCGAGACAACTTTTGATTAATATTAAAAAAAACAAAGTTTTTTTTCAAACAAATTCTCAAAAATTTTTGAATTTTAATTTAATATTTTTTTCACTCACTCTCACGTCCTCTTATGCGTGACGAATGTTGGGTAGTATTAAAAAAATCAGTTTTCTTTTTCAAACAAATTCTTTAAATTTTTTTAATTAAAATTTTTAATTCCTTATCATTCACGTTCAGGTCCCCTCACGAGTGACAACTTTTGACTAATATTGAAAATAAATCAGAGTTTTCAATTTTAAATTTCTTATCACGCACGCTCATGTCCTTTCACGCTTGACAACTTTTGACTAATATTAAAAAAATAGAGTTTTTCTTTCAAGCATATTCTCAAAAAATTTTGAATTTTAATTTAATATTTTTTTCACTCACGCTCAAGTCCTCTCACGCGTGACAAATGTTGGGTAGTATTAAAAAAAATCAGTTTTCGTTTTCCAACAAATTCTTTACAGTTTTTGAATTAAAACTTTTAATTCCTTATCATTCACGCTCGGTATTGTCCTCTCACGCCGGACAAATTTTGACTAATATAAAAAAAAATTAGTTTTCCTAATTTTAAAAAATTTTTGAGTTAAACTGTTAAATTTTTTATCAATCACGCTCACATTCACGTCCTCTCACGCGTGATTAATCTTGATTAATATTTAAAAAAAAAATCTGATATTTTTCAAACAAGTTCCTAAAAATTTTTGAATTTGAATTTAATATTTTTTCACCCACGCTCACGTCCTCTAACGCGTGACAATTTCGATTTATGTTTAAAAAAAAAGTTGAGTTTTCTCCTTTTTTCTCCTTTTGACTAATATTAAAAAAAAAATTTTTTTTAGCAAATTCTTCAAAGTTTTTGAATTTGAATTTAGAAATTTCTTTAAAGGACCTTATATCAACAAATTAATATTTTATTCAGAGAATTTTGTGTTTGAATTGGATAATTAATTTTTTCGGAGTATGAAAGAAAAACTAAAAATAAAATATTTTATAGAATAGTGACAAAAATTAAAAAAAAATTGCAGTAAGGGTGACCTTAATTTTGCAATTAAATACCTTTGAAAAACTGCATTAACTTAGTTTTATTTAATTTAAAAAAAGTTTATTATCATTATTTATTTAAAAAACAAAAGTTATACTTGGTATTGACGTCGTTTGCCTTTAACTGTGTTATTATAATTTTTTTATATTGTTATGTTTTCTTGCAACTAAAATATTGACACATAATTACGTGAGTGCATCAACTTAACACTTGTGTAAATAGAATATTTTTTTTTTTTTTTTGAAAACTATAACTCACCTGCTGGCGTTTCAACAACATTGATCTAAATATTATAGTCTTATTTAATATGCTCAAATTTACTGAACGCTAAGCGCTTGTTTTATTAACTTTAAATTTAACTTTTTTAAAGCCATAAATGATGCACTGATGCTTTTTTTATTGCGCTCTGCAAACCATGAAGACGTATTTAAAGTTTCGAAATATTATTTGCGTTCAATCAATGACAATTAAAGAGAGAAGGCCGAATATTTGGAAGAATAACTTTAAAGTGCTTATATGCATTTGCCAACTACTTTGAAAAAGCTCTTTTATAAGACAAAATTAAAAAGTGAAGTGAAATTTATGCAGTACGAAGAATATAATGAAGGAGAGTTCCTAAATTTTACAAAAAAATTATATGCTTATTCGAAAGGGCAAAACAAAAATATCACATCATTGTTTTCTCAGCAATCAATCGAATTTTTTTCCCTGCTCTTCTCTGCGATGGACTATTCTAACAAATGTAACAAAGTTCAGCAACACAGCAACAATGTTATCTTAATTCTTAATACGATAGCTTTCATTGTTTAATATAACATTGTTTAATATTATAAGAAAAATATAAGCTCAAATAATACTTTTATTTGTTTATTTAACTAACATAAAACAATTCACGTATTCCATTTGCAATAAAAGTTGTGTATATAAAGCAGAAATCTACATCAACTGACACCACACACAGTGGACCAAAAACAAAGAACGCTGATGATGAAGGTGTAGTGGCCTTCGAAAACAGCTAGTTGTTCCGTTCTACTACGTGTTTGTCAGAATATTTACAATTAACTTTGATGTTATTTGTTCATTAATAACACTATGCAACAAATTGAGACTTTTGAAAAAACACACAGACTGGACAATACTGGTTCGATAGCTCTACTACAGTGGAGTAAAACCCTATACTCAGTTTGGCGATTTGGTGACCAATTTTTTTACGGACCTCCAAAGATTTCGAAAATCACTGCACCCTCAAAAAATGGTGTCACCAGTCTTTGGCCAACAGCTAATTCAGGTAGCTAAGAGTCTACCAAGCAAGTCTTGTTAACATCTTATGCAAAAATTAGGTAAACAAATTTTGATTACTTGCATGATTGAAATAATAATTTGCATGCTAGTGCTTGATGCAAGCAAATAATCTGCTTGCATTTCTAGCGCAGTTTCCTTTTCCAGCTTGTTCAGGATCTTGCCATTTTTTAAATTTTATGAATAATTTTATTCAGGTTTCCAAACAAAAAAAAATTAAATCCTATAATTTACCATAAACTTAACACACACAAAAAAACGGTACTATTAAGTCTTTTACTTTTTTGTTTTATGAAAACAAAAGAAAAAATGTATTAAAGATAGTAGTAATATTCTCCTCAATACCTTTTCATTCTTTATGTGTTTTAGTTTTCTTTCATTCTATTCTTTGCTATTCTCTTAATTATTCTCTAATGGAACTCAAAGAATGGAGCGATAGTGTATAGTTTATGAAGGGGAAATATTTTAGATAATATCTTCCTTTTGTTTTTTTGCTTGTTTGTTTATTAGTGTGTTGCTTTTTGGCTCAAATATCATAAAACACACCAAAATGCACGAAACAATACATTTTATGGGTTTCTTTGTGTCCGTTTCCTTCTTATTTTATTTTTTTTGGACTTTTGGAGCTCTTCTCGTTTTTTTTTGTTATCAAAATCCATTAAAGGCAAATGGCCAAATGTTAAGTGTCGCCAAAATACTTGAACAGTTTACCTTCGTTACCATGACGGTGGCGCTAATACTTTCATATTTTGATTTAATTTGATTGGTATGGGCTAACAACCACAAGACCCAGCAAACACAAGATCAAAGGCTACTTTCAAGGAAAAAAAATAAATAAAAATGATCTGCTTTTCTTAAATCTAGTATAAAAAAAAAATACTCGCAGACGAATATTCGACTCGGCATACGCCAAAAGGGTTAATGTTTACCTTAATAAGATAGACCAAAGTACGAAAATAAATAGTACCCCTTATTGTGAATGGCGGCGTCGACGTCACATCAAGACGACAGTAAAAAGTGCCCCTTGTCTACTCTTTGTCGATAACAATGGACTCCTATTAACATGCTCCATTAATTTACAAAGCCTTAGAGATTAGCAAGACATTATCAGTAAGAGACAATTGTTGCCAATAAAAAGTAGGGTTAAGGGTTCCGCATTTTTAGGAAAGCGAAAAAATGCCGCTTAAGGCTTAATGATGGATAATAGGGTCACTTCTGGGTACAAATGGGTGTTAATATTATTTTTAATGGGCAATAGAAGGGAATCACAATGGATGCGGCTGGTGCGTTTTAGCACCACTCTTCCTAAACTAACCTTATCTATGAAGAATATTTAAGCTCGTTATATTCTTTTTTAAATAAAGTTTTTTTTGAAAGTTACAGAAAGGTTTCCTATTGATAATTGTCATATCGTTGAATTGTTCCGCAAAAATTTTACACGTAATAGTTCATAAGAACGTGAAATCTTATACCTAAAATGCCAGGTTTTCTTGTTTTTTGTAGGATTTTTTATCACTAAAATGATTCAGTCGTTGGAAGATGATTGCGTTGGAAAATTCTTTAACCAGTTCTGTAGTGTTATGTTTTTGTAAATTTATATCAAACTTGTTTGTTTGCTGGGTAGTCCAATAACCATTATTAGAAGCTTTTTGCATATCAAAATGAAATTTGGTGTGAATATAAATATTAGGGCATGCTCTTTCATATGTATTATTATAAAGATGCCAACAAAGTAAACCGAAAAAAACTTAAATTGTAACAATTCCCACAAAAAAACACTAATTATTAACTTGACAGCACCCGGTCAAAAAAATACTTGTGTGACAACACTCTATTCTTGAATATCTGTTGTTGCTTTTTACATTTATTTTCTTTACATACTCTTACAACTACAATTTGAAGCTGAAAAAAAGTCAGCCAATGTAGTAATGATAAAGTAAGAAAATAAAAAACATGTTGATTATTGAGTTCTTGTTTCAACTTTGTTATTTGTTGAGCTTCTCATTTGCTTAAATGAAAGTTTAACATATTAACTCTAGTTGTTCTAAGAAATTTTTGGGTAAAGGTTCCCTGATGATCTGCATTAGCAACAGTGAAATGCGCATAGGATCCAGCTAAACGCCTCAATAATCAATTTCAATGTATTTTTATTAAAAAAATATTTTACTTAATAAGTAAAATAATAATTTTTTTTAAACGTAAACCAAAAAAGTTTGTCTTAAATAGAACAAAAATAAGCAAATTAACTAACATGTGCATAATTAGTAAAAAATTACCGACAATGGCAAGACTGTTGTAAATTTAGAGATGGTAAAAATGAGCTTTCATTACAAAAAAGCTTTCAGCAAATTGTAACACGATGAAGCAAAAACAATTCACATATTCCATTTGAATTTAGAATTTGAATATATAAAGCAGGAATCTACATCAACTGACAACTTACTGATAACTATGAAATCACAGCTAAGCGTGCGTTTTATTAAAAAAAAACGCCATCAAACTCATTGTAGGCGAATTCTACAAATCGAAAGATAATCTTTTAAATGAAGCGTTTTTTTTTCACAACGTAAAACTAAGCGACTTTAGTTGCAGCATTTTTTCATATTATCCTCTAAACATGCACTTGCGCTTATAAGCAATTATCTTTCCTGACGCTAACTGCAGGGTTTAATTACAGAACGAAAGAATAAAACAAGAGTTGTACAAAATGTTGAAAAAACACATCATTGCGATTTCGTACCGGCATATCGTATCGACTTTGTACCTACATATCGTTACGATTTCTTACCGACATGTCGCTACGATTTCATAACTATATATCATATTGCAAATTTCTGTCAACCATTTCTTGCCAAAATCGTTACGATTTTGGTAATATTTCGGTTCCGAAATCGGAAGATTTTGTCAACCAGTCGTTACGAATTCTTAACGAATTCGGAGCATTTGGTTTGATGGGTAGTTTACAGTTCTTCTTTGCGAAAACATTATGAAACAATTTTTTAAATAGTTCTGAGTTGAATTACTTCCCTTCAATTAACTTAAAAAAATAAAAGAAAATAAAAAAATTGTTTGTCCATTTTTAAGGAACAGCCTTAACTTGCTGGTATTTCTTGGAGTAAATTTGCACGTACTTATTAAAGAGCCACATATTGTTGCAAATTTAAATACTTTATCAGCAGTATCTATCTGACTATAGACGGTTGCTTTTGGCACATGTTTTTGTTATTTTGTAGCTTCTTGTTTTTTCTCTCTTCAAACCACAAAATGGCCAATCATGAATCTTTACAAAATACTTGCACTAGCTGTTGTTATTGATCGTCATTATTGGAGGTCTTGTTTAGGACAACACCCTACATCATGCACACAAAGGCTGACCAGAGAAAATGCAAACAATGGCCTTAGACGACACTTTGTTTATAGGAAATCTTTGTGTTTATTCCTTGCAGAATAATTTTTAATTAAATTTTATTTTATTTTTTCATTGAATTTTCTAATTTTTTTTATCTCTTATCTTCGATTCGGTGTCTATTTTATACAATATTACTATTCTCTATTTTCATTACTTGTTCTTCATTTCGAAGAGGTTTATGGTAATAATATTTGTATGCACACGTAGTGTGAGCTGTGTGCCAAATTGGTTTGTTGTTGTTGTATTAAATTTTAACTACACAAAATAACTACAACTTGCAAGTACACATAAAGACTGTTGTTTGTTGTTCCAATTTTCCAATCTGTGGTTGCCATAAATTGTAATCACCACCCCTGCAACATACAACAAGTATCGATATGGAAAAATATTGCAAAAACAAAAAATTCATACACATACATGTACATACACTTGTACAAGGATATGCGAGTACACATATTGATGTTGAAAATTGGAAATTACAATTAAGAAAAAATAACTTCTACTGTAATTTTGTTTTTGGCAAAATGAAGAATTTTAATGAAAAAAAAGTTCAATTGAAAATGAATTTTAATATGAAAGTAATAAATATCTGATTAGCACTTCGAAAATATGTACTGGCCGCGAGCTCAGAAATATTTAGTATCTCGAAAAATTATTATGAAGGAGATATAAAGTACTTGTTCCTCTAAAGAGATTAAAATTAAAATTTTGCACTTTTATTTATTTTTTTGCAAGAAAACGATATACATACTACATACAGTGGTTATATTTACCCACTGTACAATTTATGCAGCTTGGCAAAAAAAACAGTTATATATATAATTTATATTGGGCAATATTTTATATTGTGCAATAGTTTATACTATGCAATAATTTTTAGTGTGCAATAAGTAATACTGTGCAGTAAGTTATGTTGTGCCATAATCTATATTGTGCAATAATTGTGCATTAATTTATATTGTGCAATAGTTTTTATTGTGCAATAATTTATATTGTGCAATGACTTATATTGCGCAATAATTTATATTGTACAATAGTTTATATTGTGCAATAATTAATATTGTGCAATAAATTTATCTATCTATATAATTTGTTGGTAAATGGCACAATAAATTTTATATAAGTATTTATTAATTTTTTTTACCTTTTTATATTTAATTTATAATTAAAAAAAAACAAGATTGGTTTATAGGGTTCCGAAATTCCATTGTTATCGCTACGATGTCCGTCTGTCTACCACAGGCGAGAAACGTTTCCTCGAGAAACGTAAGAGCTATGGATCTGATATTTTCAAAGAATATGTAAAATTTTGTTAAATGGATGCTCAAATAAAAGAGTGATGCCAACTCAAAGTTTTGAAACTCAAAAAAAAAGCTTTAAAATTTGTTAGAGTGTACCTACACCGTCTGAAAAAGTATGTGCGCATTTTATGTCTATTTTGGGAGTTCAAATATTTAAATAGACAATGAAAATTATTTCATTAAACTCTTAAAATTTTATTTAAATATTTATAACTTTAGATTTAGCAACACAGTGGCGAGCGTAAGTGTGCATGTGTGTATGCACTTGTGCTAAACTTGTTTTATGTTGGCGTTGAAATTCAACACTTTAGCAACAAAATTTTTTGGTCGTAAAACACTTAAATATAAACACACACACACACACACACACTTTGTGATCCCAAGCAGTTTTACATAAATACTTCTATTAGAAATTTAAACATGCGAGCATACAATTGTTTTTTTAACGCTTCTTTTCATATATTAAAAAAAAAATAAAATAAAAATAAACATTTAGCGCCAGTTGATGTTGTTATTTTTGTATTGTTTTATTTCTTATTTATTTTTGTTTTTTACTTTGTAGTTTTTAGTGCCTTCCTAAAGCTTTAAATTTAACATTTTTATTACTACAACAACCACATGGCAAAAAAAATATTTTTATTTTATTTAGTTTTTCTGTGAATATTTCCGCTTGATAGGACGAATGAATTAAACACAAGAAGAAAAAAAAATCACTTCGCCAAAAACAAAACGAAATGAAAGTAACTCACAAACAAATATTTCTTCATTCGTCCCTTGTACACACGCTCGTAGTAGAAAATATTCTAGACAGAAACTGTAAGAAGCAACACACAAATTTCGGCTAAAATTTGCAAATGTTGCAGGCAGTTTTTTATTTCTACAATAGTTTCTTTTTTCTTCTTCTTTGGGTATAGACATGAAAAGTATGCATGACTATAGACATTGACTGCAAGTCAGTGTGCTTTTTTGCATGTATGTGGGTAAGTGTGTGTATGTGTGTGTGTGTGTGTGTGAATGGATAATTGTCTGTAGTTCGGCTGTAGAGTGCAAGTGCATTTTTCAGCCTAAGAAAGATAACGAACAGCACAAGATATTTAAAAAAAAATTTATATGAATGTAACTCGACCAAAATGTATATTCCTGCCTTCATATTAAATATATTTTCACATACATTTATATTACAATATACGAGTATGCAGTCAAAGTTCGTCTATTTCTAAAAGGGTTTGCTGCAAAATGTAAACTGAAAACCATAATCTGGGATAAGTGAATGGCTCCTGGTTTGTTTAATATCAATCAAAAAAAAATAGATATCAATAGATATCGAATAACAAATCAAATGAAAAGGTACCTGCCGAAACACTGGACGAAAAATTAAAGTTTTTAGGTAAAAAAAAAATTGTATGACAATTTATGAAATTGTTGGCATGCATTTTTTTATTTTTATTTACCATTAGGAGAGCACGGTGGTGCATGATGCAGCAATTTGGATTCTTAATCTACGTCATGCAATGTACTGATTCATTTACAGAATGATAAGTGAAGAGTATGCTCAAAAATTTATACAGGAAACCAGTTTAAGCCGAAACTAGTTGCGTTTCAATATTACGTTGACCTTTTGTATATCTTGCCTCTAAACTGAATAAAAAATACAAATTCTGTTAACAAACAACTATCAACTGACTCCTGTGAAACTTTGAAAAAGCTGCTTCATTTCGTATGCTTTTGACAGCTAACCGTCTAGTGTGAGAAGAAAATGAAAAAAGTGAAGTTAGTGTGCTCATTTAAGGCTAGGATTTCACTATCCCACACAATCCTGACAGATCTCGGCCCCCAGTTAAGGCCTCTACACCAGAGAATGGCAATGAGTGTTCGGAAAAATATTTATACTCGAATGTATATTTAAGTAAAAAGTATTAATTTTAGTGATTGAGTATAATCATAATTGTAGCGCAAAACAAATTTGTATGCTCACGTATATGACTGTAGCCGATTTCAATATACAAGATCATCTCTACTTAGTTTATGCGAAAGACTAAAATACGCCTTAACTAAAAATAAAAAGACACATGCGCATCAAGTGCATTGACTCTATCTCTCTCTCATACTTATAGCCTGAGTATGTTCGTACTCAAGCTGTGGTTATTTAATCGGATAAAAAAAGTACGCCTGATACTAGGGATATTTACTCATCATTCGCCTCCGTACATATACACTTGTGCATTTAAATGTAATAGAAAATGCGTGGGTGTATGTGTGGCTGTTTGAAAAAATGCTGTATAAGCGTGTGTAAATAAAATAGCCCTGTCTATACGATTGTGTGGCCGATTAACAGTCAGAGTATTTTTATACTCAGGCGTGTGATTCTAGCTAACACAGTCTATGCATTTTAGCTATAGTTGTGTGTGCTGCGTAATTTATAAACTGTATATTGACAAAGTTGTTTGATGTTTATTATTATACTTACTCGGTTTAAAATTAATGCGTGTGCTTGCATATGTAAGAATAAATTTAGATGTACGCATTCATACTTAAAATGATACTTTTGTCATTCTCTGTTTTACACACGAAACAGTTAAAAACAAAAGGCAAAAAATGCTGTTAATTGATCATGGACTGAAAATGAAAGAGATTATGAAAGCCTTAAGCATCTTTTGGGGATGAGTACTATGCAGACTGAGAAAGGTTTCTTCAGTAATCTGTTGGTCTGCAGACTAAATTTTTTTTGAGAATGCTTTGATTTTCGAAATCTTTGGAGACTCATAAAATGAAATTGGTCACCAAAATCGCCAAACTGAGTTTAGGGTTTTACTACTCTTTTCTGGTTGTGTCAAAAAAGTCTTAATTTGTTGCATACACACAAAAAAGTAATATGAATGAGTTTGTAATATTAATTAAAATATTTGTAATATTAATTAAAAAATTAATTAAATTTTCACCTATAAACAATTTGATAATATCAATTAAGTTTTTCCACTCAAATTAATTAATACAATTAAAAATTTAATTGAATCAATTAAACTATTAATTGAAAATATTAATTGGTGAATACTTTTTTCTGTGTAGTGTTGGTTGAACATAAAATATTTAAAATCACTTTTTGATGTCAATGAATGTAGGAATTTATTATATTGTTCTTAGTTTAGTTACTTAGCTATGCAGGTCCCCAGTTCAATGGCCATCAAAAAAATAACTTGTATACTAAAAACCCTTTATTTTTGCAAGCAATTCCTTTTGCATTACATATATCTTTTTTACTTTAAACCAAGCACCCCCATCTAGTTCTTTTTTTTTTGGTGAAAAAGTTGTATTTTATTTCGATAACGTTCCGCGTACTGGCAAGGAAATTTAAAAAAAGTAAAAAAAAATTCTACCAAAATGTATAAAAAAAAGATTTAAAAAAAAATAAAATAAATAATAATATCACAACTATCTTAAATGTATAATTCTTGCTTGATATGATGACTTTTGTTGTTGCTGTGTAGCCCGAGTGCAAGTAAAAATTGCATTGCAAGGGTAAAATACTTACAACAGTTCAGACAAAATTCACGTAATGAAGTGTACTCACTTGGAAATGTCGCAGCCAAAAAAAAGCAATAAAAAAGAAAGAAAAATATACGTATGTCTCTCTAAAGCACTCGTCGTTGTAGGCTGTGAGACAAAAGCGACAGCAAGCAGGAAAACCCAACTGATTATTTAGTTGTGTAACGTGGAAGTTGTGGGGACTTGCAAAATAGACAAACTGTTCTGTCGAAATTTACAACACATTTACTCGTAGTTAGAGCTCCTTCAACGTCATCCGAAAATTTTCGTTCTACTCTTATTGTTTTGCTGCACGATGATAGCAAGGCTGATGCGTTTAACCAAATAGTTGGTGCAATTTTTTTTTAAATTTTAAATAATTTGTTAGCTCAAATTTCTTTTCATATATTGTCGTAAGCAGTTTTCTAATACGTTCGGAAACGTTTGCGAAACGTTTTTTCTTCTTTTAACACACGTAGATTTAAAATCAAGCAAACTTTCAAGCTCAGTAACAAACAAAATAATCTTTTCCATCGTTTTTTGTTTAACACAAAACAATGAAAGAAAACTTTTCTTCTTTTTATATTTTGGTACCCTGAACTAAGTCTTTTGATACAATAAGCCTCGTTTATTATGCCTTTTAGTTTAAGTTGAAAATATATTATTTTGCAATAAAGAAACAGAAATAGAAAATAATATCACTTGCAGTAATTTTATTACCCACTGTAGCGCATTTGCACAAATGCGATTGCAATGACAGCCAAAAAGTAAAAATTAAATAGTAAAAATAAAAGCCTTGAACAAAACGTATTGTTAAATGTTAAGCAAATTGGTTTGTTAAAAAGTTCCTTATCCTCTTTGGCAAGAAGTAATAGATTTTGCTGTTTTAATAACAAAAAAGAAAAGGATATAATTTTAGACAACTTCTTCTCATTTGTTTAGGTGTCGATGTCGTTCGTACCTCCAACATACATTTGTATTTATATGTGTACGTCTTGTACAATGTTTGGTGGAAAATTTTAAAATAGAACGAAATGCATTTTCGGGCCTACGTAAGCTTAATATAGGGAGTGTCAAAAGTGAAAGAAAAAAACAATACACCAAGAGAAATTTCATTTATAAATGAAAAATGAAAATTGTTGAAGAAATTTTTTTTTTACAATTTTATAAGTGAGACTTTTTTAAGAAGTTGTCTCGTACCAATGCAAATAATTCGATAAAATTTAGTGTTTTTTTATGGGAATTGTTACAATTTAAGTTTAAAATTTGTTAACGCACTAATAATACCAAATTATTAATTTACTTGTTAAGTATAATATTTTGTTTATTAAAAATACATTGACATTGATTATTGAGGGGTTAAGCTGGATCCTATAAGCACTTTACTGTTGCTAACGCATCAGGGAATCTTTCGCCAAAAATTTCTTAGAACCCTAAAGCTATTATGTGAAACTTTCATTTAAACCAATGAGAAGCTCAACAAATAACAAAGTTGAATCAAGAACTCAATAATCAACATGTTTTTTATTCTCTTGCTTTACCATTGCTACATTGGCTGTCTTATTATCAGCTCGAACTGTAGTTGTAAGAAGTATGTTCTTGTTTCAACTTTAATATTTGTTGAGCTTCTAATTTTTTTTATTATTTTTTTTTTTAAGAGAAGTAACACTCAGGCAATGAATGTCTACTACTATTACCATGTGTTACCTTCTTTTAGAAAGGGATAGTGATAGATAAGACAGGTGGTGAACGAAGAGATAGAGGAAAGCTTCATTATTTTACAACTCTTCTTTTTGCACGTTTTTAATAATGCACTGATGCAGCGCCTCTGGTGTTGAATGAGGCGTATTAAATTTTTTAAGCTGTGATTAGTAACCATTTTATTGGTTATTTTACTTCGCCGATGATTCTGCTACACAACGAAGGAGGGCGCTCCGATGTTACATTGGGATTAGTATCTGTTGAAGTCGGTATAATTCAGTGACCAGTGACTATGCTTCTATCACATGAACTTTCCTACAACAACTGATACAAAGGGACACTAATTTACATAAAAAAATGCGTGGTGCTGTTATTTGATGACTGTCTGATACCGGGCTCGAACCCAGGACCTTGGTTTTCGTAGTCAACGTGCTAACTATTTCAGCCAACGCCACCCTCACCACCGTTTGCTTAAATGTTGCAATAGCAATAGTGAAATGCGCGTGGGATACAATTAAACTCCTCAATAATCAATATCAATGTAATTTAAGTAAAAAAAAAATATATTACTGAATAACTAAAATAGTAATTTGGGATTATTAGTGCGTTAAAAAATTTTAAACTTAAAAAAAATTATGTTTTTAAGCTATGAGTGTAAGAACCCCTTGCATGATATTGATAAAATACTGTATGGTGCCATAACTGCATAATATTATAACTTAATTTTCTTGACTAAAATCGATTATTTGCGATCGTAAGTAAATTAATAGATTTCTGTAAAAAAAACGATGCCCAAAAAATGTACCACTTAAGCTTCTTTTGGCGGTTATGGCTCAAAATGATAATTTTAAAATAAATATTTTGAGATATAAATATCGATTCCATTTGAATTTAAATTTTGCCCTAAAGCAATTCTGTTTTTTGAATTATTCTGCATGTATCTTTTTAATAAAATGTTCATAAATCTACACTTACACAAAAACGTACAAATATTGCAATGAACATACATACATACTTTTTTGTTGTCTGTGATTCAGAGTGACATTTTGGTGATTTAAATGTAAATTTATGGAAAAAAAAATATAAATATGTTTAAAGTAATAGAAATTGTCTGCAAATATTTTTATATAGTGAAAAAATAAAAAAAAAACTTTATATCACCGGAATTACACTGAGAATAATTGAGCATTTTTCCAGCCGTTAAGTTAATTGCTAAGGTATTCATGTATGCCCCGAAAACAGAGATAGTTTATGAAAAGTACAAAAGAATTTTTAATATTTTATTTATTCATTTGTTATTTATTAAAATCAAACAAAATTTCAAAATACTTTAATACCTTATACTTATTTTTCTAGAAATACTTTTGAACTTGTATGGGTACCAAATGCCATAGTTTACTTCCAATCGCAGTTAAATATCTCGTTGGTTAATTTAACATATTGCAGTTGTCACTTTTAGTTTTCCTTACACCAAAGGTGAAAACGAACCTTATTGTTTTCGCAAGTCAGAGGCTGTTTCTCCGAGAACCTTAAGAGCTATGAACAGAATATGTAAAACTGTGGCCGCTAGAACAAAATATATACGACAATTCAAAATTAAAGGGTGTTCTAAGGCCAATAATAAAAAGTTTTGAAAGTCTAAAAGCAATTATATATAGAAATTTTATATTTTAGTGCAGATTACACCAGTTAGTCCTAATTTACACTATGCAAGTCTTATTGCAAGGCTGATTAGTTTGTTTAAATAAAAGTTGTTATTGTTGTTGTTATTGTTACGATGATAGATAAACAAAATAATCACACCAATTCTAATTTAAAATTTACTGCTACTGCAAGTTGTTTTATTATATCTATGATTACCTCGTAACAAATAAATGATTTTTAAATATATTAAACAAAAACAGGACTTTCGCTCTTTTAGCTTTAAGTTTTATTATATTTTTTTTTTTAAACCAAATTTAACATAAATATTATTTTTTTTTTTGTTCATAAAAATATTTTATTATTAAATCCAACATATTGTAAGATAATTCACATAAAAAGAAACATTAACAAATTCCATTATAATTTAAAAGAATTTATATATTTTTTTACTCAAATTTGTACTTTTAAACGACTTAATGAGTTAGCTTGTTCTTTTTGTTTATTATTCTTAATAAATTCATATTTCCGACCTTGTAAAATTTTACTTTATTACAGACAATGAATGTGGTTTGAAACGAAAATTAAAAAAAAAAAAAAAATACAACAATATGTTGACACTTATGTTTTAATGTAAAATGAATTTTGCAGTGCAAGTGTAACATGCATAAATATATTTTAAAATGCAAATATTGCAACCATGTTTCTTTACTTTGTTGTTGTTGTTATTTATTTCTTACTTTTAATTTTTATTTCATGCATATTTTAGCTCATTCGCAGACATTTTATGCAACCTTTGCCATATTTAGCAGGGGGTGTCGTATTATTGGTTTATGTCTGTGTTGTTGTTTTTGTCTTTCTGTCTTGCATGGTCTTGACTTTGAACATTTTTGTTTAGTTAAAAAAATGTTAATGTTTTCGTCGTGTGTGTGTGTGTGTGTTCCATATGTTACATAATTTGTAATATTTCTGTTATTTTTTTTGCGAATAGTTTTGCTAGTGTTTCCTCTTTTTTAAATGTGTAGACGCATTTTACTTGTTTGAAATAAATAAATGTTGCAGTTTGTTTTGCATACTTTCTTTTTGCTTAACAAACATATGCTTGCGTTCCTCTTTTTTTGCTGTCTGTCAGTCGCGCTTTTGATTTCTTGGGTTTATATGCAGCCACTATATGATGTTGTTGTTGTTTTTGTTTTTGGGTTGGCAAATTGCCCGTTTGTCAGATTTATTCACATTGATATTTGCAGACGTGTTTATAACACAAACGTGTATGCGTTATTAAGTAAAAGAAGCGCTGTATTGCTCGCACTAGGTATACCTGTGATTTAACGTTGTAGACATTTGAGTATTTTTCATTTTATTTGTTCATACACTTCTTTTTGGAAATATACTACGATTGCAATGCTTATGTCTGCCTTATGTCTTAATGCTATAAATTTTTTGTGTATTGTGTGCTTTTTATGTTTTAAGAGAGACTAGTTGGAAATTAAATGCATTGTCGAATGATGGCGAAGGAATAAACTTATTCGATAACATATTTTGAAAACAAGGGAAGGGTTAATTAATCCATATACGAATAACTAAATACCTTATAATAGCAATAGCTAGCTCTAAGATTTTGGCAGTTAGTATTCATATTTGGTTAACAGATTTACATTTTAGACGGAGCACAAATGATGAATGAAAAATGGGTCC
This sequence comes from Nowickia ferox, assembly GCA_936439885.1. Classification (NCBI taxonomy): domain Eukaryota; kingdom Metazoa; phylum Arthropoda; class Insecta; order Diptera; family Tachinidae; genus Nowickia; species Nowickia ferox. Next base: position 108,327,647 of record OW387024.1, on the reverse strand, counting down.
TTATTGTGATTGGCATAAATCAACTTCTACTAAGACATATAGACCTGTTTTTTAATCTATTACGTCGAATACGTACGGGAGAATTATTTCTTTTTCACTTTTAGCTTTTGAAATCAAACAAAACCTTAGATATTGTAAAGATAGCTTATGTAATATGCATACATATGTGCCCTTAAATTTGAAAGTAGTCCAAGTCATATATTTCTTTGTTCGAGATGTTTAGTAGATTACATTTCAAGAAATTACAAATTATTGTTGTATTATGCAAAACTTTAATTTTAGCTAAAATAATTAAATTAGCTAATTTGAATTATTACATTTCTTCCTAATTAAAATTCACCTGCTATATATTTCATTGGTGCTTAGCCAAATCATCACTAGACTTCACCAGCAGGTGAATTTCAGTTAGAATAATTTTATGACAATATGTCGAATAATACATTTATTTCTTCCTAATTTATTTCTTTTCAATTGTTTACATTCATCCGCTGTTCTTGTTGCTGTCTATTTATCAAGTCGTTTCTGAGACATAAATGTCAGCCTTAACAGTTGAGCTTAAAAGCGACGTCTTATGAACGCGTCCATTGTGTTTGTTGTAATAAATTTTTTTATTGCTTACGATAAAAATTACATCATGGCTTCACAGACGTATACTCAATTTTCAAAGATCAGCAACAAGAAACTATTAAAAAAATGTATAGCATAACATAAAAATATCATGAAGTCTGCAAGGACGTATACTTAATATTTATCTTAAACATATCAATAATAATAACACGCTACCTACATATGTGCGTGATGTGTATGGATCAGAGTACGAAAACAAACGAAACAATTCGCAAATGTGTATGGATGCAACATTAAAATTAAAATAAACTCAATGATTTGGAAAGAAGCTCTTATATCTACATAATTTGTGTAATTTAACACATATAGGCGCCAACAAACGCCACCGCAACAATTTTTCCTGATGAATTTAGGAGAGAGAGAGAGAGAGAAAAAATTTAAAGGTAAACTTTTAATATTAAAACATGCAAAATTTTGTTAAATGGAAGTACAAATCGTCAACTTAAAAATGAAGTTGTTTTGCAAACAAACGTACGTGATGCAGCAACATGAAACACAACAAATACAATTTTAATATCTAAAGTACTTGCATACCCACAACGACACAATAAAAATAAGCAACAACTACAACAAAACACAAAAAAGCCAAGCAAAATAAATACAAATAATTTCATTTCATGTTGTTCATGTAAACATACTTGTAAATGTTTATTTGATTAAAAGTTGTATGCAACCAACTTCCAAAAAAAAAGGAAGAAATATTTCATTAAAGGATACACATGTGTGCAAAGGATATGTATAATGCAGGGAAGAATGTAAGGTGTAGTTTTACTCGTAGAATAGTAAATTTAGTAATAAAATTGAAAAATTTAAATAATAATAATAATAATAATAATAAGCGAGTAAGAACATTTTGTGAAGTTTCTTGCACGAAACTTTTTTTATCGAATTTTTAAAAAGTCAACCAATGTACGATGAAATATTTTAGTTATAGCGAGTATGTACAAATAAATCTTCTTTGAAAATTAAATCTTTTTAAATAAATTTAACATATAATGCTCTGTTTAAGACAAATATTGAAAGTCTTACTTAAGCTTTATATCAGAACTTTAAGCAAAGCAAAAAAATTATATATACAACCCAATTATGAATAACAATTCCCCCGGAGTTTTTTTCCCTTTCCCAATCCTCCAAATAGTCAGTAAAAGGGAAAGCAAAAAAAAATTTAATTGAAAAAGGGAGAAATCTCTCACGAAATTTTATTCATGATTGCCCTGATATTGAATTTAATTGAACTAGAATATATTTTATTTAGGAATAATTATCATAAATAAGCAGCTGCTCCAAAATTTGTTCGGCATTGCGCTTAAAAACAAATTCTTTTACTCCCTAAATTTCAAAATTAAGTAATAACTAAAAAAGAAGATATCATAATTTCCCACAAAACTTCCTAACAAATGCCATCTGTTATTTGCGAGACAAACTTTTGTAAATTCTATTTTTTGTGTTAATGCTGCTACACAACTACGGCAATTAGTTAAAATTAATAACAGTAGAAAAGTGTCAAATCAAGTTATAATTTCTTCCGTCTATTAGCGGTCCATTCAACCATAGTTCTTAAAATTATGCTGATTGTCACCAAAACATCACGTGCCTCAGCAGCGTTGAAGCTTTGTTTTTAGCAAACACCAACAACATTCAGGCGATTCATTTTTTTCTCCTGGACTACTACGATTGCGTGTCATTGGGTTTTAATTTTGTATGGTCGCATTTTATTTTTTTTTTTGCTTGCTATGACTCTTCAGCTATTTGCCTTTATTCTTTGTGGCCAACAATAAAATTTTATTACATTTTAGTTTTTTCAATACGTGCAAAAGCTTTTGAAACATTTTAGTGGTGTAGGTCGGGTATACTCTGCCAAACAAAATAACAGCTTGCAACTTTTAGTGCTTAAGAATAAGTCAAGTTAGGTTGCAGGGGCAGAAAGAGATGACAAGCAACATGTTTGATAGGACTTTTTCTTTAGTAAGCCATACGTTGAGAAAGAGTTATAACTTGATACATAAAATGTATAAGAGAAAATTTGTTTTGGCCAAAAACTGCTTTCGAACAATGTTTGAATTACTTTTGATTGCAGTAATAAGATTAAGTATTATTAAAACAGTAAAATGTACTGCAAGGGCAAGACTGATTTTTGAATGCCTTGATTATAGTTTCCACAGTGTCTTGTCATTGTGCAGTCATAGTCATAGTTTTAGTATAGCCATAGTCTAGTCAATCATAGTCTAATCATATTGTAATTATAAGCTAGCCATAGTCTGGTTATAGGCCATTCATAGTCTAAATAAAATCTAAGCATAGTCTTGTCATTGGTTGGTTTACGTGGCTGCTTACCACACGCAGGCTTTCAAGTAGAATCTAGATGATTCCTTTTTGAAAATAGTCTTGTCATAGTCTTGCCAAAGTTTTACTTTGTATTCTCTTAGTCTTATAATAACCTAGTCATACTCTAGTCATAGTCTAGTCATAGTTTAATTACAGTCTAACAATATTCTAGTCTTTTAACAGTATTGTTAATGTCTTGAAATAATACAGTCATAGTCTAGTCATAGTCAACGCCTTGTCGAAATCTTGTCATAAACTTGTCATAGTCTAATCATAGTCTATTCAAGGTATTATCATAGTTTTGTCGCAGTCTTTTCATAGTCTTGTAATGGCCTAGTTGTAGTTTGGCCACAGTCCAGTCACAATCTTATTATAGTTCACACATGCACAGAAAAAAATTTATTTTGTATTCAATTAATAAATTCAAAAAGTATCAAATAATGTTTTTACTAAAATAGAACCTGCCACAGAATTCATAAAACTAGAAACCAAAATTTGTAAAACTTTAATAAAATAAAAACACATATTTAGTGTTCCCCTCATCAAAGGTGAAAAGGAACCCTATTGTTTTCGCTACTATGTCCGTCCGTCCGTCTGTCTGTTGCCAGCAAAAAAATATTCTGATTTGGAAGCACTAACAACTGAGAGAAGCAATGTATTGCTTATTTGATTACAAAAGCGGGCTCTCCAACAAAGTAGAAAAAAAAGTAATCAAAAATTCTTCAAGTCCATAACTTTTGCATCTGAGTACACAAAACCTTTTTTTTTACTTCTATGAAGCACTTTGGTAATGCAAAAAATCATGGCTTTTTGGAAGCTAAATGTATTGCTTCTAGGTGGCTCATCTCGAACAAAAAAAAAATAATTAGTTATTCATGCGCAAAAGTGAGTGATTCTCTAACATAGTCTCCCTTAAAAAAACCCTTTTGGGAAGCAGTAATTTTTGCTGGGATGGAAAAAGCTTCGCAAGGCTTCAAAACAATAAAGTATTTTATCTTGCTTATGCTTTCCGATTTTGCTGTGAACTTTTGTTGTCGTAAAATGAGCTTCAAAATTCAAAAATCGCTAAAAATAAATTTATTTATTGTGAAAAAAAATATTGAAAAAAATCGCTAAAAACAAAAAAAAATTTAAAAAAAAAACGCTAAGATAAAAATAATCGCCAAAAACCAAAAAAAGTGGTGAAATGAAAAAAAAATCGCTAAGACTAAAAACAACCGAAAAAAATCGTCTAAAATGGAAAAAATTTACAAAAATTAAAAAAAAAATAATTTATAAAATGTTTACACAATATCAGCATAAATCTTTATTATTAGCTCAAAAGTTTTACAAATTGAGTTATAGCGTTTTTGAAGTAAATGAAAAGAAAAACATAATTGAAATAAATTAAACAATTTGAAAAGTATTACTGCAAAAGCTGGTATAGTACAACTTGGTTTTTAGCAGCAGCAACATGCTGCATGTTGGAAAGGAAAAAAGTAACAAAAATAATTTAATTATGAAGAGAGCAGCAACATGTTTAACAGACAATTATTATTTTCAATATTATCAACATGTAACATTGTTAAAGCACCGCCAAACGTTTGTACGAGTATGTTGCAAGCAACCCGATTTAATTTTTAAGTCAAACAGGCTCAACTTAAAAATCGTGTAAATACGAGATGTATAAACTAAAAGGCGAATACAACAAAAGGTGCATTTAGCAAGTAAGAAGTGCATTTCATATGTTTTACTTTTTTTACTTTTTTTATATTGTCGCAAGCAACACTATATTTTCTGTCAAAGTGGGTAAATTGGTTCGAAAGAGAATTTTTAATGCAGCATTGCCTATTTATGTTACGAGTGTTTTTTTTTTTTAATTAGCCTTTGCTGCTGTTGATATCTTCCGCTTGGTTCGTTCTACGTATTGTAGGAGTTGGATACTGTGTGAGTAAATTGTGTGATGTTGCAAAAAGTTAGCAGTGCCAGAGCACATGTAGCGGTAACTGAATACAAGTAGACTTATATTGCCAATTTCTTTAAATTTAGTAATTTTCACTTTTTGCAAGAAACCGAGCCACTGTAAAACCTTATTATAGTGTTTTCTAATCCTCTTTATGGTATAAAAATATATAACGCGCATTTTCTTAGGGGTCCTTACACCAAAGGTGACAAGTAACCTTATTGATTCCGCTACGATGTCCGTCCGTATGTCTGTCTTCGTGACACAGGTTATTTTCTCGAGAAACGTAAGACCTGCGGACCTAAAATTTTCACGGAATATTTAAAACTTTGGCTCCTACATTCACAAATATATGACAGTTAAAAATTAAAGAGTGTTTTAAAGCGAGAAACGTAACACTTTGAAATCCTAATATAATGTACAGAAAATTTTCAAAGTTATGCAGGCTACACCAATTAACACTGAAATTCAAGAAAATTCTAAATTTAAGGATATTCTAGTTAATGTAATTTTTATTTTGAATTTTGACAACATGCTGTATCTTGGAAACCGTAAGAGGCAAACTCTTGAAACTTTCAAAAACGCTAAAACTAAAAAATCCCTAAATTAAGAAAATGCTGAAACGAAAAATCACCAAAATAAAAAAAGCTCTTCAATGAAAAATATCACCAAAAATAGAATAAATCACTGAAATACAAAAAAGAAAAAATACCAAAAGCAAAAAGATAGCAAAAAAAATCTAAGTCTAAGAAAATCGCTGAAACGAAAAATGCGCCAAAACTTCAAAAAATCGCTAAGACAAAAAAACGTCAAATTTAAATAAAAATCTCTAAGGTTAAAAAAAAACGCTGAAAATAAAAAAACACAAAAAAGAAAATAGCGCTAAATTAAAAAAAAACACGTTGAAGCAAATATTTTTCTAAAAAATTCTTACATTAGGTAAGAAAGTTCGTATGGTATAATATATCGCTCATTTACTCAAACAACCTTATAATAAAAAAAATGTTCTTGCCAAAAAAAACTAATTTAAAGTTTTCAATTTACACTAAACTTAGTGGAAAAATAATTTTTTTTTTGCTTTCAAGAATTGAGTAAACAAGATATTTGTATGAAATTTTTACACAATACGAAAAGCGACACAAGCGATAGTTACAACATTCTTTGAGTAATACGCTATATGTAGTGTTCGTAGGGAACCCTTCGTGTGCGAGTCATAGTCGCACTCTACTGAATTTTTGTTTTCTGATTAGAGCAGCTACGTCCAAATACACATACTCTGACATTTGTATTTGAGGTAAACAGCTTTGAAAGCTCTTGTTTCTTTGCAAAGTGAGAGCAAGCATTGTTGTCACCGAGATTTGACTGGCTGTTGTGCTCTCTTGTCCTCTCTTGCGATCTCGTCGGTGTAAAAGCACAAAAGCTTTCTTGCAAAAGTTTGCACATTGTGCATATGGCTTGGACGTAGCTGGTTTATAAAATCAAGAGCGATATGACAAATTTTTTGCAAATAACTATATCGCACCCTAAATCAAAAACAAGAGTTGAAACTAAAGATATACGAAACAGATTGGTGTTTATACATTCGTTTACATAATGGCCTGGAAGAGTTATTTTGCATCATAGTTTTTCGCAATTACAAAAACATCGTTATGCTCGCTTTTCTGTTTTATCTATCTCTGACTTTATCATTAAATTTAGGCTTTCCATAGTCCATGTACGTACGAATATTTCGTAAAGCCCAAAATAGTTTTTATAACCGCGATTAAGGAGTCTTAGCATTTACACCTGGCAAGGATATGCGTGGGTATGAAGGACTTGTAGGACCAGCAAAAACTCAAATAAGTTGTAAAGAGTTAGGCTAACAAAGATTTTGTTACCACACACACTCACAACAGCGAACTCAATTTTGACAATGTTGCTATAGCTGTTTGTTGTTGTGGTATGTTTTGTTGCTCTCTACTTTTTGTTGTGTTGAGTTTGTTATTGTTGCTTTTATTGGATTGCTGTAGTATGTATGAACTGTAGTAAAGTCTATTTAGTTGTGTGTGTGGGTGTGTGTATGTTTGTGTGAAGTAGTTGTACTACGAGTACAAATTTTTGGAACATTGTATGAATACGATGTTGTGTGGGTACAACTGTATGAGAGTTTGCATAATTGTATGTGTGCGTGTGCGTGTCTGTTTGTTTTTGTTGCTGCTTTTGTCTATGTTTGTCTTACTGTGCGTTATGTTGCTGTTTGAATTTCTTTTAATGCCATTCCATTCATTTATGTCCTGTTGGATAGATTGTCTGTTTAGTTTGTCTTTTTGTTGTTGTTGTTGTTGTTGTTGTTGTTAGTCACACTCGTAGAATGTTCGTTCGCGCGTTCGTTAGTCTACTGCTGGCATACTCCATACTTTTCTACTTTGCTCTAGACTTGCAAACAAATCTGCAAGCGCAATTATCTTCAGTTGATAGTGGCATATCGACTAGAGTGGTTGTGTTCTAATACTTTGCTACATTTATTGATAACTTTTTGTAAAATTTTCCTCCAACAAGGAAATAAAAAATCCAAGTGCTTTAAGATTTAAAGAGTTTGCATATTTTAAACAGAAATTGTAAAGAATACAACAAGTCTTATTTTTGTATGTCAAGTGTCAGGGGAATAAAATGTGGGCCAGTTTGATATAAAAATGTTAAAACCAAATTTAAAAAATAAATATTAAAAAAAATAAACCAACTGGCTTTTGATATTGTATAAAAGTAATAAAAGCCAAATATGCTTTTAATTTTGGAAATAAAAAAATAAAAAACAAAAACCTATGAAAAATCCCAACAGCAACAAACCTTAAGTGAATCCCTTTCTTTTTCATTCGTTGCTGCTTTTGTTTTCCCATTTTCAGTTAAAAAGAAGGATAACATGTGTTGTAATTCTCATCGGTATCTAGTTTTAATATTTTAAATCTATATTCCCCTGTATTGTGTTTCATTTAAAGTGAATTTGTGGAATTAGTTTTTTTAGTATTTGACTAGTGCTTGATATCTACGACCATGAGGTGAACAATAAAGAACTTACTTTTTTAACACATTTAAAATTTTAGTGTGTAATATTATTGATTACATGTCTGCATCAATAAGTAGAATATTCGCTTTTTATTATGGGTAAGTAATTAATATTATTTAATCAAAAGACGCATTTAAATGCTTACATTTGAAAAAAAACAAAATTATTTAAATTTTCTGTACAAAGAAGTATTGATTGCGGTTTAATTAAAAAAAGTCAAGATTTCGAATTTCCATGAAAACTACTGAAAATTTTATATATTATATTTTTCGCTTAAAAACTTTATATGATTTACAGAAATCTTTTACGCTGATGTTTATTTTTTATTTTTTTTAAAGAGAAGTAACACTCAGTCAATGAGTGCGTACTACTATTACTAGGTGTTACCTTCTTTAGGAAAGGGATAGTGATAGAGAAGATAGATGGTGAAGGAAGAAATAGAGGAAAGCTTCATTCTTTTACAACTCTGATTTTTGCACGTTTTTTAATAATGCAGTGTTGCAGCGCCTCTGGTGTTAAATGAGGCGTATTAAATTTTTGAAGCTGTGGTTAGTAGCCATTTATTGGTTATTTTACTTCGCCGATGATTCTGCTACACAACGAAGGAGGGCGCTCCGATGTTACATTGGGATTAGTATCTGCTGAAGTCGGTATAATTCAGTGACCAGTGACTATGCCTTCATCACATGAACTTTCCTACAACAACTGATGCAAAGGGACACTAATGTACATCAGAAAAATGCGTGATGTTGTTATTTGATGACTGTCTGATACCGGGTTCGAACACAGGATCTTCGTTTTTGTAGTCAACGTGCTAACTACTTCAGTCAACGCCGCCTCTTTGGCTGTAAATAGTTTGACAGTCTTTGGTCTGTTACAGCTGATATTTTTCATTAACACGCTCATGAAAAAAGCTTCCATATAAGTAAGAATTTAATATCGTCACCTAAAATCCAAAAGTCCGTACTCACAAAACAATTCCAAATAGACTTTGTGATTGATTACACTGTGCAACAGTGAAAAATCCACACGCTCTTGTAAGTAGAGTTTAAATAGTACTACTAAAAGGTAGTAAAATCCTATACTTAGTTAAGCGGTTTTGGCGACCAACTTCTTTTTATGGACCTCCAAGGATTTCGAAATTCAGTGCACCCCCAAAAAAATAGTGTCATCAGTCTTTAGCGAACAGCTAATTCAGACTTGCTGATAGCTTTCAACTATATATTGCAATAATGTAGCTAAAAGTCCATTAAACACATCCTCCTAACATCTTACGCCAAAAAAAATAATTTATTCGTGCAGTTTTTTATGATACCATTAAGGAAAAAAATTTTTTTTCACTTTTTTCAGAAAAACTTTTAGGGACTCTTAATTTTTTGTCAACAATATTTGGCAAGGTTGTAGTTAAAGCAAAACTGGACAAATTTAGCAAACATAATGTTTGCCTAGTTTTATGAAATAATTAACTAAATTATATTTTTCCTTGAAATTTTACTCGACATGTTTAAAAATAACAATTCTATTAATGGAATTAATTAGAACAAAAATGGCATCGTCTTGCTTTCAAATACATATTTTGAATTTTGTTTAATATGTATTCAAAACAAAAGCAATATATTGTAAGAAACGTGAGTTGTGCCATTAGGAAAACATGATGATTGTTTCTTCATTTTATTTTATTGGATTACAACCGCATTAGTCTTGTTACCTTAAAAATAAAGTCACGCCACTAAGAAATAAATAGTCTTAAATTTATCAACTGCCAGTTTATAGAAGCAATGTAAAAATTCTCGTCTGCCTAGTTATATTGAAAACAAAAACAAAGCAATCACAATTTTTGTTTGTTTTCAATATAAATAGACAGACGAGAATTTTTACATGGCTTCTATAAACTGGCAGTAAGTTCTTCTTCGCTTCTCCTTTAAAAAAAAAACATAAAAGGGAGTTACGGCCTTTTGGATTTAAGGCTGCGATATGTAACGATTAAATAATAAAAAATAAATGATTGTATCCAATAAAAATTAAATTGAGCTTCAATGCGTTTGAGTCAAAATTTGTATGGACATTTTGCTTAAACGTACACTTCAAGCTCAATATTTTTTTTTTTTTGATACGGCAGAAATTCTTTTAAAAATTTAGTTCAGAAGAGTCATTATTTTTAAATTTTTAATGCCAGTACACATCTGGCATTTCTTGTGCTGTCATTTTCAAAATGTGTGTAACGCCGTTCCAATTATCTTTTTTTTTTATTTAAAAAGCAATGCCACACAACCAAAAATATCGAAAGTGACAAACGTTGGCACCAGTATACACTATTGCTATGTCAAAAAATGCCATTGTGTGTTCTCGGCATAATGTCTGTGAATATTTGTATATACATTTATTTCCAACGGAACAAAAATTTACGATGAATTCACAATAGCTCGTTGTTGTGCGGGGGAAAGAAAAATCTCGGTGGAATAAAATATTAGCCTTTTTCACGATAAGGGTGATTTATTATTAAAATATTACTCGTTGAATTACATAGCCTTACACACACACACACACATACAGGCATACACACATACACATACACACATATATTTTTTTATATTTTGATAGAAGAACATCTAAAGTAGCGAAAAATGCGAAAATCTCGACATCAAAATATTAACGGCCTGGCCCACTATGTCGACAAGAAAGTTTCTTTCGCTTATTTACATTGAAAACAAAAACAAATTTTCTTATTTTGTTTTTATTTTCAATATAAGTAAGCGAAAGAAACTTTCTTGTCGACATCGTGGGCCAGGCCGTAAATAAAATATAATAATTTTGGGCCTTTCTGAATTAAGGTAACGATATATGTACTCGTATATATCTAGTGGTTCTGTACTTATGGTGGAATTAAATTGGGAGTCATTTACTCAGTCCTTCTTTCCAAATCACCATGCACGTGCGTTTTGCCCACTTAACGGTCACACGGTCTTCTCAGTCGCCCTGTTTACTGGTTCTCTCTGAAGAATCAACACCTGCACGTTGGCGAGATTTAAGAAATTTTGCAAACATTGCCACTGTCCGTGAGACTATGCAGGAGAATGCAAGGCAGCGGATTTCTTGTTGCTCGCGAGAACTGCCAGTTTTCAGTCATGACTAAGGTCGTCACCCACACAAAATTCAAGTGACTCATGGGCCGAAGGTTAAAAACAAAAGATAACGAATGCGGTGCAAATAATTTTATTTTCGTCGAAAAATTACAGTCAATGAAAGGGCACATTTCTGGATGAAAACGTGACGTCAACAAAAAAATTTTTGAATTTGGGACAATACCACTCTACATCACACTCCCTTGGTGCATCTCAAAATGGTCACTGTTTGGTGGGGATCCACATTTGATGATAATGACACCAATCATATGCAATTTCAACAAGACCTTGCTATGTACCAAACAGTTCGAGCAATTTGAAAGTCTGGTCATTTCACACAGAGCCCTGACATCGATCACATTCCCAGCAAATATATTCGTCTACTTGAAAGCAGGTTGGTAAGGGAGGGAAAGCACAACTCTCGCTTACCAACCTGGCTAGGCTAGAACACTACTATTTATTGCCGTATACAGTTCAATTAAAAAATAAAAAACCAAAACCCGAAGTAAAAATTTCATTCGCATTCAAATTTGTGGCCAGGTAAGCAAGAGAGAATGCATTATAAAATTGTTGATAATTTGAGTGTAAATAGTCGACCAACTTCGTAATGTTATTGCATCCTCGTTAGACGGAGGGGATGTACTGTGTGCTTTTCCGCGCTTCCGAAGCGCTTCTTTTTGTCTTAGTGCTTACTTGTACCAAATTTATTTTTGCTCGATCGATAATATCATGATTTACATACATGATTATTTCAAAACAACTATCTGACTTACACTATTTCACTTATGTGATAATATATCGATATCGAGGCCTATTTTCGGTTTAATCGTAAGCGACATGTAGTAAAAATTTTTTGTTTTTTGAAATTTTATGGGCCAACCCAAAATTGTTGATAGCTTAAAAGTTATAAGGGCTGCGAGATTTTATGGTAAGTAACAATTTATACATGTAAAACTTCTCCTTAAAAAACTCTCCTTAAAACTTTAATTTTTGTCGCTTACAATTAAATCGAAAATAAGACTAGGTATCATGCACATAAATTCTTAAAAAAATATTTTCACTGTGCTAGACACATAGTGCAACTATCACTTCGCCCAGTTGTCATAGTCACAGTAATGGTCAAATGTCAGTTACTAAAGTAGAACAGTAAACAATTGGTAACTACCGCTTATAACAAGTTAATTTTTTTTTCTTCCTTGGCAATTGCGTCTCTAAATAACAAAAACAATAAAAGAAAATAAATATTTCACAGAAAACTTGTTAGGCCTACAAACAACAAGAAACAGTAAAATAATAAGGTAGAAAGAAAACTTAGATCACGTTCATAAATAACACGAAATTTAAGTGTAATAATTATCTTTATTAGAGTAGGAAACAAGAAAATTTATGCTTTTTTTGGATTATCTAAAAATGAAAGTCAAATAATAAATTTATACAACATGCTTGTATTTGAATACAAAATAATCTAAATTACCTTTACGCTCTAGGGTTTTGAAAATTTTATACATTTATTTACTTTTAAGTGACAACATTTGATTTTATTTATTTGATATTAAAAAAGCAAAAAAAAAAAACATTTTGGACATTTTCCAAATATTTTATAATAGAATCCTTTTTCTGTAATTTTTTTTACATAAATATGTACATGGGACAAAACAGGTTTTCAAATTCTAATTATTTTTACAATATTCTACGGCAACCAAAAAAAAAACACACACACACACAAATATGTGGCCAAATTTATTGTTACTGGCGGTGATTATTCCCCAAAGAATTCTAAAGGAAATAAATAATAATTCTATCAAAGCTAATTTTGGTAAATTTAACAAAATCATTTTCTGCTTTTAAAATAATAAGTAGGAAGTGTTATCAATGAAAAATTCCCTATTAAAGGTTTTATTTCATTAATCAGACAACGATTTACAGCGGCTCAAACTAATAATGAGAAAATGCGTACAGAATTTTTAATTTTTGTAATTTGATTTATAGGGCAGAGAAGCCATTATATAATAGCAGAAGACGTTTGTGGTAGGCAACAAAAAAATAATAAAAATTTTAAAACTACATTCGAATCATTCGCAAGGCTTGAAAGTGTAAGCTGAAAATCTGGTATTTTCTGTGAACTATAAAATTAATAGTTATGATACTCGTAGATTTTTAAGATACAGTACAGCAATTTCCAAAAAAAACTTCAATTGGACCTTAAATAAAACTTAAAAAAAAAAGTTAAACACTAAAACTTAAAAATAATTTAGATTCAGTCAAATAATATATTTCATATGTGCTTTCCACTCGTATAATGCTATTCGATGTCGGTGCAAATCAGCTTAACAAATTCTGTACATTTTTTTTTTTTTTAATTGTCTTTTATTGCTCTCTTCATTATTGTGAGAGCACTGGCATAGGTAGCGGTTTTATAGATCTCTCACCGAGGGAAATGTATTCGTGTATGTGTATTCATTTGTATAAGAAGTCAATTAATATTCGGCACTCTGGTGCTACTATGACCATGAGCAACTAGGTTTTTGTTATAAGCCCCAAGTTCGACTAAAATCTGCAGTTTATCAAAAAGTTCAAAGATCAACCGATTCCCCTATTTTTTTATGTGTAAATAATCTTATACATTAATTCAAATTTGCTAAGATACTGATCTTTAAAATAAAATAAAATTAATGTAACAAAAATTATCGATAAGTTCCATCAAAATACAAAATACAAACTTATTTATTAAAAAAGAAATTGGCATATTTAAAAGAATTGACTTAGGACATTTTCATAACTATGGATATCTCTTTTTAACTTCTTGTTTCTTGAGTGATTTTCATAAAAATTTTCTAGACGAGTCGCCTGCCTGACTTATAGAAACAGGATGTTAGTTTTGTTTGAATTTTTTGCTCTTTAAAGTTTGACTGGCACATAAAAAAATCTCAAATACATTTGTTTCAACTAAATAAATGTTTATCTAGATAAATTAGTGCCCTCTTAATAAAGTCTGCCTTACTTGACGACACCCGCAATCAAAATGTGGATGACGTTGTTTGCTGGGTGAATGTCTGCTACTTTAGAATGTCTGTTTGTACAGAAGCTTAAATACATTTTGCTACACAATATAAGAAATTAGTTAACAAATAAGAGGACAGGATTCTCAAAATGTCTGTACAATGACTGTACAACTTTGCATACAGTTACATGTGCCATAAATCATTTTGAATGGACTTGAACACTATCAAGTTTAAAGAAAAATTTTTAAGGCTAGAGTAATTGAAGTGATTCTTAAAGTGTTCCAAAATAAACATTCAAAATAGTTCCAGTCTCTGATTAATCATTTTCAAAGATCTACAAGGAGTTTCTGAAGCACCAAAGTATTTGGTTGTATGCAAAATAAATTTATCTCTAAAACTCTTAACTCGTGTTGTGCTTCATGTCTGAGTAATTAAAACTTAAAGAAAATTGACAGCATTACAAAATTGCAAAGAATTTCTTTTATAATAAGGTCTCAATAAATGAGGAAGCATGCTGACTCAACTCATATTAATTGCTCCAAGTCACTGCAGATTAGGAATCACTGTTTTTGTCTTCGCATTGAAAATTCATTTACAAAAGTGCAAGCAACGGCAAACTTTAAGCTTGTTGTTGTGTCTGCATGCAGCCACTAAAATGACTGCGTAAGTAATACTTGAGCTAAAATCATTTTGCAAACTTTCTTCTTTTGTAAATTTACAGCCTTGCATGCATTAAACGAAGCACAATGAAAAAAGGGCGTGTTAAATCATACACTAAGAGTAAATGGTGCATTAAAAAAGGGATTAGAATTTTTCTGCAATGTTGTTTCATATCGATATGAAAAAAGCTCAATTTAATTGAAAAATTGCAAAATTTATATAAAAATTTTAAGTCCAGTTGTCGACATTGATGCCACTTTAACACAATACCAAAAAAAACCTGGGGCTTGCTTACTTGCTCTCGAGAGCAATTTTGTGCTAGTGAAGATCTATTTCCGTTCCCTAAGGTCCAAAAAATAGCATAAGCCTGCCAACCGTAATCAGTTGTTTTAAGCAACGGTTACACAAGCCCCAACTTTTTGAAATTAAATTAATTAAAGTCGAACGATATCGACAACTGGAATAAGGGTGATTAATTTTTGTTTTTTGTTTTTGTTTTTGTTTTTGGGAGATCTTTTATTGGGCTTTTGTGCAAACATTTAATTTTTTTTTGTATTTCGATATGAAACGTCAATGTGAATATTAAAAATAGATGAAAAGCAAATAATATGTATATTTTAACATTTACATTTTTGTTACTGTCAACGACAAATTTTAAGGTAAAATGTAAGGCCTATATGAGCTATTAGGCTGCCTAGATACGTACGCATTGTATTGGTATGTTCACAAAAGCTAACTAACTCTACCATAGCTACAACTTTGCCAAATATTGTTTGCAATAAATCAGAAGTCCCTGGAAGTTCATCTGAAAAAAGTGAAAAAATATTTTTCTCTTTGCATTTGCAAGAAAAAGTTACACAAAGAAACTATTTTTTGTGCATAAGATACTTAGAAGATTTGTGTGGTACACTCTAGTGTTACCGAATACATAATTTACAATAGGCCTAAATTTATGTAAATATGCGAAAAATGCGACTTTTACGCACACACGAAAGCTTTTGTACGGTGTTTTTTTATGGCGCTTTTTTCGTTCTGGCATTTTAGTAATTTTTTTCGTTTGTGTTTTTATTTTTCGGATTTTTTCAGTTTAGGGCATCTTTTCCGTTTAGGTTATTTTTTAAGTTTTTTGGCGATTTTTTCGGTTTTTGGTTTTAGTGTTGGAGATTATTTTAGTTGTGGCGCTTTTTTACGTTTTCAAGATTTTATTCGGTTTTTGGCGATTTTTTCGTTTTGGCGATTTTTTAATTTATGGGATTTTTTAGTTTTAGCGTTTGCCTGCGGTTTCCAAAATACAACAAGTTGTCAAAAATACAAAAAAAAAGTTACATTTACTGATAGAATACCCTTCAGTTTAGATTTTTTTTTAATTTTATTGTTAATTGTGTAGTCTGTACAAAAATACACTAACTTTGAAAATTTCAAGTGTCTGTATATGTATTAGATATACATTAGGATTTAAAAATATTTCCTTATTCGCTTTAAAACACCCTTTAGTTATTAACTGTCACATATTTGTTGTTGTAGCGAACAAGGTTGCGTTTCAGGTTCATTGCTCTTATGGTTCTCGAGGAAACAGCCTGTGACAGATAGACGGACAGTGGAGGAAAAACAATAGGGTTCCTTTTCAACTTTGCTGTTCGAAACCCTAAAACCGAATTTAAATGTGTTTGATCATATATTTATGTCAAAAACGAACCACTGAAAGAGTACGATACAAGTCTAAAAACAAAGCGATTATTACGTATACTTAATATTTAATTGAACTGAATGCGAATATTAATCATACGTCAGTATAGGATAGTGAACTATTTAAGAGAAGGACAGGCGAGTAATTGCATACACCCTGGGTATTGTGCGTTCGATTTCCAACATAACCTCTGGTCTGCCTCACTGAGATATCTTCTCGAAAATTTCAATCATTTGATACCCAAAGTGATAAATATAGATGTCCGATCTTTTGAGGCATCCACCATCGTTGTAGTTTTGTACACACACACACATGTGAATATACATATATATATTTTTACTTATTATGTTAAACGTTCATTGAAATAAATGAGAAGCTCAACAAATAACAAAGTTGAATCAAGAATTTAGTAATAAATTTTTTTTATATTTTCTTACTTTTCCATTGCTACATTGGCTGACTTTTTTCAGCTCGAATCTTAGTTGTAAGAAGTATGTTAAGAAAATAAATGTAAATATCAACAACAGCTACTCAAGAATAGAGTGTTGCCAAAGAAGTATTTTTGACCGGGTGCAGTCAATTTAATAATAAGTGTTTTTTTCTTTGGCAATTGTTACAATTTATGTTCATCGTTTGCTAACACACTAATAATACGAAGTTATTATTTCACTTATTCAGTAAAATATGTTTCTTATTAAAAATAATAGTTGTAGCAAATCCCAAAAAAAAAATAATAAAAAATACCAAAATTATTTTATTTTTGCCAAATTCGTATATAAATCTAATCATATAAAATAATATCATTCCTTGAAAGAAACTCGAAAAAAAACAATAGAGATATAAAAAAAGTAAAAAGTACCACAGCTAACTGTCGTGCAATCTCAGAAATACGGTCTAAAGTATTTATTTTCTCCTTCCACTTTGTATGTTTGTGTATGTGTGTACGTGTGTTTCCCTGCATGCACAAGCCAAAGAGATTTAAAACGAAAATGTTTTTATTCTATTTTATTTGAAGGTGTTCTTTTACAAATTATTACTTGAATTAAAACAAAAAGTTTACAATTTCTATGTGTTTAACTTAAACTATAATTGAGTTAAACTGTTGGGATGTGCATGCGAATGAGTTTGTGTTTGTTTAAGAATTACAATAGCAAAAAAATAAAATAAAATAAAAAATATGAGAGTCAAGTATATAAAATAAAGTTGCAACAATTGTAATCATATTCCATTTAACTGAGCTTGCTAACACACCCTTGATAAAAAAAAACTCTTTTTAACTTCCTCCCTTTTCTTTTCTTCTTCTCTATTTTCAGGTAAGAAACAAGACAAGTGACAGCTGCATTAAATCAAAATTATATTTCCCTGCTATAAAAGTATATTTTTGTGTGAGTAAATGGTACGAAGAGGGGAGGAATAATTTAAAGGAAAAGTGAAATTACAAGTTACAACTTAATTACAAAATCATTGTGTTACCATGCAAGAGTTTATTTAGTATTCAGCACTTTCGTATTATTAATTATATTCGATTTTAATTAATGACTAGTTTAACATGTCTTTTTTTTGTTTTTTTGTTTTTTTTGTTTTTCTTTACTGCTTTTTTGACGACATGTCTTTGATTTGTTACACTTCAATTGTTTTATTAATTTTAATAGTTCATTAATTGACTGCAGGGTTCTTTTGTATTTTTTTGTTGTTGTAATTTCAATGGGTGCCAAAAATTTTATTAATTGAAGTAATTAAAATGTGCTGACTTTTGGTTCTGGGGACGAGAAAAATTTTAAATTTATTAGCTAGGGAAAACAATGAAATGTCAATCAATACAAATTTTAAGTTCAAAAAAAAAATTGAGAATTTCTGAACTTATCAAATTTAAGTTAAAAAAGTATGAATTAAAAAAATCATCTTAATGTTCACAATGGAAATTTTAAATTTTAAGAAAATGGTGCTGAACATGTTTTTATTTGTTTTTAAAGAAAAATTTATTTCGTTTTTAAAAGAGCAATTAAAGAAAGTTTAGTTTAATATTTAAAAAAAAATTAATTTTAATATTAATTAACAAAACAAACAAAATTAGATCTTTAATGGATATCCATCGATATCTTCCAATCGCACAGTGAGGGCATTGAAATAACAAATTCAAACAAATCTGCGATTTGTAAAAGAATAGTGCGATTTTTGTTTAAGAATTTAAAATTTAAAATAATTGCTGTAGCAAAAAAACTTGCAATACTTATGATTTATGGGACAAAATTGATGAGATAATTTTAATTTTTATTAGATTTTATAAATTTTAGTTCTAAAATTAAGATTTAGAATTTAGTTTTTTTACTTCCTTCGGCAGTGATTATCGTTAAAATATGTTAATGAATGGAAAAGTGGAAAGCTTTTCGTTGCATTAATTATAGCGATATGAATATCGTACTGGTACTGGTACTGGTTTATTGAACAAATATTTTTTCTATATGGAAATAATTTTTTTAATTTTTTTTTTGCAATTCAAAACTAATTCATTTTATGAATTACTTAAACCACAAAATATTGTTTCACTTAAGCTTAACGTTAGACAACACCATATGGCGGTGGCATTATAAGCTGCTCCGCAAATACACTTTCCATCTATATAGAAAATCTAAATAAATTTATTGCACTATAATTTCATTAAAATGATATTTGTTGTCGCTGCTGCTGTTTCACTCACCTGTTTTCTAACTATAAAATAACTGCTAATGCTTTCATGTGTCAGTTTAAATTCTTGTGTTTTTTTTTCAATGGATTCTTCATGCTGGTTTTTTATTTTTGCTTTTCTTCTTTAAATTTAAGCATGTTTTATTTAAGCTACAATAGAGAGAAGAATGCCTGTCGCAACAAAGTACAGTGATTGCAAGGATTTTAATTTGATGGATTAAAAGCTTAGAGATTGATTTCATATTACAAACAGTCAACTTGTGTAGAAATTTTTATTGGAATTTTTAAGAAATTTTTAAGCGTTTGTTTTCTATAAATTTTCTGTAAAATTAAGTTCGTTTTAACATTTTTAACAGGAAAATTACAACCAAAAATAATATATATTACGAGTTGACATACATTGTGATGATTTGCAATGACTTGCATCATCTACTAATGATAAATTAATTTTTTTTTGCAGTTACTTCAGTGTTTTAAAAGAAATATTTTCTATAAAAAGCTATTTCTACCACTGTACACTTATAATGTATGTTTGATGGCATGCAGCACTTACTTACCACCGTTAGTAAAATCTATGCTTGTGTATGTTCCTGCAGAGCACACCTTTCAAAGCTTTTATTTCAGTTTGTAAGCAGACCCACAAACTCATGTAGGTTATTTTTTTTTGTTTCTTTTTTTTTCTTGTATTAGAAAAGTATTTAAGTAGATGAAGGTTTGTGATATTTTATCCTGACTCTTCTTCTAACTAATTTAACCAACTCAACAACACCGAGTGTTGAGCAGTCTTTTTTTCTCTGTGTGTGCGGTTTGGTTTTTTTATATTCTTTAATTTAAACCACAAAATACACAAAACATCTGAATTGAGAATTTAAAGCGTTCGGTTGTTGTAGTTGTTAGGAAAGTGTGTGCCGAAAGAAAGGTTTACGACATTTTCGCTAGCAACAAAATTGAGCTTTTAGTTCAGCGGTTAATTTTTTCATTCGTTTCCAAATTTGCAGTGTGACTATGTTTTTGTGACTAGATTAATAAATGTTTAGTTGCATTGCTGCCAAAAAAGAAAAAATTTAAACTTGTCACACGGTGCAATCTATTAAAAATTTAGTTGAGCCAATTACAGTAATTGTTTAAAAATTGTAATTGTTTAAAAATTTAATTGAAAAATGTATTTTATTTTATTTTATTTGATTTTATTTTATTTTATTTTATTTTATTTTATTTGATTTGATTTGATTTGATTTTATTTGAATTGATTTGATTTGATTTGATTTGATTGGATTGGATTTGATTTGATTTGATTTGATTTGATTTGATTTGATTTGATTTGATTTGATTTGATTTGATTTGATTTGATTTGATTTGATTTGATTTGATTTGATTTGATTTGATTTGATTTGATTTGATTTGATTTGATTTGATTTGATTTGATTTGATTTGATTTGATTTGATTTGATTTGATTTGATTTGATTTGATTTGATTTGATTTGATTTGATTTGATTTGATTTGATTTGATTTGATTTGATTTGATTTGATTTGATTTGATTTGATTTGATTTGATTTGATTTGATTTGATTTGATTTGATTTGATTTGATTTGATTTGATTTGATTTGATTTGATTTGATTTGATTTGATTTGATTTGATTTGATTTGATTTTATTTGATTTGATTTGATTTGATTTGATTTGATTTGATTTGATTTGATTTGATTTGATTTGATTTGATTTGATTTGATTTGATTTGATTTGATTTGATTTGATTTGATTTGATTTGATTTGATTTGATTTGATTTGATTTGATTTGATTTGATTTGATTTGATTTGATTTGATTTGATTTGATTTGATTTGATTTGATTTGATTTGATTTGATTTGATTTGATTTGATTTGATTTGATTTGATTTGATTTGATTTGATTTGATTTGATTTGATTTGATTTGATTTGATTTGATTTGATTTGATTTGATTTGATTTGATTTGATTTGATTTGATTTGATTTGATTTGATTTGATTTGATTTGATTTGATTTGATTTGATTTGATTTGATTTGATTTGATTTGATTTGATTTGATTTGATTTGATTTGATTTGATTTGATTTGATTTGATTTGATTTGATTTGATTTGATTTGATTTGATTTGATTTGATTTGATTTGATTTGATTTGATTTGATTTGATTTGATTTCATTTGATTTGATTTGATTTGATTTGATTTGATTTTATTTGATTTTATTTTATTTTATTTTATTTTATTTTATTTTATTTTATTTTCTATATTTTATTTTATTTTCTATATTCATTATTGCCAGCCCTTACCAAAAACTGAATTAAATAAGTAGCCACAATAAAACTTAAAAAAATTTGTGTTTCTTTTTTTTTAATATATGCAAGCGATCTAAAATAATTACACACCTGCATTTATGTGTCCCGTAAAACGTATTTTAAAGATTTTTTCTCCATGTTTTGCCAGCAAAATTTACGAAAATGGCTCATAGTGCGCCATTTTACATGAGCTTCATTTTCGGATGCATGTTCAATCTGCTAAAATTAAACTTTGATTTTTACAAAAAGCAACACAAACTATTTTTGATTTTGAATTTTGAATATTAAAGTTTAACATTTTTTATGCACTAATCCTACCAAATTATTATTTTACTTATTCAGAAAAAGTGTTTTCTATTAAAAATATACTGAAATTGATTATTGAGGGGTTTAGCTGGATCCTATGCGCATTTCACTGTTGCGCTAATGCAGATCATGAGGGAACCTTTACCCAACACTCTGTTTTTATCTTATCTCCATTTTCTGAAAAGAACTGGTCAACGTGTGACCAGCAATTTAAAACATAATTGTGCTGAGAGCATAATAAGCAACATATTACAATGCTTTATAAGACTAATGAGTGTCCATGTTTATGATTAAATTAAATTTTTAAATAAAATCTTGAGTACTGATCTTCATAAAATATGAAATATGATTAATGAAAAGAAATTATTTTAATTTATTTACTTAAAAAAAAAACGCTCTTTTAGGCACATGTGTTCCAGATGTATATTCAGCATAAGTTACTTTTTTCACATTCAAACAATCCCCATAATTTATAAAATATACTTCGTGTTACGTCTTTCCGAATAAAAGCAGATGGGAGTTTAATTTTATATATTTTGTGATAGAGTAATATGTAGTCAATATGTTTGTCTATATGTTGTTGTTGTTGTTGGCTGGCAACTGTTAATGTCTAACCAAACATCATTTCCGCTGCAATGAACTTGCTGCATGTTTTATATCACCTTTTACATTTTGCAAAGGTAAGATAATGAATTTGATGATGATGATGATGATAATGATGATTATTATCATCCTCAGCATCAGCGGCGTCATCACAGTCATCTGTTAGATATCACGTTTATATTTTTATCTTGCCTTTACGTTCATTTATATGTATGTAAGTAAAAAAAAAACTTATTACTTGCTTATATATAAGTTTATATATTTTATTCTATCCAATTTTCCTCTAGTTGTCTATTAGTGTTTGAGAACGTTGTATGTTTTCTATAATCAAATTTAAAATGAAGCAGATATTGCAAGCACAAGCAACCAACACTCCACTCCGTCTGATTAAAGTCGGTAACCGTAAAATAAGAAAAATAAAAATCTAACAAGAGCAAAATATAAAAGTTTTCTTTTTGTTTCCTTTCTTTGTGCACTCACTTTAGTAGTTTTTTTCTCTTCCATTTTCTTTCTTGTAGTGTTGGTAAAGTGTCTGTTGTAAGTAGCACTTGAAGCAGTTAGTCAGTTAGCGTCGTTGAGAGACTCAGATGAGGCGGAAAGCTAGCAGTAGTAGGTATTTTCAAGTGCAGGGAAACAACGCGCTTTTTATGTCAGTGGTGTTATGTGGTTTTAAATAATACATAAATGTATTTCTCTCCGTGTTAAGGATTATAATTTTTATGAAATTGTTATTTTCGTTGACACATCCTCCATTTAATAGAAATTTTATGATATTAAAAGAGATAATATTAAAGACTTTAAATAAATATTAAGTACAATTTAATTATATTAATAATAATATTATAAGCTTACTTTTAGTTGATTGTCTAGCTCCAGAAATAACATGTTAGTTACAGGGTGTCTGAAAAGAAAGTTTAAAGAATAAAGAATTCATAATTTGGAAATTCGTTACTTAAATAATTTATATCGCTCAAAAGCAAAATTCCTTATGACTGTTCACTAAGTAGAATCCGTGGAGATGGTTCAGCATGAAAAGAAAGTCTGGGGGATAATGTGTACTTCAAATTATTTAAGAACATTTAGGAATTTAAGAAAGTTTATTTCCGAACTTTTGATATTTTCCTCTCACATAAAAAATAAAAAATTGTCTGGTACCGAAGCAAATTACAAATACTTAAGAACGGTCATATATTATTTGAAAAAATTTTTGTTGTCAATAGAAGCAAAAATGCAATCACATATATATACACAGTAGACTCTCGATAAATTTAAATTCAAAAGACAAGAGAAAAAATTTAATTAATCCAGATTTCAAGAATTTGTGTAAGATTTCTGATTGCTTTTTTTAAAACCTCCTTAGGTGATAAATGTACATAAGACCATACCTCAAAAACAATTTCGCCGCATGACTTTGAATATGAAGCATTTTTGCAAGGCAATTTTTCAAAAAAAAAAATTTAATCTTGGGGTGGGCTGACTTCAACCAAAATTCCTAAAAGAAAATGGCCATGGCCAGGTCACACACTAAGAAAGCCGACAATTAACTTAGACGTGTAAAAGATCGAATGGAATTCCCAAAACTGCCCCAGAAAACGAAGACCATCTCACACTTGGTGCCGCCAAATGGACCTGGAATGAACTAAAGACACTGATGTCAGACAAACTAGGTGGGAACAATTTTGTTGTAACCCTACAATCGTTATATAAATTATAGGAAATTGTATGCTTTTTTTAGAAATTTATTGGTTTAAAAATTCATTTCAAATGAAACAACAGCCTTATTTTAGGTTCTTATTTTGTGCCAATAATTTTCTTCTCTGGTCAGCTGCCTGTCGATCCAACTCTTATTTATCCAGCTACATTCAGGCATTTTAAGTTAACTTCATACATTTTTGCTAATTTTTCAAAACTCACACCCACCAACACCGACATTCTTTCTGTCTTACATTGCAATTTGGCCAGAAAAAGAAAAAATGTTCTTTAAAAAAGTTTCAGTTTACTGTAAGCTTCAAGGTGGTAATTACTTTGTTATTCTGCAAAGTGCAACGAGAAATGTTAAAGAGTGTTGAAGTGTTAAGGTTTTTGTAAAAAAAAATTTGTTTGACGTTCGTTAACACTTGAAAAAAGATGTATGTATGAGAGAGACGGAAAGAGGCAGAGTAATAAACCAGCAACCAATATTTTTGGGTGAAAGAAAGCAATAGACATAAAGCATAACTTGTCGAGGACGTTGGCTGCACCATAAAATATTTAGTTGAGTAATAAAGCGAAGTCTTCACAATTAAACTTCTTGGCAACTGTTTTTTCTTAATACTATTGCTTTCCCAAAAAACATAATTATCATTAAACTCACGTGCTATGTTAAATTATATATCTGTTAATTAATTTATTTGTTCTTAGCTTATTTGTTTTAGCTACAAAAGAAAATTTATTATTTTTATTGCTTTATTTGCTGGGTTATTAGCATAGTTTGCCAACTGATGTCAGTTACTTAAAAATATTTGCATACAAAATGATTACAAATAGTTTTTTTTCTTTTACTTTTTCTCCTTCTTTGTTGCTTTAAGGCCTTCCATGCCATGCACTTAATCATACAAACTATCATATGAAAATCGCTTATGTTAAATGAAAAAAAATGGAAAACAGTAAAGGTAAAAATCAGCTTGAGTCAGTTAATTGAATGTACTTAAGGTTACCTGCCTTACACAAGGTACTCGTATTTGCACAAAAATTGGCTGACATGATTTCATTTAGCAACGAATGAGTTGAAAAGGATAATCAGTACAGCTGCCATTATAACTGAAAAAAAAAAATTGGGGAAATTATGAAATTTTATTGACTTGTTCGTTATTTCTTCTGTAATACAAATTGAGAAAATGTTGCAGAAAAGCTTGCTTAATGCTTAAAGTGTAAAGTGTTTGATTAATGAATAAAAATATCCAAAAATATATGATTTGTTTTCTATCTCTTAAATGTGGATAAATGATAGAGATTTTTGAATTTTTTTTTTTTCAATTTGGTAAATTTAGTTACCTGCAAAATATGTACAATTATGATAATGATTAACAAATAATTCTCAAAAAAAAAAAAGAATTACGTGAAATATAAAATTAAATTTTAATGGTCGTGCCTCCGCACATTTTTTAAATGCAATATTGTGTGTTCTTAAGAGCTCAGGGTGTGTATTAAGTCTTATACAAATCGGTAAAGTACAACCACGTTAAATATTATAATAAATTTTAATGGGCGCAACCGCGCCCATTTTCTCAACTTTCAAATTGTGAAGTTACAATAACCAAAGGTTTTGGATAGGTTTCGCAGGAATTGCATAATTAGAATGTCATAAAATTTAATTAAAAAAGGTGTGGGCGTATCCCCACCTACTTTTATTACAATGAGACGAATGGGAAGCTATACCCTCTCCGACAAAAAAAAATAATTTTTACAATCGGTCTAAAATGTTATGATGTAACACCCCAAAAAAAAAGACGAATTGATAACCTCCTCCTTTTTTTGAAGTCGGTTAATTAATTGATTTCTGCAAGCTATATTCAGCTTCAGTTTTGCTTTTACCGAATTTAGAATATGTATTTCCCCTCCTTACCGACACCCGCCTATCACTAGAAAACGCCCTTACTGCAAATAAAGAGTAAAGGATATATAATGTGATACTAACGTATGATTGTTATGCAATTCAAAATAAATATCAAGTATACGCAACCTGCAATTCAGAATAAATATCAAGTATACGCAACTTGCAGAAACCATCTTAAGAGAGAGTTGGCAACGTTTATCTCTGATTCCAAAAATTACACAGCGGATCAGTGGTTTTTTTGTTTAAATAAAACTAATTAACCGCTCCTTATGTATTTTCATCTGCTGATTACAATGTCATCATTAGTTTTTATCTAGGAGCTCTAGTTTTAAAGATATAGTGTTATCTAGCATTTGTATAATTTACGGCATTTTTTGTATTATTCGCTTAACATATCACGACTGAACCTTAAAACATTAAAAAACTTTCTTTATTATTAATCTACGTAAAATTCACTTTTATTTGTGTAGAGTCGCACTGATGAGTATACTAGGATGTCCTACTGTTATTAGTTTAGTTCTTAAAATGTATTTTTATTATAACTTGTTTAACTTAAAAATAAATAATCCATATGTATTTTTATCCGCTGGTTACAAAAATAGCGTTATTAATTTTTTTTATTGACTCATACAAAAAAAAAATACTTTACCTTATCCTTTTCTCACGCTATCCAAAATAGTTTACGAAAAAATAGCCAAAAAGGCGACAGTGCTTGAAGTACGTTGAATTTGATAATCTAAGCAGTTGCGTATGAGTGATAAATAATTAAATTCGAAACATTAAGTATACGCCGCACTTGCCGAAAACTATGGCACTAGTTTAATAAGATTCTGTTGTTATGATGATGAAAATGTTTAGCTTTATGGGAGAACTAAAAGCAACCTTAGACTCCTCAGGAGAGCAGTCCTAGATGAGGTGCTCTAGCATCTGCCCAGGGATACAATAAATTTTTTCGGTGTTTTACAGTAAAATTTAGTTAATTCATTCGTTCGTTAATAGAAGGAGTAAAAACAAAGCAGAATTCTTAGCTAAAATTTGTACTTTAATGCCAGAAAATTAAAAAAAAAATATTGTTTATGTTATTTTTCTTATCACAGTTTTTTAAAAGGCTGAACAGTTGAAGAGTGAAACGTACTTAAGAACACTTACTTTTCTTCTCCTACGTATTATTTAAAACTTTGTTACCACAAACAATAAAGTTAAAAAAAATATTATATTTTCCGTAACTCACGATTTTTTGGGTCTACACAAATTTCCCATTATTCCAGTGGGCCTACAATCTATGTTAAGCCTTCTTATCTCTTATTTTTCATGGTATTTCTCCAAAAATAATTTCAACCAAATATTTACACGTTCAAGTAAAAACAAAACGATGATTACAATTTTGCTGCGTAACAAATTACGCAAATAAAAAACCCACTCACTCACTACTAAATTTTATTGATTTTATTATGCTGCAGCACCACCACCCTTGTGCTCACACACCTTGAGGTCCATTAAGCGAAAGTAAATTAATTTATTATACGCAAATATACTCTACACTTAAATGAGAGTATTTAAATAATGTGTTTAGTTGATTTTTGACCAGCACTTTATTAAATTAATTTTAGATTAGTAGTGCTCTACGCAGCACTAAATAAACTATGTTTTATTGTTGTTTTTGTTGTTGTTGTTAATAGTTTGTGCAAAAGTCAATAATACACAAATGGATATACACATAAATAAGTTTAATAAATAAAATAACTACATTATTGGCTTTTAATTGTAATTGATGTTAGGCCAAAACTATTTTAGAAATAGAATCAAGCATAAAAAACTATTTAAGAGTTAATAGTGAACCATAACAACTGAGTTTACCCTTTGGTGTACGGATGCCTTAAAAGGGTTTAACATTCCTTTTGTTATTACATCAATTTCTAATCTGGGCTAAAAGTGTATAGACAATCGTACGAAAACATAATAAGTGATACGTCAATCGTATAAGCTGAATGGGATTTCAGTACGTTCACGTATGCCATAAACCGAAAGTGGTGTTTTTACGTGACGAGTTGTACATTAACGGATGTGACGATTTGACCCCAGATTTCAAAAAAAAAAAATTATATGTGAGAATATGAATGTGTTTTTAAAATTAATAAATTCTGCTTTTTTTTAAATTTCATAAAATATATATTTATTTTAATATTTTATTAAATAAAATCCTAAAAGAAATAAATAATTTAAGTAACTTTATTGATTACAAGGCGAACTTTGCATACTGTACGTGTATAAATACAAACATAAGTATGTATTAACTTATATTTATATGTATACAGGTAA
The DNA here is from genome assembly GCA_936439885.1 of Nowickia ferox. NCBI lineage: Eukaryota > Metazoa > Arthropoda > Insecta > Diptera > Tachinidae > Nowickia > Nowickia ferox. Next base: position 108,299,416 of record OW387024.1, on the reverse strand, counting down.
AATTTTACTCAAAAATTAAAGAAATACAGCTATTGTTAAACATCTTTAATAAACTGCTTTAAGCCCTGCTAGTCGTAAAAATATTTTTTAGTTCATTTCAGTGCCCGCCCAAAAAAAACATGTAATTTTGCACTAGAACGCGCAATATTAATGCTGTCAGATGAAGCGCACACATTGCAACAACTCTCGACACAACATTTACATGATATTTTTCTTTTTATCATTTAATTGCATTTTATGCAACCAAAGTTACACTCGCATACACTAGCTCACGTTTATATACATATAACGACAGATAGATAGATATACGCATTACTTTACAACTACAAGTACATGAGCATATGGCGTTTTATAGCCTGGTTAAATAAATATATACAATATATCGTTAGCTTAAAAGCAAAAAGGAGTAACTAACAAACAGCAAAAAATTAAACAAACTTCTAGTCAAGTCCCCTTTTGTTTTTGGTTAATAAAAATATTAGCTTTCAACCGCAAAAGTACAAAATTTTGTCAAGACATGTCATTTGATTTTTAGTTTTTTTTTAGTTACGCCTTCTAGCATTTGAGCTAACGATGTGTATATATACTCGTATGTACAAGTAAGAGATAATTAAATAGTGAGCTGCAGCAGGAATTAAAAGCGCCTGCTTAAATTAAAGTTATATTCTGATACACTTATGCTCTAGTAAATTTAAAAAATCCGAAGGATTTAATAACACTATGCAACAAATGAAAGCTGCAGAATAAAGGTTTAATAGTACTACCAAAGGGTAATAAAACCCTGTACTCAGTTTGGCCAATTTAGTGAGCAAATCTTTTTTATAAGCCTCCAAAGATTTCGAAAATCAAGGCACTCTTAAACAAAATGATGTCATCATTTTTTGGCTCCATCAAAATTGGTGATAGCTCTAAATTATATGAAACAAAAATGTAGCTAAGAGTTTACTAAATAAATCTTATAAGCTTTTAACGCCAAAAAAAATAATTTTTTCGTGCAAAACTAACGAAAAATATTTATTTTTTCACTCTTTTCAGAATAACTTTGCTTTTCGCAAACAAAAATTAGCAAAAGTGTTACTAAAGTAAAGCTGAACAGCTTTTGTGAACATATTTTATATAATATAGGTCCGCCAGATAACTTTTTTTTTTTAAACAGGGCGCAAAACATCAAGTGTAGCTTCGGCTGTGTGGCACCTAGCGCCGTCCTGTTGAAACCAAATGTTGCCAATATCCTCCTCTTCCATTTTTGTGCACAAAAATTCATTCAACATGGCCCGATAACGATCGCCATTGACTGTAACGGCCACTCCTTGCTCATTGGCCCAATTATGCCTCTGGATCAAAATCCGCACCAAACAGTGACTCGTTTTGGGTGCGTCGGCTAAAACTAAGTATCTGTCAGATCAGACATGAGCTAAGTGTTACCATTCACGAAATAAGCACTAGTTGAAAAAAAAAGTTAGATGGCGGACCCTATATGAACTTGTTTAGGCACCCTAAAATCTCATTAAGACGATTTTTTTGGCTTTTTTCACAATTTTTCGACGCAAAAAAAAGATTTTTTTTGGAAAATCGTATAATTAAGTGCACAGTTGTCTGTTGAGTTTCAGTGACTCTTTTGGTTAAAAAAATTTCCGCACTTTTTTTGAAAATATTTAGGAAGTAATATTTTGTTCTCACTTCTTTCGGCATAACTAATATGGAGTTGATAGTAATTTTTCACCAACAACATTTGGAAAAACAACAACAAAATCTAAAAAAATACTAAAGCAGGCAAAATAAGGAATGCAACAATAAGAAAAAAAAACAAATATGCGTATTCATGAATTTTACGATTTGCTTTTTGCAAAAAGTTACTGAATTCATGTACGAGGCTTTCTTGTTTCAATTTTTATTATCAAACTGACAGTGTTACATACGTGCTTAATTTCAGACCATATGATATTCTTTTGTTTTTATATTCTTGATTTTACAATGTTTTGTTCTAGATTTGAGAACAAAAGGTGCCAAAAATAAACTAAGAACAGTTGGTTAGCAGTTTTATAACAGCCACCGCTGATATTTTTCACCCCTGCTTACCCAATATTATAGATCATTTACAATAAATGGCAAGGACCAACAAGTGATTCGTCCAAGTTTAAACGGTGTGTTATAACTTGGAACAAAGAAACAGCGCTTAGCTTTGCGGGCTTCAATCAAATGCATTAATTACGGTCTTATTTAAGAAATTATATTATAAATTATAACCCATTTATTCAAAACTGATTGATACAGGATAATTATTGCAATTTGTCTTGAATTTTTTATTGCATAGAAATTTTCAAAGGCCTGGACATAACTTCGGTATAAATATTCTTCAAAAAATTTTTCCTCGATTATATGCACGCACAAGTACACACACCGACACACACACACACACGATGGCATACAACTTTGTAATATCTTTCCATTCTCTCTCTTTCTCTCTCACTTCTACCAGCCATTAGATGCATACATAACTGCATTTATTACTGTAACTCTACGCTTTTTGATGGTTTAGTGCAATAAACTATTAAAAGCGGGTAACAAAACATCCGTTCTCCGACATCAACTATATACATGAACAGACAGACAGACACACACAGACAGCTAGAGAAACAAACCCACAACTTACAACAAACGATTACAACATACGATTTTATATTAAACACAAGCCCAGCAATAAACGATGCGTCTGTCCATCTGTCTGTCTGTGCGGTTTAGCACTTCGTACAGCGTTTTGCTGGTTGCTTGCCTTGTTGTTGTACTGACATTAAATCCAGTACAGTCTGTTGTTTATGGTCTGATAAAAATGATTGTTTGGTCGGGCTTTAGGTCACCCAAATGAGTTGTTTTTTTGTTTTTCTTCCTTTGTGTCCCTCGTTATCTCTCTCCCTCATACTGTTACAAAATATTTTAATATTTTTTTTTTTTTTTGTAAATTATTATCGCATTTAACTTTAGGTTCAAATGTATTTTGCTATTACGCAGCGCTGTTGGTGCATAAATAATTTACATAAACCTATTAACGCAGTAACAAGTATTCAAAATTGTTGCTGTTTAAATGTAATTTTCACAAAAATCGTCAATTATTTTGCCCAAAAAACAAAAAATTCCACAATATTGTTACCATAAAATTTGGTATTAAAATGCAAAAGAAAAAAACTAATTCATGATATTGGCATAAAGGGCTGGAAAACATTTATTAAAAATTAACATGTGTGTGTTGAAATTTTATCATTGCGAGTTTTTTTTAAAGACATTTAAAAATTTAATTTAGTCGGCTCAATGCAAGCAGCATTATATTTAGAGTAATAAAAAATTAGCAACAAAAAATAACAAAACAGCCATAACAAGTGTAAAGGAGTATGTGAAGTAATTAAATGCTATGAAATGCTTTTTTCAACACTGTCTATTTGTGGGGTTCCGTACACCTAAGATGAAAAAGGAACACTATTGTTTTCGCTACGAAAACAATAGTGATATACTCATAAGTAAGTAATTTATATTATAATATATAATAGTGATATACTTATAAGTTAGTAAATGGTCGATATACTTATTTAAGTTTCACAAAAAATATTTACTTATATGATTCAAAAGGGGTTTAAGTGCTCACAGTAATTTTTCATCTTTTGATGCCTTACAACACTATTATCCCACATAATCCAAAAAATTTTTTACTTAAATGCGCTTACTTAAACAAATTATCACCGTCACTGCGAAATAATAAATTTTGTACTGCATGCAAATGTTTTATGTGCAATAGATCACATACTTAATGCAATTAAATGATTTATTTCGCTTTTTAATGGATTTTAAATAAACAACGTTGTTTCATTCTTTTCTCTCGTTTTATATTTTTTTTTTAACATGTTTTTTATGTTGACGACAGTTGTTATCTGTTGCATACCGAAGTGAATGTTCATTTATTATGGCGTCATAAATTTTATAAATTCTAATAAAATTTTATTTATTTTTAAGCAAAAAAAATAAGGCTTTAAAAATTGTTTAAATTGAATTAAAAAATAATAAAAAATAGTGAGCTGGTTAAAATTTAAACCAATTTTTAAATTTTTGCATGTTTTTTTATGATGTTTAATTTTAGAGCACAAGAGGGCTCTAACAGAAATTAACACTAAAAAAATGTTATAAGTGAAATTCAAATTTTCAGAATTGGCTAGAAACTATAAAACCTTTTCATACATTCGGTTCAGGGGCAAAATTAAGGCATTCGATATTGAAAGAAATTTCTAAATATTTCAATGAAGCTCATACAAAAATATTTTACTAGTGCAATCAATACTGAATGCTGCAATTTTCCCTCTGTGGTAGAAGAGATCGTGGCATATGCATTTTATTTTAAAAGTTAATCTTTGACTAATCATTACTTAACCTTTAAAATAAGCTTTAAAAAAAAGAAAAGAGTCATAAAATTTTTTTATTCGGTTTTCGCAACAAACTCAATTTTCGCAACAGCCTAAAATTTCTATTGGTTGCAATAACCGAATCTGCACTGTATTAATAATTTGGAGTAATTTGTTTACTCAACATTCTATTGTTGATAAATTAAAAATTTATGAAATGTAAAATACTTTTGTTCGAATATTCGAATAGTCGACGAAAATTATTCGAATAATTTTTTATTTTAAATTAAAATTTTTTGTTCGTTCGAACAAAAATGAAAAACGATTGTTCGAATATTCGAATAATTTTTAGTCGAATGACAACACTAGTGGCTACATAATTGCTTTTTCATTGAAAATGAAAAATATATATTTTTTAAAGAGGTTATAAATTTGGTCATATCTTCTAAACGGCTTATAATATACCAATAATTTTTTTTAGTTTTACAGAAATTCTTTATTTTTTCAATAAAGTCATTATCTACAAGAAATTATACTTACATGAACCACCGAATAAGTAATTTATTGTCTACCACGCTTGCATGGACTTTACTTAAATTTTTCAAAAATATAATATAATTTTTATAAAAAAAAAACCCATTAATAAACATTTCATTTTTAAATATTTTTCTGCCAAACTGCATTATTCGATTTTTGAAATTGAGTAGTCGAAAGATAAAGTTTGTAACACCAACTGCACCCACTGTATTGCATGCCACTGTGTATGCATGTACACAAATATCGCTTTAGTTCCTCTAAGAGTGTTATTTCGATTAACAGACACCGTATTGTATTCTTTTTTTAAGTTTCTAATCTTATGACGCCTTCAAAATAAACTTATCATATATTTATGATAATCTTGTTATAAACTGCCAATATCCTTCATTAATATACAAATGTTTTTTTTTACAATATTATTTTCTTAATAATCGTATCAATTTCCGTCTATGCTGTTAAGAAAATAAAAATCTAAAAGAAATAATTTGTATGTTGATGAGTCTTGTTTGCACAAGCAAGTACAAATGTGCTTAATAAAACGTTTGATTTACAATTCTACAATGAAAATAAAAAATCTTTTTTTTTTGGTGTTTTTGAGGGGGACAAACGACATTTACACAAATAACTGTTCATACATCAGGATATAAAAATATTCCAAAAATATTTTAGCTCTCAAATTTTAGGTTTTGTTTTTTTTTCTACCACTGGTAGACAGATGGATGATGATGTTCTGTATGTTTTATTGCACACATCTTTAACAAACTACTATATACATACAAACGTACATGCAACCCAACAAACCAAAACGCTATGGAAATTGTTTATAACAAACTTACAAGAAAAGTGTTGTGAATATTACTGTGAAAGGCTTATTAACAGGGAAACCAAAAATATGCTCCAAAAAAAAAGTGTTTTATGCGCATTCAATATGCACTAAAATCTCAAGAAATATGCTCTTAAAAATAAAATAAATTGCTTTATCTGTAAATTTAAATATATTTTTAATTAAAAAATTCAACAACATTTGCTTATAAAATAAGACAAAAATAAAATAAACAAAAAAGGAAACAATAAAATAATTAAAAAAAAAAATAACTGCCGTATTAAAAAAAAAATAATTTGGGTTTGCAGTGTGCGTTAAAACCAAATTGCAGTCACAAATTTTGTCTAAAGCGAATAATTAAAATTATTTTTTGATACTATCGTAAAAATTTAACTTTTTTTTGAAAAGAGATGAGGATATCAGAATTAAAACTTTGGAACTGTATCCTGGATAAACAAGACAAAATTTTTATTAATAATTTTTATTGCAATAAATATTCAAATAATGACCTAGATTTTCAAATAAAAATCGTTGCTGTCACATCCAAAATAAACTTTTATACATTGATATTGTTCCTTCAACGTCTACTCGGGGCAGAGTCCGTGACAAATAGCAAAACCGAATTTTTATTGAATTTTACGTCCGTAATAACAGCGTAATATAAAAGAAAAATGTATACACTACATGGAACATTGAAAATGAGATGTAGATGGCGAAACATAAAAATTTAAATATTGACCATTACATAAGTTTGTAAACGGATAAATATCTTTCAAAAGAAAAAACATGCAATTGCATATTTGGTATACAACAAGCATAGACTTTTAATTATGGAATATTGAGCCTTTTTTCGATTTTATCATAAGCGACATGTTGTCGAAAATGGACTTTTTTATTGAAATTAAAATTTTATGATCCTACCCATAGTTTAGAATTATCAAAATACCAAAATTGTTGATAACTTTTAAGATAAGATCTGTAAAATTTTATCGCAAGCGACAATTTACGTACAAAAATATATTTGAATATATAAAAAAAAAAAACTTCTGAAAAATTTAATTTTTGTGGTTTACGATTAAATCGAAAATAAGCTCGATATGCTTCCAGGAAAATAGTATTCTAATCATGCTTACTACTAGGCATATTTATTTAAAATGAAAACGTATGTTCTAATATAATAATTACTCTTTTTAAAAAATATAAATTTATGTAGAATTACCACTGAACTTTAAGGCACTGTAGTCATTAAACAAGACAAAAATAAATTACGACTTTAAGCAATAATATAAAACTCACGCGTTCAAAATAACGCGACATCATAAACAACAACAAAACAACTTGCCAACAGTGCTGCCATTTACCAAAAAGTATTTGTGACAAGCTTATTCTCCAGTGCAGTTATATTTAGCTTATGGAGTGTGGTTTGTGGGGAAACGTCGCTTATGAACCAAAAAAAAAAAAAACACCAACAAAAAATCCGCTTTATTTGTTTCATATTCTTCGTGTATGTGTAGAAGTGTGTTTTGACGAATTTCACCAGTTTCATTTTATTTGTATTTCCTAAATTAAGGTTTGTGTTTGAGCTTGATAAATTGCCTTGTCATGAGTTTTAGTAATCGTTTTATTGCAAACATGCATACATACTTACATACATATGTATGTGTAAAAATAAATACATATGTATGTGCATGAGTGCATGTGTGTGTATTTGTCCTGCAACATTTTCAGTTATTTGAGACAGATATTTAAACGCTAACTGTGATATTAATATACTTGCAAATATATAAACATCAAATGGCATGGATTAAACAAAAATATATAAAAATTACTTGAAGCGCAAATTGAAGCAAAAAAGAACAAATTTTTGAAATCCAATAATATTCATACATAAAAAATTTATTTATTTTAACGAGGCTTCAGGTCTAATAAATATTGTATCTCATATCTCTTAAAGTAATCCTCAAAAATGTTATTTAAATAGTTTTTAGCATTTTATTTTTAGTAGAACGCATATGAGCAATTCCACCCAAAATTATACAACACAGAAAAATAAACCATTTACCTGTTTTAAATAAAAATGTTTCACCTGATGTCCGCAAGAGAATGAAAATTATAAAAATACCAGATATAAGAAATTTTATTTTAGTTAATTTTTCTTCGATTGGTTTTGATTAAGCTAAGGTTTGTAGTTTTTAAGAAGCCAAATTACATGTGATAATTTAAAAAAAAAAAAAAAAGAATAGAAAAGTTAACACACATTCATCATCAGCGTTCCTGTGTTTGGCACAACACAGTGGGCCAGTTGATGCACATTTCAGCTTTATTTATGTACTTATTTTTCAGTACAAGTAACTAAGCTCGCTGAGAACTTTTTTGTAATGAAAGCTCAAATTAACCATCTCTAATTTTTAACAGTCTTCCAATGTCTCAAATGGCACCACATACAGTGCACCAAACACACAAACGCTGATGATGAAGGTCTAACTGGTTTTCGAAAACAACATGTTAATCCGTTCTGTTAGTGTTTGCCAGACTATTTACAATTAACTTTTACATTGATTTTTTTTTTTCTTAAAAATTATCACATGTAATTTGGTTTCTTAAAAAATACGAACTATAGCCTAATCAAAACCAAACAAATAAGACATTTTAAATTTTTATAACTTTACAAACGCTTAAAAATTAACACTCTGCTCTCTCTAGTTCTTTGCATCTTTGGTATCTATTTTAAATTTTCTTTTATTCCATTTCTCATAATTATTAAAAACCAGTAACTCTGAAAAACTTTCTCTTGCTTACTTATTGTTGAAGTTTCGACTGTGTGTGTCTCATATTGAGAGTTTTGTGGATTAATTGAAATATTAATTTTTTCGGTCGCACCTGTCACAATAAAAATTTTAAAAATTTTATCACACTTTTATTGTATATAATAAATACTTGATACTTTGCAGCAATTAATAAGTTCAGTAAAATGCGAACTCGACTCGCACTTGAGAAGTTTCGTAGTATGTTTGTTTTTTTGGCGATTTTTTTTTTTTTGCACTTATTTCGTTTTTGGCAATTTTTTTCTTTTTTTAAAGTACATGTTTTTAGTTTTAGCAATTTTATTTTAATTTTGGCGCTTTTATGTTTTGGCGATTTTTTTAGTCTTTTGCGATCTCTTTTACTTTTTGTAAATTTTTTTTGTTAGCGATTAATTTTTATATTGGCGATTTTTCGTTTCGGCATTTTTTTAACTTTGGAATTTTTTTCGCAGTTTTTTCGTGTTTTGGCTATTTTTTCAGTATTGATTTTTTTTAGTTTTGGCGTTTTTATGTTTTGGCGATTTGCTTCGGTTTTACAATTTATATATTTAGTTTTAACGTATTTTGTAGTTGTAGCGCTTTTTTCGTTTTAGCGTTTTTTTAGTTTTTTGCGACCTTTTTTTATTTCGGCTATTAATTTAATTTTTGTGATATTTTTCATTTAAGCGCTTTTTTCATATTGGCAAGTCATTTTTTTAATTGGATTTTTTTAAATTTTATTGGCAATTTTTTCGATTTTGGAAATTTTTCAGTATTGACTTTTTTAGTTTTGGCGTTTTTTTTTCGTTTTGGCGGGTTTTTGCGATTTTCAGCGATTTTTTAACTTTTTGGTCCCCTAATACTTATGATGATTTTAACGATTTATTTTTCTTTTAGTGATTTCATTTAAGCGCTTTTTTATTTTGGCGATTTTTCATTTCAGCATTTTTAATTTTGGTATTTTTTAGTTTTTTTTTAAATTTCAAGTTTCTTAATTTTTAACTGTCATATATTTGTTTTTGTAGGGGTAAAAATGTTATATATTCTGTGAAAATTTGAGGTCTGTAAATCTTATAGTTTTCAAAAAAACAGCCTGTGATAGAAACACAGACTAACAATCCGACGGACATCGTAGCGAATACAAATAGGGCTCCTTTCCAACTTTGGTGTACGGAACCCTAATAAGTAAGCACCATTAATTACAATGCAAAACAAAATAATGTTTTTTTATGATGTTTAAATAAAAATAGCCGCTCCTTATGTATTTTTATCTCCTGATTACGATGGCATCATTAGTTTTTCCCTATTAGCTCGAGTTTTAAGGATATAACTGACATTTAGTATTTGCATAATCCACACCACTTTTTGTAATATTTCATTAATATTTCACGAATAGTCCTCCAAACTTAAAACTAATTTCTGGACTATTAATCTACAGAAATCTCTTTAGAGTCACATTGATGAATATATTGAGATATCTTACTGTTATTGTAAGAATGTTTAAAATCATCGTGTGTTTTTAGTTTAGTCCTAAAATACATAAGAAGCAGCCATTTTTATTTAAACATCAAAACCACTGTTGTGCAGTGTTATCTTATAAAATTTTGTGAACTATTTTAATACTCGAGTAATTAGTTATGGGAAAGATGCTACACTCTCTCTCTCTCTCTCTCTCTCTCTATATATATAAGAAACCCAGTTAACAAGCACACGAGTTGTTGCTAAAATAAAAAAAAAGATTTCAAATTATTTAGCATGTAGTGCCACATCTGTTTAATGTTTAATTCTTGTCACACAGTTATTAATGCCTGTTGACAGTTTTGTCACTCCTTTGGGCCTAAAATAAGACAAAATATATGTACGAGTATGTACGAGTATTTCTACATGTGCTCAAAATCCACGTATGCCACTGAGTTTAACGAAATTGTGGGCAGAGAGAGAGAGAGAGAGAGAGACAGAAAACCAAAAAAAAAAAAGTTTCTTAGGACTACAAGATTAATTGGTACACTTGTTTATACTTGTACTTGGTTATTGTTAAAGGAAATTCTTACATTTGGCCCATTTGAAAAGAAAATATATTTGAGAGCAATTTTTTATAAACAAGCTCAGCTGGGCATAAATTAAAAGTATTTTGATAAATACATTTGTGTACTTTGCAAATTGTTGTTGCTAAAGTCATGTCATGCTAGAATTGTGTTAGAAGATACTTGGCGACAAAAAGTGACTTCAGTAGCGAGGGTCACATAATGGCAAATTATTGATGTTATAATGCTGTCGTCAAAGGCTTCAAATATCTAAATCAAGGATATTATTACTTTTATATTTATGATTTGATCAGGCTAAAGTTCGTATCGCTTTGTAAGCCCAATTGCATGTGATAACACAGTCAGTAAAATTTTAACTTTCGAAATGACACAGAAAAACGCCCAACATCCCAACTTAAATTTTGAACGTAGAACACAGTGCTATACTCCGTTTTAAAAGATTATGGCAAAATCAAGAGAATTTTAATTTTTAATTTGTTGGTGTTTTAAAAAAAATATCTTTTGAAATTACTTAAGCTTTTGTTTATTTGTCAAAATTCAACTCTTATGATGATGGCCTCCCACCTTCCGGCTAGCACTGTTCATTTATTTTTAATATGTGGTACTATTTAATTTAATTTTTAAAAATTTTATGAAGTTTTTTTTTATATAGAAAATAAAAACAATTTACTTTTTTTTTCAATATAAATAAGTAAGCGATAGAAACTTTCTTGAATACATCGTGGACCATAGAAAGTGCCATAAACTGGAAATAATTGAACTGTATGCACCTGAAAATAGACGGCTCTCATTTTTAATTTCATTTTAAGATTTTGTTGTTGTTTCAAATGCAAGTGTGCGACAAGTCGAACGTTGTCGACATCGAAAAGAGTTTTCGCAGCCTTTTTCCATATACGGTTATAGTATCAAAATAGCCTGCGAGGGAATACAAACTTAAAAATAGAATATCTCTTGATTTTGACTTAAATCTTTTGAAACGGAGTATACCAAACATTGTGTTCTACGGTCAGAAATTAAGTTGGGGTGTCTCGGCTTTTTTTTTGGTGTCATTTTGACATACTTACCGCGTAATTATTAATGAACAAATAACACTAAGGTTAATTGTAAGTATTCTGACAAACATTTAGTAGAACGGAACAACTAGCTGTTTTCGAAGGCCACTACACCTTCATCATCAGCGTTCTTTGTGTTTGGTCCACTGTGCGTGGTGTCAGTTGATGTAGATTCCTGCTTTATATACGCAACTTTTATTTTGCAAAATGGAATATGTGAATTGTTTTGATTCATCGTATTAAAACTTGCTGAAAGCTTTTTTTATTTTGGTAATAAAAGCTCAATTTTACCAACTCTACATTCTTGCCATTGTCGTTTGTTTTTTTTTTTTTTTTGTTTTGTTTTAGCTAATTTGGTTATTTTTACTCTATTTGAGAAAAACTTTTTTGGTTTGTTACTACATTTTAAGTATATTTATTTAATAGCCATTAGCCTATGGCAATGGTTGAGAGCCGGCTAAGGCCAGCCTCCGCCGCCAATTTTTTCAGCTGATCAGCGGCTGGAAATTAGCCGCCGATTAATATAATTTTTTTAATATTTAATACTTCTGTTGGAAGACTGAACGAAAATCGGTTGGATATTTGGAAAGATTATAAATCGCAGTTTCTTAAACTTTACAAGACCGTTTTCAAATAACTTACAATGGTGGGAATATTGGTTCCGTCTGAAAGATTATATTCGGTGATCACTCAACAAAGAAACCGATTGAGTAAGATTTCAAAACAGTAGTGAAAAATGTATCGGGAGATGTGGAATAAACTTAAAATTTTTTGAAAATATAACAATAAATAATTTAAAAAAAAAACGATCGATGTATAAAAAACATCGATGTATTTTATGAAATATCGACACAATATTGATAAAAAAACATCTAAGTTTTTTACAGTGTCCATCTTTAATTTGAAACTAAGATTAAAACTCTGAAATCGTTTTGCTCTCTATTTAGAGCAACAATCAAAGAACCATTTATCGTAACTATAATGTCGCGGCATCCGCAAACAGTATGTACACTATGTTCTTTTCATTGATTTCTTGTTGCCTATTTGCCAATGTGTTAATTTCTCGTTGACAACAACAAAAGGGCAATCAATGAACATTTTACTGTGACATAACTTTGATATGCAAAAGAAATTTTTAAAACTCTATTCTCCCCATCCATCATTTCAAAGCAACAATCTTGCCAACCATCCGTCCATGTGTCATTTCTAATAACATTACGACAGCAACCAAAGCGACAAATGAAACTTTTTACTTGTTTCTTTTTCCACATCGTTGTCAACACATGCATTACAATTTTGGATAAGTTTTTTATTTCGAAGGTTTTCCCGCACATCATCTTATTTGATTTTTTTACGGATTTTTTTCCTCTTTGTTTTTTTTTTGTTTCTTTTTTTTTGACAGGATTTTATAGCAAATTTTAAATGATATATTATTTCCTCTGTTAGTAATTTATTGTATTATTGGCTGTCGGTTGGTTATTTTTGTCGGTTGTTCTGGGGTTCCTGTTTATCTTTGCGTGTCATTGTTAAAAAGGGTTTTATAACAATGTAAATGTGTACATATCGCACACTAGATCATAAACAGTCACAACTCAAAACATTTTAGATGGTGAGTAGTGGCTAAAAACTGTTGACACTGTACAAATGACGAGAGCATAACGGTATTTTATATTCTTCACAAAGACTGCATTGCAAAAGAAATTGTTGCGCGGTCGTTAGAGGTTTATTTAATTAGCTGGCTTAATGTACATCTGAATGATGTTGTTATTTAATGACCGTCAGAGAACTTCGGTTTTGTAGTCAACTTTCAAACTACTTCCCAGCAAAAATTACTGCTTACCAGAAGCGTTTTTGCAAGGGACACAATGTTACAGAATCACTTGCTGTTGTAGCTTCCAACAAGCCATGAATTTTTCATCTTACTAAAGTGCTTCACAGAACTAATAATCAGATGCAAAAGTTAGTGGTTTGCGAAATTGTCTGTGATAATTTTCTACTTTGTTAGAGACTTTGCCTTACGTTAGTGCTTTTCAGAAGCATTCTTCGAAGCTTCTGTTTTCAAGTAATAAATACATTGCTTCCCATAGTTGTTAGTGCTTCCAAATCAACGCCATCCTCCTCTGACTATGACAAATTTATTAAAACCATAGTAGATTATAGTAATAGTGAAATTTTGGATAGGAACTTGAATTTTTTTCACATTTACATGTCAACCATTTCATAAAAAAATCTTATCGATTTCGGTATTTGTGTGCTATTATGTATATTTGGCAAGCACGCCTAACACATTAAGATTGCGGGAGGTCTACTACGAATCGAAGCAATGAGATGCCTACATAGCAGCTAATCTGAATTCCCCTGGCTGTGATGAAAGCCTCTTTTGAGATGTTTTCTTTTTTTTACCAATTGTTGTCATACCATTATGCTTTTGTCTCAAGATGATTAATTTTAATCATTACCGCATGTCTTTTCAGATTTTTCATTTGCATGTTGTGTTCCTTATCCGCAGGCTTATGTGTGAATTATATACTCCGTTTTCTGCAAGTTATGGATTTTTAAAGTGAAATTTATTTTTCCTTTATATCATGTTAGCAATTTATGTGTAGATACGAATACTTATGTAATTTGCTGTGTTGTTTTTTAGCGCCACAAAAAAATAAAAATAAAGGAGAAATTTATCTTAATCATTACTTTCATTTACCAAAATTTTTTATATAAAAAAAAAAGAATGTTATTGTCATCCAGATTGAAGCTATTGCCATCATCAAGAAACCACTATAATAAACGCCCGCCCTCCTCCCCTTCCCAAAGTTTTGCATTGTCAAAACGACAGTTAGACACGGTAACCTTAGGAACGAATGTTAGTTGTGCTTGGCCTGTCATTAATCATCATTCCAGTGTGTTTGAAATAAATTGTCTATCCATGAACACAATGATTCTCAAGTCGTATAACAGTTTTTTTTTATTTCAATCCCTGTTTTTTACGAATTGCTTCTCTCGGATGGTGATTGTAAAAATTTAAATTTTATTTGTCATCATGGTTTCTTACTTTATTTATCTTTCATTCGCGCACAGGAATTTGTCAGCGTTTCATATAAAAAACAATTTATTATGTTTAAGTATGTGTGGTTCCATTTCAAATGGTTTCTATTTGTAAGCTAAATTATTGTGAGGATGGAGATCATTGCGTAGATTTCCTCGTTTTTTTTTTTCTTCTTGTGTCTCTAATGTCGTGTAGTTGTTTAGTTGTGTCTTCTTGCATCACAAGACTTTTTGGTTCTTTTTAAGCTTCTTATTTATGTTGCCACTTGACCTAATCATCTATTGAAAAAATTAAATCAATTAAATTGGAATTGTGTTAATCCTTTCCAATTTTGAGTTTTAATACAATGTTTTTACACAAACAATAATTTTTAACTTATCTTAAAGAGCGTCGTTGCTGGTAACTATTATAATTTTCCTTTTAAACTATTACACTTAAGATACTAATGTGGAAATGATCTCCATTTCTAAAAAACATACAGATACAAATGATAACTACATGGTTGTATTGCTTATTCCACATACATGGAAATATTTAGTGTACAATAAAGAACATAGTCTTTTCTTTAGACTCAAAAAGAACTCTTATAAGTAATTTTTAAGTGATCATGTGGTCTAAGACTGGTCATAAGCAAATGAGTACTTCCTTTTTAGAATAAAGTGCAATACTTTTATTAATGTTACATTTAAACATTTTAAATATATTCAGTGAAGTACAACTTTGACTCGCACACCCAGCACGGACACTAGATACATATGTATGTAATACTATACGAACTTTATAATCAAATATCTAACCTGATGTAGACATTTTTAAAAACAGTTTTTTGGTTGGGCGTTTTGATTTTAGTTTTAGCGCTTTCTTCATTTTGGCGATATTGTTCGATTTTTGCCGATTTTTTTCGATTGTTTTTTTTTCAAATGTGAAAAGTTTGATTCAACAAATTTCTGTGAGATGAACCATACATATTGATATTGATTGATTGATGATTCCACCATTATTTTGATTTGTATTTTCTTTCTTTTTTCTTTCTTTTTTATTTATTTCGTTAAAGCATTTTAGTTTTCCTGGTAGCCCAGGCAACTATGTTCACCAAAAATTCTTCATACAAATTTATACATAATTATGCGAGTAATTACTACGACTTCTTAGTAACTTTGCAAACTTTTTCTTTGACAAATATTCGCCTTCATAATTTTAACTTTTCTCTCAATGTGCAAAATAATTAATTTCTTAATGCTGAATTCTGGCAATTCGTGGTGATAAACACGTTTAATTATTTACGAATTTTAATTAGTGTTCTAAGAAGTTTTCACTTTTTTATGAATAGAAAGGAACAATTATTTTTATACATGTATGTATAAGAAAAAACAAAATCAAACTTGATTAAAAAAAGCAATAAATAAATAAAATTTTATTTATCTTTTACTCCTTCTACGCTCTCGCAGAACCTTTACTTTTCTTGAAAAACTTCGCAGCATATGAAAACACACTGATTTGAACGATTAAGGTGTTCATCATTCTTTTTGGGCTATCTTTTTCTAATCCTTATCCTTATCCTTAAACTTATCCTTATCCTTATCCTTATCCTTATCCTTATCCTTATCCTTATCCTTATCCTTATCCTTATCCTTATCCTTATCCTTATCCTTATCCTTATCCTTATCCTTATCCTTATCCTTATCCTTATCCTTATCCTTATCCTTATCCCTATCCTTATCCTTATCCTTATCCTTATCCTTATCCTTATCCTTATCCTTATCCTTATCCTTATCCTTATCCTTATCCTTATCCTTATCCTTATCCTTATCCTTATCCTTATCCTTATCCTTATCCTTATCCTTATCCTTATCCTTATCCTTATCCTTATCCTTATCCTTATCCTTATCCTTATCCTTATCCTTATCCTTATCCTTATCCTTATCCTTATCCCTATCCTTATCCTTATCCTTATCCTTATCTATTCTGTTGAATGTCAATCGAAGTTGTGTTCTTTATAATCGCTTATTGCTTCTGCAATTTTGCTTTAAGATTACTTTAAAATTTAACCATTTATTTTAGAAACAGCATATAGAAAAATTGATTCCTTTTCTTATATCGTAATTATATGAAGTATGAAAACGCTTATACAACACGTTTCTTTTCTTATTTATGTTGTATTCCATTATTTCTATTTACTTCCTTGCCTTAATAATAAGAAGTAATAAGAAATATGTTAGAAAAAGCGGAATTCATAAATGAAAGGAAAGAAGAAGAAAACATTATAATTTAGGAGAATCGCTTTAATTCCATAAGCATAATTACTTTTCAAACCATGAATAAACAAAAACACAAAAACAAATACAAGCAAAAGTACTGCAAAAATAAATTGGTTTCTTTGATAATTCTGGAATGTATTTGTAATATTACTACCGAAGTCATGCACTGACTTTGAGGATAGTGTGACCATTTTCGTAGTTGTAGATATCAATTTTACATTTCAATGAGCTGAATACTTCCCACGAGTGCGTTTCTAGGACAGAAGTCTTCGAAAAAATAAATACGATTGCTTGATGTTTTGATACCAGATGTGTAATGATTTTGTAAAGCCTTTTTTGTAACATTTTAATTTAACAAGGTCTGGTCACACTGATAAAAAACTCTATGTTTTTTTATATTTTTTGCTGTTTTGTGCTAATGGAGCCAGTTACTTAAAAATCCATTTTAGTACTTCATTTGCTATTTAAGTGTGTGTTAAAAAAAACACTCTAACACGCTAAAAGGGGCACAATTCAAAGGGATACTTACTAATGACATTACACAAAAACAAAAATATTCATGCGAAAGAAAGAAGAAAAAAAACACAAACAAAACCATAAATTCAAAAAAGCAGAATGTTTCTAGAATTATGCACAGCGAAAAGGGGGATTTATTACACAACACCTACACATTTATATTTACTTTTGCCCTTAAATGAATTATCTAATAAAGTAAATATGACTGTAAGGATAATGGTCCTTGGCATAAAGGATTATTGTGTGCCAGAAAAGTAGCTGCAGCTAAATTTAGCTGTAGGCATTTATGTAATAGGAAAACGTAAAATATAATTTATTATGTTGCAGCAAGTACAAAGATATTTGTAATATTTTATAATGAATTTGCAAAGCAATATCAAGGTATTAAATTTTTAAATTACTGAGAGCTTTAGTTTTAAGTTTAATACTCTACAAAAATGTATTGATTTAAAAAGAAACTTTGTCTTAAATTTCTTAATATCAATCGGCTTTTCGTAAGAAGTTTAAGGATATAAAATCTAAAATAAATTCAGTAAATTGCTTAGGGTTCCGAAGGGACACTACATATGAAATACTTTGTGAACAGAAGCCTAAATAAAAGAATATCTTACCTGATGTAGACATTTAAAAAAAATTTATTTTCACGTTTTTTAGTCTTTGCGCCTTTTGTTGTTTTGCCGAATTGTTTTCTGGTTTTGGTGGTTCTTTTTCTTTAGTTTTGGTGGTTTCTTTTCATTTTGGCGTTTCTTTTCGGTGTTTGGCGATTTTTTTTACTTTTTTACGATGTTTTTTACTTTTGGTGCGTTTTTTACATTTGAGCGATTTATTTTATTTTTGCTGATATTTTTAATTTAAGCTTTTTTTTTGGCAATTTTTCGATTCGGAATATTTGTAGTTTTAGAATTTTTTAGTTTTAGCGTTTTTCAAAATTTCAAAAGTTTGCCTCCTACGGTTTACGGGACCCGTGTACAGCTGTCTATTCTTGGTGTTCATTCCAAGCAGAGTGTAATTATTTTAAGTCGAACTTAATTTCTCTGTTCTCTGTTTGGTTATAATTAGGCAAAAGTTCGTATCTTTAGGCAGCCAAATTATATGTGATATGATAATTTTTTTAAAGAACAAATTAAAAAAAGAGCAAATTTAATTTTAAATATTCTGACAAACAGCAGAACGGAACAACATTCTGTTATCACCAGAGTTCTTAGGTTTGGCTCACTGTGTGTGACACCACAACACACATGATGCAAAGTTGAGTTTTACACACATATTTTTTGTTGCAAATAGAATATGTGAATTGCTTTGATTCATCATATTACTATTTGTGGAAAGGCTTTTTTAAGGAAAGCTCACAACATACTTGCGCCATTGTTATTTGCTCTTTAATAATTATGCACAAGGCCGTTAATTTTCTTATGTTTGATCTGTTTAAGACAAAATTATTTGGTTTGATGCTTTCTTAATTCTTACCCAACGCCCATAACTATTAAATTTATTTAGCCAAATTACATTTGATAATTTTTGAAATCATATTAATTCAAAGTTATGCAAATTTGAACTAATTCCTTACATAATTTTTATATAAGCTCTTCTTTCCTATTGTGCCTGGGAAATGACAATAAAATACGCTCTGTTACTTAAAGTGCTTGCTTTGAAAATAAAATTTCATAACAGCTTCTTTTCTCTAGTTCACTTGCATAAGTGTTTCCTTTGCCACACACTGATAATAATCATTCATATTCCACCAAAAAAGACATTATCGGAAATTCAAATAAAATAAAAAGAAAGACGAAACTTTTACAACTTCTAAATTCTATTGAAATTTTGTGGATTCATAAAAACTAAATTCTTCATTTATATAAAAAAATAAAAATAAAATATATAAAAAAAAATTTTGTAAGTTTTCTCTCTAAGGCCAAATATGTATAAGAGAAAATAATGTGTAAAAATATTTTGGTAGATATAAAATGACTGACTGACTGCGTGTGTCATGGCAAAAGGTAAGAAGAATTAAACAAATAAAAACTAACATTTTTCCGCAAATTTTTGGGTATTTGTTCTCTTGACAGTGGCAAACTAAAGATTTTCAATAAAAAGCTAAAAAAAAACAACTTTCAGTTGCTGGACCATAACGTTTAATATATATACATATTTCTTGCCACACTTAAAGACTTGCATGCAAGTCGTCGGTCTCATGCTCACGGCAATTTAAAAATTGATGACTGCAAAAATTTTTGATGCGCAATTGTGTGCCTTTGGGTGAACATCAAATAGACATAAGCCACCCACTGTAACGGTGAAATGCAAACAAACAAACAAAAAATTATGCGATGACGGGACAAGCTGACGCCAATGTATTTTTCTGCAATCATCTCTCACATGCTCTTCGCTGGTTGTTCTTTTTTTTCTTCTTCTTTTTCCACATCTTGTTAGAAAAGTTTTTACTTTACTTTTTGAGCAAAAAAATGTTAGATGTTAAAGTTATAAATGTTTTTTCAAAGTTTTTTGGGTGGAAAAAATTAGCAAACTTTGCAAATTTGTTACTTCTTTTGCGATAAACACATACACACACACACACACACACCTACAAAAATATATTGTATTTGCGATACGTCCGTCCTGCATGATGAGATTGCAATCGGCGACATTTTATGTGAAAAGCATTTGTTTTGCAAATCGTCTAGGCTTAAGGAATATTTTACAATGATATATTGCTATTTTTGGCCATATTACAAAATGTCATTTAAATGCTTACTTAACAAGGCTGTTGCTATTAAGAGTTCGTACGGGAGGGCTCGAAATATCAAATACAAATACAAGTTAAATTTATCTCTGCCTGGCCTGCAGTTCAGAAATCGAAGGATCTCTGTTCATCAAGTGTTTGATAGAATATTAGCCTTGCAAAAAAAAAAAGAAGCAAATTTAAGTTTTTTGTTTTAATATACATAAATGATGGATCTAATATATCGTTCGCATACATGAAAAGTCACAAGTCGTATAGTACGACTCACTAACTTACTATTTCTCTCTCTCTCTCTCTCTTTCAATTTTGTAGTTTGGTTTAATTGTTTTACCAATCTTTAAAACTGTTTTCTAAAGAGGACTTTAGTCAGTCTTAAAGCACTCGTACTTTACATGCAAAGCGTGTTTTTTTTATAGTGTCACAACTTTGAGTTTCTTTGAGTAAATCGATTGTAGCGCCCGCTGTGTGGCATGTGGCTCCGTCCTGTTGAAACCACATATCAGCAAGATTAATGACACGTTGATTGATTGACTGACAGTAACGTTCTCACCATCATCGTTTTGGAAAACATATGCGCCAATGACTCCGCCAGCCCATAAAGCGCACCAAACAGTAATTTTCTGTAGATTTAATTATGTTTCGACAAAAGCTTGTTTTCTTCTCCCTACTTCAAATGCGACAATTCTGCTTATTTACGTACCCATTCAACCCGAAATAGGCTTCATCGGAAAATAAAATTTTGAATGGAAATTCAAAATCAATATCAGTTTGTACTTCAGCCCATTCGCCGAAAAATTTGCACGCCTTGCGCTGGTGTAAGTCGATTCATAATGAAATTTCAAAGCAAACTAAACAAAAAGCAACTATCAGCTGTTAAATGGGTGCTCAAATAAAGCAGTGATGCCAACTCAAAGTTGTGATACTCTAAAAAAACACCCTATATATATATATTTTATATTTTTCATCATTTTATATACTTATATTGTAAAATAAAGCCTTAGTATTGTAAGCATCATTTTGAAAAATCCAAGGCTTTAATAATCAAGAAATACTTTATGTAATGAATATATTGCTAGATATTGAAACCAACAATCTTAAAAATTACATAAAATTTTTCTATTCACTGCAAGTCCATTCGTATTATTTACACTTGAATAATTGAATCGACCAATAGCAAAAAAAAAAAGGAAAATATTTACAACAACTAAATAATTCTTCTGCATTCACTTAAATAATCTACATGACATTTTACATGATAAATATAGAAGTAAAGAAATAAAGGATGTATTTAATTTTGAAAATGCTTTAATTTAAGAAAAAAATTATTAAAACTACAATTTAAAAGTCGAAAATTCTTGATTTACTATATAATTTTAATAGTATCTTAACTTTAGTCTACTGTTGTACTAGAAAAGCTTCATTTACTTAAAAAGGTCGAGAAAAATAAAAAAGAATACAATTTAAGGTGATTTAAACAAACAACTCACTAGAGCAAAATATTTGGCGGTTTTTTCGGTTTTTGCCGATTTATTAAGTATTGACGTTTATTTTTGGGTTTGGCGTTTTGTTTTATTTGACGATTTTTTAGATTTTTGGCGATTTTTTAAATACATATTTTTTGTTTTAGCGATTTTTTTAGTTTTGATGCTTTTTTCGTTTTAGCGATTTTTTTCGCTCTTCGCCGATTTGTTTACTTTTGACTTTTTTAGTTTTGGCGTTTTCTACTTTGTTTTGGTTCTTGGACATTTTTTGTTGTTGTTTTTTTTACAACTTACATTTTTTTCTTAGCGTTTTTTTAGGTTTGGCGCTTTTTTCTTTTTGGCTATTTTTTTTTTTTGCATTATAGCAATTAATTTTATTTTTGGTGTTATTTTTCAATTAAGCGCTTTTTCATTTTGGCGATTTTTCGTTTTGGCAATTTTTTTAGTTTTTGGATTTTTTTTTAAATTTCAATATTTTGCCTTTTACGGTTTCTAACCTATAGCCAGTTTTCAAAATGACATAGTCGAAATTACATTACCTGATAGAATACCCTTTAATTTTGATTTTTTATATTTCAGTGCTAACTGGTGCATTCTGCATAACTTTGAAAATTTCAAGTGTCTATAAATAATTTTCTGTATATTACTAATTTTATACACCCTTTGATTTTTAACTCTCATATACTTGCTGTTGTAGCGGTCAAAGTTTTACATATTCTGTGAAGTTTCCAGGTCCGTAGATCTTACTGTTCTCGAGAAAACAGCCTGTGATAGACAGACAGACTGACGGATATCATAGCGAAAACAATAGGGTGTTCCCTTTCACCTTTGGTGTACGGAACCCTAACAAAGGAAGGAAATTAAAAAAGTCCAAGTTATTGTTTACTCCATTTTTTTAACTCGTCTTTTTTAAGCTCAAACATTTTTTTCTTCCTTCATGTAAAATATAAAAAGGTATCTATTTGAAATAAAACTTAAATGATATCACATATTTTAAACTATTAACTCCTGAAATTTCAATTAATTTTAACTCATCTGTTTCCTACAACTGCTGCATTGCTACAGATTGTAGCGGTTTGTGTAACAATGAGTTTAAAAGTAAACGTAAATATTTATGTATATTTGTACATACTTACATATGTATGTACGTGCAGGCAAGAAAATGACCTCGTATCTTAATGGCGCACACACCCATAACAATTTGTTTCCCTTATTCATAAATGTCAACTCTTTACTATCTTCACTTGGAGTTATAAAATCTTTAATGTGTGTAATATTCTTTAAAGTTAGTCGACGTGTTTGCAGTTGGAAGTTAAGTGAATATTTTAATTGAATACAATTGGTAACGTAGATTTAGAGTAGTGCCACTATTGCCAGCACCGCAAAATTATCTGCATTTTTTGGATACTGGATTGTAAAACCAAGAAATGCCCAAATGCAGGTATTAAATAATAGTTTAGTTTTAAGTTGTCTTGTGCCACAACACATATTCATATTAAAGTGTGACTTTGTCTTGCAAACGAAGGATTCCGTATGAACACTACATATCGCTCATTTACTCAAAGAACGTCATAACTCAAAAAAAAGAAAAAACAAAGTTTGCCAGAAAACGAGTTTGAAGTTTTCAGTTTACACACAACTTAATGGTAACAGAAAATTTAATTTTGCTTTCAAGATTTGAATAAACAAGTTATTTGTATGAAATTTTTACACAATATGACGAACGATATGAGAATAAGTTCTGCATCACTAAATTAAGAATTCCATTTTTTGAGTTATTATGACGTTCTTTGAGTAAATGAGCGATATGTTATACTATGGGAACTGTAGCCTATATAATCAAATATCCTACCTGATGTAGACATTAAAAAAAAAAAATATTAAGTACCCGGTTTCGCTTTTTTGGGATTTTGTTTATACTTTTGCTGATTCTTTACAGTTTTAGCGTTTTTTCGGTTTTTGAATGAATAAATGACATTTTTGTAATTGTTTTCGTTTTGGCGATATTTTTTTAATTTTGGAATTTTTTAGCTTCAGGATTTTTGAAAATTTTGCCTAAAAATACACTAAAGCTATGTATAGACAATTGTCAGATCTTACAATATTGTTAGTAAAATGTGATAAAAATTTCTTACCACCATGTGAGCTGACTCAAGCCTATGGCCAACTTAATAAAATATGGAACTCTTCAACTCTCTCTCTCGCCGTGTTAAGCTAAATATTTTCAACTCCAATGTCCGATCTACATTATTATACGGATGCGAAACATGGAATGCAGCCCCTCGTGATATGCATGCATTGCGAGTTTTTATAAACAAATGTCTTAGAAGAATCCTACGAATCTTCTGGCCACAATACATATCAAACGATAGACTATGGCAACAAACGAACCAGTTCCCTATAACTAAAGAAATACAAAGGCGAAAATGGAAATGGATTGGTCACACCATACGAAAGCCGGTCACAGATATTGTGAGAACAGCGATTGAGTGGAATCCTCAAGTCAGCCGTAGAAGAGGTCGACCAGCTCATACATGGCGAAGACAAATTGAAACCGAAGCGTCAAAAATGCAAATGAGCTGGAATGAAGTTAAAAACATCGCTATGGACAGATCCAGATGGAAAGATTTTGTTGAGGCCCTATGCTCCTTATAGGAACGACGGGAATATATATATATGTGAGTTGACAATTTTTGCCTGACATCGTGGCCAGAAAAAGCATTGTCAGTCCATTGCAAGAATAGCAGCTGACAACAAATTGTCAGACATCTTACAAACGTGTGAACACATTGTAAAAATTATTGCCACATATTTGTCAGACATTTTAATACTGTCAGATGTGCGAAGGTTTTGCATCTGACAATGGCGTCATTGTAAGAAAAACCTTTCCATGGGCAACACTGCATATGTTTTATTTTAAAGAAAATATAAATAAAAAAATATGTGACGAAAAAGTCATTGCAATTGTTACATTGTTTCTTTATGGTCCATCATAATTTATATTTTCACTTTTTACTTTTAACACAACCACAAACGATTGCTATTTAATTTAATTTCTAACAAATGCTTTCAGTTTGGCAACGCACAACAGTAGATCTGACAATTTTTGCATATGACAACCGTGTGAACTGACAATTTTTCGACTGACGATATTGTCAGATGAATTTATTGTCATACAACCGTCTGGCAATAAATTGTAAGATTTTCTGACAAATTTGATACAACCGTGTGAATTGACAATCTATCTTGTGCTGGCAATTTGTGATTGCCAGTACATTGTCAGCACATTGCCAGATCTCACAATATTGTAACATCTGACAATCGTCTCTACATAGCTTAACTGTTACGAAATTATAAGTACAAATATATATGTACATAATTGTTTATATGTATATTACATTAAGATTTCAACATGTTTCGTTGCTCGCTTGGGATAACTGTCATATATTTATGTATTTGTTGTTGTAGCGGCTAAAATTCTTTCCTTTGGTGTACGGATCCCTAACAAAAATGGTAACACTGCATAGAACAAATATGAACTGAAACAAACACACACTTATACACATTCGTGTATTTGCGTAAAATGTGAATAGCAAAAGACATTTACCTACAAAAATACGCAAACACTATCGCACTGAGATGAATCTATTTAAATTTACTGCCATAACTTAAATTTATACCTGCATCATATGTGAGTATATACACACACATAAATAAACATATACATATGTATAATTAAATAAACAATAGCGTGTGCTACACAAACACAGACGCACACACACACACACATGCACATATTTATTGTGGCATCAAATTTAACCAATGATGCATTCGACTTTAATTAATTTCAATTATTGTTTGCAGTGAGCGAATTGAAATTGTTTTGTTTGTATGTTTGTAATTGCGATTGTAATTCTGATGTTGAAATAATCGTTGGTTATACTATATACATAATTCGCAGCGCAGAAAGTTCGGTGAACAGACACGCGGGTCATGGTTTTGGTTTGGTTCGATTTCGTTTATTTAATTGTTTAAGTGCTACAATTGTTGCAGTTGATATTATTTTAACATTTAAATAGTGTGTCATTAAGAAATTAATTGCTTTAATTTGATGAGATTTTTAGTTGTTTAAATTTAAGCGTTAATAAAATAAATTTTGAATTATTTTTCTATACAAGAGAAATTCAGCTTTGATAAAAATATTATATATATATGCATGATATATAATTGTTTAAAGAAATAAATAGTAAATATTTGCAGATAATATTGATGTTGTTAAGCAACGAACACCAGCTACGTCCAGGCCATAGGCACAATGTGTGAGATTTTGTAAAAAAGCTTTGTGCTTTCACGCCAACGAGAGCACAACAGCCAATCAGATCTCGGCGTTAACAGTACTTGCTGTTAAAGAAAATATAAATAAAAGTAAAGTAAAGAAACAGGGTTGTCAGATACTGCGATTTCTCGCCAAACGTGGCGATTTTTCAACTTGTTTGGAGCCTTAATTTTTGATTTGGCTACATAGCAAATTTTTCTGGCGATAAATACATTTTTTGGCGTTCCTTAAGGCCATTTTTTAACACAATTGAACTTCAAAACTTTTGTAATTCAGGAAAATTACTTTGTTGAAGGAGTAGTTTCAAAAATAAATCCTACCAAAACTTGTCTGCAAGAAATTAAAACAATTTGATTTTATGATTATCCTTATACTAATTAATTCGATTTGAATTTGGATGAGTAAAATTTTTAAGGAATAATTTTCGGCGACTTTATTTCTACTTTTGGCTATTTTCTGCTAAATTTTATTCAAAATTATATTAAAAGTTATACTAAAAAAAGTGTTATAATATAAAATCAAATTTACTATTAAATATTTATTAAGAAAAATTACATAAATCAATTTGGCGAAATAGTTCAAAAAAAAAATCTGAAAACCCTGCAAAGAAACAATAACAAATTTTAAAAGCTTTCAAAGTTGTTTATCTTAAATGCAAATGTCAGAGGATGTGTGGTTTATAGACGTAGCTGATTTAGTGTCTTCTCTAGTAAAATTGCAAGTAAGTTCTTTTATGCTGATGTACTCCTTACATTTCATTTATTAAAATTTCCGCAGTGAAATCTCACACTGTAAAGCTTTTAATTTAATAGCACATAAAGTTAAATTTGATTAAGTTACATAGAAAATTTTATTGTCCAATTATAAGAAAGAAATCCTTATTATATTTAATTATATTTAGTATGTATCCGTGTAATTCTTACTTAACAAAATATCTTCTATGAGATCTAAGGTAGTAGCTATATAATCTTATTTAAAATCTTGTTTTCATTATTGTTGGCAACACCAAAAGCTTAATACAGCCACTGTGAATGAATAAAGCACATACACACACGTCACATCAACTATGTGCGTACGTTGCGGTGCGGTGCGGTGCGGTGCGGTTGCTTTACATAAATTTTTAAATCATAATAGAAGTAGACACAATGAAATCCCAAAGTCAACATTAACAAGGAAATGTTAAATAATTCAAAATTTAAATAAGCATGAATAAAGTTTAATGATACAGAAGCGCGCATAAATTACGTGCATAAATATGTATATAAATTGACATCTAGGCTGCTGCTTTTGTTGTGTTTATTATAATTTCTGCTCCTTTTTCTATCAGAAAAGAATATATTTAAATATAAATTTGAAATACTCGTACCAGTAGTAAGAGCGTATAATATAAACCTCACAGGCAAATCAGAATGTAAATGTTTTAAGCTAAAAGGCAAACGCGATTTGACATTGTGTGTTAAATCATGTGTGGTGTGATTCTAACAACTTTTTTCACACTTGATTAAAAACTTTAACTCAATGAACAATTAAGTTGCAAAAAAAAAAAATTGTTAAGCTTAATTGAATATACCGACTGCTGCAGCTGTTTCGTTTTTTTTATAAACTCTGATCTTTATACTAAAAAAATTGCAGAATATGCAACTCTGTTTTTGCCAGTTGTTTAGGGAGCAGATAAGTTTGAAAAACAAATCCATTTCGGCATATTTCATTTCCTAATATATAATTATTTAATAATCAATTACACCATTTAAAACCAGTGATGTGCCGATAGAGAGCATTGAACAAAAGAGAGTAAATAAGTTGCTTAAACACTTAGAAAAATTTATGTTTTTATTGTGTAATAGAAAAATGCCACTTTAAAGCAGTGTTTAAAACACTTAAGTCGAAGTAGCACAAGTCGTAAAATTTTTACTTTTCGCTGCTTTGGCTTTTTCCAACTGTTTAAAATCAACCAATGCTTTTGCTTGTGCTTGTGATAGTCGCAGTCGAAGCAGAAGCAGCAAACGATTTATGAACAATTGCGCAAAACTTTCAACATTCGACGATTTTAAAAGTTTGAATGTGATTTGCTGTTGCTTTTGGTTAGTTACGGTAGTAAAAGCACAAAAAGTCTGTATGCTTTTGTAAATACCAAACAGTCACAGTCGAAGAAGCAAAAGCTCTTGCTTTTAGCAGCTTTCTGCAGGTTCAGTCAGCTATTTTGTGGTGTTTGTCATGTTTTATTTTTGTTGTTTTTGCACATCAGACAAGAGGCAAAAACAAAAACCACTTTACTGCGATTGCTTAAAACTTCTAACTTCGACTGTGACTGTGACTTTTTTTTATAATTACTTGTGGACTGCCCCTTCCCCCGGTCCTATTCAAGCAATATTTTAAATTACATCGCACCTTCCTCTCAAAAGAGTCCAGACAAAATTCCAATACCTTGACTCCTATAACTTTCAAGATATAAAATATTTCGTTCGTATGGGTGTGGCACTTCCCACTTAGGAGTATGAAAAATAACTTAGGACCTATTCCTAGTTCTAGCGAATACAAGATTTCATAAGAATCAGTTAAGCCGTTTCGGAGGAGTTCAATTACAAAGGCATGAGAATTTTATGTATATAAGATATATTAAAATATCTGTGGCAAAGAGGAAAAAGTGCTTAAGCCGAGATAAGCTAATTTTGAGTTAATAGTACTTTTGTCATCTCCATATTTGAAAGTATCCCTGGGTAAAATCTCAATTATTTTGGTCGATTTTTCAGGAAGTTATAGTGCAATGACTTGCAGCTTATCTTTTTTCAAATTATAATCTCATAGAGAATAAAAGCTTAAATAAGCTTACACTTTGGTATATTTCAAATTTAATGTATTATTTATAATGTGTAAAAAAATTTTACGAATACCGAAATTGCCAATTTAAGTGTAAATTAAACAAATTTCTGCAAATCGACTTGAAAGCTTAAAAGTGCTCTACTGCAAAACCGTAAAATTTTAATCAGATATAATTTCTTAGTCAGGCTTAAGTTCAGTAATTCCAATTCTTGTTGAATGAAATATTTTTATTAATTAATGTGAGTTTCTAAAGAAGAGAAGAAAAATTAAATTAGACTTTATTAGCTGGGGGAAATACCGATATTTTTCTGTGCAGCCACGCACTTCATCAGCACCCAAGTCTTTCTACTGGGGTAGAGATTGTTATTAACATCAGCTATTTAATGCAAATTTTCAATGAAATGGAATATGAGAAATATTGTTTATACAATTATTGATTTACCGTAAATCGTAAAACCGTAAAATTTGACTTAAACACTTTTTCCTTGTTGCCACAGATATACTCAATATAAAAATTAAATTTGGTTCAGAACTTTGCCATTGGCTCGTTGTGGAGTCTACGTGGTTGTTATTGTTAAGCAAATATTTAGTTAAAAATTTTATCAAGGAGGCAAAATATACAAACAAATATTCAAACACCTCCAGGTGGGTGTTTGTTTTCATTCTATTTATATATTTTGATACGAATGCTGCTCACTCGCAGACACTTTCATTGTAGTTCATGGTTTTTTGGTTTTGCTTTTTTCTTTTTTCTTTCACTTGTTGTACTGATGCTGCTGCTTTTGTTGTTTGCCTTGTAGCTGTTGTGGCAGGGGCAAGGAGAGGCGGTGTGTCAGTACCCTGCCACAAACTTTACATGTTATTATTTATGTAGTTTTCTCACTAGATGTTCTTCTTCAAAGGGATTCGTTGTTGGTTTGTGTGTATGCGTATTTTCAAATTTTTATGTGTATTTATTTCATATAAATTTTTAAACCAATATAATAATTTATACCATAAAATATGGATTTAAATTGACTGAAATGTAAACAAAAATATTTGCATAAATTTTATTCTTATTTATGCACACTTTTTATCCTGTATTATATTTTTGGGTAATAAATTTTATATTGTGAATGTTAACTAGAGTTTTATTTATTTATATTTTTCATTTTTGTTTTTTTCCGCTTAGCTTTAATAATACGGAAAATTTTTATTCAAAAAGGTATTGAAAAATAAGATCTTTTATATCAATAATAATAATACTGCTGTTGCCATGAAACACACAGATTTTATTGGACTATTTATTATAGAGAATTTTTTTTCATTATTTATTTTACGAAATATTTTTTAGTCCGTAAAACGAAAGTGTGTACAATATATTTTATTTTATTGTTATTTATTTTCATCCTTAAGCTGACGTGATGTTAAATTAAAAACACATTTACATAAAAGTCAGTTTACAGGATTTAGAATTTAAATGGACTTAAGAGTTGGTAGCCCAAAGCCTTACAATATCAAATTTTCATATTTTAGAAGGATTTTATTTAAAAAAAAGGTATAAGCTGAACAATATTAAATATTTTAATTTCTCATATTTATGAATAACGTGACTTAAGCTACAGTCTAACACAAAAAGAATATAAATATTCGAAAGACTGATACTGGCAGAAAACACACAGAAAAAAAATAAGTAAAGTGCGACTTTGACTCGCCTATATAATCAAATATCTTACCTGTATTTGAAATCAGTAACTTTTATTACGATAATCGTATCGCTGTAATAAATATAACGAAAATTTGTCGACTTTGCTATTCAGTAACATATTTTAACGATATTCGGTGTCGGTTGAAGAAAAAATAAATAAAATCACAAGTTCAAATTCATTGAGTTTTTTTTTTAATTATTATTTGTGCTTTTCGCTTAGTTTTACATTTTCTATATAGAGATACCACATAATATTGAATTAAATGTGAGTAAGATAAACTAAAGACTATCGTAAAAAATAAATTGCGGAATCACATAATCGTTACCGCAAACGAGTAAATATTACGATTTTCGGTTCGCAAAAAGTTACAGCATCCAAGTACTGATGTAGATATTTAAAACACAAAAAAAATTAAGGACGCGGCAAATGTTTTTTCGGATGTTGGCGATTATTTTATGTTTGGCTCTTTTTCTTATGCTGAGTACACATTTTGCATTTTCTGTGTTGTCATTTTCAAAATGTGTGCAACGCCGTTCACATTTGCAAAGCAATGACACACAGTGAAAAATATCGGAAATGATAAACGTTGCCACTAGTACACACTATTGTGTAATCGGCATTAGCTTGGTGCTACCTTTTAATTTTTAAAATTTTTTAGATTTTTGGGATTTCTTAAATTTTTTGGTTTTTTTTTCGTTAAAGCAATTTTTTTAGTTTTGGCGATTTATTTTAATTTTAGCAATTTTTTTAGTCTTACTTTCATTTTGCCGTTCATCGGTTTTTTTTTTGCGATGCTTTCGGCTTTGGCGATTTTTTATGATTTCTTAGTTTTTTTTCGATTTTTGGGATTTTTTAAGTTCTTTCGTTTGTTTTTTGTTTTAGCGATTTTTTTAAAGTTTCGCGATTTATTTTAGTTTTAAAATTTTTTTTAATCTTTTATTCGTTTTGTCGATTTTTTCGGTTTTTTGCGATGTTTTCGGTTTTGGCGATTTTTTTTTGGCAATTTCTAGTTTTAGCGTTTTAGAAAATTTCAAGAGTTTGCCTCTTAATGTTTTCAAGTTACATCAAATTGTCAAAATTGTGGATTTATTTTAGTTTGAGGCAATTTTTTTTAGTTTTAGCGTTTTTATCGCTTTGAGGACTTTTTTTTAGATTTTTGGCGATTTTTTCGGTTGCTTTTTAGTTTCGGAGATTTTTTAAGCTTCGGCTTTTTTTTCGTTTTGGCTATTTTTTTCCTTTGGGCGATATTTTTCTGGTTTTTGGCAATGTTTTTAGTTTTTCGTTGTCAAAATAGTCAAAATAACACTAACTGATAGAATACACTTTAATTTAAATTTATTAAATTTCAGTGTTAAAAATACACTAACTTTGTATATTGCAAGTGTCTGTATATTACATTAGGATTTCAAAATTTTTCATTGCTCGCCTTGGAATGCCCTTTAATTATTTTATTGTCATATAATTTTTAAAGTAGCGGCCAAAGTTTTACATATTCTGTGAAAATTTCAGGTCCGTAGCACTTACGGCGTGTGATGTACACCAAAAATAACAGGGTTTCTCTTCAACTTTTGGTGTACAGAACCCTAACCCATTGTTATGGTGACCCTGTGCTCCTTACAGGAGTAAAAAGGAACCAATATTTCTATATGGTGACCCGGAATAGAAAACCATGCAACTCTTGCAATTTAGGTGTAAAAACTTACCAGAAACATATTTTAACAATATTTCAATCTTCTTTGTCCCTTAAGGACAAAAGACCACAAATGTACCTAAAGGATAATGTATCGACAAAAAAAGTGTTCTACAAAACTATTTGCCATAAAATTCAATTATAATTTCTTGATTACACAAAATCTTTGAAATTAAGCGCTTATATCTAAGAAAAATCTAGTACTTACTAGATTTCAAGCAAAGTCTAGTAGCAAAACAAAATCTACATCGTCACTAGATTTTGTCGAAATCTACACGAAATCTAGTAGAACTTAGTGATGCATTTTAGTATTTTTTTAGATTTATGGCGTTTTATTTAAAGGGTCCGCCAGATAACTTTTTTTTCAAAAACAGGGCGCAAAACATCGAGTGTAGCTTCGGCTGTGTAGCACGTAGCGCCGTCCTGTTGAAACCAAATGTTGCCAATATCCTCCTCTTGAATTTTTGTGAACAAAAATTGGTTCAACATGGCCCGATAACAATCGCCATTGACTGTAACGGCCACTCCTTGCATAATGGCCCAATTATGCCTCTGGACCAAAATCCGCACCAAACAGTGACTCGTTTTGGGTGCGTCGGCTTTTCAATGTATGCGTGCGGGTTTTCTGTGCCCCTAATGCGACAATTTTGCTTGTTTACATACGCGCCAAGATCAAAATGAGCTTCATCTGAAAAGAAAATATTTTTGGCAAAATCGGCATCTTCTGTAAGTCGTAATGTTGCAATATTTCCCAGCGTTGTTCAAGCGTATACACAACCATAATCGTTCTAGTTTCGGATTTTATTTTTTTGGTTTTTGGCGATTTTTACGTATTGGCAGTTTTTCGATTTAGAACATAGTGATGCAGCTATGGTTTTTTTTTCAACATTGTACTAAAAAATATACCGAGAGTTTTACAAAGAAAATCTTAATGGATTATTTTAACCCTTCTC
Source organism: Nowickia ferox (assembly GCA_936439885.1). Classification (NCBI taxonomy): domain Eukaryota; kingdom Metazoa; phylum Arthropoda; class Insecta; order Diptera; family Tachinidae; genus Nowickia; species Nowickia ferox. The sequence goes on along the minus strand of OW387024.1, from coordinate 108,266,266 downwards.
CTCCATATGGAACTTTTTTGTCCCTTCAGTTAAAATAATTTTAAGTAAAAACCCTTAAAGAGTAATAGCATATGTATATCATTCACTATAAACTTCTCCAGTTAGTGCCATCAAATATTGGAAGAAACAAATGCTAAATACACATAAACTCGTCACTTTTATAGACCCCATACGAGTGTCAGTTAACACTTAGATCATTTTAATTTTAAGGACTTGAGTGGCAAAACACTTTTAGCCCAAAAAAGACACACACATAAAGCTCTTCTGTATTATTTTGTCGTTTAATTAAAAGCAAAATGGAATTATAATGACACAAAAATATTTTGCATATTTTTTTTCTATTTTATTTATTTTTTGTAAACAAGAAATCTCTTAATTGTTATTTACACTTAAGACGAAAACAAAATATCGAATTATTCATGAATATAAAAATAAAAATAAAACTTACGCTGATGTAATAGAAAACAGGCAAGAACAACAACAGCAATGGCGCTTCTAATTAGTTTGCCAACAATATTTAATTTTCTTAAGGACTTTTTCTAACAACAATAATATATGCTACAAAAATAAAACAAAGCAAAACAAAAGAGACTCACTCTTTCTTATATTTGTTTATTTTTCTTAATGCCTTTTACAGTTTTTGGATAATGCTGCCGCCAACAACTCGGCCCACATTGACGCGTATGCAGCAGCTGTTTATATAAAAATTACTTTGTACAACAATATTAACCCTATTGTTGTTACAATCACTTACAACGCGGTTGCTGTCATAGGAAAACACAAACCCAAACACACACACACACACACACACATAAACATTAACTAAAGGCCAAAGTTATTTACAGTTTGTTGTTGGCAGTAACTGCGGCTGTTTGCGCAACTTTTACGTTGTCAAAGGAGCCGCACGAAAGAAGCCTTAACGCATAAAACTCATTTATGGTAAATGTAATTTAATAGAAACCTTTCTTCGTCGACAACATTTTGCTGTTGATGATGAACTTAAAGCAAACAAACAAAAAAAAAACAATTTGAAGAGAAGTTATTTAAAATATCAACAGCAACAAAGAGAACCAACAACGGCGGCAATAGAACAAAACTATGACAAAATTATAGTGTAGTAACAGCATCTCTAATGGCATAATAATGCACACCGTCAAAAGCACACACACACACACACATGCTACGCCTCCCTTGTTGCATAAAGCCACTGTAGCACTAATATTGCCACTCTCTCTGCCACTCCAACCACTGTTGATTATATTCAATTGCTACAAAATGAAGTACGAGAAGTACGAGTGGCTGTAGCTGCGAGAAGCACTTGGCTGTGGATTTGCAGGTAAGTTTAAAGTTTGCTTAGTTTTAAGTTTTGCAAAAGTGACTTTTAATGGCTTTTGATATAAAGTTGCATTTTCCGAAAAATAGTAGAAAAATAAAAACTCTGAGAAAAAAATTAATATGACGCTGAATTATATTCAGAGTAGCGTGGAGTAAAGGAAAACAAATAATCTCAATATGGATTCTGTTGCAAAACAGAGTTTTTAAAGTGCAAAAAGTTTCTAGTTGTTTAAAAAAAAAACAAACAATCGTTAGAGTACAAAGAAGTGCCTCTAATTCTGAAAACTATTTAACTTTCAATGGGACCTCGAAGTGTTTATGATTTGCTTGTTGTGGATTTCTTAGTTTACTCTTAGTAATTCATTTTACAGATAATCAGAGTTGTATTTACGTGTCGCTCATTTACTCAAACAATGGCATAACACAAAAAAACCAGTTTGCCAGAAACGAGTTTGAACTTTTCAATTTATATAAAACTAAATGGAAAAAGAAAGTTTTATTTTTCTCTCAACAAGAGTTGAGTAAACAAGATATTTGTATGAAATTTTTACATATTATGAAAAACGATATAAGAATTAGTTCTGCATCACTAAATCAAAAATTTCATTTCTTGAGTTATGATGTTCTTTGAGTAAATATGAGCGATATGTAAAAAATAAATTGATATTAGTCGAAAAATATTTAATTTTGAGCCGCTTTTAGAGCAAACTCAACAAATTTAAGGTTTTATTTAGACTGGGTTCTGCAGGCAGCAATTTTAAACGAAAATTTTTTTGAAACTTTTGAATTTTGGAATATAGATATCGTCGCCTCAGATTTGGTTTAGCCCATAAGCCACAAACAAGGTTGCCACTCTTCTCTATCAAATAATTTTTGAAAACTACTGCCGCCATCTATATGTCAGGTCAATTAATTTTGGAAACGCCCTTGAATTTCTTTCTAATTAATAGAGTTATTCAATTTAGTTGAATAGTTTATAGAGAAGAAACAAATTTTTTTACTTTTATTTTTTGATCAATTAAGAAAATTTTTCAATCACTCAATGAATTTATAAAATAAATATGCTCTAATTAATAATTTTTTTCTGTGTAAAAAATTAAAATCCACAAATATTTTTGTAATTTCTTATTTTTATTCAAAAAAATTTGTTTGTTTTGCGTTAAGCACGTTGAGATGCATTTCATTGCTGCTTAGGCCACTCATTACGAGTATCATCAACACCAAAAAACTCTTGAAAAATCTAAAACAAACTTCATATGTACTCGTATGTATATTTATAGAAAAAAATCTCAAAATGTGATTGAGAATTGCTTATGTACATGTAGACGTGCTTAACTAACAGCAAATAAAAGTTTTTCATATCAAAGCATTGTAGACTTAACGTCAAGTAAATATATTTACATACGAGTATGTATGATTGTACCTCGGTATTCTTATATAACATATTTTTTAATATAATTTTTTGTTATTTAAATATGTACACATTTTCCAGCTTTGACTAAGTGAAAAAATAAATAACGAGTTTTGCTGAGAATGTAAAATTTAAGAACTTTTGTAAGGGGTACCCCTTACTTTTTGAACTTCCCAAACAAAAAGAAGTAGTGTAGGAGTCAAATTATAGCTGCTGAAGTTTTTGTTAGGGATGCATTAATTTGTCGGGTTTCAAATAAATATAAGGAAGATAGCTGCAAGAAATTTTTCGTCTGTAGGAGTAAGTTTGGTTTAAATTAAAAAAAAAATCCGTTCTCCCACGTCCAAACTGGTTGATAAGTATACCATATTCGTTTATGTGCCATCGGCAGTGTTTTCTTGAATATGGAACACTGACACCGCTATGTCTATCAATCAAATTGAAATATTTTCTAAGATTATGGATAAAACATTTCCACCCTTGGCTTGTGTAATAGAATAAGTCAGGCAAATTTTCATATAAAAGTTATTCTTTTTTAAACATATTTCTCTTATTAATAAAATCATCAGCAATATTTCTTTGTCTCTATAGGCTTTATTTAATTCGACATAAAACAGAAACTCATATATGTACGTACTTTTTTAAATTTAACGCCCTAGAGACTTTTAATTTCTCTAAAAGCCTACATTTAACATTTCAGAATTTCCTTTGCCTTCTGTGTGCACACATAAAAATTATTCAACTTATATCACTTGGATTATTGCTGCATGGTTGAGTTTCATATGCAAAAAATAAAAATAAAAAATAAAAGTGAAGAGAAAAATATAAAAAATTGTTTAACAAACATACAATCAGGCCTATAAAATTCCAAGTATGTACTGCATTGAGTACAAATTTTCCGCAATGCATATTCCGGTATTTTACATTTCTTCTGTGAAGTTTTTATGTACATACATACATACATACGAGTATGTATGTAGACTGCAATTTTTTTATCTTTATCTAAAATGCACACCCACCAATATCTATCTCATAGTCTATCGTTTTATCTGTTTTTTTTTGTTGGTAACTCATATTCCTACAAAATGTGTGTGCATGTTTGGTGTTGGTATTTTACTGTTGGTCTGCCGTTAAACTATTTGTTGGCAGAGCCATTTTGTAACTTTAATCGATTTTGCATTTTGATAAGTTTCGCACAGCAATGATACCTGATAACTTGGCAAAAACGTTTAAGACCATGACAATGCAAAACACAATTTTATGAATTTTTTCACCCCTTATAGATTTTCCATTATTTTTTCTTTACACATACGAGTACACTAGGTGTCATAAATTTACGTACAATATATTATTTAGCATCAAGTTTCTATACTAATGTATAGTTTCCACAATACAAGCAAGCCACTTGTGTAGAAAATTTGCATAGGAATCACTCAAAAATTTTAGTGTTTTTACATATATTTTTTCTACACAAGTCGCTTGCTTGCATTGTGGAAACTGCACATAAATATTAAAGGTATGTTTTTAAAATTTGTTTATTCATTGGTTTGCTTATTATTTTTTTTTAATATATATTTTTGTGTTGGCAAGGCCGGAAAATAACTTGAAATATAAAAACTATAATATGGCAACTCTAAGCCAAATAAAAGAAACTGTATTTTTTCGACTGTTTTTGGCAGCCAACCAATCACAAATTTATTTACGCAGAAAAAAATTATTTTTATGTTTATTTGAATACCAAAACCAAGTCAATAAAAAAAAAATTATTGAATTTTCTATGATGACAACTTTTTGCATATTTAATAAATAAAATTGTTGTTTGTATGTTTATTGAAAATAAATTTTTTTTCAGTCAATAAAGAAATTTAAATAATCAAAGAAAAAAAGTTGTCGAGTAAAATTGTATTTGCAGTGATCAATATCCTAAACAATCGTGTGGCTTTTGAGGAAATACAACCCTGGTATGATGGAGTTTATGAACATTTTCAAAAGACAATAACAATTCAGCCGATCAGGATTGCATTTTTCCGTAAGTCGTGCGATTGTGTAGGATAGTGAGTCCCGGCCTTAATTGTTATTATATGTGTGGATGAATGCCACGTTTTTCAACAACTTCTTGTTTGTATATACAGTTAAATGCTTGATTGCAATTTTGAAAAGCATTGAATTTGAATAAAATAAAGAATTGTGTTGAATTCTTGTTCCAATGCCTCGTTTCTCTAACTTGTGAGAAGTTCTCTCATCGAGAAAAATTAAATAATTATAATGCTTGTCCTTTTTTTTTTTTGTTTTATGAAGAACCCTTCACATAAAAACTTAAATAAACATACCAAAAATATCAACAATTATATAGTTTTTCTCTTATTCACCATGTGTCAGAGCATGATAAAAAAAATTTTTTATCGAGTAGTTCTCACATTACTTACAGAAACGAGGTGCAGGTTTTTAATTTTTTTTTATATTTTAATATGTGCGAGCCGTCTCCCGCCTAAAAAGAATTTTAGTAAAATCTGTCAGAGAAAATCCGAGAATAACAGACCGTTTCTCTAGACACTAAAAGTCACAGTGCATTTTTTCAGCTGCGTTAAATATTATACATCATTTATAGAAACCAACTTTTATTTATTTATTTAAGTTACCTGTTTAAAAGGAAATGTTTTATTATTTCCGCTTGACATACATTTCTCATGCATAAAACTTTTTTACTTGCATTAAGTCTACCGTTCATCTAGTGGCAAAAAATCTTTTATTTTTTTATTCTTAATTTATAAAAATAAGCAGCTTTCTACTTATGTACATTGAAAAATAATATGAAAATCTTTAACAAACCCTTTAACATTGAAATGGAAATGTTCCAAAAATATTTTTTCATCGTAAGAAAACATTGTTAATTTTCATTTTACGTCGGTTCTCTGAAAACAAACAGGATTATGTGATTTTATTGCTTGATTTTGTCAAGTAAGTAGTTTAATAAAAGCTGTTAGTTAAAAATAACTAAAGAAAAGACATTCTTAAAATCCTTCAAGCTTGCTCTCCCTTTTTATAGAAACCACCCCCCCCCCCCCCCAAACACTTTTTTTTTAGTTTTACTTATTTTATAATTTTAAAGCGAAAATGCAATTGAGGCGTTGACTGCAAAGTTAACAGTTTTTTTTCTATGCTGCTGTACAAGTTCTCCCTTGGCATTTCATAAACGTGACTGTCATCAAAATATAAAATAGTTATTTTTTCACTTTAATGTTTGGCTTGTGCAAAAAAAACAGAAATGAGAAATGTGCTTGTTAAGGTTTTAGTAGAGAAGGCAAGAAGGCTTAAAAAGTACTGCTGGAACCCCTTTGGCAATTTGTTTGATAATTTTGTGTTAAAGCTGCGATAAGTTGCTTTAGTCCTTAAAAAAAATGCCAAAAGCAGCAATATCAGCCATCGACTGATTGTATTGTTGCACTAAAACTTGACCCAAGTTACCAATGATGCAAATGATCGTAAAGAGGGCGGGGGGGGGGAGCTCGTGAATCGGAAAAAACCTAGAGTCTATGGCGGAAATCGAACACCCATCGCTACTACTCAGCCTCAGGGGCAAATAACAAAGTCTTCGCTTCAACTAGGCATTACCAAATTATAATTACGGATTACCATTCTCTCTTATAATAAAAAAAAAAACAAATCTTGTGATCCAGCCATGAAGTGCCTTTTGACGTTGAAAATTGTATCGCTATAATAAATATAACAAAAATATACCGACTTTGCTAATCATTAACATATTTTAACGATATTCGCTGTCGGTTGAAGCAAACAAAATAAAAAATTAAATCACCAGATCAAATTCATTTAGTTTTTCTCTATTTTTCTTTATACTTTTCGCTTATTTTGACAGAAATACCACATGATATTAAATTAAATGGCTTTAAAAATATAAATAAATTGCGGAATCATTAATGCTACCGCAAACGAATAAATATGTCGATAAGTATTTAAATTTTTGGTTCGCAAAAAGTTACAGAATCCAGGTACAGGTTTCCGAAACCTCATAAATAATTTGCTTGCTAATTACTTAATAACTTCAGTTTAATATTATTTACACAGTTAAATGATTCAATAAGACCGAAATCTTCAAACAAAAAGTAGTGTTTCATAAATGCCGCAGTAAATTAACTGCCATCGATTATTCGCTTTAAAACCAATTTTCGTGTTAATAAAAAAAAAATTTTATGAAAAGTCAATAAAGATTTTATTTGAAAATAACAAAATAAAATGAATCAAATTATCTTTGATAATGCGAGTTAAAAATAGAAAAAATTTAATCGATTAATTTAATCGATTAAAACTTATCGATTTTATCCCAGAAGAAATAAAAGATTTGTTCGATTGTTAAAATAAGCAAACAATTAAATTTTTTTGTTATAATGAACAGCGAATAAAAGTTTTATTCGGTTTTTCTTGCTAATAATGCAAAGAAATGTTATTTGATAATTTGGAATATTAAATCGATTATTTAAATGAATAATAAATAAAAATATATACATATAATATTATAATGTAAAAAATATATGTACATACATACATATATAATGCCATAACCGCCAAAAAAAGCTTAAGCGACATTATTTTCGAACTTGATTTTTAACCAAAATCCATTATTTGCTATATGTAGTAAATAATCGATTTTCGTAAAAAAAAAACAAGCTCCAATAAGAGGGGCCGGTTAAGGTTTTTTAGCTTTGATGGCTCCCATATATTATACAAATAAAATAAATCGAATATAACAAAAATTAAAAATTTTAAAAACCCCCGTTATATCTAGAAAAGATATGATATCTTCTGAACGGCTTGACGGATTTTCCTAAAACATTTCTAGCAGAAAAAACTAAATCAAAATCCGTTCAGCCGTTTGGTCTGCACGTGGACACGGACAGACATACAGATATGCAGATAATAAATTAATAATAAATTTGACTTTTGATTAGCAAAAACTTAAAAATTCAAATAATTTGTTTTTTGCTGAATCAGTCAGAATACCATAAATATTTTTTTTAAGATTTTTCTCATAAAGTAATATCAAGCTTCCTTCGTTTATTCGAGTCCTGAGATCAATTGTTATAGTCCTTTCTACATTGATCGAATATATATACATATGTACATATATATTTTTCAATTAATTTGTAGAGCATAAACAAGACTTTTCAGTCTGCAAACCAAATAGTACAATCAAAACTATTTACTGCAAACTCAAAACAAATATCATCTACCCTTCTTTACGAATTCCCAACATACGCCCTTGTTGAAACATTGTTGCGAACGCAGCACACATATCAAACGTACTATTTTTTTTTTCTTCTTTGCTTCTAATAGAATCGTGTTCAACATAAAACATTTGATTATTTCTTTGAAGCAAACATTAAGACTACAACTTAAAAAAAAAAAAGATAAGCCCAGAAAAATGAGGAAAATCGCAAATTCAACCTCTTTGCCTAAAGCCTAAAGTCATAAGTCAGCATAAGGACTTTCCAATGTCATTTGCAAGGAAGAGGAAGAAGAACTAAAATACATACACTGCATATAAATAAAATAAATTAAAGGAAATAAATACAGAAAAAAAAATAAAAAGAAATATGTAGTATATAAAATAATCTGCACAACAATGCAGTTAAGCAAATAGATTGGCACAATCTGGATTCTTTTCATGTTGCTTGTTTATAGATCTTAACTTTTTTTATATATATTTCTTGGTTTACTTTTTGTTTGTCCCTTTTCAAATTTTGTATAGTTTACACTTATACACGTACTTGAAGTACAGAAAGACTGAAGAGAAGCAAAAAAAAAAAATAAATAAAAAATAGCGTAAATAGAAAAGGGGAAAAAGAAAATAAAGGACACAAAATGCAAATACGTGTTTTGTATTTTTCATCAGTTGCTGGAATACTCTTGTGATAATTTCAAAATACATACCAACATTTTGTGTTTCTTCTTTAAACTATCTTCTATTTTAAAATGAATTAAATTTGCCTGATATTAAATCAAGCTGTATAAAAATAAATTCAGTAAAGTGCGACTTTGACTCGCATACGAACTTTAGCCAATATCATCGAATATCTTACCTGATGAAGAATTTTTAAGAAAAATTCTAAGTAGACAGTAAACTTTTTTTTAGGGTTTTTGCAATTTTTTTGTTTGGCGATTTTTCATAGTTTTGTCACTTTTTTAGGTTTAATGCATTTTTTGATTTTTGGCGATTTATTTTTCTTTAAGAGATTTTTTTAACTCTTCGCGTTTTTTCGTTTTGGCAATTTTTTCGGTTTTTGGCAATTTTGTTGCTGTTATAGCTACCAAAGTTTTAAGTATTCTGTGAGAAATTCAGGACCGCAGCTCTAACGGTTCTCGAGAAAACAATAGGTTTCCTTTTCACCTTTGGTCTACGGAACCCTAAAAATTATATTTCATTTGATTCGGAAATCTTATATTCTGTAAAAAAAAAGTCTGTATGCATTTGCCTGCTGGTGGAATTTTTCTTAATAAGAAAAACTAAACACAAACTTTTTTTATGATAAAACTGACAAAAAAAAACGAATCTAATCAGAAAATATCATCCTCAACAACTCTATTCGCAGAGAAAAATTCATGAAGATTTTCCATCCCTGCTGCTTCTGACTGTATAAAACATTGATTGTTTGTCAAGTCTGGCTGCTGCATGTGCTGCTTGGGTTATTTTATTCAACCGAAATCCACTAAAGACAATTTTAGTCGGTTTGCATTTAATTGCTAAACTTTTTTAATTAAATTACTTTTTGCTTTCATTTCTATTAATAATGACAATATTTTTTTTCTGTCTCTTTCTGGCTTTCTCTGAGCTCTATGGATGTTGTGTTTTGAAGTGCTTTTTGCTTTTTACAGAAGTAAATGAATGAATAAATGGCATTTGTTGGCCAAACTTGGCATATTGCTGGAAAAGAAAAGACAGCTATAAAAATTCCATATCACTTGGGCGTTTTGTTGTCGAGGCATATTGACAATTAAGCAGAAAGAAATTAATGAAAGCATGAATTGCTTAATTTTTTTTGTTTGTTATATTATCAAGCATTAACTTACCACAAAACACAGGCTGTGGCATTGACATTGACACTTGCTTAGCAAACATTTTATACCAACTATAAATGCAGTCATATATTAATTGAAATTGTTTAATTTTTCAATCATTTAAATAAGTAATTGGAAAATGCTTGACAGATTCATGTGATCCTTGGCACTAACACCGAGCATACCACCAGAGTTGAAGAAAGAGAGTTATAAAAATATAAAAAGAAGGACACCCGGTTATAGCTTTGCTGCTAAGTTATATAAAACAAATTTCATGTGTGAAATAACAATGCAATAAAATTATATTATGTGATGATGTCAAATTCTCTGCAAATATTTATTTCAAAACGTTTCCATTTACGAGTATTTCCCATTATTTTCTTTTCTACCGGCGTACGATAAAATTAATGTACTGTTTGTGGCCGGTGGCGGCTGTTAGCTGCCTTACAGCCGATCGGCTGTATTCTCTAGTTTGTGCTCATGTGCAAAAATGAAACAAAAACAAATTGAGCAATCGTTCTCATTGTTTTTGTTTCACTCACTTCAAAGAACGAAACCAAAACAAAATCAAACAATTTGTTTCATTTATTTTCATACTCAGCTTTTAAGTACAACAAAATCAAAACAAAAACAAAAAAAAACTGTAGTAGTGTCAGTTATTTTTGTTACGAAAATCACGTCCCAACTTCTGTATCGCGCAATAAATAGCATAGCTATAATAATATATAATAATATATGGAATTCCATACGGACACTATTTATGTAATACTAAATAAACTTTAGCCTTTATAACAGAATATCTTACCTGGTGTAGGAAAAAGTTTAACCTTTTACCGGATTTTTGTAATTTTATACAGTTTTGGCGCTTTTCTTTTTTTTTGAGTTTTCGCTTTATTTTCGATTTATTCCTGCTTAAGAGTTTTTTTTTAGTATTGGCGCTTTTTTCGTTTTAGCGATTTTTTTCGTTTTAACGATTTTTTCGTTTTGGTGATTTTTTTTAATTTTGGAATTTTATAGTTTTAGTGTGTTTGAAAATTGCAAGAGTTTGCTTCTTACAGCGAGATACAGCAAGTTGTCAAAATTACATAGTAAAAATAACATAAACTGATGGAATACTCTTTAGTTTTCATTTTAGTGCTAATTGGTGTAGTCAGCATGAAAATACACTAACTTGGAAAATTTCAAGTGTCAGTATATAATTGTCAATATGTTTTGTTGTTCGCTTTAGACCACCCTTTAATTTTTAACTGTCATGTGTTTGTTGTTGTAGCAGCCACTGTTTGACATATTCTGTAAAAATTTCAAGTACGTAGCTCTTACGGTTATCGATAAAACAGTCTGTGAGAGAAAGGCAGACAGACTGACAGCATGATACTCGGGATATTTATTCATCGTTCACCCACCGTATATGCATACATTTGTGTATATAAAATGGAATGAAACATTTTTAGATGTGTGTATGGCTCTTTGAAAACATGCTTTATGTGTGTGTGTGTGTAAATAAAATAGCCTTGTCTTTAGGCATATGTAGCCGATTAATAGTCAGAGTATTTTTTATACTCATGCGTATTTTTTTAACTGACACATTCTATAAATGTTAGTTACAGTTGTTTGTGTTTTTAAATATATTTGTTGAATGTTTATAGATATACGTAAATGTTTTAAAAATAATGAGTGGGCGTTTTTTTTTTGTTTTTAGCTGTATGCATTCATAATTGTTTGAGATCCAATACTCAAACAGTTCTTAAAACGATACTTTTGTCATTCTCTGGCACTGCGTCTCCAACAGCAGTGGCCAGCGTGTCAAGAATTAATTTTTTTTCAACTGCTTATCATAAACCGCCCACAATATGTCAATATTTGGAAGGTAAAGTATTCACTATTACTGATGATTTCTTTTAAACCAATCAGTAATTTTTTAACTGCATTAAAAGCGTTCACAATATTCTCTTAAAAAAACACAAACTGAGAATTGTGTAAAATTAGCATTTAATAAATTCTTCTTTAAATAAAATTATAAATATACAGACATGGAAAACACATTTTAGAAAATTATTTTAAAAACATGACAATGTAAAATTTTTTATATTTAAATACATACAATTGTATAAATAAACATACTACATACATGTGTTCTGTTTCTGAAAAATAATAAATTTGAGCATAAATCTGGCCCTCACTTATAACTTTAATGCTATCTACATAATTTGTTGTATCCTTCCTGACTTAAAAAAAAAAACTAAAGTGAAATGTATGGCTACGACAGAAACAGAACAGAACGTTCTCTATGGTACTATCTATTGATTGCTTATTATTTAATAATTAATATAATTATTTCCTAATTAATATAAAATTTAAGTCCTTTAAGATTGGATAGTTTTGCTCTTACAAACTAAAAATGTCACTATACATTTTGTACTTTTGACTTGTAGCTGTCATGGGCCGCTTGTAGCAAAGCAGCGGCAGCATCAGCACTGCTGTCGTCTACTAAGCTGCGTAGAAAACCTCTGGGTTTTTGCAGCAGCAGATACGGATGATCGAATTCCACAGCAAGACCAGCGTCCATAACAAGCACACGATCACTATCCATGACCGTATGCAGACGATGGGCTATTGTCAAGACAGTACAATCGCCAAATTTACTGCGTATGGTGTTTTGTATGAGTGTATCGGTACTAAATTATTAGCAAATACAATTTATTAACAAGGTTACTCGTGGTGTAGCAATAGAAAATTTAAATTAACTTACATAGGATCAACATTGGCAGTAGCTTCATCCAAAATGAGCACCTTATTTTGTCTTAAAATTGCTCTTGCCAGGCACACCAACTGCCTTTGACCCACACTGAAATTAGAGCCGCCATCTGACATGGCACAACCTAAGCCACCCATAGATTTTGTCACATGTTCCTTCAGTTCTACATCTGCCAAGGCCTGCCACATTTTTTCATCGGTATATTCTTCCAAGGGATCTAGATTGTAGCGCAGTGTACCCGAAAATAGCACAGGATCCTGGGGAATAATAGAAATTTTACTTCTCAAGTCGTAAAGGCCAATATTGCCTATATCCACGCCATCGATGCGTATAATGCCCTCATTGTAAGCCAAACGGAAGAGCGATTGTATAATAGAAGATTTGCCAGCTCCCGTTCGTCCTACTATACCAATTTTCTGTTTAGGTTCTATGGTGAATTTCAAATTTCTCAATATACAATCATCATTGGGATTGTATCTCAAATTGAAATTAACAAATTCAATGCGACCCTCACTGGGCCATGGCTCTTGGGGCTTAAATTCTTCTGCCGTTTCCATGGCTGGTTCCGGTTCTAATTTTGTGTATTCCAATACACGTTCCACACTTGTCATGTGATTTTCCAATTCAGCCGACTGACGCATGCCCCACTGACACATGCCGACTAAGGCGCAGGATTGCAGAATAGCCAAACCCACATCCCCACTATTGAAGCTGGAATGTAAAGCCAGAAAACTAAATGTCACTATGGAAATATAGCACACGCACAGCAGATCAATCCAGGCAGCAAATGCTCTGTTCGAGGAAAAGAATAGAAACCAGGCCGCAGTATTGGCATTCTGATGATCATAGAACTCGGCCTCTAAGGCCTTTTCGGCCTGTAAAGCTCTTATGGTAGTTAGACCTTGGAATGTTTGATTTGTAAGGGAATACATGGGGCTGCGAGCTGTTGAGAAGAACAAAGTAGTTGTTAGATTATGCAAGTGCTTGTATTTAATTCGCGATTATATTTACTTACAAATTGATTCTAAACGCTTGATGTCACGACTTGTGTTAACGAAAATTTGCCTTAATGTAACCAGGCCCATAACAATTACCAGCGATGGTATCAGCAGCCAATAGTTAACCACTGCCACTATGATCATAACACCAGATATATCGATTATGAACTGCAAATAAGAAAAATTCATGGAAGTTATACTCAATGAAGCTCCAACTATTTTTCACACAATTATCAAATGATTTTTTTTAAAGAAAACTCAAAAGAAAACGGGCCTGTTCGGAGATTCATCTTCTGCGTGTAGTGCATCTAAATTAGTTTTACATTTTTAATGCTCATTTTTGAACTCGGTTAATTTTTTTTATAAAATCCTTACTTTAGCGTTAGCGTTTGAGGTCAATTTAAAAATTTCAAGGACATGATCACGCCCACTTTTCGGAAATATAAGTGCTTTCACCCACTTTTATGGAAGCTAGAGCTCAATGTGTGTGTGTCAGGGTTCATAAGAAGCGGTCAAGTAAAAGCACGTAAAACATAATATTAAGTTTGAATGGGCATGTCCCCGCCCACCTTTTACAAATTTATGTATTAACTTAAAATTATTTTTGCCAGCTACTGCAGCTTCGGTTCAATTTATGTTAAAAACCTTTATATTAATTAAACCTTTTAGTTTCAATTTTCAAATTTTAGGAACATGCTTACGACCACTTTTGTAAAATAAAAATACTGTCACCCACTTTTATCAAGGCAAGATAATGCCAGTTTAAGATCCAAATTTGTCTTTCAAGCTTTTTGCAAACTTTTCCTTATTTGTCAATCTATTAAATATTTTAAGTCTCCAGATAAGTGAAATGCAATAAACTTCAAAATAATGGAATAGAATTAAAAGTAATCTTTAACAGTAATCGGATTACTTTTGATTCTTTTTGATTATTTTGTTGTATTTTCAAGTAATTCAGATAACTTTTCCATTACTAGTGATCGTAATCAATTAGTAACCGTGCGAAACTGAATATAATCGTAATTTAATCATTACTTCACCTTTACAAAAAAGTAATCAAATTACTTATTATTACGATTACTAATCATTACTTAACAGCTATGATTTTAAGGCCATTTATATCATGTAAGACATTTGTTTTAAAAACATACTCCAACTCACCGATGCACTGTCAATTAAAGTACGCGGAACATCTACATCCAGTGTACGAATATCTTTTGAAAAACGATTCAGTATACGGCCCGAAGGATTTGTATTGAAGAACAGCATAGTGGTGCGTGTTATGGCGCGGAATAACAAGTCATGAAGATGCAAGGAAATCTGCAGGCACATGTAATAGAAACCAAAAGTACGCAAAGTATAAACGACTAAAGTAGCCACCAGTATTGCCAAATAGATCAGCACACGTTCATATCTCTCACCCGTGTGGCTGTCGTAATTGGATTTTTCTGCTGTGGCATTATAAATATCTGACAGGCTGTTGGTAGTGTTTGAGCCACTCAAGGCTATTTTTTCTTCCCAAATTACCCTGAAAACAAACGACAATTAAAATTTTATATAAAATTCTTTATAATATTAAACAAACCATCTGGATAGGTAGTAGTCCATACTGTTGAGCATGAAACGGGTACAAACAAAAAGAGCAATAACGACAAAGAATAAGCAGCAGTTATTCAAGGCCTTAAAGTAAATCATATAAGTGTCAAATTTAACCGAACCACCGGCCTGCGCTTCCTTATTGAGCTCTTCAATTTCCTCCTTTTCATCAACCACCATATCGTGTATATCGAAATCGGCGGTGTTTTCAGATGCCAAACGTGATCTGTGCGTTTTCAGACTTATTTCATCTTCAGATACTGCATCAATGTATTCCATGTCATCTTCGCTGTCGTCATTGCGCTTTTGAGATTGAGCCAGAAACTGGAATTGCTTGGATTTTTGTAGCTCCTGGTAATTGCCCTGAGCTACAATGCTGCCCGCATTCATTAAAATAAGATGTTCCACATCGGTCAAATATTGCAATTGATGTGTCACCAGAATACGTATTTTATCGTAAAGGAATTGATTGATGCAAAAGTCTACAATATGCTTGCCCACATGAGTGTCTACTGCTGAAAGTGGGTCGTCGAAGAGATATATGTCAGCCTTGCGATAAATGGCTCTAGCCAAATTCACACGGGCTCTCTGTCCCCCACTTAAACTAACACCACGTTCGCCCACCACGGTCTGGTCCCGTTTGGGCCACAATTCCACATCACGCTCCAAGGCACATACTTTCAATACTTGTCTATAGCGCCTGTCATCATATTCCTCTACAAATATAATATTATCTTTGATTGTGCCTTCAAATACCCAGGGTTCTTGGGAGCAATATGAAATCTTGCCATTGACGAAAATTTTTCCCGACTCAATTGTCAATTCTCCCAAAATGGCATTAAGTAGAGTAGATTTGCCGGAGCCCACAGGACCCACAATAGCGGCCAAGGTCTCCTCTTCAAAGGTAGTGGTAAAATTTTGCAAGGCTGGCGTTGACATGGAACCCTCGGCTCCCTTAGTTTCCCAAGTGGCCATCACATTACGCATTTTTACACTCTTCACTTTAGAGGCTACATTAACAATACGTTTGTTTTCTAGCTGATTTTTGTCATTAAGCAAAAGTTCCTGGGCGGATTTCTCTTCCTTGCCATTGTGATTGTGTATATTCTTGTGATACTGACTCGGCTCTTCCGTCTGGCTGTCTTCGCTGTACAATAAAAATTCATTGCATCTTTTGATTGATATCCAGGTTTCAGCCAAATATATTAACGACAAAGGCCAAAATCTGACCATGGATTCATTGAGCATGGTAAAGTAGGAGGAAATGGTAAAGATCTTTTTGGCCGTCAATATATCACCAAAATAGATGTAAGAGATTAAAGCAAAAAATATGGAAATGGGAGAGATCATGTAGGTACAGTTGAGACTGGCATAAACATACGAAGAGCCCTTTATGGCATTCACTTCTTTGCGCCGTACCAGGCCTATGATGCGAGCAAATGATTTTTCCCAGGCATACATTTTGATCACCTGGATACCCTGAATAATTTCGTTCATCAACTTTACACGCCAATCGGTACGTTCCACTGTTTTCTCCTTGTAACTGGCCGCTTTCTTGGCGCCCCACACTTGCAGTGGTATAAAGGCCAACATGAAGGATATTCCTATTACGGCCGCCAAACCAATTTCACGATACATAAGATAACCTATTATGAGAGATTCTGCTGGACCCTTCCACCAGTCTTGTATAAAACACAAGGCTGAATCGAACATGGACAGATCATTTGCCAAAATATTAATCGCCTTGCCTCGCAAGCCATCGTCAGTGGAGTTTTTAGAGATTTGTAAACATTTTCGATAGATCAGGCCAGAGAGAGCCACACGTATTTTAGTGCTGGTCTTAAATGCGTAAAATAAATACGGTTGCAGTGACATCACTAAAAATAAGGAACACAAAACTATGCCTGCGGCATAATAGAAGGCTTCCCTCTCACTCACACTTGTCTGGCCAGCAGCAAAAAATGACACCAAACCTCCTAAAAATAATGGTTGTACTGATCTGCAAAAGCAACAAACGCACATACATGTTATAAAGAGTTTTGTGTGATCAAACAGTGAAAGTTTTTCATAAATGTACTTTTTTTTTTACTTACTTTAATGTTGTCTCTAATAATGCACAGACAAAGCCAAATGGCAGAAAACGTTTGCCATACGCTTTACATATCACACGTGAAATATTTGGATTCTTCTTTGTTCGCTTTTCTTCTTCCCATAATTTGCCCAACATTTCGGTGCCATCTTCACAGTCTAAATCTTGAGGAATTTCATATAAATCTGTATCTTCGAGTGATTTACTCCAACCCAAACGGAAAAGGTCTGCTGTCCACCTGGAAAAAGATTTGAATCAAAAGTTTTTTTGTAATAAACGGCGGAATTTAAAAAAAAACCAAATTAAATGAGTTACGCGTGTCGCTAAAATTGTGTTTTAAATTAATAAGAGAGTTATATTTCTTGGAAGAGACACAAAACCTGTACAAGCTGGATTTGTTTTACTAAAAACTTTTGTTATTTTATTTATTTGCTGTGTTTTGGGTTTAAGAAGTAACTCATTTTATTTGAGTACATTTTTTTTCAAAAGAGAGGAATATAAACCGCCACAATCCGGATTTGCTTCGATGCAATCACACTGTGGTTTACAAATCGAAGAGTGATAGTCTTCTTTACAAGCACTGTTGCCAGATTTGCAGATTTCTATGCATTTTGCTTATTTTTCATTGCAAAAATTATAAAGTGAGATTTGCTGATTTTCACCATACCAACAAACTAACAAATCTATGCAACGATACATATAAATATATATATATATATATATATATAGATATCGCACATTAAATATCATAAACAGTCACAACTCAAAATTATGAAAATGGTTTTGTTTTTCTTGGACCACAAACATTTCTTTTGCAGCAAAGTCTTCTTGAACAGTTTTTTGCCGCTCCTGAACATCTGGGATTTTTTGAGTTGTGACTGTTTATGATTTAGTGTGCGATATGTATGTTTATTTCTTTGCACAGATTTGGATGCGTGTACATGTAAAATTTTTAAAGTTTTATGTAGAACACTTGTGCATATATTTGTCCCTATTCTTTTATTAATGTTTCTTTTTATTAAACAATTTGTAGGTACTATCAGTAAATGTTTTTGTAAAACAAGATAATTAATGTAAGTTCGAAAACAAAATGAAAAACAATACAAAATGAATGTATATTTATTGTTGCAGATTTTTGGCCGATTTTTTTAAACTATTTTTCAGATTTCTTAGCCGATTTTTGCAGATTCTTTGTACAATTGTCAATAAATGTTTCTCAATAAATGTTATTCATATTCATATAAGAGCTCACTATAATTTAAAAAAAGAGTATTTAAGCCAATTTAATTTTATTTTTTTTTATTTTTATATTTTTTTTTAAATTTGCTTCTACATTTTTTTTATCGCATTTCATCATGTTGCTGAGAAAAATGCCCCCTAACGGCTTACACTAGCCAACAATTTGTTCATAATTTCCCTCACGCATGATAACCCATGATCATAAATATCTCTTACAAATCTTGCAAACTGTGCTCTACACCAATTCAAGTGTAAAGCTAGAACTCACTGTCAGTTGATGGAAGGAAAACAAGTGAAAATTCTCGTCTACCAATTTCTATTGAAAAAAAAACAAAGAACTCAAATTATTTGTTTGTTTTCAATATACACATATATAGGGTGTTTTTTATTGAGGTATAGAACTTTAAGTTGGCATCACTTTTTTAACTGGCGGCCATTTTGTCAGCTGTCAAGTGATTAATATTTAGTTTGGTTTGCCATTTCATCATGAACAGGTTGACAAAAGAACAACGCTTGCAAATCGTGCAAATTTATTTCGAAAATAATGGTTCAGTTCGCGAAGTTTACCGCAAGCTCCGTCCATTTTATGGTCGACATAATCGTCCATCAGAGCAATTAATTCGGTTAACCGGTCAATTGGCCACCAAGATCGTGTGATTTGACACCATTGGATTATTTTCTTTGGGGATATGTGAAGTCGCTCGTCTACGCCAACAAACCAGAAACGTAAGGGGACTTGGAAGCCAACATTCGTGGCGTTATTGCCAACATACGGCCCCATATGCTCGAAAAAGTGGTTGAAAATTGGACCTGTAGAATTGGCTTTATTCGAGCCAGCCGCGGCGGCCACATGCCCGAAATCATATTTAAACGTTAATGGCATAAAATTATCCTTCCAATAAAGCCAAATTGATGGACATTAAAACGATTTTCTTGTGTTTTATTTCAATTCGAATTTCTATACCTCTAAAAAAAACACCCTGTAAATAGACAGACGAGAATTTTTACGTGTCTTTTATAAACTGGCAGTTAATATATTCTTTTTGAAATTGAATTGAGCATCTTATCAAAAAAAAAAAATTAATTAATTTTGAGCAAAAATCACTCAAATTACTGAGTGATTTTCATAAATTTTTTCTGACGTATAACCACGTGTCGCGCACTAAATGCAACACCATTCGCAGCAGACATAATCAAAACATTTCACTTTCACTTACTGTTGCTCAAGTTTACGCCAAAATTATACGTAAAAGTTTTAAGAGTAATTCTCGTGTGCGCCGTTTTGAGGCCTCCTGATTGACTGCAGATCTGTTGAATGTCAAAACCCATAACTAGTTATTAGCACGAATTCAAGAATTAACATAGAGTAAATATGTACATGAACATATATCGCTCATCGCAAGTAGAAAGGCCCTAACTCAAATAATTGTTACTTGGCTGGAGAAGGTAAAAACATAATAATAAACAGTACAACTGCAGTTGTACAAACTGCTTGTAAAAGCGCTATTTTTTACACTATTGCATTAAATTTTTGTGACGAGGTGTATTTGTGTGAAATGTATTCGAGTCACTGAAAAACTCAGTTTCATGAAAATACCAGTGAAGGCCTTCCTACTTGTAACCAGCGATATGTACCCCTCACTATGCTTAATATAAGCCGCAGCCATCTACAAAAAAAATATATAACAAATATCATATTTGCACAATCAAATAATGTGTTACATATCGTTCACTAAAACGCAAGAAAATAAGAAATTTTTTTCGAAATTATCATCTGTTAAAGGCCGTGATACACTAGCCTACACGATCGTGCGATTTTTGAGAAAATACAGCCCTGGTATGATGGAGTCTATGAACATTTTCAAAAGACAAAAACAATTCATTAGATCAGGGTTGTATTTTTTCGTAGATCGCGCGATTGTGTAGGATAGTGAATCATGGCCTTAAATAAACAGTGACGCCTGGGTATTAAATAATGACATTTCAAACCATCCAGTATGCAAATTTTTACTTTTCAGAAGAGCGCAAAGAGCCGTCAATTGCGTATTCCAAAAAATGCCAGATTTAAAATATTTCTTATTGAGTTATATATGAGAATTTAAGCATTTTGAAACGAGTCATATCCTAGAAATTATAGGGTACCAAATTAATTAATCTAAAAAACGAATTTTGCATATGGTAGGGACGCTATTACTCATGCGTGTATGGCTTGAATTTTTATTATGAATTTTTGGTCTACCAAACATTTTAAAAATTTCGTTTAAAAAAAAATATTTTCACAAAAATATAATTGAATTTGTTAAACTAGAAGTAATTATTTTTTGCTTAATTACAATTATGTACATGCAATTTTAATTGCAAAAAAAAAATTGTAACTGAAACATATCCAATTACAATTCTAAGTATTGTAATTAAAAAATTTTAATAAAAAACTCTCAACTACACTGACATGAAACTGTAATTGAAATTGCACCAATTCTGGTATAAATAAATAAAAATTATTATACAAGCATTTTGGTATTCAGAAATTATATTTAGGATTTTGGTTATAATAATTTTTATATAATAAAATAGGGCGGCCTGGGATGGTAGCGGTTCTAAATCAGCTACTGTCTCAGTAAGATATTTTTTTTTATTATACTTATAGGTGGAAATATTTACTTATGACAATTATTTCTGCATAAGAACAGTTTTACGAGATTTAAAGAATTAGCAAAATGCATTAAACACATCAAAGAAAACTTAATTTTTAAAATAAACATTCTTAGATGAAATTGAGATCAGTATTTTCGAAAAGTGACTTTTAGGTAAATAACTTTTACTGAAAAGCAAAACTTTCGCTATTTGATAATGTTATAGTTACAAATCAATTTTTGATTTGAATTACTTTGCTACACACTTCAACGTAACCACTGTGCAGTATGCCAAATCACGGTAACAGTTCTAAAATAATTTATTTATTTAATATCTACATACTCGTACATACACGTATACATATATGTACACACATGTGTACATATATGTATACGTTTCATATATAAAATTTCCGTTTCTGGTTTTAAGAGCCTCAATAATTTTATTTGCGGCAATTAGTATTTTTACAGTCATTCGTATTATAATGAAAAAAAAAAATCAGGTTTTAGCATGTTCTGCTTTTTAATATATACAAAAAGTGCATCGACGTTAAATTATTTATTGTTTATTTGTAAACGGTTTTAAATTAAATATTTTTTTTTTAGAATTTTAGAGGTTGAAAATAATTACAAAAATTGTTTAATTGGATTTTTCAAAGGCAAGGGAAGGTTCCCATTTAGAGCGAGAGAGAGAGAGAGAGAGAGCGAGAAAAAGAGATTGATACCTAATAACAAATTATTTTTTCAACAGATTTATAAATTATTCAGTTTAAGTTATTTGGCTTAGGCTTTATTTTTAAGCTTTACTTAAGTTTTCGATATTTTAGTAAAAAGACTGAAAGACCCTTCACTAGCCAGCAATTATATTAGATTTTATGTGAATTAATTTTTGTTAAATAATATTTTTTTTTTATCTTTGAAATAAACCGGCTTTGTTAAAAGTGCTGCTTGAATAGTCAGTGATTACATCTGGAAGTTATAAGACAAGAATACTATTGTTACCTTGGAGTATTTCCTATGCCCTTGTAACACTTTCATTTTCAGTCAAACGCTAAAACGTTTAAAGAATTCAATACGTAGTGAATAAAGGGTGGGCAAATTTGAGGCTAGGAAGAAAATTTGCTGTCAAATGATAACATTTGACATTTATTTAGTAAAAAGTTGAAAAATTTCAACCATGGAACGTTACATTCTTTAACAAAGAATTTTTATTGTGAATATTTGACTGTTTCAAAACTGAATGAAAACAACGCACTGAGAGCTCATCTTCAATTAGGCAGTTATGTAAACAAACGAAATTTTCGCATATGAACAGTTCTGGAAAAACCATTACATCTAAAGAAAGTGACCGTATGGTCAGGCGGCATCATCGGCCCGTTTTTTTTTTCGAAAATGAGCAAGGAAACTTCATTACAGTGACTTCTCTGCACTAACAGAGCAAAATTGCCTAATGTTAACATCAGTGAGCTTTGGTTTCAGCAATACGGCGCCACAAGACACACATCCATCCAAACAATTCAGTTATTGTATGAGATATTTCCCGGTTGCGCAATTTCTAGATTAGGCATTGATAAGCTCAGTTTCAAGTTGTTTTATTTCTGCTGAAACATCAATTAATTTAACCCATGGTTGTCACATGATGGAATGGAAGTGATCCAAATAACTGAAAGGTATGCGCAAGGATTTTTCCAAGTCGAGTTTTATCAAAACTAAAGAAGAGAGTCGAGATTTTAGTCTTAAACACTTAAACCAAATTATTTTTATGAAAGATCGTGTTAGAAGATTTGTTTAAACTATTGAAGTAATAAATATAATGACCTCACAAACTTGTTAATTTTTAACAAATACATTTTATGATTTTTTATGATGTTTTTTTTTTGCATAATTTAATTCAAAATTTTTGTATGTTTTTGTTTTACTAATAAACTCAAATTAAGAAATTATTTATGCATTTTTATTTGTTTAAATTATTCGATTTGTGAAAAAGAATATTAATCGGCTAACCGGCTAATACCGAAATTAACCGATTATTAACCGATTAAGCCAATACCTCGATTAATAAATCGAGCGATTAACCGATTAAAGCAAAATCCCGATTAAATTAATACTCATATCAGCCCCCATGTCTATCCACTTGGGCAGAGAGTTCTTGTTGGCTATTTAGCATAATTTTTTTAATGAAATGGAATATGAGAAGTGGTATTTGTGTTCTTAATTATTGGCCAATGCATTCATAACTATAACTAACTACTATTGATTTCTAGATTTGTTTTTTTTTAATTATGTTCCAGTTAGCACGAAGTTATATAAAAATTTCATGCAAACATGTACTATACTCAAATTTAACTCCTGAAGAGAAAAAATAAAATTTTCTCTTTCCATTAAGTTGTGTGTGAATTGAACCTAGTTTTCTGCAAAATTAGTTTTATTTTGCGATATGCAAATTTCTACAGCGATTGATTGTTTTTACAAAAATTCTGAAAATTAACAACAATATTTTTTTGCAAGTCTTGTGTGATAATTCTGTCTGGTAAATGTTTTTTTTTCAAGCAATTCAATTCCATTCTCCATCTGCAAGAAAATATAAATATGTATCTGAAACATTAAAGGTAGAGGTCCATAGCTCGCTTTTTGCGCGTTACGCTTTCTATGCATCTGTCAAAAAAGTAGAATCAATGTAATAGTATGTGACAAGTTACATTGCAAAAAGAGCAGAACGCGTAGGCGCGTTCAAAGCACAAAGTAGGTCTACTTTCTACTTTTGTACGCGTTACAAGCACCATGAAAGAAAGTCAGCTGTTCTTGAATGCTAAAGATGTTAAATAATACTTTATTTCTTATGTTATCGATAAATATTATTTTGCCGTGGATAATTTTTTTCTTTTTTTTTCAATAAAAAAAAATTTCTTAGTAAAAAAAAATTGTTTAATAAAATATGTGAATATTTTCATTAATGCGATGTATTTTAATTAACTTTTCACCACACTTTTCTCAGTAACAAATTTTGCATATTAGTTATCGATTACTTTTACGTACTGAGTGTCATCTCCGCTAAATCTGTATTATTTACTTTGTGTTCATTACATATTTTTAAACAATAAATGGAAGAAAATTTAATTAATGCTGTAAAAAAGCACGAGCTTTTATATAACAAAAGCTTGCTGCTATATAGAAATAAAATAAAGAGAGCAGAGCAGACATCTGCAGACATTCTTGTCGCGGTTCGAAATTGCTCAGCGTCAGACGTTTTAATTTTTTTAAATGTGGTTTCAAAAAACCCACTTAAATAAATTCCGTTCTAAATACAACGGCCGTACCCAAAACCTTTTCTTTTTTTGAAATTGTTCATAGGCATTTTTTGCACATAAAATTAAATATACAAACTCATCTAACTCCACAAATTCTTTTAAAAACTCGATTTCACTCTCCATTTTTTCTTTATAAGTACATATTTATAAACAAACGTATACAGCTGATCAAAACAAAAATAAAATGGCGCATGAAAAGCAGTGCATGTAACTCAACGCGAACAAAGTATAGAACGAAACAAGAGGATGAAACGCGTCTAAAGCATAACGCGCAAAAAGCGAGCTATGGACCTCTACCTTAACATCGTATATTAAAACATAAGAATGAATAAATAAATAAAAACAAAACGCTTTTGTGGAAACCTTACATTTTGTGCCCCAGCAGACTAGTTTGCAGCCTGCAGACTCTCAGTCTGAGGGTTGACTGACAAGTTGTCTTATCGACTTCATTACTTTTGAATATATGAATATGTATGTATATACATACATACAAACATATTTATGCTTAATATGTTTATAAATTTAGTGTAGATTTGCACCTGCTAACCAAAAGCGAAAATCACTCATTTTCATGAGAGAAATTTTCCCCGTCTGTCAAGCATTAAAAACCATGAATATATAAAAATATTTAGTAATATTTTTATTGCTTTTCATAACTCAATAATCGCAATATTTTTCTTTTGCGTACTCAGTACTATTTATTCGATAGACTTGTGTGTCAAAAGTTTTTTTCAAACCCATTGGGCCCGATAGCCCATTTTTGTTCAAAAGAGCTGTTGAACACAAGTCTGCTATTTGATAGTGACAGTTTGGTGAACTTTTCACTACAAAAATTAATTTTCTTGTTAAATGTTCCAAACAAATAATTACCCACATTTAGTATAAGTAAAAAAAAATATAAAATTTATTAAACTAACTTTTACCCGCGGCTCCGTTCTTTAACAACCGGTTTTAAAACTGGTTAAACAATTAAACCTGAAACGAAAATTACCCTAACCAGCCCAAAAATTTGTTTTTCGCAAAAAGTCCGTACCACATATCATAAAACCGGTTCCGAACCGGATAAAAAATATCCTATATTTCACGCTGGTAATGCAGTTTGCCATTGGTGAAAGAATTTTTAAAGTCGGGTTAGTGGTTTTTGGCGTGAAAGCGTAGCAAACCAGCAAACAAACAAACTCTTGACAGACTTGAGTACTTCATAAAGATTTTAAAAAAAAATATGCAAAGTTTTAAAGCACAATTTTTATTTTTTTTTACTTTTTTTTATACAGTGCTTTGTTTATAAGGAATTAAAAATTTTCATTGAAATTTATTTGCTGGTGGTTAAGCTTGTGCTTATAAGGAATTAAAAATTTTTATTGAAATTTATTTGCTGGTGGTTAAGCTTGTCTATATGCATTTCATTTTCATATTTTAAACAGTCACAAATGGTTTTTGAAAGTCTGTGCATAAGATAAGAGGATTGTGACTGTTCAAAATCTGTCGTTGAAGTCTACTGATCATCAGTTGGCAAAACACCAATGAAATGCATATAGACATGCTTAACCACCAGCAAATAAATTTCAATGAAAATAAACTTATGACAAAATGTCAAATAATAAATTTCTTAAATGTAAAATTATTAAATGTTCGCAGTTCGTTGTAACCGTATTGCAAAGTTGATCAGCTGTTGTTCACATATATCTTTCAAATGAAGTCCGATATACATTCATAAGTTTTTCACTTTTGCACAATTTTTTCATAAACATTTCACTCAACTTCTTTCGTGTGTATTTTGACAATATTTTACGTGAAATGTTGAACAACAAAACAAAACAAACTTTTTTGGTTCGTGCATTATTTTATTTATGCTCTCAAATGGTACTCGTATTAATATCTATGTACGAGCACGAGTATGTCGGAGAATGTGTGGTTGACTATAAAAATAGTTAATTTTCTTAGACTGACTAAAAGCTAACTGCAATGTCATCCAGAACAAATCCAAAATTAATTCTTAAGTTGAGTACGTAATCGATTTTGGTGAGAGCCAACAAATTTATTCTCAGCTACTTTGAAACTCATTTCAGTTTTATATTAACATTTTGCTGTTATTATTTTACATGGTACTTGGCTGTGTAGTTAGCGCATTGAGTACACAACGTGTGATGATACATGTTAGAACCCCAGAAAATTTTTTTAAATTTACTGACTACCAGGTGATTTAAAAAAGCCAACTTTAAGTTGGCTGAAAGTAATGCAGAGTGAGACAATTGACTACTGCCTAGGACATCGCAATGTTAAAATAGTCAGTTGATTACATTAAAAAGTAAACCAAGTGCCAGTCAGTACTAGTTGCGAAATAGTTAGCTTAAAGTTAGTTTAAAGTTAACTTAATTTCCGATAAGGTATCTATGCACATTGCACAAGTATGTCTAAGTTCAAATGCTTGTCCTTGTGCTTGTTGGGTTTGCAGTTATTGGTTTTTTTCTTTATAACAAACAGTGGCTGGCGCTCCGGGGATTCTTCAAGCAACAAATGAGTCATTTTGTAATTCACATATGATGTCTTCAAGTTTATTTTCCATGAACATGAAAGAAAGTGTTTATTTAATGATAAATTCTGTATTTGAAAATGCGGAAGAAATTATTTTCTTTGTTTCAATATGTGTGTACATTAAAGTGTTCAAGATTTTATTGTAGCGTTTTCTCTTGTAGACAATGACATTAACAATCAAGAGTTAATTAAAATATAATTAAAGTTCATAACAATTATTACTTATGTATGCCATTTTCTAATCATTTACTTTGAGTTATCGTGTTAAGAATTAATATAAAACTTACATAAAAAAAATATTAAAATGTTGCTCAACTAAATAGAGTTCAATATCATATTCATATTTAATCAGTGTTGCTAATGAAAAGTTTTCGACTTTAAGACTTTCTTCTTGCAAAAAAAAAAAAAAAATAAAAAATACTTTTATTAAATTTAAAATTTTTTAAATATGTTTGTACAAATAAAAATTCTACAAATCATAATAATTGTTATATTTTTATTATTCAATTCAGAATTTAGTTAGCGATCACATAGAAAAAACAGGTAGTAATTAAGAAAAATCAAAAAACCGTACTGCGACCAACTTTGCAGCGTTCAATATCCTAAACGCTCATTTGAAATGAAAAATCATAAGAGAAACCCATTTTGATATAGTTCGCTGACTTTTTATTTTTTCCGTATTTACAAAATGGCCGCCATATGGAATTTTTACTACTGTCATATCTTTAGTGACATTTCCGGGATTAAGACAAATCGATTGACGTAAGAATCATTAAACTCAGGCCTTTTATATATATATCCTATGCCCTAAGTCAGCAAGAAGTTTTTAGGACATTTTTGTTTGAAAATATTTTGAGTGCTTGTTTATGAATTCTCTAAAATATTTTCTATAAAAATCGAGGCTGTCTTTGATAATGAAAAATATTATTAAAATATTATTACCCTGTTTTTAAAACATAAAAATTCAATTAAAATATTGTACGATAGTTTGAAAAATAAATGAAAAAACTTGTGCTGGGTATTGTGTTTGAAATAAATTTATAAAGCATAGACACGAACCTTCTAACAATAAATATTGATGTTCTTGAAGAATAACAACTGCGTCCTTTTTTCGTATATATAGTAGACCAGACGATACAATTGTCGAGCAGATCAGGGCATTATAAAGGGTGTACAAATTTGAGGTTAGGAAGCAAATTGGCTGCCGAATGATGAAATGTCAAGAATTAAGCTGTCATTCTTTGAAAGTTAGAAAATTTTAACCACGTAACGCTACAATCTTGAGCAAAGAATTTTAATTGTGAAATTTATAAATTTTAATTTGCAAGACTGGGTTTTCGTGAAGAAACCAGAAACCGCTGACGCTCTGAAAGATGTAATTCAGCGCTGCATTGAAAAAATAAGCGAAGCTTTGTTACAAAATGGTGGTTCAAAATTGTGTGAAAAGAGCGGACGGACGTCTGCCGACGTGCTAGATGTAGATTCTTGCCCAGCATCATATTCCATTATTAATTCCCATATTTCCAAAAAAAAAGTGAGTTTTTAAGTCAATTTACTTCCTAAACTTAGATTTGCCCATCCTTTATTCGCGTTTTTCGTAAGTCACTTTAGCTTAGTCGATTTTTAATTATTGGCAACACTGATAACAACGTTTGGTGCTTAGAGCAAATTATCTTAGGAATTTTTAATGTTAATGTCATTGTTTTTTTTTTTTTTTTAATATAGTTGTTGTTGCACTTATATTCATATTTTTTTACAAGAAAAACATTTTGTTTTCTAGGAAAATTTATTTATTTTTCTTATTTGTGAATCACTTGTTTGTGTTGAAAACTCACAATGTATATACTCGTACATACATATGGATGGATGTATATTTTATTATTATGTTTCTACATTAATTAATTCTTAATAGTTTTTTACTTAACAAAAACAAAAAATTACGTTTAACATTTGTTAATTAAGGCAATAATAATCCCAAATTATGATTTTACTTATTCAGTAAAATGCTTTTTTTTATTAAAAATGCATTGAAATTGATTACTGAGGGGTTTAGCTGAATCTTATGCGCATTTTAATGTTGCTAATGCAGATCATCTGGGAACGTTTACCCAAAAATTTCTTAGAACAACTAGAGTTATAATGTTAAACTTTCATTTAAACAAATGAGAAGCTCAACAAATATCAAAGTTGAAACAAGAACTCAATAATCAACATGTTTTTAATTTTTTTACTTTACCATTGCTAAATTGGCTGACTTTTTTTCAGCTTCGAATTGTAGTTGTAAATGTAAATAACAACAACAGCTTTTCAAGAATAGAGTGTTGGCAACACTTGTTGAAATAATTTTTTTTTTTTTTTTTTTTGCAAATCGAATGTTTTGCATATTTCAATTTTCATATAGAAAAATTTCAACGAAGGCAAAATAAAATTTTACGGATAATAACATCGGCTCCATGGTACATAAGAAATTCAAATTTACATCGTGATTTGAATATGCCACAAGTAACTGAAGAAATTGCAAAATACGCAGGCGAATATCTTACAAAACTTGAGTCTCATCCTAATCCGCTTGCTCGTAATATCTTGAATTTTAGGGAAGGGCTCTAATACATAACACTCCAGAAGAAACTGCTTGAAAATACTTTTGTTTTTGCTTATCACTACTTATGTATTATTAATAAATACCACTAAGTTTATGTCCGACACTGGTCGGGCCTAATTAATTATATTTAGATTTAAGATTTGAATAATTATTGTTAGTTCATATTTGAAGATACAATAAATAAATATATGTACAAAAAAAAACAAAAAAAAATTTTTTCAATTGATTAGAGGCTCATCTATCGAAATATGAGAAAAAAAAACTCAATTCGAAAAAATAAAAAAACAAAAAATTAAATATTTCAATTGATTAGAGGCTCATCTATCGAAATATGAGAAAAAAAAACTCAATTCGAAAAAATAAAAAAACAAAAAATAAAATATTTCAATTGATTAGAGGCTCATCTATCGAAATATGAGAAAAAAACTAAATTCGAAAAAATAATGAGTTTGGGGCGTTTCTACATCAAGGTAATGATATGTATGTAGGTGCCTCAAAAAGCTAGCTGATTATTTTTTATTAGATGTTCCGTGTATGACCCATTTAATGTTGTTTATACAAACAAGTAAATACAAACCAGAGAATGACAAAATATACATAAGTAAATAGTCCTAATTTAATGCCCACATGCTCTCAAGCAATTATAACTATAGCCGATTCCAAAATACAAGAGCATCTCTAGGTCGTTTATGCGAAAACTAAAATACTCTACAAATAAAAATAAAAAGGCACATGCGTATCAAGCGCATTAAATCTCTCTCATACTTATAGCCTAATAGACAGGATATTTATTCTTCATTCGCCACCATTATATACACACAAAATAGAATGAAAACAGTGTGGTTGTGTATGTGTGGCTGTTTGAAATTATGCATTATGTGCGTGTGCAAATAAAAAGAACCCTGTCTATACGCATGTGCAGCCGATTAATAGCCAGAGTATTTGTATATTCATTGTAGCTCATACAGTTTATAAATTTAAGTTCTGTTTAAAATTAATGCGTGTGTTTGCATATGAGCGTGTTTTTCTTATTTTTAGCTGTAGGCTTTCACTGTTTTTTGACGGCAAATACTTCAAACGGCTTATACAAGCAAAATTTGTTAATGCAAGAGAAAATACAAGTACATGTTATTTGTTTTCTCTTTATTTTCGACATTTCTTAACACCAAGCATTAATAAAAACCTCTGTTATTATTATTTTTTTTATTACATTTGTTGGGTTGCCTATATTAAGGTACTGTGGCTTTGTTTTAGGCATCTATAAAAGACCTCACAATCTCTTAGGAAAAGCAACTCCCTTAGGCTCCGAAAGCCTATCAAAAATTGCAATTAGGCAGTATTATTTAAGACGGACAGCAAATGTTACATTTAGCAAATTTTCACAAATAATTTTGTTAAAAAAAATTTGCTATAGAGCTACTTGTTACAAGAAGAACTTCCTTACGAGAAGTGTAGTTATGTCATAGGGCTTAGAATATTTGTTAAAATGCAAAAATGCGTAACTAGCAAAAAATGCAAAGTCGAGTTTTTGATTGATTATATGAATGGCAAAATTTTACACTTCTGCAATTAGAACTTACGTTTTTTTTTTGACAAAAAGCAAAGGCACGTAACTACAAGTGTGTTTAGTTTTTTTTTTGAGTTTGTTGCTTTTCCTGTAAAATGATATTTTTCTTAGCTATGCCTTTTTGCATTTTAGCTAACCATATGTAGGATTAGATTATTAAGTTTAAAATGTCGAAATAAGAAGCATATTGGCTGTCATGTACTGCACTCAATGTGCACAATAACACATGATATAATTCTCATTCGGTTGTTATTAAAATTACAAGTCAATAAGCATATTTTTAATCGCATACTGCAAGCTTGGAAGTAAATAATCAATAAAATGAATATTTTGTTAAAATAAAATTGTGATTATGGTCAAATTATTACATGTAAAATAAAATATATAAATTATTAGTTTATTTCCTGTGATGAAAAAAGCACCACTGAAATCAATTTTTTGTGACTTCTGATTTAATTAATAATTATCAAAGAAGGTAAGCAAGCTTATGCCAACATTATGGAAAATAATATTGAAAATAATATTTATATATTTATTAGCTTCTTGGGTTAATTTTTCTTTAATGGAACTTAAAATGCTTGATTATTAAAATTTTTATGATGTTAGTTTTTTTTTCTGAATTGAAATCCAAATTGTCGCAGTATTGCATGAAATAAATTTGTATTGATAAAAACAATTTATTTCACTTGTGGCATTTAGTTCTGATTCATAGTTTGCTGGTCAGCAATTACTCATACATATAATTATCTATGTACATATGTATGTAGCTCAATATTCCAGTTAACAACACAACACACTTTGCCATCGTCCATTACATACACTTTAATTAGCGTGCGGAAAACACGGTTTTGTATCTTAAGGCTCAGTTAGCCGACTGTAATTCAATGTAACTGTAATGTAGGAAACAGCTGATCGATATTTTTCAATGAAAAATAGGTTACGTTACATTACATCTCTATAACCATTTTCATTACTTTTCACATAACAATATCGATCAGCTGTTTCCTACTGTTGCTGTTACATTGCATTACAGTCGGCTAACTGAGCCTTTAGGCCGAGTTTACATCTAGCACACATGTGCCCAAAAAAGCGTAACCACTAATTACTAATGAAAAACTGTTTGATTCAGATACGTATTTTTATTTATAAAGTTAAACAGTTTCATACATATATAACTAGTAGACAATTTTTTAGAATCCAACATGATTGGAAACTGTTCAAATCAATAAATACATGTCTGGGTCAAACAGTTTTCCATTAGCAATTACTGGTTACGTGCCAGATATAAAGTCAGCCTTAATATTCCCCAGAGGGATTCACCATGTCGCAAATTAAAATAAAACACACACACAGAGAGGCTTTGCTTTACTTCTGTATCACGCAACGTGCTGCTGAATAAAGGCCAACACATAAATTTTTTAATTTTCAGACACTCAAAATTATTTGCAAGAAAAAATTATCAGCCATTTTTTTGAGAAGTTTTCTAAAGGTCACTTTTCGCCACTTTGTGAATTTGAAATCGAAATTTTTTTTAAACTGTTAATGAAATAAAATTTGTCAATTTGTTTTTATTGTTTTTTTTTTTCTTCTTTCTTTTTTGATAACGTTGTTGCCAAATGCCAAAGATTTTTTTTTTATTATTATCAGTTGTCGTACTTACCAAAAACTTATGCGAGAACATATATTTGCCTTTGAATATGGATTCTGTGGACGTAAAACTTTTTTTCTTGAACGATTCATGTTGTAAACTGTGTAGTAGTTGCTTGGGCACGCTGGCGGTTTTCAATTAATTAATACTTTTTGTTATGTTATTTATTTATTTTTTATTTTTTTTTTTTTAGTAAAAAATATGTGTAATATAATCAAAATGAATTAATAAAACATTTTATTTATAAAATTGTGGGTATCACTTCAATTGAAATTAATTTAGCATTTAATTTTGCCACTGCCAATACACCATATGCTTCAACACATGCAAGCCTACGTACATACATACATACATACAAGTGTATGTATGTATTTTAACAATGTAATAATATAAATTGTTTTATTTGTACACGTTACATATGTATATTCCGTTCCTTTTTGTTTTTTTTTTATATATATAAAAATAAAAATAAAATCTTTTATTTGACTTCACTGTTTCTTGTCACAGTTTAACTTTCAGACTAACGTCTCGCCCAAATAATTAATTCTTTTTAAAATGAATTTTGCTAACAGAAACAACAAACAAGAACTGATGATTTTGGGAGCAGAGAAAAACACTAAAAAAAACTCAAACGTTGGTATTCATTCCACTCATAAATGTGATCATAAAAGTTTCATAAAAAGCCCAACTGACAGTCGGACTTCGTTGCTGTGAAGAGCATGAGCACGAGCTGCAGTAAATAGGTTGTTTGCATGGGGCTGATAACCGGAAAAAATACTTGATTTTAATTTTTTTGTTTTGTTTGAACTGTAGGTATAATATTCTTATTTTAAAAACTTTTATTTACACACATATTGGATGGGCTACAGTGCCAATAAAGATTTACTTTCTAGCTAAAAAAAAACACAAATAAATAAAAATT
The DNA here is from genome assembly GCA_936439885.1 of Nowickia ferox. Taxonomy (NCBI): domain Eukaryota; kingdom Metazoa; phylum Arthropoda; class Insecta; order Diptera; family Tachinidae; genus Nowickia; species Nowickia ferox. The sequence continues at coordinate 108,232,557 of OW387024.1, read as the reverse complement.
TAAATTGAGAAGCAATAATTGTACTCGTATGTACGAGTATATTGATTTGACAATGCAACATTTGATTATTGCAATTTCGTTGTTTAGCGCTATTGAATCGTGTGAGACGAAAGAATTTTTAAGTTTTTTGCTGTTTAAACAATTGCGTGCATCATACATATGTACGTAAAAAATTGCCATAGCGGACTTCAATATGAGAAATGACGTACAATGTGTACGATTACTTTCATGTTCATCCCGCAAATATCGATGACAAATTAAAGCACTACTGAGTTCTGGTGATCTTCGTGGCATGTTTATTCATATCACATGTGATCCGTTCGTGATCATGATTAAATCAAATTTAAATACTTAAAATTGTTATATTCTAGCAACACTCAATTAATGGGCAATTATATTTATTTGTGCCCATAATTACTAAAATTACCTAAGCCGTACAACCGTAAATTTAGCCGTTAGTTAAAATGCAAAAAAGGTGTAACTAACAAAAAATTCAAAATGAAGTTTTTTATTAATTATTATGAATGAATTTTACGTTTCTGCGAGCAAAAATTACGCTCTTACGTTAAGTTTTTTTTTGTTGGTTTTCCGGCTTCTCCGGTAAAATTATATTTTCGTTACTTAAGCCTTTTTGCATTTAAGCTTACGACATATTTTTTGTTTGGAGAAACATATTTTGTAAATAACATTTGAACAAACTAATATTATTTTTATATTATGCAGCAGTTATTATTCCACAACTCCGTAATTTTTAGATCGATCTTAATACTGTTTCTTTTCTGAGAGGGTAAGCTTCCATTTGGTCCCGTTGATAAAACAAAATAGGCGCGAATGCGCACTACAAATTTGTTTTGCTTTGATTTTGTGTACTTGTACTTATCCGTTTATTAGAAAACTTAACTTAGCATACACCTTCAGCTCTCGTAAAAACACAATCTACTAGTTAAAAAATGGGCGGAACCACGCCCATTTAAAATTTATTATTATTTTTTACGTTATTCTGCTTAGCCGATTATTACGAAAACTGGACCACGCCTTGAGCTCAGAAAAAACTAAATTTTGAAATTAAAAAGTGGGCGCACCACGCCCATGGAAGTTAAGTTTTAACTTATATTCTAGTTAGACGATTCCCACGAAACTTGGCAAACAGTTGCGGCTCTCAGAATGACTTAATTTTGTTTAAAAAAAAAGTGGGCAAGGCCATGCCCATTGAAGCCTAATGTTATGTTGCACGTGCTACTAATTGAGCGATTGTAACAAAACTTGACACATACCCTGAGCAATTACAAAAGTTGACAGGGACTCTTAATATTTGCAAAATTGGTCATTCTTAGGACCCTGAAAATTTAAAACCCGCTCTAGAAAGGCAATGAAATTATTAAATTAAAAAAAAATAAATTAAGCTCAAAACTAAGCACTGGAAAGTTAAAAGTAATTTCGAGAAAAATTTTTGAGACTGAAGATGTTGTACGTTTTAGGTAATAGTTCTTCATAATCGTTGCTTGTTATAGCCAAACGCCACTGTTTTACTTAGAGAAATTCCCGCGTGGGGTGGTTTGAAGATGCCTGCTCAACATACACTCTCTTCCTTATTTCTCGCGCTCACAAACGAAAATATCATAGATTTTATTATAGAGAGTGACAGGGTTGTTTGTTATCCCTTTTTTAATCAATTGCACAAAAGTATTATTTTTCTACATAGGAGTACACACGTGCAAACATGCACACGTTTTTTGAAGGGTGCAGCAAATGTTAGTTTAGTGATTGAAAGAATGATAACCATAAAAATTTTTAAAATTTAATTGAGTTGAGGCTTAATAATACTGATTTGGAATTAAGTTACTAAAATACAAAAGTTGGATTAAATACAAAAATAAATAAAGTTTAAATTCGAAATGAATGCAAGATATTTATATGCACTTACATTTAAAAGTCTCTCAAATTAATTTCGAACTTAACTTTTTAGAAGCATATTCGTCACTCAATCAATAACAGAAAAACTCTTGTATCTCTGGAAATACTTACAATTTTAATCATTATTGCTTATACAATTCGCTCACAAAGGGTCGTTTATTAAGAGCTTCCTATCTTTAACTTTAAATAGAAGAAAAAGCGTGTGAGATGTTATAAAAAAAAATTATTCATTTGAAAGGTCTATAGATGCCATTGTGTATCGAATATAACAACGTGCAAGTGTCTCCAGTGCGGTTTCGCTTCGTATCGTTTATTAGAAATGTCCCACTTTGCACAACTCTGGTGCACAACAAAGAATGACAATGAGTACTCAAAAAAAAAAATATATGTACATAAGTAAATAGTCTAAATTTTAGTAATTACGTATAATCATAATTGTAGCGCAAACAATTCGTACGCTGATATATTATCTTTCAAGCAACTATGACTATAGCCGACTCCAACCTACAAGAGCATCTCTACTTCGCATAAACGTAAAACTAAAATACGCTACAACTAAAAATAAAAAGGCCTATGCTTATTAAACGCATTGACTCTCTCATACTTATAGTCGAAGTATGCTTATACTAACGATATGGGTTTTTCATCGGAGAAAAAATATATACTCATGCTAGTAGGGATATCTATTCATTATTTGCCACCGTATACATACACCTGAGTATATAAAATGGAATGGAAAATTGGTGAGTGTGTGTGTGTGTGGCTGTTTGAAAATATAATTTATATGTGTTTGTAAATAGAATAGCCCATTATATACGCATGCATAGCCGATTAATACTCAGAGTATTTTTATACTCATGCGTATGATTGTGACTTATACTATCTATAAATTTTAGTTGTTGTCGTTTATGCTGCGTAATTTGAAAAATGTGTATAAACATAGTTCTGTCATGTTTATAGTTATACGTATTCGGTTTAAAAGTTTAAAATTAATGCTTGTGTTGGCATATATGCGTGTTTTTCTATTGTTAGCTGCACGAATTCATAGTTGTTTGACGGCCAATACTAAAAGAGTACTTGAAGCGATACTTTTGTCATTTTCTGGTGCACAGTACAGGCTGAGTTTGACCGATGGCATGGGCTGTGTTGGCTCTGGCAGCAGCTATAATTTGTTTGAGTTGTGAGGTGTCTATTGAAAGACTCACACCTATACACATCTGCATGTATGTGTGCAAATGACAATTATAACCGAATAATACACATTTAATTTTGTTACCTGAAATATATGTATCACACAAGCATTGTATACGCTTAAAAATAAACACTTTCGTTTGCTATTCATTCATTGTCATGGTCTTAAGTTTCTCACAATTCGTTTGTGATTAAGAATTTGTTAGTAGCAAAGGTACGAGAGTAAACAACAGTAAAAAAATTATGTTTAAAAATAATTATAATAAAAAAATAGTTTGCCTTATGATACAAAGATAAGAAACAAATAAAGATAATACTTTTAAGTAATTCTCGTTTACCCAAATAATAAATGGACAAATTAAAATATTTTTGAAATTAACTTTAAGGATATTTAAAATTTTGGTATAGTCATTCCTAAGCATTCACTTTGTTTTCTACCAAATAAATTGCACCCTGTTAAAAGTGGCATGTATTGTATAAAATATCTTGTCATCCCTGTGAAAATGTTATTTTCCATATCGCTCATTTACTCAAACAACGTCATAGTTAAAAAAAACTAGTTTACTAGAAAACGAGTTTTAACTTTTCAATTTACACACAATTTGGTGAAAAAAGAAAATTTTATTTTACTTTTAAAAAGAGTTTAGTAAACAAGATATTTGTGTGAAATTTTAACACAATATGAAGAACGATATGATTTTTTGAGTTATGACGTTGTTTGAGTAAATGACACTTTGTACTATGATAAAAAAAAAATTTGTATAACATTTTCACAACTCTAAAAATCTAAAAAAATAAACAGAATGCATTCCACAGAATGACCACAAAACGTTGGCAACAAATGAAAACTTGATTTTCGAAAATGCGATTTGAAAGCAGCAAAATAACTTTGTTTTTTCATTACATGCGAGTACATATGTGACACGCAAAATAGAAAGGGACCTAAGAGTAAAAATTGGTTTTGTTCAGGAGAGCCATTTTAAAGATTTAAATACGTGTATCTTTGGTGTACTTCGATTTCATAAAACGCTCATATCTCTGGGAGGAACACTTTTGGGGCATGGGATCGGTCTCATTCGATGCTCAGATGTTGGCCACATCAAAAAAAAAAAAAGTGAAAATTTATTTTTTTTTACCCTTAGGTCCCTTTCTCTATGCGCTGTCACATATATGTATGTATGTATTTTATTATGTGAAGTTTTCAAATAATTTTTGTAATGTTGCTTATTCACGTTCGTTCGTAAACAGTTTGTGTAACAAGATTTGCAAACAGATAATTTTCGACCTTTGTTGACTTGCAAGTGCTAAACGCGTATTAAAACTCAATTAAGTTTTTGCAGAAAGGCGCCATCTTATCGCTCTCAGTTCACTAAAAATATTTAACAAATGTTTGATTTTGGTTTTTTTTTTGCACTTGCAAATTTTTAGGCTAACGTACATAATACATTCATTTTATAATCTAGACTTAATAAGGATGAAATAATTTGCTTTTACATGTACACAAATCCGCCCCCTTTCATACAAAAGAAAAAACTGCTGTTTCTGTGCAAACGCCCATAAGCCAGTCGTCGTCACTGGTTTTTTTAATGCGCTATATTTCTTATTAACTGGCTTAATATAAGTATAATGAACTTTCAGCATGTCAATACTACAATCAAAAATCAAATACAACATCAAACAAAAACGTAAATGGCATTAAGCATTATTTGATTTATTGAAAAAAAAAATTAATTACGATTGTCATTTAAATGCACAATTTGATGCATGCAATATTAAAACCTTCTGTACGGCTTCAACATATTTCCGAGCATCACTTGCACAAAAAGTGACTTATTTATCTTTAGGGAAATTTAATAATTTCGACTCACTAATCAGCTTTCGCTCTTGTAGAATCCTTAAGCCAAATTATCGACAAGTAGAATTCTTATTCACGGCAGTAGAAGAAATAAAACCGTGTTCTGTTTTAAAATGTTTACAAAAATCTGTATGGTCAATATGCCATTCGATAAATATTTAAATGTTCAAGGTAAACTTGAAAAACAAATAACAGAAAAAAATATTTTATTGCAATTCCTTTGTTTCTTTGTCTTCATGTAATACGCGAGTATTAAGTACAGTAGCTTATCGTTTTAACGAACTGTTTAATATCAGAACGACTTGTGAAATTTTGCCAATAAATTAAGTTATTTAGCTCAAAATAGACATCATAACTCAAAAAAGCTTTTTATTAGTTTTGTGAAGCATTAACTTTTGGGTACTGGAAAAAATGCGTCAAATGTTGCAAATTTTACAACACAAATGCTGGAGTTAGAAGAAAATTCGGGCATATTCTCGTTTGAGATGAGAGCGACTATTTCACATAGGGAATGTACCGTGTTACCCTCACACCGCATTACCATTTCAATATGATATTATACATATGTATGATATATGTATGATTATATCGCACATTCAGTTCAATAGTGTCATAACTCAAAAAAACTAGTTTCGCAGAAAACACGTTTAAAGTTTTCAATTTACATACAACTCAATGAAGGCATGAAAAAATATTCTTCTCTCAGGAGGTGATAGTACAAGCTATTTATATGAAATTTTTACGCAAGATTAAACACGAAATGCATTATTTTTCTGCATTATTAACTCAAAAAACGGTTTTTTTGAGTTATGTCACTATTGAACTGAATGTGCGATATGAATGTATATAGTTTTATGTTTAGTCCCTGGAGGAAGCGTGGGGTTAAGTGTCCACAAGTCACCACTTTGGTCGACTCTTTTGGTGACATTGTCAACGGAGCGTCTACATATTAACATTGTTTTTGATGCGTAGAAAACATTTTGTCTGATACATACAACTATGCTTCTTCTTAATGTTGGTTTGTTGCAAATACAAGTGGCCTCAAGCAAAATGCAAGTTTTTATAAAAATTAGTTTACGAATATGCTCGTAAATGTATTAACAAATAATTCAAAGAATCAAACAAAAAGAAATAGCAAAAGACAAATAAAAAGCAATCCATTTTGTAGGTATAAAAATAAAAAATTTAAAAATGAAATAATTGTGGAAATTTTTATGTGCGTATAGAAGATTTTGTGAGATCAGTGTTTGATTTTAATAAATCGACGAAAGATTGAAGTTTTCATTTATATTTAATAGAAACCGCAAACCAAATTCCTACTTGCTGAACGAATGATTGAATTACAGTTTATTTTTTATATGGTTTTGATAAATAGTTACCTTTTTTTTATATTAAAACACAAAAGTGACTAGTGGCACTAGTGACTATCTGTTTCCAATGTCTCGATATGGTCCCAAAAGAACTGCCTACTCAGAAAGACTAACGTCAGTCAGTAGTTGGTTTTCCATGACACACACATGATAAATGTATATAGCAAAAATCATTGTACGGGGTACAATTTGTCAGTAGTACTGGTGACAAAGTGAAAAGTTAATCAGTACTGATTCACTAGTGACATTTCCTACAGGTGTTTTAAAATAAAGTCAGGCAAACACATACATCTTTATATTAGTTATGTATTAGTAATAATATGAAAGAGAGTAAAATGCATGCATGCACGAATGATTATGCGGGACTGAATTCTGTGGCAAAAAGGAAAAAGTGTTTAAGTCAGGATAAGCTGATTTTGAGCTAATCGTACCTCCGTAATCGGCATATTCGAAAGTACCCGTGGTCAAAATCTCAATTTATTTGTGTGATTTTTCAGGAAGTTATAGCACTGTGACTTGCGACTTATCTTTTTTGGACTTCTAATCTCGTTTGGAATAATAGCTTAATTAAGGTTGTAGTTTCGTATATTTCAACTTGAATGTATTAATTATAGTGTGTAGAATGAAGTTTGCTTACAAAAATAATGGTTAACAGAGAATTTCCCAATTTAGTTGTAAAAGAAATAAATTTCTGAAAATCGACTGGAACGCTTAAAAGTGCTCTCCGGCAAAACGGTAAAATATGACTCAAGCACTTTTTCCTTATTGCCACAGAATTGCTTTCTTCCATACGTGTCCATATTGTTTGTTTCTGTTTTAATACAACACTTAAATGAGAATAGGCCCGATTGTAAATTTTTACCAAAATGAACTGCAAGGTAAACATAAAAATGAATTAAGTAGCAACATCTGATGCAGGACATGAAACTGAAATAAATTTTGTAAACTTTTTTCTTCTTTATGTTGTGAATGTTGCTGCAAACTTTTGCTTGTTGCAAAACTAACATTTGATGGTATTTATACTGAGGGGTGAAACACTGCTACGTCAGCAAAACGCAGAGCTTTAATATCCAAAGGTGTAGAGAAGGTTGCATGAGAGACTTTTCAGCACGAATTGTTATAAATCGATATTATTTTTTATTTGTATTTTGCTCTATTTCGTATTCTTCATATCGATGGCTTCATTCCAGAGTACGCTAAGTCTAGAAAGTGAATTTTACAGGAGACGCGTTCAAAGTTTATTTGGAATTTCTCAAAGGCCGTATAAGATAGAAATTCAATTTTACAATTGAGAGCATAACTTTTGATAGGGTTGTCCGATTAGTTCGAGCTTTTGGCAGGACTCAAGTTACATCAATCCAAATTCAAATAAACAAACTCCTTCAAAACATGCTAAGTCGACTTAGCATACTCTGGAATTAAGCCATCGATATGTTGTGTATTAACGTTCATGCCAATTTGACGTATTTTTCTATTAGCTTTGGCAAATTACAGAACATTTAGTTTAGGGCAAGAAGCCGATTAACTGTCAAAAATATTATACTACAAAAGATGCGTAGGATACAAGGCTTGTAAAAGCAATATTTGAATTTACCAAAGAATAATTTAAATCTGACAACAAATTTTGATTATTTCTTGTTTTTATTATTTTTTTATTATTTTATATTGAAGTGAAATTGCATATATGTATGTAATAATAAACAAACTTTCCTCGATTGCATTAATGTCTCCATTTTATTTTTATCATGCAACTTTGGGAGTACGTCATGGAAGTATGTGTATGTGTGTGTGTGTGTGTTAGAGTTTTAAAAATTCACAAATCTGTTTTAATTTCTGAATACACAACTAAGTAATAAGTAAGTATAGTCCGAACGTCATTAAAAATATTATTAAAAAAAAATAAAAAGTACGAGTATTTTTTTATGTGCGTTAATATTTATTATTACATATGAACAATCTATTTTGGAGATTATAAAAAGGTCACTTATAAATCTTATCATTCATGTATTGCCTCATTGTCTACAAGTGAATGAATGAAACGAAATGTTACACATGAGTGTGTTCGTTGATGTTAATGTTGAACGGAGCCGCCTTGCCACAGAGTAGATAATCTTTGAGTTGACTCCAATTAGAAAACACGACCTATAATGACACTCAGGCCTCAAAGAGAACGGCGACATCACACATCAAATGTTACTTATAGCCAGAACGAAATTGGCTCATTGTTCCATACAAGTTCTAAGAAATTTTTGGGTAAAGGTTCCCTCCCTGCTGATATGCATTAGCAACAGTGAAATGCGCATTGGATCCCAGCTAGCACCTCAAAAATCAATTCAAATGTATTTTTAAAAGAAAATATTCTACCGAATAAGTAAAATAATAAACTGGGATTAATAGGGCATTAAGAAACGTTAACAAATATATTTTCTTTATAAAAAATACTGAAGTATATTTATTTGACATTTAGTTTAGAAACGAATTACGAGACCGCTTATTTTGATGGCTCCAAGAAAAATAAAAAAGAGTGGAGCCTTGAACCTTAAAGAAAATTTTTTATAACAGTGTCACTTTGTGTCACAAAGTATTTTTTTAACTATCGCTGCCATCTATACATCTGATAGACTAGTTTTTGGACCACCCTCGTATTTTTAGCTCTTATTTGTAGAGTATGTCACAGTTTTTTGTGAGATTCAAAGTAAAACGTCTAGACAAAATTAGAAATTAGGTAAGCTTTTTTTCGTTTGAAAGATGTTTTTTTTTTTATTTCTAAAGATTTAACCAGTTTGAGCTGATTGCAAGAGGATTTGGTTAGGCAGGCAAGCCACTACCCATTTACAAGTCAACGCACAGTGGGGAAACATGGAAATAATTCTGTAATTTTCCGTGTGACCGTTTCGATTTTTGATTTTATACATTTACACTTCGGTTTAGTGAAAAATTTACACATTTCGCGCCATAAGGGGCCATCCACATATTACGTAACGCCATTTTTTCCGATTTTTGATCCCCCCTCCCCCCCAGTAACAGATCGTAACAATTCTTAGACCCCCCCCCCTCACAATAACGTAACAAGAACTTTAAAAAAATTTAAATTGTTTTAAGTTTTTATTTAAAAAAAAATTAAATTTAATTCATACACATACATATGTATGGATTTTTAAATAACTTTTTGTTTGAATTGAAGTAAATTTCTTTATTTAGTTATTACAAACTAATATACAAATATTTTTATGGCATTTTCTTAAGTTTCGTTTAGGATTTATTCATTTATTTGTTTTATTTATGGGAAAATGCAAGTAATTGAGAATGGACGAATATTCGGGAATTCGAATACTTTATTTTTATTTTCTGTTAGACTAACACAGTGCGTAGACAAAAATCAAATAAGCTTGCAAAATATAAATAATAACAATTATGTATTTATGTACATATGTACATATGTATATGCATATATTTATATCCATTTAACACTCATGATTCTTGATTTATTATGTATTTCTTTGATAAATTAAATACATAAATAAATGAAAAATCGAAGTGTTTTTGTACGAAATTAGTAAAATTTATGTTACGTAACAATTTTACAGACCCCCCCCCTACCCCCCCGTAACAAATCATAACAAAACTCGAACCCCCCCCCCCCCCCCAAGGGCGTTACGTAATATATGGATGGCCCCTAAGCACCAAAAAAGCTTAAGCGGCATAAGTTTGGAACTTAATGTTTCGACCAAATTTGATCATTTGCGACAGTAAATAATCGATTTTCGCAAAAAACGAGGCCAAAAAAATTTTTCGTTTTAGCTTTTTTTTTTGGCGGTTATGGCTCGATATGTCTAGCTTGTGTTTTTGAGCTGATAAAAAGATCTGATTTCCCTTAATTACAGCTAAATAAAAGTCTACTACATTAATGGTTTTCCACTTAAAGTTTATGAAGTATTTGAGGAGAAAAATTAAATTTTCAACTTTATTTTACCAGCCTTGGGACACTGTTTTGTTAATCGAGTAATCAAATGTTGTCCGATTTGGCAAACGAAGCTGATCTTAGATTAGGAACGAAAGTTTTAATATTATAAACATATTTGCATGTGAAAATCATGAATTAGTCAAAAGTTATACGCAGTTTAAATAAAATTTTGACAAAAGTAGATTTTTCGCCGTATTTTTTTTTTTTTTTAAGAAAAAACTGTGTTAATTATTTTATATATATTTATACTTATTTAAAATAAATTACGAGCGAAAATATAAAAAAATTTTGTTATAAATATCGAATTTAAGGGCGGTTTTCTCAAATTCCAAAGCTGAAATTAAAAAAATTTATCATTTAACTGCGCCTGGCGAAAAAAAAGTACTGAAAAATTAAATTTTTTGGGACTTTGTGGGAATTAACGGGAACTCAGATTTCTTTTTATTCTATTTGCAGGAAATACTGTAAAAAAAAAAAGTTACAATCGTACGGCCCGTTTAAAATTATGCAGAATTATTATCATTTTTTTTTTACCAAAATCCCCCACTGTGCAACAAAATACATACACACATATTTATATACAAATCGCTGATAAGACTGCTGTAATAAACTAAATTACAAATATTTCTATGTTTTATCATTTTCCAGCCACACTAATTGTGAATAACAAAAATTCACACACAGTTTGAATATTTTTTATTATATTATTTTTGTTTTTGCAACACGAAAATCCGATAACATGTTCTAATTGTTGCAAAAAATAAAAAATAAAAAATTTTTTATACATACATTTATGTATGTACGTTTAATTCGAATTAATCGAGAGTAGGTGTGTGTGTGTGTGTGTGTATAGCCATCAATAATATTGGCGATAGTAACAGTCTTTGAAACAGTGTGTTATATTTTATTTATTTTTGATAAGCAAATTCTGGCCATTGTTGCGATGAGAATTGCCTAAAAGATGTCGGAACTCTATATAAAAAACATCTGTGATGACGCTTGCAAATACAAATATTTTGCACTAATAAATTGATAAGATTATGGCGAAAAAAAAAGGAAAGCGATATGAAAAGAATGTTGTATATGGCAGCACTTGTTGCAAAATAATAACAGCAAATAAATGCATAAATATAAATTTTTTATTACTTATACAACTTAATTAGCTTTCAGTTCTTTTAAGTGTACCATTATTGGCCTTTAAATCTCCAGCAATATTTGTTTCATATTTTTTGTTTTTTTGCTTCAATAAAGTTTGTTACTCGTATTAACATTTCGCAGATCTCAGGTGACGAATGAACCACTTTGTTATCTGCATAAGAAAGTGTGATTGCCAGTATGCAAGTATTTATCACAAGTGCTTTTAAATTGCGCACGTTTGTTTAATTTTTGTTAATCAAGTTTGTTTTGAATCTTTTTTTTTTTTCATAAGTTCATAAGTCTTTGATTTATTATTATAAGTTTATTTAAATTCAATCAAAGTGAAAATCATCAATATTTTCGTTACAAAAAAAAAACATTTACAGGTTTTCTAATGCAACACTAAACGCTTAGTGTGTATGCAAAGAGAAAACGAATTTTTCCGGTTCGAAGAACTAGACTCGTTCGCATGCTTACATATCGCTGCGTTATTGTAAGATAGTAATATCTCTCAAAATGCATTTTAAAATAATTCGTCATATTGTGTTTTGTTTTGCGTAAAGTTTTCAAACAAATGGTACAAGCCATGAGAAAAGAAAATTTTTACTATTCTTCGATTTGCACGCAGCAAAAATTATTACTGGCTTTTCTTTCAATTACCTCTGTTGTTGCAAACAGTATCTTACGTTAATTAAGTTTGGTTGTACAATAATATTGTACAATATTATTACAATAATATTGTACAATATTATTGTACAATATAAAGCCCTATTTTCGATTTAATCGTTATCAATAATTAACTTTTTTATTGAAATTGAAATTATATGGGCCTATCCATAGTTTAGAATTATCTATCAAAATGGCTGTAAAATTTTCAAAATACAGGCTGCAAAATTTTATCAAAATTTAAGTACATATTTATGTAAAACATATTTCAATATTATAAAAATAACACTGCTCCTGAAAACTTTCATTTTTGTAGCTTACGATTAAATCGAAAATAGGCGTCGATATTTCCTAAACATCGACTTTTATCGACAACCTTCGATTTTGGGGTTGCAATCCAATTTTTGTTAAAGGTAAAATGATAAAACTGTCTGCAAGATGCAAACGTTCATTTAAGAAGCAGCTCCAGTTTTTTTTTTTTTTTTTTTTTTGATTTATCACACAATTTTTTCTTTTAAAATAATTTTATTTTCAATGTCGTGGGCAAGAGTCTGGGTTGAAGGGTTAACATTTGCATGAATTAGTGCACTCTAGCACGAGTGAAGTGTATTAAGAAAATGGGAACAAGAAAAACACTTCAATTTAATTCCAATTGCGAAAACTACAAAAACAATTACTTTATTATTGAAGTCGGATAAAATTTTATTTTTGTCAATTACTGAATTTGGAGGAGTGATATCGATAAAATTTTAATTATGAAAGAAAAATATAATAATAATGCTAAGAGAAAGTAATGCGAACAAATGTAGATAGATGTACATCGTCTTAAGTAAACTACTGTATTCCCGTATTATAAATGATATGCCGAGTATACATCTGGCTCACATGTGTCCAAAAAACATAACCACTAATTACTAATGAAAAACTGTTTGATTCAGACATGTATTTATTGATTTAAACAGATTCCAATCATGTTGGATTCTATTAAATAATTAGTGGTTACGCTTTAAGTTATACGAGTATATATCGTACATACCCGCCAAAAAAAACTTGTGACATAATTTTCGAATTTAATTTTTTATTTTTTTTTTTTAAATCGACTATTTACGATCTTACATAATTAATCTTTGTTAAAAAACGAAGCTAAAAATATATGAAGATTAGTTTTTTTTTGGTAGTTATGGCTCGATATGTTTCTTTAATTATACGAGTGAGAGCTTGCTAAAAATAATTATGTATCAGTTAAGTTTTTAAAAAAATTAATGATGGTATGGCTATACAACTCTCGACATCATATTTCTTCCTCAGAATGACGAACGACCTGTCCGAACTAGTTCCAAAGGTGTACTACTTTCATTGCATACCAATCACTACAGGTACTGAATTTAATATTCTAAGACAACCTTTTAAGCGCATCCCATTCAGCTATTTGGATCACTTTCATCCTATGACAACAATGTGTTGAATTCATTGATGTTTCATCACAAAAAAAAACTACTTCAAGCTGAGTTCATCAAGTTCAAAGTTCAAGCACTCTTTACGCCGATTTTCTCCAATAAAACTCATTTAAACCAACATTAACTTTAACTGTTTGTGTTTTTTTTCTATTTTCAATTTTTAATTTATAAATATGTGTATAGACATTCAGTATTCTTCAAATACATTTTACTTACGATTATTTTGATCACACTTTTAACATAATATCATAAGTTTTGTTCGCAGAATTCAAAATTGTTTGCTTTATCAAAAAAACTGTACATAGTTTATCATCTACGGCAGCAACCCAACAAACATAATATCAATGGCTTAATATCTAACCTAAAAGTTTACACATGCTCGTTTAAGAAGAATTTTACACCAAAAGCATGAGTAAAGTGCAAATAGACTCATTTGCCATTTTACGCAATTGAGAAATGTTTGCTCTATGACCAAAACTTTTGTGTTGAACTCGCTCACTAGTTCATTATTGATACAAAGCAATGTTCAAACACATTTAAGTTAAATGGTTTTGGTCATAGGTTTGTGTCAATAATAAACTAGTGCACTAGTTTGGCACAAGTCTAGTATGAACTACTTCTCAATATGTGTTTGACATGCTCGAGTTCGCTGGGATGTGTCTCACGATGTATTGTTGTTTGTTTACACCAATAGTTATCAATAAGCGTACACAAGATAATTAACTTGTTCAATTGACGACAACTATAAATTGAAATGTTGAGTTTCATTTTCATGTGAAATTGAAATATTGAGTTTCATTTTCATGTGAAATGGAAAATTAAAACAGCTGCTTTGATAGGGAGCAAATAACACATACATACATACATACATACATGAATACATCCATACATACATACACACATACATACATATGTATATGCATAAATACCCAGCTAGCATTTTCAGTTGCGGTAGAGTCTACTGGTAACTTCGTGAAGAGCGTTTTCGATCGTCTACGACCTCAGTGGAAGGAAGCAACTGCTACACGATTCTAATTCTTCTGCGAGATTCTTCCACAACACAGCAAAATTTGCTTATATTAATCTTCCTCTATGATTGATTTAAGATACCAAGCGGACTGTATGAGCTTATTAGGGTGCCTAGACACGTTCAGTTTGTCTTGATATGTTTACATAAGTTGTCCATGTTTACCGTAGCTGCAACTTACAAATAGTTGTTAATATAAGACTTCATATACACAGTCCCATATTCGATTGCTCTATTAAAATTTACATTTATGAAACTTAATTAAAAAAACTTTGTCAAGTATTTATTGTTAGCTCCAAATTTAAAGTCCCTGTTAGTTATTCTAAAAAAAGTGACAAATAATTTCTTTCCTTTACTTTTGCAAATAACTTTATTTTCGGGCGTAAAGTGTTACCAAGATTTGTTTGGTAAACTCTTAGCTGCATTATTGCGATATATAATTTAGCGCTATCACCACGTCTGAATTAGCTGTTGGTCAAAAACTGATGATGAGGGAGCACTGATTTTCTAAATCTTGAAAGGCCCTAAAAAAATTGGTTATCGAAAGCCCAATTGAACCTTAAATTTTCCGTTTTCGTAGTTGGAACGGTCAAAAGCTGTTTGTGTTTTAGCAACACCTACAGTATGATATTTTGAGAACGTGTTTTAAAAATTTTTTACATTAATATGCAAGCTTTCCAAGTTGTGTGTTTTTGCGCACAAACTTTACAAAAAAATTCAAATCTTTTTAATATTTTTTTTTAAAGAAACACAACCCGCAAAGCGATTAGCTTGTCTATGGATACACCCTATGGCGGGAAACGAACCCCCGACCTCTGGACTGAGAGGCTAGCATCGCTACCACTCAGCCACAGGGGCACCCTTTCTTACAACCGAGATGCAACTTTATACAACAACACCACACTCCTTACACTTAAACACACAACCTGCTCATTTTGTACTAACGGTCGCAAAGTCTGTCACTTGCAGCATGCATTTTTCCGAATAAAACAACAATAAAAATTCATATTAAGGGTTTTCATGAGAACTTTTAAAATTGCCTTGGGCAAACTTGCGAGACTTGTTTCATGAAGCCCCTTTTTATATTTTGGGCAAACAGTTAATGTAAATTTGAAACAAACGTTAAAAATTGCATTTTAAATTGCTCATACTACTTGAAGAAATTGTTGTTTATAAAATGCACAATTACACAGCTTGAGCTTACTAGTCAAAATTATTGGGCAAACTTACAAGGTTTGTATACATAAATAACTTTCCATAAAATGTTTGACACTTTATTTGCGAGAGTGCAAAAATGCACAACTGCGCAGTTTGAGAGACTTATGAACGTTCTCATGAAAACCCTTATTGTTTTATATTTTATCGTATTATTATACAACCACAATTTGCTATTTATGTAATGCTGCTTATGATGAGTACACAGTATGACATTTTGTGGCATCGCAATAGTGTATACTGGTGGCAAAGTTTGTCATTTCCGATATTTTTCGTTGTGCGACATTGCTTTAAAAACAAAAAACATCATGTTAACGACATTGCACACATTTTGAAACGACACCACAAAATATAATCACAAGTAATGCCAAATGTGTGCTCAGCATTAGTTGGAAACCATACCTGTCTGCTTACTGGGTATGTTCACATACACATGTGTGTGTGTGTATGTGGGTATGTACATTCAGACAAATTTATATTTAAATTGGTTGTTTATTCAACGCAACGTTAATGCTAAAAACCACTAAATGCGAGTAAACGTATCTTTGATAACCAAATATATAAAAAGAGAAAATTAAATAAAACAGACGAACGAAGAGAATCCAAAATAAAAACTCACTCAATGTGGGGGAAACGCTCAATTTCAATCCATATTTATTTGCAGTCATGTGTTAAACACATTCACTCCAGCAGGCTACCGACTACACGACTACAAATGCCGTTGGTAACAATTGTAGCCAGGTAGCCAGTAAATTAATTATTTTGAAAGCTAATATTGAAATATATAGACAGTGGTGCCACTTCCAAATACTTCACATTTATAAATATAAAATTACTTATTTGAAAATGTTCTTATATCGCATAAAAGTATAAAAATTAGATTCGTTTTCTGTTAAATAATATCTAATAATTTCTAGCCATAATTCATTTCACAACTTGGTGCATTAGTGTAATTCGAAATGGATTGGGTCAATATTGATTGATTTGAAAATTTTTTCACATCTTCGTTTCAGCCGTGAAAATAAAATATTTGTATATTTTATCGTTTCGTTTTTATTCAAATAATTTTTTTTTTTTTGCAACTAAATCAAAATTTTCGATTGTGAATTTGTATTGAAAAAACAAAAATTTATCTGATTGTTTTACTCCACAATTTTTATTTTATCTATAAAAAATTATGTCGTGGAAATTTGTGTGTGAAATATTAATAAGTTTGTAAGGCAGAAGCATAGAGCGCAGCACACGACAGCCATTTATACTGCAAATGATATTAAATTAAGTGCCAGATATTTTCCCGATATGTTCTCAACTCATTTAAATTGTAATCTTACAAATTATTTCCATAACACACTTTTCTGCACAATAAATCTTAACTTAGCTTTTGAAGAACAACCATTCGATCGATCCCATAAATTTCGGTAATCAAAGTTGATTATTTTGCTTCAAGATTAATTTTACTAAAGAAACTATAAATTATGTGACATTCGATAAAGGAATTATTTCTTTAAACTTTATCTAATCGCCGCGAAGAGTCGAGTTAAGTATTACGAACTTTCAAGTATTTAATTGGTACTTGATTCTTTTTTATTAGCATAAGTTGTTAACATTTTTTTACTTAAAAATCTTTTTATTAAAAAATAAAAAAATATTAAAAAAAACTGTCAGTCTTTTATAGAAAGTGTTTTCACATTCTCTGAGATATCGGATTTATTATGAAGTTGTCAAAATAACAGTAAAATGTTTTCGACAACGCGTAGGAATGAGCCAAATTTTTGGGTATTTATTGGCGTGAGTTCTACAAAAACTCTCACAGAAAAATGTATTCACCAATTAATATTTTCAACTAAGAACTCAATTGATTAAATTAAATTTTTAATAACCTTAATTAATTTTAGTGGAAAATTGATATTATCAAATTGTTTGCAGGTGAAAATTCTATTAATTTATGAACTTATATTACCAAACTTTTCATATTTTACTTTTTTCCATATACATAATAAGAGTAAATATTAATTTTTAATAAAAGATTTTTAAGATTTTGTTTCAAAGTATTCCCTAATATTACTTTTACTTTCATTCCAGCTATCTGCGATCAAACATGACTGTTTCTCAGGTAATTTAAATAAATTTAGCTCATAATATTCTATAAATCGAGATACATTTCTGATAAACACTGTGCGTTATACTTGACAATTTTCCATACATACATACATATAATATAATATAAAATAAATTTAACTGCAACGCTTGTATATATTTTAATATTTTTTTATATGTTAATATGATTATTAAAATATACAAACATAATATTTTTAAACCCATTTTTAGAATGTTAAAGTGCGGTCGACATTTTTATTTCATTATGACTAAAGTCAGAGCTTTTCCAAATTAAACTAGATTTGTTAGCCAACTCGAACTAGTGTTCCAAAATTAGATTTTTTGTTCGACAATTTGAACTTGTGTTTTTTAAAATTCTATTTTTTTGTTGAAAATTTGGACTTGTGTTCGAAAATTTTAACCTGCGTTCGAAAGTTCGAACTTGTGTTCGAAAGTTCGAACTTGTGTTCGAAAGCTCGAACTTGTGTTCGAAAGTTCGAACTTGTGTTCGAAAGTTCGAACTTGTGTTCGAAAGTTCGAACTTGTATTCGAAAGTTCGAACTTGTATTCGAAAGTTCGAACTTGTTTTCGAAAATTTTAACTTGTATTTGAAAATTCGAACTTGTGCTAGAAAATTCCAGTTTGCGTTCGAAAGTTCGAGCAGGTGTTTGAACCTGGGGGGTTATTATGTAATCCGATTCGAACGGAAATGCTTTCGAATTGCAATGTTAATAACATACACATTCGAACAGTTTTCTTTTCGAATCGAATTACATAATAACCCCCCTCTAATCGAAAATTTCAACTTGTGGTCGAAAATTCAAGCTGGTGCTGGATAATTCGAACTTGTATTCGAAAATTCGGAGTTGTATTCGAAAATTCCTGCAGCTGCTCGAAAATTCAAAACTGTATTCGATAACTCGATATTTTGTTCGAAACTTTGAGCTTATGATCGAAAACTCGAACTGGTGTTCGAAAATTTTAACTTGTGGTCGAAAGTTCGTGCTGGTGTTCGGAAATTCGAACTTGTATTCAAAAATTCGAAGCTAGTATAGGCGTTCGAAATTTCGAAATTGTACTCGAAAAGTTGATATTGTGTTCGAAAATTCGAAGTTGCGTTCAAAAATTTAAGATTTTATTCGAAAATTTTAACTTGTGTAAGTGAATGGCTTACAAAGTTTGTTTAAAATATATACTTCCTATATAATATATAAGTCCAAAGTTGATTATGATTTCACTGCCGTTATTACTATATTGTTATAGTGAGTTTTCTAGTTTTAATTTAAAATAAAATTTTAATTTAATTTAAAAAACAACTGCAACAACTTATTTTAACAATTAAACATTCCTAACAAGTTTTAATTGTTATGTCATGCACTGTTAACGTGTGTATATGAGTATTTGTTTTCTCAACTCTTTTCTATATTTTGTTTAAAACTGTCAACATCATATATTTGAAATAAACACATAAAAGCGACGGTATGTATCTGAAATGTAGGAGAAGAAAAAAGCCAAATACAATAGGGTTTTGGATTAAAAACAATTAAAGAAATGCAACTAACAAACACATCGTAAATTATAAAAAATTACTACTAAAGGCCGTGATACACTATCATACAAAGTCGTGCGATCTACTTAAAAATACAACCCTCGTATGATGGAGTTTATGACAAATTTCAAAAGACAATAACAATTCATCACACCAGGGTTGTACTTTTTCGTAGATCGCACGACTTTGTATGATAGTGAGTCATGGCCTTAAATCACACTTGCAAAAACTATTAGTATTATTATTGTTTTTTTTTTAAGGGACACCCTATGCACATTTCTACTCTCACACGTGGTGAATATTTTAATATTTATTTTGCTTTTTATTCGTTTTTTATTCATTTTTTTTTTTTGCTCTTAATTTAAACTGCAAGTGACAATAGAAGAATAAAATAGATTTGCGACAAAAACTTTGGGGGAGGGGAAATCCTGTGTTCATTTAGTTTGGCAAGTTTGTAAGCGTGAGAGTGTTTGACTGTGTGTGTGCATGTATGCCATCATACAAATACATAAATACATATTTACTTATCAGTCTCATACCAATCCAAGTCTAAACAATATTTGAAGTATTGTGTATGTAGAAATATTTTTTATTTTATATAAAACTTTTAGAACAATGAATGCTTTTAAAAAAATAGAAGAAAAAATAGCAAATAAAACATAAAGGCAAATTTACTTGCTTAGAAAAAAATTCTACTATTGTTAATAGACATTTTTTACTGGTTTTACTAATTCTCAATTGTTAATTTTTAAACTCAAGTTCTTGTAAGTGAATTTATATATTATTTGCGTTGCTTTAAATTATTTATTATTTCGCTTTTAAAGTGTTTCTCTTTTAAAATTTAAGGAGTTGTTGCAGTAAAGATATAAATTTTGGGAAACATAAGATTTCATTTAAATTTTTTTTTAAATATTTCTTAATTTCGTTTGATAATTTGTCCTTTATTTACTCAATAGGGAGTTAAGTGAGCGTTAAGTGCCTCAAAGTTAATTACATTACTGTGATACATATCTTTTAAGTATTTTCTAAATAAAATTAACGAGCAATCGGTGCATCAGATTGTATGTTTATATGCATATCATACATACCTAAAGTCATGTGGAATCAATGATTGAATCAGACTTTCTCACATGAGAGTAAGAGAGTCGTTCTCAATATCATACTCAAGCTCTCTTACTCTTTATATACTATACATCCATATGTGTTTTCGAAGATGACTGATCCTCATGCATCTTTTTCAAGAAAATTCCTGCCCTCTTTCTTTGTGTTAAGAAATCTTGATAGAGTAGGGTACGGAAGAATTTATCTTATGCTTTATAGCATGGCTCACTCAGTGTGGTTACAAAGAAAAAACAAAACCATTCGAAAGAAAGTAAAAAAAAAAAATTGGTCGAGTAACAAAATTACTTTTTATTTAATTCAATACACCAATTTCCTTTAAAAAAAAAAGATTAAAACAAACAAAAGTAAAAAAGAAATTTTATTCTATTAATCGCATGAATTTTAAATTTTATGCTAAAAACCTGATTTATTCGAGAAATACATTTTATCGAAATCTGGAATAAAAGTTGAAAGCATTTTGTTTGCATAATAATATAGAATTTAAATTTTATTCGTAAAGACAAATAAGTTTAAAATTTGCATCTAAGAATTGAGTGAATTCAAGTGATATTCGGTTACCAAAAAAAAGTAATAATTAATACAACAAGTATTCGAATAAAAGATTAATGAACTAAAATAAGTTTTTTATTTTTGTTAAAAGCAAATACGGAATGTAAAATTGCTTCGAATTGCAAATGAACATTTTATTGTTAATATTTTTTTAAATCCTTCTAAATCATGTGAATTATTTGCAATATTCTGTTAATAAAAAAATAAATAAGCAATTGTCAATAAAATATAGAGTATTTAAAAAGAATTTTTGATTTCAATATACATAAATACATACATGTTTCTCTTTGAAATAAATTGCATTTAAATAACAATTTTAGCGCCTGGTGACGCACAGTGGGTCTTAGGTAAAAAAATTGCAAACAAATATGCAGTTTCTAGGTGAGAAGTGCAATTTTGACAAAACTGCACTTGAACATATGAGTGTATTCACTTAGGGCCTGGTGGCGCACAGTGGGACTCAGGTAAAAAAATTGGAAACAAATCTGTAGTTTCTGGGTGAGAAGTCCAGTTTTGACAAAACTGCACTGGGACATATGAGTGTATTCATTGAAAATTTTAGCGCCTGGTAACGCACAGTGGGACTTAGAGTAAAAAAAATTCGAAACAAATATGCAGTCTCTTGGCGAGAAGTTCAATTTGACAAAATTTCACACGCATTAAATTACAATTTTATCACCTGAAGTTAAATAAAATGTAAAGCTAAGTTAAAATAAATGCAAAGCTAATCTGCAGTGTCTAGCCGAGTAGTTTAAATGGCAAAATTTCACATGGACATAAATGCATTCATTGAAAACTTTACAGCCTGCTGACGCACAGAGGTTCAAAAATTTTACACAAACTATAGAAAAAGAAAAAGCCCACTTGACATCATCTTTCTCTTCGCTATGGGAGCCATAACAGCTGTTTATTCTTGGAAATCTTAGTAATATTGCTTAAAACACTTTATTTTAAAATATGTCTTTGTAGAAAAAATTTTGTCTTGATTTAAAAAAACCCCTTTTTTTGGTAAAACAAGTTAGCCTTCAACTACTTGTACAAACAATATTATATCTCCATTTTTCTATTTATTCAAATCGAACGAAGGCGTGTATCACTATTTAAAGTGTCTTGTATTTGTACTTTTGTGCAAATATCTTAAAATATTTATACTTTGCAATACTAAATAACTTAAAATTTTTAAATTTCTAAATGGAAGTAGCAAAAAATAAAAAATAAATAAAAAGGAAAACAAGCAAATGCTCGTCGTGCTTGACAATTTCAAGAAACGCCCTCTTTTCAAATATTGACAAGGAACAAGCAGAGCATTTGTACCAGGGAATGTTTTATAGATACTTGTTTGTAAGAGACTCAGCCAAAGACACATACATAGACACATACATATGTGTATATTTATATAAATGTTTGCTATATATGCTCAAACATATTTATGTACATATGTCTATAATTGTGTACATATTGCTCAAATACACAAGCACACATTTGTAGTTGTGTTTGAGTTTGCTTTCTGTTTTGTGTAGTATTGAAATAAAATTTGTAGTGATATAACTATTAAATATACATAGTATATACACGTGTATCGTTTAATTTAACTTAACTTGAAAGAAAAATAAGGGGTTAACCGCAGTTAAATACAAAAAGTTGACTTGTTCTTTATTTTCAGTGTCAGATGTTTAAGTTACGGCTTGGAAGAAAAAGTTCAAAACTTAATGCATAAGTTTTTGTCTAGAATGGAAAAAACCCAAAATTATGCATTAATAAATATGTATAGTGTAATTCAAAAGTTTTACTGAATTTTTATTTTAAAATTTTAATTCAAAGGATATATGGGAGATTGGTGTTGGTGTGTCCTTGCATAGATCGACATGAACTTTTCTTTAGATATTTAGCGCGATCATTTCATTTTTATATATATTTATTAATTTTTGCTAATTTCTTGTCTTAATTATAGCTAAAGATCATTTATTAAAATAAAGGATATATAGAAGGAAGTCATGTTCCTGCACCGATTGGGCTATAACTTGGCAAAAAGCTTAATTGCTTAGTTCTACAAGTAGTAACCCTTTTATGTTTCCTTCCAATCACAATTGCAGCTTTAACATAATTTTTTAAATAAAGGACATTGGGAGGTTAGGCTTATCCTTACACTAATTGAGCTGCAATTAGTTTTATATCTCCAAAAATAATAGTTTCGAAAAACTCAAGATGTAATCTTTGTTTAAATTAAATTTTATAATTAAGGATACATGGGTAAGTGGACATGTCCTTGTAGCGACAGATTAGAAATGTTGTAGTAAGATTTTCTATATGCTTCTACAAAGGTTGTACAAACTTTCTTTAAGTTATTATTGTAGATATGTACATATAAGTTTTTTAGCTGAAATTCGGTTTTTTGCATCAAGGATATACTATTTATGGATTGTGTATATCTTTTCATGGACTGAAATAAAACATATTAGGTGACTTGACTCCAGGATTATAGAGAGAATTATGAACTTTCTAAGTGTTCTAATCATGGTTGTAGCTAAAATACAATTTTTCAAATCAAGGATATATGAGAGGTTACAATATCCTTACGCTGATGCTAATGAAATTCATTAGATAGGTTGACAGTATAAATGTTACTATAGTTACAAGTTGTAAATGTAACTGAAATAAAATTTTTACTATCAAGGATATATGGGAGGTGACAATATCCGTGCACTGATTGTAATGAAATTCACTACAGAGCATGCAACTATAAAAATAAATTAGGATAATGGATTTTGCAGAATTCCGGTTGTAATTGTGACATAAATTTAAATTTTTATTGTCAAGGATATACAGGAGCAGATAAAACCCTTGCACCAATTGTTTAACAGTATAATTTTAAAAATGCTGTATATAAATTTTTACTAACAAGGATATATGTAGATGGGAGATGGATGCGTACTTTCAACAATTGCACGAAAAACCTGCAGTGAGCGGTAGGTGACCGTGTGCTTTCTCCTATTACTGTGAAATGTAATATATAGTAGAGCTTGGTTGTGTAATTACAAAGGTAAATGACAGTTGTTTCCCCTGCGAAATTCTATTGAAAATTTTATCCCATGATTAAGGATATTCCTAGCGGCGAATGTAATAAAATTCTTTACTGTAGAGCTACGATATAGGAATTTGGAAACAATTACAAGTTTTATCTGCATTCGGTTATTAAATGTACTTAAAATTCAATTCCTTAAAAAAAAGGATATATGGGAGGTAAACAATTTATTGAGCGGACTCAAATGAAATTCATCAAAGAACTTGCTATTATTATAATTTAAGAAACAGTTACTGCATTTTGCTTTCAATTAAAACTTGAAAAGGTTTTTTAAGGAAGAAGTATATCAAAATTCTATTCTTACAAAAAAGGATATATGGGAGGTAAACAATTTATTGAGCCGACGCAAATGAAATTGAGCAGCAAGCTTGCCAGCATAATTTTACAAATAGTTAGAAAATGTTATGTTATTTGAATTGCAACTGAAACCGGATAAGGATAAGGATATCTTAACAATTAACTTCACTTTTGGAAATGACGCCAAAATGCCTGGGCAATAGTTTTTGGAATTGTTTTGGTACTACTTATACTAATGGCTTTAGTATTATAACTTTCTTATAATCCTCGTTGCAATGCATCAAAATATAAACACAAGTTTCTACTTGTAACTTGCATTACCCTTGTGTTTGTATCATTTGAATTTTATAATATAAAGTCCTATTAATTTTTTTTTTAAGATTTTGTTAAAAAATAAACACCAAATTCCTTTAATACCATTTAATACCACGAAAATAGCAGAAAATTGCCAAGAAATAACTGATAGTAACAAGCCAAATAAAAGCTTACATGCGTTCTTTGTTTTGCAAAGTTTATTCAAAAGTACATTTTCATACAGAATTATTTATGATTGTTCTCATTCGTCGATATCGTTCTAACAAATCTACCATTAATTATGTTTCGTTAAGAATCAAAATTACTTTTCAGCTGTTGCAAGCTAGTAAAACCCCTTAGAGAAACAATGAGAAATTATTCAACAACTTGGTTATACACAACCAGCCACAAACAGCTATTACGTGCTTTCGTTTCAACGAAACTAAAAGATGAACTTTTAGTTTTTACCCTTAATCAGCCATTGCAAATGACTGCTTGCAACTACGCCACCGTCACTACACAGTTGCACGCAAATGTACACAACGACGACAACAACAACTACAGCAAATGAACTTTTTGTATGTCTTGTGTTATTGTTCTATTAAGTTTATAGAATGTTTTTTCTTTCTGCACAAAACGTGAGTAAAATTTTTGCTATTTCACCAGTTTAAAAGACAAATATTCACACACTTCTAGGGATGGGAAACGGGTATTGCCTTCTCGAGATATTAAATAAATAAATACTTGTTTCAGAAGAGAAATAAAGTAATATAAGAATTATTAGATTTTCTCTCAAAGTATAAATTAGACAGATTTCATTAACTTAAGTGTCGTTAGGACACATCGTCTACGACAGTTTTGTCATACACATTTCCTTTAATCTAGAATA
Source organism: Nowickia ferox (assembly GCA_936439885.1). Classification (NCBI taxonomy): domain Eukaryota; kingdom Metazoa; phylum Arthropoda; class Insecta; order Diptera; family Tachinidae; genus Nowickia; species Nowickia ferox. The sequence goes on along the minus strand of OW387024.1, from coordinate 108,206,882 downwards.
AAATTCTCGTAGACGAATATTCGACTCGACATACATAATACAGGTGATTGTGAGAGGGCTGAGGAGGAGAGATCAGAAAATCTCCCTAAGCCACTCTTCAATTTTGTTTTAAAGCTGCTTGTTTGTTTATACACAGGCAGTCGGTTTGCTCAATTTGTGCGAATGAAAATAACAAAAGAGAATTGAAGTAAATTTTCGATACAAGCAAGTCGGTACCCATCTTCTTTCTCATCTCCTCTCTCTTTTCCACAAACTCAGAATTGCGTCAAGAAAAACTGTTGTGTCTAAAACATGACTATGTTTCCTTAGACCCCTTTTAAGCCAGCCAGTTTTAAGCCCGATAGATGTTTAAATTGTAGAAAATGACGTAGTCGGATGAGGCCCATCATGCAAAAAAAATTTTTTTTCTAATTCGACGGTTTAAGAGAATTTTTAATTTGAGGCATGTCAGAGTAAAAAAAAATAAACTATTCCGTTAAAAAAAAAATATTATATTATTAAAATATTTAATATATATTAAATAAATACACCAGATTAATAGTTGTTTTCCTCTCGCTTAAAGATGCACCCTGTTTTTCTGTGAGTACGTGTTTGTCTCAAATTGCAACTCTTTCATTTTGTGCAACATTTTATTCAGCTTTCCTTTCAATATTTTTTATTTTAAATTTATTTTACAGTAGAATCTCACAAATTTGAACCGTCACAAATTCGAACCGTCCAGAAACTAGAACCGGCAATTTCAATGTATTGGGCACTCTGAAATTAGAAACTGTTGTTCTAATTTCTGGAAATGCTTTTTTTTATTTCCACTAGAACATATTTTTTTCTATAATTTTGAAAAAAATAGGCGAAAACCCAAATTAAACGCTCTGATATAAGAACAATTTCTCAATTCTGAAAGTTTTTTTAAAATTTTTTTTGGTATTTTTCCTACAAATATTTTTTTTCGCTCACTAAACTAAAAACAAACGGAGAATAACCGAGTCATTCGTGTTGTGTAAAATTCGGAAATATGCGTGTGAAATTTGATATGTTTGTACAAATTTGGGTCAGTTGATGACTGAAGGTCTAAGTGAAGTGTTCATACGTGTGAAAGTTAAAAAAAAAGCCAAACAAACGTAAAAAATATTAAAAAGACTTAATGATAAAGATGAAAACGCACTTAATGCAAGTGATGGATGGTTTTCGAAATTTTAAATCCGTCATGGGATACGGTTTTTAAACATTTCTGGTGAAATACTTTCGAGTGATGTTGGTGAGGTCACTCCATTTCTACACAGATTTCGTGCAAAATTCGCGGAAATGGGGTTATTGGAAACACAGATTTATAATGCTGATGAAGGCGGATTATTTTTCCGTTGCTTTCCAGATAAAACATTTGAAAAAAGTGCCCAAGAAATTAAAATTCAAAAAGAACGCGTTTCAATTTTATTATTTATTTATTATAATTTTATAATTTTCTTTAAAAAAATTAAATAAAAAATTGTCCAGAAATTCGAACTTTTCAGAAATTCGAACTGCCCGGTGCACAAAGTGGTTCTAATTTGTGCGATTCTATTGTATTATTATTTTTTTTTTGTTGCATTTTCACGCCTCAACTTCTTGGCAAACTTTAATTCATTTCATTTCTTGAGTATTTTATTTAACTTTTAGCTAAAACCACCGTAATAACATAAAAACAGTACGCTTGTGTGCATATATTTACACACACACACACACACACACACAAAATGAACAACCCAGCAAAATATGCAATAAAATTTCTGCTCACACTCTTGTTTGTTTTAACACAATTTAGTGGCCTTTTTCATACGTTTTAGTTGGCCTTAATACTTTGTATGGTGCACGAAGTTTCTTGCAGCTTCTCTTACATTTGACTGAGTTTGTTGTTTGTCTTTGCATTGCATTTTTTTTTTGTTTCTTATGCCATAAAATACAACAAGTTTTTACATACACTTTACTTTTACACTTTAAACGGTTTAGAAATAATGACACTCCTTGAAAGTGTATTTACAGCGAAACCAATAATTTAAGTATGACTTTTCCTAATCCACTTGTTTTATTATTTAATTTTTGTATTTAAATATTTGAAAAATAATCTAATTTGAAGGATAGAGTTTAAAGTTTTGCGCTCAACCGAAAGTTTGTTCCCTTTAGGGATTTAAGTGAAAATTGGAATATTAATCATGCAAAGCTGCGGCAAAATAACGCTTGTTTGGTTTAGGGTTATTAAGCATGTTCTTTGGTATTATAAACATAATTTGCATACAAGAGCTGTGAGCTGGAAAGAGAGTTCCTTTTTAAGAAGTTTAAAATTTGTTACTATCATGTTGTGCATATTTTTAATTGAACTGTGGAATTCTTTTTAAAACAACTAAAGAAATTGATTCAAAGATTTTATTTTCAATATTAACAATAGTTGAATATTTTATTCTGCACTCGGTATTTATTATATATTATTTTTAAAATAAGCGTAGAGAAATAAATTAGAGAGGAATTTAACAAAGGTCAGCGCCTTGCGATGGCGATTTATTCACCCGCATATACCCAGTTGCAAGTGGCAAGGACAGACATCTGGTGTTTCTTCAATTGATCTCCTTAAAAAAGAATTTCATTTATATAATAGGCAAACTTAACTTAAAACAAAAAATGTTAGTTTTAGAACCTTTAATACCATCATACCAATCATGAAAATTTCTTTTCATTTTAATGGTTTGTTGCTTCTTTTCTAATTTTCAGTTATGGAAGAAAAATTTTGCTTAATATAAATTCTTCATTTTAAAGATAATAGATGCATAAATAAAGAAAAAGAAACACCAAAATAAACAAAAAACAAAAGCTAAAGTTTTCAATAATGTTCTAGTGTTTTGAGAATTTCTTTGTTTCGTTTTTGTTTTGGAATCGAATTCCCAACTACTTGTTTTTCCTTAGTTTTGGCCATTTTTTTCATCTGCAACATGTAACCATTGAAGAGTTCTAGCAATCAATATGTTGAAATATGCTGCAAAAGACCAGCATATAAAAAAATGAAACTAAAATATCACATGAAATAAAAGAAAGTTAGTTGTGTTCTCTTTATTTCTAAGCGAAGCACTTTATTGATATTGCAGCAAGTACTACAAATTGAAAAAAAAAAAAATTAAAAAATTCAACAAAAAAATGTATTGATAAAGCAAAAAAGCCCAGATAGAGTTTCAAGATAAAGAAATAAAAAATAAATTAAATAAGAAGTGGCTAAAAGAAAAACACAAAGTGGAAGGAAATTTAATGCAACACAGCATATATTTGCAGCAGTTATACAACTGCAACAAAGAGAACTGGCAGCCGAGGGGAGTCAGACTTATACACAAACATATTTCAAATAAATACATGAAATTAAAATAAGGAGCAACAAAATATATACAGACTCGTATGTATGAACATGCATTGGCCAATCCAACACTTTGTGCAAAAGACAAATGATGCTTTGTTTGCAACATTTTGTTGCCACTTCTTTCACTGCCTCTGGTGGTGTTCTTTTAATAAATTGAATAACTTGCCGCAAGACTTTCAATATACAACAGCAGTCAAATAAAATATTTATGCATGTTTCTTTTCATCTTATCTTTTTCTTTCGATTCCTTTTTAATAAATATAAATGGAAAAAGTGAAATATAATAAATTATTTTGCAGCAGAAAAACATTGCTTGGAGAAAAAGTTAAAATTCAAGTTATTTCGTTGGAGAAAAGGCATTTTTCTTTTTGTCAAGAGTTTCTCCTGTAACACTAAATGGTAATTATAATTCGAAAGAAAATAATAATTAATATTTGCAATTACTCGTATTTTAGCATAATGATAAACAAATAATAAATTCAGTAAGTGAGACTTTGATTTGCACACAAAGGGTTCCGTACGAACACTACTTATGTAATACCATACGAACTTTAGCTTATATAATGGAATATCTTACCTGATGTAGACAGTTTTATAAAAATTTGCAGTACACGGTAAACTTTGTTTCGGTTAGTTGCGATTTGTTTAGTTTTTCCGTTTTTTTTCTTTCCCTTTTTGGCAATTTTTTTGGGTTTTAGGCGATTTAGTCTAGTTTTAGTGATTTTTTTTTAGCTCTAGTGCTTTTTTTTGTTTTTGGGATTTTTTTGGTTTTTGGCGATTTTTTTGGTATTGGCGATTTAAGTTAGTTTTTATCGGTTTTTTAGTTCTGGCGCTTTTTTTCGTTTTGGCGATTTTTTTGGTTTTTTTATTCTGGGATTTTTTAGGTAAAGGGTTGTTTTTTTATAGTGTCACAACTTTGAGTTGGCATCACTGCTTTATTTGAGCACCCATTGAACAGCTGATGGTTGCTTTTTGTTTAGTTTGCTTTGAAATTTCAGTATGAATCGATTTACACCAGAGCAACGAGTGCAAATTGTTGAAATTTTTAATCAAAATAATTGTTCTATTCGCCAAACTCACCGTGCACTTTTTGCATTTTCTGGCGTACATAATTTTGGTTGCATGGGTACGCCAAAAAGCAGAATTGTCGCATTTGGAGTGAGGAGAAACCACAAGCTTTTGCCGAAACACCATTACATCCACAGCAAATTACTCTTTGGTGCGCTTTATGGGCTGGCGGAGTCATTGGCCCATATGTCTTCCAAAACGATGATGGTCAGAATGTTATTGTCTTCGAAATTTTTGCGTACCTCAATTACGTGGCATTAATCTTGCTGATATGTGGTTCCAACAGGACGGAGCCACATGCCACATAGAGGGCGCTAAAATTGATTTACTCAAAGAAACTTTCACGTAATGGCCCAATTAATTGGCCACCAAGATAGTGTGATTTAACCCCATTAGATTAATTTCTTTGGAGTTGTGTTAAGTCACTTGTCTATGTAGATAAACTACAAACCATTGAACACCTGGAAATCAACACTCGAAGAGTTATCGGCGAAATACGGGCGCAAAATGGTGCGAAAATTTTTTGAAAATTGGTGTTACGTGACGGCTCCATGGCAGAAATCATATTTAAACATTAATTTCATAAAAAAATTTTTCCCATAAAACCCGATTCATTGATATTAACAATATATTTCCTTGTTTTATTATTATTTAAACTTGTGTCACTCTATATAAAAACACCTTCTATATACGAGTATGCGCTGGTAAAAATTCTCAAATTGGAGCTATTTTGTGACACGAAGTCGTCAATTTGACGTTAAATCATTGAATATGGCAACTAAGCCTATAGAGGAATGCTGATGTAAATATATATTTTAAAATTGGTCATATAAATCTTTACTTAAAATATATAAAAATTGTTTGTTTAGCAATAATATTTTATACCCGCATCATGCTTTTCATAGACAAAAATTAAAATATTTTTTATGTGCTTAAGCCGATAGCTCATAGTTGCTAGTGATTTTCTTTAGTTTAGTTTATTGTAATTTTAATTATAATAAATTTAAAATAAAAATAAATAATAATTTTTTATGTAATTTTGGACCGACCCATAAAAAACTAAGAATTTATTACTATCGGGCATGTTCTGACACTCGCATATTGCATAACATTTGCGATTACTTGACTTGACTTGACTTGAACTCGCAAGAGAAGTATTCTGCCAATCGCAATCGCAAGACTCTTGGCGAGGTCAAATCGCTAGAGTATAGTATAGAGTAAGTGAACTAATGAATTAAGCCTAAACTAAACTTTAAGGAAATACTAAAATGGTTAATAAATAAAATTAAACATGTTTCGTTTCGATTTTAATCAAAATTAGTCATAGTTTCGTAACATTTTTATTATTGAAATTGAAAGTTGTAGAATGTTTTCTTGTTTTGTTAATTTTTTTTTTTTTTTTTTGCATTGTTTACTTATACACTGGCGATTTCAACAAGCAGCTGACCTAAATCAATGTGGCAAATAGCAAGCAAAACGCACGAGTTACAGAACATGTAGAAACAAGTTTGGCGATTTGCAACTCACATGCGATTTGAAAACCTTGCGAGTGTCAGAACATACCTGTATATGAATTAATTGGTTTAAAATCTAAAGCATACTTTAGGGATTAAAGATCTTTGAGCATATTAAAAAATTACGTATGATAAATATTTATTATTTTTAAAATATTAAGTATACGTTACCATTCTGGTTCGAAGCAATGATACACGTAATCAGTGTTGCCGTAATCAAAATTCAATTTTGCACAGACGAACCTTCAAAATTATAAAAAATGTTATAAATTACACAAAACAAATTTTGAGTTTGATAATAAGTAATGCTTTTTATATAAGAATATATATCGAGTGATTTTTTATACTATTTTTTTTTTCAATGTGAATTTTTCAGTGCAAAAAAAAAAAGATTCAGTAAGGTTTGTTTAGTAAGGTTTGCCATTTCACCATGAATACACTAACAAACAAACAACACTTTCAAATCATTGAATTTTATTATCAAAATTCGTGCTTTGTGAGAAATGTGTTTCGCAAATTATGTGACTAAATTGCGCACCAGCTTCACTTTTATGAAAATTAATCCACCAATACGTATGCGCACTGAGGAGAATATATTGTAATATCGGCCAGTGTCGATAAAGACAGCGATATGCAAAAAACGAAACTTTTTCTTTTCGGTAATTGCATAAGAGAGTGATTTTCTAAAGCATTTTCATTAACTTTTTTTATGTGATTTGTTCTTCCGGCCTCCTGTTGACAAATGAAATAATTTTCATGCCACTAATTTTGTGAAAAAAATGCTTAATGTAAATTATTTATAACTATTTGCGATATATTGCAATTTTTTATTACAATATTTAATTTTTATGTTTTTGGTTGATTCAAAATGGTCCCCTCAATATTGTGCTATACCTTCATATGCAAAAAATATAGACACGATGGTACCAGACGACATGTAAGGTTTTGTTAATTTTAATTTGCAGGAACATTTTTCTACTGAATAGTTCGAAAATAAAAGAAAAGGAATATCTACAAGTCAGATATACGGGTAGGTTCTGTATTCCACGTGAAATTAAAACGTGCGGAATTGCCATAGAATTGTTGTTGGAAATGGCAATTCCAAACGATTTAATTTCATGTGGAATACTGAACACACCCGATAGTATGAAACATATTATGCCTTGCATTTGGTAACGCTGCATTGGACTTTCATGCAGGATGTTAAAACTATGGCAACAAAGAGTGGGAGCGAGTGTGGTCTCTGCTGCTTTTAATGTTTAAAGGTCTGAGAAATTTTGTGGCGAACAAAATAATTTTCTCATATCCGTAGATGTTTTGCATACTTTCAGCCTGATTGTGTAAGACATTGGCGATAGAAATGTTTGCCTTCTTACAGTTAATTAAATGAAACTAGTACAAGTTACAATCAGGCTAATTAGTGTTTTTTCATTCAATGATTTAACACTAAATTTCAAGATTAAAGTAATAGTGAATAAGTCAATACTAGTGCAGGCTTATTGGCGCAGATTATAATCCACAATTATTATAATAAATGTGAAAGCTATACGCATATTCTTCAATAAATCTACAGCATTTATAAGTAAAAATATTGAAGTTTTCACCGCAACCTCACAATTATTTTTAATTATTGCTACAATATTTTATTTCTTTTTTTTTAGCGTTGATATGAAAAGCATAAATGTTTATGAGTTTCACCATTAAAATAAAGACAAGCTGGCCATAAATGCATAAACCTTATTGTTTTATTGTATTGTAGCGTATTGCATGAACAGCAAGGAGTAAAAAAACATGGAGAAAAAAATATTACAAGATATATAATATAAATTTGTTCTTTTATATACATACGAGTACACATTAACATTCATATATATTTTTCTATAAAAAATAATTAAAATAAAATATTATTACCAAGCAACTTAATTGGCAAGAAAAACTCATAAAAATACTTAAAACATTATAATTTAATGTAAGCTTTATTCAACTTTTCAAGTAGCTCTCTCTAGAGAGAAATAAATGATAGTGATAATGAGCAAGAAATACTACAATACAACTGATCTAACATGTTCGACGATTATGTTTATATACATTCCTTAAACTACGCCGTACAAACAACTTTAAGTTAAACTAATATACTGTAACAGCTAAAATCGCATAAGTATAAAAATACTCTGAGTATTTATTCGACTACACATGAGTATATACAGCAGTATTTTATTTATACACACTCAAAGCATCAATGCTGCCAGAAAAGTGAATCGCTTAAGCGCTACGAGACATTCAACTGTTTACATCACAGGGATGGAAAGTACGATTTATTAATTCTCGACTGTTGTGAAAATGCTTCTAACTAAATATTACAAAATGTCTGTTCATTAAGGAATTACATTTATGAACAGAATCTTTAGGACTTTAGTAAAAAAAAATTGGAATTAAAAATTCTGAAGTTACTTTTTCTCTCCTCTCAAAGTACCAATGAGTGTGTATTTTTAACTTTGTAGGAATCTAATATTAACAACAACCACATAATTAATTGAGAAGTCATTTCACTTATCCTTCATACTTACAATATGTTTTGATTATTTAGCAAAATGAAATCAGTGCCAGGAAATATTTGATTTCTATTTATAAAAAAATATATTGATTTAAAGGAAATTTAGGAGAAAAGAAAAAATAAAGAACATGCAAAAATTCAAATTTACTTAACAGCATCAACATGATTTCGGATTTACTGAATATGCAGCAAAAAAGAGAGCTACTGACAATGACAATCTTATGTAAAAATTATTAGAAAATATCTAAATTCGCACTACTGCCAGATCAAAAGTTCAGGATCTTATTGACTTAATTGGAAGCTCTTTTATGTATTGGGGAATAATATCATTTATTTAAAGGTTATAATTATTCACAATTTTACCTCCTAATTAACTCTTTAATGTTTTCAATTACAGCCAAAACACATTTTCCTTTACATTTTATATTAACAAATGCATACGGTTGCGTATGACGAATAAATACTCCAAGTATACTGCGTATATTTATTTTGCACGAATATATATCCATGCTCTGAGTACAAGCACACTTCAACTATAAGAAATAAGAAAATTGCATACGCACAATACATGCGTGATGAATTTCTATTAAAAGTTGTAAAGTTTTTTAAGTTTATCGCACTAATAAGGTAGAGATACTCTTGTGTGCTGGAATCGGCTGTAGTCATAGTCTATTGAAAGCAAATATAAGAGCAATTATGAGTATACGCTGCAAAATTCTCGTCTGTCTCTTTGTATTAAAAACAAATGCAAATTTGAATGATTTGTTTTTGTTTTCAATATAAATACTAAGGCGAGTGTTTTTGTTTTGCCTTCTATAAACTTTTGCAATAAGAGTGAATACTTAAGTATATTTTTTTAGAGCATATTGTCATTCTCTCGTAGGCATTTTAAATGCCTTATTGTTACTTCTCTTTAAAAAATAATATTAAAATGAAAACTAAGTTAAATTCTGTATTCCGTAGGCACCAAGTAAAAATGTGATGAAGTTTTTTTTTTTTAAATTAGCAAATTGATCGAGCAAGATTTACTTGTACGTCAAGCTTTAGAAGATTAAAGTAAAATGCTATTTTCGAAAGACGCTACACCTTCCTCTTGGAGTTCTTTACTGTCACAAAGCTAAAAAATTTAACAAGAAGTATTAATTATTATGCTTTTTTCTTATTTGTTATTTTTTATTTTATTTCTCTCCTAATCCAACCACAAGCCGAGTGGTTTTTACCTAAGGAATTATTTATTTAATATGTTTTTTATGAATTATTATAATTTTTTTTATTCCAGTTTTATTACAGTGCCTCCCTCGTATATTTAATGAACACTTTTTAAAATGCTGTTTGTTTTTTGTTTTATTGCTGACGCCATTTGGATTTTTAATAGAATGATTTTCATTTTTATGTTTGTTTAAATATTTTTGTATTTAAAGCATTTAACTCAATTAAATATTTGAAAAATAAATCAAAAAGAAAAAAAAATGCGAAAATTATATTGTTGTCGAGCCATAAAGAGACGACGTATCCTTTGTGTCAAATGGCCAACAACGTGCGTGCATTGGTTTTCAAAAGTATTAAACATGTATTGCCGACAATTCATGCTTACTGGCCAATTATGTGCATTTCCTGCGTTGCTGTTGTGCAGTTAAATTGAAATGCAACAAAAACCGAAAAAGTCAAACAAACTTTATGCAGATTTTTTTGTTATGCACACATTGTGTTTTAAAAAATAAATCAATGCATGAGTATTTTTTGTTTTATTTTAATACTCGTCGTATTTAAATAAATTTAATGTGAAAATTTATAGCTTTTGGCTATAAATAGTTTGTGGCCTCAATGGATAAAAAAAAGAAAGAAAAAAAACACACACATGCCTGTCAGCCTTTTTGTTATGATGTGCTTCGTTCGTTACATGAAATTCAATATCTTTTTAATTTGCAAATTATTTATGTAAACGTTCTATAAATAGGGTTTCACTTCATGACCTTTTACATACAAATCAGATACAGCAAAGAGTTTTTGTCAACTTCATAAATGTTTTTTGTTTTGCCGAACAATAAAACTTTTAATTATAACTAAATAATAGTTGTCTATAACAAAACATATATAAAAGAAATAATTTTTTTTCTGTTTGATTGTATTATGTTACCACTTTCAAATGCACAAGCAGTGTACAGCATTTCCAGGACATGCTTTTCTATCATTATTTCATTTACAATGGAAAATTAATTATTTGAGAATAATGGTTTGTTACTGAAATAATATTAAGTTGCCTTAATAAACAATTTAAGATACAATACACAGTGTAAAAGGTGGCCAAATAAAATATAAATTTGAGAAAAAAAATAAAAATTAAGAATTTTGTTTTGGATGCGAAAGGACGTCTGTGGACGCGGTTCAGCACGTCTAGATGCATTTCGTTGCCACTAGGCAACACTGCAGTATACTTCAATCACAATTATTGCGAGGTTTTCTATAAAGATTGGGAGTTTTGTAAGCTTTTTTGAATTGTGACTGAAGTCTAGATACTGAAGTGTTTCTTAGCAGCAACGAAAAGCTTCTAAACGTGCTAAGCCAGCAAATAAAAATAATAGTAAAATATTGAAATCGATTCAAAAGTTATAAAGAGCTATCTCCTGCAAAAAAAGAGAAAAAGATGACTTATAAGTGCTTAATCTTTCTTAATGCCAAAGACATGTATGTATCATAATTTCGATATTACCACTTAATAGTTCGGTCAGTGATGCCAAGTTTTATATTCAGTTGCAATGCTATTTATTCTGCATAAAAAGTGTGGCAAGTAACTTGAAACGCAGAAAATCTTAGAACAGCATAGAATGTTTAAATTCAGCTTAAAGCTGAAAGTCCACACAATTCATTTTCGCTTCAGCCTGTTCCACGCTTATTCTATGCGTTCTATGCTTTTTGGCATTTCCACACACGCTTACTATGCGAGACAGCGTAAATTCCGTAGTATGGCTAAATAAATATCTGTTTTTGACTTTGCAGATATTCTCACGTCGTAAAAATGTCAATTAAATTACGCCATGAAACTTTGCATGGAATTTTATGAAATTTATTTCACGAATATTTTTCTATTTGATGCAGATAGTGGCAAAAAGAAATTTAACTGCAAATATGCTAAAGCAGCCCCACTGTTAACGAATGACTCTCACATAAGTAAAATCATGCTAAGAACCAAAGGGCCCTTTCCAGCAGTACCGGACAGACTTCTCAATATTCGTTTTTTAATGTAATTAATTCGAAAAATATAAATTTATTCAATTAAATGTGAAAAGTATAAATACATATAATATATAACGTAAAATAAAGCAGGGGTGGTAAAAAGTGTAACTACTCTTTTGATAAAACTTGTCCCTAGCGAATCAAGTGCTAGATGGAAATATTTGCGTGTTTCTTTTGGTTTTTGCCGAATTGAGAGCTAACTAGAGCTCCTACTTTGTGTGTTTAATATATTTGATTAAATAACAATAAATAATTGAACAAAAATAATTAAATATTTAAAGAAAAATTTAACAAATACAGCATCTTAAGTACAAAACATATGTGGCTCTGACCAGACAATATGTGTTACGAGTGTGATGTGTGCAGTAAAATATTCTAATAAGATTCCTTCTATATCTTCCCCAGGATTTCTTTTCGAAACGTTCATAGCCAACTAAATTGTAGGAGGGTACCTGAAATTTCAAGCCTCTAAGTGATAAATATATTAAAATAACATTTCAAATCATTATTTTATTATTATTATCCAGACCCATGCGTTAGGCGAAGGGTTAAAGGACTTAGAAACTAAAAATCATAAAACCCTAAATTTGGCATAACTCTAAATAAAAATTTATTTTTTATTTAAACATTTATATTATTATTCGTGGTATTATTTCTTGCAGCAAATATTGCACTCGAATTCGTCACCTTTTACAAACTATTATCAACAGCTCAACAGCACAATATATATATACATATTTATATATATATACATATATATACATGTATATGTATGTATGTATGTATGTATATATGTATGTACAATTTATTATTTTTATATTAAAAAACCATGAACAAACACAATATTTCAAAAATTAGATTATTGTCTGTTTAATATTTCTTTTGTTAAATGGTTGACCATAAAAATAGAACATTAAATAAATACGCGCAACAAAGTAAACGAAATATTATTAGAAACATACAAACGAGGTGTGTTCAACAAGTATCGCGAATTTTGAATTTTCTCGGGTTACGTATATTCGAATTTAAATTTTTTTGTATTCTTATGTTGGTACATGATATGATCTCTCACTTATGCCAACAATTTCAAAAATTTTGAATGTTCAGTTAATTGTTGACAGCTGCTTTGCTTGCACGTGTTTTGGCTCGCCTTCGATTTTTACCTATAAAAAAAATGGAACAAAGAACCTGTATCAAATTTTGTGTGAGAAACGAAATTAAGTGCGCGGATGCAGTCCGAATGTTGACTGTGGCATACGCAGAAGCTACCTTGGACCGAAGCAACGTTTACAAAATGTTCTCAGAAGGCCAATAAGATGTGAACGACGAAGAGCGTGCCGGACGCCCGAGCACTTCAACAACAGACGAAAAAATTGATGAAGTGAAGAAAATGGTATTGGCCAATCGTCGAATCACCATTAGAGAAGTTGCTGAGGGAAGAAGACATATCGACTGGCTCGTGCCATTCGATTTTTATCAATGATTTGGGCATGAGACGGGTTGCCTCGGAATTCGTACCAAAATTGCTCAATTTCGACCAAAAACAGCATCGCATGAACATTTGCTAATGAGCTATTGGACACTGTCCGCGACGACCCAAATTTGCTCCAGAGGGTCATAACTGGGGACGAATCGTGTCGCACGAACCAAGACCGAAAAAAGCGCGCCAAGTTCGGTCGAATGTGAAAGTTTTCTTCGATTGCAGGGAAGTGGTGCATCATGAGTTCTTGCCACAGGGTAGAACGGTCAATAAGGAATATTACTTGCAAGTTATGCGCAATTTGCGCGAAGCAATCCGCCTGAAACGCTCGGATTTGTGGAAGAACAAAAATTGGCTTTTGCACCACGATAACGCCCCTGCTTACACATCGTTGCTTGTACGCGACTTTTTGGCCAAAAAAAACAACACACTTATGATGCCGCAGCCACCGTATTCCCCAGATCTGGCCCCCTGTGACTTTCTCTAGTTCCCGAAACTGAAGAGGCTCATGAAAGGACGACGCTACGCTACGATTGACGAGATAAAGACCGCATCGAAGGAGGAGCTGAACAAGATAAAAAAAAATGATTTTTTTAAGTGCTTCGAAGATTGAAGAAAACGTTGGCATAAGTGCATTATATCTAAAGTTGATTACTTTGAAGGGGACAAAATAGATATTCGTGAATGAATAAATAATTTTTGAAAAAAACACAAAATTCGCGATACTACTTTTTGAACACACCTCGTACATACATATTTGTTTAAGTTCTGTACAACACAATATATTTTCAGTTATTTATTTATTTTTTATTTTTTCTTCATTACGCCATTGCTAAGCCGGAGTATAAACAATGCTTTTGAATTTATTATTTTATAAAAAATAACAAATGAAAGAGAACGAAAAAAGTTAATGAAAAAAAATTTTTTCTGCAGCCATTATTTGTTTAAAATTAAAAAAAATACAGTATCTAGCAACCAACAACAAATATGCGAAATTGGAAAAAAATTTTAATTTTCTCAAACACAGACGTGTCACATTCATATAGAACAAATTTTGTTTATATACATACATACATATATACATACATACAATCCCAGCGAACATTTTTTTTTTAAATTTACTGAGATGCTGAATTCGTAAGTGAAATTAGTCAACATATGAACTGTAAAGCCTTTAAATTTAAATTGAACTTCTTTGTGTGAACAAATTCATAGAACTCTGCCGACAGTTTGTAGACTATTCTGCTAAAAGTCTTAAGAAAAAATACATCAACAGCTGTCTTCCCGCAAAGTAATGAAGAGTAGCAAAAAATCGCCGGTTTTTTTAAGATAAGATAAGCAGCAGAAATGGCTGATAAAATACTTCTGAAAATGGTGAGACTTTTCCGAAATTGGCTTTTCGGCAATATTCAGCATAGATTGACATTAATCAAGCAACGTTACAGAAGGTATGCAGAAACAGCTCAACGAAAAATTGTCAAATGTTCTGCTTAAATTTAAGACAGCTCTGTTGATTGTCGGTTTCAGTTTCAAGGGTTGTTTTTTTTAAATCAATAATATTGGCAAAAAAAAGAATGGTCAATGGGTTGCATAAAAAAATGAATATGCGAATGTGTGTGTGTGTGTGTGAGTGGGTGTGACAATGTTTTCATCTTTTTTTTCTTCCTTGTTTACATTTAATTAAAAAGCAATTCAAAAATTGTTTATGGTAATTGTTTTAACAAAATATAACCCTTTTTAAAAACATAAGAGAGCAATGGGTACAGCAACAAAATGTTTAATTCATGTCATAAAACCACATGAAAATATTAAATAAAATTGACAGTGACAATAAACAGATTGCAAAAATAAAATTAGAGTAGACCGAAAACAGAAATTGTGACATTTGTGTTGTTGTTTTGTACAACAAAAATAATATTTATGCAAATTTAAATAAATGTTAACGAAAAATATATGTACGAGTATATGTATGTGTACTAGAACAGTGAATTCTTCGAGCTAAAAATAATTTTTCAATTAAAAGTGAATTTTTAATTTTACTTACATATGTAGCAAATCAAATATATGTAATAATGTAACTTATGTATTTGCTGGAATCATTAAGGAATATTAAATTTATTTTTTTTTTTGTATACCGAAAACAAATTAAATTTTCCAGCCCTGCAGCAGGCTTTCTGATAAAATTCTCATGCATCGGAACAAGTGGGAAGT
This sequence comes from Nowickia ferox, assembly GCA_936439885.1. Classification (NCBI taxonomy): domain Eukaryota; kingdom Metazoa; phylum Arthropoda; class Insecta; order Diptera; family Tachinidae; genus Nowickia; species Nowickia ferox. The sequence continues at coordinate 108,191,448 of OW387024.1, read as the reverse complement.
CTACAGGCTATAATAAACTATTTCACGCACAGACACACCCAGAGGTTTATTTCACGACCCTTGTTTAAAAAAAATTGTTTTTCAGTTAAATATACTTTTTTTTTAAGTAACACTCAGGCAATGAATGCCTGCTACGTGTATTCGGTCTTACTTTATTTAGTAAAAAGATAGTGATAGAGAGGACAGGTGATGAAGAAAGAGATAGAGGAAAGCCCCCTTCACGTTTTATTTTAATAATGCAGTGCTGCAGCGCTGCAGCGCCTCTCGTGTCAATGAGAGGTATTAAATTTCACTCGTTATTTTACTTCGACGAAGAAGGGCGCTCTGATGTAACATTAGTATTAAAGCATAATTGTTATCTCACACAATAAAACAACTGGACCATTCCCCTTAGTCACCGAACCGCAATCCAATTGAACATAACTTTGTGCATTGGACCGACAATTTAGAAAAAAAAAGACATAACCAACAAAAAATCTTAAAGGAAATCTTGCGGAAACAATGGTCAAAAATTTCCATGGCTCTAATATCTAAATTGTTCACATTTATGGCTTGAAGGCTACAAGCAGTTCTAAAAGCAAAAGAATTTAAAACAATGTATTAGACATGAATATTTTGTTTGAAATATTTTAAAACCACAATTTCTTTTGCTTGAACTGTTGTTGTATGTATTAAAATATCTTGAATTTTTATTTAAAAATTTTGAAAGCAAAGAGCGATGTTTAGTTAATGCAAATAAAGTTGAAAAAATGTTAATTTTTTTAAACTGAAATGAAACTTTTTTATAAGAGAACCAGGTGTACAAATACTCTTGGCGCTCACAGTACTTCTTAAAGCCGCCTATGAATGCTATAAATATATTACGTGGAATCACAATTTTTATTTTAAAAACTTAAAAAAAAATCACAAAACGTTAAATTTAGAACTGTCTCGAAATATGTTTGCACAGGACCTCAACATTTCTATTGCGGCTAATATTTTATTAGATTTGGCAGAATAGTATGCCTTGCTTTAATTAAAGGAAATAAAAAATTTATCTTTTGAGTATTCTTTGCTATATACACGTACTTTTAATTTATTTATTTTCGCTTTATTATTATTCTCCCCACAAAATTACTTGAATTCACAAAATACTCTCCATGCGCCATGCCATCTTCAAACGCTGCTGCCTACTGCAGCAATTCAAGTAAATTTTTCTATTACAATTTATTCATAAAGACGATATTATGACAATCATTAAGTGGGTTTGTTTGCCATTCTTTCAGAAATTGTCAATACAGCCGTGTATTGAAATATTTTTCTATTCTCTTTGCCAAGGAAATAAAAGCACAAAAATAAAAATCGTTTCCCTAAATATTGAAACAAGAAAAGGGCTTTTGCTTTTGTCAACCACAACAGTGTAAAGGGAAATATAAAGAAGATTAATGCGGTCCTTTTTAATGTTTATATCTAAAATTTGCTTATGAACACACGATGTTTCGAAGAATAAATAAGACTAAAGGGAGAATAATTTCGTTGCTTAATTTCGTGTTCATACAAACAAACAAAATATAATGAAGAAAGAAAGCTGCTTAAAATATAATTCCTAGAATTTGATATCTAAAGTAAAACGGTCTTAAATGGCAATGAATAATAATTTTATATCACAATATCTGACTGGACTGACAAACCAATTAAGGGGAAGTGAAGTGAGTGACGTTAAGGAATTTGAGAAAATTGATTTCATAAAGGAAAATTCTTTTCAAACGGGGTTTGTGCTTTAAGCTTATGACTTTGATACATGTAGCTTTGATTAATTTTAACGGACAGAGTATTAAAGAGATTTCGCATACAAATAAATAATTGGTTATCAATTTTTCGCTTTCAAATCAAAGCCCATGCTTTTGATGAAACTTATATATGTCATTACATACGAAATAGGAAATTTATATGGCCGCCTCTAGATATAAAAATGCAAATATAAAAGTACAATTCCATTCAACATAAGCAAATGATGCAGATGAAAGAACTAGTGTGGTATAATATTCATTAAATAAATTCAGTAAAGTGTGACTTTGACGTCGCACACGATTTTAAGCCCATACTCGTACAATCGAATATCTAACCTGATTTAGACAATTTAAAAAAATAGGTACTCGGTTAACTTGTTTTCGGATTTTTTTTTTTGGCGATTTTTGGGGATTTTTTTTGGCGATTTTTGGCGATTTTTTTTGGCGATTTTTGGGAATTTTTTCTTGGCGATTTTTGGGGATTTTTTTTTTTTTTGGTTATTGCCATTTTATTTAGTTTTGAGTTTTTTGCTTGTTTTAGAGATTTTTTCGATTTTTGGCGATTTATTTTGGTTTTACAGATTTTTTTAATATTGGCGATTTTTTCCTTTTTGGGACTTTTTTTTTGCTTTTTGGGAATTTTTGGGCTTTGGCGTTTTTTTTTAGTTTTGGCGATTTTTTTAATTATGGAATTCTTTAGTTTAGCGTTTTTGAAAATTTCAAGAGTTTGCCGCTGACGGTTTCCAAGATACAAGTTGTACAAAATTATATTAACTGATAGAATACCCTTTTTATTTTGATTTTTTAAAATTCTTTAGTACACCTTTTACTGTTTGTTCTCATATATTTGTTGTTATAGCAGCCATACATTTTCCATATTCTGTGAAAATTTCAGGGCCGTAGCTCTTACGATTCTTGAGAAAACAGCGTGTGACAAACAGATGGACGGGCAGACGAACAGTGTAACGAAAACAGTGGGCTTGCTGTTCACCTTTGGTGTACGGAACTCTAAGAATAAGCAGTTGCAAATAACTATTGATACTGCACAAATGACGCAAGTATGGAACATAAAAACAAGCATAACGGTATTTTATATTCTTCAGGAAGACTGTATTGCAAAAGAAATTGTTGCGGTCGTTAGAGATTTGTTCATTTAACACAAAATCACTTTGATCATTTTGAGTTATGACTGTTTATGATTACGGGCCTTATTTTGTAAATCGCAACGCTTAGCGTTGACAAATTTTGTATGTGTTTTGTTTTTGTAATTTAAATTTTTTCCATATAAAATTTGTGAACGCTTGGCGTTGCGTTTTACAAAATTAGGCCCTTAGTGTGCGATTTGTCAAACTCGAAGTTACGCCTTTAATGGCCTGTTTTCATTATCGACATATGAACTTTTCTTTCTCAATCAGTTGTTGGCATCACTGATTACAACAAGTTGTTGGTTTGCAATTCTCAATGGGCGCATTCATAAGACGTAGCTGTTGAGCTCAACTGTTGTGAAACTGTTGGCAACTGTTGGCCCCAACAGTTACTTCTTAGAAACGTCTTGATGGATGCACTGCAAAGTGAACAGCTGATGAATGTAAACAATTGAAAAGGAATAAAAGAGGAACAAATAAAATAATTAAAATTGGCTAAATTAATTAGTTGAGCTTAAAAGTATGGACATTGCAAAATTTGTAATGATGTCAGCAGCCCAGGAATCTTAAATTTTTACATTAAAATTTGCTCCACAAAATTAATATTCTGTGTTTGCACAGCACTGCAATAAAATGAGAGAGAGAGAGAGATAGAGCTGCGCCTATAGTATTTATATTTTAACACTAAAGGTAGAGGTCCATAGCTCGCTTTTTGCGCGTTACGCTTTCTATGCATCTGTCAAAAAAGTAGAATCAATGTAATAGTATGTGACAAGTTACATTGCAAAAAGTGCAGAACGCGTAGGCGCGTTCAAAGCAAAAAGAAGGTCTACTTTCTACTTTTGTACGCGTTACAAGCACCATGAAAGAAAGTCAGCTGTTCTTGAATGCTCAAGATGTTAAATAATACTTTATTTCTTACGTTATCGATAAATATTACTTAGCCGTGGATAATTTTTTTTCTTTTTTTTAAATAAAAAAAATTTCTTAGTAAAAAAAACTTATAAAATATGTGAATATTTTCATTAAAGTGATGTATTTTAATTAACTTCTCACCACACTTTTCTCAGTAACAAATTTTGCATATTAGTGTCTTCTCCGCTAAATCTGTATTAAATAGCTGCTTAGAAAAGTTATTGCTTAAGCCAATAATGTGCATACATTTATATGTAATTTTCAATTTACTTACATTAAAGTCAACAACAGCCGACAATCTGCTGGAATAGCCCTGGCCGAGTTCTTCTCAAGACTATCTTTTAAAATGCTGAATAAATAGTCAAAGACATCTGCAGACATTCTTGTCGCGGTTCGAAATTGCTCAGGCTCAGAAGTTTTAATTTTTTAAATGTGGTTTCAAAAAACCCACTTAAATTCCGTTCTAAATCCAACGGCCGTTCACAAAACCTTTTCTTTTTTGAAATTGTTCATAGGCATTTTTTTAAGAATTTATAAACAAACGCACACAGCTGATCAAAATAAAAATAAAATGGCGCATGAAAAGCAGTGCATGTAACTCAACGCGAACAAAGTATAGAACGAAACAAGAGGATGAAACGCCTGTAAAGCATAACGCGCAAAAAGCGAGCTATGGACCTCTACCTTAAGCCGCCACTTGCTCAAAAAATATTTAAACGCACTAGTGAATTAAATATGTAATACGAGTATATAATATAAATAGACAGCATAATAAACATACATATATTTGATGAAATTATTAATTTTATTTTATTTCCTTACTTTAGCGCATTTGAAATGTAAAATTTAAGAAATATTTGCAGCCGCCACCTAACAAAGCGGCGTTGCATTATAGTATGCACAGGCTGAGCACAATATGTTGACTAGAGGTAGCGGAAAAAAAATTACGATGAAAAAAATGGCAGCGATTACTCAACTGTTGAGTGGAGCGAAACTACTCAACTATGCGTTTCCAAGACAAACACTCAACGGTTGCGCAACAGTTACGTCTTATGAATGCGACCAATTATTTATTAAAAGTAGAGGTCCATAGCTCGCTTTTTGCGCGTTATGCTTTACACGCGTTTCATCCTCTTGTTTCATTCTATACTTTGTTCGCGTTGAGTTGCATGCACTGCTTTTCATGCGCCGTTTTATTTTTGTTTTGATCAGCTGTGTGCGTTTGTTTATAAATACTTATAAAGAAAACATGGAGAGTGAAATCGAGTTTTTAAAAGAATTTGTGGAGTTAGTCGTAAAAGTAATCGATAACTAATAAGCAAAATTTGTTACTGAGAAAAGTGTGGTGAAAAGTTAATTAAAATACATCGCATTAATGAAAATATTCACATATTTTATTAAACAAGTTTTTTTTTACTAAGAAATTTTTTTTATTGAAAAAAAAAGAAAAAAAATTATCCACGGCAAAATAATATTTATCGATAACGTAAGAAATAAAGTATTATTTAACATCTTTAGCATTCAAGAACAGCTGACTTTCTTTCATGGTGCTTGTAACGCTTACAAAAGTAGAAAGTAGACCTACTTTTTGTTTTGAACGCGCCTACGCGTTCTGCGCTTTTTGCAATGTAACTTGTCACATACTATTACATTGATTCTACTTTTTTGACAGATGCATAGAAAGCGTAACGCGTAAAAAGCGAGCTATGGACCTCTACCTTAAGGGTTTCTCTACAAGCATTGGAGTTTTGTAATCTTTTTTGAAAGGAAAGAATGCATGTAAGCCAACAAAGAACAAACTTAAAATAAATATTTTATATTATTAAAAATTTAAATTAATTTTAACTTTAAATTAATTTTAAAATTTATTTTAAAAAAATACTTTGCAAGCAAGTGATTTTCACTGAAATTAAACACGAGCCATGTCAAATCAGACACGAGAATAACAGTTTAAACACAGTGTATTACTTTTTTTTCTTATTATTGTTGTTTTTGTTCATTTGATTGACAGCAACTCATGCCAGTTTGTAAAGTTCAAACAACATGTGCACATACTGATTTGGGCAAATAATAAAAACTGAAAAATAATAATAATAATAATAAAAAAAGTACAGTGTTGGTAAATAATAATGTTACCAATCGTTCGTGTTTTATATCTGTTCGAAAAAATTTTTCATATTCGCATACGCGAATAATTTTTAACTTTTATTCGCATATTCGAACGAACAAAGAATAAAAATTTTTATTCGAATAATTTTAAAACAAATAGGAGTGTTAAATTCGGCTGTGCCGAATCTTATATATATCCTTCACCGATGTACGTATAAGGAGCAGATACATACATACGTATACAACATATTTGTCATTTATTTATCGTTCTAGTGCAATTTATAGTAAGTGACCTGTGGATTTTTTCGAATAAAGAATTTGATTCAAAGAATTTATTTCTTATTTTTATTTTATATAATTGAATATTCTATTCTGCAGACTGTTTTTAAGAATTTTTTACATGATTAATATTATCCCTCTTTAAAATGAATGAGGAGAACTTCATTAGATAAGACTTTAACAGAGATCAGCGCTTTCTTATGACAATTTATGCACCCACATCTAGAGAAATTTGAGTGGGCATATGCAAATATAAGTATGTCCTTAATTATGAAAGTAGTCTAAGTCATGTGCATTTTTGCTTCGAAATATTAAATAAATCTTTAAAAAAAACTTCAATAAATATTTAATAAATATTAAATAAATTTATATTAATCTAGACTATTGCAGGCAGCTCTTAATTAAAATGTTGCATAATATGAAAATAGTTTTTGGTTTGTTGAAATGTAATCTACTAAATATCTGACTCAGACCACTTTCATAATTAAGGTAAATTAAAAGTATAAACTTTTGCCAGCCTCTAGCAATACGAAAAGTTACATATTTAAGCAATATGGCAGCTTTTAAAAGTTCATTTTGCATTGCGTTTTTTACAGCTAAGTTGCAGCTTCAATTATGAACGCGAGTGTTCAAATAACCATGAACACACTCAGTCATTATTATTACATAAAGTTGTCAAACTCATACATATGTACGTTTAAAAGCAAAACAACCGCACTTGTTCTCTATGAAGGATTGGTTACTATTTGTTTATTTACTTTACGTGCCCTGACATACACACTGCACTACCACACGCACACGGAAATAAATAAAAAATAAAACATACTTGCATTCATACCCTGTGGGAAATTCCGTTAACTTTAAACTAACTTTAAGCTAACTATTTCGCAACTAGTACTGACTGGCATTTGGATTACTTTTCAAATCTAATTAACTGACTCACTCTGCATTACTTTTCAACCAACTGACTACCAGGTGAGTTTTTCAAATCACCTGGTAGTCAGTAAATTTATAAAAATTTTCTAATGTTCGAACATGTATAATTCATTACACGTTGTGTACTCAACCCGCTACTGCCCAGCTAAGGTAGCATCTAAAATAATAACCGCAAAACGTTAATATAAAACTGAAATGAGTTTGAATGTAGCTGAATGAATTTGTTGGCTCTCACCAAATTCGATTACGTACTCAACTAAAGAATTGATTTTGGATCTGTTTTGTATGACAGTTACTCTGAGAAAAGTTAACTATAGGTTAATTATTTTTGTAGTCAACCACACATTCTCCGACAGGGTATGTACGTACATGATATACGTATGTAGTCGTATATGATGATTTGCAGTATAAACATCGGCACGTACATTAAGTAGATGCAACAATAACATACATTGTTTATTTTATTGCAAACATGTGAAGGTAACCAAGCCACCACCACCACTTTAACAGCGACAAAAGAGTAGAATTGAAATGGAAAATTTAAATTAAATTTATCAATTTTTGGAAAATTCTTTAAAAAAAAAACTTAGCAGAATTGACAAAATGTAAATGATGAAACTTATATAAAAGTTGAGGTTAGGAAGTAAATTGGCTCCGAAGGATAAAATGTCAAGAATTGAGCTGTCATACTTTGACATTTATTTGGTAAATTTCAACCATTGGAACGCTACACTCTTGAACAAAGAATCTTAATTGTGAAATTTGTGAATTTTAATTTGCAAGACCGGGTTTTCGTGAACAAACCAGAAACAAATTTGGCATTGTGGTCATTGTCATTATGAACTTTCTCTTTGAGGTAGACCCATAAGAAAAACTCCATGGGAATTAGATCGGGCGACCTCGGTGGCCATGAGATGTCCCTAAAGCGACTGATCATAGTTTTTGGGGGAAATTTGCCCGAAGCAAATTCATCGAAGCTATGGCTGTGTGTGCAGTCGCCCTATTCTGTTTAAACCACGTGTGTGAAGAGTACGATGCATGAGCTCGCAGGTTTGGCAAAAAGAATTCCGTAATCATGCCTCGATAATTTTCTCGCATAGCCTCGAGAATTTTCGAAAATAAATGGTTCTTGGAGACCATTAACGGCAGTTTTGCTTTAAGTGAAAATGAGACCCGTCGCTCCAAAAAATGGGATTTACAGTGCGAAAACGCTCCAACATCGTTTCGCAAATATGTTTGCGTAAATCAAAGTCACTTTCTTTCAGTTCTTGAACGATTTTAATTTTAAAAGGATGGAACTTCAGATACTTTTTTAAAATTTCATGAATAATCGCTCTATGAAGTCCCAGTGAGGCTGCTCTTTTCCGTATTGAAAGTCGCGGATTTTCACGTAAACTGCTTTCAACCAGTTCAATGTTTTCGGCAGTCCTTGAAGATCGACTGAACCCTGGCCGTGGGTTGCGCGGAATCTCTGCACACACGTAAAAATTAAGTTTACACTCGGTCCATCACGTATTCTAAGAATACCGAACTTTCAACAAAATTGTCGACGATTGGCTCCACAAGGATCGCGCGATGCTCACTCGCCCACTGCGGCATCGTGACTAACAAATCCGCACAATCGATAATTCCAACGGCGCCACAATCCCTCCGCACCGTTTATTGCTTTTTGAAATAAACGTATTTAAAAATATAAATTTGCCACCAGACACCCTGTATATATGAGAAATAACCTCTGTGTTCTGGCTTCCACATCGTTTTCACATGTTTTCTTGCGAGTTCTGATGTTTAAACACATGCTACACCTGTTTAAGTTGAAATTTAGAAAATACAATTTAATAGTATGTGTTCTAGCATACGAACTTAGAAGAAAACAATTTAAAATATTATGATTTCAAACTTTTAGATTTTTTAGTTTTCACTTTTTATCGTTTCACTATTCACATATTTATGGCCTTAAGTGAATCGCAAAAAAATCAAAACATTTAATTGAAATGCTGGCCCATTCCAAATAATTGCATATTGTATTGTTTTCTTTAAACACAGAGAAAAAAAATATAGTTTTTTCATACCAGTTATGATTGGTACTTTTGTTGTTTTAATTTTTTTTATTTTTTACATCCAACTACGTACAAAATTTAATATGTATTGCATTAAACACATTCACCACAGCAGGCTACACGAACGCACGACTTCAAATGCCGCTAGCAGCATTTGTCGCCTTGTAGCCAGCTACTTAATTATTTTGGAGACGGCAGCAGCACCATCTGCATCTCATATTTAAGTATAAATACATAGTTCAGTATTGCCACCTTTAAGTATTTCGCTTTTATAAAAATTAAATTGCTATTTCAAAATGTACTTATATGACATAAAAGTATAAAAATTAATCAATTTATGCTTTACATATTTTAGGATATTGTTTCTGTTAAATAATATCAAATAATTACACGATATCATTCATTCAACAGTTTGTATTATACTGGCAACACTGAATCTCATTGTAGCCAAAGAAATAAAAAAATCAGCATAGACAACAACCTGCCGCCCTGCCGCCCTGTTGCCCTGCTGTCATCAAAATAATCACTCTCATATAAGCATGTGTATTCTATCCTTGACATTTTGTAGTCGGTAGCTTGCTGTGGTTAATGTGTTTCATGCATATGAACTCAGGTTTACTTTCAATTCCTGTTTTTTTCTTCTTCTTGATTTTCTATGGCAGCCTTTTTCATTTATTATAAAAACAAACCGATTTATCAAAATATTTTCATTATTCTGCATTAATGTTTGTTGCATCATTGAGTTTTTCATTTTTTCATTGTGGATTTGGATGTGGTTTGTTGTGTATTTTTCGTTCCTTCCACTTGTTTTGCCCCAGCTTTTATTGGTCATTGATGATTGTTGTTTGGCTGGTTGGTTTCTTGCTGGGGACTCGTATGTATCTCTCCTGTTGTCTGTTCATTTATCGACCGACTTACAATAATAATTCTTTTTTATTATTACTTTTGTTGTTATAAAAATAACACAAATCGTTTTTTTTTTTAATTTTATTAGTATTATTGTTATTTTTTGGTTGAACTTTTAGTTGATTGTGTGGTAGATGAAAAATTATCCTGAGCTTTAAGGTTGTATGGGAGATGATGATTGAGGAAAAAAAAAAGATCTATATCACCTTTTTATGAGAGTGGTGAATTCCCAAAAGACCAGTTTGCACATTTTTATGTTCAAGAAGTAATGAAGTCCTTGTAAGCATTTCTGAATTTTTTAAGTAAATCCAATAATATTTTTTTAAGGCATTTAAATAGTTTTAAAGGTTCATATACTACGAACATTAGGTTTATGTGGTTTTACATTAAGTTTGACACCAAAAACTGTAGTAGGTTGTTTTCATTATTACAAGATGCGCTGTTCCACTGCAGTTGATTTAAAAGTCTGAAAATGTGTGCATTCTGATTTCAAAATGAAGCAAGAAAGACAAGGAATTACAGGAAATTTTCTTTGGATTAACACACAGTTTTTTCCACTACCAAAAAAAAAAATTCTTTGAGGTTAAAGGCATTAACATAGCCATGAGTGAGAGAGTCAAAAGGCGAACTCTTGCATTACTTGTGGCTAGTGTAGTAGCTAGTCGATTTTTCGTTAGGGAAATACCTAACGATTTGGAGTCAATTTCTATATTTAAAACTGGAGGGTAGCTGCAATACACTTTTGTGCTTAGTTGTGTGAGTTATTTTTATATTCTTGTTGTTTTTTTATGTTGGTAAACAGCCGTCAAACTGTTGATGGCTGGTAGGCAGTGTACTAGTCTTATAGTCGGAGGATCGCAGGTTCGAATCCTAAAGACAAGTCAAGGTATTTGGTATTTTTTTTTTTTTTAACTATGTAGTTAAATAAATATTGTGTGCGTATCTAAAGAATATTTAAAGCTGTTGTGGCGGCAGGTGTAAGCGCATTGACTACTACGCGATGTGTTTCAAGTTCAAATCTTGGCCGGAGCAGCAAATATATATTCAAACAAACATTTGTCTGATGCCTGTGCCAAGCACACGTAATTTAAATAATTAATAAAATACAATTACTTTATTAAATTAAATTAAATTCATGTTGTTCCGACTTGAAATAACTTTGATTCAACATGATTATTTCAAAAGGAACAATTTTCTTTGAAAATTACTACAAATCATATTAGATTAATATGAAACACATATGAAGCAAAATCATTGCCGAAAAAGATTAAATTTGAGGTTGAAATTTTTCTGTGTGTAAAGTAAATTTTAGACTTTGACAAATATTTATTTCTTATTTTAATTAAAGGATTGTTGTTAAAACTAATACAAATTCAAAAAAGGTTGTTTGTTGTTTTGCTAAGCACGCCTAGGCGTCTAAGCAGCAACAGAATACATCTAGACGTGCTAATGCAAAAACCAACAGCTGCTGGTGTTAAAGCTGTATTTGAGGCTTTGGTGTGTTTAGGGACGATTAACAATATCATTTTGTGGAAAATATTTTTTTTTTCTCTTCTTAGCAAGAGAAAAAATATTAATAGCGAGAGAGAGGGAGGACTTAGGGGATTCAAATATTTCATAAAAATCTTCCTTTTTACGAGATATCTCATCTTGTATCTCAAATGCAATAGTACTGGAGCATATTAAATGGGAGGGGATTATAAAATGGTATTTGACTAAGACCCCGATGTAAACTGTGCCGGTAGACTGAAATTCTTTATTTTGTTGCTCTCCTATAGTAGAAGCCATATCGAGCTACTAAGACATAAAAAAAATAAAAATTAACGGTCTCACCCACAAACAAAAAATTGTTTTGGTTTTCAATGTAAGTAAGCGATAAAAAGCTTTTTGTCGACATCGTGGGCACTTGCTTTGAAAAACCTACGATTCTAAATATTATCAGAAGTATTTGAAGAAAAAACGCTGAAATTGCAAAATATATTTTAATTCTCGTTTTCTTGGTTATTTGAAAGTGGCCTCTTACAGAGCTTAAAATATTTGCTTGCCGATGTTTCAAATATATCACTCTGTAAAAATTACTTCCACTATTTCCAAGCAGTAAATTTTTTTTAAATAAAAATTAAAAGTGTTACAATTTTATTAAATAAGTAAACGTATTTTCTTAATATTCCCGTTTAAAACCGCTTTTGATTTTTCATATAACATTCCTTTTTTCTGTTTTTTTTTCTTTATTTTTTTTTGCCATAACCACTACAAAATATCATCATTCAGTTTATAATTATTGTCCATCAATATACATCGTAAGTTGTATCGTGTCAGTGATAGCGAAGGCGTATGTAACAACCATAATGGCAGTTATTTATCATACAACAGAATATGTACAACAATAATAACAATGGCAACAATGCAAATGACATCTCCAATATAAAACAACAAATGATTTGTGTGTGATTTATTTAAACAAAAAAAAATATTCGGCATAATAATTTATTTTCTCTCAGTTTTTTGAAAATGTTTGCTATTTAATTTTTTACACGAATTCACACATAAATCACCGTAAATGACAACATGTGTAATTTTTCATACAGCGTGCCAGGCAGGTGGTAATCAAAAAAGCACACACACGCACAAACATCACAAGCAACAATAACGCTTGTATTTATAAAAAAAAAAGAAAAACAACACTAGTAACTACAGAGAATATTTATTTATTGTTTTAAATTTATATTTTAGACCGTAATAATTTTTTAATATTTATTTTATATTTTTTACAGATTGATATGCCGCTATCAGAACAAACAATCAAAAGCGATTGATTACAATTTCATAAGGTAAGATTTATTGGCAAATGTCAAACGCTGCAACAATTATTGTTGCAGTTTTTATTTTATAAGCAATCTGCCAAAAATATAAAAAAAATATATAATAAAAAATTGCAGTGGTGGAAAAATTGCAAATTGCATAATATATTATTATAGCTATGCTATTTATGTCACGATATAGCTGCAGTATCGTATAGGACGTGATTTTCGTAACAAAAATAATCAACACTATTAGAGTTATAAATTTATTTTTGTTTTGATTTCACTGTACTTAGAACCAGTAGTTCCTTTCTGTAACTCTCGCATCGTAAAATTTCTCGCATGAAGTGTGAAACATAGAATCCCATCGTTTCTCGATTTGTGAGAAAAAAGTGTTTCTGTATTTGAATGCGAAAAAAGACAATACTGATTTTGTTTTTAATGGAATATTTCCAGGAATCAAGTGTCAAATGAAAACAAAATTTTACAAAAATAGTATTTCAATAATAAAAAATAAACATTTAAAATTGTTTCACGTAAATAATTTGCAAGAAAAAGAAAACAAAATAATGAAAAAGAATATAAAATGAATGTAAAATGCTTGAAAGAATTTTTTTCTATCAACTGTCTCTACATAACACAATTACACAAAAAAAAAAATCTAAATAAATGTAAACATATCGACTTTTTAATAATATTTTAGTACAATAATTTGTTGCATATCTTTTCCACTGGTTTATTTTTTATATTTTTACACACAAACTAAAAAAATTCATATGTTTTAGTACAAATTTTGCTGTTCTCGCACCAATCTAAAATGCGAGTTGTTTTGGCAGTTCTTGCGAGAAACTTTTCACAAAATATAGTTACAGAAACACCTTTTTTCACATCCTTCCAATAATTGCTGGAAGTTTATGTAAATGACAGATAGTTCTCGCTAAGTAAAAATACCGAAACACTTATGTATGTGAGAAAAGCTATTTTGTGTTTCAACTTACACTGATTTTTGTTACGATTCCCTCGTTTCATGCGGGAAATTTAACGATGCGAGAAATACAGAAACTAGCCACAGAATATGAAAATACACGAAACAAATTGTTTGATTTTGTTTTGTGCGTTCTTTGAAGTGAGTGAAACAGAAACAAAACAAATATATACAATGAGAAGGATTGCTCAATTTGTTGTTGCATTGCTTTAGCACATGAGCACAAACCAGAGAACACAGCCAATCGGCTGAAAGCTGCCCACCGGCCACAAACAATACATTAATTTAATCGTACGCCGCTAGATAAGAAAATAATGGGATATAAATGGAAAAGTTTTGAAATATTTGCGGCGAATTTGACATCATCATATATGCCAGTCACTTTTTACCACATGGCTAATTTATTGCAACATAGGCTGGCTTTGCACGAGTAAAACTTGAATACTTTCTTTACTAAATTACTCAACTGTCCACTGTACGGTTTTTCAAAGTTCAGTTTTTCTTTCAACTCACTGCAAAATCATCATTTAGGGTTACTACTGTTAAATTAAAATGTTTTTTTTTGTATATATTGGTGTATATATGTGTTTTAATAAATAAATAAAATTGTTTTTAATTAATTTTTGTTTATTTATTTTCCGATATTTCGACCAATTTTGTTGGCCATCTTCAGGGTATGATTAAACTACAACAATAATTATTTAATATAATTAAATAGTATTTAACATTTTTATCACAATTATAATTACTTTTATAAATTTTTTATCTTCGCTGCAGATCTATTCCCTTTTAAGTTCTGTCACCCACTCTTGATATGTTTTTCTTTAGTCCTGTGTTTGTTTATTATGTGTCTGTATATAGTATCTGTCTTATATTTAATTCTTTTTTTTATATTTTATATCTCTTGGTATAGTTTTTCTCTTTCTCTCTAATATTTTAATTCTATTAAATTCTGGTTTATGTCCAGTTTTTGGACAGTGGGCAGCAAGTGCAGTTTTTTGTGTCAGTGGTTTGTTACTTGTTTCTAAGTCCGATTTATGCGATTTTGTCGTCCCGACATATACTTTTTGACTCTAACCGGAGCCATGGCTTATTTGCAAATAAAACTGTAAATTGTTGCCATATTGTTGTGTTTATAGCGACTTGCTAATTCAGAATACTATTCACGATTAACGAACGCACTATTTGCAAATAAAATGCTTGAGGTTGCCACACTTACAAATGTTTCCTCATAAGAAAAACAATAAATTTATAAATATTGTACAAAAAAACATTGTTTGTTACTTTATACATTTTCACAATTTTTTTTTAAACATAAGTAACATTTCTGTAGAAGTGCTACCAAGTTTTTATACATTTAAAATGCCGTAGAAGCAGTGAGTTAATTTATTTGCAAATGTTTTTATTTGCTAGTAAAGCATAATGTGGCATATGTTTAGGCGTTTTAAATTTGTTTATGTGCATATTTTAATTCTGCCTTGTACATATTTTTTTTTTGTTTTGTATTGTATTGGCAATATTAATATTTTGATAAAGTACATACAAAAATGGTATGGCAATACCAAAGAAACCAATTCCGTACATTTTGTAATGCTGGGAAAACAACTGGGACGAACGAAAAATTTGTTGATAAGCATTCGCTGCGTAAATTCGTCGTGTGAAACACAATAACGACGAATTTACTCAGCGAATTCTGCTCTCATAATTGATTATTGTGTGTACAATCAGTGTTGTCAGATTAGGGGATTTATCCCCAAATCGGGGATTTTTTTTCGAAATGGGGATAAGAATTTTGGTTTGGGGATTGAGGAATTAATTGGGGATAACTTTTATGTTTTGGGGATTTTATGAGATTTTTTGGGGATTTGTATTTTACTTAATATTTATTTTTTTATTTATTTCTTGGAATATTTTAATTTCAACACATATTCCAATTGCTCTTTTTTTAGTTCATAAATAATATTAAACGATAAGTGGTAACAAAGAACTTGTCTTTAACATTTGTTGTTAGCAAGATTTAAATAAGGTTTATTACAAGATAAACAGGTACTCGCATTGGGGAGATTGCTCATCAGCTAATTTTTTTATTATTGCTTACTCATTTGTACTATATAACTTAAATCATTTCACAATTAGTTCTTTACCTTATTTGATGCTTACAATTTTATATACAAATAACAAGCAACTTAAAAATGTTTTGGGCAGAAGCTTGTTCATATCAAGTTGCCGCTGGATCACGGCCGTTTAAATAATTGGTAGAGTATTGTATATATTAAATTTACTTTGTGTATCAACGAGCAAAGCTTGCATTGAACGAATTTTTTCGGCAATAGAGTCAATAAAAAATAAAATTAGAAACAAAATTCAGTGCTAAAATCTCTGTTATGAATTAATATACATTTTAAAAATAATTGAATTTGTTTTGACACTTTTGATCCATCTTCAGAAGTGGTAAAATTAGTACAAATTGCCTTTTGGGGAATTTTGGGGAAAGAAATTTTAAAATTGGGGATGCCAGTCGAAAAAAATCTGGGAACCCTGTGTACAAGGAGAGACAGAGAGAGAAATTAGTTTTTTCGTCTTTCGTCGGCGTACAAAATAGAAATAAATCTATCTCAGTGTTCGTCAGCACAACGAATTTCGTTCCATGGCGGTGTTGGGTTCATTTTCATATGCACAAATATATTTTGTTTCTGATGACGAAAGTTCGCAACGAAAACTTCGTCGTTCGTCACAGTTGTGTTTCTAGCATTATGTTGATTTAAATTTTTGTAATGACTTGAAAAATTTACATAATAAATAAATAAAAACTAATTAATTGTAATCTAGCTTTGAATAAATAAATGAAAGATAATATTTGTTATTGAACAAAAACTGTTTAAAATATTATTTTTTTACTTTAACATGCAGAAAAGTATAATTCCGTTCATGAAATTAAAAATAATTTCATTCCGATTTTTTTTTTCGTTTTTCGTTTTCCAAAGCACCGAAATACGGATGGAATTCCGTTTCCAAACGAAATTGTTGCTCTGTGACATGGCTGATTATTATAAACTTAGTGGTACACGCGGACAAAAAATATCAATATAAAATCAACATGCACAAATTTTGATTTCAAATGATATTAAATTTAGAAGATATAATATGCTGTTTAAGTGTGTTGGTATTAATTTGCTTAATGCATAGTTGCAATACACTATTGTGCTTGGTTGTGTGACGTGTTTTTGCTTTGTTGTTGTTTATTTTGATGTTCGTAATTAGCGGACAAATTTTGCATGACCAGCGAAAACTTCCTGCTGATGGCCAATACTAGTGTTTGTATTTTTTTAACTATAGCTTTTCAAATAAATTTTATGTTAAATAATCAATTAAATAATGTTGAATTAAAATTTTATTAATGATGTGGATATCGAGCCTTATTTTCAATTTTATCGTAACCGACAAAAATTAAAGTTTTCAGGAGAAGGTTTTTTTTTTAATATTCAAATATGTTTTTATATGTAAATTGTCGCTTGCGATAAAATTTTACAGCCAGTATCTTAAAAGTTATCAACAATTTTGGCATTTTGATAATTCTAAACTATGGGTAGGCCCATAAAATTATATATTTTCGACATGTTAGCTTACAATAAAACCGAAAAAAAGGCTCGATATATTTAGTGTGTATGCAAAGAATATTTAAAGTTGTTGTGGTTGCAGCAGTTAGCGCGTTGACTACCACGCAACGAGTTCCGAGTTCGAATCTTGACAAACATTTTTCTGATGTCTCTGCCAACCCACTTTACTTTAACATTGCGTATTAATTAATAGTTTTTCTCGTATTAAAATAATTTATAAAAAACTATATATTTGTCAGAAGGGGTTTTAAGAAGTTCTCAAAACAATCATAATGATTCATTGCTTTAGTGAATCATATGAATGAATAGAAATTGCAAGCAGTGGCATGCATTTATTAACAAAAGTATCATTGATATGAATTATGCAATAGCATCTTTAATTTTTTAATATTAATATTCATTCATTCATTGATTCATGTAAAATTATGCCGTTTGATTCGTAATCGTGCAGATCTCTGCTGCACAATCACACAGGCACACTTAACAATAACAATATTTCTGTATTGATGAAAAAATACTAACAACTATACAAACAAAAATTTCTTGTTGTTTTTAATTAACAAAAAAAAATTTAACATTTTATTTTTATATTTTTACAGATTGATTTCCGTTCGCCAGAATAAACAATTAAAAGCGATTGATTGCAATTTGAAAAGGTAAGATTTATGGAAAATGTCACAAGCAATAACAATAAATATTTTATTTATATAAAAAAAAATATTTTTCTCTTAAGAAAAAAACCAACTATGTTTAATAGGATTACAATAAATTTGTTTATTTAATTTTGAATAAAATGCATGTTTTTATTTGTACATTGATATTCCTTCCACTCGAATGGAAGCCCAACAAACACATACATATGTACATACGAGTATATACACACTTGCAAATAATTTGATTGTATAATTTATAATATTAAGTTGCCAGTAGTTGGTAGATAACAGTAAATTTTAAAGTAAGCTGCCATATTTATGAATAAATATTTATTTAATTCCTTAACACAAACCAAACGCAAAAACTAAAAAATATTTCCTAAACCAGAAATTACAATGAAAATAATATTTTTTTTTTACTAAAGGCGGCAATTAAGAAACTTTGAGAGCTACTTAGTCGAGCAGTCTTTTATTTTAAATGAACTTCATAATTTTGCATAAAGTTTTATTTCAAACTAAATACAAATATAAAATTTAATTGATCAGTACTTCGAAACACTGTCCTTTCGTACCAAAATCGTGCTTAAAACAAAAATTTATCTTTGCTTGTTTGTTTTACATTAACATCATTTTCTTTACATCAACATTTGCACTTGTCTTCTTTTATGAAGCAAAAAAATTTTAAAGCAAAATATGATATTAAAATAGAATAACGCAAGTTATGGCAAGTCATAAAAGGAGTAAACTAAAACAGGCACAAAACTGTCAATTAGTTCAATAAATAGCAGCGTTCTTTGAGTTAAAAAGAGAAGTTTGAGTAAATAAAATTCCCAAGAAAGCCACCTTTGTGGACTGTTTTTGCTAGATTTATGGTGTATCCATTGTTTACTTTCAGTTCAGCTGGCTGAGTGAGATTCAAATTAGAATCTTAGATAAATAGCATAATTTGTATATTAACAATTATGACGAATTCAAAGTTAAGCTGAAACAGTATAAGTCGAGATAAGCTGATTTTGAGTTAATGGTACCTTCGTAATCTGCATATTGGAAAGTATCGCTGCTCAAAATCTCAATTAATTTGTGTGATTTTTCAGAAAGTTATAGTACTATGACTTGCGTCGTATCTTTTTAGACTTCCAATCTCATTTGGAAAAAAAAAACTTAATTTAGCTTATACTTTGGTATATTTCAACTTAAATGTATTACTTATAGTTTGTTGAACGATATATGCTTAAAAAAACTAAAGGTTAACAGAGAATTTTCCAATTTAAATGTAAAAGAAATAAATCTCTGAAAATCGACTTGAACGCTTAAAAGTGCTCTCCTGCAGAACAGTAAAACATGACTTAAACACATTTTCCTTATTGCCACAGATATATTACTTATAAAAAAAAAAATTAACATAGTGCTTCTTTTTAGAGAACTGCACAAAAGCTTTTATATATAAGAGACACCTCACTACTGTACACCTATTCAAAGCTCTTTGTTTTACTGCTGCCTTCATACTACAGACAACAATTTATGTGTAAAGTTAACTGTGCATCTTTTGAAAGCTTTTTACTACAGCAAAGTATGTGCTGGTACATATTTTGTAGGGAATTATAATATTACAAAAGTAAAACTTATAAAATAAAGGGTCCGCCAGATAACTTTTTTTTCAAAAACAAGACGCAAAACATCGAGTGTAGCTTCAGCTTTGTGGCACGTAGCGCCGTCCTGTTAAAACCAAATGTTGCCAATATCCTCCTCTTCAAAATTCGTTCAACATGGCCCGATAACGATCGCCATTGACTGTAACGGCCACCCTTTGCTCATTGGACCAATTATGCCTCTGGACCAAAATTCGCACCAAACAGTGACTCGTTTTGGGTGCGTTGGCTTTTCAATGTATGCGTGCGGGTTTTCTGTGCCCCAAATGCGACAATTTTGATTGTTTACATACCCGCCAAGATCAAAATGAGCTTCATCTGAAAAGATGATTTTTTTTTGCACAATCGGCATCTTCTGTAAGTCGATCGCAGGCCCACTTAGCGAAGCGTTGTTCAAGCGTATACACAACCATATACGTTCAGCGCAAGGATAAAATTGATTATCTGTCAAATCAGACATGAGCTAAGTGTTACCATTCACGAAATAAGCACTAGTTGAAAAAAAACGTTAGATGGCGGACCCTCTATAATGGCAAGTGCAGCAAGTGAACTAAAAACGACAAAGTAAATATCAATTTTGTGTTTTACGAACCAGAAGTCAGAGAAATCGATGCTAAGGATGTAAGAAAGCTAAACAAAAATACTGCCACTTTTGGCTAAATTTATATTTTACTCATCAGTATAGTTTGGTTCCGCTTCAGTTTTCTTCTACTTCAGTTTTGTCTTACTTAATTTCTACTGAATTAAAAATTGTTAAGAATTGAGGAGAAGTGTTTACACGCACTATTTGAGGTCTGTGCCGATAGATGCAAATTAATTTAGTTTTAAATACGACTGATAAGTTAAACAGAGAAAAAAAGTTTTTAATTTAAGTAATAAATCATCAAATTTATCATTTTAAGTACTTAAAGTACGCGCAGCATTTATTGACGACGTCTCTACTTGCTCGTCAACAACACTAACAACTCTGGTGGCAGTGTGGCAGCAGTTAGGGAGATATTTACTAAATATAAAAGTCCGTTATATGTATATTGTAATATGTCATGTCAATACAATGGGGTCATTTATCTGTCAACTCACAGTATCACAGTTTAAGTTTTTGATTAATGCTAAATGTGAAAACTGGCTTACACACACAAACATCTACAATTGCACACACATATACATACAGACGAATAAATGTATGTACGTTGATGAATATAATATGTACACGAATGGCTTGGATAAATATTGCAATGTCCAGTTGTACAAGTTACGAGCGCTTGCACACAATCCCTTCAACTTACACATAAATATTCATAAATTTACTTTTGTATGTAATTATAGGTACACATGTACATACGAGTATATATGTATGAAGCTACTGTGAAAATGTATTTGATATCATGGTTGCTGGAACAAAAAATAGGTTCTCGGAAACACTCTGAATGGCCGCTTTCGAGGATTTTCTAGTTAAATTAAGAAAACCTGCTGTTGCCTTCTGTTTATTACGTATGAGTGGGATTCAAAAATATAAACTAATGCCCCAATTCTGTTCGACGATTGTATCGTCTTGTCTATGGACGAAAAAAAGCCGCAGTTGTGATTCTTTAAAGCAAGTATTATTTATTGTCCATGCTAGAAGGTTCGTGTATTTGCTTTATGCTGTTGTTCTAAACATTATATCCAACACATATTTTTTTAAATATTTTTCAAACTATTGTATAATACTTTAATTTTATTTTTATGTTTTAAAAACATGGTAATAATATTTTTATATTTCAGTATCAAAGACAACAACTATTTTTGAAGTAAATAATTCAGAGAATTCAGAAACAAGAACTCAAAAGTATTTTCAAACAAAAATGTCCTAAATCTTTTTACTGAATTAGGGCATAATTGTTTCGCAGTTTTTTTTTAACTGTGCTTAGTCTCATATATGTTTTGAGCTTAAAATTTTGAACAATTCAATTTGAAAATGCCCAATTTTATGAAATTTTTTTTTAAGGGGACAAAAACGATGTAAAACCTCCAGTTGGATGTTTCCACAAAAAAAGTCATTGATAATTTTTTTTCCAAAATTAAGCATTTTTATTTTAGTGTAGGGGAAGATACATACATATGTGTTTTTTTTTTGTGTGTATATAATGAATTTATTTTCTATTTTACTTTTCCAACTATATTTAACTAGCAAATTTAATGATTAATGCTAGGAACACAACTGGGACGAACCACGAATTTCGTCCACGAATTTCGTCGTCGATAAGAGTTCGCAGCGTAAATTCGTCATGTGAAGCACAACAACGACGAATTTACTCAGCGAATTTCTCTCTTATATTTGATAAAGTTGTTTATTGTGTGTGCAAAGACAGAGAGAGAGAGAGAGAAAATTGTTTTTTCGTCGTTCGTCGCAGGGTTCCCAGATTAATTTCGACTGACATCCCCAGTTTTTAAATTTTTATCCCCAAAATTCCCCAAAAGATAATTTGTACTAATTTTACAACTTCTGGAGATGGATCAGAAGTTTCACAACAAATTTAATTATTTTTAAAATGTATATTAATTCGTAACAGGAATTTTATCACTGACTGCCGAAAAAACTCGTTCAATGCAAGCGTTGCTCGTTGATACACAAAGTAAATTTAATATATCCAGTTCTTTAAACGGCCGTGATCCACCCGCATCTAGATATGAACAATATTCTGCCCAAAAAATGTTTAAGTTGCTTGCTATTTGTATATAAAATTGTAAGCATCAAATAAGGCAAAAAACTAATTGTAAAATAATTTGTAAGTTATATAGTACGTACGTGTAAACAATAAACTTAGCTGATGAGCAATCTCCCCAATGCGAGTACCTGTTTGTCTTGTAATAAACCTTATTTAAATCTTGCTAACAACAAATGTTAAAGACGAGTTCATTGTTACCATTTATCATTTAATATTATTTATGAACTAAAAAAAGAGTAATTGGCATATGTATTAAAATTAAATATTCCGAGAGTAAATTTAAAAAAAAAATAAATATTAAGTAAAATACAAATCCCCAAAAAATCTCATAAAATCCCCAAAACATAAAAGTTATCCCCAATTAATTCCTCAATCCCCAAACCAAAATTCCTATCCCCATTTCAAAAACAAAATCCCCGATTTGGGGATAAATCCCCTAATCTGACAACACTGATTCGTGGGCGTACAAAATAGAAATAAATCTATTGTTACTTTCGCCGTGTATGACGAATTTCGCCCTACGCCATGATTGTGTGCATTTTCAAATACACCAATGTGTTTTATTTTTGACGACGAATATTCGCGACCAAAAGTTCGTCGTTCGTCGCAGTTGTGTTCCTAGCATAATTCCCAAATTGAGTTCTGTGAATAGTCAACTATGTATATTTTATTTTCAAGATACTTTATTGATTGCCAGGCTATAAATGTTATTTGTAGCCATAAATACTGTACATTAAGCTCTTTCACATTCTACTCACACACATGCATACGTAAATAGCAAATGTGTATTGCAATATAGTCACACACTTGTACGAAAATACAATTTCTTTGTTATGTTTTAAATGTCTGCATGACTGTGTGTGCGTGTGTGTGTGTGTGTGTGTAAAACTGTAACTGTGATACAATTTTTAGTTGTATTTCTCTGTTCTTCTTCTTCCACCACTAGGTGCCTCAGTACTTTATAACAAAAAAGAAAAGAAAAAAACTAAAAAACGTTACTTTAAGTTTGTTAAAAACAAAACAAAACAAAACAAAAATTGTAGCGTATCTTTTTGTTTACTCTTCGACATTATAATTCCTTTTTTTTCTGTGTGTGTTTTTTTTTCTTTAGTTATGTGTAAGTTTATATAAAATATCTACAATTCATCAATCACTCAACATGAATTGAAACATTTATCAAAATAAAACTACTAAAGTAGTTGCTATTGTTGTTCTTGTTAGTGTCGTCGCAACTTGTATCCTGAATAATGTATTTATTTGCCATATGTATCACTTAAACTACACACAAAACTTTAAACCACATGCTGTTGAAACTTACAAAGGGCGGTAGCCGTGTAATGAAAGAAATAATATTTTATGTTGCTATATACATACACACATGAATGTTTTCCATTTTCTTTTTCGCTATCAAAATAACAAGACACTAAAGATAAATGTAAATTAAAAGATGTGGCAATGGTTAATAGAAACTTTTAGCACAAAATAGTGTTTGAATATGTTGAAAGTTGCAAGTGCGTAAAATATGTGAGGGAATGCATATTTTTTTAACAGGAATTTGTAAAGTATGTTTATGTGCTGTGCATTTAGAGAAACTTAAATGCAATTCGGAAAGCCCCTTGTTTTTGGAGTTAGTGCTTCTTTGTTTTATTATATTCTTTGTATTCTTAAAAAGAAATAGAAAAAATTATATTTTGCACACTTCACAAAAACTCATTCTTATACACGAATTTTGGGTTTTTAAAATAAGAATGTTTTTTATATATAGGCTAAGGTTCGTATAGTATTGCATAAGTAGTGTCCCTACGGAACCCTTCATGTGGGAGTCAAAGTTGCACTTTACTGAATGAATTTGTTTTCTTACATTGTCATACAACAAGGTGGAAAATGAAATCGATTTCGATTTTAAGAAAAGTCAAACTAAAATCGAAATGAAATAAAATTTAAATTAAATATTGTACTGAAATAAAGCGACCTGCTGCCACTGCAATGCTCAATGATCTTGTTTAAAAATAAATATTGAAAACCGTAATTATTATGATTATGCACAGCCCTAAAGTATGCTTTGCCATTTATTATTAAGACGATAACAAGCATGCAGCAGTATTACCAGATTTATTTATATACACGGCGAATATGTTTTGCCCAATTCGAATTTGATCAACCAAAAGTACAGATAATTGCAAAACATTTTGACAAGAATACGTACATCTTTTTTTTTTGAGGAAATTCATAAAAATATTACGATATATCTGAGAGAATTCTATACGAATTTTAAGTGAATTTGCCGGAGATGTTTTTGAACCATTTGCCCCTATGTCTAGACAATGTCAGGCTAAAGTTCGTATCGCTTTGCAAGCCAAATTGCATGTGATAATTATTAATGAACAAATAACACCAAAGTTAATTGTAAATACTCTGACAAACACGTAGTAGAACGCAACAACACACACCTTCATCATCAGCGTTCTTTGTGTGTGTGTTCCACTGGCGTGCTGTCAGTTGATGTAAATTTCTGCTGTATATACGCAATTTCTATTGCAAATGGAATATATGAATTGTTTTGATGCATCGTATTACAATTTGCTGAAAGCAAAAAAAAAAAAAAAGTACAACAGTCTGTTCATTGTTGTTTGTTATTTACTAATTATGCACATGTTAGTTAATTTGCTTATTTTTGTTCTACTTAAGACAAACTTTCTTGGTTTGTTACTATTAAGTATATTTATTTAATTTTTGGCACAGACCCATGGCTATTAATTTTAGTTAATTTCAATTATTATTGTTCGAGGTTCATGTTACATGTTTTTGTTTCAAATGTAAGTGTGCGACAAGTCGGACGTTGTCGACATCGTATAATTGGCCCTAAATTTCATAATGCATTTTCCATTTACTAGTACGGACTTTCAAAAGAAAAGTACATGAATTTTTTTAAATCTATTGCCTATCTTAGGGTTGTCATAAATATAAGTGGAGACTTTTTTCAGTCAACTGAAAGAAAAATTAATATTCATACACCCAAAAAATAAAGTTTTAAAATCAAGAAGAAACATTTTGACTTTAAAAACGAAACCTTTATGAAATAGAACTAAGTTTGTTTTGTGTTATTTTAAAAATTTTCATTCTTTGCTTAAAAATTAAAACTATTTTGGAATGAAAAATTATTATTTTTGTTTTAAGAAACAACAACCTTGATATAAAGTTGAACATACTCAAATTAAGAACTTATGTTTTTGAATTAAGAATGAAATATTCTTGAAGTAATAATGAAGCATTTTTGTTTTAAAACTTATTATTTTTATATAAAAAATGAAATGTTTTGAATTAATAATGGAGACTTCTTAAATTAAGAATGAAACGTTTTAAATTAATAAAAGAGAATTTTGAAATTACGGATGGTTCGTATTAAAATTAAAAATGTTAATTTTGCCCTTATTATGAAAAATTTTCGGTCTTCGACTGTAGTCCAAAGCGCTAATCGAACGAATTTTCAATTGCGTCATGACGAGCATTCAACAAAAAATGTCGCTATTATGTTATGTTTTTTAAAATTTCGCAATAATTTGAAGATTTTGTGCGCAAGGATCATACAGGATAATTGACATTAATATACACTTGGTCGTAATAACAGATTAATTCTTTGTTTTTCAACACGACACAAATATAAAATGTTACTCGGGGAAAAATATATTCTTTTATTTAAAAAAAATAAAATTATTGATATAATAATAAAATATTTTTGTTTTTAGAATGTTTAAAAATACATTTTCTTTTTTATTATGATTTCAAAAATTATAATTTAAATTTTAATAAGAAAACATTATAGTTTCTGAAATTTTTAAAATGAAAGCGCACATTTTTGTTTTAGAACTGTTTCGTTATAAAAATAACAATGTTGTATATTAATATTATAAGAAACATTCATATTTTAAAAATGATTTTTAAAAATGCAGCATTTTTAAATCAAAAACGCAAGATTCTTTTTTTAAGAATGCTTTTTTGGTTCAGTGTACAATTGTTTGGTCACGGAATTTTTGACATTTCTAATTTTCATAAAATTGTAATTAATTTTTAGTGTTTTTGTGTGTTGTAAATTCAAAAATTAATGAATTTGTGTGTATGTAAATATAATGCTACACAAAAAGTTAAACGATTAGTTTTCCGTGTAGAAATAATGGCCTGTCAAAATTTGAAACAAAACCAACATTTTAAAATTAGTGTTTGGTTTGAATGTAAGTGTGCGACAAGTCGAACATTTTCGACATCGTGGGACCGGCCTTAAAAGTAAATTTACAAAAGTGAAATTCCGTAAGAACTGCGTACCAGGCTTAATGAATAAATTTATTAAAGCTAACTGAGACGACTCCTAAAACTATGCGATTAAAATTTTTCAATATTTATTTTGCTGGCTGTCACTCAAGAGCCGGCAATAAAAAATACGCTATTGCTTTGGAGCGGGTGTATGGCACCAATTGCGCTTTTTATTTCTAGTAACCCCAGCAAACTAAGAAGGAGTGCTTCCACAGTAAGTGACCCCTTACAATAACGGTCAAAAAAAGATGTAATGGAACTAAATATTTTTATGATAGTTGATTTTTCGTAGAGCATAGTACTCTATTCAAATTTGTGAAAAATGTTGAGCAACATTGATTATTTCATACGACAAATTTGACAAACAAACAATATTAACTAGTCCTGAAACTATGCTACAGTTTCTTATGTTCTTAAAAATGCCCCATGTGTTTGTTGTAAAGTCCACAGATAAAATAGGTGGCATTTATTTCGCATGAAAACTCAAAATGTTAAAGATACATTTCATAAGTTTTTTAGAAGATAAACCGAGTATTATTTCTGCCACATTTTTTCCTGAACAATTCGTACCAATTTTTTTTTTATATGTATTTTGACAGCATTTCGCGTGAAATGTTGAACAGAGTACCGGGCTTTAGATCCAAAATTAAGCAAATCTTCTTCATAAAAAATATAATTTATATAAATATAATTTTTTTGGAACGTGAAAAGAGTAATGTAAAAAAACTATTTTGCTCTAAAGAACATATTTTGTCAAACAGCAAACTATTTTAAAGTGTTTCTCTCAGCAAGCTTTCAGTTTATTTAACAAGAAAAAAACTTGTACAATTTTGCTCTTTTATGTGCGGTTTTTGGCATTATTGGAACCACAACATTATATAATATGTATTTCCATAAGCCAAAAACTTAAAGTACATCATTGTTCATATATATATATTTATATATATATATATATATATAAAGCAATTCTTAGTATTCCTTCAAACAAAAAAAAAAAAAAAACAACCCAACCAAGAATTTCATAAAAAGTAAGAACAAAAGCAACAGCCGTAACGTAAAATGAAAAGACTTTTCAGTAACAGTAGAAAGTTGTTCCTTTAAAGAAAAAGAAAAAAAAATTTAAAGAGAAAGAAAAAATCAAATAAAAATAAACTTAAGTATCATTTGTAAAGTGTCACGCCTGTGCATAAGATTAGTGTCTGGTATATTTACAACAACATGATACACGACACGCAATACACACAAACTCGCAAATATTCTGATACAATGAAGAAAAAAAACACTCTTTTTAACATGTAACTTTCAATGTATTATTCTTCTGTTTTTGTTTTTTTTTTGTCTTCTTATTTTAATGGCCTTTTATCTTTATCGCTACTCGTAAAAAGAAACTATTTTTACGAAACATGCTAAGGGACATTCACACTATCGAGTGTAGTACACGTACATACAAATATAATCTCAAGTATGTTGGTACAGTAAAATTTATTCAACATTTATCCATTTGCATATAAGGACGTGTGATTAATACTGATGTAGAATAATCAATTACTTATACGTCCCCATATGCAAATGCTGAGATGAAATGGTGAATGAATATCAATAAAAATTTTCCTTTTGGAAGCCTATTTTTTCGACTATTTAACAAAAAAAAAAAACTAATGCACGGGTGCACACGTATGCAGTCTCAATGGCAAAACTCTATGAATTGGGCTACGGATTGGCACCTCATGCGCCATATTCTCCGGATTTAGCCCCTAGTGACTATCAGAGAAACAAGTCGATCGGCTCGAAGCCGACGGCGCGCCGCCGCCGGTTATTTTTCTGTTTATCCCGCCGCCGCCGATTGTATCGGCTCGCATCGGCTCAAAATGAGCCGAAATTTTATCTGTTCAAGGAGACAAATTTCGGAGAAAAAATTATTAAAATTTTCACTTTCTAATTTTCTCATTAAATTTTCATATATTTATATTAGCCGCCGAAAATTCTCTCGGCGTGCCGCCGCCAGTCACAAAACTGCTGCGCCGCCGCCGCCGCCGATAATTTTGCCTCGACTTGTTTCTCTGGTGACTACTTCATATTTCCAAACCTAAAGAAATGGCTCGCTGGAAAGAGATTTAACTCCAACGATAAAATTATTGACCTATTTTAAGGACTTAGAAAAATCCAATTTTTTTGGAAGGGATATAAAAACTGGAGCAACATTGGACTCAGTGTATTGAGTTAGAAGGAGACTATGTTGAAAAATAAATTTTTGTTTTGTAAAAAAAACTGTATTTTATTCAGAAAGTCACGCACTTATTGATACGCCCTCGTATAAACTGGCAGTTAATTGTTTTTAGTTGTAGTTTGAACGATTTTCTTTTTTAATTTTGGCTTCTATTTCGGTATTAGTTTTATTTCTTTTATTTGAGCTACTTATTCATTTGAGTGATTTTTTTGCAATTTTTGTATGTCTTGGCGTTAATTTTTAGGGTTCCGTTGGTACACCAAAAGTGAAAATACACCGAAACAAAAAAATCGCCAAAATGAAGAAATCGCCAAAAGCAAAAAACCGCTTAAATGAAAATAAACTAAATAGCTTCAACGAAATAAAACTCACCAAAAGTAAAAAGATCGCCAAAAACTAAAAAACTCACTTAAAACCGAAAAAATCGCCAAAATGAGAAAAATCTAAAGAAATTAAAAAATCCGCTAAAACTTAAAATCAACCGAAAAAAACAAAAAAATTACCGAAAATAAAAATTAAATCGCTAAAATTAAAACGAAAATAAGCGCTAAGACCAAAAAAAAAACGCCAATTTTTTTAAGTGTCTACATCATGTAAGATACTCGATTTTATAAGTTAAAGTTCCTATAGTATTACATTTGTAGTGTTCGTTCGTAACCTTTCGTGTGGGAGGCAGAGTCGCACTTTACTGAATCTTTCTTTTAGGTGATTTTCTCGGTTTTGCGATTTTTTTTTTGTTGACATTATTTTTGTTTGAGCGTTTTCCTTTGCATTGCAGATTTTTTGTGATTTTTATTTGTTTTCTTATTGATAATGGAAAAAGCGTAAATTCTGCAAATATGAAATTCATTTGGCGATTTGATTTAATTTATTAATTTTTTATATCAATGGGATATCTATAGGCCAGGTGGCACAGGTTACAAGTTTAAAGGTTAAATAAAACCTTCCTACTAACTTGCCTGCAATTATTGAGTGTTCTATCTATATGTTTCTGCTTCTCTTTTAGCAGGCAAAAAACGTTGCCCTCATTTTAAGAAAAGAAAACGCCATAAGACTCCTTTTGAGATGGCTCCCCAATATTTGTTCGTATGTTTGTTATTCCTTTTAAAGAATTTTTTTATATAATTTTTTATTTTTTTTTTTTGGATTAAAAATATCTCAGCTCATTTCGGGATGTTGTTAATGTTGCTATTTTGTTCCATCATTGAAATTGCTTGAAAGTGCTGGAAATAATATTGAAGTACCCACCAACCATGCTGTAATCTTGAAGCTCCCTTTATTTTCTTTTTGTTCTTGCTGCATTTATTTTGTTCTTTTTTTTCTATTTAGAATCTTTAGATAATGATGCTATTGCTGAGAAGTCTGATGCCGACGGTAGTAATGATGTTCTTATTATTAATAATGATGTTATTGTTGTTGACAAAAATTAACAAACAAAAAAAAAAAAAGAGAAAAATCTTTAGTAATTGCGCAAAATGTCGTAACATAAAATACAAAATAAGATTTTGTCTCAGTCATATTAAAATCATTTTATAAAACTGACACAACAACATGCACAAGTTCTCCTTTACCTTTTGCTCTTAGGGTTTTTGAAAAAATTAAAAAAAAAATAAATAAGCATACATTGGAATTGAAATTTTGTATACCGATGGCTTAATATAGAAAAGGCGTAACTCGAATTTTCGATCTTTTATAGGAGAAGGAAAAAATTGAATAAAAACTAAAGCATTTATATGCAAAAATAATTTTTTAAATGGCCCTAAATGCCTTATTTTAAACTGTAACGTACTGATGATTTCTTGAAGGAGAATGTAATTATACGTTGGCTACCAGAAAACGTTAAAAACGCAATTTTGAAAAAAAAAATCGAGTTACGCCCTTTT
Organism: Nowickia ferox; assembly: GCA_936439885.1. Lineage (NCBI taxonomy): Eukaryota > Metazoa > Arthropoda > Insecta > Diptera > Tachinidae > Nowickia > Nowickia ferox. The sequence goes on along the minus strand of OW387024.1, from coordinate 108,160,498 downwards.
TATATTAAGCCATCGATATGTGGAAATGTGTTTGCATCCCAATGAACATTTTATGCCGCCATGTTCGATATCAGAAAAACTCTGAAACTATTATGGATAATCATCGGAAATGTCTTTAATTAGCTAAATAGTGGACACTTTTTCGTTACATTATTTAAGGTTCAATCGGACATGGCGCATCATAATGCCATAACCATAACCATACCCCTAATCATAAATATATTTGATTCACCTATTAGTGCTGCCATAACCAGAAACAGCTGTTTATGTTCTCATTTGTATATTAATTTCAAAATTACAACAACAAGTATGTGTAACCAGCCAGCAAACAGCTGTTAATGGTTATGAGGAAAAACCCAAATTGAATTGGTTTCTATGGTTATGGTTACAGTGTCGCCCATAATTTTGGTTCGAGGAGTTATGGCACGTTTATTTGAACATTTAAGCACATTTCCTGAAACATACTCCTACTCGTATTAACATCAAACTAGTGTGCTGATTGTCTGTAGAAAATTCTATTTCTCGCCGCGCGCACTCTCTCTTTCTCTTTCTCCTTGTCCTTGTCTGTCGCATTATTATTAACACATTCCCTTCCAGATTCGGTATCTTGCCAGAGCTTCTACTAGAATACGACAAAAACTGTTCGCTGGGTATGCAATTTTTTACAATTCTGAATGTGTATTTAGAACCATAAAAATATGTGCATGTATGTTTAAATTAATATTGCCAGGTATTCTTTTCCCCTTCTCTATAAAATTAGAAGAAAAGCAGGCATTTGGCTCTTCAAGTGGAAATTGTTCTATTGGTTAAGTGTATTGTTTTGATGAAATATAAAAAAAGACAAGTTAGTGAAGACATAATTAGAACATCTTAAGTGCCTAAATATTATAAAATGTCATTCTATTGTTTCCTTAAATGTTTGGAATTTTAACAAAGACAACGTTGGCCTAAAAAGTTATGAGTTTCGTACTCTTTAAATTGTTTTTTTTAACACAAAACGTTGTATAATGAAATGTTATATATTTCTTGCTCTTAATAAAAGAAATAAACTGCGTGATCTTTGGCCTAATCTTTAGAGCTTGAGACCTGCATATGCATCTACAACTAGTATGCAATAAAGAAAAAGTACACTAAAGGCAAAAGTTGTGAAGAAAATTAAGTTCTTGTTATCGATTATGAATGCTTAAATTTAAATAATGTACTGTTATAGTTTTACTTTTTAAAAACATTATTTTAATACATTAAAATTTTTGCAATTATATAAAAAGTCACCACTGTACAATTTTTGGCAAATCAGTGCACTGTCTTTACTTAATACTGATATGAAAGGCCCAGTTAGCCGACTGTAATGGAATGTAACTGCAACAGTAGGAAACAGCTGATCGATATAGAGATTATAGAGATGTAATGTAAAGTAAGCTACTTTTCATATAAAAATATCGATCACATTACAGTTACATTGCATTACAGTCGGCTAACTGAGCCTTAAGACCTTTTAGGCGCATAATGTTCAATTATTCACTGCTGGAATAGCACGATGTTAACTTGGCTGCTCTTTGGACAAGACTGCTCTCTTTGCTAATACATGGCAATTTCTTTACTTAACATAATGTTTTCGGAAGAGTGTTAGTAAGAGTATATTCAATAGCTTTCGATCATTCCCGCCAGCGTTACCGTTGTAAAATTTCAGAAAGTGGCACAAAAGTGGGATTTAAAAAAAAGTGGCACAAAAAAGTGTATTGTAAGAAGAAAAAGCGGCAATCTTAAAAATAAGAAAAATTAAAACAAATTCGCTTATTTTTAAAAACATCAGGAATAAAAACTAGGTTTTTTATGTTTACAGACTAAAATATACTATCTTTATGATAAAATAAAGCCACAAAATGTAAAAATAATTCATATAATTTGTGCTTGTAATAAAAAATTATTTACTTACCGATTAAAAGAAATAACAAATTTTTAACTGCCTTATTCATAAAAAATAATTCAGGTTTATTAAGCGCTTATTTGACATATTTCTATGGAAAATTTGTCAAATAAACCTAAAATATTTTTTATGCATTAGACCGTAAATATTTTGTAGTATAATAAGAGCGTATTTTTTGTGTGTTTAAGTACTTGTTTCGTCTCAAATACAAAATTTTTCATACAAACAATAAAGTATGTTCAGTGATTCTAACTTAAGTAAAACTTCAAAATCTTTGGACGTGGCTATAAATAGTTTAGTAAAGACTCTGATACTCTAGTTAAACTAGAGCGAATTGTTAAGTTTTAAGGATTCGATTTAATGAAAGACGAATTTATCAGGGCTGTTCTGTAAACCGTACGTTTTGAAATCGCCTAATTTCCAGGAAAGAACTTAATTAAAAAGGTGACTTGTTGCAGCTTTTTAATTGGTTTTAATAGTTTAGATGTTTAAGATATTTTATACGAACTGACCTGCGAATGCGCTAAGTCGTCCGATCAGCAGATCACTGTTTTTCGTTTTTGAAATCGCACGATTTCAAATCGCGCGGTTTGCAGAACACCCCTGTATACCTACACTCTGATATATTTTCTTCAAGCAACAGTATTTTAAAGTACAAAAACGGAAACTAAGAAATTGAGAAATAAACTTTTTTGCAGAATGTTCGTCGTTGACCTCTGCCAGTATGGGCCAGATTATGACCCACCAACAGCAGGAACTATCAATAGCAATACAATTAAAATTGAAATTCAAAAAATCAAAATAAAAATCAATATTCTATCAGTTAATGTAATTTTTACCCAAAATAAAAAATCACAAAAAACCAAACATTCTCCAAAACGAAAAAAACCGGCAAAACTATAAAAAAAAAAATTGTGAAACCCGTATCTTGGAAACTGCAAACAAATATCAAAATAACAAAAACGCCAAAACCAAAAAAAAACACCAAAACTAAAAGAAATTGCTTAAACTAAAATAAATCGCCAAACAAGAAAAAACACCAAAACCAAAAAAACACCACATCCAGAAAAAAAAACCGACAAACGAAAAAAGCTCTTAAATTTAGAAAAATCGCCAAAATATCGATTATATAGGCTAAAGTTTGTATAGTATTATATATGTAGTGTCCATACGGAAGGAAGCCTTCGTGGGCGAGTCAAAGTCGCGCTTTAACGAATTTTTTCATATAAAATATCATTACACGTTCACTTGACTTTGTTAGGAAACAAACCCTTGGCCCAGCGCAACAATTTCAAATATAAATTGTATCTGTGGGAATCAGATCTAAGTCGTCAAATAATAAATTAACATACATAATTGAATTTAATTTTATTTCTAATGCTCTTTAAACACTCACCTATTTCATGATAACGTTTGTTTCCATCAACTATTTTTCTTAGTTGGAAAAAGACATTTCATACTAGTGTTGAGCGATACTGTGATTTTTTAATAATGTTGCTCCTTGTGAACGTGATTTCTAAATCGCTGTTCTTTTAAACAGTTTAGCCGTATTTTGTTTGTTTAGCAGTTCTGTTATTTTGACAAAATCTAATAAGAAGAGCAGCAGTGGAATTAAACAGAGACTGTGATTACGGTTTAACACATTCCAACTCTTCTGCTTTAAAAGTATTTATTAGTATTGGTATTTTGATAAATACTAATAAGACGAGCGACAAGAACAAACAATTAGTCCTATTTTACATTATGCAAGTATTATTGCTAAGCTGATTAGTTTGAGGGAGACAGAAACGAAGGGAACAGAAACGTTTCTTTTCCCCTCGTCTCTCTCTCCTATTAAACTAATCAGCTTAGCAATAATACTTGCATAGTGTAAACTAGGACTTAGCAACCAACCCCATCCAAATATTGCGAATTGGCGTATAAGAGACAGAGAGGCAGTAAAATTGCAAATACAAACATGTAAAGCGGCCCATCCACTTGCAATATAATTGCACAATTTTTCATATTGTACAATAATATCGCCAATGTGTATGTCATATTTAAAGATGGCACAATGTATTGGCAAGTATCAAAAGACTTTTGATTTTTATTGTACAATCAAGACAATTGTGTAATGTGTTGGCAACATTGTTCAATGTTGTTTACTTTTTCATTGCCAGGAAAATTGGGCAATATTTTGGGCAATATTTTCTTTAAAAATATTGTGCCATTTATGGCATAGTGTAGGTCAAAACAACAATAATATGTACAACAACATATGAAATAATATTGTATAATGGATGGGCCGCTTTAGAGCTATACATAGTTGCCAGAAAAGACGATTTGACACGACTTGACGATTTTTTCTCGAGAAACGGTGAGGGTATAAAAAAAATCATGTGGTAGCCTTAGTTGCTGTAAAGTAAGCATACAAAAATATTCACAGTTTGTATGAAAGAACTATATTTCCGAAGCCTGTTACTTGATAAATTCAGTCACAGTTGTGATCAGTGATTTTTCAATCGCTGTGAAAAAGTAACAGGTTTCGAAAACTCGCTCATCTCTATTTCATACTAAATGTACATATGTAGCATTTTAACGAATGAAACCATTTAAGATTTGCAAATTAACAATTAATTCTTTTTGTAACTTCTCATTTATTCCTTTTATTTATAAAAAAAAGAAGAGAAAATATAAGCACATACAAGCCCATATATGTGCATATGTGTGTACACACATATGCATGTACACGACTACACAATGAATATGTGTTTTTTCTCAGTGTTGTGTGCTTCCGGTTTTACTTTTTTCTTTTCTTCTTCTTCTTTCTGTTTGTTTCCAAGTAAATGAAGATTCGTAAATTACTTGAGCATGTTTTACGCACGAATTTTTATGATGAAAAGAAAACACGAATTGCTTAAATCCATTTTCTTATTTGCTTGAAAATATATGATTGTGCTTTTAAAGGAAATAACGGCAAACAGCAGGGACTCTTAAACAAAGAAATATTAAGGACACTGTCACATTATCTCCTACTTATGCTCATACATACAGTGCTTTGGAAAAGAGCACAAATCTTTAGTTTCAAGTTTTACAAAGGAAAAATAAAATAAATACTAAATTCAACCAAACTATTTTATAAGTTGAAAATTTCAACAACAAAAAAAATCAGTGGAACTACAAAGTCTAGAAGTTCCTAGCAATTCTTCAATTTCTACTAAAGCCGATTGAAACAGGTTTGATGGCAAACAAAGATTGTGTGCTGACTCGCTACGTGTGCAAGCAGTCAATAAGATTACAAAATAGCTGCTTCGTAATAAATATAAAAGTCTAGGAAACGCTGCTTTTTGCTTTTTTCTTTCTTTTTTTTAAGTGCAATGTAGCGAGAGTAAAATGTAAGAAAAAACTGCTTTAGGGTTCTTATTATTTTCATTTATTATGAAAATATTACTCATAGGAACTGCATATAATGTAAATGGTGATGACATGCATTCCTTCCTTAAGTTTCAAAAAATAAAGAACAAATGAAAATGCATAAATTCATGCATAATACTCATACGTTTATGAATGATGACATTATATTTATGTATGTATACGTTCATATAAATATTGTCATTTGCATATAATAAAAAAAAGCATAAATTGTATAAATGAAATAATAAATTCGTTTTCACACAAATTGTGGATAAAAACAAAAGCAGTTCCATAATTGGATGCATTAGTAAAAAAATAGATATGAAAGAAAAGCTCTTTTTCCATTTTTTTTTAAGAAATTATTTTGAAAATTTTGCTTGTTTTTTTGGTTAAGCATTGTCTTGTATACGCAACGAAAACGAAATGCATATAAACAATTATATATAATTAATTAGCAAAATTGTTAAATTAAATAAAGACTTTATGTCAAATAAATATACTTCGGTATTTCATGTATAGAAATTACGTCGTTTAAATAGAAGAAAAACAAGACATTATGTAATTAATTTTAATTTATTTAATTTTATTATTATTATTATTTTTTTCAATTATATACTTGTTCACACAAAAAAGTAATATGAATGAGTTTGTAATATTAATTAAAATATTTGTAATATTAATTAAAAATTTAATTAAATTTTCACCTATAAACAATTTGATAATATCAATTAAGTTTTTCCACTCAAATTAATTAATACAATTAAAAATTTAATTGAATCAATTAAATTATTAATTGAAAACATTAATTGGTGAATACTTTTTTCTGTGTTACTGTAATTAAGCAGGTCGTACACGACAAGTTTTTTTGCGTCTGACATGTCAACTTTTCAACTCAGATGTAATTTTGCATGTCTGTCAGAAATTGTGTTTTACAGAAGGTTTATAATATTCACACAACACACAAACGTGCATGTACAAATACGTCTGACATTGTCCGTGTTTGTATCCAACAGCTGATCTGTGCTCAAATTTTATTAAATATTTTGTTAAAAGTGGTTGTAAAATTAATTCAGAAAATAACACAATTGCAGTGTGCAGCATTATTTCAATTATAACTGCAATTAAAGCAAAATCAAATATAAAAAAATTTGAATATTTTTGCACAAACCTATGTCGTTCTCCGTTTCAAAATGAAGTGTTGACGGCACAAAAATGTTTCTTTACGCCGTAAAAAGTTCACTCATTTTAAAGAATTTTTCTTTAAATTCGAAGAAATAATGTTAGGATATAAATGATTGTTATTTAATAGTTAAAAAAAAAAACATAAATATATCAATGTTGTAATATGTCAACTTTAGGCGGCTAATGCTTCCGTCAATATCGGAACGCCGCTGAATGTTTCCTCACGGCATAGATTTTTGACGACATATTTTGCTTAAGAAAAACAGCTGATGTCAGAAATTTTGTCAGTAAAAAATAGAGCACGCTCTAATTGAAATTTTGTCAGAAGACTTTGCGTCTGACTTTTACAGAAGCAATGTTTTAAAGGTACCACACGACATGTATAGGGTGTTTTTTTAGAGGTATAGAACTTCGAATTGAAATAAAACACAAGAAAATCGTTTTAATGTCCATCAATTTGACTTTATTGGAAGGATAATTTTATGCCATTAACGTTTAAATATGATTTCGGGCATGTGGCCGCCGCGGCTGGCTCGAATAAAGCCAATTCTACAGGTCCAATTTTCAACCACTTTTTCGAGCATATGGGGCCGTATGTTGGCAATAACGCCACGAATGTTGGCTTCCAAGTCCCCTAACATTTCTGGTTTGTTGGCGTAGACGAGCGACTTCAGCGGATGCGTATTATCACATAGAGTAAACGTAGTGCGAAAACGATCCATGGTTAACCGAATTAATTGCTCTGTCGACCATAAAATGGACGGAGCTTGCGGTAAACTTCGCGAACTGAACCATTATTTTCGAAATAAATTTGCACGATTTGCAAGCGTTGTTCTTTTGTCAACCTGTTCATGATGAAATGGCAAACCAAACTAAATATTAATCACTTGACAGCTGACAAAATGGCCGCCAGTTAAAAAAGTGATGCCAACTTAAAGTTCTATACCTCAATAAAAAACACCCTTTACATGTTTTACACTGGGAAATATGACAAGTCAGATGTAAAAAACATGTCGTCTACGGGGGGCTTTAAGCTACCCAGTGCATGCATTTTTATATGAAAAGAATTTTGATTCGCAGAATCATGTAACAAAGTTACTTTAATATCATGCGAGAGTGTTCATAGATTTAAAATCTTTTTTAATTTGACTTAACAATTATTTATGTATGCGTACGAGTATGTAAGCAGTAGAAAAAACTATTAAAACTATTTGAAAGTTTGAAAAAGGAGAACTTGTCAGAAACCGAATTGTGTAAAGCAGCTTAAAGTCATTTCGGCGTAGATTTTTAAAACACTGCTTTTTATGATCATAAAGGTAATAATAAGGAGTGGCATGATCTCTTAAAAAATATGAGAAGATATATATTTATATTTTTTTTTTTAAAGGAATTTAGAATTTATTATTAGTGAATACAATGGGATATTGTATGTAAGTTCTCACTTTAGCTGGCAGAGAGAATATGCAATATAAGCCAATGTAAATGGGAGAATATAATTATAATTATTCATTGGGGTGGACTTGCAAAGAAGTGAATTAAGTTTATATAATCCAGGTCACTGTATGGAAGGCATTTAACTCACCTTTGGGTAGATATCTTCGAAAGAGTAACAGAGGTAGATTTTTGTGAGTGATTACAATTCAGTTTTATTGGATTTATGTTCCCTTAGCGTTAAGTAGTTATGTTTTAAAAAGTTCTTGATTACTCAAAGTTTGAACAGTAAGTAAGTACTTGTTTTAAGCTTCTATATAATTCAAAACGGTTTTTTCATAGTTTACTTGACAGTTCACTAAATGTTGCCAGATTAATTATTAAAGACTTATGTATATCAATTCTGAATAATATATTAATATAAAATTATGATTCAAGTCAGAAATGTTGGATAATAATTTTAGTGTTCAAATCCAGTTTGGACAATTACCATTAATTTCGAATTGTTAAGAAAATCTATTATGAAGTTTACTGAGCATTAAAAATTTGCATTTTAGACATAAAAATAGAAAAAACTTGCAAGTTCGAAATTTCGAAATTAAGTTCGAATTTTCGAATTTGGTTTTCATTCACATTTCGAACTACACTTTCATAAATACTTAAATTTTGCTTACAAATGGCAAACAAAAAACTATTTATAATTTTTCATTAAATATTATTCCAAAAACTTAATTCTTTCGTTTTACTTTTGGCAAACTTTACGGTCATGTGAATGGCGGTCTGTTGGCCGCCATATTGAACTTTTACTACTGTCATATCTTCAGTGACACTCTCGGGATTAAGGACAAATCCATTGACGTAAGAATCATTAAAATCGGTCTAATCGCAAAGGAACACACATACATACATACGAGTACCTACATATGCTGATAAACACAATATCCTTCTTTGCGTCGCGCAGTCAGGTAAAAAGATGATTTATTTGAATGGGCGTGGCACTGCCTATATTCTTAATCATAATATTGCATTTATGGCGTAACTTAATGTGTGTGTGTGTGTGTGTGTGTGTGCCAAGTTTCATAAGATTTGGATAAGTAGCAGCGGTTTAAAAAGAATATTGGGCTTGGTACTGCCCACCTTTCTAGTTATTATATTAACCTGTCACCGTTAGCGAAAGTTTCCACAAAGTTTTATACGAATATTTAAAGAAATTCACCTTAAAATATTTTTGGTCAAATAAAGTGGTCGTTTGAGTCAAAAGTGCATGCAGTGGTATTAAAAAGTTTCATCATCAAAATGTTATTCTTAAGTGTATATGTATTCGTATATGTGGTAAGCTCTACATAACAACGTTCATAATTGTATGCATTTTCATTATATCTGCCCCTCTATCTCTCTCTTGCTCTCTCCCTCTCTCACACACACACTCTTAAAGTTTGCATTTCTTAAAATTTATTTCTCCCATAAACGAGTGAGTGCACTTTACAAATAAAACAAAACAAAGCAAAAAAAAATATATATACATATGAAAATAAAAAACAAATAATAACCAGATAGTTACAAAAACAAAATGAAATAAAACCCATTACTGTGAATGTTCGCATAAATGTGTATTTTTTTTGGATATCCTCATTACCATATAAACACTCACACACACACACACATACCCATACACATAGAAAACACATAAACATGGTAATTGTATCGTATGAGTACGAGAAAATTAATAATTTTTGTTCTGCCACAGATATACGTACATACATATGAATGCAACTACAAAAAATGTATATACCCTGCAGGAAATGTCGATGGTGAAAATGTACTGACTCACTTTTGACTTTTTGTCACTAGTACTACTCTCGAATTATTCCCCATACAATACTTTGGGCTACAGGCATTTAGCATGTGCTTGTCATTGAAATTTTACTAGTTACACTAAATCAATTGACTAGGTAGTGACTACGTAGTTCTTATGGGAACACGGAGACATGCCAACAGACATTTACTGGTACATTTCTATAATTTACGTACATACACATTTATGTTTATTGACAAGTTGTTGACAAATTTATCACAAATATACCACATATGTTTTCTCTCTTTCTTTTATACTATAACTATAGAAGAAAACTTGTAGACAATTGTCATTAGAAATTAAGTGTTGACATAAAGACAGACTGGAGCCAGTCTGACTGCAGGGTATGTACTCATGCAGACACGTGTACATGTAAGTGCATGTAATTGTACCTTCACTTCATGTACGCTGGAATGTATATATTTACATCGTTTTTGGGCGTTTTATAGTGCTGTATATGCGTTCTTGTCTATAAGTTATACGTATGCTTTTATGAATTTTATTTTACGTATCACTAAAGCTAATAATTCATCCTGCTGCTGCAGTATGTTACATTTTTATGCTTTTAATGTATGATAAATGTTTCATTTTGTATTGTAGATGTTGCTGTTATAAATACAATATACATACATACATTATATTTTTTTTCATAAACATACTTGCCGTTGTTATGTTTAAAAATTATTATTGTTATTATTAAGGTTAAATAATGTATTACTAAGTAACTATAACTTATATCAAGTATATAAGTCTTTTATATTTGTACGGCTGTCATTATCCGATTTTAAAGTTTTTAAAGTGGGCAGAATGCTGGGTCAAAACAAAAAGTGTTAATGTCATTTAAAAGCTTAGAAAGAAGTTTGAGTTTTACGTACAGTGTAAGAAAAACTCAAGTTTTATTTTTATTTTTTGGTTCCGTATACCAACGATGTAGAGGAACCACATCGTTTTCGCTACGATGTCCGTCCGTCCGTCTAACTGTGTGTTTTTCTGTCTCTTTGTCTGTCACAGCCTGTTTTCTCCACAACTTTAAGAGCTACCGACCTGAAATTTTCACGGAATATGTAGAACTTTTGCCGCTACAACAACAAATATATGCATAAAGGTTTTTAAATGTTGAAACCCTAATGTAATATACAGACAATTATATCCCAGGAAAAATGAACATACAAATCAGTAGTTACAGCATTTATGAACTCAGCTCCAAGTAGTTCTATCTCTAGTGAAACATCAATGATTTGAACACTTGGTTGTCATAGGACGAAAGTGAACGAAATAACTATTTTTCATGTGGCATTTCTTGCGTGACATGAGCCCAGAAAAGCGTAGCCACTCATTACTATTGAAAAACTGTTTGATTCAGACATGTATTTATTCATTTAAACTGTTTCAAATCATGTTGGATTGTTTAAAATTATCTATTAGTTATGTATGAAACTGTTTAACTTAATAAATATGTGTCTGAACCAAGCATTTTTTCATTAGTAATTAGTGGTTACGCTTTTTTACGCATACGAGGTTTGTTTAAAACGTATCGCGAATTTTGAATTTTCGCGGGTTACTTATATTCGAATTTTGATTTTTTTGTGGCGTTATGTTGGTACTCATGCCTCTCATTTATGCCGACAATTTCGGCCATTTTGAATGTTCGGTTAATTGTTGTCAGCTGCTTTGCTTGCACGTGTTTTGGCTCGGTTTTACGGTTTCCCTGATCATAATCATTGCTATGATTTATTTCAGTCTTAATAAAATTGTAATCGCTCGGAACATGAAAACGGTCAGTGTTGCCAGAAGCAGAGGATTAAATAAATTTTTTAAAAGGGGCTGAAAGTTAAAGGCATTAAATTAAATACAATTAATTTTGTTTTGTAATTATAGTTTGTAAATATACTTATCTTTGCCTTTGCTTCTCAATTTTATATAAAATTACCAACAATCTCTATTTTTAACAAATTTTTTGAAAAAAAACCTATTATCTATATGAAAACTGTATTTTAGTTAATTAAAAAAAAAATTGATATTCAAAATTATCCTATTCTGAATTTACTACGTCGTCGAAAGCAAACCCGACACTTTTCTTAAAGAAAAGTTGACTGTGACACAACACACAATTTTCTTAGAGAACACTTGCAGAAAAGTTTTCGTATAAGACTCTTCTTACACTCAAACTGTTACTGGAAAATGTTTTTAATTTTCATATCGAAAAAATTATGAAACACCATACTTCTGTAAAATTGAATTGTGTCAGAGCACACTTTTATTCTCAAAACGTTCACTGTTTCACAGCACACTTTTCTTGCTGTGACACAGCCAACTTTTCTTCTAGAAAAATTTACGATGTCACAGCACACCTTTCTTCCAGAAAAGTTGAAATATAGAAACCGACATTACATTAATTATTAGTAATCAAAAGATATTTTTTATATGTCTAGCCTTTCTTCGATTTAAACGTAAGCGACAAAAATTGAAGTATTCAGGAGAAGGTTTTTTTTTAAATATTCAAATATGTTTTACATAAGTAAATTGGGGCTTACGATAAAAATTTACAGCCAGTATCCAAAAAGTTATCAACAATTTTGGCATTTTGATAGTTCTAAACTATGGGAAGGACCATAAAATCTTAATTTCAATAATAAAAAACAAATAAAATTTTTTTGTACTACATGTCGCTTACGATTAAATCGAACAGAAGGCTGGATGTCTTGGGAGATTAAGATAATGGAGCTTAATTATTCTGTTTCAATTTAAACTGGCAACGCTTATAACTAAGAGTAACTGCATACACATGTACATATGTACGAGTATATACCCTGAAGGAAACGTGGGGTTAAGTGTCCCCAAGTCACCACTTTTGTAGACTATTTTGGTGACATTGTCAACAAAGCGTCTATTAATATTGCTTTTAGTGCGCAGAAAGCATTTTTTCAGATACACACAACTATGCTTCTTCTTACTGTTTTATTGGTTTGTTGAAAATAAACGTGACGTCAAGAAAAATTTAAGTGATTATAAAAATTATTTAAAAATTAAATTAAATTAAATTAAATTAATTTAAATTAAATTAAATTAAATTAAATTAAATTAAATGTATTGAACAATAATTAAAAACATAATACACAAAAAGAAATTTAAAAAAAAATAAAAAATAAAAAACAATCCATATTGTGTAAAAGTAGAAAATGTGAAAATTAAACAATTTTAAGTGAAAGGTGCCAATTATAGCAATTTTTTTCGACCCTGTGGAAGATTTTGGGCCATCAGGTAAACATTTGTCACATTTTCAGATCCATACGTAAGTGTTTGACTTTACTAATTCAGCGAAGCATAAAATTTTTGATTTACATATACACAGTACGTGTGTATTTAATAGAAATGACAAACAATTTCCTGCAGATGTTGACTGTGTCTATAGTGAATCAGTACAATTTTACTACGGACATTTCCCATAGTGTGGTGATAACGTCAATAGTAAGTCAATACAATTTTATTTACTATTGACATTTTCGCTATATGGTCCCACAAAAACTACCTAGTCAGTATTGAAGCGGTCTACTGGTAGATTTCGTAGGACAAGCCTGTGTTAAATGTCAATAGTAGAAAGCATTAGTTGGGTTATAAATTGTCAGTAGTACTGGTGACATAGTCCATAGATAATTAGTATAATTTTACTATTGGCATTTCCTGCAGGGTATTTATATGTGTACATATACATATATATATATGTTTTTGTGTATACATACATACATACGTGAACGTGTGTGTTTCACCAGCATATTTTTTTAATTGGCTGGCTATTAATTAATTTTAAAATGAATGTGACTGAGTCTATATGTGCTGATTCATAAATATGTATATGCGTGTATGTCTGTATGCAGTCGTATGTAGCTGGGAAAAGTTTTATAAGGAATGCATAAATGTGTAGATATTGGCGTTTATTCCCAGTTGGCCAAGAGCTGTTTAATAGGCGACGGTGTTTAATATACAACTCCTGAACTAATCTCCTGCTGATTGTTTGGAGAGTGATATTAGAGCATTTCTGTTTAGCTCTCTCTTCTAAATCTTGCAATGTTTAATCGACGATACATTTATCTAAAATATGTTTGTTCTTTTTTATTTTCATACTTACTGTTATAGACTATTATTTTTTTTTTTTTATTTCTTCGCTAATGCTTGCATTTGAGTTTTGAATAAGACTCTTGTCGGTTGTTTCAAGTGTGTTTTTATTTTTTATAATAATTAAAGATATATTATTAAAATGAAGTACATATTAATTTAATGTGTTTGGTATTTTACATCAAATATTTAATAATAATCTAATTCTTTTAATTCATTGAATTTTTCATAGATCTTTGCCATTCAAAGTTTTTGCAGCACCATTTTGTGAAAGCCGAAGATAGAAGCGATAGGCGATTAAAAAAGCAAAATTGAACAAAGTAATCATAAATTTTCTATGTATAGGGACTGATTGCTTCTACATATGTACATAAAATATTATTTAATCAGTTAATGAAGAAAATTGTTTTATTAATAAGTACTAAAAAAATGAATTTGTTTTTTTTTCATAATTAACTTTAAAAAAATTGAGTATTGTACGATTACCCAAATCACTATCGAATGATTCTTTTACAACTTTAACAATGGCTTATATAAGATTAACATTGAAGAGCCTCGTGCTGTTCACAATGTTCTTCAAAAAAGAGTTGTAAGATAATCTCTAGATAAATATCAAATTACTGCATCTGCGGCTAATAAAAGCGCCTTCAGCGGCTCTTGTACACGAATCGTCTTCGGTAACAGTTTCTCCCGTGCAAAGCACCTTCCACGATTAAAACATGAGCTCGTCTGCGATTGAAAATGATCTGCATACGATTCACAATAGACTCTTGTGCGATTGAAAAGGCTAGCTGGGTTTGCACACACACACCGATACATTTATTGAATTGTGTTAAACATAAATTTTTAATAATGGTAATTATGGGTTGGTAAATGCAACGAGAAAAAAGCTCAATGCAATTAATTAAATTTTCAATATATCCATGCAAAAGCAAACAAGCGATACAAAACGCGTCATGAATCAACCCTCACTGCAGCTGTAAAAATTATGGCATTACTTTAAAATTCTTTATTACAACTTTAAGCATAAAAAAAACATAAAAATTATATAATTTTTGCTAATTAAAAACTGCAGCGATTAAGACTTGTATGGCTTATTTTCCGTAAAGTTGAGTTGCCAGTTACCAAACAGCTGCTAATTTTAGTGGCCAAATCATAAAATTCCGCGAGATATTTTCCCCGGGGAACAAACATAACTAAAAGACAATTTTATAGAATCCAACATGATTGGCAACAGCTTAAATCAATAAATACACGTCTGAATCAAACAGTTTTAAATTAGTAATTAGTGGTTACGTTTTTTTGGGCCCATGGCGCACACATGAAATGCCAGATGTAAACTCAGCCTAATGGGGAAAACAAACAAAAAATTCTAATTGGAAAAGGGAGAAATTTCTCGCGGAATTTTATTCATAATTGTCCTAAATATGAACAACCAAAAAAATTTTAGTTGCTGCATAACTTTTTAAAGTAAAAAACTTGCTTCAAATAAAACCGGTTTGCTGGTATCGATACTGATTTTTGCATGGCGAGTTTCCGGTGTGGAGTAGTACATTTTTGTTTACAAAAGCGCTTTTTTCAATTTATTAGATTCATTCAACATTCAAACATACCAGTTACATATCTAAAGCTCTCTTTACAGGATTAATAATATAAACGTATGATTTGACTTTTTCTGAAGTCAGACTTGTCGAACCGAATTCGTTAAGACATTTCGGTAGTTTGTCTGAACACAGACTTTTCGTAGCGAATTCATTAACAAAAATATCCTGAAGAAGTTAACCGAAGGTTAACGAAATATTGATATAATAAAATACAAATATAAAACAGACCTAAAGCTCAAAAAATAGTTTAATTTTTTATGAACATTTTAAAAACATTGAAACTTTGATTTTTAAGTACATAAGCAAAATTATGTGGAAATTTTTGTTTTAAATAAATATGTATGTAGAAAACGTAAGTATCTGCAAAAGCAGCAATTTAGGGTACCCCTGTGGCTGAGTGGTAGCGATGCTATCCTCTCAGTCCAGAAGTCGTGGGTTCGATTCCCGCCACAGACCCTGGGTGTTTTCTGCAGACAAGCTTCGCGGGTTGTGTTCGTTTAAAAAAAAATAAATATATATATATATACAACGGTGAAGCGGTACTCTGCTGTACATTTCAAAAAAAAATAAATCTTACCTATATGTCGTTACGAGTTCGATCCAACATATCGTATCGATTTCATAACTACACTTCGTTGCAAAGTCATGTCAATCATTTCATACAAAAATCTTATTGATTTCGGTAATATTTCGGTTCCGAAATTCGAAGATTTTGTCGACCAGTCGTTACGAATTCTTGACAAATTCGTAGCATGTGGTTTGGTGGGTACATTAGCTAACTTTCTGATTTTAGAATCTGCATTATTGTGGTTGGTATTGTGGAGTACCAATAGTAATTATAACTATATTATTATATTTCGCTTCATATACGCTCACTGCTTCTAAGCAACTTCACATTTTAAAGCGAATATGATGCGCTTTATTACCTTAGTGCTTCAAAAAGCATGACAATTTTAAAAAATAAAATAAAAAAAATTACAATTTAATAATATAAACTATGTACTCCTTCTTGGGGAAGTTGAAAATAGGCCTTGAATTAATATCTATAAGTTATTTTAAGCAATGGCATTTACTAACAGTGGAGGCAGAAATTTTAAAAGATTTGAATTATTCATTAAAAGGCTTTTAATTAGAGTTTGCTAAAAAAAAATATAAAATTAAAAACCGCAATTTCGGTTTAAAATGTATTTATTGCGGTTCCGGTTTTATTGCGTAATTCAATTCGAAAGCAAACTGTGCTTGCATTTGTATGCCTCTGGCATAGAAATTCGAAAGCTCTTTCTCTAGCTTATGAATACTATTTGCATAAACCACATCCATTACTTCAAGTTTGATTTTATGAGTCAAACATAACTACAGTTTTGTTCGGATTTCTAATCCAAATTTAATATCCACTGCTTTTTTATTGGCAGCATAAGCCACAACATCTGAACCCAATGAAATGGAATTCAATTTTAATTTTTTCCCTTTTTTTTTGTAATTGCATGTTCTAAAAATTCATAACTATAACATTTGCCATTTGAAATGTGCAAATTGATAATTATATATCGCCTACCTCTAGTACTAATTCACTCAGTATTTTTGATCATTCGATTTCTTATAACTCAGTTGTTGTCTGCTTTCAAGGACATTTAACTTCAATACAATTGATTATCTTATAAATCTAGATTGTGTTATACTTCTAATGGAAACCCCATCAACCCATTGTGAGCTTTTACAAATGCGTCCATTAATTTTTGTCCGCGCTGTGAAGAGCTTTGGACAATTTCCTCACGAGCTTTGCCTTTCCTAAGCGCTAATATTATGTACCGCTCTCAAATCATTATTGGTTGATTAAATAAAAAATGTTAAAATAATAGGAAGTAAAAATCGAAAATCGACGGTTTCCTTGTGGGTTTTCGGTTTCAAATCAAATTCGGTAAAAACCGAACAGCAAACCCCACTTTTAATCGATTAAACATTTTGAACTTCCTTCTCTGCATCGCAGAATAATTCAATTGCATCGTAGTCATGTTTATAATAAGGATTTTTTTTTTTTGCTTTTTTACTTAACAAATTTATTTTAGCACTTTTTTTTTTTTTTTTGTTGAAGAGAAGTAACACTTAGGCAATGAATGCCTACTACTATTGCTAGGTGTTACCTTCTTTAGGAAAGGGATAGTGATAGAGAAGACAGGTGGTGAAGGAAGAGATAGAGGAAAGCTTCATGATTTTACAACTCTGCTTTTTGCACGTTGTTAATAATGCAGTGTTGCAGCGCCTCTGGTGTTAAATGAGGCGTATTAAATTTTTGAAGCTGTTATTAGTAGCCATTTTATTATTTATTTCACTTCGCCGATGATTCTGCTTTATAACGAAGGAGGGCGCTCTAATGTTACATAAGGAATAGTATCTGCTGAAGCAGTTAAAGTGCAGTAAAAAGTAACTATGCCTTCATCATATGAACTTTCCTACAACAACTGATACAAAGGGACACTAATGTACATCATCAAAATGCGTAGTGTTGTTATTTGATGACTGTCTGATACCGGGCTCGAACCCATGACCTTCGTTTTCGTGGTCAACGTGCTAACTACTTCAGCCAACGCCATCCTTATTCAAGTTTATGAAACAAGTTTTGTATAGAAATTTTCAGTTGCGCTATTTTTGGGTGTAGAAAAAAAAACAACACAAATTTTAACTTCGCCTCTCAATCGAAAGTGCACTGACAAATTACAATATTATATTTCATACTATAAATCAGCTAATTACGTACATAAGGCGACTTTCCCTTCAAGTGATTTACTTTGAAATAATTTTACGTTAATAAAACCATTATTCATTTCAAAATAAATATTAGAAGGAATGACCTTAATCTCTTTGCATTCATTTATTTTATTTTTTTTTTCTTTAATTAAAAAATGCGATAACAGCAATAGAAATAAGTTTAAGACATTTTTTGTTGTTTCACCAGGTTGAAATTAAAATTAAACAAATAATATAGGCAAAAAGAAAAATTAAAAGAAAATACCTTAAATCCTCAAGACTTCATCATCATTAAATATTTTATTAATTGCTTCCTAAATTAAGTGGAAAGGAAAAAAGAAATTGAACATTTAAATACTTCAGCTGATTGTGGAAAGTGTATAAAAGTACGACATCCTTCTTAACTAACAGTCATTAAGCTGATTTAAAAATAAGGACAAATCAAAATGAAAGAAAGTAATAAACGAGTAAAGAAGCAGGAAGAAAAATACACTGGTATAACAATTAAAATAAAAGTAAAAGAATCATTAAGCTATCAAAATACCATTTCAGTTTGTCCATCACTCAAAGCCTTTAAGATACTTAAGTAATGCAAGCCTACAAAAACAAGAATATATGTATGGCATACATACCAGACGGCAATTTGTTTTTTAACTTTTAATTTTTGCAGCAGGAAATATAAAAAAGTAATGTGCAAGTATCTACGAGTATTTAATAGCGTCAGAGGTTTTTAATGTCCGACGAATGATTTGAGAGTATAGACAAGAACCAGAAACAAAATGAAATACTCGCACATTTGTCAAAAGTCACGCAGAACACAAATTACAAAACATAAATCGAGCTTAAAGTTTAAAAACAAAATGATTACATAGCTTGCACACTATAAACACACACACACACGCACGCACACGCACATGCTCTCATATACACGAGAGCCAACAGTACAACACTCTTCACAGCACACAGCCACACGTACTCACTTGCACATGCACATACATACATATGTACGTCTATGTTTAAATTACCAATTACTCTTCCGATTTGTGTGCCAAGGAGTTGGTTGCATTTTACATAAGTTACAACACATACACACACACATACACACACACACACACACACACACAAATACGCACGTACATGCACATAGAGTTTTTCAATATAAAACAGCAACGATATGGTAGTAAGGTAATAGGCAATGCAGAGTTGTGCATATTAATAGCAGCCAAAAAATGATAAAATTTCAAACGAATTTCGTATGAAGCTCCAATTATGGAAATCTTCTTTTTAAACATTGTTTTAAAATCAAAAACCAACTTTAGAAAAAGCTTATGTTTTTAAAGATTTCATTATTCTAAACTTCTTGAAATTTTTAAATATTTGAAATTCGGTGCTCTTATTGATGTAGCATTTTTAGCCACGCGGCTAGATTTTTCTATGTTGGATGAATAAATGAAAAATTAGCTGAAATAACAAAACGCTAAGAAAATGCTGATGTAATTAGCTTGAATATAAATTTTCGAACTTGAGTTCGAATTTTCGAACATTGAAAAAAAAATTTCGAAATTGATGTAAGTATAAAATTTTAGCATGTAAATTTCTAGATATTTGTATTTTACTGAAAATTCTTAAGTTCGAAATTCAAAGTCTAAGCATTTCAAGGCAATTCAAAAGAAACAGTTACATTTTTTGGAATGTAAGTTAGAATTTTCGAAGAATAGAATATTCAGTTAAATGAAGTAAACTGTCAAACTGTCAAACAACAATTACAAGAAAATGTTGTGTTCTAAAATTATTATATTTGATTTTTTTAGTAAGAATAAGCTGCAGAAATGCTTGTTGAACTGAAAAAAATGTTAAAGCTTAAGTTTGAGTTTTCGGACTGAAGTTCGAATTTTCGAAGATTGAAAAAAAGTTGAACTATATGTAATTATAAAATCGTTGCATGCAATTTTCTGAAAAAATTTCAAGTTCCAAATTCGAAGTCTAAAAAATTTAAAAGTATTCAATATTTCTGCGTTTTCTATGCTTTAAGAATGCTTAAGACAAATTTAGAGAAACTGTCGATTTTAAAATTTTGTTTTTGAACTAAAGTTTAAAATTTTTTAATTTAAGTTCGAATTTTCGAATATTGAAAAATCTTTACAATTAACTTAATTTTAAAGTCTTGATATGCCGATTTCAGTTGATTTTTAATTTAACGAAAATTTTAAATTCAAAATTTGGAAGTTGTAAGTTTTTTTTCTTTTTAAATAAGTCCGAATAATAAGGCAAATTAAAGAAACTGTCGAGTTTAAGGTGCTTTCTTTTAGCCCATGACAGATATGCATGACGGTTCGCAGGACCATATAGATAATCACCAAAAATTCGAAAGGCATGGATGTTGTGTCCCAGCCTGTCTAACTCCAATAATATTTGCTCTATTGTGCTATTTTTGTATCCTGCACTGTACACAAATGAATGACTGTATTTAACATAAATGGCCCAGGCATTATATAAATTTTTTTTTAAGAAATAACCATTAAAGCCGAAAATAAACGTAAGGAGAAACGTAACTTATTCGTGATTTGCAGTGCTTATGTTGGCTATAAATGTTGTGCTATAAATGTGGACTGTGATTGGCAGCAAACCATCAAACAAGTTAATTACCGAAATAAACGTTACTCTATTCATACATTCGTTTTATTTTTTGTTTTTTCTTCTTAAAATTATTCCTTTGTAGCCACTTTATATCTTGCCAATAAATTTTGACCATATAAATTACACGAACAAATGAATGCGTGTGGGAGAATGATTTGGGCAGAGTTGGAAAAAAAAATAATAATAATGAGAGTAAATGAAATATGTATTGGATGAAATACTCGTAGCAATATGTATGAAATGTTTAAATTGTTCCAACAACTTTTATGTCAAAGTCAACTGGCTTAAACGTGCGTGTTAAATAAAACCAAAATTTTGTGGTTTGCAATTTCAATTTTACAGTTTAATTTTTATTGCAACAAAATTTTGCTGCATGAGAAAAATAATTAAAAATTAAGGACTTTAAGGGATTTTCATTTAATTTTGCTGGTTAAAGGAAATCAGAGTAGATAAATTTTTTTAAGTTTTACAGTTCAAAGGAATTCTTTAATATTTCATGGTATTCTTACTTTAGTATTTTCTATTCGCAACATTTGCTTCATAAGCAGATGATGATGCGATTGTATTATCTTATGTAACATAAGGCGTGTTCTCCATTCTGAATTTCTGTGTTCAGATGATATTAGGCGGACTTCTTCAACTTCTGTGCTGACTGCCATAAGGAGATTAAATTTGCAGATCTATGGCACAAAGGATCTATTAGATGTGGCAGTGCTGCTCTTTGCACCAGATCTTCCCCTCCATTCTGTCATATTATAAAGTAAAGTAAAATCATGACGATTTTGATGTTATTTGTTCATTAATAACTATCACATGTAATTTGGCTGACAAAGCGATACGAACTTTATATAGAAAAAAAAGTATCTTTCAAAAAACCACTAACGCAGGCAATTTGAATTATATTTCAAATATGTGAAATTATAGGGTACAATATTTGGTAATAACAAAATGTAAGTAAAAGAGAAAATCTGTAACATTTTCTTTAACAATCTCTGTAACACATGCACACACACACTGAATTCAGTTTTGTTCAACACTTTTATTTCATCTGAAGGCTGTTGCTTGAAATCTGAAACTTCCTGGCTACAAAAGTTTTAGGAAATATATTGCAAAGCCACAGCTAAAGAAACTCAAAAGAAATTAAATTTTTTACCAGACTGAAAAAAAAAAATAAAATAGTTTTTGACATGAAAACAACTAAAAACAGGAAATAGCAAACAAAATGGAAACTGTTAAAATTGCTTTGTGCAAAATTTTTCTTTCTTGATAATGGAGTAACATCTTAGAAGATAAAACTTAAGATGGTGTACAGATTAAAACATTTAAAAACATGTTCGGCGAAGCTGCTCTAAAATGAAGATTATTTAATTCTGTTGATTTCAATTAAAAGAAAATGATAAAGTTTTTATTCTCTTACTTTGAAATTTATATTCCAGAAAAGTTTTTTTCGTGCTAAACATGAAATTATGCTGCTTACACACACCAGTTATTTCCCATCTTCTTAATCCTTCTTTACAACGTTTTAATTTAGTCGATTTTCCTTTTAATGTGCTCTTAAATCAGTTCGTACAAGGAATTTAATCTTAAATGGGAATCTTATAACAGAAACTTTCATTTAATCATAATTTAACCGTCATGCTTTCTTTTAGAGGGAGGGTGTGTGTGTTGTGTTTTTTTTTCTGCACGGTGGACCAAAAGAAATCACCCTATTGGAAGATGCTCTTATTTTTGCAAATGGCAGCCAATGTCAACTCTGTTTTGATATTTGTGAACTAGACAGATGTAGAATACAAATGAACAAGCCATGGAGCGTTACACTCCCCAAGAACGCGGAATAATCGTGTAGTGGCGTTCCCGGTTCGCCACATCTCTCGTTTTGGCGATTTACACTGGCCCGCAAGATCGCCCGATTTAACCGTTTCAGACATTTTTTCATGGGTTTTTTTGAAGTCCCGTGTTTAAGTGAACAAGCTCAAGACTCTGGCAGCCCTCAAGGACAACATTCGACACGAGTGCGAGAATCTTTCGCCCGAAGTTCTCGCCGAAGTGATGAAAAATGCCATAAAACGAGCAATCAATTGTGACGCCGCGGCGCCCATTTGGCCGATATCATCTTCTCGACTTGACCAATAAAATTCTAAAGGTTCAAATAAACATAATCAAAAAACAGAATCGAAGTTTTTCATTTACATAGAAAAAGAAAAATGAGAGCCAAACAATATCGGATGACTTCTTTTGGCCCACCTTGTATTTGCTTCTGCTTTATATAATTTTTTTATGCTCCTTTTGCTTTGTAAACAAAATGTTCGCTTCTCCTATGGCTTTAGTTTAGTTTTCTTTTTCAAAGCATAAGTTATAATGTCAACTAAATGACTTCCGTTTCCTGTTTTAAGTTCATAATCATTATGCTCAAGTACATTTATAATGACACAAAGCCAAAGCATGGGGAAGAAAGAGTCTATGTTAAACTTGTGCTGACCATAATTATGCTAAAATAAAGATGCTCGATGCATTAATGAGCTGTAAGAAAAATGTTATTTATATGCAGGACTTTGCAGAAAATGGATTTTCTTAATGTAGTTGATATTTTTCCGCTACAATTTATTATATTTCAATATATATCTATTTAATAAAATTAATTTTTGATATTTCACAATTTTGTGACAGACTATATTTTCTTAAGTTCACAATGCTTTAGACTAATTTTGAATCGATTTTGTATATTGTTTTAGAAATTTGTATCGGTGATTTAAAAAAAAAATGCAAAATATTTGTAGTGAAATCTAGTTTTAAGTGCATCCATCACACTGTGCAAGAATATTCAAAATTTTCCAAACTAATTTTGGTAGAGAAAAAAAAAAAAAAAAAAAATAGAGATTCGTGTAAAGGCATTCAAATTTTATAATTATTTCGGGTATATGGCCACTGCGGCTCTTTTTGACACCAGCGCATTATGGATGTTCAATTTTGGCACAGATTTTCGAGCAGTGCTGGCCGAATAACATGAGCATTGTTGGCCTCCAAGGCGTCAATTATTGCTGGTTTACGTGGTGCCAAATTCGCGATATCAATTTATCTACAACTTTCAATTTTAACAAGTCGATGGTTGCGGTCGCCATCTGACACGTAGCATTATCCTTTTAACAGGATTTATCTCACCCTGATGTCAGTGTCATCCGTATTTGCAAACAAAAAACTATTGATCATGATGTGGTAACGATCTATTTCGAACGTAACGTAACCTTAAGTTGTGTGCTGACGTAGTTAGCACATTGATTACAAAACCGAAGGTCCTGGGTTCGAGCCCAGTATCCAACATTCATTAAATAACAACACCACGCATTTTCCTACTGTGCATTAGTGCCCTTTGTATCAGTTGTTGTAGGAAAGTTCAAGTGATGAAGGCATAGTCACAGGTCACTGATCACTGCACTTTAACGGCTTCAGCAGATGCTAATCCTTATGTAACATCAGAGCGCCCTCCTTCGGTGTGTAGCAGAATCATCGGCGAAGTGAAATAAATAATAAAATGGCTACTAAATACAGCTTCAAAATATTTAATACGCCTCATTTAACACCAGAGGCGCTGCAACACTGCATTATTAAGAACGTGCAAAAAAGCAGAGTTGTAAAAGGATGAAGCTTTCCTTTATCTCTTCCTTCACCACTATCTTCTCTATATTCTTTATCTCCATCACTATCCCTTTCCTTACGAAGGTAACACTTAGTAATAGTAGTAGGCATTCATTGCCTGAGTGTTACTTCTCTTAAAAAAAAATAAGACAATGATGCCACCAGCGTCTAAGACGCATGAAACGGTGCATTTTGCAAGATGTAATGCAGTCTGTGGAATCCCTTGGGGTTGGTTTCACTCTAATTTATTAACAAGCTTGTTATGCCAAACATTAGCCCCATCGTCCATCATCATGGATCTTTATGTTCAATAAATTTTGACTAACTTAACAATTATACACTCAAGTCAATTTAAATATTTTGCTACATTTTTTTATCGTACTTCCAGATATATGACACACTCTTAATAAAATCTCATAAAATACGAAATTCAAAATCAAAACTCTTCCTCGTTTTTTTTTGTAAGAAAATCTTGTTCTTTCTTGGTTTAATTTACTTGGGACTAGTTTTTTTACTAATTCGTTAAACTTAGTTTAACACATACGTTTGAGTTAACCAAGAAACAATTCTAAACTTGATTTAACCGCCCATGCTGTTTTTCAGTGATGCATTAACTGTTGTCAATTTAGCTAGAAATGCCATACTTTGTTTTCAATGTAGCTGTGGCATTCTTGACAACATTTTACGTAAATAGGGCAACACTTAAAAGGCGCTGTGACACCTCTTTAAAATTATTTAAAAAAAAATTATATAACTGATTTTTGAGTTTTTGTAAAATAAAAAAAAATTATATAATATGGACTTATAAAAATAAAAAAATAAAAAATAAAACCCAAAAAGATCATAAAATTTTAAAACCAACGAAATAGACTTTCATCATACACAGACCTCTCTGTTAAACGAAATCTTTGCAAGAACTCCAATTCATTATACACATAAAAATAGTTTGACAGTGTTTTTATCTCTCTTATTTTTCTCACAATTGTCCTATCCAAGTTATTCTGGTTTCATATTAAATAAAATCTTATGTCGTCATAACAAGCATCCATTTTATTTATGTATGAATATATTTATTTATTAAACTTTTAAGTAAAACTGATTTTTTCAATTGCGTAATATTTATTTTATATATTTATAATTTCACAGTTCTAACTAAAGTTTAACTGAGCAATGTTGCTCGGTTAAACTTAGATTATTAACTAGATAATCTTTATTTGATTAGCAGAATTTTAAGTTTTTAACTACAGTTAACTGACAAGCAGAGTTTATCTTTATGTTAAAAACTAGCTAATGAAAAAAATTGAACTATTTCAAAAGCTCTTAATGAAGTTTTATTTTTATGAATAAAAAACAAGTAAATAATGTTTGCTGAAACAAAACAAAAAATCGTTTGCTGATTGATACTATTCCATTATTGGTTTGCAATTAAATTAATTAATTACAGAAGTAAAATAAAATTTAAATCTAAAAACCATTATATGCATCCATATTTTTTTTTTTTTTGCTTTTAATTCATACAGAAAAAATATACATATGTATGTACATAATTATATGAATTATTAACTGATGTGAAAAAAGCAAATATTTCATTAATAATTAAATTAGATTATATATTTAATATGCAGACTAGGAGATATTCAACACTTGTAAAGGGTCTACCAATAGAGACTCTCGAACTATGTGGTGGACAAACTTGAGCCCACCGACTCTGTAAACAAGAACGAAAGACTTGCAAGAAGAGTCCGAAGCAAGTCGCTGTTCATCACTCACTAGAACTCTGCCCTTATCACACCAAAACTTGGAAAATTTTGTGTTTTCTCTGAATAGGACTTGGAACAAATGGAAACTGCTTCCAAAATTTTCGAATTAGGGACGATACCAATTCACATGAGATATAAGAGCATCTTATGCATGCTGCTTAATGTGGATTTTGGGCTGGCGGAGTTATCAGTTCAAATTTCTTTGAGAACAACGTGATCACGTCGTGCCATCAACGGCAATCATTAAAAGGTTGATAATTATCCACAGCTTTTGCCCAGAATTGGATGATATAGATGCCAGCGATATGTTGTTTAAAGAAAAGTGTTCTGTGTGCCTTAGAACCCGTGCCACCCATTGGACATTCTGCACGAGCGATTTGGCGGCCTAGTCATCTCACATGGATATGATGTTAACTGAAACCCGAGATCGTGTGATTTTTTCCAGTGAGGTTTTCTTAAGTCGCAGGTCTATGGGAATAAGGCACAAGCCACAGCGGCTCTCAAAGCTAAAATAACCTCTGCCATAGGTAAATTTTAGAGTCTAACTAATGCGGCAGGGTCACGAAAATTGGTCATCTGGGATGCGCACTACACAGCGAAGCAGCAGTGGACACAAGCATACATAATGGCACGAAGAGGTCTTCCAAACGAATAAAAAGTTTCGATGTCATCTCACGCATACTTTTCTTTCCTTTCACCAAAGACGAAAAGGAACTCTACTGTTTTCCCTACGTTGTCCGTCTGTCTGTCTGTCTGTTTGCCTGTATGTCTAACTGTATGTCACAGGCTGTTTCCACAGAATATGTAAAACTTTGACCACTACAACAAAAAAATATATGAAAGTTAAAACCTAAAAGGGTGTTCAAGAGCGAGCCTTGATGTAATATAATATATAGACAATTATCGGGTGATTTCTCAAGAGCTTTCGTATTTGATTTAAAAAAAACACAGAAAATTTAGAGATATTTATGAAATCTTTATTTGAGTCTGTAGAAGAATTTATATAATTCAATGTTCAAAGATGATTTCATTTAAATAATGACCGCGGATATGTCTGAAATGGTTCATACGCTGGGTCCAATTTTGGCATAATCTTGCAAACATATCAGACTGTAATTCAGGAACAAATTCTTCAATATTCTCTTACAGTGTGTCAGCCATTGCGGGCTTGTCCCTACAAACATGAGCCTAAACATAAGCCCACAAAAAATAGTCTTAAGGCATTAAATCGCACGATCTAGCCGGCCAAAAGACCGGCCCCAAACGTGAAATAAACTGTTCACCGAACTCGCCTCCCAATTGGACCATTGTTTCGCGTGGTGTGTGGCATGTGCCAAGTCTAGCTCTTCCATTTTGGGGGGGGAAAAAGTAACAGGGGCCCAATTGTTGCGAATGGCACCAAATCTATAATCGACTGTATAATCAACAAAGCTGGCGGATACAGCTGCGATATTTTCCTCTGTCAGCACACTCTACATACGCGTGTTGGTGGTTTAATGTTCAATAATGTAATTTTGGTGAGAAATTTAGTCACAAAATTTCAAATAGCTGCCTCCCAAAGGTCTCCCAAACTGACCATAAAATGAAAGAAGTGCACGAATGCACTTTCTTAACCCAGCATGAATTTTGTTAATAAAATTTAATGATCTGCAAGCGTTTTTCATTTGTAAACCGATGCATGGTTCAATTTTAGACCAAACTGAACAGCTGAGATGCCGAAAACAGTGTTGCCAAAAAGAAAGCTGCTAAAAAATCACCCTTTATATATAAATACTTACAAAAATCTAAGTAAAAGGGTATTCTTTTAGTTAACATAATTTTGACTATATAATTTTTACAACTTGGTGTATCTTGAAAATCATAAGAGACAAACTTTTGAAATTTTCAAAAACGCTAAAACTATAAAATCGCAAAAAGCCGAAAAATCACAAAAATTAAGAAAGCGCTCAAATAAAAAATATCACAAAAATAAAATAAATAGCTAAAATGCAAAAAAAATCACTAGAACTAGTAGAAATCGCTGAAACTAAAAAAATCGCCGAAAGCCAAAAATATTGTCAGGACGAAAAAAAGGTTCAAAACCAAACAAAAGATGTTAAAAGTAAAAAAAAATTGGAAAATATATACAAAAACCGAAAAAATTGCCAAAACGAAAAAAACATTCAAACTAAAATAAATCGCTAAATACCGAAAAATCGAGAAAACAAGAAAAAAAATTACAAAACACTCAAAACGTTAAGAATCGAAAAAAGTTTGGAAACGCCAAAACTAAAAAAAACCAAAAACCGAAAAAAAAGTTTAGCGGGTACTTAATATTTTTTTTTAAATGTCTACATCAGGTAAGATTTTCGATTATAAACGCTAAAGTTTGTTTAGTAGTGCATATGTGGTGCCGGTACGGAACCACACTTTACTGAATTTATTTTTAATTTTAATTTAAAAATAGAGCACGCTTAATGCAGTAACCTTTATAATGAATAGAAAAAATTATAAGTTAAACTATGACAATAAAATATTGCGCAGTAACACGTTGTTAGAAAATTATTTAAAAAAATTAATAAAGAGGTAAAGAAAGAAGATATGAAAACATTAAATTCAAGCAAAGTTGGTTCGATTCCCTTCCATATTGCGCCATAACTGCCAAAAAAAAGCTTAAGCAACATAATTTTCGAACTTATTATTGGCGTTCGCAGATAATCGATTTTCTTAGAAAAAAGAAAAAAAAAATATAAGCTTTTTGTGGCGGTTATGGCTTAATATAGAAAAGGTCTATCTCAATTTTTTTAAGAAATCACATTTTTAATGTTTTCTGGTAGCCAACGTATAATTACTTACATTCTTCTTAAAGAACTATGGAAGTACGTTACGGATAAAAATTTAAGGGTTCATGGCCACTTAAAGAATTATTTTTGCATGTAAATGCTGTAGTTTATATTAAAATTTTTCCTTTTCTTATAAAATATCGCGCATATTGAGTGATATATTGATATGTACAACTTAAAAATTTTAATATTCCACACAATTTTTTTAATTTTAAGCCATGATAAAGAGATACGTTCAAATTTATTTAATTTGAGAAATGTGTGGTAAGCAAAAAAAAATTTTTGGATTTTTGTTTTTGTTTTAAGGGAAATTTTAACATCTACGGCGCGTATTTCAGAATATGTATAAAGAAATAAGTATAATATGACGGCTAATTGGGCAATACAATTTAAATTTTGCAATTTGCAATTTGCAATTTTTTATGGTTGGACTTATGACTCTCTGGCAGCAAAGACTCGAATAATTTGTTAGACTCCTTTATTTACTTTTTTCTTAGATTAGTGAGTTTTATTCTCTCACGTGATTATGGTACCAAATAAAATAAAAAAAATGGAAAAAGTATTAAGGATTTAGTATATGTGACCTAATCCACGAAAAGGGACCTCTGCGCCGAAAAATTTTTTTTTTTACTTTTTGAGTGATTCTTAAGGAAAAAAAACCCTCTTTTTTAAACGCGTTTTTTCTCAATAACTTCTTTTCGGCGCGAGGTCCCTTTTCGTGAAGCAGGTCACATATATTAGATTTTTTTAGTTTTGGTATTCAAACGCTTCACTGTGCGCGCTGTTAATTTTTTGTTACATTTTTATTTTTAGATAAGCTCGCTTGAGGTGGGTGGGGTGGAGATTTTATTTTATTTAATTTTTTTGTTTGTTTTCAAGTAGAAAAAATATGCTAAATAACTTTGAACATTTATTAAAATCAAACAAAAAGCAATAATTAATTGTAATTGTTAATTAATTTTTATTATGTTGATTTTAGCAATTACAATAATTTTTAGTTATGGCAATAAAAAAGCAAAGGGAAAATATTTAAGTTTGACATTCGTTAACGCACTAATAATCCCAAATTATTATTTTACTTATTTTTTTTTTATTAAAAGTTCATTGAAATTGATTATTGAGGGGTTTAGCTGGATCCCATGCGCATTTCATCACTATTGCCAGCCAATGCAGATCATCAGGGAACTTTTGCCCAAAAATTTCTTAGAACAACTAGATAACTAACTAAAGATAAAAAATAATATTTTACGAAAGCAAAAAAAATAGAGTTTTAGCTGGGGGAAATCATGGCATTTTTCTGTGCCGCTAAACATTTCATCAGTACCCATGCCTTTTTAGGAAAATCACATTAATTAACAAAAATATTGCATACGATAAGAATTGAAAATATTGAAGTTAAGTCCGGTTAAGCAATTGTTCCTGATTTAAATAAAAATTCATAAAACCAATTTGTGCACTGCATTTAAAATGCTTCAATACTTCATTTACACGTGGTTGCCAAAGGTATTATCGCATTTAAAAAGTTTATGTTGATAAAAAAAAGCAGCTCTTTGCTTAATATAAATGAATTCATGGCACAGTTAGCACAGATCAAGCGTTTCGAATGGCTGATGGGTTTATTTCTGTTTTTTTTTCTCTCATAATTTAATTTTTTTTTTTTTTTACTTTCAAAACTTTAGTATCTTGGACATGTGTTTTTTAAATTTTTATTTTTTTTTCTCTTTTATAAAATCAACAGATTTTATGGTCCATTAGGAAACCATTATGGGAATTTATGTAGATTATGTTCGGGCTTGTGATTTTGATTTGGTTGTGAATGGTGAGTGAAAAGTTTGTAGCTGTTGATGACTATTTTTGTTAATTTTTTATTTTTTTTTTACTTTTACAACTTTTGTTTGTATTTTTGTGGTTTTGACATGGTTTTTATTTTAAGCTTAATTCGTGTCACAGTAGGGCGTTTGAAGTGAATAAATCAATTAAATTCTGTACACACAAAAAAGTAATATTGATAATTTTGTAATATCAATTAAAAAATTAATTAAATTTTCACCTATAAACAATTAAATTTTTCCACTCAAATTAATTAATACAATTAAAAATTTAATTGAATCCAATAAATTCTTAATTGAAAACATTAATTGGTGAATACTTTTTTCTGTGTATATAAATTTATTTATATAAATTTATTAAAATTTTCAGCGTTAAAAAAGTAGGGACTTTAAAGAAAAACTCAATTTAATTAGTTAATTTTCAAATAAAATATATTTAACAAACCTTAAAGTAAAGTCAGTCAATCAGTGCGAGCGAGACGAAAAACTCTCGAAGGCCAAACAACACACACCAGTCTGACCGCACTTAAGAAATTAAATAATTACGATGACGCGAGTTCTTCAGCCCACAGCTGCTGACCGATTGACTTTAGTGATATAGTTTTTTTTTTTTGGATTACAACACCCTTTTTATATTGGCAGCAACAGTTTTTTAAATAAATTTACCATATTTACTATTTTTGTTGCTTATTCTTTAATAAAATTAAAAACAAATAAGGATTTATTTCGTTATAAATTTTTTATCAAATTAATCTGCAAAAAGGCAAAAGGCGAATTTTCCCAAAGCAGCCATCAGAGATGAAGCAGCGAACTAAATTTGTTTCATTTGTATTATTATTATTTTTATATAATTTTTTTATTTTATTTTTTAACTTTATTCAATGCACCCCGAACTTGAGTTTTGTTGTTATTATTGTTGTTGTTGTTGTGTCAAGCGCCATGTGACCAGTAATATTTTTTAAGATTAAAAACCAATTTGTACATGAGTGCATAAAGTTTCCTTTTGATTTTAAATAAAATTTATTAATTCTACTCGTGTTTGAGCAAAAATTCAATGGAGCTTAATTAAATGTCTCTTAGCAAAGGCCAAAAAGTAAATCTACAGGAAATGGCCACAATGAATATTTTTATGCGGGGTGACTGATGGAGAAATTCAAATATTTTTTTTTTTATAATTCATAGATTCGATAGACAGCTTTATTTTATTAAATATTTGTGATGTTTTTTTTTTAAATAATTAGTTTTAAATGGAATCCACGCTAAGAGACGTACGTACATATCGAGCTGTAACGGGCAAAAAAAGCTTAAGCGAAAAATGTTCTGAACTTCGTTTATTGACGAAAACCTATTGTTTACGATCGTTGATAATCGCTTTTAGCTTTTTTTAGGCGGTATGTGGCATCTTAACGAAAATTTATTGCTGGCTGCCTGCAGTATTGAGGTCGGAATCAGAGAATGACAAAAGTATTGTTTTAAGTACTCTTTGCGTATGGGCCGTCTAACAACTATAAATGCGCACAGTCGAAAATAAAAATCATACTTAGGTAAGCAAGCAAAAACATTAAGTTTAAGCTGCACACATGTCTTTAATTGCGCAGCACAAATGATTATTAGCTACGCATAAGTATAAAAATACTCTGAGTATATATTCGACTATACATGAGTATATATATAGGAGTATTTGATTTGCACCCACTTAAAGCATCAGTACTGCCCGAAAAGTGAATTTGTAAAATGCTAAAAGTGAGTCAAGTGTAATTTTATAATTTTCGACTGTGAAAAAAATATTTCTAACTAAATATTTACCAGAAATACAATTATTGAGGTAGCGTTTGGCTGAAGTTCTTAGCACGTTGACTACAAAACCGAAGGTCCTGAGTTCGAGTCCGGTATCCAACAGTCATTAAATAACAACGTCACGCATTTTTCTGATATACATTAGTGTCCCTTTGTATCACTTGTTGTAGGAAAGTTCAAGTGATGAAGGCATAGTCACTGGTCAGTAAACTATACCGGCTTCAGGAGATACTAGTTCTAATGTAACACCAGAGCGCCTTCCTTTGTCGGTATTATATATTATAATAAAATTGCTACTAAACACAGCTTCAAAGAAATTTAATACGCCTCATTTAACACCAGAGGCGCTGCAACACTGCATGATTAAAAACGTGCTAAAAAGCAGAGTTGT
Organism: Nowickia ferox; assembly: GCA_936439885.1. Classification (NCBI taxonomy): domain Eukaryota; kingdom Metazoa; phylum Arthropoda; class Insecta; order Diptera; family Tachinidae; genus Nowickia; species Nowickia ferox. The sequence goes on along the minus strand of OW387024.1, from coordinate 108,127,379 downwards.
AAGAGAATGAAGCTTTTCTCCATCGCTGCCTTTACCATCTGTCTTCTCTATCACTATTCCTTTCCTAAATAAGGTAACACCTATATAGTAATAGTAGTAGTCACTTATTGCCTGAGTGTTACTTCTCTTTTAAAAAAAGAGAAATATCTGCTTGCAAAGTTTACACAAAACAAATTTCCGGAATAATATTAGTTATTTTAAGATTAAATTTATTCAAAATTTTGTCTCTTCATTATTTAATTATTGTTGTTATCAATGATCCAAAGTGCATTTGCCATTCCATTTCATGAAAGCAAATTCCTACGGGGGTGTATGATGAACAAATACTCTAAAGGCTAATAAATCAGTCAAAGTTTAAACGCTGGCTTAGTTAAACTTAACTCAAATTTATATGTAGTTTAAACTCAACAGGAGTAAATCAGTGAACCATACTTTATGTGTAGTTTAAAAAGTAATATTGTGGCAGCACTAGAATAAATGTCAAACAAACAGCTGTTTTGCAGCAGGCTATCAATTCTTTGCACAATCGAAAATGCAAAAAAAAAGTTAACAAATTTTAACTAACGGTCGCCTAATTTTACTAAGAAAGGAATGCTATTTATGCTTGGCGACATAGAATGGTATAAAATAATAATAGAGTATAAGGAAACAGGTCGAAAAAGATGTGAAGAAAAAGTAGAGAATAGGAAAAAAGTTAAGAGCTATTCTAATGCAAAACCATATTTATTTTGTACGAATAAATATAAGTACTGTGAGTATGTATAAGCATAAGTATGACAGATACTCTTCCCTTCACTCCTGTTTATAGTTGCAGATTTTTTTTTTTTTTTTTTTGTATATTTCGCATAAATTAAATAGAGATACTCTTGTATTTTGCAACAATTGCAACTTTGCAATTTTAAAAAACAAATTCATTAGCGAGATCATGCCGTGCAAAATTTTACCATTAAGTCTAATAACAACTCGACATTTATGAGATATTGTTACAATTTAAATTGGCCATTGTCTGTTTACGTTTATTGCAGGACAAAGTCATTGTTGTTGGCAGGAGTATTATTGCCGTCATGTCGAACAGATGCGACACAGAAAACAACACAAAAAATAAGGAAAGAATATATGACAGCAATGTCACATTGTACACCTTCTGTGAAGACAACACACACTGGTAGAATACAGCCGGGTTGGGTTATTAATTATTAAAAAATAAAAGATTGTAAAAAAAGCAAACTCTCTTCACCAGCCAAGCAGGCACACGTTGCAACAGCTTCTGAATAGTGCTTATCAACTCGGCATATTTGTGATGACAAAAAAAAAATGCAGCAATTTGTCTTCCATCTACATTTGGCTGGTCTCTTTTTTCCTCTTTCCCTCCCTCTCTATCTCTCTCTTTTTCAGTATATTTATCAAGTAGCTTTTAGGCTAAGTGAATTTTAATTTGTCTGCAATTATGGTTATAATTGAAAAACATTAATTTATTATGAGCACTTTTACAGTCAACTACAACTACAACAGCGACTGTGAGCTGATATTGACTTTGCAGGTTGCATGAAGTTTATGGATAAATAATACACATGTATATACTCGTATATTTTTACTCATGCAGCAGGTATTGGAAAGTTTTTTATTTTTAAATCAAATTTTTAAATTTAAAATAAAATAAAAAACATTTACTTATTGTAATAAAAATCTCTCAACTGATGTCCTCAAGAGAATGATAATTATGGAAAAACAAAAAATAAATAAAATTTTTTTCCATTTTTATCACTTTTCAAACGCTCTGAAATGATCATATCGAGCCATAAGCGCCATAAAAAAGTTTAACCGACACATATTTTGGATCTCGTTTTTTTTACGAAAATCCATTATTTACGATGGCAAATAATCGTTTTGGCTCGAAAAATTAAGTTCGAAAATTGTTTCGCTTACGAAACACTCTGCACTCTTTCTTTGTATGTTTGGCCTTTATTTTACGTTTTCTTTTATTGCTTTGCTCATCTTTAATAAAAACTGTGGCCTTTCAAAAGGCTATACTTTTGTTTGCTCTTTGTTGAAGTTTAGATTTTGTGTGTGTCTTAAATTCTATATTAAAATTTTCGGTCACACCCGTACTACAGTAAAAATTTAAAAAGTTTAATAAAAACTTTTACTCCATGTAATAAATACTTTGGAACAGCAACAAAGTAAGTGCAATTGATAATATTATAAAATCGTGTGAGCTTCCATTTTAATATTCGTGCAAATAGTTGTAGAAATACTTAGTCACGCCCGTCACATTAACGCTGAAGAGCTATTTTTTCGATAGACGCGTAAAATGGAAAAATGTAACAAAAAAAACTAAACTTAATAAAAAAAAATATAGACAAATAAAGGGAGAGAAGTCAATGATCGCAAAAGAAAACGAAAAAAGGATAAAAGTAAAACCTCACTTTTTCTTGAGCCAAGTCTCTTTAATTCTCTTTTAAAACCGCCCGTTTGTTTACACACTGCTTAATATTCTATTGTTTTAATGCAATGAATGAAATAACAAAAGACAATTGAAATAACTTTTCGCTACAAGCAAGTCTGTAGGCCTCTTCTATCTTCTTATTTCTGCTCTCTCCCTTAAACTCAGACGTGCTTTAAGAAAAACTGATGAATACATTAATTTTTCGTTTTGGCGATTTTTCGTTTTTTGGCGATTTAGTGCAGCTTCGGCGATTTTCTTTTATCTCTGGCGCCTTTTTTCGTTTTGACGCTTTTTTCAGTTTTTAGCGATTTTTTAGTTTGGCGTTTTTATAGCTATGCTATTTATGGGGCGATGCAGGAGTTAGGACGTGATTTTCGTGTTTTGATTTCTTTGTACTTACAAGCAGAGTACGAAAATAAACGAAACAACTTGTTTGATTTTGTTTTGTTTAGTTCTTTCAAGTGAGAGAAACAAAAACAATGAGAACGATTGCTCAATTTATTTTTGTTTTGTTTTCGCACATGAGCACAAACCAGAGAACACAGCCGATCAGCTGTAAACTGGCAAACAGCCGCCACCGGCCACAAACAATACATTAGTTTAATCGTACGCCGCTAGAAAAGAAAATAGTGCGAAATAAATGAAAACGTTTTGAAATATTTGCAGAGAATTTGACATTAACATATACAGGGCAATCATGAATAAAATTCCGCGTGAAATTTTTCCCGGGGAACAATTCCAACTAATAGCAAGTAATAGGGAAAACAAAAAATTCTAATTGAAAAGGGAGAAGTTTCACGCGGAATTTTATTCATGATTGTCCTAATAATATAATTTTATTGCATTGTTATTTAACATATTAAGTTTGTTTTATATAACAGTATAGCAGCATAGCTACAACCGGGTGTCCTAAGACACCGCTCTTCCTTTTTTTTTTTTTTTGTTAATTTTTCGGTTTCTTGCGATTTCACTTAGTTTTGGATATTTTTTTCGTTCTAGCGCTTTTTTCATTGTGGCGATTTTTTCGGTTCCGGCAATACCGAAAATTGCGGCTCGTGTATCCATTGTGGAAAACAACTGACTCCTGTTGGCACAAAATTGTTCTCGAGAGCGGGTAAACTCGCCCCAATTTTTTGGTATTGTGTTAAAGTGAAGTGGATGTCGACAACTGGAATAAGGGTGAATTATAACTTCTTCGAACTTATGGAAAACCCCTTTAAGTATATTCATGTTATGTCTTCAGTTTATTATTACATGATGACTGTCTATTTCCCTTAAATAAGTAAAAATGTTGCTCTAGTTACTGTTACTTCAGTTGCTACAGTTGCTGTTATTGTTCTCATTGCTCTCAATGTAAATACAAATTGCACTAAAGCTCATACTCTTACCAATTCGAGCAGCAAAACGGCAGACTTTCCTCATAACTTCAATTGCAAATAATACATTTTCAGTTTGCACATAAATAAAAAAAAAATTAAAAAATATATAAAATAAATTTATACTGTGCTTTACATACTTCTTTTGCTCATACTCGTACATGACGATTTGAGTGAGTGGGCACGTTTGGAACAACAATTTAAGTAAACTTTTGCAAAACTAAACAGAAAAAAATTTGAATTTTATTATTCACTATGATTTCCTGTCTTTTCAGTTCGTTATAGTGCAAGTACTCGTATCTAAAGACAAGCATCGTAATCAGCGACATCATCATCATCGACATCAGCAGCATAATCGTTTTGCATTACTAGCATTCATGGCTTTATTTTGATATTGGCAATTACTTTTAGATTGAGAAAATTTCCATATGATTTATATATATATTGATATGTCCTGTTTAAGGGATATGTTTGCTGATTACCCTCAGATACTATGTGTGTGTGTGTGTGTGCGTGATATGTTACATTCGAGTATTTATTAAAATCTATACAAAATTCATATTTGTACATATAGTAAATTTTTGTGTAAAATTATAATGCCAAGAGCACTTTTTTCTTTATGTAGAGTTTTTAATAAATTTTGTATACAAATGCTACATCTCAAAGTGAACTAAATGAGCTTTAATTCTCAATACCATTACGGTTTTAATGCAAGGTGTCTCAATAGAAAGTTTCTTATATTTGTGTTATGACGCCCATACATTAGGTACACAAGTTCACTGCACAAGTTTGGCACTGTACAGTGCGTTTGTGTAGTGTATGGTTGTGGTTGTGCTATTAACGAAGTGAACTGAGTAATTATCAAAACGATTTTGATATTTGCTCAAGTTTGTAAAACTGTGCAGTGAACTTGTGTAGTGTACGTATGTTGCAAACGCTCAGTTGTAGAATTGTACAAAGAATCGGCTGCATTATGGCGCATTGAAAGCAGTGATTATAGCAATAGTATTATGAAAATCGAAGTCTATGGAAAGTTAATTAATAAACTAAAGGAAAAATACCCCGTTGCAAACAGAAAGTAATAAAATAGAGCAGTATTTGCACATATTGTCTTATTCACTTATATGTAGCTTTATAATAAAAACTGCACAGTTTACTTGTATAGTGTGTGTCACAAGGTTAGTTTACGCAGTGCCAGACTTGAGCACTGAACTTGTGTAGTGTATGGCTGGCATTAGATTGCTGGATAAATGTAGCGATTTTGTTGGGCGTAAGGGCTTATTTGGATCGAACACATTCAGTAGCTCCTTTTTGACACAAACAAATAATCAAGTCCATGTTATTTACTTAATTTGATTTCATCAATAACACTGTGCTGCAATAAAATTTGTTTTAAATTAAAATATGTGTTATATAAAAACATTGATGCCCAAAATTCAAATACGAGTATGTGCTCAGTTTTTGTCTATCACGTACAGATTTTTTTAAATGGGCATGGCTAATATGACCCGCTAGACAAGGCGGTCACATTAACATATTTCAATATAACTCGATAACGGTTTATTCGTTTTTAGTAAATTAAATACTGAAAGATGCAAAAAGTTTTCACGGCTTCAGAGTTATTCAGAAATACGTGGCGAAATAAATTTTTTTAAATGCAAAATAAAATTTTTTTATCTTAAAAAATGCATTAAAAAAAATCAAAACGGCAAATAGTTAACATTATTGTTATCTATCGGAAAGCTAATAAGCTAAAAGTAATGAAAATATGTGCAAAAATTTTGCTTTTATTCACAATTAAAGCAGGTTGCCCGCTTTGACAAACACTGTGTAATACACAATGGCATATTGTGGTTCAATTGCAAAGTCATGCCAACTAAAGAATTAATTTTTTTATGATGGAAGGCATATTGGTATTTCTTGGTCCCCAAATATGAAAAAATCTTTAAAGCATTGTTCAAATACAAGTTAGTCAATAAAGAAACAAGAGCATGTGTAGCTTTCGAAAATTTTTTTGGATATATAACGACTTCAAATTACGCAGAAGTGAAACAAGAACTTCTTCTTTCATATGAACAACTCAGGTGCAACGAGTTGCAATCACATTTAGATTTTGTGTCGTGGTGTCATATCTGGTTAGCATGGTGAAAGGTTCTAACGAGATTTTGCGCAAATTTCCAGAAAATAGCAGATAAAACTTATAAAAGAAATCGATATACTAATAAATAGTTGATTTTTAATGCTATCTAAGTGTTTAATTTCATTAAATATTTTAATTTATATCATAAAAGCCATTTACGTATAAGATTTTCTACTTTTATCATAAAAAAATACGTGTTTTATGTTCCAATATCAGTATTTTATTTAAATGAAAATAGCTCAAAAACCAGACATGATGGAAACAATCTGAGAACAGATTTGTATTTAGCACACAAAAGTCCGTTAAAATAGCATAATGAAATTTTGCTCCCGACCTTTTTTTTCTCATTTTGCAGAACAGTGTAGTAAGAGCTTAACGACTTCCGCTAAAACTTTTATTGCTGATGTTTTTGTTATTGTTTTATGTGCTTTTATTAAAGATGTGCAGATATCTTGATTTATTACACGTTCGTCAGGCATTAGTCACGTGTGAGTCACGCATTAGTCACGTGTGAGTCACGCATTAGTCACGCGTGAGTCGCTCGAACTACGTTTTTTTTTAAAGGAATTTACTTTAAAAAAAACTTTAGTTTTTGGGTTTTTTATTATTTTTTATTGTATATTGCTAATTGGTTACACTGTGTGACAAAAAAAAAATAATACCTGTGACGTGTTACTATTTTTCTGGTATTGCCGAGTATAACAACAATCTGTGTTTGAAATTTTCCAAACACCCCCAAAATCTTGAGTTACGGGTAAAAAACCGGTTTTTCGTACCCGTCTGCACTTATCAACCTCTAACTGACTTAAATATCAACTGATTTTAAATTTGTTCTGTGAAAAAAGTCATAAACAGCACGGTTTCAGTACAAAAAGACTGCCTAAGAAGGAATCCAAAGTAGAGAACTATGTTTGGTGAAAAGAAACTCACATATATATATCTGAAATTTACTGAAATAAAATATATATGGTTCCCAAGGTTTTAGTCTCTTGCTTCTATATCCGTTTATAAGTTTAACTCTCTCTCTCTCTCTCTCTCTCTCTCTCTCTCTGTCCTTCTCTCATACTTATAGTCTGAATATGTTTATACCCAGGCCATGGATATTTAATCCGACAAACACAATATAGACATAATACTCGGGATATTTATTCATCATTCGCCACCGTATACATACATACATGTGTGCACTTAAAATGGAATGGAAAATGTGTGAGTGTGTGTGGCTGTTTGAAAACATGCTTTACGTATGTGTGTAAATAAAATATCCCTGTATATACGCACGTGTAGCCGATTAATAGTCATAGTATTTATATACTCTAGCATATGATTATAGCTCATACAGTCTATAACTTCAAGTTATAGTTGTTTGTGTTGCGTAGTTTAAAAAATGTGTATAAACGTTAATGTGTAAAATACTTATGTATTGTTGTGGATGTTTATAGTTGCATGTACTCGGTTTGAAATTAATGCGTGTGTTTGCATATGAGCGTGATTCTTATTTTTAGCTGTACGCATTCATATTAGTTTGACGGCCAATACTCATAAAGTACTTAAGACGATACTTATCATTCTCTGATTTGCATACGAGTATGTTCAATATTGAAATCAGTGTAATAAATAATATTTTTAATTTGCAAGCACTTACCTTATTTGGCTTGATGTGAACACTGAAAAAAAAATATAATATTTTTTCATTAAAATTTCTTCTATTAAAATTTATGTAGGAATCAGTAAACTATTAATTGCCATTAAATTAAGAAACTTGCTGCTTTGTTCTACTTGCTCAAATATTAACTAACTTATTCATAAAAAAAAAATATTTCAGGTTTATTAAGCGCTTATTTGACATATTTCTATGGGAAATTTGTCTAATAGACCTGTAATAAACCTAAAATATTTTTTTATGAATTAGACCGTTTAAATATTGATCGTTTAGGTGCAAGCTTTTGTTATAATTTTCCTTTTTCTTCTAATAATTATGCAAGCAGGTGTTATTGTTAATATTTATTTAATTTTTTTGCCAAAAGATTTATTATAATGGCCTCCAACAGCATGTTAATGGCTTATATTATATAAAGACAATTATTAATCTATTGAATAAATGAACTATAAAAATAATAAAAATAATTATGATAATAATTTATTTTCTATCCTTCTGTTGCTCTATTTGCAGTTGCCGTTTTTCATTATCTGGACATGAACATGTTTTTAACGACATTTTATTCTGCTGGGTTCTTTAAAAAAGCCACACTGAATTTATAAATATTTCAAAAAAAAAAAAAATGCTTAATGTTGATGCAAAAAAATAAACGAGAAAAACAAACTAATGAAGACAACAGAGTATAAAAAAGGAGACTGTAAATATGACCAGTAAGTTAATTTTTAATAAACAAATCATTAATATTTTATAGATAGAAAAAATATTAAAAAAAAACATAACAAAAGATATGATTTATAATTAAAAAATGCTATCAGAGCATGCATAAAAGCACAGTTTGTCCAATAAGTCTTCATACAGCAGCAAAATATTAACAAAAAAATTGTTTTGAAGATTACTATAAATCATGTTCAATTAACATGCAAAAGGTTAAATTAACCTTGTTAACGTAAAGTTTAAGTGGACATTTTTTTATGTAGTTTCAGTTTTGAACGTAGCAGATTTTTTTTGTGTGAATTAAACCGTGAAATTGCCGCCCTTACCTATATGTGCTTCGGTTAAGGGTATATAAGATTCGCCACAGCCGTATATTCCACTCTTACTTATTTTTGGTCGGTGTAATCAGTAATCAGAGTGCGAGACGATAACTTGAAGCTGTACTTGCATATTCTAACCGTCGAACCTGCAAAGGCATGTCCATTAGAATTTTGTTTTGAAAGATAACATTTGTTTTTTTTCTTTTTTTTTCTACAGCTAGTTTATTACAAATGTTTTTACCTAAATTACCTGCCAACTTCACTAAGGTCAACGTCTTGCTTTAAATTTAACGACAAAAGAAAAAAACTGCGGATATGAAAATATATGTAATCACCCCGCTTCAAATGCAAATCTGAAGGTAAAATTCAACATTTTAACTTTTTGCTTTAAGGTTTAGTTAATTTACCTTTTGCTTTTAAGAAATATTTTATATCCAGGGGGGGGGGGAATTCTTTTTGTTTGCTTTCATTAACAACTATTTATTATTTATTAAATATTAATTAAATACAAGGTTTGCGTATAACTTCAATTTGTACAATTGAAATATTTAATAAGAAGAAAAACATAATTTTAAAAATTATTAGAAAATATAAAGATAAATACGAAGTACTCGTATTTCCATGTTACTCTTCAACTCAAATTTATACATTTTTAATCCTTTAAACAGAGCAAAGATAACTATGATAATATTTGTTAAGAACTTTGTTATGTTAACTTTAAATGAAAGCAAAGTTTGAAGAATAATAATTAAAATTAACTAAAATTAATAGCCATGGGCATGTGGCATAAAACTAAATAAAAATATACTTAATAGTATCAAACCAAAAAAGTTTGTCTTAAGTAGAACAAAAATAAGTAAAGAACAAACGACAACGGCAACACTGTTGTAAATTGTAATACGATGAATTAAAACAATTTACATATTCCGTTTGCAATAAAAAATTTGTATATAAAGCAGAAATCTACATCAACTGACAGCACACACACACACACAGTGGACCAAACACAAAGAACGGTGATGATGAAGGTTTAGTGGCCTTCGAAAACAGCCGGTTGTTCCGTTCTACTACGTGATTGTCAGAATATTTACAACTAACTTCGTTGTTATTTGTTCATTAATAATTATCACATGTAATTTGGCTTACAAAGCGATACGAACTTTAGCCTGATCAAATCATAAATATAGACTCTTATTCATTTATTTTTTATAAAGACCCGCTTTAGTGAAAAATACCAAACAAAGTCTTTGGTGGGAATATGTTTTGTTTTTCAAAATTCTTGAACTACATTTCAGAACATTTTAGTACCGAAAAATAATCACTGTCATTCATGCACTCTCACTCATCACTCATGCTGACAACTCTGCACTTACTTTCAGTAACTCCTATTGTTGGCTCACCTTCATGCGTGGCCACAAATAACAGTACGTTATTCGTACAATTGAGGTGAGCGCTTTCCATCTCTAATTATAACACATCATAGTATTTAAAAAATTAATTTCTCTGAAACACTTTAAATAAACATTCGCTTGAAACTTCTTTTAAATTTCCATAACAGTTTAATTTTCTTTAAAAAGGCTTAAAGCAAAGTTATAATATTAAAAAAAAAAAAACTAAATTTTCTCATTACACACTATCACAAACAAATAGAAAAAAAAAAAACTCAGACAAGCAAAAGTCTGTTAGGATTGTTGTTATAGAACAGCATTAGAAAATTGGAAATTAATAGCGAGAGTCTCAAACTAGACTTTGAATTACTCCCCCAATTGCCACATTAAATGCTACGCAAACAATTAATTTATAAAAATCCTCTCTTTTTGTACTTAAATAACAATAACAACAACAACCAACCATTACAATCCTTGGAAGTAGGCAAAAAGCGATGTTTGTTTGTTGAAGAAACTTCTAAATATATAGAAGAACAACAATAACTTAAATATTGACTACAATAGCAAAACAATAAGAAGGCGGTTGGTTATATGCCCACCAAACCTCTGCGCCTTCCCCGCACTCACACACACACACACACACACACCCGTCTACAGCTGCCACAAAATAAAGACAAATAAAATGGAAAAATGATGAATACATTTTCCATCACACAAGTCATTCCACAATACTCGTAAAACAAATAATAAACGGAAGGAGAATAATAAAAAATATAATAATAATAAATAAACCGAACAAGTATGTATATGTATGTGTATGTATATGACACACTATTACATACACACACACACACACACACACACACACACTAATATTTTACTAAATATGAAATAATGTGTTAAAGTAAGTAACAGACTTTCTTTTTGTTATTTCCAACGACGTGATCTAGCATTTTGATGAGGTTTAATGCAAATAAAGAGTCTTCCAATAAGGAGCTGTGAATATTACTCAAGTGAAGCGAATAAATATTTAAGAGTTTGCGACCGAAAAAATTGTTATCTAAAGCACTTAATAGCTGTAGCTCCACATACATTTAGACCTGTATCGTGACCTCCAATTTCACCAAAAATGGTAAAGGGTATCAGTCCGTCTGTAAATTCCACAATATGAACATGCAACCCATAAAATATATAATATATATTCCGGGCCCTTATGAACAGGGAAGACGAATAAGCGTTGTCCGTCCGTCCGTCTGTCGGTCTGATGTATGTGAAATCGGTTTTTCGAAGGTACGAGCATATCAGAAATGTTCCAAAATAGATTGGTATTGAAAATCAGCAAAACCGAGCAGACCGTTGCAGAGCTGGAAGACTTAAACTTTATTTTTCCATATCAAAGTAACTAGCCAAAACTAATTTTTTTTGTCTTACTTCTAATAAACTTATTTCATATTTTAGTACGAATAGAACTGGTATTAAAAATAAAACAAAAATAAAACAAAAATAAAAAAAAAATTAAAAAGTCATTTCCAGGGTTGGCTAACTTACACTTTTTGTGATATATAAAAGTAACTAGGTGTAACTAATTTTTTTCTACTTGTTTATAAATTAAATATGTTTTATGTTTTGGAAAGAAAAGTTTAGTATCGAAAATTAAAAAAACAAATATCACAGCTTCAGGGCTGGAAAATTTTAACTTTTTTTAACTAAATATAACTAATTTTTTCCTTATTGTTCACTTAACATATTTTGTATATTTTTTAAAGAACTATATTGGCATAAAGAGTCAGAAAAATATAAAAGGATGACTCCAGGGTTGGAAAAATTAATTTTTTTGTATATAAAAGTAACTAGGTCAAATTTCTTTTTCCTTTTTTCTTACAAATTAAATATACTTAATGTTTTAGAAGGAAATAGTTTGAAATAAAAGATTATAAAAATTAAAAACATTGCTCCAGACCTGGAAAACTTAAACTTTCTCTGGTATATAAAACTAATTATTTTTTTTTGGTATTAAAATATATGCTATATTTTAGAAAGAAATAAATAAGTAGTAAAAACCAGAAAAATCAAAATTATGGTTCCAGGGTTGGAAATTAAAAAAAAAATTTTTTAAATATAACCAAAAATAATTATTTTTTTCTATCAAACTTTTTTTTCAACATTTCTTTAAATCTCATACCATTATACCATTTCTTTTTCCACAGTTAAACATATTTCATGTTTTAGGAAGATCTTTACTCAATATTTTTTTTATATTTGTGCAATTTTATATGGATATCTAATTTAAGTATAAGCGAAGGTTTGTGTCATGTTGCTTATTATGTTCTCGATGGTCTTTTGTTGACAGCTAATAACGAGTTCTTATTAATTTTTAGTAAATGGAGATAAAAATAAAATTTATCGCTAAAGAACAGAACAATAAGATAAATTGAAGGTAATGTTCCATTTCATTTCCCTGAAACCGTTTCTTTCTACTGAACACAATCGAAAAAATTCTTTAGGCATAAACCATTTACATAATACCGCGAAATATCCCGCTTGCAGTGGGATGTTTAAATTGGGACACTAAACAGTTTTGCAACATCAAAGATTATTGAATACGGGAAAATGTAAAACAAATTAGTTTACTTGGAATTAAAGGTACAGTACTAAGACCATTTTAGGGTTAATAAATATATAGTAGCACGGTTTTTGGACATCTCGAGAGCGCGGAAACAAGCTTCAAGTTTTTGGTATTGTATTGACGTGACGTCGATGTTGACAACTGCAATAAGGGTAAATGTAAAATATTTCTTAATATTTATATAGAGAGTGTAAAATAAATACTCAACTATTGCTAATATCGATAATAAAATATTTGAATCAAATTCTTTAGTCGAAAAATACCGAGAGTTCACTTACTAAAAATTGAACTAGAACAAAAAATTATAAATTTTTTTTCACAAAACAAATATGTATGTATGCACTTATGTAAGTGTCTGTATACTACATATGTATATGTACGTACGTCGGTGAACGGTATATAAGATTCGGCACAGAAGAATATAGCACTCTTACTTGTTTTATTTTTAGCTGTACGCATTCATAGTGGCTTGACAGCCAATACTCGAAGAGTACTTAAAACTATACTTTTCTCATTCTCTGGTCGACGTATTAGGAATGAAGAATATGTGGCTCCAACCGGACGAAGTGATATCGCATACTGTTTATTTTTTTTTTTTTTTTTATTAGAAAAAACATTCAAAGACTATCGAGTGACTATTTTTGCGCCACTTTGTTTCTTTAAAAAGAAGATAAAAAAACGCTTATGACGAAGGAAAATAGCCAAAAAGAGCGAAGCCATAAATGCCCTAATTAACAAATTTAACAGCTAAATATGTTTTATTTTTGAAAATAATTAAATGATACGAATAAATGTCTCATCACGGGTCACAAAATTAGAAGAAGAAAAAAAAACTTCATACCAAAAATAGAACATTTAAAAGAAGCTGCTGTTACTACGCTTTATTAAATAATAATTAACACAATTTCCCTAAATTAGATTCAAAAACGTTCTTAGATATAAATATGTATTATACTTTATTATTATATAAAAATAATATGGAATTTTTATTATTATTTTTTCAATAAAATCCATAAGTCAAATCATTCACAAATGTGTAAATACATACTCGCACTTTAGTAAATGTGACAAAACAAAGATGGATGTGAAACTCTCAACATTAAAAAAGCATATTCTTTAACAACTCTCTAGCACTTTTATTGTTCAAGTGAAATAATAATAGGAAAAGATCCCCACACATTTTAATAAAATGCAAAAATTATAGACAGACACTCACGCCCATAAAAAGTTTCCATGTTTGCTTAAGAGTTTCTATTTACTCGCTTTTTAGATGCTCTTTGTAATAACAACTAATTTGTATGGCTAGAAAAACATCAAAAACTTTGGTTACTTATAAAAGCACAAAGCAACGACAAACACACCCACACACACACACACGCAAGCAGTAACAAAACGGGAGCATTCGTCCTGACGAAATCTGTGCTCTGGCCTGTTCGTGCGTAAAATATTTATATAGAAAATCGAAAGGTTCAATTAATTTTTAATGATGCTCCTTTATTGTAACATATTTGGAAATATTTATTTCAGAGCACACATCGCTCATTTACTCAAAGAACGTCATAACTCCAAGGAGTTCAAAGTTTTCAATTTACACACAACTTAATGGAGAAAGAAAATTTAATTTTTCTCTCAAGAGCTGATTAAATAAGATATTTGTATGAAAATTTCACACAATATGAAGCACGATATGAGGATTAATTCGGCATCATCAAATCAAAAATTCTGACGTTCTTTGAGTAAATGAGCGATATGTAGTTATTTTTTATGTATTTTTTTTCTGCTTAAATACTTAATGAAATAATTACAATTAATTAAAGACACTTGTGATGGGACTGCTTCGCCATGCGAAAACATTGACAAAGAGAAGTGAGTGATGTGAATTTTTTTTTTGTTATGGAGGGCATTTAATAAGCTGCGAGTATTTCGATGAAAGTAAAGTGGTGTCCAACGCCTTCGCTTAAGGATTTCAAACGGCACTGATTCTTAAGTATCAGAGAGCTTCTAAAACACACAATGTTAAATAATTTACTGCTGGAATAACACGATGCACAGTGGCGTGAAATAAAAAAAAGTGGTAAAAAGACCGCAACTTTTGAACTAGTCAACCGATTTCGATGAAACCACGTGTTTTGAAAAGAAGATGTGTTGAACTTTTGTATATTTGGAGGCACTCTGTTGTAAGATATTGAACAAAAGAAGTGTAATGCTTTTAAACACATTGTGTCTAATTTCCCACCTTTTTTATGTATATATATTTTTATATTTATTTTAAAAAGATTATATAGTGTAAAAATAAAAATAAGTCGGGTTTTCCTTCCTGACGCTATAACTCCATAACGCACGAACCGATTTCCACGGTTTTGCATTCGTTGGAAAGGTATCGGGCTCCGTGAGGTTTATAGCAAAGAAAATTCAGGGAAAATTTCAAGAGAAAAGCAGGAAAACAGGGAAAATGATTTTTTTTCACATACAGCGCCATCTCTGATACATAGCATGTACTACAACGGCGCAAGTACGTGGTGTGTGAGTATACTTCACGAAAATAAGTACGTTTCATTTTAAGTAGATGGCGCCGGTGCGTGATACATTGTTTGACAGTTTGTAGTACAAAAATTCAAGTATGTTGCATATTTTAAGGCGCTAGATTATATATCTTCTACATATATAAAATCGCAGTGTGTGTTTGTTATTAACGCATGATTTGTGGAACTATAAGACCTGTGAAGCTGAAATTTTCAACACAGATTCGGGTCAATACCGGGTAGGTTTTCGTTTTGTTTTTTAACCAGCAAGTGACTACTGTATGGAGTAATTTGTAATTAAAAAAAATTTATTGAGGATAAGACAACGTTTGCCGGGCTCATGTAGTATAGTGTAGAAATAAACTTAACTGTAGTATTTCAGTGATATTTAAATAATTAATGCCTGTTCATGTAAATCAAAACTACAATTTTAGTGATTCGTTTGGTACGTACAAATGCAAATGATATGTTTTTAAACTTTGAAAGTTTTTTTTTCACAAATTTGGCACACTAACATTTTTTGTTGATACACTATTGTTTGATAAATATTTATAATATACATAACTTATGTATATCGCTTTGGCTTCACGAACAACCAATTATTATTATTTTTAATACTTTAAAGATCAGGCAATTTAATTTTTTCCTTCAGAGAAAATATGACGCCATATGCTTGTGAAATAAAAACTCTTTAATCTTCTGGCTTCTTCTTTATTAAAGAGTTGTTATTGCATTAATTGTTATTTTTTTCGACAGATATGCTTAATTTTGAACATGTTTCATATTGTTTAGGCATATTGGACTCATTTTTAAACACATTTGTTTAAAAATTGAAAATTTTTACATAAAAATTAGTATTTTGTTTAAAAATAGGACAAATTATGTTTACTTCTCAAGCATTTTTCTGTTGTAACATCAAAATTGAAGTAATTTCAAACAACAAGTAAGTTCCAGCAAAAGTTTTAGAGTGTGTAATGTAACATCAGATTGCCCTCTTTCGTCGATATTGTGTAGCAGAATCATTCGAAATTTAATACGCCTCATTGACACCAGAGGCGCTGCAACACTGCATTTAAAAAAAAAATGTGCAAAATGCACAATTGTAAAAGAATGAAGCTTTCCTCTATCTCTTCCTTCACCAAATGCCTTCTCTAACACTATCCTTTTCCTAGTAAGAGTAGCAAATAAAGAAAAACTAACAAGACGTTGACATAAGTGGCATAATTGAACATTGTATTAACGAGTTTTCCCATACCATTTCATATTAAGTAGTGGGTTAAAACTAAATAATGTGTCAATTCTTAATATCAAATAGTGTAGAGTAACTCGTTAGGACCATGTTCAATTTTGTCACTTTTGCTAACTTCATGCCATTTTTGATTATGCATAAGGCTGAGTTTACATCTGGCATTTTTTGTGTTGTCATTTTTAAATATGTGCAATGTCATTCCCATTAAGTTTTTCGATAACACAGAATTTTGTCATGTCATTGTGACTGGGGATGGACACTGTAAAAAACATCGCAAATATACATCGATGTTGCATTGATATTTCATAATATTAATCGACGTTTTTATACGTCGACTGTTTTTTTATAATTATTTATTATATATATAACTCCTGTATCGCGCCATAAATAGCAAAGCTACAAAAATAAGAAATATATGTACATTTGAAGATTGCACATTATATAATATGAAAGAATTACCTACACATTTTTATTTCAAAGAGTTAACTACAAAATTAGCGCTGCTGTCTACTTGCTGACATAGTGCAGAAGAAGATATTGATGTCGAGGTATTATACGAGTAATGTTTCAGTTTCGTGGCGATTGACAAAAACGTATATTTGGGAGTTTGAGTATGTCTTATTTTATGCAAAAAAAAAAAAAACAGTGCGGATTTTTTATAGGCTAGTCAAACTTACTCCATAAAGGTTTTTACTTAGTGGAAACATGATCGAATCTTCTCAATCCATACACATACCGTATAATATCGTTAAACAAAACATTTAGTTTCCTTCGTCTAACAGAGTCACAGTTTGCAAATAATTCACACCCATACAACAAGGAAGGAAACAAAAATTTCTGGGCAAGCAATTAAATTAAATCAAGTTTAAATGAAATGAAACCCTTCCAAAAATATAAATAGAGTGTTATAGTTTTGCTGAATTGAATATATTGAATTTATTGACAGAAAATCATATAATCATGGATTATGTGGTTTGCTCTTTGAATAATACATAAGTACAAGAAAGGAAAAAAAAAATTATAACTTTGCAACACAGCAAAATTTTCATTAATTATAATATATATTTACATACATACAAGTACATACATACATACATACATACATAGTTATAAAATAAACTATTTACATACATACAAATATTCAGTTAATGTAAAACTTGTATGCGTGTACACAACGCAATTTAATGTTTCCTTGTATCTGATTAAGGTTTCAAGTTATTTACGTAATCTTCTAAATTGTTAGACAATGGACAGGACAAAGGATTATGAAATTCTATCGGCTGATTTTTCTTTTCTTTTTTAATCTCATTATCTCGTTCTCTTTCTGCTTTTTTTATTGAGTTCCTTATATCTGACATGTGCGACATCGTTATTAAGCCAGCAACTTGAGAATAACCTTTATACTTATCGAAGCATTTTTGAGGTGCACTTTTTGTAGAATCATAGCTCCGTAGTACAATTTTTATTTCTCTACCTTTTATTTCTTTTTGATCTCCAATATAACTTTCATGATTATCATTATAGCATGATACTGTATGAGTAAGATACCCTGCACGATTATTTTTTTTTCTTTGTATACTTATCTGACAGTCCTTGTAACCATTCTTACATTGGATACCGCTGCAAACAGCCGCACCTTTAGCAATAACATAATAAATAAATTAAATTTGTTAATTATTACTATTATTATTTTACCTTTATTCCTTTTCATAGTTAGTTTCTCAAATACATTTGTTAGAGATGTGACGGAATTTATCGCCAAGCAAGTAATTACTAACAGAAAAAATATTCTTGTTGTCATTTTAAACTTATGCAGAGAACTGTAATGTATTTCCTACTGAATGAATGCTTAATAAATGTTCCCCTTTTTATACAAAAATTGTGTGTGTATCTAGCGTAAATAATATTCGATTAAGAATTATACATATGTACATACATATGTATGTACGTACATGTATGCATACACATATTCATAGGAAAATATGGGTACATATTCACAAACAGAGCACTGATCTTTTGAATCCCTCAATTCGGGGATTCTGGAATGTGTAATCCCGCTATCCCGGCAACATCAAATACCAAAAATCTTTTCATTTCTCATCCAAAGTTGATAATTCATATATTCATACGAGTACATATATTAGCGCGAATACTTTCAGTCGCAGATTTTTGACCAATTAATTAAAAAATATTTGCATTTTTTTTTTTTTTTGATGGAAATAAGATTGGAAATATGATGAAATATGCAATAAATTAAACCAAAAATTATAACACAATACGGTACATTATTGCTGGAAAAAACACACACACACACACACACATATATGCATACAGTAATACCGATTCGAGGTTAAAGCCTTTATTATTTTTTTTTAACTTCACTTCAAGGGCCGTATTCCGCCACGATGAATTCTAAGGAGACGCCAAAAATGTTCAATTTATATGTTAAGCTGGTTTGCTTTAGATTCATCGAACATCCCAATCCCTTCTTCAAAATTTAACACCATACACAGTGTTGCATATACCGAGAGAGCTAATGAGCTGATGTGAGATGCTTTGTCAGATCAAAATAGAAGTTCTGACATCTCACAGTATTTCTAAGGGCGATGCTCATAAAGTCCGCCGCCTTATCCAATTGTCATTAACGCAATGACGGAAGAGATTAACACAATGAGTACTTTGTTGACGGAAACATATGGGCAGCTTCAATAGGTTTGCTCTTCATTTTATTTGCTATACTTCAGTTTTAAATTTTATTATTTTTTTTTTTTTGCTGCCACAAAATACGAAAAAAGGCACAAAATACAAAAACAAGAAAATAAAACATGTTGTTAGTTTAACAGGCGACGTTTAATGTATGGCGGATTTTATCTGCCTCGCCCTTAATGCCTTCACATGGCATACTTATGTATATATACATGTGTATTCATGTATTCATGCATTTTGCAGTTTGAAATTTGGCATGTCAGATGTAAAAAACATGTCGTGTGAAACTACTAAATAAATATATGTACACATGCATACGTATACACATACGCAGCTAATTGCAACAGCGCCACTACTTTCACTTTTTTGGTCTATGATGACCAAAGAAATAATTGCTAAAACAAAAGTAAAATAATTCCCGAAAAAATGCTCATGCACATTTTATGAGTGATTTCAATAAAAACAAAACTGGACATAAAATAGGTAAACAACTTCATTATAAAGTATATACATATGTATGTTTTGGTTTAATTTCGAGTTTGGCACGTATTGCATTTTCTTTGATTTAATAATTTCTCGTAGATATTGGAAATTTCTTTTCTGAGGTTTGGGCAACACCATTTTCGCTTCCGAAAGGCACCAAAGTAATACAAAAATGTCGAATTTGGCTTTTATAAATTCCCAAAGCAGTTTAATGTCAGTGTACTGAGAGAAAGATAGTGCTAAGGTTGCACAAAATGTCAAGAACGTGGAATGCTTAGGTAGTTATGGTCACTGGTTGCAGATAGTGAAAGGTAGTGAAAGATACTCGTAGAAAACTTAGCTTTGTATGTATGTGAGTAGTCCAGGACAATCAGCGGGTGTGAGCAGTTTATGTTGCACTATCGAGGCGAGAGAACGCTGCCCTTAAGCAAATACACCTTTCCACCAACGTGAGTCTGGGATCGAGCGGCTTTACAATCAATGCTGTGACTATGGACTTTGGGCTAACATACTAATGCCGCAGTAAAATAATACAAAAGAAAATTTTTCACATCCCTTTGGTGTTCTTTTCCAGAAATAGTGACTCTCTTGTGCCTCGAATAGCTTTTGCGCTTACTAGAGACTTTGTAAATAATTTTTTTCTTACTTATTGTGGAACTTACTTCATATGTACTCGTACCATAAAATTGAAAACCCTTAGCTGTTCAAGCCAAAATTGCTTTCGAATTTCTTACGCATTATGAATTATTTCACAACATGTTGTTTAGTTCTTACTACTTTGTTTTCGCTAAAGTTTCATACACTTAAGATTTCTCAAGGCCTCAAGTGTTTTTGAATTATTGTCTTTTAAGTGTTTTTTCGAATACTGCGTTGTTGCCAAATTTCTAACTAACTTCTTTTGTATTTCTTATTTTTTCTCTTATTAGCCAAGTTTTTACGACTCAGACGTTGAGCTTATAACTATTTTGTTAACGTCAGTCGAACTAACGAACTAACAAAACACATGGGTATGTTCTGCATTCCAAGGGCGGAATGGCCATAGAATTTATAACAACAATGTTATGGCATTTCCGAACGATTTAATTTCGTGTGGAATACAGAACATACCCGATACAGTAAGCAACCGTCGTTTAAGTGTTTCTAGAATGCTGCGTTGTTGCCAAATTTCTTACTAACTGTTTTTGTATTTTGGCTGTAGTTGAGTATAAGAAAACCTTTAAGCTTTAAACTACTTGCTAAAAACGAATTGTTATATAATTATATGTACCCTGCGAGAAATAAAAGACTGAAACTAACACAAACAAAATTTCTTCACTAACACACTTGCAAAAATTTTACATTGAAATCAATAGTGACAGTCAATTGACTAGTCATTTGATCGGAAGTGATGATGAATTTATTTATTTATAATAGTTGCTCTATTCTAGCATATACATATTTTAGAGTGGAACATCTAATGTACAATGTACATATGCCAAAACTTTTCAAACATCGAGTTTTATTAAAAAAAATGCAATTCAGTCTGTCTGTAAAAATTAAATTTATAAGTGCGAAAAAAGGCACGTTTCTTGGCTGGGTGAGATCTTATCTATCGAATAGGGCATATAAAGTTAGTATAGAAAAGCTTGTATCCCTACCGTATACTGCTACTTCTGGTGTACCACCACAAGGCAGCATATTAGGTCCTTTGCTGTTTTTAATCTTTTACAGGTTCTCGATTTTTACTATATGCTGATGACCCTAAAATTGTTAAAGAAATAAGTTCTGATAATGATGCCCTTACTCTACAGAATTGCATTAATGATATATCTTCTTGGTGTGATGTTAATTATTTATCTTTATACATATATAAATAAGTGCTACCAAATGACTTTTCATAACCGTAAGATATTCCAATACAAAATTTTTGATACGAATTTAAAACTTGTCTACCAAATGTTGAATCTTGGCGTTGTTTTGGACTCGGAGCTGAATTTTAATGCCCACCTGAACTATATAATACCTAAGGCCTATTCTGCATGTTCTTTCGTAAGACCTTTTAGATCCTATAACTCTGAGAGTTTTATATACTGCTTTTGTGGGCGGGCTCTAAGTTAGATTATTGTTCCTTTGTTTGGCACCCCATTTACGGTGTCCATACGGACAGAATTGAAAGAATTCAAAAGAAATTTTTAAAATTTGCTCTTCGTAACAATCGTATTTTCTTGTCGTCTATCTCATATTACGCTCGTTGCTTGCTTTTAGGCCTAAAGCCTCTTTATTTAAGAAGAACTATTAATTCTGTTTCGCTAATCTATAATTTGATTAATGGTAGCATAGATTGTGAGTACTTCTTAAATTTGATTAATTTTTGTATACCCTTCAGAACCCTTAGATACAATAATTTATTTTATATTACGACACATGTTACTAATTATGCTGTGCGTGAGTCTACGAGTGAGTATGTTACGTGCTTTATGTACTTTAAATAATAAAATAATGTTGTTAGAATAGATTTTTCGCTGTCTGAGAATAATTTTGGAATGTTATTAGGAAATAATTTATTGAAAAAAAAAATAAAAATAAATAAATAAATAAATCGAAAAATTTGTCTACGAATCGCTCCCTCATCCCCCTCCCCACCAATTCTTCCGATTAAACCCCTAATGACGATTTCTGGTACCTAAACGTTCGTCCGTTATACGTCGAACATCGCCTTTTTCAGCTGACATGAACGCAGCAACGGAAAAGATTGAACAGTTTTGAACTAAATTTTTTTTTTATTTCGTTTATTTCTTTTGCTTTATTTATAAACCGAAATCAAAATATATAAAAAAAAAAATAAAATATCTGTCAAACTAATCAAAGTGCGAAAAAAGTGAAAAGTTGCTCCATTTTTGTGCTTAAGTTGACGGACACGTACTGAATGTAACAGACCTCATCAGAAACCATGTATTTCAACTTAAGCTGTCAGTTGAAAAATGCGAAGTTTAACGTACGAGTATGACGGATTCTACATGCCGGGGCCTTAAATCGTGGCTTGTTCTACGCCTTCTACAAACTGTTGGCTGTTGGTTTAGTTCAAAAATAATAGTCATCTGGCCTAGTGGGCTCACCTTATAGATGTACCTTGACTGCTTAAGGGCCACTCAGACTATTATACTTTGTATTTATGCATGTCAAAAATTCAAATAATGCGTGCAAGTGCGATATTGTGAATGAAAAATGTCATAACGAATGGTAAAAATACGATAAAAATCTGACATCCCATAATACTTGACCATTTTTTGAAAATGTTCTAAACGATAATACCAAAGTAAATTTATATCAAGTATATGCAACTACTCAGGTGATTAATTTTTTTCTCGTGTAGTGTGAATGCCTGAATGTCAAAAATTGTTTACAATGTTCGTACGCCATTTTGTTTTGTTTTGCTTTGTTATACACAATTGTGTATACTGAAAAAGTATGCGAAAAAGTTTAAATAAATTTTTACTTAAAAAATGTGTTACAAAACATTTAAAAATAATTATATTTAATTATTAAAGTACATATGTATTCTTTATTATACTTATTTTACATATTAAAGGTTCAATTAATCAATTAATAAATTTACTTTTGTTTTGTCTATCCATACATATCCTTTTTGTTGTATGCAGATCTGGGACTATTGCATTAAATAAGCAAACGCATTGACCATTTTACCATACTAAACCAAATCAATGCAAATACAAATTTATTACATTAGCACTAACTTTGATAATATTAGTGCATTTTTTTCATTAAACTAAAATCCCTTCAAAGTAATTTATGAATATTGCATTGTTACTTTTATTTCACTATTTTTCACCACTTCACACATTATGAAAAGTATTATTGCATTATAGTGCAAAATACAACGTAAATGTGTACATATGTACATAAAAACATACGTACATACATAAATATGTAAATTTTTTCCTATGTACACCCAAGACGAAAAATCATATCACTAAGTTTTTTATAATTTTTTTTCGAGAGATGTAATTGTTCCAAGCGGTAGTATTTTTCGTTTATAAAATCACCATTTTTTAAGATATAACTACAATAAATGAAAACCAAAGTTCTGATCTTTTGTCAATTGCACGGTTTTCTATATAAGGTCGAGATGCAAAGTACTTGAGGTATGGAACTTTTTAATTTTTTCAATTGGTTCTGAAATCTAGTTTGTATTTATATTGACAGTTTTTCTTTGCCTTAATTTGTACGTACATACTTATAAAGGGCCCTCAAGGAACTTTACTGTATTTTTTATTTTATTATTTGTGCTATCTGATAAAATAGGTTAACGTTTTATTCAATATTACTGTGTACAATATTTGATAATGCAATAATATTGCATAATGATGACTAAGCACATCAATACAAAATCAGTGCATTTTTCGCCATGCTAATGCAATATTAATCCATTACTTTTAAGAGATTTTATTGAAGTGAAAAAAATAGTGCACTGCAATCATTAAATTTAAATTTGCACTAAAATTTTTGTTTTTCAATCAGTGCTTATGCAAAAGTGATGCAAGTTGCCCAGGTCTGGTTGTATTCATTTGTTTTTGACATTCATCCATTATTCTTACACAAACAAATCGCCTGTTGTTTTTGTACTTTCTTAGTTGTTGTAGACCTGCATATACTTTATATAAATATGCTTTGGATAATACTTTTCATCTGATCAGAGTTGCATTATTACAAAATCCAAACTAACAAGTCGCCCGTTTCGACGCCGATGCCGTGCCGTCGTTTATGCTATATGTCTTTGTCTTAAACCCGATATAAATATTGAATATACTTATCGTATTGAATAACTTTTCGTGTAAGGCATGCCTGAAAGTTAACAAAACTCTCGTATTTTCATTTTCTTTATCTTATTTATATCAAGTACTTTAACCGCCGTCTATTTTCAAAGGCCGGCACGACCACAGCTTGCTTGAAACTGCTCTGCCGCCGAAAGTAAACAATTAATGTAGGCATGTTAATTCTACACAGCGGTTTGCTTTCTACTTGTGTTTTTAATGTAAAATATGAGGTGTGATGGTGTGAAAACAAAATGTAACTTTACGTTAGATTTTTTGACAGTCGAAACAAATGTCTTTAGATTTTTTTTCTCGTAAAGTGTGATGAAAGTCTTTATATGTACATGTATAATAGTCTGAGTGGCCCTTTATTATTATAAATGAGGGAATATGTGCATATATATGTCAATGCAACTATTGTTCTATGCTTTTGTTTTGTTTTTAACGAAAATTGAGTTTTGCACCCTTTTTGAAAAAAAAAAAATTTATTTTTGTCCTTACTTTTTCAACAAATACATAATATGCGTATTATC
The DNA here is from genome assembly GCA_936439885.1 of Nowickia ferox. NCBI lineage: Eukaryota > Metazoa > Arthropoda > Insecta > Diptera > Tachinidae > Nowickia > Nowickia ferox. Next base: position 108,102,405 of record OW387024.1, on the reverse strand, counting down.
GAAAATGTTTAAATTCTTTAAGCAAAAATAAGAAGTTATTTTATTTATAAAATATTTTTGAAGTTTATTAAAGCGATTTCATCAAATTTAAATGAAAGAAATATATTGACAGAAAATCATAATTATATTGTGGTTTGCTTATTGAATAAGACAACAAAATTTTCATTAATTATAAATATACAGACATACTTATTAAATAAACTATGTACATACATACATACGAGTATGTTAAGTTCCAAGATTTTCAAAGTTTTGAGGTTCGGTTTTTATTGTTTCTTTTTATTTCGGCTTTTTCCAACTTTTGCTTTTCTTTTTCTTGTTTTTTTATTTTTTCCTCTCCTTTCTTGTCTTCTTTCATGATTAAGTTCTTTATCTCTTTCATTCCTTTTTCGTTAGCATATCCTTTAAGGAAATTCACACGCCCAAATTCGTCGCGTTTTATGTCATATTTCGTTGTTGCAAAATTGGTTAAGTCAATTTTTAAAATTCTATCGTTTTTTATATAATCATCATGTGCAACATAATTGGTTTTTGGGTTCGCTATGCTCAGACAGGTTACTTTATGTTGAAGATACCCTTTACGTGCGCCGCTGTTTATTTCCATTTTACAGGTATCAAAATCACTGGACTTACACTGGACTCCAGTACACTCCAGCACAGTATCTTTATTAACTACAAAAAATTGATTAATTTTAAAATATTTTGTTTTTTTCACTTGCTTAATTTTTAATTAATAATAAATTAATTAAGTTGGTTAATTATTTAAGTTGTTTTACCTTTTACATTTCGTAAAGTTAGTTTCTCATACGGTAATTTATCTTCAGGTGAAGGTTTTGCCAAGCAAGTTGCGAATAACAGAATAAATATTTTTAGTGACATTTTAAACTTCTGTAGTGACTTGTAATGTATTTCTTACTGAATGGATTTTTAATAAATTTTCCCCTTTTTATACAAAAAATATTGTGTGACGAGCGTAAATAAAATTCAATTACCTTCTACACATGCAGACATACATAAATACTCGTACGTCCGTACATGCATACACACATACTCGTACAAACGTTGAAACGTTGATTGTATGTGTGCGTGCATATTAACATTGAGACCCCAAACAGCACTGATCTTTCGAATACCTCTATTAAGGGATTTTAGAATGTGTAATCCCGCTATCCCGCAAATATGGCAACAACAACAACAAGAGCAATAACAATAATGATTTCATTTCTCATCAGAAATTGACAATTTACATGCAGTATTAAGCTACGGTCAGACTTGTAAAACATTTGACCAAAATCATGAAATTTTTGATTGCCATAGATCTGACCACAAAATATTTTTGAGGGCAAGCAACATTTAGAGAAAATAAATTTGTTTGTTAGCAAATAAAAGTTTCTCTAATGTGAACATAGTGTGACCACCCTCTGTCAAACATTTTTCGTCAGTTCGGTCAAAAAATTATTTGTTCTTACAAAGTTTTTGTATGAACAAACAGTGGCAAATGACAGCTGTTTCCAAGTGATGTATCTTCTAGTGTAAAAGTATAATAAAAAATCGCAAAAATTATGCTCAAAAACCATTTACACAGAACTTAATTTCATTCAGAGAGATGTTCTTTGTCGAAAAACGTTATAGCCACATAACATTTTTCAAATCACATGTGATTTTAAAAGTAATGGTGGTCTTGCAGACCTTTTGTAAAATCATATTGGATAAATGTCTTGCAGAACTGATATACAATAGAAAAATTATTAAAAAGAGCAAAAAAAAATATCTGCAAGACCAAAATTACTTTCAAAATCACATGTGATTTGCAGAACATGCCTGATAGCACAGAGGATACCAGAGTTGAAGAAAGTGACTTAAGAAAAAAGCTCAAATCATCTGATTTGATCACTGTTAAAAAGGGACAAATATAGTGTGTTTGTTATTGAATATTTTTAGTACAATAATCAAAACAAACAACAGAAAATGTGTACTTAGTGAAATGAACAATTGAACATTTTTACAAAATTAAATGAAAGATTTTGCAGTGTTGAACTAAATAAAACAATGTGTAAAATATTATTAGTATTATAAAAGTGATTAAAATTAGTTTTCAAATGCTTAAAAACTCAATTTTAAACATTTGCCTTCAAAAATATTAATTTTTAACTTGAACTTGCAAAAAGCAAACAACGAATGAGACCACAAAGCATAAAACGAAAATACACTTGAGCACATGAACATTTGTACAATATTAAATGGAGGAATTTGTGGTATTGAATTAAAAAAAACACAATGCGAAAAGGATTATTAGTATTAATAAAGTGACTAAAATTTGATTTCAAATGATTAGAGACTTTGTTTTAAGCATTTTCGTTCGCAAATATTAATTTTTACCACTTATTTACAAAAACTAGGCTGCGAATGAGACCACAAAGAATAAAATGTAATTACTTTCAAATAATACCACGCGAAAGAAAAAGTAAAGAGGATTTGATGACTGTGTGAGCGAGACCTCTAAAAACACCACAAAATCACAATTATCTTCCGTCTTACTTTGTGCTTGTGTCACCTCTGGTATCCTCTGTGCTGATAGGTATGAAAAATATACAAAAATTCCATAGCTTCATATGCTTTCTCCCCTTTCAGAGGCTGTATGCATACTTGATGAATATCAAGGCATAAAACAAACAAACAGTAAATAAACTATAAATTTTTTGTGTGTCTGTTAATTTCCCAATTGTAAAAGGTTTAGTTAAGTTCAAAAGAGAATGAGAAAAATGTCTGCATTTCAATTTCCCAATTGTAAAAGGGGACTAACTGAAATTAAAAAAGCGCTAAAAGTTTTATTTAATTACTTGTTCAAAAGCGCTATAACTGACGACACTGTCATAAAATAAAAATAAACAAACAGCTGTGCGTTAAAACCATTTGTTGCTCCAAAAATTTAATTATTAAAAGTGGAATTGATAAATTACATTTAAGGATTACACAATGAATCAAAATACACAGGTAGGCAAACAAATTTATTATTATGTTATGGCACAGCATCCTTCTTCATTTTCTTCCTCCTCCAACATTAATAATGATGCTGCTCCACAGCTTAACACTAATATTTCACATATGTATATCAAAATCTTCCATTATTATGACCGAGCACAATAAAACGCAACGAAATCTTTTAAATTTTCCGTGACAAATTTATACTAAACTTTCTGGGAAATCAAGTTTTTAAATTTTGACACTTGGATTAAACATTTTGATTAAATATATTGCTTGACATATGTAAGTGTGACCGCACAGAAAATATTTTTTCCCATGTTTGCACATAACACTATTTGATGGGTTTTTGAACAAACAAAAATGGTAAAAAAAATTTGATTAGTGTGACCTCCACACAAAGTCTCCTTAGTTGTGAAAAAATTTTATGGAAATGTGGGAAAGCAGATTTCATGCAAATGTTTTCCCAATGTGACCGTACCTTTAGCAAACATAAATACTTTTTCGTTTCATTTTGAAAAAGGGAGGAAAGGGCAGATGTTTGACCAATTAATTAAAAAATGTTTGCGTTTTTTTTTTTTTTTAATATTTTTAATCGGAAATACATATGATGAGAAATATTTGTATCACAAAATAAACAGAAGTGTAAAAAGTGACTGGCTAAAAAAAACTCGAATCAGGCTTTATTAAAACTCGTGGGAAAAAAAGACACAAATATAGTGTATTTGTTATTGTAGTGTATTACTATATACTTATCAATTGAAACAGCTAATAAAAAGCGTTGTAATTTAAATTGCAGTAGAAAGAAGAATCAAAACCACAACGCCTACAAAATTTCAGGGAAAACGAGCCACATAAAAAAATATACTTATCTTCCATCTCATGTATCGTGGTTTTATTATTATCAAATTTCCCGGAGCTTATTTATTTCTAGTCTTTTTTTTGCAGTTTGAAATTTGGCATGTCAGATGTAAAAAACATGTCGTATGAAACTACTAAAACTAGCGATACAGAATTTCGAGCGCTTTCACCAAATATACATATGTATATGTACACATGCATACGCACAGCTAATTGCAACAGCAACAGCGCCACTACTTTCACTTTTTTGGTCTATGATGACCAAAGAAATAATTGCTAAAACAAAAGTAAAATAATTCCCGAAAAAATGCTCATGCACATTTTATGAGTGATTTCAATAAAAACAAAACTGGACATAAAATAGGTACACAACTTCATTATAAAGTATATACATATGTTTTGGTTTAATTTCGAGTTTGGCACGTATTGCATTTTCTTTGATTTAATAATTTCTCGTAGATATTGGAAATTTCTTTTCTGAGGTTTGGGCAGCACCGTTTTCGCTTCCGAAAGGCACCAAAGTAATACAAAAATGTCGAATTTGGCTTTTATAAATTCCCAAAGCAGTTTAATGTCGGTGTACTGAGAGAAAGATAGTGCTAAGGTTGCACAAAATGTCAAGAACGTGGAATGCTTAGGTAGTTATGGTCACTGGTTGCAAATAGTGAAAGGTAGTGAAAGATACTCGTAGAAAACTTAGCTTTGTATGTATGTGAGCAGTCCAGGACAATCAGCGGGTGTGAGCAGTTTATGTTGCACTATCGAGGCGAGAGAATGGTGCCCTTAAGCAAATACACCTTTCCACCAATGTGAGTCTGGGATCGAGCGGCTTTACCATCAATGCTGTGACTATGGACTTTGGGCTAACATCCTAATGCCGCAGTAAAATAATACAAAAGAAAATTGTTCACATCCCTTGGGTGTTCTTTTCCAGAAATAGTGACTCTCTTGTGCCTCGAATAGCTTTTGCGCTTACTAGAGACTTTTGAAATAATTTTTTTCTTACTTATTTGGAACTTACTTCATATGTACTCGTACCATAAAATTGAAAACCCTTAGCTGTTCAAGCCAAAATTGCTTTCGAATTCCTTACGCATTATGAATTATTTCACAACATGTTGTTTAGTTCTTACTACTTTGTTTTCGCTAAAGTTTCATACACTTAAGATTTCTCAAGGCCTCAAGTGTTTTTGAATTATTGTCTTTTAAGTGTTTTTTCGAATACTGCGTTGTTGCCAAATTTCTAACTAACTTCTTTTGTATTTCTTATTTTTTCTCTTATTAGCCAAGTTTTTACGACTCAGACGTTGAGCTTATAACTATTTTGTTAACGTCAGTCGAACTAACGAACTAACAAAACACATGGTATGTTCTGCATTATACGTGCTCAATGGCCATAGAGTTTATAACAACAATGTTATGGAATACAGAACATACCCGATACAGTAAGCATCCATCGTTTAAGTGTTTCTAGAGTGCTGCGTTGTTGCCAAATTTCTTACTAACTGTTTTTGTATTTTTTGGCTGTAGTTGAGTATAAGAAAACCTTTAAGCTTTAAACTACTTGCTAAACACGAGTTCTTATAAAATTATATGTAGTATGTATGCACATAAATTTGGAAAAGCGATTCTTTTACTTGAGTGACAGATTCAACTTTTTGTTGTTATTTCAGCCTTCGATCAAACATAAATCGATAAAACTTTTCTTCAAAAGTATTCTTAAAGTCTGTCTGTCTGTTTTTTTCTTTTATAAATACATACAAATATTTAAGGAAAATGAAAAAAAAGGAAATTGTGAAATATTTATATAAAGTAGATCCTCACAAGAAAAAATGTAACAGCCTGTTTGTGTTATAAATATTGGCATTTTTTGTAATAGATTAAAGGAAACTTGTGCACAGAAACTCCAAGATTTCCATTGTGAACGTCTTACACAAACAGACTGTAAATGTGAAAAAATTGAAGTTCCTATCCAAAATTTCGGCCATCAAAAGTACTTAGATCAAGTTCTTGTAGCGTGCAACAGCTGACTATTACTACAATCTACTATGCATTTTATAAATTTGTCGTAGTCAGGGTGTCATCTAATTTCTAGGCAAACTGCTACTTGACAACATCTTTTTCCCATATTAAGAAGTGACCCTACAAGAATAGTATCAGTCAATTGACCGGCCATTTGATCGGAAGTCATGCATGATATATTCATCATTGCGTAGAACAAAGTTTCTATCACATTATTAAGGGCAAAATGAAAAATGTGATGGAAACTTTTGTGTGCGTGTGATTTTATATCTCATTGTAACGACTATAACACGTATAGTCGCACTGCTTACTCTACTGCTTTTTACTAATCAATGATAGCATAAATATTGATCATAATTGACTAATACGAGTATACCCCATAATTGAGCAATCATACATGATTGATATACTGACAATAAATATAATTTCTATTATTTTAATTGTTATTTTTATTATAAAATGTCACTTAAAAAAATATAAAAGTAAACAAAATATTCAAAACGAAAAATATAATTAAAAAAAAACCGAATAACACCTTATCACGTCCAATGAATCTTGCTTTTTACAAACATCTAAAATTTTGAAAAGAAATATATATTAAATTAAATTTTGTACATTATTTTATTCACTATACACACAAAAAAGTAATATGAATGAGTTTGTAATATTAATTAAAACATTTGTAATATTAATTAAAAAATTAATTAAATTTTCACCTATAAACAATTTGATAATATCAATTAAGTTTTTCCACTCAAATTAATTAATACAATTAAAAATTTAATTGAATCAATTAAATTATTAATTGAAAACATTAATTGGTGAATACTTTTTTCTGTGTAGTTTTTACTTATCTTTTTTAGCACTTATAAATTTGATTTTCACATACAGATTGAATTGTATTTTTTTTTTTTTTTTTATAAAACTCGAAGTTTGAAAAGTTTTGGCATATGTACATTAGATGAAGCATATATTCTAGAGTAGAACAACTATAATTAATAAATAAATCCATCATCACTTCCGATCAAATGACTAGTCAATTGACTGTCACTATTGATTTAAATGCAAAATTGTTGCATATGTGTTAGTGAATAAATTTTGTTTGTGTTAGTTTCAGTCATTCATTTCTGTACTAGAAAGGTAAATACAGTATTAAAGTATGACAATTTGCTTTAATTTTACATTATATAATATCAAAATGATAGTTTCTTTTGACATAGTGCGACAACAATTGATAAAACTTTGCTAAAATTGGAGAAAGCTGGATTTAAGATTTTTTTTACAGTCTTTGTGCCCACCCAAGCACTATTTCTTTAGAAAATGTATATTGCACCTTCTATAATCGACATTCCATATGAGTAGAATCGTTTTTATACAGACAGCTGGCATCTTCTTCGCTCACTGTATTATTTTCGGTCCATAATTCAAAAATTCCACCTGAAAACAAAATGATACACATGCACATATGTATGTACATATACTTTTACATACATATGTACCCGTACATACTACGTAAGGCAATTATATCAATTGCATGAAGACAACTTACAAATTTGAATTCTGTTTTCATATTTAGCAATAATTATAATTTTCGCGAAACTACATCCAATCAAACTGTTTGATTTTTTATTTCATTTTTAATTATTAAAATAATTTTGAAGTTTATTGTAAAAAGATAAGCTACGTATTATGTATATATAGGGTGTTTTTTTAGAGGTATAGAACTTCGAATTGAAATAAAACACAAGAAAATCGTTTTAATGTCCATCAAATTGGCTTTATTGGAAGGATAATTTTATGCCATTAACGTTTAAATATGATTTCGGGCATGTGGCCGCCGCGGCTGGCTCGAATAAAGCCAATTCTACAGGTCCAATTTTCAACCACTTTTTCGAGCATATGGGGCCGTATGTTGGCAATAACGCCACGAATGTTGGCTTCCAAGTCCCCTAACGTTTCTGGTTTGTTGGCGTAGACGAGCGACTTCACATATCCCCAAAGAAAATAATCCAATGGTGTCAAATCACACGATCTTGGTGGCCAATTGACAGGTTAACCGAATTAATTGCTCTGATGGACGATTATGTCGACCATAAAATGGACGGAGCTTGCGGTAAACTTCGCGAACTGAACCATTATTTTCGAAATAAATTTGCACGATTTGCAAGCGTTGTTCTTTTGTCAACCTGTTCATGATGAAATGGCAAACCAAACTAAATATTAATCACTTGACAGCTGACAAAATGGCCGCCAGTTAAAAAAGTGATGCCAACTTAAAGTTCTATACCTCAATAAAAAACACCCAACACATAAGCAAAAATTAAATAAAAAAACTTTCAGAATGAGTATATTTTGTATGGAAGAGAATAAGCTAAGTAAAAATTAAATGCAAACAACTTTTATATCAACTACATACATTTTCTGAATAATTGATTTTATTGACTGCACAGAAAATCATCACTATATTGAAGTTTCCTTATTAAACAACCAACATACAAAAAAAAAGTTAAAGTACATTTGGCTTGGTAAAATAACTAAATTTTCTTTTAAGTTTTACTTGATGGATAACTTCTAAAATAACATACATTCAGTTAATGTAAACCTTTTTTGAGTGTACGAGTGCAGCTACAAGTAATGAAACAATATTTGCCAAGTCGTGGTCTACAAAATACAGAGTTCTTGTTAACGATGCGAAATCGACTGGCTCAGATGTGTGTGCGGCCTTGTTTTCACCAGATCTTGTGTTTTGTCAATAAATATAAAATATAAATTTATCAATTATAAGAGAGGAATTCGATTGCTGTTAAGTACGCCACATTGTGTTTTCCTACATGTAAAAATCTGTTCTAGCAATACTGTATGTTAATGAAATCAATAGCATACTTTAGGGGTTAACATACTTTAGGGGTAACAAACTGTACAACACACGGTGAATAACGAAATTTTTGAAAGGAAAAATCAACGCTAAAAATATGGGAGCAGAATTTCCGCAGCTTTAACAAATTTTTTATTAACAAAAGAGATAACTAAAGGCTGGACAAAAAATAAAGGCTGGACAAAAAAGCAGGGCGTTTCCGAACGACAATTTTCAATTTGTTTTCGAGGCTTCTTCCCTCGAAAAAAGGACAGATAACAACCCTATGTACCTGCTGCAATCGTTGCATTTTCTTTAGTTGGCGTTCTTTCGAAAAGCTTTGAATATAAGCACTGAGTTGTTTTTTATAGTGAAGTTCATATTCGGCCAAATGTTTGCTCAAATGATACATACTGCAATTTGCCAAACTCAATAGAAAATGAAAGCACATCGGCGAAACTGCTTATGTTTAAAATGAGAGGAATGGGAAAGAAAGTATGGAAATTCGTATGTCTTGAAATTTACTTGGGAAGTGCCAAGGCATCACTTATCATCGGAAAAAATATCTTTTGAGTGGCAAGAGCAGCTGGGAGTTGTTTAATCGCTTACAAAGCGCCACCATCAGCTTTTAGTCACTATAAGTAGTTCCAAGCAGAAAACCTTCCGTTCAGTTGGTTTTTTTGAGTCTAGTATTTCAAGGTGATACTGAAATCTTACCAGCCGCTTGGCAAAGCAACATTTTTTTTTAAATAAATATGTTGCTCTTTTTTTTTTAAGAGAAGTAATACTTTGGAAAATAATACTTATCATTCAACTAACATGTTGTGTTCATGAGGACAGGAATAGGTTATTTTTTTAAATCCTTTCCTGTAATTCCTCGTCTGCCTTGCTTCATTTCGAAATCAGAATGCACACATTTTCAGACTTTTAAATCAACTGCAGTGGAACAGCGCATCTTGTAATAATGAAAACAAACTGCTACAGCTTTTGGGGTCAAACTTAATGTAAAACCCCATAAACCTAATGTTCGTAGTATATGACCCTTTGAAACTATTTAAATGCCTTAAAAAACTATTATTGGATTTACTTTAAAAATTCGGAAATGCTTACAAGGACTTCATTACTTCTTGAACATAAAAATGTGCAAACTGGTCTTTTGGGAATTCACCACTCTCATAAAAAGGTGATATAGTTCTTTTTTTTCCTCAATCATCATCTCCCATACAACCTTAAAGCTCAGGATAATTTTTCATCTACCACACAATCAACTAAAAGTTCAACCAAAAAATAACAATATTACTAATAAAATTAAAAAAAAAAAACGATTTGTGTTATTTTTATAACAACAAAAATAATAATAAAAAAGAATTATTATTGTAAGTCAGTCGATAAATGAACAGACAACAGGAGATATACATACGAGTCCCCAGCAAGAAACCAACCAGCCAAACAACAATCATCAATGACCAATAAAAGCTGGGGCAAAACAAGTGGAAGGAACGAAAAATAACACAACAAACCACATCCAAATCCACAATGAAAAAATGAAAAACTCAATGATGCAACAAACATTAATGCAGAATAATGAAAATATTTTGATAAATCGGTTTGTTTTTATAATAAATGAAAAAGGCTGCCATAGAAAATCAAGAAGAAGAAAAAAACAGGAATTGAAAGTAAACCTGAGTTCATATGCATGAAACACATTAACCACAGCAAGCTACCGACTACAAAATGTCAAGGATAGAATACACATGCTTATATGAGAGTGATTCTTTTGAAGACAGGGCAGGGTTGTCTATGCTGATGTTTGTCGTTGTAGTCCAATTAAACTAATTTCTATTTCTTTGGCTACAATGAGAAAATTCAGTGTTGCCAGTTTAATACAAAATGTTAAATGAATCGTACAATTATTTCATGTTATTTAACAGAAGCAATCCCCAAAAATTTATGTAAAGCATAAATTGATTAATTTTTATACTTTTATGTCATATAAGTACATTTTGAAATAGCAATTTAATTTTTATAAATGCGAAATATTTAAAGTTGGCAATACTGAACTATGTATTTATACTTAAATATGTGATGCAGATGTTGCTGCTGCCGTCTCCAAAATAATTACGTAGCTGGCTACAGGGCGACAAATGCTGCTGGCGGCATTTGAAGTCGTGCGTTCGTGTAGCCTGCTGTGGTGAATGTGTTTAATGCAATACATATTAAATTTTGTACGTAGTTGGATGTAAAAAATAAAAAAAAATTAAAACAACAAAAGTACCCATCATAAATGGTATGAAAAAACTATATTTTTTTTCTCTGTGTTTAAAGAAAACAATACAATATGCAATTATTTGGAATGGGCCAGCATTTCAATTAAATGTTTTGATTTTTTTTGCGATTCACTTAAGGCCATAAATATGTGAATAGTGAAACGAGCCTGCTGAAACACGCCATTTGAGATGAAGGAGCATACTTGCAAGAATTCATATTTTTTTGGAGATATGTTTCAATAATTTTTTTGGCATTGCTTTGGTTTGAATTTTATTATTTAAGATGATATAACATTTGCGAATCCTTCAAATTGCAAGACTTGTTGGAACTGAAAGTGGTAAAAAAATGTACTAATCGCGCTTCAGAACCAACCATCTCTGCTCATCCCATTGACAGCCAGTGTTGCCAATTGTTGTGGTTGAAAAAAATTCTTAAATACTTGTGTGCTTAAGACTTTCATACATTTTGTTGTTTTTTAGGGTTCCGCACACCAAAGGTGAAAAGGAACCCGTGCGTCTCACAGAGCAGTATTTGAGCCCAAACGCTGACCATTACTTTTTTTTTAGTTTATATTGCTCGTAAAAGATCAATGAAACTTGGTAGAAATTTTGGACATAGAGGAAAAAGTTACCCGTAGCCAAACTAATCCTACCGCTAAAAAATTAAATTTTTTCTTAACTTTTGTTTAGCAAATGCAATTTTTGATGTCGGCGAAAATTCAAAACCGTAAACTTGAACCAAGGAGACCGTAAAATGCCATGCCTATAATTTGAACTATATATCTTTAAAGGGGACGGGTTAGTGAAAAAGTAAAACCAATGCCAAGCTGGGGGCGTTTTACGGCATTCGATATCAAAAAAATATAAAAAAATAATTCATAAAATTTTAATTGTGTTTGTATGTAAATTTCGCTCGGATTCGAATGCCGTAATTTGCCCCCTTAATGTTTTTGATCTGATAAAAAAGATTTTTTGCAAGAGGATTTTTTTTCTATCCAAGAGCTAAAAGAAAGAATGCTACATTTATGATGGATTTTCACTTGCAGTTTGGGAAATATTTGGGAAAAATAAAATAAAATTTTGTCTTTTTTACCAACCTTGGTCCACTGTTGCGCTGAAGGAGAAGTCAAATTTTGTTCGATTTAGAAAAGGAAACTTATTAAATAAATTAAAAACAAAATTTGTAACATTAAAAATAAAGTTGGCATCGAAAGCACAATTAGGTCAAAATTTATACGCAATTTAAATTAAAATTTAAAAAATAGTAGATTTTGGCCGTTTTCTGCAGAAAAAAGTGGATTTATTATTTCCCTATTATAAAAGAAAATTTGCAAAAATATCAACCCCATATTTTTACTTATTCAAAAGGTAATACTATAAAAAATATTACAAAGAAATTTTCTGTTCAAAGTTTTTGTAATTAAAGGAACCACCAGATCGTTTAGAATTAGACATATTTTTGTTATAAATATCACAGTTTTTTTTTTTAAATTCGTATTAATTTTGACACGCGTTCAATAAATAAATTAATTTGTTAGTTTTATTTCTTTTACTGACTGGCCACAAGGCACAACGAAAGACATTTTATTAAACCTCTGAAGTGTAAAAGTTGCACTAAATAAAAATATAATAAAAAAAATAGAAAGTGAAAAAGCTCCAGGAGAAGAACTCAACATATTTTTATAATAAATATTAGCACCTTTATGTATTATGAAAGCATAGAGATACACAAGAAAAAAACTTTATCAAAACTTTCAACTTTTAATTGCTGATATTTTTAGGCAAAATAATTAGCATAATTTGTGAATAAGGAATAATAATTTGTTTTCAGCAGATACGGTGTGTTTTTTTTTTTCTTTTCTCGAATTAATTATTATGAAAACATAAAATATGCAAAAGTATATACATACATAATTATAAAGTTCTGCATTGAAAATATAAAAATAATACGACTCATACATTTTTAATGAGTGAAGGAAGGAATAAAGGGTCCGCCATCTAACGTTTTTCTTTTCAACGAGTGCTTATTTCTGTCTGATTTGACAGATAATTAGTTTTATCAACGCTGGGAAATATTGCCTGCGATCGACTTACAGAAGATGCCGATTTTGCAAAAAAAAATCATCTTTTCAGATGAAGCTCATTTTGATCTTAAAGGGTATGTAAACAAGCAAAATTGTCGCATTTGGGGCACAGAAAACCCGCACGCATACATTGAAAAGCCGACGCACCCAAAACGAGTCACTGTTTGGTGCGGATTTTGGTCCACAGGCATAATTGGGCCCATGTGCAAGGAGTGGCCACAAAGTAGACCAGAGGTGATTGTGATTTTGTGGTGTTCTTAGAGGTCTCGCTCACACAGTCATCAAATCCTCTTTACTTTTTCTTTCGCGTGGTATTATTTTAAAGTAATTACATTTTATTCTTTGTGGTCTCATTCGCAGCATAATTTTTGTAAATAAATGGCAAAAATTAAAATTTGCGAACGAAAATGCTTAAAACGAAGTCTCTAATCATTTGAAAACAAATTTTAATCACTTTATTAATACTAATAATCTTTTTCGCATTGTGTTTTTTAATGCAATACCACAAATTTCTTCATTTAATTTTGTGCAAATGTTCAATTGTTCATTTCACTAAGTATACATTTTCTGCTGTTTGTTTTGATTATTGTACTAAAAATATTCAATAAAAAACACACTATATTTGTCCCTTTTTAACAGTGATCAAATCAGCGTATTTTAGCTTTATTCATAAGTCACTTTCTACAACTCTGGTCTCCTCTGTGGAGTGGCCGTTACCGGGCCATGTTGAACGAATTTTTGTTCACAAAAATTGAAGAGGAGGATATTATCAACATTTGGTTTCAATAGGACGGCGCTACGTGCCACGCAGCCGAAGCTACACTCGATGTTTTGCACCCTGTTTAAAAAAAAAAAAAAGTCATCTGGCGGACCCTTTATTAATGGTCGAATGAATGCTCTTCGTACATCACTTTAAATACTTTGTGTGTTTTTCCTTTTTTTTTTTGTTACACTTTTAATTAAAATTTAATGACAGACTTAATGACATTACCGGAATAAAAATTAATTTAAATCGAGTAGTATGTATTTTTGTTTTGAAGCAAGATATGCTTTTGTTATTTTTAACGTTCTTGCAGAAATATATTTTATAATTATAAATGTCATGAGAAACATTTTGTAGCTTAATTACCAAAAGAAACAAAAAATAAAAAATTAAAAATAAACATCTTTTATACTCATATACACGTTCTTAGCATACAAAATTTATAGCAAAAAACTTCAGTTTAAAAGGAATTTATATGTATTAACTGCATGACACGATTCATTTAAAGGTATTTTTCTCGTTCTTATGCCCTTCACCAAAAATTGTGGGGTTATGTGCAGATATGTTTGTCATTCAGTGTACAAATCCCCAATATTCAAATAAGACCCCATAAAGTATATACATATGTATACATATCATTCGTTACCTTAATATAGAAAGGCCCTAATTCATATTTCTTTTTTAAATCTAATTTTAGGTATATTACGATAGAAGAACATCTAGTGTATCGAAAAATGCAAAAATCTCGAAGTTAAAAAATTATGAGTTAAGGCATTTCTATATTAAGGCAACGCTATATATAAATATATGAGTGCTTATGAATAGGGTAGTCGAATAAGTGACCTCAGTTTGTTATACTCTCCGTTTGTCTGTACGTAAAATTGGTTTTTTAATACCCCCAGAAAAGCTAGAGACTGGAGTGTTGTGTCAGAAATGGCCCAAAATAGATTGATATTGAAAAATCGAAGAGGCGGTTTTAAATATGGAAAATTTAAACCTTTCGTTTAAGACTTCAAAAAATCGAGGAGGTTGTCAATTCGTCCCTATTTTTTTGCGGTATTACTTCATAATTTGGTTCATATTAGATCGATTGTAAAAAATTGTTCATTGTCTGAGAGGGTATAGCTTCCCATTGGTACCATTGCAAGAAAAAAATTGGGCAAGGACTCGTCCACAAATTTTTTTATATGATGTAATGATATTCATTCTACTTATTTGAATGCTGGGGAACCTAGTTAAGCCGCGGTCAGACTATTATACTTGTCAAAAATTCAAATAATACGTGCAAGTGTGATAGTCTGAACGCAAAATGTCATCAAAGTGGCAAATAATACGATAAAAATTTTGACATTCCATAAGACTTTTTCGTTTTTAGAAAATTTTCTAAACGATAATACTTTTCATTACATCAGGGTTGCATTTTCATATAAACCAAATTTCCAAGTCGGCTGTTTCGCCGCCGATAGCGTGTCGTCATTGATGTAGTTTTGTCATATGTATATCGGCTCAAAATTTTGAATAAGTGAATCGTATGGAAGTATATTTCGTTGACGTAATTTTTTAACGTTTTTGTAATATCTTTTCTTAAATTTTTTTCTGTTATTTACATAAAATATTTCTAACTGCTGAATTTTTTCAAGTGCCGGCACGTCCCCGCCTAAATGAAACAGCTTTGCCGCCGCTAGTCAATGAATAGTACAGACATTTTCATTGAACAGCTGTTTTGTTTTCCGCTTGTATTACACATTTTATTTGAAGTGTGATGGTCTGAACACAATATGTGATTTTACGTTAGATTTTTTGACAGTCGCAACGAATGTATTTAGATTTCTGTATCGTAAAATGTGATGAAAGTATTAATACTTGTATAATAGTCCGAACGGGGCTTTAACAACTTTGTTTCTTGTAATTACTAAATTTTAAAATTTAAAAAATGGGCGTGGCTACGCCCATTAAAATTTATTATTATATTTCACTTACATAGTTCTAATTAACCGATTTTTACTAAAATAGACTTAATCTTCTATTTGAAAAAATGGGCGGAGTCACACCCATTAAAATCTAATATTTTATTTTAAGTGGTTCTACTGTAGCGATTTTAAGAAAACTCAACATACATCCCAGAACTCGGCAAAACACAAAAGCTTGCATTTTAAAAATAAGCGGAGGCACGACGCTTAAAATTTAAAAAATTAAAATTTTTTATTTTATATTTTTAGTTGCATAAATCTCTTTCAGATTTCAGTAAGAATTAAATTTGTATTCAAAATAAAAATTAAAAGGACGATTCCACGTACATACGAAAATTTGAACTTGCTTTGGTATATAAAAGTAACCCAATGAAACTAATGTTTTATTTTTCTCTTTAAAATTTTACATATTTTAAATTTTTAAAAGAAAAAGATTTTTATAAGACATCAGAAAAATCTACCAGGACGATGCCAGAGTTGGAAAATTATTTTATTTTTACTTTTTTTTATATAGTTTTTCTTAAATATGTATACTTTAGTTAAGAAAGAAATAATTTGGTATTAGCAAAATTAAAAACACAGCTCCAGAGCTGGCAAATTTAAGCTTTTTTTTCGTACACGCAACCAACTAAATACTCGTACATCTAATTTTTTCTGTGTCAATTAAACATATTTCATATTTTAGAAAGATAGAAATTAGTATTAAAAATCAGGAAATTCAAGAATACGGTTCCAGGGTTGGGAAACTGAAACTATTTAAATTAAAAGGACGATTCCACGTACATACGAAAATTTGAACTTGCTTTGGTATATAAAAGTAACCCAATGAAACTAATGTTTTATTTTTCTCTTTAAAATTTTACATATTTTAAATTTTTAAAAGAAAAAGATTTTTATAAGACATCAGAAAAATCTACCAGGACGATGCCAGAGTTGGAAAATTATTTTATTTTTACTTTTTTTTATATAGTTTTTCTTAAATATGTATACTTTAGTTAAGAAAGAAATAATTTGGTATTAGCAAAATTAAAAACACAGCTCCAGAGCTGGCAAATTTAAGCTTTTTTTTCGTACACGCAACCAACTAAATACTCGTACATCTAATTTTTTCTGTGTCAATTAAACATATTTCATATTTTAGAAAGATAGAAATTAGTATTAAAAATCAGGAAATTCAAGAATACGGTTCCAGGGTTGGGAAACTGAAACTATTTTTGGTATATAAAAGCAACTAAATATATGCATCTTATTTTTTTCTGTTAATTAAACATTAACTAATTAATTTATGATTAGATCAGGCTAAAGTTCGTATTGCTTTGTACGCCAAATAATGCACAAATAACAGTAAAGTTAATTGTAAATATTCTGACAAACACGTAGTAGAACGGAACAACTAGCTGTTTTCGAAGGCCATTATACCATCATCATCAGCGTACTGTGTAAAAAAGTACGTATATAAAGCAGACATCTACATCAACTGACACCACACACACAGGACCAAACACAAAGAACGCTGATGACGAAGGTGCAATGGCCTTCGAAAACAGCTAGTTGTTCCGTTCTACTACGTGTTTGTCAGAATATTTACAATTAACTTTGGTGTTATTTGTTCATTAATAGAATTTGGCTTAGAAAGCGATACGAACTTTAGCCTGACCAAATCATAAATATAGAAACAAATGAAGTTCGAACAATAATAATTAAATTTTACTAAAAAATAAAAAAAATTAATTAAACCAATGAAATTTTTAATCGATATTAGTAATTGGTGCCTGCTTTTTGAATGTTAAAAACGAATGCTAAATATGGTCTTGTTCCCAGTCACAATTTTAAAATTCGTACATTATTTTATTTTTATTTACATACATACATACATACCTAAAAATATACATATACATACATATGTACATGCATATGACACATTATGTAAACATTTTAAATTGAATGAAAATCTCTTAATCATAAAAGACAGCGTTTAACAAACAGGTTAAAAAAGGAAACTTTAAAAACTAGAATCTACTAAGAACTTTATAAAACAAAACCTTAACAAAAACATACACACACACACACACACACACACACACACACACGTACACACCATAGAAAAACAATGACAGATGAAGAGAAATAGTTGAAAGAAATGCAATCAACTAAGGTGACACATGACTACATAAACGTAACACAATAATGACACATAACAACACTTCCACTGTTGTTGGATACTGGCAACAAAAGGAAAACTCAGCAACAACAAAGCAAACCACAATAACAAATCCGCACGCTGCTGGACAACCAACTAAACGAATGAACAAGTGAAAAGTGAAAGAAAATATTGAAAAAGAAAAAAGAAAAGAAAATTGGTTTTGTTGGTTTCGCTACTGACCACAATGGACTGGTCACAAAGATAGAACATTTCTAAAGTTTCATCGTTTAAAAATTGTAAGGACACACACATGAATAGTGTGTGTATATGTTTGTGTGTATGAGTTTAATTGTAAAGCGTTTGAACTATTAAAATATATATATACAAACTAGCAAGCGGACACACACACACTCACGTACCAAATCGTTCATTAAACAAGCAAAAATAAAATATAATACTCGCAGCATAAAAAGATTAACTTTAAAGAAATACAATGGAAAAGTAAGAAAAATATAAGCATACGTTTTA
The DNA here is from genome assembly GCA_936439885.1 of Nowickia ferox. Classification (NCBI taxonomy): domain Eukaryota; kingdom Metazoa; phylum Arthropoda; class Insecta; order Diptera; family Tachinidae; genus Nowickia; species Nowickia ferox. The sequence continues at coordinate 108,083,931 of OW387024.1, read as the reverse complement.
GCCCTTGAGAACAGAATTCCTACACAAGAACTTTGTTACAGTTTGAGAACAGTAGAAGTCTTTAATGGAAAAACAATTAAATTTGTTTTATTGATATTAAACAAATACAAAAAATTAATGTAAATAAAAATAAAATATGGGAACCAGTTGAACTTGCACGCCATCCTTAAAAGCAATTCCCTTAAAGCTTTATATTTTGGTCGATCTTTTAACTCTATAAAAATAGATGAATATCTAAACTCGATTTGAGGAAGACTTTTTAAGTTATTAGAAGAAAATAAATTTTTTCGAAATTTACCATCAACGATCTCTCGAACGATTTGAGGCGGATTAACAGCGATTGAGGTCTATTTTTAGGCTGAAAAGGAACCCTATTGTTTTCACTACGATGTCCGTTTGTCCGTTTCAGACTGTTTTCTCGAGAACCTTAATAGGCCGCTACAACAACAAATCAAAAAAATATAAATTAAAAGGCATTCTATCAGTTAAAGTTATTTTGACTGTAGCTTAAAACCCGTAAGAGGCAAACTCTCGAAATATGCAAAAACGCCAAAACTAAAAAATCCCAAAATTAAAAAATCGCCAAAACGAAAAAAGTGACAAACTAAAAAAAAATCTCTAAAACTAAAATAAATCCCCAAAATCCGAGAAAATCGCTAAAACGAAAAAAAAAACACCAAAACTAAAAAAGCCGAGAACCGAAAAAATTAAAAAAACGGCAAAACTAAAAAAAACGCTAAAAATAAAACTTGGTAATAATTTTTTTCTTATTTTTCATTATTTGAAGAAAATGATTAATAGGGCATTTGCACCTGCACAAAATCTAGCAGATTTTAATTAAAATCTTTATGAAAAGTTTTTTCGACATTTAACCAGATTTTTTTTTTAAACCAAAACAAAACTGAAAATTTTACAAAACTACAAACAAACATATGCAAATTAGCCCATTCAAACACCTTTTTAAGCAGACCGTAGCTGATTCACTTACCTTTTATATAAATCCATATGTTGTACAGGGTAGTAAGAAATAAATAAAAATATAAGATTTTGAGTAGATTTCCTGGCAAATCTTTTTTTTTTTTTTTTTTTAAAGAGAAGTAACACTCAGGCAATGAATGCCTACTACTATTGCTAGGTGTTACCTTCTTTAGGAAAGGGATAGTGATAGAGAAGACAGATGGTGAAGGAAGAAATAGAGAACTCTGCTTTTTGCACGTTTTTTTTTTTTAATAATGCAGTGTTGCAGCGCCTCTGGTGTTAAGTGAGGCGTATTAAATTTTTGAAGCTGTAATTAGTAGCCGTTTTATAGGTTATTTTACTTCGCCGATGATTCTGCTACACAACGAAGGAGGGCGCTCTGATGTTACATTGGGATTAGTATCTGCTGAAGTCGGTATAATTCAGTGACCAATGACTATGCCTTCATCACATGAGCTTTCCTACAACAACTTATCCAAAGGGACACTAATGTACATCAGACAGTGTTGTTATTTGATGACTGTCTGATACCGGGTTCGAACCCATAATCTTCGTTTTTGTAGTCAACGTGCTAACTACTTCAGCCAACGCCACCCTCCTGGCAAATCTACTAACAAATTAGGCCCAAAAAAACAAGCACTCAAAAATATTTTCAAACAACTAAGTCCTAAATATTCTCACTGAATTGGGGCATTATTCGTAATGATAATGACATTTTGTAATTTCTTTAATTTGCCAAATGTTATACACCATTTATATTCTATAACATCTGGCATCTCTGAATACAAAATGTCAAAATAAGCGAAAAGCACAAAGAAAGACTAGAAAGCACTAAATGAGCTTGAAACTGTGATTTTACTTTTTCTGTTTTGCTTTAACCGACTGCGAAGATCGTAAATGTGTTACTGGATAGCAGAGTCGTTAAGTTTTCGTTAAATTTGTTATAGCGATACGACAATCGTGTAGTAAAAGTTAATCGAAAAATCATCTTGTGCGTTCAAGCCCATTTTTGGCTAAAAGAGTACGTCCTCAAGCAAAGCTATTACCGGGTAATTTGAAGTGATGTTTTTGGAATGGAAAAGCTGAACAACTCACCAAATAACTGTAGGTTAACAAAATCAAAATTTAAACTTATTATTTAGACGTGACAGAATTATACTCGCTTTCAGCGGCTGCTTACATTGCAGCAGCACTGTTCATGGCAACTAATGTCCAGCGAGTGACCAAAGAAAATAACATTTCATCACATTGTTAATGAAATGGAATTGCAAAAATGACACCAAATAAAAGACCAGAATAAATTACGTTTCAATTCTTGTAATAAAAGTGCTTTCACCCCAGACTCGTCGTTGGAAAACTAAATCCCCAGCAATGCCATAAAAATTGTCTGCAATTTCATGTGTACATCATATATGTATGTGCATATTGTCAGCTGAAATGCAAAACCACATAACTAACAAAAATTTTAAAATCTCTTTTTAAATTGATAATTGGGCATTTCAAAACTTTATCATAAAAATGAGTCTAATTAAAGTCTAATTAAAAATTAAAGTATAAAAAAATTTTACTTCACGCACTTGAAAAATTTTGTTTAGTTTTTTCTCTCTTCTATAAAATTAAACAAAAAAACTTATTTATTAATTGATTAGGCAAAAGTTCGTATCGCTTTGTAAGCCAAATTGCATGTGATAATTATTAATGAACAAATAACGCCAAAGTCAAGTGTAAATATTCTGATAAACACGTAGTGGAACGGAACAACCGGCTGTTTTCGAAGGTCACTACACCTTCATCATAAGCGATGAATCAAAACAATTCACATATTCTATTTGCAATAAAAGTTGCAGAAATCTACAGCAACTGATACCACACACACAGTGGACCAAACACAAAGAACGCTGATGATGAAGGTGTAGTGACCTTCGAAAACAGCCGGTTGTTCCGTTCTACTACGTGTTTATCAGAATATTTATATTTGACTTTGGCGTTATTTGTTCATTAATAATTATCACATGCAATTTGGCTTACAAAGCGATACGAACTTTAGCCTAAACAAGTTATAAATATAGAAACAAATGAAGTTCGAACAATAATAATAAAAAATAAATTTAAAAAAATTTACATGATTTTGCATTTCAGCTAACGATAAACATATATTTTTCTATCTTTTTCCTTAAGCTTAAGATTACTTAAATTATTCTGGTTTCATTGTTTCCCTTTTGATTGTGTTTTGTCTTTTATTTACAGTGTTAACGAAATGATGTCTTGCTTTAATAGTTTTGTGATTTTCTGCCACTTTATGGTCTCAAGGTTATAATTTTTGTTTTTAAAACTACACACACATACACACACACGGACAGTTTGGCTTTCTTTGCGAATGAATGTGTCAGCACAAGGATACAATCTGCCACACTTTAAGCAAAAAGTTGAAGCAAAAAAAAAACGAAAGTAAGTGTTTAAAGGCATGCAAAAGAAAAGTTACAAATTAAATGGCAAATATCCCTGGTTAATATTTATTTTCCTTTTTTTATTAATTATATATTTTTACTGGTTTCCTGTAGTGGGGAAGTGTTCAAAGTGCAAACAAAAGCGATGTGGCTGCGATGTTCAATTTTTAGCTCTGATTGTCCAAACGCAATTCTTGTTTAATTTAAATATTTCAAGGGTTGCGACTGGGCATCGTGGCTCGGAATAAGAATACAACTTTTATTACTCAGGCATCAAAAGTCAACAGAAGCAACATAAATTTTTATTGAACACACATACATACATACATACACATGTATATGCATGGATGTGTAGGTGAGTGTTTGTTCGAGTGTATGTGTGTGAGTGCAATGGTTTCACTTGCGTATAAGCGTTATTAAATTAATGATCACTTAAGAATAACCTCATACGCCAGGTGTGACTTTATCGCCCTTGTCACTTTGTGCAGCAGGCACACATTACGTATGATGGATATTAAATTATGCATGATTCAATTAACACTCATACGTTATTTGTACGGAAGTGAAAGCAAATGTGAGTGTATGTGTGTGTGTGTGTGTGGGAAAACTTAAATGCAACAGTGATGTCTAGTGGCGTCGAATAATTCAATTGTTTTTTGCTTTTTTTTTTAATTTTTAATTTTTTTTTTTTTTTTTTCAGAAAATTTATGTGATAAATTAAATAATAAATATGAAAGATTTAATAAAATAGCCAAATAATCTTCGGTGTATTTATTTTGAGGGATTCATAAGTGTAAATTTTGCAAAAAGTATGACAAAAAGAGGAAAAAGCACTTGGAGGAAGGACACACCAAATATATTCGGACAAAAAAAAAAACCACGAGTTCTCCCACTCTAAATTATGCCAGGAGCATCACAACTGGAATACATGACGTATGTTTGACCGAATATTCATCACAAAAAATAAAATATATTTTAGTATACGAGTAAGAAAATACAGAATTTCCTACGCCGGCGAACGATGAAACATCAATTTGTTATCTGTTTTTAGGGTTCCGTACACCAAAGATGAAAATCGACAAAAACTGAAAAATAGTTATATGTGTATTTTAAATTAAAAATATCACCACAAATAAAATAAATCGCTAAAATGACAAAAAATCACCAAGAAGAAAATCGCCAAAAATAACGAATAAATCTCTAAAAACCGAAAAATTCGACAAGAACTGAAAAAATCGCCTAAAATAAAAATCGCTAAGACTTAATGAAATCGCCAAAAACCGAAAAAAATCGCCAAAAACTAAAAAAATAGCCAAAAATAAAAACAAACTCAAAACAAAAAATAAAAAATCGTTTAAACTAAATAGCCAAAACTGAAAAAAATCGCCAAAAACCGAAATAATCGTCAAAACTAAAAAATCGCTTAAACTTAACTTAAGCAACCAAAACCGGAAAAATTTTTCAAAAATTAAAAAAAAACACCATACGGAAACAAGCGCCAAAATAAATCGCTAAAACTAAACTTAATAGCCAAAAAACCGAAAAAATCGCCAAAAATGAAAAAAACGCCAAAACAAAAAAGCGCCAAAAATTAAAAGCCAAAACAAAAAAAAAGTTAAAAAAAGTAAAAAAATAAAAAATTTATAAAACTAAACTTAATCGCCAAAAACCGAAAAAATTGCCAAAAATGAAAAAAAAACGCCAAAACAAAAAAGCGCCAGAAATTAAAAAAAAATCATTTAAGCTAAACTAAATCGCCAAAAATCAAAACGAAGCCAAAACAAAAAAAAAGTTAAAAAAAGTAAAAAAATAAGAAATTGCTAAAACTAAAATTAATCGCCAAACACCGAAAAAATTGTCAAAAATTAAAAAAAAAGCCAAAAAAAATTAAAAAAAAATCATTTAGGCTAAACTAAATGGCCAAAAATCAAAACGAAGCCAAAACAAAAAAAAGTAAAAAAAAAATAAAAAATCGCTAAAACTAAACTTAATCGCCAAAAACCGAAAAAATTGCCAAAAATTAAAAAAAAGCCAAAAAAAAATTAAAAAAAAAATCATTTAAGCTAAACTAAATCGCCAAAAATCAAAACGAAACAAAAATAACGGCAAATCTCAAAAAAAAAAAATAAAAATACGTGTGGCACTCGGGGACTGCCGCGGTAAAGCTATTGCTTAGCATTTTTTTTTTATCAACTTATGCAATTATAATTATTTATTTATTTTTTATTTATGCAGTATTTTTTTTTCTTTGATATTTATTCAAGTTTTTGCTTTGATATTAATTCAAGTTACACTCTAAAAGAGCGTGACGACCGATAGAAAACAAATGTTTTTCTTTTATTGAATAAATGGGAAGTTAATATCGTTTAAAATATTTTTATTATCTTATAATACATGTAGGTTATACAGGAATTTTTATCATTGAAACTATAGGTTTATGGTAACTGAAATAAAAAACATAAGTTTGAGACTTGATATCCTCTAAATATCTGGAAAATAGCTTAAAAACCTACGAATTGTCTGTTTGTTTGTGTATATAATTTTTTGTCAACCACGATTGCTCTCAAGTACGCCACATTGTGTTTTCCTACATGTAAAAATCTGTTCTAGCAATACTGTATGTTAGTGAAATCAATAGCATACTTTAGGGGTTAACTTACACTGGGCGATTCAAATAAAAATAGTCTTAGGTTTTTTTTTCGTTACGGAATTTCTTGATTCGGTCGCCGCGCTCAAAGCCCGCGATAAAAACTATGCAATAGCTTAAAAGCGCCATAACTAAGAAACAGTGAAAAAACTAAAATTTTTTCAAAATCCGAAAAAAATTTACCGGGCACTTAAAATGTCTACATCAGGTGAGATATTCATTAAATAATCGTATGTAATACGGAACCCTTCGTGTGCGAGTCAAAGTAGCACTTTACCGAATTTATTTTAGATTGCAATGAATTAATTTGTTAGTGTGTAATATATTTACATAATTTATACTAGAACAAATTGGTCTCAAAGTTAAATTTTCTTTTGTGGATTTTTGGTAATCCATAAAATCTGGGAGCTACAGCTACACTCGTGTTTAGTTTATGTTTGTAATTATATATTTTCTGGAAAAGTTCCTCAACAATATAATTGTTTAAGTTGATTGTCTTTGAAGCTATTTGGGCCTAATGTTTTAATGTTGAGCCTATTGTTTAATTTTTGTGATTTGGTTTGTAGGCACTTTATTTATAATCACCTGTATTACGTATGCCGAGTGGAATATTCGTCTACGAGAGTTTGGTTCTAGGTTAGGTTAGGTTTTAAGAGGCTGCCGATTTATAGTAAAACCAGCCCACTTGCTTCCATTGAGGTCCCGTTGTGCTACCTGGGCGGATTCCTCATTCCCTCTATTCAATATTTATGATTTGTTAGAACCAACCCGAAAGGCGTATGAATGAATTAACCTCGCCAATGTCACATTCTTACAGGCTGTCCAAACCTTGCATTATCGGAGCCCCCATACAGGGTGACCGCTCCTCCGAAATGATGGGCAGTGACAGAGAAAGTTCCCAATACTTTCCTCCTCTTCCTCGTCCTGACAGGTTCAGCAGAAGTCCTTATATAAAAGATTCAATATACCAGCATGTATGTAGTCTTAACAGTGTCCTGTTAAGACTACAACCAAAGTACGGAGCTGTCCTCTTGGAATCCTCTACAATATTCCGAATCTCCTCATGTCATAACAGGGCCATGTCATTCTAGAGGCAGAGCATGTTACCTCATTTGACCATTTTGCCTGTGCAACTCTGAGAAGGTCCTGCTGTATTTGCATTTTGCAGCAATTCATCGGAACACCCGCCAGCCCGTCAGTGTCCTCATCCTGCATTTAAGCTCCAGCCTTAGCCAGCTCATCCGCAGTATCATTTCCAAGATTATTCTAAATTAAAGGAAATGTGTACAAGTTTTCTTTAATCTATGATAAAACTGTCCACTCGACATACGCAATACGGGTGAATATGTAATATCATTACCCACAATTAATTGTTATATAAAAAAAAAAACATTTCGATTCATAGCAACTTTTGTATTTTGCTATTATCACCATTTAAAATAGTTGGCGCACATTCATAGTCCAAATAAAGTATACTTTAAGAATTTAAACCACCATTACAACACAAAATGCTGGCTTTTAACTCTTAAAGTATACTTGGTTTTGACTATGAATATGCTCCTATTATTTAAAATAAAAAAACAAACATTTAAAAGCAAAAATCTATCTCTATCCATTATCTTGCAATAGTCGGTCTAAGTCGGGCTATTTCTTGGGCCTCTCTCTTGTTTTGATAAGCTTTTACAAAGCATGCTTTTGTTTTAAGGAAAGAACGTATTGCACATTTATTGGAGTGTCTAAATCTTACTTATTTATAAATTTAAATTGTATTCCTATAGCACAATTAAATTTCTTTACAAATACCTGTTTAGTTTTCTTTATCAGTGCGTAGGGCCAAAGTGTCTTCATATTTTAAAAAAATTCCTTATTATATTAATTGATATTTTAAAATAATTTTTAGGTATGACAAATTTTTTTGAGATTTGTTGAGAAAATCGTGTTTTTGGCGTGCAAGTGCACAATTTCTATCAAATCGGAATGCTTTATTTATTTCACACTAATATTGAGAGCTTTTAAGCACACAATATTAATTTATTCATTGCTGGAGTAGCACGATGTCAACTTTTGCTGCTCTTGACACAAGACTGTCTCTGTCAGCTGATGCATAACCAGCGTTGTCAACTCGATGCGTTTCGCACCATTTTGGGTGCTTTTTGAAATTTTTTGTGCGAAAAAATCCTTATTTGGTGCGTGGTGCGCCTTTTCTTAAATTTCGGTGCGTTTTTTTTAATTTTTGGTGGCACCAACGCAAATTTAACGCAACAATGGGTTAAAACGGGAAAATTCTTTTTATGAAAGTTACCAACTTGCTGATTTTTTTTTTTATTTTGCAACATTTTAATTTAATATAAATTTATTTGTAATTTATTAAATGTTTATTAGGTTTTTTTAAGATTTATTTACTATTTCGAATCAAAAATGCGTATGACATAGACCATTTTCATTTGAGCTTAAATGCAAACGGACGTAACTACACTTTTATATGTTTTACAGGAGAAACAAAAAACGTTACAAAATCAAAATAATAAAGTATTCTTGAAATTTTTTTTTCCAAATTTACTTGTAGTATGGATACTTATATGTTTTTTAACCATTTATTTCCTTTTTATATAATATGTAGATGCATTCGTAATTACGTCCTTTTGAATTCCTTTAATAGAGTCGTAATTTTTGATCGCAGAGGTCTTAATATTTGCGTGAACATGCACATCAATAAAAAACTCGATTTCGAATTTTTGTGTAGTTACGTTCGTTTGCATATAAGGATGCCTTATTCATTTGTACTAAACAGTTGATAAGATTTTTTAGGTTTAATTTTTTTTTTAACCCTGAACTGGAGAAGCCTGTTTTATTGCTAAATTTTTAATACAAAAATATTATGCTTTTTATGCAAATTTAATCCAATAAACATTTTAAATTAAAAAATAAATTCTAAGCTTGGTGCGTTTTTTTTAAAAATGGCGCGTTTTTTTTTCACCATTTTATTGCGTTTTTAAATTTCAAAGTTTACAACGCTGTGCATAACACGAAGCTTACAGAAGACTGTTAACAACATTCAGAAACTCTCAGCACATTTAACAGCCTGCCTCTTAAATGTTAGCTTGCAATCACGTTTTTATTTCGTGTTGCAATGCCTTTTGAATATTTAACACAATAGTTGTTGTTATGCTTTGAATAATTACATAAACATCGAGTTTCCATTGTCTAATATGTTTGTGTGCTTGTGTAGTTTGCTTTTTAGCTAAGTCCTCTTTTACATTTGAGACATTTCTTAACGGACATTTTTTCAATTCTGTTTTGTTCTTGCCCGAAAGTTTTTCATATTGGAAATTAATAGACAGACAGAAATTTTGTAGTTTGTTTACTTCTTTTTCGCGATTGCTATTCATACACATACACATAAATGCCATATGCCTTGATAATACACATCAAGTATACATACATACATCTGCTGAAATAAGAAAAATCATATGAAGCAACAAGAATAAGGGAACTTTCGACTCGTCGCACACTTACATTCAAAGCAAAAACAAATTTTAAAATTTTGTTGTTGTTTGCAATGTAACTGTGCAACGAGTCGAACGCTGGTGACATCGTGGGACTGGCCCTAAATTGCGAAAAGTAGAAAAGAGAAACCAAAAAATGTCCGGTACAGAGGGTCGTGTACAAACTTCGTCTGTCCTTCTTTCAATTTCCCAAATGTAAAAGGGCACTAATAATATCTACATACATATATTATTATTCTTGTTTACAAGTGTTTTTGTTTTTATAGAAAACGATTACATTAGGTCAGTTCACGCGTAGTTTTGCCTTAATGTAGAAATTCCCTAACTCACTTTTTTTTCAAATCAATTTTGTATTTTTTTTTTCCATATTTCGATAGAACTCGATTTAATAAAATAGTTAGTTAGGATGTTTCTTTATTAAGTCCATATTTACACTATGCAAGTCTTATTGCTAAGCTGATTAGTTTGAAGGAGAGAAAGACGAGGGGAACAGTAACGTTTCCTTTCCCCTCGTCTCTCTTTCCTAACAAACTAATCAGCTTAGCAATAAGACTTGCATAGTGTAAACTAGGACTAAAGCAACGATATACAATGTCTAGTTATGCGGTGTAATAAAGAGTTTAAAATATGTTTAATAAACTCCAATAAGTACGAGTGTATCAATTGCAAGCACTTTTATATTTACTGCTCAATTAAAGCAAAACAACTATATGATGCAAATTTCATTTATTTTGTGGCATCTATTACACAAATATGTTAAAATTATCACTGATGATCGCTGTCATAAGCTCCAGCAATTCACTCACTTCATGCACTAGTTTTATAAAAAAAAAATAAATTAACTGAATATTACTTGCAATAAAAACTAACTGCAATTTCCACTCTCGTTGTACTACGATAAGAGAAATAAATTTATAGTTTCTTTTTCATTTACTCATATCGTTCCTTGTTAACTAATACAAACTTCGTTTAAACTGCTTTTGGTTGTGCAAAAAAATGTTGCACACTAATTTTTTAATCTAATGATCTTTATTTCTATAAACCATAAAAAATGTTGCTTTTTTCTTCCACAAAAAAAAATAATATAAAAATTAATATAAAAAGTGTTAAGTTGGCCAACGATACGACCAACTAAAAGCCAAATAAGTATTTGTAACAATTCTAAGGATTAAAAGAGATTCTCTTTCTTTTCATACATATTAAATGTGAGTTTGAGTGTATAAGCATATACGAGTATACTCTTATCTTAACTGCTTACAATCATATAAACTTTGATTTTTTTTTTTTAACTACAATATATTTTTCAAAGGGTTTTACAAGCAGACTTAATATCGTTGTTTCCGTTTTATTGCAATTTTCCACACTAAAAATAATGGTAAGTGGAATTGGAAAGCAAAGAATGGCAAAGAACCAACTCACGCACACATAAAAAAGAATAAGCGAAAAAAAACAACTGAATTAATATAATAAATTTACCAAAAATGAAGCGGAAATAACGAAACTATAATGTGTGTGTCAGTGTGAGTGTGAGTGTTTCACACATACATACAGACATTTGTATAATACTGAATGAAGCCTTCACACATTCAAAGAGTGGGATGTTAACAACTAACTGCACTTTTGTTAAGGAGCAAGTGTATGTGTCTGTCTTAAGGTTGGAGTGTATATTAACGTTCGCATGTGTTATAAAGAACACTTACTACTACAACTGTAAGCCATAAATAGTACATATATGTATGTGTATGTGTGTGTGTGTGTGCATGTGTTTATAAGTTATACAATAAGGAAAAAAACAACCAACAATGACTTTTATCGTTAGAGCAAAAGGATAAATTTAATTCTACTTACAAAAACTTATATACCAGCGATTGTGCAAAGATTTTTTTTTTCTATTTAAATAAATTTATTTTTTGTATCTTTTTCAAAAGGTACTTTTAATAAATACTTCAGTACTTTTCTTTAAAGTATCTTTTTAAGTAACGTTTTCAATGCGCTTTTAAAACAAGACCTTTTTTAAAACGTAGAAGAGTACACTTTTAGAAACTACTTTTTGTAAAAGATACTCCCTATAAAATGTGCATTTTTAAAAAGTATTTCTTTTATTTAAAAAGTACCTTTTTAAGCAAATAACTTTTTAAGAAAGTACCTTTTTACAAAAGTACCTTATGAAGAAAGTACTTTTTTAAGAAAGAGCCTTTTTAAGAAAATAACTCTTTAAGAAAGTACCTTTTTACGAAAGTACGTTATGAGGAAAATACTTTTTTAAGAAAATACTTTTTAAAGAAAAAAACGTTTGTTAGAAAGAACCTTTTTTTAAAAGTACCTTTTTAAGAAAGAGCCTTTTTAAGAAAATAACTTTTTAAGAAAGTACTTTTTTAGAAGGTACCTTTTTATGAAAGTACCTTGTGAAGAAAGTACTTTTTTAAGAAAGTACTTTTTACAGAAAATACCTCTGTTAGAAAAGACCTTTTTGATAAAGTACCTTTTTAAGAAAATAACTTTTTAAGAAAGTACTTTTTTAGAAGGTACCTTTTTACGAAAGTACCTTGTGAAGAAAGTACTTTTTTAAGAAAGTACTTTTTACAGAAAATACCTCTGTTAGAAAAGACCTTTTTGATAAAGTACCTTTTTAAGAAAATAACTTTTTAAGAAAGTACTTTTTTAGAAGGTACCTTTTTACGAAAGTACCTTATGAGGAAAGTACTTTTTTAAGAAAGTACTTTTTTAGAAAGTACCTTTTTACGAAAGTAACTTATGAGAAAAGTACTTTTTTAAAGAAAGTACCTTATGAGGAAAGTACATTTTAAGAAAGTACTTTTTAGAAGGTACTTTTTTACGAAAGTACCTTATGAGGAAAGTACTGTTTTAAGAAAGTACTTTTTTAGAAAGTACCTTTTTACGAAAGTACCTTATGAGGAAAGTACTTTTTTAAGAAAGTACTTTTTAAATAAAATACATTTGAGAGAAAGAATCTTTTTTTGAAGAAAGTAAGTTTTTAAGAAAGAGCTTTTTGAAGTAACTTATAAAGAAAGTACTTTTTTAGTAAAGTACCTTTTGAAGAAAGAGCCTTTTAAAAAAAGTATTACTTTAAGAAATTACCCTTTTAAGAAAGTACCTTTTGAAGAAAGTACCTTTTTGGGAAAATAAGTATTCAAAAAAGTACATTTTCTTAAAAATTTATTTATTTAATATATATTTTTGTGAACGATACTTTTCCTTAAAGGTACTTTTTCTAGCATGTGCTTTTTTAACAAGGACTTTTCTTAAAAGGATACTTTAATAAAAAAAATTTAATTTCTTATTAGGTTCTTTTCTTAAAAGGAAGTTTCTTTAAAATGTACTTTTTTAAATGCACTTATTTTTAAGGAACGTTTTTTAAAAAGTGCTTTTTCAGTTACTGTTCTAAAACTATTTTTTTTTTAATAGTAATTTTTTGAAAATGTCCTTTTTATGAAAGGTGGTTAATGAAAAAGTATTTTTCTAAATTACTTTATTGAAAAGGTTTTTCGATGACGATTTTTAAGCTTCTTTTTTGAAACAGGTATTTTTTGTGCAAAGTCCTTATTTTAGAAAGTTCTTTTTGTAAAATATATTTTTTTGTTAAAAAAGGTACATTTTGCAAAAGATACTTTTTGCAAGTGGTACTATTTGCAAAGTTGATTTGTTTAAAGGATGTCTTTTGTAATACATATGGATATTTTTTCAATTCCCTTTTTCTTAAAAACCTTTTTTAAAATAAGTTTTTTATATTTTTAGTTTACAAAGAAATTTTTTAGAAAGGTACCTTTTTCAAAAGGTAAAAAAGTACCTTTTGAAAAAGTTACCCTTTCTAGTTACTTTTTTGAAAGGTACTTTGCAAAAAAAATACTTTTTGTTAAAAACGCTTTTCGAAAAAGGTACTTTTTGTAAGGAAAACTTTATGCAGAATGTACTTTCGCAAGAGGGGCTTATTGCAAAATGTAGTCTTTTTAAAAAATATTTTGTAAAAGGTACTTTTTTGCATGAGCTGGTTTAAAAAATGTTGCTTTGAAAAGTAGTTTTTGAGCAGGTGCTGATTTCAAAAGATACTTTTTTTTAAACGTACTTTTGTGAATGTTATTTTTAATGTTATTTGATTTGTTTGCATTAAGTGACTTTAAATGTTTGTATATTATTATTTTTGCATAAAGATTTATAAAATTGTGTGTTTTGGGATAATTCTTTGAAAGAGGGAAGGAATGCTGATATTTGTAAAAGGTACTTTCAGTTAAAAGTACTTAAAAGAAACAAATACTTTTCGTAAAAGATACTTTCTGAAAAAGGCAAAAAAAGAAAAATCGAAGACGAGCCAAAACACGTGCAAGCAAAGCAGCTGTCAACAATGAATTGAACATTCAAAATGGCCGAAATTTTCGGCATAAGTGGGAGACATGAGTACCAACATAACGCCCCAATCAAAAAATTAAAATTCGAATATACGTAAACCGCGAAAATTCAAAATTCGCGATACGTTTTTAACAAACCGCGTATACGTGAAAAAATCAACAAATCTTGTTGTTGGTCTGCACAGCAAATATTTTAAACTCTTTCAGTCTTTATCCAACACCCTTTTAAAGCTGCTGCTGCCTGCGTGTGAGTATAAATTACAACGGCTATCTTTGTATTGCTGTATAATAATTGTGTTTTACCAGAAGATAATTCAGGAATAGAAAAAAAATAAGATAAACCTCTAGAAAACGCTATAACATTTCACCAACATAAGACGCATAAAGTGTAACTTAAGCGACCAAAGTCATAAAAACTGTTAGTAAAGGAGTCAAGTAAAATGAAAGTACAAAAATATATTACAACATTTGGTATTGTTTAGTGAAATACAAGAGATAAACACACACACACACACACACACACACACACAAGCTAAAAAAATATACACTTTTAAGTTTATATCACTTACAAAAAAAAGAATATAAAAAGTGCTAAAAGAACAGCAAGAAAATATGTTTGTATATAAACGAATTGGGAAAAAGTTGTGAGGAAAACTCAAACCACTCAGTGCCAGTAAACACAACAGCAACAAACATTTTAAAAGTCAACTTAGTTTTGACAACAACAAAAAGGAAACTCACACACAAGCATACCAAGCACACAAAAAAAAAGATGTGTCCATGCCCAGCAGTTCGTGTTAATGGATTTCCGAACATAAGAAAAATATAGTTTTGAGAATTTAATAAAAAAGGATTTTCAATATTATTTATTATTTCAATATTATTTATTATTATCTTTTCGTTTTAGGATTTCTTTTTTTTTAATTTTTTAATTACAGTGAGGCCTCGATTATCCATGATTTGATTAACCGTTAAATTGAATTATTCGGGAAAGGAAAGGGATTTTTTTTTGAATCGATTTTTATGCGTCCATAATGTGAATAAAATGAATAAAACCAAACAGGGGAATTCCCTTGCCAGCATACAATGAGTTGGAGGCTTACATACGTGGTTAATCTAGAAACTTGAGAACTGCGGATTATTAGTGATTTTTAATTAACTTCACCTGTATGTATGTGCTGCGTAGCTGTGTAATGGAATTTTTCCATTCAATTACATTTCTTATATGACTTGCTAAATCTTGGAAAGCGCAAGAGGCAAATTCTTGAACTTTTCAAAAACGATAAAACAAACAAAACTTGCCAAAACTAAAAAAAAAATCGCCAAAACGAAAAAATCACCAAAAAAATCGAAAAAAAAAATCCAAAACGAAAAATCGCCAGAAGCCGAGTAAACTTTACCGGGTATTTAAAATGTTTTTAAAAATTTCTACATTAGGTAAGATATTCGATTATGTAGGCCAAAGTTTGCATAACATTACATATCGTCACTTAAAATCCAAAAGGTTGTAAAAACTAAAAAATTCCAAATGGTATTTTTCCTTTTTTCTTTACTTAAAATTTTACTCACATATGTTCAAAAATACCGATTTTACTCATTTTATTTTATGCTTAAATTGCCATAAAATGTATTTTATAAAAAAAAAAATTTCATACAAAATTTTCCTAAAATGGATTTCAAATTCATTTGATTTTTTTTATGAATATGGGGGATAATGTTTTTTTTTTGCTTCTGCTGTAAAAACGTAAAAAGTGTACTTACTGCCTTTTGGATGTGTTAGCTGACGATATTTAGTGTCCATACCGAATCCTTCGTGTGTGAATCCAAGTCGCACTTTACTGAATTTATTACTATTCAAATCGAAGGTGAATGAATAGTCTCCTTAGTAGTTACCAAGCTTAGCTAAGGTTGCAGTGATATATTTTTTTACCAAACATTATTACTTAATGAGCACACAAAACTCTTCTTCTTCTTAATCTTTAAAAAAAAAATTAGAAACTCTCTTAAAGCTAAAGCCAAATTCAGTCGGTAAACTGCTGAGCAAATACAAAATTAATAAAATTTGGCTATAACATAAAACACTAAGATTTCGGCGAAATAAATTTTTAAACCATTGCCTAATTCAGCAATACAAGTTTAATAATTCGTATTCGTAAATCGATTTTATAGATTTTTAACGCTAGAAATTTACTTGCAGCAAGCTGCAGAAAAAATAGGAGGGCTGGTCAAAATTTCGGTTACTGTGTTGTTTCATTTACTAATTAGATTTATTGATTTTGACTTGATTTTGGGACAATCCCACGATGTCGACAACGTTCAACTTGTGACACACTTACATTCAAAACAAAAACAAATTTTAATATTTTATTGTTGTTTCAAATGCAAGTGTGCGTTAAGTCGAATGTTATCGACATCGTGGGATTGGCCGTTTGGGGTAATTTTTTTAATTAATTCAATTAAAGACTTTCATTAAAATTTTTCGGTGCGAACTTTCGTCATAAAAAATAAAACACATTTGTGCATATGAAAATGAACACAACACCGCCGTTGAACGAAATTCGTCGTACGTGACGAACTCTGAGATAGATTTATTTCTATTTTGTACGCCGACGAACGACGAAAAAACAATTTTGTCTCTCTCGCTCTCTGTCTTTGCACACACAATAAACAACTTTATTAAATATAAGAGAGAAATTCGCTGAGTAAATTCGTCGTTGTTGTGCTTCACATGACGAATTTTTATGCAGCGAACTCTTATCGACGAATTCGTCGACGCGGAAGAAATTCGTCGTTCGTCCCAGTTGTGTTCCTAGCATTAATAAAAGTAAAAATAAAATTGAGCGATAAAAATCAATTTTTTTTAATGCTCACAATAAGTAAAAATATTTAATTTATTTTTACTGACTCAATCAATTTGCTGATTAAGAGCATTTTAAATTTTTTCCGCTTTAAAGGTCAATTTTATGAACAATTAAAATATAATTTAACTTAATTTATTTTTCATTTCGACTAATCGGTCATCACTGTATATATATATATATATATATATTTTAATATTATGAAATTTAACTGCCTGTTTTTTCTTTTTTTAAATCTTGATTGTTGTCGTTTGCTGTTCATCTGAAACATTAGAACTCACATCTAACTCGCATTTTCCTTTTTGTTGTTGTCCTTTGTGACTTTAACTTGTGTTTGTTGTTTTTGTTTTTTCTTCCATTATCATTATTATATTTTATGAAGTATAAATTTATGATTTTTAAGTCTGACCACATAAACATCATGTTATTAAATGTAGCAAAAAAAAAATCAAAAAAAATAAAAAAGAAATAAAATTAACACGACAAAAATGTCGTTATGAAATTTTTCTTTGTTCCTGCGATCATAAAGAAAATTAAAATGTCAACTATCGTAAGAGTGCTGAAAAGCAAATAGAAGAAAATTAAACATGATTTAGAAGAAGAAAAAAAAAAGAAATAAACAGAGGAAATTTCAATATGTTGTAGAGAAGAGTTAAAATATTAACTGTCGTATTCAATAAAAACATAATTTTGGTTAGGAAAAGCTTTGCAAAACGAATTTTTGTAGGGACATTTTTTCAAATCAACGTTTTGTAAAACTAAATAAAGCCGTAAGGCTTTAACATCTGATTCCGGTTGAACTTTCTTCCCCTGCCTTCACACATTGGTTTATAACATTTACTATTGCAAGGGGTAAATGAAATCTAGTGCAGTTTGTTAGCTCACTTTTTAGGTTTTTGCCATTTTATATCTGTTGGGAGTTTATCTATAAGTAAGGAGGCACTGTAAGCTGTTTTTCAAAACAACTACATTAAATTATTCAATTCATGTTTGATTCAACATAGTTGAACGTGTTATTTAAGTATCAAATTCACATTGTTTCAACTTGAAATAACTTTAAGTCAGCATGACTCTTCATTTTAATTTAGCGGTATGGGAATGTCAAATCAACATGAAATAAAGTTATTTTAAAAGGAAAAAATTTCTTTGAAGAATAGTGTAAATCATGCAAAATCATATCTGAAAAATTTTCAATTAACCTTGTTCTCGTCACTTACTTGATCAAAAAAAAAATAAGAAAATTAATTTTCTCTCCAGAGTTGAATATACGAGGTGTGTTCGGAAAGTACACAAATTTTAAATTTTCGCGTGTTAGATATATTCGAATTGTGATTTTTTTTGTGGCGTTATGTTGGTACCCACGTCTCTCTCTTATGCCGACAATTTCGGCCATTTTGAATGTTCAGTTAATTGTTGACAGCTGCTTTGCTTGCACGTGTTTTGGCTCGTCTTCTATGTTTACCTGGGTTCGTGCGCCAGCTTCCATTGAGATGATTGAGCTTTGGTTTCCTCGTACAAGATATTTATATAAAATTTGTACACAATATGATTAACGATATGCGAATTTATTTCGCACAGTTAACTTAGGAATAGCATTTTTTGTGTTATCACTTTGTTCAACTAAATGAGCGATATGCGAGTATATAAAAAACATAATTAAATGTGCTGGATACTAACAAGAGAAATCTTTAAGCAATCAAATGATCGTCAAGCGATAAAATTAAATTATTCTTAAGATTGATGATGATGATCAAAAGTAATTTGTTTTAAAAATTTAAACCGTTTGGTTCTTTTTTATGTACACGATGGCAAGAACATATTTGTCTCCTAAATTGATGTTGTTAAAAATGCTAGAAATAAGAAATGTTTTATGTAAATTGAAACATTAATATGCCTGAAGTAAGAACCTTTTTTTATGCCCTCTTATTTGCTAGTTTCATGGCACAGTCTATATTATACAAGAACAAAGATTTCAGTTGATATTTGTAGAGTTGTTGTAGAAAAATTGCATTGCTTTTTTAATTCAATGTTTATTTTATTGGACATTTTCTTTACGAGAAGCTTGAGCGTACTAATCTTAAAGTCCAGTACTCAAAATATGATGAAATATTCTTATTATAGAAGCAGCCATAAAAAAGAGAACAATTTAAAAATGGTACTTTATGCTAGAACTTATTATATAAATCGACAAAAATAGAAAAGAAATAATTTTTGTCGATTTATATAATAGATTCTTCAGCTGATTAATTATTCCCCCTTATAGTGATTAGCGTCGTCGACATCACATTAACGACGACAGTAAATATTGTCACTTGTATTCTCTTTATCGGCAACAATTGGCTCTTATTGACAATCTCTTATTGATTTGTAAGGCTTTGTAAATTAATGTAGCATGTTAATAGTAGTCAATTGTCAATTTTTACTGTTGTCTTGATGTGAAATCGACGACGCCAATCACAATAAGGGGAATTATTTATTAATTGGGTTGCTTCTATCTATTGATTCTGCGGATGCTCCAATGACGAATACCTTTCATTTATAATACATCTTTATCGACAAAGAGCAAGCCAATGGGAGTGTAACTTCAACTACAAGTTTATAGCAAAAATATGTTCTAAAAAATATATGGCTGTGTATCAGTGCTTTAAACCTATTTAAACCCGACGCTGTTGAGGCTGTAGCACAAGTTTAAGAACTCTATGTTCCACTAACCAATGGCTTAACCGATTTATGTTCAAACTTAGCTCAGCAATAATATTTATGATAACTTGCAAAGGGCTGAACCGATTTTCTGCAAATATACACTTTTTTTTAAATCAAAAAACCAAATTAAAGCGATCTATGCCTTGGGAGCTATGGCGTCAAAACACACAGATTTAACAGAATATATCTAGAAAAGATGTGATATACATATTATAAACGGCTGGACCGCTTGTTTTCCAATATACCTGCGAACACTCTCGATCAAGTCACCTTTCAAACAGAAAAAAAATAAAGCAAAATCGGCCCAGTTGTCGTACAGACACACACTACAAACTTATAACACCCCTTTTTTGGTCGCATGAAAAAGGGAGTTGAGTATCTTCACTTTTTAAAATTTTTATGATGAACTCGAATTAACTATTCGAGATGAGACCTTTTGCATTTAAGTACAAAACGTGTTCGAATTTTGTTATGCAAAATCACAAGCAGGGAACATTTTAGTAAAATATTTTATTACTCTTTTAAGCCCATTATTATAATTTTCAAGTGGTCAAAGTTAAAGTGTTGTCGGACAGGTAAATATTTTCGAATTGTTACAAGTAAAATTCAACCTAAATGCGGCCGATAAGTTAACGGCAGCTTTGTTTCCCCTGTAAATTTTAAATTGAACTTTAAGCACTTGAAGCTGCCATATTTTCTGCGCAGGATATGGCAACCTCAACAACAGCTTTATCTCAGTGATATAAATTTAAATTGTGCGTTTTTTTTTTTAATAAAATACGCAAAATCTTTTTTGGGTGCTCCAGTGGCTGAGTGGTAGCGATGCTAGCCTCTCAGTCCAGAGGTCGTTCGTTCCAGAGGGTTCGATTCCCGCCACAGACCTTAGGTGTTTTTTGCAGACAAGCTAATCGCTTTGCGGGTTGTGTTGGATTAAAAAAGAAATTATTATTATATTTTAGTTAAGCAAATAAAATAAAGTAAATCGTTGCCATACTGCATTTTTAATAAATAAAAAGTAATTGGTATTCAGTGCAGTGTTACCACAATTTAAAAATTATCTTTAATATTTTAACGAACAGTTAGAAAGTGTTTTTCATTATGCCTAGGAAGCGCTTTAAATTTAAATCAAACAAATGGTGTGTGACACATTATTGCAATTTTTTATGTTGGTTTGCAAGACCCATCGATGCCATTATGGAATATAAGATCTTGCAAATGTCCACTGGGGGACATCAATTTTAATTAATTTTCCATGACTCTGCCATATAGATCAGTTTTTATTTTACCACAGGCATGGGTTATGGTGGCGTTGATGTCCGCTGTGGTTTGAAGCTTATTCGCACATACCTGAGACTTATGGCCTAACCCACGATGTCGAGATCGTTTGATTTGTGGCACAACTTTTAAAATTTTAAAGTTTTGTGTTTGTTGCATTAATTCAAATTATAGTGTGCGACAAGTCGAACGTTGTCGACACCGCGGCACAGGCCCTTAAGAAAATCCCTATATAAATCTAATGGGGTCAAATCGCATGATCTAGGTTACCAGTTAACATCACCTCTACTTTAGATATCCCAGCCCTCAAATCCCTGGTGAGTCATAAGCCACACAGTCCTATTGAAACCATATTACATTGTTGCCCATATCATTTAATTCTAGCCAAGAGATTGTTAATCATTAACATATAGCACACTCCGTTGACACAGATGGCCTAAGCAAACTTCGTTGTGAAAGAAATGTGGACCGATAGCGCCGGAAACCCCAAAAACAAGCTACATAGTGACTTCTTCGAAATCCATTGGCTAATCTTTCCTAGCAAAAATATCGGTCTACCTGGAGGCAGGTTGGTAAGGGAGAGTTGGGCTCTCTCTCTCCCTACTTCGGTATCTCATGATTTTTATTCGTGATGCCCCACTTGTTAGGTATCCAGGTATGAGCTTCTTTCTGCACATACTAGATGAATTAAACTCATGTTTTTTGTATAGTTATGTATATAATTAGAAAGAATTTGCCCTTCATATTTTAATCAGGAGGCGATCCAAAGATCTCCGCATGATGGGCTTAGAACACCCACTGATGTTACATGTTTATTTTCATACAAAATTCAATTAAAAACAAAACACGAAGTAAAAATCTCATTCGCATCCAGATTTGTATCCGTGTAAATGAGAGCGGATGCACTATAAAAAAATTTCAGTATTTGAGTATAAACAGCCGCGTAACCGCGTAGTGCTTTTGTTAAATTTCGTCACACGCTTACGTTATTGCATTCTCGTAAGGTAGAGAGGATGCATTGGGTGCTTTTCAGCAACTCCCAAGCGCTTCTTTTTGTTTTATTTTTATTTATTTTTGCTTGAGTTTTATTGGTGTCATTCCAGATTCGATAATTTTGTTTGTTGACGTACTTTTTCATTTAGAAATGACAATAATGGCTTAAGTTGATTTTTCGATGAAAATTGAGATCAGTTCAGCCATCTATAGTCGTTTAGCCTCAGCTGTGGGGTCAGTTAGATTTTGTGCGGGTACAGATCGCAGTCACGACGCAATATTTGGCCAAGTTGTGATCAGTGTAAGTAAGAGTACTGGTGAGCTACGCGAAATCGACTGCCCTGGATACTTTGGCAAACACTCAAGGACAGTGGCGCTGTTTTCGACAGATCTTGCCTTCCGTAAATGTCAGGAGTACGTTGATTGTTAACTGTAATTTATTCACCACACTGCGAGTATCTCGGTGGCCAGATTATGGCATCTCTAAAATGGGTGAAGCGAGTGGAGTGTTGCTCGAAAAAAACCCCAATTCGATAAAACATTTACTTAAACAGCGTCACAACTCAAAAAAGTAGTTCGCCAAAAAACGAATTTAAAGTTCTCAATTTACAAAAAGAAAGAAAGAAAGAAAAGAAAGAAATTTTTATTTTTCTCTCAAGAGCTGACTAAACAAAATATATGTATGAAATTTTTACACAATATGTAGAACAGGCCGTTACGGCCTGGCCCACGATGTCGACAAGAAAGTTTCTTTCGCTTAATTATATTGAAAACAAAAACAAAATAAGAGAATTTGTTTTTGTTTTCAATGTAAGTAAGCGAAATAAACATTCTTGTCGACATCGCGGGCCAGCCCGTAAATTTTTTTGAGTTATGACAAAATAGGCTGAATGGATGACAGGCTGAATAGGCTGAAATATTGCCAGTTCGTCACATGTAACTTCAACAAATAGGGCAAATGAATTCCCTAGTGGGAATAATTTAAAGTTCAGTTTATCGTTTACTTTTTAGGATTAACTATTTGGAACATTAATGCTCCTCTAAGTAACCATCTTTTTTCAGTGCTACGCAAAAGTGTACACAACTTTTCACTTAAAAAGGAATATAATGAGTTAATTTTTTTTAAAGATATCTGCCACGAAGTTGTACTTTAAGTATTTTAAAATAGCAAGCTCGAAAATCTCTTTCAAAATATAATATTAATCTAAAGCCAAATTAACCCTTTAACAGTGTAAATTTAGTTTTTACCTCCATTAGTCTTCAATAAAGTGCAATAAAAAATTAAAAAAAAATATCTACATTAAGTATTTTTATGTTTTTTATTCGTTTCGAGGCTAAAGTTTGTTTATTGAGTGATAATTTTTAAGGAAAAAGTAACATCATAGTTAATTGCTATAATATTCTGGCAAACACTGGCCGAACGGAACAATATGCTGTTTTCAAAGGCCACTACAGCCTTATTATCAGTGCTCCTGCATTTGGTCCAAAGTGTGTGGAGTCAATTAGTGTAAGCTTCAGCCTTATATAATACCTTGTTTCCAAAAGACAGGCAGGCGTCTCGTCTGGGAAATTTGCATACAAATCACTCAAAAACATGAGTTCTTTTCTTAAAACTTTTCTACTCAAGTCGACCTTCCGTGTTGTGGAAACAGGGGATAAGTATTACTAATTTATCTTAATTTTATGTACCTCACAACTCCGTCTTTTTTTTCGGATGTCAAACACTAATACAAAATTTGTTTAACGTTTATTCATTTTATTATTAAAATTTAAATACACACATTTAGCACCAACGGCACGCCACGCCACGCCACGCCACGCCACCCACGTACACATACACTTTCGTTTGCAGGCCAAAAAAGAAAATAAAAGTCAAACAAATAAAATCTGTTTTATTTCTAGTAAAAACAAATGAAAACAGCACCTTTGGGAAATTAATATCCTTTTGAAATGCACGAGTCAAAGTCACGAGGCAGGAACCCGTGAGTTGAGCATTTAAGAGTTGCCAAGTGCAAGTGAAAAAAAATTTATGAAAAAACTTTCAATTCGCAGTGTTAAACGAAAGCAAAAAAACCAACAAAGGCATTTTTATTTTTATTTTTTTTTGTATTATTTTAATTTAAAGTGCGTTTGTTTTACCGTTTTTCATGCAAAAAAAAAATATGACAAAAACATGAATTTACTTATACTCGTACATATGTAGAAAAAAATAGAATGAAATGAAATTTTTATTTTCGAAGCCAAAGAAAAATTATGCAAAACACATGAAAGCACATCGATGGTCTCAAGTAGAAAGGCCCCAACTCGTATTTTTTCCAATACTCGCACATTTCACACAAATACACCTCGTCGCAAAAATTTATTGCAATAGTGCAAAAATATAAGGCGTTCACAATTAGTTGTACAAAAAAAATTACATTTAAATTTGAATATTACAGTTTCTTTTTACCTTCTCCTGTAAAATTACAATTATTTGAGTTAAGGCCTTTCTACTTGAGACCAACGATATGCACATGTCTGTATGTATGTACGAGTATGACTGCAAGCAAAATATCTATCAGCAGCATAAACGTTGATCTACAATTACACAATTTTGTTTTACTTTCGTATGGGCTACAATTGCATGCACTTATATTCAATACCAAACACAAAATGAACATAAAAATCATTAGTTACAGTATTGATGAACTCAGCACCAAGTAAGACGTGTTTTTTTTAGAGGTATAGAACTTCGAATTGAAATAAAACACAAGAAAATCGTTTTAATGTCCATCAATTTGGCTTTATTGGAAGGATAATTTTATGCCATTAACGTTTAAATATGATTTCAGGCATGTGGCCGCCGCGGCTGGCTCGAATAAAGCCAATTCTACAGGTCCAATTTTCAACCACTTTTTCGAGCATATGGGGCCGTATGTTGGCAATAACGCCACGAATGTTGGCTTCCAAGTCCCCTAACGTTTCTGGTTTGTTGGCGTAGACGAGCGACTTCACATATCCCCAAAGAAAATAATCCAATGGTGTCAAATCACACGATCTTGGTGGCCAATTGACCGGTTAACCGAATTAATTGCTCTGATGGACGATTATGTCGACCATAAAATGGACGGAGCTTGCGGTAAACTTCGCGAACTGAACCATTATTTTCGAAATAAATTTGCACGATTTGCAAGCGTTGTTCTTTTGTCAACCTGTTCATGATGAAATGGCAAACCAAACTAAATATTAATCACTTGACAGCTGACAAAATGGCCGCCAGTTAAAAAAGTAATGCCAACTTAAAGTTCTATACCTCAATAAAAAACACCCTTTAGTTCTATTTCTGGTGAAACATCAATGAATTTAACACATGGTTGTCATAGGATTGGTATGCACTTAAAAGGTTGTATAGAACAATTTTTGACATAAACAACAGCCTTAGAATATTAAATTCATTACCTTGCACTTTCATTGCATACCAATCACTACACAGCCCAAAAATCCCGGGCTCTAAACTTAAAAAATCTCGAAATCCGGGATTTGCATAGTCCCGAAAATCCCGGCATTTCCGGGATCGGAATTTCTCGCTTAGCATCTCTAGTTGTAAGCATAAGTGGTTGACAAGAAATCGAATCCTTTTGTAAGACTTTTGGGATATAATTATTTAAAAACAAAATCGGTACCAATTCTGAATGCGTGTTCAGGGGAAATTTTAAACGAATTTTCGACATGTTCGAATAATCTCTGAGAAGTATCTGAAAAGACATCAGAAAATGCTCCAAATGCTCTTTCTGACACTTCTCACGAGTTGCCATATGGATGTCGACGAAAAGTCTGGCATTATATCGCACTATTTTCATAAATCTCTCATTTACTCAAAGAACGTCACAAGTCAAACAATGGAATTAATCCTCATATCGTTTTTCATATTGTGTAAAAATTTCAAACAAATATCTTGTTTGCTCAACTCTTGAGAGCAAGATAATATTTTCTTTTTCCATTAAGGTCCCAATTCACAGTCTTTAGTCAACTACCGCCCGTGGTT
Source organism: Nowickia ferox (assembly GCA_936439885.1). Classification (NCBI taxonomy): domain Eukaryota; kingdom Metazoa; phylum Arthropoda; class Insecta; order Diptera; family Tachinidae; genus Nowickia; species Nowickia ferox. Next base: position 108,058,136 of record OW387024.1, on the reverse strand, counting down.
GAACTAATGATTCTTCTTATCAATTTCATTGGTTCCATTAGTTAACTAAAGACTCTGAATTTGAGCCTGAGTTGTATGTAAATTGAAAACTTCCAACTCATTTTCTGGCAAACTGATTTTTTTAAGTTATGAAGTTGTTTGAGTAAATGAGCGAAGTGTCTGATAAATGTCGTAAAAATTGCCGCCAACAAAAATGAAAATAAGTTGTTGAATTGAACTAGAATAAAATCAGCATGTATAACAACCCGCCACCGTGTTGCCTGGTTGCCGTCAAAATAATCCATATCATATAAACAAGTGTATTCTATTTTTGACATATTGAAGTCGACAGTCTGCTGTTGCGAGTGTGTTTAATGCTTTAGGGGTTGCATATCTTTTTTAAAAAGACAGAAAGAGCTTGAAATTTAATTTTGTTACGACAATAAGCAAACTATACAGAGGCGTAACGTAATAGTGTGTTATATCTGAGAAAATTTTAGACAACTTGCTTGCCTGTTAAAGTTTCAACGTTTTTCGGATACCGCAAATGTTGACAACAAATGTTCACTGGGCGCTTACCTTCACTCACATAACCATTGATATACATACATATATGTTGATACAAACATGAGCACAGTGGTTAAAAAGTCTAATTTGCAGACACTTGACGTACTTGCTGATAATATTTTAATGAAATTGTACAGCTTTTTTAAAGCACTGATTTTTTTAAATTCGACTCACTTACAAATTAATTTTGGAAAATTTTGATTTTTAATTTAATTTTCTTGCCCAAAAATAAGCGTCCTGCACTTTTTAAAAAAATTTTATTTTTTTATATTTCGGAAATCTATTGAAAAAATAAATTTTTTAACGTGAATTTGTTATCCTTTTTCATAAATTGATTTTTTTAAATGGTACTTTTTCTCAAAGGCACTTATCAAAAGCATAATTAAAAAAAAATTATTAAAAAAAAAAATACTTTTTTATAAGGTACTTTTTGTCAAAAGGAACTTTTTTCAAAAGGTACCTTTTTCAAATGGTACTTTTTTCAAAAGGTACTTTTTTCAGAAAGTATTTTTTTCAAAAGGTACTTTTTTTCAAAAGGTACTTTTTTCAAATGGTCCTTTATTCAAAAAGTACCTTTTTCAAATTGTCCTTTTTTCAAATTGTCCTTTTTTCAAAATGTACCTTTTTAAAATGGTCTTTTTTTAAAAGGTACTTTTTTCACAACGCACTATTTTCAAAAGGTACTTTTTTCAGATAGTATTTGTTTTTAAAAGGTACTTTTTTCATAAAGTATTTTTTTTAAAAGGTACTTTTTTCAGAAAGTATTTCTTTCAAAAGGTACTTTTTTCAAAAGGTACTTTTTTGAAATGGTCCTTTTTTCAAAAGGTACCTTTTTAAAATGGTCTTTTTTTAAAAAGGTCCTTTTTTCACAATGCACTTTTTTCAAAAGGTTCTTTTTTCAGAAAGTATTTTTTTCAAAAGGTACTTTTTTCAGAAAGTATTTTTTTTCAAAAGGTACTTTTTCAAAAGTTACTTTTTTCAAAAGTTACTTTTTTCAAAAGTTATTTTTTCCAAAAGGTATTTAAAAAAAACTTCTCGCATTGCACAATTTTTTCCCTTAAGGTGATTTATATAAAAACTGAAATAAAGTTGAGAACAACATGAAAAGAAATTAAAATAAAATAAAAAGTTAATTTTTATTAACACCTCATGCGCGTGTTGTTAAGAATATTAACAGCTTTTTCGACTAGAAAACTTTTCACTTTCATTACGGAATGAGGCACTTCCCCCTCATTACAAAACCCTAAAGCTTGAAAATTGTGTGTATTTTAGTAAATGTTCTCATTTCTCCCCAGGATTTGCAATTATTTACAAAAAAAAAAAAAAAAAAAAAACACACATTTTAAGCCACTGTGATGCGTTCGTCGTTGTGGCAACAACAAATAAAAATCATATGAATAAGCACACTCATATATTTAAGGATTTTACACACATGTAAACTGTTTCTATGAATATACGAGTATGTATGCATATAAATGTTTTTACTTGTAGCCTTATAGCATTTTGTCGCTTATTGCAATAACTTGTTTTATATAACAAATGAATGTTTATGGCAAACTATCAAAAGAATTTATTCTTCGGAAATTTAATATTGCAATTAAACAAGCGAAAGACATACAAATACAGTTAAAACAACAACGAAACTACATAAAACCATTTCGTGGTTGCCTAGCGAAAATAATAAATAAAAGCGAAATTTTTGGCTGCCATAAGCGGAACTACAGATAATTGTTTGTTATTCAAATAAGTAAAATATTGATGTAAGCATTATGTATTCCTTATAACTACATACATCTTGCTGTCCAAGCCATACTTACAGCAGGTAAACTTGGCCCCTAGTTGCTCCCTTAGAATGCATTCTTTGAATGTCAAAAAGGTACTGAAAAATTTGTGTTGTCTAAGGGAGTCGCAAATAAGAAGTTGCTATTGAGGCCAACTGGTATTAATGCGCTTTGAATCTGTATGAACACATCGCTCATTCACTTCAATAGTGTCATAACTCGAAATATCAGTTTTTTCATTAAGACTTTGGACTGTCTGTGAGTCAAGCGTTTTTTTTTTTTTAATCTAACAACCAAACATACTATACCATAACTACATACTTTCAGGTTTATAATATTACAGCAATTTTTATATTTACATTTTTAACTCAATTCTTGTTGTTTCTATCTAAAAATATCTTGAGCATTATGCAGATACTTTTTTTTGCAGCTAAAATAAATAATTTTACTCTTAGTAAATATAAATTGAAATCTCTTAAAGAATATAAAATTTACAAGACAGCTGCATAAATAATTAATTCTTTAAAAGCTCTGCTACACTAATAACGTGCATGGAACATTTATTTATACAATTGTTTTACTGCTTCCTTCCATTTGGTAGTTTATGCCGTCTTTAGTAATTCAAGTTGTGCAACTACTGCATGCCAGTTGATGCTGCTTAACGTAGATTTATACAGTGTAAGCGAAAACTTGCTTCACTCATATAAATTTCTGCTGCAAATTTTCTCTACTTGTGGATTTCGAAATATTGGTGCTGTTATTTGTTTTAACATTTTTTCTTTTTTTTTAATGGATTGAAATGTTTCATTTATTTTACAAGTAAATATGCAATTTTTCTTAGCTACTGTAATGTATATATATTCCTCTGTAGTTACTGTTAACTGTGTATTATGATGTAAGTTTATGCATTAATGAAGATTTTAATTTTGCCAGCAATTTTCTTCTATATTTTTTTTCGCATAAAAGTTCTCCATTAGATTATTGTATTTCATATTAATTTTCTCAACCTTCTTGTTTTCATAAGTGCTCATAAATTTTCTCTTTTTCTTCTTTTTTTATTATTATTTATAAATCATTCATTGATATTGACAAACTGACAGTATTTAATTAAATTATGGAGTTCGTTTAAATACACAGTAATAGTAGTAGGGGATTGGCAGTTCTGGGACAATTAAAATTTAAAATTTTAATTACACAAATTTTAAAATTTCACAAAATTTTGCACTAAAATTCTCAAATTTCAAATTTTAATTGTCCCAGAACTGCCAATACCCTACTACTATTCACGTCAATGACGGTTTTTAATTGTATGTCTGTAGGTATGAATATGTATTCAAAAAACTTTGTGTTGGCAATACTGATTGATACATATGGATCCTATTTGAGCAGCTGTTACTCCATTAACATGTCTTATCAAGTTTTACACACTTTCGTTTTATTTCAATAGTTTATTTTGCAAATTGAAAATAAATTTGTTAAACACATCAGTTTTTCTTGAAGCAAGCCTGTTCAATTCACCTTTAAAGCTGCTCGCTTGTTTCTTCAATTCTCCTATTGTTTTAATGCAGCGAATTGTATGACAAAAGAGAATGGAAGTAAATTTTCGGTACAAGCAAGTCTGAACGCCTCTTCTTTCTTCTTTTCTCTCTCTCTCTCTCTCTCCCCAATAAACTTAAGCTACTTACCAAACGGTCGTCAGCAGTGTTGCCAGTGAAATTTCGAGAAAGATACATTTTGGTTTCCAAAAAGATACATTTGTTCCCAAAAATATACATTTTGTAAAAAATTCCAAAGTCCATTTTTAACGTTTAACATTTATTAACATAACATTTTTATGTCATATTTAACGAATATTGTAAAGAAAATGATATCATATAAATTAATTTTTATATATATTTAAGTCATAAATATTAGGCATGTAATTTTAAAAATACAGTAAGCAAACTTTAAAATTAATTATATGTACGTAACTAACTTTGGATGTTATCAAAACAAATTAATTTTTGTAAAAATTAATATACGAGTTAAGGCGTTTATATCAAAAAGTTCATATAAATTTCCTGAAAATAAAAAAGATGTTCATACCTACTTCCTCAAAAAAAAATTCTAATTGTCTGTAAATTTTGCGTACAGATTGAAAAGATACGAAAAATGTTGGGATTACACATGGTACGTGAAGTCATCAAAAGATACGAAAAATATATCTTTTGTATCCTAATGGCATCACTGGTCGTCAGATCTTACAATATTGTTAGTAAATTGTATTAAAAATTTCTTAAAGTCCATTCCAAACTTAGCAGCTGACAACAAATTGTCAAATATTTTACAATGGCGTGAACACATCATGCATCTGGCAATGGCGTCTTTGTTAAAGAATTCTTTCTATGGGCAACACTGCACACGCTTGATTTTAAAAAATATATATATAATGCTATATATGCCGACAAAATCATTGCAATTGTTTCTTTATGATGCATAATAATTTATATTTTCACTTTTTACTTTTAACACAACCACAAACGATTGATATTTAACAGTTTCTAAAAAATGCTTTGAGTCTGGCAGATCTGACAATTTTTGCATATAAAAACCGTGTGAACTGACAATTTTACGACTGACAATTTTGTCAGATGAATTTGTTGTCATACAACCGTTTGGCAATAAATTATAAGATTTTCTGACAAATTTAATATATACAACCATGTGAACTGACAATCCACCTTGTGCTGGCAGTTTTTGATTGCCAGTACATTGTCAACACATTGCCAGATCTGTCAGTCAGATTCTTATATGTGACAATCGTCTGTACATAGCTTTAAGGCTCAGTTAGCCGACTGTAACGCAATGTAACTGTAATGTAGGAAACAGCTGATCGATATTTTTATATGAAAAGTAGGTTACGTTACATTACATCTCTATAACCATTTCCATTACTTTTCACATAACAATATCGATCAGCTGTTTCCTACTGCTACAGTTACATTACATTGCAGTCGGCTAACTGAGCCTTGAGCCTTTAGACTTGCTTCCAGAAACACGGTCGAGTCTAAAATATGACTTTGTATTTAATCTGGTTTGCAATTTCCTCGTGAATAGACTGCTAGGAATTGCAGGTGATCCCCAATTTGACTAGAAAATTTTGTTCAGCCGTGGAGCTCAAGGAGTTTACTCTATAATTGGAAATGAAAGAAAATACTTTTGAATTTGTATGTTAATAACAGTTTTGGTTGATCGGATAAAGGTAATCATCCTTTCATTTTTAAAACATGAGAGATATTCACTTCCAAAGTTGTACTGTTGCCGAAAAGCCAAATCTAACAACAACAAAATATAAAATTATTTTGCAAAAATCATGCAAATCAGAAATCAGCGTGTAAGTAGGCGCAAGATTATCAGAGTAAGTTTTACAAAGTTGTGCAACTTTGAATGGCATTGCCAAGCTAACCAAAATAGACAAAAAATGCTTATTAAAACAACTCTGCGCCAAACTACAACGCAGGTCTAACATAGTGTCCACACCTGATGAATTTATATCATGATTAATGTCAAATTGATATCATGATGAAAATTCATCACGTATAGACTCAATTTATTAATATTATAGCAGCGTTATGATATAATCATCAGAGCTCACGGCTTGATAAATTCATTTTGATATCAAATTTCATTTTATGTGTTACTGTGCATTTAACGTTTATTTTTTAAACAATTTTCGTTTAAAAAAGACAGCACAAATATTTTTTGTGATTAAAAAATTAAACAACACGCAAATTAGATATTTTTGGCAGGTATTTCTCAAATACTTGTTTGATTCATCATGATATAAAATCATCAGCGTCTACCCCTTGTGTTGATATTAATGAAAAAATTACAGTTGCTCTGCCGGCGTCATATTACGAGTTATGATATAAAATCATCAGGTGTGGACACTATGTAAAGGCCGAGGCACAATGAATCTGTTGGCACAATGAGTACTTTATTGACGGAAGCATTTGAACAGCTTCAATAGGTTGGTTCTCCATTTGATTCATTAAATTCAACTTTTTTTATTTATTTAGTTTATTTCTTTTGTTTTATGTTAGTTTTGCTGCCACAAACACACAAAATCCTAAATCAGAACATACCAATAAATCCAACCAATATCTGTCAACTACTCAACGTACGCAAAAAGTTAAAAGTTGACAAATTTTTGTACTTTGCGTTGACGGACTCGTACTGAATGTAACACACCTCATAAGATACATGGTTTCTTTCAACTTAGCTGTCAGTTGAAAAAGACGAAGTTTAACGCATGACGGATTCATTGTGCCCCGGCCTTATGCCACCTTTTGAACGCTCGATAATTCTTCCAAGCTTTTTCTATATTTTTGTTTTTCTATATTAAAGAAAGCCATAATAAGTTAATAAAATTTAACAAAATATTAATGCCAAATGTACTTTATAAAAAAATTTTAATTTCATAGGAACTAAGACACTTTTCTGTTATTTCGAATTGAAATAGTAAAATCCTTGCTTAACAAATGAACAAAAAAAATTCTTATTAGGAATTAAAAAAATTTATTGAGAAAAGTCTAAAGGAAGCGTTTGCTTCTTTGCTTTGTTTAAGTTTAAAAAATTTTGATTATTGAAATAGCACTAAAAGGCACTGCGAGAAATTGTAAAAATCACTATTAATTTCCGTTTTTCTGAAACGGGTATTTAATAAAGTTTCGGGTACTTAGAAAGAAAAAAAGCATCAACAAATAACCGAAAAGCACCAATATGGCAAAAAAAAATTGAGGTTGAAGACATTAACATATCCATGAGCGAGAGAGTCAAAAGGCGAACACATGCATTACTTGTGACTAGTGTAGTAGCTAGTCGATTTTTCGTTAGGGAAATACCTAACGATTTTGAGTCAATTTCTACTCTTAAAACTGCAGTTTTTTAAGTTGTGTTTGTATTGGTTTTGTGCTGCTGATGAGGGGTTGTACCTGGTTGAAAAATTATGTCAACAACAAAACCACTCTCTTTGCCTCTCTCACCTACAAAGTGGCATGTTATGCCAGCACAATTGTTCTCGTGTGTGAAAAGGCAATGAGCAAATTAAGTGCTGCCAATATAATAAAAAATATGGAATGAATGATGGCTTATATTATTTCGAAATTAATGCCAAAAAAAAATAATGATTCATTTGTTATACTTCTACGTGATATAAGTACATTTTAAAAGGTTTATTTTATTTTTATAAATGTGAAGTATTTGCACATGGCATCACTGAAATATGTGTTTATACTTGTGTATCAGCTGCTTATGATGCAGCTGCCGTATCCAAGGTAATGAAAAATTAGGAATTTGAAAATGGCTAATAATTATCTTTCGAATTAAACAATTTTCATTGCACCCGTTTAATGCCTCTATTAAAAAAGCACCCCTTATATGTGTGCATTAATACTACACCAAGTTTAGTAGAAACTTCAAAATAAAGTTGTGCATATTCCCAAGAAATCCATTCAGCATATTATTTTTTATTGTTAAGCATTATAGTGTTGCCTTCCGACAATTATGAATATTTTTTTTTTTAATATTTTTTTTTTTTTTTTTACTTTTGCTCACACTTTCTTTAATGAAAGTATGAATTTTTTATATAAATTCCAAAGATTTTCTATTTTTCTCTAACTTTGTGCATTTTATATGTGCAAAGTGTTTTACGAGTATTTTGGATATGAATGCACAATTTTTAAATACATCCAGGTTGTGTTTTTCAGACCGATAGAACATTGATTGCAATGTAAGAAATAACAAAGAGAATAATTAAATTTATTTTTGTTGCTAAATTTAAGTGAAAAAACTATTTAGTTTGTTGTTAATTAAAAACAAAATATTTTAATTTGTTGCTGAATTTAGTCAAAAACTCAAATTAAACATAACAAAGTTTATTGTTCAATCAATGATTTTAATAAAAGTTTACTGGGGAGTATTACATATTTAGTGTCCGTACGGAACCCTGCGTACACTTTACTAAATTTATTGAGAAGTTACACTAAGGCAATTAATGTGCCTACCAATATAAATGTACATCTGAGTGTATGCGTTACCATTTTAGGAAAGGGATGATGGGTGAAGAAAGGATAGATGGGTGAAGTGTTTAATTATTGAGTTTGACTCGTTTTACTTGCATTACTTTAAGCTTTTATGTAGCTATTTCATTACTTATTTTAGCTTGTCGAAGATTTGTTGCTACTAATAACAAAAAAAAAATCTATAATTTTGATACACATTGTGAGCAAATTTGAGGTTAGGAAGAAAATTGGCTGTCAAATTATAAAATGTCAAGAATTGAGCTGCCATCCTTTGCCGTTTATTTAGTAAAAAAAATTTGAAACTTTAACCATGGAACGCTACACGACAATGGCAAGACTGTTGTAAATTTAGAGATGGTAAAATTGAGTTTTCATTACAAAAAAGCTCGTAGCAAATTATGATACGATGAATCAAAACAATTCACATATTCCATTTGCACTGACAGCTTGCGTATATTAAGCAGAAGCCTACATCAACTTACACCATACGCAGTGGATCAAACACAAAAGAACGCTGATGATGAAGGTGTAGTGGCCTTCGAAAACAGCTAGTTGTTCCGTTCTACTCGTGTTTGTCAGATAATTTACAATTAACGTTGGTGTTATTTGTTCATTAATAATTATCACATGTAATTTGGCTTACAAAGCGATACAAACTTTAGCCTAATAAAATCAAATACGAGTATATATATAAAAAAAAATGATTGGAAACTGTTTAAATTATATTGGCAACACTTTATTTGTTCATTGTCGTAAAAGAAACAAAAGAAATAAAAATTAGTTTAATTGGTCTACAACAGTGAACCGCACTCCATACCACAATTGTGAACAACAAAATCACACACATGCTTATGCTCTTTCATTTAGTCGTCCCTGAGAAAGCGACGAATGAAGTTGTGCACGCATGTACGAATTTTTCCTGGTTTTTTGCTTATTTTTTTTTAGCACACGGAACGAAATTAAAGTCCAAATTTAATAAATTTGTACGATAAAAAATAATTATGTAAGCTAATAAATATTTCGTGTTAAAAAAATGCTTTGGCAATATGCAATTCATTTAATGTTATGAAACATTTAAAAATAATAGAGAATATAGTTCAAAAAGGCATTTTAATAGTTTTCACAGCGCTGTGAATAAATTTAATTTGGAATTTATGCACTGCATTGTTGAATGGATTTTTAGATTTTTTAATTTTTACTTAAGTTTTTATTTAACTGCTTATTTGCAAAAAATGTTTAAACAATTTTATTTATGTATTTTAAATTACGAAACTTTTTTGCAAGTGCAACTTTATTTTACTCACATTTTTCTCACCAATACAACCATATTTTATTTTGCGGATCACTGGTCTACAACGACAAAATCAGCTTGCACAACAACCTGCCACCAAAATAATCATTCTCATGTAAACATGTGTATTCTATTTGAAGCCGGTAGCTTGCGGTGGTGAATGTGTTTAATGCTTTAGCGATACAACAACAAAAATAATATTTTGCTGACCCTACCATCCTTTTGTACATTGAATTTTCTGAGATAATAAATTATATTTATTAACAATTTATACAATATTGCGCAATGAAGATAAAAAAGTGCTAATAAGAATTAAGTTGTGCACATTAGTACGTATATTGTTATAAATTTTTAGTTTGCATTCGTATTCGTATTTATTTCATGCAGTTGCTTAGTGACAAAATCGTGTAATTAAATGGAATATTTAATTAAAATAAATCCTTTTGATTAGAACGTTAATGAGAGTATGAATTTAGCTCATTATTAAACTGACGGCAAATCAAAGTTGTATGTAATCAAAAATATATTTGTGTGCAAATTATAAATGAAATATAATTTAAAACAAAAGTGCAATTAATTATGCAATATATATTTGTAGAATTACGCAAGAGAAAAAACTATGGCTTTTCAGTCGATGTCGCCAACATGCAAAGTAAGAACTCATAAATAATTGTACGATTGTTGATCATTTTTATTTTGCCGAAGCTCGTGAAGCATTATGCATGAAACACATTCATCACAGCAGGCTACACGAACACACGACTTCAAATGCCGCTAGCAGCATTTGTCGCCTCGTAGCCAGCTACTTAATTATTTTGGAGACGGCAGCAGCACCATCTGCATCTCATATTTAAGTATAAATACATAGTTCAGTATTGCCACCTTTAAATATTTCGCATTTATAAAAATTAAATTACTCTTTCAAAATGTACTTATATGATGTAAAAGTATAAAAATGAATTAATTTATGCTTTATGTCAATTTTGGGATATTGTTTCTGTTAAATAATATGAAATAATTGTACGATATCATTCATTCAACATTTTGTATTATACTGGCAACACTGAATTTTCTCATTGTAGCCAAAGAAATAGAAATCAGTTTAATTGAACTACAACGACAAAATCAGCATAGACAACAACCTGCTGGCCTGTTGCTTTGCTGTCTTCAAAAGAATCACTCTCATATAAACATGTGTATTCTATCCTTGACATTTTGTAGTCGGTAGCCTGCTGTGGTGAATGTGTTTAATTCATTAAAGGAAGTACAAAAGATTCTTACTGCTAATTAAAAGTGATATTTTTCACAATGACATAAAATACAAGCGTCTGAATGTTAAAAAAAAATTAAAATTTTGTTTTGCTGATTTCAACCTTAAATATCTCAATTGGAATAGTGTTCTTGTGCCTGGCTGGTTTTCTAAACGTATGTATGTATGTATATTTACAAAGCTTTAATGTCATATTAATACTGTGTATATGTATATCTGTGGCAAAAAGGAAAAAGTGCTTAAGTCGAGATAAGCTGATTTTGAGTTAATGGTACCTCCGTAATTTGCATATTTTAAAGTACCCTTGGACAAAATCTCAATTAATTTGTGCAATTTTTCAAGAAGTTATAGCAAAATTACTTGCGACTTATCTCTTTTAGACTTCTAATCTCATTTGAAATAAGAGTTTAATTTAGTTTATACTTTGGTATATTTAAACTTGAATATATTATTTATAGTGTGTAGAACGATGTTTGCTTAAAAAAATAAAGGTTAGCAGAGAATTTTCCAATTTAACTGTAAAAGAAATAAATTTCTGAAAATCGACTTGAACGCTTAAAAGTGCTCTCCGGCAAAACAGTCAACTATGACTTAAGCTCTTTTTTCTTATTGCCACAGCGACATACATATGTAGCAGCTAATTGTAAAAAGGTGGTGGAAAATAAAATAGATACACAATCGAATAAAGATGCTTGTTTTGTAAAGATTTTTGTTTAAAGTTTTCAAACTTATTATGTTTGTATATTGTGATTCTCAATATAGTATTAAGAGTCTTACTATAAACATACGAAGTTTGTTAGCTAAAATCAAAAATGTTTTGGGTTGAAATCTACTGATGAGTTCCAAAAAGCGGGAACGAAATGCATATAGACAATCGCTTAACCATAAAAACAAGCAAAATTTTCAAATTAAGTAAATATTTTTCAATTAGTTTGTTTAGTGGTTGCGTACGCTTTTTTAAGGTTTGCATTTACCGTCTAACTATTTGCCATGCATTACTGCCAGACAACATGTGTTTGGGCAATCAAACTCTATTTTGCTTTCAGCAAACAAAATCCAAAATTCTTTTAAACTAAATGAGAATAATTCAATTCCATATTCTCGGATAGGATTGAATGAAACTTTGATTTTGCCATTAAAATGGCTGCAGGCCAAAGAGCAATAATGCACTTAAAGTCTGCGCTCAAGTGAGAGCAAGCTCTCTCTCTCTTCAAAAGCTTAATTTTGAATGAAAAACTGAGAAAAAAATTCTGTTACCATGCAACAACTTAGTTTTAAGCAAAATTGGTTAAAAGCATTTTAAATTATAAGGATTCATTTCAAGTCATTTTTCATTAAATATTATTTCTATTAAATTTTTAAATTATTTCAAAGTTGCTTTTATTTTCAGTTTGTTAAAGCAGAAAGCAGGAAGCAGAGGTTTTGTTACTTGCATCTCTAATATCAAATATTTTGCATAAAAAGGAAAAAAAATTCTTAAATTTTCATTGAAATAGTCTTTCGACTCTGTCATGCATAAATTCTCATCAATGTCATATCTAATTTTTGGCATTTCAAACAAACAGATAACTCTCTTATAACACGGGGAAGCAATCTCTGGCCACCAGTTGCTCGGGCATGTTTTGAGAATTGGAAAGTTATATGTACACACATAAATCTTAAGTTAAGATCGCTCAAGTGCCAAGGAGCTTTAAAATATCACAAATATTTTAGAACCTTTGGCTACAGAATTTTTGACTTTTGCCAGACCCACATTTACCCCGTTAAACGAGGATTATCTGTTAATATTTCACATGCGAGTACATTTCTATAGAACCTGTTGCCATGCATGTCGTCATATAACAACAATGTTGCTTATGCTGGTGATGCTAAACTACATTTCACTCATTTCAAATGTACAACATATCACACACAGACACTCACCTTCCGTAGTCGTATAATTGGAATCTAATAAAATTATAATTCATAAATGTCTTACATCATTTGCGAGTTTGTTCTGTATTTGACTGTCGCTAAATTCAACAAATTACATACGAGTATGTATTAAATTTTCAAAAGCAAATCACACACAAATGCAGATATGAATGGAATATTTTTTAAGATCTAGTAAGTTAAAAAATGTATGGTGAGACTTTAGGTAATTGAAATGGGTTTGATCAAAAACGACCGACTAGACTTGTATCGAACTCATTCAGTAGCTCGTTCTTGCCACAAACCTATGATCAAACCCATGTAATTTAAATGGGTTTGATGATTGATTTGTATCAAAAACGAGCTATTTAATGAGTTCGATACAAGTCTAGTTCACACTATCGATCAAAGCAAAAGTATTAGCAAACTGTCACTTATGTTTGATAGTGTGCGTACATACTCTACTTTGTTTTTAAAGTTACTGCTATATCATAGATATTGCCGATTAGAATTGGGTCCAACTCTTTCCAACTCGTTTTATCGATCGTTTTACACACAAAGCTTTTATCATTTCCACGTAATTTAAATAGGTTTGATTATAGTTTAGTGTCTTAGACAGAACGAGTCTGAACGAGTTGGACCAAGCTGTTGACTAACAATATTGGCTTGTGTCAAAAACGAGCTACTGCACGAGTTCGAGTGTTACCGAATGAATGTTCCTAGTTCTAGTTCATTTTAGACACAAATCATGTTGTATAAATGAGCTAGTGAACGTGTTCGACTTAAGTCTAGTAGAGTTGTGTCCAACAGCTCTTTTGAACTAAAATGAGCTGTTGGACACAAGTCCGGTCTAAAACATCAATGTAAATTGAAAATGGGTTTGAAACAACCTTTGATTCGAACGCTCTCAAACTAGTTCAAAAAGAGCTGTTGGACACAACTCTAAAGTCTAGTTCTACATCAGTTATTTTCAATTTTACAGACGTTGTGTCATGCTGGCAACTCCGTGATTTAGGGTGAGTTGTGTCCAGCAGCTCTTTTAAACGAAAATGTAAATTAAATAGGTTTGAAACAACTTTTGATTCGAACGCGAACGAACTAGTTCAAAAAGAGCTGTTGGTTGGACACAACTCTAGTGTGTGTTGTGCTTCTCTTTCTTCCTTAATATTCGACAATTGCTAATGGTAGGCCACCTGAGTGTCGTTCTCTTTAGAGTCCAGTTCTTTTTTTTTTTTTTCAAAAACCTCGAATACCTGCATGTCCTGGAATCCATATTACCCCGCTGCGGTGTTGTTTAAGTATTGGCAGACACACCATACTGTGCGCGTATGTGTATTTCGCCTAGAAACTGGATGAAGTTCTCGTGTGACATTAAGACAGAGAAAAGGAGAACACTAACGTTCAAATGCCGTCAACTATTTTAGAATTTTCCGTAACACCATATATTATCTATTCAGCTGAGAATAGTTTCTTTTTAAATTCTTAACAGCAGTATGATTCGCTATTATGAACTTATCATGACCCCTACTTTCATATATTAAAATACCCGAATCCCTGAGTCAAAATGCTGATCTAGCAAATTTGTATTAGGTGTAAATATCATGAGGACTCATGTGCAGAATAATTTCCAAACTGGCTTAAATAGTTGACCTCATTGCACCAGTGATTACAAGACATGCCACAAAGAGAGCGATAGAAAAAGAGGGAGCGACGGAGAGAGAAACAAAGAGTGAGTGACATATAGACAAAGAGAGACAGACAGAGTGAGAAATATAGACAAAGAGAAAATTGAACTGTTCTTTAACTGCCGTGTATATTCAATATTACATATTCAGCTTTAGGCTTTCTTCTTTTTCAACATAAAGGGTGTTTTTTATTGAGGTATAGAACTTTAAGTTGGCACCACTTTTTTAACTGGCGGCCATTTTGTCAGCTGTCAAGTGATTAATATTTAGTTTGGTTTGCCATTTGATCATGAACAGGTTGACAAAAGAACAACGCTTGCAAATCGTGCAAATTTATTTCGAAAATAATGGTTCAGTTCGCGAAGTTTACCGCAAGCTCCGTCTATTTTATGGTCGACATAATCGTCCATCAGAGCAATTAACGGAATGGACCTGTCAATTGGCCACCAAGATCGTGTGATTTGACACCATTGGATTATTTTCTTTGGGGATATGTGAAGTCGCTCGTCTACGCCAACAAACCAGAAACGTTAGGGGACTTGGAAGCCAACATTCGTGGCGTTATTGCCAACATACGGCCCCATATGCTCGAAAAAGTGGTTGAAAATTGGACCTGTAGAATTGGCTTTATTCGAGCCAGCCGCGGCGGCCACATGCCCGAAATCATATTTAAACGTTAATGGCATAAAATTATCCTTCCAATAAAGCCAAATTGATGGACATTAAAACGATTTTCTTGTGTTTTATTTCAATTCGAAGTTCTATACCTCTAAAAAAACACCCTATACGAGTAGCTTCCGTATATTAAATTAAACTTCCAATACAAAAAATTAAAGAAAGGAAAAAATTAAACTTCACTCATAGTTTAGGTCATCAAGATATATACTAACGGGTGGGCCATCTATCGGTTTAAATTTGAACCAGCGGTTATTTCGTATCTGGCAATACTTATGTCATTCTATTGTGTCTTAAAATTTAGTATATTATCTCCACTGAACGAAATGAAATGATTTATGCTTGAGCAATGTTGGGATTTATTGAAAATTTATTTCCAAAACCAAGGCAATTGGTTGCAAATTGCAAGAAAATGATTTTGCCAAAAAAGATTATCTCTTCGGATGAAGCTCATTTTCATAATGGTGGGCACGTTAACAAGCAAAATTGCCGCATTTGCTTAGAAAGCGCATGCATGGTCTTGCAGAAGCCAATGCACCCGTTACGAGTAACTGTTTGGTGAGACTTGTGGAGCGGAGGCATTATTGGCCCAACCATCACGGCCAATGGAGACACCTATCGCACCATGATAACCGATTTTTTTGCGCCCGCTCTTAGTGGTATGGTGCAACTTGTCACACATCTCAAACGTTTGATGGCCGTTTAATTATCCTAAATGGTGATGTCAATTGGCCGCCAAGAAGCTGCGATTTGACGCCGTTAGTGTTATGCCGACAAACCAGAGCCAAAATTCGTGATGCCATTGCCGAGATACGGCCCCATACACTCGAAAAAGCGCTCGAAAATTGGTCCGATCGAATGAAGCACTGTGAGGCCAGCCACAGCAGCCATATGAATGAAAGAATATTCCATCTCTAACCGAAACAATTTTACTTCACAACAAATAAAAATAAGTATGGAAAAGTTCTAAACGAATTTTGTTTTATTGCATTTTTAAATTTAAACTTTTCAATGGCTCGCTCGGCCCACTCGATATAATCTTTGAAGACAAGATTTTTAGCTCACGAAAACCATTTACATACATATCAAAAAGATATCATGCAGTTAACTATGTGGCAAGTTAAATGTGGCAAGCAAAATATACACACAATATTGACTCGCAAATAAACACGTACTCTGTATTGAAAAGATTACAAAATAATGGAAAACATTACTATTCTACTTTCCACCTGTAGGAGAGAGAATATAAAAAGAATATAATAGAAATAAATGCATAAAGTTAAAACGATAAAAAGTTATTTTAGAAAAAAATATACATTCTTAGAAGCGCTAGCATTACATTTACATGAAAAGCTTTGCATACCATTATAAATATTTTTCAAAATTCTGTTTCTTGTGGCAGCAAATATTGGGTGTTTTTTATTGAGGTATAGAACTTTAAGTTGGCATCACTTTTTTAACTGGCGGCCATTTTGTCAGCTGTCAAGTGATTAATATTTAGTTTGGTTTGCCATTTCATCATGAACAGGTTGACAAAAGAACAACGCTTGCAAATCGTGCAAATTTATTTCGAAAATAATGGTTCAGTTCGCGAAGTTTACCGCAAGCTCCGTCCATTTTATGGTCGACATAATCGTCCATCAGAGCAATTAATTCGGTTAACCATGGATCGTTTTCGCACTACGCTTACTCTATGTGATAATACGCATCCGCAGAGACGTCGAACAGTGCGCACCGAAGAAACAATTGCCGCTGTAGAGCAAAGTGTTGAAGAGGACCCGAATGAATCGATTCGCCACCGTGCACAGCAATTGGAGCTTTGTCCATCAACTTTATGGAAGATTTTGGATGGCATGAATGTGGATGAGTTGTGGTTCCAACAAGACGGCGCTACATGCCACACAGCGCACGTCACAATCGATTTATTGAAGGAAACATTCGATGAGCGCATAATTTCGCGGAATGGACCTGTCAATTGGCCACCAAGATCGTGTGATTTGACACCATTGGATTATTTTCTTTGGGGATATGTGAAGTCGCTCGTCTACGCCAACAAACCAGAAACGTTAGGGGACTTGGAAGCCAACATTCGTGGCGTTATTGCCAACATACGGCCCCATATGCTCGAAAAAGTGGTTGAAAATTGGACCTGTAGAATTGGCTTTATTCGAGCCAGCCGCGGCGGCCACATGCCCGAAATCATATTTAAACGTTAATGGCATAAAATTATCCTTCCAATAAAGCCAAATTGATGGACATTAAAACGATTTTCTTGTGTTTTATTTCAATTCGAAGTTCTATACCTCTAAAAAGCACCCTGTACTTATTTTTTTATAATATGCAGAAATCATAAGTACACTCAGTCGTAAATAGAAATAATAATAAAAAAATAATCATAAATTTCAATAGATTTATTTATTGTCAGTGGAAGACAAGAGACATTAAAATATGAAAAAGCTTGTGAATCAGGAAGAAGAAATTCAATCCTTTTTTAATAGAACTATAAATAGCAATTTAAAAATAATAATATTTTTTTTTTTTGTCAAATCAATGGAAATATTCATCATTGCGTAGAACAAAGTGCGATGGAAGCTTTTGTGTACGTGTGATGTTATAGCTTTTTGTGAGACATTATTTTAAATTTAATTGAACTAGAATGAATTTTAATCCAGAATAATTTATTTCACATTAATTAATAAAAATATTTCATTCATTCTGGAATTTAAGTGGAAGCAATGCGCAATTAAAACTGAAAAAAAATTAATAATAATTGTCCTTAAAAAAACCGGCTTCAATGCAAAGATTTGATAGAATATTTTCGAAAAAAATTTATGGGCTATAAAACTAAATTTCGATGTGAGTGACTCCGCTCATTTCTAAAATGTAAGATTTTGTGTTTTTCTGAGCTCAGGGTGTGTGTTAAGTTTTGTAAAAATTTTAATAGGCGCGAATTCGCCCATTTTTTTTTGTCAAATAGAAGATTAAGTCTATTTTTAAGCTTAAGGTGTGTAGTTGGTTTCGTAAGAATAGGTTAAGTAGAACCACGTGAAATATAATAATAGATTTTAATGGGCGCAGACCCTCATATTTTTTCAACTATAAAATTGTGTAGTTACAAGAACCAAAGGTGTTTGCTAGGTTTCGCAGCAATCAAATAAGTAGAATATCATTAAATAAAATAAATAAAGTTGTGGGCGTGTCCCCGCCCAAGTTTTTATACAATGAGACAATGAAACCAATGAGACCCTCTCAGACAATACAAAGAATTTTACAATCGGTCTAATATAAATCGAGTTATGAAGTAACAACACCACCAAAAAAACTAGAGACGAACTAATAACCTCCTCCTTTTTTTGAGACGGCTAAAAAAGCAAACAACATACATACATACTCGTACATATATACAGTAGAGAGCAGAGATGAGTACTATACATGTTTGAGTTTACTGCATTTGGAGGCGCATAAAAATAGTAATTATGAAGCGATTTAATTTTTGATTTTTGAATTATATTTATTATTCAGTTGCTAAAACTAACATAAATGCTTTTAAAACCAAACAAAAAACTACATATTCAAAAAAAACCAAATAATATGAAAATAACTCTTATGTACTATCTTCTGCAACTTCAGGCAACATTTCAAATATGTTGTTTTTATAGTACTTGGTACATAGCCCTTTATGTTGTAATACACTATTTATACGCTTGGGCATACTTTGAACCAATTTTTGGATAATTTCGTGGGTACTTTGCAGAGGCCACTGAATCAATTGAAAATTTTTCCCCATCAGCCATTTCTTAACGATTTTTGAGGTGTGTTTCAGGTCTCGATCCTGTTGAAACATAACTTCTCCCGATCTAGAAGATCGGGAAGACGGGTCTGCATTATGTTCAAATAGTCTAATTTTCTCATGATGCCAAAAAACAAATAAATTGTATTTTCTTTTCTATTTCAAAAGCGTTGTTTTTGAAGCTTGAAATATACTTGCATTCAATTGTCACACAAGGCTGAATTGCAGTATAATTCAAGGCTTCAACAACGGATTTGTTCGCATTGAATTCAAGTTCCCTTTTCACTGGAGAATGCTATTGAAATAAAATGTATATCAAGCATCACAATTCAACCCTTGACATTTGAAGGTGTGACTTGAATAACAATTATTTAACACTTGATTTCAAGCAAAATTGCTTATGGGATATTTTTTATAGCGATACAAATATCGTAATAAAAGTTACTGAATCTAGGTACTGACGACTATTTTTGGTGCTTTGTTATTTGAATATTCCTAAGATGTCCACTTCTTTGACATCCCAAGTATGAATTTTTTACAGCGAGTCTAACGTATGCCGTTTTTTCTTTTCCAAAAAAAGTGCAAACATTTTTAACTTTTTATGAAGAAAAATTAATTTAAACGTTGGTTTAAAGTAAAAATTTATGCTCGTAAGAGGTGATACAATAAATTTTAGTAAAATTTTTCGCTCTATTTCAAAAACCACTTTATTGCAAATTTTCATTGAAAAGTGCAATAAATGTACAATTTTTTTTTCCCCCAGAAAAGAAATCCTTATTAACTATAGCAATATCAAATTGAAATTTTATATTGAAGTTTTTATAAAATAATATTTGGAGCTGTTGGAAAGCCGATTTTCACTAGGTAAGCAAAAACTTAAATCCAAGCGAAAATTAGATACGAGTAGACAAAAAAGGCCTCCCAACAAGGCCTGCAATGCAAATGATTTCTGATTATTTACCGCTGAGTGACTTATTTATGTATGTACGTGCACACAAAGTACGTGTGTGTGCATGAAAGCTTTTGTATATGCGTAGAGATATAAAATGTTATGAGAGATACAATTCGAACGTGTGAGAAGGTTTTGTAACATGCCAGCACACATTAATCTATTATATTCACACTTGAAGAATCAAAGAACGAACATCAGCCAATATTACAAAATAAGACGGAAAAAAAATGAAAAAAAACCAAAACAGCGACATATTCATTGAAGCTCCCCTTTTATGTGTCTTTCTTTCATTTTCAAAGACAATATTACAACTCAAAGTATGTATGCTTGCAAATATTTTATACACTCTATTTTTATTGTTCGCCTTGGGAATGGGGAGAGGAACCTTTACCGAAGTTTATAATTACATTCTGCAGTTAAGACAATAAAGATTATGCATGTGTACATATGTATAGCAGACACAGCACAGTTCACAATGTCTGCAGCTGATTGGAAACGGTATGCAATTGTTAATTTCACATCACTAAAATTATGCTCAAGAAATTATTCGCACTTTAAAGGAACACCCTTTCATTTATGTACACTCGTATATGCTTGTTTGTTTCCATTTACACATAATAAATTTACACATGTTCTGGTGCATTTGTAAAAGCGTGTGTCTGTTTGCATTTCATATTATTAACACGATATACTTATTGATAAAAACAACTCACAAACACATCAACTGTTTGTTGTTCAAGGATATGTCAAGTGTTAAATAAAATGTATATTTACCGGCATACTCGTATATGTACGCGTAAGCATGTACACACAGAAAAATTTCTTCCACGAAAACAAGGTTAATTTAACATTTTTCGGCAATGATTTTGCTTCATATCGCTCATTTGCTCAAACAAGGCCATAACTCAAAAAAAAACCAGTTTGCCCGAGAACGAGTTTAAAGTTTTCAATTTACACACAGCTTAGGCCTAATTTACACTATGCAAGTCCTATTGCTAAGCTGATTAGTTTGATGGAGAGAGAAAGAGACGAGGGGAACAGAAACATTTCTTTTCCCCTACTCTCTCTCTCTCTCTCTCTGTTAACAAACTAATCAGCTTAGCAAGAAGACCTGCATAGTGTAAACTAGGACTTAAGTGAAAAAGCAAATTGTATCCTTCTCTCAACAAGATACATATTTGTAAGACATTTTTACACAATATGAAAAACGATATTACTCTCTATTGCGATGCGAAAGCACTAACGATGCGAAAGCTAAATGCGGTGAGATGCCAATTTGGTACTCCCTATTACTTTCGCAAAACCTTTCGGAAAATTCTTTGATAAAGTGGCAGCACTGACTTTGCAAAAGGAAATATGGCAAAGATTGACAGTAATGAAATGCCAAAATATGTAAAAAGCGTCTTTTCAGAAAAGGAAAGTTAGGAAAAAGTGAAGTGTAACAGTTTTTGATTGAAAGTAAAATAGTGTTTGATGAGGAAAACGACGGTGTAGGATACGTGTCTTAAGAGATATGTTAGTCCAATATACTCTCTTCAAAATTTCCGTTTGAATAAGAAAGCGTTTCTGTATGTTATAAATGCTATTCAACACGAGCTAAAAGTTTTTAAGAGATCCAGAGCAATTCCAACTATTATAAAACTATCGCAGCAGTCTCACATTGCTTGGAGGTCTGCTCGGCATTGAAAGAATACTACCTACGTTCCAACCATATCAAATTTGATTTATTATTTATTTTATTATTTATTTATTTATTTATACAAAATTGCAGGACAGTATGAATGCAATTAAAACAATTTTAATATCAAATATAAATATTTTTTCAACGTACTCACATGTTTTTCTCCCTTTGCGTTTGGTATTTACCTATCGCAAGGTATTTGCGATAATTAGACGATTTTGACAGACGCTTTCGTATTACAGAGCGCGGTGATACCAGGCTTGCGAAAGAAAAGAAAAATAGATGCGAAAACCAAATGCGCAAACGCATTAGAGAATACCAATCGTTCGATTTCGTAGCATTTTTCTTTCGCATCGCAATAAAGAGTAACCCCCCTGCAAAATTCCATTTTTTCAGTTATGACCTCTTTTGAGTAAATGAGCGATGTGCATTTCATGTAATATTCATAGAATTTTTTTTTTTCATTTTGAACTAACCTTATATCATGTTGATTTAACATTTCAGTACTTTTAAAATCAAAATGAAGAATCATGTGGAATTAGTGTTAGTTTAAGTTAAAACAACACCTGAATTTAATACTAGAATAACTAAAATAAAAACCAATGTTGAATCAAAGTTAATTCAAGTTAAAACAACATGAATTAAATTTAATGTAGTTATTTACCTAACATGAGATTGCGCATACTGGCACAGGCATCAGGAAAATTGAACAACATATATTATTTCTAATAAATTTAATTAATGAATTGCAATCAAGATTTTTGCATGATGATTTTACATTAGTATTGCTTTTTTTCTGTGTGTATGTACATATATTTATAAGCTTGAGAAAGAGTATGCGTGTGTGTGTGTGTGAGCACACTTTAACCACACAAATGTGAACAATAATATGTTGTAAATATGTCGAGTATTATATAATTTTGATTTTTATTTGATTTATTTCATTGGGAAAATAACATCAAGGCAAGAGGGTGCGTATTTCTAAGTAAAAGGAAATTAAAAATTCACTCTGTTTTAAAGTAAATAAGTTTGAATTTACCGTTAACCAATAACGAGAATGCAGCTGCAGCCTGCTAGTGAACGAAAGTTAATTGATTTTTGTGGGTTTTCATGTTACAAACAAAACCAAATTGAAATTTTCACCTTTAACCATTAATTATTAAATAGCGAAGATTTTACTTCATACAATTAAAAGTTGGCATGAGAACAAAATTATGTCATCAAGAATTGAAGCAGCAAATTTAATTTCCTTCCAAGAATAATTAAATTATAAGAGTATGTTATAAATTTTTAATTCAAGGAATATGAATTATTCTTATTCAGACTTTTAAGTGCAGTATTTTCAATTCATTTTTAACTTTCCGCTCTCAAAAATAGGAAATTACTGATTTATCAAATCGTGCCGTGCCATAAGCGACATAATTTTCAAACTTAATCTTTTTTACCGAAATCGATCATTTGCGATGGTAAATAATCGATTTTCGTCCAATAGATGTGTCGGTTAAGCTTTTTTTTTTTACGGTTATGGCTCAAAATCTTTACACACACATTTAATATGATTTGCAATCAAAATTTTTGCATGTTGATTTTACATTGGTGTTTTTTTTTTTAAGTAAAAGCTTTTCCACACAAAGTGCTTAATTTTATAAGCAACTGTTTATAAGCACTTTAAGACTCAAATGCATATTTAAAAGTAATTTTTCATTACAAAATTTAATGAAAATCGACATTTAAATAGAGTTGGTGAAATTGACCCTAAGTGTCCGTCTGCTACTATTTTGGGGCCAACTTAAGAGCCATAATCGAATTGCTGTTATTGCGCTTTATTTGTGTTAAACTTAATTTAAAAACTATTTGCTTTAATTTTTTGTGTTTTAATAAAATATGTTGTGTTTGTTGCTTTTTTAGTATAAATAAAAAATACTTTTAACAACTCTGCGATGAGTAAAGTATTAAAGTTTCTTTAAATATAATGGTTGATGGGTTGATGACTTCTTTATGGAGCCACTGTGTATATGTAGATAATAATAATTATAATTTTGAGCTTTTAAGTTAAGCATCGTCATGAGAACAATCTCAATAACAAAATGGCTTTTTATGACATTCCAGCAAGTTATTCGCTTCCGCTTTTAAAGCAAAAGCAATTATTTAAAGAATTGTGCAGAATATTGAATATTTGCTTTTATCTTGCTTTGACTTATTGTCATGGAAATTGAAATGAAAATCAAATGAACAAGTAGCTTTTTTTTCTCTTTTGTTAATAAACAAACAACACCAGGCACCAACAGAGTTACTTTTGCTAATTTCTGCTTTATTTTTTTTTTTTTTTTTTTTTAATAAAAAGGTGTAAGTGTACTAACAACGTGAGTTAGTAACATGATCCATTTTAGCGTTGACATAATTCAGAAAAATAAAAAGTTTACATACAGTTAAATTCACACACACCCACACACACACATACACACACTAGCATATAGCCCACATTTATAAGCAATTTAATTGTTTTCTTTTTAATAGAAAAATTACTCATCAAGTAGCCTTAGCAACAGGTGTGTTGTAAGTTAATAAAATGGAAAATATACAATATTTGCACGTTGCTTTTTAATTAAAATATTTATTAAGAGAAAAAAAGTTATTAAGGAAAATGAAAAGCAAATAAAGCAACATACATACATACATACATACATATGTAAATGAAATTGAATGAAATTTATATACAAGCCATTCAAGTTTTCATCCTTTAGAATTGTATTGAATACTGGATGTTTTTATTTTTAATATTTAATATTTAATAAATAAATAAATAAAATATTTATATAATACATTTTTATTTATTTATTTCATAAATATTTTACAAAATAAGTGTGCAAAGGGGGGCGGGGTAACTACACCATATGCCCAAGATGTTATTAACAGTATTTTAAAAAAGTACACGACCTATGCCTTCACATGGGAAGTAACAACGTGGTTGTCAACGAAATTCCACAAAACAACCGCTGGATTATACGGTTATACGTGGCAGATCAGTCAAACAGTGCGAGCGAAACGAAAAACTCTCAAATAAACTTTTTATATTGAATTCCTTAATTCTATTAAACAATTGAAAATTTAAATTATTTTCTTGATAATTTTACCTCCTGTATTCTCATAAAATAAATATTTATATGACAAACGGACATATTTTCTTTTATTATTTAAATAAACGCTGTTTATTTTCAAAACTCTGTGCAAAGAATTGTTTATCCGTAGAAAAATATTTACTTTTGAATTTTATTAAATGTATTTTTATTTAAAAAAAAAAAAAAAAAAATTCATGTACAAAGATGTGTGATAAAATATTTATGACCAATAAAAATGCTTTTTGCTGCTTGTTTCCGTTTCCAAGTAAAACAAAAGTTATCAAGAATTGTACAAGCAAACACGTTTGCGCAATTCTTGGTCTTGCATTCTGGTTTATTGTGCTTTCGTTGACCACAAAAGAAAATCAAAACTAACAAAAGAATTTCAGTTAGAAAATTATACAAAAAAAAATAAATTAAATAAAAGAACTACACATCATTAGCAGTCTTCATATTGCTTTTGTGTTTCATTTTATAGGGTCAGAAGTTATGAACAGAAACTTCAAAGCAAGAAGAAGAATAATTTCACTTTTATGAGCCAAGTTTTTTTTTGTACATTTAAAATAATTTTTTTTTTTGTTGTAAGTGGAAAACTGTTGAAATTTAATGTTGTATATTTTATGTAAGAGCTACGTACGCTTGCTCTCGTATTTACTCGTATATGTGAATAAATGCTAAAATAAAAGCACGTGGATATTGCCTTATTTTGAGAGTAACTAATTTTTTTCCTGAAAAAAAATAACTGCTGCCAAAATACAGAAATAAAATCCAAGTCATGTGGAATTAGTGCAAGTGGAAGAACTAGATTCTTAACTACATATTCTTGCATTAAACACATTGACCACAGCAGGCTACACGAACACACGACTTCAACTGCCGCCAGCAGCATTTGTCGCCTCGTAGCCAGCTACTCAATTATTTTGGAGAGGGCAGCAGCACCATCTGCAACTCATATTTAAGTATAAATACATAGTTCAGTATTGCCACCTTCAAATATTTCGCATTTATAAAAATTAAATTCCTCTTTCAAAATGTACTTATATGACGTAAAAGTATAAAAATGAATCAATTTATGCTTTACATCAATTTTTGAATAATGTTTCTGTTAAATAATATGAAATAAGTGTACGATAACATTCATTCAACATTTTGTATTAAACTGGCAACATTGAATTTTCTCATTGCAGCCAAAGAAATAGAAATTAGTTTAATTGGACTACAACGACAAAATGAGCATAGACAACAACCTGCCGCTCTGTTGCCTTGCTGTCTTCAAAAGAATCACTCTTATATAAACATGTGTATTCTATTCTCGCCATTTTGTAGTCGGTAGCCTGTTGTGGTGAATGTGTTTAATGTATCTGTTTGCAAATTTTGATTAAAAAAAAACGTGCAATACCAGTTTTGTAAGTAAATAAATTAGCTTCAAATCTGTTAATACTCGCTCAGCGAATGTCAGCAAAACTATCACACTTCATCTTACTTCAATACGAATCAAATGAGAATTGTAACGTTCATTATTAAACAGCAGAAAATATATCACTAAATTTAAATTAACAAAAACTAAATTTAATAAAGTGCGCCTTTGAATCGCACAAGAAGGGTTCCGTACAGACACTACATAAGTATGTAATATATACGAACATTAGCGCATTTAATCAAATATCGATGGCTTCATTCCAGAGTACGCTAAGTCTAGAAAGTGAATTTTACAGGAGACGCGTTTAAAGTTTATTTGGAATTTCTCAAAGGCCGTATAAGATAGAAATTCAATTTTACAATTGTGAGCATAACTTTTGATAGGGTTGTCCGATTAATTCGAGCTTTTGACAGGACTCAAGTTACATCAATCCAAATTCAAATAAACAAACTCCTTCAAAACATGCTATGTCGACTTAGCATACTCTGGAATTAAGCCATCGATATCTTACCTGCACCTGGATTCAATTACTAAACGTTTATTACGACACTCGTATTGCTATAAAAAATATAACGAAAATTTAACGAATTTGCTATTCAGTAACATATTTTAACGATAAAAAAAAATAAAATCACCAGCTCAAATTTAGGGAGTTCTTCTTGATTATTCTTTGTGCTTTTCGCTTATTTTCACATTTTGTATACAGAGATACCACATAAAATTAAATTAAATGGTGAGTAAGATAAAGCTGAAGACTATCGTAGAAAAGAAATTACGAAATCACATTATCGCTACCGCAAACGAATAAATATGTATATAAATATTACGATTTTATGTTCGCAAAAAGATACAGAATCCAGGTACTGATGTAGACATTTAAAAAAAGATTAAATAGCCGATAAAGTTTTTGGCCGTTTTCTGATATTTGGCGCTGGTATATTTCGCTTTTGTATATTTTGAAATATTTTGGCGTTTTTTTTTAGTTTTGGGGTTTTTTTCATTTTGGCGATTTTTTTGGTTCTTTGCGATTTATTTTAGTTTAAAAGATTTGTTTTTAGTTTGGCGTTTTCTTTTAATTTTCGCGATTTTTTTTTCGGTTTTGCCAATTTTCTTACTTTTTTTAGCGACCTTTTTACTTTCGGTGATTTTTTGCATTTAAACGATTTATTTTACTTTTAGTGATATTTTTCATTTTAACGACTTTTTTTAGTTTCAGCAATATTATTTTAGATTTGGCGCTTTTTCTTCGTTTTGGCTTTTTTTACTTCCTGTGGCGATTTTTTTACTCTTTTGTCGATTTTTTTGTTGTTGCATTTGAACGATTTCTTTAATTTTTGCTGATATTTTACATTTAAGCGATTTTTTTGTTTAAACGATTTTTTCGCTTTGGCGATTTTTTTAATTTTGGTACTTAGTTTTAGTGTTTTTGAAAACTTCCAAGAGTTTGCCTCTTACGGTTTCCAAGATACAGCAAAATTTCATAATTACATAGTCAAAATAACATTAACTGATAGAATACCCTTTAATTTTTATTCTTTAAATTTCAGTGTTAATTGTTGTAGTCTGCATAAAAATACACTAAACTTCACAAATTTTAAGTGTCTATATATAATTAGGATTTCAAATTTTAAGTTGTTGTTGTAAAGTTATACATATTCTGTGAAAATTTCAGGTCCGCAACTCTTGCGGTTCTTGATAAAACAGCCTGTGACGGACAAACGGACATCGTGGCGAAAATAGTAGGGTTCCTTTTCACCTTTGGTGTACGAAACCCTAAAATTGATACTAACAGAAGCAGTTTCGATACCAAATTAGGGATGAACACTGTAAAAAACATCGATGTTTTTTTTTCGATGCGTTGTAACGCAAACATACATTGATGTTGCATCGATGTTTTTTATTAGACTTGTGTCAAACAGCTCTTTTTGAACTAGTTCGTTCTGTTGAACACAATTCCGGTCAAAAACATTAATGCAAATTAAAAGGGTTTGAAACAACTTTTGATTCTAACGCTAACAAGTTCAAAAAGAGATGTTGGACGCAACTCTATTTTTTATAATTCGATTGTTTTTTTATAAATATTATTATTATATTTTCACAAAATCTTAAGTTTATTTTACATCTCCCAACCGTGACACACTATCGTACACAGGTGCGATTTTTGAGCAAATACAACCCTGATACTCGTATGTTGGAGTTTATAAAAATTTTCAAAAGACTATAACAATTCATCAGAGCAGGGTTGTGTTTTTTCGTAAGTCATACAATTGTGTAGGATAGTGAGTCACGGCCTTTAGAAATAAAAGTTTACCAAGTCTTTCACCACTCAATCTGTTGCTTTGTTGAGTCATCACCTGCGCCGCTTGCGAAAATAATCTTTCAGACGGCACCGATGTGCCCACCACACACACTATGGCATTTTGTGACATCGCAATAGTGTATACTTTTTTTTATTTTTTTTTAAGAGAAGTAACACTCAGGCAGTGAATGCCTACTACTATTACTAGGTGTTACCTTCTTTAGGAAAGCTTCATTCTTTTTACAACTCTGTTTTGTGCACGTTTTTAATAAGTCAGTGTTGCAGCGCCTCTGGTGTTAAATGAGGCGTATTAAATTTTTGAAGCTGTGATTAGTAGCCATTTTATTGGTTATTTTACTTCGCCGATGATTCTGCTACACAGCGAAGGAGGGCGCTCTGATGTTACATTAGGATTGGTATCTGCTGAAGTCGGTATAATTCAGTGATCAGTGACTATGCCTTCATCGCATGAACTTCCCTACAACAACTGATGTACATCAGAAAAATGCGTGGTGTTGCTATTTGATGACTGTCTGATACCGGACTCGAACCCAGGACCTTCGTTTTCGTAGTCAACGTGCTAACTACTTCAGCCAAGGCCACATTGGTGACAACATTTTTCGTTGTGTGGCATTGCTTTCCATATAAAAAAAAACATAAGGAGAAAGGCATTGAACACATTTTCAAAATGACACCACAAAATGACAACACAAGAAATGCCAGATGTCTACTGCGATTTATAATCTTTCCAAATATCCAACGGATTTTCGTTCAGTCTTCCAACAGGAGTCTTCAAATAAACTGAAAGTTCATCAGACAATATATCATCAGTCTTATTGCTTTTCCAGTTTCTATGAACGACTTTATAATGCCTAGACCATAATGAAAAAGTATCATCACTTTTATCGGATTTTTCAGAGTCAGATTCAATATCTTCATTTTAAAAGAGTATTTTTCATTAATTCCTTGATTTTTGATGCAGCATTCGCAACAGATAGTGCATCATTAAAGTGGTTTTTTTTAATCGAGTGTCTAAAACGTTTACTACAATTTGTCATTTCGATGTTTTCCGATTGTTTAGCAGCAAAAAAAATCGGATTATATCGAGTGTTTTTAAAACATCGATGCTTTTTGTCCATCCCTATACCAAATGGTATCGATTTTGGTATTTTTCTTTTTTCCTTCTGAGTTGAGACGTAAACTTGCAACAAACGTTTTAAACTTTTGTAGTTTTTTCGAATTTTTTACAGTGAAAATAAAAAAACAAAAAAAAACTGTTACTTAGGGCCTTATTAAATATATGTCATTTCCACTGCACTGTGCCTTAACACAAGTTCTTTGAGTTTTATGTGTCTTCATTATAAAAATCAAAAAAAAAAATAGAAGAAAACTTATCACCCAAGAGCTTTAACAAACAAAAAAGGTTTAACACTTTCAAAACTGACACAAATCTACAATCTTTAATTACATTAAGAGACACATTTAAGTGCAGCTATAAAGTGTAAACAAAGTTATTCTACAAGCGGACAAATTAAATGAAAATGATTTGTTATACGAACTTGCAAGACAACCAAAACAACAAACTCTTCCAGCAAAGTCACACATTTGCAGCAGTTGCACGCCAAACTTTGCCAACAGCGGAAGTTAAATTTTAATTTAAAAAAAAATAAAAAAAAACAATAAAGAGCAAATGGATTAAATTAAATCAATTTTACAAAAGCTCTAGACACAAACAAAAATATCTACATAGAAATACAAATAGCAAATAGTAACCAAATTATAAAATAAAATAAATTAAAAATAAAATAATAATGCATTTTGAGTGGTTAATGCAACTTTGCTTTATGTGGCAAGCTATAGAAATAGCTAAAACTCATCAGGGCGAGATGCTGGCAAAAGAAAGTACATTTGAATTACAAAAACATCCAGCTGTGAACAGATACGCTGGCGAAGTTATTAAAAATATTTCAAAAATATGTTACGACCATAATGACACTCATGATGATGAAACTGTGATGCAAACTGCTGCATACGACAGGAATAATGACAACAACACTGCAAATATATTAAATATTTTCACAAATATTTTGCAACAAATTCAACTAACAGCATGTCAGCAAATTGAGGAAAATGCCAGAAAAGGTGACTTCCAATTCATGCAAGAAAACCTTCAAGCAGAGGAAAGTGAAAGACAAAGTGGAGTACAAGTATTTAGTATTTTGCAACAATTGAAACTGGACAAAGAGGAATACCAGCGTGAACAGGAAATGCAAAAACTGCAATTAAAATTACAACAGCAGCAGGATGCTTTAAAGCTGCAGCAAATTTTGCAACAAATAAATGCCGAAAGTTTGGCCAAAGCTGGCAAAAAGAAGAAGAAGAAGAAGAAGAAAAAGAAGAAGAGGAAAAAGCAGAAACCTGTGAAGAATAAGAAAAAGAAACAAAAGCCCAGCACCTCCTTGCTGGCACATCCTGCCCAAATACTCTTTGCCAGTGCGACACAAAAGCCGCTGCATCATTATCAGCAACATGACGATGGCGATCACCATCACTTGCATCAGGCCATAAGAAAGACAACAACAACAACAACAGCAAAACCCCTACTGCAGCATCCTTTAATACCGATTAAGAAAATCAAATACATACTGCGCAAAAATACAATATTCAAGAAAAAGAAAAAGGAATATCTCAATCACTTGAAGCATGTGCTTTATCCCTTTGTCAAATTCATAGCATTCTTTACCATCCTCAATCCCTTTACACTGGTCGTTTTTTTATTCTCACTCGTGTCGCCAGTAGTTTTAGGTTTCCTTGGCTTCATCGGTCTGAGTTTCTTTATTAAGCCGGCCCTAAATTTTCTGTTTGGCATCAAGCACACAGTGAGTGCGATTCAGCGTAGAAAACTGCAGCAGCTACGCAGAAGGCAACGTTTGCGCGACAGTCGACGTCCCATTACAATACACAAGCATTATTACCAGCAGAAACCAATACAACCACCACGACCATCCACACCTTATCGCCACTATGCAGCTTCGTTTCCAGCTCTAGCTCCAGCTCCAGTTCCAGCCCCACCACCTCGGCTTGCACTTAAGCCGGGAAACTCTCATCACCATCATCGTACACGACATGTCGAATTATTAAACCCACTGTTGCCTGATGTCAGGCAGATAA
The DNA here is from genome assembly GCA_936439885.1 of Nowickia ferox. NCBI lineage: Eukaryota > Metazoa > Arthropoda > Insecta > Diptera > Tachinidae > Nowickia > Nowickia ferox. Next base: position 108,026,483 of record OW387024.1, on the reverse strand, counting down.
TAAAACTTAACAACCACTTCATGCCAAATATCAAAAGACACAATGATTCGTTCGAAGAGTTTTAAGAGCACGTGCATTTCAAAGCATTTGAGTTCAAAATGAGAAAAGGAATATTCTTCTTCTTTTTTATTATATATTACATATGTAAGTGTTTGTTGGTTGTACAGGGTGTTTTTTTTAGAGTGTCACAACTTTGATTTATTTGAGCACCCATTTAACAGCTGATAGTTGCTTTTTGTTTAGTTTGCTTTGAAATGTTCATTATGAATAGACTTAGAGCAATGCGTGCAAATTGTTCTGGCGAATGGGCTGAAGCACAAATTGATATTGATTTTGAATTTACATTCAAAATGTTATTTTACGATGAAGCCTGGTAAATAAGCAAAATTTTCGCATTTGGAGTAGAGATGAGAGCGTGTTGAATTTTTCCAACACGACACGACACGAACACGAATGCCAAGATGTCCAACACGTACGAAACACGCACGCGAAATTTTTTCAAAACACAAAACAGCACAACACGCACGAAATAAAATTTAATAGCAGAAAAAAATCATTTTTTTATATTCAAATAGATACATATTTTTGCTTAATTTCAGAGCTTTAAGCTTAAGAGACCCCTACACTATCAACAAATGTGATGGTTTTACGTGTTTGCCGATACAAAATATTAAATTTTTTGTTACTGGAAATTCATGCATACATATTTTAACACCAAAAATCGTTGTGTGCTTATCGTGTCGATACGACACGAACACGCACGAAAACAGATTTTCTGTCACGAACACTTCGTGTCACGCAAAAAAAAAACACAACACGCGCCCATCTCTAATTTGGAGTGAGTAGAATCCACAAGCTTTTGTCGAAACATAATTACATCCACAGAAAATTACAGTTTGTTGCTCTTTATGGCCTAACGGAGTTATTGGCCCATATGTCTTCAAAAACGATGATGGCCTGAATTTTACTGTCAGTGGTGAACGGTATAGGAATATGATTCGATTTTTTTTTTTTTTTTTTTTTTTTGTTTGTAGCGAGCGCTACAATTGATTTACTCAAAGAAACTCAAAGTTGCGACACTTTAAAAAAACACGCTTTATGTTTTTTTTTTTTTTGTGAACTATATCACAGTTTCGTGTGTAACTTTAATATGTTTAATATGAAATTTGTAAAAAAAAAAAAGCAAAAATTTTTTCGAACCAAAAATGCAGTATTAATTTTATTTTTTTGTTTTTCTTTGTTTAAATAAAGTTTGAAACATATTTTTGTGCATCTTTAATTCTGACAAATATTAGCCTGATTGGTTTCCAGAGTTTGACGGCTCGGGTATTTTTGCGAAAATTTAGGTGTGTCTTTACATGGTAATACAATGTATCACGACTTTGTAGAATCAAAATATTATGAAAAAGAGAACAAAAATCTGTGGTATGGTGCTTTTCATGTTTACACTGATACTAAAGTAAACTGCAAGCAAAGATATTCAACTTCTTGAGTTAATAAGAAAAACTGGAAATTTGCAAAAAAAAAAAAAAAAAAAAAAAAAAAAAAGGTGTACTAATAAAAAAATAAATATTGGAGAACACATTTTATAATTTCAATGTAATTTTACTACAAAACATAATTTTTGTTTAAGTTTATTTATTGTTTGTTTGGTTTTTGCTGTACTGTAAAATATTTACAAAAACAACATGAAAATTTCCGGAGTTGATTTTGGTTGTTTTTGTAAAAGTGTCAACACCTTCAATAAATACCATTAGTGCTGCCAATGTTTACTTCAAAATACACCTCTGGTGTGATGAGAAATACTTAAGTTTCTAAAATGGTTTAGAAAATAAACATTTACCGACCGCTTGTCAAGTTTTCTATCCGTATTCTCTCCTACTCCATACATTTTGCTTTTACATGGTAAGATTTTATATTCTACAGCGTATTTTGACATGTCGTAATACATTGTGTTACCATGTAAAGACAGCTTAAGACGAACTCTTTCACAAAGTAGAAAATCATCACAGGAAATTTTGCAAACCAGTAATACCCCTTTTTTTTTGTCGTAACTTTTGTCACTTCTACAACCTTGCATTTTCAATAGATAACATTCGACCATTTAAAAAATTATTAAAATATCATTAAATATTCCTTAAAAAATACCTTAAAATTAGAGAGGCACACGATCTGCTCGTAATTCCTGTGCGCATTTCACTATTGTTTTTTACTAAATACTTTTTCTTGAGTTCAGTTGTATAAAAAATTAAAATGATATCCTTATGAAAATAAAAATACGTCTATGTGCGAAAGTTTCTATCAATACATCTCTCAAAACTTACACATTTCAGCCTTAAGTTGACCAACAAAAATTTTAAAATTTACAAGTTTTGAGAATCGGAAGAAATGTTTTCATAAACTTTTGCAAAGACCATTTCTTTTTTTGCATTTGGTACATTTAATTCTAATATATGTTGCAGTTTGATATTGAACGAAGTTTTTATGTAAAATTAAAATTGTTAAAGCAGAAAGAAGAGGAAATGAGAACCATGTAATCAGTTTGTCTACAATTTGTCTCTAGATGTTTTGGTATAAAGTGATTTTTCTGTAAAAAAAAAAAATAAATGAAAAATAAATGAATATTTATCATGTTGCGTAATAAATCTATATAATTTATTATAAAAATTTTGTGCCATTTTAATATGTTATTTAATGAACACCATTAAAATTGTGGATAGTTTTCAGTAACTTTAATGTACGCGGACAGGAGTATGAAGTTCTTTTTCATACAAAATTGTATGTATTTAATTTTGAAGAATAAAATAGAACCAAAATTAAATGTTCATAAATTTCCCATACAATAGATATTCGTATTCGCAAATATCGTTTTAAATATTCGTATTCGTATTCGCGAACATCAAAAATTTACATTCGGCACATCACTAGTGTGTATGTATGTATGTACATACATATTGTATATGTATATGTAGGTGTGATCAATTAAATAAATAAATGCGAAAACATTTTCACAGTCACAGTTGTGATTAGTGATTTTACAATCGCTGTGAAAAAGTAACAGGTTTCGAAAAATCGCTCATCTCTAGTCTGCTACAGTGATATATCTACTAAAAACTTTTCTCTCGTAACATAAACATGATTTTTACGATATAATCGTATATAAAATCTTTAAGTATACACTCGCTGTAAAATATTAGGGCATCAAAAAATTCGAAAGGGACAAAAGAGGAATTATTTAAGTGGTTAATTGGAACAATGTCTACACGGATACACCCTTTTAAAAGTGGTTAAGAAATCATTTCACTATCAGTAACCCTGTGTTTCAGTTCCAAAATATGAAAATAAATCAAATAAATCAACAAAATTACTGTGTACACTTTTCAAAAACTTACGGGCTTATTTTTTGAAAAATACTTTCAAAATTAATTTTAAAAAATTTTAATACAAAAATATAAATAAAAATAAAATACTGGAAAATATATTAGGAAAAGCATTATTTATCAATTTAGTATATGCACATACATTTCTTAAGCCAAATCATTTATGTTTCTTTTTTTTTGTCTAATGCAAAATGCGAATTCTTCGTAAAATCGTGCAAAAGTTTAATCACGCATTTCAAGCTCATTATCACTGGATTTGTTTGGCTGCCCTCTTCCTGCTGCTACTGATTGGCTACCTGCACTTTGAGCTCAAACAAAATAATAAAGATTTGATCTACTGGAAAAATCTGATGCAATACTTGCACCGAGAATTGGAACAATTCACATTGCTGCTCATTATGTTGGTGATTATGGTGAAAATTATAGTTGTGAGCATCATTATGATGACAAATACGCGCACATTAAATTGGTATGACGAACTGTCGCAATTGGAGGTGAAGAAACGTTATGCGGATTTCTTACTTTTGCGTTTGATTGCTGACATCGATCAAATTGAAGCGAAGTATTTGCGCAACAACAAGGGCAATATAATTATTTTGAAAAGTTTTATTTTGGCTCACGAAAGCATGCAGAAAAGTGTGGAAACGTTTCGTAAAGATGCGCGAAAACTATTGACTCCCAATGAGGTGGAAATAACTTTGCCCATAGAAGAGGTTTACGGGCTGTTAGAGAATGAAATTCATTACGTGAGACGTTCGAGATTTTGCAATGTGGAAATTGCGGCCAATGAGAATGAGATAAAGAAATTAGTTAATCCTTGAAGGGAGTTTAAATTAAAAATGTTTGCTTATTTTGTTTAGTTTATTTGCAATAGATTATTAATTCAAATGAATTTTTTTAAGCAAAATTAAAGTAAAAAAAGAATTAAAGAGAAAATAATGTACATAAATTGTAGAAGGAAAATTTTCTGAAAAATATGCAATTAAAAAAAAAGATGGTTGATATCAATTAAAATTTATACTCTTAGTGCCTGTTTCACGATATCGAAAGAAAACTTTCGACTTAACATTTATATTGAAAAAAAATACAAAATTTCATGCTTTATTGTTGTTTTCAATATGAATTTTCAGTCGAAAGTTTTTTTTTTCGATATCGTGAAACAACCCATTATTAAGCTTTTAGTTTATAAAACCGTGGGTACGTTCGTAAGTGAGAGTGGCGTTGACTACAAAACCCAAGGTCCTAGGTTCGAGCCCGGTCATTAAAATAACAACACCACGCATTTTTTCAGAAGTAAAATAAACAATAAAAAGGCTACCAAGCACAGCTTTGGAAATTTAATACGCCTCATTGGCACCAGAGGCACTGCAAGTCTGCATTATTAAATAAACGTGCAAAAAAAGCAGAGTTGTAAAAGAATGAAGATTTCCTCTATCTCTCCCTTCACCACCTGTCTTCTCTATCACTATCCCTTCCCTAAATAAGGTAACACCTAGTAATAGTAGCAGGCATTCATTGCCTGAGTGTTACTTCTCTCTCTTCTGTATTAGGAAAACTGGTTATAGCTATGCTGCTTAGCTTTATAAAACAAACTTAATCAGGTATGTGAGGGAAAACGATCATTTTTAAAACGATTTCAAAGCAATCGTTTTGAAAAGGTGTGATGAATTCCGATCGATTTTACAAAAAACATTAAAAACAAATTTTAAAATTATTGACAAATCGACTATAGGAAACTCATCACACCTGTTATGATTTTTAAATTTTTTTTGTGTCTAAATCGTTTTTCATCACATATGTACTTGAATGTATTAAATAACAATGCAATAAAATTATATTATTTCTGAAGTCGAGTTTTTTTGTATATTTCGATAGAAGAACATATAATATATCGAAAAATGCAAAAATCCCGATTTTAGGTATGATACATTCGAAAATTACTTTGAAACACATAATCTTGGTAGTTTTTTATTACTTCCAGAGTTTTTTTTTATATTTGTTGTATAATTTTTACGGCCAATTGTGTTCTTATAAGAAATAGCAGCTTCGATTTTCCTTCCAATCTTTTTGTAACGCAATTTAAAAGAAAATTGTCGCTTTTATTATCATGATTTTCTTAAATAAAATTACTTGCCAACTTAGAAATTGTTTGCAGTTCGTTCACAACTGCGCACAGATGTGGAGCAGTTGCTGATCACGCATACGCAGTAACACTTGGCAGACTTGCTGCATAGATGCATAAATTTGCTGATTGGTTATAGCTATGCTATTTATGTCGCGACACAGGAGGCTAGCACATGATTTTTTTGTTTTGATTTTTTTGTACTTAAAAGCAGAGTACGAAAATAAATTAAACAAAATGTTTAATATTGTTTTGTTTCGTTCTCTGCAGTGAGTGAAACAATAACAGAATAAAAACAATGAGAACGATTGCTCAATTTGTTTTTGTATTGTTTTTGCATATGAGCTCAAACCAGAGAATGCAGCCGATCGGCTGTGAGCCGGCTAAAAGCCGCCACCGGCAACAAACAATACATTAATTCAATCGTACGCCGCTAGAAAAGAAAATAATGGGAAATAAATGGACATCATCATGTATAATAAAATTACATTGTTATTTAACACATTAAGTTTGTTTTATATAACTAAGCAGCATAGCTATAACCGGGTGTCCTAAGACACATCGCTTCTTTTTTTTTCGCTTTGAACAAGTCTCTAATTAGGATACTGAAAATTTAACCAAAAATAAATGCATAGAATGAATTTGTCATGCTCTCTTGTGTTTTTTTTTAATTTTTCGAAATCATATTTCCGGCTTTGCCAAAAGAAAGTTCAATATTTTATGAAAACATTTTGAGACATCGCTGGCAACAGCAAAATACATAAAATATACTATCTACATATAAACAAACAAACAGAAAATGTCAACAGGCTCTTACAAACAAAGCATATATAAAGTACGGTGTTAGTAAAAACAAAAACTCGCCAGAGCTGAGTAACATCTGCTACACTTTTAAATATTTATATGCCAGTATACAAAACTTTGTAAAAAAAAGTGTCCTCTCGCAGCACTTTCAGAGCTTAAGGTGTGTGCCAAGATCCGTAAAAATGTAATTGTATACTAAGCTGCCATGGACGTGGCCCCGCCTACTTTTTTAAATGCTGAATTAATAAGTTTTCAGAGTTAAGGTGCAACGTTTCATATTGCATTGTATTGGGCGTGGCCCCGCCCACTTTTTTACAAGCAATATTGTCTCTTTCGCAGAGCTCAGTGTGTTCCAAGTTTCATAGAAATTGCTCAAGTAGAAGGTCGTGAAATATTATAATGGGTGTTTTTTATTGAGGTATAGAAATTTAAGTTGGCATCACTTTTTTAACTGGCGGCCATTTTGTCAGCTGTCAAGTGATTAATATTTAGTTTGGTTTGCCATTTCATCATGAACAGGTTGACAAAAGAACAACGCTTGCAAATCGTGCAAATTTATTTCGAAAATAATGGTTCAGTTCGCGAAGTTTACCGCAAGCTCCGTCCATTTTATGGTCGACATAATCGTCCATCAGAGCAATTAATTCGGTTAACCTGTCAATTGGCCACCAAGATCGTGTGATTTGACACCATTGGATTATTTTCTTTGGGGATATGTGAAGTCGCTCGTCTACGCCAACAAACCAGAAACGTTAGGGGACTTGGAAGCCAACATTCGTGGCGTTATTGCCAACATACGGCCCCATATGCTCGAAAAAGTGGTTGAAAATTGGACCTGTAGAATTGGCTTTATTCGAGCCAGCCGCGGCGGCCACATGCCCGAAATCATATTTAAACGTTAATGGCATAAAATTATCCTTCCAATAAAGCCAAATTGATGGACATTAAAACGATTTTCTTGTGTTTTATTTCAATTCGAAGTTCTATACCTCTAAAAAAAACACCCTGTACATATGTATTAATTTTCCAACTCTGAGATTGTGTCGTTACGAAAGCCCAATGTGTCCCAAGCTTCGGAGCTATTAGAAAATCCTACCAAATCATAGTTAATTTTACTAATAGACTGAATTCTTGCATTTATGATTTCAAATTTATTATTCTAGGTGCTCTTCCCGCCCGCTGTAACATTTTTGACAACTTTGTAAGAATTGTCTCAGAATAAATATTTGATTTTGCTTGCCTTGTATGCCTGAGCGTGCTTTAGTGTATTTGTTTAAAAAAAGACACCGGTGTAATACAATCATTGCTACTAACAGTATTAGTAGGACACATCTTAAATAAGCACTAACGCCACACACACAAAAATATAAATAAAATATTTATCAAAAACAATGTAGTGGAAAATTTAAAAAAAAAATTGAGAAAAAAAATTAAGAGTAATAAAACAAAACGAAAGAAAGCAAACATAACAAAAAACAAGAAGAAACGCAGTGACAGAAAGATGAAATAGATAAAATTCTAAACAAGAATCCCTGGTTTATTTTGCCCATAAAAATCAGGTCATTAACTTAAATAACATAAAAAGAAAAATAAATACTAGACATTTACATATAGGGCTAAAACTAAGGCAAGTTAGCCTTATGCTTCTTTTTCTTCAACACAAGGAATTAAAACTTTTAAAGCTTTAGTGTATTCAGAAAGAGTTGTGTATAATTTTTATAGCCAATATCATTAAGAATATTTTAACTCCGCCCCATTTATCAAAGGGAAAAAAGTCCGGGGCCGGTTTTCGGTTTTTCTAATAAAAGGTGTTTTTTTATGGAGCTAAAGCACATTGAAATGCAACAATAAAACAAAGATGAATTTTAATTTAGATTTGATTATTATTGTACGAATTTCATTTGCTTCTATATTTATAATTAGGCTAAAGTTCGTATCGCTTTGTAAGCCAAATTACATGTGATAATTATTAATGAACAAATAACACCAAAGTTAATTGTAAATATTCTGACAAACACGAGTAGAACGGAACAACGGGCTGATCTCGAAGGCCACTACACCTTCATCATCAGCGTTCTTTGTTTTTGGTCCACTGTGTGTGTGGTATCAGTTGCTGTTTTCAGTGCAAATGGCATATGTGAATTGCTTTTTAATTACATTTGCTGAAAGCTGAGTTTTTTTTTGTAACGAAAGCTCAATTTTACCATCTCTAAATTTACAACAGTCTTGCCATTGTCGTTTGTTCTTTATTAATTATGCACATGTTAGTTAATTTGCTTATTTTTCTTCTACTTAAAACAAACTTTCTTGGTTTGATACTATTAAGTATATATAGCTATGCTATTTATTGCGCGATACAGGAGTTAGGACGTAATTTTCATAACAAAAATAATCCACACTATTAGAGTTGTAAATTAATTTTTGTTTCGATTTTTTTGTACTTAAAAGCAGAGCATGAAAATAAACGAAACAAATTGTTTGATTTTGTTTCGTTTCGTTCTTTGAAGTGGGAGAAACAAAAACAATGAGAACGATTGCTCAATTTGTTTTTGTTTTGTTTTTGCACATGAGCACAAGCCAGAGAACACAGCCGCCACCGGCCACAAACAGTACATCATTTTAATCGCACGCCGATAGAAAAGAAAATATTGGGAGACAAATGGAAACATTTTGAAATATTTGCAGAGAATTTGACATCATGGCATAATTTTATTGCATTGCTATTTCACACATGATTTTTTTTATATAACTAAGCAGCATAGCTACAACCGGGTGTCCTAAGACACCTCTCTTCTTTTTTATTTAGTGTTTTGCCACAGGCCCTTAGCTATTACTTTTAGTAAGTTTTTATTATTATGCGATGAATTTTTTTTTTTTGATTGACATGAAATTTACTTTATTCGAAAGATAATCTTCTGGCTTTGTAATTTAAATATGACTTCTGGCATATGATCGCCACGGCTGGCTTGCACACAGTCTAATCTGGTGGTCCAATTTTGGATGACTTTTTCCAAAATTTGTGGCCGTATGTTGGCAATAACGCGGCGAATGTTGTACTTCAAGTGGTCAATCGTTTCGATTTTATCGGAGTATTTTAGCGACTTCACATATTCCCTCAAAAAATAGTCTAGTGGCGTTAAATTGCATGATCTTGGAGGCCAATTCACGGGTCCGAAAAGTAGAACTATGCGGTTAAAAAACGTTTCCTTCAACATATCAATTGTGGCATGAGCTGTGTGACATGTTGCATCGCCTTGTTCACATTACAGCTTTTGTACATCATGGTTATTCAATTGAGGAACAAAGAAGTGAGCAGTCATGGATCTGTAGAGGCGGATATACTGATTAGAGTCTTCCTCTACGCTACGCTTTACAGCAGCAATGACGCGTACAGAACGCAATATACGACGTGTCTGTGGATGCGTATTATCATTTAGAGTGAACGTGGTGCAAAAACGTTCCATAGTTAATCGAATTAATTGCTCTGATGGACGATTATGTTGAGCGTAACATGCCCGATACGTACATATGTACGTATTTCGAACAGAACCATGATATTCAAAATAAATTAGAACAATTTGGAATTTTTGTTCAGGCGTCTGTCTATTCATGTTGAAATTTCAAAACAAACTGGACACAAATCACTTGGGAGCTGACAAAATGGCCGCCAGTTAAAAAAGTGTTGCCAACTTAAAGTTGTATACCTCTATAAAAAGCAGATATTTTTAACTTTGTTGATCTTTTTTTTCTTGTAATTTTACAGAATCTTCTACGCGCTACAGCCGCCGAATTAATTTTTTTTATTTTTTTTTAACTTTCTTTCGCGACTGAATTCCCAAGAGCCCTTTCACAGATTGACATACCCTGCGTGCCCTTCAGATTCGCTGCGTTGATGCAGAAGACTAATAAACTTTCTGCAATGACATCATGTATTATTCTAGTGTCAATTTGTATAACTTATTTAAAAGAATATAAAAATTTTTATTTAATTTTGCTGTTTTATGTTATCAAATGCGTTGCAAAATACTGTTTGAACAATATTGATTGACAAATTACAAAACTTTTTCAAAACATAATTCCCAATCTATTTCTTTTTAACTTTATTAACATAAAATATATTAATTGAATACTGAATAAAGTGTGGCGAAAGCTTCGAAATAATACTTGGTATTTATCTATTTGGGAAAAAAAAACTTCATGCCTCGAAAACTTCAACTCAAACTGAAACATCTGTTATCCAAGCCCAGATCTTATATACACCCATACAAATTTGAAGCGCAAATGCTTATTAGAAATGTATAAAGTAAACATTTATAATTGAAAAATGTATCTTATAAAAGAATAATGTTAAAAATTAATTTGCATGTCGAAAGCAAGAAGTAAAACTGTAAAAGTCTACTTTAAAATTGAAAAATTCTTTATGCATATTTTTCGTTGGTATCCCAAATGTATTATTCTGCCGAATTGTGTTACAAGAATATTTGTACATACATATCTATGAAGATTTATCATATTTAATCAAATATATACACACATATGTACTTAGTACGTATGTACATATCGCTCGTTTACTTCAATAGTGTCACAACTCAAAAAAAAACCAGTTTTTGCAGAAAACGCGTTTTAAGTTTTCAATTTGCATACAACTCCATGAAGACATCAAAAAATATTCTTCTCTCAGGAGGCGATGGTACAAGTTATTGATATGAAATTTTTGCATAAGATAAAATACAAAATGCTGTAATAATCTGCATTATTAACTCAAAAAACTGATTTTTTGAGTTACGACACTTTTGAAGTAAATGAGCGATATGTATATTTGACAGTATTTTACATGTATGTATGTACTCGTATGTATGTACATTTAGAAAGGCGTTTGAATTTAAAAAATATGTCATTTAAAAATATTCTATAGAAAATTTTTTTTTTGTGTTACTTAGAAAATTGTTCACACAAGTGTATCAATATATTTTTTTTTTTCGTATTTATTTATTTTTCAACATACATACGTTTCTTGAGCAGCAGATGAAAATACTTCAAATCGCTTATACTCGCACACAAGTTAGTGTATTACACCCAACAAACATAAAATCTAACGTTCGAAAAATTTACGATTTTATCATGTGACTTATGCCCTAATTCTGTTCGACGATTGTATCGTCTTGACTATGGACGAAAAAAAGCGGCAGTTGTGATTCTTTAAAACAATTATTATTTATTGTTCATGCTAGAAGGTTCGTGTATTTGCTTTATGCTGTTGTTCTAAACATTATATCCAACAAATATTATGTTTGTCCTCGTCCAGACTTGCAATTTTTGTTGCTGCAATTTGTTATAATTCTGCTTTGGAATTGCATAAGTGTTCCCATTATGAAATTATAGTTTTGCAATCATGTTTTAAATTATTATATTACACTAAAAATTTCTCTAAAAAAATTAACAATTCTAGTTGCTTTTTAATATAATTTGTGTTTTTCATACAACTGAAGCAAGAAAATAAACTAAAACATCATATACATTTAAATTAATAAAAGCAAATTTCGAAACTGTGTAACCCTCCCCAATCTTTTCACCTCCCTCACCCATAAACTCAAGAATTGCTGTAAGAAAAATTGCAAGTCTGCACAGGGACTTTCAAAGATGATTCAAACTATTGTATAATACTTTAATTTTACTTTTATGTGTTCGTTATCAAAGACAACAACCATTTAAAAAAATAATAATTTAGAGAATTCAAAAACAAGAACTTAAAAGTATTTTCAAACAAAAATGTCCTAAATCTTCTTACTAAATTAGGGCATTAGAAATTGAATTTTGAATAATTTGCAAAATTGCACAGTGTTAAAAAAAACTGCAGTGGAAATAGCAAAAGTCGTAAAATTGTGTTTTTTTTTTGGACTTTTTATTTATTGACTGCCCAATCACAACCAGTTGCTCATACTTCTGCTACTGAAATTCAAAGAGTCGTAGTCGAAATTAGCACAATAAACGAATAGATATACACAACGAAGAGCTCCAGCTGTCGACATGTTCGTACAGTTTTCGGTTTGACTGATTACTGCTTCAAATAAATCCGAAGTTAACGAAGCGAGCGATTAAATACGCAATTGAAACTGCAAAATCAAAAGAAAAGAAAACACACGACACCTCTACTATGTTAAGTCCATATTTACATAATGCAAGTCTTATTGCCTGCTCACAATAAAAAATTAAGATGGCTCAATGTTGCCACATTAAAATTTTAATATACTCATTGTGAATTCCCTAAATATTTTTTTTTATTTCTCTAGCATCTCATCCTTAAGAAAATGTTTCCCAAAAATTAGTTGGAATATTGTCATTACCTACATATGTACATACTCGTATGTATATCTACATGATAGTGCAAAACAAGTTTAAAAATGTTTGCTGGGTATGATGGTGGTATATTATTGCTAACACATGAATAGATAAATTCACAAATATACACATACATACGTATGTGTGTGGGTGTGTGTGTATGTGTGTGTATGTGTGCGTGTGTATGTGTGTGTGTGTGTATGTATGTGTGTGTGCGTGTGTGCATGTATGAGTTTGAATACATAAAATACAAAATCTGATTTAAAAGGAAATATTCATAAAACGTTGTTATACACCAGCTAAAGGCGTTGAATCACACACAAACATATGAAATACTTTTCTCTTTTATTTCTCCATCTCTCTACATTTTATACTATTTTTTACCTTATTATATGAGCCTTTGTGTTGTAAGCGTTGTGATTTTTGATACCATATGGATAAGTTGAGTTGTTTAGGCAACTAAAATGCCAAAGGCCTTAAGAGCAAAAAAGAAATAGGTTTCTACGAGTATTATGACATATTTTAAATCTTAAATTTGAAAAGAGAAATACTTTAACAAGTTTTATATTCCAAATTCTCTATTTGCATTTGTAGAGTTCTTATTGTATTAAACATAGACACACATACATACATACATACATACATAGATACATACATATATTCCTTAAATGGGCCAGTCACTTGTTATCATGCATGTTTTCCAGCAGTTTTTAAAATGGTTGATTTTTACAGACCTCTACTGTACTCTTTATTAATTTGAACTTTGTCAACTTAATTTTTTGGTGCTTGCGCCACAATATTGGAAAAATAATGCCTAAATAATTTTTCAACGATTGAAGATGGCTGATAGCCGAAACCGTTATGTTAATCATGAAAATTCAACGTGGGATAACGGAAAATCGTTACAAAAAAAAAAACAGAAGAAAAGTACCTCATTCAACGTCATAAAAGAGACCCGTAAAACATTGACCAAGATCATTATCAAAAGAGTTAATCAGTTTGTCAACCTTTCAATTAAGAAGCGCGCAAGACAGAGATTTAAATATATAAAGCTGCATTCCTACAAAATTCAATTGGGGCAAGAATTGAAACCGAGGATGCTAATGGCAGGCTTGACTTCCCTGGGAAATTAATCTTCAGATGCTGGCCGTGTGTCAGGAATAACCAGAGTAATGTTGGTATCCAAGGTGTTAATTGTTGCTGGCTTATCAGCATAAGCCAGTGATGTTACGTGGCTCCACAGGAAATAAGCAAGAAGTCTCAAATCGCATGACTTTGGAGCCCAACTGGCATGTGCATTTCTCGAAATCAACAACTCATCGCTAAATTTTAATTTAAAAAGTCGATCGTTGCAGTCGCCGTATGGCGCCATCCCGTTGAAACCACCACCCCTCCCAGATTAATTTCATGCATATTTTCAAACAAAACATTTTGGATCGTGGTAGGATAGCAAACTCCTGTTGCAAAGTCGCTCATTTCACGTATTTATTAAAAAAAAAAAAAAGCTCGAGTACAGTGAAAATTTACAGTACTCGATTAAAGTGCATAAAATTCTACATCACTAGACAAGAAATAAATGTTCAATATAAAACAGTGCATTTGTAATGACGCGTTAAAATTTAACATTGTGAGAGAAAACTGAAAAAAAATAAGCAGAAAAATGCTAAAAAAAAATGCGTAATTATGTTCTATTTACCTTAAGTAATTTTGAAAAAGTTATAAATCGAACCATGAAACCATCAAAATAAGGGGTCTTATCGCCGCTTTCGATAACGAGCTGATTCGATCGCGTTTTTTCAGTTTGAGATTATGGCATTCGATATCGAACTGTATTATTACATTGGTAGATAGCGAATGCCATAATTTATTGAAATGTTTTGCTTAAAATCGTAACTAAAATTCTTTCTGGGCGTGCTTTTGTTTATAATAGGAAAGAAAAAAAAAAATTACTTTCTCAGTCGAAGTGGACATCATAAAGTTAATAATTGGGCTCAAGTAAAGCCGCATTCAGACTATTATACTTTGTATTTATACTTGTCAAAAATTCAAATAATACGTGCAAGTGTGACAGTCTGAACGCAAAATGTCATCAAAGTGGCAAATAATACGATAAAAATTTTGACATCCCATAAGACTTTTTCGTTTTTAGAAAATTTTCTAAACGATAATACTTTTCATTAGATCAGGGTTGCATTTTCACACAAACCAAATTTCCAAGTCGGCTGTTTAGCCGCCGATAGCGTGTCGGCTCAAAATTTTGAATAAGTGAATCGTATGGAAGTATATTTCGTTGACGTAATTTTTTAACGTTTTTGTAATATCTTTTCTTAAATTTTTTCTGTTATTTACATAGAATATTTTTCACTGCTGAATTTTTTCAAGTGCCGGCACGTCCCCGCCTACATGAAACCGCTTGCCGCCGCTAGTCAATGAATAGCACAGACATTTTCATAGAACAGCTGTTTTGTTTTCTGCTTGTATTACACATTTTATTTGAAGTGTGATGGTCTGAACACAATATGTGATTTTACGTTAGATTTTTTGACAGTCGCAACGAATGTATTTAGATTTCTGTATCGTAAAATGTGATGAAAGTATTAATACTTGTATAATAGTCTGAACGGGGCTTAAGCAGAGATTTTAATTTTTATTTTAAAAGTTTTATTTTATAAAAATTTATGCAGCACATCGGTGCGTCTAAGAAGTTTTGTACGATCTAGTATAAGCCTCACGCGTTGAGTTTACCAATAATGAGCGCTTATTAACGACTTCCCTTAATACTTCTATTGCTGTTCTTTTACTCATTGTTTTATGTGCTTTCATTAGAAATCTACAAATGTCACGTGTGAGTCACGCAAGAGTCACCCGTGCAAGCTGTTGTATTTATATATAATAATGTTTTAAACAAATGACATTTGTGATTTTAGATAACTTCCTTAGGCTTGTTGTAAAATATATTTTTCGATAGTCATTCAATGGAAGGCAATTCATCCAAAGCGTAAGTGCATAAAAAAACTCATGAATTTTGTTTCTTATACTTATAGAAAAAAATATGTATTCTGTAAGAATGGTAACCGTCCCCCCCCCCTTTACCCCTTCTAAATTAACCAAAATCTTGGTGGGGCATACAGCTTGTTTTTAAAGTTATCCACATGAAAATTAGTATGCTTTGTATTGCTATTGTAGTGCTGAATATATGTATAGGGAAAATTATAATTATAATATTTAGTTAATTTTTAATTATTATTGTTCGAACTTTCATTTTATTTATATATTTATGATTTAATCAGGCTAAAGTTCGTATCGCTTTGTAAGCCAAATTACATGTGATAATTATTAATGAACAAATAACATCAAAGTTAGTTGTAAATATTCTGGCTTACAAAGCGATACGAACTTTAGCCTGATTAAATCATAAATATAATTATAATATTTTGCTAGGACATGCAGCTTGTTCTAAAAGCTGGCCATATAAAATTTAGTGACTCTCATTACTGCAGTTGTGGAGATATGAACTGATCCGCGAAAAAAGGGGGCCTTTGGCTCCACTGTGCAGCTTGTAAACAGCTCCAAACGGTTTATTATTTGCATCAAAAACCAAATACGCACAATGTGCACGGCATTGCAAACATTTTGAAAATTACAACAAATGATATGCCAAATGTGTACTCAGCCTAACAGTCGTACAGCTGAAAACTTATATTTGTTTGTTCTACATCAATACATGTTAAGTGAATACATATTGGGTGTTTTTTATTGAGGTATAGAACTTTAAGTTGGCATCACTTTTTTAACTGGCGGCCATTTTGTCAGCTGTCAAGTGATTAATATTTAGTTCGGTTTGCCATTTCATCATGAACAGGTTGACAAAAGAACAACGCTTGCAAATCGTGCAAATTTATTTCGAAAATAATGGTTCAGTTCGCGAAGTTTACCGCAAGCTCCGTCCATTTTATGGTCGACATAATCGTCCATCAGAGCAATTAATTCGGTTAACCATGGATTGGCCACCAAGATCGTGTGATTTGAAACCATTGGATTATTTTCTTTGGGGATATGTGAAGTCGCTCGTCTACGCCAACAAACCAGAAACGTTAGGGGACTTGGAAGCCAACATTCGTGGCGTTATTGCCAACATACGGCCCCATATGCTCGAAAAAGTGGTTGAAAATTGGACCTGTAGAATTGGCTTTATTCGAGCCAGTCGCGGCGGCCACATGCCCGAAATCATATTTAAACGTTAATGGCATAAAATTATCCTTCCAATAAAGCCAAATTGATGGACATTAAAACGATTTTCTTGTGTTTTATTTCAATTCGAAGTTCTATACCTCTAAAAAACAACCTGTACATACATACGATTATGTACATACATATAAATTTATGTTTATATAAACATACATATGTTTGTTAGAAATATTTCCCTCCATAATTCTTGTATAATATATTTTAACAAAAAAAAGAACCAAAAAATAAATAAATATACATACATATTTGCATAACAAGTGTTTTAAAATGGCACAAAAGAATTATATTGCTGTACAAGAATAAATAAATACAATCGAAAAGAGAAGACAGAGCATGCAAAGCAAAAAATTTTAAATTGAAATCAAACTGAAAATAATAAAATAAATACTTGCAAATAGAATCAAACAAACGGACAAAAACATTTATTTGATATACATTTTTTTTTTTACTTTCTCTTTATTTTTTATTTTTATTTTTTTTTTTTGTATTGTTTGTGTATAAGTATTTTTCCTTAAAATAACTCTAAGATTTATAACCATGAAAATGGGCGTTTGTTGGGAAGACAAAAAGAAAATATTAAATAAAAAAGTTTATGAAAAAATAATAAATACAATAAACAAAAATAGAAACTGGAATTTGCCTTAAAGGGGAGTTAACATTTTTTTTTTTTTTTTTTTTGTATTTCCTGTTGACGAAATAAAGGAAGTCTTGAGTGGGGAGCAGGAAGAAGTAAACGATTTGTCAGGCCACATAAGGTTTAATAAGTTCTTGACTCGCATATACAAAAAAAAAAATAACTTAAAAATGTTAAAAATCTTGGGAAAATAAAATGAAATTTTAAAACGAGGCGGATAAAAGGACTTAAGGAACACTTAAAGAGATTTTAATACCCAAGTTGTTAAACAAGCGGAAATAACATTTTGATGGTAATTTAAAATTAAAGAAAAAAATAACAAATATGTATTTTTTTTTTAATTTTATATTTAAGTTACATTCAAAAATTGTTAGAGTGCAATAGATGGAGTTTAAGGTATTATAAAATTATAATTTAATATTCAAGTATTAATTGAAATGTCATTATTGGGCAATAAATCATTTAGAATTATTGAAGAGCAATAATAATACGGGGCGGTCGCTGACAAAGAAAACAAATAAAATTTTTGGCGAAATGATTTTTTTTTTCTAACAAATATATTTTCTTATGTTTGTTAAGCTCGAGATCCTTTTAATAAAATTGTAATTGATTTTTTCGCTATTTCGTTGACGACCTCGAGCTTAACAAACATAAGAAAGTAAACTAAAAAGGTCAAATAAATATAGTTAAAGTCTAACAAATATATTTTTGAAATTGATTTTTAGTTTTATTGATGTCTGTTTCTTGAAAAAAGAAGCTTAAATTAAAAAATCCCAAAATTAAAAAAAAAAATGTCGCAACGAAAAAGCGTTAAAATTAAAAAATTAAATGAAATGCATGATTACATGGAAAATATCACCAAAAATAAAATAAATAGAAAAAAAATCAGCAAAATTAAAAAGATCGACAAAAACCTTAAAAAAATGCCAAAACTTAAAAAATCTCTAAAACCTAAAAAAAATCACCGAAAACCGAAAAAAAAGCCAAGACTAAAAAATCGCCAAAATAAAAATAACATTTAGAAAAAATTCTGTTTTGCAGGCAGAGCAGAGAGTGAATCATTCTTTAATTTTAATTCCTTACGAATCAGCTAAATTTTGAATTAATCTTTTTACAACAAAAAAAGAATTGAATGAAATTTGCATCAATTCAAACGAATTAGGCAGAAATGAATTTCAATTCATTGCCAATTCAAATGAATTTGTAGAATGAGTTGCAATTCGTTTTCAATTCAATTCAAATGAATTTGTTAAATTAAATTGCAATTCATTTTCAATTCGTTTGCATTGAATTGATTTTAAATTCATTCAAATGAATTAGAACAATGAATCAATTCAATTCAAATAAGCTGGTAATGAATTGCTAATTATTTTTTCTAATTCATTTGAATTAATTCAAATGAATTGCAAATCACTTTGACAAATTCATTTGAATTGCAATTCATTTTTACCAAATTCATTTCAATTGACTCAAATTCAATTAATTTTTTTGTGTGAAAAGAATTTATTCAAAATTTGTTAATTCAGTGAATGAATGATTCGCGAGTTAGTTAAAAAATTAATGATTCATTTACAGCTCTGGTTTCAGGTAATATATTCGATTATATAGGCTAATGTTCGTATAATATTACATACATATATAGTGTCCGTACGGAGCCCTTCGTGTGGGAGTCAAAGTCGCACTTTACTGCATTTATTTCTCTGGCTGTAGCCATCAATCCCAGGCAAACCTGATACCACCGAACCATTTTTTCTAGTTTTGAAATAGAAAATATACCAAGGGAGCTAAGTCTAGTGAATTAAATGGGTGATGAAGTCATTAAAACTTTAATTCAATAATTTTGGCCAACCCAATAGTGGATGTGTGAAAAGGTGCCTTGTTTTGATGCAGCAAAACTTTCTTTTGCGTTAAATGCGGACTTTTCTTCAAATTTCGTTTGAGGCTTTTTTTGCTTATTTTGTTTATGTATGTATGTAATTTTCAATAATCACCCTTATTCTAGTTGTCAACATCGACGTTACGTCAATACAATACCAAAAATTTGGGGTTTTTCTATGCGCTACTAACAGGTTCATGCTATTTGCTAGACCTTATGGAACAGAAATAGACTATGAACAGCACAAAATTGTTCTCGAGAGCGAGTAGATAAGCCTCAATTTTTTTGGTATTGTATTGACGTGACGTCGATGTTGACAATTGAATACATTGAAAGATTTTTTTTTTAATTTTTCAAGAATTATTTGGTTTGCTGAACACAAACGAAATACATCTAGGCCTGTGGTCGGTAAGCTACAACATAACATTTTGCGATTGTGTGCGTTATACTCTCACCACGAACTGGTGTTGCCAGAGAACTTTTTTGTGTCATTGCCTTAACTTGAAACTTTAAAATTCCCCGAAAACGAACTTGTTTTTATTTTGATCAGAAGAAAAACTCAAGTTTTGTTTATAAAGAAAGTCATCTTTTGCTGTTGCTACATCATTGTATAATGGTGATTAAAAAGATGGTTTTGTAGAAAATTTTCTTAAGATAATTTAAATATATGCTTGAAAATGCCTTTGCGTAGCACGTTTTTCCATGCATGACAACGCACGTTGACAAACCAAACATACGAGTGCTATTTTTAACAGTTTTTTCTTCCGAAATATTTTCTCTTTTTCCCAAATTGCAATTGTGAATAATTTTTCCCTATAAATCTGTTCCCGTTTTTGATCCCATGATCCATGAATAATATGAATAATAATTTGCAAGGAGATTTTTCTTTTTCACTTTTTCCTCGGTTTTGTTCACTTTATTTTTGCTTACACATACTTCCAATTGAATATTTAAAGTTATAAAAAATAATTGTTTTTGGACAAGATCAGTAAATAATGTCCACGATTAATGAAAACACCCTTTTTCATTGATTATGAACCTCTTTGATGTTATACTTGAGAATTTTTCAACGTCACCTAAAATACTTAAATACACAACTTTACACTTAAAAACATTTCATTTGAAACCCAAAATTTGTATATTTCTTGCTGTGAAAACTTAAATTTTTCTGATTTTCAATTTATTTTGAAGCGTAACAAATCTTCTGATAGCAGGCACGAACGCTCCCATGAAATTCGCTATAGTAATGCTATGTTTCCACTGCGAGTTGAAACACATGCTTCGCTTCCTTAATCATGTTTATGAATCTATCTTGCTGTTTACACGGAGCATTTGTGCTTTGTTTGGCATTTTTTTTATGTATATTAACACACATACATATGTATCATATGCACGTGCATTTGGTTTGTACACACCCATACACAGATACCTATTTGGTTTTGATTGCTAGTTCAGTTGGCGATAAACTGCGATAAAAGTTGGAGAAGATACCAATTTTAGGTGCTTCGCAAGTAGATTCATATTGAATATACCTGATTCGCTCTCATAATTTTGTATGGCGAATCAAGTTAATTCGCTCATGATTGGGGTGTGAAGCATGAAAAGAGAGCGAAGCACATAACGTGGAAACATACTATATATAAGTCGCCCTTCATGGCGAAGGAGCATTTCATTAGAACAAAAATTTCACATTTTATTCACGATTATTTTTTTTTTCAAATTTTTGTTCTAATCCTACACGTCTACACCTGATATATTTGTATCATAACAAAAGTACACACACTATCGAGCATGAGTGACAGTCGAAAATTTATCAGTTTAAAATGATAATGTTGACTGCTCAGACTATCGATCATGTTTGACAATTAAACCAACACTCAAGAAAAAAATTGGACAGACAAATATGGAAAAACACAAATTGCATGCGCATTATTGCTAACAAAAATGTTCTATAATGAATTGTTTTAAGTTTTTCTTATCTCTAACAACTCCTCGCACGATGTTGTCTTAACATTTTGTCCTTAACATCACACACAACCTTGCATTTCATAAAAATATATGAATTCCTTAAAAAGACTATTGTCCGCGTCCAACTTGTGTTGTTTATGCTACAAAAATATATCTTGACTGACGCTTTTTGGTACACACTATCAGTCAAAAACCAATATGGCCGCTAAGCAAAACAGTCACTCATGTATTCCCTTCAATGTGCAAACATTTTCTTGCTCAAACACACACACACACACTCCCACTCACATCTTATTACGCCCAAACGAATTTGAAAGAAAAAATTAATTAATTAAAAAAATTTAGTGTTCATAAAAATATTTTTTGCACTTTTAATGAGGTCATAAAATAAATGAAGTCTTTGTTTTACACATTTGGCTCATTTATAGAATTTATGTTCTTTTACGAAGTAGAACGAAGTCTCACAGCAATTATTCTATAGGGTGTTTTTTATTGAGGTATAGAACTTTAAGTTGGCATCACTTTTTTAACTGGCGGCCATTTTGCCAGCTGTCAAGTGATTAATATTTAGTTTGGTTTGCCATTTCATCATGAACAGGTTGACAAAAGAACAACGCTTGCAAATCGTGCAAATTTACTTCGAAAATAATGGTTCAGTTCGCGAAGTTTACCGCAAGCTCCGTCCATTTTATGGTCGACATAATCGTCCATCAGAGCAATTAATTCGGTTAACCATGGATCGTTTTCGCACTGGCCACCAAGATCGTGTGATTTGACACCATTGGATTATTTTCTTTGGGGATATGTGAAGTCGCTCGTCTACGCCAACAAACCAGAAACGTTAGGGGACTTGGAAGCCAACATTCGTGGCGTTATTGCCAACATACGGCCCCATATGCTCGAAAAAGTGGTTGAAAATTGGACCTGTAGAATTGGCTTTATTCGAGCCAGCCGCGGCGGCCACATGCCCGAAATCATATTTAAACGTTAATGGCATAAAATTATCCTTCCAATAAAGCCAAATTGATGGACATTAAAACGATTTTCTTGTGTTTTATTTCAATTCAAAGTTCTATACCTCTAAAAAAAACACCCTGTACAAGTGCAGAACTATTGAGATTTAAGAAGTCAAGTATGAGTACGTACGAGTATGTACGATACATATGCAACTAAAATATAATCGTACATAATAGTAATAAAATAAAACTCTGGAAGGACAGTGGCAAAATTACGTTCGTTAACATTGAATTCAGCACAAAATGGTGGAGACTGGAAAGTGACATTAATTTTTTTGGGCCATAAATAAATGCCGGTGTTTAAGGTTCCTTTATAGTTAAATAAAGAAATTTTTTCGTTTTTAGTTTGTAAAGGGTGATTTTTTTGCAACTTTCTTATTGACTGTTGTCATCTTTGTCTGTTTTTGACAACTCAGCTGTTTTCGTGTAATATGTTGCTGTTAAGCATCAGGATCAATCCCACGATCTCGACAACGTTCGACTTGCCGCACACTTACATTCAAAACAAATAAAAATTTTAATATGTTGTTGTTGTTTGAAATGTACATAAGTGTGCGACAAGTCGAACGTTGTCGACATCGTAAGATTGGCCCTTAACCATGAATGGATTTACAAATGAACAACGCTTGCAGATTATTAAATTTTATTACCAAAATTCATGATCTATTAAGTAAGTGCATCGTGCACATCTTCCATTTATGGGCGACCTTCTGAGGCGGCTATGCGGAATCTTGTGACTAAATTTCGCACCAAAATTACATTATTGAACATTGTATGTAGAGTGCGGTCAGAGGAAAATATCGCAGCTGTATCCGCCAGTTTTGTTGATGACAGTGAATTATCAATTCGGCGCCATGCGTGCGATGATTACAAATTTTATTTTCCGAAATTAAAAAACAGAACTTGGCTGACATGTGGTTTCAGCAAAACAGCAAGAAATAATGGCCCAATTGCGAGACGAGTTTGGTGAACAGTTTATTTCACGTTTGGGAACGGTCAATTTACCGCCTGGATTGTGCGATTTAACGCCTTTAGACTATTTTTTGTGGGGTTATGTTTAGGCTCATGTCTGTAGGGACAAGCCCGCAATGGCTGACACACTGACAGATAATATTGAAGAATTTAATTGTGAAATACCGGCCAATATGTTGGAGAGGGTATGTCAACATTGAACCCATCGTATGAACCATCTGAGTTAATAGCCGCGCTCAACAATTAGATGAAATCATCTTAAAACACTAGGTAAGGTTAGGTTAGCAGGCTAAGGTGAAATTAGAGACCAGCTAGCTCACTAGGGTCCAATACAATGATCATTTATGATACCTGTGAGTTGAGGAGAATATAGTGAGAGAGGGTGAAAGGGAAGGGATAATGATAGAGAAGACAGATGGTGAAGGACGAGATAGATAAAAGCTTCATTCTTTTACAAATCTGCTTTTATTGAATGTTTTTAATAATGCAGTGTTGCAGCGCCTCTGGTGTCAAGGAGGCGTATTAAATTTAAATAGCCATTTTATTGGTTATTTTACTTTGCCCATGATTTTGCTACACAATACTGACGAAGGACGGCGCTCTGATAATACATTAGGATTAGCATCGGCTGAAGCCGGTGTATTTTAGTGACGAGTGTCCATGTCTTCACCACTAGAACTTTTTTTTCTACAACAGCTGATACAAAGGGTCACTAATGTACTAATGACTGTCGGACACCGGGCTCGAACCCAATGTTAGCGAACAAATGTCAATTTGTAGCATACACTTTTAATTTATGCTACAAAGTTTATCGCTTAAGCTTCTCTACGCCGCTCGATGAAAAAGTGCCAGTTTGGATGATGCAAGTTTTCTTGCAGAAGTTTGCCATTTGATAACTTAAGCTTGCATTTGCGTTTACATAAAGGAACGTGTCTTACAGAAATTGTTTATTTACGTCCTGTACCTGTAGATAACTTTCGTGTTAAAATTACGAACGAGAGAACAAAATGCATACCTCTTTCTATTCCTCTTTCACCGCTCGCCAACAAAGTAAAACTTTCTACAAGAAATATTTTATTATCCAAACTGGGACAAAGCATTGTCGCTTGAGTTATGTATTATGTTGCACTATCTAGCTGCACTCTAATTATTTCAGAATTCATTCATATCTTTTGAAGACAATCAGGGCAATCATGAATAAAATTGCGCGTGAAATTTCTCCCTTTTCCAATTAGAATTTTTTGTTTTCCCTACTACTTGCTATTAGTTGGAATTCTACCCCCGGGAATAATTTCACGCGGAATTTTGTTCACGATTGCCCTGAATGAGTGTTAGCAAAAAGTTCTCTCCCTCAGTTTCGAAAAAAATCTTTAAATCGGTACACTTTTGCAATCTTTACGCACTACGAACAGTAATTCGTGACTTGTTTATTTGTAGGGATTTTATTGTGATAGTTTCTAATATCTGACATCGGTGTTCATGTTATTGCTTTGGGTTTAAAAGGAGAAGAAAACGTAATTAACCAGTGCTGATATTTAAAAAATTGTATAGAGAAAATTATAACTAGACAAAGAATGGTATGCAAAAGTCAAGGGAAAGGTAAAGCGAAGTAAAACAACTTATTTTTTATTATTATTTTTGTTTGTTTATCATTTAAAGTTCTAAGCAATCAAGCGAGGCGAAATCACAGCGTCCTAAGGTCAGGTCACGAATGACAAAATTAAACAAAAACCATAACATACATGTTTAAAACAATTTATTTTTTCGCTTTGATTTAAATTAGTTCTTAGCAATCAAAACGAGGTGAGATCAAAGCGTCCTAAGGTCAGGTCACGAATGACAAAAAAAAACAAAAGCCATAATATACATGTTTAAAAAAAATAATTTTGTTAATTTGATTTAAATGAGTTCTAAGCACTCAAAACGAGGTGAAATGAAAGCGTCCTAAGGTCGGGTCACGAATGACAAAAATAAACGAAAACCATAACATACATGTTTAAGACAATTTATTTTTTCGCTTTAATTTAAATTAATTCTTAGCAATCAAAACGAGGTGAAATTATAGCGTCCTAAAGTCAGGTCACGAATGACAAAATTAAACAAAAACCATAACATACATGTTTAAAACAATTTATTTTTTCGCTTTGATTTACAGCTTCTAAGCAATCAAAACGAGGTGAAATCATAGCGTCCTAAGGTCAGGTCACGAATGACAAAAAAATGTTTTTTTGGGAGACTTATGTTTCCACAATTTACAGACAATTGCTCATTCATTATATTTTAATTTTGTTTTTTTTTTTTTTGTATTTTACCCAAGTATGCAACTGCTCTGATACTTAGTTTTTTTCATGTTCTCTGATAGAAACAGTTGCCCGAATCTTGTTATTTTGGAAACGGTTCCACTTTGTCTCACAGTGCAAATAAATATTAAAGAAAATATTGCTAGTCTCATTGAAATTTTGTATTAATTAAAAAGAAAAACATGTTGTTGAACTCAATAACACAGTTGTTGCAATTGTTTAACTATTGCTTTCTGTGTAAGAAAATTTCTTTAGAATTCAATCATGCAATCAAATAATTGTAATAATCTTACCTTGTAGCAATTATATTGATGTTACATTGATGTGATTGCAATAAACACTGTGATACTGTAAGATCTCGAAGTAATTTTGGCACACATCACATGCATATGTATGTATGTGTGGATGTATGTATGTAAGTAAGTCTTCGTATGTGGCAGGAAACTGAAATTAAAGAAATATAATATCATTGCTATAAAAAAGTAAAATTCTCTGTAAATTATATTCTTATTATAATTCCTATTAAATCGCAAATGGCCAATACATTTCATTAGATTATTTTGAAGATATTATTTGTAAGCATGTAGCTTAAATGTTCGCAAGCAATTCAATATAATGCGATGGTAATCTGTTACAAATCCTAATAGTATATCATAGAAACTGTATATTTTCATGTATTTCAAAGCACTATTGGCTTCATTTAACAATTCACATCAAGGGTGTCAAAATCATTTGTAAAAGAGTAATTAATTAATTAATTAATCTTTAATAAATGTATTGTTGATTAATGAAATAAGTTCTTTTATGGATTTTGTTTGTGATAATGAAAGAACATTAGCTGAATTAATTTATTCTGCACTCTGCATTTGGGAAATTTTCTACATTAATAATATTTGCTATTTGTAAGATAAATGAAGAAAAAATTAATAAGAGAAGACTTTAACAAAGATCAGCCGTTTGCGATGGCAACAATTTTGCCGTTACCATATTAATACCGTCACCAGGTTACAAGGTGTAGTGGCCGGTTGTTCCGTTCTACTCGTGTTTGTCAGAATAATTACAATTATTTTTGGTGTTATCTGTTCATTAATAATTATCACATGTAATTTGGTTTACAAAGCGATACGAACTTTAGCCTGATAAAATCATAAATATCAGTATTTTATTTAAATGAAAATAGCTCAGAAACCAGACATGATGGAAACAATCTGAGAGCATAAAAAGTCCATTAGAATCACATAATAAAGTTATTGCTCCCGACATTTATTTTTTATTTTTTCGATCAACAGGGCTATGAGCACTTTCGATGTTTATATGCATACCTACATACACTTTAGCATCTGTTTGCTAAAATATTATAAAAATGTAGCAAAGAAAACTTATGCTGTATTTTTCAAAACGATCTGAGCGCATATAAATAATTTAATTTGTTATCTTGTTACAAAAATCAAAACCAATAGTTAACGCCAGCAGTAGGCCAATTTAATAAAAACAAAAGGCTACAAACAACTTTGCATATGTATAGGGTCCGCCATCTAACGTTTTTTTTTTCAACTAGTGCTTATTTCGTGAATGGTAACACTTAGCTCATGTCTGATTTGACAGATAATTAGTTTTATCCTTCCGCTGAACGAATATGGTTGTGTATACGCTTGAACAACGCTTCGCTAAGTGGGCCTGCGATCGACTTACAGAAGATGCCGATTGTGCAAAAAAAAATCGTCTTTTCAGATGAAGCTCATTTTGATCTTGGCGGGTATGTAAACAAGCAAAATTGTCGCATTTGGGGCACAGAAAACCCGCACGCATACATTGAAAAGCCGACGCATTTAAAACGAGCCACTGTTTGGTGAGGATTTTGGTCCAGAGGCATAATTGGGCCAATGAGCAAGGAGTGGCCGTTACAGTCAATGGCGATCGTTATCGGGCCATGTTGAACGAATTTTTGTTCACAAAAATTGAAGAGGAGCATATTGGCAACATTTGGTTTCAACAGGACGGCGCTACGTGCCACACAGCCGAAGCTACACTCGATGTTTTGCGCCCTGTTTTCAAAAAAAAAAAAGTTATCTGGCGGACCCTATATATAGTTTAGCGTGCTCATAAAAAATTTTAGATATTATGCGCACACCCACAAAAAAATCCAAAAAAAAACAAAACATTTGCTGTTGATTATTGAATTTCAGCGAAACTGTTCCCTGTATTAGAAATTCAAAGCACAAAAACCAATTGAAGGTAAACCCACGAATTTGCCATTAAATATTAATGCGTTTAGCAGCAAACAGCATTGAAACTAAAAATAAAAATAACGAAATAAAAACAAACAAACAAAAACAAAAACAGAAAGAACCAAAACCGGAAAAAGTATAAAATACTCTGCATGTCTGTCGTGTCTGCATGACTAAAATAAACTTTTGCCAATCTTACGAATGGAAATGAATCAATGAATGAATGGGGGGGGGGGGGGGGGGTGGTAGTGGGAAAAATTTTACATTTATTTTTGCTGTAGCCATAAAGGTATATCAACGTTAGTAGCTGAATCTACCAAAACGCTTCAGGAGACCAATATTCTATCAGTTGTTGCTGATGACGATGAGTGGTGAAAAAAATTTAAATAAAAATAAACTGTTGAAAAACCACAAAAGTGAGTAAAGTGGTAAAATGTTGTATATTATTTAATATAGAACTACATATGTACACTCATTGTACGTGCTTAGCAAAGGAGGTGCGTGAGTGTGTGTGTATGTGTGTGCAGCTGTGCTGGTGCTAAAACATTTTCATATTTATAATGATGAGTTGTGTAGCATACTTATGGGGATAGTTATAGAAATTTAATGAGGATAATAGATAATTTTTGTTTTATTTTAAGAATTTAATCGTGAATAGGTGTTAAAGTTATAAAAAAAAAATAACAAATTAGGTGTTAAATTAACAATTAACTTTAGCACGAAATCAGTGTAAGCGATATAATTTTTGGTGGCTTAAATTTTATTGCGTGCTAAATATCGATTAAGACTTTTCCTCTACAAATGTTCGACTGCCGGCGGTAGATATTAACATCGATATTTCCATTTTACACACACACCATTTCTACTCTACTTAAAAACGTACGTTTGCATAAACGTTACGTATCATAAAATATCCATTGTATATGGGAATTATTATGCGGTCTGATTTAGTGTGATTTCCTTCAGTATGCAAGCAAATGCTGCATATAAACATTTCTAAGTTTATAGTTCAAATCATACATACATATGTATGTATGTATGTATATTTTCATTCACTGTTGGTATAGAAAATGGTTGGATTTGTAATTGAGTAGCCAAAGGCTGCAGGCAGCGAGCTTAACATTTGAAGGCAATGTTAAGTATTTGTAATCCAAAATGTAATAAAGATTTGCGGGGCATCTATTTGTGGTCACATTTCAAGTCACTTTGGAAATGATGGTAAATTATGCAGCTTAGCTGTGTGCTCGTGAATAGATTAGGGTCATAAATACTTTTTTTTATTATAGGAAAATAATTAAGTTGAAGGTACACATATTTTGTCTTTCTTAAGGCATTTTCTTTTCTAGAAAAAAAAACATGTTACATTTATTGCACTTTTCCATGAAAATTCGCACTAAAATGATTTTGTGAAATATACAGTTTGTTAGAAATTGAATTAAGTTGTTTTTTTTTTTTGTAATAAAAAGTTAAGAAACGTTATGATTTGATCAGGCTAAAGTTCGTATTGCTTCGTAAGCCAAATTACCACCACCAAAGTTAGTTGTAAATATTTTGACAAAAACGTAGTAGAACGGAACACCCGGCTGTTTTTGAAGGCCACTACACCTTCATCATCAGCGTTCTTTGTGTTTGGTCCACTGTGTGTGGTGTCAGTTGATGTAAATTTCTGCTTTATATACGCCACTTTTTATTGCAAATGGAATGTGTGTAGTGGCCTTCGAAAACATCACGTTGTTCCGTTCTACTACGTGTTTGTGAAAATATTTACAACTAACTTTGGTGTTATTTGTTCATTTATAATTATCACATGTAATTTAGCTTACAAAGCGATACGAACTTTAGCCTGATCAAATCATAAATGAAAGAAATATTTTTAATACACAAAACAGGTGTCACCCTAATTTCTTTTCAGCGTTATTAATCCTCAACTCTGAGTCGTTATCAGCAGGCTTCAAAGGTATCTCAATATGCAGTGTTTACTTTCACATGACATTAACATCTTTATTGGCCACTTTTATTTGACTTTTTGAAGCATTTCTGGACAAAATGAAGTGATTGCCTGCATGTATTACGTACGTAGTAAACAGCAATTTGTCATTTAGTGTAGACATTAACCAATAGAACACTAGTAATAATCTGTGCTTATGATTAGCAAAAGTTTTAGGTATAAGATACAAATGCAGTTCCTTAAACAAAACTAAATTATTCCCTATAACTTCCACTCAAATTTTGTTAATTTACCACCAAAGCAAATGGTTAAGCAGCAAATTCGTTTGCCCGCACAATATGTTGCGTCTAAAAAGAAATTTATTTGTTTCTTCATGGCCTTTTGCAATTTATCTGAAAGGATAATAGCTAAATGTATGTGTGCTGACATGAGTATGTTCATTATGCCTTAATGTCGATTATTTGTTACTTTAATGCGAAACGATTTTGGAATTTGCCAAATTTTATGTCAACTGAAATTGCAAAACATTGCTGGGAGGGAGATGAAATAAATTAAGCAACAATAATGATTTTTAGTATAAAAATCATTGTTATGCAGACAAGCAAACAACAGTAGCTACAATGGAAACATTAATCAAACACATGGGCATTTCCATGATAAAGTTCTCTTTTTTCTCGCGTGCGACAGCCAGCAATTAAGCTTATATTTCAGAACAATGTTACTCGATTTTGCTTAAAATTTTACCTAATGCAGGGCTGCTGACGCCCTATAAAAATATATAAAGAAATAAAAAAGAGTGTTGTTTTCTTTAAAAAAAAAAAACCAACATATTTGTTGGGTGTCGCACGCTACAAAAAGTTGACATTCCTGTGGAAATGCCAATAAACGATTTGATTTAATTTATACTTTTTTTTTATCTTTATGCCAATTATGCTGTTTCTAACATGTACGCACTTTAATTAACTTTCAATTTGCTCACACTGCAAAGCACGACAGCAAGGGAAAAGCAAGAACTTTCGAGGGCCCATATCAGCCAGCCAAATCATAGTGATTTTAAATTTATTTTAGAAAGAGAAGTAAAACTTGGAAGTATTGAAAATTAAGAAAACAACTACAACCGAATTGATGTCGTTTAAATAGAAACAAAAATTGTGATTAAGATTGTTTTTTGTTACAAGTTATTTGCTAATCTTTTAGAAGAAGAAAAAAAATATCAAATCGCAGGACCATAAATGTTTATGAAACCAATTTCAA
The DNA here is from genome assembly GCA_936439885.1 of Nowickia ferox. Lineage (NCBI taxonomy): Eukaryota > Metazoa > Arthropoda > Insecta > Diptera > Tachinidae > Nowickia > Nowickia ferox. The sequence goes on along the minus strand of OW387024.1, from coordinate 107,995,394 downwards.
AACGGCATTTCCACAGGGTTGCCAACTTTTTGTAGTGTGCGACACCAAACAAATGTGCTTGTTTTATCTAAAGAAAATACAACTTTTTTTACCTCTTTATAACTCCAAAAACGCTTAAGCGACATAATTTTCGAACTTAATTTTTTGACAAAAATTTATTATTTGCTATCGTAAATAATCGATTTTCGTAAAAAAAATCGAAATCCTAAAAATGTGTCGGTCAGTTTTTTTTTTTTTTTTGTATTGGAACTTTTTTTAGTTTTGGCGTTTTGTTTTTGGAGACTTTTTTGTTTTTGGTGATTTTTTTGTTTTCAATACATATTTTTAATTTTAGCGATTTTTTTAGTTTTGGCGCTTTTTTCGTTTAGAGATAGTTCTGGTTTTTTGCCGGTTTTTTAAGTATTAACACCTTCTTTAGTTTCGATGACTTTTTTTGTTTTTGGCGATTTTTTTTATTTTTTTTTAATACTTATTTTTAGTTTTAGCGATTTTTTAGTTTTGGCACTGTTCCCGTTTTTTGGCATTATTTTCGGTTCCGCACGGACACAACATATGTAATATTATACGAATTGTATCCTATATAATCGAATCGAGATTTAAAAAATAATAATATGCACTCGTTGAACTCTTTTTCGGTTTTTTCTGATTGTTTTAGTTTTAGTGCTTTTTCTTAGCTTCGGTTCTTTTTGCGTTTTTGGGATGTTTTAGCTTTTTTTTAGTTTTAGCTATTTTTTTAGGTTTTGCGTTTTTTCGGCCTTAAGCGATTAATTTTAGTTTTAGCGATTTTCTTTAGCTTTGGCACTTTTTTTTGGTTTTGGCAATTTTTTTCTGATTTTGGCGTTTAATATTAGTCTTAGGGATTTTTTTTAGTATTTGCGCTTTTTCTTATGGTTGGACCTTTTTTCGTTGTTTTGTTTTTGGGATTTTTACAATTTTTTTTTAGTTTTAGAAATTTTTCAGTTTTGGCTTTTTTTTTTTTTTTTTTGCTTTTGGCAAATAATTTTTGTTCTAGCGATTTTCTTGAGCTTTGGCGCTTTTTTCTGCTTTTGGCAATTAATTTTAGTTTTAGCATTTTTTTCACGTTTTAGCGATTTTTTCGGTTTTTGGCGATGTTTTTGATTTGGCAATTTTTTTATTTTCTGATCTTTTAGTTTTATTGTTTTTGAAAACTTCAAGAGTTTCCAAGATACAGCAAGTTGCCAAAAATTACACAGTCAAAATTACGTTAACTGATAGAATACCCTTTAATTTTAATTTTTTTCTAAATTTCAGTATTAGTTGTTTTAGTCTGCATAAAAATAAAGCAACTTTGTAAATTTCAAGTGTCTATATACATATAATAATAAATATTACATTAGGATTTCAAAATTTTTAGTTGCTCGCCTTTTTAAATGTCATTTACTACGTTTATACGCGCACTATTTACAAATAAAAAAATACGTGCCAATAAATTAACTCACAAACTTGGCAGCACTTCTATAGAATATTTACTTATGTTCACAAAAACTTCTGTAAATATATAAAGTAACAAATAATTATTTGTTTTTATTGCCATTATTTTCTTCTTTCAATGTTTTTGTGTGCAATATTTATCCATTTATTATTTTTTCATTAGCAAACATTTGTAAGCGTGGCAACCTCAAGCATTTTATTTGCAAATAGTGCGTTAATCGTCAATAGATTTCTGAATTAGTAAATCGCAATAAAACAATTGGCAACAATTTACAGCTTTATTTGCAGATATGTAAGTCGTGTGTATAAACGTAGCGGCCAATGTTTTACATATTCTGTAAAAATTTCAGGTCCGTAACTCTTACGGTTCTCGAGAAAACAGCCTGTGATAGACAGACGGACATCGTAGCCAAAACAATAGGGTTGCTTTTCACCTTTGGTGTACGGAACCCTAAAAAGCTAACATATCGTCGGCTTAGAGTGTAAACCTGCTAAATCCACTTTTTATAACATATGATAGTTTAATGCCGTTCGAAAGAGAAAGGGACGCCTCATCGACTTGCTAAAATATTTATTTTAATTTGAAGCTCTATATGACGAAGATACTTAATGCACTAGGCAAATTTCTGAAGGTTTGTATAGAAACCGTCAACAGTATTTTGTCTGTTCTATAAAATTTTCTGCAGGTTTACACTCTAAGCCGATGATATAAAATTAAAATGGCTCAGATCAAGTCATAGGTTTTGAAAGACAAATCATCATCTAGTAAGTCTTAAACTTAAAGGCCTTGTCAATTTTCCCCTGCAGACTTACACATCACATATTTACACATACATATGTACATACTTACGAGTACATACACCCATATGCATGTGAAGTAACGAACCGGAAATTTCTTTAGCATTTCCGTTACACATCAAATGCATTGAAAAACACAATATTGATTTCAATATAAATATAAAAGAAATTGTGAAATAAAACATACCCCAACCGTTTCGTATTTCTTTATTGTATTTTTTATATTTTTCGGAAGAACAATTACAAGTAAAAGAAATATATCCGTGGTTTTCATTAACAACAGCGTATGTTAAATTTTTCGCATTTCAAGTTTATCATGTTAAATTGTTATATTTTAAATGCTTGTTATGAAGGTTTAAACATTTTTTTTTTTTTAATATGGACCTACGAATACGACAAACAAACATATTAGTGTCGCCAACTTTTTAAACCACAAACATCTCTGGAAACATATTTTTAAGCGATTTTAACGAAAAGAAAATTTTTGAGCTTTTTTGAAAAAGAAAATATTACTAAAAAAAAAACGTTACGTTTGCATTTATTTCATAAATAATGCGACATAACGAAAAAATCCCTACATTTTGGAGTATATAAAAAATCTGTCCGATTTTCCCTACGCTTCTACTTTAGTATCAAAAATTCCTGCATGTAAGAATTTTCCCCTACTTCTGGCAACACTGGTCAGAACACAATTTCGATGTTTATAATATTTTTTTTTAATTTCTCTGGCATCTGATACTTAACGAAATGTTTCCTAAAAATTAGTTGGAATATTGTCATACGGGTACATCTACATGAAAGTGCGAAAAAAAATGAAAAAATTCTTTTTTGTAACACTGAGACCGCAGCTTCAAAAATAACTCGTTTTGGCTCTCGTGAAAAATAAAATGTTTGGGCATACGCTGTTATTAATGAAAACCAGAGATATTATGTATGTACTTATTTGTCGTGTAATACTTTAAACCAGCCACGTCCAAACACACACTCGTACTCTGATACTTGCATTTGAGGTAAAGAGCTTCGAAAGCTCTTAAATTTGTTCTTGTTTCTTTGCAAAATAAGAGCAAGCATTGTAGTCGCCGAGATGTGTACCTGGATTCTGTAACTGTTTGCGTACCGAAAATCGTAATATTTATCGGCATATTTAATCGCTTGCGGTAACGATAATGTGATTCCGTAATTTATTTTTTACGATAGTCTCCACAGCTTTATTTTACTCACCAATTAATTCAATATTATATAGTATCTCTGTATAGAAAATGTGAAAATAAGCGAAAAGCACAAAGAATAATAAAGAAAAATTCATTTTAATTTAATTTAAGCTTGTGATTTTATTTTATTTTGGCCCAACCGTTAGCGAATATCGTTAAAATATGTTATTGAATAGCAAAGTCGATAAATTTTTGTTACTTTTATTATAGCGATACGATTATCGTAATAAAAGTTACTTTAATTAGTAATTTAGTTGCTGATTGGCTGTTGTGCTCTCGTCGGTGTGAAAGCACAAAAAGCTCTTTATAAAAGTTTGCATGCACATTGTGCATATGGCTTGGAAGTAGCTGCTTTAAACAAATAATTTCTTCGTTTTATAATTACGAGTATTTATATGTATGTACTCGTACATCCCAATATATGATTTTAGCACGGCTATAAAAATCTTAGCTACAGAGGTGCATTTCAAACCCCACCCAACTAAACCTCTAATTAAAACAAAAAAAATTGTAAATATAAATCATTCAATCAAAAAAAAAAAAAATCTTATGTTTATAATATTGCATTTGTGCTTGTCTTCGCTGTAATTTTATTGAATAAATCAAAATTATTGCTCGTTTCGAAATGCCCGGCAAAAATCATAAAAGAGGAGAGTGAATGTAGCACAGGGATGCACATGTATAAATCAGAGTACGAAAATATGCAAAAGGAAACGTACGCAGGTGGTAAAAAATTACTAGGGATGTAACGATACGCCATTTCGCCGATCCGATACCGATACCGATACTCAGAAATAAATATCGCCGATACCGATTCCGATACCGATACGCATATTTAAATTGAGCTCAAGTAAAAATTAACAAAACTCAAGTAGAATAATTCTTCTATTATACAAAATAACAGTGTTTATTAATGAGCCATTCAAATCATCAAAATTTTCAGTACATTTCAGTTTCTAAAATTCAAATTTTCAAACTACAAAACGTCTGCAATATTTATGATTTTACAAAATAAACGTTGGCATTCAGTTTAGATTGGCTCAAGATTTAAAATTGATATTAATAAGACTTAAAAAAAAAAGAATTGAATTTCAATTCATGTTAACAAAAAATTAATTATTGTTTTTCACAAAATAACAGTGTAAGATTGAATGAGTCAATTCAAACTGAATGAGCCAATGAGTCAATTCAAACTGAATGTCATACTGTTTATTTCTAAAATCATCAAAATTGTCAATACATTTCAGTTTCAGTTGTTCAAAAAACTCTAAAGAAAAATATAAGAAGTATCGGCGTATCGACAGTAAAATATCGCCGATATCGATATATCGGAAAACCAGCAGTATCGCCGATATATCGGTATCGGTATCGGTTGCATCCCTAAAAATTACTTTCTGCTATAATACGTGAGTGCTCTGTTGCATATCAGCTGACAAAATTCGTAACATTAAATAAACAAGTTGATGTTTATTGAAAATGGATTGATTGGCAACATTTTCTATATAAAAATTTACAGAAATTAGACTTTTACCTGGCAAACGTTAACTTCTTTTTGGCTTACATACATACACACACACACACACATGTATAAAGCATACACACAGGCATGTATAACAGCTGACACATTCACTGGGCAGCCTCACGTTTCTACGAACTAACATGCAAGCTTAAACGTTACGACAACTTAAAAAATAGAACAATACGATTTGACATTTGATTTGATTTATAGACATTTCAAATTTTTAAAGTTATAGTGTATCTTTAGGCTGACACTTACACTGAAATTTTAAAAAATCAAAATTAAAGCATATTCTATCAGTTAATGTTACTTTGACTATGTAATTTTGACAACTTGCTGTATCTGGGAAACCGTAAAACACTTAAAACTAAAAAATCTCAAAATTAAAAAAATCGCTAAAATGAAAATAAAGCCAAAAAGGAAAAAAGCGCTTAAATGAAAAATATCACCATAAATACAATAAATCGCTAAACTGTAAAAATTACAATAAATGGCTAAACTGGAAAAAGAAATCTAAGGGCCTGTCCCACGATGTCACCATCGTTCGACTGCTCTCACACTTACATTCAAAGAAAAAACAAATTTTAACATTTTGTTGTTGTTTGCAATGTCGAGTCGAACGTTGGTGACATCGCGGGACTGGCCCTAAGTTTAACATTTGTTAACGCACTAATAATCCTAAAGTATTATTTTACATATTCAGTAAAATATTTTTTTTTTTATTAAAAACACATTGAAATTTATTATTAAGGTGTTTAGCTGGATCCTATGCGCAATTCATTGTTGCTAATGCAGATCATCAGGGAACCAAAAGTAAAAAATTTCGCCCAAAATACAACTACAAAAATCGCCAAAACGAAAAAAAGCTTAAAAATTATAAACACGGCAAACTAACGGCCTGGCCCACTATGTCGACAAGAAAGTTTCTTTCGCTTACTTACATTGAAAACAAAAACAAATTCTCTTATTTTAAATTCTCTTATTTTGTTTTTGTTTTCAATACAAGTAAGCGAAAGAAACTTTCTTGTCGACATAGTGGGCCAGGCCGTAAATAAACGTTTTGTAAAAAACAAAAATGGCTTAATCTAAAATAAATGACCAAAAATTTAAAAAATCTACAAAATTATTAAAAAAAACGCCAAACTAAAAGACTCCAAAAACCGAAAAATAAATCGCCAAAAATCGTACAAAGTTTCTACTCAAGTTTACCGTTTGGGTTATGGAAACGTTAAGTTCACGTCTACAATTTCTCTGCGAATTTTTTCGTTTGCAAACGTAGCATTATTTTATAAAATACAAAATTTGTTTAGCATTTTTTTGTAATAGTGCCCACTGTACTTGTACTGTAAGTTACTGTAATGAAAGAATTTGATCATAAATTATGCATGAGACTTTTATTTGAAAAGAAGAACGAGCATAATTTCATCAATATTATAAATATATCTGCACCATCCCTCTCAATACATCCCCCCACCAATCATACTCGTTCGTATTCTCGTATAGTCTTCAAGTTGTGATATATTGGCTTAATATAAAAAGGAAAGTGTGAGAATATCACATTCATTCATTCAGTTATTGTGTTTGGAAGTGTGTCTGTATGCTTAGCTAAAGCATATAAATTAATATAATTTATCATTTACTATTTAACTGAGGATGTGTGTGTGGGTGCATAGACACATATTTATGTACGAGTATGTATGTATTTTATGCACTTTGGTATAAACATGAATAAGCTATTAATATCAGTGTATGAAAATTAACAAAATTTTTCGCAAACGTTTTTTGCAAAGACAAAAAATTACAATTTTTATTTATATATTTTTTTTTTTACTTTTCAGTCATTTGCAATCGCACAATCAATTGCTTACAATACAAAAGCTAAATAATAAACTGGCGGAAATTCCGTTAACTTTTTAAATTAACTTTAAGCTAACTATTTCGCAACTATAGTACTGACTGACATGACACTTCGATTAATTTTCAATGTAATCAACTGACTATTTTAACATTGCGATGTCCTAGGCGGTGGTCAATTAGCTAGCTCACTCTGCATTACTTTTCAAGTAACTTAAAGTTGGCTTTTTTTATATCACCTTTCTAATTTCTGGGGTTCGAACATGTATCATCACACGTTGTGTACTCAACGCGCTAACTACCCAGCCAAGGTACCATCGAGAATAATAAGAGCAAAATATTAATATAAATAAAACTGAAATGAGTTTCAGAGTAGCTGAGAATAAATTTGTTGGCTCTCAAAAAAAAAAATTCGATTACACACTCAACTTAAGAAATAATTTTGGATTTGTTCTGGATGACATTGCAGTTAGCTTTTAGTCAGTCTAATAAAAGTTAACTATAAGTTAACTATATTTGTAGTCAACCACACATTCTCCGACAGGGATCATATAAAAATACATACATACATATCGATGTAATTCTGCCAACAAAAAAAAAACCGACTTCAATGCAAAGATCTGTTTGAACATTTTCGAAAAAAAATTTATGATATATAAAATTAAATTTTAATAAGCGTGCCTGCGCCCATTTTTTTAAATGCAAGATTTTGTGTCGTTCAGAGCTCAGGGTGTGTGTTAAGTTTTGTAAGAATTGGTACAGTAGAACCACTTAAAATAAAATAATTAATCTTAACTTGACTCCGCCCATTTTTCTCAAAAGGAAAATTGTGTCTATTTTTGAGCTCAAGCAGTGTGGTAAGTTTCGTAAATATCGTTTAAGTAGAAGCACATGAAATATAATATTAGATTTTTAGGGGCGTAGCCCCGCCCATTTTTTTCAACTTTAAAATTGTGTAATTATAAGAACCAAAGGTGCTTGCTGAGTTTCCCAACAATCATAAAATCAAATAAAAAAATTGTGGGCATTTCCCGCCCATTTTTTTTTTTTTGCGATGAGACTAATTGGTCAGACAATAAAAAATATTTACAATCGGTCTTATATAAAGCGAGTTATGAAGTAACACCGCCAAAAAAAATTTAGACGAATTGATAACCTCCTCCTTTTTTTTTGAAGTCGGTTAAAAATAAGCGCTCGATTTCTGTAGTTTTTTTTTTTTTTTTTTATTTGTATATCTTTTATACACAATATAATAATTGTTTCCAAGTATTAAATATTGCACACGCATGATATTGTTCTTAATAGTTACTTTTGATTTTTAACCGCAATTTTCCTGTTGCCAACTGAAATTATCTTTTATATTTTTACCCGCTTTTGTTTTTAAGCTTTTGTTAAATTTTTTCTTTAGCTTTTTTACAAACAAACAAAACAGTTAACAACAAGACTTGCTTTAGAGAAGGCAACGGGCAGCGTGGCCGAGCGGTCTAAGGCGCTGGTTTTAGGCACCAGTCCGAAAGGGCGTGGGTTCGAATCCCACCGCTGTCAGGGTTTTTTTATTAATTTTTTTTATTCTATAACATTTTAATAGAACTTAGCGACGCCAGCTTTCAGCCCACTGAAAATCCCAAGAGCCCAACTTCTGGCAAAGTTTATATTAAGCTCACAAGTAACTTAAAATTGCTCGTATTTATTTTATTTTTAAACACATAAGATCTGTGTTTTTACTTTTTGGGCAAAGTTCGTTAAAAGAGTGTAAACTAAGATTACTCTCAGCAAAATGCGTAAATGATCGCAAGAGCGGGAACGCAATAACTACAACTACTACTTCCAACCCATGAACATTTAGTATATTTTTAGGGTTCCGCACACCAAATGTGAGAAGTAACCCTAAAATTTTCGCTACGCTAACCATCTGTCTGTCTGTCACAGGCTGTTTTCTAGAGAACCGTAAAAGCTAAAAACCTAAAATTGTAAAAAGATACAAACAAAATCGCCATAAATTAAAAAAAAACGCCCAAAACCGCAAAAACCTCAAAAATTTAACACTTGAAACAATGGCCTGGTAAAATTACACTAGTCTTATGATTATTACTCTTCTGCTATCAATATAATAAAATAAAAGTTTTTTTTTACAAATTGCTAAATGGCTGGGTATGACCCACTGACTTGTTTTAATTTGAATTTATTACATCATAAATGAATTTTGTTTCTTTCTGTTGTTGCTTTGGCAACATCCTGCATAAATTTTACAGTCTTATGGACTATCTATCTGCTCTCTGCCCTGAGCCCTTTAATTATTTTTTATTGTTATGTTTTTCTTATTTTATATTTTTAGGATAAAATTTTGTTTTTTCAGACTTTGCAGTTTTTTTTTAGCATTATGGGCCGGCCTATTTCACCAACTCTATTTAAATATCATTAATTTTTGTATGAAAAAATGTCTTTTAAACATGAATTGATATTTAAATAAATTGGTGAAATTGTTCCTAAATTATACATATTATTTTCCAATATGCAGTTTAAATATTTGCAATCACATATTCTTGGTTTTATTTCAGTATATTTGCTAAAGATCAAATTGTGCAATTACAATGAGTTCAAAATAGAAAAACAATTTAATAACAAGTAAACGAATGCAGAAGTAATAACTAGAAAATCTTTTGAAAACCAATTTTCTTGGTTTGTTATTATTGACATTACACTGGTATTGGTCATGTATCGAAACTGGAGTTTCAGTTAATATAAATATGGTTGTCATATGAGTATATGAAGCTGCTACACACGACCATACACACACAGCACACTTAAAGTCAGGCAGGAATGTGCTCATGCATTTGCATGTTTCTATGCATGTGTATGTATACCATAATTACCTGATAAACATTGTGGAGAGTAGCACAACAATAACACTAAAATAGATTTCAAAAAAAAAAAACAGACACTACTGCTTGATACTCAATAATCCAGGTTTTGGAAAATCATATCACACTACAGTGTTACCTGGCTATAAGGAACTTAAATGAAGCAAATTCGTTTTATGATTAAGAAAAACAATTATCAATTAAAATTTAATTAAGTCAATTAAACTTTAAAGTTTAATGCAGTTTTTAAACAAAAGTTTAATGCAGTTTTTTTTCAATTATTTTATTAATTAAATTTTTACGGCCTTATTCATAAAAATTATTAAGGCTTTATAAAGGGTTTATAAAACAGATTGTTATACAAAATTATTCGTATTAAACCTTAATAAGGTCTTAATAATTTTTATAAATAAGGCTTTTGAGCAAAAGTTCAATTGACTCAATTAATTATTTGATTGATTACACTGTTCTGCAAAGAACTTCATTATGTGATTTTAATGGATTTTGATGTGGTTAATCCAAATCTGTTCACAGATTGCTGCCAGCACGTCTAGTCTTTGTGATTTTCTTATTTAAAAACAATACTGCTATTGGAATATTAAATATGTAGGTATTTATTATGATAAAAGTAAAAAATCTTACACATAAATGGCTTCTTCTACGATATAAATTAAAATCTTAAATTAAACTAAATATGAAATAAAAACTCAACTACTTTTTACTATAGGGTGTTTTTTTAGAGGTATAGAACTTCGAATTGAAATAAAACACAAGAAAATCATTTTAATGTCCATCAATTTGGCTTTATTGGAAGGATAATTTTATGCCATTAACGTTTAAATATGATTTCGGGCATGTGGCCGCCGCGGCTGGTCATGTCCAATTTTCAACCACTTTTTCGAGCATATGGGGCCGTATGTTGGCAATAACGCCACGAATGTTGGCTTCCAAGTCCCCTAACGTTTCTGGTTTGTTGGCGTAGACGAGCGACTTCAGCGGATGCGTATTATCACATAGAGTAAACGTAGTGCGAAAACGATCCATGGTTAACCGAATTAATTGCTCTGTCGACCATAAAATGGACGGAGCTTGCGGTAAACTTCGCGAACTGAACCATTATTTTCGAAATAAATTTGCACGATTTGCAAGCGTTGTTCTTTTGTCAACCTGTTCATGATGAAATGGCAAACCAAACTAAATATTAATCACTTGACAGCTGACAAAATGGCCGCCAGTTAAAAAAGTGATGCCAACTTAAAGTTCTATACCTCAATAAAAAACACCCTTTATATCGCTTTCTTTTATACGAGTACACAGGAAAAAAATAGACAAGAATTATTTTCAACAAAACCATGTTATTGAAAACACATTTTAATTTCAATAATAATTGTCATTAACTCAATACGATATTTTATCAATACCGCGCATTTTAAAATATCGTTCAATTTAATTTGTTTTTGTTGGTGTTTATCTTGCTTATTGATTGATGTGCGGTGATGTGCTATTGTTGTTGTTTATTTTGATTGCTCGTGTTGTATACGTGTGAATGCCGACAAGAAGCCGAAAAACGTCTTGGCTTGTTTTTCACTCAACAAATTTATTTCTTAAATTATATCATAACACAAAGCGCACATGTAGATGATGATTTAAAACCAGTATTACCATACAAAATACTGGTTTTAAATTCTTAAAGTATACTTTGTTGTGACTATGGTTATGCGCCATTTAGTTTTAATCGCAGCCAAGCAAAAGCAAACAAAAAGCGGTGACATTCATCAACACACACACACACACACAATGACAATTACCACTTAAAATAAATTTCAGTCAACAACTTTTTTCTTTGATTCATTAAATTTTTTTATTGGCTTTATTTTCAATAAAGGTGCATACAATTTTATTTATCACAGAAAATTCAAAAGATTTTTTTATTGAATCAACGATAATTTTTTTCTATGTAAGTTTTATCTGTTGCTATTTCACGATTGGTTTCCCAGCAGAAACAGTTTTTCATTAGTAATTAGTGGTTACGTTTTTCTTTTTTTGGGCACATGACAGCAGATGTAAACTAGGCCTAAGTTAAGTCTAGCAGCAATTGGGGCGCATTAATTTTATTTCGGTTTATAATTGTTAATTGACTTAATGACAATTCGCCATTAAACATAAATGGCGTGTCAGGGAACACGGTACCTACATACAAACACACATACATATCGCTTTTTTATTGCAACATAGTCATAACTCAAAAAAGCTAGTTTCGCCGAAAATAAGTTTAGAATTTTTAATTTACATACACTTCAATGAAAATAACAAAATATTTTATTTTCTCAAAAGACTTTTGTATGAAATTTTTACACACGATTAAATATGATGATATAACGAATTTTTCTGCATTATTAACTCGAAAAATTTATTTTTTGATATATGACTGTGTTGCCATGCAGGAGCGATATGTCTGACTAAAACTTAAGTTTTCAAATTTGTAACCAATAATCTACAGTTTCCTGTGATAATTTAAAGAGACGGTGATAAAAATATTTTTTATCGACTTCTATGGATTAGATAATGCCAGAACACGTGACGTAAACGGCGACAATAATTATACACATACAGCTAAAAAAAAACACCAAAAATATACTGGAAACAACAGTCTTTCACTTTCTTTGCGAATGCCCAGCTTTGCATCTCTCGAGACACAAATTTTTAGGCAGTCATGTACTAGATGATCTATCAGATCTATCTGAGATTGGGTTGAATGACCTTATCAGATATCTCAACGCGACGGGTTGGATCTAGTAACGATCACTGTCTCAGAATACTCAGGTACGGTTCTACATAGGTTGACACCGATGAGTGTAGTGGTCCTTTCAAAAAGGAATCTTCTAGATTATAATTGAATGCCTGCGTGTAGTGGGCAGCCACGTAAACCAACCAACCAACCAACACTGGAAACAACATTGAAAACAAATATAATTTTTTGGAAACACAGCAAAGTTGTGTAACACAAATATTGGGTGGGTGCATCTACTGCACCAAAAAAAAAACAAAACAAAAAGAAATCTACTTCTTACCGTAAAATCTGTATTAAGTAGAGCGAACTTGTACCAGAGTGACCAAACAGCAAAACAACGTTTACCAACACACATACATACACACCTAGATATGTGTACTCATACTTGTACTATAACCCAGCGGAAAAAAATTTAGTGTGGAAATTTAGTCCGGCAGGTGTTATATAGAACTGTTTTTGCACTAATACAATTAATAAATTAAAAAAATTATATACGTCAATTTAACTCTTTAATTAATTAAAGTTTAAAAAAAAAATTAAATGACTCATTTAAATTTGTATTTTTTCAATTAATTAATCAACATAAATATGGAAACAGATAAAGTTCGAACAATAATTTTTCTATATATTTATTATTTTATTAGGCGAAAGTTCGTATCGCTTTGTAAGCCAATTGACATGTGATAATTATTAATGAACAAATAACACCAAAGCCAGATTCTTACGAAAATTGACACACACTCTGAGCTCTGAAAGTGCCACACCCATTATGGTTTAGTATTAAATTATATGTACTTCTACCTTATGCTCTAAAAAATGGGCGGGACATGCCTATTAAAACCTATTGCTATATTTTACGTGGTTTTGCTTAGTCGATTCTTATGAGACTAGGGACACAGCTTGAGCTCAAAAGTGGTTAAGTGAAAATTTAAAATGGTCACTAAAAAATTTAAATTGAATCTTAAAAAAAAAAAATATTAAATAAAAAATAAAAATAATTTAGATTCATTTACATAAAACATTTGGGAAAACTCAACTTCGGGCCAGTGTTGTTCAATAATAAATTTGCCAGCTTTCAAACATGATAAAATATTTTTTAATCGGAACTGTATTCTACTCTCTAGATGGCGCTTTAAAAAGAAGTATACATTGCAAAACATAAATGTATGATTACGTTGGGGAATGGAGAAATGCAATATTTTTTTGAGTTCTGCGCACGCCATTTAATTACGAAAAATTTATAAAAAATTTATAAGACTTTAGTGATTTCTCTGTAAACTAGTGTAGTCGAGAATTTCCTTTATTTACTCGTACACCAGGATGAAGCTAGAAATTGTGCAACATTTTATTAAATAAATATTTTAAAACATTTGAAACTGTGCATGTAATTCGAAATACATACAATCTTAAAAATAAAAAAATATTCTACTGCTAGAATTAAAAGATGTGAAACGGTTCACGTGTACAGCAAATTCACCAACTAGTGTTGCTTTCGTTTAGGTAGCAACATTATTTTGCAATTGCCGTTGCCGTTGCCGTTGTTGTTGTTGTTGTTGTGAAATATTAATTGACATTGAGTATACCCAAGTGCCAAATCTGCATTATCCGTAGTACAACCACAATAATGTTGGTCAGAGACACACAATCAGATACGCACTTGAACACTTACGAGTACATACATACATAATCTGGCTCGCACGCACTGACCATTGTGTATTTGTACCACAAGCGTATTGTCCCATGAACATATGTACATACACACACATCCACATACTTATGTACACCGAGAGAAAACAAACGTCATATGGTAACCGAAATTGAAATATACTGTTGTTTAATGTTATCCACGTACGTTTGATCTCAATTTAGCAAAAATAAATAAATAAATAAAATTTTATGAAGAATACAATATGCTCGTTTTGACAACAATCGTTCTTTATGTGATTTTTTCGTTGTTTACTTGAAAATAAGACAGACGACGCTCTTGCTTTGGGAACAGCCGTTTTTGTGTTTTATCTAAAAAATTTATTTCTCCAACCGTCTGCAACGTCTGGTAATTTGTATACTTTCATTCTCAAATCAACAACGATTCATTTGACAACATAATTTTACGTTTTTGATCTGACAAATGTTTTTGTTCGAGACTTGAGAGACAAAATTGCCATAAAATTAACCATCGATTGCTTGTCATGTTTATAGCAGCCGTTAAAAAAATATTTTTTTTTCTCTGTGTATATCTACTGTTATTCTTGTAAGTGTGCGTGTTATTCAGGTTTGCCAGTCAATAGTAGATGAGATGTTAAAATGGTATTAGTTGGTGTATTGTTCAACTGAAAGCATATTCTACCATCCAGCAGCATCCATTCATCTTTCTTTTCTAAGGTTCGTGAGTGGGTATTTGTTTTTGCTTTATTTTAATTGTACTGGGAAATGCGTTAATATATGTATGTATGTGTGTGTGTGTCTAAGGTTGCAGATTATTCATGGTAGGACTATCAAATAAACGTACTAATAAACGTATATCTTTTGCATCATTGCTGTGGATATAAACACACTTATACATACACGATTAACGATTTGAATACATAGAAATATTTACATAACTTATGAGCACGTTGTTTTATTCTCCATAGATTATTGTATCTTTAAACTGAAAATGTTCATGTTTAGTTTATGATGACCATTTCAAAACTTGTGATTTTAAAGTAGCGGACAAAAGTATAGAGACAGCTTTACAACATTTAAAATCAAAACACATTCTATTCATTGCAACATTTTAACAAAATGATGGAGCCAATAATAATCACAGAACCAAGCATCGTAAAACATGTGTGTCAAAGCACTATACCATTAGTTCACAGAACAAATGTTTCTCCAATCAATAACAAATTTAAGTTAGGGCCAGTCCCACGATGTCATCAACGTTCGACTCGTCGCACAGTTACATTGCAAACAACAACAAAATTTTAAAATTTGTTTTTGTTTTGAATATAAGTGTGCGACGATTCGAACGTTGGTTACATCGTAGGACAGGCCCTTAGTTTTAATTATTAGTGTTCGAACTTTGTTTGTTTCTGTATTTATGATTCGATTAGGCTAAAGTTCGCATCGTGTGATAATTATGTAAAAACAAATAACACCAAAGTTAGTTGTAAATAATCTGACAAACACTAGAAGAACGGAACAACTAGCTGTTTTCGAAAGTCGCTGCACCTTCAGCATCAGCGTTCTATGTGTTTGGGGTTTACTGTGTGTGTGGTGTCATTTGATGTAGATTTCTACATTATATACTCAGCTTTTCAGTGCAAAGGGAATATGTGAATTGCAGGCTTTTTTTTTTTTGTAATAAAAGCTCAACTTTGCCATCTGTAAATTTACAACAGTCCTGCCATTGTCGTTTGTTCTTTACTAATTATGCACATTTTAAATAATTTGCTTATTTTTGTTGGTTTGTTGCTATTAAATATATTTATATAATTTTTGCCACAAGCCCACATTTATGAATTTTAGTTGGTTTTAATTATTATTGTTTGAACTTTATTTGTTTCTATATTTATGATTCTAATTGAATAAAATGAAAATAATGAATTGCAAAATTTAGCTGAACCAATTTAACTTTTATTTAAATATTTACTTGATTAAAAGTTAAATTTAAAAAATTTAATTGAGGCAATTAAAATTATACTTAAAAATTTATTCAATTAAAAAGTTTGATTAAAACATTTAAAATATTAATTTATTTATTTTTTTTTCAATTAAATGTTTTGATTGGAGAAATATTATTACTTTTTAAGCTTCGCCTGCATGACCTGAACCTAGACCAGTGGTCGGCAACCTATACCATAACATTTTACAATTGTGTGCGTTATACTCTCACCACGGAACGGTGTTGTCAATGAAATTTCGCCTCATTTCCCTAATTTCAGATTTTAAATCTCCAAAGGAAAACTTGATTTTATTATGGTCAAGAAAAGAAACACTTCAGTCTCATTTATAAAGAAAGCACATCTTCTGTTGTGGCTATATCAATGTAATGGTGAGTAAAAACATGATTTCATTAATTTAAATATATGCCAAAAAATTCCTTTGCATGTCATGTTTTTTCATGCATGACAAACAAAAATAATTTCTGAAATTAAAAAATTTAGTAAATTCTCATCACACATATTTTCTGATTGTTGGAAGAAATTGTTTTTCTCTGGCAACGTTGATTGTTAACAGCGCGTGTTTACAAATACGTAATAGAAGAGTATATTAAAGGGCGTGGCGCCCTTAATTTACCGATCACTGATCTAGAAAAAATGTGGTTCCAGCACACACAAAAAGTAATATGAAAAGTTTTGTAATATCAATTAAAATTTTTGTAACATCAATTAAAAAGTTAATTAAATTTTCAACTATAAGCAATTGATAATATTCATTAAGTTTTTCCACTCGAATTAACTAGAGCAATTAAAAATTTAATTAAAGCAATTAAGTTATTAATTGAAAACTTTAGTTGGTGAACAATTTTTTTCTGTGCAGAAAACCACCACCTGCCACAGTTTCCAGACCAAATCCTCTCAGGGAATTTTCATATCAATTCACCACCAATATCATGCGCTTTAATGCAGTAAAATTTCTTTTATTATTGATTTTCCATACCAGAAACAATTCTAAAGCTCAACATCAAAGTTAAACGCATCATCACTAAGAGACAGCTACATCTTTGCTGAAAGTCGTCAGAGCCAGATTTTCTTTATTTTATAACATTCCAAAAAACAACATAACTCGCTCAAAGAAGACGTATTTTAATACTTTTACCGTTGCCCAATATGGCAGCTTTATTGTAAAAAGATGGTGGAAAATAAAATAGATGCAAAATCGAATAAAGATGCTTGTTTTGTAAAGATTTTTGTTTGAGGCTTCTAAACTTATCATGTTTGTATCTTGTGATTCTCAATACATACATACGAAATTAGTTAGCCAAATTCAATATCTTTTGGGGTTGAAGTCTACTTTTGTTTCTGTTTAGAAATTCGTTGCTTTAAGCACCTTAAATGTGCCCATAATAATGAATGTGTTTCAAGTCATATAAATATTTATTGTTTCGAGACATTTAGAAGATTACATTTAAATAAATGAAATCATTTTTAATAATTGTTAAATTTATATTTTAATCAAAACTGCATATGACTTAGTTAGATCACTTTCATAGTTATGGGCACAAATATTATAATTGTTATTTCATATGTTTCAGCAGACAAGATTCCGGAAAAATTTATAGAAAATTCTCTCTATTATTTTAACCAAATACTGTATGAGTGCGGACAGAATAAGTACTTTTGGTCTTTTGCTTCTACAGCAAACAACCAATAAGAGCATATTTTGGGAAAAAGTATAAGCATTTGAGCTCTACACGCAGAGATAAAAAGTACGATACTGTTGTGGTATCACCACTCCTAATCGTCTAAGCGAAATTCGTTGCTTCTAGGCTTGTGCCGAAAAACAAAATTATAATTGTCATATTACATTTGAAGGCAGAATTAAATGCTTTCAAAATAGCAGCATATTTTCTATGGTCTCGTCAAATGTCAAGGAGAGACACTTCGAAATCAAATCTGCAAAATGCGCGCCCACGTATTTTCCACAAGATGGTGAACCATATCAGCAGCGTCCTCAAAGAAGTGCGGTGGCTAACTACAACTTGGCACAGAAAAAACTATGATTCATAGCCATTCTAGTTTATTTGATGCAGTTTGCTAATATATTCTGTAGTACCGGCCCAGTATCCTTGCATTTTTTTACTTTTTCCGCCTGTCTACGATTAAAACGCACCGTCGCCTTGGTACCCATGCTAAAAGTCTTGGACTCCCCCATAATCACTAGCGGACTACTGATAGTCTAGATAAAAAAGAATAGGAAACGACAGCTCATCTGCCATGGATAAGTGCCGCAGTTGGTACTTCGGCTGTTTGTGGGAACTGTCGAGTACTTATATGAAAAACTTTTATTACACTGCTTTATTAGGAACAGCGGTTGATTTCATATACGCATGCAAGATGCTCTCGTTTTCTTTTTCTTTCTAGCATCTCCCACCCTGCTACATCCCATCTCTTTCACCCACTTTGATTTCGGTAGCTTCCATAATTGCCGATTTCTTTGTCGCTACCTTACTGTTTCTCTCTCTATCTCACAGTCTGTCTCACCCTTTCTATCCCTCTTTCCCTCTTTCTAAGCATTTTTTTCGGTTTCTCCTTCTCTACCACCACCTCTATCTGTCACAGCCTCTATATTAGGCTCTATCTCTCCCTATCTATCTGCCTCTTTTTCACTGGATCTCTCCATCGCTCCCATGCTAGCTAATTCTCTCTCCCACTATCTCTCTTCCTTTCTTCCTTTTCCTATCCCTCTCTCTCACTCTCTCTTTCCCACTATTTTCGCCTCTCTCTCTCTTTCCCACTATTTTCTCCTCTCTCTCGTCCTTATCTTTGGCACTCTATTTCCGTTTATATCTCCGTCACTCTCTAACTCTCTTTCTATCTCACTTTCCTTCCATCTCTCTCTAGCTCTCTTTCTCTCTCCCTTTTATTTTCTTATATCTCTCTCTGTCCCCCTCTCCTTTTGTCTTTTTATAGCTCTCTCTCTCTCTCTCTCCCTCTTTTTTCTCAGTAAGTTGTTATTTTAATTAAGTTAATTTTTCCATAGTTTGATTAATCATATAAACGAAATTGCTGGTTTTAAATTGTTCTTACAATGGAATAAAGATTTTGTTATTCAGAGCAAAAATTACTCAAGCTAGTAAATTTTTTATAGTTTACGCTAGGAATACAACTGGGACGAATGAAGAGTTTTTATTTGCGAGCTTTCGTCATTAGAAAGAAAACACATTTATGCATATGAAAATTAACACAATACCGCTGTCGAACGGAATTTGCCATACGTGATGAATTCTGCGATATATTTATTTCTATTTCTTACGCCGACGAACGACAAACAAACAAATTTTTCTCTTTACAAAACAGTAACCAATTTTATAAATTATAAGAGCTTTTATTTTTTCGTCATTGTTGTGCTTCGCACAATGAATTTACTCAAAATCGGATCGCTTATTTATTTTCACCACTTAAATTATGCGCTAGGCTTACTTCTAATTCAAAAATATATCAAAATGAACTAAGAAACCAGTACAACTTTAAAAAACCAAGCAGGACCAAACAATCAAAAACGCCAGAAAGTGTACGATGTATTATTTACTGTCTTTGTGACGAAATATAATATATAAAAGAGGTGTTCTGAGGCAGTTACTATGGCTTAAATTATACTGACTAGCATTTACTGTGTCACTACGCACTTCATCCACACTCATGTTTATGTACTTGAGCAAAACTAATCTATTTACATCAGCTATGTAACATTAACTTTTCAATGAAATGGAATACGAGAATTATTTCAAGCGCAATGATCAATTTACCGTCGGCAGGTGCATTTGAAAGAAAAAATCTCCAGTTTTTCGTTTAAACGATGTCACAGACTTTTGCAAATAAATTTTCACTCGATATTGAGAGTTTTCATTTTAATCAAATAATATTTCACTTAATATGTCGCTAAAACGATATTCTAATATTTAAGCAGCAGAAAAGAAAGCATTATTATTCCCAGGAGATAAATGATATTTCCACTTAGTTTACTATAAACATATATAGAGGAAAGAAGGAATGTACTATTTTTTGCATAAGCAATTCTCGTATTCTATTTCAATTTAAAAGCTTTTGTATAAAGCTTGAATTTCGATTAGCTGATGCTACACTCGGATAACTAATTACGAGAACACTGATGACGACGATGTAGCGGCCTTAGAAAACAACATGCTGTTCAGTTTTGAATTTGCTTTCTTAACCAGCTTTAGGCATAGATGGCTGAAACCTAACTTACCCCGACCCAAACTGAGGCCGTCATGTTATTTTTTTTTTTTTTTGAGTGTATTAACCAACTACTGCTTTTTACTTATGGCAACTTGTCTAACTTGTACGGGTACGTACAGAATTTGAACTACTTGTTCTTAATCGGATTTCAGATTTGTTTTAGTTGTTGTTTAATTTTATCTTAATCTAAATGTACTTGTTTATAGCAAAGCCCTTTAGGTACATACGAGTACACATTGTTGTTTAGTTTCTCTGTTGATTTTCATTAGTTGAAAAATAATTGCAGGTATTTTAAGACACTTACGAGTATTTCACAAAAACCGAACGAACTGCTTGTAGTTTATCTAGCATACAAAAGCTAAATTAAACAACTTAATTGAGTTTCATATTTGTTAACAAAAAATATATTTATTTTAAAAGTACGTTTGAAAAATTTTATTATTATGGTTGCTGGTAAATAAATTATGAAGAGTATCTGTGTTACAATTTACAAAAGCATTACACAAGAGTTAATAAAAACTTTTAATTACGCATATTTGTAAATTGCCAGACATGCTTATAAATTTATTGCCTGAGTGTTATTTATTTTATTTTTTTATAAAAAATTTAAAAAAAAATCGGAAACTTCGTTATTAATTCGCATATCTTAAGTGATATTTCTAAATATTAATAAACAACTTCTTTTGCACACAAAAAAAAACTTTTCATACAACCTGATACTTAATTAGATTTTTATATTCAGCAAATTTAATATTATTTTTGTATTTTATGTACTCGTATGTCTGTATGTATGTTTGTGGTTTATTTCCAATATTTATTTTAAATATTAAATATTATATTTGCCATTAAATTTATGCATTTATTTGATATACAAATGTATTCTATTTATTCCATACAAACTCTGGCGGACTGAGTAACACCGAACAATGTTCAAACTGACAATCATTATTGTTGCTTGGCATTTACCAATACTCGTGCACTTGCTTAATAAAATTTTATTTTCGATCCAAATGTTACACACTTGTGTAGCTGCTTAGTCCTCGTTCATATTATAAACCATTTGCTGCGAAAGATTTTTAAAATTTGTTTTTTGAGACTACATTCGTGTCAATACCGTGAAGTCTGTTTTAATATATTTTATACCTTACATCTTCTTTCGTCTCACGAGAATGAGCTGATAGTGAGATACTCATCAAGAACTGCGTGCGTGTAGATGAAACAAAGTATGTATGTACCCTCAGCCATAAACGCAGAAGGTTAGCCGCGAATAACGTTGTAACTGACAAAATAATAATTTTTCATGCATATATGGCGAAGACAAATTGAAACCGAAGCGTCAATAATATGCCAACCAGCTGGAATGAAGTTAAAAACATCGCTAAAGATAAATCCAGATGGAAAGATTTTGTTGAGGCCCTATGCTCCTTACAGGAACGACGGGAACATATAACGGGTGTTTTTTTAGAGGTATAGAACTTCGAATTGAAATAAAACACAAGAAAATCGTTTTAATGTCCATCAATTTGGCTTTATTGGAAGGATAATTTTATGCCATTAACGTTTAAATATGATTTCGGGCATGTGGCCGCCGCGGCTGGCTCGAATAAAGCCAATTCTACAGGTCCAATTTTCAACCACTTTTTCGAGCATATGGGGCCGTATGTTGGCAATAACGCCACGAATGTTGGCTTCCAAGTCCCCTAACGTTTCTGGTTTGTTGGCGTAGACGAGCGACTTCACATATCCCCAAAGAAAATAATCCAATGGTGTCAAATCAAACGATCTTGGTGGCCAATTGACCGGTTAACCGAATTAATTGCTCTGATGGACGATTATGTCGACCATAAAATGGACGGAGCTTGCGGTAAACTTCGCGAACTGAACCATTATTTTCGAAATAAATTTGCACGATTTGCAAGCGTTGTTCTTTTGTCAACCTGTTCATGATGAAATGGCAAGCCAAACTAAATATTAATCACTTGACAGCTGACATAATGGCCGCCAGTTAAAAAAGTGATGCCAACTTAAAGTTCTATACCTCAATAAAAAACACCCTATACATATATCTATGGCAAAAAGGAAAAAGTGCGTAAGTCAAGATAAGCTGATTTTAAGCTAATGGTACCTCCGTAATCTGCATATTCGAAAGTACTCATGCTAAAAATTTCAACTAATTTGTGTGAGTTTTCAGGAAGTTATAGCGCTATGACTTGCGACTTATCTTTTTTAAGACTTCTAATCTCATTTGAAAAAAAAACTTAATTTAGGTTATACTTTGGTATATTTCAACTTAAATGTTTTACTTATAGTGTGTTGAACGATATTTGCTTGAAAAAAAAATAACGGTTCACAGAGAATTTCCCAATTTAAGTGTAAAATAATTAAATTTCTAAAAATCTACTTGAAAGCTTAAAAGTGCGCTCCTGCAAAATAGCAAAATATGACTTAAGCACTTTTTTCTTATTGCCACAGATATATGTATATATATATAAGTAATGCTAACGGTAATCTGTGAAAAAAATGGTTTTATAAAAATTATCTTTTACAACGTTATTCGCGGCTACGCTTCAAATGTTTCATAGTATGGACGATTGCTTATAAAGGGTCCGCCAGATAACTTTTTTTTTTTTTTGAAAACAGGGCACAAAACATCGAGTGTAGCTTCGGCATTTTGAAACCAAATGTTGCTAACATGCTCCTCTTCAATTTTTGTGAACAAAAATTCGTTCAACATGGCCCGATAACGATCGCCATTGACTGTAAGGGCCACTCCTTGCTCATTGGCCCAATTATGCCTCTGGACCAAAATCCGCACCAAACAGTGACTCGTTTTGGGTGCGTCGGCTTTTCAATGTAAGCGTGCGGGTTTTCTGTGCCCCAAATGCGACAATTTTGCTTGTTTACATACCCGCCAAGATCAAAATGAGCTTCATCTGACAAGATGATTTTTTTGGCAAAATCGGCATCTTCTGTAAGTCGATCGCAGGCAATATTTCCCAGCCTTGTTCAAGCGTATACACAACCATATTCGTTCAGCGGAAGGATAAAACTAATTATCTGTCAAATCAGACATGAGTTAAGTGTTACCATTCACGAAATAAGCACTAGTTGAAAAAAAAACGTTAGATGGCGGAACCTTTATGTGAGTAGTCAGAAGTAGCTATGGCTGAAAATCGATAAAGTGGATTTATCGATATTCCGCTTCGAATTTAATTTTCAAACGTGTATTGCTAAATCAGGCAAGGGCTTAATAATGTAATTCGCCGAATTTTTAGTGTCTTTTAAAATCGCCAACAATTTTTAATTATAAATTTGTTTAGCATTTTAGCGATAGAGTTTAGCTTTAGCTTTAGCAAGTTACATAATACGGGGGCTGATGTGCTGCCATGGCATTAACAGAGTTTAAATCTGTTAAATAAGGCCTCACAAATGGGCCCCAGATTTTTTTCCTACTTCTGCAAGGCTACTAACTGATTTATTTATGTGTGGACGGGCAGTTGAACGAACATAATGTAAGAATATTTTACTATTTTTTTTTCTTTTTCTGTTTATGTCAGGGGTCATATCAAATGATATTAAAAATCAATAAAAAATATATAATATTAATTTTTGCCTACAAAACTCACACTTTTTTTTGAACAGCAGCAATCACTTGCAGTCGATACGCATACATAGTTATATACATATAAATGTATATACAGTGACAAATAAAAGTGCTCTGTTTTGTACAACACTGCTATTTAGCTTTGCTACTGAAACAATAAAGCAGGGTACTAATACTTGAAAATTTTAGTTCATGACTAACAAAAAGTGGTAAAATTTGCAATGAATAAAAAATGCAAAACATTAATGCAACACTTGACCTCGATTGTAATTTGTTTTTGAGAAAAATTCTTCACTAAAAATCTATTGAAAATTTGTAAAATTTTTGAAGCATCGAATTACAACTTCTAAAGTGGTTTTATCCGAAAAAAAAATGCGAAATTTCAAAATAAATTTATACTTTAGAGCAGAGAGAAGCAAAATGCCATCCATGGGCACTTGGTTATTCTCTTATTTACACGTACTTAAGCACACGTATAGAAGAAAACAATTAAATCTCTCATAATCATTCGTACAAGCATGCATTTCTCTTTCTTTCATATTATGCACTAATACATAAATAAGATGTCTGACTTTCCTTGTCGGAAACTAAGTTAACTTTAAACTAACTTTAAGGTAACTTTTTTGCAACTATGGCAAACTATGACACTTGGATTACTTTGCAATGGAAACAACGAACTATTTTAACATTGCGATGTCTTACGGGGTAGTCAATTGTCTCACTATGCATTACTTTCAACTAACTTAAACTAGATTTTATTTAAGTCACTTGGTAGTCAGTAAATTTACAAAAAAAAAAATCCTGTGGTTCGATCCTGTATCATCACACGTTGTGTAGTCAACGCGCTACTACCCAGCTAAGGTACCATCTAAATAAAATAACAGTAAAATGTTGATATAAAATTGAAATGAGTTTTAAAGTAGCTGAGGGTAAATTTGTTGCCTCTCCCCAAATACGATTACGTACTCAACTTTAGAATTGATTTTGGATCAGTTCTGGATGACATTGTATGTAGTTATATTTTAGTTTAGTGTAAGAAAAGTTAACTAGAAGTTGATTATTTTTGTAGTCAACCACACATTCTCTGACAGGGTGGCTTTAGAGCTTATGTTCACATATCTAGCGCTGCTTCACAAGCAGATCACGTATATAAAAATAAATGTTTTCAATTATTAAACTTATGCTACTTAAAGGCTTCTCAGACTACTATGTACAAATCACATTTTACGAGAAAGAACTCTAACATTTGTTTCGACTGCCAAAAAATCGTACGTAAAATGATATTTTGTGTTCACACCATCAGACTTTAATAAAATTAAAAACACAAGTAGAAGCAAACAGCTGTTCAGAGCTAACACAAGTACTCATGGTACTCATGTCTCTGACTTATGCCGACAATTTCGGCCATTTTGAATGTTCAGTTAATTGTTGACAGCTGCTTTGCTTGCACGTGTTCGTTTTACCGACTTATTATATAAAAATTTGATACATTTCTCTAAAGTGTATGTGTTGGTTTTTATGAATCAAATCCGAAAGCTCTTAACAAATCGCCCCTTATAAGGACCCTTGTAGTTTTCAAAGTTAGTGTATTTTTATGCAGACTACAGCAATTAACAATGAAAGGGTATTCTATCAGTTAATGTAAAAGACAATCTCTGGACATTTTAAAAAACCCTAAAACTAAAAAAATTCCAAAATTAAGAAAATGCCGAAACGAAAAATCGCCTGAATGAAAAACACAACACGCTTAAATGAAAAATATCATCAAAAATAAAATAAATCTCTAACATGCAAAAAGCCCACAAAAAAATTACCTAAATTTAAAAAAATCGCCAAAACCGAAAAAATGGCAAAAACGAAAAAAAAACCAAAACTAAAAGATTATAAAAAAAAATCGAGAAAAACCGCAAAAAAAACGCCAAAACGAAAGAAAAAAATTGAAGAACCTTAAAAACGTCAAAAATCGAACAAAAAATTTCGCAAACGAAAAAAAAGCGCCAAAAACTAAGAAAAAGCACCAAGACTAAACAAAATCGCCAAATCGAAAGAAAAAAATTAAAAAACCTTAAAAACTCCAAAAATTTAACGAAAAATCGCCTACATGAAAAAACACGCTTAAATGAAAAATATCATATAAAATAAAATAAATCTCTATAACATGCAAAAAACCCAAAAAAATTACCTAAATTTAAAAAAATCGCCAAAACCGAAAAATCGCCAAAACGAAAGAAAAAAATTAAAAAACCTTAAAAACGCCAAAAAAAACTAAAAAAAACTCGCAAACGAAAACAGCGCCAAACTAAAACAAAAAAGCGCCAAAAACCGAAAGAAAGTTAACCGGATATTTAAAATTATTTAAAAAAATGTCTACATCAGCTAAGATAAAGTTCGTATAAATTTGCATATCGTCATATAAATTCAAAAAGGGCGTAAATTACAAAAAGTTAAAAATCGTCTTTTTGATTCATTATGAGGTACATAATTAAATAAAATCCATCCACCCACATGCGCGTATGCTCAAAAATTTTGAAGTTATTAACGAAACTCAAAAGACTACTGAGAACTAAATAAACTTAAAGTTATAATGTGTTTTGCTTCTTCTGTAATATATCTTAAATGTAACTTACGCCTTTTTTGAATTTATATGACGATATGTAGTGTCCATACGGAATCCTTTGTGTGCACATTCTACCGAATTTATGTGTCTTCTTCTAACTCTGTTCAGAATGTCTTAGATATAATTTAATATAGTTTCTTTTCTAAAACAACAATAAAATGACCCACAATTAAATGTCTTTTAATAAAATTTTACATTAAATTTTATCAAATGGCAATTATTTGCCATTCAACTGAATATACTTCTATTGTTCTTAGCGCTAAATACTTAAATCTAAGCATTACATGCTTATAAGAAAAATTTTCATTTAGAGCATATGTATACATACATATGTAAGTAAGTGTAGATAGAATTATTTATATTTGTGGCCTTTCTTATAGTCTGCTGGTCATTTAAGCACTTTCCTAATATTAATATTTAGTTACCAAATGAACATTTGATGACATTTTACTATTATTATTTTTAACAAACGCAAATAAAAGAAACTTTATTAAAGTTTCTTTAACTATTAAGAATTTTATTGTTACTTAAACTCAAACATATTGTTAGCAACTTAACTTGAAAATCCTTGTACTACATATACTCATGTTTACGCATACATATAAAGTTTTTAGACGGGCATACATTTATATTTTTCGTTTATACTCCGTACATATCGCTCCTTTAATGCAACATAGTCATAACTCAAAAATGCTAGTTTTGCAGAAGATAAGTTTAAAGTTTTCAATTCACATACACTTCAATGAAAATATATAGAAATATTTTCTTTTCTCTAGACGTGAGTGTAGAAGCCTTTTCTATGAAATTTTTGCAAAAGATTAAGTATAATATTTTTAGCCCATTACTGGTTTGACCCACCGACTATTTAAAAAAAAATGAGTTAGAGGTATGGGGCATATATATTTCGAATATCTCCTTTCTGAATCCAAAACCTGTTTAGCAAAATTAATTATGGTTTCTGAGATATTTAGCATTCATTTTGCTCCATTTCAACAATTTTAAGGTGTAATAAATATTGTTTTGCTGTACATGCCATAGTTTGGTGTTTGCGTCAAATTCTTCATACAAAAACATGCGAAGTGAAGTGAACTCTTGTTTAGCTTCATTTCTTTAAGAAATTAATAATAAAAAAGAAAGAAGGTACCGTAAGAAAAATTCAACGGCGACTGTTAAGCAAAAACATCATCACCCAGACGCAGCCGCCGATTAAATATTTTAATATACGTAAACTTATTAAACACTAAAATCAAATAAAAGAAACCTTTATTAAGCATGTTTGAGTATAACAGAGATCGTTTAATTTCATTCTTTATATTAAATACACTTCAATTACTTGTTTTTCTTGTGCAAGTGGATCGACAGTTAAAAATATTGCGGCGGCGGCTTCTTGGTCAGCCTTAAACGATCGACTTATTTCTCTAGACAGCAAGAAAAATAATCAAAACCACAAAATTCTGAATTCTCAGCAGTAAAGTATACGTATGGAACACAAAAAGCTACTTTTTTTTTAATAAATTAAAAAAGTAGTGTATGCGGCACAAAACGTAGTTTCAATTTTACAATAAAGTGATGTTATTAACTTCTAACTTTATTCATCAAAGTTCACTAAAATTTACACATTTCTTCTCCAAACATGTGTCGCAAACAATAATGAAAATACAAAAATATTCTTTTGGGTATACTTTGAGAAAACTTCATGTAAACCTTCTTTGTTGCTTTTTTCTCCATTCCGAACTTTTGGCATTTTCTCCAAACCAATAATGGGCTGACGATATAACGAATTTTTCTGCATTATTAACTCCAAAAATTAATTTTTTTGAGATATGACTGTGTTGCAATAAAGGAGCGATATGTATGGTATTTCAGTAGACAGACAGAGTTTCACTTGTCTTTTATTATGACCATCATCTTTGGTGTACAGTTTTAATATAATTTTTTTTTTGTTATATTACAGCTCTTTACGCTTAAGTGGACAACAGAAACTTGAAGGAATTAATTGGTTAAGAACACAAAAGTTTTACACAAAAAATTAAGAATTAATTTTTAAGCAAACTGATATTTTTTTTAAATTATAAAAGAGAGCGTTTTCACTCAACCGTAATTAATAAGGAGGTGTACAGGATTTACGACACTAATTGCAGGTGCTTGAAGTGTAAATAAAACAAGTAAGAGTGCTATTTTCGGCTGTGCCGAATTTTATATACCCTTCACCGACGTACGTATGTACATATATGTATGTAGTATACAGTAGAGATGAGCGATTTTGTGAAACCTGTTACTTTTTCACAGCGATTGAAAAATCACTATCACAACTGTGACTGAATTTATCAAGTAACAGGTTTTGCAAATATAGTTCTTTTATACAAACTGTGAATGTTCTTGTATGCTTACTTTACAGAAAATTAAGCTACCACATGAATTTTGTTTATACCTTCATCGTTTGTCGAGAAAAAAATCGTCAAATCGTGTCAAATCGTCTTTTCTGGCAACTATGTATAGCTCTCACATTTTTGTATTTGCAATTTTATTGTCTCTCTGCCTCTTATACGGCAATTCTCAGTATTTGGATGGGGTTGAATGCTAATGGTTTGTTCTGGTCGCTCTTCTTATTAGTATTTATCAAAATACCAATACTAATAAATATTTTTAAAGCAGAAAGCTGAAATGTGTTAAACCGTGATCACAGTCACTGTTTAATTTCACTGCAGCTCTTCTTATTAGAGTTTGTCAAAATAACAGAATTGTTACAAACAAAATACTGCGAAACTGTGATCACAGTCACAGTTTAAAAGAACAGCGATTTAGAAATCACGTTCACAAGGAGCAACATTATTAAAAAATCACGGTATCGCTCAACACTAGTATACATATCCATACATACATAAGTACATACATACATATTTGTTTTGTTAAAAAAAAAATTTTAATTTTTTGTTCTAGTGCAATTTTTAGTAAGTGACCTCTCGGTATTTTTCGACTAAAGAATTTGAAGCAAATATTTTATTTTCGATATTAGCAATAGTTGAACATTATTTTATTCTACACTCTCTTTATATCAAGAAATATTTTATAATTACTCTTATTCCAGTTGTCAACATCGACGTCACGTCAATACAATACCAAAAAATTGGACCTTGTTTACTCGCTCTCGAGATGTTCAAAAGCCGTGCTGCTTTTTAATAATCCTAAAATTGTTTTAGTATTTTACCTCTATACCAAGTTAACTAACTTGTTTATATTTTCCCGTATTTAATAATCTTTGATTTTGCAAAAATGTTTAGTGTCTCAATTTGGTACATCCCATTGCAAATGGTTTATTTCTAAAGAATTTTTTAGATTTTGTTCAGCAGAAACGAATGGTTTCAGGAAAATGAAATGGAACATTTACTTGAATTTATTTTATACATACTTATGACTGTTCTTTAGCGATAAATTTAATTTTTATCTCCATTTACTGAAAATTAATAAGAACTCGTTATAAGCTGTCAACGAAAGACCATCGAGAGCATCATAAGCAACATGGCACAAAAATTATTTTATACTTAAATTAGATATCCTTATAGAAATTGAACAAATATAAAAAAGATTTTGAGTAAATATCTACCTACAACATGAAATATGTTTAACTGCAAAAAAAATTATTTTTGGTTCTTTTTTTAAAAAAATTTTTTTTTTTCAATTTCCAATCCTGGAACAATAATTTTGATTTTTCTGGTTTTTAATACTAATTTATTTGTTTCTAAAATATAGAATACATATGTGTATTTAATTACCAAAAAAATAATTAGTTTTATATGTATATCACAAAAAGTGTAAATTTCCCAACCCTGAAGTCATACTTTTAGATTTTCCTGATTCCTTATACCAATCTAGTTCTTTAAAAATATATATATAAAATATGTTAAGTGAACAAAGAAAACAGGAAATAAGGAAAAAATTAGTTGTATTTAGTTACTTTAATATCAAAAAAAAAAAAAAAAACGTTAAAATTTTCCAGCTCTGGAACTGTGGTTTTTATTTTTCTTATTTTCAATAGCAAACATTTGTTTCCAAAACATAAAATATAGTTAATTTATAATGCAAAAGAAAAAAATTAATTAGACCTAATTACTTTTATATATCACAAAAAGTGTAAGTTTGCCAAGCCTGGAATCATCGTTTTTTTTTTTAAATTGCGAAATTGAAAGGAATATATTTTTCTCATTTTATTTTGAAATTACCTAAACATTTTACAATTGTGAAATTAATAGACAGACAGAAAATTTATTGTTTGTTTACTTCTTCGCGTTTACTACTCACACACACTTACACATTTGCACATACATATGCCTTGATACACATAAAGTATGCATAAACCCCTTGAAAGGAGATAAATCATATGAAGCAACAAGAATAAATTACGGAAAGTAGAAAAGAGAAACAAAAAATGTACGGTACAGGGGGTCGTGTACTACACACTCTTCCTCTTCAACCCCTCACCCATTAAACTTCGTCTGTCTGTGATTCAATTTCCCAATTGTAAAAGGGAACTTACACCAATCTATTTCTTTTAGGAATGCAAGCTATTTTTAATTTATAGAGAAAAAGGAAAAATTTGTTTTAGTACGTTATTTTTTATAACAAAAAAAAAAGTTAAAGTTTTCCAACCCTGGAAACGTCTTTTTGATTTTTTTTAATTTTTTTATTTTAAATACGAATTTTATTTGTACTGCAACACAAAATAAGTTTATTTAAAAAAAAATAATATATAATAAGTTTTAGCTAGTTACTTTTATATGGCAAAATTAAGTTTAAGTTTTCCAGCTCTGTAGCCGTCTGCTCGATTTTGTTGATTTTCAATACCAATCTATTTTGGACAATTTCTGACATACCAGTCCAACACCGAAGTCTCTAGCTTTTTTTGCAGCTCCGGAAACCCGATTTCAAGTACATCAGACGGACATACGGACGGACATCGCTTATTCGTCTTCCCTATTCAGAAGGACTGAGAATATACATATATATGTACTTTATAGGTCGCATATTATTATTTACCATTTAACCATTTTTTCTGAAAGGTATAAAAATATCATTTTGATTTAAGACTGGAGTAAAATACGTTATAGTTTGAGCAAAAGAACTAATTATCATGAAGACAATATGAACAATCATGAATTCCATCCTCTCAGACAAATATATATATATATATATGTTTGATTTAATTAGAAAAAATTATTTAAATTAAAATAATAAAAATATAATAAAAATATTTAATTACAATTGATCATTGTTTTCCGAAAACAAATTAAACCAAGTACAATTGTTATTATTCTGACAAGCACTAGTAGAAGGGAACAACAGCCACGTAGAATTTCCTTTCGGAAAAAGAAAGTTCGTTCACTACCTGTGTGTTGTGTAACTTGCGAGAAGTTTTCGCTTCGAGAAAAATCAAACAATTATAATGGTTGTCCTGTTTTCAACAGGCTGATTAATATAAAACCTGAAATAAGCTTACAAGAAACATGAGCAGGGAACTAAGTTTTTTGTTAGACATCCTGTGTTTCACAGAATGATAACAAACTTTTAATCTGAAAATTTTCATTATTCACTTATGTCAGACACATCGTAAAAAGTTTTACTTATTTGCTCAGACCGAGAAGTGCGATTTCTGCTCGACTGATCGTACATTTTCGAGCCACTTTATAAGTGAATTTATTATGCAGAATTTCTAAACCAATTAATTCTGACCATATCTGGCAAAATATAATCTCTGTGGCCCGTCTCTGTAACGAAAGTGAAAATTTTTCAAGTCGAATAATTTTTTTTTTTCAACCTGTGAAACTCTAGGTGAGTAAGAAAACAACTTTATTTGTGATATTTTTTGTAAATTTATTTTGATTTTTATATGAATAGCCCTGTGTAAAATACGCCAATCAATATAATTTTTTTAATTTTTCTGGATGCGAAATTTTCTCACAAGTTAGACAAACGAGGCACTGGATTAATTTATTTATTTATCCTGCTGCGTATGAGTTATAAATAATTTTAGCACAACCAAAATATCACTCATACGTAACAGAATTTTATATTCCTCCCTATTGTTTTCAACTCAACACAGTTGAGTATAAATTAAAACTTAAGCTTTAAAACAAGTATTTACTCTCATCTTAGTTTGCTAAGTTTAATGTATTAAAAAAGAAAACAACAACAACAAATATATGCCACAATATCGAAGCCCGTTCAAATGATTTTTACTGTTTGAACAAATTTAAAACGTTTAGCCTTACACGCAACAACTGTTGCAGACACAACCACAATATAAGACTTTTGTAAATGAAATATTATTATTTTTATATTAAAACTTTAACAATTGTGAATTTCATTAAGGGTTTCCCAATGCAACTATAATCAAATATCTTTGAAGAAGTTTAAGGTAAAAATTTTGTGACTCTCATTATGAGCAACTTTCGATCTTCGATTGTAGTCTACAGCTCTGATCGAACAAATTTTCATTCGGTAGTATGGCGAGCATTAGACAAAAAATTTCGCTATTGTTAATATCACTCACTGTATGCAATAATTTTAAGATGTCTTGCTTAAGAATCATACAGGATAATGGAAATTAACATACTGTAGTGTACCTCACTTACTGTAATACACTGTATCATAATATAATTACATTGCAACACAGTTCATTGTAATAATTAACAGAACACGCTTACGTTATATAATTTAAATGACACACTTTTGTTTTCATTACAAAATTTTTTTTATTATAGATGGTCAGCAAATAATAATATGTAAAATAGTATATAAGTAGAGTAAAATATTCAATAAATCAGACTTTAATTTCTAAACGTAAACTGGCAATAACTTGCCTTGTTTTTTAACTAAATTCTCCAAATCTTTTGGCACCTCTTTTGAGCGCCTACTGACAAGTTGGTCTCGCTGACAGCTGTAAAAACTAGACAAGGGACTATAGGGCAATACACACATGACACACGCTAGCACCAATCCTTAAACATCAGATAGTTCAAACATTGCATGGCGATCCTGCCAAATAAAACAGATACTTCAACGTTTACATGCTTCAATCATTACATGGCGATCCTGCCAAATAAAACAGATACTTCAACCTTTACAATACAATTGGTCCTGCACATAACTGAAACTTTTCGAACGGTTTAGTCCTTGCGACCTTAGATCTATGTAAAAACGACAAAAAAAAGTTACAATTTTGTTTGGGTATCTAAACGTTGTTAATGAAGCAATGCCCCCTCCCTGCTGTTCTTCACACAAGACACACTCTGCCGACACTCACTGTTTGTGCAGCAATAACAAATCACTGACTTTGCTTTTACACAATTTTGCACGACTAGCAACTGCTTCACAATGATGAACTGAACTCTTAGTAGACAACTCGTTACAATAAACAACTGAACTTCAGACTGACTTTATGGCAGACTGAACTGCACAGCAGATGCGTCGCCCTTTTTATACTTCACACAAGGCTTCCAAAATGTGACAGAAACGTGTAGACAATATCAGCAGCATATTGCTTTCGATCGCGTCATTAGTTCATATGTATATTAACTATGTATGTGCGTATATATATGTACATCATTATGGAAGCAATTCATGGTGGTTGTTTACTTTATTTTTGTCTGCACTACATATTTGTGTGTTTGTATGTGTATCTTCTCAACAAGCAGAAGCTATTTCATTATTGTTGTTGGTACAGTTTGTATGTGCATACGCAT
Organism: Nowickia ferox; assembly: GCA_936439885.1. Classification (NCBI taxonomy): domain Eukaryota; kingdom Metazoa; phylum Arthropoda; class Insecta; order Diptera; family Tachinidae; genus Nowickia; species Nowickia ferox. Next base: position 107,961,044 of record OW387024.1, on the reverse strand, counting down.
GAGTATTAAGTTCTTTAGCTAAACAATTCTGGATAATATTTTTTGTTTAGCAAATATTTGTTTTTATGAAAGCTCTATTTTACACTGTGCAAGTCCTATTGCTAAGCTGATTAGTTTGTTAGGAGAGTGACGAGGGGAAAAGAAATGTTTCGGTTCCCCTCGTCTTTGGGCTCTCCTAACGAAGTCGAAAAAGTGGCCGGAGCCACGCCCAATAAAACTTAATAAGATATTTTACATGCTTTTATTTGAGTGATTTTTTGGCTTATACTCAGAGATCAGGAAAATACACAATCTGTCATTCAAAAAAAGGGGGCGGGGCCATGCCTATTATATTTTAATATTATATTTCACATGCTTATGCTGTACCAATTTTTCGAAACTTGTCACGCATCTTGAACTTTCAAAAGTATACAAACTTACATTAAAAAAAGTGGGCGTGGACACGCCTATTAGGTTTTAGTATTATATTTCAAGTGCTTCTACTCTTTGGATTCTTACGAAACTTGGCACAGACCTTGAGCTCTCAGAAACACTTAATCTTGTGGTCTAAAAAGTGGGCGGGGCTACGCCTACTAAAAGTTTAGTAGTAAATTATACATATGTACTTCTACCTATCCCATTCTCTTGAAGGCTTTTAGGATGACATAATTTTGTGCTTAAAGAAGTGGGCGAGGCCATGCCCTTTCAAATTTAACATTCTACCTCACCGATTTTAACGAAACTTGGCACACACCTTGAGCTCTGAAAGTGACGCGATGTCAAATTTAGCGAAGTTGGCGAACACTAATATTTGCCAAATTGGGGGTGAACACACCCCCCAAATATATAAACTTGAAACTAAAAATTTTAAAATAATAAATTTTAATAAAATTACGCATAGTGCGATACTTCTTGAAACGCAATTGGTACTGGGCTAATTAAAAAAATGTTTTTATTTTTTAGCGCAGTAGCACACGCCTAGTATTCGCTGGTAACACAAATAAAGTTCTTCTCATTCATTATAAATTTTTTTTAAAATGCTTCGAGATGCGCAATTCACTCGAATTGATGGAGTTATTTAAAAACCGTAATCGATTACTTGATCAAAATCACAGACGGTTTAAAGGGATACTCTAGCAAACACACACGAACACACACACACAAACCAAACACTTTTTGCATACGAAATCGCACACACACACTCCTACACCAAGTCGATTCCTTTTTATGGTTAATGCTCCTGTTTTTTCCATCACATATTTTTCACTACATAAAAATCCAGGCTCGTAACAATTTTAAATAGATTTTCGAATAAAAAGCTTTTTATTGATATTCAGCAAAAATAAAAAATAAATAAGAACAAACTATTATTTCGAATTTAGTATCACAAATCATTTGTACTTAAATTTAACGTTATAATCCGTGATTTACGTTTAACAGTTTAAGAGCGCCAAAGACTTAAATGCAGATGAAGACTCTTAGAATATAGATGCCATAAATGCAAAATAAAGTGTACTTGTGTAAAATTATTTGCTGTTAGAAATGCACTCAGATTATAAACTGTTTTTTTGTTTTTTTGTAGATGAAAATGTTAAACTAGCACTTTAAAATGAAACTTAAAATTTTATTACGTAAGCATTTAATGCAATAAAAAATATACTTATGTAGATATAAAACCGGAAAAAATGTGCAAATTGAAATAAGGGCTTAAATTAAAAAAAACACAAAACAAAAATTTTAAGAAATAAAATTTCTACATAAGATAAGATATTCGATTATATAGGCTAATGTTTGTATAGTATTACATATCGCTCATTTACTCAAACAACATCATAACCAGGGAAACCACAAATATGCTGTAAAAAAAAGCGTTTTAGGCGCTTTCAATATGCACTAAAAAGATTGAAAATATGCCCTAAAAACTCAAGAAATATGCTCTTAAAAATAATATAAAATAAATTAATTTTATAATTTATAAATAATATAAATTGAATTATTTGAAAAAATATATATATATATATATATTTTTTTAATCCAACACTTCAATAAGACAAAAATAAAATAAATAAAAAAAAACAATAAAAAATTTAATAATGAAATAAAATTTAACTTGCACTTCAAAATAGATCCCTATATCAGAATTTAGACATTGGAACTGTATTTTGGATAAATACATTGAACATTTTCTTTCAACTTCTACTGGCAACGAAAAATTACATTTTTATTGATTTTATTAAAGTGCAATATTTTTATTGAATCGTCAAAAGTTGGAGTGAGTGATTGGTTTTATGCAAACCAATTGTGTTTATTTAAAACTTAAATAGTATGGTGTAATAAATCAACCAAATGTATACACTATACACTTCATGCTTAGAACATTGGATATGAGATTTTGACAGTGAAAAATAATAATAAAAAGTTTCACCAACATGCTCATATTTTATTAAAATAAAAACAAAAATTCTACGAAGTATCAAATGATGCCCTAAAAGCGTCAAATATGATCTAAAAATCGAAAAAATGCTGAAAAAAAAATATGCGTGTAAGAGTAAAATATGCAAAAACATGCTTTAAAGGATAAAATATGCAAAAATATGCACTAACAAATCGATGCCAAAATTCATAAAAAGTTCTGAAACGTTTAAATATCTTATCTCCGCATTAGTACGTCATACAAGAAAAAACATGCAATTGCATATTTGCGGTTTCCCTGGTCATAACTAAGAAATGATGCGGAATTAATCCTTATATATCGTTCTCCACATTGTATAAAAATTTGCTCCTGAGAGCAAAATAAAATTTTCTTTTCCCATTAAGTTGTGTGTAAGTAAATTGAAAACTTTAAACTCATTTTCTGGCAAACTAGTTTTTCTGAGTTATGACGTTGTTTGAGTAAATGAGCGATATGTAAGTATGTAGTGTCTGTACAAGTCAAAGTCGCACACTATTGAATTTATTTATATTTTATTCCTAACTCATTTTCTATGTAAAAATTATTGTAAAAATATACTTTATACTTAAACTCAAAGACTAATTTTTATATATAAGAATTTAAGCTGCTAGTGTGTATAACTTAAGAATGCTGGTTTCTCGGGTGATGTCATTTTTTGCGAAACATGTGTTATGCTTAAGTATAAGTATTTGTAATAATTTCAAATTATATCTTACAAGTGTCGTATTACATTAATTTTTCCGTATGTACACTCATGTTTTCAAATTTAATACTATCCCAACAAACATTAGATTAAGGGCCATTATTATGACTCCACGATAAAGTTGCGAAAAGTTTTTCCCAAGTTTAGCAAAACTGAACTATAAATTGACCTTTAAAATTATTCCATTATTACAACAGTCCGATAAAATAAATAATACAATTTTTGTTTAATGGCAACATTTTTGTGGATATTGCGGATATTGATTGTTAAAAATATGTACTTAGTGGCAACTTGCTTTTGTTTATTTGCCAAATTGCAAAGAGCCCATTTAGATGAAGGGTGGCTTAGCTGCGACAACGCTTACGTTCTCTTTTTGGAATCCCTTCTTAAATCCACGCGCGTTTACATGATTAATGCTTTTTATTCATTCATACGTAGCAGTGTTGCCGTAAAGGAACTAATTGTTAGTTTGGGAAATGTAGAATTAATATGTCCATTTATTTTTATTTTTTTTTTAACTTACTACCAAAATACAATAATTCCTTTTCTCTCCTTACTTTATTTCTTTGTAATTTTTATCATGCATGTTAAAAAAAATGTAAATGTTAAAAAAATTTATCTACCTGGCAACATTGCTTGTACATAGCATAACAAAAATATGAGAGAAAGAAATATGTGAGAGAGAAGAGTTAAAATTGTCGCTTTAGTTCCCAGTACGTGCGACTTTTGCTACCCCGCAAGCTTCTCTTCACTTCTCGCAGACAAATTCGACTCCCACACGACGTGTCGCAGCTAGGCCACCCTTCATCTAAACGGGATCTTTGACATATTAATTCTACATTTCCCAAACTAACAATTTGTTCCTTTACGGCAACACTGCTACGTATGAGTAAATAAAAAGCATTAATCAAATTAATATCAAAAAGTCGCCTGAGTATTGCGACAAAAAAGTCTTCATGTAAACGCGCGTGGATTTAAGAAGGGACTCCAAAAGAGAACGTAAGCGTTGTCGCAGCTAGGCCACTCTTCATCTAAACGGGCTCAAACATAATGAAACCATTTTTGTCAATTCTTTAATTTTTTTTTTGTATTCACCCTTATTCTATTTGGCGTCGGCAACATAACACGACGTCTTTTTTTTCCCCCAAAGATAGTATTGCCATTTATCGATGACTGTCAACATATGTTTGGTATTCTGTAAGAAAAATTGATGTTGATGTTGCCGTTCATTTTGTCGTCAGTGTTTATATACAAATAAAAAGTACCAAAGTATACATACACATTTATTTGAAAAAATTAAAAAAAAAGTGAAAAATATAATATGGACAAACTTAAAGTTATCAACCCCAACCAATTTGAAAAGCTTGTGGAAGAGTTGAAAAAGAATACTTCTCCTGTTAAAGGATTCCGCAAGGGCAGTGTTTCTAATAATTTTAAGGAACAGTGGGAAAGTGTTGCGACTACACTTAATGCCCTCGGTCCAATAATTAGAACTAGTGGTGGATGGCTAAAAGTAAGGCAGAAAATGTGTTAGGAAAGTATACTGTATGATGGAATTATTTTTACAGATCTGGCGGGACTTGAAAGCTGATTGCGAAGCAACTGGAGGCGGCATATACATATAAACAATTAGTACTGAGACCCTCCAATTTCCAATAAACGTTGATTTGATAATTTGTTTCCAAAATTAGGCTCTATTGTATTCAATACAGCCTAAATGATGTTTTATTCAGCCGAAAATAACTTTAAAACATTAAGGGAATTCACAATGAGTATGTTTTTAATGTGGCAACATTGTGCCATCTTAAAATTTTCATTGTGAGCAGGCAACGATATAAATCACAGTATACTCGTATTGAGGTGTTAAAATAACAAAAAGGTTTAAATTAGAAATTATTCTTGGATAAATTTTTCAAAATAACTTTTGGTGTGCAAAATGCCTAAAGACAGCGAAAAATACAAATAATTTTGCATCAAGTACTGCTGCGTTGACAGTTTTAATTTGTTTAGTTTAACATTACCATGTTGCCATATTGAAAATGGCATACTTTTTATACTTTTAAATTTGCCACCTGGTAATAAATGTGATTTACACACAAACAAAAACAACAAACTTGCCCTTATTAAAGCATTAAAGTTGAAACGTTTGCAATATTGGGACATATTTTAAAACGCTATTGTGAATTATTTTCCAAATATATGACTGAATTTATCACTTACTTTTCATCGGGTAACTGACAAATGCATGAATTTTGTCTGAGAAACCTTCTTTTCACTATTAAATTTTTTTATTTTCTTCGTTCCAATCGAAAAGAAAAACATTTTGCTAATTTTTCACTCAAAAATTTTCAGTGACTTACGAAAAAATCGCGACTAAAAATACATTTAAACTTTGGCCAGTGTACTTTCAATTTGGGAATTTGTAATGGTGTCATTTTCTCACTTGTTTTTTTTTTTTTTTTTTTTGCAAAGATATGTCAGTTATTTGATTTTGCGTTTGTTGGGTAGGTACAAGTGTGTGTGCTTATATGTACAAATAATATATACATATGTACATACATATCTATGTATACGTATGCACACTACGAATCACTTAATTAAGGAATTTAATTTTACCAATTTTTAACGAATATTTTTCTCACCAAAAAAAGTTTGTTTCCATGATTTAAGAAGGGAGAACTTATGTTTGCAACGAAGGCACAGCAGTAAAAGTGGATTTAAGGCACTATCGTCGGAAAATAGGAGTGAAGTGTGTGAGCGTTGCCACATTTTAATAAAATTATTTGGATTCCTATCGTGCACATCCGACAGTTCTCTATTTCATACTGCCAGAGCTGTACATCGTTGAATTCTCGATCCAGATGTTGAACTTCGAAATTTTACTTCTATATATTCTCCGGATCTCAACATAATGGAAAATGCGTGGGAGTAGCTTGTTAGAAAAGTATAGGACAACCTAACACAGTTAAATGCAAAGGAGTCTTTAAAGAATGCCATATAAAGGATTAATACAACTAGATTATAAAGCAGGGTTGGCCAGGTGTATTAACTTCGGAAGCCACGTTTAAGAAGTAATATTTTTAAGAGTCATTTATTTATTTTTTAAAACAATAAATATAAAAAAATTCAAATTTAAAGTGAAAAATTATTCCTGCTTAAAGTTTTTTTTTTCGTAAATTAGTACGCGTAATTTTTTTTCTTTCTTTATTTGTTAATCTAAATTTGAGTGCGAGCTTTTACAAAACAGTTTTGTGCTTTCACACCGACGAGAGCACAGCACTGAATGAGATCCCGGCGAGGACAATTGATGAGCATTTAACTGGGCTGGTGCAAACTGCTGGCTGCTAAAATAAATGATACCCATAAGATATCAGCCATGGTAGAATTATAACAGGTACCACCATAAGCCCAGCCGGCTTATGTATATAATACAAAAAGTTGCCAAACTTTACTTACCAGCTATACAAATGTTAGTGTATGTGTTATGAATATAATGATTAGAGTGTTGCCAATGACGAATTATGATTGTATTCCATAAACTGGCATTAAAACTATTTAATCTTTACAAGATTATAACATTCGTCGATGAGAATTGCAAGACATGGCCCTACTTTTTTTAAACATAAAAAATCCTTATTAAATATAAAAACAAAATTTTCTTTAACTTAAAAAAAAATCTATTCACAATTTTCAACAAAATTTATAGCAAGAATATGCAGTATAAAATTACAGAACTTTTTAATCCCCCTGGTTTACAATATACATACACAGAAAAATTTATTCACCAACTAATGTTTTCAATTAATAATTTAATTGATATTATCAAATTGTTTATAGGTGAAAATTTAATTAATTTTTTAATTAATATTACAAATATTTTAATTAATATTACAAACTCATTCATATTACTTTTTTGTGTGTATATTCGTACAAAATTGCCTAAATTAAATTCCTTATTTAAGTGATTTTCAGTGTATGTACATACATACGTAGAATATGAAGAAAAAAAATTTAAATATACATATACATATGTATGTATGTATATCTGCAATAATTTTGCTTTTCCCATCGCTCATTCTACAGTCATTGACAAACTTTAAGCCAATTTAAAAAATAAAAAGCGCAGACATACATATGCATGCAGATATAAACAGGTTTTGCCTGTCATACAAATACTTTCTCGTACATAAGCAGATTTCCAAATATCATATTTATTTATTTGAAAAAAAAAAATATATATAATATGGCAACAGTGGGACTAAAACGCTTGAAATTTATGTTTATATTCAAGGCAGAGCATTTCGCCTAAATGGTGGCAGAGCACATTTAATACCATAATGTAACTTTTAAGAACAATTTAAATAAATGGTAAGAAAAATGAGGATATGGAAAAAAAATTGTATATGCATATTAATTGTCTTATGAATATTATTTATTATATTGTAATTAATTTTAATGTATTTTTAATAAAAAAAAATATTTTTAATAAAAAAAAATTTTTAATTTAATTGTAAAAATTTTCAGAAAAAAAACACACCAAAGAAAAATGCGTGGTGTTGTTATTCAATGACTGTTGGATACCGCGCTCGAAGCCAGGACCTTCGGTTTTGTAGTCAACATGCTAACTACTTCAGCCAACGCCACGCCACCACTATTTGCGACGAACTCTACACCGATAACATCAGCAGATGTTTGAAGGAAGATTTTCCATGTATAAAAGTTTAGTGAAGATTTTGGGGGTGTTGGGAAAATTTCAAATACAGACTGTTGTTTTACTCGACAATACCTGCCAGAAAAATACAGGGTGGGCCAAAAGTTACCATGGGGTTTAAAAGTTTAATAACTTTTTCGTTTATTAATTTTTTTAAATTTTTTTTCTCAGATTATATAATATACAAAATGGAAAATTTTTTTACACTAAGTATGAAAAATAATGTCTCTTAAATGACCACCGTTTTCAGCTTCGCACTGATGGGCGATTATGATTATGAGTGATGAAGCTCATTTTCATTTGAATGGCTTTGTTAATAAGCAGAACTGTAGGTTCTGTGGTTCTGAAAATCCAAGAGCCATTCATAAACGCCAATTGCACCCCATTAGGTGTACAATATGGTGTGGGATCACATCTGAAAATATCATAGGGCCTTACTTCTTCGAGAATGAAGATGGAAGTGCTGTAACCGTAAATGGAGAGCGGTATCGGTTTATGATAGAAAATTTTTTACGTCTTGCTCTTGAAAACATACCCCTGGTATGTGGTTTCAGCAGGACGGAGCCACTGCCCGCACTGCCCGAGACACAATGGCACTTTTAAGTCAAATTTTTGGAGAGCGAATAATTTCCAGAAATTCGGACAGTACCCGACTATTTTCTTTTTGGTTATTTGAAGTAGCGAGTGTATGTGAACAAGCCAGAGACAATCCTTGAACTCAAGGCAAACATTGTTGCAGAAATTTTGGAAGATATTATGGAAAATGCTCTAAAACGAGCCCATCAGTGCGAAGCTGAAAACAGTGGTAATTTAAGAGACATTATTTTTCATACTTAGTGTAAAAAATTTTCCATTTTATATATTATATAATTTGAGAAAAAAAATAAAAAAAAAATTAATAAACGAAAAAGTTATTAAACTTTTAAACCCCAGGTAACTTTTGGCCCACCCTGTAGTAACACGTCACAGGTATTTGCATTTCATTAAAATTTCTCACACAGTGTAATATCTAATTGTCGTAATCACAACTACGGCTTTTTTTTTTTTTTTGTTGAGTCCATAGACAAGACGATACAATTTTCAAACAGAATTAGGACATTAGTATCGCAGTGCTTTTGATGTGGCCGAAATTGTGAATAGTAACTTGGCCTTTTTCATATTAATATTTTTAGGAGGATTTGAATATACTAGAAATAACATTTTAACAATCCCACTGTCAATTAAGCTCGTGCAGGCATTCAGTTCTTATAACCACTTACATGTGAAAAATTATATCGTTGTATGTGTCAAATGTATGACAACAGTGGCATAGAGTTGAAACCAAACAAGAAACAAACATTACTCATTCAACGGCATTAAAATAACACCATGTCTGAGAGATGATAAATCGTATACAATTGTACTTTTTATTATACTTTTTACGCAAAAGTTTTAGTGACTTACATGCAAACACACATACGAGTATAGTATATTTTAAATAGGAGAAAACTATTTCTCCTACAAAGCATTTAGTACCAAACACTAGAAGTTTACTCTTGTGCTGCACGTTTTGTGGCATGTTTTTGGGTGCCTTTTAAGGGCCACTCAGACTATTATACTTTGTATTTATACATGTCAAAAATTCAAATAATACGTGCAAGTGCGATATTGTGAATGCAAAATGTCATAACGAATGGTAAATAATACGATAAAAATTTGACATCCCATAATACTTAACCATTTTTTTTAAATTTTCTAAACGATAATACTTTTCATCTGATCAGAGTTGTATTATTACAAAATCCAAACTAACAAGTCGCCTGTTTCTTTGTCTTAAACCCGATATAAATATTGAATATACTTATCGTATTGAATAATTTTTCGTCTAAGGCATGCCTGAAAGTTAACAAAACTGTCGTATTTTCATTTTCTTTATCTTATTTATATCAAGTACTTTAACCGCCGTCTATTTTCAAAGGCCGGCACGACCACAGCTTGCTTGAAACTGCTCTGCCGCCGAAAGTAAACAATTAATGTAGGCATGTTAATTCTACACAGCGGTTTGCTTTCTACTTGTGTTTTTAATGTAAAATATGAGGTGTGATGGTGTGAAAACAAAATGTAACTTTACGTTAGATTTTTTGACAGTCGAAACAAATGTCTTTAGATTTTTTTCTCGTAAAGTGTGATGAAAGTCTTTATACATGTATGTATAATAGTCTGAGTGGCCCTTTAGCACGACTCAATACATTTTAACCTTAATAATGAATGCATCTAAACAGGCTGGACAGTCACTTAAAAAAAAAAACAAATAGAATAGTTTTGATACTACCTTTCTCTTTTTTTTTCATTCTATCATAAATACATCAATAAATTTTTTAAATTTTTTTCGAATATTCATAAATAAGAATCGAAGGAAAAGGAAACAGGGACATTTACCTACAAATGCAAATAATTTTTATATACTTTTTTCTTAAGCAATGAAGAGGAAGAATAAAAAAGTATTTGCGTAACAAAATAAGTCTTTGATTTACACAGTGGGTGCGGTGCGGTGCATTCTTGAGAAAATTGTGTCGATGAAATTGTTTAGTTTTTCTCTTAATAACAAGTAATAATTAAAACAAATAAGAGCGCTATATTCGGCTATTCCAAATCTTATATACCCTTCACCGACGTACGTATGTATGTACATATATATATCTAGTATACAGATCCATACATATGTATATACATAGTGTTTTGTGAAAAAATTTCCCTGCAGAAAACATGGGGTTAAGTGTCCCCAAGTCACCACTTTTGTCGACTATATTGGTGACATTGTCAACAGAGCGTCTAATAATAATGGCTTTAATGCGTAGAAAACATTTTTTCAGACAACTATGCTTCTTCTTAATGGTTTGTTTATTGGTTTGTTGAAAATAAACGTGACGTCAAGCAAAATTTAAGTGTTTATAAAAATTATCTTAAGAAATAGAATTATAAGATTAACAATAATTAAAAACATAATACACAAAAAGAAATAAAAAAACAAATAAAATAACAAAATCCATATTGTATAAAAATAGAAAATGTGAAAATTGAAGAGTTTTAAGTGAAAGGTGCTAATTATGGAAATTTTTACCCTGTGGAAGATTTTGTGCCATCAGGTAAAGATTTGTCACATTTTAAGATCCATACGTAAGTAGAGCGAGTATACAAAGATATTGTAGACTAGAGCCCCTAAAATTTACTAGTGAATCTTTGGTGCCAATGTCTCCATGTGGTTCCAAAAAAAACTACTTAGTCAGTAGTGCTACAGTCTAGTGGTGGATTTTCAATGACAAGCTAATGTTAAATGTCAATAGGCGATTACATTGGCTGGGGTACACCTGGTCAGTAGTGCTACTGACAATGTCACTAGTAAATCACTACATTTGCACTATTCGCATTTTCTGCAGGGTTGCTTGTTTTTTGTTCTAGTGCAATTTTTGGTAAGTGACCTCTCAGTATTTTTCGACCAAAGAATTTGAATCAAATATTTTAGTTTCGCAATAGTTGATAATTATATTCTGCACTCTCTATATTTAAGTAATATTTTACATTCACCCTTATTCCAGTTGTCAACATCGACGTCACATCAATACAATACCACTAAGGTCACTAAAGCTTCATCATCTGCGTTGTTTGTGTTTGCTCCACTGTGTGTGGTGTCAGTTTATGTAGCTTTCTGCTTTATATACTCAAGTTTTCAGTGCAAATGGAATATGTGAATTGCTTTTTAATTCATCGTATTGCAATTTGCTGAAAGCTTTTTTGTAATGAAAGCTAATTTTTACCATCTCTAAATTTACAATAGTCTTGCCATTGTCGTTTGTTCTTTACTAATTATGCGCAGGTTAGTTAATTTGCTTATTTTTGTTCTACTTAAGACAAACTTTTTTGGTTTGATACTACAGGGTCCGCCATCTAACGTTTTTTTTCAACTAGTGCTTATTTCGTGAATGGTAACACTTAGCTCAAGTCTGATTTGACAGATAATTAGTTTTATCCTTCCGCTGAACGAATATGGTTGTGTATACGCTTGAACAACGCTGGGAAATATTGCGACATTGAAGATGTCGATTTTGCCAAAAAAAAATCATCTTTTCAGATGAAGCTCATTTTGATCTCTATGTAAACAAGCAAAATTGTCGCATTTGGGGCACAGAAAAGCCGACGCACCCAAAACGAGTCACTGTTTGGTGCGGATTTTGGTCCAGAGGCATAATTGGGCCCATGAGCAAGGAGTGGCCGTTACAGTCAATGGCGATCGTTATCGGGCCATGTTGAACGAATTTTTGTTCACAAAAATTGAAGAGGAGGATATTGGCAACATTTGGTTTCAACAGGACGGCGCTACGTGCCACACAACCGAAGCTACACTCGATGTTTTGCGCCCTGTTTTTGAAGATCGCATTATCAGCCGCAGAGCTGATGTCGTTTGGCCACAATAGGACAATATTCGTGAAGCCATTGGTGAAATACAGCTGCACACAATCGATAATGTGCTTAAAAATTGGACCGATCGTGTAGGCTACTGCATGGCCAGCCGAGGCAGCCAATTGAATGAAATTATTTTTCATTATTAACCGGAAGGATTGTACTTTCAAATAAAAAAAGTAATTTGAGAAAATATTCAGTAGTTTTTTTTATAGCATTTTCAAAAAAAAAAAACTTATCTGGCGGACCCTTTATAAGTATATTTTTATTCAAGAAATTTGTTCAAAATGTGTGGTTGAAGTCTACTGAGGATTTGTTAAAGCAACAATGAAATGCATATAGACATCACTTAACCACCAGCAAATAAATTTCACTTACAGTATATTTTTACTTATTTTATTTTTTATTTTTGCCACAGGCCCATGGATATTAATTTTAGTTAATTTTAATTATTATTGTTCGAACTTCATTTGTTTCTATATTTGTGATTTGATCAGGCTAAAGTTCGTATCGTTTTTTTAAACCAAATTGCATACGGTAATCTATATATATAAAAGAAAGTAGTGTTAGTTACACCACTTATAACTCAAGAACGGCAGAACAGATTTGGGTGAAAATTGGTAGGGAGGTAGCTTAGAGCCAGGAGACGGACATAAGATACTTTTTATCCCGTTCGACAATAATTGTAAAATTTGCAGTAAATATGGATTCAGAATTAAGTAAACTGTACCATATTAATTCAGCGGCTGAGCACATAATTTGCAATCAACGCCGACTATGAGCCGTCGGCTTTCTGCATTCGTGTGCATTTCACTAGAGTTGTGCTCTAAAGGAACGAACTAGGGAATAAATATACTTTAGTGAAGCTACTCAAAATAAAATAAAGCTTATCATATATGGTGGAAAATTTAATTCTAAGAAAAAACTATCATGTCCAAAAATCCTCGGAATGGCATATTTACCGAGTTACGAACCTCCAAAGTTTTGAATGACTTTTTTTAATGTGCCTTTATACATATGTATATATAAAATCGCAGTGTGTGTTTTTTACGATCGCATAATTTCTGGAACTATAACAACTGTGGATCTGAAATTTTCAACACAGGTTCGGGTCAATACCGGGTAGGTTTTCGTTTTGTTTTTGACCCAACAAGTGACCACTGTATGGGGTAATTTATAGTTTAAAAAAATTAATTGAGGGTAAGACAACATTTGCCGGGCTCATCTAGTTATTAATGAACAAATAACACCAAAGTTAATTGTAAATACATATTTTGACAAACACTAGTAGAACGGAACAACTAGCTATTTGCGAAGAACGCTGCACCTTCATAATCAGCGTTCTTTGTGTTTGGTCCTGTATGTGTGACGTCAGTTGATGTAGATTTCTGCTTTATATACTCAACTTTTCAGTGCAAATGGATTATGTGAATTGTTTTTTAATTCATCGTATTAGAATTTGCTGAAAGCTTTTTTGAAACGAAAACTCAATTTTTATCATTTCTAATTTACAACAGTCTTGCCATTGTCGTTTGTTCGTTAATTTGCTTATTTCTGTTTCACTTACTTTTAAGTATATTTATTTTATTGTTAGCACATTATTTTTCATTAATTTTTTATTGTTTTTTTTACCATAATTGCCAATTTCTTGTTAACCTCAATTGTCCCTTTTCTATTAATAGTTAGAGGCAATTTGATTTTTGTTTTCTGTTTCTGGTTGTTTAACATATTTTACATATCTATTTTCTCTTTCCGACTTACTGTGCTGCGTCATTTAAAATATTGCAGTGACGCTTTACCCATATTTTTTTGTTTCGCTTTTTTTTATTGTCAAAACATCATATATCACAACATGTGATTCATGACCAGTTGTTAATCTTTTAATATACGAGTACTACACCATGTTGAGACAACTTTCGGCAAATATTTCTTTTTAAACTTTAAACTTTGCCATGTGATGGAAATGTATTAAAATTGCCACTTATTTACTATCTCTGCTCTGCTGTGCTCCGTTTCATTTTAATTTATGTGCTAAACTTTGAATTTTTATAAGCTTTCCTTCCAGTGAAATTTATTTCAACACACACCACTTGTTCTACATCATTTAATTGGCAGTTAAGTTTGAAAAGGATTAGATACATACATATATGTATCTGCTCGCATTAGAAGTATGTGTGCATATTAAGGGGGTGGGGGGATTAGTGTCGCGTTAATATATTAAGGATATTTTATATACAAATTCCTTGTATTGTTTTATTCTAACGCTGTTATTCATGTCATTTAATGCCCTCTGCTCTTGTGTTGAGAGCTGCTTGCTATTGTGTTGCAGAAAATTTTTTAATTAAACAGATTTAGTACTTTGATTTATTTTTGTAAATTTAAGACGCATGTTTTTAGTCCACATTAATTGTTTTCGTGGTTGTTGGTGTTGAGAGTTAATGCCAATACAGACTATTTGCTTTTCTTTTTTATTTTGTATCTAATTATGCTGGCAGTGGTGACAGTGCACACACACAAACAAATAAATCTTAATTGTGTGTGTGTGTGTGTGTGTCACTCCTTTCCCTTTTTAGATTTGCTCCAACACAGAAAATAGTGATTTTTCGAAGAAAAAAAAAACAACACACACGAAAACAACAACGAACAGCAGAAAAAAATAAGAAAATGTAACAAAGCCATGGCACAGTTTTTCTAACAAAATGAGCAAACAAAAGCTTAAGGGAGTATTCTCATAAAGAGGAGTAAAGCGTTACGCCTCTTGTTCACAGATATGAAAGAAATCCTTTAACCCTAAATAAAATGCACATGTCATGGTATGGAGATTTTTGTTAATACGAGAGTGTATTTATTTATGTATGTGGCTTTGTTGGAAAGTTTACTATGGAAGTGCCAAGAGCTAAGAGAAGAAATTTACCCGAACGACTATTCAAATACATATTTTTATTTGCAAAATTTCAGTTGCATTCTTAAAGGAAAAAAAAAAAATAATCATACAAGTATGTGATGGAAATCGATCGATGCGATTTGAAATGAAATCGTAAGCACATAACTTTGAGAATGGTATTAGGTGTGACAAAAAGTTTATCGATTTTACACGATAATACACTCTTAAAGTGTTTAAAGTCATACTCATACGCAAACATACGCATCAAGTTTAAACTGAAAACGTATTTATAACGTACAACCATGTTCATACACATTCCTTAAATTACGCTGCACAAATGTGTACAAGTAAAATGTAGACACTGTATCAGCTGCAATAATACGCATAAGTATAAAAAAAATACTCGTGAGTATTTATTCGGCTACACATGAGTATATACAGGAGTAATTTATTTGCACACACTTCAAGCAACAGTACACTACCAGAAACTGGCAACGGTGCTATATTGCCGTTGCCCTATTCTAAACTTCACTGCTAATATACACATAAGTATATACATATGTACATATCGCTCATTTACTCAAAATATGGAATTCATATCGATTTTCTTATTTTGTAAAAATTTCACACAAATATCTTGTTTACTCAACTCTTGAAAGTAAAATAAAATTTTCTTTTGCCATTATGCCATTGTGTGTAGTCGTAAATTGAAAACTTTAAACTCGTTTTCTGGCAAACTAGTTGGTTTGAGTTATGGCGTTGTTTGATTAAATGAGCGATATGTATGTTATAACAAGCGTTAATGCTTTTTGTTGCACAACTAATGTGGATACAATAATATTTATAATGCGGGTGAACAACAGCAACAAAGAGTTATGCCGGAAGTGTAAAGTGTAACTTTAACTCTTCCTTTTGCTATTTGTGCAATTCCTGTTATTATTCTTGTTATTTTTTTTTTTTTGTTGCTAAATATTATTATTGTAGCTATTTAACTTAAAAAAAACAAAAAACTTGACATCGTTGTTGGGAAAATCGTTAAAAATTTACTAATGCTGTCATGAAAATAACAGATATCTGTGTATAAAATCGCGTTATAAAGTCTGTATTTACACTGTGCAAGTGTTATTGCTAAGCTGAGGAGTTTGATGCAGAGAGAGACGAGGGGAACAGTAGCGTTTTTCCCCCCTCGTCTCTCTTTCCTAACAAACTAATCAGCTTAGCAATAAGACTTAAATAGTGTAAACTCGGACAAAGGGTGAGCAAATTTGAGGTTAGAAATTAAATTGGCTGTCAAATGATGAAATGTCAAGAGCTGAGCTGTCATCCTTTGACATTTATTTAGTAAAAAGTTGGGCAATTTTAAACATGGAGCACTACACTCTTGCACAAAGAATTTTAATTGTGAAATTTGTGAATGTTAATTTGAAAGTCCGGGTTTACGTGAACAAACCAGAAACTACTGACGCTGTGAAAGATTTACACTTAGAACTATAGATCGTTTGAATCCCCCAATTGTAATTTAGAATTATTTGCCTACGGCTAATTTGGTAATCAGCTGTTTCTAAATTTTCTAACTTACGATCCCGGCTCTTTAATATTCCCCAAATTATGAAATAATTTAAGCACTTTGCTTTAAATATTTTTTAGGTATTAAATTGTCGACCGGAAAATAACCGTAAAGAATACAACAAAACCAACATTGTAGTGGATATGTTCAACTTCATTTACTAAAGTGTTAATATGTTTGCTCATTCAAACATCTGCACTAACACTACCAACACGTTTTATCTTACGCCCGATGTTTGCATTTGATGTAATTGCTACAACCCATTAATTGCATCCCAAATTCAATCACGAGCCCTAAACAGGCAACCAACTCCACTTTAAGTTGTTTATTCAGCTCATGCACAAGCTTTTGCAATACACCTACACACACACACACACATACACACACGGCCACATGCAAACATTCACGTTTAATATCATCATTATGGCAGAAGCCCCCCCGAACTCACACTAATAGAATTAAAAAACTTTAACGGATGTTGTGGTATTTTAGTGTTGCATTTTTTATATTTACTTGCACTTTTTCGATATTTTTTCCTCATTTGTTGCCTGTTCAACATGAGACCTGTCTACTGTGAAGCCCTGTTGAGGTCACACCTCATCCCGCCAAATGCTTTATTGTAGTTGTTTTTGCTGTTATTTCTTTTTTCTCATCACCTGCAAACTTTATTTTTTTCTCTCTCTCTCTCTTGTAATTTTTACTGCCGCTTTACTGGCTAATGACAACAACAAAGCAACAACAACAATAATGCACGCAAAAATTACATTGTATTCGCAAATCAGAATGCAAATGTTGCGTTTTTGTTTTTAAATTTTATAAACTGAGAAGCCAAAACAAAAAATTGTATATGTAACAGCCAGCATTCACATGCACAGACACGATGAGACCAAAGTAAGCAGAGAGTATAAAGAGACAGACGACAGACAGTTAGACAGACGTAAACAATATCATATTTTGTATGCAAAAGTGTGGTGTTTGCGGTTTCCAAATTACAACATTGTGTAAATACAATTGCCACGCAAGAGAGTTGGATGCGGTGTAAATGTTAGCGGTATGTGGCAAATATCATTAATAACTCATTTAATTAACAACACGCATTTCGAATAATAGCACGAACGGGTGAGTGTGCTGTTAATTAAGGTTTTAATTTTACAAATTTATTTGTAACCGATTTAACACACATGCCGACATTTATTTATTTACGAGAGTAAATAAAAATTACAGCTGCCTGCCTGCAGCATTAAAAAATGCAGTTTCGAAGATGTCTCCAACGGATTGAAAGATATGATATGCTTTTATTTTTAAAATTATGCACCTCTATCGTGAATAACAAGTGGAACTTTTGTTCCCGTGAAACTTTCATTGCCCTTAGAAGGGAAAAACGCTATCGTGAATATCCTGTGAAAAAGGGAAGAAAATTGTTCAAGCTTAAAAATTAATTGAAAATCAAACAAATTTAGGCTTAATAATGGGGGCTATTCTGGAAAACGCGTCGAAGAAGTGAAACTTTACATTAAAACAAAAACAAATTTTCAAACATTTTTTTTTTGTTTGCCATACATTTCTAAAATGAAATAAACGTGAGAATTTCAACGCGTTTCTCTCTCTTTTAAAAACGGTTAATTTTGTATGAGAAACAAAAACAATTTTTTTACATTTACACAGTTTTGTTTTTGTTTTGCATGTAACTTTCACTTCTTCGACGCGTTTTCCAGAATAGCCCCCAATAAGAAATAAAAAAAAAAAATTTCGGTTCCAAATGAAATTTTATTAACTTTAAGGTTGTGTTTTTAAATATTCTAAGTGCAGTGGAAAAAAATTCTTTAGTATCCCAGCAAAAAAAATTGACAGATGTTGAATCATGGTCTCTAGTGATGACGCATTGGTTCGATTTAGGTGAAACATTAGCTTGTCAGTGGAGATAATGTGTTTGTGCGAGAATTTAAATACTTTGATATCCATTAAATTCATTGGCGCATAATCATAGTCAAAACAAACAATACTTTTAAGTATTTAAAACCATACAAACTACTGGTTTTAAATTCTTAAAGTATACTTTGTTTTGACTATGACTATGCGCCAATGAATTGAACTCATGCAAGTTCCCTGATTCGATGCTCTTTTGTCACGTAAATATTTGTTGGAGACAAAACTTGTTTTATGAAAATGTGTCAATGTATTCCATTTTTGCATGCTTTTTCCGCTTGATATTAATTTCAATATATTACCCAGTAACATCGCATGCGTTTTTAATGAGTTCAAAAACTATAGCATTATTTACGATTTGCGAGGATATTCAGAATGCATTCGAAGAAACAAATGCTCAAGAAACCGTAAAACACTATTTCATTTTGAGCTCGTTCATGAATTTTTTGCTGGGATACCAAAGCGGTGCACTGTCATAAAATTTACTGTGTGTGAGCCAAAGCGATTCCTACTCCATGAAAAAACGTTGTGCAGAGAATTATGTTTGACAATCGTGAACTTTATTTACTAATCTTGTCCTCAAAATATATATTTAGAAGTTTTAATATTTAATTCGAAGGAAAACATCGAAATTATGCCATCAAAAATAAAGTGAACAAAACCAAGGAAGAAGTGAAAAAATCCCCGTGAAAAAAATTATTCATAAGGGGAATCAAAAAAAAAAAAAAGCGAAAACATTTCTAGGGTAAAATTATTCACGAATGCAATTTGGTGAAAAGGGGAAATATTTCGAGTGAAAAAATTTTTACGATAGGGGTGGTTAATTTATGACTCGTACTATAGCGAATCAATTGAAACTATAATTTTTGCTCAACATTTAATTACAATTTTTATATATACAAAAATAAACATTAGACCACCAAAAAAAAATTTATGGCGAGCTTTTTCCCCTTTTCTCCTACAAACACCAGACTTTGAGCCATTTCACATTATAACTCTTTAGCCTGCCTTGTTTTGACAATTTTCTTTTAAGCCCCCTACGAAAAGTCACGCACATTTACATTAGGCCTTTTTTCTTCATGCTTTTTCGGCATTTACATATAGTATACACGCTTGATGCTGAGAGTACGAAAAAGGCACGGAGAAATATCAAAAATCCCCTCGAATTGTCATTTTGTGCCTTTTGTTTTACACTGCAAGCTTCTCACACCCTCTCACCCACAAACAAAAAAAGCCTGTTTGAACAGGCAAGCAGAAAAGGCACAGTGTAAATTGCGTCTTTGGAAAGCAAACGTTGCGTGTGTAAAAGACGTCTTTGAGCAAATGTTTGCGCAAGTGTGACCGTACGTTTAGTTATTGTTTTAATTAGAAAGGGGGGTGAGAGTATCTGCTAATTACTAGCGTAGGTATATTATTACGAAAATAAAATATAGATTTGAATATAACGATAGAGTTGATAGCATAAAACAACGTCTGTCGCTTACGGATTCACGAATATACTTCGAGAAACAGCGACATCAGTTTGAAAGCCTTTGCAACATGTAAAGGAAAATGCCTTTGATAAGATGTTGATGTACACGATAATTATCTTCACCTTCTAGCTCATCGTACAACCTTCAAGGTGGTGAATAAAGGTTGCTATACAAGCTGCATTTACGGTATTAGCTTAGACATGCACACACACACTAAACAAAAGGGATTTTCAACAGCTAAATTCTGTCTTTTTATTGTAATCAAATGTTGAGTATAAAATAAGGTGATGGTGTCAGCTAAGAAATTCAGTCTTGTGTTAGCAGCGAAGTAAACTTCAGTGTTATTTTATCAGGGAATAATTTAACATTATGAATAAAGTCAGTTGCAGTGTAAAAGCTGTAAATCAAAATAATTAAAAACTACTTATGTATTGTATGTACAAACAAAGCGTAATATAAATTCCAAAAAGCTTAAGTTACATTTAATATATTTTACAGGAGAAGCAAGACTTATTATAAGTTTGGTGCATTTGGGCTTTGTTAAAAAATTCATAGCGTTTTTAACAGACAGACACGTAACAGGTTTACTGAATAAAAGATTTTTAAATTTCGCAAACAATAGACTGTTTTCATTAAAGCCGGTATTCATAAACGATTATTGAAGTTAAAGAATTATTTCTTAGTCTAAGCCAACATTAACATTAACAATCATTTATGAATATCGGAGCAAAGCTTTTAAATATTGCAAACAACTCTTGGCAGTAATGTGAACAGCATGTTTCAATAAATACACGTGAATTTCGATACGTAGTCGTAGTTTATTAAATAAAAATTCACAAATTATGCCTGAAGATAAAAATTAAAAAATTAGTTATACAAATGCATTTAACGATGTTAAATCAATATGATCAATTCTCATGTTCCATTTCATTAAAAAGTCATGTTAAATAGCTGATGTTAACAAAGAATCTCTGCACACGTAGATATGAAGTGTTTGGCGGCACAGAAAAATTTCGTTATTTCCCCCCCAGCTCAAAGTCTAGTTTAATTTTTGTTTGTCTTCTCTAGAAAATCACATTAATTAATATAAATACTTCATTCTCTAAGCCCAATTCAGAAATTATTTCTGATTAAAATTTATTCTAGTCCAATTAAATTTAAATATGTATCACAAAAAAAAAGAGAAATGTTCAAAATATTTTCACAAGCACAGCGTTGCCGAATGTAAATGTTTTTCAATTAGTGTTTTTTATGGGAATTGTTACAATTTAAGTTTAAAATTTGTTAATTTCTTATAGAAAAAGGTTCACCATAAAAAAAATTCCGTAAGGAAAAATCACCAAAAAATAAAAAAGCGTCTTAATTGGAAAATATCACCAAAAATAAAACAAATCGCTCAAATGCAAAAAAAAAATCACCAAACAACTAAAAAAAATCGCCAAAAAACTAAAAAAAAATCGTCAAAACGAAAAAAGCACCAAAACTTAAAAAATCGCACAAACTTAAAAACAGCCGAAAAAATCGCATAAAACTGAACAAAATCGCCGAAGCGGAAAATACCACCAAAACGAATAAAAGCGCCAAATCTAGAAAAAAATTCGCTACAACAAAAAATGTCCCCAAAATCCGAAAAAAAATCGGCAAAGCGTAAAAATAGCGCTAAATTTTTTTTAAAATGTCTACACCAGTAGCAGTTCTGTTCTGTAACTAACGAGAAGTTTTCGCGTCGATAAAAATCAACCTGTTTTCCACAGTGTAAAAGGTGTGTGAATTGACTACATTGCAGTTGTTTGGTTGTAGTTTTGGAAATTTTTCAGTTCAGTGGGTTTTGTTTTGGATAAAAAAAAAGTCGTAATTGATATACATATGTTGAAAAAAACTTGGTGTAAACGGTATAGATTTCGATAAGGCTTTAATTGCTCGATTAAAGATTAAATAAAAATGTTTGCGATTTATAATTGTCAATTGAGCATTTCATTTTTATTTGCAACTTGTTTGCGAATAAAAGAACATAACTTTATTTTATAAATATTATAATCTTTATTTATCAAAAATTGGCTTGCCTTACTTTCAAAATGAAGTGCTCAAATGTATATGTGACCTGCTCCACGAAAAGGGACCTCTGGGCCTAAAAGAAGTTTTTGAAGCATTTGAAAGAGCGTTTTTTTCCTATAAGAATCACTCAAAAAGTAAAAAAAAAAATTTTCGGCGCAGAGGTCCCTTTTCGTGGAGCAGGTCACATATGTAATAATGTTTTATGCAAAACAAAAAAATTGTTTATTTCTTTAATAGTTGTTTTTTTTAACAAAAAATATTTAAAGAGACCTTAAAGATACATTTAAAAAATTAAATTACACAAATGCATGCATGTTTTTGTTTGAATAGAAAAAGTGTTTATTAAAAAAGAATTCAATATGTTTCTTAAGGATGTTAAAGTTGGACGACAAGTCATAATGAAAAAGCGAAAAAAAATAAATGAAAAGGAAATTACTCAAGCGTATAGAAAATTGTTTGCCTGTTTTTATCACACCAAAATATTATCAATACAAAATCAAACACCACGCTGTTACACAAAATAAAGAAAAATAAGCTCATACACATTCACACCATCGGCAACAGCAGTTTTTTTTTACAAATGGCAATTGTACCATCATGTAAAAACAACCACCACCACCATCACCATCAGTCTTCTATGACACACATAATGTTTATGCCGCTTTTGCCAAGATTAACACCCTCCAAGCTACTCTCTTGATGGGAACGCATATAAATCAGAAACTGTATGATAACATAGAAAAGATTATTGCGGTCATAGGCACAATTGTGGATTTCGCCATCACTAATAAAATTGAATTTGGGCTTTAAAGGATTTGTACACAATATAGCGCAGTGAGCCTTATTCTGTACCAAGGCTACCGTATCCTTTGCCGAACGTTTCTCTTCGCCGATGATAACGTAACGACTGTAAAAGGGACGACCACCGCCTTGAGGCAAAGGCATAAGTTGAGTATCCAAATACACGCAAAATAGATGAAACAGAATCTGGTTGGATAAAATAGAGAGACATAAAATAAATGTTAAAACATTTTAGTCATTTACATACAGCCGAGTCAGTTGGCAAATGTTCGTCCCACTTAAGACCATGATATTCAGCACCAGAATTCCAACGATAATCTGCTATGCAAGAACCTTTGGCCAAGTCTAACACAAATGTTTATTTTTATATGCTCATAAAATAAATTCCAAGCAACAAGCACTTACCCTTGATGCGTTGCACTAAATATTCTTGATTGCTGGACATTTCTAAAAATGGCACTATCATTGGCAACATGGGCATGTAGAGTGTTACAAACTGTTGGCTTTCCACCGTCTTCTTTAGCCTTTCCAAGCCAATGCCGCCAATTTGCATGTCGTTAAAACCGCGTTGCTTGAATGATTCATCAATGTTTCCAATTTCTTTTATTAAACGTTGCAATATGGTAAACGAAATCCACTATTTGTTAAAAGTTTAACAATAACAAAAAAAAAAACAAACAAAAAACAAATAAATTCAAGTGCAAGAACACAGAGCACAAAACAAACAAACAAAAAAATATGGTGTTTTGTGGTACAACAAATTTGTTTAAAACATGTTTAAGGAAAAATATCATACCGTTCGTAAATTGCCCACATATTGCGCAAGTTTCTCTGATGAAATACGTTTGATTACTTCGGAGTTACTATCAATTATATCTAAACCGCCCTCTTCCTTCGATGTCTGTTTGCTTTGTGTGGCCGCAGCTGTTGTAAACGCAGAGTTTACGCGGGAAAGGAAAAATGTTTCGCAAAGAAACTTGTTAATAAAGTATTATGTGAGATACATATGTATGTATGTATTTAAGTATGTATGTACATAAATTATGATTTGTTTGAGTAATTTCTAACAAAAAATATATATGACAAATTATCTGTTCTCTGCAGAGCTGGTGAAGGCAACAATGTAGGCGAAAAAAAGAGAAGAGAGAGAATTGAAAGCCTGTTTCTTGATATTCTGAATTGTTGTCTTTAAAAGATTGGAATTGTTAATTCTCGGTCTCGGAGCGCTTCTTCTGCTTCTCGCGTTTTTATTTTTATAATGTTGGTGGTTTCCTTGCTTTTGTTTTCGTTTTCGTTTTTATTGTCCTTTAAGGCTTAATTAAATTATTTTCTTCAGTTTACGGCTTTATTTCGCTACATATTTCTTAATTAAACAATTTTTTAAGAGCTTTTTTAAATTAATTTAGCAAAGTTCAGCGTTTTTTTTTTATTTCACACATACATGTCGTCAGCTTAAATGCAAACGGACGTAACTATATTTTTAAAAATCAATAATAAAGTGTTCTTGAAAATTTTCTTCGAAATTTACTTGTAGTATATGGATTTTTATGTATATGGTTTTTAACCATTTATTTCCTTTTTATATATATATTTACTGTCTTATTCATAAAAAATATTTCAGGTTTATTAATGAAATATTTCTATGTTAAATTTGTCAAATAAATCTGTAATAAAACTAAAATATTTTTTATGAATTAGACCGTTTAAACTTGTATGTTAGTTACGTTCTTTACAATGAAAAATAAATGTATTCGTAGTTACGTCCGTTTGAATTTCTTTAATAAAATCCTAGTTTTTAATCGCACGGGTCTAAATATTTGCGTGAACATGTACTTTGATAAAATGCAGCATAATCAATAAAAAACTCGATTTCGAATTTTTGTGCAGTTACGTTCGTTTGCATTTTAGGTGACGATATGCTCTAGTTGCATACACACATACATATTTCCAATTTTCGTGCTAGATTGTGTTCTTCCTTTTGCTTTTATTTTCCTAAATTTATGTGTTTTTTTTTTTTTTTTTCACCCGTGCACGCGGATTTTTGTTTTTCCCATTTAAGCGATTTTATTCCACAATGCGGCGTTTTTTCTTCCACGTTTGTCTTTTATTACATACTTATGTATTTCCAAATTATTTATTTTCCCGCTTTTTAAGCTTTTTGGCGAGAAACAGCTTTTTTATTTTTTCGATTTTCGGTTTTTCGCCAGATTATGCGTTTTTTTGGGTTTCCGTTTTTTTTTCTCGCATACACTCTTATAATAAAATCCAATTTTGTTGTTTTTTCTTCTAAAGAAACGATTTCCGATTTGGAATTAAAGTATGTACAGTGATTTTGTATTTCGCACGTAAGCTCTTATTGAATATCTCCAATTTGGAAATTTTTTTCCAAGCAACGTTTTTCCTCGGCGTACGGATTTTAGTTTTTTAAACTTTGGGCCAATGCCACGATGTCGACAACGTTCGACTTGTCGCACATTTACATTTAAAACAAAAACAAATTTTAATATTTTGTTGTGTCAAATGTACGTGTGCGACAAGTCGAACGTTGTCGACATCGTGGGATTAACCATTTATTTCTCACATACGACGCTCTTATTGTATATTTATTTTTTATTTTTGTTTTTTATTTCACGATAATTTTTTTTTTAATTTTTTTTAGATATTTCAAAGTTTTTTTTATTTTTATTTACAACTTGCGTTTTTTTTTATTTTTACGGAATTTAGCACTTTTTTGTTTATCTCTCACACACTTTCGATTTAAACGTTCCTTTTTCTTAATTAAAAGCCCGTATTCATTATCCCAAATAACCATAAACGTTTTTTGAGGGTATAAAACCCTCAGCTAAAGAATAGTTTGGTCTTTTGAAAATTTTCATTAGCTCAGAATAACATTTGCTCAATAATCGTTTGCCTACATAGAATAAGTGAATACCAGAAATCATCCGATGTGGTTTGGCTCTCATTTTTATTTTTTTTCTATGTAAATGAAAAATTTCGATTCTGTTTTTTGATTATGTTTATTTGAATCTTTAGAATTTTATAGGTCAAGTCGAGAAGATGATATCGGCCAAATGGGCGCCGTCACAATTGATTGACCGTTTCATGACCCGTTTCATGACATTTTTCATCACTTCGGCGAGAACTTCGGGTGACAGATACTCGCACTCGTGTCGAATGTTGTCCTTGAGGGCTTCCAGGGTCTCGTTCTTGTTCAGCTAAAAACACGGGACTTCAAAAAAACCCCACAACATAAGTTTGGAACGGTTAAATCGCCAAAACGAGAGATGAGGCGACCTGGCAACGACACGATTATTCCGCGTTTTTGGGGAGTGTATGGCTCCATGGCTTGTTCACTTGTATTCTACATCTGTCTAGTTCACTAATGTCACTAATGTCACAACAGCATCTTCCAATAGGGTGATTTCTTTTGGCTCACCTTGTACATATATTCGGTTTTGTAAAACTTTTCTTTTTTACGAAATTAAACGTTTTTTAATTTTTACATAAATACGTCCGTATCACAAATCAATCATTTAAACTGTTATAGTAAACTACATAATCACGTTTTATATATAATTTTAATATTAAATTTAGTAATTTTTATGCAGTTTACAAGAAATAAACCAGTTAAAATAATTTTATTTTATAATAATATGCAATTAATGATGGTCCCCAAACTATATCTTGCAAATGTCATAAATGTTCAATGAGAAGACTTTCCAAAATTTGTTAAATATGTTTTTTTGTTTTTCATTTATGTATGTATGTTGAGATCTAACAATTATGTAAATATTTAAAAGAATGGAAGTAAAATTACAATTTTAAGCCTTGTGGAAGTATGGAAAGTCGTTGGCAAATTGTGCATGTTTATATGTATATTTATATAAATATAAAATAAATTACATTCAAAAATAAATGTGCAAAAATTATTTTACACTCTTCTATTTCTTCTTCTCAATTTAATTATATGATTTTTTTTCACTTCACGTTTCTTATTTTTCGATCTGCAGTATGTATGTAAGGTAAGGTTTTTCAATTTGAGCACTTTTCAACATGAGTCTCTTGCTTTCAAGTATTGTTGGCAGTGTCATTGGTTTAATTTCGAATTAAAATAAGATGATTTTGAATGGACTTACCTGGGGATGGTGCCAACTGGTACAAGGTTGTTTTTAACAAATTAGCAGCTGTATTACAATAATTCCAAAATGAGTTAATTGAACCGCCAGCAGGATAAGTGTGATTTGTGTCGGTTATTTCAGTCATACTGTATTCTTTGCGCGAAATATCCCTAAAACATGGAATTAACAAAATATATACCTTAATATTTTGCTAAGCATTTAAAAGAAACTATTTGATATATACTATTAATGACGATGTACTGCAGTGATGAAAGTATAACTGAAAGAAAGTCAGCATAAGGATTGCAAAGATATGAAAGGTTAACAAAAGCTGCACACTTTACTTCGAAAAAAAAATTTTTTTTTGTATATTTTCTTTAGTGGGAAGTAAGACTGGAAAAGAGTTTGAGCAATTCCAATTTAGTTTTTCAGAAACTCAAAGTTTACAATATATAGTTGACTTGACAAATGTGTTAAATGTTTTTTTCAAGAGTTCTATTATATTTATGTTTATTACATATCTAATCTAGTGAAGAATTTTTAATTAAAGAAAATATTTTTACATCCTCATTGAGTTGTATGGAAATTGAAAACTACCTTTTTTGAGTTACGCCTTTGTTGCATTTAAGTTGGGATATATACATATAAGCACCAACTAAGCAAATTAGTTTGTCAATTAAAAAAATTATAATTAATTTAAATTTATGAAGCATTAATTTTTTCATATTGCAGTGTACTGCACTATTTTCTATACATATGTAGATATGTATGTATATTACTATTAAAGTTATTACAATACATAATACATATATTACGATATAATTGTACGTTTTCATTTAAAAAAAATATCTTAAAGTTTACTTACTTTAAATAACGTTGCAATGTAATATGATCGGTAATTTGTTCATCTCTTTCATATTTGTGGTAGGGAGAAACAAACTGTGAACTAGTGTCGTCCATGGCACTAACATTAAAATTTGAATTATTCATCATCGATGAATTCCAAGAATTATTTTGCAAACTATGTTGCTGTTGGGGACTCAGACTCTGGCGGGGTGGAGTAGTACGTGTATAACGCCAACTTGGGGAATTTCCTACACGAGCTGAAAGCAAGAAAAAATATCAAAATTAGAAAGAATTTTCAACCCTTTTATGCCACAATCAATTACACTCATTGAATGAAGAATGCCAACTTAGAATCGTGTTATTTATATATTCCTCCTGGCGCTTATCGCCCAACTCCTCCTTCTTTTTGGGTGGAGTGATAACAAATGAATTGTCTACGAAAAACGTTTTTAAAACCATTTTATAGAACAACATTAAAAGAAAACTTACCATTATATTCGAATTTCATGAGATTTTTTTGCTGAACGGTTCCTTGCACTGGCTGTGTGTAAAATATGTACAAAATGTACTTTAGGAAACTGGCCAACATGCTAAGGCCAACAATGGCCGCGATGGCATACTCTACATAATACCATTTGGATTCCGCATAGGGACACTTATTACTAATATCAAACATGATTATTCCCAGTATGACCATATTAAATGAACCCCATTTCAGGTAATATCTAGCTCTGGAAGCTTTAAGTTTCAAGTCCAAACTTTGCTCTACTAGAACATTTCGCTTTATGGGTGTGCTAAGTAGAAAAATGTCGATATTTCAATCAAAAAATGTAATTGTACTTAAAAATATTTGTATTTACCAAAATGCATTCATACACCTCATCTTTTTTTGCTGAATAAATTTATTTTAAATTCCACAAATTTGTTTTAATAAAAATTGGCTTTGCGGCCGGCGCCTTTTTTTTGGACTAAACACATTACAGCTGTTTCTTATAGGTTATGTGAATGGTGCTGCCAAGTTCAAGTTTCTGCAATAATGCCATACTTTAGTGTACGAGCTACAGTGGACGTTTTTACATTACCACTACTGGGTGTTACACATGACCGTTATAAAATTCGTAATTTCTTAAACAAACATTTAAAACTGGTCTGTTCGGTATACCAGGCGAAATTATATGTGACGTAGTTGCCATAGCATTATTTTTATAAATACACATTTCCTACAACAATTCTATGGCAATTCTTCACGTTTTAAGTACGAATGAGAGTCCTAATATCGAGAGAATTATCGAGACACATAAATTCTTTAAAGATTTTACCTAAATTGTTATATCACAGAATTAAACTAAACAAATAAATTTTCATTTTGCATTGCTCTTCACCTACGAGATATATGGATTCTTACGGTAATATGTATTTATACACATACATATCTATATAAATATATACAAGTAATATGCAGTAAATAAATGGGTGGTAAGGCAACATGGACTTTGAAACTATCAAAAACCGTAAAAATAGTCATTGTCCAGACTTGCAATTTTTGTTGCAGCAATTCTTGAATTTATAGGTGATTGAGTGGAGAAGATTAGGGAGGGGTACACAGTTTAATGTGCTCTGCAATGTTAGTTTAAATATATTTAACGTGTTACGTCATTTTCTTTCTTCAGTTGTATGAAAACACAAAATATAACAAAAACTAAATAGAATTGTCAATTTTTCAGTGAAATTTGTGGTGTAATAGAATTTTTTTAATACATGATTGCAAAACTAGAATTTCATAATGTAGACACTTATACAATTTCAAAGCAGAATTGTAAAAAATTGCAGCAACAAAAAATGTTTAGACTGTAAGAAGCATTTCAAAAAGTAAAAAGCATTTAGAATTAAAAACCACTGTGCGACCTAGCGAAATGTTAGGAAAAATCATAAATTATTAAAAGGAAAAAGTGGCTGTAAAGTTTTACATTTTATTTTAAAAAGAATACAAATTATCAATTATTTTGTCATGTTTTTGTGAAGAACGGCCTGTCCCACGATGTCCACTGAAAACTTTCGTTCGAGAACTTTTATTGAAAACAAAAACAAATTTTCATATTTTAGTGTAGTTTTCCATACAAGTTGTCGATCGAACGTTTTCGTTCGTGTAAGGAGTCTTTGTAGTTATTTACCATAAACTCAAGATTATCAGGGCAAGCAGTAATAAAATCTCGCGTGAAATAATTTAATTTTCTCCATTTGCGTTGAACATATACAGGTCAATCATGAATAAAATTCCGAGTAAAATTTTTCCCGGGGAACAATTCCAACTAATAGTAAGTAATAGGGAAAACAAAAAATTCTAATTGGAAAAGGGAGAAATTTCACGCGGCGTTTTATTCATGATTGCCCTGATATACTCAATATCTCTATTCAGATTAGTTACTTAAGGTTTGCACACATTGCATGCTTTATAAATTGTGGTTTAGCAAGTTTTAAATTTATTTTCAATATGCAAAAGCCAAATATTTTGTTAATTTTTTAGACATGTTTATTTTAGCAGCATATGTTTGTCCCTACACGAAGTTTTAATTCGCTTGAAAGTAAATCATTTTTGCAGCAATTGGCAGCTGTGGACATTCTACATATTATGTATCCATAAATGAATATATTTTTCAGTTTCGTTTTCATTTTACTGATTGTAGTAACTGAAAGTGTTTTGTTTTTACTTTGAGCTATTTTTATTTTTTCATTTAACTTTATTGAAACGTTTCTAGGTCCTGCGAACTCACCATCCATCTATCATACACAAATGGAATGTTGTCTAAATTTTTTACATGTTAGAAATAATTTTCATTATTTTTTACAATTCGTTTTTAATTAAGATAAATTTATATTTTACAATGTATTTTTGTTTTCTTAATAATCGGAACTTTTCTCTATAATACATATAGTTTTTAAAATAATTTTAAATATAATACTGACGTTTTGTTTTTGTTTTAAATTTAATAATAGTTTTCAGCTTAATACAAGTAGAAATAATTGAAGGCTTTCATGCAATTTAATTTATTAATCTTCAGTTGATAAAAAAAAATGTATTCACGTCACATCAGTGAATTAAATTATATTGATGATTATATTACAATTATACAATACATATATGTATGTACATATGTATATATTTTTATATTTTAGCTTACACTCGTAGGTAATAAATTTGTATGCATAGTCTTTATTTATTATTTTGAAATAAATATGTATTTGTATAATTGTTCAAATATTTGATCATAAAGTTTAAAAATTTCATTTTGTTTTCAAAATACCAGCAGCCACTATCAGTTTCATTTTGTTTCTACAATAGTTTATATAGAAATTAGAGATTTAATGTTTCCTGTGTTGTCTCCGGCAATTTAATTGTTTTCGGCAAATTGTGATGATGAGCGTTTTCCCCAGCTGCCCCTCAAGTAGTTCCATTGATCGCCCTTTGAAGCGGCCCGTTTGTGCGATATTCCATTAGAGGTGGCTGCTCTTTTACCCCACATTCCCTTCAAATTGTTCCAATTTGGCTCGCGTTTTCCCCAGGAACCTGTAGCTGCAGCAGAAGGTGCAAAATCTACTTTGCAATGAATTTTCACTAATTTCTATAGAATAAAACAAACAATTAACTCACCTCTATTCACGTATGGTCCCCCATTGCGTCGCTTTCCCCAGGCTACGTTCATTTTTTTCCAGCCTCTCTTTTGATTGAGAATATTGTTGTCATTCATTTCGTCACTGTCATTGTTGGCTAGTTCTTCCATTATTGCGGGATTTGTAAAAAATACAATTACAGGCATCATGTCCGCATGCAAATCATCATCCTTGACGGGTCTCTTGCCCCAGGGGTATGAGTACAAATCACCATATTCGTCTTTCTCATCTTGCAGCATGAGCATTTCATTTTCATTGTCACTAACTGTGGGGATTTCGGGAGTAACAGCATTGGCACAGGCGGTTTTTAAGCTTGTGCTCATTAGTGTCATGACAAGAAGTACTTGGAAGATGAGCATATAGACCCAGTGTTGATTCAGGAAATTGGATTTGTACATTATGCAGTCAATGATTTTAGAAAGAAAACCCTGGAAGTATTTAATAAGAAAAAAAAACTATGAAACTTATGGCAATAAATAAACATTTTATATGTATCAAGGTAAAGGATGTTTTTTATAGAGTGACACAAGTTTAAATCATAATAAATCAAGGAAATATATTTTTAATATCAATGAAACGGGCTTTATTTTAGAGAAAATTTTATGAAATTAATGTTTAAATACTCGTATGATTTCTGACATGTGGCCGCCACGGCTGGCGCGTAGAAGTCGCAATCTGGAACACCAATTTTCAACAATCGTTTTTGAAGACATGTGGGCCAATGACACCGCCAGCCCATAAAGCGCACCAAACAGTAATTTTCTGTGGATGTAATGTTGTTCCGACAAAAGCTTGTGGATTCTCTTAACTGCAAATGCGACAATTCTGCTGATTTACTTTCCCATTCAACCAGAAATGGGCTTCATCGGAAAATAAAATTTTGAATGGAAATTCAAAATCAATATCAATCGAAATGAGTTTGACGAATGGAACAATTATTTTGATTAAAAATTTCAACAATTTGCACGCGTTGCTCTGGTGTAAGTCCATTCATAATGATGCCAACTCAAAGTTGTGAGACTCTAAAAAAAACACCCCTTACATTCATACATGCATATAGGGTACACTCGCCTCAATTCCCTTAGAAAAATTTATATTGAGGATGTTAATCTAAATCTCCATTTCTAAAATTCTATACAAAGGAAATTTTGTAACTAAATTTGACGATGTATGTATACTTCTCAATTAGCAGCCGTTTTAAATAACAAGGTAATCAATTTATGCGTCCCACTGTTGTCTACTATGGATGAAGAGTTTTTCAACGGCTTCCATTGTTGCCATTTGAGCATTTTCACTGCTATATCTGGCACTTTCATTTGTTAAAAAGCATTCCACTGTCAACAAATTCTGCTAAATGCATTCCGGCAGAATTTGTTGAAAATAAAAAATTTTAATTTAATTTAAAAAAAAATCTTCTGTATAGAGGATTTTTCTCATAAATGTACTGTAAATGTATTGCAGGGTAAAGGTTCCCTGATCACAAAACATACAGAAGTGTCACAAGACGGAAGATAAGGGTATTTTTATGTTTGTCTCGTTTTCCCTTCAAATTTTGTCGCGGTTTTTGTTTTGATTCTTCTTTCTAGTGCAATAAAACTACAACTAATTAGTAATACACTATAATATCAAATACACTATATTTTTCTCTTTTTCCACGAATTTTCAAAAAACTGATTGAAGATTTTTTTTACCTGTCACTTTCTTCACTTCTGTGTATGCTGTGCCCTGATGATCTGCACTAGCAACAGTGAAATGTGCATAGGATCCAGCTAACCCCTCAATAATCAATTTCAATGTATTTGTAATAAAAAATATTTTACTGAATAACTAAATTAATAATCATTTGGGATTATTAGTGGGTTAAAAAAATTTTAAACGTAATTGTAACATTTCCAAAAAACACCAATTATTAACTATTTTATGTTTGCATGTACTATAAAAATACCTGTAAATACTAATAAGTTTGTATAAATCAAATTATTATAAAAGAAATTCAAAGCTATTTCAATAATTTTTTCTACATTTACATAAATCTGACATTATCAGGCCTGTCACAGAAATCGTTCGAAATTGTTTTCATTACGAATTTTCATTTCGATCGATTTTGTTTTACCTTCTCCAGATTTCGATCGATTTTGTTCAATGCGAAAAAGCAGCAATTCCATTGTTTTCAATTCACATTTAAGGCAACATTGGGCAACGAAAAACAAAAAACACATGGTTATTAGAAGAGAAAAACAAAATAGGAAAGGCACAACATTTTTTTTTTTAACTTGAAGTGAACAAAATTTAAAAATTAATACACGAAATTTCTGCAAAAACTGCAGTTTGTGGTGCGCAGGGACGTCAAGACTTTGCCGGAAAATTACGGGGAAGACGATTGAGGGATGCTTCAGGTTCACTTTCGTATACAAGCGCAGTGTATATGTATGTTAAAGTTTTATTTATTTTTATTTGACTGCACAGAATAATTCACTTTTTACGATGCTGCATTTTTCCTTAAGACTTAAGGAAATTTTATAATTTGTACAAAAAAAAATTAAATAATACAAAAAAAAATTTATTTAAATTGTTGAAAAACATCTTTCTTTATTGAAATAAGTTGTTTCAAACAGATTTTTGTACTTTCACATAAGGAAAATTACAATTCCGAGCATTAAATTTAAAGTGGTTTCATTGCGAGCATATTCTTCGTTTTTCGTTTTCTGAAGAGCCTAATTACGGAATTGAAATCATTTCGATCGAATTTGGATTCTGTGACAGGCCTGTATACTTTTCTTCTGTAGAACATTTTAGCAGAATTCATTTTACCGATTTAGCATTCTCTCATCATCATTTGCTGGCAACACTGACTGACGGCTTCATTATTTATTAAATTTGGTGGTACTTTAAGGCTCAGTTAGCCGACTGTAATGCAATGTAACTGTAATGTAGGAAACAGCTAATCGATCTTTTTATATGAAAAGTAGGTTACGTTACATTACATCTCTATAACCATTTTCATTACACATAACAATATCAATCAGCTGTTTCCTACTGTTGCAGTTGCATTACATTACAGTCGGCTAACTGAGCCTTTAGTCTCAATAGTTTTTAGGTTGTGGGACAAAACACGAATTTTCAATGCTTACATATGTAATTTAGAATGCAAAATATATAAAAAAATATAATTTGTAAATATATAATTTGAAAATATATAATTTGTAGGGTGTATATAAACCCCGAGTGCAAGCAAATTGATTTATACGTAGTTTACTTGATTTATAATATAGTAAATAATCTGAAAATTTCGCTGTGACCATAATGAAAGGGAAAATATTTTATTCATGTACGAGTATGTACCGTATGTCGTTGATAAAAGTTTGCTGGCAAATGCAGCACCTACGCAAGCATACGTTTTGTCAGCGGTAATACAATTAACACAAATCTTGGGTTAACTCTAATTCATGTGTATGTATGTATGTATGTAAGTATTATGTGGGCGAAAGTGTAAATGGGCGAGCAATAGGAAGTTAAGTAATGTATATTAAAGGTATGGGCAACGATTAAAGGCATGTGTACATAATATACATACATACATACGTATCATGTATGTAGATATGTACATATGTATATATGTACACATTACTTAAACTTGTTTATTGAAGAACTATTTTGTGTATTTGTATTGATGTCTTCTAAGGATATTTGATTAGCCCGGTTATAAATGCATTTCAATGGCCACAACTTTTGTGAAATATGTGACTTTTAACACATTTACATAATTAAGCCTAAACTCATGATACGAATGAGGCAGTGAAAAAGCATTAATTCACACGTGAGAATGTTTCTGGTAACGCAAATACATACAGTTTGTCAAAAAAATATTTTCATTGCTGTAAAAAATCAAATACTATATATTATTTTGTTTTTACCTTCTCAAAGTTGTTTATAACTATATTACTCTCAAAAAATTAATATCACTTCAACGAGAAATTTCTAATTTTCTAAATGTTTTAAAATTTATAACACATTTAATAAACAATTTCCCTAAAATTTATTTTTTTTTCTGCTAATACTTTGTGTGCACTCCTTGAGCATCAATTACCGTTTGTAAACATGTGGACATCGAATGAATTATCTTATATAATATATTCTTCAGCTATTTTCTACCACACTTCCTTTATAGGCCGTATTAACTGTACTTTATTTTTCCTAACGCTTTTTCGATGGGGTTCAAGTCAGTAACTTTGTGCTGGAGTGTCATTAACTTTTCTGCTGTTATAAAGCAACCATGTCCTACAGAGAGACGAGTTTTGCTTCGGGTTTTTGTCTATAATTAAGCTTTACCGGGTTTCCTGTGTCAAAAAAATCGAATCTTCCAGCACTGGCAGTTAGTTCGCTCTTCAGAATACCAAAATAAACTTCCTTGGTTCAGTTTGCCTTCTAAAATCCACATTTGGACAACTTCTTTGTATGATATACAATTCTATACCATGACAGATAATTTTCAAAACGTAACTATGGGTATTAGATTTTTATTTTCTAGTGCCGTCAAAGGCTTGTGCCAAACTTTTTGTGGTCCATTGTGATAGTAAAACATTAGCTTTGTCTCATTACAAAAAAATTACGTTATGCCAGTACTCCAAAGGAAAAGAAATATGGTCAATAGCTAATTTCAGTCGGTTTTCAATGTTTTGAAAGAGTTTTTTTCTACCATCTCTGGAGAATGATTTCATGATTTTTCGGCACGTTTCGAACACTTTCATGTGATACATTCACCCCGCAGTCAGTACTGATTTGCTCTGCTAATCTCCAGTGCTGGAATGCGGTTTACCTACAATAATTCTTATCATTTTAGTTTCAATATGCCACACAAATCCGTGTATGCGTATACATTTTATGCCTGATGAATTAGTCTCGTGTAATTTGGAAAAGAACAAAAATTGTGCGGCTTAAAAATTGTTCTCGTGTAAATTACCTCAATAATTTTGAATCATTTTCGAATTAGTCGTAAATGAATAATGAATTAATAACAATTGATATTTATGCAGTTTGCTTTATTCAGTATAAATGATTAAATATTATAATATTTTGTGGTTTCACTTCACATTTTTATATATTTTGCTTGCTTATCTACCGTGATACACAAATTTTAATCGATTCCATTGCTCAGTTTTGGATAAGGTAATTCTGCGACGTGGAGTAGTAGCTCGTTTGAACAAAGTGATTTTCGTATCAAGTTCTCCCTTGTCTATAGCAGAATATAATTTAAAGTAAATTTGAACTATATAATTTAGAATGTAGACATAGACCCACCTCTTTTTGCTCCGAAAATATACTGATCATTTGCATTGCCATTTGCATAGTCAATTAATGCTTCCATTGGGGCGGGGTCTGTAGAGAATCTTTTATTCCAAGAAGTGTAAACATTAACTCCTGTCCTCATTACTCCGTTTTCATTTTCACTAACTAAAGGAGTTGCCTTGAGGGAAACTGCTTTCAAATTTATGCTTAACACTATAATGACCAAGAGACTGTGTAGGGTGAACATATTGCCACGGGGTTGGTTCAGGGAAATCGAATTGTACATAATGTACTTGATTTATAAGCGAATGCAATTGGCTAAACCCTCTGAATATGATCATAACGAAAGGAAAATTATGTTTATTATTTTACTTAATGCGATTGGTTAGCGATACTACAATTACAGAGTTCTTGGAGCAATTCTAAGATGTGGGTGCAAGGTTAAGTGTCAATGAATACGTACCAAGTCAGGTGATCTGTTTAAAAGCCTTTTGGGTTAGTGCAGATTTTAAAGACTTGCATATATTGATGTTTGTTAAATATATTTTATTATTCATGATAGCAATGTAGTCATGTACACTGACGAGGGAGGTATCGAGCCTAAAATCATGCTACAAATGCTCATCAAACGAAAGCCCATGTCTTCAGATGTAAACTATCCATAAATTAAAAAATACTTTCCTATGTATTTTTTTTTGCATGTTAACATTTAAGGCTCAGTTAAGAATCAGTTAGCCAACTGTAATGGAATGTAACTGTAATGTAGGAACCAGCTGATCGATATTGTTATGTGAAAAGTAATGAAAATGGTTATAGAAATATAATGTAACGTAACCTACTTTTCATATAAAAATATCGATCAGCTGTTTCCTTGCCTACATTACAGTTACATTGCATTACAGTCGGCTAACTGAGCCTTTAATCAATAACTGTTTACCTAGAAGCTTTATGAGTTGCGTGAACAAATACACACATAAATAAGTACATCTACATACTTGCATTAGGGATGCCAGATGGGAGTGGTCTTCTGAGTCTCTAGATTTCGGGATTTGCAAATGTTTAGTGCATATAATTAGCAACTCATAAAAGTTTGCAACAAAAATTAAAACATAAAAAATATTATAAATAGTCTATGAAATAAAATAGTTACAAATAATAAATTTTTATTAAAGCAACAAATAAATTTAATTCGGTTGTGTGCAGCAAAACAATACCCCCTCTCCACTCCCCTCCTACACATGTACATATGTATGATATTAACGAAGTTATACTTTTAGTATATATATGTATTTACATAGATACATACATATATACGAGGGCGGTTCGGAAACTTCTTAGCCTAGCACAAAAAGCGCGGTATAAACAGAAAAAAGTTAAGTGTTTTGGAAACTTCCATCTCTGCTATGAACACATGTTAAATTTTGTTTCGATCTGGCAACTCCTTCATATAGAAACAGGTGTTCACAAAAGTCGCATCCGCGATTTTTTTACAATGGAAAAATTAGAAATGCGTGGTGTCATTAAATATTTACATAAAAAAGGTTTATCGGGACAAGAAATTCATAATGATATGGTGAATGTGTTAGGTGCAAGTGCTCCTTCATATGCAACAGTAAAAAATTGGGTTGCTGAATTTAAACGTAGTCGTACAAGTATTGAAGATGAACTACGTAGTGGACGTCCAAAAACAGCAACAACAACATAAATTGTAGCCAAAGTGCATGATATGGTATTAAATGATCGACGAATAAAAGTGCGTGAAATAGCTAATATCATGGGCATCTCAAATGATCGAGTCCATTTAATTTTGCATGAAGAACTTCAGATGAAAAAGCTTTCTGCAAGATGGGTGCCGCATTTGTTAACAGTCGACCAAAAACGCATAAGAATGAACATTTCTCAAGCTTGTTTGGATCGTTTTAAGCGAAATAAAATGGATTTTAAGCGTCGTTTCATAACTGTTGATGAGACATGTATCCACCACTATACTCCAGAGACAAAAGAACAATCCAAACAATGGACTGAAGCTGGAGGAAGTGCCCCAAAGAAGGCAAAAACAATTCAATCGGCTGGTAAGGTTATGGCAACGGTTTTTTGGGACTTCAAAGGTATTTTATTGATTGACTATCTGCAAAAGGGTAAAACAATAAATTCAGAGTACTATTGCAACCTTTTGGATCAATTAAATGTACAAATTCAAGAAAAACGTCCTGGCTTACAACACAAAAACGCACCAGCGCACAAGAGTGTTTTAACAATGGCTAAAATCAACGAACTAAAGTACGAGTTGCTTGACCACCCACCTTATTCTCCTGATTTAGCTCCCAGTGACTTTTACCTGTTCCCAAATCTAAAAAAATTCCTTGCTGGCAAGCGTTTTACCTCAAATGAAGATGCAATTACAGTTGTAAACCACTATTTTGAAGACCGTGAGGAAAACTATTTTAATCAAGGGATAGAATTGCTAGAAAAGCGT
This sequence comes from Nowickia ferox, assembly GCA_936439885.1. Lineage (NCBI taxonomy): Eukaryota > Metazoa > Arthropoda > Insecta > Diptera > Tachinidae > Nowickia > Nowickia ferox. Next base: position 107,921,662 of record OW387024.1, on the reverse strand, counting down.
TGGACTAAGTGTATTGAAGTTTCAGGAGATTATATTGAAAAATAAAAATATTTTTGAAAAACTAACTATTCTCTTTCATTGATAGGCTAAGAAGTTTCCGAACCGCCCTCGTAGGTCAGTTCCAGTACTACAACACCTTTTGCCATCTACACTGTATATTTGTTCTACTATACACGAAATAACAGCTTCTTCTTAAAAGAGCAACTACGTCAACGCTTATAAGCCATACGACATTAAGTGAAGAAATAACCAGAAAATAAACTTAAAAACATACAAATGTATGTATATATGTGTTTACATATGTATGTACTTTTGTACAAGGTAAACTGTTGGTCGGTCCGTTGATTGTACATTCAACTAACTGATGATTATCCTGCAGTTTGTTATGAATGATAACAAAGCTTGTAAATTACGATTTTCACTACTAAAATTATACGAATTTCCTGTTGTGGTTAAATGGATACACTATTGCGTTATCCCCTCTCAGGTTAAAATCAAAAGGCGATAACAGTCATTAGAATTTATGGCGGACTGACTACTTAATATAATATTTATCTTGGCTTCGATCAATATACAGACATTGTAGCAGACGCACATATATGTACATTTATAATAATAATTTATAATCTATAGATTTATGCACGTGTGTGTATGCATGTATAATTACATAAATCTTTAGCTGAATAAATTGCAGTTGGGCACAAATATACAGCAATTTTTAGCAGGAAATAAAATAAATTTACAAAAGAAAAATTATACATGAAACTTTAGTTTTTTTTAACGTAAGATCTAGACGAAATAAATATCAAAATGCCAAAAGTTTCTATTATAATAACTGTAAATTATTACTGAATATTTTATTTACACTCGGCGCTTGTATACTGCAAGAAAATCCTTTAACCAGATCATGAAATTTTACATGACTTTTTCTAAGCCGGGATCACAAAGTGACAACACAAATCAACAATCAATTTGAGTGTATTTTTAAGAAACAATTGATTTTGGGGAAAAAATGCGATAACAATATAACAATTCACAGAAAAGCACAAATTAAAAACTTGTGTGGCAACACTCAATGCGACAGCTGAAAGAAGACGTCAGCCTATGTAGTGATAGTAAAGTAAGAAAATAAAAAAAAACATTTTGCTTATTGAGTTCTTGTTTCAACTCTGATATTATTTCAGCTTCACTAGTTTTCTGAGAAATTTTATGTTAAAGGTTCCCTGATCATCTCCATGCGCAACAACCCTCAATAATCAGTTTAAATGTATTTTTAAATAACAATAATATTTTATTGTAGAAGAAAAAAATTTACATAAAAATATTAGACTTTAGTCTAACAATTCCCAAAAACAAGAAATCACAAGTTATAAACTTGACAGTACTCCGTAAAAAAATACTTGTTTGGCAACACTATTTTCTTACGCAGGCAATGCACAACAGCTGTTGTTATGTATTACATATACATACATATATATTTTTTTGAGCTGAAATAATTATTATTTTTTTTTTATTTCTGCTCAAAATTAAATTATAATAACAAACCAAAAAATTATTACGTTCTAAGGTTTATTTCTGATGCCTTTAAAAAAAATCAAATTCTCCTCAGATCTTCTCATTTTGAGGTCATAGGAATCTATGTATGTATGTATGTATTTCGACTATTTTTAGGACTACAGCGTATTACAATATAGAAGAGCATCTGTACTTCGTTTATGCGAAAAACTAAAATATGCTACAACTAAAAAAGGCACATTGACTCTATCTCTCTCATACTTATAGTCTAAGTATGTTTATACTCATTTAATCGGACAAAGAAATATACTCATGATATTCGGGATATTCATTCATCATGCGCCACCATATACATACATACATACATTTGTGTATATAAAATGGAATGGAATACGTACGGGTGTGTGTGTGTGGCTGTTTGAAAACATGATTTGTGTGTGTGTGTGTGTAAATAAAATACCACTGTGTTTGCATATGAGCTAGTTTTACTTTTTTTATTTTTAGCTTTACGCATTCATAGTTATTAGACGGCCACACTCAAAGGGTATTTAAAACGATACTTTTGTCATTCTCTGATGTAAAGCTCTCATTACTTAGGAATGGCTTAACATATCGTAACCAAATTTACAGCATTTTAAAGGCATTAACCTCATGTAGATTTCGTATGGAACCGATTCTATTCGGTGAGTTTTGAGAATTTTCGCAAATAAAAGTTTTTTTCTTCAAATAAATTTTAAACTACTACATCGATCGAATCCAAAATCGAATTATACAGTATAGCTTTTGAATTCAAAAAACAACTGTTGCGAATTTGGTTAAAACCGATTGATTGGTTTGAGAGATACCGTTGAGGCAAAATTTCAAAAAAAAAAAAAGACATTTTCCAAAAGTTTTTGTCAAAGCGATTTTCCGAATTTATTTACTAAGTGAACTGCGGCGCATAAAGGATATTTTATCTTAATCGGTAAAATTTTTCGAGGGATATTGTTGTCGAAAAATTTGATATTTTTTACCCGACTGGGCGACGCAAAGAAGGGTATTGTGTTTATCAGCCTATGTATGTATGTATATATGTATGTATGTATAAATGTATGTATGTATGTCTGTATGTGTGTTCCTTTGCGGCATTAATGATTCTTACGTTAATCGATTTGTCTTAATTCTGGGAGACAGAAGTAAAAAATTTAATATGACGGCCACCAGGCGCCATTCTATAAATACGAAAAAAAATAAAAAGTCGTCTCTTATGATTTTTTATTTCGAATTACCATTTAGGATATTTAACGGTTAAAAATTGGTCGCAGTCGAGTTTTTTGATTTTTTTTTTAATTACTACTTGTTTAATTACTGCAAAAATCTATAGATTTTCCACCGCTTTCAGCATGAAATTGGCGCAAAGTTTCACAGATGGCCTGCAAGGTCCTTGTGTCCTATATAATCGTACATATATTTCTTTTTTAATTAGTCGTAAATAAATAATAAATTAATATTAATTAACATATGTTTATGCAATTTGCTTTATTCAATATAAATGATTAGATATTATATATATATATATATGTATACATACTATATATATGTATTTATATATATATATATATGTGTGTGTGTATATATCGTCATAAAAAATGCTAAAGAGCCTAAAATCACGCTACGCAATTTTTCAGTGGAGATAAAAGACTTGATAAAATTCCAACTAATGTGATAACAAAAACATTTTTATAACCACAATAGCTTAAAAATTAAGTTAAAGCCGTTTGCATTTTATATGACGGTATGTATGTTAAAGATATAAATTTATTTGCGATTTTTACAGAATATTTCTAATTTATGTCATATTTATATATACTCGTATGTATGTGTATGTATTGTTTATCTACCGGGAAAAAAGACTTTCAATTTACCCCATTTCGAACCTCCTCCGTCGTCTATAACAGAATATAGTTTGTAATAAACTTTCACTGTGAAATTCATAATGTAAACATGGACCCACCTCTTTTTGCACCTAAAATATACTGATCATTTGTATTGCCGTTTGCAAAGTCAATTAATGCTTCCATTGGGGCGGGGTCTGGAGAGAATCTTTTATTCCAAGAAGTGTAAACATTAACTCCTGTCCTCATTACACCGTTTTCATTTTCACTAACTAAAGGAGTTGCCTTGACGGAAACTGCTTTCAGGTTTATGCTTAACAGTACAATGACCAAGAGACTGTGTAGGGTGAACATATTGCAGCAGGGTTGGTTCAGGGAAATCGAATTGTACATAATGTACTTGATTTATAAGCGGATGCAATTGCCTAAGACCCCTGGCTATGAACGCAACAAAAGGAAAAATATGTACATTTATTATTTTACTTACTACAAGTGATTTGTAAGCGATGCTACAATTACAGATTTCTTGGAGTAATTCTAAAATGTGGGTGCATGCAAGGTTAAGTGCCAATGAATATGTACCAAGTGAGGTGATCTGTTTAAAAGCCTTTTGGGCAAGTGAAGATTTTTGTTAAATATATTTTATCATCCATGGCACCAAGGTAATCACGTACATCAACTAACAAGGCTTTTGTGGGAAGTTACGGTTCAGTCAGACGTGCCATAGAAAACAGCTGTTCCAACCAAACTTATGGGCAACACTGTATTTAATTATACGTGACTTACCATATCGCCATAGCCATAACCATATAAACCAATTGAATTTTGGTTTGGTTATGGCTATGGCATTATGGCATTATGTGACAAAATAATAATTATGTACATACATACATACATACGAGGACATATGTACATACATATGTATATGATTATATGCAATGCAGAAAAAAAACAAAAAATCATATCGTCAGATGAATTTGATTCATAAATGAAAAAGTACTTTCTATGAAATGTTTCATTTGTACATATCGTTACCTTAATATAGAAAGGCCCTAACTCATTATTTTTTTGAAATCGAGTTTTTTATATGTATCGATACGAGAACATATCATGTAGCGCTAAATTTAAAAATCTCGATTTAAGAAAAAATAATGAGTTAGGACCTTTCTATATTAAGGTAACGATATGTATGTTTGTATTTTTTTATTTTTTTTTGTAATTTTAATTTCTATATAACTTTTACTTTGAATATACATGAATATTCAAAAGAAGTTAAACTATTTTAAAGCATCTTTCAATATTTCATTTAATATTCTATTTTTAAATGTACGAGTATGCAAACGTAAGTATAAAAATGCTGCTTGTGCTATTTTCCTTCCTATTTTTACTTATGAATGATGAACATATTTGTATATCTTGTGATGAATAAGAACAATGCGGCTTTCAAGTTGTCATTATTTTCTTACTCAAAGAATTGAATTGCAAATTTATGATTAAAGTTCATTGATTATGAATTGTTGTCAGTAAAAAGTTTAAAATGTTAAACGACTTTTAGGTGGGCGATAGTGAAAAACCTTTGACTTGCACAGCGAAGTACATACATACATATGTATACATATGTATGTTAAATAAAAATGTTAAATAATTTTTTGCTTAGTTCGATTTTGGATTTCAAGATTCAGAAAATTTTCTAGGCTTAAGTGATATAACATCTAATGAACACGGAAAAAATTAAACCCAAAAAAAACCCCTCATGCGTGATTAAGAATATTTTGTACGTGAGCGTGAGTGAAAGTGAAAATTTTCAAAATCATTCGTGCGTGAATGTGCGTGAGTAAAATATTTTTTTGCGTGAGCGTGCGTGTCTTGAGTCAAAAACCGCTCACGTTCACATCTCTATTAAGAACCACGACATATTCGCTTTGAAAGATTCATATTGAGCATATAAAGAATGTTTTCCATAAATCTGAGAGATATTAAAATGACAAGCGGCGAAAAGAGTCACACGTGGGCAGTCGCAATGCGAATTCAAATTAGGTGGTCGGTCCCAAGGCGAATTCATACTAGGTGATCGCATGGGATAAGGTGACTATTTTCGCGTCTTGTAATTTGAATATGTATTGGATGTCAACACGGATTTTTCAGTACATTTTTCTTTTTTTTTACATTTAAAGTATAAATTTCTCAAAGCGAATTGAGCCGAGTATACCTCATATGAACTTGCCTTGGGCATTTGTGGTCTCAATTGATGCAGATTAGTATTGTTAAAAACTCCACATAGGATATTGTTATCGATTATAGTTTTAAAAAAGATTTTAGTTATCGATAAACAGCCTTATTTATAAAAACTATTAAGGCTTAATAAAGTGTTTATAAAACATATTTCCATACAACATTTTATTAATCCTTTATGAAGCCGTAATATTTTTTTATAAATAAAGCAGAAAATGTTTAATATTTTAATATTCCTATTCAGTAAATGCTACGAGTACGAGAGAAAAATTAATACTCGTATTAAAAAACAACTACAAATAATTTGTCTAATTTATTTTAAATTTTATTAAACAATTTTGATTGTGCCAAACGTGGGTAGCGCAGTCTTATTTTCATTTGATTTTGATTTATTTCGTGTATTTACTATTCCTAGTTTGTGAAGACTTGTTAGAAACTATGCACTGTTTTATTTACGTATTTTGCATATTTATGTTTGTATTTAAAAAAGAAATATTTATGAAAAACATCATTCTAGGCACGATTCCAAAGATTATTGCTTTATTTGTTTAGAGATCTTTGATTTTTTTTCGACATCTACGAGTATTTCTTAGGTTAAATAAAGTTTTTAAACATAATATGATTAAGTATAACTTTAAAGAAAATTTGATTTAATACAATTACAGCTGTATAGCTGTGTACATATTTACATACATGCGTACATTAATATTTATATGTACATACATATGTTAGAGATGACAGTTGTTTTTTTGTAATTTTTTTTAGTATGAAAATCCATATCATCTATTTAACAAAGGACACCTTTGCTTCTATCCAGTGCTGGTTTAAGGGCTGGGCCTTAAAGTGCGCCAAAATTTAAACATAAAATAAAGTGCAATTAGAATTCAAAATTTTATTTGGCTAGAGATTTGCTTTCAATGAATACGAAATTTATATTAAATTAATGAAATAATAATATTGATAGATGTGGCCACTAGATTAGCATAAATATATGTAAATTCAAAAAAAAAACGTATCGTCACCTAAAATCCTAAAATCCGTAACTGCACTCTTTTTTTTAAGAGTAAAAGCGAAAAACTGTATAAATTTGAGACTATTTAAGACTTAACAATAGTCCTTCTTCCTAATGGTACTTACTTACTTTTTTTATATGAAAGTATAGTTAAGCTGCAAATTAAAAGTGCTTCGCTGAAGTAGATAACGCACAAACAAATGCCAAATATGAGATGAAAACATGGCTACTACTAAAGGCCGTGATACACTAGCCTACACGATCGTGCGATTTTTGAGAAAATACAGCCCTGGTATGATGGAGTCTATGAAAATTTTCAAAAGACAAAAACAATTCATCAGATCAGGGTTGTATTTTTTCGTAGATCGCGCGATTGTATAGGATAGTGAATCATGGCCTTAAAAAAGATCAGCGAACTTTTATTGAATTTTATATTAAAGTTTATTCGTACGATGCAGAGCAGTGATGCATTTCCGAATAGGCCAGTACCACTGTTGCTTGGCTTACGCATTTGTTGGCAATGCAGTTACGGTCTTACGAATTCCGTTAATAAAAGCGTTATTTTTTAACATATCCATGTGAAATTTTAAGGAAGCATGTATTTTTGTTATTTACATCATTATCAATCAAAAAGTCAACTTTGAATTTTTGGCAGTTACGGCCTTTTGGATTTTAAATGAATATATGAACATATATATCAATTGGTAAAGGGCCACTCAGACTATTATACATGTATAAAGACTTTCATCACACTTTACGAGAAAAAAATCTAAAGACATTTGTTTCGACTGTCAAAAAATCTAACGTAAAGTTACATTTTGTGTTCACACCATCACACCTCATATTTTACATTAAAAACACAAGTAGAAGGCAAACAGCTGTGTAGAATTAACATGTAGAATTAACATTAATTGTTTACTTTCGGCGGCAGAGCAGTTTCAAGCAAGCTGTGGTCGGGCCGGCCTTTGAAAATAGACGGCGGTTAGAGTACTTGATATAAATAAGATAAAGAAAATGAAAATACGACAGTTTTGTTAACTTTCAGGCATGCCTTACACGAAAAGTTATTCAATACGATAAGTATATTCAATATTTATATCGGGTTTAAGACAAAGACATATAGCATAAACGACGGCACGGCATCGGCGTCGAAACAGGCGACTTGTTAGTTTGGATTTTGGAATAATGCAACTCTTATCGTTTAGAAAATTTTCAAAAAATGGTTAAATATTATGGGATGTCATATTTTTATCGTATTATTTACCATTCGTTATGACATTTTGCATTCACAATATCGCACTTGCACGTATTACTTGAATTTTTGACATGTATAAATACCAAGTATAATAGTCTGAGTGGCCCTTAAGTACTATTTAAAAATGTTCGGCCTGTCCCACGATTTCGATTAATAAAAATATATACTTTTTTGATGTTATTTTCAATAAAAGTTGTCGATCGAACTTTTTGTGTCGACATTGTAGGACGGCCCTTTATAAATGTTCGTTTTTTATAATCACTTGTACATAATCAAAAAGGGCGGCATATCAAATAGTGCCCAGGGCGGCAGCAGGCCTAAATCCGCTACTGCTTCCATATTTAATAATATGTTGGCAATTTAATTCTCGCTTTAGCTTAAGAAAAAAATAAAAAACCCTATTTGTATTGTGTGTTGGTTGAAATCTAGTGATTATTTGGCATCGCACCAATGAAATGCTTATAGAAATTCTTAGCCACCAGCAAAATTATATTTAATTTTTGGTAATTCATATATTTATTTATTATTACTATTATTATAAATGTATGGGCAAAAATGAAGCAAATCATATTCAGTTGACAAACGGAAGTTAATTTTTTTTTTTTTTTTTAATTTGTTATTCACTTTTAATGGAAACAAACACTGTTTTGCACACATCGCTTTGACTAGTTTTGAAGCAAAACCTGTTTTTGATGTCGATTTGCTTACATGAAAAATGTATTGGAAAATCAATAGCGAAACCGGAATTTTGCACAAAACCCAGATCCAAGATCCGCTTATGGAAATTTCTAAGAAAAAAAAGAGAAGACAGCACACATTTTCACTATACCACGAAGTAACGATATGTAAGGAAGGAAAAACCGTGAGAAACGAACAAAGAACAAAGCAATTTTACGAGTACAATAGAGTCTGTACTCTTCCTTCCCCATTCGTTTGCCCCTTCTCTCCTATAAACTCAAGACTTTGCAAAATAAACTTTGTGTCTGGAGAAAGGGTTCAAAGCCCATGATGTCACAAGTATTTTAGGTCAACATAAAAAAAAAACAATTTTAGAAAGGTGCTAAAAATGCTCCACCATAAAAAAAAAGATAAAATGGCATTTGAAAAAAACAAAATACGAGTATGTACATATCGCTCATTTATTCAAAGAACGTCACAACTCAAAAAATCGAATTTTTTTAATTAATGATGTAGAATTTATCCTCATATCGTTCTTCATATTGTGTAAAAATTTCATACAAATATCTGGTTTAATAAGCTCTTGAGAGAAAGATATAATTTTTTTCTAAATTAAGTAGTGGATAAATAGAAAACTTTAAGGGGCCATCCACATATTACGTAACGCCATTTGTTCCGATTTTTGACCCCCCCCCCCCTTCCCCCCAGTAACAGATCGTAACAATTCTTAGACCCCACCCCCTCACAATAACGTAACAAGAACTTTAAAAAAATTTAAATTGTTTTAAGTTTTTATTAAAAAAAAAAATTAAATTTAATTCGTACACATACATATGTATGTATTTTTAAATAACTTTTTGTTTGAATTGAAGTAAATTTCTTTATTTAGTTATTACAAACTAATATACAAATATTTTTATGGCATTTTCTTAAGTTTCGTTTGGGATTTATGCATTTATTTATTTTATTTATGGGAAAATGCAAGTAATTGAGAATGAACGAATATTCGGGAATTCGAATACTTTTGTTCCTTTATTTTTATTTTCTGTTAGACTAACACAGTGCGTAGACAAAAATCAAATAAGCTTGCAAAATATAAATAATAACAATTATGTATTTATGTACATACATATGTATATGCATATCTTTATATCTATGTATTTAACACTCATGATTCTTGATTTATTATGTATTTCTTTGATAAATTAAATACATAAATAAATAAAAAATCGAAGTGTTTTTGTACGAAATTAGTAAAATTTATGTTACGTAACAATTTTACAGACCCCCCCCCCTACGCCCCCGTAACAAATCATAACAAAACTCGAACCCCCCCCCCCCCCAAGGGCGTTACGTAATATATGGATGGCCCCTAAACTCGTTTCCTGGCGAAATACTTTTTTTACTGAGTTACGACGTTGTTTGAGTAAATGAGCGATGTATATGTATGTATATGTATATAAAAATTAAACAGAAAATATGAGTAAAGGTTAAATAAATATTGATACAACAAGTGCGAGTAACGCCATATCCAACATTAATTCACAATAAAGGCCTGAATTCCCTTTTTTCAAACATTCACAAGTTTCCTGTAAACTCAGGCACACACACACACACACATGCACGTACACATTTACAAATAGTATAAGCCACTACCACAATTCTAAAAGAAAAAATTAAAGAAAGGGCCAGGCCGTCTTTCATACTTTCGTAACTCAACACACGTACACTACACGTACAGTATTTTGCAAAATTTATTTAGATATTGAATTCACTAGCTTTCATTTCAAATGATTTTCTAATTTATGCCACGTTGTTGGTTGTACATGAAGGAAAAAAAAATGTAAATTTGGAGAAAATTTTGTTTACTTGAGCACTTATTTCCTTGGAGCACAAGTACTTGTAACAACAAGTGTTAACATAGACCTTATTTTAGTTTAATTTTCTCGTGTTTTGGAAAGCGAAAGAGTTTTTCTTTGGTAAATTTTAAATTACTGGTGGTTATTGTGGGCAGCGCAAGGAAGCTAATTAAATTATCTAAATATTTTTGATGAGGACATTATTTCAGAGCAAATAAGTTTGGGTGTGTATTTTCTAACATCCAGCGTTGGAAAGGCATTTTTTAAGGTTAATTGCAACTAATATTTCCCTTTGGGACAATGGCCGCGCAAAAAAATAATTTATTTGTCTTTAATAAAAATCGTTCAACTGATTATGTTCGTTCACAAGAGAATGACAATTATGGACATATTAAAAAGAAATAAAAATGTTTCTATTTTCACTTTGAAAACTCTTTGAAATGAGCAGATGCTGAATACTTGTATTCTGCTCTTGCCGTTTTGTATGCTTGGTTTTTATTTCAAGTAAGCGCAATTCATCACAGAATAAAATTTTGTGAACCTCCACTTTAATATTCGAGTAATTGATTGTAGGAATTAGTTGGTCACACCCGTCACACCAATGTCAAAAATAAACAACAAGAAGAAGGTAAGAAACTTAATAAAAATAATGAAAAGTATGAGCTTTATTTAGAGAGAGAGAGAGAGAGAGAGAGGGAGGGAGAGAGGGAGGGAGAGAGGGAGAGAGAAATAAAGGGACATTAAAAGTAGAAATGCTAAGAAAACTTTGATGGATAAGTATCATTAGAGGAAAAAATGGAAAAACTAACGAAAAACTCAAAGAAAGGCCAGACAAGCGAAAAAGGATGAAAGTAAAATTTTAAGCGTTTTGAATACATCTACAATTGGTAGTTTGAAACGCTTTGATTTCTTAAACAGGTAGTGATTAAAAGAATTAAAAAACCCGACTGCGACCAACTTTGAACCGTTTAATATCTTAAATGGTCATTCGAAACAAAAAATCATAAGAGTAACCTAAAGACGATTTTAAAATACCTGTCGAATGGTACCCATTTTGATATAGTTCGCCGACTTTTTATTTTTTTCGTATTTACAAAATGGCGCCTATTGGCCGCCATATTGAATTTTTTCTACTGTCATATCTTTAGTGACACTCTCAGGATGAAGACAAATCGATTGATGTAAGAACCATCAAAATTGGTCCACGCGTTCGGTTTATATAGTGCCGCAAAGGAAAACACATACATACATACATAGGCTGATAAGCACAATACCCTTCTTTGCGTCGCGCAGTCGGGTAAAAACGGCAGTCACTAGGGTTAAACGTAACCTTTCTCGTAGCCCATCAAAAATAATTGCCGTTATAATACTAAACATGTTTGCTTTTCATCAAAAACTTAACGAATATTTTGGACAAAAAAACAACCCCGTTTAATGAACAACTAAAAACCGGTATGCCAAATTTTTGGAATCGAGTTTGAGGGTGGCGTTGGCTGAAGTCATTAACTACAAAACCGAAAATCGTGGGTTCAAGCACGGTTCTGACAGTCATTAAATAACAACACCACGCATTTTTCCGATGTGCATTAGTGTCCCTTTGTATCAGTGGTTGTGGGAAAGTTGAAGCGATGAAGGCATAGACACTGGTCACTGCACTTTAACTGCTTCAGCAGATACTATTCCTTATGTAACATCAGAAGAGCGCTCTCCCTCGTTGGTATTGTGTAGTAGAATCATCGGCAAAGTAAAAATATAATATATATATATATAATTTAATACTCCTCATTGACACCAGAGGCGCTGCAACACTGCATTAATAAAAAAAAAAGTGCAAAAAGCAGAGTTGTAAAACAATGAGGCCTTGCTCTATCTGTTCCTTCACCAACTGTGTTCTCTATCACTATCCCTTTCCTAAAGAAGGTAAAACCTAGTAAGAGTAGTAGGCATTCATTGCCTGAGTGTTAGTTCTGTTAAAAATAAAATTAAGAGAAGATAAAAACCGGTTTTCCGTCAAGGACAATATTTTTTTTAACAAACACACAATCCGCGAAGCGATTAGCTTGTCTGCAGAAAACACTCAGGGTCTATGGCGGGAAACGAACCCACGACTTCTGGACTGAGAGGATAGCATCGCTACCACTCAGCCACAGGGGCAGCCTTAAGAAAATTAAGCTTTATTTTGCTGTAGTGTGTCACAGTTAAAAGTTTTTTTGGCTACAAAGCATACATATCGTGCCATAACCACCAAAAAAAGCTTAAGCGACAAAATTTTCGGGCTTAATTTTTTTGACTAAAATCGATTGTTTCAAATCGTAGATAATCGATTTTCATCAAAAAACACAGTTGAAAAATTTTGTCGCTTAAGCTTTTTTGCGGTTATGGTTCGATATGCAAAGAAAGGATCACACAAAAGTAATGCTTTAGAGCGATAGCGTAAAAATTTCCCACAAACACTATGCAATTCTATTGCTAAGCTGATTAGTTTGTTAGGATAGCGAGAAACATTTCTGTTCCCTTCGTCTCTCTCTCTCTCTCTCTCCATCAAACTAATCAGCTTTGCAATAAGAATTGCATAGTGTAAACTAGGACTTAAGTCGATTTAAGCGATTATACCATATTGCCACGGATTTATACAAGTACGAGTATGAAGTTTTAAGTCCATATTTACACTATGCAAGTCTTATTGCAAAGCTGATTAGTTTGATGGAGAGAGAGAGAGACGAGGAGAACAGTAAAGTTTCCTTTCCCCTCGTCTCTCTTTCCTAACAAACTAATCAGCTTAGCAATAAGACTTGCATAGTGTAAATATGGACTAACTAGAAATTAAGGCAAATAACAACAGATCGACCTGCCAATTACATTTCAAGCTTTCCACCTTTATCTATTATCCTCACAGGCTGTTGCATTCCCCTGGAGGTCTCTTCTGTACAGACCACTTTGAGAATCAGCCATCTACTCGATGAAGTCGTTGCTGTTGATGATGATTGTGACCATTAAAGGGGGCAAATACGCAAACGTTTGTAAAGACTTGATTGCTTATCTTATCAGAAATTCATGCATCTATTAACAATTGCTTAACTGCTCTTTTAAAAGTGTGTTGGTATGGTATGGGCGTTTGATTTGAATGAAGTCTAAATACGTATGAATGTATGTATTTATGTATGCCTAAGTTGAAATGCATGAATGAGCTGGTGGGTGGCGAGAACTGAAAGTGTTTGCAAAAAAATAAAACCAGGAAAAGAAAATGTATAAAAAGATATTTCTTCCATAACACATCAAGTTCGTTATGACAGCCTTAATATTTTTACTTTTTATTGCTCTTGTTTTACTGAAATGTTAAAATGTTTCTAATTGATAAGTATGTCGGTCTGTCTGTCTGTCTGTATTTATGTGCATTTACGAGTACTTGGTGAAACATTTACCTTAATGTTCTTTTGAATGCTTTTACATTCACCCATATGTAACTACTCGTATGTACTCAATATTAATTTATTACACATTTTATGATCAAATGTACAATACGAGTATGTAAATGTAATAGCTACTTTCATTTAGAGTGGTTATCACGTATTGTGTTTTTCGCCTTTGTTTTGTGAGTTATGTTAAAATGGTTTTACTAAAAATAGGGCAAATGCGTTTTCTGGAGAATTATAATAGTTGTTTTAAATCAAATTTTCTTATATTTATTTAAATTTTTAACCGAATTCAAAATAGGAATTCGTCTCTATTTTATTTTTTTATTTTGCAGTGTTACTTCATAGCTCGGTTCATATTAGACCAATTGTAAAATCGTCTTTGAGGGATAGCTTGACCCCATTGCGAAAAAAAATTTGGGCGGGGACTCGTCCACAATTTTTTTATTTGATTTTATGATATTCTACTCATGTGATTGCTAAGAAACCTAGCAACCACCCCTTTGGTTCTTGCAATTACACAACTTACCACACAGCTTGAGCTCAAAAATAGAGCTCCTCTGGTACAACTTTCTTTTATATATGTGACGCGCAAAATAGAAAGGGGCCTAAGGGTAAAAACAAGTTTTGTTCAGGAGAGCCATTTTAAAGGTTTAAATACGTGTATCTTTGGTGTACCATCACATCATAAAACGCGCATATCTCTGGGAGGGAACACTTTTGGGGCATGGGATCGGTCTCATTCGATGCTCAGATGTTGTCCACATCAAAAAAAAAAGAAAGTGAAAATTGATTATTTTACCCTTTCTCTATGCGCTGTCACATATATTGAATTTGAACTTATTAATTTCATACAAATTAGTTGGGAGACAGAAACTCCCCTTGCATACCCCCCCCCCCTCCCCTCCTGGCATTCTAGTTTTTCGGAGAGGGAACGCACGGGCGGATAGACGGACTGGAGAGCAAGGTCACTTTAATCGTGTTCTAGTTTTCTTTTGAATACGGAACCTTAAAAGCATTTGCTTTAACAGATCTAAATATATTAAACCAATAATAAATATTTCCGGGAATTGAGGGCTTAATACCCAAGAAGCCCATGCCAAGCTTTTTAATGGGACAAAAAGTAGTCTTTACCCGTTTGGTGGCTTCAGTCTACATTTCACTGCAAAAATTCCAGAAATCAGATTAGAGGTAATCTTACAAACATATCAAGAGCCATAACCGCCCAAATATCTTAACCGACACATTTTTTGTACATCTTTTTGTTTTTTTTTACCGCAAATAATCGATTTTGGTCCAAAAATTAAGTTGCAAAATCGCTTAAGCTTTTTTTGGCAGTTATGGTACGATAAATTTTCAAATATGTACTATACGAGGTCTGTTTAAAATTTATCGCGAAGTTTGAATTTTCGCGGGTTACGTATATTTGAATTTTTATTTTTTTGGGGCGTTATGTTGGTACTTAAGTCTCTCACTTATGCCGAAAATTTCGGCCATTTTGAATGTTAAGTTAATTGTTGACAGCTGCTTTGCTTGCACGTGCTTTGGCTCGTCTTCGATTTTTTTTTTTTTTTGTATGAGAGTTTGTTTGCTAAACGTTTTGTAAACCAAAATTATTTTTTTATCAATAATAATTACTAACTGCGGTTACAACGAGTTTTGTCTTAATAAAACGAATTAATTAACTGGTTTTATCGAGTTCGGTATAACCGAACTCCGCTGTGCTATCGAACAAGTTTCTAGAAAAGAAGTCATTGTGCAATTGCTGTTTTTGATTTGTTGCATTAATTTTTCTTATAAAAACTGAGCTTGGTTTGAACTTGGCTGACTGAGCTTGGTTTGAACTTCACTTTTGAAATTCGTTGACAATGAAAACTGAAAATTTTTTAATTTTCCTTTTTTTATATCAAAAAATGTTAATTTGTTGATTTCCTTTGATTGCATTTTAATTTATGAAAGTGTTTCTTTTGCAAAATATTTATTTTAAATATTTGCAAAACTATTATAAATGAAAACACTCAAACAAAATGTTTATGGTGAACAAACATGTTGTACATTTTCTTACTGGGCCCTTTTCAAATGTCTTGTTTTGTGAAATGAAAAGAAAAAATAATTAGAACAGTAACTGCATATAAAATCAATTAACGCAGGTGTTAAATTCAAACTGAATTGAGAAAGTTTTAATTTTAAAGCTTTCCAATTTAAAAGAAATATAAAATTATATAATTAATCATGGTATATCTCGTATTATGCAAACAAAAAAGTAGCATTGGAAATAAATTTGAAATAGAAAATTTAGTAGTAAAGCCTGGTACGGAGGAGTTCATACGGAATTTCACGTTCTCATAGAAACTGTATGTAAAAAAAAAAAATACAGAAATTCAGGTTGGTAAATTTCATAAAGAAATTTCCATTTGCTAGTACGGACTTTCAAAAGAAAATTACACGGAATTTTGTAAATTTATTGCATACCTTAGGGGTGTTATAAATGTCAGTTGAAACTTTTTTCAGTCAACTGAAACCAAAATTATTGTTCAAACAATTGTTTGGTCAAAGAGTTTTTTACTTTTCTAACTTTCATCAAATTGTAACTAATTTTTAGTGTTTTTGTTTGTTGTCAACTCAAAAATAAATGAATTTGTGTGTATGCAAACAAAATTCTACACAAAAGGCTACACGATTATTTTTCCGTGTAGAATTAAATGTAAATTTACAAACGTAAAATTCCGTAAGAACTACGTAATGGGCTTAAGGGCGGTCATGCTTGCAAATCAAATTAATTTAAAGAATATATGAAGCATAGTTTGAGGCGTTACGCTTTATAATTTCTGCAAAGCATTTTCAGGCGAAATTAAATACTGAAATCCTCTTTTATATTTACTCGTACATTTATTTAAGGACTCTAGCTGTTGGCTTAACTTGCTTTGCTGCCACATTTTGTTTTGCTAAATATAAATAAACTTTCCTTTATTATAATCTTGCATTTAATAAGTGATTTGTCAATTCAGAAAAAGGAAATTTCTGCATTTTTGTCAAAAAAAAAACCGCAACCCATTAATCATAATTTTTTTGAAGTGCCTTTTGAGATTTTCCTTCTGGTTGTTTCACATGACAAATTTAATAGAAAAATAATGAAACATACAAAATGTAATTCCGAAAAGTAGGCAACATTTTTGCGCACAATGACCCCGTTATAGTTAAGGAAACTCTTATTAAAGTTTCATTAAATATAAAAAGAGAGTATATTTTATATTGACAATGATTTCAAGTAACAAGCATTATTTATACTTGAATGTTTAAAATATATACATACTTACAATTATTCTGCCAATTTCTATAAAGTCAAATATTTGTTTTTAATCTTTTGATGGGAAATAATATTTTTTCTATTTACATTTGTTATCAAATAAATTTAACTACTTCAAGTTAGTAGTTTACTTAAGAATTTCCGTTAAGAGTAGATGTGTCCATAATAGGGTTTTTGAAACGGGAATTCCCGGGAAGTGTCTGCCTAATATTCCCGGGAAAATCTCAACAAAAGAAAATGGTAAATTAAAAGTACACATTATTTCATAAATATATAGACTTTTGTGGCACACATACATATTTATAAAATGGCGTAAGTGGCACTCAAATTTATTTTCATTCATTAAGATATTTGTATTATAATCCTGTTTTACTTTAATATCAAAATTTTCATTGTTTTATATATACTCGTATATATATATATATATATAGATTACAAAAGTTCGTTTGACCGACTAAATATACACGATGAAATTGTTCACTTTAAGAGTAAATACGTTTTTCATCGTCTGTTTAAACACCAATACCCAAATTCTAAAATTTAGTTTTTTGTTTCTAATGTAACTGTAAGAAAGAAATAATTCTTTCGACACCGATCAAAAAGCAGTAAAATATACATTAAATCTATTTTTGTAATATAAAATAAAATGTGAGCTGTTCCATTTTATACAGAAGTTTCATAAAACTGAAGTCATTAAATTTCTCCTAATTCGTCTACGAGAAAACTGATGGCTGTGTTCGAAAACTACATGCAAAATGCATTTAGTAAAGGCCATTTTAAACTATAATACAAGTGTTAATACTTTTGTGGTACATGAAACTCTGACATGCTGAGTTGTTATTGTTTTTTGAAATTTTTTAAACTTAAATTAGATCAGCGAGGCATTTTAGTATAAAAGTATTATTAGTTGTATTATAGTCTGAAGCAGCCATAACATAAGAAAGTGTATTATTACATTGCATAAGTATCAATCATTGCAGTAATCAAATCGTTTCCTTAAGTAAATAATTCGATGTTAAAAAAAACTTGAAGTGATTTTTCGCCGAAGTAGTGAACAAATTTTGAAGAGCGTAATGGAAATTTTAAGCTCATAGAAGCTGTAAAAACTTTGAGTTGACAATACTTAAATTTATTATAAGTCGACGCTATGCTTGAAACCCTGCAGGAAATATTTTAGGAGAAGTAAAATGAAAAATTAAAGACATTTAGACTGACTGTGGCTCATGGCATTTAAAATTCGGCGCAGCTGAGTTTAGTACTGTAACTTGCTTGTACTTACTTAACGATAAGAATGCCCGTGGAAATTTTTCAAGAAGAATGGGAAACAAGCAAGGCAAGTTCTTAATGGAATGGCTTCGAATGTCTACTAATTGCGGGCATCAATTAGTCTTTATATGATCTCTATTCTATTTGCTTCAATTCACCTCAAAATTCTTAAAAATTTGTCTTAGAACTGCTTTGTATTAACTTTCATTTAAAAAGAACCAACTTTCATTTAGTAAATGTACTTAATTTAGAAAATTAGCTTTTACCGGGAATGCTATTTTTTCATTCCAGTTTCCCGGGAAGTGCAAAAGTCCGGGAAATCCCAAAGCCTAGTAGTTGGTCAAAAATTAATCCCGCTTAACTCCACGGGCATAATTTTTAATAATTTTTTTTTTCTTTTTGGCTTCATAAATTCTATTTTTTAGGTGTACTTTCCATAACACAAGCTTGTCAGCTTTTATTTATTTGTTATGTTTATTTAAATGCACATTAATTAAAATTTATGCGATTTTTCGCGACTAATGCGCATTATTTCATATTACTGAAGCAATTGCTGCATTCAGTATCCAACGCAGTTTTAAAAGATTTCAATAGAATTTAAATTAATATACGAGTACATACTCGTATGTATGTATGTACTTTGTAATTTACGCCAATGTTTGAGAGTACTTGCGGGTTTCTGGTCGTTTTTTATAAACTATTTAAGGCAACTTAACAGTATGTATTTCCTGATGTTTAAAAATTATTTTAAATATATATATTTTTATATGTATATAATTTTATATATAATTTTATTTATAATTTTATATATAATTTTATATATAATTTTATATGTAATTTTATATGCATATAATATTATATACTATTTTATATAAAATTTTATGCATGAATGTATGTTTGATTTTATATATAATTCTATGTATAATTTAATATATATAATTTTATATATAATTTTATGTATAATGTTGTATGTAATTTAATAAATTATTTTATATATATTTTTACATACAATTTTATGCATGATTTTATGATTAATTTTATATATAATTTTATATGTAATTTTATATACATGTAATATTATATATTATTTTATATATAGTTTTATATACAATTTTATGCATGATTTTATGTTTCATTTCATATATAATTTTATATGTAATTTTATATACATGTAATATTATATATTATTTTATATATAGTTTTATACACAATTTTATGCATGATTTTATGTTTAATTTTATATATAATTTTTTAAACTAAACTATAATTGAGAAGTAAAAAGCACTACAATAGCAAACTCATTGGGAACTGGTTATTTCCAAAATTTAATTAGTATTTTTTTTAGAAATCCTAATATGTGTATTTTGCAATCAAAAACTAGATAAAGACAAAAAATACTCGCAACTAAAATACTGTAATGTTTTACTTGATTCCGAATCATTTAAAAATACCTTAAAATTTTTTTAAATAAATAATTCTAAAGGAACAATACTTGAGTTTATTTTAACAGTTTTTCACAAGATCACTTTGAAACTTTAAGTGATTTTTTATGTATTCCTATTTCTTCGAAACCTTATTCAAGTCAAGTTAAAATATTATTCATAAAGTAATCGCGTATTGAAAAAAATAAATAAATAAATAAGCAAAAACTTGTTGTGCTCTAACTTTATTCAAAAATTGTAGACGATAAACTGAGATTTCACACAGGAGTGATTTTAAACTGGGCATTTATATCTAATTTTGTCTTAATCTCTATTATATTAAGTCGACTTAAGCGTTTTTTGCTTTTCCTCACAGATATCTTCGAGTAATGAAAAAAAAAATCGTATCAATTCAAAATTTTCACAAATAAACTGATTTTTCGCTCAGGGGTAGTTTTAAATTGGGAATTTTCAATAATTGTTTCATAAACTCAATTTTAGCTTCCGTCGACTTAAGCACTTTTTGCTTCTCGCCACATATGTATATCTTTTAATATGGAAATAAAAATCCATATTAAATTAACTTACACTTTTGTTATATTTCTTATTGAATTCAGATCAAAAGGATATTTTTCTGCCAATTATTATGTTTTATTTTTTTTTTTTTGTAAAATACTAAATTTCAAGCTTTATTTTAACCGCAACAACTATCGGCCACAACGTTACTAATGGAAATAAAATATGTGCAACAATAAAATTAAATTATTATGTGAGAGCTGTTGATTCCTGCTACCACAATTATATATAAATCTATGTGTGTACGAGTATGTATGTATGAAAAGGGATATAAAAATATGTAATTTAATTTTTAAATAAAATTCAATTAACGCGCAGGTTTAAATTGCTACACTAAATGCACCGCACAACACCAGTATGATTGTCATAACACAAAAAATTATTTAAACACAAAAAAAACGCACTTGTTGCTGCTTTCAAAACACTGAAACAAAACATACACTATTACAAATTACGTACTTTTTTACACAAATATTTTGCTCTCTTTCTCTCGCTCTCGGTGTTCTGCTCGTTGAATGCACAGTTTTGATTTTCGTTCGATTTCCTTTTTAAGTTAGACGATGTGCATTAACCTGTTGATTGACTATAAATGCCTTCAAACAGTTTCAACATCATTTATTTATACCGTTATTCTGTGAACACACCGACAAGCTTACACACATATGTATGTATGTACATTTGCATTTGAGGATTGTATGCACGAATACACCGACACGTTTCTCAATAAAGAAAATGTCACGACAAAATCACACGTAGCGTATACGTAATACAGCAACACTTATACGTTGGACAACATTCACGAACTTGATGAAATTGTCAGTCAGTTGTTGAAGATGGTAAAAAGAATGTTACACGAAGTTATTAAAACGATTTGTAACGAACATCGTTAACAGCAAAACTAAGCGGAAATGTACTTAAACATTGGCATGTTACGCACGCACACATACACACACACATTTGCAAAGTATGTTATCATTTTCAACATGTACGAGCACAGTGAGACCTTTTGAAAAACATTCGGTAGTTAATACGATTTAAATGCTTCAAACTTTTGTAAAAAAGTGCTGATAAAAAATATGCACATATGTAGATACATACATACATACATACATATGTATGATTTTTAGTCATAATATTTAATAAATTTGTGATTTTAATTTTCTAATGAGTTATTTACAGAACTCAATAATTAACATGTTTTTTTTTTGGGGTTCCGTACACCAAAGGTGGGTTTCTTTTAAGCTTTGTATTCGCTACGATATCTGTCTGTCTATCTGTCACTCACAGCTTTCCGGAGAACCGCAAGAGCTACGGACCTGAAATTTTTACAGCATATGGCCGCTACAACAAAAAATATATGAGAGTTAAAAATTAAAGGGTATTTTAAAGCTACCGAAGAAAAATGTTGAAATCCTAGTGCAATATACAGACAATTATATAAAGACACCAGACATTTTCGAATTTAGTAAGGGTTTTTAAAATTTATTTACACAAAACCTGTTAAGTTTGCCCAATAATTTTGACTCGCAAAACTTAAGCTGTAAATAAGAACTTTTCGCTTTTTTGGATTTCTTTAGGCATTTTTAGACACATACACACACTTTCTTATTTTTACAGAAATATATAAATAGCTATGTTTTTAAATTAAAAATTTCTTGGAATTTTCTTATTAAATGAACTTTTTGACGTTTGTTTAAAATTTTACATAAACCGTTTGCGCAAAAGTTTAAAAGGGGCTTCATGGAACTGGTCTCGCAAGTTTGCCCTATTGCACAAGTGACAATTTTAAGAGGTTTCATGAAAACTCTTAGGGCTAATAAAACAGTCAAAGTTTAAACGCTGGTTAACTAAACCCCTTGTGGACCAAGGCATGAAATCGTTGAAAAAGTTTTATTTTTTTATGAAATATTGAAATTAAATTCTGTAGAAAGCTGTTTAGTAAATTTAAAAATTTTGGAGGAGCTGCTAGGCCCCTAGATGGACCTGGTACTTTTAAGTACTGTCGGGTAAGTCAAAAGTAAAATAAAAAATAATTAAACGCTGGTTTAGTTAAACTAAACTCATATTTATATGCAGCTTAAACTCAACAGAAGTAAATCAGTGAACCATGCCTTATGTGTAGTTTAAAAAATAATATTATGGCAGCACTAGAATAAATGTCAAAAAAAAACAGCTGTTTTGCAGCAGGCTATCAATTCTTTGCACAATTAAAAATACAAAAAAGTTAAAAAATTTCAATTAAAGGTCGCCAAATTTTACTGAGAAAGAAATTATATGTATGCTTGGCGAAGAGAATAGTATAAAAGAATAATAGAGTGTAATAAAACAGGTCGAACAAGATATGAAGAAAAAGTAGAGACTTGGAAAAAAAGTTAAGTTGCTCTTTTAATGCAAAACATATTATGGTCTGTAAGTAAAAAAAACATATGGCCTGTATTGGTAGTTTAAACGCCCAATTTTATGCGTTTACAGATGGTTTAAATACTGTATTGATTTATAGGTTTGCTAGTTTAAACCAAAAATAAAGATTAACTTGCACTGATTTATTAGCCCTTAGTGTATTTTTATGCAGACTACAAGAATTAACACTAAAATTCAAAAAATTCAAATTAAATGGTATTCTATCAGTTATTTTGTAATTTTGACAAAGTTGCTGTATCTTAGAAACCGTAAGAGGCAAACTATTGAAATTTTCAAAAACGCTAAAACTAAAAAATCCCAAAATTAAAAAAAATGCCGAATCGAAAAATCGCCAAAATGTAAAAGCGATTAGATGAAAAATATTACTAAAAATAAAATAAATCTTTAAAATGCTTAAAAATATCACCAAAAGTGAAAACTAAAAAAAAATGGCCAAAAAATCGCTAAAGCGAAAAAAAGCGCCAGAATTTAAAAAATCGCTAAAACTAAATACATATGTAAGTATGTGTGTTGTAAATAAATAAATCGCTAAAAACCGAAAAAACTCGTCAAACAAAAAAAAACGCCAAACCTGAAAAAAAGCGTCAGTATTAAAAAAATTGCAAAAATTCAAAAATTCTGTAACTAAAAACTAACGTCCAATAACGGAAAAAAAAATTCTACATCAGGTGAGATATTCGATTATATAGGCTAAAGTTCGTAAATTATTACATATCGTCCCTAGTAGGGATGGGCGCGTGTTGATTTTTTCCAACACGACACTACACGAACACGAATGCCAAAATTTCAAACACGAACGAAACAAGCAAGCGAAAT
Source organism: Nowickia ferox (assembly GCA_936439885.1). Classification (NCBI taxonomy): domain Eukaryota; kingdom Metazoa; phylum Arthropoda; class Insecta; order Diptera; family Tachinidae; genus Nowickia; species Nowickia ferox. The sequence continues at coordinate 107,898,017 of OW387024.1, read as the reverse complement.
TTTTTTTTTTAACACGAAATTGCACAACACGCACGAAATCAAATTGAATAGCAAAAAAAAAAACATTTTTTTTATATTCAAATAGATACATATTTTTGTTCAATTTCAGAACTTTAAGCTTAAGAGACCCCTACACTATCAACAAATTTGATTTTGATTTGATTTGATTTGATTGGTTTTGCGTGTTCGACGATACAAAATGTTAAACTTTTTCTTTCCATGAAAATTCATGCATACATATTTTAACACCAAAAATCGTTTCGTGTTTATCGTGTCAATTTTGCTCAACACGATACGATCCGAACAAGCACGTAATTAGATTTTCTGTCCCAAACACTTCGTGTTTAGTCGTGCGTGCTCGCGCCCATCTCTAGTCCCTACCACGTCAAACTAGTACCCTCATTTATACGATATGATGCCTCGTTTCGTTGCCGACTGATAATTTTTTTATTATTATTCAGACAGAGTATGGAGCAAAATGTTAGGCAAAGGATGCCCACAGCTCAGATGACAGTCCATTGCACTCTTTATGAAATTTTACATGAATTTCTGACAAGGACGTGACTCTATCTTAGCGATGACGCATTTGATATAGAGTTTAATTTTTTTAAATAGTTTCTGATTCCTTCACATAGACTAAAGATTTCAGAAAACGTCCAATCAGAGTTTTTGCCCACTATATGTCAGAGCTTGTCGTTCTAACTTCGCTATGTCGGACCCGCTTGGAAGATTATGCTGTTGCTATACAATGAATTGCAGAATTTTATAGACTTTTCTATGGACCCTGAAGTCATTAAAAGAAATGTAATTTTAATTTTTAAATCAGTAACTTTAATTAATAAATTATTTTTCATTATTCATGTACTCATTATATATAACTAAGGAATGTAAGGATTTTTTTTTTCATAGACTTAAATCAAATAAACTAATAAACATCAAAGAAAGACCTCATGTTCCCATAACGAATATGCCATCCAAATCAAAATGAATAGTGCTTTTTTTGTCTAATGAAATATTCACAATATTTTCATTGAAGGATTGAATTCAATTAATGTTGAGCATTTTGAAAATGTGCATACAAAAATTATATAAATTCATATTTATATGTATTTTTTTTTTTATAATAACACTCTAATCTTTACCACTGTGCCTGCGCAGGAAATGGATAAAACAGTGTTGTCTACACTGAATATTCGCAAATGACTGCATGTTTATTTTTGCTGTGCTATTCCTGTTGCAAACTTGCTTAAAAGCAAACAAAAAAAAAAGAAACTATTTTTAAGAAACAGAAATTGTATGTTGTGGCATTTCTGCATGTACTTCTGCAGTCATGTGTGTACAAAAATGACTTTGAAAATTAATGGCATTAAGGAACAATTTTTGTATGTGTTTTTAATGTCTTTTTGAAAAGCAATAACAACACAATTACATCCATCTATACATACATATGTATGTATTCTTTGTCTTACATATTGTTAATGTTAACACACATACAAATGTTCGTACATACACACACACACATACCAATAACCTACAAATAAAAACGTATAATCCCTGTGTGTAGTTATTTTTAATTTAAGAAAACAAAAATGGAATTTTAACTGTTTTCATTGTTATACTTAACTGTTATTATTATTAAAAACATACTCATGTTATAAGGGAAAAATGTTTTTATTTTTATTTATTTATTTTATTTTTTTTCAATAACAATTTTATTTAATACGTATGTCAATATTGTTAAATGGAAAATGTTGTATAGTTATTAATAGGACTAACCATATTGCTTTAGATGTAATGGAGAATTGATTAAAGTATTTCTAGAAGGACGAAAATGCTAATGAATATTTTTGTTTCAACGAAAAATGAATTTAAGATTTACAGGCTTAACAAAAATGGTTGCCTGAATATTTGAAATGCGCGTGGAAAAATTCCGCAGCATACTGGACAACCGCACTTAGTATTTGGAATCTATTGTAAAAACTTTGTTTATTTTTTTTTATTGCACAAAATTAATTGATTTATTTCAGTTGTGTTCGCTTGATCAAATAGAAATTGTTTTATAATTTAATTTTCCACTTAAAAAATGTTCAATAACACAACTTTGGTTTACATAAGTTCGTTCCTAAGAAAATACTGTTAAATTTCAAATTAATTAATTATTTCAGTTTTAAAAATTTATAGTTTATAATTCGCTAAGTTCTACATTATAACAGCGAGACAAAGTAAATTTTCATGGAAGTAAATCATTGAGGTACATTCGAGTATATTCAGCTCTCATGTGAATCATATGGGTGCCTGAGTGAAATGTGCACTTAAAACTAAGAACGCGTCACATTAATTCAATATGAACATTATTGATAATAGAAAATGTATATTAAAATAATTAAAAATAAATAAGATTATAAGTACTGTAACAAAAGCATACCTGTACCTGAAAAAGTTAGAAAGTATCCAGAGATTAGCAGAGCTCTGCTTCATTTTAACTTTAAAAAGCATACCTACTGCAGCTTTAGACGTTATATTGGACCTTAAACCGTTATTCGACTCAGGACAACAGGACAGATGTCGTACAGATCATTTGATCACAGTAAATTGCTGGACGACATGGAGTGTAGCTCGGACTACATCATTCCAGTGATGAACTTTTTTGCCAAAGCACAGATCACTATAAGGGAAGAAGGCTATCTTGAAAGTCTTAACCATAGTGGTTCTGGTTTCAAATTTTTCACTGATGGTTCAAAGCTGGATGGAGGGGTGGGAGCTGCGGTTTACTATCCGGAGCTCCGTGGTACAGAGGAATCTTATAAACTTCCTGATCACTGTAGCATTTTCCAGGTGGAAATGTATGCAGTCAAAATGGCAGCAGAGTTAGCCTTCACCCCTCTAACCATGAATGCGCGTGTAAATATGTATATAGACAGTCAAGCAGCTAAGCTATTAAAGCAATTTCAGCTGACTGCAATTACTCCTCGGTTGTGCTCATGTGTAGGAAGGCCCTAAATATGTTATGTGCGGGTAGACAAGTATAGGGTGTTTTTTATTGAGGTATAGAACTTTAATTTGGCATCACTTTTTTAACTAGCGGCCATTTTGTCAGCTGTCAAGTGATTAATATTTAGTTTGGTTTGCCATTTCATCATGAACAGGTTGACAAAAGAACAACGATTGCAAATCGTGCAAATTTATTTCGAAAATAATGGTTCAGTTCGCGAAGTTTACCGCAAGCTCCGTCCATTTTATGGTCGACATAATCGTCCATCAGAGCAATTAATTCGGTTAACCGGTCAATTGGCCACCAAGATCGTGTGATTTGACACCATTGGATTATTTTCTTTGGGGATATGTGAAGTCGCTCGTCTACGCCAACAAACCAGAAACGTTAGGGGACTTGGAAGCCAACATTCGTGGCGTTATTGCCAACATACGGCTCCATATGCTCGAAAAAGTGGTTGAAAATTGGACCTGTAGAATTGGCTTTATTCGAGCCAGCCGCGGCGGCCACATGCCCGAAATCATATTTAAACGTTAATGGCATAAAATTATCCTTCCAATAAAGCCAAATTGATGGACATTAAAACGATTTTCTTGTGTTTTATTTCAATTCGAAGTTCTATACCTCTAAAAAACACCCTATACATACATATATTCTGGGTCCGGGGACAAATGGCAATTGAGAGAAATGAAACTGCCAGATACACTTGCCAAAACGGGAATTCAATTACCGGCTGAGGAAAAGGTATATGTCCGAAAACCTATTCAACACCTTAAAGAGAGCATAGACTCTAAGATGAGGGAAGAAGCGGAGAAATGTTGTCTTGAAATGAAAACTTGCAAAACTTCTAAAATCATGTGAAGTTCCTATGATCCCAAATCGACTAAATTCCTTTTATCATTAACTAGGAGCAACTGCAAACTTCTAGTGGGGGTATTAACTGGACACTGCTGGACGAATATTTGACGGTACCTGCAGGAAATGTAAGGAATCCGGGGTAGTTGAAACAATGGAACATCTACTGTGTCCGCACTAGATATAACTGTCTTGGTGCTCACACTTTTCGTAGTCTTGAACTTGTATCGAGAGTAGAATTGTGTAGATTGCTAAAATTTGTTAAATCTGTGTGGGAGTCATTCGATACAAGCACCACCAGGTCTTCGGGCCACCCAGATTAACCTAACCTAACTATACATTAATATTTTTCCATATTGAAACCAGAAATTTCAACATTACTAGGCTTTCGTTAATGTTTCTTATTAATTCAATATGTTTTTTTGTTGATTTTAAGCTGTTTTTTCTCTGGGTGTGTGTAAACAAAATAATTTATATGCATTATTTTATTTAGCTTCTTTCAGAAACGTTTGGTTTGAAGTCTACTGATGAGTTTACGGCATTCCAAGGACATTGTTTTTTTTAAATAAATTTTAATCAATCAAGCGGATCTTATCCGAAATCTAACCAGCTCGTTAAATAAAAACCAATGTCGAGTGATTCGCTAGCGAGAATCGTTGGGGAAATTTTTTTAAAAAAGCGCTTTATTTTAATTACCAGAAAATTTCTGGTCAAATCTATTTCAGAATGTATTTACTTCTTTGGAGTTCAGAAGCTGTGTCGAATACCGCATTTTTTATCTTAATCAGGCAAATGAGTCGAGACAAATCGTTGTCAAAAATTTTGAAGAAAACAAATTCTTTATAGTACTCCAAAAATCCAGGGGTTTTGTAGCGGTTTGCTCTTAAAATGAGTGAGAAGTTCCAGAAATGGCCTGCAAGGTCACTCGAATCCCATTTTTTTTGTTTGTTTTTTGTTTATTTAGTGTCGTTATTACAACTCAAAGTTAGTTAAAAGTAGGATTTTATCGGACGTATAAAAAGATTTTAACTATACCAATCTTACTTTAACCTAAGGTCAGCGATAACTTAAGCACCCCATACACGCTTCAATTCAATTTTCAATTAAGTCGGTTGTTGTCCGTAAATTTTTTTTTCTTTTCAGGCATGGAATGCCTACTACTATTACTAGGTGTTACCTTCTTTAGGAAGGCGATAGTGATAGAGAAGACAGATGGTGGAGGAAGAAATAGAGGAAAGCTTCATTCTTTTACAACTCTGCTTTTTGCACGTTTTTAATAATGCACTGTTACAGCGCCTCTGGTCTTGAATGAGGCGTATTAAATTTTTGAAACTGTGATTAGTAGCAATTTTATTGGTTATTTTACTTCGCCGATGATTCTGCTACGCAACGAAGGAGGGCGCTCAGATGTTACATTAGGATTAGTATCTGTTGAAGTCGGTATAATGAGTGCAATAGAAGTTTTAAATTTTTAAATTTGTAATTGTGAAAACAATATAAATTTGGCAGTTGAATGAAAATCTTTCAATTCAGTTTATGAAGTGTGTGGCCAAGAATCAATTCAATTGAAAGACTCAGTTGACAATTGAATTGAAACGTGTATGGGACAAGTTAAATTAAATTTGTTGTAATGGAAAACTTTTTATACATCCGACAAAATCCTACTTTTAACTAACTTCAAGTTGTAATAATGGCCCTTAATGAACTAAATTAAAGCTATAACAAATGAATAAGGAAAATAAAATCAAAAAACATTCAATAAATTGTTGCTGGAAAAATGCACTGATTCTTTTTTGAAGAGTACTCGTATGCATTGTTTTGCACGTAATATTTAGGTGCTTTCAAATAACCAAACAAGGTTAAAAGCAAATTTGATTATTGACTCTGTATGTAATATCTTAAATGAAGCGACAAGCTGCTGATTAATATTAATATCCATCATAAATTAACATAAAATGATAATGAAATACTTTATCAACTCGCTGGATGCATAATATTAGGGTAGATACCCTAATTAAAGGTTATAAATAATTATTTTTAGGACAAGATCAGTAAATAATGTTGGCGTTTAATGCACAATAATTCCCGGCAATATCTTTTTGCATAGAGTATGAACCTCTTTGGTTCACATTAGAGCGTTGCACGAGCATTGAAATTAAACACCATGAGCATGCCCATGTGTGTTTAGTTTAGTAAATATCATATAGGCAAAAGAGAAAATTACTGAGAGTAAATTACTCATGAGCACTGCTCTAATATGCAGTGTATTGCTCTATTTCACATGAACTAGATTTTATGGCTAATTCTAGGAACACAACTGGGACGAACGACGAATTTCGTCCACGTCGACGAATTCGTCGATAAGAATTCGCTCCGTAAATTCATCGTGTGAAGCACAACAACGACGAATTTATGCTAGGAACACAACTGGGACGAACGACGAATTTACTTAGCGAATTCCTCTCTTATAATTGATAAAGTTGGTTATAGTGTGTGCAAAGACAGAGAGAGAGAGAGAGAAAATTTTTTTTGGCCTTTCGTCGGCATACAAAATAGAATGACATCATCTATCAAAGAGTTCGTCACGCACGACGAATTTCGTTCATTTTCATATGCATAAATGTGTTTTATTTTTCAAGACGAACGTTCGCACGAAAAATTCGTCGTTCGTCCCAGTTGTGTTCCTAGCATAAAGACAACAAAACACAACTTTATGCTAGGAACACAACTGGGACGAACGACGAATTTCGTCCATGTCGACGAATTCGTCGATAAGAGTTCGCTGCGTAAATTCGTCGTGTGAAGCACAACAACGACGAATTTACTCAGCGAATTCCTCTCTGATATTTGATCAAGTTGGTTATTGTGTGTGCAAAGACAGAGAGAGAGAGAGAAAAAATTGTTTTTTCGTCGTTCGAAGGCGTACGAAATAGAAATAAATCTATTGCTACTTTCTCCGCGTATGACAAATTTCGCCCTACGCCATGATTGTGTGCATTTTCATATACACCAATGTGTTTTATTTTTGACGACGAATATTCGCGACCAAAAGTTCGTCGTTCGTCGCAGTTGCGTTCCTAGCATTACACTTGAAAACACTTCAACTGACAGCGAGGAAAAAATTCAAAGGGATATTAACGATAAGATTTTTCCCTTCGAGAAGAACAAAAGTTTCATTTGTTATTCACGATGGGGGTGGATATACGAGTATGTAAATAAATCTGTACCTGGATTCGGTAACTTTTTGCATACCGAAAATCGCAATATTTATTGACATATTTATTGGTTTGCCGTAACGATAATGTGATTCCGTAATTTCTTTTTTACGATAGTCTCCAGCTTTATCTTACTCAACATTTAATTCAATATCATGTGGTATCTCTGAATAGAAAATTTCAAAATAAGCTAAAAGCACAAAGAAAAATTAAGAAAAACTAAAGTGAATTTGAGCTTGTGTTTTAATTTCTTTTTGCTTCAACCGACAGCGAATATCGTTAAAATGTGTTACTGAATAGCAAAGTCAATAAATATTTTAAAATTATATTTATTTTAGCGATACGATTGTCGTAATAAAAGTTACTGAACCCAGGTACTGCTGTGGACACTGCTGGTTACGACATCGATGAATGTAATACATTTTCTAAGATTTTGTTCCATACAAATAAAATAAATAATTCATAGCATTATTTTCAAGTGCAACCCTATTAAGAAGAAAACTTTATCGAATAATATTTAATGATTTGCTTTAACTAATTGAACAACCCACGTAACCACATTAGAACGGAAAATGATCGATAAGAGCATTAGTATGCTGACATAAAAAAAAAAGTTTTTACAAGTGGGGAGTTCTTTGACTTTTATGTAAGTAAATATTTAATTTGTTAAACAACTTGTTGCTGTGTCATACTGTGGGAAAAGAGTATTACGTACATACAAAACCTGCAGTACTTAAATAAATTCCCAGCAAACACTTTAGGAATTTTCGAAATGGATAGCAGTTTTTTAATAAGCTACAACAATGCAATAAATTATAAATTCTTATCTACATATGTATGTATGTATAAAAACTGCTTGTGGGTAATGAATTAAATAAGTATTTATTATACCCCTCCTTATCATGGTTGGCGTATTTCGACTTTAATTGTGACGTTTTTGTAATATCTTCTTTAATCTCGGACTTTGCCAGATATTGTTCGCAAATAATTAGGAGTACCCGTAAGTTATTCTGACTAAAGTAAAAAAAAAATGTTTTCCCTTAATTCTTGCAACAAAAAAAAAGGAATAATTAGGGAGTTCACAATAGCATTTTAAAATGTGTCTTAATATTGCAACGTTTCAACTTTAATACTTTAATATGGTCTGGCAAGTTTGTTGTTTTTGTTTGTGTGTAAATCAAATTTATTACCTGGTGGCAAATTTAAAAGTATAAAAAGCATGTCATTTTCGATATGGCAATATGGTAATGTTAAACTAAACATGTTAAAACGGTCAGTGCAGCTGTAGTTGATGAAAAAAAATTTATATTTTTCGCAAAACAAAAGTTATTTTGAAAAATGTGTCCAACAATAATTTTTAATTTAAAAAATTTTGTTATTTTAATACGTACGGAAGAAAATAATTCAGTCTCTCATAAGCATTCGTACAAGCATGCATTTTACTTTCCATCATATTATACACTAATATATAAATAATATAAAGAAGTATGTGTGTTTGCCTGACTTTGATATAAACAGTATGTATATTTGTATCGTTGCCTGCTCACAATAAAAAATTAAGATGGCACAATGTTGCCACATTAAAATTTTAATATACTCATTGTGAATTCCCTAAATAAATTATTTTTCTTGGCATAAGATGTTAACAAGATTTGTTTGGTAGACTCTTTTCTACATTGTTGCCATATGTAGTTTAGCGGTATTACCAAGTCTGAATTAGCGGTTTGGCCAAAAACTGATGACACCAAAAAAAATTGTTCTCCAAAATGACGAGATAATTGTGTGATTATTGATTTTTGTTTCAATTGACGGAAAAAATTCCCCACTTATTGTTAGAGCATGTCTGTAATAGACAATATGAGCCTTATGTATAAGAAAAAACTGGCATGAAGTTAGCATAAGTGGCAAAATTTAACATGATCTTAAAGAGTTTTGCCATAAAACTTCACATTAAAAATCACGGACGGACGCAATGCACCTATTTGATTTGATTTGATTTGATTTGATTTGATTTGAGGAACTCGTTAACACCTAATTAAATTTCGTCACTTATGCTAACTGCATGCCAATTTTTTCTTATATGTCAAAACTTTCGTCTACTTTTCTTTTAGACAAACAGAAATTTCCCTTAAAAATTTACCAACATAAATTTCCGTAAGTTTTCTTAAACACAGCTTTTATGGGAGCCTGAATTTCCATAATAATTCCCTACCAGCCTTAACATGTGCTTTCACATTTATCTTCAAATCTGAGACATCATTGGTTCGTATCATGGTTGAAACATGAAATAAACTCAGTAAAGTGTGACTTTGACTCGCACACGAGGAGTTCCATACAGATGAAGCATATGTAATATTATACGATCTTTAGCCTATATAATCGAATATCTTACCTGATTTAGATTTTTTTTTTAATTTAAGTACCCGGTAAACTTTTTTTAGTTTTGCAGCTTTTACTTAGTTTTGGTGCTTTTTTCGGTTTTGGATTTTTTTTTTTTGTAATTTGTGGAGTTTTTTTAGTTTTGGCGATTTTTTTTTTTGCTTTTTGAAATGTTCTCGGTTTTTGCCGATTTATTTTAGTTTCAGCGATTTTTTAGTTTTAGCGCTTTTTTCGTTTTGGCAATTTTTTCGGTTTTTGAAGATTTTTCTAGTTTTGGCATTTTTTTTTTAATTTTGGAATTTTTTTAAAACGCTAAGTTTTTTTTTAAATTTCAAGAGTTTGCATGTACGCTTTCCAAGATATAGCAAGTTCTCAAAATTTCATTAACTGATGGCATACCCATTAATTTTGATTTTTTTAAATTTCAGTGTTAATTGTTGTAGTCTGCATAAAAATACACTAACTTTGCAAATATCAAGTGTTTGTACATAATTGTCTGTATATTACATTAGGATTTCAACATTTTTCGTAGCTCGCTTTAGAACACCCTTTAATTTTTAAATGTCATATATTTGTTGTCGTAGCGGGCCAGAGTTTTACATATTCTGTGAAAATTTCAGCTCCTTTGAAACCCAGGATGCATTTTGGTTTTTAGGTTTGAATTAAAAATGCAAAAATTGATGTTTAATTATAAAAGTTCATAAATACATACATATACTCGTATTTAAAAATTCACCGTTTTTACACATTATATCAAAATAAAGAAAATGGCAACAAAAACAAACAGTATCAGCTGTTTTTGATAGTGATGGCAATAACAGTCAGTGCAGAGTCGGGATTACTTTATATTAAGCAGTGAGATATAAAAGTTACCACTTACATTTAGTTGTTTATGTTGTGAAAATTTCGCAATTGGTATTAGATACATACATATCGTTACCTTAATATAGAAAGGCCCCAACTCATTATTTTATGGAAATCGAGTTTTTTGCATTTTTCGATACATTATATCGTCCGTACCATGTCAAACTATCCAATATGCAAATTTTTACTTTTTAGAAGAGCGCAAATAACCGTCAATTATGAATTTCAGGTCGGCGTATTCCTAAAAGTACCTGTCTTAAATTATGTCTTATTGAGTTATCTACCGTCTATAAAAATTTCATTTATATGTGTGACTGTATGTATAGAATTCGCTCCGAAGTTTGTGTCTCGCATGGTTGCACCTTTTCAATCATAAGAGGCTCACTTACACCCCTTTTACAGACGGAAAGTTTACTTTGCAAAGTCTTCATTCAGCTGGGAGAAGGACACACACAGAGAGAGAGAGAGAAAGTATCCCTTCCTCTGTCTTTGGCCCAGATGAGTAAAGACTTTGCAAAGTAAGCTTTGCATGTCTAAAAGGAGTCTTAAAATAGATATGCAGCATTAAATAGTGTGCGGTTTTGAGTTGTAAATTTTGCAGGCGTGGGTCTGACTCTCACTTTGTCTGGTTATTTAACACGGAAGTAAAAGAAAATAAGAACATTTAAACGTTTCTTAATTTGTTACCTTGAATATATTTTATTTGTATGTAGATGTACCCAGCGGGAAATAGAAGGAGTAAGGATGCCTTCTAGATTATTTTGGATGTACAAGGCCTGCTCGCTCCATTCCATACTCATATCTTTTTTACATGCGTTGTCATTGCGTTGCAGGACTTCTATTCTTGCTTTTTTGCCCAGAGATTCTAGAAGGCCTTCAAATTAATGGATTTTGCTTTTTCTTTGGTAAAAAAAAAAACAAAACAAAACATGTTACTCCTTCATTTCTGCCTTCTCATAGAAGGGAGTGTGGAATGTGTGAATCAAAAAAATTCCTAAGCAGGCCTTCAATAAAGCCTGCACCAAGAAAGAATTCTGAGTTTTACCGCTGGGTATCTTTTAAAAAGTCTCATAAATTATTGCTAAATATTTATTTAAATAAAAGGCATCTCTATTTAAAAACTCCCTGTGTAATGTTGATACTCGTATAATGCTTGTTCTCCAGCACCACATGTAAAAGGAAGGCATCGAACAAACATCACTTTTTTACTTTTTTATTTTTTGTTCTCTATTACTGTTACCAATAATAAAATGCATAAAACTAATATTTTTGCATACGATACTAAATAAAGAGGAAAAAAGAAACAACACAATGAATACAAACAAACACATGAAGCTGTAAAAACGAGATGAATAATGAAATTGCGACCATTGTTGGTTAGTGTGAGATGAGCATGCCATTTCATGCATCAAGCTTCAAGTCCATATTGTTTGCATATTGCATTTCACACAAATAAAAAACTTTTACTTGGCTTTTTTAGGTTCTTTCTCATAAAAAGAACAATATTCCTGCTAACGCAAAGAAATTATGACAAATTGATTAGGGCGGTTTGAAAAGTTGACACTTGATTGGAAGCATTTTAATAAAAAGTGAATTCATTGTAACATTCAAGGCCCAATAGAGTGAATTTTTAGGGTTCCGCACACCAAAGGTGAAAAAGCACTCTATTGTTTTCGCTACGATGTTCGCCTATCAGTCGGTCTGTCTGTCTGTCTGTCACAGGCTGTTTTCTCGAGAACCGTAAGAGCTACGGACATGAAATGTGTAAAGCTTTGGCCGCTACAACAAAAACCAAAAAAAAAACGCATAAACGAAAAAACGCCAAAATTAAAAAAATCGCTTAAACGAAAAAAATTCCAAAACTAAAATAAAATCGCCAAGACGAAAAAAGCTCTAAAACCCGAATAAACAGTAAAATGAAAAAAGGGCTATAACTAAAAAAACGTCAAAACAAACATTTAAAAAAAAATGTGTGTATCAGTACCCATGTTCTGTAACTCCCGCGTCGAGAAAGTTTTCGCTTGAAATGTATGAAATGAAACAAAAATGCAATAAATTGAAACAAACAGCTGCTTTTCTCACTAAACTGTGTCTGTAACTTTTTTTGGCGAGTAACAGCTGTCACGTAAAGAAATTATTCGCCAATTTACAGAAAAAGTGTGTCTGTAAAATTTTGCGAGAAAAGTTCCCGCTTTGAACTGTCAAATTCACTCACAAATAAAAACTCGGTGAGAAATTAATTCAAAAATAAAAAATATATTAAAAAGCCAAGTGCGATGGTTAATAACACGGAAAATGTTAGTATTTTGTTTTTTTAAAGTGATTTTTTTCATTATTAACAATTTTTCTTTTATAATTTTAGAAAACTATGCGAATTTCTAAGCAACAAAAAGAAAAATTGGTAGGACTATGTAGTATATGTCTTCGCAAGAGGACAATTTGATGGCATTAACTCTTTATATGCACCACTTCAACAATTTTGTTTTAACAATCACTTAATTACACCACAAAGCTATTTTTGTATTATTGGAAAATATTTAGTAAACAATAAACATATTCTAAACAACAAACATTAAAGTCGCACTATACATTATTTCGTACAGCCGTCTGTTATATTTTCGCCGCCGTCGGTGAAAATTTTTCAATTTTAGTAAATTTTGGTCGCCGTCCACGACATTTGTGATAAGCGTTCACAACGTCTGCGATGTCACGTCGGCTTCGACTATTACATTTTGACATTTCTAACGTAACGACGTAATCACTTTTGATGGTTTTCGACATGACTTACAGACACACTTTTTTCTCACTTTTCGAGAAACGATGGAATATTTTGTTTCACATCTTTTCGACGAAAGAAGTTCTCGCCAAAGTTACAGAACATGGGCACAGGTAAAATATTCGATTATATGGGCTAACGTTCGTATAGTATTACATATGTACGAGTACGTAGTGCCCGTAAGGAACACTTCGTGTGCGAGTCGAAGTCGCACTTTACTGAATTTATTTATTTTAATTTTGTTTATGTTATAGTTTTTAAACTCTTGCATCACATTTTTTTTTTAGTTTTAAGGAATTTTCTATTTTTTATTTTTTTAACAAATCCTTATTCTTTCTAATATTATAAATGCGAAAGTGAGTCTGTTTATTTGTTTCAAACCGATTTTGAAAGTTCTTTCACCCATAGCTTTCATTACCAGCATCAAATATGGCTTATTTTTTATCCAGTTCGGAACCGGTTTTTTTATATTTGGTAGGGATTTTCATACCACTAAACCGATTTTGAAAATTCTTTCACCAATGGAAAGCTACATTACCAGCGTCAAACATCGCGTATTTTTTGATGCGATTCGGAACCGGTTTTTTATATTTAGTACAGATTTTGTCGAAAAACAGATTTTTGGGCTGGTTAGGGCAATTTTCGTTTCAGGTTTGATTGTTTAAACAGTTTTAAACCCGGTTTTTATTCGGTGTTCTAATTTTTTTATCGCCTTTTTGTCGGTTTTTATCGTTTTTTTTTTAAACTTTATCAGTGAGTAACAAATAACAAAACATTCATAAATTTTAGGTATAGTTTCCAAAAGTTCAGATCAACGCGATGAATGAAAGCCTTAAATTTTTAAAACGAAACTTATACATGCATACATACATATGTACATAATTATAAGAATTGTATAAGAATCTAAAGAAAAACTTTGTCTGTAGTCGTTTGAGCACGTCTAGATGCATTTCGTTGCTGCTTAAGCAGCTCATCAGTAGATTTCAGCCGCAATTCAAAAAAAGCTTAAAAAACTGCAATATGCTTATAGACAAACTTTCAATAAACTATTGGGAATTACAAAACAAACTAGACACGGACATGCTGAGTAATATTGTTACTTGAGAAATTATCTTTTTATTTTATGTAGCTGGCACCTTAATGGCATTAACATTTTTTATAGTTCTGCTACAATTATCGTCATCTGTAATGCAATTTTCTTAAGAAATATCAATTTTAAGGACATTTTGTTTATGAGGCATCTTATGATGATAGAATATGCCATAAAGTTAAACGTTAAAATTTGTTTACAAAATAAAATAGATTATTATTTGTTGATTAAGCCACATAAATACATTTTTATGGTCAAGGAAGTAAATACAATTGTTGAAGACTTATGGCATTTTTTTCTGGAACAAACTGTTACACTTGTGGCACTTTTAAATGAAATGTTTTTTTTAATAGAGATTTGATTAGAAATTATTGTATCGCCGCTTACGAGCCTAAGTTATTATTTTAAACGAACGCTAAATTTAATTGTTCTTAATAAAAAGTTAAAAAATTTTTTATTTTGTTTTTCTAGAAAAGCAAACGACATTCTGATCAGGGATGGAAAATGGCATTTTCATATGTGTTAAAAAGTAGAATTAAAAAAATAGTGAAAAATTCATAAAAATGGTAAATAATACATGAAGCTCTTGCTCAATTCACAAGCCTTGTTTGTACTTTTAAAAGTTTTAAAAATTTATATTTAATATGAAATAATTTTACATATGCTCAATTCGCCAGCTTTGTTGTATCGTTTAAAGTTGTAATTGAAAAGATAACTTCAAGTAAAATTTCTGAAAACAAAAGTATTTTACAAATAACTTGTTTGTGTTTTGAGAAATTTGGTTTGAAATTATCGTTTCAAATACAATTTTAAACCATACAACAAGGCATTTAATATTTTATATTTCCATAATAAATATGGATTTTTAAAGCTTTGAAAAATTTTGTAATTTAAAATATTATCAAATAAGAATGTCCAAAATACAATAATTAGTACAAATTGCCTTTTTGGGGAATTTTGGGGATACAAATTTCAAAATTGGGGATGTCAGTCGAAATAAATCTGGGAACCCTGACTGGACCTAATATGTACTAGTGTTCCTTAAATGTGTGGAATACTTTTCAATTTTAATTTTAAAATATTAAAATAAAATGTGTTTCCTCAATAAAGAACATCATCCTCTATGCAATGTTAACTAAAGTGTACTACTCGTATATTTATGTATGTATGTATGTATGTAGATTATTATGGGTATAATAATTGTTGACATAATTTCTTATAAATTTACTATATTGCAAAAACAATACTATTCAATGCTTGAGTGTGTGTACATTTGTGCCAACAAAAGCCAACTTAACAAGAATAATAAGCCCGGTAGTTTATTTATGTATATGCCCTTGTACTTGACACTTCCTTGTTCGAATTTTATCTGCTCGCATAATCTCAAATACTGCCCAATTACATACATAAGTACTCGTATATATCGCTCATTTACTCAAAGAAAGTCATAACTAAAAAAAAAAACTAGTTTGTCAGAAAACGAGTTTGGAGTTTTCAATTTAAGCACAACTTAATGGAAAAGGAAAATTCTAAAGTGCTTTCAATATTTGAGTAAACAAGATATTTGTATGAAATTTTTATACAATATGAAGAACGATGTGAGGATGTTGTCAGTTTTTCACAGTTCCAACAACACATAAGAACACATGTTGTATGCCATAATCGCAACAACTTCAACATAGACAACTAAAATGACAACACTCAAATAAGTGTTGTAAACCGTAATCGCAATTTGAAACATACAACATTAAGTTAACAACTGTTGTAAACCATAATTGGGCCTGTAATTTCGTTTGATATCGTTTGCCGTAATTTGTCCCCAGAACTATTTTCTTAACACTTTTCATCAATGGAAAAAGTCATTTATTTGAGCTCAAGTTAGAATTACACGTCTTAACGTCCACCAAATTATTTTGGTTTTTTTTTATTACTTACTATACCGTTTCGTTTTCGTATTATGTACGATTCTCTTCTTCTTGTTTAATAATTCATAAAAAACGTTTTAATTTATATCAAAATTACTTTTTTTTGTGCTGCACTGAGCACGTTGCTTGCAAATGTCAACTTCGACTGCCCATAAGTCGGCTGATATTTGTTTTTTTACAAAAACCCAATATGCAGTTATTTGCTTTGATATATTCTTAATCGAACTTCATTAACGAAAACATTATTATTGTTAGTGCAAAAAGTTATTTTTGGCCAAGATTTCGGGTCAAATTACCTACTGTGCGATGTCCGTCTGCAGGCCACAGTATCTTTCCTCGCGAACCGTAGGTAGAGTTAAGGACCTGAAATGTTGACAGAATATGTAAAACTTAGGTCGCTACAACAACAAATATATGACAAATATATATGTAAGCATGTTAAAATTTAAAGGGTGTTCTAAAGCGATCAACGAAAAATGTTTAAATCCTAATATAATATACAGACAATTATATATAGACACTTGAAATTTTTAAAGTTAGTGTATTTTTATGCAGACTACAACAATTAACACTAAAAGTTAAATAATCAAAATTAAAGGGCATTCTAACAGTTAATGTAATTTTGACAACTTGCTGTAGCTTGAAAACCGTGAAAGGCAAACTCTTGAAACTTTCTAAAACGCTAAAACTGACAAATCCCAAAATAAAAAAAAATTGCCAAAACTGATAAATCCCAAGATCGAAAAAAATATCCCAAACGAAATAAAAGTCGCCAAAAACCGCGAAAAACATTAAAAACGAAAAAAGAGCCAAAACAAAAAAAAGCGTCAAAGACAGAAAAAAGATCCCAAAAACGAAAAAAGTGCCAAAACTAAAAAATCGCCAAAAACCAATCAAAAGTTTACCGGGTATTTAATTTTTTTTTTATTTCAACATCATGTCGAGGAGCTGGCGAACTAAACCAGACTAGCCGCATTAACTGTTTTTTACAGGAGAGGCAAATTACTGAACTTCCTATGTATATAGAGAGAGACTAACAAGGAAAAGTCAGTTTTCGTTATTTTTTTTTAAGGCAGGATCGAACTGGTTTTGAATGAAAATAGTTCGTGACTTCATAGTTGTGTACTTGGAGAGCCAAAAAAAAAATAAAAATAAATCATTTACTGACGACATGTCTAGTTTTGTTTTGTAGTGTCCCTACGGACACTACATATGAGGAGCTACCTTCGGCGTAGCTAGCGAATGTCTAGCTATTTCGTTAACTGCCAATCGTTACCATTAACTACCAGCCTAACTAGTAGCAATACACACGACTGACGATTTTAATATGGCGATGACATTGACAGTAGTCAATTGCCACCATCTGCATAACCCTTCCTCAGTGATTTCGCTAAAGAATACAACAAATTTTTCTATTGATAAAACAATTAATTGTTCACACTTAACGGGAATATAAGGCGAACATTTTGTTCACGTGAAACATTTTCCGTGAACAAAAAATGGTGAACAAAATTAAAGAATAGTATGTATACTGGCACAACAACAAGGCAAACATTGACGAGCACAATTTTAGGGAAAGAGGAACACATTTCATGTGAACTTTTAATCCCGATAAGGGTGATTAATACATTTTTCAATTAATTGTTCTTTTTCTTTTTTATGTAAAGTTTTAATTGACTTCTACTGCTCATTTTAACTTTCTAAAAGAAAAGCACTTTTTCACTAAAAATAACACGTTCACTGACCACGAACTTCTGTAACTGACGCCAACACAAAATTAAAATAATTATGTACTTAAAATAATAATAATAATAATAATAATTTTGTTGATTTTCTTTGGAATAAAGCAGTTTTTTCCACTCGCAAAAAAAATTTTTTAGGGTTGAGTGAGAGAGTCAAAAGGCGAACTCTTGCATTACTTGTGGCTAGTGTAGTAGCTGGTAGATATTTCGTTAGGGAAATACCTAACGATTTGGAGGCAATTTCTACTTTTAAAACTGAAGGGACTTTTCTGAATTTATTATAGTACATCGAATTTGCATAAATGTATGTATATGCACACATACATACATACATACATACATACATACATACATACACACTAACCGCCTCTCTATGTATATAATTTTAAGTACATGCTCTTACTTCCTTACTTATTTCACATCCGTTTTTGTGAATAGATTATATTTTGTTTGGCAAATGTCAGTCGTTATAAAACAAACAAGTAAGGACATTAAATAGGGATTTTTTTCATTATTCATTGTTCATAAAAATATGTAAGTGTAACACCAAACGTATTGTTGGGAGTAGAAATTCATGGTACATAAGTGACTTCATAACAATGATGTTAGAAGCATGATTTTCTTTAAAAATTTAATAAAAAATCTAATCGTATACAAACACACACACATATGCATACATATACACATACATACATAATTCATCAAACGCTTAGATCCATTTAGTAGCAGAAACCTCCTCCTGCCATAAATAAAACTCTACTACTCATCATCAATTATGCCATAACATGGAATTGCAACCCATCACTCATTAATACGTCATTGGCAGGCAGAAAAAAAATGGTAAAATGGAAATTGAGCTGTTATAACGAATGAATAAAACCATAATGTTTTCCTTTTTTTTTATACATTTTTCTATCTCTTCTCTATGGTTTAAACCAAACTGTTGCCGAATTAAACACTTCTTGTTAGTTGCTGAACTCAACACGTGCATGGAATAAATGCTTAAGCATGACACCTACACACACACACCGTGAGTGAGTTTGAATTAGAAAGGAAAGTATCTCTGCTGAATGTGTTGGTATTTTTGAGCCATTAAAAGGAATCAAGAAAGGTGCTTATTTTCATTTTTAGTTGAGAAATAATAAATATTCAAATTTTAATTTTATTTCAAGTTTATATGAAGAATTTGTGTTTGTTGCTGGTCACGCCACGTGTACATGCAAGGCGAATTCATACAAGGTGATGTCGATTTGTAGGTCTGCATGTACGCCTTGTATACGAGTATTTGTTAGTGTAAATTTCCTGCTGTTCCAAAATATTTCAACGTTTTGCTTTCATTTGACATAAGAGAAATTAACAGCAGATCAAAATATGCTGAATCGAGATCACCTGGTGTCAATTCGCTTTGTCTACATGTACATATGCGTTTAAGAATCGAATAAAGATGTTTGATGTGGTGAAGTTTTTGTTTGAGCCTTTTTAGCTTATTATGCTTCTAAACGTAATTCTCAATAACATTTTGAGAGTTTTTCTATAAACATACGAAATTTTTTTGATTTTTTTCAAGAATTTTTTTGTTTGAATTCTACTGCAGGGTTTCTTAAGCAGAAACGAAAGTCATATGGACGTCGCTTAATGAACAACAAACAGAAGTTCTTTATGCTAATATATTACAGACTTAAATTCAAAGACATAATATCCTGCTGCTGCCTGTCAAGAGTAATTAAAATTGCTTTTGAAGTAGTTTGTTGCTTAAAAATGTAATTTGACTTCCTCAAAATACGAAATTTATAGACCAAGGCGAATGGATATCAGATGGTATCGATTTGCAGCTCTACATATTCATCTCCTATATTTGTTAGTGTAAAATTTCCTGCTGACAGAAAATTTGCAAACGTTTTGCTTTAATTTGACACAAGAGAAATTCACCCTTATTCCAGTTGTCAATATCGACGTCACGTGCATGAAATACCAAAAAATTGGAGCTTGTTTATTCACTCTCGAGAACAATTTTGTGCTATTGACAGTGTATTTATATTCCCTAAGGTCCAGGAAATTTCATGAGTCGGTCAATAGCAGCCAGTTCTTCTCGAGAGCGAATAGACAAGCCCCAATTTTTTGGTATTGTATTGACGTGACGACGATGTTGACAAATGGAATAAGGGTGATTAGCAGCTGCTCATCAGCTGCTGAATCAAGATCACCTGATATGAATTCGCTTTGTTATAGACTAATTAATCAACACCTCGATTATGCATGGCAATCGAACTTTAGTTGCGTTGCCAATTGCCAAAATGTTATTACATATGGCAACTAACAACCAACAGCTGTTAACTTTAGTTGAAAAATTGCAATCATTTTGTGAGTTTCTTAGTTTTTAAGCCAAAAAAGGAGGTAAAGTTAAAAAAAATAGATTAAAATTTAATTAAATAAGGTGCACCTTCGCCAGATAAGCACAAGTGTGCTATAAAGCTAGAAAAAAGCGGTAATTGTAAAAAATTTTAATTGCCCCTTAAGTGGCCGTCTAATAGATGCCGGATTTTTTACTTCCTTCTCTTGATCGCAAAATAGTTTCACGGAACTAATCATCTTTATGATGAATAATTGTTTAAGTGTTTTAATTTGAGAATCTTTTCAGCAGTTATGTACATTTCTTATAATTTGAAACTTTATTTACATTATTTTCAGTAGCCAATCTGTTCCAATCGTATTTTCGATAACTTTTATGGCTTCGTTAGTCAAATCGTATTGTCTTACTTTTGAAGTTATAGTATCGTTCAAGTCTGGATGTTAGTTAGTAAAAACGTGAGGCTGCCAGCAAATGTGTCAGCTGTTATTGTGTTTCTCTTTGCTTTATACGTGTGTGTGTGTGTGTATGTATGTAAGCCAGAAGTTGACGTTTGCTACGTAAAAATCAGTTTTCTGTAGACTTTTACGTAGCAAGCGTTGCCAACACATTTTCAATAAGCATCCACATGCTTATCAAATGTTATAGTACGTTTCCACTATGAGCAAAACAAGTTGTTTTTCTCAAAACACTTCGAAGTGTTTCCATTATGCTTTTTTGTGTTTTGGTTATACGAATTTACGAAATCAATTATTTAGATTAGTAAATTTTTCGCTCATTTACATGTAAACGTCATATAAATACAACTGATGTGGTTTGTGCAATTTCTTAAAAAATTTAATATTCTGTATTAGTGCCATCTTTTATCAGCACATTGCGGCTTTTTTTCGAAGTTTCAGCCAGCAACACAGTGTTGCACTGACAAATTATGTCATGTTTTGGAGGAAAAAAACTTATTTGAGGTGTTTTGCTGATATGAAAAATGTATGGGAAAACATGTAGCAAAACATTGGTTTTAAGCAAAACAAGTTTTCTATTCCAAAGCGCATATATGGAAACGTAGTATTACAGATTTGGTCAGCTGATGCGCAACATCACGATACGATTTCAGTAATTCTACAATTAGGCAACTGGAAAAAGTCTACTAATACTAATTTTAGTTTCAGTTCCGTTGCCAGTTGCCAAAATAATAATACGGATGCCAACTGGCAACTATCAGCTGTTAATACCAGTTGCCAAATTGCAATATTTTCGTTAACTCTCAGGTAACTGGAGAAAATTCCCTCACATAAATCGTCGGTTGGTTATTGGTTTGCTGCACAGTATATTCAAAATACATTATGACTGCAGCAAACCAACCGACGAAATGCTGCAAAAAAAAACAAAGTTTAATATAATAATCGCCGTGTGTACGTGGTTGCTCGATTAATTAATTACACATTTTTCTCAAACGTGGTCAACCCGATTGTGCCCTCAAACATAGAACCATTGAATATAAAATAATGTAAACAACAGTACAACAGCGTGAATATTCATTGAAAATACTATTAAAAGTATTACAAAAGAAATTACATGGAAAAAAGGTAACAATATCAGCTTAATGCTGAAATTTTAAACAAGACCCCATACTTATATCTATCTACTGTACCGGAAAGAATGTTTGTCATATTTTAGGTAGATTTTTATTTTAAATACGCCTCAAATAAATGTGTTTATTTGTTTTGTAGGTACAAAAATTTTATTCAAACTCAATTATTCAATAACGTGGGTCGTCTGTTTTTCAAAACCGTTGGCACTACAAGTTCAAGGCAAGGTATGAATAAATTACATCTATGTACATACATACATATGTAAATAAGTTATAAGAAATTTGCCCTTTTCGTCCAGGGCATGGAATAAAAAACAAAGTAAGGCCGTCTTTACAATAATTACAACTACAAAAAAAACATGGGACCTTTTTTAAGTTAAAATATTTGTGTATGTCGAAAACATATATATAAAATAAATAAAAAATAAATTCAGTAAGTGCGACTGTGGGTTCCGTACGGACACTATACATACATACATATACATATGTAATACATTTTCAAAGTTGATGCTCATGGTTACGAGTTGAGTACGGTATAAATACTGCATCCGAAAAGTATAAAAACTTTGTATTGATACGCTTTGGAAGTCAGCCAAAATGTCTGCTTGTTTCGCATTGTTGTAGAGTTGCATATACTTGATATAAATATACTTTGAACTGCTTTGCATACACATATTTTTACAAATAATTCGGAATATACTCGTATATGTAAAATGCCATTTTAATATCAAACATGTGATTTTGTACATGATACAATTATACAAGGTACTTGCACGACTACAACAGAATTGCAACACCAAGAAACACACGTATTTTGTTGGTAGAAACATACCTATAATTGTCAGAAGCAGATGTCTTTTGTTTTTAAAAATAACAATCACAGGGTAACTAAAGTACAATTGCAGAGGCGGCATTCATGCATGATTATAGTCATTCAGTGTTGCCAATATGTGTGTAATACACAGTGTGTAATTTTTACTCTCATCTGTAGACCATGTAATGAGATTCATGTATATGTGTGTAATTCTACTTTGGGTTCTATTTTTATTTAATTTTGTTTTAATTTTAATCTACACAAAGCATGTGTAGTGTAATTTTCTTCAATGTGCAAATTCATTGGCAACACTGTAATCATTTTATTCACACACATACACTAACATTTTTGCAGCTTGTAAACAAAGTTTGACAACTTTCTGCATTGTATACATTAACAGGCTGGGCTTGTGCAAGTACCTTGTATAATTGTATCATGATTTTGTATTTTTCGATTCGATTTTAACTTGTAGAAAACACAAGAAAACAGCTGATTTCTGTATTTTAACAATGGAGTGCTATTGGCTTAAGTAGTTAGAGCATCAACTACAAAGCAAATGACGGTGTTCTAGAGCCCGAGTTCAAACCCTGGCCAGACACCCACCCAGTCTTATCAATATCATAGATTTTTCTGATATGCGTTAGGTTAGGTTATGTTAGGTTATAACAGGCTGCCTATTTATAGTAAAACCAGCCCACTTGGGTCCGTTGAGGTCCCGTTGTGCTATCTGGGCGGATTGAGGTGGACTGCCCATCCTCATTCCCTCCATTCACTATTTATGTTTTGTTAAAACCAATCTGTCACATTCTCACAGGCTCTCCAAACCTTGATATGCGTTAGTGTTTATGCTCCTTCGTCGCTATTTGTAGCAGTGAATCGTCGAAAAGGTAGAATAATTCATAAAATGGCTACATAACTTAAAGCAATACGCCTACTTAACACCAGAGGCGCTGCAACGATGCCATAAAAATTAACAAAACGCCAAAACTTTTTAAATCTCGCGTTTTATTGTAAAATAAACAATTCGTTTAGTCGGTGAAATTAAAATTCAACATGTGTGATCAGCCAGACGTGACTATGGTAGTCACATTATATATGACAAGTAAAAATAAGGCAGAGTAAGTAGATCAGGTATGAGTATATGTTCCATGGTAGATATTTTTATTTACTCAGACAAAGATGAAAAATCACACGTACACAAAAGCTTACATTACTTTTTCCACATTGCACTCAACAATCGGAAAGAAACTTATACCGAGTACACATCTGGCATTTCTTGTAATGTCATTTTGTGGTGTGATTTTCCGTTTCTATTATGTTTGTGATATGGAAATGACAAACGTTGCCACCAGTATACACTAAATGCTTTAGTGTGTACTCGGCATTAGATACAGATATCCATCACCGCTGTCGACCAAATGACCAGTCATTTGACTTTCACTATTCTTGCAGGGTGTTCGCTCTATCTATCTGTCACTTCACCATCTGTTCTTTCACTATTCGTTTCCT
Organism: Nowickia ferox; assembly: GCA_936439885.1. Taxonomy (NCBI): domain Eukaryota; kingdom Metazoa; phylum Arthropoda; class Insecta; order Diptera; family Tachinidae; genus Nowickia; species Nowickia ferox. The sequence goes on along the minus strand of OW387024.1, from coordinate 107,873,921 downwards.
ACTCTCAGGTAACTAGCGCAAAGGGACCCGTTATTTGGACCCAAGTGAGCTGAAAACGTACTGTTAAGCCTAACCTAACCCAATCAGACAAAACCCTGAAATCACCAAAGCAAATACATAAATGATATTTTTAACGGAAAAATGGCGTCTTTAGATTTTTCTTAATTTTTTAATGTTGATTTTTTTTTTTTTTTAATTTTTATTTATTTAATCAAATTATTATAACGTTCTAAAAACAACCCAGTGATTTGCAAACGTTAAATACTTAAGTGAACGTTTTGAAATCAGAAAATTATATGCACATGTGGTTTCAAATCAAGGGGCTAATTACGGCACTCGTTATTGCACGAAATACGAAATATTTCAATAGAGTCATGTGGAAATATTTTTAAATTTCGAATCGTATCGAATGCCACAATTTGCCCCCAGTTTTGATGAAATGTAACTTTCAGAACATTCCTGTATATACATACATACATACCGGAATCAGTATGAAATTTATTTGCAGTAGAATTTAAACAGAACAATCTTTTTCCATCTTACTCCTAAATTATTTTTGAATTTGGTTAGACTGATGCGTTTCAACCGCTGATGCTTAAAAACAATTTGAAATTTATATTTGAAATTAACGCCTGTTTGCAATACATTTGTACGAGCCATATCATTATATGTGAACTACCCTGTGCACATTTGCACGTGCCATATCATTATATGTGAATTACCCTGTACTAAATGTGTAATATCGAGTAATCGGCCTGCCAACTGCACTAATCAGCTGTTCAAACAACTGTTTACAATATATTTTTTACAATCGGCGTCTTTTTTCAATGCTGAGCAGAAAAATTTTGCAATATATTTAAAATCAGTGAAAAAATTTGATAATGAAAATTTAATAGTATCAACAACAGCATGTCAATTTAGAAAGAAATTATTTTTAAAGTTATTAATCAATAAAAATACTAAAATATATCAATGGATGCTATTCTGCCATTTAAAATAAAAAATGAACAAAAGTTTTATGAGAGTGCCTTAAAGGTGGGCTATAATGAAATGGAAATAGTAAGTATAACAAAGTAATTATTTAATATATTTTTACTTCAAGTTAATCTTTTCCAATTTTAGTTAAAATTCGTTTATATCGTGCAACAAAGTGACTTGGATATATTTCCTATAATGCATGACGAACGCATTAACATTCTTCTTTATGGCTGGGAACTGTGCGAGGACTACAAGCAGAAACTTAATCCAAATGAATGGGAATTACCCGAAGAAATGGAAACGGTCTTAAAGCATTTAGTGCCGTGGAGCATGGATATTTGGTTTAGTAAAGAATGGGATAAGTGCAAGTATCTTCTCAAAAGTGCTTTAATACATTGTCTAAATCGTGCTCGTGATTTGCTGATGCGTATGCCGGATATGATGCAAATCAATTGGGATTTTTTACTGTTGTATAATTTAAGGCCGTGGAATGTTTTATATTTGAATAATCTTACTGTGAGCAAGGAAAAAACGCTAGACAATGGCGCTCAATCCATTGAAACTGAAGAATTGCCTGCAGCTGACGAGGGTAAGTGGAATTTTCGTATATCTAGCGAAGTACTGCGTATTAAACAAGTTTGTAGGCAAAATACAAATTTTGTATGTAGCAGATTAGTAATTAACTCATTTGGATTAGTGGGTTCATTAAAAATAGTATAAAGTATTACCAGACTACTTTAAAAAAGCAACGAATATAAAATGGTATAACAAATGAAACGGTTCATTTATAATACCCCAAAAAATATATCAATCAAGTCAATTAGAAAAGCATGAAAATGAATCAGTTCATTTAGGAGAGCATGAAAAATTAACCGGTTCATTTAGGAGAGCATGGCAAATGAACCGGTCCATTTAGAATAGCATGACAAATGAACCGGTTCATTTAGAATAGCATGACAAATGAACCGGTTCATTTAGAATAGCATGACAAATGAACCGGTTCATTTAGAATAGCATGACAAATGAACCAATTCATTTAGAATAGCACGACAAATGAACCGGTTCATTTAGAATAACATGAGATATTAACCGCTTCATTTAAAATAGCATGAGACATGAGGTTGAAAAATCAACCGGTTCATTATAATACCATGACAAATGAACCGGTTCATTATAATAACATGAAAAATTAACCAGTTCATTTAGATAAGCATAAAGATTGATCGGTTCATTTAGAATAGCATGAAAAACCAGCTGATTGATTAAGAATAGCGTGAGAAATGAACCGGTTCATTTATGTACATAAGCGTGAAAAATGAACCAGTTGGTTTACATAAGCATAAAAAATGTACCGTTTCTATTAAGAAAATAATTGCCGGTTTATGTACATATAATATCAGGATTAATGCATTTAAGAATATACCAAAAAATATTTTATTAATAAGACTTCCTTGTAAATTTTTAGATGTATCGTATGTTAAGCTTGAACAATTGCCCATAATTGTTCTACGTTTGATTAAAATATTTGATCAATCCTCCATTGACATGGTGAAAACTTTATGTATGCGTGTTATTACGGCGTGGAATAAAATTCATCAGACCGAGTTAGAAACCTCTGGATCCAGACGTCCATATATACCTCCCGAAGATAAAAGATGTTTAATGTTAATCTGCCACATCTACCTTATGGCAGTCTATGAATCGGATGATGTCAAAGGATACATAATTGATAATATGGTTGGTATACAATTTTCGTACGTAATGTAAAATCCTATATAACGAGTAACTTTTTTAAATTTACATGCAGATCAACAATATACGTTTCTATTATCAAGGATTTCAGAACTATACACCTCTTTATGCCATGGATAATCTAGAATATACACCCGCGCGTTACATAGCTCTAACAAATTTTCATTTGCGAGTTCAAAAACGTGATTTCTTTGATTTTTTCATTTGGAACAAATACGACACTTCTCTAGTCAATTTGTTTGGTGTTGTCTCGCAAGCCTACAAAAGTTACTTGCTGGGAAATCTACTAATGGAATTGAACAATATGAATGAAGATGATTTTGCCGCCAATGCACCACTTTACAAACGTCTGATGAATTCTTATGTAAATGAACGTGAAAAGAGTGAATTATTTTTAATGAATGAATTGAACAAAATAGAAGCTCAACGTTACGCTCACAATGTTATACAAACTGTTAGAATTGTCACAGATTTCAAGAGCAAAATATGTAAGGGAAATCGCATGAGTAACATTGGTAATTATGAAAATTCAGATGATACGGTTACACCGCTGGCTGATATAGAAAGTGAAAATAAAAATTCGGACATTAAAGAGGGCGAGATTAGGGAGTATGCCTTTGGCGAAGAAATGGAAGATATACAGGAAAGTGTTCGTGTTAAAGAAAGTGAACTACGTTTGGATCCAGTATTTCAATATTTACCCAATAACGAGAGCATGCTTTATTATGTGTATGATGTCTTAGCGAAAAAGGTATGTTGCTTATTTAATATTTTATTTCTCCTTTTACTTTTTACCTTCTATTTATAAATGTTGGTCCCTTTCAGGAATATAAAGGTTGGCATTTTGCAAAACTTGTTTTACTTTTAAAAATAATTGGGCTTGAACAAAATATGATTGAAACGTGGCGTTATCATCCTGGTCTGACCACAGACTTTATGTTAAATCTGGAAGTTAAACTTTCCAATCATTTTGTCGACTTGGCAAAGATCTTCAAGGATCATCTATTTGTAGAACAAGAATTTTGGCTGACTGCCTTCTACCTAAATCCCACCAACGAGCTGTATGAAACTATCAAACGTCTGGGCATGCGTAACAATCGTAAACGCACTGACGAACAATATAAACTTGTCATGAACATGGATAAAATTGAAGCTAAATATGGCTTATTAAGTTCCACTATTGATGTAAAGGAACTTGCTTCAATAGCAAATACTGATGATCCCACTACAGATTATAATCCATTGTTTTCGGTATTGCATTCTCTACGACTACCGGATAGTTTGGTTAAAGATATGCTTACTGCCATATTTTTGCCACGCAATAGAAGTTTTGCTTGGGCTGTCGATTGGGTGGTATTGCGCAACCGTTGCAAAGTGATTATGTCCAGTTCGAAGGAGAAAAAACGTTTTGTCGACCTTAATATGGCTGAGGCCAATGAACGTTTGAAATATTTAATAATTGATTACGAAAAGTATAAGAATAGGCCACAGCTGGACTATGGTACTATTGAGGAGGGCTATGAAAATCTTATGACTAGTGGGGAATTCGATAAGGAGTCGGAGGACGAGGAGGAGGAGGAGGAAGAGGATTTTGAAGATGACGAAGACATATATGAGAGTAAAAAGAGAGGCAGAAGAAGATCAACCGCCATTACCGTAAAAAAGGAGGAGGAAAAGACGGAAGGTAAAAAATTTAATGTTGGCAATATTAAATATTACAAAAAAATTATTTGTTAAGCACATGCACATGTGCATATACATGTAATTCATTGCAGCTATGTAAGCAACACTTCAGTTGCTCAAATTTAAAATCGTATCGTATTCATTTTGACACGCTTTAAAATATAAAAATGTTATTACTTGTTCCACTTTAGATGATAACTCCCAGGAGGACGATCCATTTTTGATGGGCAAAAGACGTACACGGGCCCGTACTGCTGCCACCCTGGCCAGTTTTCTTTTCCAAACACTACCGCGCGCCTCAAGGCGCAAGAGAAATCAAATGCCTCCGGAAGAAGAAATTAAAATGGATGAAAAGAAACCGTCGGACGAAAATGAAGACAAAACTACAGATTGTAAATCACCATCTGCATCCCCCATACCATCTCCTGACACATCCAGCTGCGGTCAAAAGGACATAAATATCGCCCAAGTAACCACCAAGAACTTAAAAGAATGTCTCAAGGAAAGACCAGCGATTTTAAATACAACGTATGGCTTTCAAAATTTAATCGACATTTGGAATGTGGAAAAATCCGACTTGCAAGCCATTGATGAGAATTGTGTTTCATTAATGGAAAGTTCGACTGCACTGCAAATTGCAATGAAACTGAAACTACTTAATAATGAAATTAATCCTTTGGATAGCGATGAAATGGAATTTATCGATGACAAAGAAATGATCATACATAATGCAGAATATCTCATAAGAAGATGTGATTTAAATGCCATAAACGAGGAAAACGATATAACGACGCTTGTTAGAGAGGAAAGAAAAATTTTCGAGGACACTCCTCCGGTGGCCATGGAGATTGACGATAATGAAATAAATGGTATTTATAGTTAAACTTTTATATCAAACTTGCCAAATATACATATAAATATATATTTATTTTCGTATTAGTTGAAAGCGGGGACACTACAGTTGTATTAAATCTGCAGCAAACTGAAGAATTAGAAAAATCTACCAAATTGGTTGAATTTCATTTTAAAGCTTCAGAGAAACATGGTATTGAAGAAGGTTAATTATAAATACATACATACATATATTTGCATTATTTATTTATTTACAATTTTGAAAATATTTTATTTTTATAATTTCAGTAACTGAACATGAAACAGCTGAAATGGATCACAATCAAGAAGTAAGTTATTGCATATTCATTTTCTCCTTATCAAACGGTATAGATTTTCATAAAGATTTTGTGCAAGTGTAAATTATATCAAACCTATTTAAATTACATGGGCTTTGTGTCATAAACGAGCTACTGAAAGAAAGAGTTCGATACAAGTCTAGTGTAAATGCAAATGTAAAATGAAGTCGTTTAAAAAGGGCATTAAATAGGTGTGTGAATTGGCTATATTACAGTTGTTTGGTTGTAGTTTAAGAAAAATGGCAGTCGATTGATACGAAATCTTGATAAATGTTAGAAAAACTTGTGATAAAGATTTCAATTGAAATATGCAAAATCTCTGTTGTGTGTCATCACGATTTTAATGATTTGAAAACTCTCAAGAAAATTGCATTGACAGAGTTGTTGCATTTTGTAAAAGTTTCTGGCGAATTTCAGAAGCTATAAAAAGATTTATTTATATCGCAGCTTACAGTAGGGCATACAAGCAGCATCTTGTAACAATTTTATTGGGCGTCATAATGGGTCAAATAGCCTCCAAGTTATATATACTTAGGATGAGGCAGCCAGCCCTCTTGATATAAACTAATTGAGAATCTGTGACTTTTGGCAGCACACTATATTTTAACTCTATTTCTTTCTAATAATTTTCTTTTTTAAATTCTACTTCTGTCAGTTTCATTCTATATTAAAATACATTGCGTAGTCTGACTTTAATTTTTCCTCCTTTCAGATGACTTCTGGCGAGGGGAACAGCAGCGAATCGGACATTTCTACAGCTGCTTGCAAAGGCAGTAGAAAAGTCAGTGAATCAAACACAGAAATAAATTCAAACCATAATATTCTCCCCATCGATATGCAGATGGAAGATAAAATAATGCAAAATGAGAATGCAAATGCTCAACCAAGCATAGCAGCAATTGAGCTAAAAGAGAGTTCGGCGATGGAACTGCAAACAGTAAATGAAGAAAAAGCAGATAGTGTACAAATCAGCCTAGAAGATGTATTAGAAAACGTTTCAGTTGAATTAGCTCAGGCAACAAATAATAATGAAATAGAATCAAATGAAAAAAATAAAGGAGATCGAGAACTTAAAGCAACAGCAGCGACTAAGATAGAAGAAAGTCGATCAGATGAAAAATGCCCGCTTGATATTGATAATAAAATATCGGACGAACCTAAAGATGCAGCTAATGAAGAACAAAATCAGGGAAATGCAAGTCAACAATTGGAAAATAATGAATTATCAGAAGAACACAAAGATTTACACAAAGAAAATGAAAACGCTGAGAGACAACTATTGGAAAACATTGATGCCAGCAATTGTGATAAAATATCAGAACAACTTAAAGGTGCAGACAAGCAAAAGGCAAATGAAGGAAGTAATGATGTCAGCATTCATAATGAATTATCGGAAACACCGAAAATTGTTGATAATAAGAAAACTGAGACGCGAGAAATGGAAAATAATGATATCGGCAATCAAAATGCGGCCTCCGAAGGCAAAAGTATAGCTATTGCCACGCAAGAATCAGAAGATAAGGATGTTAGCAAAACTATGCTGGAAATTCTGGAAGAGGAATTACAAATTATGCAAAATTCACTTGCTAAAGACTTAGACAAGTCAGTAAATAGTGTTAAAAAGTCCAATTATACCGAAAATAGAACTGACGCACCCATAGACAATTTAAATAAAGCGCAGGAAGCCAGCTCTGATGAAAAGCTAATTGGTGAAGAGTGCAAAAGTTGTGAGCAAGAAGTCTTAACAAACAATACAGATGCATGCTGGCAAAAGACTACTAAATCGAAACAGTGTCTTAATAACGAAGACAATGAATCACAAAATGTTGTAAGTAAAACAGAAAAATTGGAAAATACGGAAGATAAAGAGAATAATGATGAAACTGGAGCAGTTGCAAAAACTTTAGAAAATGAAACTAATTTAAAAACAGTTCTAGATGATCTAATCGAAGCAAATTATTCAAGTGAAAATCAAACCATTGATACACCTGCAACCCAGCATAACCAAGACAAAATCGAAAGTACGGCACAAACTTTATTAGATGACACGCAAAGTGTTAAACCAGGCTTGAGTGTGAAATTGATTGAATCAAATGAAATAACTGATCAAACAATACTTCTGCAGACAGCTGAATGTAGAAAATCAACTGAAACTGCAACTGATCAAGAGAAATTGGAAGCAAGCGATGGTAGAAATCTAACAGAGGAAATAGCAGATGAGCCTAAACTGGAAAGAACTGATGGTGAAAACGTAACAGATGCTTCCAGCGATCAAACGAAATTTATAACAACTAATCTTAAAACAAGCTCCCGCAGTCCAATTGCACAATTAGAAGCTAATAATTTAGATTCAATAGAAAGCGCGGAAGAGCAAGACAGTTCAGACGGTGAAACGCAGCAGCTTAAGAATCTTTGTTTAACTAGAAATGTAAAAGTTCTATTGCGTAAACTGAGACCAGCAGATTTAACAAGTCTGCGACAACCTAAAGTAAAAGTTCAACGCATGAATTTTGAAAAGCATATAATGGAGCCAAGAGCTAAACGCAGGCGTACGGAGGGAAGAGGTGAATATGAAAAAAAAAAATTTTCGTTTCGATATTTTTTTTCATTTTGGGGTTTCTTAGTTCTAGTGTTTTTGAAAATTGCAAGAGTTTGTCTCTTACGGTTTCCAAGACACAGCAAGTAGTCAAAATTACATTAACTGATAGAATACCCTTTAATATAATTTTTTTTTTTAAATTTCAATGTTAAATTGTGTAGTCTGCATAAAAATGCATTAACTTTGGAATTTCAAGTGTTCATATATAATTGTCTGTACATTACATTAGGATTTCAATATTTTTCGTTGCTCGCATTGGAATACCCTTTAATTTTTTAATTGACATAAGTATATTTGTTGTCGTAGCGGTCAAAGTTTTACATATTCTGTGAAAATTTCAGGTCCGTAGTTCTTACGGCTCTCGAGGAAACAGCGTGTGACCGATGGACGGACGGACATTGTAGCGAAAATAATAGGGTTCACTTTCGCCTTAGGTGCACGGAAACCTCAAAAGGTTCGTGAGGCGGTAAACTCACATACCCAGAAAATATTTATTATTATTTTAGCAGAGTCGTTAGGGTTCCCTACTCCAAAAGAAAACAGAACCAGTCAGTCTGCCATCCAATCGGTCTGTTCATAGAGTTTACGATGCCAAATCAATTAATTCCCACTAATATGAAATGTTTGTAATTTTAGATTTTTTTTTTCAATTTCACTTAAAGAAAGCAAGCTTCGAAGCTAGACAAACACAGTTGGCGGAATAATAGTGGCAAAAATACTAAATTTTAATTTTTTTTGTTCTTCAAAATTTCTTTTTTAGTTTATTTGGATTTCGCAGACAGTTCCAATTCCAACAACAGTTTTGTTACGAACACCAGTTCCTCTGACGTCTACCGTCCCACAAGAGTGAAAAAATCAGTGCCGGTTCGACGACCTTCTTTGCGGCAAGTACGCACATCAGAATCAGAAAACGATTCCAACAACTCCGACGATTTTAAATTGTCAACTATACTTGCAAAATCACGCAAAAGACTCTTAAGTACGCCCTCTACATCTCAAAGTTCAAGCTCACAACATGTTACCGGTCCAAAATCAGCACGGCGAATAAGACGAAGGCCAGCACGCTATCGATCAGGACCAAAATCGGCAAAACAAAATTTGATTGTAACACCACGCAGTGCTAGTGGTTTGAAATTGCGCATCTCCAATGCCGAGCAAAATCAGCTGGAGGAATCCGAGCCAGTGAGCAAAAGATCCCGAGCAGTAATATATGATGAAGTCATACACTTGACTTCATCAAGTGATGAATATCCCTTGAATGAATTAACTGCAATTGAAGAAGTTATCGAAGTGGAGGACTATGCTTTATTCGAAGAAGAAATTATTATCTAAGTTGTGTTTTTATTTTATTTTATTTTCTTCGTAACACGAAACTGTCAAATACTTTTTAATCTAGTGAAATTTTAAGTTATTATCCTGAACATTTTAATAAGTTTCAATATCTCTTGTATATATAAATATATTGAAATTGAAACTATTAAATTAAGTTTGAAGCATTAAAGAACAAAAAAATTATTTTAAAATACTACATATGGTTTTTTTTTCTTTTCTTTTTTTGTTAAAAGAATTTTCATTCGAATTCTTGAGCTGGAAATTAAAATTAAAACTAATTAATAACTCTATACAAAATTTATTCAATATTTGGCCACGCAATTTTAATTTGAATCAACAAAATCGTCACCGCAATCATTTTTAAATACACAAGTGAAGAGGGAAAAATCTCTCAATAAAAATTCATATCCCTCAAAAAATCTTCTCGTCATCCTTATTACATACAGAGTTTGTTTGTCTGTGGCAGTGTGGTGTTATAAAATATTAGCAAAATGTAAATAATCCAATGCAAAAATGCCAAAAGTAAACAACAAGAGGATAAATAGGCATTTGTTTGTTGTTTGTGTTCGATCGTGTGTCATTGTTGTAGGCCGTATTTCATATTTGAACAGGACATAATACAAGCTGGTGTGCATATAAATTTTAATGGCAGTTATAGCAAATAATTAATTCTTTAAAGTTTAAACCAATTTTGTGTGAAAAAATTTAACCCATTGGCAACTCAGTTCAAGTTTGTCCGGACAAAATATAAAATTAAACCAAACGTTAAGCGTTTATAAAAAAAATTTTTTCTCTTTCAAGAGGAGAGACGTCAAACTACATATAAAAAAATTTTGTTCGGAGAACATGGGTGAATTCCAGTTTTTGAACTTATTAAAATATTGTAATTTAGTTCGTAGTTACTCCAAAGTACGGTCTTAGAGATTTAAATGCCTGAGAACTACGACGGTTCAAAGCTCAATTCACATAAATTCAGTATACTTACAGACATAAATTTAAAATTGTTTTTCATTCCTTTAAGTTTCTGTGCAATGTACACACAATATGTTCACTTTAAAATTGGCCAAAAAACAGAAGAAATTTTATTAAATCTATCTAAAAACACAATATGTACATACATATATGCATGTATGTACATACGGCTACATGCGAGTACATATGGGCATATGGTCACCTAAAATTCAAAAGTCCGTAACTGACAAAAAAAAAATTCAAAATATACGTCCTTGTTCTTTAAACCGAATACGAGTAAATTTCTCGTTTTCAAAAAATTAATAATGGTCCTGCAGACGCGTTTAAAATCATACACCATAATTTTCTATTAGATATGCACCCTTATTCCAGTTGTCGGCATCGACATCACTTTAACACAATACCAAAAAATTTGGGCCTGTGTATCCGTTGTCGAAAACAAATGATTCCTGTTGACAGGTTTATGCTATTTTCTAGACCTTAGGGAACGGAAATAGATTGCCAGTTGCACAAAATTATTATCGAGAGCGAGTAAACAAGACCCAACGTTTTGGTATTGTGTTAAAGTGACGTCGATGCCGACAACTGGAATAAGGGTGATGATGATGATATTTGAGAATCTATAAAATAAAAAAGTTTAAAAAAATCTAAAAAAAATAATTCTATTGTAGGAGTTAGTTTTCTAAAACCGTGCGATTTCAAATGGATCGGTATACGGAACAGGCCCGATATTTTGTTGATTGATAACACATGTTTACAAATATCGAAAAAAGATTCGTTCGCTAGAAATGAACGTTGTTTCTTTAATTATTTGGAACTGTGAACGCGAATCTGCACTCCATTTTTATCTATCAGCTCTAGTTTTCGAGATATAGCGTTATGTAAAAAATAAAGGCACTTTCACTGCATAACTTCGGAAGGGGTTTTTCTCTATTCAGTAAAGAAACAAAATACCGAAATTCGAAAACAAAGTAATCTTGAGGCCATGAAAATATTGTTTCTAAATTTGCTCAGTACTTTCAGAGATATCATAAAAATTTAACCCTAAAAAATAAACATTTTAAAAAAAATTTTTAAGAATGCATAAAAAATAAAAAGACAACAAACGAGCTTATTTTTGATTTAGTTACTTGTAGCTAAATGAACATATTCCACAAGAATGGAGCCCTTTTTCATTGAAATTGGTGTACAACTTTTGATATTATTTGCAATTTAGAAAGAGATGCAACAGAACTTTGAAGGAACAGATATCTTTAAAACTTTTGAATTTGTGTTTGTGTGTAGTACTGCTGTACGGAAATTTCAATTTCTATCAGTTTTGTTCAGTCACTAAATTGTGAATAAAATTAAAAGATGTACTTCAATTTCAATGGAAAAGTGCTAAATTGTTTAGTAATATATTTAGCTACATGCTACTGAAAAAAAACTGGCCCGTTGTTGTATCTTTCTTTTGTTATGAAGTTTTAAAATCATAAATGTAAAGAAATTCTATTTTTTTTTTTTGCTCAAATATTTACGATATCGCCAAAATTGCTGTGCAGACTTAGAAATAATATTTTATTGGCTGAGAGATAATTTTCTTGTCGAATTTTGAATTTTTTTTACTTAACTGAATAGAGCATGATCTTCTCCAGTTATCTTAATATATGTCTTGCAAGTGTCTTAATTTTTTACATAACGGTATATCTCGAAAACTAGAACTGATTAAAAAATTGTAATTATATAACTAAAATCTGCCTAACATCGTGCCATAACCGCCAAAAAAGCTTAAGCGACATAATTTTCGAACTTCAATTTTGGACCAAAATCGATTATTAGCGATCGTAAATAGTCGATTTTCATTAAAAAAAAAAAACGGAGTCCAAAAAATGTGTCACTTAAGCTATTTTAGCGGTTATGGCTCGATATGTAATCGATGACAACTAAATTTTTCATGAAACGCGATGTACTGTAAACATGTGTAATGTTGAATTCAACAAAACTACATATTTTCTTAAAATTGTACACGAATGCGTTAAAAAGTTCATTCAAATTCACATTCGTGTTACTTTCAAATACATATTTGGGGGATTCAAACGATAGTCATAAAGGTCATATTGTTATAATGTTTTAAATTATTTAAATAATAATTGTTTATACTTTTGTTTTTGCTTTCAAACGAAAATTTTTACTACTACTGTTTGAATCCTCTAATTGTTTTCTAAACTTTGGCATTTGAAAACGCCCGCCTAGAATGGCCTTTCTACGCATATGATCTCATTGTTACTTTTATTAAAATGAATCAATGCACTTACGGATTGTGGTTTCAGAAAAAGCGATTCCAAAAGGGCGTAAGTATCATTACGCAAACACGGCTGTTGGTTCTTAAATTTTTTTAAGTAAATCACATCCGCATTGGTTTTCTAAAATTATTCTAAAATTTGCCAGCTTAGTTACGGGTTTTTGCATTTCAGGTGACGATATACAGATGTATGTATATGTATAGCCACACCCAGCAGGAAAAAGAAGTAATAAGGATGCCTTCTAGAAGAAATTAGTACTCCTTATTTTGGTTGTACAAGGCCTTGCTCCATTCCATACTCGTACTCAGGTCTTTTTTTACACTCGTTGTCTGAAAGGCCATCAAATAAATGGATTTTGCTTTTGCATTGATAAAAAATAAACAAAACAAAAAATGTTACAGCTTCTCTTTCCCTTGTCATAGAAGGTAATGTGTATATTATCTTTTATGCGTATGAATCCAGGCTTCTTATAAGGTATTCTTTAGCAGTTAGATAAGAATAGTATTTGAATATGAAAAAGGTGTGCTGAGCTTTCCCGCTGGATAGATACACACATCCATGTACACACTTCCATATGCACTGTGTTTGCAAAAGTATACACAGAAGTCAGTGAATGTTATTTGTCCTTTATCCTTGAAATGAGTAAACATTATCAGAATTCATTGCTGGATTAACTCCAAACGGTGAATTGAAATATTTGCCATTATTCATGAATAACACTGTACTACAAAATAAAACGTTTGCAAACTGACAAGGTTCTAACTACTAAGGGCCGGGACACAGAGAATCTGTCATACATACATACGTACGTTAAACTTCGCCTTTTTCAACTGAGAGCTACATAGGTTGAAATACATTGTTTCTTATTAGGTCTGTTACATTCAGTACGTGTCCGTCAACGCAAAGTACAACAATTGATCAACTTTTAGCGTACGTTGAGTAGTTTGACAGATATTGGTTGGTTGTTTTTGATATGTTTTGATTTAGGTTTTCGAGTTTTATGGCAGCAAAAGTAAAATAAAAAAAAGAAATAAACGAAATAAATAAAAAAGTAGGTAGTGTTTAATAAATAAAATGGTGAACCAACCTATTGAAGCTGTTCAAATGCTTCAGTCAGTAACGTACTCATTGTGCCAACCTTTTCCGTTGTTGCGTTAATGCCAGATGTGTCTGGACCTTAATTCTCACAGATGAGAAAAAAATGTCTGCCTATTTGCATTTTGAAACCTTACGACTTTCTCCAGAAGAGGTACTCCACTCATGAACGAACTAGTTCCACAAAGTATGAGCAACATTTTCACCCTCTAGCCCATATGGACCCTTTCTTTGACTCTTTTTGAATAAGAGGACAAGAAAGAAACTAAGAATTTCAACTCATTTAACTACCAGTCAAAACATAGGTATCTACATACATATGTATGTATAATGAATTTTAAAGTACAAAAGTTTTATGTGCAAGCTATTGAGGAGCATTTTAAAGCTCCAGCGCTTCTCCACGGTGTTTGTTTTGTCCTTTCCGCAAAAGGATGTCAAATAAGTATGTGTGTACATATGTACATACCTACATACTATGTATGTACGAAAATCGGTCATAATAAACTTTTTTGTGCTGTATAGTGTATTTGAAATTATTGGAATTTTTTGCCAAATTGTTTATTTTCTTATTACTGAACAAATAAGGAACTCCTTGGTGTTGGGGTAGTTTCATGGACTGGGTTGTACCATGGACTGATTGATGTGTGCATGTACAACGAACCTTTTATTTCACAGTGTGAATACATGCTTGTACACACGCATATATGTACATACACACATCCATATACATATGTGAATATATTTATATTGTACTTACTAAAGTTGGATTTTTGAATTGATTTGTTGGAATTTGAATCACTCCGAGGTAAATTAAAAACACTAAACACTAAAACTATAATTAACAGCCTGCCCACGATCACAGATATCGATAGAAACACAAAGTGGATAGAATAAAATACAGTCACTGAAGCCGCTTTCACACGACATGTATTTTGCATCACGCTCACCAATCACACACGAGAACAAGGCATCCGCATTTCTACAACAAATATTACAACAGCAATAACCACATGTACTTTTTTGGTATAAAATACCATCTTACTTTACAAAACAGGGTAGCATCGTCAGAGTGTATGTTTCTTATAGGAAATGTCAAACACCATACAAAACTAAATATTCGCTAGGTGTTTGAGGATACCCAAACAAAAGCATGTTTTAAGGCTTTTACCTACACAATCCAAATTTGACAGTTAGCTTGGTATAATGACATAAGTCACCTGGTGTAGTGCTGCCACCTAATAAATGCGCCTTGCACGAGAACAATTCAGCTGGCATAACATGACAGTTTGTAGGTGTGAGATGCAAAGAGAGTGGCATGGTAAAATTATACATAAAATTACAATTTTACCATGGAGAGTGGTTTTTTGGTTGCCATAATTTTAAGCCAGATGAATTAGTCTCGTGTAATTTGGAAAAGATAAAAAATTGTGCGTCTTAAAAATTGTTATCGTGTAAAATACCTCAATAAATACACCTCGATCCCTGCCACAGAGAATTATCTTGTGTCTCGTGCCATCTCTGTATGTACCTTGTGTACTGTAGGGCTCCCAGATTTCTTTCTACTGACATCCCCAATTTTAAAAATGTTATGCCCAAAATTCCCCAAAAGGTAATTTGTACTAATTTTACCATTTCTGGAGATGGATCAAAAGTGCAACAACAAATTCCATTATTTTTAAAATGTATTTTATTTTGTAACAGAAATTTTAGCTATCGTACTGAATTTTGTTTCTAATTTTAGTTTTTATTGACTTCATTGCAGAAAAACTCGTTCAATGCAAACGGTGTTCGTTGATACACAAAGTAAATTTATTATTTACAATACTCTACCAGTTCTTTAAACTGCCGTGATTCAGCGGCATCTTGATATGAATAAACTTCTGCCCAAAATATGTTTAAGTTGTTTGTTATTTGAATATCAAATAAATCTTTCCACCTTGTTTGCCGCTAGTTGTAGTATTTTTATGATTGAGCTAAATTTGGAGCAAATTATTTTTTTTTTTAATTTTTTGATTTTATGGAAAACGTTTTAAAATTTGCTGCAATAAGATTTTAGTTTTAAAAAAAGTTCGTCTTTACATTTGATAATTACGTCGACTTTAGTTCTTCTTCAAAATCGTAACCGAAATCATCTGGATCTAAGGGTAAGTCCTAGTTTACACTATGCAAGTCTTATTGCTTAAGCTCCATTGAACAGTAACTGCCTAAAAATTGTAAGCGTCAAGCAAGGTAAAGAGCTAAATGTCAAATAATTTGTAAGTTATATACGTATAAACAAAAAAATTAGCTGGTGGTACTCTGTATTTCGAAACGAAAGAAAATTCTTTCCAATTTGTTTGTTATTAACATTACATTTCGAAAGAATTTGCTTTCGTTTTGAATTACTGATTAGATCCCCTGATGAGCAATCTCGCCAATGCGAGTAATTGTAATAAACCTTATTTAAATCTTGCCAACAACAAATGTTAAAGACGAATTCGTTGTTACCATTTATCATTTTAAATTATTTACATTTGAACTAAAAAAAGAGCAATTGGAATATGTATTGAAATTAAAATATTCCGAGAAATAAATAAAAAATATTAAGTTAAATACAAATCCCCAAAAAAAATCTCAACGTCCCCAAAACCATGAATCAATCCCCAAATCAAAATTCTTATCGCAATTAAAAAAAAGTCCCTGATTTGGGGATAAGTCCCCTCTAATATGACAACATTGGTTGTGTCCCTACGTCGAATAAAATCAGCTTCGTGCTCTGAAGCACTTGTTTAACTAATAAAAGTCAAATTAGCATAAAGAGTAATTTTTGAATTAAATTTTAATTAAATTAAAATTTATATAAATATATAAAATCGTGGTGTGTGTGTGTTTGTTTGTTTTGACCCCACAAGTGACCACTGTGAAGTGATTTGTATTATAAAAAAAAGATAATAATAATTGAGCGTAAGACAACGTTTGCCGGGCTCAGCCTTATAAAAATTAAACAAAATGTTCAAGCCAAACATTTTTGAAGAATTTTACATGGGATCCAAGGATTTGAAAACAAGTGAGTACATTTTACATGTTATTACATATGTACTTCCATACATACACACATATGTATGTATGTATGGATGTGTCTTTGAACATTGAAACTGGGAAAGTCGTGAAGCAACTCTGGGCTGGGGAACATTTCTCGCGTCATTGTAATCATTTGGGACACATAACACAAACAAAAAAGAAACTGGGCCGTAATTTTGTATGGAAGTCCTGATTGTTCTTACTAGGACTCCAAAGAGCTGTTTGTCTTACGAACATGCAGTTTATTTTTAATGCAAACGCCATGTGCTTTAATTAAGATCAAGCTGTGGTGTGGGCATCCATAGTCAAAAGGAAAGTTATTTATGCATAACATGGACGTCATGTCATGAACTTCGCTTAAGTGACAAAACTTGATCTACATAGCAGGTTTTAATGAATTCCTTCATACTATTTGACATTAATAAAAATCGGCGCATAATGTAGTTTTAGCCCAACATAAAATTCAAGCGTGATATTTATGCATGTTGTAAAGTTGTATGAAAGAACTCGTTCAGAACATGTTAAATTTTGCAATTTCCCAGTCGGATTTTTGTTACTCGTAGCTCAAAAGAAAGGTAACTTTTTGCTAATTCATTTACAACTAGCTTCTGAACTAACTCATAAATGATACAGATGTGAGTCAGTTTTTTTTTGCACAACTTTCTTCTTCGCCATAAGTATTGAACTAACTTTAAGTTAACTCAAAACTGATGCAGAGATTAGTGAGCTGTTTTTGTACAATTAACTTCTCGATAAGTTTTGAGCTAACTTTTAGCTAACTTTGCACACATTGCACCCTTGCTGTGATATACATACATATGTATGTAAGTAAATACCTTGACTGGATAAGTGGGCAGTACCACATTGATATCAGCGGATTTCAACGACAGCCCTTTATTTATTTACATATGTACATACATACATATGTAGATACCTTTTAAACAATTTGGTTGTTGATATAAGAGAGGGTGCATGTGTATGCAAGCCTTGGGACCAGCGCAGGGTTGACAAAGTTGCTACAATTGTACTTTCTTTGCTACTATTCAAACTGGGAAAGTACAAGAGTACACCAATGACTAATTTAGTACATATAAGGAATCTCCTCAGTTTCACTCCGCATTTATTTTCAAACGATTGCATAAGTCAATTTTAACTTTTGAATAATGAAAATCGCAAAACGCAGCGAGAAAATCAGAAATGTGAACTCGTCCATTTCCGGATCAGTTTTCTTCTAAATTCGGATGCAAGAGCACATGCTATTAATTTGCATATATTAAATTTCAACTTAAACAGGTGCAGTCAACATCCCAACTCACAAGCAAATTTGTGAAAACCTTCCGGCAGCCAGGAAAAAGTCGATTATTTCAATAAAAAAATTAAATATATGTATGTAATTTAAACTAAACAAATCTTTTAGCCCAAGTAAGGTCAAAAGAGTACAATTTTTGAAAGCTGGTTTTTTTTTAAATTTAATTTTAAAATTCCCAATGTCATCCCTGGACCAGAGTAGTACTTGATTGTCGTTTTGTTTTTGGTTCGTATAATATAGAAATCGTAAATCAGCAAATGAAAAAATGGAGCAACATGTAGAACGTTCAAATTAAAGAAAACATAAGTCGTAAAATTAAACTTTCTCTGTGTAAAGACGGATAGCAGCGGGTATACTCTGTAATTCGAAACGAAAGAAAACGTTTTCGGATTTGTATAACATGCAAATTCGAAAGTATCTTCTTTCGTCTCGAATTAAACAGTAGCCCCCCCTCCAGGTTTTAAAGATAATTTAATAATCATTTGCCCAAGTAAATTTTTACTTTTAAATGGTGTCCTGAAAAAATGGGCATTTCAACACTTTCACAACAATTTCTTACCAAATTATAGTACAACTTTGCATTTGCGCACAGGCAATTTAAAAATTTTGCACATGTCGATACCTTAATATAGAAAGGCCCTATCTTAATATTTTTAGAAAAAGCGTTTTTTTTTATATTTCGATAGAGGAACATCTAATGTATCGAAAAATGCAAAAATCTCGATTAAAAAAAATAATGAGTTAGGTCCTTTCTATATTAAGGTAACGATATGTAGGTACTAGTAAGAAGAAAAAAACACATATCATAGATTTTGTAAAACACAAATTAACAACTTCTCTTAGAACTTACCTGCTCTTAGAAATTCCAATGTCTTCCATGTGATTGTTTATTTAAACAAAATATTTGTTGTTTTATCTCAATTAACATCAATTTTTTACTTAAACAAACAAATAATAAATGTGTATTAATGTATTTATTAAAGAAGGGGGGTTTTTTTTTTGCTGATTTTAAGGACTAGAGGCAATTTGCTTTGTATTATTTGAGATGATCTAAAATTAAAGTGGTATTCTGTTTTATATTCTATAAGTGAAGCAAATAATTTATTCATTGTAGTTCGAAAAAAGAGAAAACAATGCATATTTAAACTCTTACACATGTCCTGCATCCCCGAAATGAAAATCAAACATTTCAGTCACTCACTCATATAATTTGCCCTAAAGCTAATTGCATTCTAACAAGCCGCATAAAATTCGATTCGTACCGCTCCTTGTGTTTGTTTTACAACTACATATATCCTATTTTTTGGATTTTCTTTTCAATAACATTAGAATCCTTGAGCTAAAGCGCACAACATCCCAACAAACATATGTATAAATGATTAAATATTATTTGATCTGGAGTTAAAATGTTATTGAAAAATTGTATTTATTAAGAATGTACTAAAGCTCGAAATTTTATTTTAAACAGCAGAAATTACTTCAAACTTAAAATGCGATTAAAAGTTCATTTCGTAAATATTCGCGCTTGCTTTTTAGTAAGGTGACCATAAGTACTCTTTTTTAACTCGCTGTGTCCTCTTCTTGTCATCTTTTTTATTATCAGTCATCTTTTGGCATCTTTAAAAGAATGGTTAATATTTCATTTCATTTCATTTGCATTCTCCAACTATCAACCAAGATCCATATATAAATTTTTTGTTTATTTTGGTTTTATAAGGAGGTTGACAGTTGAAATAAACCGCTGCCTTATGGGCTTACCTGGTTTGAGTGTACAATGGTAAGCTTAATGTGTATAGGGCAGTCATATTGTTGAGATTTTTTTCTGTTTTTATATTTTGCTATAGCGTCAACTGCATCGTTAATTGTTATTATTGAATGTATATGAATGTAATTTTTTCCAAAGTATGTAAAAAATGTAGACAGTGAATTCAAATAATTTTTTTTCTATTTTTGTTGCTGCCATCTTTTTCTTTTTCCGAAATCTTATCGCCTTATTTTGAGGTTTTAGATTTGTGTGGCGGCAGTTCTATGTAAAATGTTTTGAATAATATTTAAGTGAAATGTATTATCCCTTCGCTCTTATCTGTATGGCTAATTTTTGTTTCTTTCATTAAAAGGGTTCAAATAAGTACAATTGGACGAAGAAAGGTTACGTTAGGTAAGGCTAACAGAATTAAAACCCTGGCTACGTCAGAAATCAAGAGCGCCCTCGATGGCCATTCTCTTTCTTGCTAATCCAGGGCAATGACACAGAAAATGATCTACATTTTCTTCTTCGTCAGTATCTCCTAATTTCTTTTAGATCTCAATTATACAAGGTTTAGAAGAATTGAAAAATTTATTGCATTAAACAATCCTCAATCGTTCTATTATGCCATATTGTTATAATGTTTAAAACAAAAGTTTTAAAACATTATAACAATTTGTGAATTGGCCAATTAGGTAAATGTATTTTAATATCAAACCATTCTCAATTTGAAATCAGATCTGTGTGTTTGTTGGGACACTATTTACACTCTTGTTTAAAAACTACTTGTGTATGAGTAAGTGTTAGTAGATGTGTGCGCGTGTGTGTTTTATTGCTGCAGGATTCTTTTAAATTTTTTTCTTCTTCATTTTTTTTTTTTTTTTGAAACTTGATATTTAACTTCATTATATATATTTTCTTTTACATCCACGGTTTTTGTCAGCGTTTTTCAAATTTGAATTGTGATTTTTATTTTCTTTCACTATTTCTGCTTCACTTTTATTATTTCACCCTCATGTTGCTGGCCACTGAACCAGCGAACCAGCGAACCAGCCAGCCAGCCGTTCAGGCAGCCTCTATATTTTATTTTAAAATAATTACTCTGCTTTTCTCTGCACACCATATTTATTATTGACTGACAGTCTAAATGACTGCCTGCAGTTTTATTTGATTTTGTGACTGCACCTGGAATTTGATTTGGTTTTGGGTTGTTTTTATTATTTTGTTAGTTATTTTTGTTGTTATAGTTTTGCTTGTTTTTTTGATTTTCGTCCGGTCAAAATTGAATTTGCTACGGACACGATTTTTCGATTATATGTGAAATTATATGTGTAAATATGTTTGTTTTAAGACCGAATTAACACGTAGTTTTTGATTTTCATATTTAGGCGCAAACTTATAATTAATTTGTGAAACAACAAGGATGTAATGAAGTCATACATAAATTATTATTTTTATGTGAACGATAATTAATTATTTATTTGGTGTAAAATCCATATGTGAGAGCGAACAAAAGAGATGCATTAATTTATAACAAAATAAAGCAGATCGAAATTAGAGCAGTAGATATTACTTTTTTCCCCAGCTTATGAGGGACATAATCGTCCAAATTTTAACAAAATTCAATGGAGCTTATAACAATTTTATTTTCAAAAGACAAAAACAATTCATTATGTAAGCATTTTATTTTCTCATAATTCGTATCAAAATTATGAAAATTATGATACGATGCTGATTTGCTATGCAAATGGCGAGATCTTCGTGTGCCAAAGTACTGAGGCGTTTAAAAGCCCTTTACGAGCAACGTTTCCGTGTAAAATTCTTGCTGCCCTCCGGGGTAGTAAGAGCTTTTGGTCATTCGTTAAAAGAGTAAAGCATAATGCTAGTTCTTCAATTCCCACTCTTTTAAAGGATGATCTAATATTTACTGACCCGGCTGATAAAGCTAACCTACTAGCTGAAATATTTGCAAGTAATTCCTACTTGCCGAAAAGCAATCTGCCTCTGCCTGTGCTAGACAGGGTATCCACTACTATGCCTAAGATATTCTTTCGAGCTCGGGCAGTAAAAAAGGTTTTATCGGAACTCAACATTAACAAGTTTCCCGGGCCGGATAGCATTCCAGCACTGGTCTTGAAGCAGTGCTCCTCGACGCTAGTGCGTCCATTAACTAACCTCTTCAGCAAGAAGTTGTGCCATGCTGGTGAGTTCCCAGTGTGTTGCAAGGTTGCTAATGTTACGCCAATCCTTAAAAAAGGAGAAGCAAATAACCCTGAAAATTATCGCCCAATCGTAACATGTTCTGCACTTTTCAAAGTGATGGAAATTATAAAGTCGTCCCCCGAACCTACTTGCCCTCCTCTAGGAGAAATGGTGTAATTCAAACCACCATTTTGGCCAAAGTAAGGCGGTGGCTCCAAAGCGTTTGATAGAGTGTGGCATGGTGCACTTTTGTCAAAATGTATTGCCTCTGATGTCGGTGATAACTTCGCTCGATTCCTATCGAGTTTCCTCAGGGATCGCACTATAAGAGTTGTTATAGATGGGATCTCATCAAATGAGTTCAAGTTAAATTCTGGGTACCGCAAGCATCCGTTCTTTCACCAACTCTATTTGTTATTTTTATAAATGACCTTCTATGTTAAACTTTCAATCCTATCTATTCCTTCGCGGACGACAGCAGCTGTTGCCATTCTTTCTCATTCAGCAATAGACCAAGCCTGCCGAGGGTGGCGTTGGCTGAATTAGTTAGCACGTTGACTACAAAACCTAAGGTCCTAGGTTCGAGCCCGTTCTCCGACAATCATTAAAAATAATAACACCACGCATTTTTCTGATGTGCATTAGTGTCCTTTGTATCAGTTGTTGTGGGAAAAGTTCTGGTGGTGCAGGCATAAGGCACTGGTCACTAAAAACTACACCGACTTTATCAGATACTAATCCTAATGTAACATCAGACTGCCCTCCTTCGTTATGTAGCAGAATCATTGGCGAAGTAAAATAACCAATAAAGTAAAATGGCTGCTAAACACAGCTTCAAAAATTTAATACGCCTCATTTAACACCAGAAGGCGTTGCAACACTGCATTATCAAAATGCGTGCAAAAAAAATCAGAGTAGAAAAAGAATGAAGCTTTCCTCCATCTCTTCCTTCACCACCTGTCTTCTTTATCACTATCCCTTTCCTATCACCCTCTCTCACTATCTTCTCTTCAACTAACAGGTAGCACAAAGGGATCATTGTATTGGACCCAACTGAGCTGGACTCTAAATTTCACCCTTCCTTTTCAGCAGCCTGCTAACCTAACTTAACCTAACCTAACCTAAGCCTGCCGGAGGTTGGCGCAATGCGACAAACAATGAATAAGACTTTGAACTATGATTTAACAAAAATTTCTTACATTTCTAAATTACAGACAATAGTCAAAAGTTCAATATTTTGCAGTTTCCTTTAGTCAGCTTTTGAAACATTGTAGCAGAAAATCATGATATAGTTTGGATTAGGAACTCATTCCCGATCGATATTTGTCCATTGTCCATACATTGCATTTCTGCTATGATAATTTTTCATCCCATACCAATTGACCCGCTCTAATGAGCCTAAAATACAAACGCTGAATGAATAAACAAGTAATGAGATTAAGATTTAAGAATAATATGTATGTAGGTATGAAAAAATAATCGTTTCAGCATCAACCGACAAATCGTATAACAGTTGTGATAACAAAATAAGCACAAACACGTGTCAGTAGGATATCATAATAATTTAATTACATACATACGAGTACATGAATGATAGCGCGAAACCGACAAATGCAAATGCGATGATACCGTTAATACCAGCGGCAGCACAACAATTCCACAAAAACAACAAAAACACCGACACATGTCTGCACTTATTTAACTATTAACTAACAACAACAAAGTGCCACACAAAACTTGATCTGGTGACAAGGACTGAATGAAGACACCACCCGCCGAAACACTCCACATACAATGAAATATTCACACGCACACGTGTCAGTCTCAGAAACAATTAAAAGGGGGCTTTTATTTTTCTATTTGAATAAATATTAATTTGTTAAACGCTTTCAAAATGTTTTACCACAAATTTAAAGCCTCCGCAAGACACAAAGTCCTTGAGTCAAAAGCGTTAGTGAACAAAGCCATGATGCATGCGGCATGAGGCATGAGGCATAAGGCATGTGTTGTACACACACACACACATAGACATATACTGGTGTGTAGGAGTGTGCCAACACTTAAAACTCATTTAGTCGGTCATTGAGGAAAGAAAGGAGAAAATATTGCAACAGTTGCTTAAATATTGCAGGACTTTAACCACAAATTATATTGTTAAGGCACTCGAAGACACGTGTAGCCAATAATTTTGTAAAAAAAAGTGTCAGCGGGTGTTAGGATTTTTGTGTTACTTATAAAAAAAACATACTCGTACATATATGTATGTATGTACTGTTAAAAATTAATAGTTCTATAACGCTTGCACTATTTTTGATAGTATAGAACAAAGAGGCACTTTGTAATAAAAAAAAACAATAAATATCCTTGGGAAAACTTTTACTGTCGTTTAATTTTTTGCATATGACTATCTTTTACAAAAACATTTTACAAGAATATGATATGTGGCAATATTTTAGCTCTTCTAGTCAACAACATTAGTCTCAAAGAAAGTTTCTTGCTAAAATAAATATTTAAAAAAATTATATTTACCAAAATTATATTTTTATGGAAATTATTTCTATTAAGCATGTACAATAAGAGCTTATAGGCCCTATTATGAGTTGCATTCGATTTTCGATCTTAAATTCATATTATGAGCATCGAAAATTTCGCTGAGCAACGAATTTTCTATCGAACAGAATTTAGCTTTCGATGAAGTGTTTTCATATGAAAAACTGTTTAAGAAATCTAGGTGTCAAACAATGTTTATTTTCAAGTACAAAAACACAAATTGGAAGCTATTTTTTGTCGATTTTATTCACAATAACGACGTTTTTTTCGAATGCTCGTCATAATACCCCCTAAAACAGAACTTATGGCTATAAATTTTTTTTGTATTTATTTACATAAAACTGAACCGATTTGGGGCAGAGAATACAATAACTCAAAAAAAAACAAAAAAAAATTGTCCATACAACTAACGGCCACACTATGGATCCCAGAAGTTTATGTTGGTATACGGATGGTTCCAAAACGGAGGATGGAGTTGGTGCTGGAGTTTTTGGGCCCAACGTAAAAACCTCTTTGCCCATGGGCAAATGGCCTACGGTATTTCAGGCGGAAATACAAGCAATCACCAAATGTGTTGACATTAATTTAAAAAGGGGCATTAGAGGTGCGCATATAGCTATCTTTTCCGATAGTCAGGCAGCTCTTAAGTCTCTCCTTTCATGGGAATTCCGTTCCAGGCTAGTTTTAGAGTGCTTTGACTCATTACAAAAGCTATCCATACGGAACAAGGTTTCCATTTATTGGATACCTGGCCACAGCGGTCATCCAGGGAATGAAGAAGCGGATGAACTGGCCAAGAGGGCCTCTGCTGCTCCTTTTATGGGCCCTGAGCCGTTTTGTGGCGTAAGTCGGTCGACTGTAATGTCTCTGATTAAAGAAGATGTCACTTCGACCGCTAAGGAGTTCTGGCTGTCTTCTTCTGGCTTAAGGCAGGCCAAAGCTTTGATGCAGCCATTTACATATAATGGCATCCTGAACTTCAACAGGAATAATTTACGGCTTGTTACTGGTTTTCTATCTGGTCACTTTGGACTGAGCTATCCTCTGTGGAAAAGTAACCAAGTTCGTTCACCTTTGTGTCGCTTGTGCTTGGAAGATGACGAGACGACGACACACATTCTTTGTAACTGTATCGTATTATGTGACAGTAGAAGGCGTGTTTTTCATTCTGAGTTTCTGTGTTCAGATGATATAAGGCGAGCTTCTCCAATATCTGTACTGACCTTCATAAGGAAAGTCATACAGAGATTGAATTAAATAAACTCATAGATCTATGGTACAAAATATCCATCAGGTGTCGCAGTGCCGGTCTTTGGACCACATCTTTCCCCCTATTCTATTCTAACGGCCACACTAATGTACATATTGCACAATTTTGTTAACACATCACAAAATATTACTTTTTGCGCAATATAAATCAAAAGATATATATACAAACATGCAATTTTATTGCACAATATAAATTATTGCACAATAATATTGCAAATGTATGATGTATGTATGGGGAGCTGTAAATTTTGTTGAGATCTAAACCTTTTCATTTGCTAGTAGCAAAATTTTGTATGAAATCAGCTGCATAATAATTTTTTATTTGTCAAGAGGAGACGTTGTGATAAGCAAATTAGGTTCAAAGAAAAGTCGCCAAATTTTTCTATATCAAAATTATCGCTAAGTTTCGTGCACACAGATTTCATGAAATAAATTTGCAAGGAAATGCTTGTTGTTCGATGTTGTGACTAAAACCATTGCAACTTTTAAACTGAACATCTAGAAACCAATGACAGCATTCAAAATCAAATGAAATCTAAAAATATTTCAATAGAATTTATGTGGAAATGTTTTGAAATTTCGTTCTATATCGAATGCTGTAATTCGCTACTTGTAATGCAATTTTCATATGTATCGTCTAAGAAAATTGCATATCCACTATTCTAACTACCGTGTAACATTAAATTTACAAAAGTACACTACCTGGCAATCACTTCTATTTCTTTTCCAGTCAACAGGTTCTACCCTTAAACAAGTTTCTCTTTATTTATCCAGTACAAATGACTGAACATTAGCTCAACATATTGTCTATTACCACAATTGAAAACTTTTGTTAATATTTTTTCTCTTTGCGCCAAAGAAAGTTATCGCTAAAGAAAATTTATTCTTCCTTTCTCTATTGTTGCTTAAGAAAAAAAAAAGAAATTTGTGGTAAAGCAAAATTATTTAACAATATCCCAACAATGGCTGGCTAGCAGTCAAAAAAAAGGGGGGGGGGGGGGGTTAATATAAATTTTAGAACAAAACTCATACGCAAATAGTCCTAAATGCTTATAAGTCCACGAAATGGATGGGAGGCTTAAGCACGGAAATGCATAAACTTGACATCGTGACGCTGATTATGTTGTTGCTGTTCATATTCATCAATGAGTTCTCTGGAATACGGCAAACCAGCAAAACAAATCGAAACAAGTTAAACAAATGCAATTTAATGAAAGTTACCCTTAACACAAGTTTGTTCTACATACTTCAATAAGCCCTCAGGCGACGGTAATATGTCGCAATTATTTCTATGCCGAAAAAAAAACTTTTATCTAAAATGAGAAGTACGTCAATACGTCTGTATATGAATAAGGGAGAGTAACCAAGATAAGAGAAACTTAAATAATTATAAAGACCAAATAGGAAATTTTCCCGAAAAGGAAGAAATATTTGTAAAGTGAAATATATATAATATTTTCTTGAGATAAATATAAACGCAAATGTTGCATATTATAGTTTAAAGTACAGTGCACTCGCGATAATATGAACTAATTAAAACCAAGCCAGTTAGTTCACTTTTGCAATATTGTTCATATATCCGAATGGTGTCTAATTTCCCATTTAACAAGCTTTTTCCCTATAAAAATAAAGGTTTCTTATGTTAAATTTGTTATTTCTTGCTGAATGGATTGTTTATTCTACATATTGTAGATTTTTCAGCTCAAAATTTTTCGCTAAATTAGTAATACTCCCACCTTTTGCTAAATGTTCTAAACTGTCTGATGTCTGATTTTTCTCTCAAAGTTAAACTTATCACGTTAAATTTATATTTAATAAATGAATATGTAATTCCAGCTGAATGTGCATAAGTACTAACTGAAACGTATTTATGTATGTATATGTAAGAAATTTTGATTGACAGCTGAAGACAATTGAAAAGCAAACGTCTAGGGAAATTCACAAATTATTATACAATTGAATATGAATTTAACCACTTCTATGTTGATTTAAGTTTAAACACTGTGTAGATAAAATGTATTGCATAATAATTCTGCCAAAAAAAGAAACTAACTTCAATGCAAAGATCTGATAGAACATTTTCGAAGAAAATGTATGGGACCAAACTGGAAGTAAAGTAAACTCTTATCAAACCCAAATTTTTTGTTTTAAATTTGTTGGTTAAGAAGAAGTACGTGAAATATAAAATGAAATTTTAAGGGGTGTGCCGCCACCCATTTTTTTAATGCAAGATTGTATGTTTTTCAAAGCTCAGGGTGTGTGTTAAGTTCTGTTAAAATCGAACCAGTCAAAATAAAACTTTAACATTTAGTGCGCCCATTTTTTAAATGGGAGATTGTGTCTATTTTACAGCTCAAGTTGTGTGGTAAGTTTCGTAAAAATCGGTTAAGTAGAACCAGGTGAAATATAATAATAAATTTTAGTGGGCGTAGCCCCTCCCATTTGTTCAACTTTAAAATTGTGTAATTACAAGAACCAAAGGTGTTTGCTCTATTTCGCAGCAATCATATCATATCATAAAGTTAAATAAAAAGAATTGTGGGCGTAGCTCCGCCCACTTTTGTTTACAATGGTATCAATTGGAAATTATACTCTCTCGGACAAAAAATAATTTTTACAATCGGTCTAAAATGTACCGAGTTATGAAGTAACAATGTCGAAAAAAAACAGACGAATTGATAACCTCCTCCTTTTTGTTTGAAGCCGGTTAAAAATACAAAAATATGTTGTTAATATTTTAGAGTAGTCAATGGATGGAAGAAAAAAGTTATTCAATATATATGGGGTGTTCATATTATCGCGAGGTCACTGTATACAGTTCTAAGAAGTTGGCATTTTTAAGGGATGCTGTGTGATCGAACTCATGTCGAAACGTTTTCCTCTATGCTGGTGTTGGAAACATCTGTTTTGATAAAGAATACTTGATCCAACATCTGCTGAACTATTTTTTTAAGATCTGGATTTTCTCAGGGCTCTTTGAAGGTCTATTGGTGAATGTAAATGGTACCCGTGTCCAATGGCTTCAGGTTTTACATTATATTCTAAAAAGTTGTGTAACTTTCTTGTCCAAATCCTACACACTGCCTAGTTAAGGGTACAACAATACTACATATCGTTACCTTAATATAGAAAGGTTCTAACTTATTATATTTTGAAATCGAGATTTTGGTTTATTTCGATAGAAGAACATCTAATGTAGCGAAAAATTCAAAAATTTCCGTTTCAAAAAAATAATGAGTTAGAACCTTTCTATAGGGTGTTTTTTATTGAGGTATAGAACTTTAAGTTGGCATCACTTTTTTAACTGGCGGCCATTTTGTCAGCTGTCAAGTGATTAATATTTAGTTTGGTTTGCCATTTCATCATGAACAGGTTGACAAAAGAACAACGCTTGCAAATCGTGCAAATTTATTTCGAAAATAATGGTTCAGTTCGCGAAGTTTACCGCAAGCTCCGTCCATTTTATGGTCGACATAATCGTCCATCAGAGCAATTAATTCGGTTAACCGGTCAATTGGCCACCAAGATCGTGTGATTTGACACCATTGGATTATTTTCTTTGGGGATATGTGAAGTCGCTCGTCTACGCCAACAAACCAGAAACGTTAGGGGATTTGGAAGCCAACATTCGTGGCGTTATTGCCAACATACGGCCCCATATGCTCGAAAAAGTGGTTGAAAATTGGACCTGTAGAATTGGCTTCATTCGAGCCAGCCGCGGCGGCCACATGCCCGAAATCATATTTAAACGTTAATGGCATAAAATTATCCTTCCAATAAAGCCAAATTGATGGACATTAAAACGATTTTCTTGTGTTTTATTTCAATTCGAAGTTCTATACCTCTAAAAAAACACCCTATATATTAAGGTAACGATATGCATGAATAGTTCCTGGTGGGTACTTTTGAAGAGACCAACGAAGTCTTATTGATCGTTCTAGGACTTTGATTGGCTAACAATAATAAACAAACTGTTGTTGTCGCTATTAAAAGAGTTTAGAATTAGAGAAACAGAAACAAGAGCAAGAAAACAACCCTACCCATAGCAAGAGGATTTTAAATGGCGCCTTCACGACCACATCCAATGCACACAGGGTTGGTCAAGTGAGGTACGCTGCTGCTGTAATATAAAATACCAGTAACACCCTTAACGGTTGTTTAGTTGGTTCATTCACGTGATACGGGCAACAACAAACCGCCGTTGGGAATAAAACAAGCAAAACTAAAGCAAAAATAAAAACACAACCATGTTACAATACAAACGAATATAAGAACTAAAGAAAACGAAAATAAAAACCGTTAAGAAAGTGAAATAGTTTAGGCCATTTCGAAAGTAAAACGAATTCAATATGTCATCATGTTATAGCGGTTTTGATGATCGTTCTTTTGATTTTGCCGACGATGATGATAATTCATCTTTCGATAGCGGTTACGAAAAAAGTTTTGAAACCGCCGAGTGCCATTTGAAACCCCGTAAATTAGTGTTTGACAATTGTGGTGATTATTATAATAGTGCTCCTGTAAATAGTGATTTGAATGGACAACTAGCAACTGGCTTTAACGCTTTGTCTTTGGAACACTCTCTACTACCAGGGCTATTTGATACGAGCAGTAACCACAGCAGTCGCAGTGGACGAACTCTTGTAGAACATATCATAAGTAAAGCTCCACCAGAAGATTTGGAGTTTTCGCCGAAATTGGGAGATCAAACTTCCACACCGAGTAAAAAATCTTCAGGTGAGAGTGGTGACGATCAGCCAACTGAACCAAGGCAAAAACGCAAATATGCCGTCGGAAAAAATCGTATGACTCGCTCACGCAGTCCTACGCAGGTAGTGCGTATTAAAAAATTTCGCCGCCTAAAAGCCAACGATAGAGAACGTAATCGCATGCATACGCTAAATGATGCCTTGGAACGTTTGCGTGTCACTTTGCCTCAACTGCCGGAGGAAACGAAATTGACAAAAATAGAAATCTTACGTTTCGCCCACAATTACATTTTTGCCCTGGAACAGGTTCTCGAGAGCGGTGGCACTTTGAATTTAGATTTAGAGAAATTGCAAAATTTCACTCTAAGTGGAGAAAGGATTACTAAGGAACTGTTTGATGCCATCTTCGTTAACCCCCAACCATATGCCTTGATGGCGGGAGGAGGCTATATGGGTTTTGGTAGAATACCTTATCCAACGCATATGACGTATAACAATAATCTAACAGCATCAATACCAGCAACAGCTGTGGGAAATCCTTATCCAGGAAGCTTTAATATGCATGCAGCCACCCAAAATCTACACTCCAACACAAATCCCGCTTTCACGCATCATGATTTCCTAAGCAGCATGCGCCACTACAACAATCAACAATGCCAGCCAGAACCCAGCACGATGGATGCAAATTTCTCGCAAGAAAAATACGACTTGTTCAAGGGCACATTTGAAGCAGCTGCTGAAATGAAATCAACGACAACAGTAACAACAGCAACAACAGCAACAACAAACATACCTCCTACACCTCTAATAAATATGAACGCCACAGACTTTAGGCCAATGAATGCGGGCTTTAATGCCTCATCATCAACTTCAGCTCACATCACAGCCAATTCTCATCTGCACACGCATACAACAGCTGCAACATCTTCAAATGGAACTCCAGCAGATTTGGCATATCACCATAACAGTAGTTTTTATACACAGACACCACCATGGAAAGATTTCAATGAACAGGTGATTAACACAGGCCCTACAAAAGCTTATCCGCAGTATGGCGCAGTATAGCCGAAATTTCAAAAGGTTTTCATTTGCATCTTCTTGCCAATAGAGCTTTTGATGTGATTATTATTTGATGCATCATAAAACGAGAGAAGGAATGGAAGCACTTTTTAAGCCATAACGTACTCTGAATTAAAAACAAACGCAATTCAAATTTGATTTAGTGTGCTGATTCCGAAATTCCATTCAAACCGAATAAGATTGAAATGTAGGAATTGTGTGCAATTTTTTTTTTTTTCGTATATAATTCTAATAGGAACTATAGATAGCAGTTTTTGCCTAAGGCGGTTGGTTATGCCTTTTACAAGCGAATCCAAATTTCGGAAGACATTGTGGTCTCAAAATGAAAAAAGAAAAAGTGATCCCAAAATTTTCTACCATTTTTCATTATTTTAAACTTTTTAATTAAGCGCCATTTTCTTTTTTTTTTAAATTTTTTTTATTCATGATGCCGGAACAAAACTTCACTTTTTTCGTTGATGCCAACTCCTCACTATTCTATACTATTAAAATTCTTGAAAAAGCTTAAAAACTTTACTTAAATATTTATGAAAAAAAACATATATATGTATATGTATGTATATAAAAACAAATAATTGAGAATTACTAAACTAATAGTTTAAACAAAAACCCACAACAAACCTTTTTTGGAATTTGTTGGCCGTTTAATACTGAGAATGCTTAAAAGGCTGAACCACCAACGAAATGCTGCAAATAGACTGGGTAAAACGATAACAAACATACGTAATTACGTGGTTTGTTCAAAACGTATCGCGAATTTTGAATTTTCGCGCGTTACGTATATTCGAATTTTGATTTTTTTGTGGCGTTATGCTGGTAGTCATGTCACTTATGCCGACAATTTGGGCTCGTCTTCGATTTTTACCTTGGTTCGTGCGACAGCTTCCATTGAGATGATTGAGCTTTGGTTTCCACGTCATAACCATAAACCCACGATTCGTCACCAGTTATGACCCTCTGGAGCAAATTTGGGTCGTCGTGGACAGAGTCCAACAGCTCATTAGAAAATGCTCATGCGATGCTGTTTTTGGTCGAAATTGAGCAATTTTGGTACGAATTTCGCAGCGACCCGTCTCATGCCCAAATCATTGATAAAAATCGAGTGGCACGAGCCAATCGATATGTCTTGGTCCTCAGCAACTTCCCTAATGGTGATTCGACGATTGGCCAATACCATTTTCTTCACTTCATCAATTTGTTCGTCTGTTGTTGAAGTGCTCGGGTGTCCGGCACGCTCTTCGTCGTTCACATCTTCTCGGCCTTCTGAGAACATTTTGTACCACCGATAAACGTTGCTTCGGTCCAAGGTAGCTTCTCCATGTATCACAGTGAACATTCGGAATGCATCCGCGCACTTAATTTCGTTTTTCACACAAAATCCAATACAGGTTCTTTGTTCCATTTTTTTTAATAGGAAAAAAATTGAAGGCGAGCCAAAACACGTGCAAGCAAAGCAGCTGTCAACAATTAACTGAACATTCAAATTTCCGAAATTGTTGAGAGACATGAGTACCAACATAACGCCACTTAAAAATTAAAATTCGAATATACATACGTAACCCGCGAAAATTCAAAATTCGCGATACGTTTTGAACATACCTCGTACATGTTTCTTAATTCGTTTAAATTAAACAGCCTGGCCCACGATGTCGCCAACTTGTATTGAAAACAAGAAATTTTTTTTCTCTTTTCAATATAAGAAAACGATTTACGGTTTTCTGTAGACATTGTGGCCATGCTGAAAGTTTGAAGAAAAAAAATTACTCCCGAATTAAACGAATAATGCTTTAATTTGTGAATAAATTTTTTTATAAAGCCCTTGATAGATCTTCTTCTTGTTGTTGGGTTTATTTTTTATATTTAAATTGTATAACAGATTTATAAAAGTCCTTACCAAAAAAAAAAAAAATCTCTTTTGTAAAAAACCCTTAAAAGACACATAATATGAATTTTTACAAAAGACTGTTTTTTATTTTAACTAAAAATTAATACAAATTTAAGAGATTGTTTGTATGTACGTAATTCAAGTACCTCAATTATTTTAAGTTTATACAAAGTCTAAATATATGTACATAACTATATTTATGTAATGTAAACCAAAAAAAAAAAAACGCGTTCATATGTATATTTTTGTAAACTTTTTATATATTTAAGAAAACAGCAGCTAGTCCAGCAATTGTTACTAAACCAGGTAAAAGAAACTAGTCATTTTATTGTTCAAACAATGTCCGCATTAAGGGTAAATTGTACTATAAGTATTATTAAGTTTATTGCAAAAATTATAGATAAACAATTTCTTTTCTTTTATATAATAAAATAAAGTTAAAAACGCACAAAAATTAGCTATTTAAAACTTATTAATTTTTTCTTTTCTAATTACAATATAAGTAGTCATAAATTTTTTAGGGTTCTGTGTACCAAAGGTGAAAAGGAACCCTATTTATTTTCGATAGGATGTGCGTCTGTCCGTCTGTACGTCACAGGTTGTTTTCTCGAGAACCATTAGAGCTTCGGACCTGAAATTTTCACAGAATATGTAAAACTTTGGCCGCTATATATGACAGTATATGTATATGACAGTTAAAAGTCAAAGAGTGTTCTAAAGCGAGCAACAAAACATGTTGAAATCCTAATGTCATATTCAGACAATTATATGACACTTGACATTTTCAAAGTTATTGTTTTTTTATGTAGACTACACCAATTAACACTGAAATAAAAAAATCGAAATTAAATTTAAAAAACGCTAAAACTATAAAAAAAAATCCCAAATTAAAAAAAATCGCCAAAACGAAAAATCGCCAAAAAAAAATCACCAAAAACCGATAAAATCGCCGAAACGAACAAGCGTCAGAATTAAAAAAATCGCTTAAACTTAATGAAATCGCTAAAAACCTAAAAAATCGCCAAAACTAAAAAAATCCAAAAACCGAAAAAATCGCCAAAACGAAAAAAGCGCCAGAATTAAAAAAAAATCACTGAAACTTAATGAAATCGCTAAAAACCTAAAAAATCGCCAAAACTAAAAAAATACAAAAACCGAAAAAATCGCTAAAACGAAAAAAGCTCCAAAATAAAAAATTCGCTAAAACTTAACGAATTAGCCAAAAACCGAAAAAATCGCAAAAAAAAAACAAAAAATCGCCAAAAACCGAAAAAAGCGCCAGAATAAAAAAATCGCTAAAACGTAACGAAATAGCGAAACACCGAAAAAATCGCAAACAAAAAAATCGTAAAAAATGAAAAAACGCCAAAGCTAAAAAAAAATCCAAAAACCGAAAAAAGCTTACTACATCAGGTAAGATATTCGATTATATCGGCTAAAGTTCGTGTAGTATTACATACGTAGTGTCCGTACGGAACCCTTTTTTAATTTTGACAAAATCGTAGAATTGGCAGCACTAAGCAAGATAATGCTCATTGCACATTCTCCTTTATTTATAAGTTTCTTAAACAAAAGTGCACGATCGGTTCTTTGGGGTAGCGGATTAATGCTTTTTTGGCATGACAATTGAAGCGCAGCCGCGAGTAACGTTGTAAAAAAATTTTTTCACAAAACCAGGGTGCAAATTACGGCATTCGATATGGATCAATCTTCATATGTATGGACAATTCTATCGCTATCGAATGCCGTAATTTGCCCCCAGTTTTTTTCACAGATTACCGTTAAAATTACTCTCTTGCGCTGTTCAAACATCAAACCATCGAAAATTATGTATCTTATCGCCGCCAAAATTCAATTACAATCAGTGGAAGAACTTTGTAAGTAACTAAAAAAAATCATGCAAACGAAATTGTCGAAAATAATTGATAAATGTAACAGATACAAAAAGAAAAGTTAATGTGCTAATTATCAAACAATCTGTTTTTAAAATACGTTTTTTGGACCTCCTTCAAAAAATATTATTTTATCACTTAAAACGTTAATCGCGGCTAACCTTCAATTGTTCCATTTAAATTTCAGAACTTGTCTTTAGTATAGTTAATAAATTTTTCGAATGGATTTTTTAGATTTTTTTAACCATAAAATATAGAATAGAACAGGTCAAAGTACTTATAACACAAAAAATTAAAATTAAAAAGGTAATCCCCTTATTGTGAATGATGTCGTCGACGTCACATCAAGACGACAGTAAAAATATTCACTTGCCTACAGTTGACTTCCATTAACATGCTCCATTGATTTGCAGTGTATAAGAGATTGTTAACAAGAGCCAATTGTTGCCCACAAAGAGTAGACAAGTGACAATATTTACTGTCGTCTTGATGTGACGTCCACGACACCATTCACAATAAGAGGGAATGGAATGTTCTATCATCAAAGACTTTTTTTAACTAAGGTCCTATTAAAAATCTATTAAGTATTTTGTAACCAAAAAACGTACGTAAGCCAGCAACATTTTGTTACTGATTTCTATCAGTAATCTGTGAAAATCACCAAACATACAAAAACTATACAACAAGCAAGAGCATGAAACTAGAATACATCAAAAGGATGAAAAACAAGGAAAATTTGAAAATTTGTTTTATGTTAATTCCCGAGTCATATACATATGTACGTATCGTAGGTCTCAAGTAGAAAGGCCCTAACTCAAATAATTGTAACTTTACAGAAGAAGATAAACACATAATAGAAACTGTGCAACTGCTTGTAAAGGGTGTTTTTTATAGAGTGTGTCACTCTATAAAAAAAATTAAATCAGAATAAAACAAGGAAATATATTTTTAATATCAATGAAACGGGCTTTATTGGAAAGCAGGCGCAATCTGGAACACCAATTTTCAACACAACTTTTCGCAGCATTTGCGGCCGTATTTCGCCGATAACTCTTCGAATGTTGATTCCAAGTGTTCAATTGTTTGTGGCTTATCGACCTAGACGAGTGACTTAACATAACCCAAAAAAAAGAAAATTATAATCCAATGGGGTTAAATCACATGATCTTGGTGGCCAATTAATTGGGCCATTACGTGAAATTATTTTTTCATCAAAAGTTTCTTTGAGTAAATCAATTGTAGCGCCCGGTGTGTGGCATGTGGCTCCGTCCACATATCAGCAAGATTAATGCCACGCAATGGAGGTACGAAAAAATTTTGAATTATGTTCCCATACCGTTCACAATTGACAGTAACATTCGGAGCATCATCGTTTTTGAAGACATATGGGCCAATTGCTCCGCCAGCCCATAAAGCGCACCAAACAGTAATTTTCTGTGGATGTCATGGTGTTTCGACAAAAGCTTGTGGATTCTACTCACTCCAAATGCGACAATTCTGCTTATTTACGTACCCATTCAACCAGAAATGGGCTTCATCGGAAAATAAAATTTTTAATGGAAATTCAAAATCAATATCAATCGAAATGAGTTTGACGAATGGAACAATTATTTTGATTAAAAATTTCAGCAATTTGCACGCGTTGCTCTGGTGTAAGTCCATTTATAATGAAATTTCAAAGCAAACTAAACAAAAAGCAGCTATCAGCTGCTAAATGGATGCTAAAATAAGCAGTGATGCCAACTCAAAGTTGTGACACTCTAAAAAGAAGACGCTTTGAAAGCTTTATTTATTACACTATTGCAATACATTTTTGTAACGAGGTGTATTTGTGTGAAATTTATGGGGATCACTGAAAAACTGAATTTCGAAAAAATACGAGTTAAGGCCTTTCTACTTGAGACCAACGATATAAAATGATGCTGATGTACAAAGTGGAAGGATGGCAATTTGTAATAAATATTGCATTATATTATTATTTATGTATGTACTCGTATGTTATTTCTGTTTCTGGTTTTTTATCAAATCTAACAAATCGGAAATTGTATTTTTTTTTTAGTTTTCCATTCAGATTTCTTTTTTTTACTGTTATTTTACAAATTAGCAGTTTTTGTGATACGAAAGTATTTTAAGAGATTTTGTATAAAAAGAGAGAGATGATATCTTTTAGAAAAAGGAAAAATATGAATTTATTTTTGAATGTGCATAGTTATTACGCGATTGCTTTTGTAACATTAAAAAGTTAGGGAACAAAAATTAAGTATGCCTGAGCACTACCAGATAAACGGTGTGTGTGAAAAGTCCTAATGACTCTTTAGAATATTCTTTGTTATAATAATATATCTCTGACAAAAATGGTTAATAATCCTTTTGAAAAATTGAAATCGATTATTTTAATTTCCAATATGGTAATTTCCACAGTCACGTTACGTAACTCTCACGTCACGTTACGTCACCAAGCAATTGAGATGAGATTAGGAATGGACACTATAAAAAAAAACATCGATGCGATGCATCACAAACATACATCGATGTTGCATCGATAAATCGATATTTTTTGTACATCGATTGTTTTTTAATTATTTGTTTTAATATTTTCAAAAAATCTTCCAATACTTTTTAGAAATAAAAGTTTACCAGTCTTTCATCACTCAGTCGGTTTCTTTGTTGAGTCCATCACTTTTGCCGCTTGCGAAAATAATCTTTCTTTTCTTTGACGAAACCGATAGTCCTAATATGCCAAATATCCAACTGATATTCGTTCAGTCTTCCAACAGGAGTATTAAATATTAAAAAATTATATCAATCGACGTTTAATTTCCAGACCTTAGATACGAGTACGCCTTGCGCGTGGTTAGCAAGCTGTTTGTTGGGAGTAAAGATGCCAGACAGGAGATTATTCGTCGCTTATAATAGTGCTGCCAGTTGCTCACATATCATTTACCAGACTTACATGTACAAACGTGAATCATGCCAACCCATATAGATATGTATACACGCTTATATATCAATCTACGCGTTCTGTATACAATTTGTCATTTCGATGCTTCGAAAGAAAACATCGATGTTTTCCTATTGCTTAGGAGCAGAAACAAAAAACAACGGATTATATCGACGTTTCGACACAATACATCGAGTGTTTTTAAAACATCAATGTTTTTTTGTCCATCTCGAATTGAGATTGTAATTTAGAGCCATGGTGTTCGATTTGTTCCTATTTTTTACTAAATGTAGAGCTAACTACGTTATAAACCGATATCCGAAAAATAATAGATAATAAGTTTTTCTTTGAAAAAAAAACGAGCTGTGTCCTCAAGTAATGTAACGTAAAAAAAGTGAACTTTTGTGTGGATATGCCCATATATAACCCAACTCGATCATAGGAGATTACTTGGTAAGGTTCAGAGGTGTGTCTTGCTGGTCATCACAGGAGCTCAGAGGAACACACCTCAGGCTGCCTTAGACGTCATTCATATTCCTAATTTCTATAGAGGACTTTGTGATGAGAACGTCGACTAGAAGTCTCATTAGGCTCGTTGAAGTAGGTTTGGTGCCAGGAGTAACAGGTCATACATCAATTTTAAATGGGATCAGTTTTAGTAATTAGGGATCCGTAACCCCTGTGCTCACATAATATAAGCTCGTTGAAATTGATTTTAGTAGAATGCCCTCACTGGCAATTCCGGATAAGGACTATTGGGTCAAATCTGATAAGCTTATATAAAGGTAGTGCGGTCTTCACATACGGGAAAAAATGGGAGAAGGCACAGGGGCTGATTTCTATATCTTGGGAACGAACATTCGCAGTTCTTTCAGATTGCCGAATGAATGCAGCGGTTTCCAAGCTGAGATCTTGGCGATCCTCAGGGCCACAGAACTAGCGGCCAGAAATGTAGCTGAAGGCAGCCAGGCAGCGCTAAAAGCTTTGAAGGGACACAATGTCAAATCGAAACTTGTTAGTGACTGTAGCAGAGCTCTCAACTTGCTTAGGGATAAATATAGTATCAGACTATGTTCCTGGTTCCTGGCCACAGCAGTGTTGAGAAAAATTAAATTGCCGATAAGCTGTCCACAATAGAGCCGGCGTTAGATGAGATAATGCGTGACAGTTCGGTAAAATTACTGATAGGTCATTAGTGCAGAAAACTCTGTAATTGGGTGGAGAGCATGACCAACCGTTAATGGCGAGCTAGGGAGGATTGTACAGTTTCGAGGGCTATGTGGCCAAAATTGCTACTGGGGGTCTACTGTGTAATTCGAAGCGAAAAAAATTTCTTTCGAATTTGCTTGCTATCAATATACAAATTGGAAAGCATTTGCTTTCGTTTCGAATTACAGAGTATACCCCCTGGAAATGAATAGGAAGGCGATGTGAGTCGTGATAGTCGCGTTGACTGGTCATAGCAAGCACTAGCATTTGGCAAATTGTCACTCCAAATTTCTGAAGGATGTGCGGGGATGAAGAGGAACCAGAAACCATTGAACATATTATCTGCCATTGAGCGCAGCTATAACGCAATAGGCTTAGATGGCCGAGCAGACGTATCCATGGAAGCATTAGTGATATTGTTAAACGTAAACTCAACGATATCGGGGCTTCATCATGGAAATTCAGTGGCTTAATGGCAGATAATAGGGGCACTACTGGGTTCGTGTTTAGGCCGCTTAGAACTTTTGCACTAAGTGTGCAATTAGAGGCGGATTTTTATAAACAAAAATCTAATGATACTAATTTTATTTAAATTCATTAAAGTACATACTTTATACATATTCACCCCTATCGTGCAAATTTTTTCCCTCGAAATATTTTTCCTTTCCCCAAAATTGCAATCTTCCCTTTTTTGGTTTCCCTTATCATGAATAATATTTTTCACGAGTATTCTTTCACTTTTCCCTTGGTTTTGTTCACTTAATTTTCACAGGCGAACTGATTCAATACATCGTGCAATTTCAATATTTTTCTTTCAGTTAAATATTAAACGCTATAAATACATAATTATTTTTAGGACAAGATCAGTAAATAAACTTCACGATTGTTAACAATAATTCCTTGCAACACCTTTCTGCTCACATACAGTAAATTTTATGTCGGTGGTGTACTAAAATATTTCAAAACATAATTTTGCACTTACAAACACCTTCAGTTTAAACCCAAAATTTGTGTATTTCCTACTTTTAAACTAAAATTATTAAACTGTTTGATTTTCAATTAATTCTTAAGCTTTACAAATCTTTATCCCGTTTTTTACATTCACTATGCATTGATAGCGGGAAGAAACGTTCCCATGAAATTCACGATAGCAAATTTCCCTTCTTGGGGAACAAAAATTTTACAGTTTATTCACAATAGCGGACATTTATTCTTGATGATATTTGGCCAGAATATGCGAAGTATTTGGCGGAGGAATTTGATTACAAACACCTGCAGTTTGCTGAGGTAGCAACAAGCTGTATTCCATGACTTCACGCAGCTGTTGAGAATGGAAACCTTCCTGCTTGTCTGATTTTCTTGATACGTCTTGCAACGTCTTCTTTACAGCCACAATATATTCCTCTCTCCCATATAAACTTAAAAGTTGCTCAACGAAAATAAATTGTGATTTGTGAATTGTGTCCCAACGTCTTCAGTGCAGACCGTAGCGTATTTCAATTTGTTAGCAAAAATCTATTATGAACAAAAATAAATAAAAAATCATATACATATAAAATTATCGTCATCAGAAACAACAAAGTAAATTGATAAAAATCTACCCTTCGGATTGTCATAACTTTACCGGGATTACTCGCTACAAAATGCATTCTATCGTAATCCTGCTGGCTGCTCATATGAACTCAATACATGTACTGCCTACCAAAAGTGTACTTACTACTTAGCCGTATTACAAATAACAAACAAAATACACTTTTGTTGTTATCTTTTCTTTCTTTTTACCTCCACCCTAAATCAATCAACCAGCCAAGCCAGTAAGTGCAAAGGAAAAAAAAAGTACTTTTGACATTTATAGTTTGCTATCTTAAAATTTTGTCAGACACGTTAGAATTTTATTCCAAACGCCAATGTACCGCTTGAAATTCTATTTCATTTGTTGGAGTATCCTGCTGGGCATTTGCTGCTTTTCTCTATTGTTTTCCTTCGCTTTTCAGCTGACAAATAAATGATTGCAAAGATAAATCTTAACACCTTCTACAATACAACCTAAAATAGTTGCAACACAAACAAGCATGCAGAATGACATTTTTTGTTTGGATTTAGCCATTGGGTGTCTTTGGTATTAAATATTAGTGTACTTCTGCTGAGTTTTCTTTTTTAGTTTCAAGGGACGTTTTGTTTGTCTCTTTTACAAAACTAATGTGGATTAAATTATTCCAGTGGAATAATTACCAACAATTATTTCCATCAGTCAGTGTCTGTCTATATGGTGGTTACTTAGCAAAACATTAGTTGAATCTTAAATTGAATTTTGGCGATAATAAATAAATATATCAATAACGAGCAGTGAGATAAAGCAGAAATATCCGCAGTTACAGGTGCCTTAAACAAAATATGTAAACAAATTAATTTTATAGAAGAAATTATCAACATAGTTTTTAAGTAGAAGCAGCAAAAACTTCAACATATTTTTTAAGAGAAGTAACTCAGGCAAATACTTAAAATATTACTTTACATTTTCAACTGGTGCAGCCCCCCGCCTACTTTTTTTTTATAAAGAAAAGTAATACTCAGGCAATGAATGCCTACTACTATTACTAGGTGTTACCTTCTTTAGGAAAGGGATAGTGATAGAGAAGACAGGTGGTGAAGGAAGAGATAGAGGAAAGCTTCATTCTTTTACAACTCTGCTTTTTGCACGTTTTTTTTAATAATGCACTGTTGCAGCGCCTCTGGTGTTGAATGAGGCGTATTAAATTTTTGAAGCTGTGATTAGTAGCCATTTTATTGGTTATTTTACTTCGCCGATGATTCTGCTACACAACGAAGGAGGGCGCTCTGATGTTACATTAAGATTAGTATCTGTTGAAGTCGGTATAATTCAGTGACCAGTGATTATGCCTTCATCACATGAACTTTCCTACAACAACTGATACAAAGGGACACTAATGTACATCAGAAAAATGCGTGGTGTTGTTATATGATGACTGTCTGATACCGGGCTCGAATCCAGGACCTTCGTTTTCGTAGTCAACGTGCCAACTACTTCAGCCAACGCCACTTTCTTAAGCGCAAGAATTTCTTGTTACATGAGCTTAAGATGTGTGTAAAGACGACGGCAAAGTCTTGAGTTTGTACAGGGTGGCGCAAAATGGCCGACGTGATTTGAATTCCTTAAAACTTTTTTATTATATTTCTTTTTCTTTTCAGTATTTTGTAAAGAAGACTTGGGGAATTTAAAATGGAGCAGTACACAATTCAACAATGATATCTTAACACCAGTGATGGAAACGGCGGTATAGGCCAATTATCCTTTCCGACGAAGCACCTAACGAAAAGATACACTTAAGTTTTCTCGCTGTTTGACTACTCTTGGATTTTCCGTAGCCCCATATCCTGCAGTTTTGCCTATTAACTCATAATTAAGTTATGAATAAGATCAATTGTTGGACAAGTTCCCCAAGTCTTCTTTACAAAATACTGAAAAAAAGTAATAAAAAAAATTTTTGGAATTCAAATCCCTTCGGCAATTTTGCGCCACCCTGTGCAAGAAAAGGTACAAGAGCTCACATTCAGTCTGCGTGGATTGTGGGCAGCCACGTAAGACAAGCAATCAAACAATTAAATGATTAAGCTTAACTCGTTTTACAAATCGGTTATTGTGCGTTTTGTTAAATTTTATAGCATCGTTGCAGCGCCTCTGGTGTTAAGTGGGCGCATTACTTTAAGCAAAGTAGTCATTTTAATAGTTATTTTCAGTGTTTAAAAAACTCAAGTCGAAGTAGCAAAAGTCGTAAAATGTTTACTTTTCGCTGCTTTGGCTTTTTGCAACTGTTTAAAATCAACCAATGCTTTTGCTTGTGCTTGTGAAAATCAACAACAGTCGCAGTCGAAGCAGAAGCAGCAAATGATTTATGAACAATCGACGATTTCAAAAGTTAGAATTTGATTTGATGTTGCTTTTGGTTAGTTTCAGTAGTAAAAGCATAAGCAGCCTGTATACTTTTGTAACTATCAAACAGTCACAGTCGAAGAAGCAAAAGCTCTTG
This sequence comes from Nowickia ferox, assembly GCA_936439885.1. Taxonomy (NCBI): domain Eukaryota; kingdom Metazoa; phylum Arthropoda; class Insecta; order Diptera; family Tachinidae; genus Nowickia; species Nowickia ferox. The sequence continues at coordinate 107,830,136 of OW387024.1, read as the reverse complement.
CTTTTATAAGCTTTCTGCAGGTTCAGTCAACTATTTTGTGGTGTTTGTCATGTTTTTGTTGTTGCTTTTGCACATCAAACAAGAGACAAAAACAAAAATTGCTTTACTGCGATTGCTTAAAACTTCTAAAAGCAAGAGTTTTTGCATCTTCGACTGGCTGTTTGCAACTTCCAAAAGCATATAGACTGCTTCTGCGTTTGCTTGCGATACTAAAGAAAAGAAAAAGCAAATCAAATTCAAAATTTTCAAATCGTCGACTGCTAAAAGTACGGTGCAATTAGTCATACTTCGTTTTGTGATTTTGCTTTGACTAAAACTGTTATATTTTTCAAAAGCGAAAGCAGAAGCAAAATCATTACAGTTTTTAAGCACTGGTTATTTTACTTCGCCGACGCACAGAGTAGTATTTGAGTCAAAAAGCTGGCCATTACTTCCTTTTTTTTAGTTTATATTGCTTGTGAAAAGTTATTGAGTGCCCCTAGATCAATGATGCTCGCGACGATTTAATGATGTTGATATGGCAGAGTCTGGCATGGGATTAAGCCAACAGCTGATTTGTACATAAACCAAGGCCTAAAGAATAGTCAGTGCCAATTCATCTGCTTAACAAAACTCTGCACTCACAACAAACTGGAACTATTAAAACATTTTGAAATCTTTCAAAGAGAAAACAAAGAAGGAATCAAATTCCAACTACCCTGAAAAGATTAACAAAACTAACTAAAGTCATACGGAAAATGAGAAAACAAGGGATACTAGAGATTGTACCACATACACAAAAACTGACTCAAAATAAATGACGAAATGGGGTGACGATTCTAATGTGCCCTTTAAGGCAACATAAGCGGGAATGCGACAATAAAAACAATGGATGACGATTTCACGTCACCTGCCAAAAACAATGGATTTCTAACAATGGCAAACAGAATTAGAGAACAAAATAAATACTCGTATGTACATTCATGCAGACTTTGTGCTTGTGTACTTAATTTTACACATACTCGTACATATGTATGTATGTACATGATGTTTTAAGAAAATATAAATTTTAACAGAACACAAAATGTTGTAGATTTTAAAATAATAAACAGTGTTTTTTTCTTTCTTGAAAAGAAAAAATAAAAGACATGAAGGAAGAAGAACATTGTACTTCCCGGTTCACACACTTCCACTTTTGTGAATTACAGAATCAAAAGTATGGCAATACCGTCACGGTAGAAATGATACGGCAACTGCGGAAAGATAACTTAGTCCCGGTTCACACACTTAAACTTTTGTTGATCAACTCGTAATTCAGCTTGTAGAAAAAAAAAGAATAGAGATGTCTTAGGACATCCGGTTATAGCTATGCTGCTTAGCTATATAAAATAAACTTAATGTGTTAAATAACAGTGCAATAAAAATATATTATACTAGATGAGCCCGGCAAATGTTGTCTTACCCTCAATAAATTTTTTTAACTACAAATTACTCCATACATTAGTCACTTGTTGGTTAAAAAACAAAACGAAAACATACCCGGTATTGTCCCGAATCTGTGCTTCACAGGTCTTATAGTTCCACAAATTATGCGTTAATAACAAACACACACTGCGATTTTATATATATAGAATATATAAAATCTAGCGCCTTAAAATATGCAACATACTTGAATTTTTGTACTACAAACTGTCAAACAATGTATCACGCACCGGCGCCATCTACTTAAAATGAATGAAAATGAAACGTACTTATTTTCGTGAAGTATACTCACACACCACGTACTTGCGCCGTTGTAGTACATGCTATGTATCAGAGATGGCGCTGTATGTGACAAATGATTTTCCCTGTTTTCCTGCTTTTCTCTTGAAATTTTCCCTGACTTTTCTTTGCTATAAACCTCACGGAGCCCGATACCTTTCCAACGAATGCAAAACCGTGGAAATCGGTTCGTGCGTTATGGAGTTATAGCGTCAGGAAGGAAAACCCGACTTATTTTTATATATTAGATGATGATGTCAAATTCGCCGCAAATATTTCAAAACGTTGTCCAATTTGTTTCCCATTATTTTCTTTTCTAGCGGCGTATGATTAAGTTAATGTATTGTTTGTGGCCGGTGGCGACTGTTAGCCGGCGTACAGCCGATCGGATGTGTTCTCTGGTTTGTGATCATGTTTAAAAACAAAACAAAAACAAATTGAACAATGGTTCTCATTGTTTTTGTTTCTCTCCCTTCAAATAACGAAACAAAACAAAATCAAACCATTTGTTTCGATTATTTTCATACTCTGCTTTTAAGTACAAAGAAATCAAAACAAAAATAAATTTATAACTGTAATAGTGTCGATTATTTTTGTTACGAAAATCACGTCCTAACTCCTGTATCGCACGATAAATAGCATAGCTATAAAAAAGATATACAGGGCAATCATGAATAAAATTCCGCGTGAAATTTTTCCCGGGGAAAAATTCCAATTAATAGCAAATAATAGGGAAAACAAAAAATTCTAATTGGAAAAGGGAGAAATTTCACGCGGAATTTTATTCACGATTGCCCCGATATTTGTATTTCTTTCTCCGTCTTTCTTAAGGTAGGATCACACGATTGCCGCAAATACACCAATCTGACCCAATTTGTATTGTGGTAAATTGGTGTACAATAATAAAATTGTCCCAATCAAATACTTTGCAGTCACATGATTGCCCCACTTTTTAAAAATTTGATTGCCACAAATTTTCGAAGAATGAATTTGTGGTAATAATTGCCGCATCCTATTCATACGATTGGTCTGATTTGGGGCAACACAAACAAACAGCTGTCGTGGTAGTTTTTAGTTTGTTTTGTTTTACGTGCAAATAGTTTTCTTTTAAAAAGAAATACTTTTTTTTCTGTTTTATTTTGCACGTGAAAATATTTTATTCGTTTAAAAGAAATAAAATTTACTCTGCTTTTTTTTGTGCTCATTAAATATACAAAGCAGAGGCGATTTCGTTCTTTTAAACGAATAAAAGCTAAATATATGGGTTAAGGATTGGATCAGAGTTACATGTTAACGTTTCAAGTCAGTTATAATTACATAAGAAGTAAATTGAAGTTTACAGTACTTCCAAAACACTTCAAAAATTGTCGCGTATTGGCTTCTTTGATTGCCGCTCGAGAACACAATAAATATTGGTACATTTTTAGCATTTTTATTGGGGCATGGTTGTCTATCAATCGTTCGCACGATTGCCGCACCAGAGTTGCATTTGATTGCGTCAAATCACCACAATATTGTTCTCGATTGTCGTATGGTACAAAAAATTGTGAAATCACACGATTGGCATATGAAATGGAGCAATAATTGGTACATTGCGTCAATCGTGTGATCCTACCTTTACAGCTAAATTACGAGTTGATCAACAAAAGTTGAAGTGTGTGAACTGGGACTTAGCAACGAAATGAATAATTTCAAATTTTGCATCCGCTGAAAAAATGCTTAACGCAATCGTGGAACGCAATGAATAATGAGATCCATTATTTGCTTGCAGGTTCAAAACTAATGGCATAATAAATTGTACATAAATAATTTTTTTTTTCGCTTATTTAACCTTGAAATTTTTAGATCAATAATGTCACAAACCAATAAGGTCTAGTGTATTATCTATTGATTTTTTTTTTTTTGCAAAATTGTTATGCTTCAATGCGATAACGTGACATTTGCCAGCAAGAGCATATAAAAAAAGATGCAATGTTAACAAACTCATAAAACGCTTGTTTCAATAGATTAAAGCGTAAATATTAATACGAGATATTGATTTGGCAAGAACAAAAAATAAATATGACTATTTTAACCCTTTCTATTAAATTAAAAAATAAAATATACGAAAAATAGTCGTAGAACTTGCAATATGTGATTTAACTTGCATTTTCTTTTTCCACCAGCTTTATTTAAATGGAAGCCTTTTAGTCCGAAATTCGTTTTGGTTGTGCAGTTACACGTTCGATTAGAAGGATGATGCGTTCTGTTTTTTATGCTTCGCATGTTTTTTCCCCTTTTTGCTGAAAGGCATACAAAAATTTAAATACAAATAGTATGGTCGTTTATTACCCTTCTCGAATTGATTTATCTGTAAAATACGCAAAGGCGACCTTTTAAATATGCGGCGTTCGTGTGTTTTGCCGCATGCGAGTCGTTGAATAAATGCAAGAGTCTTAGAGCTGCTGTTCTGCTGCTGATGATGTGCTTAAAAAGTAGGTTAAAGGATTTCCATTTATTTCAACATAAATTTACACCCGTTTATATTTTCTTTTGTGATGATTGCATGCAACGGGTTATCAATTTTTCGATTTCAAAAGTAGAGTTAAATAAAATATTTTATTTCATTACAATGCTTGGACCTTGCCATTACGTACGAAATACAATGTGATTTAAATGACCGCCTCTAGATTGGTTACAGCACTCGATGCTTTTGAGGTAGTTTCGGTCACTTTTTCGCACACTTCGGGCGGTGTCTCGGTGGTAACTTCACGAATGTTGGTTTTCAAAGGCTGCAACGTTAACGTCAAATCGCATGGTATTGACGTGGACTTCCTATGCAATCAGGCCAAAATCGTAAAGAAATGATTCTTACAGGCAAGGTCTCACAAAAAATTTAACGGAATCTTCCCATGCGCTCACACCAAATTCGGCTGTGTTGTGTGGCTCCTGGCACCGTCTTGTTGAAACTACATATCGTCCATTTCAAAAAAGTTGCTTATCATACGGTCATAAAGTTCTGAATTGACGGTATCATTGCTTCGGATTATCCGCCCCACTTTCACTAACGCAAGCGACATTTTCGTCAGTGCAATGAAGCACAGACCTAAACTGACCACATCTGTAAATCTGCTAGTCTCTTCAAATTTCTTTACACACCTGCCAACTCCTTGCTTAGTAGGTCGATTATGGCGGCCATAATTACACCGTAATGCTCGAAAAGTGGTCACCACATTTGTAGTAATGCATTAAACACATTCACCGCAGCAGGCTACACGAACACACGACTTCAAATGCCGCCAGCAGCATTTGTTGCCTCGTAGCCAGCTACTTAATTATTTTGGAGAGGGCAGCAGCAACATCTGCATCTCATATTTAAGTATAAATACATAATTCAGTATTGCCACCTTCAAATATTTCACATTTATAAAAATTAAATTACTCTTTCAAAATGTACTTATATGACGTCAAAGTATAAAAATCAATCAATTTATGCTTTACTTCAATTTTTGGATAATGTTTCTGTTAAATAATATGAAATAAGTGTACGATAACATTCAATCAACATTTTGTATTATACTGGCAATACTGAATTTTCTCATTGTAGCCAAAGAAATAGAAATTAGTTTAATTGGACTACAACGACAAAATGAGCATAGACAACAATCTGCCGCCCTGTTGCCTTGCTGTCTTCAAAAAAAAAATCACTCTCATATAAACATTTTGTAGTCGGTAGCTTGCTGTGGTGAATGTGTTTAATGCATAAGTTTTCACTTTTTTTACTCGTCTTTTTTTTATTACAATATGGATAAATAAATAAACAAGTAAATAATCGTAAATGTCATATCTTTCACGAAATAAATGACACTTCAGTTGATAGATATTTAACAGCTGACAGCCTTGCCACATTGGCGGTTTTGCAACCTCTAAATCGATAACCCTGTATGTACATTGTTGCAATACTATGATTCTTTAGCTTCTCCCATTCCACTTTATTACTTTTTTTTAACAGCCCAGTGTTTAATGCGTATGAGTAGTTTAACCATTTAAACTTCAAATCTTAGACACATTTGTATCCGTTTGTTATTTTAATGTGTGTGTTTTTTTCATACACGCATTTTACTCTTTCACTCGTTCTATGGAATCATTGAAGTGCATAAACATTGGATAAACAAACATCCTTTAAAGGATATAAGCTGTAGCTCTAGTTTTTGCTTTTAACACAACAACAAGTACAAACATGTGCGTTGCAATATGAATTCCTGTATCTTTTGTATTTTTTAATTTTTTTTTGTTTCATTGTCACTCCGTGCTGTTTCATTTATTCACTGCTTTTTTCAAATTGTCTAAAGATGATTTTTAATCTGCTGAAATCGCTTTAGTCAATATTTAGAGGATTTATGTCATTCTATACAAATATTTTCATTTTGTTAGTAAAAGTATTTGCGTTTTTTCTTTTTATAATTTTAAAGTCTAATACTTTATGTTTCCTATTTGCAAATATGGTTTAATCATAATAAAGTCACAAGGATTTAAATTTACAAGGATTAAGCAAACAATTAAAAAAATATAATATTTACTAAAGGAGTTCATTAAACGTTATTACAGAAAAATTTTTTAAAAACAGTGAAATAATTAGACTTGGCATTTAGCCAATATATCTGTGGCAATAACGAAAAAGTGCTTAAGTCATATTTTACTGTTTTGCAGCAGAGCACTTTTAAGTGTTCAAGTCGATTTTCAGAAATTCATTTCTTTTACAGTAAAATTGGCAAATTCTCTGTCAATCTTTATATTTTTTTTTTTAACAAACATCGTTCTACACACTATGATTAATATATTTAAGTTGAAATATACATAATTATAACCTAAATTAAGCTTCTATTCCAAATGAGATTAGAAGTCTAAAAAAGATAAGTCGCAATTCATAGTGCTATAAGTTTCTGAAAAATCACACAAACTAACTGAGATTTTGACCAGGGGTACTTTCGAATATGCAGATTACGCAGGTACCATTAACTCAAAATCAGCTTAACTCGACTTCAGCACTTTTGCCTTTTTGGAACAGATATGTATGTTTCAATTAGAAAACGTGGATAAATCTTCACTTGCGCAAACATACGAGTACATACGAGGTTTGTTCAAAACGTATCGTGAATTTTTAATTTTCGCGGGTTACGTATATTTGAATTTTGATTTTTTTTGTGGCGTTATGCTGGTACTCATGTCTCTCACTTATGCCGACAATTTCGGTAATTTAGAATGTTCGGTTAATTGTTGACAGCTGCTTTGCTTGCACGTGTTTTGGCTCGCCTTCGATTTTTACTTGTTAAAGAGAAAATTGAACAAATAACCTGTATAAAATGTTGTGTGAAAAACGAAAGTAAGTGCGCGGATGCATTCCGAATGTTCACTGTGACATACGGAGAAGCTACCTTGGACCGAAGCAACGTTTATCGATGGTACAAAATGTTCACAGAAGGCCGAGAAGATGTGAACGACGAAGAGCTTGCCGGACGCCCGGGCACTTCAACAACAGACAAAAAAATTTATGAAGTGAAGACCATTAGAGAAGTTGCTGAGGACTTAGACATATCGATTGGCTCGTGCCATTCGATTTTTATCAATGAAAATGGGGCATGAGACGGGTCGCCGCGAAATTCGTACCAAAATTGCTCAATTTCGACCAAAAACAGCATCGCATGAACATTGCTAATGAGCTGTTGGACTCTGTCCACGACGACCCAAATTTGCTCCAGAGGGTCATAACTGGTGACGAATTGTGGGTTTATGGTTGTAACATGGAAACCAAAGCTCAATCATCTCAATGGAAGCTGCCGCACGTACCAAGGTAAAAGTCGAAGACGAGCCAAAACACGTGCAAGCAAAGCATTCAAAATGGCCCAAATTGTCGGCATAAGTGACAGACATGAATACCAACATAACGCCACAAAAAAATCAAAATTCGAATATACGCAACGCGCGAAAATTCAAAATTCGCGATACGTTTTGAACAAACCTCGTATATTAAAATGGGTATCATTCTACAGCTATTTTCAGGATTCTTAATTTCGAATGACCATTTAGGATCTTTAACGGTTTAAAATTGGTCGCAGTAGATTTTTTTGATTTTTTAAATTTCTACTTATTTTGGTATGTTAAACAAGATTCGCTGAAAACCGGTTTTCAATGAACACTAACAACCTTTAAAACAGAAATAAACTCCACCCATTTTTTAAATAATGTCTGTTTAGTCTGTTTACATTTGCCCCCTTTAACAAGGCATGAAACCATTGTTTTTTTATCCTTAACATTTCCAAATTTTCTTTAGAAAAAAATTTATGCGAAATTAAATTTTTTATACTTTTATAAATAATCATACGCGCATAAAAAACCATAAATTATCGATGCTGCTGCCGTCTTATTAATTATGCACATCCACAGAGTACACACAGACACATTTTTGCTTGTTCTTCGACTTTGCCTGTGAAAATGTCCTTGTGCCTGCATTTGTAATTCTTCAACTGTCATATAGTTAATGAAAAAAAAATAAACATCCTCCCTTCTTGGAAATCTGAATATTTTTCTAAAATGTGACTGTATGCAAATTAGTTACTTTTGTTACGTTTTTTTTTTTCTAATACGAGTAGTTTTTTATTTCATTTAACATTTAGCTAAACAACTGAATGAATTATTTTCTGGCATTTCCTATTCCCTATTCTTTTGGCCACTTGATGAAGTGCAACCAGTGAAAATTGTTTACAAAAGAAAAAAATAATATTGATTGTAAGTGTACGAATAGAATGTGTTTTTTGTTTTGTTTTTATTAATAACACTGACTGACATTCAGTGTTTTAAAAAGTTTATCTAATTTATATGTATGTACAATATACGAGGTGTGTTCAAAAAGTATAGCGAATTTTGAATTTTCGCGGGTTACGTATTTTCGAATTTTGATTTTTTTGTGGCGTTATGTTGGTACTCATGTCGACAATTTCGGCCATTTTGAATGTTCAGTTAATTGTTGACAGCTGCCTTGCTTGCACGTGTTTTGGCTCGTCTTCGATTTTTACCAATTAAAAAAAATGGAGCAAAGAACCTGTTCCGAATGCTTATTGTGGCATGTTCAGATAATTGTTGACAGCTGCTTTGCTTGCACGTGTTTTGGCTCGCCTTCAATTTTAACCTATTAAAAAAAATGGAACAAAGAACCTGTATCGGATTTTGTGTGAAAAACGAAATTAAGTGCGCGGATGCATTCCGAATGTTCACTGTGACACATGGAGAAGCTACCTTGGACCGAAGCAACGTTTATCGGTGGTACAAAATGTTCTCAGAAGGCCGAGAAGATGTGAACGACGAAGAGCGTGCCGGACGCCCGAGCACTTCAACAACAGACGAACAAATTGATGAAGTGAAGAAAATGGTATTGGCCAATCGTCGAATCACCATTAGATAAGTTGCTGAGGACCTAGTCATATCGATTGGCTCGTGCGATTCGATTTTTATCAATGATTTGGTCATGAGACGGGTCGCTGCGAAATTCCTACCAAAATTGCTTAATTTCGACCAAAAACATCGAGACAAAAGCATCGCATGAACATTGCTAATGAGCTGTTGGACTCTGTCCGCGACGACCCAAATTTGCTCCAAAGGGTCATAACTGGTGACGAATCGTGGGTTTATGGTTATGACGTGGAAACCAAAGCTCAATCATCTCAATGGAAGCTGCCGCACGAACCAAGACCGAAAAAAGCGCGCCAAGTTCGGTCGAATGAGAAAGTTTTCTTCGATTGCAGGGAAGTGGTGCATCATGAGTTCTTGCCACAGGGTAGAACGGTCAGTTAGGAATATTAGCTGCAAGTTATGCGCAATTTGCGCGACGCAATCCGCCAGAAACGCCCGCATTTGTGGAAGAGCAAAAATTGGGTTTTGCACCACGATAACGCCCCTGCTCACACATCGTTGCTTGTACGCGACTTGTTGGCCAAAAACAACACACTAATGATGCCGCAGCCACCGTATTATCCAGATCTGGCCCTCTGTGACTTTTTATTGTTCCCGAAACTGAAGAGGTCCATGAAAGGACGATGCTACGCTACGATTGACGAGATAAAGACGGCATCGAAGGAGGAGCTGAACAAGATAAAAAAAATGATTTTTTGAAGTGCTTCGAAGATTGGAAAAAACTTTGGCGCATAAGTGCATTATATCTGAGGGTGATTACTTTGAAGGGTACAAAATAGATATTCATGAATAAATAAATAATTTTTGAGAAAATACAAAATTCGCGATACTTTTTGAACATACCTCGTATGTACTATATATTAACTGAATTTTATGTTGCTTGTGTCTGCATTCATAGTACATGATTGTAAAGCTACAAGCATCATTTACATAACAATGATGTGGTAAATAATTTCATTTAATATTTCTTTAATTTCATATTCATTTATTTAATTTCATTATGGAGAGGTTGGAATTAAAGGTTATTAAAAACTTAACAGCGGGTGTCAAACAGCAAATATGAATTTCTTTCAAATGAATTTGAATTAAAAAGAATTTGAATTTAAAAGAAATGCTTGTTAATACATAAAATTATTCGAAAAATGTTGAGTAGAACATGTGCAAAGGTATAGTGAAGCAAAATTATAAAACTTATGCGCACAGCAGCGGTGCAGGAAACTTAAATAAGTGTATAAATTTATTTAGGAATATCGATATTTATGGCCAATTTCACCAACTTATTTAAATATCAGATCGTGTTTAAAAGTGATTTTTCCATGCAAAAATTAATGAAAATCGACATTTAAATATGAATTGATATTTAAATAGAGTTGGTGAAATTGGCCCTTAATGCATACGAGTAAGTATCAGGGATGGCAAAGTTGGTACAAGTGTACTTTTTTTTTGGTACTATTCAAACTCGGAAAGTACAATAGTGTACACCAATGACTAATTTAGCACATTTAAGAAATCTCCCCAGTTTCATTCTGTTTTCCTTTTCAAACGCTTGCATATGTCAGTTTTCACTTTTGAACAATGAAACTCATATTCTTCTCACTTGGAAATAGTCTTTTGAAAGCAAAACGCAGCTAGAAAATCCAAAAAAAAATGTGAACTTGTCCATTTCCAACTCATTTTTCTTCTAAATTCGGAGACTAGAGCACATGCTTTTGATTTGTAACCATATGCTTTAGCATCCCAACTTACAAACAAATTTGTGAAAACGATTCGGTAGCCAGCACAAAGTCGATTATATTATAATAAAAACAAATAAAAATATGTAATTTGAACTAAAAAAAATCTTTTAGTACAATTAAGGTAAAAAAGTACAATTTTGAAAAGTTGTTGGTACAATTTCAAAATTCTCAATGCCGTCCCTGATAAGTATATGTGCATGAATGTGTGCATGACTTTACTCTTCACATCAGGAATAATAGCATATCTGCCACTTTAGCATATATCGTCGCTGTTTTAACTAACTGAACTAACTGAAATTTTTTGGTAAAATGAGTTAAGTCCTTTACTAGACTTTGTCTACAATTTTCATAACTGTAAGCATTGCTGTTGTGCCTATATAAGTAAAAAGATTTCAGACGCAGCCTTAAGAATGAATGTATAAAACAACCATTAAAGCTGCTCTCCTGTTAAATTGTTAAAATGTTAGTTAGGTCAGTTAGTTAAATCAGCGACGATATGCAATAACTTTCTGCTAGAAAGGCTCAATTAGCCGACTGTAATGGAATGTAACTGCAACGTAGGAAACAGCTGATCGATATAGTTATGTGAAAAGTAATGAAAATTGTTATAGAGATGTAATGTAACGTAACCTACTTTTCATATAAAATGATCGAACAGCTGTTTTCTACGTTGCAGTTACATTACATTACAGTCGGCTAAGTGAGCCTTAATTGTTGCTGTTGTTGTTTTAACAAACTTATTGCAACAGCTGGCTTTTGAAATATTAAAGTACACAATAAATAAATAAAGGCGGCCTATAAGATAAGCCGCAGCCAATATTTGAACGTCAACGATAGAAGCATTCAACTTTTTTACTAATTTTATTAAAATTTTGGTAAATTACTACAATTGCCTAATTGTGGCCCTATATTCCTTCTAGAAATTACAGAATATAATATATAATACAATTTAAAATTTAATTTTTAAACATTTTTAAATTTTGAGCAGTTTTCATTGAACATTCTCAGGCCGAGTTTACATGTGCGTAACCACTAATTACTAATGAAAAACTGTTTGTTTGATTCAGACAGCTGTTTTAGCGTTGCCAACATTTGTGTGCAAATGTTCAGTCTGCAATAGTTTTTTGTTTTGCATATTTAAATTAATGTAGGAAATTTAAATTTCATATCGCTCATTTACTCAAAAAACGTCACAACTCAAAAAATGGAATTTTTGAGTTCATGATGCACAAAATTAAGCCTCTTATCGTTCTTCATACAAATATCTTGTCTACTCAGCTCTTGAGAGAAAATTAAGATTTTCTTTTTCCATTAAGTTGTGTGTAAATTGAAAACTTTAAGCTCGTTTACTGGCAAACTAGTTTTTTGAGTTATGACGTTGTTTGAGTAAATGGGCGATATGATTTGCTGTTGTGGTACTGCAGAAGATAACATACATTTTAGACTTGCTACATCTGCAATATTTGCACCGAAGAGTGATTACTGCTTATGTTTTCAACTCTTGCTTGACTATTACTACGTTTATACGTGCATTGTTTGCAAACAAGTTAACTCCAGCGATGCCAATTTAGCGCGTTTTGCGCTAGATTTAGCGCGTTTTAACTATGCCAAACGCGCTTTTTTTCGTTTTAGCGCGTTTACTAAAAAAAGCGCTAAATTAGCGCGTTTTGAATAAAGTCATATTCATTTCAGTTAAATTTTTTTTATTTTTTTTTGCATAAATTTAACAATTTTCAAGTATTCAAAACTAATAGAAATTTTTTAAATTGGTTAATGATTCAGCTGTCGGAAATAAAATTCTCTTGACTATGGTTAGAATTAAAACGCATTTTAATACTGTAAATGGCAAATATTTTGAAATTCATAACTAAAAATATGTACTCCTACTCGTGAACAAAAAAATTTATATAACTTATTAAGCATCTATTCTAGCTGAAGTACAAAAAGCATAGCTTAGAACCCTCTCGATCAAGTCACCTTTCAAACAGAAAAAAAATAAATCAAAATTCGTTCAGCCGATTGGTCTGTGAGTGGACACGGACAGACACACAGATGCACAGACACACACTACAAACTTCACTACTCTTTTTGGTCGGGGGTTAAAAAGAAAAACTAAGGATTTCGATTATTTGGAAGGCAATTGTGATTGTGTATTAAATGTTTTTAGATATTTAGGATATTATTTTGAAGAAACAAAATTATAAAATCTGAAAAGAGCTACTAAAAAAATTAATTGTATTTACTAATACTTTTATTAAAATTTAATTTAGCGCGTAGGAAAATAGCGCGTTTTGGCTATAAATAGTTGACAATGCTGTAACTTAGCGCGTTCTAACGCGTTTTGCGAAGGGCTATAAATAGTTGACAATGCTGTAACTTTTTTTTTTGCAAAGGGGAATAGCGCGTTTGGGTTATAAATAGTTGGCATCGCTGGTTAACTCACTGGCGGTAATCGGTGTTTAACGCAAATGGCCTTGCGTAAGTGTAAATGTAAAACAAATTTTTATACAAATTAAAAAAATCTAATGATGTATGTACTTTGAAAGGTCAATTAATTTTAAATATATGAGTTCTACCCGAATTTCGGCTAAAATTCGTCGTGTGTGAACCTTCGGAAAAATCTGAAAAAAAAACTCAAAAATACTTAACCATAGAAGCCATCAAGTTATGCTTGAGCCCCAAAAAAATTTTTTGCTCCGGTAACTTTCTCTCTTTGTAAGTTAAAAAATCTGTGATGACGACAGCTGCTAAGAACAATTCAAGAAAAAATTTAGGGATGAAATAAGCGGCAAAGCTGAAACGTTTTTTAGCTCAACTTATTTTTAGGCATCCCGCCGTTTCGGCCAACGAAAAATCCTGTGTGTGCGAGTACTTGTAAATGTGTTGCCTTTAATACTCAAAGTAAAAATATAAAAATCTCTTTCAAGTCCACTTCTAATAAAAATCAAAAAAATGTAATTACTTTCCATAAATCCTTATTTAGGACACATGACACATTTTCTTTCACTAAACACTCGTTATTAATTAAACAGTATGTGTCAAAAACTAGGATTAATTGAGGATTAAAACACTGTTTTTTACTCACTGTCTAGTTTTTTTTGTTTGTTTTTTTTTTGTCAGTAAAGTCCCAGTTATTTTCATTTATATTGCAAAAAAAAAAAAAAACAATATATTTTTTAAGAATAAAATTGCAGAATTTACCCCAAAAATAAAATCAATCCTTGAACATTTGCAAAAAAAAAAAGGAGAAAAATTTGTACACTGATTGTTTTTAGGCTTTTTTATTGTTCGCGTTAAACCTTTAATCACTGCACAATCTCTCAGAAATTTCTTTTTCTTTTTTCTTTTTTCTCTCCTTGCTTTATTACATCTAATATTGGTTGGTTTACATGTTTGTTAACCATAAATTGTTTTTGTATTTGTAACGTATTTTAAGCTACAAACACATTTAATCATTTGAATTTTTATACATATATTTATGTACGAGTACGTTCACATATGAATGATTAAGGATAATGATAAAAAAAAAAAAGTAAATAGGGCCAACAAAAAAAAGTTGAGCAGGAAATCACGCAACCGTTAATTTGTTGCTTTAAAGGAGAATTATATAGAAAAAAAGAAAGCGAAAGGAAGTCGCAATCGTTATTGTTGCTGGTTTGTAGGTTGATACGTTAATTGTTGTGTATTGTTGGTGTTTACTTTGTGTCGACTTGGCCATCTGTCCAAGTTCAATACACATAAATTCTTGCACTAGAAAACTCTAAAAATTTGCCATAGTCGAAGTATGTGTACTCGTATGTATGTACATATGTACAAATGTAAGTATATTGTATGTATGTATATACATACATACTTATGTTTGATTTGATATAGATGTGTACATTGTACATTTGATGTCAGTGGCATTCAAACGGCCAACAGTGACAACAAACATTTACAAGTGTGAATGAGTCAAAAGGATTGTTTTGGAAGTGACACGCATTAATGTTTATTTAAAACACCTGCTGCTAAAAAATAAAAAAAAAAAATTAGGTGATTTGTTTGTCATAAACGGAAAAAAAGAATTAGTATCGACATACTTTTTTTTTTTAAACGACTTCCAAAAAAAAAGGAGGAAGTTATCAATTCGTCTGTATTTTAGAAAATTATACTACATATTAATTAATTTAACGGCCTGGCCCACGATGTCGACAAGAAAGTTTCTTTCGCTTACTTATATTGAAAACAAAAACAAAACAAGAGAATTTGTTTTTGTTTTGAATATAACTAAGCGAAAGAAACTTTCTTGTCGACATCGTGGGCCAGGCCAGGCCGTAAGTCTTCTAGAATATAAGAAAATTTATATTTCGCTGGTTGGTGAAATGCTTTATTTTCTGTGCTACTATGCAATTCATCAGTACGCAGCTCTATCTAATTGGTCCTGGAACAGTTATTAACATCAGCTATTTAGCATGAAATTTTCAAATGAAATGGAATACGAGAATTGGTTTTATTATAACTATACTCTATTATTATTAGTTTACCATCGGTAAATCTATTTTAAGTATAATTATTCATTCGTATTCAGGTCAGCACAACAAAGTACATTAAACTTTTCTTGTCTTTCGCCTGGAATATTACAACATTTATATGGAAAAGAAACCCCAATATGTATGTATGTCCCAGTATTTCTGTGCTTGCAAAATTTTTGTCGCTGAGTTAACTAAAATCCTATTTTTCATATTGTAAATATATCATATGCACAATTTTAATTAAATGCAATTTTTTTTATTCGCAATACACCTCTAACGAGGCTCGTTAAACGTTTCGTAGTAAAAACTGTCAACTCTTATTTTGTTGCATTGAAAAAAATTATATAAAAAAAATAAAAGTAATTATGAAACACCCAAATCTGCGTTTAAACTAAAGAAAATATTAAAGGGACCAAAAGTGAAAGAACAAAAAAAAAAGAAAAATAGAAACTCATAAATAATAAATGTTAAAATTAGATTTATAATGTGTAGTGGTGCTCATTAACCCTGCCTGCACCGAACTGCCTGCCAGCCTGCTGCTGCATTCCATATCCGTACCCAAGCTCGCGCTCGTTAAGCAAAAAAAAAAAGAAAGAAAATATAATAAAATGTGTCAAAAACTTCTAAGGGATGTTTAACGTACAAAAGACAATAACAATTTTATTTGCTAGAGCAAAATTGTTTGTTGCTGCAACAGTATCAACAATGATTTACTTGTGAAATAAAAATCAGGGTTATCCATGCAAATAAGTACAGTACAATTAAAACACCGAGGCCTGCTTGCAACGGCTGCAACTGAAAATTGATGCTTCATTTTTACTCTAATGCCAATGCTTATAATTATAAAAGTACTCATATAATACGTTTATACGCACGATTTATTTGCAAATAAAACTGTAAATTGTTGCATATAATTGTTTTACTGCGACTTACTGGCGCACGCAAATAAAATTCTTGAGGTTGACACGCTTACAAAAGTTTGCTAGTAAAAAACAATAACTAAATAATTATTGTGCAAAAAACAATTAAAACAAATAATTATTTGTTATTTTACACATTTGCACAATTTTTTTTTTGTCAACATATTTAAGTAAGTTTCCTATAGAAGTGCTACCAAGTTTTTGTGCTTTTGCTATGCTGTATAAACAGCGAGTTTATTTATTTGCAAATAGTGCGCTTATTATTGAGTACTTTATTTATTGCTATTATTATTCTCCTTCTGCTCCACACTATTCAATATGGTGCATAATATTAAAGAAAATTATAATGCAATTTTTCTTACAAAAAAAACCCACACACAAATGTGTGTTAAAGAAACTTTAAAATGAATTTTTAGTGTTACTTACATACGTACAGTGTCGGACAAAACTAACGGAACGAAAAATTTATAAACCTAAACTTAAACTTTATTTTGCTGCAGAAAAATAAATAACACAAATTGAAGTTTTTTATTCGTACAACTAAGTCCTGGTTCACATACGGCAATTTTAGTTGCTTATTTCTTGAGCGCGGTAAGACAAATATAAATGCAACATAATTGCTTGTACTCGTTATTTAATTTTCTTTTGTCATTTGCGACTTTGTAATATATTTTTAAAAATTAATAATGGAAAAAATATTTAAAATTTTAAGAAGTATTTAAATAATTCTACCAAAAAAACCAACTTCAATGCAAAGATCTGATAGAACATTTTCGAAAAAAATGTATTGGACCAAACTGGAAGAGCATAGTAATGCTATCCTTTCAGTCCAGAGGTCGTGGGTTCGATTTTCACCATAGACCGCGGGTATTTTCTGCAGACAAGCTAATCGTTTCGCGGGTTGTGTTTGTTAAAAAAAAGAAGTATGTACGTGAAATTTAAAATTAAATTTTAATGGGAGTGCATCCGCCAATATTTTTTCAATTCAAGATTGTGTATTTTTCAGAGCTTAGGGTATGTGTTAAATATTGTAAAAATCTATAAAAAAAGTAGATGATTGGATCTTTTCACTCCTTTCTTGTTTTTTGTTCAATTAAAAGTGTACGAATGTAGCGCCCGTCGCCTGCGAATACAGAAATACATACGTATGTTGCTAAAAAAAAAGAAAAATCATGAATATTACCCAGCAAAAATTAATTTAGTGCAAGTAAGCACTAAGGCAAAAAGAAGCGCTTCGGAAGCGCGGAAAAGCACACAGTGCTTCCCCTCTGCCTTACGAGGATGCCATAAAGTAAGCGAATTACGAAATTTTACGAACATATATCTCAAATATTTAGGAAAATTAAGTTAAAAATAAAACGATAATTGCTGAAAAAAAATTTGTGTGTGAACGTAGAAACATTTACAACAGAAAATTTTAAAATTTTCATTTTTTACCGGATAAACCAGGATTATGTTTTTCTTAATTTTGTCAACCAACCTTCAATATAAAGGGTGGGCAAATTTAAGGCTAGGAAATAAATTGGCTTAAAAACACACTTTTCTTTGACAAATTCAGTTTTATTGATACCAGTGTAAAGTAGAAATATGGGAATTAATAATGGAATATGATGTCGGGCAAATAAAAAAATTATTTTTAACCACATTTTGCAAAAAAGCTTCGCTTATCTCGTCAATGCAGCGCCGAATTTCATCTTTCAAAGCGTCAGTTGTTTCTGATATGTTCATGTAACACCGGTCTAAATAAATAAATAAAAATTCACAAATTTCACAATTAAAACTCTTTGTTCCAGAGTGTAGTGTTCCATGGTTAAAATTTCCCAACTTTTTACTAAATGAATGTCAAAGGATGACAGCTCAATTCTTGACATTTTATCAGTTGCCAGCCAATTTACTTCCTAACTTCAAATTTGGCCATCCTTTATATCTAAAAGTTAAATGTTATTTCATGTAAAATGTATAACGATGGTTTTTTTTTTTGCTCTTTGCTGTAACATTTACCATTAATTAGCCCGTTCAGTTTAAGTGAATTTTTGAACAAAGTTTTTGGTGTCACAACAGTTGTGTTCAAACACTCTATTGCAGCGAATACATTAATAGTATTGCTGGTCTTCTATTTGTTATAAAGAATGATTTGTAAAGTGTGACTTGTCTCACTAAATTTGTGCGGCATTGTATATGAAATCAATTTGAATTTAAATAATAAAAAAGTAGACATTAGTGAAGAAGAAAAAAGACATTTCATTTTATACAAGATATTGTGCCACATACTAATATGATATACGTACGCACAGGCAATTTTATTGCATAATATCAATTATTGCACAATAATATTTGCAATTATATGATAAATTATTAAAAATTCAGAAAAGTGCAACTTTGACTCGCACACGAAAAGTTTCGTACGGATTCTACTATACGAACTTTAGCATTTATAAAAATATCTTACCTGATGTTGACATTTAAAAAAAAATTTAAGTTTCGGCGCTTATTCTTAGTTTTAGTGATTTTTTTCGTTTTAGGGATTTTTTTGGCGATTTTTTCGTTTTGGCGATTTATTTAATTGTGGAATTTTTTAGTTTTAGCGTTTTTGAAAACTTACAGAGTTTTTCTCTTAACTGTCATATATTTATTTTTTTAGCGGCCAAAGTTTTACATATTCTGTGACAATTTCAGGTCCGCAGCTCTTACGGTTCCCGAGAAAACAGCCTGTGACAGACAGTCAGGCGGACAAAAAACAAGTTAGATTTATTTTTATACATATATCGCTCATTTACTTCAATAGTGTCACAACTAAAAAAAAACTTGTTTTGCAGAAAACACGTTTGAAGTTTTCAATTTATATGCAACTCAATGAAGACATGCAAAAATATTGAAATTTTTACACAAGATAAAATACGAAATGCCGAATTATTTTGCACTATTAACTCCAAAAACGCATTTTTTGAGTTATGACACCATTGAAGTAAAAGAGCGATATATTGCTTACGCGTTAAGATTAGGGAGTAGTGTAATCAAATACACTTTTACAAGCTTTTCAAAGGGTGCAGTGAAGTGTTTCAGATCTGTGTATATTGAAGTAAGCAAAGTAAAAATGAAACAATAACAATGCAGGAGTATAACAATAATAATGAACATGAAATGGGAACAGGAATTAAAAAAAAAAATACAAAATACAAGTAAAAGTGTGGTAAGTACAAGGATATTATTTTAACTTTTTAAAACATTAAAATAACAACAACTTGTTATTATTTACTAATACTACTACCCGCATACTAACACAAACGTACATACATACATACATACATACTATACATACATATTGTGATAAACATGCATTATTCCTTGCCAACTCACACTCATTCATATTCGATGAATAATTACAAGTGTATTTTATTTATTAAAAATTTTGTTAACTGTACTTAAGTTCGCAAAAAAAAAACTTAATTTTTACACACATACGAGTACTCATGTGCATAAATATAATTTAGAAAATAATTAAATTGAGTTAAAACTAACTGGGAAAGTATAAATGTACGGCACAAATCCATTCACTATCTCAAATAAAAATTAAATTACTCTTTCAAAATATACTTATACGACGTAAAAGTATAAAAATGAATATATTTATGATCAATCAATTTATGCTTTACTTCAATTTTTGGATAATGTTTCTGTTAAATAATATGAGATAAGTGTACGATAACATTCATTCAACATTTTGTAATATACTGGCAACACTGAATTTTCTCATTGTAGCCAAAGAAATAGAAATTAGTTTAATTGGACTACAACGACAAAATCAGCATAGACAACAACCTGCCGCCCTGTTTTGCGTTGCTGTCTTCAAAAGAATCACTCTCATATAAACATGTGTATTCTATCCTTGACATTTTGTAGTCGGTAGCCTGCTGTGGTGAATGTGTTTAATGCATTACTGAATAATTTTGTGGCATTCTCTTGGGATTTATTTTTTTAAATTATTATCTTGATTGATTATGATTGTGACATGATAAGTATCATAAATCAGCTTCAAGTGGTATGTAATGAATTTCCTTTATATATGTATCCCTAATTATTTTTCAGTTTTTGTTAATCATTTAAAGTTTTAATTCAACGACAAGGGTGAAATATAAATCAATATTCAAATCAACGTTTTTATGTGTTTATGCATGTGATTGTCATAAGAACTTTTGAGTGAACTTAAAACAGAAGGATTTTTAATGGCATCTTAAAATTTTCATTGTAAACAGAGAACGATATAAAACACGGTTCAGGGAGTTCACAATAGCGTTTTAAAACATTTCTTAAAGGTAGAGGTCCATAGCTCGCTTTTTGCGCGTTATGCTTTACACGCGTTTCACCTCTTGTTTCATTCTATACTTTGTTCGCGTTGAGTTACATGCACTGCTTTTCATGCGCCATTTTATTTTTGTTTTGATCAGCTGTGTGCGTTTGTTTATAAATACTTATAAAGAAAAAATGGGGAGTGAAATCGAGTTTTTAAAAGAATTTGTGGAGTTAGTCGTAAATGTAATCGATAACTAATATGCAAAATTTGTTACTGAGAAAAGTGTGGTGAAAAGTTAATTAAAATACATCGCATTAATGAAAATATTCACATATTTTATTAAACAAGTTTTTTTTACTAAGAAATTTTTTTTATTGAAAAAAAGAAAAAAAATTTCCACGGCAAAATAATATTTATCGATAACGTAAGAAATAAAATATTATTTAACATCTTTAGCATTCAAGAACAGCATACTTTCTTTCATGGTGCTTGTAACGCGTACAAAAGTAGAAAGTAGACCTACTTTTTGCTTTGAACGCGCCTACGCGTTCTGCGCTTTTTGCAATGTAACTTGTCACATACAATTACATTGATTCTACTTTTTTGATAGATGCATAGAAAGCGTAACGCGCAAAAATCGAGCTATGAACCTCTACCTTAATATTGCAACATTTAAATTTTAATATTTTAATATGGGTTGCCAAGTTTGCTGTTTATTGTTTGTGTTTTTGTGTTTAAATCAAATTTATTACCAGGTGGCAAATTCAAAAGTATAAAAAGCATGTCATTTTCAATATGGCAATATGGTAATGTTAAACGGAACAACTACCTGTTTTCGAAGGTCGCTGCACTTCGTCATGAGCGTTCTTTTTGTTTGGTCCACTTTGTGTGGTGTCAGTTGATGTAGATTTCTACTTTATATACTCATTTTTCAATGCAAACGGATTATGTAAATTGTTTTGATTCATCGTATTACAATTTGCTAAAAGATTTTTTTTAATGAAAGCTCAATTTTAACATCTCTAAATTTACAACAGTCTTGCCATTTTTTTTATTATAAATTTGTTTATTTTTCAAATGCGAATAAACACAACTTATCGTTATGAAATTTTTTTGTATTTTTTTTTTTTACATAAAACTTAACCGATTTGGGGGGAGAGAAATAAGAATTCAAAAAAAAAAAAAAAAAATAACGGCCACTCTAATGTACATACATACATATTTCTTTATTATCACTTTTTCGCCATATGCTTATTATGTACTCACATCAGTGTTGCCATTATGTAAGACGAAAAGTGCTAGATTTCAAAAATGAAAGTGCTAAAACGTTCTACAGCACACATCTTTAGTTTCTCTTATTTATTAAGTGGCCCATACACTTGCAATGAAATGTGATTTTTTTTTTGTATTCTACATTTTTTCATAACTAAGAAAACACAATCAAATTGTGTAATGTGTTGACAAAGTTATATACTAATATGTTAAGTTTTTTACTGTAAGAAAAATTTCACCATATTTTTTTTGAAAGATTTGTATTAATCATTCCATGGTATACAAAGTCCAATTGGTTCAGGAGTTGAAGCCAACTGACCATCCAGAAGATGCCGATTTTGCCAAAAAAAAAATCATCTTTTCAGATGAAGCTCACTTTGATCTTAGCGGGTATGTAAAAGCAAGCATTTGGGGCACAGAAAACCCGCACGCATACATTGAAAAGCCGACGCACCCAAAACGAGTCACTGTTTGGTGCGGATTTTGGTCCAGAGGTATAATTGGGCCAATGAGCAAGGAGTGGCCGTTACAGTCAATGACGATCGTTATCGGGCCATGTTGAACGAATTTTTGTTCTAAAAAATTTAAGAGGAGGATATTGGCAACATTTGGTTTCAACAGGACGGCGCTACGTGCCACACAGCAGAAGCTACACTCGATGTTTTGCGCCCTGTTTTTGAAGATCGCATTATCAGCCGCAGAGCTGATGTCGTTTGGCCACCTCGGAGCTGCGATTTGACACCGTTGGACTATTATTTGTGGGGTGCCGTCAAAGATAAGTGTTACGCCGACAAGCCAGAGACAATTGACGCTTTAAAGGACAATATTCGTGAAGCCATTGGTGCAGCTGGCACACAATCGATAATGTGCTTAAAAATTGGACCCATCGTGTAGGCTACTGCATGGCCAGCCGAGGCAGCCATTTGAATGCAATTATTTTTCATTACTAACCGGAAGGAGGATTGTACTTTCAAATAAAAAAAGAAATTTGAGAAAATATTCAGTAGTATATTTTTATAGCATTTAAAAAAAAAAGTTATCTGGCGAACTCTTTATAAGCGACAACTAAAGTCTTCTGCTCACTGTAGCTTTGACTGTGCTTTTTGTCAAGCTGATCAATAACCTTATTAACACTGTAAACTCTTCAAAAGAATAAAACTTATAACAAGTTTTTTTAACTTAGTATTTCAAATGGTGTAATATATTTGTACCGATGAGATACTCATATCTCAGAGCGGTTCAGTTATATGACTCTTGTCATAGATAAATAAATTTGATAAACATATTATATTAATTGACTCGCAATTGGTTTTAAGGAATTATCTATGGAAAATTTATAAATTTAATCAAATAAAAAGTGCAAAAAATACCAAATGGTTTTAGAAAAGTGCTAAACCAGCACTTAGCATTATTTTCAAAATCTCTAGCACTAAAAGTGCTAAAACGGCAAGCCTGACTCACATAGATTTTAACCATTGCAAATATTTAAGTAACAAATGCTTTATCAGTTTTTCATGACAAACAGTAAACATGTTTCTATTTATTAACGTACTTGTTTGCTAATTCTTATAAGCCACTCAGGGAGTCCATAAAATAATTTACATTCCAATGACAATCAGGCCGGGTGTCATCATAAATTATTTATTACCAGAACATACATAATTCAAACTAACTATTTTCGCGTTCGCAGATAAGATTAAATTTGCTTGCTTTCACCAGCAATTCAAATAAATATTTGCTAAGCTTTTTGTTTTTGCTTAAGTTGATATAAATATAATTGAAAAATTAGGGTTTCGGTAAAAAAAAAATTGTTTGAAAGCAAAATAATTTGGTTACAATATTTTTGGGGAAGGAGAAAAATTAAAAAAAAAGAATGATACAAGAATTAAAATAAAATGGAAAATCGGTGGCAACTGAACTTAAGTTGCGTTGCCAGTTGCCAAAATGTTAGTAGTGATGGCAACTGGCAACTAACAGCTGTTAATTTCAGTTGCCAAATTGCAATAATATTGGCAAACACTAAACTTGCTGTATCTTGTAAACCGTAAACTTAAACTAAAAAGTCCCAAAATGAAAAAAAATCGATGCGAAAAATCGCCCAAATAAAAAAGCGCTTAAATGAAAAATATCACCAAAAATAAAATAAATCGCTCAAATGCAAAAAAAGCACCAAAAGTAAAATGGTCGCCAAAAAACCTAAGAAACCGCCAAAAACTGAGAAGAAAGAAATTGCCAACACGAAAAAAATTACAAAATTACAAAAAATCGCTAAAACTAAAAAATCGCTTAAAAACGCTAAAAATCTAAAAAAACGCCAAAACAAAAATTAAAAAAATACCGACATCAAGTAAGATATTCGATTGCATACACAGAAAAATCTCAGTTTACAATTCAAACACAAAATTCTCTTAATCAAATATTAGTTTTTTAAAATTTAGGTCCTACAAAGATATTTGCAAATTCAAATGCAAAATTTGTTTGAAAAAAAACTGCGACTTTTTCAATCAACGAATTGTTTCATTCAATCAAAATTTTCTACCGAAATGAAAAAGCAAATCAAACGATTAACCTTTCCGTACAGTATGCCATTGCCATATTTGAACAGAAATCTTATCTAAACAATGGCGGTATTCGATGTTCGATGCAAATTGTCTTGCGTAAGTGCAAATGCAAAATATCGTAGCTTTTCTTTGGATTGTGTGTGTATTTTGTTGTTGGATGTGAAAGAAAAGTTACCATATTTTGCATTTGCACTTACGCAAGACAATTTGCATCAAATATCGAATACCGCCAATACTGTTACAAATGTTATCTTACACACGAAATACCGAAGTATATTTACTTGACATAAAGTCCCTATTCATCCAATCCGACAATTTTGTTTGTTTTTGGGTTGAAGTCTACTGATGAGTTCCAAAAAGCGGGAACGAAATGCATATAGACAATCGCTTAACCATAAAAACAAGCAAAATTTTCGGAATGTTATCTTATGTATTAGTTGTATGAATTAGAATTTTTCACTCTACGTATACTCGTACATACAATCAATTTACTGGAACAGTTAAAAATATTTGCTGAAACTAAATTTTATTTCCAAAAAAAAAAGACGTTTGTTTGAAATTTTTTGGGAATAATTTTTTCTGTGTAGGCTAAAGTTCGTATACCATTACATATGTATGTGGTGTCCGTACTGAACCCTTCGAGTCAAAGTCGCACATTACTGCATTTATTTTACTTCAACCGACAGCGAATATCGTTGAAATGTGCTACTGGGAAGTTTTCGTTATTCGTTACTATAGCAATACGATTGTCGTAATAAAAGTTAAGGCTCAGTTAGCCAACACTGTAATGGAATGTAACTGCAACTGTAGGAAACAGCTGATCGATATTGTTAGTCCCAGTCCAGACTTGCAATTTTTGTTGCAGCAGCTTTTTATATTTTAGAGCAAAAGAGCGAGTGAGGAACACAAAAAGTATACATTTCTATTTCAACACTCTCACACATATTCAAGAATTGCTGCAACAAAAATTGCAAGTAAAAAACAAAATATTAAACTTACTTCCTTTTTAAGCAGCAGGCAGTGCAGGCTGTTA
Source organism: Nowickia ferox (assembly GCA_936439885.1). Lineage (NCBI taxonomy): Eukaryota > Metazoa > Arthropoda > Insecta > Diptera > Tachinidae > Nowickia > Nowickia ferox. Next base: position 107,804,626 of record OW387024.1, on the reverse strand, counting down.
TTAGCGCCGCCAAGCCAATAAATCCTGCTAAGATGACCAACCATGTACCGGGCGAGGCCATGAAACTGGCTGCCGCCACTGCTGTACGCATTGAACAGATTCTTACATTCCGGTTAATAACAATATCGATCAGCTGTTTCCTACCATTGCAGTTACATTCCATTACAGTGTTGGCTAACTGAGTTTTTATTGCTCCTGTTACTGCAGAATGTTGCCATACATAATATTAATTTTAATTTCGGTTGCGTTGCCAGTTGACAAAGCAACTGAAGTTCAGCTGCCATCCACAATCGAGCCAAAAATGGACTACACACATATTCAAAGTATTTCTCAAATTTCAATTGATTTATTAAAAATATTTCTGCTGTTTTACTTAAAAATATACATTATTTGAACCTCAATTATAAAGATAGTTTTTAATTTAAGACTATTTAACATATTTGAGCATGAGCGTGTACATACGTTTCGTGGTTTAAAGTTAAAATAAAATTTGTTAAAATTTTTTTTTTTTTTAAATAAAAAATTCAATCACTTTTTACCCAAATGTCGAGGACACACGAGTATGTATAACTAAACAAAAGAGACAACTAAGCAACTTACAACTACTAACATACTAGTTTTATTATATGCTTAAATATAATTTTATATATGAAATATTTTTAATTAAACAAGAGAAATAATATTAAAATAAAATCACAGGCATATTAAACTAAAATGAACTTGATTATTTTAAATAATATGCGCAGTCTTTATGGCTAGTATTTGTTGATATTTTCTTATTCACTTCACTTTTCGTTTACAAATAAATTTAAATTTACATATATAAAAGTGCAAGCTAAAGAAAGGCATGAAAGGGAGTAGAGAGTAATGAGAGAGAGGCAGAGGCATAGACAGAGACAGAGAGGGTGAGTGAGAGTTCTTAACACTCTACAGGAAACAAGAACTCTAGTGCTTTTAAGGTCTTAACCATTTCTAAGCCAAATGACTGGTTGCTACAAAGGTCCATAAATGGGTTCGGAATAGGGCATATATACTGTCGGCATACCCACAACACCGTAAGTCTCCGTGGTCGAACGTGAAGCTTGCAAACTACGTTTGGAGTGCTTTTTATATCTATAAGGAAGTTAGTTACAAAAATCCAGTAAATGATTGAGCAACAAAATATTAAACTTACTTCCTTTTTAAGCAGCAGGCAGTGCAGGCCGTTATTAGCGCCGCCAAGCCAATAAATCCTGCTAAAATGACCAACCATGTACCGGGCGAGGCCATGAAACTGGCTGCCGCCACTGCTCTACGCATGGAACAGGGCTCCACTTCACTCACACCATATTCCACATAAACATCAAAGAGTTGCTTTTTCAAAAATTCGGAATTCATAAGTTTTTGCATTTCGTTCATCGAAATCGCTGAACCATTCTTAAACATTTGGAAACACGAGCTGGTTGAAGTGAAATCTAAGCTGTAATCGGGCCTGGTTAACACCTGCGTGTCCAATATGTGTAAATCCATACCTAAAGGTTTAAGTTTTTGCTTTACTTTTTCCTGAAAAGGTTTAACATTACTTTGGATTTCACTGGCCGGTCGAGAGAACACAAACTTCAGTAGCGATTTATCGCGTATAACGAATATTTTCAAATTGTTGAAAGCATGTCTTTTCGCCTTCAGGGAGTTATTGGCTCTTATTCTCATATTAAAGTAACCATCAACATAGTTGGCAAAAGAACCACCTGTGCGTAGTTCTCCGGTGTGATTGTTCAAAGTAAAGAGATTCTGCAAGAGTGTCGCTTTAACGCTGTTGGTGCGTTTGTAGAATTGCGGCACAAAGCTAACATTCTCCATAGTCAAAATGATGGGATCTGCCTCGGCATCTACATCTGTAGCTCTTACTGTTGTAATTTTACTATCAATGGGCACATTGATGCGTATGCCCACCGACATGTCCTGGTGCTCAAATTGTGGCAAATTATCATCAATATCAAGAATCTGTATGATCACTCTTAAATGGGAAAGATCTTGGCGATTGTACGCATCACCAAGGTAAGGGTATGTTGGTTCTCCCAATTTCAAACATTTGATAGTAAGAGCGTAGTAGTCCACCATTTCCCTGTCTATGGGTTGGGTCGTCTTAATAACGGCCGTGTTATCGTCAGTTCTTTGCACGCGGAAAACATTCTCTTCATTGCCCTCAGTAATGACGTATTCGATAGCAGCGTTTTCGTCTATGTCTTCGTCTATGGCCACAATGTTACCTACTACAGTGCCCTCAGGTTGCTCTTCCAATAACTTAAACTCCAAGGGAGCTTCGTCCTGCATTGCAAATCGAAATCAAGACAAGACAATTTAAAAGTTTCTTTTTGTTGAACTTACCACTTCCCTGCTAAAAAGAGGCTTATGGTCATCGACATCCAGCACTTTTATTTGCAAAATTCTTGTTACCGACTGTTTGGGCTGACCATTGTCAGCTACCTCTAGAATTATATTGTACATGTCTTTGTACTCTCTATCTAATATCACAGAAGTCTTGATAAGACCCGTCGTCTCATCAATTGCAAAAGCGTCCGCATCAGCTGTGTCATCTAAAATCTTATAGACAAGAGTTCCAGATGGTGTTTTTGGATCATCCGGATCATTGGCTTTAACCTGAAATACCGGTGTCCCGAGTGGAGAATTCTAAAATGAAGAAATTCGGAGATAGTCATAAGGCATTAGGTGACAAAAAAGTGAGGCTTCTGTATCATTAAGGAAAGAATGAAAAGAAACGTGATAAAAATTGTTGTAAATTTGAGATTTGTTTACAAAAAGCCTAAAATAAATTGTTTTGGAATTCACGTATTCTATTTCAATTGAAGCATTTGTATTTAAGGCCGAAATTTATATGGTACGATGAATTGAAAACAGTGCATGTATTTTATTTTTCATTTTGTACAAAAGGCTTAAATTTAGATTACCTGACATTAAACAAAGCGTTCTTGCACATATTGTTATCGTTAAAGAAGAAAATACAAGGAACCGAATATAAATTGGTGCAAAATTTTGAGATTTTCTTACCAAAAGCCTTGAATAAATTGTGCAGGAATTCACTTATTCTATTTCAATTGAAGTATTTGTATATAAGCTCGAAATTTACATGATACAATGCCTGTATGTATTTCTTTTGTCTTTTTAAATACCGGGCTTAATTTACCATAACACACATATTCCTCAATGTACTTGTGCCTTAAGGCTGGGACTTACTATCCTACACAATCACACGAATTACGAAAAAATATAACTGATCTGATGAATTCTTATTGCTTTTTGAAAGTTTTCATAAACTCCATTATACCAGTGTTGTATTTTCTCAAAAGTCGCACGATTGTGTAGGATAGGATGAATCAAGGCCTTTAGCAATGATCACATGCTATTTGCCTTTCTCGCAAAGCACTCACCTCTGTTACATTGGCCGTTTGCCCCAACTCCGGCTCAATGAAAAACGGTATGCCATCATTGGCACTAACATCGCCTATGAATATGGTGACCTTTACAGCAGAACTTAAAGCTATTTGCTTTGGTATTTGATCTCCATTATCGTGAGCTTTCACCCGAATCTCGTACGGATCCGAGCGACCCTTGCCAGTCAACTCCCTTTTCGTTTTGAGCTCACCCGTTTGCTTGTTGATCTTAAACAAGCCGTTAACTTCTCCCTCATCGATTATTTCGTACGTTACATCACCGCCAGGACCGTCATCAACATCGTGAGCCAAGAGTTTTATAACAAAAGTATCCGGACCAACATTTTCGGGGATAACAGCTGTATATTCCTTTTGACTGAATGTGGGAACATTGTCATTCACATCTAAAACATCAATAACCAATTGCACTACACTTTGCTTGGAGTCTGTGCGTCGGCCGGGGGAATCCTCAGCTTTCACTTGCAGATAAATGTGAGGAGTACGCTCGCGATCAATTATGGCCTGTGGAGCAATAACTATTTCTCCTGTTACATTATTCATCTCGAACAAATGGGCATTCTCGCCATACAAGGAGTATGATATTTTGTGATAACCCAAACGTTCATCACGCGCTGTAAGCACAGCGTCTTTATCCGTTGCTTTGACTCGTATAATTTTTAAAGGATGTTTTTTGTTTTCTACTACAGAGACACGATAAGATAATTCTTCAAATATAGGACTGTTATCATTAACATTTTCTATAGACACATTAACTTTTGTCACGGTACTGCGTTGCATATCGGGAGCATTGGCCTTAACTTGGAATTCGTACTGGCTCTTGCCCTCCTCCAGAGCTTCATAATCTAAGCGCTTGCGTAGAATTACCTCACCTGTTCTTTCATGAATATGGAAATATTCCAGTTCCAAGGGCTCCACCAATTCGAAACTTTGTATTGGCAATTTGGAAACCGGATCTTCAGCTTGTAATATAAATAAAGTGCTCTCTATAGGCATTTCTTCCATTACATTTATTTTAACCATGGGCTTTGAGCTAGTCCAACCCTTGTTGGTGAATACAGGATTCGTATCCTTAAAAGATTGCACATAAACAGTGACCTCAGTGGTATCGCTTTGTCCATCAGGGTCCACCTCTGCATTAAGATCTTTCACTTCGACCAATAAAACAATAACAGCGGCTTCATCATGATTCAGTTTTCCATTGACATAAATCATTCCCGTTTCCGAATTAATATGAAAAGCATCATCTACCCGATATTTACTGCGTTTTGTTATGCCAACGCCCGCCTTAGAGGTGGCATTGGGTATGCTTTTTATTGAATAGTTAAGCTTTGAGTTCAAATCCTTGTCAATGGCTCTCACTTTTAATATATGCTCTCCAATTGCCGTACGCTCCGATACGTAGGCGGCATAGCTGGGTTGCTCAAATTTAGGTTTTTCGTCATTAATATCTTTGACATTAACGTACACTGTAGTGGTGGCGGTTTCGGGAATGGGTAGGCCAGCATCTACAGCATTCACTGTGATTTCAAAACTGTCCATATTTGAATCCCGATCTATGCGGGCCTGAGGTGAAACGGTAATAAGACCAGATCTGTAATATAAAATGTGAGTAACTATTAATCAGAGGTCAAATTCCCTTTTGATAACGATCACGTTTTTTCAGCTTGACATTATGGCATTCGCTATCTAATCACGTAATAATATTGTTCGATATCGAATCCCATAATCTTAAACTGAAAAGACTTGATCGAGTCAACTCGTTATCAAACGGGAAGATTAGACCACAGAACTGAAGAAAATAAAATCATTAATTTACTTACTGCTCGTCAATTTCAAAATTATCATTTGCTCCCACTAAACGATATTGCAACATACTGTCCAAACCATCTGGATCATGCGCTTTCACTGTGGTGACGTTATAGCCGGCTGGAGCATTCTCTGGTATCGATACTCTATAACTGGGCGGACCAAGTATAGGCACATTTTCTATATTCTGAAAATGACCCTTGAATATTGGTCTCTGATTACCCGATATGCCCACGCGTATAGAAACTTTAGTGGTATTGACCAGAGGTGGTATGCCGAAGTCGGTAGCCGAAATTACCAGATCATATTCCCCTCTTTCCGTATCCATAGATCTGGCCACCTTCTGCAAACTTATTTCTCCCGTCAATTCATTTATGCTAAAAACATTGCCCGATATACTGTTTTCTGAAACTATGGCATAACGCACTTTACCACCACCCTGAGTAGGACCATCAACATCGGTGGCTCTAACCTTAAATTCGGGCTCAAAGTGACTAGTGCCCTCCCTAACGGTTCTAGAATATTCTGCACTTTCAAACATTGGATAATTATCATTCACGTCCATAACTTCGACATACACCTGAGCATTAGCTTCCAGTCCACCTCCATCCGCTGCTACAATCGACAAACTGTAACTGCTCTGCTTCTCGTAATCCAAAGGCTTCTTAATAAAGAAACCACCCGTCATGGGATCCGTGTAGAAAAAGTCAGCTCCAAATCCCTTCAAACGATATGTAATTAAGCCAAATTTGCCGGAATCTTTGTCGGAAGCCTTAACCGTACCTATTTGAGAGTTGACGGTAAAGTTCTCAGGAGCCAAGAATCTATAGCTCGTGTGATCGAATATAGGCGGATTATCATTGACATCCGTTAATTGAACATTTATGCGAACTGTTGACTGCTCTTCGCCGTTGACCAAAGCCAAAACATCGAAGGCAAACAGGCGTTTTCCAGCATCCTCGACATCATAATCCAAATGTGAAGAATTCAAAACTCTTACCACTATAGGCGTACGTCCTTGGGCTTCTGTCGGACTTACGGCAAAACTGTTGTCTGAATTATAAACATCACGCAAGGCCAACGAGTAACGACTATTGCTACCCATATCACGATCGAAAACAAACACCGTTAAACCGGGCAGAGGCATGCCAGTATCCAAATTTTCCGGTATAGAGATGTTGAATACTTCACCATTAAACTCCGGTATATGATCGTCAACATCATTGACCACAATGGTTATTTGTGTGGTTGAGGAATCGGACGGTATGACACCCTCTATTAATTCTGTTGCGCGTACGGTGAATATATAAACTCCACCATTTTGCAAGATTTCTGGATTTTCGCGATCCAAGGGCTTATCAGTGGTTATCAGAACTGCAGTGCCGTCCCTGGGATCTCCAAAGGGCACCAAATCAAAATGACCAAAATCTTCATTTTCCAGAGTAAGTAAAATGTCACGGGGTATACCCACATCTCCATCAATGGCCTGTATAGTCAAAATACTAACGCCGGCCGCAGTATTTTCATCCACATTGGCCGAATATGGAGCATTCGTGAAAACTGGTAATTGATCCTGCACATCGATAACACTAATCGAAACGGTGGCTTGTGATGTAAGCGGATTGTCATAGGCTCCATCTATTGCTAAAATGGTCATTATATAAGTAGGTCTACTTTCGAAGTCCAAGGGTTTTTTAAGTGTTATTCGGGCCGTATAGTTCCCATCTGATATATTTTCGGCCTTAACATCAAATGTGTCGCAAATGTCGTTTTCCTGGAAGAAGCAGAAAACTAAAATAATTTCTCCAATAAACTTGATGCCCTCAAATATTTGCTGTTCAAAATCTCAAAACATAAATTCTAAATCCTAAAAACTTACTTATCTGATTTTCTAGTCGCATGGAGATCGTGCTCCATATAGAACTGGGCAAAAGGCATACACAGCTCCCATTTAAATGGTTCTATTCAAATTTTGACCAATGTATATTAAATAAATAATAGCTATCGCTTAAGAAATTTTATATAATTGGGAAAATTCAGCAAATATGAAAAATGCAGAAATGCTTTAAAAGGCGCAGCCGGTTGCTCAGAGAAGAGTGTCTCTGTTTTAAACCGGCAATGCAGAAATGCTTTAGAAAGCCAAGCCAATTTTGGACATACCACAGTAGAGATTGTCCTTGCACTGGCCCGAAGTCCGCCAATGCAAAAATGCTTTGGAACACATGTTTTTCTATGGGAAATAATTAAACTAGAAAAGTGAAATAGGCGGCAAATGAAATGTTGTGTTTTGTTTGAAAGGGTTGGCATGTAGTTTGGTTCCACAATTTTTTTTTTAATTGGAGGGGGAAATTTGCTCCCCTTATACATAACCATGTCTTTTGTTGACCATTTTCAAAATTATTTTTCTTTGCCTGAAAGGGATTGCTGGTAGTTTGGTCCTACAATTTTTTTTTCAAAATCGATGGGGAAATTTTCAAACCTCTACTTTGTTGTTTTTATAAAGATTTTTTAATTGTCAGTATATGGCCTTTTTAACAAACAAAAATAATGATCAAGTAGTAATTAAAAGAATCAAAAAAACCCGACTGCGACCAATTTAAAACCGTTAAATATCCTAAATGGTCATTCGAAATGAAAAATCATAAGAGAAAATACCTGTCGAATGATACCTATTTTGATATAATTCTGTTGGCCGCCATATTGAGTTTTGACTACTGTCATATCGTTAATGACACTTTCAATATTAAGAAAAAATCCATTGATGTAAGTATCATGAAAGTATCATGGTCCACGCGTTCGGTTATATAGTGCCGCAAAAGAACACACATACATACATAAATACCCAGTCGGATTTTTATTACTCGTAGCTCAAAAGAAAGGCGACTTTTTGCTTATTCATTTACAACTAGCTTCTGAACTAACTCATAAATGATTTAGATGTGAGTCAGTTGTTTTTTGCACAACTGTTTTCTTCCCGATAAGTATTGAACTAACTTTAAGCTAAACTCAAAACTGATGCAGGGATTAGAGAGTTGTTTTTGTACTTCTTGTACTTCTGCTCGATAAGTTTTGAGCTAACTCAAAGCTGATACAGAGATGAGTCAAAGTTCAGCGAGAAGATGTCAGCATAAAATTAATTTTTATGTTAACTCTGTTCCGTTAATATTTTATATGGCGCGATAGCAAAGTCTTGGGTATGATGGCTGAGAAACAAAGTGATCACGGTTCGATACACGTTTTCGTTTCTTAAAAAAATAATTGAAAATTGTTTAAACTTTAAGCTGACTGAAAATAACACTTTTTTTTGATTTTGATTTGGCACAAACTAACTCATAATGACTCATGGTTAGTTTAAAACTGATCACTCGTCCTGCGGGCACTCAATGCTAAAACTGATCACTTTTAGCATGCAGAATGGGGCGAATTTTAACCACCTCTGACTAATTTTTTGCTGATAATTCAATAGTTTTGAATTAACTCAAATTTCCACTGGGTACATGCATACATACATAGGCTGATAAACATAATACCCTTTGCGCTGCGCGGTCGGGTAAAAAGCGCGCATTTCCATGCAAAATAAAAAAAAAAAATCAAAAGTTCAACTTTAACCTTATATTTCTCAACAAGCACTGTTAGGTTAGGTTAGGTTAGTCTGGTTGCTCAAGGACCACGCATAGACCAAAATTGATCCTTAGCGATACCAGCAGATGACAAGAAACCTGCAAGTATGGCAGCCTACTTCGTGGTGCCTGTATCGTATGACTCCCACACAGATTTAACAAACCTTAGCAATCTACACATTTCCATTCCCTATACAAGCTCAAGACTTCGAAAAGTGTGGTCACCAAGGCAGTCATATCTAGTTCGGCTTAGAGCCGGACAGTGGCACAGTAGATGTTCTACTGTCTCAATTACCCCGGGTTCCTTACATTTCCTGCAGGTACCGTCAAGTATTTGTACTCTTTTGACGGCATAAGAAGCCGTCCAGCAGTGTCCAGTTAATAACCCCACTAGAAGTCTACAGTTGCTTCTGGTTAGAGATAAAAGGAATTTAGTCGATGTAGGATCATAGAAGCTCCACATGATTTTAGAAGTTTCGCAAGTTATCGTCGCAAGCCAACTTTCCTCCGCTTCTTCCTTCATCTTGGAGTCTATGGTCCATTTCAGGTGATGAATTGGTTTCCGGACATATGCCGTTTCTTCCACCGGTAATTGGATCCCCCTTTTGGCCAGTATATCGGCCATTTCGTTTCCCTCAATCCCCATGTGTCCTCGGACCCAAAAAACATGTACGTGTCTGCCAGCACATAACCTATTTAAGGCATTCCTACACTTGATCACAACCGAGGTAAAATTATACAAGGTACTTGCAGAAGCGCAGCCTGTTAATGTATACAATGCAGAAAGTTGGCAAACTTTGTTTACAAGCTGTAAAAATGTTAGTGTATGTGTGTGAATAAAATTATTACAGTGTTGCCAATAAATTACCACATAGCGGTGTCTCCAATTACACATTGAAGAAAATTACACTACACATCATTTGTGTAGGTTAAGATTAAAACAAAAATAAGTAAAAATAGAACCCAAAGTAGAATTACACACAGATTATACATGAATCTCATTACATGGCCTACACATGAGAGTAGAATGACTATAATCATGCTGTTACTCTGCGATTGTTATTTTTAAAAACAAAAGACATCTGTTTCTGACAACTATGCGTTTGTTTCTACCAACAAAATGCGTGGGTTTTTTGGTGTTGTAAATTTGTTGTAGTCGTGCAAATACCTTGTATAATTTTACCATAAGTGGTACCAAATTAAAATTCGTTCGATCAGATCTTTCGACTACAGTCAAAGTTATACAGTCACTCATAATAAAAGCCAATGATTTTGCAACTATATTCGAAAGTTCGACCTGTATTCGAAATTTCGAACAGATTTTTTATTTTAAGGCAATAAATTGTTAAACATTTTTTATGCGAAAAATAATAACAAATGATATTGAGGCAATTGCTAAAAATATTTTCGTCGATGAAAAATGAACTTACCTCAACGCATCTAATCTGGATTTCGGCATTAATACCCACATCACGATCGACCACTACAATTGCAGGTTTAACCTCCACTAAAGAGTCCACTGGCAACGACTCACTAACACTGGCCAAATAGGGGCGACCCAAAAATATTGGTTGGTTATCGTTGTAATCACGTACAGGAATAACACGCCTCAATGACACAGTATTCGGCTCCGTGGCATAAATGCCTTCATCCGTAATACTAATAATGACCTCAATCGAGTCTTGTGCCTCACGATCTAATAATTGGCGCAAACGCACCACACCCGTGTCACGATCAACAGAGAAAACGGGTCCCGAAATGCTGTACTTGAGGCGACTACCTTCGGGATCAATGCCTATTAACAGTGAAGAGAATATGGCAAAAAAATAAAATAAACATACGAGTAATTAGAATGTGTGTCAGTAAAGTAAAGAGTGAATAATAATGTGGGAATTAGAGATAATTGCATGTAGTACTTCATGCATTTTACTTTGTATTAACTTTTCTATACATTCTTACATTTCAAACATGTCTTGATGTAGATTTAGATTTTTCTTTTCAGTTTGTTTTGTTAATTTTTATTATAGTTTTTTTTTATCTTCTAATCGTGTGAGAAATTATAATTATTTTCCCACAACCTTGCACAAGTATTTATTTTAATTTAATTTTTATTTTTATTTTCTCAAACTAATACAATTTTGTGGAGTTGTTTGTTAGTTTCTCTTCATCTCAAATTGTTTATATCTATTTCGTGTATTGTATTTTTTTTTTCTTTTATCTAATCTTGCTCTATCAGTCATTACACCTGAAATTGTGGAAATTGTGTTAAAGAAATTGGTGTTCTTAATGTTTTAGTTCCGCTGTTGTTTTCATTTCTTTCCAAACTCTGCTAGACAGACAACGTGAGGTCGTGATTTATTTTTCTTTTTCTTTGAAACAATATATTTGGATTGTGAATCATTTTCAATAACATCCCAGCAAACACAAAGCCGGGGTTTTGAAATATGCTGATTTTGTGATTTGATTAAATTGAAATTGAATTAAAGACAGTTAATTTCTATAAAAACATTCATATAGAAATCTCTCAAAAGTTTTTGGGCTGGAAGGTGTATGTTTGCTGGGTTCTTACTTATGACTGGTTTTATGTCATGCACACTCTTGGGCAAAACAATTGTATAAATGTTTGCTTATAAAGGCTAGTACTCACTAAACTACATAGTCAAAGGATTTCTCTAATGGAGCTTATGAAAATTTCCAAAAGACCATAACAACTCATTAGATCAGGGTTGCATTTTCTCAAAAGTCGCTTGATTATGTAGGATAATGAGTACCAGTCTTAAAGCCTGATATGGATGATGTTGTTTTGAACTGATTTAATTTTTCTTTAATATACGAGGGTGCTCACAAAACCAGCCAACCTGACGTCGGCAGTAGTTGAAAAAAAATTTGCTTTGGCAAAACGTGGCAACCTTATAAAACATATGTTTTAAGTTTGAAGGCGCCACATTATTTATAATTTTTTTGAAGTCTTATGTTATGTTTGTTATTCAATACTTTCATGGGTGTCAGAGTATAAACTAGGCCGTACCAGACAAACACCCTCATGGTCGACCAAATGAGTTAAGAAAATCCGGAAACTGGATGATTGTTGGCTGAAAGTGTATAGGCCAGCGGAAATGATAGACATTTCAAAAAGTGCTATAGATCGCATATGCACCGCGTTTGCTCACAATAGAACAACAACAGCAGCGTGAATAAAAAGTCTTGGCAATGTTTCATCTTAATAAAGCCGAGTTTTGCGTCGATTCGTTACCAGGCTTGTCAGATTTTTTCCGACATATTTCACCAAATTGATTTTAAAACTCGCCCAAATGCGCCAAAACCAATTTAATGCCGTTTTTCTTAATTTATATGTATTTGATAATAAATTTGTTTTTATATCACTATACATTTTTGCAAAATAACCGTTTAAGAATTTAGCAAAAAATCGCCAAAATTTATTTCTTGTAAATTTTTCTCATTCAAATTCAAAACGCATTAATTACTAAAATTAATAGAAGAGAAATCATCAAAATTAGGGTTCGCACCGCGATTTTAATCGTAATCGAAATCGCGATTAATCGCACGTTTTAATTGTAATCGAAGCCATTAATCGCTCGATTACTATTAAAACTTTTACTTTTACTTTCAAGCAAAGAATTTATAAACTTTTTGTAATCTAAGATTCATTTAAAATGTTTAAAATTTACTACAAAGCAAGTCTAACTCATAAAAATTTTACATTTAAGAACATGTTAAGAACATATTGCAATAAAATTAAACTGCTTATAGCTACATATATAGACTATAGTCTTAAGATTCCATGTAACACAAAGTTTTACCGCCTGAAAACTGCATAAAATAATTTTCGTAACATTCATAAAAGGAGCTAATGCAGCTAGATTCAGTCTATCCTTAATTAAAGGTTTTGTGGCCAACATCATGTTCTTAATAGCTTTTCACTCATTTGGTTGATTTTTCTATTTTTTCCGTTCACTTCTAAAGCGTTTCCATATTTTAATTAATTAAGGTGAGTTGATACTATAGATGGCACTAGGATTGATAACCATATGTTTCACTCGGTTGGCAGATAGGTGCAGTTTGTCTTATCTTGGGACGAAATCAAATAAAAAAGAAAAACAACAATCGTTTAATCACGATTAATGGCATATTTTTTAATCGTAATTGCGATTATGAAAATCTGCGATTATTTGCAAACCCTAATCAAAGTCAAATCGTTTTAATTTCTCGAAGACGAATTTTTGGTAGAATTTTTTTTTTGAAGCTACAACTACAGCAAACTAATTTTTTTGAATTACAAAAATTTTGAAATTTAGTTTTGTTGAAAAAAAAAAAAATAGTAAAAATCGTCAATAAATTTAATTATAGCCAGAAAAATCGCCATGTCGTCAGATCAAAACTTTAGACGCCAAACAAGTTGGAAAATCGCTGCGTTTGGCTTGAAATCGCCATATCTGACAATCCTGCTCGTGGCCATGGATGAGACATGGGTCTATCACTCCACACCTGAGTTAAAGGAACAATCAAAGTAGTGTACTGGAGTCGGAGAAGGTTGTCGAGAAAAGGCGCAGTCAGATCCATACGCAGGCGAGGTCATGGCGTTTGTTTTTATTGATTATCTTAAAAGAAAAACAAAAGGCGAGTATTACTCGTATTTGAATACCAAGAGGTGACTTACTTTACGTTTGTATTGATAGTTGCTAATGTAAGAATGTATTAATACCAGGGGCCGGATTCCGCAACGATGAGTTTTAAACTGAGATCACCAGTCTCAGTGTTCACATTTCACCGCACTTTTTCCATTGGAAAATTTTGACACTAGTGTTCACTATGGCTGTCAAAATAATTCATTATCACTGCTGGGGACGAGCCAGCAAAATCAACCAGTGAACACTAAAATTGATGAACACTTCCAAATTCATCGCTGCGGAATCCGTCCCCAGAACATTAACAAAAAAGTGGTTTACACTACACCACTTTTGCGCTAATAGCCTCTATTAATTGGATGACAAAGAGTCATTCATACAGTGACTCTACTTGTCATTGTGATGACGAAAATATTCCTTTAAAAATAGTATTTAAATAATTTAATGAAATTAATATTTTTTGTAAAAAAATATAATTTTTTACTGGCCTGTGTTAGAAAAATTTTAATTAATGCATGAAAAGCACAATAGAATAATTAATTGGTTTCATTCCAAAATTTTAATAAAACAAGTTTTCTCTTTCACTGTATGTATGAACTGTGCTTGTATTGAGTTAATTGTGCAAATTATTCATGTTAAAGAAAAGAGGAAAAAAAGACAATGACATTAAACTTGTTGCTTGTTGTCATTTTGTGTTTGACTTTTTTGTATAATTTTTTTGTCGCTGTTAATCTTTTGCATCGACAAACATCTTTTATTATTCTTGTTGGTGAAATTTTGTTGTCGGAATAGTGGGAATTACCCAAAAAAAAAAATTTTTTTTTTTTGCAAATTAGAGTACGTACGTGAAATGAAATCTTATTTTTCCATATTTAAATAAAATTGAGAAGAATATAATTTGCTTATAATGCTTTTCTATTTGAGCGAAATATAGCACTTACTCGTACAAGATTTTGGATAAAATTTAATCGATTTCCCTTGCTAATAAACAAAATCTACTCTAATAGCCCATTCAGCCTGACGCCAAATTAAGTAGTTTCGTGATTTCGGTCGAAATCAAGTTGAAATTAAGTAATTTCCCATACATTTTGATATTTTCCAAATTAAGTTATTTTACTTAATTTCGATGAAATGAACAAGAAATTACAATATACAACCTTGTTTTTGTACTAAAACTACTTTTTTGTTCAAATATGCATAAATTTACGACTATGAGAAACAACAAATAAAAAAAATAAAATTATAATTCCATATGAAATTAAAAAAGATTGAAAATTATTATATTTATGCTGATTTTTGCAAGAAAAACTTGTATAAGTGCAACAAAGATTTTATTGCACTGAAAAAAGTACTTCAATGTCTGTCGCAATGAATAAGATGTTTGCGAAATCAACTCAAATGTCATTCAGGAAACAGCATGAACACTTTTGATTTCGTTCGTAATTTGAGCTTAAAATTACTTAATTTCATGTCAGCCTGAACGCACTATAACACATCTAGTGTCGAAATCTACTTAAAATCTAGTACAATTTAATTTTCAAAATTGTACTAAAAAGACCGTCTCTGTACTTCAAAAGGTGTGTGAATTAGCTACACAACAGTTGCTTTATTGTGTCTTAGGTTTTTGTTTTGGATAAGAAATCTTGACACAGTAAACAAAAAAAAAAAAAAGAATTGGTGTAAACGGTCTTTATTTCTATAAAGATTTTATTTGAAATTTGCTAGATTTCGTGCAGATATAAATGCCATATTAAACTTGAACTTTCATTTCATTTTGAAAGTAAGTAAGCCGCCTTTTTAAGAAACAAAAATTATTTCTAGAGCCAATTATGGTGTTTGCTTGTATGTACACAATTCAAATTATTGTTATTCGAGTAATGCAACCTTAATATAGAAAGGTCCTAACTCATTATTTGTTTGAAATCGGAATAAAAACTCGATTTCAAAAAAATAATGAGTTAGGGCCTTTCTATATTAAGGTAACGATATGTATGCTTATCCCAACATTTTTCATTATGGGTTAAACATTTTCGAAAAATTTCAAAATTATTTTGTTTGCAACTGATTTTGGAATATCTAATTTTCAAGTGAAACCTCAACCAACAAATTTTGCGTCATTCATTTATTGAGTCAATTACTCGTAAACTATAATTAAGTGAAAATTGTTTATGTTACATGTGTCATACATCATTAAATAATTAAAACATGTTTTCTTATAGAAAATTTTTTTCCTAACACATTTAAACTATTTTTTTCTTCTATTACTTTATGTAAATTTTGCCCAAAAAAAGAAAAATATGCTTGGCGGAGCATGAAATCTTAAGCACTATTTTCCTACTTAAACCATATTATACGACACACTTGTGCACACATAATTAAATTTTAGTACTAATGTGATTATAATTAGATCACAAAAAAAACTTTTTTTTTATAAACTTGGCTTTCAACATATTAAGTGCCTCCTGACATTTGCATTTAAATTAATTGACAGGACAATTAAATCAGTAAAGAGATTGCATCGAATAATGTGAAGTGTTGAAAACGAAAGGATTTCGTTATTAAAATAAATATTAATGAAAAATTTGTATAGTTAATGTTAGAAAAACTCTAAAGTTCTTAAGATTTTAAAACGAGAGTGAGCTTATGTTTATTTGATTGTAAAGAGCTGAGTGTGCCATAAATAATAGGAAACAGTATCAGTTTAATGGCCACCATGGCTAAGCTTGCAGGACCATATTCTTTTCAGGAAATTTTTCATCACCCACTTGTACATTTGCAGCTGTATCGCAGCAAAAAAAATAAAGTTGGTACAAGTAAGCATTAAGACAGAAAGAAGCGCTTCGGTGATGTGAAAAAGCACAAAGTGCATCCCATCTGCCTTACGAGTATGCATTAACGTAAGCGAATGACGAAATTTAACACAAACGCTATCCGAAGTTGGTCGGATGTTTATACTCAAATGCTCAATTTTTTATAGCGCATCCTCTCTCGCTTACCTGGATACAAATTTGGATGGAAATGAGATTTTTACTTCGTGATTTGATTTTTTAATGCTTAATGCATTAAACACATTCACCACAGCAGGCTACCGACTACAAAATGTCAACGATAGAATACAAATATTTATATGAGAGTAATTCTTTTGAAGACAGCAAGGCTACAGGGCGGCAGGTTGTTTCCTATGCTGATTTTGTCGTTGTAGTCCAATTAAACTAATTTCTATTTATTTGGCTACAATGAGAAAATTCAGTGTTGCCAGTATAATACAAATTGTTGAATGAATTTTATCGTGCACTTATTTCATATTATTTAATAGAAACAATATCCTAAAATAGATGTAAAGCATAAATTGATTCATTTTTATACTTTTACGTCATTTAAGTACATTTTGAAAGAGTAATTTAATTTTTATAAATGCGAAATATTTGAAGGTGGCGATACTGAACAATGTACTTATACTTAAATATGAGTTGCAGATGGTGCTGCTGTCGTCTCCAAAATAATTAAGTAGCTGGCTACTGGACGACAAATGCAGCTAGTGGCATTTGAAGTCGTGTGTTCGTGTAGCCTGCTGTGGTGAATGTGTTTAATGCATAATGCTAGGAACACAACTGCGAACTCTTATCGAATTCGTCGATAAGAGTTCGCTGCGTAAAGTCGTCGTGTGAAGCACAACAACGACGAATTTACCCAGCGAATTCCTCTCTGATATTTGATAAAGCTGGTTATAGTGTGTGCAAAGAGAGAGATAGAGAGAGAAAATTGTTTTTGTCGTTCGTCGGCATACAAAATAGAATGAAATCATTTATCAAAGAGTTCTTCACGCACGACGAATTTCGTTCGACGGTGGTATTGCGTTCATTTTCATATGCACAAATGTGTTTTATTTTTTATGACTAAAGTTCGCACCGAAAAATTCGTCGTTCGTCCCAGTTGTGGTCCTAGCATAATTCAATTGTGTTAAGTGTTCTAGCCTATCGTACGGAGATCGTTGGATGAATTTAATGCATCTGGAATGTGCAGAAGAAGCCTGGGACCTACCAAGTGGTACATCATGTAAAATTATTATGGGTACTAGTTGGTAAGGAACCAACTGCTTCCAGTTAGACGTATATTTTTGCTGAGATATCATCGACTATTTTACGAATTCTATCTTTGAGGTTCTGAATTGATTGTGGACTATTGTCATAGATCTTATCTTTCACCCAGGCCCAAAATAAGAAACAAATATAAAAGTGTTAAATCACAAGATCTCGGTGGCCAATTGTAATAACCTCTTCGAAAAATCATGTAATTTGTAATTTTGCTGTATTTTAGAAACCGTAAGAGACAAACTCTTGACATTTTTAAAAACTAAAAAATCCCAGAATTAAAAAATGCCGACACGAAATATCGCCAAACTGAAAAAAGCGCATAAATGAAAAACATCACCAAAAATAAAATAAATCGCTAAAATGCAAAAAAAAAAAAAAAAAAAAAAATAACCAAAACTAATAAGGTCGCCATAAAAATAAATAAAAATCGCAAAAAATAAAATAAGATATCGTAAATTTTAAATTTGCTGCTTTTACGAAATAAAAAAAAAATATACAATATATTAACTACAAATAACACAAACATTTTCTGGACTGGTCCATACAACATTTTATTCAATTAGAATGTATAACAAGTAGTAATTCAAAAAAAATCAAAAAAACCCGACTGCGACCAACTTTGTACCGTTCAATATCCTAAACGGTCGTTCGAAATGAAAAACCATAAGAGAAACCTAAAGATGATTTTAAAATACCTGTCGAATGATACCCATTTTGATATAGTTCGCCGACTTTTTATTTTTTTCGTATTTACAAAATGGCCGCCATATTGAATTTTTACTACTGTCATATCTTTAGTGACACTCCCGGAATTAAGACAAATCGGTCCACGCATTCGGTTTATATAAGGTCGCAAAGGAACACACATACACACATCCATACATAGCCTCATAAACACAATATCCTTCTTTGCGTCTCGCAGTCGGGTAAAAATATAAAGAAAACAATTAATTAACCGACTTCAAAAAATTCGTCTCTATTTTTTTTTGCAGTGATACTTCATAACTCAGTTCATATTAAACCGATAGTAAAAATTTTTTTTATTGTCTGAGAGGGTATAGCTTCCCATTGCTCCCATTGCAAAAAAAAAAATTGGGCGGCGATACGCGCACAAATTTTTTATTTGATGTTATGATATTCTACTTATTCGATTGCTGCGAAACCTAGCAAACACCTTTGGTTCTTGTAGTTACAAAATTTCAAAGCTGAAAAAATGGGCGTGGCTACACCCATTAAGATCTATGATTACATTTCACGTGGTTCTACTTAACCTATTTTTACGAAACTTACCACACTGCTTGAGCTAAAAAATAGACACAATCTGCCATTTAAAAAAATGGGTGGAGGCACGCCCAGTAAAATTTCATATATTATTTACATATTTTTAAAAAACTTAACACACACTCTGAGCTCTGAAAAGCGCAAAATCTTGCAATTAGAAAATGGGCGGAATATTATATCCACTTATCAGATCTTTGCATTGAAGTCGGTTTATTTTCGGAATTATTTTGACATTAAACACGAAAAACATGAGTGCAGCCATTATAAATTGAAGTTGCCACAACCTATTTATGATTAATAAAATTGTATAACTGACCCACGAATCAAACGCTACATTAATGTAGAGCATATTTTGCTCAAACTTTTCGTGGTATTCACAAATATTTTCTTTCTTACACACATTCAAACCATACGCTGTAAAGAAAATTACGGTTAAAATAATACTCGTAGTTATGACTTTGCTAATGGTCTCAATTTACCATACTACTCGTATTGAACAACGTGAGAGATCACATACGAAATACGAAATGAACAATTAGTTTTCTTTGAAATGGGTTGCGCACAACAAAATAGTACTCGTAAATAAATACACAAGCATACACTCTTATCTTTGTACATGTCTCGTACCATAGTGGTGCATTTTTTTGTTGCAATGCGTTTTAAGTTTTTTTTCTTTACTTTTCTGTTGATACCAGTTTTGAAGCATCAGTACATTATAATAGAGACACCAAAAAAAAACCATTATACGCATGCCACACATTCTGTTGAATGTAAAAAGTTGTTGGTACATATAAAAAATGTAGTTATTTATTTATTTATTTATTTTTTTTTTTGACAAATAGGAAATGGTCTTGATGATGGCTCAGCAGAAGAACTTACATAAAGGCCTTTAAATATCAGTCCTTATAGAAGTTTGTGCATAAGATAAGAGGTTTGTGTCTGTTCAAAATGTGTGGTTGAAGTCTACTTACGATTTGTTAAAGCAACAATGAAATGCATATAGACATCGCTTAACCACCAGCAAACAAATTTCACTTATAGAAATAATGTTGAGGTCTTTTTCCCCATACTTATTTTTGTTTATTATTAAAAACAAATATGGGTATCGATTGACCTTGCAGGCCATCCCTGAAACTGTAGACTGTGTAAGCTGCAATCTCTCGCAATAGTGTAAAAATATTCTGACTATTAATCGGCTACACATGCGTATATACAGGGCTATTTTATTTACACACACACGCACACACACACACATAAGGCATGTTTTTAAACAGCCACGCATACCCACATATTATCCATTTCATTTTATATACACAAATGAATGTATGTATACGGGGGCGAATGATGAATACTCGTATATGTATATCCCGAGTATCATGCGTATATTTTTTTTCTCCGATTAAATATCCATATCTTGAGTATAATATGCAGACTATATGTAATTATGAGAGAGAGAGAGCCAATGCGCCTGATATCCATGTGTATGTTTATTTGTTTTTTTTAACATATTTTAGTTTTTCGCATAAACGAAGTAGAGATGCTCTTGTACGAGATGTTGGAACCGGCTACAGCCATAGTGGGTTGAGAGAAAATATGTGAGCGTACGTACTAATCGTCATTCTTTGATATGTATAAAGAACCTTAAATTGTTATGCTTAATAAATAAGGCCTTCATTAAGGCCTTATTTTTCGTTTTTACAGCTGCGCTCATTTGGTTGTGTTTCAAGGCACATTATACATCTTATATTCGTTGAGATATAAATACATATGTACGAGCACATATGTATGTATGTACATTGTAGTTATTCAGATATGTACATACATGCATATTCACATTTATGGCAACGTTTCTTCAGCTGCATATTTTCCTGTTTCACTCCAAAACAAACAAGTAAATTACTCAAGAAACTTTCTTTTTTCTTATTTTATTTTTTCTTATTTTGGTACTTAGATTCTTCTTAAACAGACAATATTTGAGTGTATGCATACTGGGTCATTCATTATAAATTTCTTGTGGTTATAATTAATACACTAAATGAATTAAATAAATTCTTGCAACATTTACATATTTCTGCTGTGTGAAAGGTAGACAGGAAGGAAAACTGAAATAATTAAATTATAGTTGAACATCAGGGAAAATGCAAAAAGTTTGTTTGTTATATCAATTTGGACTCGTACTTAAATAAATAAAAAAATACAATGAGCATCAGGAATAACAAAAATTAAAGATGTTAAGCACCCCCGACGTACAGACCAAACGGCTGGACCGACTTTCTTCGAGTATAGGTGAGAAAATAAAGGGTGTTTTTTATTGAGGTATAGAACTTTAAGTTGGCATCACTTTTTTAACTGGCGGCCATTTTGTCAGCTGTCAAGTGATTAATATTTAGTTTGGTTTGCCATTTCATCATGAACAGGTTGACAAAAGAACAACGCTTGCAAATCGTGCAAATTTATTTCGAAAATAATGGTTCAGTTCGCGAAGTTTACCGCAAGCTCCGTCCATTTTATGGTCGACATAATCGTCCATCAGAGCAATTAATTCGGTTAACCTGTCAATTGGCCACCAAGATCGTGTGATTTGACACCATTGGATTATTTTCTTTGGGGATATGTGAAGTCGCTCGTCTACGCCAACAAACCAGAAACGTTAGGGGACTTGGAAGCCAACATTCGTGGCGTTATTGCCAACATACGGCCCCATATGCTCGAAAAAGTGGTTGAAAATTGGACCTGTAGAATTGGCTTTATTCGAGCCAGCCGCGGCGGTCACATGCCCGAAATCATATTTAAACGTTAATGGCATAAAATTATCCTTCCAATAAAGCCAAATTGATGGACATTAAAACGATTTTCTTGTATTTTATTTCAATTCGAAGTTCTATACCTCTAAAAACACCCTATATTACATCAAGTCACCTTTCAAACGAAAAAAAAAATCCAAATTCAAATCGGTCTAGCCGTTTGGATCTTTGGCATCAAAGCCACACAAATTCAAGCGAATATGTCTAGAAAAGCTGTGATATCTTTTAAGCGGCTGGACCGATTTTTTTCAAACATAGCTAAGGACACTCTTGATCAAGTTAAATTTCAAACAGAAAAAAAACTTAATCAAAATCGGTCCAGCCGTTTGGTCTGTATGTGGACTCCTACACACATGCAGATTTATAGACACACACTACATAATTATAACACTACTTTTTTGGTCGGGGGTTAAAAATATAGACAACTAGAAATACATAAATATTGAAATTTGAAAGGGGTTTCCCTAAATTAAAACAAAAAATTTCCTTAACGAATAAAATAAATTCTTTTGATCACAAAGATTGAGAACAAGCTTCTTCGGCGATGTGGAAGGAAATTGAGAAATTTCGCTTGGGCAGTTTATATTGAAAACAAAAACAAGTTTTCATATTTTATTGTTTTTTTTTTCAATATAAATTAACGTTATTACGTCTTCTGCCGTCATCCTGTGACAAAAGGATTTGAAATCTTTAAACAGAATTTTCGAAGAAAAAAAAACGTTTTCGTAAAAGTTTGTTCGCGTTTTTCTACGAAACACTTTAAAGTTGAGCTGGGTCCAAGTCTTTCTGTGGGTTTAATTTACTGGTAATTTTTGGCTTTTTTAGTTTTGGCTTTTTTTTCGTTTAACACATTTTTTTCCTTTTGGCGATTTTTTTTAGTTTTACCAATTTGGTAGCTTCCGCATATTTTTCGTTTTGTGGATTAGTTTCGTTTTTTGGCGATTTAAATAAATAATGCAAGATTTGAGATTATATTTTTATTTAATTTTTTCCAAAGAAAAAATTTTTGCAATTAATGTATTTTATTTCAAATTTTTCATAAACAATTTTCTTAAAAATTGATTTCAAATTAATTTAATTTTTTTTATGAATATGGGAGTAAGTCTTTAGCAATCTCTGCAAAAATCTAAAAAAAAAGAATGTTTAAGTAATGAATATGAATGCTGGGAATATTTATTATTACAATATGTATTAAATTTTGCATTGCCAAGTCTTACAAAAAATAATAAATGCTCATGCAAATTGCTTTTATAATTACATGTGTCATACATAATTTATGGAGCGACTGACTAGTGAGACTTTATGTATCAGTAGCGCATGCGTGTCTTAAATATTAAAATATTCATATAATAAAGTTTGTTTGTATGTTAAAAATTTACATACAAAATTAAAGTCGAGTGCAAAATTTTAGCATGACATAATTACGCAATACGGCAGAAGCAAAAGCAAAAACAAAAATTGAAAAAATATAACAATTTAAAATAACACGGTTCTGCAAAAAAAAAAAAAAAAAAAAAAAAAAAAAAAAAAAAAAAAAAAAAAAAAAAGTCGGGAGCAAGAACGTCATTATGTGATTTTAATGGTCTTTTATGTGCTGAATCCAAATCTGTTCTCAGATTGTTTCCATCATGTCTGGTTTTTTGAGATTTTTTCATTTAAATAAAATACTGACTGATATTGGAATATAAAATACGTATTTATTTACTGTCATAAAAGTAAAAAATCTTGTATGAAATAAATCTTAAGTTTTAAATGAAATTAAACACTAGTATAACATAAAAAATCGACTACTAATTATAGTATATCGCTTTCTTTTATAAGTTTATCTGCTGTTTCACGATTGGTTTCCCAGCAGAAATCAGTTCATATTTCTGGGGACCACTTGCCGCTTTAGCTTTTTTCCATGTGCGCAATATCTCCTTAGAACCTCAATTTTTGATTGCGTACATTCTGTACATTTTATTTTTTAAACAAATCACTTTCTAAGCACTTCTGGAAATCACTTTCAAATCTTATTTTAAGCGCAGAACTGATGAATCAGTTTTTGATCATCTAAGGCAGTCGAAAAAAATGTCCGTTTGGTGAAACAATCTTCAACATGCTGACTGTGTATTTTTAATTGTATTTCTTAATAATTTGCGGAAGGTATTCGAAGCTTGCCATTAGAGAATTAGCCAAAGCGAATTCACACCAGGTTATCTCGTTTTAGGAAATGGTGATCAGCTGTTAATTTCTCTGGTGTCAAATCAATAGAAAAAACCCAAATACATACGAGTACATGCTGATCACCTGATATGAAATAAAATTAACCAAATCTTTGTGACCGATGCATTTCGACTCAGACGATTTATAAATTTGAAAGAAGTTCGTTCTTATCGCTGTCAAATTCACTTTGAAGTCACTGTTACAGTGAATCGATGAAAGGCGTGATGTTGACGTCGACATATTGCTCATGGTGATTTGCCAAGACTTATTGCAATGAAGTGCAACACCAAATTGCATTTTATAGTTTAACATTTGTATGTACAAGATCAGAAAAGCCAAAAATATTCTTCTGAACAAGAACTTTTTTCCAACAACATTTGCAAGAGTACCTTCCCTGCCGTTTTACTCGTACCTGTTAAGCGACATAACAAATAAACATTTTGTAATAGTTACTTTAAAACAAATTTTTTTATATTCAAGTCAAGTAGTTTCAGTAGCTGCAACTTCAAAACTAAAAAAAATACCAGTAATAATAAAAAATAAAAACTATGTTTGTCTAGTAAACACTAGACTGCATTAAGTAATTCATCAAGATTTCCTCTGCAACCAGTTTGATTTCACACATTATATTAATTGTTTTTTTTTTTTTGCTTAGCTCTGTGATTTTTTTTTCAATTTTCTTTTGGTACACTTGCTTTTATTTTTTTAAATACATACATAGATACATATGTATTTATTTTTCGTTTTCATTGATTGGAAAATGAAATAATAAAAAAAAAATAAAACTTGAAATATTTTATTTCACACCTGCAAAGGAGTCATTGTGGAAGCACTTTCTGGCATGTGGATGGCTCCAAAATCGAAGAAGGTGTGGGTTGTTACGGAGTTTAGTCAGGGACACTAAGACTTCCTATTGCAAAGCGACTTCTGTATCGATAACTGCAGTGTTTGCCAGGCAAAGATCCTTGCTGGCAAGTAAGTTGCGGATTTGTTGCGAGTGAATGTCATTTCAACAACCGTAATCAACATATACACTAATAGAGGAGCCACTATCGTGGCCCTAGAATCCCCTTCCTTCCAGTCGAATGCCCTCGACTGCAGATCATTTCTAGCGAGATGCCAGAGTAGTTTAATATTAGGATCATTTGCATGCCGGGGCTTAGAGGCTTTCAAAAAAAAAAAAAAACTTTAGGGCTGATGAACTTGTAAGGCTTGGGGAAATCTTACGGGTTTCACTGGATACCATTAATGTCCTGCAAACTCTGACATAGGCGCAAGGCTGGGGAAGCAGTGCAGTGGTCGTTTATTACATGATCAACAGGCAGTTATGGACTCACCTATATATATAAGAAAAGTATGGTTTCTTTGAATTCAAGTAATATTAAAGAAAACTCGGCTGTAGTGTCCATGTTGGCCGTATAGTGACTCATTGAGGTTAAGAGTGAAATAAAACGTCTTTTGCCGCATTTGCCAAGATATAGAAAAAAACAACATTAAACATCTGTGTCACTGCCCTGGACTAACAAGAAAGAAAATGGCCAACTTGGGCGTTCTTGAGTTAAGTGAAGTAGTTAGTACGTTGACTGCAAAACCGAAGGTTCTGGTTTCGAGTCTAGTCCTCCACAGCCATTAAATAACAACACCACGCATTTTTCTGATGTGAGTTATTTGTATCAGTTGTTGACACTGGTCACTGAACTACACCGGATTCAGCGGATTAGCGCCCTGCTGCATCGGTATTGTGTAGCAGAATCATCGGCGAAGTAACATAACCAATAAAATGGTTACTAATCACAGCTTCAAAAAATTTAATACGCCTCCTTGACACCAGAGTCAAAAGGAGAGTTGTAGAAGAATGAAGCTTTCCTCTAAATATATCTTCATTCACCACCTGTCTTCTCTATCACTATTCCTTTCCTAAAGAAGTCAACACCTAGTAATAGTAGTAGGCAATGAATGCCTATTAAAAAAAGTATCACAATGGACCATAAGGGTCTAAGTGAGTGCGGGATTCTAACAGCCTCCCTTACCTAAGCTGAGAGTGTCATGTCTGTAAATGAAGTTTCAATAAAATAAAATACACATGCTTCTGTTGAAGAACTTCACTGCTTAGCAAGTACACAAAGAAAAAAATACCAATGTAAAATCAACATGCAAAAATTTTGATTGGAAATCATAATAAATTTATTTGAAAAAATATGTTGTTTAAGTGCTTTGGTGCTTGTTTGCTGTGTTCATAGCTGCAATACAGTGTTGTGTTCAGCTGTGGGACTTGTTTTTGTTATTTTTTGTTTCGATGTTCGTAAATAGCCGAAAAACTTCGCATTACCAACGAAAACTTCCTGCTGCTGGCTAGTAGGGAGTGTACTTCTCTTGTAGTTGTAGCGTCGAAGGTTCGAATCCTGGAGATAAGCAACACGATTTTTCGTGTTAATTTGAGTATCGTATATACCTACGTTGTTACCTTTGATTCAACATGATTCATTCATTTTGATTTAAGAGTAGTGGAATGTTAAATCAACATGAAATAGAGTTATTTCAAAAGGAAAAATGTTCTTTGACGATTATTATAAATCATGTTGAATTAACATGTGAAAAATTGTAAATTAACCTTGTTTACATAGATTTTAATGTGAAATTTTGCTATGTGCACTTACAGTTTAAGCTGTGAATGTTACTGCAACCTTTTTATCAATGAAAAATATCTGTATATATTATAAATAATAATCAAATCATTTTGAATTGATAAAAGAATGATGCCTGCATTCTTGTGTAATCCGCGTAGCATTTGAAACAATGTAAGTTTACACAATTTGTAAATATTTGTACACAAACGTGACTTTTTATTGAAAGAACTATTTCTGTAAAAGTAAATAAAAAATAAATAAAATTAATTTTGAGTAAACGAAAGCACGTTTAAATTTTTGCTGAAACAACTTAAAATGTACTCGTACATTGAAAAAAAAAATTAAATTTTATTATTATTTTCAAGCACAAGTACAAGTACAAGTTGCATAAAGATAAATTGTTATTACCTTTTTATATATACATATATAGCTGTCACTTAAATTAAATACTTAATTTAACTTCGCAACTAACATTATTATTCAACTGGAAAGTCCGAAATACTCTAAAGTGATGTTATGCTTGTTCAAATCAACAAAGTATTGCGTTGTGAACTCGCTCGTATTACAAATGTTGTGCAAACCAACCAACAGAGGTTTAGAGCCTTACCGACTATTAAAATTCGAGGCAAGCATTTATTCTACTTTGGAAGTCTGGCATGTACCACTACACGTAAAAGTGTGTTGCATTAACCAGAAAAAAGATGTTTATTTCTTCTGCATTAAAATGCAAACAAAGTTTAAGGCCGCCTGTTACTCTCACAATATGCTTAAAGTATTTCTCTTGTATGGCCAAATTTTACAATTTTAAACTTTGTGTGTGCATATCTTCTAACAAATTTAGTTTGAAGTTTAACCAGTTTCTGCTGTGGCAGAAATGAAAAAAAAAGTCAACTAAAAAATATTTTCTGCTTAAAACTTCAAATTGGCTACGTATGCAACAAGTTTGCTTTGTGGCAGGTAGATGAGTCATGGCGACATAATTTTTTACCAGCTACATATGTTGCACCCCAGCAAAAATTACTGTAAGGTAGGCAATGTTACAGAATCACTTCGTCGTCCGGGGGTTTATGTGCTCTATACGCCATTTTGACTGTTTTGAGTTAAGGATGCCATCTTAGCTTTTCGACCCCAAATTTTTCAAATCTGGGGCAAATTACGGCACTTGTTATCCAACGAAATTACAAAATATTTCAATAGAGTTTATATGGAAATATTTTTAAATTTCTAATCGTGTCGAATGCCGTAATTTGCCCCCAGCAATCTGTTTTCTGCCATGTCTTCTCGTTGCTGAGATAATCTTTGGTTGGTTTACGTGGCTGCCCACTACACGCAAGCATTCAAGTAGAATCTAGATGATTCCTTTTTGAAAGGACCACTACACTCATCGGTGTCAAGCTATGTAGAACCGTATCTAAGTATTCTGATACAGTGATCGTTACTAGATGCAAACCGTCGCGTTGAGATATGTGATAAGGTCACTCAACCCAATCTCAGATAAATCTGAAAGATCGTCTAGTACGTGACTGCCTAAAAATTTGTGTCTCGAGAGATACAAAGTTGGGCATTCGCAAAGAAAGTGGAAGATTGTCTCTTCTTTGCTTAGTTCGCGACAACTTCGGCAGAACTCATTATAGGACAGATCTATCCTACTAGCATGTCTGCCGACCTTTCAGTTTCTCATAATGACTGCAACGAGTCTCGAAATGTCCCTACAAGGCCACATTTGCTTAGCAAACTTGCACGTGACTATATTGCGCCATCTACTTTCAGCCTTATAGAGATAGTGCTTGAATATACCGCTTCTAATAGCAGCAAACGGCATGCCTACCGATTCGGCATTGGAAGCAATCATAGCAGAGCCAGCTCGTCTGCCCGTTCGTTACCTAAAAAATTGCTATGTGCTGTAACCCAGATGAGGAGGAGGTCAGTCTGACCACCCAATCTAGATAGCAAACTCTTGCACTGCCCGACTAGAATGGACGAAGTGATATGTGATCTTAGGGATAGAAGCGCTGCCTGGCTGTCGACAAAAATACCAACTTTCCCCTGTGCCTTCCTATCAATCAGCACTCTAGCCGCTTCCCTGACCGCCAAAATTTCAGCCTGAAATACAGTGGCTTCGTTAGGGAGACGGAAGGAGCATTCTATAACAAGATCGCCTGAAAATACTCTTTGATACACATATTCAATAGTTTTACGCAAAGAAGTAACCAAAAAGTATATATGGATAGAATATTGGTAATATGAATTTCATATCTATGTTTATTGCTTCAGAAGGTTAACAAAACCTAATAAAACCCCAAACAATTAGTAATTAAAAATAAATTAAAAAAAACCCGACTACAACCAACTTTGGTACCCGCTAAATATCCTAAATGGTTATTCGAAATGAAAACTCATAAGGGAAACCTAAAAATGATTTTAAAACACTTTTCGAATGATACCCATTTTGATATAGTTCGCCGACCTTCTTTTTTGTATTTACAAAATGGCGTCTGTTGACCGCCATATTGAGTTTTGATTACTGTCATATCTTTAGATTTAGACAAATCGATTAATGTAAGAATCATCAAAATCGCTGTCAAAATAAAATAGATTCTATCTCTCGACTGCTTTCTGGGGCTGTTTTTGTATCAATTTGTATGGAAAATGTGTTTATGCCGCAATTCGGTTTGATCAATTATTCTAATCTGTTTGGTCACTTAAGGCCGTGATACACTATCATACAAAGTCGTGCGATCTACGAAAAAGTACAACCCTGGTGTGATGAATTGTTATTGTCTTTTGAAAATTTTCATAAACTCCATCATACCAGGGTTGTATTTTTTCGTAGATCGCACGACTTTGTATGATAGTGTATCACGGCTTTTAATTATATTAAAATTTCTGACAAAACTATTTTTTTTTTGTTAAATAATTTATTTTAATTAAGTGTGATTTGTATTCTCAATGTGAACCGTAGCTTAAAAAATAAAACTTTTAAGTAAAGTTTACACATTGAACAAGATGTAACATTAATATACATAATTATAGAGCATCATTGATAAATAGTGGTCACATTTTTGTTTGAACTTACCTCGCAGCTGATATACGGGACTGCCAACAGGTGTATTTTCTGACAGGCTAAATCGGGCCATATCACCCGATCCGGGTACAAAATGTGGCGGTTGATTTAAATGTTGGCATTTTACTAGACTTGGCACGCACAACAGTATTGTGATAATAAAACAAATTAAAGAATTCATTATCGATTTAACCAAAAAGTGGTCAGACGACCACCACCACCAATTGGTTCTATACATTTCAGCGCTGATGATTGATAATTTTGTGTTTCTTTTTACGCCGTTCTTTTTTTAATGTTATTAATTTTTGTGGCTGTTCGATTTTGCTTTGAGTCGCTTGTTTCTACTCACAATTATTTGTATTTTAAATACACTTTACTTATTTATGTTTATACTAAACACATGCGCATACTCGTATTCTTTATTATACTCGTAATCTTTATGGAACAAGCTTTTGCTGCTGTTCAACCAAAAAATAATTTGTTGTCGACTTATTTTCTTGATTTGGTAAAAAAATTAAAAAAGAATTAATTGATTTTTTTCCCATACATTTTATTGCTGGTTAAGCTGGTATTTGGTTGTTTTTTAAATAACATATGAGATACTACGTTTATACGCAGGGCTTATTTGCAAATAAAACTGTAAATTGTTGCCATATTATTGTTTTTATTGCGACTTACTAATTCAGAAAACTATTCACGATTAACGCACTATTTGCAAATAAAATGTTTGAGGTTGTTACACTTACAAATGTTTGCTAATAAAAAACAAAAAATTGATAAATATTGCACAAAAAGCCATTGATCGAAGAAAATAATGGCAATAAAATCAAATGATTATTTATTACTTAATACATTTACACAATTTTTTAGTAAAGATAAGCAACATTTCTACAGAAGTGCTACCAAGTTTTTATATATTTACAATGTCGTATAAACAGTGAGTTATTTTATTTGCAAATAGTGCGCATATAAACGTAGTAAGATTGGAGCAGTTTTAGTGATAAAAGATCTTTAAGTTATTTTTCATTAACAAAGAAAGATTTTGTTTTCATATGAGATGCACAAATTGAGAAGTTTGACGTCATGTTAACAATTAAGTTAAGGTCAAATTTATAATTTAAATAAATTAAAACAAAAAATTTAAGACAGACAAAAAGGTAAAAAATTTATTATTTAATAAGAACTCACTCAACTAATTTAATTAGAAAAAAAGGCAACGTACTACAAAGTCTTTTATGGCAAAAATTAAAACAAACTGAAGAAACTCTAAAAATTTAGTACTTAAATTAATCAAATTATTTGCCATAAAATTCTATTATATGTTTTCAAATACTTTAAAGTCTTAAATTTGACTTGAATTCGTAAATGCGGATTTTTTTTTTTTGATTATCTCAACACATCTTATTTTCTGGAAGGAATAAAATAATATTAAAGAGAAATATTGGACATAATATTATAAAAAGCTCGAAGAAGACTACTTTGAAAGATTAAGCGATTGTTTATACAAAAATCTGTTTTTCATTTGAAAAGTCACGGACTTTTTGAACCACCCTCCTATATTCTTTTATTCGAACAAAAATTGTTATTTGAGTGATTTAATGAAGTATAGAAGAAACAAAAAAAATTTAATTTTAATTTCTGTCAAATAAATGATAGTTCAGACAGAGACTGCTGCGTGTTATTACGACTGGAGATGTGCAAATGTCGTGATTTTATCGTGTCACGCGTGATCGTAATCAAATTTATAATTAATCACGCGTGAGTGCGTGACCGTGACTTAAATAAAATTACTCGTGCGTGAGTTTTTTTTTAAGAATAACGCACGAATTCTCACCTTCTCACGAGATAACACTCCTGCGTGGGTATATAACTGTATTAAAAATTTTAAATTTTCTTATAATAAATACTACAATCTATGTCTGAGCTGCCCAAAGTAGCACCAGAGTGCCCAACATCAATGGCTTTTTATACAAATGAATATAAATACGCGAATACATTACTCTCGTGTTTCTCTCGGTGGCCAGCTCTGATCTATGTTCATACATATACATATAGGTAGAATGAGCCAGGAAACATAATGCATACATATATACGTATGTATGTATGTACAACCAACAAACAAAAAATTAATTATATATTTTTCGTAAGCGTGCGTGATTGTGATAAGTTGTACACCCCTTGTGCGTGATTAAGATTATTTTATACGTGAGCGTGCGTGATTGTGAACATTTTCAAAATTATTCGTGCGTGAAAGTGCGTGAGTAAAATATTTTTCTGCGTGAGCGTGCGTGTCGTGAGTCAAAAACCGCTCACGTGCACATCTCTAATTACGACACATATGGCGACCGGTCCCATTGTGCATTCTTTTAAATATTTATTCTAATTTGTGGACAATCTCAAATACATAAATAAGTTACTAAATTGCAGTTGTTTTGCTTTAAAAAAATTTATATTTAAAAAAAAAGCTTAAAAACCACAAAAAAATTATTGAGATCAAGATATTTTTCTTTAAGTTCCAGTTAAATTAATAATCAAGTTTTTTTTACGATTTTATATTTCACGGTTTTGAAATGCACATAAATACGAGTATGTGCTCGTACTCGTATGCTCACATGTAACCTTGAGCTTAAAAACTTGTTACCGATACCGACGGAGCGCATTTAAGTTATAGTAGAATAAAATATAAAATAGTTTCTACAACACATTCTAGATTAAGACAATCTTTGTATTCGTTTTTCTGTTGCATTTCACACATTTTCGGTAAAACTGTTTATTGTTTTTTTTTTTTAATGTATTTTGAAGAAAAAAAAAATAAATAAATGCTGATTTTGTGAATATTTTGCTTTTGTTTTTCTTGTATACTTACACATCGTTACCCAAAACGCAAAACGCCCCAACTAATTAAAAAAATTTTGTGTAATACACATCCCGCTTTCTAAAAAAATATGTACATATTTTTAAATTCCGCCTTTTTTCCGCGTTATTTTCTTTAAAATCCCGCTTTTTGATCGATCATGTACCGCCGAGAGCAGAGCTTTCATGTCAGTACAATAGATCAATTTTAAATTAAATCACAAAAAAAAAATCGTTTCAATTTTTAACACCCGATCAATAAAGGGGGTGTTATAAGTTTGTAGTGTGTGTCTGTGTTCACGTACAGACCAAACGGCTGGACGGATTTTGATTTAGTTTTTTCTGTTTGAAAGGTGACTTGATCGAGAGGGTTCTTAACTATGTTTTAAGAAAATCGTTTAATGCAGCTGTTTAGAAGATATCACCTCTTTTCTAGATATATCGAGTGTTTTTTTTACAATTTTTAATTTTTGTTATTATTTATTACACTAGAAATGAAAGTTGTTTCTTTAATTATTTGGAACTGTGAACGCGAATCTGCACTCCATTTTTATCTATCAGCTTTAGTTTTCGAGATATAGCGTTATGCAAAAAATAAAGACACTTTCACTGCATATACTCGCAGTAGTTCTCTATTCAGTAAAGAAACAAAACGGAAATTGGATAAAAAAAAATAATCTTGAGGCCGTGCAAACATTGTTTCTAATTTTGCTTAGTTCTTTCAAATAAAAATTTTAGAAAAAAATTTGGATTTTTGTTTTGTTTTCTTTTTAAGAATGCATAAAAAATAAAAATACAACAACGAGCTTATTTTTAATTTACGGCCTGTCCCACGATGTCACTAAAAATCGTACGTTCGAATACTTTTATTGGCCACAACAACGAATTTTGTAATGTTATTGTTGTTTGCAATACAAGTTGTCGATCGCACGATTTCGAGTGACATCGTGGGACGGGCCGTTAGAATCTTATTTTTAATTTACAGCCTGTTCCACGATGTCACTAAAAATCGTTCGATCGAATACTTTTATTGAACACAACAACAAATTTTGTCATGTTATTGTTGTTTGCAATACGCACGATTTCGAGTGACATCGTGGGACGGCCCGTTAGAATCTTATTTACAATTTAGAAAGAGAAGCAACAGATATCTGTAAGACTTTTGAATTTGTGTTTGTGTGCAGAAGTGATTGGTAGTGTATATGTGTATGTATATGTACATATACATATGTATGCAATGTACATATATAGTAAATATTTTTTAGCTTTCCTTTTTTAATATTCACCTTAAGACCCAACAAATGCCAAGAAACCCAAAATACGGATGCTTTAGAAAAATCATCAAAATAAAAGAAAAAGAACTGGGTTTAATTTCAACAATAAAATTTTACTAAAAAAAAAAACATTTTTAACTGTTTTTGCAAATCTTTAAAGAAAACTCGTTTTATTGGCAAAAAAAAACTCAAGCCACATATTTACAGAGAGATTGCCTCAATGTACCCTGCAGGAAATGCGAATAGCGAAATTGTCAGTAGTACTACTGACCAGGCTTAGCCCAGCCAATGTAATCATCTATTGACATTTAACATTAGCTTGTCCTTGAAAATTCACCACTAGACTGTAGCACTAATGACTAAGTAGTTCTTTTGGGACCACATGGAGACATGGAAAACAAAACAAAGATTCACTAGTAAATTTTAGGCATTTCACTAGTAATATTTAGGTATATTTATCGGTATTTCCACGCTCGATATCAATATTAAAATTGTAGTGATTTACTAGTGACATTGACCAGATGAACCCCTGCAAATGTAATCGCCTATTGACATATAACATGGGGTTGTCATTGAAAATCTACCAGTACACTTTAACACTATTCTTTTACGACCATATGGACGTATTTGAACCAAAGATTCACTAGTACATTTTAGTCACACTCGTCTACAATTTTATAAGGGTTGGGGCTACAAACCCTGCAGGAAATGCGAATAGTGAAATTGTAGTGTCACGGTATGACCAAAATGAAATAATATTTTATTTTCAATAAAACAAATTTTATTAATAAAATATGAATGTTTATTTAATGATTGATAATAATTCAAGAATCATTTAATACAAAGAATTTTTATATTCTACAACTATCAAAGGTTACTATATTCCATCCATAAAACTTTTTAAGACAGTGATATAATAAAGTAAACAATAAAAGTATTTATGACAGTAGTGACATTGTCAGTAGTACTACTGACCAGGCTAAGCCCAGCCAATGTAATCATCTATTGACATTTAACATTAGCTTGTCCTTGAAAATCCACCACTAGACTGTAGCACTAATGACTAAGTAGTTCTTTTGGGACCACATGAACATGGACACCAAAGATTCACTTAGTAAATTTTAGGGTCTCTAGTCTACAATATCCATATTTCCTCGTTCGATGTCAATAGTAAAATTGTAGTGAATTACTTGTGACATTGTCCATAGTGCTACTGACTAGGTGTACCCCAGCCAATGTAATCGCCTATTGACATATAACACAGGGTTGTCATTGAAAATCTACCAGTAGACTTTAGCACTATTCTTTTACGACCATATGGAGACATTTCAAACAAATATTCACTCTAGTACATTTTAGTGAACCTCATCTACAGTTTTATAAGGGTTGGGGCAACAAACTTAAACACATGCATACATATGTGACCTGCTCCACGAAAAGGGACCTCTGCGCCGAAAAGAAGTTATTGAGAAAAACGCGTTTAAAGGTGAAAAGCAGCAAAATACAGAAGAACCACCAGAAAAGCGTGTTAGGAGTAAAAAAGAGTAAAATTTTGATATTCTTGTAATTGTACCTTTGATATTGAACTTTTTTTAAATTTCAAATATTATATAATATATATTATATAATATATATATATCTGTTTATATCACATTTTTAAATTTTTTCATTAATTATATTCATCTTTACAGGTGATTTGTACAAAAACTAAAAGACATAGAAACTTGCGGTTTGCGGCATTTGAAAGAGCGTTTTTTTTGTTCCTATAAGAATCACTCAAAAAGTAAAAAAAATTTTCGGCGCAGAGGTCTCTTTTCGTGGAGCAGGTCACATATGTATTTTTTAACATTATTGCACAGCATAATAAAAAAGAAAAACAAACTATTGGCGCGTTCATTGACAATGTCAAGAGAAATATACTAGAACTATTGTCTCTAACGTATCTCTACTCGTGCACATAAAAGGAAAGTTGTCGACATTTTAACTAGTGCAATTGCCGCTAGAGAAAATAGTGTGGACATAGAGACATATGGTTCTAGGCTGACTACGTGGTATGTACAAAGTACATACTATACATATGTATCAGTGTCTGTATGCACGATAATTTTATTGCAAACACACCTTAAAGTATTCTAAAACATTCATATTGATATGTACGTACACACATAAGTATTTAGTATAGGCTCTTTCAATACGAGTGAAGCTTTTTTAAATACAGACTTTTCCCTTTCTAACATACTTATATTTATATGCATGTATGTACATATGTATTTCCTTTTTCTAGGTGTTACTATACGAGTACACATAGTTGTAGTATACTGTGGTGTGCAGTTTTATAATGCAGCATTTGGCTTCTCTCGATCGGTTGAAAATTATTAAATTAAAGTGGCAGCTCAGTTGAGAGAACTCAACATTTATTCACTAAAGAATTCGGCAGCCGTTATCGGTACTCTGCTCAGGTTACACTTTGCGCTGTGAAAAAGTTTAAACATGAGTTAACTTTACAGCACAATAAGTCACCAAAAACACAATGAAATGTGCGAAGTGATGAGAATATTGCCACTCACGATGGTCGCAACAACTGAGACCATGCCAGACATCAATTTGGGGGCAATTGCATAGGAATATAAAGACGAATGACAAATGATCACATGCATTATTGAAAATTAAAATTCTATCGTTCTTAGTGACAGACCCTTTACTTCTACACCAGCTCTTCAGTAAAATATTATAAAGAAAAGATTCAGCAGCTAGAGGCGAAAAAAAAACAATAAATAAAATTTAAAATTTCACCAATAATGATGTTCATGATCATGACCATCATTATCAACAGCATCTTCATCATTATCGTCATTATTTATAGAATACGTATACATACGTTCATACGTTGCAAACCAACACGAATACGGAATGTTTTAAGTTTCATGTTACTTATCTTATGTGTGTATTTCTTGGCAGCACTCTACATAAAATTGGTAAGTAATTTGCAATTTATTATTTATTAAGTCCTAGTTTACACTATGCAAGTCTTATTGCTAAGCTGATTAGTTTGTTAGGAAAGAGAGACGAGGGGAAAAGAAACTTTACTGTTCTCCTCGTCTCTCTCTCCATCAAACTAATCAGCTTAGCAATAAGACTTGCATAGTGTAAATATGGACTTAGTCATTTGTAGCACAAAAACATATGTATCTTCGCGCTCACACGCAGCAATTTTTGTAGAGCAATTTTTGAGTTGATGGGCGAGAGAGCAAAATATGATGGGTTCCTTCTCTTGATCTTCTCTATCTCTCTCATAAAATTTTGAAATGCGCAACAGAAATTGCTGTGTGTGAAACCAGACTGAAATCGGGCTCTGGAATACCGTTATTTACTTTGCATTGAACCCACTACCTATTTCAGCTAACCGAAAATGTTTTGGTTTACTCTTGGTCAGAGCTGTAAATGAATCATTCTTTTTTTTTTTTTTTTAATTCGTTACGAATTAGCTTAATTTTGAATTGAATGAAATTTGAATCAATTCAAACGAATTATGCTAGGAACACAACTGGGACGAACGACGAAGCACAACAACGACGAATTTACTCAGCGAATTCCTCTCTGATATTTGATAAAGTTGGTTATTGTGTGCAGCGATGCCAATTTAGCGCGTTTCGCGCTAGATTTAGCGCGTTTTAACTATGCCAAACGCGCTTTTTTTCGTTTTAGCGCGTTTACTAAAAAAAGCGCTAAATTAGCGCGTTTTGAATAAAGTCATATTCATTTCAGTTAAATTTTTTTATATTTTTTTTTGCATAAATTTAACAATTTTCAAGTATTCAAAACTAATAGAAATTTTTTAAATTGGTTAATGATTCAGCTGTCGGAAATAAAATTCTCTTGACTATGGTTAGAATTAAAAATGCATTTTAATACTGTAAATGGCAAATATTTTGAAATTCATAACTAAAAATATGTACTCCTAGTCGTGAACAAAAAAATTTATATAACTTATTAAGCATCTATTCTAGCTGAAGTACAAAAAGCATAGCTTAGAACCCTCTCGATCAAGTCACCTTTCAAACATAAAAAAAATTAATCAAAATTCGTTCAGCCGATTGGTCTGTGCGTGGACACGGACAGACACATAGATGCACAGACACACACTACAAACTTCACTACTCTTTTTGGTCGGGGGTTAAAAATAAAAACTAAGGATTTCGATTATTTGGAAGGCAATTGTGATTCTGTATTAAATGATTTTAGATATTTAGGATATTATTTTGAAGAAACAATATTATAAAATCTGAAAAGAGCTACTAAAAAAATTAATTGTATTTAGTAATACTTTTATTAAAATTTAATTTAACGCGTAGGAAAATAGCGCGTTTTGGCTATAAATAGTTGACAATGATGTAACTTAGCGCGTTCTAGCGCGTTTTGCGAAGGGGAATAGCGCGTTTGGGTTATAAATAGTTGGCATCGCTGATTGTGTGTGCAAAGACAGAGAGAGAGAGAGAGAGAGAGAGAGTAAAATTTGTTTTTTCGTCGTTCGCCGGCGTAAGGAATAGAAATAAATCTATTGCTACTTTCGCCGCGTATGACGAATTTCGCTCTACGCCATGATTGTGTGCATTTTCATATACACCAATGTGTTTTATTTTTGACGACGAATATTCGCGACCAAAAGTTCGTCGTTCGTCGCAGTTGTGTTCCTAGCATTAAGCAGAAATGAATTTCAATTCGTTTTCAATTCAAATGAATTTGTTAAAGTGAATTGCAATTCATTTCCAAGTCGTTTGAATTTAATTGATTTTGAATTCAGTCAAGAAGAAGTCGAGAAGTAGATTATTTTGAGAAATGAAAGTAAATTTTGTCCCTAATTTGATGTGTTTTCTTTGCTAGATCGGCTACTTTGGTAGCTGCCCTCGTATCATATTTTTGATAATGTTTTTTTTTTTTGCTTGTGTTTCTTCAAGCCAACCATTAAATGCGCTTAAATGTACGAAAAGATCTTGAATCATAAACCATTAAATTGTAGGCTAAAATTATGGCAAAAAAAATTTTTTTTTTAAAGAAAGAATAAACAATTTTGTTAACTAAGTACACTTTTTATAGTTTAAATTATTTTTTAGCCTTATTTTTTTTTTTTTTTTAAATAAACTAATTGCCTTGAATTTTACGATTTAGGGGAAGATTTTAAATCTTTTTGCACTATTTTTAACAGAAACACAATTAGTAATCATATTTTTTTTTCTTAATTTTAAAAGCATTTCCTCTTTAAGCAACACTTCTTTTTGTTATCTTTGTGTCGCCAGTTTCATTAAATATTTGCACACAAAATAAACACAATTTATACCCAAGAAACTGGATTCATGCTTGACCATCACAGTTTTGCTTTACCTTCTTTTTTCACATTTACATTTTTTTCTTATTCACTCACTATTCTTTGTTATTTTTCGTTATTAATTTTTGTTTCCTAAATTCTACCAAGCATTCACTCACTCTACCGATACGCGTTACAACGTCTTCACGTTTCGAAATACTCTCAACTAGTGTTAAGTTGTCTAAAAAGTATGTGTTAGTTTACCTTTGTTTGCATGCAATATTTGAGTTTCTTTTAAGCCAAGCTTGCGGCTGTGTGGTGAATATGTATCAAGAGAAATATTAACTCGAGAGTGTTTTATCTACAAAATACTGGTACAATTTTTGTTTCTCTTCTAGCAGAAGAAAAAACATTCTTGCAAGTTGCAACTAAGATGTTTTTAGAGTAGTACGAGTATCTTCTATCTACTTGTTATGAAATTGTTGAAATATTTTTGCAACGTCTAAATTTAGTATGTGAAGTGTTTGTGCTGTTTTATATTTTACACTTTTCTACTTTATGTGATTGATTAATCAAATAATGTCGTTCGTTGATAACGTTCAGTCGACTCAAGCTGCAGTTGAGATAATCACCCTTATCGGGAATAAAAGGCGAACAATTTGTTCACGTGAAATATTTCCCGTGAACAAAAAAAATGGCGAACAAAATTAGAAAATACTATACTGATGCAACAACAACGCATACATTGGCGATCACAATTTTAGGGAAAGGGAACACTTTTCACGTGAACTTTTATTCCCGATAAGGGTGAATACAAGGTGGGCCAAAAGAAGTCATCCGATGTTGTTTGGCTCTCATTCGATTCTGTTTTTTGATTATGTTTATTTGAACCTTTAGAATTTTATTGGTCAAGTCGAGAAGATGATATCGGCCTAATAGGCGCCGTCACAATTTTTCATCACTTCGGCGAGAACTTCGGGCGACTGATTCTCGCACTCGTGTCGAATGTTGTGCTTGAGGACTTCCAGGGTCTCGGGCTTGTTCACGTAAACACGGGACTTCAAAAAACCCCACAAAAAAGTCTGGAACGGTTAAATCGGGCGATCTTGCGGGCCAGTGTAAATCGGCAAAACGAGAGATGAGGTGACCCGGGAACGCCACGACACGAGTATT
This sequence comes from Nowickia ferox, assembly GCA_936439885.1. NCBI lineage: Eukaryota > Metazoa > Arthropoda > Insecta > Diptera > Tachinidae > Nowickia > Nowickia ferox. The sequence continues at coordinate 107,764,425 of OW387024.1, read as the reverse complement.
CCACGTTCTTGGGCAGTGTATCGCTGCATGGCTTGTTCACTTGTATTCTACATCTGTCTAGTTCACAAATGTCAAAACAGATTTGACATTGGCCGCCATTTGCAAAAATAAGAGCATCTTCCAATAGGGTGATTTCTTTTGGCCCACTTTGTAGTTCCTATAAGCGGACACCTTCTTTAGATAGACACTGTTGCCAGGTTCCGGCAGCGCTTTTTAAACAAAGCATTGTGATCGCTCCCCCTTGTACGGACTCGTTCCTGAGCGGACGGGGACACCCGCTCTCTTGAACGGACCTTTCTTTTGTATTTTCCGATTTTTTTTCATGTCATAATTTACAAATAAGCTTGTCAAAAGTTTTAATATGCTTGCCTTGACTACAAGGCGGCTCCGTTTGTCATAGTTACTACATCACATAACTATGTATGTGAATATGGGTATGGTAAATATTTTCTCTTTCACATAATGATTCTATGTATAGCATTTGTGAAATGCCAAAGTTATCCTTTCATCGCTTGATTTACATTTTCAAGATGTTATTGTCAAGTCCAAACACACCAAACTAGAATGGTGGAATGTCTACTGAAATAATATAATATGTACTTATAAAACATTTTACAACTTTTATTACATACCCAAAAAAAATATAAAAAATGAAGTAGTTCAAAGAGCTTGCGATTTTGTAATGTTATTTTTGCTGGGTATTGACATACATATTAATGATTTTTTGTTATTAAGCCCAATTGAATTGTTTATTTTTCTAATAAAAGTATTTTTAAATAAAATAAATCCTACTTAAAACTTTACTCATTTAAATTCGTAGTTTTCTCTTGACCGGACAGCCCCCTTGTACGGACACATTTCAATGATCCCTTCGGTGTCCGCTCAAGAGAGATTCCACCATATTTTATTAAGCTTTAGCTCATTTTAATATTTTTTATTTTGTATTTCGATATTTCGTTAATCATAAGTTAACTTCTTCAGGATAATTCTTATTTTTTGTTATTTAATTTTTTCTTCTGTCTTTTTTCAATAAGAAACACATATTTTTTTTATTTTTCTGTCTTTTTTCAATCACAAAAAATTACTTAAATTACCTAACTAGCCGTCCACACGAGCAATAATCTTGGCAATTATTGCCGTGGCAATTGTCAAACTCGATTGCCGACACAAGATATCAGCGTGTAGACAGTATAAATACGTGTTCAAATATATTTATTTATTTATTTATTTATTTATTTATACATATTATACAAAGTAAATTTGCATAATATGGTTGCACAAATATGCGCGGAGTAACTAGACCATATGCCCAAGATGTTATTAACAGTATTTTAAAAAGGTTTTTGTGACTGACTGTACACGACCTATGCCTTCACATAGGAAGTAGCAACGTGGTTGTTAAAGAAATTCCACAGAAGAACCGCAAGAATATACGGTTATCCGTGGCAGATCAGTCAACCAGTGCGAGTGAGACGCAAAACTCTCGAAGGCCAATAAACAACAGTGGCCTGGTTGCACTTAAGAGATAATTGCCAACGACGCTTGATGTTGACTCGCCCAGAGCTGCTTTACGACTGTGTTCAAATATATATTAAGCAACAAATGTTAAAATACATTGCTGAGCAATAATCTCTTAACACATGCTGTCAAATTTAAATAATATTAATATTTTTTAAACAAAAAAGTAAGGAAAAATGTTTTAAATAAATAAAATAGAAAGAAGTTGAGTTTAAAATTAGCAAAAACTCTAATTAAGAATAATTTAGGTATGTATATGCTTAAAAAAGCAAATATATTTGAATGTACGTGTTCGCCACCTCCAGATACATTGTTGAACACAAGCAATGTGATGTCATTGTTCTGCCGGCGTTATTGCTTGTGTTAAGATACAACAAATTGCTCGTGTGATCGTAGTGTAAAGCTTAATAAAATAGTTTCATTGAATATATAAAAAAAGGTCGAAAAATTGGATAAACAAGTTGATTTAATAGTGTAATGCAGTTTAGCGTCAGTCTGTCCAGGCCCTTAGCAAAGGCCTGCTTACTAATAAAAAAAAAAGACGAAGGTGTTCGGTTTTAATCTGCAATAAACAAAATAAAGCAATTCAATTTTGAATTTGTTATTTGTTTACTTGGTAAACTGGGAACATTCTCAATACATTTTGATGATGATGCCTTGTAACTGCTGGATGATGCGTTTTTTACCCGACTGTATTGTATGGTCCTTTGCGGCACTTTATAAACCGAACGCGTGAACCGATTTTGATGATTCTTACATCAATCGATTTGTCTTCATCCTGGGAGTGTCACTAAAATATGACAGTAGTAAAAATTCAATATGGCGGCCAATAGGCGCCATTTTGTAAATACGAACAAAATAAAAAGTCGGCGAACTATATATATCAAAATGGGTATCATTCGACAGGTATTTTAAAATCACCTTAAGGTTTCTCTTATGATTTTTCATTTCGAATAACCATTTAGGATACTTAACGGTGCCACTTGTTAACTGAAATTTATTTGCTGGTGGTTAAGCGATGTCTATATGCATTTCATTGTTGCTTTAACAAATCGTCAGTAGACTTCAACCACACATTTTGAACAGTCACAAACCTCTTATCTTATGCACAGAATTGAGAATTCACAAATAATCATATTTTTGAAAGTCACAAAAGAAAAATAAGCATAGTAGGCTTAGAAACTTATACAAAACTCAGCAAATAATTTTTTATTCATATCGAATGTGATGTTTCGCCAGAAATAGAACTACTTAGAGCTGAGTTCATCAATGCTGTAACTAATGAGTTGTATGTTAATTTTTTTGCGTTGCTGTTTGTTATACATTTCTCTGTCATGTCTCTAATGGTTCAGAATGGCTTTCAACCGCGCTAAATAAATTTTTTGTCTGGACAAAAATTTTGTTTGGAAACAATGCGTGAATCCAGCTTAAGATTCAGCACAGCCGAATATAAGACTGTTACTTGTTTATACAAATTTTTTTTTTTGATATAACTTGCAATTTGGTGAGATGCTTTATACGAATAGTATATACATGACTGAGCGTCTGTCAATGATATCAGCGAAGAAAAATTTAATAAGTGATAGTTTAAATAGTATTGGAAAATTTACTGCAAAGAATAAAGGCAAAAACCAACAAATAAACGCTGATAATTTTAAAGAAAAACTAAAATTTTAAACAAAAATCTGCATGACTGCTCAACGGTTAAGAAAACTGCGACAAACAAATAAATCTGCACACTTGGCAACGCTGAGAATAAGAGTTCATAGAAAACAAATTAAAAGTTTATTACTTCAACAAATTTTAATATAATTGCATACTGTTAGGCGTTGCTTAATATTGTGTTGTGTGTGCAAAACATTAAAAATAAAAACCAGCGATGCCAACATTTTCAGAGAAGAAGCCCAAAACACTACCCCAAAAAGCGCTAAATATAAAATAGTGGAAAAGAGCAAAATTTTAATGAAACATAAGCTGTTAGTTAACTAAAATGAACTGTTAGTTAACACGTGTGCCAAGATAGCGTCGATTTTGGGAATTTAAAAACCGGGAAAAAATGGGGGAAAAATTACGGGTATTTTTAAAAATATATTAAGAAGCCGGCATCAATCTTGGCAATTCAAGGGGGGAAATTGAAAAAAAATCGTGCATGAATTTTCCCAGGAGCAGTCTTGGACCCCCACGCCAAAGTCTCATATATTCTCAAAGTGGACACTTGTCGAGCCGTTTTCGAGGAAATCGACTTAAACGAAAATGGCCAAAAAAAACCGTGGATGATCCAGAATTGATATCATTCTTCATATTGCTTAAAAATTTCATACAAATATTTTATTTACTCAACTCTTGAGAGGAAAATAAAATTTATTTTTCCATTAAGTTGTGTGTAAACTTTAAACTCGGTTTCTGTTAAATTAGTCTTTTTGAGTTATGACGTTGCTTGAGTAAATGGGCGATATGTATATTTTTAAAATTTGTCCAAATAGATTTTTTAAGAGATTCTTTCTTCAGGATGCTCGAGGTTTCAGTTCTCTTAAACTCTTAGCAAAAGTTAACTTAAATTTTTGCCATTAGCAAATATGTACGAGTAGTTAAAACTGCAACTCAACTTAAATATATTTCATAACTTTTTATTAGTTTATATGTATGTATGTATGTAAGGAATATTTCTTCAGCTCATTATTGAATCGAAAATGAATTCTCAGTATTTTAAGATACATGTTTTATTTATCAAAAAAAATAAAAATAATAAAAAAATTCGTTTTTGCGATCAGTTTCTTAACCATAAATTTTAATGCATCAATTATAATCTCTCCACCATAAAATTGTAATACGTTTGACTGATTTTTACATTTTTCGAGTGTTGAGTTTGTTGAAAATAAAAAAAAATTGATATTCATGTGTAACATTGTGTTGGGTGGAGTATTTTGAAATTGTTATATATTTTCAACTTAAAATTAAATAAAAGTATACATATTTTGTGTATCATTAGTACTTTCATAAATATTACTTAACTAATAAATAAGTAAATAATTTAAAAAAATTGGTTATAATGAGTAGAGGCAATAATATAATAATATTTTTTTTCTCTTAAAAATAAAATTTTTTTAATTTTAAATTTAAAACGTTTCGAATTACAAAGTTGAACCAACACTCTAATCGCTTAACTGATTTCTGCTGTCAGAACAAAAAGCTCACTAACTGCTTGTTGTGAAAGTCTGGCGTGGAGTATTAGTTGCGCGTTTGATTATTTCCCACAATTTTGAAATGTCGCAAATTAAGTAACTTGTGTCAGCGGTGCTTTTATTGTTGATATTGTTGATTTCGTTTTCTGATATGTGCGTCCTATTGTTAACTTATATTTTTTTATTTATTTTTTTTTGTTAAGTCAGTTTAGACATTTATGAGCTGCTAATATGGCTTCTTAAAAATCCAAAAATATGCACTTATGGATATTTTGAAAGTAATGAAATATTAATTATGTTTCCCAAGGTGACATAGAAAAAACATATTTTCCAAACATTCTATAAGTAAGCCATGTATTGTTGGCGTGTTGAGTTCATTCGTAAAAGCCGACAATAATTGTTTATTTTCTAGACAATCATAATAGTGTGAGACAAACTGATGACGCAAGATCAGCATACGAATTTTTGATATATTTATTTTTAACTTCCCGCTATCAAAAATATGAAGTTGCTGACCTCATCCTGATTCTTAGAAATCACTCCATCCATCAGTATCTGGATTCAGAAAATTTTTGGCGAACCGAAAATCGTAATATTTATCGATATATATATATATATATATATATATTCATTTGTAGTAACAACGATTATATCATTTTGTAATTTCTTTTTTACGATTGTGCACAGCTGTGTTTTTCTCACCAGTTAATTCAACACCATGTGGCATCTCTGCATATAAAATGTCAAAATAAGCGAAAACCACAAAGTAGAATAAAAAAAAAAAAACAAATCAATGAAATGAATTTGAGCTTGTGATTTTACTTTTTCTTACCCGGCAGCGAATATTGTTAAAAATATGTTACTGAATCCAGGTTAAGAACTTCACGTTTTGAGGTCGCGGGAAATAAATTTTTCGAAAAAAAGTTTTTTTTTTAATTTCATAAATTTCAAACTATTAAACCGATTGAATCATGTACGGACAGTAAAGTCGGTATAAAATTTCTAGCACAACATCTATTTTGATGTATGAATGTAGGTTGTCTCTTAATGCGATGATGGTATATTTCTCCTTATTTTGAATGGCGTCGTCGATGTCACATCAAGACGACAGTAAATATTGTCACTTGTGTACTCTTTATCGGCAACATTTGGACCTTATTGACAATCTCTTACTAATGTCTTAAGGCTTTGTGAATTAATGGAGCATGTTAATAGTAGTCAATTGTTGTCGACAAAGAATAGACAAGTGACAATTTTTACTGTCGTCTTGATGTGACGTCGACGACGCCATTCACAATAAGCTTACCCATCCGTGCCTGAGAAGTAATTCTTGTCTTTCATTGATAATTTGGTCAGCTGATGGGCAAACCCAAAGTCTGCACATGCGATTCATATGCGCCATTGACAATACGATCACACTTGGCAAACATTTGCCCAAAAAATCGTAACCTCTAAATCCCAATGAAATACTTGCTGATTCAGATACAAACATATTTATTAAGTTAAGTAAGTTTCGTACATAACTAATGGAAACTGTTTAACTTAATAAATACTTGTCTGAATTAAAAGGGTTTTTTTAAGTATTTAGTGATTACGCTGTTTTGGGCAAACGTTTGGCAAACGGGACCGACCGTACCTTTAGTTATAACAAGACATTGCATCAAAAAAATATTTAAAAAATTTAGAAAGAAATTACTGGCTTTCCTGATTCTCGCCGCAGTGTTTTTCTCTTTGAGATGATGGTGAGACAGCACGTTCTTGGTTCAACTTTTAAACAACTTTCAAGCACTTAGAACTAACAACTCTACTCTCCGTAACCGTAAAACCCCCTTTCGATTACGTTACATAGCATCGTGTACCTGAAATTGTATTAGATCTTCAACGGGAAAACGGAACAGCGAAGCTGTTCTGGCCTCCGATACCATTTGTTCCATATTGCCGTTCGTGCCCACATTATAATTTGTATTGCTGTTGTTATCGCCCGCAAAAGACGTCGTTGTATTGGGACGACTTTCGTAGTAAAACGAGGAAGAGGAGGATTCTGATGTCACCTTGGGTCTGGCACCTACTAGAGCCGCAGCTTGGGCTGCTTCAGCACTATCATCAGCACTTGCCGCCACTATGGGATGATCGAAATCCACCAGATCATCGTCCTGTTGCAAAGGCTGAATTTGTTGTATATTTTCATTGCTATCGCTGCGTTCTATTTTAGTAGTGAGAGTTGTGTCATTGAGAGATCTTCCCTGATGTCGGGGCTCAATGGCGCTTAGGGGCGATTCACGTTCCTCTTGTATGGTATTGCGTTGTATTTGGGGCACATTGCTGTAGAAAGGATTGGTAGAGATGGGCGTGGCAGGCTTCTGCTTGGGGAACACATTGAGATGCACCATAATTGGGTTCGTTTTTGAATTCGCTGACTGCGAGCTGGAGGCCGATGGAAGCGGCTGATCGCAGTCTATGGGTAGAAAAGGCGTTTGATGTCCTTGCGTATTAAGGAAATTGGTAAAAAGATTTTGTTGCTGTTGCTGTTGCTGCTGTTGATGCTGCAGATATTTTTTCATTTGATCTGGGTACACCATTTGCATATTGTTACTTTGAGCCGCATTTACCATCGGATTATGTTGGCCTGAGGGAAACCTGATGGGATTATACAGTGGCTGCTTTTGGTTAAAGGGGCTATAGAAATTTAAGGCTGCTGCAGCTGAGGGTGTTCCCGGAGTAGTCATATATTCCATAAAAGGATTTCGCAGCACTGTGGGCGATCGCATTGTAGAGACTATGCGCGCCTCGTCCATAGCATAACCGGCTGGCGACTTAAAGTTTTTGGAGGGAGGAACTACCGGGAATATGTCCAAGTTGACCTTAAAAGGCACACGTTTGCTTATCTGCAGTGGCGGTGCTTGTGTTACATTAATGGACATAAATGGCGAATAGAGTGCGGGGAATACGAATTCGGGGGCAGCTGTGGCAAAGGGATATTGCTGTAACATTAAATTGCTGCTTGCCAAAGAGTTCTTCTTGTCCTTTTGTTTCTTCTTTTGCTTTTTGCCTTTAGTGTGGGGACCTTTGAATTTCTGTTGCTGCTGCTGTTGCTGCTGTTGCATAGCCAAGAGGTTAATGTCGCCGGGAGAACGCGGCTTGAAGGGATAAAACTGTTCCATGGCTATGCGCTGCTGGTAAGCTGGCTGCATTACATTAACAATTGGCGACTGCTGGTAAGGGTTGGGTAACATTTGCATGGGTATTGGCATGGGAAATTGCATTTGGATTTGCTTCTTATTGCGCTTGCCGCGAAAGAAGTTGCCGATTCCACTGGATTTGAGATTCTTAAACGAACCTGAAATATGCAAGCCAGTCGGCATCATCATTAACGGTGGCGGCACTTTGCTAACGCCGGAACCTAGATTCAATTTTTGCAATATCTCTTGTATATTGTGGACTTGGGAGGAATCTGCTTCTAAACCAGCATTGCTGCCTCTTTCCGATTGCTGTAGTTTTTTGAATTCTTCCGGTAGAGGGCCATCGAATGGGTAATGGAAAGGCTTGGGGCGGGATTCATCTCTAAACAAACCATTTGGCAAAGATGTCTCGCTAAACTGTCGCCTCAAGGTCACCGCAGGCTGACGTGATGTTAAGCGTGGTGGTCGCGGTATTTGATCATGCAATTCACGTCTTACTGGCGTCATGGTTGACGAACGCTTGGGCAGACGTTCGTAATGGTGCTGCAGCTGTCGTCCGTAGTTGCCATAGAGATTTTCATCCACTTCAGTAAATAGTGTTTGTATTGAAGACGACGGCTGCAAGTGTGCTGAGCCTGCTGCTGTCGTCGTTGTTGTTGTGGTTGCTGCTGTGGCAGCCAATAGAGGTGCTTGAGGTCGTCTCGCTTTCGCGCTCCACGTTCCATATATGGGTTGCTCATGCATATTACCACCATCTGTACGCTCTAGTAAATAGGCATTTTCTCTTGTTAATATCGCATGTTGAGGTTGTTGATATTGTTCAAGTTGATATTGCTGTTGCTGTTGCTGTTGTTGTTGTTGTTGCAACTGTTCTTGCATTTGCTGTTGTACATCTTGCTGCAATTGCTGTTTCTCTTCATCGTCTTCACTGTTTTCACGCTGTAATAGTTGTTGCAATTTTGCACGCATATTTTCTGTTGATTTACCAAAATTTTCTTTTAAGCCAAGTGTTGTATCTTGCACTCCTGCTCCCACTTCCACTCCAACTCCTCCTACTCCACCACCACCTTCAGCTCCTACTATTATATTTGTTCGTATTATATGATTTGTTATTGTTAAATTTTCTTTGTTAAATTGAGGGTCGTAATTAGCGCTGAAGTGTTTTGATAACGGGTTCGTGGTAATAAATTCACTGCTTGTTGCTTGAAACTGTGATAAATTGTTGCTGCTATCGACCGCTTGATCATTGGCAGTGTTTATTGATCTATTCTGATAAATTGTTATTGCAGAGGCCTCGACAAAAACCAGAGACATCTGAAATGTTAGGAAAATATTTTTAATAAATTAATTGAAAGTTAAATTTATTCAATATATCAGTGAAAAAAAATAAAAAATATTCCTACATTTTTTAAGACGATCGGAAGCTGAAAGTAAGCGAAATTGTAGAGACCACAGGCATGACATGGCTCAGTGGTTTCAATTCAGAATGATTACTTGGGCATGAGAAAGCTTTCCCCAAGATGGGTGCCGCGTTTGTTTACAATCGATCTGAAACATACTTGTGCGACAATAGTGATTGATGTTGTTCAACCGTAATATGGAAAAATTTTGGAGCCGTTTCGTAATCGTGGATGAAACGTTGGATTCGATACAACACAACAAGGACTAAACAGCGAACGGAATGAAAATGCTTTCGAATTTGTATGTTTACAACATGTAAACTCGAATTCATTTTCGTTCGTTTCGAATTAGATTAGTCTGCAGAAGTAAAAAAATGGGTCTCTCACGGTGAATCTGCTCCAAGGAAAGGCAAGGTGGGCTTGTCAGCCAATAAAGTCATGGCATGCACACGGTATAATCCATATTGATTAGCTTCAAAAGAGTAAAACAATCAATGGCGAATATTCGGGCATGTTCTGAAAATCACGTGATTTTCAAAATAAACTACTAATAGCTGAGTTGTTAGTGGGATTTTATTGTATTTTCAGTTGTTGTCATTTATAACAAAATATTTTATGCCAACTTCCAATTCTATAAATCGTGCAGCTTAACAAAAAGAAGAAGATAGTCTATTTCTGTCTTTCTCCCAGCTGAATAAAGACTTTGCAAAGTAGACTTTGCGTGTGGAAAAGGCGTAATAGTGTACAGCTGTGTTTTTCTCTTCTCACCCCTTAATTTTATATCATGTGGCATCTCCGCATAGAAAATGTCAAAATAAGAGAAAAGCACAACAAGAAGAACAAAGAAAAAATTTTAATAAATTTGAGCTAGAGATCAAGGTGAATCCATACTACCAGGTGGTCGCAAGGGATCAGGTGACTATTTTGGCCGCTTGTAAATTGAATATACGTTGGATGGCAATACACATTTTTCAGTACATTTTTTGGACATTTAAAGTATAAATTTCTCAAAGCGAATTGAATTTGTCTCGCTTGAGGTTTAACTTTTTCTACTTCATTCGACAGCGAATATCGTTGAAATACGATAGCAAATCGATAAATTTTTCTTATATTTATTAAAGCGATACGATTATCGTAATAAAAGTTACTGAATCTAAAGCTACTGGTTGTTTGTTATTGACAATATCTGAGCCCATGAAATAATTTTGAATGCATTTACACACCCTTAAAATAATAAATAAAAAAATATCATTCACTGGCAAAAATGGAAAGTATTGCGGTAAAATTTATTGATTTTTTATTGATTCCAAGCAGTCATAAGCGAATTTTTTCTTCTACAACTAACTTTTTCATATCCTTTTTTTAAATTTTTTAACACTAAATGTGTTTTTTTTTTTTTTTTTTTTTTTTTTTTTAAATTACTCTTTCAAGTTTCACAAGTTGGAAAACTTTCACACAATATTTTTACATCGTTCTACTTACAATCAGTAAACACACATTCAAAAATCTTTTGGGATTATAGCAAAATGTCAATCTCTTTATTATTATGTTACGCTGTTGGAAGACAGTTTTATATTTTTGCGGCTTCAGTCTTATAAAAGTTTTCGATTTTTTATGAAACATGTTTTTACTCGATATAAAAACAACGAAATGCCCGTAAATGAAAGGAAATTTTTAAACAACAAAAAAAAAGGGATAACAACTTTTTTTTTATAGGTATTGATTGAAGGAAAGCAAATAATTTTTATAATTTTGTTTAACCGAATTTTAGATTTAATAAAACTGCACACGACTTGTGCTTCATTGCGATTTGTATTAAAGACTGCAGGAAAATTAACTAAATTAATGTTTAAAAACACACAAAATACACAGATTTTCTTAACGAAAACATGAGTGAATGAATAAAAAGAAAGTTTTGTAGAAAATAATTTTTTTTTTTAAACAACAGCAACGAAATTGTAATAACAATAATTAAAACCAGCTAAAAAGATTAACTCTAGTGAGCGCACGCAGATACAAAAAAAAAAACAAAAAAACACACATTCTCGTGCAGCAGTAAAATTTGCTTAAAAGTTTTTGTTGTACGAGTATGATTAATAATTTTGATTTGTGTTTTTTTTTTTGTAATAATTATTATTTTTTTATTGTTAAATGCTTCCAATTAGTTGGTGTAAATAAAGTAATTTTTTCTTATATTTTTTTCCACACCATTTTCTTTTTGTTGTTGTTGTTGTTGTCATCGATCAAAGGCATTGTTTGGTGTAGGGTTTGCAAATATCTCAGATTTTCATAATCGCGATTACAATTAAAAAATATGCGATTAATTGCTTTTATCGGTTAAACGCGATTAATCAAGAAAATATATTATTATAATTTTTACTAAAATCAAAATAAATTACGTCATGAGTTTTAGTCGAATTGTATGGGTTTAGCCATGATACAATTATACAAGGTACTTGCAGGACTACAACAAAATTGCAACACCAAGAAACACACGCATTTTGTTGGTAGAAACAAACAGAATTTAGTCAAAAACAGATGTCTTTTGTTGTTAAAAATAACAATTACAGGGTAACTAAAGTACAGGGTGTTTTTTAGAGGTATAGAACTTCGAATTGAAATAAAACACAAGAAAATCGTTTTAATGTCCATCAATTTGGCTTTATTGGAAGGATAATTTTATGCCATTAACGTTCAAACATGATTTCGGGCATGTGGCCGCCGCGGCTGGCTCGAATAAAGCCAATTCTACAGGTCCAATTTTCAACCACTTTTTCGAGCATATGGGGCCGTATGTTGGCAATAACGCCACGAATGTTGGCTTCCAAGTCCCCTAACGTTTCTGGTTTGTTGGCGTAGACGAGCGACTTCACATATCCCCAAAGAAAATAATCCAATGGTGTCAAATCACACGATCTTGGTGGCCAATTGACAGGTCCATTCCGCGAAATTATGCGCTCATCGAATGTTTCCTTCAATAAATCGATTGTGACGTGCGCTGTGTGGCATGTAGCGCCGTCTTGTTGGAACCACAACTCATCCACATTCATGCCATCCAATTCGGGAACAAAATAGTCGGTGATTGCTGTGCACGGTGGCGAATCGATTCATTCGGGTCCTCTTCAACACTTTGCTCTACAGCGGCAATTGTTTCTTCGGTGCGCACTGTTCGACGTCTCTGCGGATGCGTATTATCACATAGAGTAAACGTAGTGCGAAAACGATCAATGGTTAACCGAATTAATTGCTCTGATGGACGATTATGTCGACCATAAAATGGACGGAGCTTGCGGTAAACTTCGCGAACTGAACCATTATTTTCGAAATAAATTTGCACGATTTGCAAGCCTTGTTCTTTTGTCAACCTGTTCATGATGAAATGGCAAACCAAACTAAATATTAATCACTTGACAGCTGACAAAATGGCCGCCAGTTAAAAAAGTGATGCCAACTTAAAGTTCTATACCTCAATAAAAAACACCCATTACAATTGCAGACGCGGCATTCATGAATGATTATAGTCATTCAGTGTTGCCAATATGTGTGTACTATACAGAGTGTGTAATTTCTACTCACATGTGTAGGCCTATAATTAGATTCATGTATAATCTGTGTGTAATTCTACTTTGACTTCTATTTTTGTTTAATTTTGTTTTAATTTTAACCTACACAAAGGATGTGTAGTGTAATTTTCTTCAATGTGTAATTGGAGACACAGCCACATGCAAATTCATTGGCAACACTGTAATCATTTTATTCACACACATACACTAACATTTTTGCGGCTTGTAAACAAAGTGTGACAAGTTTCTGCATTGTATACATTAACAGGCTGGGCTTGTGCAAGTACCTTGTATAATTGTATCATGGGTTTAGCCTACAAATATTTGATTTTGTTTTGTTTCACTCACTTCAAAGAACGATTGCTCAATTTGTTTTTGTATTATTTTTGCACATGAGCACAAACAATACATTAATTTAATCGTACGCAGCTAGAAAGGAAATAATGGAAAATAATATAATTTTATTGCATTATTATTTAACACATGTAGCTTAGCAGCATAGCTCTAACCGGGTGTCCTAAGACATCTATCTCTCTTCCTTTTAGCTTATTTTATAACTTCTCAAAATCACCCACAATTATCGACACGTTTCTTATTAAAAATAAAACAAAATTAAGCAATTATTTCTGTTTAGAACAATACTGCAAATATACGAACAAAAATTATACCGTTGCGCACGGTGGGGCCTTGGCATTAAAAACCCATACAAAATTTTCAATTTTGAATCATTAAAAAAAAACTACTTTTTTCGCGCTAAATTTGGTATTGGGACCATAGTGCATCACTGAGTATAAAAATCAGCTGACTTACGAGTATTTGTATACATCTTAAAAATTTAATGAACACACGAAGAGTTTCGTACAGACACTACATATGTAATACTATACGAATTTTAGCCTACGAGTATATAAACGAATATTTTAATTTTAAGTACCCGTTAAACTATTTTTGGTTTTCGGCGATATTTTTAGTTTTGGAGCTTTTTTTTAGTTTCGGCGTTTTTTTTAGTTGTACGGTTTTAACGGCTTTTTGATGAGTATTTTTAGTTTTAACTTTTTTTTTAGTTTTGGTGATTTTTTTCGTTTTGGCGATTTTTTTTTTTATTATTATCAGGGAAACCAGAAATATGCTTTTAAAAAAAGGGTTTTATGCGCATTCAATATGCACTAAAAACACAAAAAATATGCTCTTAAAAATAAAATAAGTTGGTTTATTTTTAAATGAAAATATGTTTTTAATTCAACAACAACATTTGCTTATAAAATGAGACAAAAATAAAATAAATCTAAACACAAAAATTAACAAAGAATAAATGCCGTATTAAAAGCAATAATTTGGAAGTGCACGTTAAAATAAAATTGTCATACCAATTTTGACTAAAGCAAATAATACAAATTAATTTTTTTTATTTATACTCTCATAAAACCTTGGCTTCAATTTCAAAAGAGAGCAGTATATTAAAAGTAAAACTTTGGAGCTGCATTTTGGATAAATTAGACAAGATTTTTTTATTGGAATAAACAGCAAAATATTGGCCTAGATTTTCAAATAAAAATCGTTGCTGTCACATCTAAATAAACTTTTATACATTAACAATGTTCCTGCCATGTCTTCTTGGGGGGGGGGGGCAAAGTCCGTCCAAAATAACAACACCGAATTCTTATTGCGTAAAATATAAGAAAAATTTATACACTACATGGAACATTGGAATTAAGATTTAGATGGCGAAACATAAAAAGCACATTAAAGTAAAAAATTCTATAAAGTATGAAAATATGAACTAAAAGCATAAATTATGCTCGGCAAATTCGAAAATATGCTAAAAATATGCGTGTAAGACTGATATATGCAAAAATATGCTTTAAAGGGTAAAATATGCAAAAATATGCACACTAACAAAATCGTTGCCAAAATTCATAAAAAGTTCTGAAACGAATAAATATCTTGACCCCGCATTAATACGTCACACAAGAAAAAACACGAAATTGCATATTTGCGGTTTCCCTGATTATTATCATAATTATTATTATTATTATTATCATTATTATTATTATTATTATTAAGGCATCATCTCCAAAAAACTGCACTTGCTGATATTTTGTAAGTAAACAAAATATCTTCCCATAACATAAATCCATGATTTTTCGTAAGGGACACCCTAATACATAAAAGCAGCTGCTGTTAAGTTACCCGTAAAGTATTTTTTTTTTTTTTGTTAATTTTCTTTTCTTTTGTGCATATAATTGTAACAACTTAAATATTGATTTACCTTACATTTGGCCGATATTGGGTTAAAATTTCAGCATTTCCTCAGAACTGCATTGCCAAGCAGGAAATCCTACTTATTACATTTATACAGCAAAATCAATATGAATGAAGTCAGTACTTGCGTGCCAAAGTGCCAATTCATAATAAATGCATTTTTGGTGCAATGAAAAGAAACTTTAACACAAATTTTTCTTTTTAAATAAAGCATTTCCTTCCGCTATGGTAATATGAAATAGGCCAAGCTTTCAGCTTTTCTATTTGCTAAACATTCTGTGCTTGTAATCTTCCTGGTATTTGATTTAGCTGGTACCGAAAGCAAATACGAATACATATTTTGAAATTGTGTTAAATGTAAATAAATTGTTTCATTTTCAAGTGGAAATTTTGTGTTAATTCAATCTGAAATAAAGGGTCCGCCAGATAACTTTATTTTTTTTAAAAAAAAGGGCGCAAAACATCGAGTGTAGCTTTGGCTGTGTGGCACGTAGCGCCGTCCTGTTGAAACCAAATGTTGCCAATATCCTCGTCTTCAATTTTTGTGAACAAAAATTCGTTCAACATGGCCCGATAGCGATCGCCATTGACTGTAACGGCCACTCCTTGCTCATTTTCAAAAAAAAAAAAATGGCCCAATTATGCCTCTGGATGCGTCGGCTTTTCTGTGCCCCAAATGCGACAATTTTGCTTGTTTACATACCCGCCAAGATCAAAATGAGCTTCATCTGAAAAGATGATTTTTTTTTTGGCAAAATCGGCATCTTCTGTAAGTCGATCGCAGGCCCACTTAGCGAAGCGTTGTTCAAGCGTATACACAACCATATTCGTTCAGCGGAAGGATAAAACTAATTATCTGTCAAATCATACATGAGCTAAGTGTTACCATTCACGAAATAAGCACTAGTTGAAAAAAAACGTTAGATGGCGGACCCTTTATTTATGTTAATTTCTTCGGCCTCTTTCAATTAAATTTTTTAGAAAGAAAATATTAAAAAAAAATTTTTTTTTTAATTTATTTAAAATTTATTTATATCGAAGAGTATTTAATGGGAATGGAAATCACTACCCTACGAATTATAGTTCCAATAACATTGTGTGGCAAAAATTAATAAAATCGATCGACTTACAGAAGATGCCGATTTTGCCAAAAAAATCATCTTTTCAGATGAAGCTCATTTTGATCTTGGCGGGTATGTAAACAAGCAAAATTGTCGCAACCCGCACGCATACATTGAAAAGCCGACGCACCCAAAACGAGTCACTGTTTGGTGCGGATTTTGGTCCAGAGGCATAATTGGGCCATTTTTTTCGAAAATGAGCAAGGAGTGGCCGTTACAGTCAATGGCGATCGTTATCGTTTCATGTTGAACGAATTTTTGTTCACAAAAATTGAAGAGGAGGATATTGGCAACATTTGGTTTCAACAGGACGGCGCTACGTGCCACACAGCCGAAGCTACACTCGATGTTTTGCGCCCTGTTTTTCAAGATCGCATTATCAGCCGCAGAGCTGATGTCGTTTGGCCACCTCGGAGCTGCGCTTTGACACCGTTGGACTATTATTTGTGGGGTGCCGTCAAAGATAAGTGTTACGCCGACAAGCCAGAGACAATTGACGCTTTAAAGGACAATATTCGTGAAGCCATTGGTGAAATACAGCTGCACACAATCGATAATGTGCTTAAAAATTGGACCGATCGTGTTGGCTACTGCATGGCCAGCCGAGGCAGCCATTTGAATGAAATTATTTTCCATTATTAATCGGAAGGATTGTACTTTCAAATAAAAAAAGAAATTTGAGAAAATATTCAGTAGTTTTTTTTTATAGAATTTTTGTTTATAGCAGCGCTAAAGAAGAGTGATGTATAAAAAATTATGTAGCATGAATCTCTGCAGCATTGTTATTGACAAACGAAAAATTGTTCATGCAACTAATTTCATGAAAAAATACTTAATGTAAATCATTAACAATTGTTGAGTATATTCTCAATTGAAAACAAAAATTCTATTATATAAAAAGGGAAAAATAAACTTTTCAATTCTAGCAAAATATAAAAATAAATTCGAGACAATTTGCTTTTATTATTTTTATTATTCATAGAATTTTGCAACAACAAATTTTTTTTCTTTTTATCATCATGAAAAGGTTGTACGTGGTACTCGTACATTATAGTTTTCAGCTTTAATAATTTAATTTAAAAAATATTAAAAGTAAAATATAATTAAAACCAAAAAATAATTTTCAATCTTTATTAACTAAGAGGGCATGGCGTATTCTAAACGTTAAAGGAGGAGGTTGGGGGGGGGGAGTGAGTGGGAGATGGCGTTATTGTAAACTATTGCAATAATTAAAGAAACTTTTTTGTTAATTTTATTCGTAATTTTTTATTCTTTGCTTCTTCTCTACTTACAACATACATAATTTCAAATGAATATAAAAGTAAAAAATAATAATTATTAAAATGCATTCTCTCACAAATTCTGCGGAATGCATTTTTGTTTAACAATTGCGGTTAAAGAAAATAAATTTCCTTTGTATTGGTTTGCATTCAAATTCATCGTACTTATCAAAGACTTTTTAGTTTGTGGCGTATCTTTTTCAAAAAAAAACTGACTAGATTTATCTAGCCCTAGACAACTACTAATTATTTACTTAAATAAATGATTCTTTAATTCTCTGGCTTGCTTGTTTTTTTTACATCGAGTTTTGTTTAACATTAAAAAAATAAGACTTGGCTAATTTACATAAAAGGGCGGCAGTGATGGTTTTACTTCTAGTAACGAGTTATCACCAGTATTCACAATAGCTGATCTAGAGTTAGAAATTGAAGGGGATGGCTGGTTTAGGATACTTGTAACCATCGAATTTCTCAGTCGGTGGAGGTTGTGGCACACGGGGTGTTGTTGCGGGAGAGCGTGTAATTGGTTTGGGTGTTGTTGTAGGTGGACGGGTTGTAGGTCTAGGCGTAGCACGGGTTGTGGCTGGAGTTTGAGGTTTTTTGGTTGTTGGCAAGTTAGTGGAGGGAACCCGAGTTGTTGGTCTGGGTGTTGTTACAGGAGCACGAGTCGTGGGCCTGGTAGTCGCCCGAGTTGTGGCTCTAGTAGTTGCGCGAGGTGTAACAGGGACACGTGTTGTCGGTCTGGTGGTAGCTGGCGTTTGTGGTTTGTTCGATGGAGGAGGCAAATAAGTTGAACCTACCGTTATTGGTCTGGGTGTTGTTACAGGAGCACGAGTCGTGGGCCTGGTAGTCGCACGAGTTGTGGCTCTAGTAGTGGCGCGAGTTGTAACTGGAACACGTGTTGTCGGTCTGGTGGTAGCTGGCGTTTGTGGTTTGTTCGATGGAGGAGGCAAGTAAGTTGAACCTACCGTTATTGGTCTGGGTGTTGTTACAGGAGCACGAGTCGTGGGCCTGGTAGTCGCCCGAGTTGTGGCTCTAGTAGTTGCGCGAGGTGTAACAGGGACACGTGTTGTCGGTCTGGTGGTAGCTGGCGTTTGTGGTTTGTTCGATGGAGGAGGCAAGTAAGTTGAAACTACCGTTATTGGTCTGGGTGTTGTTACAGGAGCACGAGTCGTGGGCCTGGTAGTCGCCCGAGTTGTGGCTCTAGTAGTGGCGCGAGTTGTAACTGGAACACGTGTTGTCGGTCTGGTGGTAGCTGGCGTTTGTGGTTTGTTCGATGGAGGAGGCAAGTAAGTTGAAACTACCGTTATTGGTCTGGGTGTTGTTACAGGAGCACGAGTCGTGGGCCTGGTAGTCGCCCGAGTTGTGGCTCTAGTAGTAGCGCGAGGTGTAACAGGGGCACGTGTTGTAGGTCGGGCGGTAGCTGGGGTTTGTGGTTTATTGGTTGGTGGCAAATAAGTTGGACCTGACGTACTTGGACTATAAGCCACAGTTGGTCGTTGTGTGGTCACAATTGGTCTAGGTGTAGTGACTATCTTAGGCGTGGTACGAGCAGTTGTAGGACGAGTAGTTGGTCTTGGAGTTGTGGCAGGTGTCTGAGGTTTATTTGTGGGTGGCAAGTAAGTTGTGGTTACACGAGTTGTTGGTCTGGGTGTGGTTACTGTAGCGCGAGTAGTTGGTTTGGTCGTTGCGCGCGTGGTGGCACGTGTTGTTGCGCGTGTAGTAGCGGGTGTTTGGGGCTCGCTAGTTGGTGGCAAGTAAGTTGTTGGAACGAAGACAGGCTTGGTTACAGGTGTGCGTGTGGTGGGCCGAATAGTGGCTCGCGTTGTTACTGGAGGACGTGTTGTAGGTTTAGTAGTTGATGGTACACGGGTTGTTGGTATGGGAGGACGAGTGGTGGGCTTAACTGTAGCACGGGTTGTTACGGGAGGACGAGTAGTTTGTTTAGTTGTAACACGTGTTGTTACGGGAGGACGAGTAGTGGGTTTAGTTGTAACACGTGTTGTTACGGGAGGACGAGTGGTGGGTTTAACTGTAGCACGAGTTGTTGGTCTTGGAGTGGCACGAGTTGTGAGCTGTTCTTTGGGTGGTAAGTAGGTGGGTCCCGGAGTGCTGCGTTGGGTGGGTTTTGGTGTAGTAACTGGAGCACGTGTTGTTGGTCGGGTTGTTGCACGTGTTGTTGGCTTCGGAGTGGCACGAGTAGTCACTGGAGGACGGGTAGTGGGCCTTAGTGTAGCACGTGTAGTTGGTCTTTGTGTAGCGCGAGTGGTTGAAGGTGGCAAGTAACCGGTTGGAACACTAGTTATTGGCCTGGGCGTTGTTACTGGAGCACGAGTAGTTGGTCTTGGTGTAGCACGTGTAGTTGGCCTTTGTGTAGCGCGAGTGGTTGCAGGAGTCTGTGGTTTATTGGTTGGTGGCAAAGAAGTGGTTGGAACACGAGTTATTGGCCTGGGCGTTGTTACTGGAGCACGAGTAGTTGGTCTTGGAGTAGCACGTGTAGTTGGTCTTGGTGTAGCACGTGTAGTTGGTCTTTGTGTAGCGCGAGTGGTTGAAGGTGGCAAGTAACCGGTTGGAACACTAGTTATTGGCCTGGGCGTTGTTACTGGAGCACGAGTAGTTGGTCTTGGAGTAGCACGTGTAGTTGGTCTTGGTGTAGCACGTGTAGTTGGTCTTTGTGTAGCGCGAGTGGTTGAAGGTGGCAAGTAACCGGTTGGAACACTAGTTATTGGCCTGGGCGTTGTTACTGGAGCACGAGTAGTTGGTCTTGGTGTAGCACGTGTAGTTGGCCTTTGTGTAGCGCGAGTGGTTGCAGGAGTCTGAGGTTTATTGGTTGGTGGCAAAAAAGTGGTTGCAACACTAGTTGTTGGCCTGGGCGTTGTTACTGGAGCACGAGTAGTTGGTCTTGGAGTAGCACGTGTAGTTGGTCTTGGTGTAGCACGTGTAGTTGGTCTTTGTGTAGCGCGAGTGGTTGAAGGTGGCAAGTAACCGGTTGGAACACTAGTTATTGGCCTGGGCGTTGTTACTGGAGCACGAGTAGTTGGTCTTGGTGTAGCACGTGTAGTTGGCCTTTGTGTAGCGCGAGTGGTTGCAGGAGTCTGAGGTTTATTGGTTGGTGGCAAAAAAGTGGTTGCAACACTAGTTGTTGGCCTGGGCGTTGTTACTGGAGCACGAGTAGTTGGTCTTGGAGTAGCACGTGTAGTTGGTCTTGGTGTAGCACGTGTAGTTGGTCTTGGTGTAGCACGTGTAGTTGGTCTTTGTGTAGCGCGAGTGGTTGAAGGTGGCAAGTAACCGGTTGGAACACTAGTTATTGGCCTGGGCGTTGTTACAGGAGCACGAGTGGTAGGCCTGGTGGTAGCGCGAGTGGTAGGCCTGGTAGTAGCGCGAGTGGTAGGCCTGGTAGTAGCGCGAGTGGTAGGCCTGGTAGTAGCGCGAGTGGTAGGCCTGGTAGTAGCGCGAGTGGTAGGCCTGGTAGTAGCGCGAGTGGTAGGCCTGGTAGTAGCGCGAGTGGTAGGCCTGGTAGTAGCGCGAGTGGTAGGCCTGGTAGTAGCGCGAGTGGTAGGCCTGGTAGTAGCGCGAGTGGTAGGCCTGGTAGTAGCACGAGTGGTGGCCGGCGTTTGTGGTTTGTTGGTAGGTGGCAAGTGTGTTGTTGACCTAGGTGTGGTAGCTGGAGGGCGTGTAGTTGTAAGTGGTTTTGGTGGTGGGTAAGTGAAAGGTTTCTCAGGTGGAGGATAACTGTAACCTTCAAAAGATTCCCGAATTTTTCTCTAAATATTTTATTGTAAGAGACAAAATAAAAAAATTAAA
The DNA here is from genome assembly GCA_936439885.1 of Nowickia ferox. Classification (NCBI taxonomy): domain Eukaryota; kingdom Metazoa; phylum Arthropoda; class Insecta; order Diptera; family Tachinidae; genus Nowickia; species Nowickia ferox. The sequence goes on along the minus strand of OW387024.1, from coordinate 107,743,116 downwards.
TAGTTTAAATCTGTACAATGTGAAAGCAAATATTTATTATTAAAGCATACCACAAGAAGTTCATCGTGAGACTCGGCAGATAAACCAATGACGCACAGCGTCAAAAAGATAAGTGCGCTCCTCTGCAAAATAAAAATTATCGAGATAATTAAATAAATGAGTTAGTTTGAAAGTTTAATAATTAGAGTACAGAGATAGAAAGAGTGAAAATGTAGGAGTTCATAAATTGTAATAGTTAAAACAGCCAGCAAACGTATGTTTCAATATAAACCATTGGTGGGCACTGTGAATGTATTGGTGAACTGTCAATGTATTGAGGTTGCAAGCTACCCACCAAACACAAATCCACACACTTAAAATATTAATTGAAAATAAAACATTTTCTAAGCAAACAGTCAATTGTAAAAAACTTTTTCAAACTTTATTTTGGTATGATCCACTGATACAAACTATTTATTTTTTATTTTTTTCAAAATAAATATTTGTATTTTTATTTAAAATTTCTCTCCTTCCCTATCATTAAACTTATGAATATCGCTATGAAAAGCATCATAATGTGTTTTAATAGCATATTCCTTTTTTTTTTCTTAAACCTTTGATAACATAAAAGGCATTGTATGTTACCAAATGCGTTATTTATAGGGATGCAACCGATACCGATACCGATATATCGGCGATACTGCTGGTTTTCCGATATATCGATATCGGCGATATTTTACTGTCGATACGCCGATACTTCTTATATTCTTCTTTAGAGTTTTTTGAACAACTGAAACTGAAATGTATTGACAATTTTGATGATTTTAGAAAATAAACAGTATGACATTCAGTTTGAATTGACTCATTCAATCTTACACTGTTATTTTGTGAAAAACAATAATTAATTTTTTGTTAACATGAATTGAAATTCAATTCTTTTTTTTTAAGTCTTATTAATAACAATTTTAAATCTTGAGCCAATCTAAACTGAATGCCAACGTTTATTTTGTAAAATCATAAATATTGCAGACGTTTTGTAGTTTGAAAATTTGAATTTTAGAAACTGAAATGTACTGAAAATTTTGATGATTTGAATGGCTCATTAATAAACACTGTTATTTTGTATAATAGAAGAATTATTCTACTTGAGTTTTGTTAATTTTTACTTGAGCTCAATTTAAATATGCGTATCGGTATCGGAATCGGTATCGGCGATATTTGTTTTTGAGTATCGGTATTGGTATCGGATCGGCGAAATGGCGTATCGTTACATCCCTAGTTATTTATAATAAAATATATTTCGCATATCATAAATTTGAAAGGCAACACGTATGTTTGCTGGACAAATATTCTAGAAAAAAATATGTAAGCATCCGCCTCATGCGCATTCGTCGCTGTCTCATCGACGACTAAATTAAAGAGAGTATGAATACGTGTGAATTCTCTCAGCACGATTGTGCAAAGAAACGCGCATCAATGATATAAACCGACTTCAGAAAAGAATCAGATTCTTTTTTCTGTTACATTTTTCGTATTTGTTAATGCAGAACTTTGTGGTTAAGCAGTTTGCAGAAAGTAAATATTTGTATTGATCTGATAAATTATTGCTGCATTTCATCTCTGTCATCCAAAATTGGAGTGGTCCACTCACATTACAATTTTATGTAACTATTCATGCTTCCAACCAACCATACTCTCACGTTGGGAAAAGCAACAATGTCTTGTGTTGCTTTAAGCTGCTGGTATTTTTCTTTCAAACGTTCATGTTTCATTTATATCTGACATAACCTCTTTCTTTATATTTTTTCACCACACACGTTTGATATACCCAAACAGCTGATGTCAAATGCTTTGTCAGATCAAAATATAATGCGTTCTATCTGAAATTTGGTCATCTTACACTGTCGCCTGAATTTTACAGATGCAAATGCTTTCACACGACATGTATGTTTTCTGCAGTGGGAAATTTAACATGTCAAATGTAAAATACAAGCCGTGTATGTTTATTAGGGCATTTCAGAAACAAAATGAATTGGATTAAAAATTTAAAAAAAAATAAGCTCAAAAATATAAAAATACAACATTCCAATAAACAAGTAGTAATTAAAAAAAAAAAACTTTTTTTTATGATATTAAAATTATTCAAAAAAAATTATCTGCCATCATGAGATCAGCTCTATGTTACAATAATATTGCATTGTCATCCAATTTATACATGCATGCGAAATTTCAGCTCAATCGAAAACCGGGAAGTGGATCAAATTTAATTTGCAAGATTTGATTACAGAGAGACAACGGGACAGGTGAAACTAAATAAATAAAAGCTTGTATAGGGTCCGCCAGATAACTTTTTAAAACAGGGCGCAAAACATCGAGTGTAGCTTCGGCTGTGTGGCATGAATTTTGATAATAAAATTTAATAATCTGCAAGCCTGTAAGATATACCCTTGGGAGAATGACGTTCAAAAAAAATTTATAATCCTAATGCACATATTTGTAAAGAAAGAAAGAGATTCGAGTTTCGCTTTCCATCTTCCAAGCTTATATCTGGGTATAAAAATAAAAAAAGGTTCAATTAGCATTTTTTAATGGTAAAGAACGTGAAGCTCACAAAAAGAAGAACTGAAAGAGTCGAGCAAAATAAGTTTTTTCTTTGCCAATGTTGAGTTTTGAAAAAATAAAATATTAAATTTAAATTCAGTAATTTATTAAAATATCTTGATATTTTTCGCTTCGCTAAGTGGGCCTGCGATCGACTTACAGAAGATGCCGATTTTGCCAAAAAAAATCATCTTTTCAGATGAAGCTCATTTTGATCTTGGCGGGTATGTAAACAAGCAAAATTGTCGCATTTGGGGCACAGAAAACCCGCACGCATACATTAAAAAGCCGACGCATTTAAAACGAGTCACTGTTTGTTGCGGATTTTGGTCCAGAGGCATAATTGGGCCAATGAGCCAGGAGTGGCCGTTACAATCAATGGCGATCGTTATCGGGCCATGTTGAACGAATTTTTGTTCACAAAAATTGAAAAGGAGGATATTGGCAACATTTGGTTTCAACAGGACGGCGCTACGTGCCACACAGCCGAAGCTATACGCGATGTTTTGCGCCCTGTTTAAAAAAAAAAAAAAAGAAGTTATCTGGCGGACCCTATAGATCGTTCTACCGACTCAAATAAAGTTTACATAAATTTCTCTAAATTTTATGTGTTTTTTTTTCTTCTAAATCAAATCCAAAAGCTCTTAAAAAATCACCCTATATAACTAACTATAAAAAAAAGTATTTGGACATAATTATAATATAATTTCACTCTTTTTTTATCACGCAAAACTAAAAATGCAAAAAGGTTATCACCCTAATGTGCACAAAAAGTTTGTTTGGTAGTTTCAAAATTAATGTGAATTCAAAAAAGTTCATTTGTTTTTGTTCATAATTTAATAATGCCTTTTTGTGTGACTTTTTTATACATACTCGTATATCGTGTACATACTACAGGCTTTAGTAAGCTTTCGAGGATGAATTAATGCGTCTCAATTTAACCATCCGTGGACATACTTAAAAACTCGTAAATATACTGTCATCTCGTGCATGAGCCAATTGAAAAATTTTGTTTAATTTGTTTATTTTATTTTTCTAAAATAAAAATTTGTTTAAGTTTAAAATTTGTTAACGCACTAGTAATCCCAAATTATTATTTTACTTATTAAGTAAAATATTTTTTTTAATAAAAATACATTGAAATTGATTATTGAGGCGTTTAGCTGGATCCTATAAGCATTTCACTGTTGCTAATGCAGATCATCAGGAAACCTTTACCCAAAAATTTCTTGGAACAACTAGAGTTAATATGTTAAACTTTCATTTAAGCAAATGAGAAGCTCAACAAATAAATAACAAAGTTGAAACAAGAACTCAATAATCAACATAATTTTTATTTTCTTACTTTATCATTACTACATTGGCTGACTCTTTTTCAGCTTCAAATTGTAGTTGTAAGAGTATGTAAAGAAAATAAATGTAAATAACAACAACAGCAATTCAAGAATAGAGTGTTGCCACACAAGTATTTTTTTTTTGTTTGCTCATATTGTATTCGTATGCAATTAGCGAGAGTTGTTTTCATGAAGAACATCACATGTCCAAAAATTGATTTTTTTTCAGTAGAGCCAAAAAAAGAAGTTTATTTTGAATCCTATTTAAAAAAGGTACAGGGTGTCTGGTAGCAGATTTATATTTTCAAACTTAAATAAAAAACGTAATAATTGACACAAAGTTTTATTAAGAGCATTGAACGATAGAATGGAAATTCGGATTTTATTTATTAAAGAGTATGTCATCCAGATGTCTTCTGTCGAGTTGGACGCACTGTTCAAAACTGACTCGTGTGTTCTGCGCCACACGATGCAGTAAACTTGTTTCACTTGAGCTGATTTCTCGACGAATATTTTTCTTTAAAGCCACAAGAGATTGGGGATTGTCATTATAAACCCTCTCTTTGAGGTAGCGCCATAAAAAAGTCCATGGGAGTTAGAACGGGCGAGCTCGGTGGCCATGGGATGTCCCCAGAGCGACTGATCAGTTTTTGGGGGAAATATTCCCGAAGCAAATTCATCGAAGCTCTGGCTGTGTGTGCAGTCGCCCCATCCTGTTGAAACCACGTGTGTGAAGAGTGTAAAAAGAATTCCGTAATCATGCGTGGATAATTTTCACTGTTGACATTCGTCGCCTGGCCTCGAGAATTTTCGAAGAAAAAAAAAATGGTCCAATTATCTCATGCGTAGATAAGGTACACGAAACAGTTATCCTGGGACAATGCAAGGGTTTTTGATGTTTCCATAGAAGGTTGCGGGTTCTTGGCGACCAGTGACGGCAGTTTTGCTTGTTGACGTGGCCGTTTAAGTGCAAATGAGCCTTGTCGCTCCAAAAAATGGGATTTACAGTGCGAAAACGCTCCAACATCGTTTCACAAAAATGTTTGCGTAAATCAAAGTCACTTTCTTTCAGTTGTTGAACGATTTAAATTTTAAAAGAATGGAACTTCAGATACTTTTTTAAAATTTCATGAATAATCGCTCTTGGAAGTCCCAGTGAGGCTGCTTTTTTCCATATTGAAAGTCGGGGATTTTCACGCAAACTGCTTTCAACCAGTTCAATGTTTTCGGGTGTGCTTGAAGATCGACTGGGCCCTGGCCGTGGGACATTCATAACCGAAACAGTTGCGCAGAATCTCTGCACCCACGAACGAACTAAATTTACACTCGGTCCATCACGTATTCGCCGAATATCGAACTTTGAACAAAATTGTCGACGAGCAATTAAAAAATGTCTCCACAGCGAACGCGCGATGCTCACTCGACCACTGCGACATTGTGACTAACAAATCCTCCGCACAATCGATAATTCCAAAGGCTCCGCACTCCCTCCGCTCCGTTTATTGCTTTTTGAAATAATCGTATTTAAAAATATAAATTTGCCACCAGACTTCTACGGGTTGTAGAAGTGTTGTGTTGTTGTGAACAAAAAATTAAGACATCATATAGTCTAATAGGTTGTTATTCATGAAAACCGCAGGAATATGTATTCCCAAGTTCTGTGGTAAAAAGGAAAAAGTGCTTAAGTCGAAAGTGTGCAAAATCTCAATTATTTTGACTTGCAGCTTATCTTTTTTCTACTTGTAATCTCATAGTGAATAATAAAGCTTAATTAAGATTATATTTTGGTATGTGTGAAATAAAATGTATTATTTATAATGTGTAGAATGATATTTTTCTAAACAAAAAATGAACAAATACCAAATTTGCCAATTTAACTGTAAAAGAAACAAATTACTGAAAATCCAATTGAAAGCTCAAAATTGCAATACTGCAAGACAGTAAAATATGACTTAAGTACTTTATTTGTTGCCACAGAGTTTATCACTTTAATAAAAGTGAAAATCCCTTAAAATAAATATTTTTGATAAAATAATAAGCTTATACACACACAATACTCTTTCTTATCCTTACAAAGAGTTAAAATTGTTGTGTACATACGAGTATTTCACAATGAAGAACCTTGAAATATAAAATGAATAAAAAAAAAATCATTTAATACATGAAGGTCATTGCAAACTGCTTGTTAAAAATATATAGATGCATTTGTAATACAGACATAGATAATGTATGCATTTACAGACACATTTAAATGTGAACATAAAATAAAATAAAATATATTGCACACACTCAAAAATCTAAAGAATTAGATAAAGAACTTTTTTTTTCAAAGCTCATCAAGCGCACCCCTGCTAAATAAGTCTGGTGGGACTTAGAACTTGACAGCTGCTGCTTCTTATTGCATTTCCATTAAACATTTTTATACGAGTACTACTTGTTTAAACTCTAACTAAATAAATCCTCAAAAATATTTTAAGGCAAACCGGCTATTATACAATAATAATAATAATAATAAAAAAAATATATAGACATAGTCACTTGGAGGCGAGATGACAACATTAGTTTTTGACTAATTGCCTAAATCTGTCAATTAAATGTCAGACTTAATATGAAGTCAAGAAAAAGAAGCAAAGAAAACAACAGCATTACATATTTCTTAACGAAACAAACTACAAAAAAAGCAAAAAAAAATGGGTGATGCACCACACAAAGTTAATGAAAACCCCAGACATACACAACAACTTTTCAGCACGACTACGAAATTGCGCAGAAGAAACACTTATGACAAGTGTCGTAAAAAACATTAACAAGTGTTAAGAGTTGCTAAATATGCAAATAAAATGCACTGAGAAAAACACGATTGATAGCAGCAACGTAATGCAAACAAATCAATTTTAAGTTACACATGTATGAGAGAATGCAAATGCATTCGACTTTTGATGTTCGAATATCGAATCTCAACTTCATTTTATGAACATTTCGCTGAGCAACGAATGTAATGTTTTAATGAAATAGTTAGCGCATTGACAAAATCCAAGGTCCTGAGATCGGGTGCGGTCACTGGCAAAGTCATTAACTCACAACACCACTCATTTGTATCATGTGTATTAGCGTCCCTTCGTGTCAGTTGTTGTAGAAAAGTTCAATTGATGAAGGCACAGTCACTGGTCAATGAACTGTGCCTTATTCAGTGGATACCAAACCTAATGTAACATCAGTTGCACAATCATCGGCAAAGTAAAATAACCAATAAAATGTTTACTAAGCACAACTTTAACAATTTAATACGCCTCATTCACACCAGAGGCGCTGCAACACTGCCTTATTTAAAAACATGCTAAAAACAGAGTTATAAAAAAATGAAGCCTTCCTTCCTTCTATGTCTTCTTTCACCACCTGCCTTATCTATCACTATTCCTTTTGCTAAAGAAGGTATCATTCATGCATTCATTTTCTGAGTGTTACTTCTCTTTTTCGAAAAATAAAAATAAAAATTGTTTTAAACCTTTTTTTATTTTTTAGCTCCCAAATACTAATTCTAAACATTTTTGTTGATTTTATGTAGATCGAAAGTCACAAGGGCAAGGACTGGGCTCACACACGGCAATTGTAGTTGAACAAAATTTGCGTTTATAGAAGAGAGAGGAGAACATAATGAAGAGCCCCCTCCCCTGATTTTCCTATCTCGCCTATAAACTTAAAAGTTGCTCAATTAAAATTGGTGTGTGTGAGAAACCGGTCTAAAAAATTCGAAAGGTTTCATTAATGGAGAATTCTCGAGCAAAAAATTTTCAGGTTGTTGCAAATTTTAGTGTTGTTGCATTGCTGCAGCATAATTCCATAAACTCTTAAGGTATGGTCACACTTGGGCAAATATTTGCCCGAAAAACGTAACCCCTATATATTATTGAAAAATTTATCAATTCAGAGACGTGTTTGTTAAGTCAAATAGTTTCCAATAATGTTGGATTTTATGATATTCTCTATTAGTTGTTTATAAAACTGTTTAACTTAAGAAACACGTCTTTGAATCAAAATGTTTTTCACTAATATTTGTTGGTTACGTTTTTTCGGGCAACTATTTGCCCAAGTGTGACTGACCATACCTTTACTTGCACAATTGAAAGCGTTTTACAAATAAATGTTAGAGAATTTCCTAAATGTTACATAAGGGGAAAGTTTCTGCAATAAATTTTCAGAGAGTTAGTTAGAAACATCTTTCAATTTGTTTCTTAATATGATCGGTTCCAATAAGCTTTCATCATCATCTAAGGAATCATTTAACTAAAACTCCGCTTCAACACACAGAGCTCTATATGTTCACACAGACAGCTCCAAACGGGTATTAGAGTTGGCGGGTAGAATTCAAGATAAAAATATCTTTCGGACGAATGTAGCATCCTACATGGCAATGAATTTGCTAAGTTTTCATCGGACATCAAATAGCGATTATAACCGATAATCAATCATTGGACAATGAAGGACCTCTCGGTTGAGTGCAACACATCCAATATGACCCTAGAATGGCGAGTAATTCAGGCATCACCCTCACATGTCCGCGCGACTATGAGTCCAATTCAGATAAAATTATTGAAGATGATGTGGCTAAGAAGAGAACCCTATTTCGGAATCTGGATATTGTCAATATCTGCCTTCTTCTATTCTCATTCTACTCGAGACGAATTTATGCTGCTCCTGTGCAAATGTCTCGACCGAAATGTTATAATGACATGCGACAAGTCGTCTTCTTTGTCTTCAAGCAAATACATAAATATGTTTGCCTCTTTGTTGACAGAGAGTTCTAGGTGGTGCTTGTAGCCAGGAGCGAAAACTTATAAACATGCAGCCTCAGTTCAAATCCCAGTTAAGTCATTCAATAATTTAAATGAAACGTAAAAACCAAGTAAGCAAAAAAAAATGAAATTTGTGTGTTAAAAATATTAATTAAAGTCTGTTCTGTTGAGTGACATTGTCGTTTAAGAACTCACGCACTATCATTTTGTGAACGACCACGATATGGTGGTGGGCATTGCCGTTTGTGTCGTCGTGCATCATTTCATGGCCATTTGTTCGAAAATGTCGTCAACGATTTATTTGATTTGATTTATTTTTCTATTGTCTTGTAGCCATCGTTTAAGATGTCTTAAAAATACGGCCTACTGGGTTATAAAATTTTGCTCCAGTGGTTTTAGTTTAATCTAGAGCTGCACCAAAGAAACGAAATATTTACTGTACGAAGAAGAAATTGAAAATCAATTTTTTCTTAAATCCAGTTTAAAAAAAAAAGTTTTTTTTTTAAAAGGGAGTGTTTAAAAATTGCCACGCGTGAGTGTGAGCGTGAGTGAAAAAGTTATTATTTTTTGCTTTAATATAAGAAAAAATAAAATAAAATTTTTCCACAATTTTCATTTACTGTCACTTTCTCAAGTGTTTTGTGTGTGATTTCAAATAACGATTGAGTTATGCTACACTCATTTCATAATAAAAATAATGTCGAAGGTGACTGTATTATTAATGTTAGTCATAAGTTGTCACTCGAGAGAGAACGTGAGTGTGAGTGACAAACAAATTTTTTGGTGATTTTAAGTACTAAAAACTTGAAGAGGCTTCCGAAGTTTGATTCACAAAAAATTATTTCAAGCGATTCTGCCGTTTGTAATTAGCTATGGCTACAAAGTGGGTAAAATTTTCTATAGCGCAACGTGATGACTTCGAGAAGAAGAGACAATCACAATTGGCCACCGAGATGTGTGTGATTTCCAATAATGATTGAATAAGATTTTCATAAAAAATTTATAGTTTTTTTAAATTAAAAAAATTTAATATTAAGCGAGAGTTGTCACTCGTCAGAAGACGAGAGCGTGAGTGACAAAATTTTTTTAATTATTTTTTTTTGTGAGATTAAGTGAAAAAAGGTTTAAGTGCGTTAAGAAGGAGGCTACCGAAGTTTGATTCCAAAAAATTATTTCAAGCGGTCCTGTCGTTAGGCTATAATTAATTATTGCCACAGAACGATGTCTTTGCTGATTGGGTCCTGACCGGCCAAATGTGTATGATTTCAAATAACGAGTGAGTGTAGTAAATATTTTTATAATAAAAATTTACAGTTTTTTGTTAGTTGTCGCTCGTGAGCGTGAGTGAAAATTTTTTATTTATTCGTGAAATTTAATAATAAAAACTTTAAGGACGTTAAGAAGGAGGCTAACGAATTTCGATTCCAAAAATTATTTCAAACGGTCCTGTAGTTTGGCTATAATTAATTGTTGCCACAAAATGGGTAAAAATTCTTATAGTGCAACGTGGTTTCTATGCAAATTGGGTCCTGCCCGCGAAAGTGCAATCACAATCGGCCACCGAGATCTTGTCATTTAACACCTTTAGCTTTTTTGTTTGGGACTATGTGACAGATAAGGTACATATGTATATGCCGCTCACGAATGTTTAAAGAACTGACAGAGGGAATTCGTTTAAGTAACGAAGGACATACAGCCGCAAAATTGCAAATTTGGCTGATATTTATTTTTCTTCTTCTTCTTTTTTAACATATACAAATTAAAATTAGTCAGTCTTGTTGGCAGACTCTTTGTAACGAATTGAAATCGCTCTTGCTTTCGCTTTCCCCTGTTTAATAGCGAGCTTTTGCAAAAGCCAGCAATTTTTCTCAGTGTAAATATTTTCATTTTATCTTGTTCAATCGTGTCTCACAAAAGTTTAATAATATTAAAAAATTTTAAAGCAGAATTCCAAATTCTTAAGCATTTTTATGTTAAAAATTTTTAATGCATTTTATAATTATTTGTTAAATAAAATTTTTTATTTAATAATAATTTTATCTGTTTTTTTTCTTTTTCTTATTTTATGTGTTGAGTTCATGATCAGCAAGTTTGTGGTGGCATTTTGAACTGCACAAATATGATGTGCCGTGTGTGTGTGTCTGTGTGTTTTTATTTTATATTTCAAATTTCTCAAAATTTTTACTAGTTTTTGCTTTTTTATTTATTTATTTACTTTTTTCATCAATAAACAAGCAGGCAGGCAGCACTTAAACAAATTATAAATGTTTTACACAACAATTTTCAAATTTAAACACTCTTTAAATTTCAACGGTCTCTAAGTTTTGTTTTTCTTGTTTTAATTCATTAATCATGACGTCGAGTTTGTTGTTGTTTTTTTCTAATTTTTGGTACATTGATGTTTAGGAAATTGCTAAATGATTGATTTTTTTATTTCATTGACTTGGTAATTTCAATGATTTTACAAAAGTTGTTGTGATTTATTTGTTGTTAGGGGGAAAAATTAGTTTGTTGTTGTTGTTTTTATAAATTTAAATCGCTGTGGCTAAATGTCAACATACGTTTGCACAGTAGTTACAGACATATTATTAATTTATATTTTTTATTGTATTTTTTTTGTGTGTGTTTGTTCATCGCTATTGTTTTTATTTGCTAAACACAGCAACAGTCTTTTATTTACATTTGCAACAGCAAAGGATTTTTATTTTAAATAAAATTGTAAAAATATATGTACATGTATAAGTATAGTTTTTATAGTTATTTAGAGTCCACTTTAGAGTATGTATTTTAAAATGATCAAAAACATTTATTAATTTACCATTGTTGAGCACAAATCTTTTATCCAATTTCAAAGCGAGTGTGTTGGGTATTTGTAATCCTTCAGTAGTTTTTATATAAGATTTAAGTTTTAAATCCTTTTGGTTATTATGAAAACCGTATCAATATTCAATATGACCTATTGAATTCGTACGATTCTATTGAAGTTCTTTCAATATCAATCTTTAACACACTTAACAGCTGCAGCACACACAAGCTGGCAGTTAAACAAGAAAAAAAAAAGAAAAATAAAAGGAAAGAAGCTAAAAATGCAAATGTTTCTTTTAATTTTTTTTTGTGTAGCAGAAGAAGCAAATAAATTTCCTCTTCTGTTGGTTTAGCACTTTTTGTAAGTTCGAGTGTGGGTTACCAACTAAGCATTTAAAACTTATAGATTTTCTATATATACCCCTGGCAAAAGTGACGAGTGAATTTTTGGTTTAAAGCTTGGGCGACAACTGTGGCGCTAGGCAAAGACACTTTGACCGATTGAAGAAGATCATTACTAAGCGCGCAAAATATTTTGTTGTTGTTGTTGCTGTAGATCTTTTTCGAAACGCTCTCTCTTCTTTTGCTCAGATCAGATCAAACCTGCAAACAAGAGTAGCATCTTATTTATCCATCTGCTGTCTGTTGCTGGTATTGATACTATTGCTGCTGCTGTATTTTGTTTCTTAAAGAAAAAAAAAACCATAAAGCTTCATGAAATACACTGCCAAATAAAAGCTATCAAAGCTGGCTAGTTGTTGTATTAAATGGCTAGTATACAATACAAACACGCAAGCACACGCAAGCACACACACGCACACACATGACAACTCGCTTGTCTTGTCTGGACTTACCAGTTACGAGTATTGTATGTGATCTAAACGCTCTGTATTAACGCATTATGCTCCAAGACACATGATATCATCGATTGGTTTTAGGGCTTGTAACAGTTTAATTGATATTAAATGTATTAATATGGCTTATTTGGCCAAAATGCATTAAATATTTAACCATAAAAATACAATTTACAAGAGTTTTTTTTTCCAAACAAAGCACAAAGAGTCCTTATTAAGAATAAGCAAATGTTTTGTTGTTTTTTAACTTAATTAATTTGCTTTTACCAGAAACTAGCCTAAACCGGTGTGCTTGGCTAACCCCCAATTTCCAAAAAAAAAAAACATACATATCTAGTAAATGACAGTTATTTGATAATCAATTTTTGGGGTGGACGATTTCCATATGCAAAAAGAATTTTGAAAATTGGTGCACAGACGACACAGTCTGCCCCTCCCCCCTTTCCCCCTTTATTATTATTATTATTATTTTTTTTTTAATAAAGAGAAGTAACACTCAGGCAATGAATGCCTACTACTATTACTAAGTGTGACCTTCTTTTGGGAAAGGGATAGTGATAGAGAAGACAGGTGGCGAAGGAAGAGATAGAGGAAAGCTTCATTGTTTTACAACTCTGCTTTTTTTTTTTAATAATGCACTGTTGCAGCGCCTCTGGTGTTGAATGAGGCGTATTCAATTTTTGAAGCTGTGATTAGTAGCTATTTTATTGGTTATTTTACTTCGCCGATGATTCTGCTACACAACGAAAGAGGGCGCTCTGTTGTTACATTAGGATTAGTATCTGCTGAAGTTGGTACAATTCAGTGACCAGCGACTATGCCTTCATCACATGAACTTTCCTACAACAAATGATACAAAGGGACACTAATGTACATCAGAAAAATGCGTGGTGTTGTTATTTTTGATGACTGTCTGATACCGGGCTCGAACCCAGGACTTTCGTTTTCGTAGTCAACGTGCTAACTACTTCAGCCAACGCCTCTTACATATGCAAAAAGCATTTTTAAAATTTATCGACAAATGTCGAAGTTATTTGATAATCAATTACAGTACGAGCTCGATTTGCGCAACCGAAAGGAAATCGAGGGGTTGTTGCTTTGACCATTAAAAACTTCATACAAACCAAACTATGATTTAACATAAAATAATTTATTTCTAATAGTTAAACATAAAAATTGTATACATGTGATTAAAAAAGTTATAAAATAATACTTTATACGTGAATTGAAACTTAAAGCCAGCCTTCATATTTTGTAATTGCGTATGTTTGAGTTCTACGCATGTTAATTTTTTTTATAAACACAATCTAGTTTGAGGAAGTGAAAGTTGAGTTCATTAAATTCAGAGAGAAAAGCGTTTTAAATACACTAAAAGAAAAAAAAGTTGCGCTTATCGAGACTTGTTATTGAAAAAAGTTGCACTTATAAAGACTGTAATATAAATATTACCTGTTGCGCGGTGGTTGCGCAAATCGAGCTGGTACTGTATTAGAGCGGGCAATTTGCAATACCGCTGCTCCTTCCCAATTTCAAAAAAAAATAAAAAATTAGTGAACCTCTTCCATATGGAAAAAAATTTTGCATGACCAAAATATTTGATAATCATTTTTTTGGGGGCAGGGTATTTTGCACCCCCCCCCCACCCTCCCACTTAAAAAAAATTTAAGTAGGCCTTTTCCTTATGACAAATGACAAAGTTATTTGATAATCAGTTTTTTGGGACGGGCACCTTGCTTCCCCTTCCGCTTCCCAATTTCCAAAAAAAAAAAACAAAAATAATGAACCTTTTCATATGAAAAAAGAATTTTGAAAATTGTTTCACAAATGGCGAAGTTATGCTTTTTTTATACTATAAGATCTGTTAAAAAGCATGTGGAAGGAGTAACATAATTTTAAAAAGTGGATATAAAAGTGGGCGTGGCATTTTATATATGTACATATATATAGATAAAATAAAAACTAAATAGACAATGATTGTACTGATTGATGTCTGGCTAAATAAAGTAGAGCATCACAACAGTCGTTTTCAACTACCGGCTATTCTTCAAAATCATTTTTAAAACTTGCCATTCTTTTTTTTGTTTGCTTGAGGATGTTTTGTTTAATTTTTTTTCTTAACATTTTAAATAAATACATGTGTATCTCTAAAAAAATTAGTACAGCTCCACAAAGCTTTAGTTCTCGGAAAAAAATGTCTTGAAAGCATAAAACAGAAAGAAAAAAACAAAAATAAATGCTTGATTATTTTAACTATAACCGGCTTAAAGTGATTTATTTTGTTTTTACTTATTTTTTTATTTAAACTTTATAAATTTGTTGTTTCCTTAATTCTTCAGCTCACTGCTGAGGCTTGTTGCTGCTGTTGCTTTACAAGCATTTCAGGACTTTTCCACACTCAAAGCGCAGTCAACCTTGAATGCTTTTTAATTTTCTTTTTTATTTTAATTTAAGTTTAACAAGTGTGCGCCATACTTGAAAAGGCTTTTAATCTAGATTTCTGTTTAATCTGGGTTAATTGTTTAATAATTTTTTTATGTCTAAGTAATAATTGCGCAGCATATTCTTAATGGCATTGCACATCAATCTTTGGTAAATTAAAGCAAATTCTCTTTTACATCTTCCATATGAAGAACCAAATTACCTTCAATTCATATCTTAACAACCTTAAGCTATCCAAAACACCAGGTTTGGGGAAAAATTACACTCAGGAAATAAATAATAGTCCCAGGATAAGAAAAATGGGCGCTCTTAATTAATATTATTCTTTTTTCTGGTTACTTTAAATTTATTTCAATTTTTAATTTTTTTTATTTTATTCAGTGCTTGCAGATGTCTAAAGGCCCAAAATAAAGTAAAAGACAAACAATAAACTCAGTAAAATGCTACTTTAACTTGCAAACGAAGGGTTCCGTACGGACACTACATGCATATGAAATACTATAAAAACTTTAGTCTATATAATCGAATATGTTACCTTTAAAAAAATATTTTTGAGTACCTGGTACACTTTTTTCTTTTAACGATTTATTTTACTTTTTTTCGCTTTTTTTTAAGTTTTGACGTTTTTTAGTTTATGGGCGTTTTTTGCGTTTTTTTTCGTTTTTGGAGATTTTTTAAGTTTTTGGCGATTTATTTTAGTCTTCGCAATTTTTTTAATTTTGGCGATTTTCTCGTTTATGGGATTTTTTTTTTAGTTTTTGGCGTTTTTTATATTGGGGTGTTCTTTGGCGATTTTTTCGGTTTTTGGTGATTTATTTTAGTCCTCGCAATTTTTTTTTATTTTTGACGGTTTTTTCGTTTTGGCGATTTTTCGGTTCTTGGCGATTTTATTTTCGAAATTTTTTTCGGTCTTGAGAGCTTTTTTAATTTTGGCGTGTTTCTTTCGTTTTTCTCGATTTTTTTCGAATTTTAGCGATTTATTTTAGTTTTAGCTTTTTTGAAAATTTCAAGAGTTTGCCTTTTACGGTTGCCAAGATACAGCAAGTTGTCAAAATAACACTAACTGATGGAATACCCCTTAATTTTGATTTTTTAAATTTTAATGTTAATTGGTATAGTCTACATAAAATTACACTAACTTTGAAAATTTCAAGTATAAGTATATTTAATTGTATGCATATTTCATTAGGATTTCAACGTGTTTCGTTGCTCGCTTTAGAACACCCTTTAATTTGTAACTGTCATATATATTTGTTGTTAAAGCGGCCAAAGTTTTACATACTCTGTGAAAATTTCAAATATCGAGAAAGAACGGAAAGACTAACATTGTAGCGAAAACAGGAACCCTAAAAAATGGCTTTCATTGCCATCGAAAGATAATTATTTATTTATTTTTTTATTTTGAATGTGATTCCCGGCTTATGGCAAGCTCGACTGGCTAGGCGGAAGTCCAATCATGAATTCTCGCTCGCTTTACAGTTACTGCTTTACACACATAGAGAAATTACTACAAGACAAACAGTGCACTCTAGCTGCCTTCTCACATATAGACGATATTTTCAACGATGCACTATGGGAAACTTTTAAACATTTTGCGGCCATAAATGATTGCAGCCAAACAGCAGGACTTATTGAAATGATTTCTTGGAATCAAACTTCCGAAGCCTCCTTAACGTCCCTAAAGTTTTTATCACTTAATTTTACACAAAAAAAAATTGCCACTCACGCTCATGTCCTCTCACGAGTGACAACTTTTGACTAATATTAAATTATTTTTCATTAAAAAAAACTGTATTTTTTATGAAAATCTTTACTACAATCAATCGGTATTTGAAATCACTTACATCTGGGAGGCCAGTTGTGATTGCCTCTTTACGAAGTCACGCGGCCAGAACCCAAACAGCAAAGACATCACATTGCACTTTAGGAAATTTTACCCACTTTGTGGGCAAACGGCAAAACCGATTGAAATAATTTTTTTTTGTAATCTAACTTCGCAAGCCTCCTTAATCTCACCAAGAAAAAAATTTTATCTTCTCACGCGTGACAACTTTTGACTTGCATTAATAATACACTCACCTTCGATATTATTTTCAATATTTTTAATTTTCGAAAACTATAAATTTTTATTCTGAAAACCTTTACTACACTCAATCGCTATTTGAAGTCACACACAAGTCACTCGATAAAGTGACAGTAAATCAAAATGTTTGAAATTTTTTAAAATATTATTTTTCTTTTTATATTAAAGCACGCATTCAGACACTACGTTTAGGCCTTGTAATTTGTTTAAAACATGCATAAAAAAAAACTCTTGGTCAAAACTGGATTTAGAAAAAAATAATATTTTCAATCTCTTCCCCGTAAACCTTTCAAGCACTGCATACATACATCCATCTACTCTATTAAAACCCTTTAAGAAATTTGTAATTTCATATAAAACGTTAATATACAATAATTCTTATATCTGATATGCACAATTGGTATTTGCAAAAATAATAAAAAATTTAGGAAAAAAAGCAAAGATTAACATTTCTGAACATTTGCAATATTGCGCATAATAATTACCAACAAAAGCTGCAGCAACATAAAGCGCTCGTATGTATCGCTGTAAGTTTGCAAGTTTATGTGTGTTTTATTTTTCGTTTATAAGTGTCAATAACTCTATAAGTATTAGTGTTATATGATGAAATAAGCGAAAAACATTGTAGAGTTAATTCTTGCTTCTTGCCAGAGCAAAAAATATAAAAAATAAACCCAAACAACCAGCAAAAAAAAAACCATCAACCAAAAGATCGTAAAAGTTGCTTGATTAACGTGTAACGCCCCTGGCAATTTTCGGTTGACCAAAAAATCGTCTACAACTTTATGCATTTCCATGTAGAATAGCATGCATGCATACATAAATAAATGCATAAAATATTAAATTTAAATTTCAGCAAAAGATGAGACTGGTTGCACCGGTTATTTTTATAAGTTCTGTCATACAGACACAATTTTCATTACTCGCACAACAAATCGCCACAGCATGTGCATTTTTTTATTTATTTATTTATTTTTTTTTTAGAAAAAATAATAAGTTTTGTAGTTTAATGTTAAGGTAGGCTTATCAAACCAAACACATAAAAAAATCGCCAAAAACGAATTTAATACAATAAAATTAAGCAGACGCAAACAGACGGACAGACAGACAGGCTCAGCATTCAACTTAAAATATTTACGGCATTTGTTTGGGCTGGCTGCTCCAAAACATAAATATTAACATGGTGAATAAACTGTGTATTTCGCATGACCTTTGAATATGTATTATTTGACACACACTCACTCACTCACTCACTTACTTAATTAATCAGTTGACTTAGTTCAGACTCTGCTTTAAGCATAAGCTCTAAAGTGTGTGCCCGAAGAAGTTTATTGTTATTGATTTCACTGAGTTAATTTACACGAGAACAATTTTTAAGCCGCACAATTTTTGTTCTTTTCAAAATTTTACGAAACTAATTCATCTGGCATAAAATGTATACGAGGTCCGATCAAAAAATAACCGTTATTTTAAAATTTCGTGAGTTACGTATGTTCGATTTTCGCATTTTTTTTTCTATTTTGGTACACATGTCTGTTATATATGTTGGCAAAATCAGCCATTTTGGATTGTCATTTTGTTTTCGATTTTTTACTTTTTCGGTCTTGGCTCTTCTGGACGCTTCCATTGGGATGATTGGGCTTTGGTTTCAATGTCATAGCTAATACACCCATGATTCGTCACCAGTTATGACCTTTTTGAGGAAATCTGGATCGTCGTTGACGATGTTCAACAGCTCCTGAGCCGATGTCCATGCGACATTGTTTTTGCTCAAAATTTAGCAATTTTGGAACAATCTTCGCTGTCGCACGTTTCATGCCTAAAACATCCGAAAAAATTGCTTGGCATGAGCCGAACGATATGCCAACATCATCAGCAACCTCTCTGATAGTGATTCGACGATTATGCAAAATCATTTTCTTCACTGCTTCAATGTTTTCATCGCTTGTTGACGTGCTCGGGCGACCAGGACGAGCATCGTCATTGACATCTTCTCGGCCTTCCTTTTAAACCGGTTATACCACAATTGAACTTGTATTCTGCTCATAGTAGACTCGCCAAACGCCACAGTCAACATTTCAAATGTCCTTGCGCATTTAATTTCATTTTTTACACAAAACTTAATACAATTTCTTTGATCCATTTTTTCGAATAGTTAACAATCGAAGAGCACACCAAAACACGACTAACCTTTTTATCTGTCAAAAACAAACTGAGACAATCCAAAATGGCTGATATTGCCAACATATATAACAGACATGTATACCAACATAACAGAAACAAAATGCGAAAATCGAACATACGTAACTCACGAAATTTGAAAATAACGTTAATTTTTTGATCAGACCTCGTACGTGCAGACAGCTTTGTGTGTATTAGTGTTTTTTCTATTCATTTAACACTTGCTGTTTTTTAAATTGTGTGTGTGTGTATTGGTTTTGTGCTGCTAATGCGGGGTTGTGCAGCTGGTTGAACAATTATGCCAACCACAAAACCATTCTCTTCACCGAACTTGCCAACAAACTGGCATTTTGTGCCAGCATAATTATGCCCGTGTAAATCAGCACATTGCAAAGAAGTTCTAATCCCTGAGACACAGATTATTGTATTTGCTTACGAGCCATTTTTATGATACGAGTATACAGAGCAGCCTCCAGTAAGGTTCATGGTCATCATAATAAACAATATATCGAGCCATAACCGCCAAAAAGGCTTAAGCGACATAATTTTCGAACTTAATTTTTTTTTACCAAAATCAATCACTTGCGATCGTAAATAATCGCAACCTTGTTTTCGCTGTGCTAAATTCAGTGCTGCCAAGCTAAAATGACCGAAAGCAGCTGATAATGTGTATGCCAGTGAAAGAGAATAGATACCAATTGATACATTTTCAACTTAAAAAATGATGCAAGGGCACTAATTATCAAGCAAATGTAAAGAAAAATTATCCGTTGGAGGGAAAACAACGAAAATATTTTCACTGACCTCTGGGAAGTGAAAATAGACGATATGACATCCATCTGTGGAAAAAAAATTTTAAACTTATAATATATTTGTGCATTTTTTTATATAATAATATGATTTCCAAGCACTTCTTCACGTTGTATTATTGGTAGTTACATAGTTTAAAAATGTTCATTTACAAAATATAAAATAGTTTATATTTTAGGGTGCATTGTAAAATTTCCGAGTTTTTCATGCAAACAACAACAACAACCGTTGTACAGGGTGTCAGATAAGTATTATAAAAAGCTGAAACATATATAGTACAGCATTTCTACAGTACGTTTATTTTATTTTGGACAAATTTATAAGACAGCCTGTAGTTTAAAAACTGAATTTATCAAATTTGCAGTGGGAACGCAGAATCAGCTGTTTATGGTTTTAACGTTGAAACCAGGTTTTATCTTTCGGTGTGAAAACAGTATTAGTCAACAATTAAGAGCCTTAAAAATGCACACAATGTTAAATAATTAAAAACTGAATACCACGATGTTAAAAAGACCCACTAAGCTGCTCTCTGCACAATATTGACTGTCTGACTCGTTTTGTAATCAACATAAAGCTTGCATATGAATGTTAGTAACATCCACAGCACATTCTAATGAAGTGATCGTGATCGTGTTTCAATTCTTTCTGTTGGGTTGTGTGTATGCACGTTGACAAAAAAACATCATTGCAGAAGCATTATTATTGTTGTTTGTGTCTAATCTCTGCATTGGCTTATATGTTTGTGTGGTTGTATATTTCTGAACAAGCAAAATATACGACTATGTTTAACATAATAATTTTGCTTGTTTTTGTGCTTGTTTATTTATGTTATTTAGCTAATTATGTCTGAACTATACTTCTTGCATACAAATGTTTTTATGGAAACGTCAAGATCGGCTTATATGTTTGTGTGGTTGTATATTTATGACAAGCAGAATGTGCGAGTATAACATAATAAATTTATTTGTGTGCTTAAGTTCTTTATTCTTCGTTCTTCTTGTTTATGGAAAATATTTGTATTAGGTTTGTGCACGTATGTTTTCGTAACAATATGAACAAAGCAAATGGATCTTCCTGAAATTCGTATACAAATTGCCGGAAGGCTTTTTATGAACTCTTTGACCTGATTATTGAATTATTTTCGAATTATTAAAGTGGGAGTTGCTTTTGAAAATATCATTTAAGTAAATAACTTAATTCTATTCATAAATTGGTCGTGCACAATCTTTTGCTTAAGCAAGTTAGTTTTTACACTGACATGCAATTCAAGACATCGCACGAAATTCGCAAAGAAGATTAAATGCTTTAAACTTGCAGTAGTCGCCGCGTCCAGTAAGACGAGAAACCGAAAAAAAACTAAAATACAAAATTAAAACCAACATTAAAAGAATAATGTTTGTTTTTTTTTTTTTTTTGCTTCTTAATTCAATGTGACATAAATTATTTGAAAATGAAAAAACAAATTAAACAAAACTTTAAGTTTTTGGTGCTTCAATGTGATATTAGCTGATGTGAATTGAAGATGATGATGATGATGATGTCGTTATTTGTTAGAATTATTCTTCAAATTTAATAATAATTAAGCTTATCCGTAATCTATCGCAGAAGTTGCTTTTGTGGAAGGCAACGATGGGGGTGGGTGGTTGGCGTAGCAGATTCTTAAATGCTGTCACAATTATTCGCTATTGTTAACAATAATAATATTTTTTCTGCATATTATACGAGCATATGTCTGCTTTATTGCTTTATTGACACATGGTGTGGTACAGTGGCACCACAAAGAATATAAATTGATTTGTTTTAAACAGAATATTTTTGAGAAAAATCTATTTAACATGAAACACAAATATAAAAATATTTTATATTAAACAAATTTGCTTTGAAATTGTTTCATTAATTAAAAATTTTCTTACATACTTATTGTAATGTGCATATAAATTTTTCTATTTAATGCTACTGTTGCGACACTGATATTTTTTTTTTATTATACGTAAAGATGAGTAGGTAGAGTTGCTTGTCACCACATGCATCATAATTTCAATGACAAACAGTTAAAATTAATGCAGCATATTTTTTTAATTGCTTATTCAATATATTCGTATGAAATTTTCTTTCCAACATCTATTGAATTGCATTAAAAAAAAAGTCCAGTTCATATTGATTTATGATAACAAGGGAAAACCATAAACCAAAAACGAAATAAATAAAAAGAAATATAATATAGCATTTTGCCTGAGATAATTGGTACTAAAAATAAACTCGATAACATTTTATTTCATCTCCAGCTCGGTTTTCTTTAAATATTTCAGACATTACATAATACTAAGTTTATGTTTCATAAAAAAGTTTTTTAAGTGCTTATTGTTATTTAGCAGCAAATACATAGATGTGATTGAATTTTGAAAATAAGAAAAAAATATTCTAAATTTTGTTTTTAATTTGCATAAATTAATTTTTCTCGTTTTCAAATTAAAATTTTTATAACCACCATGTACATATGTATTAATATAAAATCTGATATTTATAACTTGTTTTTTTTTTGTTATTTTATTGGAACGTTTCTTTATTGAAAGGTTTTTTTTTAATTTTGGCATTTTTTTTTCTCAATTTATTGTATGTTTCGCATAAAACAAAAGATTTAAGACACGAACGTGTTTTTTCATTGATTATCATCTGTCTTCTCTCTCTCTCTCTCTGATTTATTTGAAACAAAAACCAAAATTAGGAAGATTCCAGCAAACAGACATAAAATTTTTTATTCAAACTGAAATTAAAAATTGTAAAGCATTATTAATTGCAACGAAAGCCCTCTACAAGAGTACAAGAGTTTAAAAAATATGATTTTTGCATTTAG
The DNA here is from genome assembly GCA_936439885.1 of Nowickia ferox. Classification (NCBI taxonomy): domain Eukaryota; kingdom Metazoa; phylum Arthropoda; class Insecta; order Diptera; family Tachinidae; genus Nowickia; species Nowickia ferox. The sequence continues at coordinate 107,720,383 of OW387024.1, read as the reverse complement.
CTAGAATTTTCCTTTTAATATTTAATAGATTTAAATAATTTGTATATTTAAGTGCTATTAGCTGCATTATTATGACACTTTCCATCAATGGCAAAATTATAATGATGAATTATGATGGAAATCTGGAAATTTGGTAATTTTTTTCTTTTAAATAAAATATTTGCCATTTAAATGCTTATTGAAGAAGAAGTCATGACTTGGCGTAATTGCTCAGGTTATTATATATATATATATATTTTTTTTTTTGCTTATTTAAAATAAGGTAAATTGTTTATTTAATTCAAACTGTGTACAATTTGCGGGGGCTATGTGATTTATGTTTCAAATAAACTATACTTAGTAGGGACATAATAAATTCTGTTATAACATCTGTTTTCAAATATGGCGATTTAAATTTATTTTTGGCGATGCAAATTTTGAATTGGCGATTGGCGTTTCACTTTGCCTTACTTGAACTATTGGGCGATATTTTTGGCCATGTTTTTATTTTATGGTTTCAATAATATAGAATAATGTTGAAAATATGAAATTTTTTATATAATGAATTTTTTTCTACAACATAAACTATTTCATACAACAAGTAGTAATTAAAAAAAAAACAAATATCCTGTGCGGTCATTCGAAATGAAAAATCATAAGAGAAACCTAAAAATGATTTTAAAGTACCTGTCGAATGATACTCATTCTGATGTAGTTCGCCGACTTTTTATTTTTTTTTTCGTATTTACAAAATGGCCGCCATATTGAATTTTTACTACTGTCTTTAGAGCAAAGTCAGGCAAATACATACATATGTAATATGAAAGAGAGTAAAATGCATGCTTGTACGAATGAACGTGAAAATAAGAGCATAACGAAGTGTCCAAGGGCGGCTTTTTGCTTATCTCTTCTTTAGAGACACTCCCAGGATTAAGACCAATCGATTGACGTAAGAGTCATTAAAATCGGCCCACTCGTTCGGTTTATATAAGGCCGCAAAGGAAAACACATACATACATACATACATGCATACATAGGCTGATAAACGCAATACCCTTCTTTGCATCGCGCAGTCGGGTAAAAAGGGTTGTTTTCTATACTTAAAGAAGTTGTTATCAGGAGTGCTCGATCGACGTACAGAAAATATATACTTATGTGACCTTCTCCGCGAAAAGGGACCTGACGAAAAAAAAACAATTTAAAACAAAAAAAAAATTAATGTTTTTTTTCATTTTTATCGATTTTTCCAAGTTCGTTTTATACGTTTTTATGGGGTAAATAAATTTTTATCAGAAATCTAACTCATTTCATCTTATGCTACACCCTTTTCTCGGAGAAGGTCACATATATTATATTCCAAGCCTATGGTATTTTCTCAATTTCTAAATATTTTAAGTCCTTATCTCAAAGAAAATTTTTTACCATATTCACAAAGTTTTAAAAAAATGTATGGACCTCAAAATCTCATTTGGTGTTTATGAATTACATTGGGGAAAACTTCTTTTTTAAATTGGAACCAACAGTTTGATAATGAAGCACCAACAAACCTGTACAACCAAAATATTTCATGCTTAACAATACAAAAACATTATTCGCAATTTAAATTTGTAGCTTGTCCTTTGATGCTATTTTGGCCGGTCTTCACTTTCAAACTTTGAAATGCATCTTTGGCACGCGTCTCTCAAGCGGCAGCGTTAGTTTAACCGTAATAACACATTTAATTCCAATTTGAAGATCTTTTATAATTTTTTTTCTTTTTGAATTAAAATGGTGACTTTGTTGTTGTATTCGCATTTAAATTTTATACAAAATTTTCTAATAAATATAAAATCGTTTTATCCAATTTGGAATGCATGTGCTCGTATAATAAGATTTTAAACTTTAAATCAATTGAACTTCATTAGCGGTTGTCTTACTTAAAGTTCAATAAAATTTTCAAATAAATAATAATTTTAATTAACATATAAATTGCTTGCAATAAATTTATTAGTGCATGCATGCATATCAATCGTTTTGGACGAAATTGACTTAAATGCTTTATTTTTGCCAATCAATTATATAAAAAAGTTATAAAATCGTAATATAATATATATTAGTAATATCTCTTTTCTGAAAAACTTGATTCATATTCGCCTGAAGCATATCTATGCAAATAATCTTTAGTAGTAATTGTCTTTGACATTTTATATAAAAATTTGTGTGGCCAGGCAGGCTAGTTTGTATTTTCCTAGTCTAGCTGTCTGTCGGCTTTTATTTTAATAAAACCAACAAAAAAAGTTTATTTTATAAGTTTACTTTATTGACAGTTTTAATGAATATTTTATACTCTTTAATAAAAGTTTACATTCATAAATTTATGAGTGAATAATTAAATAGTATAATACATACTTGTATTTTGGTGTATACTCGTATTTTTGGCAAAATTGTATTTAAATAACTAATTAACGTGGTAGTAAAATTGTTATAGAAAAAAAAACGAAAGTGAAAATTCACACGAAATTTCATAAAGAACAGAAATTTAGGAGAATTCTGTACAAGCGGTTCTTTACCAAATAATGTTGCATATTTTGTGGACTGCGAGATAGATGTACGAGTAATTAGAAACAATTGTTTAGGGTATTCAAACAGTAGTCGTAAAGGTTATAGTGTATTAATGTTTTAAAATATGTATTTTCTTTCAAACAAAAATTTAAAATTTAAAACATTATGACACTATGACATTTATGATTAAAGTTTGAATCGCCCAAATATCAGGAATTTTGTTTAGTTTGATAGTAGAGCATTTTGCTCTTTTTTAAGTTCGTAGATTTTGAATATGTCTTTGTATAAATGTTTATTAGAGTGATCAATTATTCGAATTAATTTTTCTTCCATCATTTTAAACATCGAGCTTATACGAAGTTAATGATTGTATTCCAATTGTCGAAAGTGAAGTTTTCATCATATATTTAGGTGCTGGGAATCGATTCTGACTATTTTCGCGATACAGCAAGTTGTCAAAACTAAATAACTAAAATTACATTAACTCATAGAATACTTCTTAATTTTGATTTGATTAATTTCAGTGTTAATTGGTGTAGTATGCATGAAAATACACTAACTGGCTGGCAGCATATTAGTCTTGTAGTAGGAGAGTCGCAAAATCCTGCAGACAAAACAAAGTATCTTCGCAGTTTGTGTGTGTTTTTTTTTTTATATATATAGCTTTGCTTTCAAATAAATTTAATGTTAAATGAATAACTCAATCATGTTGAATTAAAATTTAATTCATAATGGTATTTACTTAGCATATAGCTAAGGAATATTTAAAGTTGTTGTGGCTGCCACGCGATCACTTCGAATTCATATCTTCGCCGGGGACGAAAAGTTATACAAACATGTTCCTGAATGCCTGTGCCAATACGCACAATGACTTAAGTTAAGTAATTAATGAAATAAAATTGACTACATAAATTTAATTTTAGTTGATGTTGTTTCAACTTGAAATCACTTTGATTGAACATGGTTCTTCGTGTTATTTTAGTATCAAGTTTACGTTGTTTCAACTTGAGATAACTTTGATTGAATATGATTCTTCATGTTGTTTTAACAGTACTGTAATGTTAAATTATCTTGAAATAAAGTTAATTCAAAAGGAAAAAATTTCTTTGAAGATTAGTGTAAATCATGTTGAATTAACATGAAACACATACGAAGTAAACTTCTTGCCGAAAAATGTTAAATTAACCTTGCCTTTGTAGATTGTGTGGTACCACAAACATTTTTTTAATCTATTACAAAGTGTTGTTTATGGCTCTATGAGTGACGTGTACTTTAAATTTGTGTTTTACCAGCAGCCTGATCTTCTTAGTACAAAAACAGTGCATTGGTAGTTCTTCGAAGAATTTACTTAATTAATAAATAGAAGAAAAAATTTGCAAGATAAATTTTTAATAAAAACATTTTTCAGATTTATATTCACAGGCCATATTTAAAGCCTTGATCAGAAGAAGGCCAAATAAAACGGATTTCATTAACCAAATCTTGCATTAAAACAAAGACCTTCCCATGCCAGTAATTTCTTTGTCAGTTGATAATGAAAATATTACAAAATGTTGAGGTTTGAATAGGAATATCTTGATAAGTGTTGCCGGCTTAGATTTTCGAAGTTAAGTTAAACTCTCTTTGTCTGCCACTTAAATGTATGTATTTCTGTAGTATAGAATTTTGACTAAGTCCCAAGGTTGGCAAAGTTGGTACAATGGTACTTTTTTTGGTACTATTCAAACACGAAAAGTACAATAGTACGGTAATGGTTAATTTAGTACATTTAAGGAATCTCCCCAGTTTTACTGCGCATTTGTTTTCAAACAATTGCATATAACAATTTTCACTTTTGGACAATGAAATTCATATTCTTCTCACTTAAAAACAGTATTGTGAAAGTAAAAAAATCAAACTCTCGTCCAATTGCAAATTATTTTTCTTCTAAATTCAGATGCTAGAGCACATGCTATTAATTTGTATAGGGTGTTTTTTATTGAGGTATAGAACTTTAAGTTGACATCACTTTTTTAACTGGCGGCCATTTTGTCAGCTGTCAAGTGATTAATATTTAGTTTGGTTTGCCATTTCATCATGAACAGGTTGACAAAAGAACAACGCTTGCAAATCGTGCAAATTTATTTCGAAAATAATGGTTCAGTTCGCGAAGTTTACCGCAAGCTCCGTCCATTTTATGGTCGACATAATCGTCCATCAGAGCAATTAATTCGGTTAACCATGGATTGGCCACCAAGATCGTTTGATTTGACACCATTGGATTATTTTCTTTGGGGATATGTGAAGTCGCTCGTCTACGCCAACAAACCAGAACGTTAGGGGACTTGGAAGCCAACATTCGTGGCGTTATTGCCAACATACGGCCCCATATGCTCGAAAAAGTGGTTGAAAATTGGACCTGTAGAATTGGCTTTATTCGAGCCAGCCGCGGCGGCCACATGCCCGAAATCATATTTAAACGTTAATGGCATAAAATTATCCTTCCAATAAAGCCAAATTGATGGACATTAAAACGATTTTCTTGTGTTTTATTTCAATTCGAAGTTCTATACCTGTAAAAAAAACACCCTTTATATTCTAAATTTAAACTTAAACAGTTGTAGCCATATGCTTTTTTTTAACATCCGAGCTTACAAGCAAATTTGTGAAACGAATTTGGTAGCCTGAGAAAAGACGATTATTTTAAAAAATTATTTTAAAGAAATCTTTTAGTACAATTTTTTAAAGTTGTTGGTACAGTTTTAAAATTCTCAATGCCATCCCTGCTGAGTTCCTTCCTTTTACAGTTCTAATGCAAATGAATCAGAATTGTAGGCATTCACAATAGAGAATATTTGAAATTTATTTAAATAATTTTTTTTGACCACTTTTCCAGCTTTTTAGATTTATTCAGCTGCTGGCAACATGTCTACTGTTTAGTCGTATGAAAAATTTATTTATCAAGATCTCTCTTGCATATTAGATATTTGCAATTAAAACTAACACTTGTTGCACATATTTATCTTCATCTTCTTCTTTTAGTTCAAACAATACAACCTCTACATACATACATGAATGTTAGTTAGTTTGTAATTATTTAAAAGAAATCATGCGAATTTTGTTTTAATCTACACCAAAATTGAAGAACTTTTTTGTTTGTAGCTGCAAAAACTATTATCTTTCTGAATACTTACCTTTACCTACTGACCACAGACATTGTTAAAAAGCTATAAGAGTAAAATCTTTTATTTTTTTTTTTTGTAAGCAAATATTAAAAAAGAAATATTTATAATTTAAATATTTATTTATAAATTTTTGCAAACCAGTACAGCAACAACAACTACCAGAGCTTGAGGTTTGAATACATTTTATTCAATTAACACATGCGGACAAGTGACCTTTACAAGAAATAATAGTAATCGAATGTTGGTATCAATGTATCCATTCGTAAATTTGTATGTACCAAATACACATACATACATACACACATTCAGAGTTATGTTCACATTTACACCGGGTTATATTATTGGGCCGATGAATTTTATATGGTTCAGTTGTGATTTACGATGGGAATCGACTTTGACTAATTGAGTTTTATTAACTCTTGATGTGTCAGCAATAAAATTTAAAATATTCAAAGTTTTATGGTTATTTTTAACAGTTTAGTATCCATTTTTTTTTAGTAATTTTAATTAAACAATTTGAGGCTGTATATTGCGCGCAGCAAATTTTTAAAGACAAAAAGTGGCAGCATAAAAAATGTAAAATGGTCGCAAACGCAACTCTGCAGTGATATACATAGTTGTTTAAGAAAAATTTCAAGTTTTAGTATAAACATTACACTGCACCACAATTTCGAGCTGTTTGCTAAATTGCAGGGTTCCGACGACAATGGAAGTATTAAAAGGTCACATCGTATTCTTGTTTTTTAGTGCCCACTTTTATTCTTACAAATTCCCTTGTGGAAATTCTGACATTGGATTCTGGTAAATTAGACCCCAAAGAAATATACAAGCATCGGTCTATTGAAAGGTCAAATCGAAATCGACAATTAAAAAACGAAACAGTCTAAATTCCCACAAGGGAATTTTTAAGGGAAAAAGTGGGCAATATTGAGCTTGTTTATTTTTTGCTGTGTATTGTAATGAATTTTTGTAGAACATTTCGTCCCCATCAGAGTCCATTGTCAGATCAACGTAATTTTTTTGTTCTTATTATCAGTGTTATTACTGAATGCTTTATTAATATTATTATTGTCACTTTCCTCTACATTGTTTAGTTAGTTTCACAATCACTCCTATCGTGAAAATTTTTTTCCTTGAAATATTTTCTATTTTTCAGTCGTAAAGCAGCTCTGGGCGAGTCAACATCAAGCGTCGTTGGCAATTATCTCTTAAGTGCAACCAGGCCACTGTTGTTTATTGGCCTTCGAGAGTTTTGCGTCTCGCTCGCACTGGTTGACTGATCTGCCACGGATAACCGTATATTCTTGCGGTTCTTCTGTGGAATTTCTTTAACAACCACGTTGCTACTTCCTATGTGAAGGCATAGATCGTATATAGTCAGTCACAAAAACTTTTTTAAAATACTGTTAATACCATCTTGGGCATATGGTCTAGTTACTCCGTCCATATTTGTGCAACAATACTTTGCAAATTTACTTTGTAAAGTATTTATTAAATAAATAAATAAATATTTCCTATTTTCGCCAAATTGCAATCGTAATAATTTTTCCCTAGAAATGATTTCCTTTTTTTTTTTTTTATTCCGTTGCCGTGAATAATATTTTCAACGGAGATTTTTTCACTTTTCCCATGGTTATGTTCACGTTATTTTTGCAGGCGTTCTCAATTATTAAAAGTCATAAATATTTATTTTCAAGACAAAGTTCACGGTTGTTGACAATAATTCCCTGCAACATCTTTTTCATGGAGCACGAATCTCTTTGGTTCACACACAGTAAATTTTATTGCGGTGCACCGCGATGGTATACAAAAGAATTGTATCCACTTCACCCAGAACATTTAAAAACACAAGTTTAAAATTCATTTGGAACCTAAAATTTGTGTATTTCTTATTATTAAACTTAAATTTGTTTGATTTGCAATTAATTTTGAAGCTTTACAAATAAATCTTCTTCCCTTTTTTACATTCACTGGTACTGATAGCAGGGGAAAAATTTCACGGGGATTCACGATAGCATTTTTCCCTTCGAGGAGAATGAAAATTTAACGGGAACAAAATTTCCACTTGTTATTCACGATATGTAGGTGTGGATATCAAAAAATATTTTAATATAATATAATACTTTTTTTCTTACAAGTAAAAGTTAACAAATCCTACAAAGATGTGTTAATTTTTTTGTATTATACAAAAACTTAGCTAATTTGGAATTAAATGTTTTAAAAAATAAGAAAGTAATGTTTGGAGTGCGTGGGAGGGGGAGTTCATTATTGCATGTTGTTGACAAAACATTCCAAAATATTCCTTTTTAGACAAAATAAATCAAAATACATTTAATTTCATTCACTATATTGTGCCAGCTACTAATGTATTTATTTTACAATATCAATTATTGCACAATAATATTGCAAGGGCATATAATTGAAAAAATTTTTGGGTATTTGTTGCAACAAAAAATCGCTTAATTGTATTGGCTACGTGCTTTTTAGGATTCCGTACACCAAAGTTGAAAAGGAACACAGAATACTCGTATGTAAGTAAAACTTTGGCTGCTACAACAACAAATATATATATATTTTTTATATTAAAGAGAAGTAACATTCAGGCAATGAATGCCTACTACTATTACTAGGGGTTACCTTCTTTAGGAAAGGGATAGTGATAGAGAAGACAGGAGGTGAAGAAAGAGATAGAGGAAAGCTTCATTCTTTTACAACTCTGCTTTTTGCACGTTTTTTTTTTTTAATAATGCACTGTTGCAGCGCCTCTGGTATTGAATGAGGCGTATTAAATTTTTGAAGCTGTCATTAGTAGCTATTTTATTGGTTATTTTACTTCGCCGATGATTCTGCTACACAACGAAGGAGGGCGCTCTGATGTTACATTAGGATTGGTATCTGCTGAAGTCGGTACAATTCAGTGACCAGTGATGACTATGCCTTCATCACATGAACTTCCCTACAACAACTGATACAAAGGGACACTAATGTACATCAGAAAAATGCGTGGTGTTGTTATATGATGACTGTCTGATACCGGGCTCGAACCCAGGACCTTCATTTTCGTAGTCAACGTGCTAACTACTTCAGCCAACGCCACCCTCACAGTTAAGAATTAAAAGGTGTTCTAAAGCGAGTAACGAAAACAGACAATTATAAAAATAAAAAACCGCCAAAACAAACAAAAAATCGCCAAAATGAAAAGAAATCGCCAAAAAACTAAAAAAAATCCCATAAACGAAAAAAAGCTCCAAAACAAAAAAGGACTAAAATTAAAAAAAAAAACGCCAAAAATCGAAGAAAAATTGCCGGGTACTTAATGTTTTTAAAAAAAATTCTACATCAGGTAAGATATTCGATTATATAGGCTAAAGTTCTTATAGTGTTAGATATGTATGTAGCGTGTGTGAGTTAAAGTCGTGCTTTACTGAATTTATTATTTGAACTTGAAGTGAAATTTAACAATTTTGCTTGTATATACTTTTAAAATTGAATTCGTGATATTTTTTGTGGAGTGTTGAAAACTCACTATTCTATGGCAACCAAATGAACAAGTTGTTTCTTTTAATTTATGGAATAAAGTTCTTTTTTTTTTCTTTTAAACTAAACTCATTGAAAAACGCCTAACACATTACGTTTATAATTTAGTTAATAAAAAAAAAAAATAACAATAATTATAAATAAATATCACTTTTTAAATCCTATTGCAGTAGTTTTTACAATGCTTAAGTCCAAATGATATTAAATTTTCTCACACAGATTAAATTACAATGAAAAAAAGGTGTTGGAACCTAACAAATGTTGTTTCATTCATTATTAGCATTCTGGTTTTTTTTATTCTTTAACATTTTGAATGGAGATTGCATAAAATCTTCTTCAATTGAGAAAAAAAGTGTAACTTGCAGAGTAACGCATTTTAGTCGCTCATAAAGCGAGTTTTGGTAATCAAAGCAAATAAACGACTTTAAAATCTGGGCTCGAATCTTAACATCGGTGATCGTATCGACAATTGTTGCGTCAATCGAATGAACGTAGTGACATCATGACAAACGATTTAAAAAGGGATCGTAATTTTCGTTAAAATTCACAGTCATTTTTGACTTCCCCAGGACTTTGAGTATTATGTACATATAATTCACTGTCGAAATAATGAAAAAATTTAATTGGGTTTTACAAATGGAAATATGAAAGCGGGATTATTACACAGTACAACAGCCAATCTGGGGGGTAAGAAATTCCAAGTCAGGGTGATGGTACTAGGTCAGTATAGTAAAACCCTCAAAGGGTTTGGCGTTCGTATGTGTGAGTTTTTTTTATGACCTTTTAAATTTTTTCTTTTTCACTTGTCCGATTTTGATGAAACAAATTTAGAAAAATTAAGAATTACAATTTCTCTAATCTGTTTCTATACCGTTTTCCTATATGTACAACACTTTCGAAGTTAAAAATAAATTTGTGGAGGCAAAACCCTTTGAAGGTTTTACTATACTGACCTAGTACCATCACCCTGACTTGGAATTTCTCACCCCCCAGACAATAATCCCAAAAATGTTCCACAGTGTTATTAGCGAAGAAGTGGAAAATATAATACTGAAGAATCGGAGCAATCTATTGCCACTGTCGAATACATCGTAAGATTTTAAAAATTCGTTCCGCAACATTTATCCATTAACGCTTCAAGAGGCTATTTTATGTGTCCTGCTTAACTTAAGAATTAATTTTGGGTCAGTTCTGGCTGACATTGTAGTTAGCTTTTCGATGATCTACGAAAAGTTAACTATATATAAGTTAATTATTTTTGTAGTCAGCCATACATTCTCCTACAGGGTTGTTGTCGTCGAGATCTGATTGGCTGTTGTGCTTTCGTTGGTGTGAAAGCACAACAGCTCTTTTGTAAAAGCTTGCACATTGTGCATATGGTTAGGACGTATGTAGCTGTCTTACAATATAACGAAGAAATGTGTAACAGTTATTCAACCAGGAATGTATGAAATAATTATACTCCCGATTTGCACTACAATGTATTCATTTTGCACGTTTTCGATCTACATGATTTTTTAATTGAGGCTTTCAACAACAACAACAGTGAAGCTTCGATATAACGCATTACAAGAGGATGCGCAAATACTTCGTTATAGCCATTGATTGGCTATAATTATAATCAACAAAGCCTTGATATAACGAAATTTTAAGGAGTACCAGAAAAATTCGTTATAACTATAGTTTTCTATAAATAATCTTTGTATATATAATTTTTGCTATACGTAATTATATTCTTACTTCGTTGTACGAGTATAAAGGCTTTTGTGCGAATACTTCGCTGTATAGAGGCTTTAAAAATGCGCCTTCGCTGTTTTTATAACGGGACTTTACCATTTAATATTTATTCTGATTTCATTATATTGAGACATTTGAAGGAATATTTCGCTATATAGAAGCTTTTTTGCCCAGAATTTGTTCGTTAGTGTATTTTTGTATGAAAAACTTTGCAATAAATAGGTTTTCTCAAGGGACTCAATAAGTTGCAAAACAAGGGTATGAGATGCATTCTACGCTGTCATAGACTAACGCACATCAGGGATATGCTGCAGAAGCTTCAATGGCTAACGGTCAACCAAAGACTTGTAATTAATGTTCTGTTGTTTGTTTATAAAATAAGAAGTGGAATGATGCCAAGGTATATCCAAACGCAATTGGTTTATGTAGCTGATGTTAACCTTACAATTTGCGAAACTCTAGCGATTTTAGAATAAATTTTAGAAGAACAAACTTTAGTCAAAATTCTCTATTATATAAAGGCCTTAAGCTTTTTAATGAAATTCCACTAGAATTAAAAAATGAAACAAATTTTTATATATTTAAAAGAAATTTAATACATTATATTAAACGTATTTTTTAATGTAAAAAATTCTTTTTTATCTAATAATAATAGTAATTGTATTATTTTAATAGCATCTATGCTAAATATGTAAATTAAAAAAAAAAAAAAAAAAAAGACATGTTATAGTAAGTTTTTCGTTATAACGAAGTTTCACTGTAATAATAAAGAAATTAAAATTATTAAAAAGCTACAAAAAAAATCAAAATTTCTGTTTTCAACAAATCTCCTACACCGTTCGTTTCAAGTGTAACAACTTGTTCAAATATTGTCGTTCTTTGGATTAATTTTTAAAGAATTAGTTAAATTTCAGCAGATGGCAATATGAAGGCAGATGCTCATCATACATTTTGTATTGAAATTATGTTGGCAGAGATAATTTTCGATGATGTTATTAGCAGTTGTAATGCTGTCAATTTAGCATAATTTAAAAAAAAAATGATATGATACTCTCCACAACAACAACAAAAAGTAAATTACGGAAAAGCATGGGGGATACTTTGTGAAACACAGAGACTTCTTATTAAAAAATTAATGACCAAGTTTTTTTTGTTTTTTGTTTTTTTTTTTGTTTTAATATATTGTTTTAAATTTTTGTTTAGTTTTTAGTTCTCTTTCATTGTTGTTGCCGATTTTACGAATGAATATGCCATGGACATCAGGTGCGTTAAATTAGTAATCAGGTTTCGTAATATATTATCACAAATTTAATAACAATTTATTAGTTTGTGTTGATTTTTACTTTTCAAGATCAAAGACAATCAATAATTTCCATTACCCAATACTGAAGAACATCCATATCATCATCAGCAGCATCATCAGCAGCATCATCAGCAGCAGCAACAGCAGCACCGGCTATCGCAGCAGTTTCATCAATGCGAGTATTTTACGAGTAGTGAATGCTGTAGGCCTAAAATTTATTAACATGTCATGTCAAAATAGTATTCTTGATTTTGAATATTAATTAATGACATGACATATTTAGTTTGTTTATAATACAAGTTTAATATTTTTTGAAGCAAATAAATACTAGAATATTTAGAAATACTTGGCTTTATTTATTTGAATAATAAAATTTTTTATTTTCTTGCAGATAATTATAATAATTATGTACATACGAGTATGTATGTATATATAATGATTTTAATGTCATTGAATTGACCATAATTTTGACCTGATTATTTTATAAACACACCTACATACATACATACATATCTTTTATTTTATTTTGGTGATCATGGTGCCATACCGCAATAATTCATTATCAGTATTATAAAAGTTTGTTTTTTTTTTTGCATCAATATTTTTTTTTTTTTTTTTTTTTTTTGAAAATGTCAATTCATGTTTCTGAAGAATTATGCAATATTGAAAAAATAGCCATTAGCATTAATAATATTACGAAACCTTCACGAATGCAATGTTGAGTGAAAAATCTTAAAAAGTTCATTACCATTCAGGGGAGTTTCATAAACTGTCATATCAGATGATTTTCGTCTGTCTTTAGACAACCTGAAAAACGCACCTAATTGCCTAATTGCAATAGGCTATTTGTATTCATATTACAGAGAAGTAAAACGAGTTTTGGATAAGTGGTTTCAAAGAAGAAAAAAATTCAGATGGGGGACATATTCATTTTAGAAAATCAAAATTGAAGTTAGAAATAATATTGACATATGCTGGATTTACGTAGGGCGGGTCGATTTAAAAATCGCTCAAATTTTAAGGAAAATCGCATTCTAGGTATCAAAATAAGAAACTTTGCCGAAGGAACCATACCTCTAAAATGTATTTTGATGTCCCGACTTTTGATCCGAAGGGTCAAATTTTTACAAGAAAAAAATCAGCGAAATGGCAATGTTTTTTTTATTTTTGGAGTTTATTTTTCTCTTTAGAAATTTATTTAGTCAGAATGAAATGAAAAAATGAATTTTACTTAGTAATAGAAAAGAAAATAAAAAAAAATTGTTGTTTGAAGTCTTTTTTGCTTTCAAGTCTGAGCAATTTCGCACGCTCTCTATGGGGAACCCCCAGGGGGTGTGCCACAGGCATATGTGGGTCGGCCCTCCAAAATTAGTAGGGGTCGGTCATACATTTTGACTCGACTGAGGAACTCTAAATGGGTCAAAGTGAGATTTTTCAAAATTTGACCCTTCGGATCAAAAGTCGGGACATCAAAATACATTTTAGAGATATGGTTCCTTCGGCAAAGTTTCTTATTTTGATCCCCAGAATACAATTTTCCTTGTAATTTGAGCGATTTTTTTGCCTCCATACAAATCGACCCGCCCTAATATATATATATACATATATATATATACATTTTAAAATTCCATTCAAATGTATTGAAATTTCTAAGAATGTTGAATGCTATAACTAGCCTCGATACTTATCTTTTGGGGTTGCTGATTACACTATACAACGAAAAAAGTAATAAGGTTTTAAAAAAGGTTTTCATCAAGGAAGCGCTAAAATAAGACCCCTTTTGCACACGCAACGCTTGCTTCCAAAGAATTGTCATAGACAAGAATTAACCTAAAATAAATTCAGTAAAGTGCGACTTTGCCTCACACACTAAGGGTTCCGTACGGACACTACATATCGTCAGCTTAGGGTGTAAACCTGCTAACTCACTTCCAGCAAATTTTACAGGAGAGACAAATACTGTTAACGGTTTCTATACAAAGCTTAATAAATTGGCCTAATACATTAAGTTTTTTCGACATATAGAGCTTCAAATTAAAACAAATATTTAAGCAAATCGATAAGGCGTCTCTTTCTCATTCGAATGGCATTAAAATGTCATATGCTATAAAAAGTGGATTTAGCAGGTTTACACTCTAAGCCGACAATATGTAATACTATACGAACCTTAAGCTATGTACAGACGGTTGTCAGATCTTACAATATTGTTAGCAAATTTTTTTGAAAATTTCTTACAACCGTGTGAACCGGCAATTTTTGTTTGACATCGTTGCCAGAAAACTTATTGTCAGTTCATTGCAAGACTAGCAGCTGACAACAAATTAGGTCCGTTTGTTTACTCCAAAATTTGTGCAATTTTGTGTAAATTTGTACTGGGTTTTACTGAAATGCGTTCGTTTACACATAAAATTGCAAAAGAGAGTGCCAATTGAGAGAGTAAATTGACAGTTGTTGACTTCAGAGTCTGCAAATTTTTACTGGACAAATTTTTGCCAGTAAAATCCAGTAGATGAGAAAAACATATCATTCAATAAAATAAACAAAAGTAAGCAAATACAAAGTAACAATTTTTTAATAAAAACATTTAAAAGAAGAAAAGTTGAAGTAAAAGTTTAACAAAAAAAAACTGAAGAGTATTTATGTTCAAGATGAAACAAATTAAAGGATAATAATCCTTAAATTTATCAGTTTTTAAATTAAACTTAATTGTTTTATTTGCTTTAATTTCTTAGAGATGTAAGGGGTATGTATATGCGAATACTTATTTCTGCACACTATTCAGGGTAACGACTATCAGAAATAAAATATTGATGTATTTTCGTATGCCATTTATCCAGAATAAAAACTAAAAACCAAATACAAGCTAAAGCTTTCACAAAACTTCTATTTTAGAAATATATATCGCTGCAAATTTATAATTATAAATGCATGCATCAATTACCAAAAATATGTATTTGATGGGTAGTCAAAACAACACATATTATACAACACTATAATCAGCTGTTTTGATTAACCTGCAAATTTGTGCGATTTTTCCGTTCGCGTACTTTTTTGTGCAAGAGACATTCTTGAGAGTAAAATTTTCAAATTACCCAAAATTTACTCAACTACTGGATTTTACTGGAAAAGTAAACAAACGGACCTATTGTCAGACATCTTACAATCGTGTGAAATTATTGCCAGATATTTGTCAGACATTTTATTATTGTCAGACGTACGAAGTTTATGCATCTGATAATGGCGTCATTGTAAGAGAATTATTTCTATCTACACACTCTTGATTTAAAACCAACCGTGTGAACTAAAAAGTTTTTGACTGACGATTTTGTCAGATTAATTTTTTGTCAGACAACCGTCTGGCAATAAATTGTAAGAATTTCTGACAAATTTGAAACAACCGTGTGAACTGACAATACACGCCAGTACATGATACAATTATACAAGGTACTTGCACGACTACAACAAAATTGCAACACCAAGAAACACACGCATTTTGTTGGTAGAAACAAACAGAATTTAGTCAAAAACAGATGTTTTTTTTTTGTTAAAAATAACAATTACAGGGTAACTAAAGTACAATTGCAGACGCGGCATTCATGAATGATTATAGTCATTCAGTGTTGCCAATATGTGTGTAATATACAGAGTGTGTAATTTCTACTCACATGTGTAGGCCTATAATTAGATTCATGTATAATCTGTGTGTAATTCTACTTTGACTTCTATTTTTTTTTAATTTTGTTTTAATTTTAACCTACACACAGGATGTGTAGTGTAATTTTCTTCAATGTGTAATTGGAGACACAGCCACATGCAAATTCATTGGCAACACTGTAATCACTTTATTCACACACATACACTAACATTTTTGCGGCTTGTAAACAAAGCTTGACAAGTTTCTGCATTTTATACATTAACAGGCTGGGCTTGTGCAAGTACCTTGTATAATTGTATCATGCGCCAGTACATTGTCACCACATTGCTAGATCTGACAATATTGTAATATCTGACTGAGAAGTCTCTTGTGAAATTTTTGTCTATGATTGGGTTGATATATTTTTTACTTCTTTATCACACATATTTTTTTTTTTTTATTTGAAACAAATTTCTCTGCTCTTCTATTTGTTTTTATTCTAAATCAAGCATTTGTTAAAAAAAAAATATGTATAATTTCTTCTCTCAAACTACATATACATACATACATACATGTGTACAAACATCCCAGTTCACCAAGACTGTCGTTATTGATATCGATTTCGAATATATCGCGAACATTTATCGTGTAAAACTATCGAGGGTGGCACTAAAAAATTAATCGAAAAAAGTTCACCTGTGGCTGTGTTTTGTCCCAAAAAACATTAGATTTCGAAGTTTCGCCTGCAATATCAAAAGTGCGAGAATATCGGACTAATTTCGATATCGTAAAAAGGCCACAGAAAAAGTAATTTTAATATTTAAATATATACGAATATTTTAACTTACTTATTTTATTTATTTTTTTAATACCTTAAATTACGCCGCAGGATTTGACTAAGGTATCTACATTCTAACAGACCAGCACACCTCCACTCGGCTACCGTCACACCTTCGAAAAACTATCGAGAGGAGTTCGAAGTTCGAAGTTTAGCGAACATTCGATTTTTTTTAGATTTGCAAACAAATATCGAACAACTTCTCTCGCATCTCGGGCCAAGTGGGATAGATAAATCTATTTTAACACAATATTTTAATGCAGGGCTCTGAAAAAATGTCCATGATTAAATAGATTATAATAGAAACAAACAAAAATTCCTATCAACTGAAAATAGAAATGAAGAATAAACTTTACATGTTTAAGCCATTGTTTTGTATGGAATAAATTATATAAGGAAATAAAATTTTTTTCATCATTTCTATTCTACATAAAATGATTTGAGTTTAGTTTTAGTAAAGCAATTTATTTATTTTTAAAAATTGTGTTTTTGTTTAATGTTAGAATTTGGTTTTTACCGGGATACATTTTAAAGTTTTTTTGTGTGAAATTTAATTGAATTAATACAGGAAATACACACACCCTCTCATATGCTTGTATACATACTGTGAGCGTCAAAAGAAACTGTACACCTGGTTCATTTATGTGAAAATTTTTATTTCGTTATTAAAAAATTAAAGTTTTTGTAACTTTATTGTCATTTACAAAACATTATACAAAGCTCTTAAAATAAATGAATAAAAATTTAAAATATGTACCTTAACACTAACAGCAACAGTTGAAACAAAACCAAAAACACTGTATTTTTAATGCGTCAAAAATCTGCCAAAGAGGATAAAAATCCTCTACACACCGCTGAAATAGTTAAAGAATGGTTGTTGTATCGCACATCAAAATAACTGAACTATCTCCCACAATCGCCGGTCATCAATATAAATGAACATTTCTGAAAGAATTTGGACAGACACTCCAGAAAAAGGAACAGGAACCAGCAAAAAACCTTCTGAAAAAAAATGTGCAGGGTGATTGGTCAAAAACGTCAATGGAAGTAATAAATAAATTGAGGCAATTAATGCCTAGAAGGCTACAAGCAGTTCTAAAAGCAAACGGAAATCAAACAAAGTAGTAACAATTATTCGTTTTTGAATATCGCAAAACTGTATGCAGTGTTTTTGGTTTTGTTTCAACTGTTGTTGTTAGTGTTAAGGTACATATTTTAAATTCTTATTCATTTATTTTAAGAGCTTTGTATAATGTTTTGTAAATGACAATAAAGTTACAAAAACTTTAATTTTTTAATACCGAAAGAAAACTTTTTATATAAGTGAACCAGGTGGGTGTACAGTTTCTTTTGACGCTCACAGTACTCGTATGTATAGTACACTGAACCAAAAAAGCATTCTTAAAACAAGAATCTTACGTTTTTGTTTTAAAAATGCTGCATTTTTAAAAATCATTTTTAAAATATGAATGTTTCTTATAATATTAATATACAACATTGTTATTTTTATAACGAAACAGTTCTAAAACAAAAATGTGCGCTTTCATTTTAAAAATTTCAAAAACTATAATGTTTTCTTATTAAAATAAAAATTATAATTTTTGAAATCATAATAAAAAAGAAAATGTATTTTTAAACATTCTAAAAACAAAAATATTTTATTATTATATCAATAATTTTAATTTTTTTTTTAAATAAAAGAATATATTATTCCCCGAGTAACATTTTATATTTGTGTCGTGTTGAAAAAAAAAGAATTAATCTGTTATTACGACCAAGTGTATATTAATGTCCATTAGCCTGTATGATTGGGAAATTTTAAAAAACACGGTGTTCATAACATAATAGCGACATTTTTTGTTGAATGCTCGTCATGACGCAAATGAAAATTCGTTCGATTAGCGCTTTGGACTACAGTCGAAGACCGAAAATTTTTCATAAGGGCATTTTGATTCCAAACAAAATTAACATTTTTAATTTTAATACGAACCATCCGTAATTTCAAAATTCTCTTTTATTAATTTAAAACGTTTCATTCTTAATTTAAGAAGTCTCCATTATTAATTCAAAACATTTAATTTTTTATATAAAAATAATTAGTTTTAAAACAAAAATGCTTCATTATTACTTCAAGAATATTTCATTCTTAATTCAAAAACATAAGTTCTTAATTTGAGTATATTCAACTTTATATCAGGGTTGTTGTTTCTTAAAACAAAAATAATAATTTTTCATTCCAAAATAGTTTTAGTTTTTAAGCAAAGAATGAAAATTTTTAAAATAACACAAAACAAACTTAGTTCTATTTCATAAAGGTTTCGTTTTTAAAATCAAAATGTTTCTTCTTGATTTTAAAACTTTATTTTTTGGGTGTATGTATTAAATCACAAGTGAATGTTTGCTCCAGTGATACATGTAATGACAAACATGTAATAAATCGCGCTACGCTTTAGCTGTAGAGTATAAATAAAACTTAAACTACTTTGATTAGCATATTTTCGCACATTTTTTTTATAAATCTGGGAAAATTAGCTGTAATTAAAACTATAATTATATTTTGATTTGCCAGTTTTTATGACTATTGCAATAAATAATAAAGAGATGTTTTTTTATTAGCCCCTTTGAATTTAAAAATTCAAAATTATTATTTGAATAAACTTCTTATAAATTAGTTAGTCAAGAACTTTATTTGTTCAGGATGTGTCTATTGACATTCTCGTGGCGTTCAATAATGACATTTCTTATATTTATGATTGTCGTAAATAAAATAAAGAAACCAGTTTTTCTTTTGACGTCAAACTAATCGTCAATGAATATTTATTGCCCAGCAATTTTGTTAAGTGCTTTTTTTTCCTTTTGGAATTTGCATATAGTTTGCTGACCATAATGGAAGTAAAGAATGGTAGAAGAGGGCAAATAGTGTTTAAGACAACCCAACATACCACACAATAATCAAACTTCAAAACAAACTTGAGACTTATGGCGATTTCTTTTCTTAGAAAAAATATGTTACACTATATGTATGTCACATTTTTAAATGTTACCTAGAATCACTCAAAGTGCTACATATTATATTACTACAATCGAACAAAATTAGCTACTTTTATTTACAACAGTTACATTTTATCATTAATGTACTTCATTAGCGATTTTTAAGGCTATTTAAGAGGTTCTTCGCACACTATTATGATTTTTAAACACACATTGACATCACTAATTACGTCTAAATATGTCAAAACAGTCACAATATTTTAATAAATATTTATTTATTTTCATTTTTATAATAATAATTTTTATATTTTGTATTTAAGTAACCTTCTCTCAAAATTATAAACATGACATGCAAAATAAATCCTTCGTTACCACAGTTAGAAAAAAGGGCAGTATGTACACCTAAAATAAAGTGAGGGTAAAATATGTTTTTCATGCAACATATTCAGAAAAGAAATTGAAAATTTTTCCCACAGTTGTATTTTTTGTACAAACGAACACAGAAATGTAAAACATGTAACATATATGCAACATATTTGTCAGAAAAGAAATCGCTTTTATTTTTGGTATGAATAATTATTTATAATTAAAAAAAAAAAAAATAATGATTTTTACAATAAAAAAAAACAAATGCAGTATTTTGTATAAAAAATAAAACATTAAGGGTTTTCATGAGAACTCTTAAAATTTTCATTTGTGCAATTAAGCAAATATGCGCGACTTGTTTCATGAAGCCCCTTATCAAATTTTGTGCAAAGAATGAAGGAATCATTAGTCTTCACTTTCTGTTGCTGTTCTGTGCTGTGGCGTTCTGTTGCTAAATTTTAATGGTTGCTTTTTCTGTAATAACTTATCAGCGTTGGCTGAAGTAGTTAGCACGTTGACTACGAAAACGAAGGTCCTGGGTTCGAGCCCGGTATCAGACAGTCATCAAATAACAACACCACGCATCACAGAGGAGGCCAGAGGTGACACGAGCACAAAGTAAGACGGAAGATAATTGTGATTTTGTGGTGTTTTTAGAGGTCTCGCTCACACAGTCATCAAATCCTCTTTACTTTATCTTTCGCGTGGTATTATTTTAAATTAATTACGTTTTATTCCTTGGGGTCTCATTCGCAGCCTAGTTTTTGTAAATAAATGGTAAAAATTAATATTTGCGAACGAAAATGCTTAAAACAAAGTCTCTAATCATTCGAAAACAAATTTTAGTCACTTTATTAATACTAATAATCCTTTTCGCATTGTGTTTTTTAATTCAATACCACAAATTCCTCCATTTAATTTTGTGCAAATGTTCATGTGCTCAAGTGTACTTTCAATTTATGCTTTGTGGTCTCATTCGTTGTTTGCTTTTTGCAAGTTGAAGTTAAAAATTAATATTTTTGAAGGAAAATGTTTAAAATTGAGTTTGTAAGCATTTGGAAACTAATTTTAATCACTTTTATATTACTAAAAATGTTTTACACATTGTTTTATTTAGTTCAACTCTGCAAAATTTTTCATTTAATTTTGTAAAAATTTTTAATTCTTCATTTCACTAAGTATACATTTCTGCTGTTTGTTTTGATTATTGTACTAAAAATATTCAATAACAAACACACTATATTTGTCCCTTTTTAACAGTGAACAAATCAGATGATTTGAGCTTTTTTCTTAAGTCACTTTCTACAACTCTGGTCTCCTCTGTGCCACGCATTTTTCTGATGTACATTAGTGTCCCTTTGTATAAGTTGTTGTAGGAAAGTTCATGTGATAAAGGCATAGTCACTGGTCACTGAATTATACCGACTTCAGCAGATGCTAATCCTAATGTAACATCAGAGCGCCCTCCATCGTTGTGTAGCAGAATCATCGGCGAAGTAAAATAACCAATAAAATGGCTACTAATCACAGCTTCAGAAATTTAATACGCCTCATTCAATACCAGAGGCGCTGCAACACTGCATTATTAAAAACGTGCAAAAAGCAGAGTTGTTAAATAATGAAGCTTTCCTCTATCTCTTCCTTCACCATCTGTCTTCTCTATCACTATCCCTGTCCTAAAAGAAGGTAACACCTAGTAATAGTAGTAGGCATTCATTGCCTGAGTGTTACTTCTCTTTAAAAAAAAACAAAGAAAAAGAAAAAGTGATGAGTTTTGCATCGTCCAATGTTATTTTTCAGTAAAATTTTATGTTTTTTATTTCATATCTCGTACATAAGCTTGTAAAAATAAAATTTTTTTAAATCACAGTTTATTTCAAAATGTTTTCATGTATTTTGCTATCACAGATGGAACCGAAACAGAACGGACCGAAAAAAACTAACGAGTCAGCTGATTCGCGTAATAGAACAGAAAGTAAAAACTAATTCTGCCCTTATTGTCAATTTGAAAGAAACGTCAAAACAATTAATTTAACAAAAATAAAACAATTAAGCTGGCAGCAATTTGTAAAGTTATTTATATACATATATTTACATATATATGAGTAGGTGATTTGCAAAAATCGCTCGTTACACGTTAACAGAATTATGGAAAAAAGCAAAAAACTTATAGCAGCTGATTAAATGGACCAAATTTTAAATTCTTAGATGTTGCCGCGTCCTTTTGATTAAAACTCAAGAGTTGAAAAATTAAAACGTACTGAAGCGTAGAAAAATGATAGATTAAAGTTTGGAACGAACGAGTTTTGCTACGAAATCTCGAAACCAACGAGTTTTGCTACAAACTATGTGACATCGTACTATTATGTCAGCCAGAAAATTCTATAATTATAATTTATTATATTTTGAAAATTATTTGCATTTATTAAATTTCAGTAGTAATTTTGTACTTTAAGTTAATTTATAGAAGTTTTAAAAATAAAAAGTACGAATTTTTAAATTGATAAAGTTAAATCTTCATCTTCACTATATTCTTCATTATTTTCAAGATCTGTATTATTACTATTATTGTCTAGGACCATAGCATAAAATTGCAGATCCTCATTGGTTCTCCAATTTTCTCCAAAATATTTTGATAGAAGGGTTGCAACATCTTTTTTCTTTTCAGTTTTAATGTCCACATTGATGGAAAGCAGTTCTGGAATAATTCCATTAATTGTCTTTCCTCGTTTCAAAAAAGGTTTTGGGGTGCAAAAGTTGGTTCTATAATTAATCTCCCCCCCCCCCCCCCCCCCCCTAGAGTAAACATTCCTTTTCCAGTTTTTTCTATTATCATTCGCTTTGCAGTTTTAAATTTAAAATGAAGTTGACCTGGTGCT
Organism: Nowickia ferox; assembly: GCA_936439885.1. Classification (NCBI taxonomy): domain Eukaryota; kingdom Metazoa; phylum Arthropoda; class Insecta; order Diptera; family Tachinidae; genus Nowickia; species Nowickia ferox. The sequence goes on along the minus strand of OW387024.1, from coordinate 107,697,414 downwards.
TTTACTACATAAAATGCAAACGAGTATAAAAATGCAAATCTAACAAGTTATTGTAAATTGTCATATTCATTTTAGAATTTCGTCACTATAACTATCAAGAGTTCTTAGAATAGAAATATTGAACCAGCGAGTTTTGCTACGAAACATAAAAAGAGAGAGTTCTGCATATGTATGTCTGATGTATGGAATCAACCACTTTTGCTGCTAACTGCTATCTTAACCAGTGTTGCCAGAAAATGAGGATGCGATAGTGCTAAATCGGTTAAAAAATTCTGCTAAAATGTTCTACAGAAGAAAAGTATAATGCCAGATTTAAATGTAGAAAAAATGATTGAAATGGCTTTGAATTTCATGTTTATACAAACTTATTAGTGTTTGCAGGTACTTTTAGCGCACATACAAATATAAAACTGTTAATAATTGGTGTTTTTTGGAAATGTTACAATTACGTTTAAAATTTTTTTACGCACTATAATTCCAAAATATTATTTTACTTATTCAGTAAAATATTTTTTTAATTATAAATACATTAAAATTTATTATTGAGGGGCTAGCTGGATCTTATGCGCATTTCACTGTTGATAGTGCAGATCATCAGGGAACCTTTAGCCTGCAATACATGCAGATTTATGAGAAAAATTCTCTACACAGAAGAATTTTTTTTGACAAATTACAATTTTTTTTATTTTCAACAAATTCTGCCAGAAAGCATCTAGCAGAATTTTTTGAAAGTTGAATGCTTTTTAACTAATGAAAATGCCAGATCTGGCAGTGAAAATGCTAAAATGGCAACAATGATCTTAACTCATGTAAAAATTTAAAAAGAGCATACATTGTCACAATCTCCATATTGCTTGTTATAAAATTTCTGAAGAACCACTAGAATCAATCATTATCTTGATTTTTTTAATTTTTGTAACGAACGAGTTTTGCATCTCACCTACTCATATGTAAGTATGTATGTACATATAAAAGTTTTTAATTTTGTCTCATAATGCCTAAAGAAAGTCTAAAAACTAAATTGCTCAGCATATTCCAAAAAGTTGTTGTTTAAAATGCATAACATAATTTTTTGAACCATGTACATTTTGTTTCCGTACATTTCAGATATGTGTGTGTATTTTTGCACGAAACATAATTTTTCCGGTTTTTTCGTAATTTTGCTACTTTGGATTCGTTCTTAGGCAGTATTTGTACTAGAACCATACGATTTATATCTTTATTTTCCAAAGGTTTTCGTCCCTTCTTTCTAAAGCCGTTTATAAATTTAAAATCGGTTGATATTTAAGTTCGTTAGAGGTTGATAAGTGCATACGGGTACGAAAAACTGGAGTTTTACCCGTAACTCATGATTTTGGAGGTGTTTGGAAAGTTTCAAATACAGATTGTTGTTATGCTTGACAATATCTACCTGAAAAATAGTAACACGTCCCAGGTACTTCGATGTCATTAACATTTGTCACACAGTGTAATTGAACAGCTTAAGTTTGCAACTCAAAATTTTTGGGCAGACTTATTTGCACACAAAAAAGTAATATGAATGAGTTTGTAATATTAATTAAAATATTTGTAATATTAATTAAAAAATTAATTAAATTTTCACCTATAAACAATTTGGTAATATCAATTAAGTTTTTCCACTCAAATTAATTAATACAATTAAAAATTTAATTGAATCAATTAAATTATTAAATTAAAAATTTAATTGAATCAATTAAATTATTAATTGAAAACATTAATTGGTGAATACTTTTTTCTGTGTGGTTTGGGTAAATAAATTGTTTGGGTTATAAATTTGACAGTTTACTTGCGTGAGTGCAGAAACGCCCGGCTTGCGCAGTTTGCGGGACTTTTGAACGTTTTCATGAGGACTTTTATTATTAACAAAAAGAAAAAAAAGATTTCGTTCATACTTTTTTCCTTCTTTGGTTTTAAGAGTTTAACTTTAAAGCTTAAACGTTAATATTATCATAAGCATTTTTATGATAAACTATTCAACATATACGACTACAGTTCTTTTATAAAAAGCAAGAAATAAAAAATGTTATGCAAATAATACGCATTTATTTTATAAAATACAAATTATTCAAATCCAAATAAAAAGAAACTGAAACTGAAACTAAAAATAAAACTTGTTCTTTCCATAAATTCTGCCTGCCGAAATCAAGCAACCAACTAGAAAAATCTGAAAAAAAAACTTTGATCATATATTATGTTTATTTGTTGACTCTATTTAATGGTGATCATCATCAAGTATAAAGATGAAACTTTTGGTGGTGGTGATGTAGGTAGACACGTTTTTAGTTTTTTTTTTTAACTTTATCTAATTTTTTATCGTTTTCTTAAGTTTTTCAGTACAAGTTCTGAGCCGTAAATTTGTTGAGTGATTTTAAAACATGTTTTTTTATTATAAGTTCTATTGTTTTATGACATACCAGAATATAGACAATCGCGATTTCTTTATATGAGGCGAACTTTTTACCACTTAAAGTAAAAGTGCTCATTCGAAAAAAAGTAAAAGTTGCAAGATTTATTGTATTTAGTATAAATTAAAAAATATGTATGTATATATTTTGAATATCAAACTGGCTTATTTGTTAATTATAATTATTAAACAATCTTCATTCAATAGAAAGTATTTATAATGTTTGTCTCCATTATTATTTTGAATACAATGAAAAATTTTAAAAATTTTTATGTGCATGAGAAAACATTTGATTACTCGTATTATATTATAGAAAAATGCTTTGACCCGCTAGTCCTTATGGCTGGGAGTTCACCTAAAATCAGGTTTAAAAATAATCTTGAAAGCAAAAAAAATGTTTTTAAACATGTTTGAATTAATTTCATTATCAGAGATGATAATTTCATTATCAGAGATGGCACTGCGAGTAAGATTTTAGTTTCGTGATTCACAATAAGACATGCAAATCCTTGGATATTCACAATATACCAAATACGAAAACTTTTTTAATAGTGCGTTTACATTTGAGCAAAATCTAGTATTTACAAAATTTGCTTCGTCACTAGATTTGGTCAAAATCTACCTCAAATCTAGTAAAACTTAAGGTACGGTCACACTTGTCAAACATTTGCCCAAAAAAGCGTAACCAACAAGCACTAATGAAAAAGGTTTTGATCCAGACACTTGTTTATCATATTAAACAGTTTCGAACACAACTAATGCACCATGTCATAGAATCCAACAATATTGGCTACTCTCTAACTTGACAAACTTTTGTCTGAATTGAAAGATTTTTCATTAGCATTTAGTGGTTACGCTTTTTTGGGCAAATGTTTGACAAGTGTGACCGTAGCTTTAGTGATGACTTTTTTGGCTTTGTACTGAAAAAATAAACGGATGTAGTTAAAAAGGTGCATGAATTGGCTATATTGCAGTTGTTTGGTTGTATTTTTGGAAAATTTTCTGTTAATGGTTCTTGTCTTGATATATGTCAAAAAAATTTGGTGTAAGCGGTATAGATTTTGATAAAATTTTAATTGAAATTTACTAGATTTTGCGTATTTTTTCATTACATTAACTAATTTATTTATTTTTAAATAATTTTCTTATCATTGCACTATGATTCAGGCGACGAAGGCCGAAGTTCTTTACCAATGCTTACGAAACTTGGTAAAAACATGCGCTGCCTGTGACAGCTCAATATAATGAGCAGTGTCATGCCCATTAAAAGTAAATATTCTTTTTAAACTACTTCTACTTAGACGAATCTTATCTTTTATGTCTTGGTTTTATATGAGACCAAAAAAAATATGTAGGAGATTTATAGACCTTTTCGTATGAGGGCGGAGATTAGTATTTATCTGGGCATATATATTGCTGGAAAACTTTATATTTCAATTCAATTCTTTCAAACATGTTTGATTTTTTTTTAGCGAAATGTTTATTTTTAAAAAAGTTAAATTTTCTTAAAAATCACAAAAAACGAACACTAAACTAAAATCCGAATTTTCAATTCAAGAACTTCTGGAAGTCTTATGGTAACAACTGGAGGAAACATTTTAAAAGCTTGTGTCAGGTAAAAAATAAATTCAGTAAAGTGCGACTTTGGCTCGCACACGAAGGGTTCCGCATGGACACTACATATTTTCTTTTATTTACTGCACTCAGGGTATGCATTGTGCTAGAACTAGGAAAATAAGTTATGGAGAGGAGCATAGAGGGAGTAGGGTCTGTGGACATTCGAACTTGAAGATATTTAAAAAAAAAATAAGCACGGTAACTTTTTTTTTGCAGTTTTTGGTGATTTTTTAGTTTTGGCACTTTTTCTTAATTATTGCGCTTATTTCGTTTTTGATTTTGGCTTTTATTTTTTTTAATTTTGTCGTTTTTTTTTGGCGATTTATTTTGGTTTTAGCGATATTTCTAGTTTTTGAGCTTTTTTCGTTGTGGCAATTTTTTCGTTTTGGCGCAATCTTACTAATTTTGGAATTTTATACAGCCTAATCATGAAAATTCCCTCGGAATTTATTTCTCACGGAAAATAATTTTATCCAAAAAAACATTCTTCCAATCATAAATTCCTTGGGAAGCAAAAAGAGTAATACGTGGCATCACCGCATTACGAAGCTCTTTGTTTTGCTTGTTTGTTGACATTTTGTTTGTCCCTTCTTTTTTTTTTTGAGTGAGAGAGTAAACAAAGTTATTAAAATTCACCAACTTGAAAAAATATGTAAAAAAAAGTTTATAAATAATTTATTTGGGCATTATTTGTGTTTTTCCAAATAAAAGAACTATAAAATGCAAGTTTATGTATATAAATTTTGTTTTAATGGAGTATTAACCATGTTTTTATGTAAACTCCCTGCTGTTTTGCAAGAGAAAGATTTTTAGTGAAAAAAGCAAGTTCAACTGTGTTCACAATACCTACTTTTTTCCCGGGGAGTTTTTTTATTCCCGCATTTGTTAAAAAAAAGGGAAAATACAAATTCATGATGGGAGAAAAGGGGAAAAGTGAGAAAACTCGTGCGGAATTTTTGTTTATGATGGGGCTGATAGTGTTAGCGTTTTTGAACATTTCAAGAGATTGTCTTTTCCGGTTGCTAAAGTTACATAGTCAAAATAACATTAACTGATAAAATAGCCTTTAATCTTGATTTTTTTTTTTGAATTTCAGTGTTCATGGGTGTGGTCTGCACAAAAATACACTAACTTTGAAAATTTCAAGTGTCTATATATAATGTTCTGTATGTTACATTGGGATTTCAACAATTTTCGTTGCTCAGCTTAGAGCAAAGTATAATTTGTACACGTCATATTTTTGTTGTTGTAGCGGCCAAAGTTTTACATAATATGTGAAAATTTCAAGTCCGTAGCTCTTACGGTTCTCGAGGAAACAGCATGTGACGGACAGACAGACAGACGGACATCGTAGCGAAAACAATATGATTCCTTTTCACCTTTGGTGTACGAATTTTTGCATTGTATTTTTCCTTTAAATTAAACTTTATCTTTCTTTTTCATTATATTTTTTTTAAATTATATGCCTGGTTATCTAATAACTACAGGTGAAAACTTTAAAAAATCTTGTTACATTTTGAACGCTTTTATTAATTAATTAATTAATGTTAATAAAGACAAAATAAAATTTTTGTTGGTCTAAAATAACAAATGAATTAAAAAAGGACATCAACAAAATGGCCAAAGAAAATGGCCATCTGAACCACAGTGCACAGTGGATTAAGCATAAATACAGTTGTAACTGAAAATATAAATACTAGTATATTTTATTAATTGGCAAAAGTTACTTTGGGCAAAGGTGCAAAATCAAACGCTGGTTCGAGATTTTTTTTTTAATATTTGGTACTCTCGCTCACTTAATTCACGCCAATTAAGTGAGCAGCATAAATCTCGATATGAAACATAGACTTGAGAACTTGTTTTGAATTATTAAATTTGTTCTTGCATAAAATTAAATATTCATAATAAAAGAAGAGTATAATAAGAATAATATCATCAAACAAAAAGTGTCCAAATTTTATTTTGAATTTAAATCATATTATATAATTCGCTTCCTTTCTTAGAAAAACATAAAGCGTAAAACTATTGAATAAATTTTTAATGACTATAATTGCGATGAAATTTGAAAACAGCTTAATGAATTTATAAATAAATTTTTTTATATATTGCAGATAGATAACAAGGCCTTTGAGGATTTCCAGCATTTAAAATTGGCAAAAAATAACAGGTTGGTCATTAAATAAATTAAAATACATAGGAGAAGAATTAATTAACATTTACCGAAAGAAAATTTAAACAAAAAACAAACACAAATTTGATATTAATTTTATTCGAATTTGCATTATTTAACTTAAATATTATTTATTTGTTTCTTTCACACACTTAAAATTTTTGAAATTTTTAATTATGGTTTTGAATATTTTACTTGTATTTTCATTTGTACGAGTTTACGAGTATATAACTGCTTTGCTTTTATTTTTTATATATTCTAAATTGTTTTTATCGATCGACAGCCAGTCGAAAAATCTGTGATCTCGTTTATTTTTGTGGCTACATTATTTGTGCACCAGTCAAAAATCGCATTAATTAAAAAAAATTTAAAAAAATAAAAATTTTAAGTTTAAGAAGAAGAAATCAGGGAATAATTACAAACTTGGAATAATATAAAATGATATTTATTGAAGTCTAAAAATAATATGAATATCTGCAATGAGGGCTACTGAAACAAAACAAATATTTAATATTAACCTGTTCTTAAGACAATTTTCTTATAACTTTGTTTAGGTGTAACCCACTGTTGTTACTAAATATGAAACAATTTCAGGCATAAAATATTTATCTAGAAATTTTTTTAGTGAAACTACTATTCACTAAAGCCGCGTTCAGACTATTATACTTTGTATTTATACTTGTCAAAAATTCAAATAATACGTACAAGTGTGATAGTCTGAACCCAAAATGTCATCAAAGTGGCAAATAATTCGATAAAAATTTTGACATCCCATAAGACTTTTTCGTTTTTAGAAAATTTTCTAAACGATAATAATTTTCATTAGATCAGGGTTGCATTTTCACACAAACCAAATTTTCAAGTCGGCTGTTTCGCCGCCGATAGCGTGTCGTCATTGATGTAATGTTTTGTCATATGTATATCGGCTCAAAATTTTGAATAAGTGAATCGTACGGAAGTATATTTCGTGGACGTAATTTTTTAACGTTTTTGTAATATCTTTTCTTAAATTTTTCTGTTATTTACATAGAATATTTTTAACTGCTGAATTTTTTAAAGTGCCGGCACGTGCCCGCCTACATGAAACCGCTTTGTCGCCGCTAGTTAATGAATAGCACAGACATTTTCATTGAACAGCTGTTTTGTTTTCTACTTGTATTACACATTTGATTTGAAGTGTGATGGTCTGAACACAATATGTGATTTTACGTTAGATTTTTTGACAGTCGCAACGAATGTATTTAGATTTCTGTATCGTAAAATGTGATGAAAGTATTAATACTTGTATAATAGTCTGAACGGGGCTTAATGGTTTTGTTAACAGCACATTTATTTGATCCATTATACTCGTACTTTATTCAAACATCCATCATATAGTTTCGTGTACAAACATGGGAAAATACATAATCAGCCTTATCATGAATTCCCCATGAGAAAATTTCCGAATCAAATTTTTCGTTCACATGGATTTTAATTTCGTATAATAAATTCCAATACAATTAAAAACTTACATATTTTCACTTTTTCCAACAGACAAATCTTTGTGAATGATTTTCTTAATAAATTGTCAACATTTGACACCAATTGTTCACACGTTCGGAAATTTCCATGTGAAATTTTATTTATGATAACCCTGAATATGAATATTATATTTTATGTGTGGTCTCACTTACGAGTACATGCATATGTAATACAATCAATATATTTAGTTAATCAGTGTCAAAATATAATAATTTGGTTTCTCAGAAATTTTAGTATAAATTTATCAAGGACATTTTTGAAGGTTTTATTTTGATATGTTTGAAAATATGAATAAAATAATAAATAAGTTCAGTAAAGTATGACTTTGACTCAAACACGAAAGTTTCTGTTCGGACACTACATACATATGTAATACTATGCGAAGTTTTTAGTGATGGCTCTTGTCTCTTTTTGGCATTTTTTTTTTAGTATTGACGTTTTTTTCTTTTTGGCGATTTTCTCTCGGCTCATGGCGATTTTTTTTTCACATATACATATTTTATTTAGTTTAGGCGTTTTTTTCGTTCTTCAGATTTTTTTTGGTTCTTGGCGTTTTTTTTTTTTTTTACTTGTGGTGATTTTTTTACATTTTAGCGATTTATTTTATTCTTGGTGATACATATTTTTCATTTCAGCGCTTTTTTAATTTTGGTGATTTTTTCTTCGTCTTTTTTTAATTTGGGATTTTTTAGTTTTAGCGTTTTTGAAAATTTCAAGAGTTTGCTTTTACGGTTTCCAAGATACAGCAGGTAGCCAAAATTACCTAGTCAAATTTACATTAACTGATAGAATACCCTTTAATTTTGAATTTTTTTTTTTAATTTCATCGAAGACGAGCCAAAACAGGTGCAAGCACAGCAGCTGTCAACAATTAACTGAACATTCAAAATGGCCGAAATTGTCGGCATAAGTGAGAGACATGAGTACCAACATAATGCCACAAAAAAAATCAAAATTCGAATATACATAATCCGCAAAAATTAAAAATTCGGCGATACTTTTTGAACACACCTCGTATGGACTTATGTATGCATAAATATATATATATATGTAAATTAAACTGCAACAATTTCTTGTTCGTAAAGTGCATGCGAAGGTAAAAAGATCCTTTGTATAAATATACGAGTACATACTTATGCATGTATTTTTTTTTACAAAAATCAAAAACTAAAATGCACAAGACACAACATGAAATTAACTAAACAGAAACAAGTTGATGATGATATTGAAGGTCACTCCAATATTAAACCAGTTTTACAGAATTTTTGTTATGCAATGGGGTGACATTCCACTACTAACCAAGATAAAGAATCGACACCAACCACACAAAACTTTCGTTTATGAATATCAGCGTAGATGTACGCATCGGCCTTGAGGGAAGTTTGTTGCACACAAGAGAAATTTAATAATTTAAAGAGCTTATTGTCGTTCTCAACTCAACTGGGTTTGGTGGTCTGAGAGAATTAACAAAACTTTCTTTTTGGTGTAAAAATTTGTTGGGGCTATTCACAAAGAATATTGTCATCAACTTGGCTGTTACTTACTCATTCTATTTTACCAAATCACCATGCACAGATATACAGCTCAATCATGAATATTCCCTCGGAATTCATTTCTCACGGAAAATAATTTTCTCGAGAAAACATTCCTCCAATCATAAATTTCTTGGGAAGAAAAAAGGGTAATACGTGGCATCACCGCATTATGAAGCTCGTTGTTTTGTTTCTCCCATTTTTTTTTTGAATGAGAGAGCAAAAAAAATTATTAAAATTCACCAACTTGGAAAAATATGTAAAAAAAAAAGTTTATAAATAATTTATTTGGGAATTATTTGTGTTTTTCCAAATAAAAGAACTATAAAATACAATTTTATGTATATAAATTTTGTTTTAATGGACTATTAACCATGTTTTTATGTAAACTCCCTGCTGTTTTGCAAGAGAAATATTTTTAGTGAAAAAAGCAAGTTCAGCTGCGTTCATAATACCTGCTTTTTTCCCGGGGAGTTTTTTTATTCCCGCATTTGTTAAAAAAAGGGGAAAAACAAAGTCATATTAGGAGAAAAGGGAAAAGTGAGAAAACTCGTGCGGAATTTTTGTTTATGATTGGGCTGATAGAGTCCATTAACACAAGCAAATGATTAAATTGTTTCATCAAAATGGGTTTTCTGTTCGTGCAACGTTCCGAGGTTGATGATTACCAACTTCTTTTGGCTAGAATCGGACTATACTCGTATCAATACGACGCTAAGTATCACACAGCTCCCGCCACATTGTACATTTCGTTCTAGAATTTAAATTGAGCTGTATAATTTGGGAACATGTAGCCTGACTTGTTTTCTATCAGTTCCTTTTCACTTCTGTTCTCACTTAATACGTGATGAGCTCAAACATATGTATGTCTATCTCTTTTATTCTTGGCCCTTCTCTTGCTTCATAGTAGACTGAAATAAACAAATTGACTTTATTCGTCCTTTCTTATATACTAACTCTACTATATAAAAAATTTCTTCATCTAGTTTTTGTCAACATTTTAATTGCAGTTCCCTCTAGAAAAATATTTTCGCTACGCCGCTGCTTACAACAACAATATGAAAGAGCAAAATCAGGCAAATGCAATTGTCGGTTGAATTCAGTCAAATCTTTTGTGTTCAAAATATTATTGATTCATGTGAGATTTAATTTACAAGGAAAATCTCCTTGGGATGTTTCTTAATTTTAATTTGCTAAACCACAGAAACTACAAAAACGTATTTCTTTTATTAATATTCGTACATTATGCTAAACATTTATAAAAAAGTCATTGAACTTAATAGACTTCAATATATGTACATAAATATTTAGTTAAATTTAACACATTCATTTTATTATAATTATTAGTTGGATGGATAGAAATAAAAAAAAAGCAAATCAATTAAAAAATAAATATTAAAATATTAAAATATTTAAATTAGCTTAAAAAGAATACTTCTTGCGGCTCTCTACTTAACATTCAGAAAAGAAAAAAAATTATAATTTGTGCAGAAGTATGATATAACTTAGGTTTGTTAAGGATTATGCACGATTTTTATCCAATTCAGCTAAAGGTTAAAGAATGTTAGAAAGAACATCGCACACTAAATCACAAACAGTCACAACTGAAAATGATCAAACTGGTTTTGTTTTTTTTTAAACCAGGTAATTGAAGAAATCTCTAACGACCGTTTTATTTTACATTACAGTCTTCTTGAAGAATATAAAATACCGTTATGCTTGATTTTATGTTACATACTTTCTTCATTTGTACGGTATCAACAGTTATTTTGTCACTACTCAGCATCTGAATTTTTTTGAGTTGTGACTCTTTGTGATTTAGTGTGCGATATGTATCTTCACCTAAAATCCATAAGGCTGTAAATAACCAAAAACTCAAAATGGAAATTTTTATATATACATATGTAAATAGATCATGAAGCAAACACAAAGCTTATATATATTTATATATCACTTTTGTCGAAAAATTAGGATTTTATTAACGAAACTGAAAAGGCCACAAATTTTTAATATCCCAATTCACAGTCTTGTGCAAATGGTCTTGCATCGTAGCATATGCAAAATGATATATGAATGTGTATCTTGATACTCACCACTTAACAATTCTTAAAGCCCTGATACACTAGCCTACACGATCGTGCGATTTTTAAGAAAATACAGCCCCGGTATGATGGAGTCTATGTACATTTTCAAAAGGTTTGTATTTTTTCGTAGATCGCGCGATTGTGTAGGATAGTGAATCATGGCCTTTAGTGGTGAGTATCAATATACTATACCATTTTACACATGCTACGATGCAAGACCATTTGCACAGTACTGTGAATTGGGCTAATAATGTTTTTTTGCTTCTCTTGTAAAAAAAAAGTAAACAGTGAACTTAGGCTTTTTTGGATTTTGGACAACAATTGCTAACATACAAAGATATCGTCAGCTGAAATGCAAAACAACGCAACTAAAAAATTTTCAAACCTTTCTCATAACAATTAGCCGAACTAAAAATGAAAATAAAGAAACTTAACTTCAGTCAGTTGCATACTTTTTTTTTTTAGTTTTTTCTCTCTCTCCCATAGAATTTAAAAGTGTAGTTTCGTGATTTGCCCTTTCAGCTAACGATATGTTTGTGTGTATAGCAGAACTTTTGTTATGTAACCATCTGTCGACGTCATATCAATACAATACTAAAAAGTTGAATGTTGTCTACTCGCTCGCCACAGAACAACTTTATGCTTTTGACAGCCTATTCCTATTCCCTAAGCCTGTCCATAGCAGTCAGCTGTTTTCGACAACGGATAGACAAGCGTAAATGGGATAAGGATTTGTTACGCTTTAGAAAATGTATAACGAAAATTTTGTAAAAAGTATTACAGAAAGGAAATAGAAAGGGGGGGGGGGGGGGTTGAAACTCCGTTAATAGCCCCTCATTACGTGATATATTTTATCAAAATTATTTGCGTTCAGAAATATTTTCCCCAATTTTCATTGTTGCTCAAAATTTAATTTATTTATTTATTAATTTTGATTAAATGCATCATATTTCCGTAAAAAATTAAAACAACATTTCGTTTGTGTGTTTATAATTTTCTTTAATAAACATTAAACTAATGTTAATTTTAACCTTATCAAAAAAAAAGCACAACATTACCAAAAGCTTTGGCACTAATAACAACAATTTTGATTATGGATTACAATCGTAGCAGAGTTGTCTTGGGAAAAAGCCACATTCGCAAGACATGCACATTGTGACTCTGGCGATGATGGTGAGCAAGACAAAGGAAAAAAGGTGATGAAGTTGTCAACTTTTTTTCTTCTCTTTGATAAATGGCATTAAATATCATAAAAACAAAATAAATAAATAAACAAGTCGATTTTACGGCAGTAGTCAGTTTTGTATCACAATTATGTCCCAAATAGCAACAAATGTATTAAAGATTTAATATTAAAACACGCTGGCGTGCTTTGAAGGCCGAATGCGTGTTTTAAATGAAATGAAATGAAATTCAGAAATATTTTTTGTTGCATCTTAAAGGTTTCTTTCTGTCCTCGAGAATATTGCTATTTTGTTTGTTTTTTTTTGTTTGCTTTGTTGGCAGCTTAAGCAAATTTAACATTTCCGGCCGAAAATGTTAAAAATATATATGAGTGAAAGGAAGTACTCGTAAATATAAAGTTTTTGCACAATGGAAATATAAAGAAAATATATATAAAATATGTAGACATGTATGTATTCATGATAGATGTTTTCAATAACCACACATTTAACGCATTGTTCATAAAGCGCATTCACATTAGTGGAGTCCAGTCTTCAGTGATGCAAATGCTCTTGCGAAATTGCAAATGGAAAATGTTGTAGCTTTTATTTGCATTCCAATAACAAAATACTCCAAATTTCAATTGTAACCCCACCACTTTTACGCAATACTGTAACTGTGTACCTTTTTTTTTTTTTTTTTTGCTACATGTATTGATTTTGCACCCCTGATACTCGAACAGCTGACAATTGTAAACAACAATGTTAGAATCGTTCAACAAATTTTAACGCTATAAGCCTGATACTCTGTTCAAAATTTCACGCGAAATATTGACTTAATCCATATAAAAAAAAATTCACATGAAATATTCATGAAAAAATTTTGCAAAGGTTGTACTCTGTTCAACTCATGAAAAATGTATGAAATGTATCTGGCAACATTTTCTTGCAATTTGCGAAATAATGTAACTGGCGGGAAATGTTGACGACAGCTGATGTTTTTGTTTACAAAAGTCGATCAATGTTGCATACTTCTAACCAATAAAAGCGATTATTTTTTTGGAAAAACTAATATGGGCATCACTTGCTACTTGTCAGGTTTTTCCCGCGAAATAATCGATGTTGCTGAAAAATTTTCACAACTTCGAACAGAGTACTAGGCTATAGAGTGGAGTAGCAAGTCAACCAAAAAAATTCGGCGGCGATTGAAAGCCGCCGCCTATTTGTTTAATCATTTAATTTAAAAGATTTTTTGAATCCAGTCTGGTTCTGGGAAAGGAATTATTGAATCACCATATTTTAACTTGAGTATTGCAGTAATTGATGCCCCCAATGCGAAGAAAAGTACATTCGTAAATGATTTGATAATAAAATGCAACGTGAGACCTAAAGCCATCTAATGAAAAGGCCAGGACTCTTTCCTGGAGCAGGACTTTTTTCTTTGCACTGCTTCGTGGCATTTTAAAACATTTTTACAAAATAATCAAACACTGTGATACATACATACATATTTAAATTTAATTGAACTAGAATTAATTTCATTCAGGAATAATTTCTTAATCTTAAAGTCCAGTATTTTCAATTCGTATAGAATGAAATATTTTTATTAAATAATTCAATTAATTAATAAAAATTTATTAAAACAATTCATCATCATATCTTTTGTAGATTTTCATGACCAATGACTCTGTATATCAGCTGTTAACTAATGTGCAGCTAGTATTGCAAACAGTAGCAACTAATATGCACCGAACACTGAATACCGCTATTGTTAAGCCTCTTGAATTTGAGCTAGCGGACGAACTAGGCAGCGTATTTGTCACTTGCAGTGTCGTTTGGCACCATTAAAAATAATATTATAAAACACTATCATGAGTGAAATTTATTTGCTGGTGGTTAAGCGATGTCTATATGCATTTCATTGTTGCTTAACCACCAGCAAATAAATTTCACTTATAATATAATTATGACAATACGTCAAATAATAAATTTCTTAAATCTAAAACACTATCCTCAGAAAGCAGAAGATAGATGGAATAAGCTGAGTACGTATCGAGTCGCAAAGGAAATATAGCCATGCTTTCACCATTAATTCTGGAAACAAATAGTAAGCAAAAATAGGAAGAGCATCTCGCGGTTGGCCGTGATTTTGACGGCCAGTGGCCGATATGCATTTAAAAAGGGTATTTTAGGCGCCTAAACTATGACATGAAAAACGCAAAATATGCACTAAAACAATAAAATATGCACATATTTTTATAAATTATTTGGTCCAAGGGAAAGTTTTCAATTTACATACAACTAAATAAAGATATAAAAATATTTTCTTTTCTCATGAAGTGCGTGTACAAGCCTTTTACATTAAATTTTTACACAATATTAAATATGATATAACGATTTTCTCTCAATTATTAACTCCAAACACGCATTTTTCGAGATATCGCACTTGTTCCTCAAAAGCGTAACAACTCAAAATTCATGAATTTTCAGTAGAGGCCAAAAACTGTTTGTGTTGATTGTAACAATATATTACAGCAAAGAGAGTCATAACGGTTTTTTTTCACGGAAAAGAAGACAAATCAAAGGGAGATTTTTACAGTGGGTAGATGTGACCTCTGTTGTTTGGTTTTTTGCAAAAAGTGAAAATTTGAACATTTTGAGTTGTTGAGGTACAAGTGCGATATGTTTATATTGCAGTAAAGAAGCGATACAGAAATAGAAAAACAAAAGTGTTGTTATTTATTAATTTTCATTTAAAAATTTTATTATTTTTTATATTTTCGAATGTGAAGTTCGATCAATTTGTTCGTAGAAAGCTTTTTTGCATTCGAAAAGGCCTTGTAACGTCTGTATGTATGTACTTACTTCTACAATTCTACAACAATGCAAGCGAATAAATTTGTCAAAAAAAAAAACAATCTTGCATTAATGATTTATTAACAAGAATATTTTTTTAAATATGAATTTTTGACAAAATATGACACAATACCATGTAATTATACTGAAATATGAGACCAAAATATGCATTTATGACCAAATTATGCAAAAATATGCATTTTCAGCAAAATATGCAAAAATATGCACTAACAAATCGATGCCATTTTCGCTCAAATTCATTGTTTCGTAAAGATATTTCGTTCTTGCCATTATCAGGATTAAGGGGAAAAAACATGCATTTGCATGCAACCCCTGTCCCTGATGATAAGGAAGAGACAGTTTCTCACAGAAAAAAAACCACCAAAATACAACCAACAAAACAAATTGTTAATATTTAATTTAAAAATTAACAATCATCATTGTTGATATACATAAGTATGTAGCAAACTTAAATTTTTCTAGTCAATTAAATTACTTAACAAAATTATTTGTTACGTTATATCACAACGGAATTCGTACATGTAAAAGAAACATAAAAAATTATAATATGTGTGTCTTCATTATTTGCATATTTAATAATGAGTTGCTCTTTAGCTGAGAGATAAGTACGTTAAGGTACGGTCACACTTGTCAAACATTTGCCCAAAAAAGCGTAACCAACAAACATTAATGAAAAAAGTTTTGATCCAGACACTTGTTTATCATATTAAACAGTTTCGAACACAACTAATGCACCATGTCATAGAATCCAACAATATTGGCTACTCTTTAACTTGACACTCTTTTGTCTGAATTGAAAGATTTTTCATTAGCATTTAGTGGTTACGCTTTTTTGGGCAAATGTTTGACAAGTGTGACCGTAGCTTTAGTCTATTAATCTAGAGGTTGCCGGTTTGACTCAGGCCAAAGAAAAATTTTTTTTCGAGGGTTGCATTTGTGTATAAAAAATAATGTTGATATAACAATTATGATAATCAAGATTTGTCCAGAAATTCAACAATTCACATTGTTAATATAACAATAGTTTTAATTGAAATAACTTTGAAATCTAACAAAACTATTATTTGTTCATGTAATACCGAAGTATATTTATTTGACATAAAGTCTTTATTTAATTTGAAAATGTTTGCTTCTTTTTATGATTAAGCATTGTCTATATGCATTTCGTTTCCGTTACAAATAATTTTTGAATTTAGGTAATAAACTTCGTATGTTTATAGTAAGACTCTTAATACGTTATTGGGAAACACAATATACAAACAAAAATAATAAGTTTAAAAGCTTCAAACAAAAATCTTTACAAAACAAACATCTATATACGAGTATTGTATTTTCCACCAGCTTTTTACTATTTGTTGATATATTTAATTAAAAATATTTTTCTGATTTTCCTTTAGCTTATAATTTCGTAATTGTATTTACAAAAATTGATCAATAATTGATATAACAAAAAAATTAATTGTATTTACAAATCTGTTTTTCTCTGTTGAGTCGTGTAGTCTACACACTAGTGTTGAGCGATACTGTGATTTTTTAATAATGTTGCTCCTTTTGAACATGATTTCTAAATCGCTGTTCTTTTAAATTGTGACTGTGATAAAAGTTTAGCAATAGTTTGTTTGTAGCAGTTCTGTTATTTTGATAAAAATTAATAAAAAGATCACCAGTGAAATTAAACAGTGACTGTGATCACGGCTTAACACATTTCAGCTCTTCTGCTTTAAAAGTATTTATTAGTATTGGTATTTTGATAAATAGTAATAAGAAGATCGACAAGAACAGAAAATTAGCAATCAACCCCAAATATTGAGAATTTTCGCATAAGAAGCAGAGAGACAGTAAAATTACAAATTCAAAAATGAGAGTGAGAGGTACACATACATAGTTGCCAGAAAAGACGATTTGACACCAATTTGAAAAGGTGAAGGTATAAAAAAATGCATGTGATAACTTTATTTACTGTAAAGTAAGCATACAAGAACATTCATAGTTTGTATGAAAGAAATATAAGTCCAAAACCTGTTACTTGATAAATTCAGTCACAGTTGTGATTAGTGATTTTTCAATCGCTGAGAAAAAGTAACAGGTTTCGAAAAATCGCTGATCTCTAGTACACACTACACGTCTTATCGGAGGTATCACAGATCATTGTTTGTTTTTTCGCATAAAATGTTTTGTTAAAATAGATTAATTAATATGTATCTTAATAAGTTTTTGTTTTTATTTCCTTATTTTAGTTTTATAATTTAATATTTAATAATTCATAAGTTAATTTTTTATGTTTATTCACTTAAGTCTCTTACGCTCATTAAAAAAACCAGATAAAGTTAAACATATTTTTATTCATCTATACATATCATTTCCAATTTGTTTTTTTTTTTATTATGAATTTTATAATTTAAATATCAAATATTTTGAATTTTTATGACAAAATGATAAGTTTAATTTAAAATCACGTTAACTCAACAAATAATTAAGAGCGTAATTTATTTTGATTTTAAATCGACATTAAAATATGTAATATGTTACGCTTTTCAACTCATGGCAATACGATTTTTTTAATAAAAGTCGTTTATTATTATTATTTTTTAACTACATATGAGTATGTACATACTTCTATATTCCCGTGAAAATTTAAGAGAAAGTTCTTATGCTAGACGAATGTTTCTATAACAGTGTGCAGGGCTCTAACGATTAATTTTTGCAGAGCGGACTTAAACTTATAATACACATTTATATATATGTATGTGCACCGAGATTTATGTAGATATTTAAAAAAAGTTGATTTGAGGTTCATGACGTGCTCAGCACTTTTATATTAAGAATATTTTTGTGAAATATTTTAACTGTCTAATAACACTTCTTCGTGCTGATCGTTTTTGTGCCTTTCGAAAAGAGGGTCAAAAAAGGACCATTAAGGGCGACTTTTTGAGTTCAAGATTAGAGATTAAATTAACCTTAATCTTCATTTGTGATTTTTGGGTAGTCGATTATATGGTTTTACTTGCTAGTTTAAGCGGCCAATCATGTTGGTTTAATCTTACATAAATATTAACAACATACACTTGTGAAACATATAACTTTTTGTAAAACTTATATGATCAAATAATTTAAAAAACACGTAAATAAATAAATATATTTTATATTATTTATCTATTTCCTTTACGCGCAATATTTTACTTGTAAATAACAAAATATGGTAGTTTCTTCTTCTTCCCACAAAATATCAAAGTGTGTTGATAACATGTATGACTTTTGCACAGAAAATGTTGCCACTACTTTGTTCCTCAGTATGGCAGTACTACACATAATAAGAAGATTAAACTACCACTCAAAAACATCATACTCAGTTAAGAGAGATTAAGTTAATTTTCGGATTAGTTAATAACAGAAATAAACTAATCTTAATCTCAATCCCAAAAAGTCGCCCTAAATGCGCACAAAAGCCTGACTTTAAAATCAAAATGGATCCTCCCATTTTTTGCAAGAGAGTTGTATACATCTTTTTACATACTTGTTACTTTTATTTCCATATAAAGAACATAATGTGAACGGTGTTGCACACATTTTGAAAATGACACCACAAGAAATGCCAGATGTGTACTCAGCACATGGGTAGGTCCATCAAATTTTAATTTTAATAAAAAAGTTAATTTGTTACTGCATGTCGCTTACAATTAAATCGAGAATAGGGCTCGATACACTGCGGTTCATCAGAATAGAAACAAGTACTTGTTAAGCAAAATTACTGTATACATTTCGATTACAAAAAAAAACAAACAAAAAAAAGTTAGTATATTTATGATTTGATCAGGCTAAAGCTCGTACCGCTTTGTAAGCCAAATTACAAGTGATAATTATTAATGAACAAATAACACCAAAGTTAGTTGTAAATATTGTGACAAACACGTAGTATATAGAACGGAACAACCGGCTGTTTTCGAAGGCCACTACACCTTCATTATCCACTGTGTGTGGTGTCATATACTCAAGTCTTGAGTGCAAATGGAATATGTGAATTGTTTTGATACATCGTATTACAATTTGCTGAAAGCTTTTTTGTAATGAAAGCTCATTTTTACCATCTCTAAATTTGCCATTAGATTTGCAGAAAAGAAGAAGAAGCCTCAAATGACAGCTTAAAGAAAAGAAAAAAAATCAAACACAAACGCATTATAACGGTACTTTCTCCCATTTGTTTGTAATCAAGTGAGAAATTCCTCTTTTAATTTTGGTTCATCAGAATAGAAACGCATTCAGTTTAACTTGATTCAGTCGCTTTTTGTTAAAGAGCTTTACAAAATCTTATTAATATAAAAATCTAAGCTCGTGAAAGTAGTAACCATATCAAAATGTATAAAAAACGTTCTTTAAGTTCGTCGGAAATTATAAACATTAGTGTTTAGCACTCTGAAAAATATTCCAATCGCCAGAAAAATAGAAGGAGGTCATAACGTTGTAATGAATTACTTAAAAAAATCGAGAGACGTACCGAAAAAAAATTACAGTGGAGGGGGGTACTTCCACAGCTCTGACGCCACAAGACAAGCGAAAACTTCAACGAATTTGCATCAAACTCAGCGCATTTTACTTCTAAGATTCAAATCAGCCATTCGTCGAGCTATTTTGTGCAGTGGCAGTTCCGAAAACTGAGAAAAAACCTGCATTAAATGCATTCCGTCAACAGTAGCGCGTTCAATTTACAAAATAACATATGTGACCTGCTCCACGAAAAGGGACCTCTGCGCCGAAATTTTTTTTTTTTTTTTTACTTTTTGAGTGATTCTTATATTCTTTCAAATGCCGCAAACCGCAAGTTTCTATGTCTTTTAGTTTTTTTACAAATCATCTATAAAGATGAATACAATTAATGAAAAAATTTAAAAATGTGATATAAACAGATAATTTATATATAATATTTGAAATTTAAAAAAAGTTCAATATCAAAGGTACAAAATCCCTTTTCGTGGAGCAGCTGACATTTGACAAAGGCCTTCCAAAAGCAATTACCGATAACAATTAAGCGAAAACGATTGGCGAATGGTCGTCATCTTTTCTGATCAAAAAAAAAAAAAAATCAACATGGATGGATCTGACGGCTACAACTTTTATTTTCACCAATCGCCAATCGTTATCGCTTAATTGTTATCGCTAATAAGGTGTGGCCTGCCTATGCTTGTAAATTGCAATAAGTATTCCAAATATTCATATGACGTCTTAGAACCGGATCAAAAGCCATAGATTAATTGATCAAGAAAGAACAGATTTTGTATAATATTAAATTTAATTTAAAAAGCATTGGATAATATTTATTTATAACACATTTTAGTTTATGGAAATTTTATGAAAATAGTTTTTTATTCACGTCTTCTAAACTTGTTTCTTCTAGATATTAAATAATACACAAAAAAAAACAATCAAGTTCACCTCGAAAGTAACCAATTTCAAGATTCATATCAAATATGTATGTATGTATATCGAAAAGCAACCAAAGAAGATAAAATAGCAAAAAAATAATGGCAGAAGTTTACATACATAAATAAAATTATTTACTTGTTTATAATTAATTTACTATGCATCCACCACTATACGGGTAGATTCAAGCATAATTTATGTGGAAGTGTTACCTGCACAAATATTTTGAACTAAAACACTTTCTAGATTAGGCCAACGATCTACAAACGTACGTTCTTCAGCTGCACAGGCCAAACGTTAAAAGGCCATGGACATAAATTCGAAATTTCGAACTTTTATAAAAAAGGCAGTTCCCCTCAATTTTGTGTATAACTTTTTATGTTTAATTGAGAACTAAATAGTTAGTAAGAGGGTGTGAGGTGTGAGGTGTCGCGTTGCCAAGTGTACAGATTTATGTGTTTTTCGTAGTTTTTTTTTAACTAATGAGAAGTGAAGTTTTTTGTTTAAAAATCAGTTTTCGTGTTTCCTGTGATTGAAGTAAAACATTTTACTTAAGCTACGGTCACACTTGTCAAACATTTGCCCAAAAAAGCGTAACCACTAAATGCTAATGAAAAATCTTTCAATTCAGACAAAAGTTTGTCAAGTTAAAGAGTAGCCAATATTGTTGGATTCTATGACATGGTGCATTAGTTGTGTTCGAAACTGTTTAATATGATAAACAAGTGTCTGGATCAAAACTTTTTTCATTAGTGTTTGTTGGTTACTCTTTTTTGGGCAAGTGTGACCGTACCTTTACTGGTCTATCACGCACTTAATTTATTGTCTGCTCAAATTTAGTTTTCCCGAAGACATACATACATACATATCGAGCCTTTTTTTTCGATTTTATCGTAAGCGACATGTTAAAATGTCAAAATTGTAAAATTTCATCGTAAGCGACAATTTACATACAAAAACATATTTGAATATTTAAAAAAAAAACCCCTTCTCATAAAAACTTTCATGTTTGTCGCTTGCGATAAAATGAAAAAGAAGACTCGATATGTACAATTGAAAAAAGTACACATGTGTTCGACAGGATTTGAACATAGAACTATTTGCCTGCTAAACACTCGCTTTAGTACTGACATCCATGAACGAATATGGTTGTGTATACGCTTGAACAACGCTGGGAAATATTGCCTGCGATCGACTTACAGAAGATGCCGATTTTGCCAAAAAAAATCATCTTTTCAGATGAAGCTCATTTTGATCTTGGCGGGTATGTAAACAAGCAAAATTGTCGCAACCCGCACGCATACATTGAAAAGCCGACGCACCCAAAACGAGTCTCTGTTTGGTGCGGATTTTGGTCCAGAGGCATAATTGGACCAATGAGCAAGGAGTGGCCGTTACAGTCAATGGCGATCGTTATCGTTCCATGTTGAACGAATTTTTGTTCACAAAAATTGAAGAGGAGGATATTGGCAACATTTGGTTTCAACAGGACAGCGCTACGTGCCACACAGCCGAAGCTACACTCGATGTTTTGCGCCCTGTTTTTGAAGATCGCATTATCAGCCGCAGAGCTGGGGGGTTATTATGTAATTCGATTCGAAAAGAAAACTGTTCGAATTTGTATGTTATTAACATTACAATTCGAACACATTTCCGTTCGATTCGGATTACATAATAACCCCCCTTATGTCGTTTGGCCACATCGGAGCTGCGATTTGACACCGTTGGACTATTATTTGTGGGGTGCCGTCAAAGATAAGTGTTACGCCGACAAGCCAGAGACAATTGACGCTTTAAAGGACAATATTCGTGAAGCCATTGGTGAAATACATCTGAAAAGATGATTTTTTTGGCAAAATCGGCATCTTCTGTAAGTCGATCGCAGGCCCACTTAGCGAAGCGTTGTTCAAGCGTATACACAACCATATTCGTTCAGCGGAAGGATAAAACTAATTATCTGTCAAATCAGACATGAGCTAAGTGTTACCATTCACGAAATAAGCACTAGTTGAAAGAAAAAAACGTCAGATGGCGGACCCTATATAATTTACTATGTGAGAGACGCAACTAAAACTTCTTAATTCTTCATTTGATTGTTTGCATTAAAAATTAAAAAAGTGTTTTCCATTTAGCTCATTATTCACATACCATTTATTCTTCAATTGTTACACAAATGCTTAAATTAGTGAAGACGGTATATAGTTGTTGTAGAAAGGTGTAAGTTGTTCCTAAAGTAAGTTATTACCAAGTTTTTGCTGGGATATTAAATAAAATATACCTTGGCATTTCTTATATGAAAATAAGTATGTAATTTGTTTTTCGGCAAAAAATTTTATTGTAACAAACTCAGCACATTTAAAATTTAATCAGATTGGTGCATTGTGGCAATCGTGTGATCGTGTGATCCTCCTACCGTAATAATTGTAATATTATTATTATTTTTCCTTACAATGTACTTACATACTCGTAGATATAATTTACTATGTGAGAGACGCAACTAAAACTTCTTAAGATCGCATTCCTAAATCAACTTCCTGTTTCGTTTATTTTATGTTACCAAGTTGAGATTATTTTATCAGTTCGTTTTCCATAATCTTGTTTTTCAAAAACTTGTTCAAATTGTCAACTAGTTAATATTCTAGTTTAAACTTGTACAACATTAAAAACACATTTAAAATATCATTAGATGATGTAGACAAAACTTGTATGCATCATTTTCTAAGATTTCTATTAAATTCGATCTTGACTGTTTGCAAAGCTTTGATAAGATATACAAAATACACTCGAACCCCTGGCACACTGTATTGCGTGGGCAAAGCCACATATTCAGCTATAAAAACAATTAATTCAATTCATTCATTCATTTTCTATGTTCACGCTGCTTGCAAGAGGAGTGAGTGTCTTTTTACTGCTACAAATCGATTAAACAATAAGAAATACATAAATATCGCGATTTCTATCATTATAACAATTTGTGGTATTAAAAAGTTATTTATTAGTTAAGTAGATTAATTAATTAGATGAAAACATGATTTCTTTTATTTTGGATTTTTTAATTTATTTGTTATAATGACGTTTACATGATGCGAGTGAATAAACATTTCCTTTGTTAATGTTTAATTTCTATATGCAAAATGAAGACGAAAATTAATTTGATTTTTTTTTTCTACACGCGTATTTTTATTTATTGTATCTTCAGTAATGAAGAATCTTAAATCTAGGTATAATAATTAGGCCCAACCAGTGTCGGACATACTTAAACTTAGTGATAAAAATTAATAATACATAAATTTCGTATTAAACTCAAAAATATTTTCAAGAAGTTTCATCTGGAGTGTTGGCTATTAGCGCTCTAGTTTCCCTCTTTTTGTTAAGCGGATGTGGCCAGTAAAGTTCAAGATATCACGAGCAAGTGGATTAGAATGTGACTGGAGTTTTGTTAATTATTTTCCTGCGTATTTTGCAATTTCAGCAGTCACAAGTGGTATATTTAGATCACGATGCTATTAGCGTTAAAATCTTGTTTTGCCTTCGTTGGATTCTTGGCTTAGGAACCACTATGTGAGGCCAGACAGAGTGGAGTCAAACACGTGGAAAACAGCAGGTTGTTCAGTTCTGCTAGTGTTTGTCAGAATATCTAAAATTGTTTAAGTGTAATTTCTCCCTTAAAAATTATCACACACTAGATGACTTTTTTTCTCTTTTCATAATGACTTGTTTGTGTGGCAGACTATCTTGCCTGCCTGCTCGCCTGCTTGCTTGTCTATTGCTTAAACTGTATGTATTAAGCATATAAAGTTAACTCAATTATATGAAATATTTTTTCGTTATTGCGCAATAATATTGTGTGATAATAAAATCACAAAAACAAAATTCTTTAAATTGTTTTCTTACATTAAAATTGTTTATCGATGATTTCGTTTGAAAATTCTGTACACATAAAATTAAACTTTTATTGGAAGACCCTTTACTTTATTACGAGTATAATTATAACTCCATTAAGTTTAAGTTCTCTTAAAAAGTTTTGTTTTGCCTAATAAATTTCAAAGCCATTATTCCATTCTCTCTATAATTAACGTACTTTTTTACTCTACTTTATGCCAAATTGCAATTTCCGCTTCCGCTTATTGTCATTATCTAAGCAGAAAATAAAACTCAATATATCTTGGCATTTTTGATGTCATGCTACGTAGTTTTATTATTCTACAGCGAAGCGAACGTACATACATAACCAACAATGTATCACGCACCGGCGCCATCTACTTAAAATGAAACAAAATGAAACGTACTTATTTTCGTGAAGTATACTCACACATCACGTACTTGCGCCGTTGTAGTACATGCTATGTATCAGAGATGGCGCTGTATGTGAAAAATGATTTTCCCTGTTTTCCTGCTTTTCTCTTGAAATTTTCCCTGAATTTTCTTTGCTATAAACCTCACGGAGCCCGATACCTTTCCAACGAATGCAAAACCGTGGAAATCGGTTCGTGCGTTATGGAGTTATAGCGTCAGGAAGGAAAACCCGACTTATTTTTATATATTAGATATAGTCGTCCCGAAGTTATTTTGAGGTAGGTATCTCTAAAAAAAGTTTTTTTCTTGGGAAATCGCTTGTAGAGTTTCAACCATTTATATAAAAAAAAAATAATGTGAGTAAGTCGTCTGATATTTTTTCAGATGTAGTCATTGGTATGCTGCATGGATTACAGCAAAAATATCTATAACCCGATTACGGTTTACAACACAAAAATGTTGTGTTGTCTCGGCTACAACACAACACTAATCCTTTTTGCGATAATGGTTTACAACATCTTGGTGTTGTGTATGTCACATAGTTGTATTTTAATTGTAGTAGATATTTACATAAATATGCAAAGCTGCTTGCAAAAAATTATATGAAGCTGAAAAAAAATATATATACAACTCATACGTTAAGCAAAATTTACGTTCTATTTATGAAATACTCAAACAACTTTATCTTATTAGTTTTTTTTGTCGTTCTTGACTGTATACACGCAAGTGCAAAGCAACAACAATTTTTTCCATTATCTTTGTGTATATTGGTTTTTACAACAAAATATGTATATTGAATAAAAATTTGTTTTTCTTTATATGTATTGGTGTTTACTCTTCCATAAAGAACTTTTGGGCACCTCTGGTTTAAACATTTTTCAAAAAGGGACTCGCCGACCTTCACAATATTTCTTCATGTCCTTAAAAATAAATTTCATTTAAAAAGTAATCCAAAATACTAAATTAATTTAAAAAAAAACTATTCAGACTTATTATGAACAGCAAGGTGCGGTTGATAAGAGAAATTTTAACAACA
This sequence comes from Nowickia ferox, assembly GCA_936439885.1. Lineage (NCBI taxonomy): Eukaryota > Metazoa > Arthropoda > Insecta > Diptera > Tachinidae > Nowickia > Nowickia ferox. Next base: position 107,671,278 of record OW387024.1, on the reverse strand, counting down.
AAGTTGATAAATCGGTATTACGAAATTTCAGCATTTGAAATAAACAAAATGATTGATTTATTTATTAATCAGGTATAATTTCTTAATCGGGCTAACAGGTTGATTTTATGCACAGGACGCGTATTATGAGCAACAAAAACCAAATTGCAAGGCTTGTAAACTTGATGGAAGTAAACCCGGACATTGCAAAGGGTCTCTGCACAAAAGTGGTTGGTGAAAACAAAAATGGAACGGATATACCACGAAGTGAAATAGTTTAGGTACCCGTTAATGAAATTGTATAAAAATTTTTCAAATAATTCCCCACATTCACTGCATCTTATTTTTTTAAATTGACAGCTGTTATATTTTTTTCCTTCACAATAGCCGAATACCTACTTAATGATTCAAATTTTTCTCAATTAATTTTCGTAATAACTATTTTAACCATAGTTGACAAATTTTTGCACTTTTCAACCAGTGGATGGTTGCTGTTCATAATAAGCCTGATTTTAATATACATATTTTCTTTTAATGTTGTTTATTATTTTTAACAAACAACAGGGAACAATAAATTCTCTGTCATTTATATCGCTAATTCTTTTCTTTATTGAGGAATTGTAAATCTATTAAATTTGGTTTCTACTATATGTATGTATGTATGTAGTAAATCTAAAAATGTTTTAAATATTTACACAAACAAAACGTTTACAAAATACAACATACGACACTAAAAAAATAATGGAAATAATTACTCGTACTTTAATTTTAATACTAAATTAAAATCATAATAAATGCTTAATACAAACAAAAAATTATTATTATTGTAATAAGAACTAGTAACTACAAAAATATGATGTATTTATGTGTGTATGTATGTGTGTATGTAGGTGTGTTCCGAAAAAGAAGAAAATATTATAATAATAAGGGTATTCACAGCAAGAAAAAAAATACATATGGCAATTATTGTAATCATTGCTATTGTAGTTTACTTTCTTCTACAATTGAATACCCTTGAAAATATTTTTTTTAATTAGGAAATTGTGAAAGAAAATAGTATTTTAATTTTTTTTTAGATATTAATTAGAAATTATATATGTACATACTTTAATAGAGATGTTTCGCTTTTTTATTACATTTATAAATTAAAGAATATTGTTTATTTTTTTCTAAGAAAATAAAGTCTTTTTTTGTAAAGAATATTTGGGAATGTACTTATATTTGAATATTTGGATTAAAAGTTAAATAATTAAGGCATTCATTCGATTTATTTTAAACCATTTAACACAGTCTCTTTTTGTATGTGAACAGTAGTAAACATTCGACATACTTTGAGGGGTTATTTTTCGTATTCCTTAATTATAACATTTTAAGCTTTTACTTATTTACAAGTTAAATATTATAGAAAGTAGATCACTAGATTCGTTGTGTGTTATCTAGTCTTTTTTTAAAATCACAATTCCGTAGAATATTCTTGAGGATTCATAGAAAATTTACGCCAACAAATATGATCGCCATTGATATCGGCCACTGAGGGTGTGGGCTTTAAAATGTTGCGACTATTTTCCATTTTGCTGGAGCTGGAAGAACGTTTAACATAGTTGCTGGCATTGCCATGGGATCCACTGGATCGGGCCATGGGATTGCGGGTGGGAGCGTATGATATTGATTCATTTGAGGGTGTGATTTCGATGCGAGTAGCATGTTGGCCCTCTTCCGAGGATAAACGTCTAATGTAGACAATTTCCCGATGTTTGGTGGCTTCTGGAACCGAACTGCGCAATTCTACTTGACTGCTGTGATGTTGGAGTTTTTGTGGCGGTTGTGTTTGTTGTGGCTGTGCCAATTGATTGCCAGTGCGTGTTGGATTACGTGTTCTATGAGATGATGAATCTCTTACGGGTTTATTGTTTGATTCACTGGTGTTATGAAATGGCACGAATTGCTGTGAAATTCCTGGAAACTTGTCAACACTAATGTCCTCTTCTATGGCCGAATCACCAAACACTGAACCGCTATAATTCGGCGAACTATTGCCGGGTGTCGAAGACTTCCAATTATGTTGACTGTTAGCTTGAGCTGTTACACCAGCACTGCCATTGGCGTATTTATTAGATGTGGAATATTGGCCTTTCTTAATGGAATGTGTGTAGTCTCTGGTGCCACGACGTCTCAAAGTAAAATCCCTTTGTCCAGTGTCTTGACACACAGAACGCCATTGTTTCCAGGCGTGTCTAGCCAGAGGATCAGCTGGACCCCATTCTTTGGCCGATTTGGAAGCCTCACATATCATGCCAAAGAAATTGTATTCCACTTGTCTAAATATTTGTATACAAGCTATAAGCAGTATAATAAATAATACAAACAATATGGGAGCCCATCTAGGCATTACACTGGCCAAAATATCAAACTCGTCATCATCGGAACACCACCATACCAAGACGCCCGTCAATATGGCGGGACAAATACACCACAAGCCCAACCACATTTTATAAATCGGTCGGCCTATGGAAAATTCCAAATCTGTGTAAATATTTTTCACGCCATATATCCAAGTCAGCGCAATTAGCTCAAACACCAAAGCTGTTATAACCATAGTGCCCACTATGCGGGAATCCAGCAGTCGAGCTGTGTAAAATTTTGGGGCAGACAGTGATATTATGGAAGCCACTAAACCAACCAAACTGATGACATAATTGGGATGACGTGGCACTAACCTGGTGCTGGTATAAACGCCCACTGTGAGGGTTATAAAACAGGAGACCACCACCAAAACATTTAACAACGACGGCAATAGTTTGATCCACAACTCATAATTGGGTTTGTCGTACAAAATTCGATCATATATGGTGGTCAAGGGCTTCAGTTCATCTATCAGGAAGGCACCATTGGCAGAGTGATCGAATTCTATCATGAATAAAGTCACTGCTATAGCATTTATTAGCAGATTGAAACATAAATACACCACAGACGTTCTCACAGCATCGCCCTTGTATAAGAATTTTCCAGTTATCATGGGCAAGACGCCAAAGCCACAATTTAAAGCAAATATCACTTGCATCAGAGCACTGAACCACAAATTGCTTTCGCAAAGATATTCCTTAGAAAAGCCATACAAAGGAGGAAAATAGGGCGTAGGTTTGTCCAGAGAATTGTGTATTTCCCAGCCGGCAACACAGCACAGGAGTAGAAACCCGAATAAGCCAAAAATAAATAAGACTCGTCGCAATACACGGCCATTGTGAGTGCTAGGAAAGACGAGAAAAAAGCAATTATTTTGTATGCATTAAACGTATATGAAAGGAAATATGTACATATCGCACACTAAATCATAAACAGGCACAACTCAAAATTGTGTCAAAATGGCTTTGTTTTTTTTTTCTAAACCAGTTAATTGAACAAATCTCTAACGACCGCAACATTTTTTTATTTTTTTTTTTTTTTGCATACAGTCTTCTTGAAGAATATAAAATACTGTTAAGCTTATTTTTATGATACATACTTGCGTCATTTGTGCAGTCAGTATCAACAGTTGCATGCCACTACTCAGCATCTGAAATTTTTTAAGTTGGGACTGTTTATGATTTAGTGTGCGATATGTATGTAAATGCTAAGTAGATCAGAGCGGCTCATCTTTTATACAGATAAAAAAAAATTAGTTTTTGTACCTCTCTAAAACTAAAGATAAGTTTGTTTTAAAACGATTTCCAAACAGATATCAATTTTTTTTCCGATTTATTGTATTTTCTTCCAAAACAATATGCAAAATGTTACGTTATTTAAAAGGTATTTTTTAAACCGTGTCCAATGAGTGGCCATTGGACACCAGCAATATTATAATATATTTAAAATAAGTACAATTTGTTAAAATATACAGCGCTGGACAATTCAATGGAAACGTCGTTAAAAATTAATTTATTTATTCTTAGAAATCGAAAATCTAAAACAATTCCTAAAGAAACTTGACAATAATTTTAGAATTTCTTTTTATGACCCTTATTATGAGTTGCATTTGGTTTTCGATCTTTGCTCGCTATTGAACATTGACAATCGAATGTCAATCTCATATTATGAGCATCGAAAATTTCGTTGAGCAACGAATTTTGAATCGAACAGAATTAAAAAATATATATAAAATTATTAAAAATATATTTATCAAACGATTGTTTTTTTAATTTTTGGGTACTCAAGCACAAATTCTAAACTATCTCTGTCGATTTTATATGGATCTCTGGTAGTAAGGACTAAACAAATCGAAAAGTTTGACTTGTGTATGTGCAGGACCAAGTGTATTTTAATTTTTATTAATCTGTACGCTTTCTTAAAATTATTTAAGAAATTTATTATTCGACATATTGTCATAGGTTTATTTTAATTGAAATTTATTTGCTGGTGGTTAAGCATTGTCTATATATTGGGTGTTTTTTATTGAGGTATAGAACTTTAAGTTGGCATCACTTTTTTAACTGGCGGCCATTTTGTCAGCTGTCAAGTGATTAATATTTAGTTTGGTTTGCCATTTCATCATGAACAGGTTGACAAAAGAACAACGCTTGCAAATCGTGCAAATTTATTTCGAAAATAATGGTTCAGTTCGCGAAGTTTACCGCAAGCTCCGTCCATTTTATGGTCGACATAATCGTCCATCAGAGCAATTAATTCGGTTAACCATGGATCGTTTTCGCACTACGTTTACTCTATGTGATAATACGCATCCGCAGAGACGTCGAACAGTGCGCACCGAAGAAACAATTGCCGCTGTAGAGCAAAGTGTTGAAGAGGACCCGAATGAATCGATTCGCCACCGTGCACAGCAATTGGAGCTTTGTCCATCAACTTTATGGAAGATTTTGGATGGCATGAATGTGGATGAGTTGTGGTTCCAACAAGACGGCGCTACATGCCACACAGCGCACGTCACAATCGATTTATTGAAGGAAACATTCGATGAGCGCATAATTTCGCGGAATGGACCTGTCAATTGGCCACCAAGATCGTGTGATTTGACACCATTGGATTATTTTCTTTGGGGATATGTGAAGTCGCTCGTCTACGCCAACAAACCAGAAACGTTAGGGGACTTGGAAGCCAACATTCGTGGCGTTATTGCCAACATACGGCCCCATATGCTCGAAAAAGTGGTTGAAAATTGGACCTGTAGAATTGGCTTTATTCGAGCCAGCCGCGGCGGCCACATGCCCGAAATCATATTTAAACGTTAATGACATAAAATTATCCTTCCAATAAAGCCAAATTGATGGACATTAAAACGATTTTCTTGTGTTTTATTTCAATTCGAAGTTCTATACCTCTAAAAAAAACACCCTGTATTTCATTGGTGCTTAGCCAAATCAATTAAAATAAACTTAAAATTACTGCAAATTTTAACAATTACAGTGAGGGATATTCACACTAGCGACATTTTTTATCGAATATTCCTCATAATGCATAAACATAACAATTTTAAAATCCTCAAACAAAGATCGAATAAGCCAGCTTGTTTTGTAAAGACTTTTGTTTGAGGATTTTATTGAGCCTTATCGTGGTTTCGTCATAGATTCAAGAACAAATGTTGCGGTGTTCTTTAATCTATTACAAAAACGACGTAGTAAGTCCTAGCTGACACCATCCAAGTCTTATTGTTAAGCTGATTAGTTTGTTAGGGGAGAGAGACGGGGGGAAAAGAAACATTTCTGTTCCCCTCATCTATCTCTCTCTCCCTCCAGCTAATCAGCTTAGCAATAAGACTTGCATAGTGTAAACTAGCTCTAAGAGTCGAAATACGCCAACCACGATAAGGGTGATTATGTTTGTGTATTTTGATTCTCAATAACGTATTAAGAGACTTACTATAAACATAGTAAGTTTGTTAGCTAAATTAAAAATATTTGGGGTTGAAGTCTACTGATGAGTTCCATAAGCGGGAACGAAAGGCGTATAGACAATGCTTAACTACAAAAACAAACAAAAATTTCAAATAAAATAAAGACTTTATGTCAGACAGATACATATATTTACATAAGTATTTCTTATATTCGTTTTTAGATTAAAAAAAATACCTAATTCAAAAATTATAAAGAAAAGTTAAAGTATTCAATTTTGAGGTATTGACAAAACAATGAAAACTTAAGTTTTTATCAAAAATTGATTCCCCTTATCGTGGTTTGCGGAAAAAATCCGAACAAAATATTAAAAAATCGGTTCCGAATCGGATAAAAAATAAGCGATGTATGACGCTGGTAATGTAGCTTTTTATTGGTGAAAGAAATTTCAAAATCGGTTTAGTGGCTTGGGCGTGAAAGCGTAGCAAGCAAACTTTTGCTACTTTAGCTACAACTTTGCTAAATATTGTTAGCAAAATATAAGAATTCCCTGTTAGTTATTCTGAAAAAAGTGAAAAAAATTTCCTTTACTTTTGCAAAGAAATAAGTGCACGAAGAAATTATTATTTTCGCGTAAAATGTTAACCCTAGAAAGATAATCTGCCTAAAATTTACGCATACTCCTTCAAAATATTATTTCTCATTTCAATTACAATTTAGACATTTCACTCGTTGATCAGAGCTTTCATGAAACACACATGTCGCTGCGGTTGATATATCTATTTTTGAAATATAAGGGGCATTTGAGTAAAAATTACGCATTATTATCTTTAGAGTGACTTTCAACATTTTTATTTTTATGAACATTCGTGTTGTTTGTTTTTTTCATAACCACTTCTTGTGCATAAGTTGTTCAATTTTATATAGAAGCTTTTTAATTTTCGATAACCTGACTGAAAAAAATCGCACGCCGTAATTATGATGAAGATGGTATCCTAGCCGCCCTTTTAAAGACTGATGACGAAATGACTTGTGAAGAAACGGATAGCGAGATAAAAATCCACTAGAGCGAAGATGATGTACAGAGCGACATTGAAGAAGCTTTCGAACATGTAGACGCCTATCGCAGGCAAGTACATAGACGAAGTTAATATAGAGCAACCAGCTTCGCAGTTAGCATCTCTCTGTCACAGAGAGCTATAGAGGAAAGAATAGACATTCTTGGTTGATATCGAAATACAGTAGATGCGGCCGAGTCCCATCATTGAATATTTTTAGATCTCAAAGGGGTTCTACACGGATGTGTCGCAATCTGCATGATCCGATCCCCTTTCATGCTTCAACAAGTTTTTAGTTGGCGAAATAATTACGAAAACCGAAAAATAGACTAATACCGAGATATCTTTAAAAAGAAGTAAATCTGTGACCAGGGCTATATTTCGGGATACGTGCGAAGTTGAAATTCGCGCTTTGGTTGAGATTCTGGTAGTGACATCAGCGAGAAAGGACTTGATAATATTGACATCTGCCTAACTTGTGTCTGACTAATTTTATTAAATGTTTACATACGTATTTTATAGAAAATACTTTGTTTATTTAGTATATCCATTGAAATGACTGACTATAAGCCCAAAAAAGCGTGATAAATTTTCAAAGATATATGATCTTTAAGTTTTGTTAATTACTGAAGTTATTCTTATGATTTTGTGTTTTCTGATCATAAATATATATGTACATATTTAAAACTCAGCTATTCTTACTTCAGTTATATTGAAAAACGTAATCAACATTAGTTTATTTTAAATTAATCAACAAAACACTATAATTTAGCTTGCCAAAAAGCATGTGCAAACTTTACGCATGATTTTCTTTAACGTATGTCAGAATATGATTATCTTTCTAGGGTTAATAAGATTTATTTAGTGAACTCTTAGCTTTATTATTGTCATATACATATCGAGCCTTTTTTCGATGTTATCGTAAGCGATATGTTATTGGATATAGATTTTTTTATTGAAATTAAAACTTTATGGGCCTACCCATAGTTTGGAATTGTTAAAATGCCAAAATTTTTTATAACTTTTAAGATACGGGCTGTAAAATGTTATCGTAAGCGACAATTTACGTACAAAAACATATTTGAATATTTAAAAAAAAACCTTCTCATGAAAACTTTCATGTTTGTCGCTTACGACTAAATCGAAAATAAGGCTCGGTATAATTAAGCGCTATTATCAAGTCTGAATTAGCTGTTGGTCATTTTTTTAAGGTCGCACTGATTTTCGAAATCTTTGGAGACCCATAAAAAAAATTGGTCACCAAAATCAACAAACTGAGTATAGGGTTTTACTACCCCGCGGTAGTACTATCGAACTTATGCTATCAAGATTCATGTGTTTAAAATACATATTTGAAAAAAGAATCTGCAAGACTATAAGATAAAATGGTAGGTTAGGTTAGGTTATAACAGGCTGCCGATTTATAGTAAAAAACAGCCCACTTGGGTCCTTTGAGGTCCCGTTGTGCTACCTGGGCGGATTGAGGTGGACTGCCCATCCTCATTCATCCTATTCACTATTTATGCTTTGCTGAAACCAAGCCGAAAGGCGTATGAATGAATTCACACCGCCGATGTCACATTCCGACAGACTCTCCAAACCTTGCAGTATCGGAGCCCCCATGTAGAGTGACCGCACCTCCGCAAGTACTGGGCAATGACAAAGAAAATGCTCAGCAGTTTCCTCCTCTTCCTCGTCCTGACAGCTTCTGCAGAAGTCATTATAAGGTAGATTTAATCTACCAGCATGTATACCTATATAGCAGTGTCCTGTTAGGACTGCAAACAAAGTATGGAGTTGTCCTCTTGGAATCCTCACCAATATTACGGACCTCCTCATATCATAAGAGGGCCATGTCATTCTAGAGGCAGAGCATGTGACCTGTGCAACTCTGAAAAGGTTCTGCTGTATTTGCATTTTGCAGCAATTCATCGGAACACCCACCAACCGATCAGTGTCCTCATCCTGCATTTGAGCTCCAGCCTTAGCCAGCTCATCCGCGATATCATTTCCAACATTATTCGCATGTCCTCGAAGCCATTGTAGCTCCAGATCAGCATGCATTCCCAGTTTGTTAAGAGACATTCGGCAGTCATATACCAGATTCGATGTGCGTAAAGACACCCGCAATATTTTTAATGGCAGCTTTGCTATCTGTGAAGATACGGATATCCCAGTTGTATATCCTGTAATACCTCAACCAGTTAGCCGCTCTACTTATCGCTGAGATTTCAGCCTGTAGTATACTACATCTACTGTCCAGCTTAAAGCTTATCCTCTTTTGAAAGCGAGGAATAAAGATTCCTCCACCCACGCCTCTGTGTGACTTCGATCCGTCTGTGTACACCTCGAGCACATCTTCCTCGGTTCCTATAGACGAGTTGGATACGCCCGATGTGTTAGATTTGAATCTACTGTCAGGCGGAGGTATGGGTGATCGGTAATCTATATTGGCCGGTAGATCATTCAATTGATCTCCAAGATAAAATGGTAAATTGTTTTGACAATAACCCAAACATTGAGCACTTTCACTTTTTTCTTTTTAGTTTAGAACTACATATGTATATATTTATGTACGGGTAAGTTATGAAATTGAAATTCTAAGAGCCTTATTTTGTAAAAGGCAAATTGACAAATTTTATACACATTTTGTTGTTGTAATTTGAATTTTTTCAATATAAAATTTGTCATTAAAAAAAAATAATAAAGCCAAAAACTACTTGTTAGTTTTTTTTAGAAACTGTTTTTGATTTTCGTGTTCTAAAAGTAAATACATAAATAAATTTTTAGGAAAGTTTCCATTGAATTGAAGTGAATTGAATTGGATTCAATTGCATTGAATAAATAAATATGTAAATAAATTTGCAAAAATATATTAACAAATATAGCTTTTTTCTCAATCATAGTATTTTTGATAAAAAATTGTTCGACTCGAAATGTGAGAAACATTCGTTATATTTTTAAAATATTTATAAAAAAAAACAATCAACAAAACATTTTTTTCGTGAGCCGTTTTAAAGTGCATATCAATACTCACCACAACATAACAGCAGTCCACAAACCGATCAAACCAATCGATAATAAACCAAAATACAATGGATTCTCCCAGAAGGGGATTAGAAACGTTTTGTCCATGCACTCCTGGCCACTTATATTGCTTAATGCATAACCATCCTAAAAAAGAAGTGGATGATTAATGATATGTTGGATTAAATTTCAAAATATTCCTAAAAAAACATACCGCAGCCAGTCTTAAATTACCCAGACACTCTTTAAAGGGAAAGCTATTGAATGAGAACATGCCGATATAAGCAATAGCCACAACGGCCTGCAGCGACACCCATATGGTGGAGACCCATGATGCAAACCGACTGATAATACAGGCCCCTGGAAGGAAAAAGAAATATATAAGTTAATACTTTAAATGTAATGCAATGCAAATTTGTTCTAAAGCAACGACTAAAAATATAAACTTTCATATACCTTAATATATGTATAAAAGCCCTAACCTTTTTTTTTTTTGAAATACAGTTTCTTGTATATTTCGATAGAAGAACATCTAATGTATCCAAAAATGCAAAAATCTCGATTGCAAAAAAATAATGAGTTAGGGCCTTTCTATATTAATGTAACGATATGTAAGTGTATACAACTTGTAAAGCAAATATTATTATGATGATGATGAGTCAATCTTATTTACATTGCAAAAATGTAAGCACTTTTATCTTATATTTGTAAAAATTTAAATGCTGATTTCTATTCCCATTCTCTTTCTTTGGCTTTCAATTAGCATTTTAAATTTACCTCAGTTACTTGTTTGTTAAATGGCACCAGTTAAAAATTGACAACACATTCCCAGCAACATTTTCTTTGCATCCAAAGAATCTACATTAAAAATGGGCGAATAAATATTTATACAAGTCATACAAAAATTTACAATCCGTTATAGTTTTAGCGGTCACTTTTTTCTAAAGTAACGTTATAAATAATTATTTATTCTGTCGCAATTTCGATATCCTACGGACATCTTCTGCAGGACAATGTTATAGTTTTAGAAAATACTCGTTTTTTCTTAAGAAATTTATGAACCATGTTGCATCTAAAACTCACATAAAAGCAATTTTTTGCGTTTTAATTCGCACGAGTTGCGAAAATTAAAAAACATTTCACTTTTTTTACAAAGGACAATTTTCTTAATATCGCTTCCAAGTCAGTGATTAGAAATCGTCAGAGAGAACTTCATACAGTGATCAAAGATGATCTCAATTTCCATTACTGCCGCTTCACAAGTTATATATTTTCATGACTTTTTGAAAATGCTCTATATTTACAGGGATTTTAAAATGCATTTTAGTTTAACTTCCAGTTTACATTACAAGACTTCACTGTATGGAGATCAAACTACAAACACTGAAATTGTAACGAAAAGGCTGTGTTTTTTAAATCAGTTCACAATAGGGAGAGCTTCATTCTATACAAGTTCTACTATACATATAGAATCATGAAAATGATAGTTTCTGAAAATCGGCTTGAAATCTTTAAAGTGCTCTCCTGCAAAAGAGCAAAATATGACTTAATCACTTTTTTCTTATTGCCACAGATTTAGTACTAGCCCCACTAAAATAACTGAGTCTGATCTTAAATTAGCTTATGTCGACTTGAGCACATTTCTCTTTTTTCCCACAGAATTTATGTAATGATTATAAAAACATTAACACAAATAGCTGAACATATTTGGGTAAAGTAATATATGTAACTTCATTCCAACCTGAACATAAATGACAAAACGGAAGAATTAGAAAGTAATAGTTATATAGGGGTATAGATATTGTGGATGAGCTGGCTAAGGCTGGAGCTCAAATGCAGGATGAGGACACTGATCGGTTGGTGGGTGTTCCGATGAATTGCTGCAAAATGCAAATACAGCAGGACCTTCTCAGAATTGCACAGGCTAGATGGTCAAATGAGGTAACATGCTCTGCCTCTAGAATGACATGGCCCTGTTATGACATGAGGAGGTCCGAAATATTGGAGAGGATTCCAAGAGGACAAGTCCGTACGTTGGTTGCAGTCCTAACAGGACACTGCTATATAGGTATACATGCTTGTAGATTAAATCTACCTTATAATGACTACTGTAGAAGCTGTCAGGACGAGGAAGAGGAGGAAAATATTGAGCACTTTCTCTGTCACTGCCCAGCACTCGCGGAGGTGCGGTCAATCTGCATGGGGGCTCCGATACTACAAGGTTTGGAGAGCCTGTCAGAATGTGACATCGGCGATGTGAATTCATTCATACACCTTTCGGGTTGGTTTTAACAAAACATAAATAGTGAATAGAGGGAATGAGGATTGGTAGTCCACCTCAATCCGCCCAGGTAGCACAACGGGACCTCAACGGACCCAAGTGGGCTGGTTTTACTATAAATTGGCAGCCTGGTATAACCTAACCTAACCTAGGGGTATAGAACTTTGAAATGGAGTAAAACAATTTACTTTATTCGAAAGATAATCTTTTGGCATTATAATTTAAATAAGTTTTTTGACATATGACCGCCACGGCTGGCTCGGACGCAGTCTAATCTGGAGGTCCAATTTTCGATGACTAGGAAAGTCGTATTTGTGGCCGTATATTGGCAATAACGCGGCGAATGTTGTCCTCCAAATGGTCAATCGTTTTGGGCTTATCGTCGTAGACTAGCGACTTCACATATCCCCACAGAAAATAGTCTAGCGGCGTTAAATCGCACGGGTCCAAAACGTAAAAATATGCGGTTAAAAAACGTTTCCTTCAATAGATCAATTGTGGCACGAGCTGTATGACATGTTGCGCCGTCTTGTTGAAACCACAGCTTCTGCACATCGTGGTTGTTTAATTGACGAACGAAAAAGCCAGCACTCATGGCTCTATAGCCTGATTATAGGCTCTATAGACTGATTCGGGTATTCTTCTACGCCACGCGCTACAGCAGAAATGACATCTTTTGTATGCATTGTACGACGTCTCTGCGGATGAGTATTATCATTTAGAGTAAACGTGGTGCGAAAACGTTACATAGTTAATCGAATTAATTGCTCTGATGGACGATTATGTGGACCGTAAAATGGACGTAGTGCGCGATACGTATTTCGAACAGAACCACGATTTTCCAAATAAATTTGCACCATTTGGCAGCGTTATTCAGGCGTCAGTCTATTCATGCTGAAATGCCAAATCAAACTTAACATAAATCACTGGACAGCTGACAAAATGGCCGCCAGTGTTGCCAACTGAAAATTTTATACCTGTATAAAAAACACCCTTTACATACTTATAAATTCATTTACCCATGGTAATTGATTCACCAATGTGGTATTTTCCACACACCGAAGTCTAGTTTAATTTTTATTTTGGCCTATTTAAAGAAAACATATTTTTCCAAAAAGAATTATATCGATTCCACTTGAATGCCTGCGTGAAGCGGGCACACAAATAAAAATATTTCATTCTAATCAGAAATAATTTCTTAGTCGGGCTTAAGTTCAGTAATTTCACTTCTTATTGAATGAAATATTTTTATTAATTAATGTGAGTTTCTAAAGAAGAGAAGAAAAATTAAATTAGACTATAAGCTATATTAAGACTATTTCATTCTATAATAAGATTTGAAAATACTGAACTTGAGCCCGATTAAGAAATAATTCCAGCGCCCAAATCATTACATCCGTGAACGTACAACTCCTTACGTAAAAATAAATTTTTCGGAACGTACTATACAAAATACAATTTCAGATTATGGCATACGTGATCGTGATAGATTTTTACGCTCCTTCGTTAACATAAGACGACAGTAAAAATTGTCACTTGTCTATCCTTGGTCGACATGCTCCATTAATTTACATTTGCCTTAGAGATTAGTAAGAGATTGTCAATAGGAGCCAATTGTTGCGGATAAAGAGTAAACAAGTGACAATATTTACTGTTGTCTTGATGTGACGTCGATTACGCCATTCACAATAAGGGGAATAAAATTGGGGTTCTATAAAATTAAAATTTTTTCCATCAACTTTTACAATGATTGCACAGATTAAAAATTATTTTGTTGTAGAGCTTTGTTCTTTGTTTTATTTGTTGCTCCCTTATTGGAAAGTAGACATATCTCAAGAAATGCGTTTTTGAAATTAATAATGCAGAAAAAACCTTTAAATCATATTTAACCTTGTATAAAAGTTTCATTTAATAGTTTCATTTATACATGCAGCTCTTGAGAACAGAAAATATTTTTATATCTTCATTGAGTTGAAAACTAAAAACTCTGTTGCAATAAGGAAGCGATATATCGTGCAAGTGCTCCATTTAAAAAAAAAATTTAATTACATATCGTACTATTTCTAATCGGCATAACATATTTAACAGTAACAGGCACAAGTTTTAAGGAACACGCAATTTTTTTTTTCTATTAAATGCAAAATCGTTACGTAATAAAAAAATTGCAGATGAAAACTCACCTTTAAATATTGGCGATGCCCTCCATGTGTGCGCCGCACCTTGACCCAAAAACTGACCGACTGATATCTCCAATAATACAACGGGTAAGCCGACTAGAAACAATAATAGTAAGTATGGAATCAAATACGCCAAACCGTATTTATCCATTTCTCGTGGAAAACGCACAACATTGGCGTATGTAACGTTTAAGCAGATGCACAGTACTAGACCACGAAATACCGAACATTTTGTCTGTAAGAAAGAAAAAATAATATAGAATTAAATTTAGAAATGCAAACTTAAGTTGAATCATTTTAAATCGTTTAAATAAGAAAAACGCCATCTTGCCCCTAAAGCAAACATCCATTGCATCCTTGAAACTTTAGTTTAAAACTTCATTTACTAATGAGCTAAATGTTGGAAAAGAAAAAACTTAAAATTTTCCCTAGACTATAACAAATCGAGCAAAAAATTTAATTTTGAATCTTAATTAACCAGCCACACGGAGAGCACAACAAAATCGTGTTTATTTTTAGATTTAAAACTAAAGCTAACGCCTCTTACACTCACACCGAAATAAAATATAAGTTTAAAAAGAAAAAATAAATAAACTCAAGTGTAATTACAGATACAGCAAAATTAAAAAAAAACTGCGTACATTAACCCAGTTTAACGCCAATGAAATAGATGAAAATTTTAAAATAAAGATACAAAAAAGAAAAAGAAAATAGCAACAATTAGCCAACTTTTATACACGGAAGTTCAAAACTAAAAATCACTTTCAATCAAGCCCGTCAAAAAGAAATCAAATGAAACAAAAGAGTTTTACGGACTTTTATTTGGTAAAAGTGGTTTTTTTATGTTCTTCAGGCAAAAAGAACAAAATTAACAGCACAAAAATTTTTCACATTACAAAGTGAAAGGTATAAAATTTGCTGAGATCTCAAATTTATTTTTTAATACATACTGGCCTTTTTTCACTTCCCACTAAAAAACAATGCAAAATCATACAAAATTTTCATAGAATAAATTTCAAAAATATTGGCGGTATTCGATGTTTGATGCAAATTGTCTTGCGTAAGTGCAAATGCAAAATATCGTAGCTTTTCTTTAAAATCCAAGTTCAATCCAAGTTCGTTAAACTTGACAGAAATAATATTATTAAATTCACACATATGTAAAGGGTGTCCCAACAAGAACGCAAGATTCAAATTTTAAATAAAACACAGATATTAAAAAAAAAATCGTGAAACTTTATTATATCGATATCGTAAAGTAGACAGAATGAGGTTATGTGTGGAACAACATATCGGGCAGATGGTGGCCGCCGCGGCTTTGCTGGCACACACGCGATCTTTTAATGAAATTTTCAATGGCCGTTTTGCATAAATGCTGCGGTATTTCATTAATGCAGCGTCCAATTTCCTCTTTTAAGGCTTGAGTCGTCGTCGGCTTATACGCGTAAACCATCGACTTCAAAAAACGCGTAAACCATCGACTTCTAAAAGCCAATTCTGGTCTCCAAAACGCGAAATAACACGACCGGGAAATGACTGATGCATCAATTGAAATTGTTTCTCTGGCTGTATGACATTTGGCGCCGTCTTGTTGAAACCACATGCCCTCCACAACATTCATTTCTTCAATTCTAGGCACGAAAAAACTGGTTATCATTTCACGATACCGAACGCCATTGACTGTTTGCGCTTGACCTGCTTCATTTTCATAAAAAAAAGGTCCAATGATTCCTCCAGCCCAACATCCACACCACACAGTGACACGTTGAGGATGCATTTGCTTCTCGTGAATCACTCGAGGATTTTCCTCACCCCAAATGCGACAATTCTGCCTATTGACGAAGCCATCAAGATGGAAATGGGCCTCGTCACTGAAGATGATTTTATCGGCAAAATCAGCATTTTCATGTTGTCTCTCCAATACCCAATTAACTAACTCCCTTCGCTGTCCATGGTCAGCTAGCTTCAGTTCCTGAGTCAACTAAACTTTGTATGCATGAAGATGCAAATCTTTCGTAAAAAATTCCCTGCATAGTGGATTTGGAGACACCAATTTGCTAAGCTCGGTGTCGAATTGAGGTTGATACAGTTTGAGCGACATCATCACGTACAGCTGCGACATCTTCGGTCGGTCGACCTGGTCGAAGAACAGACCCAGTTTCGGCAAATTTATCCATTAATCTCTTTACAGTTGACTCTTTTGGAGCATTATTGTGACCCCAAATTGATTGCAATTTGCGAACTGTAGCCGCAAAACTTTCACCATTTTGGTAAAACAATTTCACAATGAAAATGCGTTGTTCATTCGTGTAGCGCTCCATTTTTACTAACCTCGTACCTTCTACTAGGGCTGTGTCGTTCATGAACGAACGAGTAAAATTGAACGAATCACTCAAATGAACGAAGTGAGCCGGTCATTTTACTGAGCTGTTTTGGTTCAGTATTACTGACACATAAAAATAAATTGAACGAAATGAACGACCGATGACCGAGCGCACTTGGCTCTTTTTTTTTGGTTTTGTTTTTTCATTTTCTCGTTTTCATTTGCATTTTTATCTACTTTTAGTAACAGTGTTACCATTATGAACTTTTTAAACTGCTTTAACTTCTCACATACGTAATTAAGTTATTTTCGCTCCCACTCTTTGACTTTTATTCATTGGCCATAGATTTATTTACCAGCAGAGACTTAATTGTGGCAAAATAAAAACACATCTTGAACACTTCTTAATGCTATTAATATTTTCCAAATTCCTTATTTTATGTCACACAAAAAAATACTTTAATATTGCAAATAAATTTACTTGCTGATTTTTCCTTTGTGTTATTTTGTTTGTTTTGATCATTTTGCCAAAAAATAACAAAAACATTGCATTTGTCTCTTTTTATTGACCGAATCAACTGTTTGTTTTTTCATTTCGTTCTTTTTCTTGAAAAGAGTGGATTAACGAAATGAACGAACTCGTTCTTTTTTACAAAATGAACGAAAATGAGCGGTCACTTAAATGAACGATTTGGCACAGCTCTACCTTCTACTAGCAAACAATAACAATTGTTCAAATGTCAAACAATGACACTTCGAATGGCGCCAAATTTAAATCTTGCGTTCTTGTTGGGACACCCTTTACATGCATATGTACATATATATATATATACATACATATGTATGTGTGTATATACATATGTACATTTAACTTACATTGCCTCACACACGTTGGCAACCGTATTAACAGAAAATACTTCCTCCCTTTTGAAGAAAATTAATAGGAAAGAGATAGAAAAACACTTCCAATCGTAACAAACCGCACACATTCACAAAAAAGTGTTAATTAATACTTTAACTAACTAATTAACAAAATTTAAAGTAAATCAAAATAAAAAATAAAAATATGTACGATATATACGAGTATTATACAATTTGTGTTGTTGTTAGACATTTAAGAGAAATTTTATCTTAAAAGATCTAGAGGCCAGAGGCACACTTACTTTGCGATAATAACGAAATGGCACGTCCTCGTGTACAACATAAAGGTAATCTGCTAAATATTTTGTTGTTGGTATTTCCATTTTAGGACAGATTTTATAACGTTTTTTATTAGTCGCGCATAAAAAATTATCATTTTCTTGCATTTGGTGTTTGGGAAAGTTTGTTTTCGTTGATTTTGCGAATTTTTTTTTCTTTGTAAATTTTTATGGCAAAAAATAGCAGCCAGCAAACAGCAAAGAAAAAACACACGAGAATGTTTTTAGTTAATACAAATTCTTATGTTACTCACTCGTATTAACTTTTATTATTTTTGTTTTTTTTTTAATTTTAACTCTCTCCTCTTTTTTCTTTAATTTTTTTTATTTTTTTTGGTCTTATTTACATAGAAATATTTGATTTGTTTGAATATCTCGTAGCAGCATATTTTGTTTTAATTTTACATGTTTTATTTTTAATTTATTGATGGTAAAAAGTTTATTTTTAATAAATCTTTGGAGTTGCAAGCATATCTTTGAACTAAGAAAAAAATAAGATGAATAAATTTGTTGATGATAATTACGCCTCCACACAACCACACACACACACACACACACACACACACACGTATTCACTTTGCACGAAAAAAAAACCGGAAACATTTCTGATAAACTTTAGGTTTAAGCTTTAATTAATGTTTTAATTCATTACTTAGGTTTTTTTCTTTCGGTATACTGTCTGGATTTCATTTTAACCGGATGTTTGAAATTTTGCTGTTTATTTTTATTTTTTATTCATTTTGACTGTAGTATAGGTATTTTAAAATGTACATATTTACACATATAAATAAATTGAATTATAAAATAGAATAAACAATGTAGAAGCTTGGTCAATTTTTAAATGCCAACTTGTTTAAAACATCTTTAGGAAAACATTTAAAATGTCAGAAGAACAAACAACATGTTTTAACACTTTAAGGCCCGAATTCACGCACTTAAGTAAAATAATAATGATTATTTTATCAATGCTGGAAAATAATTAGTTAAACTAAAGTCATTAATAAACTAAAGACTGTCCCCCATATTCATAAAATTTAAAATGAATTTGAAATGTTTTGTATTTAAAAATTTTCATACAAAATTTTCCTAAAATGGATTTAAAATTCATTTTATTTTTTTGGGCTTTTTATTTATGTATCAATATTAGAAATACAAAATAAAATGGCCTTTGTTTTTATTATTATTATTTTTTTCTATTTCATGTACATATTTTATTTTGACTTTCGATATGGTTTAGATCAAATCTTTTTGATTTAATTTTTTTTTGTCTTGTGCATTTTCCCGTAATTTATTTTATCACATTTTGCCATGAGTTACTTGCGATTTTAATTTTGCAAAGAAAAAACACTTTCATCTTTAATGTTTATGGTAAAACACAGACATTTAACTTTAAAAAAAAATTTATCTTTGCAGATCACAATATTTTTTATATTTTTTTTCAACAATGCCCTCAAACACTTTGACACAAATTAGTGGTCATAATTTGGGTTTTATTGAAAGTGATAGGATAATGCACTCTTATTAAAAGTAAAAGTGGAAAAATTAGATAATGGTGCGATTATGGATGGCAACCGAACTTCAATTGCGTTGTCAACTGGCAAACCAATTGAAATTAAAACTAGTATTATATATGGCAACTTTATGCAGTTGCCTAAGAGTTATCTATCGAAAATATGATTATGAGAATTTGGCAACTGAAATTCACAATAGCGTTTTAAAATACATACATATCTTAATATTGCAACGTTTCAATTTTAATGCTTTAATATGGGCTGGCAAATTTGTTGTTTTTGTTTGTGTGTAAATCAAATTTATTACCAGGTGACAAATTTAAAAGTATCAAAAACACGCCATTTTCAATGTGGCAATATTAAACTAAACAATTTCAAATTGTCAGCGCAGCTGTAGTTGATGAAGAAATATTTATATTTTGCGCTGTCTTTAGGCATTTTTCAGCACAAAAGTTATTTTGATACCGTATTTTTTCGTGTTTAGTGGACACCAAAAAACTCTAAACTATTCTTCTTTTATAGAGGATTGGAGAAAAGAGAGGGATTAGGGCGAATCTTCTTCTTTGAGAATAGTAAATTTTAACCACTCCAAAGGTGGTTATAATTTTAGGGATTTTATTGGGAGAAAAAAGGTAAAAAGAGATGATTAATCTTCTCCTCAGTTAGGGTGGTGGGTAAGGAATTCTTCGATAGCTCACCTTCCTTTTTAAGGCAACCAAGTAGATAAATTTAGCTTAAGTTTTTCTTCACAAGATTTCTTTAATTTATAATTTTAGATTAATTTATGATATATATATATATATGAGTTAAAGAACCTTCTTGGTTAGTGATCAAATTTTAAGTAAGTGATTTTCTTCAAATACAGTTTTACGAAACGTCGGTTTTAAGAACCGAAGTTGTGGATAATGTTAGACATTTTGTACTAAAAAACAATGTAGTCAACTTATCAAAGGTTAAATATATAATTAATTCACAATAGAAAATAAGAATTCAGTAAATTTTAGTGAAGATTCAGTATAAATTTTTATTGTTCAAACATGTAGTTTGAACAGATACATTTATTCAACAATAATATATAATTTAAAAAATTGTGTTAGTTTAATACTTTAATATACTGTGTAGAATATGGCACAATGTTGCCACATTAAAATTTTAAGATACTCATTGTGAATTCCCTAAATGTAAACAAAGCTTTAATATACATACATACATACATACATATGCATATGAAATATAACTGCCAAAACGAAAATTTTTAAGAAGGAGTACTTATCATAAAGATGAAAATGTGAGTAAATGTTATTGCTTAAAATAACTTTTAAATAACGTATTTCCTTTTCAGTCTTGAAGCATATTTTTGCCTTCCCAAAGAGTAGTTTATTTAGTTTAATTTTATAGTTCGGTTGCCGTGTCAAGTTGGCAACGCAACTGAAATGAAAATTTTGTATTAAGTACGGCAACTTACTCCAGTTGCCAAAAATTTATCGAAATTATATCAATTCGGCAATTTTTTCCCAATAAATAGTTTTTTTTTTCAATTAAGTATATAACTAAAAATATGTAAAGGGTGTTTTTCTTAAATCTGACAGGAGATTAAGAAAGGATTAACTGTCAAACTAACTGTCATGCTGTATACTCTTGGGAGCAAATTACGGCATTCGATAACTATAAAAATTTCCAAAAAAATCCAAATTAAAATTTTATGAAAATTTGTTCATGACTGTTTGCTTACAAATTATCCAGATTTAGTTTGAATATCAGTCATCAAATCGCAAAATTGTGTTCATCAAGGGGATAATTAATTATTTCCTTAGTAAAGAAAGTTTTCACATATGTACATATATTTATGTATGTGGTAAAATTAATCAATGGACTCTACATACAGATTACATCCAAAAAAAAAAATAGACCGTTTTTCGCATTTAGGTGGCATCATTGAATCTTATTTTTAGGTCAATAGAGATCGTTACCGACATGATCAGTGATTTTGAAAATATACATGACATTGATCCGGGCGAGATGTGGCTTCAACAGAATGGCGCTATTTTCCATACGGCGATTGCAAGGCGCTATGAAATAAGGCCCAATGACATAACGCACATATAAGAAATCAAATAAACCCCAACGAAATAAAACCCATAAAAATTTATGAAAAACACCCAATATAAATGAAATAAGGCAGAGTGAAACTAAACTCAAGATGAAATAAAGCCCAATTAAAAATTCCTTAATTTTATTGGGCCTTATTTCATTTTCTTATTTGAGCGTTACTTCTTTGGGTCTTATTTCATAGCGCCCGATCGCAATCATCGACTTATTGAAATCAAAATTTGGCGATAAGTTTATTTCGAGAAATGGACATGTCAGTCAATTGGCCTTGAGATTGAGATTGGTCTTGAGATTGGACACCTCTCGATTATTTAACTGGTTTATGCTGATAAACTAACCACAACGGACGCCTTGGAGGAGAGTATTGTTCGTCTTATTTATGACATACGTCCCAGAAATGCTCGAGTGGCCCAAAATTTAATGCGCTTCGTCCCGAAATAATTTTCAAGTGTTATTGCCATGTATTGATCTATCGACTAAAACAATTTGTTTGGATTGAAGTTTAAAAGGGTGTTTTTGAAAAATCACCCTTTATATTTTAAATTAAGTAAATCAAAAAATTAATTGAAAAGCTTTGAATTGAAGGCTTTATAAAGGCTTCAATAAGAAAAATTTTGTGTGAAAATTTGTTTTAAAACCCCTTTATATAAAGCCTTTATAATTTTTATATATAAGGCTGTAAATATTTCTCGTTGATTTTGTAATCATGCAGCGTTTTGGATTTTTAAAAATAGGGTTGAAAGGCCTACTAATGAGTTGACACAATCACCAACATATTATATGCCACTAAAAATAAAATTACTTACAAAAAAATGTCAACTAATCCCTTTAGTTCCAAAAAAAAAATACAAAAACTTTTGTTTAAAAATTCAATTCATTCAAAGTTTAATCAACAATTCAATTAAGTCAATTAAACTTTAGTTTCAAAATTCAATTGATTAAAAATTTAATTAAAAATTTAACTTTTGTTTAAAAATGAAATTGATTAAATTTTAATTGATTAAAAGCTTAAATTAAAAACTTAATTGAGTCAGTTAAAGTTTTGTTTAAAAGTTTTATTACTTAAAAAGATTAATAAACGCAATTATATTTTTAATATTTTTTTTGGTTTTTCTTTTTCTTTTTCTGTGTTGGGAGAATATCTCAAATAGTAATAAATTAATTAATTCAGAGAAACCCGATCTGCATCTGATATGCAGTTTATGAATAATTTTAAATCAATTGATTGATTATCAATATCGAGTCATAATCGCACACGTTTTTGGGCTTCGTTGGGCTGCGATCGCAAATAAACGATTTTGCTCAAAGAATGAAATTCGAAGATTATGCCGCTTAAGCCTTTTTGGCGGTTATGGCACGATATGACCGTAGTTCTTATTTATTTATTTATTTTAGTAGTTCTTATTTATTATTTTATTTTCTTATTTATTTTATTCTAGTTTAATCACTCTAATTTGCCGCGTCATAAAATTTTGCCATCTCACGTTTGCAAAAAAAAAAAATTTGTATGTACTTTTATTTGGAAATTTTACTCTTTATAACTTGAAAAATTTCGCTGTCCACGTACAGACCAAACGGCTGGACCGATTGTGATTTAGTTTTTCCTATTTGAAAGGTGACACTCTCGATGTATTATCAGCTATGCTTGAAGAAAATCGATCCAGCCGTTTAGAAAAATATACCGCATCATTTCTGGATATATCGGGGGTTTTTTAAATTTTTAATTTTTGTTATTATATAAATACTTTTCTTAAAATTAAATTCCCGCTCTAGCACCCATTGTTTGGCTTAATAAATTCATAAGAAATTCTAGTGATAATTTTTCTAATATTTTTTATTGTAGCATGGGAGGGAATGTTTAATTATTTATTTTGTAGTCCAGTGTAATTATTTATGACGATGAAAATACAATGAGACATTGACACTACACGAGTTCAGTTTTAACCATTTTTTAGAATTTTTTATTATGTAGATATATGTATTTGTTATGTGGAATATTTTCAATAAAAAAAAATAATAAAATAAAAATGGATCAAATCACAAAATCACTTTAACAAATAATGCAAAAAAATCGAAATAGACAAAACTCGCACACCAAAAAATTAAAGGCAAAAAAAACACTTTAAATGTAATAAAATTCTGTTGCTGGTTTTTTTTTTTTGCATAAAAAATCAATGAATCATAAGAGAGATATTTTTGTTTTGCATATTTTTTTTTGCTTTCTTACAGATCAGACAGGGGTCATTGGTTTTTAATTATTATTATAAATTTTTTTTTTTTTTGTAACAAATAAATATGTATGTATGTATGTATGTACTTGCTGCTGCTGTTGCAGGAATTTCATTGTATTTTTTCAATTTCCAAATAGCGCGTAATTCTTGACACATGATGAACTCGATTAAAAAATGTAAATATGTATGTATCTACATGGCTACGCACTCTTGTAGCCCGGACACAAGTGTGTGTTTACAAACGCGAGTTTTAGTTGAATAAAAAAGAAACAAATTAAATAAACCGCAAGTGCACCAACGATAACAGAAGCAAGCACGTTTGCAATTGCGCAGTACGAAGTGGACTGCAGCGAACGGCTCCAGAAATTGTACTTGATATTCGAAGTTAAAATTCAAAAAATAAACACTTCAAATATTCTTGAAACATTCAAATTAAGCCACATCAAATAAATTGGGTGTCAGCGCAATAAACACAACAACACGAATACGAATACGAATAGGGAGCAACAATTTAACACACACAAAATTCAACTTGAGTTAAACTTGCTTAAACGCGTCTTTATTGGTTTATTACCCGCAACAGTGTATTAAATATATTTTTTTTTATTTAATTGTTTTTTTTTCTTCTTTCTTGCCACCACCTTTCTTTTGCCGACTTTTCTTTTTCTTTTATTTTTTACTATTTTTATTATTTTTTTATTATTTTAAACTGTTTTCACAATATTTCTGATTTTCTTTTGAATTTTGACGCCAGTTAATTTCAGCGTAATATGTACATATGTATGTAATTCCGGTAAATGTACGTTAATTTTTCCTTTTCTAAGTTAATTTCAAAAAACATTAATTTACGGTTTTTATTTCTACTACCAAGTTAATTTCAAAAGCAAAAAAATAAATAAATAAAAAATCGTACCGTACAACCAACACACGTTCTCTTTAAAGTAAAACTAAATGTGCGTTTGAAAGCAAATCGAGCCCCAAGTCTAGGATTTGAAAAAAAAAATAACAATATTGAAATAAAACAGCAGCAACAAACAACATGAAAGCAATCAAATCACTTCACATCACATCAAACCGATCTAAGACATCAACAAACGCCAAGACGTTGCAAAGCCAAGCTTTGTGCTGTTGAGCCAACAACCACAGCAACAACAACAACAACACACATATTCTCTGGCCTTAAAAAAGTACGTTGTTTTTGCTTCAATTCACGCTCCACTCGTGTACTCAACATCAGTTTAACACTTTTTTCGTCCATGGTGTTGGCGTGTTGTTGAAAACTCATTCCTTTATTCATTCATTCATACATTCCCACATACATACATTCGTTCGTACATGCGAGTACGTTTATTCATTCGTTTACATTTACCTCAATGCGCTTTAATGTAAAGAAATGAGTAGTTTTTAAGTTTTGTTTATATCTCTATTTAAAAAATCTAATGTTTGCCTTTAACAAAATGCTACTTAAATGCACAGTGCAGGCCAAAAGTTGTCAGACATTAGCGTTTTCTTTTTTTTCTGATTTATAAAGGCAAAATGAAATCGAATTTTAACATGAGCATGAGTTAAGTGGCGTACCTGGAAATAATTATTGCATAATGTTGTCAACACATTACAAAATATTTCTTGTTGCGCAAAATAAATCAAAAGACTTTCGATTTTATCCAATATATTAGGCCATATGCCAATACAATATACACACAGACAATTTTATTGTACAATATCAATTATTGCACAATAATATTGCAAATGTTTGAGTACCTTAAAGTTTCAAAATTATTTGAGATATTGCACTAAAACTTAGGGGCAAATATTAGTACATTCGATATCGATCCTTATTTCAATACAGTTTAAATAGAAATATTTTTAAATTTCGTTTGATATCGACAGCCGTTATTAGCCCCCTTGAGCATAATTTCCATAGAAAGGAACACCTGAATTGTTACTCTCTGTTGCTTCAATGTGAAAGCTAAATGCTATTGGTACTCTCTATCGCTTTCTGTCGCAAAACCTTTCGCAAATTTTTTTTTTTGAAAAACTGACCTTAGAAATTAAAAGATGACGATTATTGACAGTAATGAAATGTCAAAATATATAAAATGGCATTTTAAAGAGGAAAATCAAACTTCTTGTGCGTGTTTTTCATTGCAAATAAAATCCTAATATAACATCAGAGCGTCCTCTCTCGGCGGAATTGTGTAGCAGTCATCGGCGAAGTAAAATAGCCAATAAAAAATAAAGCTTTCCTCTATTTCTTCCTTCAAATGCACTGCGTGTTACTTCTCTTTATTAAAAAAAAAATATTTAAAAAAATAGTGACGGATTTCGTACCGTTATGGTTTGAAGAGCAAAACTAACATGTGCAACGAGTTACAAGGAACGTCTAAAATAAATTTTTAATTTAAAACTTTCTACCTGGCGATAATTTACTATTCTTTTACTCCAGACTGTAAGTGCACAACTTGCAAACGCCAGAAAGTCTAAAGTAGCTGTATGATAAAACGTTGCATTGTTTCTGCTCTGCCAATCAAATCATCATGAGTTTCTTCTTTGTTCAAAATTTTTTATAATGATTTTTTATCTTTGCGAGCACTTTTCGAGTTGTAACACTCCATATAAAATAGTTATTATAAAAAAATTTATAATAAGTTTAGGAAAATGTTTTCATTTACATGAAAATAAAGGAAATACTCGTAACAATAAAAAGTCAGCACTTAAAAATTAACTTAAAAGGAGCAGTTGCTACGCCTGCAACAAAAGATAGATAAAAAAGAAACGTTTTAAATAAAAAATTAAGATAACAGGGAATTAGTTTGAAGAACAATAAATTACCAATAAATTGTTTTATAAATAAGTTTAAAAAATGTTCTATACCAGCGACCTGAAATCCATAACTCCAAGTTGATTTTAAAACAATTTCAATTAACGTTCTTATTTAGCGTTTTAATTTAAAAAGATACTTGACAATATCTCTCAAGAAAAAATAGTGTAAGCTGAAAATCATTAAAAGAACAGTAAAGTTGACTTCTAAAACGTCAATTGATTTGCCATCGAACAAAGCCTAGTGTTTCATAACGCCGCAGCACAAAACATTGCCAATGCACACCCTTTCAAAATGTCGTCGACAGTTATTAAAAAAGCCGCGTTCAAGCAATCAGCGCATCGGTTTCAAAGTTGATGCTCATAGTTACAATGTTTCGCAACTTTGCACTTGTGCCCGATATACAGGGTGTCCGCCGGGAAGTTCATATTTGGCAGTCGTGAAGTAGACACGTGGCAATTTTATTATGGAAAAATATTCGATAAACCAACGTGTTTTAATCGTTAAAACATTTTATTTTTATTTTCTTTCCAAAATAAGTTATTTCAAGAAATCGTGATGTTTATTGGCCTCCAAGGTCGCCCGATTTGACTGTTCCGGACTTCTTTTTGTGGGGATATCTGAAAAGCAAGGTTTATGCAAACAAACCAGAAACGCTTGAGCAACTCGAAACAAAATATTCGTGATGAAATTAATTAAATACCGCGTGAAATGTATGAGAATGGAATGAAAAATGTGCTCAAAAGAGCTCGAGGCGGATATTTATCTGATATTGTATTCCATACATAATTGCCGACATTAAATAAAACATTAATCAAAAATTCAAGAAGTTTATTATTCGACATATTATCATAATTATATTGTAAGTGAAATTTATTTGCTTTTGTGATTTACAAAAATATTATTATTTGTGAATTCTCAAATAGTTTTTGGAAGTTTGTGCATAAGATAAGAGGTTTGTGACTGTTCAAAATGTGTGGTTGAAGTCTGCTGACGATTTGTTAAAGCAACAATGAAATGCATATAGACATCGCTTAACCACCAGCAAATAAATTTCATTAATCAAAAATTATACAAAGTAGTATACCTTCCCAGTGGACACCCTGTATGTAAATATCGCATCAGAAAAGTATACAAATTTTGTATTGATACGTTTTGGAAAATCAAGGAATGTACAGTCACTACAAAACATGTGTGCTCACTAATTTTATTTGACTTTAAGCAATAGTCTAATAAAATTCTGTTTGGATTTAATAAAAATAATTTTTAAACAAATATAACGACAACAAAAAAACTTTCAGAATATGTTCAACAAACGTGAAAAATAAAACCGTGACTGCCTTTGTAGGAAATGTGTACGTATTTTTATTTTGAAAAATTAAGTGAGCACTAAGTTTTTGGAGTCACTGTTTGTAAAACGAACGACTACAAAATAATATCTATCTAGGGATATTTCTGAGCTGATTATCATCCATAGTTACGATATATGTAAAGATGGTTTCTTAGATTTTCGATACAAGATGAAATTAAAAACCTTTATCTTCTATTTTTTTTACAGTAATGGTACAAAGTTTACGTTCACTTAATTTTGTTTTTTTTTTCTTCTTCTCTGATTTATGATATTTAATGACCATCACGCTTTTAGAAACGTTGAAACATAATGACTCTGTAGAAAATATTTCTATTTTTTTTTAGATATTTATGTACGGTGTGTAAATACATATATTCCGCTTACAAAAGTACAAATGTATGTATGTGTGTGTATAATTTTTCATAATTACATAGATAAATATTACAAACGCTTCTGTGGATCTCATTTCGTCACAATTCGTTGATTTTTCTTGTGTAGTTCACACAGTCGGATTACACGTACAAAAAATTTATATGTCTGTATTTATGTTTAAGTATTTAATATGCTTCAAATGTCTTTAATAAGGTATAGCAGCACATTAACCCTTTATTTAATTACATAGAGGGTCTTTCATTAGGCACTTCTTACTTTTTATTTAAAGACTGATTGAAGAAAAATCATCAGTTTCTTTGTGGTTCTTGTTAATGATGGAAGAATGCGTGGGCGAACAAACGTTTATATTGCGCTGCAAAGACAAAGTACAAAATTTCTAAGATTTTAAAAACTAATTTTCGTTTTCGTATAAGAAATGGGCACTTTATTTTTCATATTTATGTACCAAGGCGAATTCATACCCAGTGCTTGTTTTTGCCGCTTGTAATTTAACAACAAATATTTTTCAGCAAATATTTTAACATCCCAAAAACGCATTATTCAAGGCGTATTGGGGTGAGTATAAATATGTATGTCTTCTATATGTACTCGTACATGCGAGTGCAAGGCGAATCTATATTAGGTGGTCTCCACTACTCAGGTGACTATTTTCGCCGCTTGCAATTTGAATATTCTTTAAATTTCAACACACATTTTTCATCACATTTTTTGACAGCAAAAGTATTCTTCTTCTTCAAATTTAATTCTATTTTTCACTTCGAATTAAAAAAAAAGATAAATTTTTCTAAAAAATGGGCGATCACAAGATGTTCCAACCACTTTTGTTGATATTTTTGACCCGCTATTTTTATTGCTATTTTTGGTTTTTTTGCCACAAATGTCTATGGTTTATTTCATTTTTCATTTTAGTTTATCGGTTTTTGATTTGACCATTTCTTTTAAATCTGCTTAAGCTCTCTCACTCTCTCTCTCTGTCAATTGAAGGACATTATGTAGGTATTCCAGAAAGTGTGACAATCGTTTGAAGCTGCAATTAGTTACGCCTTCTGGTGTAATACTCGTACTGCAACATCTACTGACTGAGAAGAGATGATTTTTTTTTGTTGATTTTGGTTGCTTTTGATATTATTATTTTATTCCATATACAAGCCGGGACATCATTTAAATTAAGTTTTTCCATTGTAGTTCTTTAAATTATATATTCAAGTAGTTGTTTGGTTGCAATTATTAATTTTTGACGAAAGTTTGAATTAAGTTCATTTTTAACACAATTTATTTGTGGGGATGTGTACAACCTAATTTCAAAGTGGAACATCAGACCGCCGTACTGTTGTATGAATTGAAATTTGTATTTATATCGCTCAATTGAGGAAAAAGAATAAGAGAATTTTTAGATTAAAATTGTAGACGAAAGTACACTAAGGATTTTCAAATTAAGCTTTAGTAGAGTGGGTGGTAATAAGGATGTGATGGTCATCACTACAGCTTGAGTTGCACAAGCAAATGCATTTGGCATGTGGAGGCAGATGCAAACTCATTGGTAAAAGCTTTTTTGCGTTCATGTGGAATATAGTTTAAGCTCACCATAATGGGGTTGCCAAAGCGTTAAAAGCTGTTAGATATTTGGGAAAGTGTCTGCCTTGCTATTTTTTGGTTTATTGTATTAAAAAAATAATACATAGCGAAAAAACATTCTTTCGAAAACAACCCTTTAAAATGAAATAAAATAATACCAATCAACATTTCATCACATAATTTATACCATATAAACGATTTCCACGACATTTTCCTTCGTACCTACATACTTTTAAATTGCAAAATGTAATATATTCCCGGTCCAGACTTGCAGTTTTTGTTGCAGCAACTTTTTATTTTTTAGTGAGAAAAAGAGCGAGAGAGAAATACAAAACTTACATACTCTCCGACATATTCAAGAACTGCTGCAACCGGGAAGAACTGACGGGTGTGATTGAAAGTTCAGAAATATTTCAAACTATTAATTTTTTTAAATTCGTTATCTCCTTTGGAATGTACTTTTTCAAAAGTACTTTTTTAAATAGTATTTTTTCAAAAGGCAATTTCTTTTCTAAAATCACTTCTTTGAAGATAAAATTTTTGAAGTCACTTTTTAGGGCAGCTTTTTAAAAATTAAAAAAAATTAACTTTTTCAACGGTACTTTTTTGAAGTATTTTTTAAAAGTACTTTATTTAAAAGGTACTTTTTTGAAAGGTACTATTTTCAAAAGAAACTTTTACAAAAGGTACTTTGTTTAAAATGTACTTTTTTTATATGTAAATTTACACTTTTTATAACAGGTACTTTTTAAGGGAGGTACTTTTTTAAAAGATACTTTTTTAAAAGTACTTTTTTGAAATGTACAAAGACACTTTTTATAATAGGTACTTTTTAATTTTAATTATTTAATTAATTATTATTTTTTAGTTACTTTCGTAAGCGAACTTTTTTTTAGCAAATACAAAAGTATTTAAGTACTTTCTTAAAAGCGAGTTTATAGAGGGCATCAATATTTTTAGAAAGTACTTTTTTTAAACAGTACTTGTTGGGACAAACTTAGAGATCCTAAAACAAAATGTGTAGATTTAATTATAAAAAATATATAAATAGATATCAGTCGTAAAGCAGCTCTGGGCGAGTCAACATCAAGCGTCGTTAGTTATTGGCCTTCGAGAGTTTTGCGTCTCGCTCGCACTGGCCACGGATAACCATATATTATTACGGTTCTTCTGTGGAATTTCTTTAACAACCACGTTGCTACTTCCTATGTGAAGACATAGGTCGTGTACAGTCAGTCGCAAAATCTTTTTAAAATACTGTTAATAACATCTTGGGCATATGGTCTAGTTACTCCGCCCATATTTGTTCAACCATATTATGCAAATTTACTTTGTATAATATGTATAAATAAATATAAATAGATAAAAGCTCGCTAATTATTGCCTCATGGCAACCCTCTTTACATACACTTGCATAACTATCTTTATACTCGTATGTGAAGCCAGGATGCTGCAGTTACATACACACATACTCGTGCTTATATAAAATATGCAAAATGCTTTTTTGGAAACACAACTGCACAAAAGCTTTAGCTGAAATTTTGCTTCAAATGATTGTTACATACAAGAAAGGGTTGGTTGCACTTTCAAAGCTGCAACAATGAAAGTAGTTTCATGTTTGAAATCAATAAATACTAAGAAGTAATTTTCATTAAATTTGTATTATAGAGAAAAAAAAATATCTGAGATTTGAATTTGCCATGTTTTAATTTCTGGCGGCCATGGCTATTAAAATAAGTAGAGTTTCCTTTTCCAAGCACAAGTGTTAGTGGAATCTGTTTTTCTGGATATATTTTCTACATTTATCTTAATGGTTTTAGAGCAATTCAAAAACAATGCATTCTTGCACTGAAGTGTTATTAATTTGCTTTAATTATTACATTTTCATAAGACAATCTCGCGTTATTAAATAAAACACTAGAATAAAACATAAATTAATCAAAGCCAACGATAAAAACATTTTTAAAAGTATGAAAATATTTAATAAATGCAACGAACTAAAGACATGCAATAGCAACGGTATGCACGTCATTATGCAAAATGCATAATTTCATTTTCTGGCCTAAGCAACAACCTATTTGGTTTAGTTTAGGCTGTGATAACTTTGCATCATATGTGCAAAATAGTTTTCTATATGTGATTGTTATTAGATTTTTTTAAAATTTTGCAAATTTTGCTTTTTCGCTTTGGTGCAATTTTTGACGTGAATACCTTTAAGTTTTCTAACTCTTTAATTAAAAGCAAGTAGGAGTTATTTACTCGCACGCCAACATGCATCAAAATTTCTTTACGTGTTTCCCATACCGTTCAACCTTCTTGGAAAACTTATTTATAATATTGAGTACGGTATGTACGTGTTTCTTCAGTCAGAAACTACAGTTAGAAATAGTGCAAAAAGTTTAATTAAGCGCCAAACGTCAAAACTGTAACCCTACTGCAATTGATTTTTTTTAAATCAAATCATAATTATTACAAACAAATTTCTCCCATTAAATAAAATAAAAAACCTATTAAAAATTAAATTGAGTAACTTAATTTTAAGCGTTTTTTTTTTTTTTTTTGCTACCAATATCAACAAAAAGCGGAAATATGTATAAAATGTTTAAACTAAAAAAAAAATGTGGAATAATTGAGTTACTAACAGTCAGCATTATAATTAACTACTTAACTTTTAAGACATATTTTTTGATTTTATATTAATAATAAAGTAGTTTATTTTATTGCAAAAGAAAGCACTTCTTGTGAAATGCAAAGAAAGAAATAGTTTCTACACAAACATTTACTTTACATTTTCGAAGCAATTAACACTTTAAAGCAGAGTATAAACTGCTTACAATAATCTAGTTAAATGGCTACAAAAATCTCACGGTTAACAACCCGAAAGAAAATGTAATTTTGTTAAAGAAACGAAAAAAAAAACATTCCACGAAAAACGTACACTATGTCTTCTAGGGCCAGCATTGAGGACAGACAAAGAACAAATTGTTTAGGTTCGTTAAAGACCGAACGCTCTCTTCGATGTCTCATGTTCTTGTTGAAACACTGTTGTCAGAACAACACGATGTTCGAACAACACGATGTCTTTAGTGTTTTCACACTGATATGGTTGTAATAAAAGTTGGTTTTAACGTAAAAACCAACTGTTATAACCTGGTTTTACCATACAAAATGATTTTGTTAAAATTAACTTGAAACCATTTTTGAATTGGTTTTATGAAATGCAACCTTATTTTCGCTGCCAAGTTAAAATGACCGGAAGCAGCTGATAATGTTTATACCAGTGAATAAGAATAGATACCTAGCGATTGAAAAATGTTCAACTTAAAAATGGATGCAGCCGCAACAATAATCAAAAAATTGCGGAGGAAAATAACGAAAATATTTTCATTGAACTTTGGGATGGGAAAATCGACGATGTGACCGGCTTCCATAAGAGGTTTCCGATAAAAAAGGTTTCGCTAATAATGTATTTGTGACTATTTAAATTGTTCATGTACTATCTTGTTAGTTAAAATCTTTCCCTCTTTCTCTCTCTTTCTCTCTCTCTCCCTTCTTTATTTCGAGTCTCGTTGCGGCTGAGATTATAACGGCGCAGGGATGGAAAAGTTGGTACAATTGTACCATTTTTAGCACTATTTGAATGCCAAGATTACCGTAGCACCCCATTAACCATTTTAGCACTATTGAATTTTTTTCTTCTATTACGTAATATAAATACAAATAGCATTAAAAATATAGAATATATAAGTAACCAGTTTCGAGCGCAGGTTGATGTAGAAGTTATTAAGTCCTTAAGAAACGACAGGATATGTGTGCACATTTTGCTCGAAGGTATTAGATATGAAAAATTAGGTAAATGAAGCGATGTTTTCCGATATTTCAAAAATATGTTGGAGGAATGTTATCTATTCCAAAGGATGGAAAAGTATATCCTCAGATCTCAGCAACTAATAGTCTTTTTTTATACGTTCTGACATAAAAGAATGATATTAATTAATAGTATTAATTAATAATATTATAATCATTGAACTTCAAAGTGCCTTTTTGTCAATTGTTAAGCTTTTACACTTATACATACTATGTGTGCCTTTTTAGTTAATTAATAGAAGTATTAAAAAATTAAAACTAAAGAATTTGGTACAATTATACTGAAAAAAGTACAATTTTTCTTGAAAATTAGTACAATTTCTAAATCTGATTTCGCATCCCTGTAACGGCGTTTGCATACAAACATGACGCGAATTTGGCAACTCCAGCTTAATTATTAAGAAATTAATGAATATATAAGAGTTTATTTATAATTTGGCGGCTTTTGAACTTCTTCATTTTCCGCAGTGTATTCATAATAATTTATGGCCTTTTAATATTCCATATTTGTTAAATATTTGAAATATTGGCCTTTTTTATGGTCTATCTGTTTACATGTTTGTTGCTAAAAAGCAAATAGTGGAAAGAAAAAATTAATTAAATAAGAATTTAATATCGGATATCTAATGAATGTCATAATATGCTTTATGAATGTTAAACGAAGTTTGTGCGTTCTGAAAGCTAATTTATTCTATTTCATTTATGACAAAATAGTTATAACTTAAAAATTAAATTTTGAGTTTTAAATGTATGTAAATGTAGCTGGAATTTGATGGACAGAAATAAAATTCGTTTTTGAGTTATGGCAGTTCCGTAGTTATGTGGAATAAATACAACATTAATAATTCTTTGCGTTCTTTGGAAGAATAACATAAGACAAGAAACCAAATAAAAAAAAATACATAAATATATTTATTTAAATATATTATAAACGTTAAAGAATGCTTTACAAAAAAAAATAATAATTTCCTATTATTGTAATAAATTAAATTCTCTTTGTGTATTTTTCAATGTGAAAACTTAAAAGAATTCAAAACATTTGTTGTTAATTATTGTAAAAAAAATAAAGCCAAGCTTGATTGTGGCTTGTTCAAATTTAAAACTATTTATTATTTTGGTAGTTTAGGGCGTTTTTTTTTAATTGAAAATTATCAATTGTTTTGAAACTCATTAAAAAAAGTTAAAACACAAAAAACCCCAAAAAATTTTGTTTAATGAGTGTTATTAAATATTGCACAAATAAAAAAGATTAAAAAAGAGTAATTTCTGAAAACCGGTTTTATGTTTTTTTTAATTTAAAATTATAGATATATAGAATAGTTAGAAGTTTCGGATATTTTTGAAAACACCTGAAAGATTATGTTATATTACGTATAGAAAACCCAAACATTTTAAGAAGACTATTTATCAAAAACCGGGTTTTCGATTTTGTTTATCAAAAACCGGGTTTTCGATTTTGTTTATCAAAAACCGGGTTTTCGATTTTGTTTATCAAAAACCGGGTTTTCGGTTTTGGTTATCGAAAACTGGATTTTCGGTTTTGTTTATCAAAAACCGGGTTTTCGGTTTTGTTTATCAAAAACCGGTTTTCAGTTTTGTTTATCGAAAACCGGGGTTTCGGTTTTGTTTATCAAAAACCGGGTTTTCGGTTTTGTTTATCAAAAACCGGGTTTTCGATTTTGTTTATCAAAAACCGGGTTTTCGGTTTTGTTTATCAAAAACCGGGTTTCAGTTTTGTTTATTAAAAACCAGGTTTCGGTGTTATTTTTTATCAAAAACCGGTTCGAGTAACCAGATTTTTCTTAAATACCCAACATACGGACTATGCTATTTTTACGTATCGCTGATCGATTTTGCTACACAAACTAAAAATATAAAAACAAAACTAAAGCCAAGTCAACTGTGAATGAACTAGAAAAAACTTTAATATATTATACAAAATTATTTCTTTTCACAAATTCCTATAAAAATATATATTTTATCATTTTGATTAATTTGTGTGATTGGAAAATAAACAGATTTTCTTCTGTTTTTTTTTTTTGGAATAAAAAATAAACATTAATAAACTTTGAATATGTTGAATGGCCAACCACACCCAACCACATTAAAATGAAAAGTGTTGTTAGTAGAAAGTGATTTTTAACAATAAAATAAAAAGTTTTAAAATAAAAGCAAACATTAAACAGACATAAAAACAAAATATTTTTAGCGATAAGTTATTTTGTGTATAATTAATTATTTATCTACTCCTGTTATAAAGTTTTATTAGCAAATAAAATTTTAACTTTTAAATGAATATTGTTTAACAAAAAGTGAAAAGAATTTGGAAAAGAAAAGAATTGAAAAGTTTAAAACAAAAATATAACAACAACAACGTACAAATTTAATAAATTTATAATACAAATTTACCGGTAAATGATGAAAGACCTCTTTCAGTAATGTTTAAAAAATTAAAATAAATTACTGTAGAGTTGCTTATATACAAGGAACATCGGTTATAAAGAGTTTGCCTGTGTGGCAAACAGTTCTCCGATCCCAACAGTTCATACATATTTATTATATTTCTGGCGAACTCTGGTTATAACGAATTTTCCGAACGAATTCCTTCTTTTAAGTTTTGTTAACAAAACTGGATGGAAATAATAATTAAATGTTATCCTGGCTCAAAAAATTCATAAGCACCTTTTTATTTCTAATTAATTACTTAAATTAACTAAAACCATGTTTTAAAACGACTTGTATTTATTTAAGATAAATTAATGCATTTTTATTGATTGCGATTATAGGGAATTTCGCCTAAAATACGAACAAAATCGCCAGGTCCTTGGGAGGGTTTGTTATAACCAGGGAAACCGCAAATATGCAGTTGCATGTTTTTTCTTGTGTGACGTATTAATGCGAAGATAAGATATTTATCCGTTTCAGAACTTTTTATGAGTTTTGGCATTGATTTGCATATTTTACCCTTTAAAGCATATTTTTGCATATTTTCAAATTTAAGAGCATAATTTACGTTTTTAGGGCATATTTTGATACTTACTTTATAGAATTTTTTTTGCATATTAATATGCAAAAACTTTATTTTTATTTTTCTGCGTCTAAATCTAATTTCGATATTCTATGCATGTAGTGTATAGTGTATACATTTGGATAATTTATTACGCCATACAATATAAGTTTTTAATAAATATAGTTGCTTTGAATAAAAAACCAATCACTCCACAATTATCCAACTTTGACGAGCAATCATGTTGAATCAAAGTTAATATAAGTTGGGGAACAACGTAAATTCGATACTGAAATAACATGAAGAACCGTGTTGAATCAAAGTTATTGTAAATTGAAACAACATGAATTTAATTAAATGTATATCAGTGTATTTTGTTAATTAGTTACTGTGTGTATTGCAGAGGCATCAAATTGTGTGTTGCATTCCCCGGCCAAGATTTTAAGTCGCACACTAACCTCTAGTTTTTAACTATTAAGTACATAATTAGCTATCATTTGATACTCAACTTACGCGAAACCGGTTTTCTACCCGTAACTCAAGGTTTGGGGGTGTTTGGAAAATTTAAAATACATATTGTTGTTATGTTTGACAATACCTACCAGAAAAGTAGTAACACGTCCCAGCTATTTCGATTTCATTAATTTTTGTCACACAGTGTTATCGAAGCTTTTGAAAATCGCTGGGAAACGTGTATCGATATGGTGAGAAAAAAATTAAATTTTTCCAAAATTTATTACGATTTTCTTTGGTAGGTCGGCTAGTTCCGGGACCGCCCTTGTATTAAGTATCAGGATTACAAAGATCGAAATTGTATTTTTAACAGACACCATTGTCGAAAAATTCGGTCTATAGTAAATTTCATCGAAAATAAAATCGAACATCTATTATGGGCTAATTAACAATTGTTGGCCGATACTGAAACCGAAGCAAATTAATTAATCGACCAGACATCAAAAAAACTATTACTCTATAATTAACGTAAACTTAAAATCAAACTTAACATAAATACAAACACCCTTCTAGACTAGACTACTGGTGACTTCAATTATATTCTTGCTCCCCTATGCGTGTGTTTTTTTTTTGTGTATATAGGAAATATAAAATTAATTCACTTTTAACCCGATTAACCTTAATGACCGATTAAAGAAATAAGGTATCGCACAAGTCATGTCCGACTTACTCGTATTTTAATTTTGTTACTTTTTTTTCTTGACTACAAAAAGAAGCCAATCAAAATAGCCATAACTTAACACAAAATAAAAAACAAATAGTAAATAATTCCATTACCTGGCGTATTACAAAAGTTAGTGCGGTGTACAACACATGTACTCACAAATCATAAGTAATTATAATAATACCTCATGGTTAGTTTTCAGTTATTTGAGTAGATACATATCAACACGGGCGTGAAGGTAAAAGCAAAACAAAAAACAAAGGAAAAAACAACAATAAAAGATTTCAGTTTCATTAAAGAAATCTATACAGAGATACGATAATTTCAACATTACGAACTACATATTTGTATATATATGTGCGAGTATAGTCGTATGGAAATAGTACACGAGTATGTAAAATACTTCTGATGGAACCGAAAAACAAGAAATAAAAACACACCAACTCGCCCATCACTTCAAAACAAAAACTGAGAATGACTGGCTGACTAAGGCTACTGTGGACATGTTTGTATGTGCCAGCGTCAGTAGGAAAACTTTAAAGTTGTCCCTTTCACTAAGTTCCGAGCATACAATGGCATAATTAAAGAGTTTGTGTGTGTGGGGAATTGTGCAAATTTGTGTAATTCTCATTGAGGCATGAAAGCAGCTCACTGTTGACCAGACATTTTCTTATGATTGTAACAGGTGTGTAATTTAAAACTAATCTCGAAGTGCCTTCTCGAGTGTTAACAGGCCTTTTTTGTGATATACACAATTTAACTTGATTTTCATTTTCCCATTATAGTTTTTGTTGATGGTCCGAAAGAATTCGGGCTTAGGAACTATATATTTGAAGGGTGCTGTTGGCTGAAGTAGTTAGTGCGTCGAAGCAAAATAACTAATAAAATGGAAATATGACTTAAAATAATGCGCCTACTTAACACCAGAGGCGCTGCAATGATGCTATTGTGTTGAGAACATTCACACGTTTTTTTACCCAGTGATGCCAACTTTTTTGTCTATATGACTTGTTTTAAGCACTTCTTAGAATAAACACACACTTTAAAAATAATTCAAATTGTTGTGACAAATTTAATCCATCTGCTGAAATACTAAAGCTTTTTAATACAAGTAATATGTACAACACAATTTCTGGGGCTGATGAATCAGAAGATTTCGATTCTGAAGTTTTTGATACGGTAAACTATTTTTTAAATATTAAAAAATAACTATGTGTAATTTTTTCTTTACAAGTTTTATAAGTACAAAATAAATTAATATGATATAAATAAATTTTATTGAATAAATACGTCATTTTTGTCATTTATTTAAAAAAAATAAAAATTAAAAATTTTATTTCTTCACATAAGAAAATTTTTAATAAAAAAAATCAACTTGGAGATTTTCGGGGATGACAAATCAAAAATTGGGGATAAGTTCCAGAGAAAAACTGGCAACACTGCGTCAATACATTGACAGTTCACCAATGTATGTATAGCAGCGCCTCCCACTGCTGTAAAAATTAACAAAATCCACAATAGCAGAGTTGTAAAAAACATAATATGTTTAACATTATTAAGTTCATCTTTTCTCTCTCTCTCTCTCTCTGTCACTTCACCATCTGTACCATTGTTGCCATTTTAGCATTTTCACTGCCAGATCTGGCATTTTCATTAGCTAAAAAGCATTCAACTTTCAAAAAATTCTGCTAGATGCTTTCTGGCAGAATTTGTTGAAAATAAAAAATTGTTAAAAAATTCTTCTGTATAGAGGATTTTTCTCATAAATGTACATGTATTGCAGGCTAAAGGTTCCCTGATGATCTGCACTAGCAACAGTGAAATGCGCATATGACCCAGATAACCCTTCAATAATCAATTTCATGTATTTTGAATTTAAAAAAATATTTTACTGACTAAATAAAATAATATTTTGGAATTATAGTTCGTAAAAACATTTTATACGTAATTGTAACATTTCCAAAAAACACCAATTAACTTTTATATATGTATGTGCTCTAAAAATATGTACCTGCAAATACTAATAATTTTGTATAAACATGAAATTCAAAGCTATTTCAATAATTTTTTCTACATTTAAATCTGGCATTATACTTTTCTTCTGTAGAACATTTTAGCAGAATTTTTTGACCGATTTAACATTCTCTCATCATAATTTTCTGGCAACACTGATCTGTACTTTCACTATCCCTTTCCTTTCCTATTCTTGGATAACACAAAGTGACCTGTTGTTTGGACCCAATTGAGCTTAAAACGTGCTTTCTTTTAGAGTTTTATGTCTGGTAAAAAAACCTTCTAAAAGGCCCCTTCCTACACAGTTGTTTTGTTGCAGGTTGTAATGTAGTAAACACAATTGATTGCTGTGTTAAGAGGTGTGTTTTTTATTAGGGTGCACTTTATTAGCATTTACTTGCTGTGCTGCTGTGCTGTGTTTCTCTTTATTTTTTATTTTTTTTTTGTTACGATTGAAAAATCACGAAAAATAGCGGAAATGACAAACTTTGCCACTAGAACACACTATTGCGATGTCACAAAATGTCATAATGTGCACTCAGCATATGTTATGTGGCAGAGAATGGCACCCAAAAAAGGATATATTAAGTAAATATCTTGATCTTAGTAACTGCGTATAATCATAATTGTAGCGCAATGGGGTTGAGGGCCAACTTTGAGGGGCGGACGCACCCCCTAAAACACAACTCTTCGCTATGAAATTTTTTTGTATTTTTTTTACATAAAACTGAACCGATTTGGGGGGAGAGAACATAAGAAATCAAAAAAAAATTCTCCATACAACTAACCACCACGCTAACTACATACATACATCGTACATATGTATGTATGTACATATTTTGTATACACAATTATTTTATTCTATTGTTCATGCATTTAAGAAGAAGCAATATTATATTTTGTTGCTCTTATTATTTGTTGCTAATGTTGTTTTTACTAAACATTTTTTACACTTTGTCGTTTTTCACACTCTAATTTTTTACAAACATTTGTGCAGATAGTCAGTCAGTCAGTCAGTCATTCGTAGTACATAAAATTCAATGAAATTTCAAAATTGTTTCCTTTTTGCCATTGATTACATAAATCTAACAACAACAAAATGTCAATTAAATAAAAGAGAAACACATACATATGTACATATGTATGTATGTATGTATGTACATTCATACAAAAAAAGCATTTGACCAAGTTAGTGTTGACAATCACTTAAAAAATGCAAACAATAAGAAATAAATAAACAAAACCTGATGAATGATAAAGAAAAAAAAACTTCAGTTATGAAATTTTCAATTTCTGCGAATCACAATGAGTGAGTGGTATGTTTTGTTTTAGTGTGACAAAAGGTAAAGTATTTCATTAGTCTTTCTCTAGTCATTTCCATAGAAAAACATTTACGGATTTACAAATGATAAATATTAATGTCGTTATTCATAAAATCAATAAATAGTAAATTATATTGAATTTTAATTGAGTAATAAGAAGAAAATATTTGTGAGCAATTAAAGAAGACTGTATGGTTTGTTTGAAATCACATATGTGACCTGCTCCACGAAAAGGGACCTCTGCGCCGAAAAATTTTTTTTTTTACTTTTTGAGTGATTCTTATATTCTTTAAAATGCCACAAACCGCAAGTTTCTGTCTTTTAGTTTTTTTACAAATCACCTGTAAAGATGAATATAATTAATAAAAAAATTTAAAAATGTGATATAAACAGATAATTTATATATAATATTTGAAATTTAAAAAAAGTTCAATATCAAAGGTACAAAATTTCCCTTTTCGTGGAGCAGGTCACATATACATACATATGTATGTATGTACATTAGCGTGGCCGTTAGTTGTATGGAAAAATTTTTTTTGATTTTTTATATTCTCTCTTCCAAATCGGTTCAGTTTTATGTAAAAAAATTAGAAAAAAAATTAATAGCGATAAGTTTTGTTTTAGGGGGTGCATACGCCCCCCAAAGTTGGCCCTCTAGATCATTTATTCAATGTAATTTTTTGTTTGTTTTTTTTTAGTTTTCTTTACGTAATACGTAATTGTACAGGGTGGGCCAAAAGTTACCATGGGGCTTAAAAGTTTAATAACTTTTTCGTTTATTAATTTTTTTAAATTTTTTTCTCAGATTATATAATATACAAAATGGAAAATTTTTTTACACTAAGTATGAAAAATAATGTCTCTT
Source organism: Nowickia ferox (assembly GCA_936439885.1). Taxonomy (NCBI): domain Eukaryota; kingdom Metazoa; phylum Arthropoda; class Insecta; order Diptera; family Tachinidae; genus Nowickia; species Nowickia ferox. The sequence goes on along the minus strand of OW387024.1, from coordinate 107,629,170 downwards.
AAATGACCACCGTTTTCAGCTTCGCACTGATGGGCGATTATGATTATGAGTGATGAAGCTCATTTTCATTTGAATGGCTTTGTTAATAAGCAGAACTGTAGGTTCTGGGGTTCTGAAAATCCAAGAGCCATTCATAAACGCCAATTGCACCCCATTAGGTGTACAATATGGTGTGGGATCACATCTGAAAATATCATTGGGCCTTACTTCTTCGAGAATGAAGATGGAAGTGCTGTAACCGTAAATGGAGAGCGGTATCGGTTTATGATAGAAAACTTTTTACGTCTTGCTCTTGAAAACATACCTGGTATGTGGTTTCAGCAGGACGGAGCCACTGCCCGCACTGCCCGAGACACAATGGCACTTTTAAGTCAAATTTTTGGAGAGCGAATAATTTCCAGAAATTCGGAAATAATTTGGCCCAGTGCGATCGCCAGTTTTGACAGCACCCGACTATTTTCTTTGGAGTAGCGAGTGTATGTGAACAAGCCAGAGACAATCCTTGAACTCAAGGCAAACATTGTTGCAGAAATTTTGGAAGATATTATGGAAAATGCTCTAAAACGAGCCCATCAGTGCGAAGCTGAAAACAGTGGTAATTTAAGACACATTATTTTTCATACTTAGTGTAAAAAATTTTCCATTTTATATATTATATAATCTGAGAAAAAAATAAAAAAAAATTAATAAACGAAAAAGTTATTAAACTTTTAAACCCCAAGGTAACTTTTGGCCCACCCTGTATATGTACATATGTAAGCAAGTGAAATATTTTTGCTTAAAATATGCTTTACAAAATTTTCAGATCTTTTAAACAAAATTTTTGCTTAAAACTTCACCTACATAGTACATTTTTTCCCAAACCAAGTTGCAAAAGTTTTAATTGATTTTCAATGCAACTTAACTCAAGGTCTAATAATAATCTTTAAATACAACTTGATATAGCGCTGTCTTTGATATAACGAAATTTTTATAAAGATACATATTTGTTCTTACTTTCAAAGCAACTTTTAAAAATAAAGCGATTAAATTCCAAAATATAAATAAATGCTTTAAAAATGTCTCATTGCAATATGCCAATTATATTTGTTAAAACAAAATGTTAAGTTTAGTCAACTTAATATACTTATAAATACTTCTTGAAGCAGTTGTCATCTGCTTATTGACCGAATTAAAAAATAAATAAAATTAAATGTCTGCAAAAACAAATGAATAAAGAGAAGCACTTAATAAAAGTGCAAAAGCAAAGAAACCTGTGGCGTATTTGACATGCTTAGCATGACAAACAAACAAACAGACAGCAGTAACCAAAGTGACCGATATAAAACATACACAAAATGCGTACTTATGTACGTAAGTATATATCGTCATCTAAAATCCAAAAGGCCTCTACTGAAAAATAATAAAAATCCACGTTTTGATTGAAAATGATGTAAACAACTAATGAATAAATTTTTTCTTAAAATTTGTACTACTGTAGCTCTTACCGTTCTCGAGAGCACAGTCTGTGACTGACAGACGGACAGACCGACATAGTAGCGAAAACAATAGGGTGTACGGACAACCATAGTTTGCCTAAATATGCATCTTATTGTTACTTTTATTTAAAAAAAAAGTCAATCCACTTACTTTTTCTTGCTCTCATAAAAAGCGATTCCTAAAGGCCGTAAGTTCAAATAGAAAAAAAACGACTAACATTTCTTCCTTTTTTTTATTGAGACACATCCACATTGGTTTTCTTACCTTTATTCTAACATTTGAAGTATATAGTCTTCAATTTATAAACTGTTTCGCTTCTTTGTAAAAAAAAGTAAAATGTGCAGTTGCGACCTTTTGGATTTTAGATAACGATATGTTCGTATGTATGTATGTAAATATAATTAGTGTTACCCAAAAAATATTACATACACCAGCATATATTGCATACTTCGGAGTATGTTTGTTTGTTGGCCAGAATTTCAAATAAAGCAATTCGCTCATTTAGTTCAACAACATCATAACTCAAAAAGTTCGATTTTTGAGTTAATTGCTCAAGAATAATTCTCACATCGTTATTCATATTGTGTAAACATTTCATACAAATATTTGAGAGAAAAATTAAATTTTCTTTTCCCATTAAGTTGTGTGTTAATTCAGAACTTTAAACTTGTTTTCAGTAAACCTATTTTCTTTATTATAGTTATTTCGTTGTTGAAGTAATTGAGCAATTTGTATTTGACGTCACTATATGCTTAAGTTAAATCAAGCTAAATTGTTGTTGTGATAACAAGCGACACCAACATTGAATTTAACATTTCATAAAACTTGTTTTCATAAAACAAAATACTATAGATAAAATTTAAACCGCAATTGCTGTTAGCAAGGCATAGGCGAGCAGAAAAAAGTGATGTGAAAAATACCATTTAAGGTTTATTAAACTAAAGCAGACAAGCAATATAAGAAAAAAAGACTTTGAAACTTACCATGGCTATCATGGTGCATACATACTCGTACATTAGATACATATCAATGTTTTCCTTTATTTATTATACATAAATACAATTTTAAAATTATGCATTAATCCCCTTAACCAAAACAATTTTCAGGCAACATTTGATTTTTGAATATTAATAATATTACTACAACCACTAGTTAGTTTAAATTTTGTTTGTGTTCAATTACCGTAACAACATTTTCTTAATAATAATTTTATATACATACATAAACATACACATAAGTATATTTTTCATAAGAAAACAAACTAGCAAAAAATATTATTTGTATTTACAATATGCATGCAAAAATATTTATAACTTGAAAAAAAAACACTTGATTTTTTTCTTAATAACTGGAAATTATGCACTTCATAGTTCTATGTTTGCTTGTTGAAGTTATTTTTTATCTAAAAAAAAGAACAGAAAATACAAATGGCTCGATTATGGAGGGCCAAGTGTTATTACATATGGCAACTGACAGCTATGAGCGGTTGGCAACCACAAATGTTTATTTGCTGCTTAGTTTTTAAGGCAAAAGTGTGGTAAAATCAAAAAATTTAAATTAAATTAAATTTGGCAAGGCGGAAAAAGCTTTGTAACTAAAAATAAATTGTTAGTTAAAAATTATTTTAAGCAATAACAGTTAGAGAGGAGACGGTAATACGAAAGGATTTGAATTGTCCCTTAAGTGCCGTCTAATAGATGACACACTTTGTACTTCTATTGATCAAAAAATTATATCATAAAACTAAACATATTTATGATACGTCTATATGCATTTCGTTTCTGCCATTGGAAAAAGCAGAAATTCCATATAAAATTAACCGCTCTGTCAAATAAATATACTTCGGTATTTCTCGTATTTATGATAACTAGGGCCAATTTCACGATGTCGACAACGTTCGACTTGTCGCATCAAAACAAAAACAACTTTTCACATTTTGTTATTGTTTCAAATTGGAGTGTACGACAAGTCGAACGTTCTCGACATCGTGAAATTGGACCGTAATTTTTTAAACATATTTAGCTAACATTTGTATTTTTTGCACTTATATTTCTTATATTTTACAGCTTTGTTTACACTATTTACAGTTGTCACTCTATCTGGAGAAAGTTGCTCTTAATACTAATGTTAAAGTTCGGTTGCCATCATCCATTATAGAGCCAGTAACTTATAACTTTTCTAATAACAATTCCCTCCGAATTCCTAAAGCAATTTTATAAAATCCCACATGATTGGAAACTGTTTAAATCAATAAATACATGTCTGTATCAAACAGTTTTTAATTAGTGGTTACGCTTTTTTTGGCACATGTGCGCAGCACAAGCCCTAATTATTTTACGCAAAAAAAAATATGTATATCTATGTACATATGTAGCTTGTGTAGCTCTTTTTCTTAATTTCACGCCATTGTGCAACGTTTGCTTTGCATTGTATATTAATTCAAATTTAGGTTTAAAACTTATTGATTAAACGAGTATGTGGTTAATTATTTTTAATTCAACATATTTGGTAGAGTGGTGAGATTTGTATTAAGCCTAAAAGTATGCTTCATAAAAATACCAAAAAATACATTTGTTAGAGTGGTGTATATAAAAGAGAGTGGTAAGTTTTGTAACCTGCACTACCGATGCAAACTTGAGCTTTAACTTTCTTGCCCAGTCTTGTATGTATGTTAACATTTTTTTAATAGTTTATGTTGTAACGGTTTATAAATGTACATTAAAAAAAAATGTTTGTTTTATATACATACATATCGAGCCTTATTTTCGATGTAATCGTAAACGACCAAAATTAAAGTTTTCAGGAGAAGGTTTTTTTTATAATATAAATATAAATTGTCGCTTACGATAAAATTTTACAGCCCGTAACTTAAAAGTTATCAAAAATTTTGGCATTTTGATAATTCTAAATCAATTTTAATTTTCATAAAAAAATATATTTTCGATTACATGTAGCTTACGATCAAATCGAAATTAAGGCTTGATATGTATGTATGTATGTGTATATACACATATCTTTAAAAACTGTTGGCCATATTTAAAAAAAAGTAATTATATTTTACAAATGGTTTATTAAACAAATTTTCAAATAAAATGTATTTGGTAAACCTGTAGTAAATCAAATTTTGGGGTAACTTACGACACTTGAAAGAAATTTCAACATACATATTTCAAGAGATTATTTAAAAAAAAAAAAAAAATAATTTCGTTTGATATCGAATTCTGTAATAAAAATAAATAATTTTTTAAACTTGGGGACTTATTTTGTAGAACGCAACGCTAGACGTTGACAAATTTTATAAGGAAAAATGCCAAGGCTAAGCGTTGCGTTTTACAAAATAATGCTTTTGATTTTATTAGGTATTTTTTTTAAGTTTATGGTTTTCTGTTCTTTTAAAGAAGATGCTTCAGGCAGAATTTTTTTTAGAATGAACTTTTCAAGAAGCATTTTTTTTCCAAAATTTCAAAAACTATTTTTAAGATATTAAATAAATACTGAAATACATATATTTATTTGACGTTTAGTCTGTAATGCATTAACATGAAGAATCCTTGCAAGGCGAATTCACATCAGGTGATCATAATTCACCAGCTGACATAATTTATCTGCTGTCAATCAATGCAAAACGTTAGGAAATATTCTGACAGCAAGAAATTTTACACTAACAAATATACAGGGCGAATACACCTGGCATCAATTCGCCTTGAATCCTTGTTTATTGTTGGTTTAAGCAAAGTCTATATGCACTTCGTTTCTGCTTAAGAAACTCATCAGTTGACTTCATAGCAAAAAAAAAAACTCTTGAAAAAGCAAAATGCTTCACATGTTTATAAAAAATGTTTCAAAATGTAATTGAGAATTACGTACGCAAACATAGTAAGTAAAAAGCCTCTAAAGAAAAACTTGTGAATACACAACAAAAAATTCTTTTTTTGATTTTGCATGTTTTTTTTTCGTTTTCTTACAACCTTTTTACAATTAGAGTGAATGTTTTCTCTTTTATTTTGCCTTTTAAATATTCTTATTGTTAGCCAATGGGCAGGTAACAACTTAAATTTTTAAATATTGACATTTTGACAGAATACCACCACCTTTATTTACTAATTGCTTATATTTCAGAGAACTAATTTTTTAATTGATTTTTCCTCCATTGCAGAACGATAAGTAAGTAAATGCTATTATGAAGCATGAAGCTGACTATCAAAACGGACTATCATCAAACAAATCAAATATGAAGTCAAAACAATGCGTTTTATTTTTATCGTTTCAGTGGATGTTGGTATAAAATACGTTAGATTATAGACGTACATACACATACATTTTGCATCTGCATTCAACGTAAGCAATACGGTTTATTTATATTTTTTATGTTTATTTGTATTCAATTATAATAACGACTTTGACTTTGAACAGCAAGTGTAAAAAATACAAGTGCAATGAAAAGGGACGGGGAAGTATGTACGTATTCACTTCTATTCAAAAAATTTATATTTATACGTCGGTATTTGCAAAAAAAAAAAACAAATATATATAGATATATATATATATATATATATATATATATATATATATATATATATATATATGTATATGTACTATATATGCAATAATTTGCGGTAAACTTGAAGAAAAATTATTAAAACTGTATAAACCTAAAACTGTATAGAAAACCTATAAATAAAAATAAAGTAAACTGATTATACGCTACACAACAATTAGTGGCAGACACAGACTGGAGTTGCGCATAAGTTAAGGCTTGAATGAGTAATTAAAGAAGAATTACAAATGAATACTATCTAAAGAAATATTCAACCATTTACCTTCAAGAGATTCTTCGTCGTTCTCAGTAAATGGTAATAGGACATTCACACCTGCACAAAATCTACCAGATTTTAATTAAAATCTTTATGAAAATCTCTAGCGTTTACACCAACTTTTGTTAAGGTTTATCAAGATATTTTATCCAAAACAAAACCCACTAACTGAAAAATATCCAAAGCTACAACCAAACAATTGCAATGTAGCCAATTCACACACCTTTCTAAGCAGCACGCAGCTAATTTACTCATCGTTTTTATAAATATGTTGTACAGGGTAGTAAGAAATTAATAAAAGTATTAGATTTCGATTAGGTTTCCTACAAATCAACTGCCAAAATAGATTTTGTTTTCTATGGGATATCTAGTAAAAGGCAACAAGATTTAGCTCGAAATCTCGTAAGTACTAAATTTCGAGACAATGTAAATGATCTCTAAAAACATTTTTCACAAAATTTTAAAATTTTTTTTTTTAAATTTTAAAATTTGGAATTTGACTAAGGGCCATTTTCACAACGATACAAAAGTAAACTTTAAGAATTTAAAACCAGTATTTTGTATTGAAATACTAAAACTCTTAAAGTATACTTTTATTCGTTGTGAAAATGTCCCTAAATATTTTTGGAGGTTATGGCGCATTTTCATAGTCAAAACAAAGTATACTTTACGAGTTTAAAACCAGTATTAGCATACAAAAACTTAAAACCAGTATTACCATACAAAATACTGGTTCTAAACTCTTAAAGTATACTTTGTTTTTTTAATATGAATATGCACATATGTCTTTATGAGAAATAGACTGTCAAAAGCTTAAGATTGTGCGGATAGACAACCACCAATTTGTTGGCATTGTGTTGACGTAACTTCGATGTTAATAACTGGAATAAGGATGATTAAATAAATCTTAAAAAATCTTCAATAAATATTTAATAAATATTTAATAAATTTAAAACTTTTTTACTCAAATGTAATCTAATCTAAATATGTGTATCGAAACAATAAATATATGACTTACATAATTTTTATAATTATGGGCACATAAATACATATGTATGCATGTATGTATGTAAGTGATTGCCACTGCCTAAAAGTTCGTGGACGTGCCATAATCATAACCGTACAAAACATTATGGGCAACACTGTATGTATTTGATTATAGGTGACTTGCAATAACTCCATAATCATAACAATAGAAGCCAATTGGTTTTTCGCCGTAACGGTAAACAGCTGTTTGCTGATTAGACACATTTCGTCGGCTTAGAGTGTAAACCTGCTAAATCCACTTTTTAATGCCGTTCGAAAGAGAAAGATCATCGATTTGCTTGAATATTTATTTTAATTTGAACCTCTATATGTCTCATGTCGAAGCAGATTTACTCTCTAAGCCGACGATTTGCTTTTTTTGCGCTTTTAACTTTTTTCATTTGCTGAATTGTTTGGTAAGTTTTGATTTATATTTTTGTTTTATACTTTTTCAGTTTATTTATTTTTTTATTATAATTATTTATTTCAAAATTTGTGGTTAATTAAATGGATGGCGAAAAGCTTGTGGAAGCCGGCCATGCACTTTTGAAATGATTAAAGAAATGAAAACATAAAGAGCTGTTTATGTTTATGGCAGCAATAATAGGTGAAGCAAATATGCATATTTATTGTTATGGCAATGCTTATGGCTGCGACATGGCACGTCTAATTGAAACTTACCCCTAGTTTCTAACTTAAGAATTAAGTACGTAATTAGCTAATTTTTATTTAAAATTAAGTTGTAATTAAATACGATTTCATTTTTTCAGTGGTTAATTAAAGTTCTTATTAAATTACGTTGAAAGTACGGTAGCACTGCAAAATTTCCCAGTATTATGGAAGGCTTTTCAAACAACAGCTGTTTAACATAAATAAGAAAGTTAGGTTATCAAAATGCAGAAAATTAAAATTGGATAAAAACACATTTTATGAAACCAAAAGAACATCAGATTGCATTTTTCTATTTATTTATTCCATGATATAAAACTACGAATTGTATTTGTTATATATTTATGAAAATTAAAGGAAATTCTTTCTTTATGTGGTCGTAACATGATGTTTTCAATACGACCACTTGATGTTCAATGTGTATGTTTTCAATAAACACATGCACGCATAAAAACATATGGTGCGCGCATAAAACTTAAATAATACTTAATTACACAAGTTTTAATTATTATTTAATTATGCACTCAAAGACACAATTTCGTATTTAATTAGAACTTAAAAATAATTACAATTTGATTACCAACTGAAAAAATGGGCATTAAACTTTTTGCTGGGAAAGTTTACTTTACAAATTTTACGCATCAACGTTCATTTGCTTTATTAAGACGTGCAAAGTAAATGCAGAAAAAACGCTAATGCAACAATATGTCAATCAAATGTCAAAACAATTTATTACAGTTATTGCGCGAGCATTAAAACTACATGCAAACATACATACTTACATACATACATATGTACATACATATGTACATACATATGTACATACATAGTTATACAAGTAGATTACAGTAGCAAAAACAATTTGTTTGCTTTTTCTTTTAATTGCAATTCAAAAAGAACAACAAACAAAACTATAAATAATAGTCAATTTGTTTGTTAGTAATTGAATAATTTAAATTGTTTACAAGACCAGACTGAATACAAAAAAAAACGCTGTACATAACACATACATACATCACATAAAATTGGTATTCACATTAAACACATTATTACATACATATGTACATATTCTAAACGTTAAAACGTTTTAATTTCGATGAATAAACTTAACTAGCAACCAAATTTATAAACAAAATTATTGAAAATATTTTTTTAATTTTAAACGAAAAATATTCTCTTAACTTCAATAAAGTATTAAACATGGAATTTGACTAAATATTTTTGGAGGTTATGGCACATAATCATAGTCAAAACAAAGTATACTTTAAGACTTTAAAACCAGTATTTTGTATCGTAATACTGGTTTTCATTTCTTAAAGTATACTTTGTTTATGACTATGCGTATGCGCCATTGTGAATCACATTTTATGGGTTTTTTTTAAGCTTGAATCCACATCTGTTTGCTCCACCATTGTACACGTCATTTATTGCATCAATTTCGTGCTGTAACAATTAATACATTTTAATTGGGGGCAAGTGGTATGGACTTGATGTCTGCTTTTCTATTTAAGTACGAACATATTGTTGAATTTCTTTCAAGTGAATATGAATTAAAATTAACTTTTAATATTGAGAAAAATGTACAATTGCAATGATGACAGAAATTAATGGAAAAAAAAAATATTATTAATAAATTTAAATTCATTTCAACAAAATCGTTGAAAATGCAGTTAGAGCAATTCAAGAAGTTGGGCAGGAAAAATCTATAATGTACATATGTATATACAGTAGTTTTGATTTAGCTGCCTTTTGTTTAAGTGCACTTTGGACTTAACTGCCTAAAATGCTAAATTTCTGTCACTATTCCTTAAAATCCCATACAAATTATTTTTGTGCAAATCAATGTTCGCTGCACATTGACTTGACTGCACAAAATATGTATATTTTTTCTGTAATTATTCTCCAAAATCCTTTTTCAAGTGCACTTTTTATACCTGTTGGATACAAATTTTCTGCTAACAATAACTTTACGCATTAGCACAAAAGAGGGAGAAGGGAGTTCTAATAACGGAAGTTTTTTAAGTTGGCTTTCACTTAGACTTATTATTTATTTTTCAGCAGTAAATAAGTATTTGTTATTGTTTAATTTCTTTTGAATTAAAGTTGAATCAATATTAGCAACATTACTGCGTTTAGTACTCTTGGAAAAAAAATTGTCGCGTCCGTATTTGTACTTTAACCATTTAAAAAAAATATTAAAACAAAACTTTCATATTTCAAAAATCTACACACAAACGATCATCTTTCACCTTCATTTCCACATTCACAAAAAAAAAATTCTACATACAATTTCGCTGAATTGAGTATTTTTTATAGGTGCACAGAAATAACTTCTATTTTTGTCGCGTCCGTTTCTCGCTGACATTTGCTTATATCTTTTTACTATATTTTTGATATCTCCCATAATTTTTGCTTTAAAACACTTAAGATTTCTTGTTTTTTTTTTTGCTGAACTAAAAGTGTACGAATGTCGCGTCCGTCGCGTGGGAATTGCCAAATACAAATATGGGAAATGCTATGATTTTTATATTACACATTTACTTTTTTAAAAATTAAAATAAAACTCACCTGCTGATTTGACTCATCGTCCAGGGCAGTGAGCAATTTTACGGTGCTGCCGTTGGCCAAATTGAAACTGCCATTCGCCGATGAGAGATGTTGTTTCATTGGCGAAACACCAATGCGTGAGAAATTATGAAAATCACTGCCAGCGCCCACGTCTTGGCTGTGATAATCTGAATGAATATCATTCAGTGTATTATTGCTACCACTTATGGTAGTAATACCACTGGAACTTATACGTCCGGAAGTGGCTGTAGTACGACCGCTGATGGTACCCACACCACCTGCGCCAGCGCCTCCTCGACCAACTCCATTAGATGACATCAGCTCGTTGGTTGTTATATTCGATATATAACTGCGTGTCGTTTGTGGTGAAGGCGTTATAGGCGGCGCCACCATACTACCACCACCCCTACTGCCCGCACTTATGCTGCCACCACCACCGTCAGCTCTACGCCTCATATTACTCCAAGACATGCGATGTTCTTGTTTGCGATCCAGAGTTGTGCTGTTGCTGGCATAGGCATCTCTCATGGTCGAATTATGGCCCATCACATAAATGCTTGTGGCTGTCGAATCACTGCGCACACGCATTTGATCCATGGGAGGCAGTGGTGGAGGTGTTGGCGATGTGGGTTGTGTTGACATTTTCGTCGTTGAATGCAATTTATTTAAATTCTGTTTTCTTTGTGCCGTTATGGCTTTCAGTTGCTGTAAATGTTCATCAAGTGCTTCGTCACTTGTTCTGGTTTTAAATGATGGATTCATTATGATAATACAATGGCCAAAAAGAGTTTTTCAAATGTGTTTAACAAAGCGTATAAATGATCATTAGCTGGCCGGACATTTGGTATTGTGTTTTCGAGCTGTAAAAGTAAAACAAAACGGCTTTGTAAGAAATAATACGTTTATTAATTCAAAACTAACATAAAAGCCAACAAAAGACTGAATCATTGAAAGAAATTTTTAACTTCTTTGAGACAATTCTAACGCAAAATCAAAACAACGGCAGATTTGCGTTTATTTCTTTAAATTCAGAGAAAAAGTTTGCTTTTTAACGCGAGATTTTTCAATAAACATTAATGCGTAACATTAATAAACTTATATTATTCATTGGAAACTGAAATGAATCACAATCGTAATAAAATGACAGTGATAAATGACAGGCTTGTTATTTTAATCAATTCAACTGCATGTATTTTTAAAATCGGTTTTTAAATAATACAAAATCTGCAAATCTATTAATGCTAATGATCTAACAGTTCCGTTTCACAGTGTTTTGTAACAGCACAATATTTTTAAATTGTTTGATTTGGGGGAAAAAAATGGAAAACTTGATATATGAGCTGCCTCGTCATAAAATTAAAATTATGTTAAGTTACAGAAATTAAATTATTTATGGTTATTTAACTCGTGTCAAAATCAATACGAATTATACAAATTCATTTCAAGTTAAGACTTTAATCACAAAAATTTTCATTCATTTTAGTAGAGACAATATTTGGATATAAAATGTTGAGAAGTTCTGTTTTTTTTTCAAATCACAAAAAGTTTTCATTTTAGAGTAAAATTTAAAAACAAATCTTAATGATTTTCTACACCTTTATTCAAAGTACTCATATGTACATGTGAAACATTTACGAACTGGTTCAAAAACAAGCACACCTGAGCCATAGATGGCGGCAGTGATTTGAAAAAAAATTACTATGGTAAAAAGTGGCAACCTTATACAACATCTGTTTTCAGTGTCAATGCGCAAAGTCAGTTATTTCTTAAGTGCGATCAGGCTTTATGTGTTGTTTGGCCTTCGAGAGTTTCGCGTCTCACTCGGACTTGTTAATGGGTACCGCAACTAACTGTGTATTCCTTACAGTTGTTTAGTGTTATTTTCCATTATCAGGTGCAGAGATTTTAATAAGACGTATACTGGTGGAGACCATTAAAACTCTGGGTGTGGATTTTGGAATATCTTACATCCTATGCGAAGGTAAAGGTCGTCCGCAGCTCCCGAAGGAAGCACCTAATATGGGATATCCTGGCAATTTGCGTACTTGCTTCTGCCATTCAAACTGAACTGAAGGTTGCCTTGGCTGAAGTAGTTAGCACGTTGACTAAGAAAACGAAGGTCCTGGGTTCGAGCCCGGTATCAGACAGTCATCACACATTTTACTGATGTACATTAGTATCCCTTTGTATCAGTTGTTGTAGGAAAGTTCATGTGATGAAGGCATAGTCTCACTGGTCACTGAATTATACCGACTTCAGCAGATACTAATCCTAATGTAACATCATCGGCGATGTAAAATAACCAATAAAATGGCTACTAATCACAGCTTCAAAAATTTAATACGCCTCATTTAACCCAGAGGCGCTGTAACACTGCATTATTAAAAACGTGCAAAAAATAGAGTTGTAAAAAGAATGAAGCTTTCCTCTATCTCTTCCTTCACCACCTTCTTCTTCTTCTCTATCACTATCCCTTTTCTAAAGAAGGTAACACCTAGTAATAGTAGTAGGTATTCATTGCCTGAGTGTTATTTCTCTTTACAAAAAAAAAAAAACAAACAACAAGGCGCCAAGTTGCCTAGTTGTCTCAGTGAATTTGCAAACATGTTTATATACTTTTATTTGAAAGGTAAGAGTTCTCCTCTTATGTTATGTTAGCCCCGGAAGCAAAGGCATATCGCCCTATATCTAATTTTATTAACATTTTATTATACTTATCTCATTATTTTTAAAGATTGGTGCTGTAAAAATTTATAGTTTTTAAGATAATACCTTATAGTCTTAAGTAATCTTTGTATCATTAACTTTAAAAACTTTCATTGTCAAAACAAGGCTCAATAAATTTTTGCTTTACTTGACTTTACTTTATTTGAAAGGTCTCATTCTGACCCATAGGTTCCCATCAAATTCCTGTTCACGGAGCCCCTGTAGATTTTTTTGAAGCTTTGTTCTTTGGAAATCTTTCCATAATATTTGAACAATTTTTAGTACTGCCCCGTACTTTCAACGAAGTTTAATAAGAACTTGAATTAATCACGGAAAAAATAATTATTTTTATTTTATATCTTCATAAGTTATTATATGGCCTTCATAATCCATTTTTAATATTTATGATGAAAAATTTAGATTTAAGTAATACTTAAGTAAATTAACGATGGAAAAGGGTGCGTTATACTCGTATTATTTTAAAGACGCACTACTGAGTGAAAATAAATGTAATATAAATTCGTAAAAAAAAATATATTATAACGCATGACCAAATAGATATGAATATGTATTAATTGCTCTTTTAAAGAAGTAAATTTTCTGTTCATGAATAATCAAAAAATAAAATATTTTTAATTTTAATATACAAAAATGGTTTCTTCTTCTCTCTTTTTGTTATGCAAAACAATCGTTTTATATTTAAACGGGTTAAGATTGTTTGAACAGTTGTTTTTGTTTTTTTTAACTTAAACAGCTGTTTAATTTAAAGTCTTTGTGTTACAAGTAAAATTTCCATTTATTGATAAGTAGAAGACAAAGACAAAATCTGTATGTAGATATATTGAGGAAGCTAGAAGATTCTGGCGTGTGGTGAATAAGCAGACAAGTTTTAATACACCACCTTGTTACTGTTCTTTGTTTGTGTCATCTACTTATTTATTTATGTACATAAATTATTTGTTAGGTTCTCTTTTATATTAAAAATTATGTGACCTTAGTTATTTAAAAAAAAATTACCAAGAAATTTATTCAAAATGCCTGATCATTTTCAGTTGCAACCAATTTAAATTACTGTTTGTTTTGTTCTTCAGTTCTTTCTGTATTTTTTCCCAAGAAGTGAATGTACTCGAAGTGTTTTGCTGTCCACATTGCAAAAGTAAAAATAAAATTAACTTGAAATTTGAACGCAATGAGTCTCGAAATTATTTATGTATATGAGTATTATTACGTTGAATACTTGAGATGATAAAAATAATAATAATAATCTGCAGATTCATTCATTTCGACCCCATAAGAAACAAAATGAAATTTATAATTTACTTTATATGACAACAATTACACAGATTGTTGATGCGATAAGATACGTACGCACAATCACTTAAGAAAAAAAAAAAAATATGTACATAATTAAGATAAGAGGAAAGTGTTGGTACAAAATAATACAATATTAAGAGTATAAATTAATCCAAAGAATAATTTTTCTTATGCAGGCTTTTTAGTTCAGTATTGTTAATTATTATTTTTTTCATAAGATATGAAAATATTTTTATTAATTCATGCCATTTTCTGCTAGGCTGTATAAATTAAATGTTCTCGACTTCTTAAAGAAATTATTTAACAAACACATTTTCTCTATTTATGATTTCATTAGGCTAAAGTTTACATTTTCATACTTAATGAATAAATATGGTACTACATGGTTGATCTTGCAGGCCGTACAATTTTTAAGGGCTTAAAAAAACATTTAAAAATATTCGTGAGCGATGTGTCTCGAAACACTTAATCGATTTATAACGATTTATATAGCGGCATTCAGAGCAGCTCTTTCAAGTCCAAAACAGTAGATGAATCCTGAAAATCAAGTTGACAAAGAGTTTTGGAGTCATTAAATTAAAGAGTTCTTTTTTTGAAAATTTTCTCTTTCAATCAATTAAAATTTCAGCTGGTGTTTTTTTTTTTTGGGAATTGTTACACTTACGTTTAACATTTGTCAATGCACTAATAATCCCAAATTATTATTTTACTTATTCAGTAAAATATTTTTATTCGAAATACATTTAAATTGATTATTGAGGGGTTAGCTGGATCCTAAGCTCATTTCACTGTTGCTAATGCAGATAATCAGGGAACCTTTACCCAACCTATTTGTATGGGGACCACCCTAATGATTAAAGATGGATTCTAGTTATATTCTAAATAAATGTTGGGGTAACAAAAATATTGGAGGTCGGTCATATATTTGACTCCTCTAGGGGCACTCTGGGGCTAGTTATGGCGATGGGGAATAATTGTATAAAAAATGGTATTTTGTGCGGGAGTCCCCTTAAGGAGCGCAGATAGGCGGTTAGTATGTTGATAAAAAATGTAGTGGTCTTAAGTTTTACATCTCTAGGAGCAACTCAGGGACAGTTGTGAAGCTTTTTGTGGATTTTACCTAGTTTTTTGGTATATGCATTTTTTTCTAAACTTTACAAAATTAGAGGTCCTAGCGTATCGAAATCAAGAGTAGTCACTTATCCACCCCTAATGCACACCCATATCGGGCCAAAAAAGCTTAAGCGCCATAATAATCGCTGTCGTAAATATTTTATTTTCGTCAAAAAAAAACCAGGTCCAAAAAATGTGTCGCTTAAGCTTTTTTGGCGGTTATGGCTCGATATATGTACATATACAGCTGTATTAAAAATAGCAGGAGTTGTGGTAAGCTATATTTTTAAAGGTAAAGTTTCTTAGTCTGGCAACGTCCAAAGTACGCGACATTCTAGCGGTACTTTCAATGGAGTGTGAGAAGAAATATTCCAAACGGAATCTCGTAAAAAAAATATTAAGTGGTGAATATAATTTATTAATGTCTACATATTCTGTCAAGAGCCATTATTACAACTTGACATTAGTTAAAGGTAGGATGATTTTATCAGGCGTACAAAAAGTCAGTATTGGCCTTTTAACTCGTCAATTCCCGGTGTCACCTACAGGTGACACAGATTAGCGATTTTTTTAAACATGCCAATTGACATCATTGCAAAAAATTTTTTTCAAATTTAAATCTAACGTTCCAATGTACTCGTGATTTTTTTTAACAAACCTAGCATTGCGTTATCTGTCAAAATTTTGCATTTGTTAAAAACGGTTTTGTGATTTTTAGCTACTGGCTGTGTATTGAAACTAATTTATTTATAAAAATGCCAAAAGGGTAAGTACTATAAAAATTTTTATTCCCTGTCATTGTGATATATTCAGGCTAACTATATAATAGCCAATTGATAAAAAATAGAAAGCTTTCCTGTAGAAAAACTATCTAGTAACACCAAGTGTCAACTATAGGTGACACTGGGTGTTATTACTACTTAATGTATACATGTATGTACTACTCATGTATATTTTTTTGGATTATTGTTTGGTTATGTAATATATAGGTTGACATTAGATGAGATTGCTGATGTGTTGAATGCCGAAGAGGACGTTGTAGGTGATATTATTTTATTTCCTCCTGATGATGGTGTGGTGACTGATGAAGACAGTGGGGATGAAAACGAAGCTAATATTGTTCATCTTTCTGGTCGCATGCTTCGGTCCAATGTGGAATTACAAAATAGAGACAATACTGAACAAAATAGGGAAGATGGTGGAGTAGAAACTGTCGAACCTTTGCCGAAGAAGAAAGACTACACTATAAAAAAATGGTATACCACTGTCAGCAATATTTCTTTTGCTTCTTGTGGTAAAGGAGACCGCGATGAAGAAGTTTTTAAAAGCTTACAGGAAGAGATGACTGTTGTCGAATGCTTCGAATTGCTTTATAGCGATGACATAGTGGAATTCATTGCAGCTATGAGCAATTTATACGCTTTACAAAGAAATCATATTCTAAATGTAACTGTTGATGAAATTAGGGTATACATCGCAATACTGTTAATGACAGGATATTTGACGCCAAAGTACATGAGAATGTTTTGGGAAATAAAAAGTGATACCCACAATGAGCTAGTAGCATCTAGTATAAGGCGAAATAGGTTTTTTGAAATTCAGCAATATCTTCATCTTGCAGACAGCACATCCTTACCGCCAAATGACAAATTTGCTAAAGTTCGAGAATATTTCACGAAACTGAACGCAAATTTCACTGCAAATTTCAAAAAAGCTGGCTCTTCACATATTTCCATAGATGAAACTATAGTACCTTACTTTGGGAGGCATGGTACTAAACGGCATATCCACGGAAAACCAACAAGGTTCGGTTACAAGCTCTGGTCTGCAGCTACCCGCTATGGATATTTAGTCAATTGCGAACTTTACCAGGGTGCGTCAGGCCCTGGCCTAAAGATGCAATCTGACTTAGGCTTAGGAGCTGCTGTCATTTTAGAGCTCCATTCAAGGCTCCCCGAAGACATGGGACCTTACAACTTATACTTCGATAATTTTTTTACCGGTTTACCATTACTGAAGTATTTACGAGAGCAGAATGTTGGGGCAACTGGTACTATTCGAGAAAACCGTATGGAAAATTGCAATATGCCAAACTCAAAGGACATGAAAAAAGAGCCAAGAGGTAAGCTTTGTTATAAAGCTTCTGAGGATGTTATTGCAGCTAAGTGGCATGATAATAGTATTGTCACCATTGTGTCCAATTGCCATGCATTAGATCCTATCACAAAAGTAGATCGGATTGGATTTATGGATAAGAAACGGGCAAAAATTCAAGTCGATTGTCCAGCAGTTGTAAAAATGTACAATAAATATATGGGCGGTGTTGATCGTTTTGATGAAAATATTGACTCAATGAGAGTAGCTCTTCGCGGAAAAAAGTGGTGGTTTTCTCTGTTTGCTTTCGGTTTAGATGCATCTTGCCAAAATGCATGGCTAATCAAAAGGCAGTCAGAAAACAACTGGACCTACTGCGATTTCCGCAGAAATGTGGCGACTATATACCTTCAAAAATATGGCAAGCCTCCAACACGCAATTCTGCTTGTAGCGTTCCTGTTGGGATAAGAGTACCTATCGAGGTGAGAAGCGCAGGAACTGCGGATGATCACTCGCAAGTCGACTGCTCTCAACGAAGATGTGGATATTGCCATCAACGCACTAGAAAAATGTGTGTTAAGTGTAATATCGGTCTGCATTTAAAGTGTTGGTACAGATTTCACAACAAATAAATGTTAATATTTTGTATAAAAGTAAATAATATTAAATAAACAAATGATTAATTTCAACAACAACAAAATAAAAAAATCGTTCCATTCAGAGTTTTGACTTGATACTGTGCCCAGTGTCACCTGTAGGTGACTGCCCCGAAGAAAGAAATTGGGCAGGGTTATATATTTTTAATATTTTTTTCTGTTTAATATAATGTTTCTAAGCTATTTAAGTTAAAGAGAAGGGCAAAATTTTTGTTATATTCTAAATAAATGTTGGGGTAACAAAAATATTGGGGGTCGGTCATATATTTGACTCCTCTAGGGGCACTCTGGGGCTAGTTATGGCGATGGGGGATAATTGTATAAAAAATGGTATTTTGTGCGGGAGTCCCCTTAAGGAGCGCAGATAGGCGGTTAGTATGTTGATAAAAAAATGTAGTGGTCTTAAGTTTTACATCTCTAGGAGCAACTCAGGGACAGTTGTGAAGCTTTTTGTGGATTTTACCTAGCTTTTTGGTATATGCATTTTTTTCTAAACTTTACAAAATTACGGGTCCTAGCGTATCGAAATCAAGAGTAGTCACTTATCCACCCCTAATGCACACCCATATCGGGCCAAAAAAGCTTAAGCGTAATAATAATCGCTGTCGTAAATATTTTATTTTCGTCAAAAAAAAAACGAGGTCCAAAAAATGTGTCGGTTAAGCTTTTTTTGGCGGTTATGGCTCGATATATGTACATATACAGCTGTATTAAAAATAGCAGGAGTTGTGGTAAGCTATATTTTTAAAAAAAGTAAAGTTTCTTAGTCTGGCAACTTCCAAAGTACGCGACATGCTAACGGTACTTTCAATGGAGTGTGAGAAGAAATATTCCAAACGGAATCTCGTGAAAAAAATATTAAGTGGTGAATATAATTTATTAATTTCTACATATTCTGTTAAGAGCCATTATTACAACTTGACATTAGTTAAAGGTAGGATGATTTTATCAGCCGTACAAAAAGCAAGTATTGGCCTTTTAATTTAATATTATTCTGCAGCTGTGGAAGTTCAAAACTCTGTATATGTATGTCTTTGTGGTGAATAGAACCAGTTCTGTTTTATTTGGGTTTGCCGCTAGACCATAGTCTTTGTTGTCCAGTTACTAATTGTACTCAAAGTAATTTTGTCCTGATATTCCTTATAGCATCCATGAGCATTCGTGATACCAGTATTAAATAATTCGCGTACACTACGTATTTTATTCCCTTGTTTTTTAATTCAAGCATAATTTTAAGTATTAAGAACGAGAAGCCAGCGTATCGCAGAATCACACCACCTTGGGTGTTCGTCTTCCTGCCCATTTTGACTCCTCGCTGTTTCCTAACCTCGTAGTGACCTTACTCGTGTCCTAATATATTCCTGCACGCCCCAGTTTTGGGTGGCACTTTGAATAGCTGATATGGTCACATTGTTGAAAGCAATGGTGTACTGTTTGTGGTCTAGTGATCTCATACACATGCATCTCTTCATTTTATTACCCCTATGGTGAATAACAAAGTGCAGTTTTTGTTCCCATGAAATGTTTATTCCCCTCGAAGGGAAAAATGATATCATGAATCTTCCATGAAACAAATTTCCCGCTGTCAGTTCTCAGTGAATGTAAAAAACGGGAAGAAGATTTGTAAGGCTTAGAAATTAATTGAAAATCAAGCAAATTTAAGTTTAATGATAAAAAGTACACACACCTTTGTTTCCAAATGAAATTTTTTTAACTTTAAAGTTGTTTTTAAATAATCTGGATGCAGTAGAAAAAATTCTTTAGTATACCACCGCCATACTCTGTGGAAAAAAAGTCTTGCAGGGAATTATTGTTAACAATCATGAACTTTATTGACTAATCTTGTCTCTAAAATGTATATTTAGAACTTTTAATACATAATTCGGAGGAAAATATCGAAAATATGCGATGTAATAAAAATGTGTTTGCCTGCAAAAATAAAGTGAACAAACCAAGGGAATCCAAAAAGGGAAAACATTTCTAGGGAAAAATTATTCTCGATTGCAATTTGGTGAAAAGGGGAAATATTTAGAGGGAAAACATGTTCACGCTAGGGGTGTATATTTGCTTAAAAAGTTCTAAATTATTTGAAAATCGTTCTTGATTTTTTTTCACACTATAAGTTAGAATAGAACAGTTTTATGAAAGGAAAGTTTTAATTATGTGCTTCACAATTCCAAAAGAGGTCATGCAAATTCTCTATATAAAGAAGAAAAAAAAAGAAAAATGAACATTAAACACTCTTTTATATGTTTTAACAACGGATTTGATTGAAATATATGTATGTATGTATCGTACATATGTATGTATGTATCGTACATATGTATGTATGTTTACTTTTTTTACTTTTTAGCAACTGAATAATAGAATAATAAACTACCTGCAAGTTTTTAGAATGCTCCGTGAAAACTTCTTAAATTTTTAGTTTTGTTTTAATTTTATGAAAACGGCAAACTAACAGTCATACACCTTTCAGTAAACTCATTATAAGTTTTAGTGTGTCAATATTTACAAGAAAATTTCCAAGAACTTCAATTTTTAAGCCACACTTACCAAACTTCCTGACCTTAATAGTTATTTACCCTCCGAAAAAGTCTAAACTTAACAGACTGTAACATACATTTGCTTCTGCTGAAATTGCTGTAGACCTTTTTGTTTTTGTATTTGGAAGTGACAGCAGTTAAAAGTTTAAGGTAAAGCAACCAGCAGATACCAACATGTTGTATTTAATGTTTGTGCAAATGTTTTATTAAAGAGGGTGTGCCTTTGAAAGGTGTACATTGAAAACTAAAGCTTTTGCATATAAATTGTGCGTAAGTAATTGAAATAATATTTATTAGATTTACAGTGCTCCGACCGAAGTCTAAGCACTGCTTCATAGAATTTTTTTTAGCTCTATGTCATAAATCTAATACTTTTCCATGCCTTATCTTTCGGTAAGTTGATGAATTTTTAACCAACTTGGGAATTTCTTTCAATTTTAGTAATATTTTGGGTATTTTTTTTGTTTTCAGTATACGAGTATAGCACGTATTTTTTTTAGAGATTTAGAAACTTAAGTTGGCAATACTGCTTCATATGAGTATGTGCACCATTAGGGGCCGTTCACATATTACGTAACGCTCGAAAGGGGAGGCGGTGAATCGAGTTTTGTTACTAATCCTTATGGAAGGGGGGGAGGGGTCTTTGAAAATGTTACGTAACAGAAAAATTTACTAATTTCCTACAAAAATACATGTGTATGTATGTTTTTCTCATTTATTTATTCAACTAATTAAAGAAATACATTCAGGGCTAGTTTTTGACATAAAGATAAACTCTATCTACTTGTCAGTTAACTGTAGTTTAAACTTAAAATATTGTTTTTCAAATAACGATTATCTAGTTAATAATCTTAGTTTAACCGAACAACATTGCTCTTAGTTTTGGTACGATATGTTACTGCGGGGGAGAGGGGGGGTCAAAAATTGGAAAAAACAGCGTTACGTTATTTTATTATATGACGTAGACATTGAATATATGTTGTAAACAAAGTACATTTGTGTATGGAAATTGCTCTCTCTCTCTCTCTCACACACACTTTTTACAACAAACACTCATTTGTATTTATGATGACGCAGAGGCCCAATTTTTTTTTTTTTCTTTTTGCTGAGTGCGCAATCTGTTTTTCTTGATTCATGAGTATCGCAGCAATTACTTGTTTTGTGTTTAGATTGGTTTGGGATCATCGTGAAAAGACTGGTAACCACCCCAGAAAATCTTAATCAAATCAAAGCTCGGTTTAACATATGTATATTCACTTTAACGAATTCGCAATATAACGAATGGGAATTTTTTTTATATTAACTACCTTGTGTAACGAATATTTAAATATTTTGCGCTCACTATAACGAATGGTCGAATATAACAAAAATATGTACATACATACATATGTATTAAAAATACACAGAATCAACACCTTTAATTAAAATATTAAAAATAATTAATTAAACATTTGGTGGAGTTGAATAATTGTTTAAAAATTTTATTGATTAAGAATTCAACTAAAAACATAATTCAGTCAATTAACTTTTCTAGTAAATGTGGAATATTGAAATCTTCCATTTATATATGAAAATGAAATTCAAACGGTTGGGAAAAGCGAAGATCTCTTCGAAAAGGAAAGTATTCCCATATGGAGGAAAGGCTCCTAAAATAACAAAAAATACTGCATCCAAAAAAGGTTCTGGAATACACCGCTAACTGTATACCGGCGGATTTAATGAACGTGATGGATAGCTAAAACTATCAAAAAAGAATAACTGCTCTTTTCTAATTTGAAAGACAAAAATAAAACACGGATCACTTGGTAATAAAGTTTTACCTGTAAGCTATCTGCATTTTAAATAAAGTATTTTTTATTAAAAATCAACTAAAATGAATTAAATTATAAATAGAAAAAAAAACTTGGCTATAGAACGAGTTTTTCACTGTAACAAATAGGTCTGACATTTCACGTTCGTTACACCCAGCTTTCACTGTATGAAAGAATGCTGATTTTGTTAAGGAAATTTTGTACAACGGTGGAACTCATTTTTGGTTGAACGGATACATCAATAAATAAAACTACCGCATTTAGGTAAGGCTGAGAAGAGAAAGTAAGATCTCAGCTCACTTGGGTCCAAATAATGGGTCGCTTTGTCTTACCTGAGAGTAAGAAGGGATAAGTGCAATTACAGATGCTGAAGTGACAGATAGATAGAGAGAAAAGGAGCTTTACTAATTTTTTTTAGTTTTTGCATTATTTTAAGCTATTGAGCCATGTTATTAGTTATTTTACTTTGCTCCTGCGAAATGTATTCTCATAGACACTTAATGCATATCAGAAAAATTTATGACGTTGATATGGTTGACTGGGTCTTGCCAGGGATTGAACTCGGACTCTAGAATACCGTCATTTGCTTTGTAGTCAACGCACTAACTACTTCAGCCAACTGCACCCTCAACTAGCGTATTTAGGGTAAAGATAATCCTCATTGTCGATTGTCGGAATATTGTTGCAGTTTGCTTTATTAGACTGTGAAATATCATGGATTCTTATATTTTTTTTAAGGATACAGTATCGACCACAAT
Source organism: Nowickia ferox (assembly GCA_936439885.1). Taxonomy (NCBI): domain Eukaryota; kingdom Metazoa; phylum Arthropoda; class Insecta; order Diptera; family Tachinidae; genus Nowickia; species Nowickia ferox. The sequence continues at coordinate 107,605,618 of OW387024.1, read as the reverse complement.
ATTGAATGTTGATCTCTACGGATAACAATATAATGACTTTAATCTGGAAGAGCTTTGGTTTCAGCAACGCGGTGCCACATGCAACACAGCGAGTACCAAAACTGATTTACTAACAGCTTATAGAAGACGTCTAGCCGATAATATGGGCTAAGATTTTAACGTTTCTTTTTTTTTTTTGTAGTAGATCGCGATTGTAGAATTTTTTTTTTTTTTTTTTTTTGTTAAACAACGTTTGAGCTGTCAATTTATTTTAGTTTATATGTATATCGCAGTTTGTCATAAGACAATTAACAAATTCTTGTCTTGTTCAAAAAGGGTGCACCAAAATAAATGAAACACTACTTACAAAAATATTTAAAAAAATTACACTTTTTGTTCCTCAAATAACAACACAATTTTTAAAACGCAATTAATTTTTTTTTTTTTTTTAAAGAAATTAATTTTCTTCTTTACTCTAGTCAGCTGTTTTTATTTTTTAGCGCGAGAATAATGTTGCCATATTTTCACACAAAATTTGAATCTCTAAAATATTTTCGGGAAATTTTTTTAAACTGATTTGATTCTCCAGGCCTGCTATTGACAAATAAAAAAAATTTTCATGCAACTAATTTCATAAAAACAGTGCATTTATTGAAAAATCTTGTTAAAAATTTAACACTATTTTGTAACACCCTTTATATTAGATAGAAAACTTAATGAGCTCATTCTTTTAAAATTTTCTTTTAAATTCTTTAGAAGAAAAAACTTTTTATTTTATACAATACTACTAGTATGTTTCTTTTGAAAACATTAACAAACGAATTTTTATCTAAACAACTGGCGTTTTTTTTTGTTGTGATAAAAAAACAGCAAAAGAAAAAAGGCGAAAAATTGTTGAAAATAGAGAGAAGAAGATTAAAAAGTCCCTGTGCAACCGTGCATAAAACTAATGATTATTAATAATGAAATGGTTTCTTTAAGTCAATTTGTTTCGCTTTTTTTTGCCTTGTGGCGTGGTAGCCAGCAACAAGTGTTTAGAGTAAAAGTAGAAAAATAGTTAAATTCAAAAAATACGAGGGCTATGCCAAAACTAGCCGAACTCTAACAAAGAAAATAGACAAAAATTTGGGAATAATTTTGTTTTTTCCTCAACATAATCTTCTTTTAGCTCGATACACTTTTTCCAGCGATATTCAATAGTGTAGAACTGTCCAACTCCTTAAGATAGCCATCAATGAATAATTTAAGTTGCCTGGTGAAGAAATTCAAACTTTAATTCATTGATTTTGGGCATCGCATTGTGTTGATGAAACAACACTGTTTTTTTCGCCAAATACGGTCTTTTGTCATCCCAAAAAAAACAGACGCCATGACCTTGCCCATAGATGGATCTGTCTTCGCATTTCTTGAACGCGATTTCGCCATTCCAGTCCACTGCTTTGATTGTTTCTTTGTCTTATGAATGAAATTGTGGATACATTCCTCATCCATAGTTACGAATCGACGCAAAAATATCTTCACGATGCCGTTTTTGTTATACTCGTATTGCGAGCAAAGTTTCGGTCCACATGCGATGTATAGCATGCCTATAATTTCAGCCAGCTCACGCACCTTCAGCCGACGACCATCCAATACCATTTTTGGATTTTCCTTTTGTTAAAAGTCTGTCTCTCTGAAGCAGCAGACTCTCCCCAGAGTAAAAGCTAGCTCCACTTTAATATTTGTTGGACTGAATGGGACCTCTCAAATGAAATGTTTACAAATTCCATGAGATATTTTATTTCTGACAGCATCAAACAAAAATCCCCTTAACAAAGTGCCCCTTTCCTAGCAATAGTAGTAGGCATTCATTGCCTGAGTGTTACTTCTCTTTAAAAAAAAATGTTTTATAAGGTTGCCACTCTTTGTGGAAAAGAACTCTGATAGTGACACAAATTTTATTTGTTGAAATGTGAAAGATGGAATCGTTGGCCAGGCAAGTAGAGAGATTTCACAGCAAGTTCGAATTTTTTGCTGATATATCAAAATATGTTATTTTTCCCCTTGCTGCAATATTTAAAAATACAAAATTTCCCGCGAACAAAATCCCCTTATTGTAAATAGTTAGTGAGGAAAATAAAAAGGGATAGAGATTTCGAATTTTCGTAACCCAGTTATTCTCCAATTGTTTTGTTTTACATGAAAATTTGCAAAACATTTTTTAAATTTTTAAAAAATGCTAAAACTTAAAAATCCTAAAATTAAAATAAATCACAAAACGAAGCGCTTAAATGAAAATTCACCAAAAATATAATAAATCGCTGAAATGCAAAAAAAATTACCAAAAGTAAAAATGTTGACAAAAAACGAAAAAAAAATCGCCAAAAACCGACAAAACGAAACAAAAGCGCCAAAACTAAATAAATCGCTAAAAATAAAGCACAACCGAAAAAAATTGCCAAGAACCGAAAAAACTCACTAAAACTAAAAAATGGCTAAAACCAAAAAAATCGCTAAAACTAAAAAAGCACTAATAATAAAAAACGATAAAACCAAAAAAAAATTAAAAAAAGTCTACATCAGGTTAGAGGTTCAATTATGTATATAGGCAAACATTCGATATGTAATATGTACTATATCGCTCATTCACACAAAGAACGTCATAACTCCAAAAACGAAATTTTCGAGTTAATGATGCAGAATTAATTCTCATATCGTTCTTCATGTTGTGTAAAAACTTCATAAAATATCTTGTTTACCCAACTCTTGAAAGGAAAATAAAATTATCTTTTTCCATTAAGCTGTGTGTAAATTGAAAACTTGAAACTCGTGTTCGCACTTTTCTGAATTATTTTTTTTTAGTAAGGGAACCAAGAAAAGGTGGAAAATTGAGGGAATTGTTTTTCAAAATAGTGCCGTTAATTTTTCATTATAATTTCCGGTGAAATTTAATGCAAATTAAGTAAATTAAATCACTTGTTCGATATTTTTTTTATTAATTTAAAATTTTTTAAGTATGGCGCTACTATTCACTTCTTTTGCGAAGTTTTCAATTTATTTATATGTGCTCACTTTAAATGCGTAATTAGACACATAAAATGATGATTTAAATAAAACATTTTTATTACTACATTCTCATCTTCTCATACCTTTTTTTTCTCTTGTTGTAAATAAATAACATCAGCACCTTAATTAAAAACTTTTTCACTCTTGCTAAAAAAAAGTACAACTGCTGCTAGCTGAATGTTTTATTTTATTGTTAGAATGAAAAATTATATAATAGAAATAGCAATAATGTGAAATTCACAACAAAAGCTGAGGTAATTATTTACACAACACTCAGAGAAATGTTGGTAATAACTAGAGAAATGTTCATTACAACTAAAAATTACATGAAAAGGTATATGATGATGCACTTAATTGAATTTAGTTTTCCGCAAATTATACTCATGTGTATTCTCATTAACTACACATGAAATCTTTTCGCTAAGTGTAAATTGCATACAAGCCACTATTTGATGCATTTTATAACAAATTACACTGAAATAGCGTGCATTTGTTCTGCCCATTGTTTGAATTTAATTTATTTCACTACTAATTTTATATCGCACCATGTAGTTGTTGTTGTTGTTTTTTTTTGTATTTAATGAAAAAAATATTAAACTTGACCCGCTAACTTTTAATTAAGATGTCAAAAAGTGAAAAATATTTTTAGAGTTTTAATGTTAGTGATGGCATCGTGAGTAATATTTCACTCGCAATTATTTCAATATTTTTTTTGTAGAAATATAAATATAATATAAGTAGAAATATGGTAATTAGTAATGGCAGACGTCCGTTCTTTTCACAAAATTTTTAACCACATTTTGCAACAAAGCCTCGCTTATCTTGTCCATGCAGCGCCGAATTTCATTTTTCAGCGCTCCAGCGAAAATAATCCAGCGGCGTTAAATCGCAAGAACGAGGCGGCCAATTGACATTGCCGAATCGAGAAATTACGCGAGCGGGAAATTTCTCATGCAATAACTGAATTGTTTGACCGGCTGTGTGGCTTGTGGCGCCGTCTTGCTGAAACCAAAGAGCACTGTTGTCAACTTTAGCCAATTGTGGCCATAAAAAATGGGTTATAATGGTTTTGTAGCGCAGAGAATTCACGGTGACGGCGTTTCCTTGCTTATTTTCGAACAAATACGGGCCGATGATGCCACCTGACCGCAAACTGCATCATACGGTCACTTTCTTTCGGTGCAATAGTTTTTCGAGGACTGTTTGTGGATTTTGTGAGCCCCATATGCGACAATTTTTTTTTTGTTTGCATAACCGCTTAATTCGAAATGGGCCTCATCACTAAAGATGATTTTGTTGAAAAATGCGTGGTTTTCGTTCGTTATTTTTAATAGTAAATTTCCACAATTAAAATTCTTTGTTCAAGAGTGTAGCGTTCCATTGTTAAAATTTCCCAACTTTTTACTAACTAAATGTTAAAGGATGACAGCTAAATTTTTGACATTTCATCATTTGACAGCCAATTTACTTCCTAACCTCAAATTTGCCTACCCTTTATATTATGCGAAATCGTATTTTTTTTTAGCTCACAATCGCAAGAGAGACTGGCACTCTGCCATTTTATAGTGACCAGACTGACGCCAGAACAACAACGCCTAAGCTGTTGGCTGAAGTAGTTCATTCGAACACACATATTTATGTACATATGGTAATTGGCATATATTATTTGCCTAAACAATACTTCTCTTTGAAAAAAAAAATTTTTTTTAATTTTGCAAATTTATTTCAAAATTCGAGATTGAGTTCAGGAAGATTTTATTGCAATATTATGAAACGCTGCTTAATGAAGCAACAAAACCATTTTAATCATTCCTTTTTTTTGACAGGTTGCAGTCGGTAGTCTGCTGTCGTGAATGTATTTATTGTATGACGCAGGAAAGTTCAATTGATAGAAAGGAAAAATCACTCACTTTCATTTACTCACTTGAATATCTTTTCAATTTTTATCATCTCTGTTTACCATACGAGTACATTGTACTAAAGATGAAAGAAAATACGATGAAAAAAGAAATAGAACAAAAGCAAAATAAAGTGCGAGAGCTATCAAAAGTCGCATTTTAAATGTCCCATCATCTAGCGATTTTTTATTTTTAATTCTTAATGTGAATAAATTTTAAAATAAATACAAAAGTACTCATACATAAATACATACATATATATGTATATATGTATGCATTTATTTTAAGTTGTTTATTTTTATATACAATATAAATTAATTAATTATTCAAGCATCTTGACTTTTGACAGATGACTGGCACCCTTTCCATAAAATAAAGATGTGACAAGACAAATAATTAAATTTGGATAGATCTATGTACATATGTATGTATATATGTAAGTATATATGCATTTACCGTGTAGGAATATTGGGCTTCAGTGCCTCTAAGTCAACAGTTTTGTCGAAAATTTTGGTGACTTTTTGGCTACATATTAATATTTTCGTTTAATGAGTAGAAAATATTTTTTGAGAGAAAATCATTGTCTGGGCTATAATTCGCCAGTAGTGCTGGTGACAAAGTCTGAACACTGAATCAGTAATATTTTACTATTGACACTTCCTACAGGGTGTGTATGTATGCAAGCCTCAATAAAATTTCCCATAGTTTTAATGGAGGTTTTTTTTGAATTCTTGTTTTGTTAGAAATTATTAGAGCTTAAAAATTTTGTACTGCATTTTACGTGCATCAATTCAATTAAATAGCTGACCTTTTTTGGAATTTTCATTAAATTTAATTGAAAATTAGAAGGATTAGAATTTGTATGCATTGAAGCACTTTTACATTCATCTATTGATAACAAACAAAATCAATTAAAGATGAATTGTTGATCTAGGCATGAGAGATGTTATGAGCATTACTGGAATTACTGGAAGCGGTTTTCATCATTGAAAAATAATATAAAGGGCTTAGAATGAGCAAAACAAAGGAGTTAATATGAAAAAAAATAATAATAAATAAAAATTAAGGACACATTGTTGAATTAAAATAAATGGGATTTTACTGAAATGAATTCCAAAAAATTTAACACAAATTACAAGTGACATCTGAGTTGTCAACTTTCTCACTTACTACGTTTATACGCGCACTATTTGCAAATAAAAATATTTGCAAATAAAGTCGGCGAACTATATCAAAATGGGTATCATTCGACAAGTATTTTAAAATCATTTTTAGGATTCTCTTATGATTTTTCATTTCGAATGACCATTTAGGATATTGAACGGTTCAAAGTTGATCGCAGTCGGGTTTTTTGATTTTTTTTTTATTACTACTCTTGTTTTAACATTAATTTTAATATTGAAGATGACAAAAGATGACTGATAACAAAAAAAAGATGACATAAAGAGGACAAAGTTTTATAGATGACAGCGAGTTAAAATAGAAGATTTTCCTCTAAAAGAGAAGACGTATGGTCACTAGACCACCGGCAGTTTCTGGCAGACTGGCCATAAAAAATTACATGTGCGTGAAAATTGCACTGATAGCGTGCAAACCGGCCGGGGTTTGTAAAAAACGAGTATTGATAAGTTTAATCATCGGATGTTTATTTAATTGTACAGCGGAAGGTATTATTTATTAATGGCATGGAAAACAATATCGGGGAGTAAATCTATTTTGGTTTATTAATCATGACTTTCATTGCAGTGAGCATACAAAAATCGGTACATTGCGCTGATAGTGAGATTTCTCGGCTTGCGAATTCCGCGGGTATTTGTGAAGACCACAAAAATATTTAGTGAAACTTATTGGGTAAGAAATGTAATTAAAACAATATACACATCTACATACATACATACTGTTGTATACATACATGTAAATATATACTTATGTATATATGTACTTCTGGTTTTGCTTTTAAAGCGGTGAGGGAGTTTCTCAGCTTTTTCCAATATGATTCATTTCAAATTTACTAAGAACAAAATAATTTATTTTTGTTTATGAATTTCGTAATACGAGTACGTATCTTTAGTTGATGAAATACATTGTAGGTACTGTTTGATGTTAAGGTTAAATGAAGCTGAAACTGGAGACGAAATATTATGCAGCAGCAAATGCATTTGTGCAAAAGTGATCAAAGCAGAAATGAAAAATTTAGACGCTGCACTTTCATAGCAGAGCCATACATACATATGTACTCGTATGTATGTATATACACATGTACATATATACATGTGCACATACATACATACAAATGCATATAGTAAATATTTTTCAATGCACAGTTATTCGTCTTCAGCCATCAACCTGTCGTCTGCATTATAAATAAGACTGGATCTTTAAAATTGTTTTATATAGACGTTCTTAAAGCTGGTTTCACACGGCATGTTTTTTACATCTGACATGTCAAATTTCCAACCGCAAAATACACCGAATGAATGCTTTAAAAATTTGCTACTTTAAACGCCAGGCTGCCGCATCGCAGCAATTGGGCCTCAGTTTCTTTTTTTGCCCAAAGTGGAAGAGCTGGGCTTGACTGACATGTGGTTTCAGCAAAACGGTGCCACATGCCATATGCCACATGCCACACACCACGCGAAACAATGTCCCAATTGAGAGGCAACTTCGGTGAACAGTTTATTTCGCGTTTGGTGCCGTCAATTGGCCGCCCAGATCATGCAATTTAACGTCTTTAGACTATTTTTGTGGGACTATGTTAAGGAACAAGCCCGCTACGGTTGACGCACTGGAAGACAATATTTGAGAATGACAAAATTGGAACCAGCGTATGAACAATTTGAGGCCAACATTTACATGAAATCATTTTAAAAAATTGAATTTTATACATTGTTATACCTACCCAAATAAAGATTTCATACATTTCTCTAAATTGTATGGGGTTTTTTTTATAAAATCAGAAAGCTCTTAAGAACACACCCGTTATATCACCAAAAATAAAAAATCGCCAAAAAAACTAAAAAAAATAGTCAAAACCACATAAACAAAAAAAGCAGCAAAACTAAAAAAATGGCTAAAACTAAAAAAACAACCAAAAAATTGCCAAAAACCAAAAAAAATCGCCAAAGTGAAAAAAGGCCAAAACTAAAAAAAAATCGCTTTAACTAAAAATATCGCCAAAAACCGAAAAAATCAGCAAAACAAAAAAAGTACTAAAACTGAAAAACACCATAACAAAAAATATCTAATAAGATATTCGATTATATAGGCTAAAGTTCGCATAGTATTACATATGTAGTGTCCGTAAGGAAGCCTTTGTGTGCGAGTCAAAGTCGCACTTTACTGAATTTTGTCGGGAAAGAAGGGTCGCGCCAATTTTTTTACTTAATTTTTTTCCAAATTTTTTTAATTTTCAATCAGATAAGTTTAGAGTCCCACAACTCGAAAAATATGCTTCGTCGCTAACTTTTTTATTTAATTTTTTTTTTCTTATTTTTTAATTTTCTATTACATAAGCTATTAGTTTGTTTTGGGGTCGCTTCACTAAACAGCATTTAAGCCAAATTATTAAGTTGCCTGTAAATTTGGTGATTTTGATAGACATTTGAAGCTACATGGCGTATTGTGTGAAATCAGCTTGGTAATGGAAACGTACTAAGTACATTGTATGTATGTACATATGTACATAAGATAATGTTATCCAAGATCCAATTGCAGTTGGTTTCATTGGCACACAATAGAGATGTTTATTTATTACTCGCTTACCAGTTTCTTTTTAAGAAGCATTACTGCAAGCGGTTGCTGAATTTTTTAAAACAGCACTGGATTTTTATAAAATTTTTACCTCACATGAATTATAAAATTGATCACATTTTACCCTTTTTAATTTAGTTTTCAATTCAATCCACTCCATTCAATTTGCTATTTCTTTTAATTTTTTTATATTTTATGTACTTATGTAGTACATACATACTTATGTATGTATGTACATATTTACATGTGTATATATATATGTATATGTATAAATTTATAATAAATTTTATATCATGTATACCGCATACATACATACACACATAACTACATATGTATACAAATACATATATACATTTGTATGTGCTTATATTAAGTGTATTATTAAGTAGGGGTATTTTGAAATAAAACTTCAATTGAATTCACAAAAAATACACTTTTTTTTTAAAGCCAGAAGAAATAGGCAGTTTTTATTATTTAAAAAATTTGTCGTATTCTTGGTAATCGGTATTCTTCATGTGCGTGTATGTATAAGCTCCGTACTAAATAAAATCATTCCCCAATAATTATTATAGGCACTCGTACTAATACGTTATTCATGTTTGATTTATTTCAACGTGTATATTTTTTAACAATTTACTCCTTTTTATTTTTATTTCTACCGGTTACACAATTTTTTTGCATTTATCAAAACCGTTTCAGAAATAGAACTAAAAACAAGTCGACAAATATCCAGCAACATCACCTGCAAAACAACCTTTTGACGAACGAACAACTACAACTCAAACAAAACAAAAAAGACTACCTGGCATTTAGTGAACGATAAAACGAACGATTGAAGAGAATAATGAATGAAATATTACACAAACAAGAGAAGAAATGATAAAGGGGAAGAGAAAAAATTTAATAAGTATCTATAGACCACCAGGGGTGGGAATTGAGACCAAAAAAAATTAATCCACAACAAGCAGAAATATATAGGGTCCGCCATCTAACGTTTTTTTTCAACTAGTGCTTATTTCGTGAATGGTAACACTTAGCTCATGTCTGATTTGACAGATAATTAGTTTTATCCTTCCGCTGAACGAATATGGTTGTGTATACGCTTGAACAACGCTGGGAAGGAAATATTGCGACATTACCGATGCCGATTTTGCCAAAAAAAATCACCTTTTCAGATGAAGCTCATTTTGATCTTGGCGGGTATGTAAACAAGCAAAATTGTCGCATTTGGGGCACAGAAAACCCGCACGCATACATTGAAAAGCCGACGCACCCAAAACGAGTCACTGTTTGGTGCGGATTTTGGTCCAGAGGCATAATTGGGCCAATGAGCAAGGAGTGGCCGTTACAGTCAATGGCGATCGTTATCGGGCCATGTTGAACGAATTTTTGTTCACAAAAATTGAAGAGGAGGATATTGGCAACATTTGGTTTCAACAGGACGGCGCTACGTGCCACACAGCCGAAGCTACACTCGATGTTTTGCACCCTGTTTTCAAAAACAAAAGTTATCTGGCGGACCCTATAGTTTCAATTCGCGTGAGCAACTGACTAAAGGTTCTAATTTCATAATCAAAGAAAATGCTAGCGTCTCTTTGCCTCAGAATGGAATAACATCAGACTAATGCGAATAACCGAGATAACAGAGAACCAGCGTTGTTAAAAAAAAAGTGACAACATAAAGTGTTATTTTGTATTTAGATGACTTTTCGTAAGCAAGTTCAGTTTCTCGCAAGGCGAATTCAATAAAGGGAACTCATTTTGTTATGAAATGCAACTCTGCGGAAAAAACATGTCTATTTGTTAGTGTAAAATTATCTTGGAGGCGAATATTAATAGTTCTTTCAGACTACCGAATAAATGCATCATCGGGTATTGCCACGCTGAGCTCTTGGCGATCCTCAGGGGCATGGAGCTGGTGGCCAGAAATGTGTCTGAAGGCGAAGACTTAAACTTTTACGCCGACAAGCAGGCGGCGCTTAAAGCTTTGGAGGGACACAATAACAAATCCAAACTAGTTTGTGACCATAGGAGAGTCCTCAACTTGCTTATGGACAAATATAGTGTCAGACTATGCTGGATTCCTGGCCACAGCAGGGTTGAAAGAAATGAAATTGCCGATGAGCTGGCAAGAATAGGGTCGGCGTTAGTTGAGGGAATGTGTGACAGATCGGTGAAACTACCGATAAGTCATTACTACAGGGAACTCAGTAATTGTGACCAGGAGCAGGACCAACAGTTCATGGCGAAGTAGGGAGGATTGTAGAATCTCGATGGCTATGTAGCCAAATCTTGACTCAGGAAGATCCAAACTGCTACTGGATATGAATAGGAAGGCGATACGAATCGTGGTAGGCGCGTTGACTGGTCACTGCTCGGTCAGACCAAGAACCAGCATTTGCGGGGATGAAGAGGAACCAGAAACTATTCAACATATTATCTGTCACTGCCCGAAGTTGCAACGTCATAGGCATAGATGACTGAACAGACGTTTTCATGAGAGCATTATATATATCTCAAAGCGCTTGGATATCAAGGTCTTCATCATGGGCATTTAGGGTTTTCTGGTTACAATGGGGGTTACATTTTTTTAACGGGTACTATTGGAAGAAAATATCAAAGGACCCAATTGGATCTCCTTGTGGAGGTGTTTTAAAACACCACGCTTTCTAACCTAACCCAACCTTAGAGTCCTAGTGATCAAAGGAGGACACTCCTTACCAGTTCAAAAAACTTTATTCTTTGTGAAAGAGTCTGGACTTCACTTCTTTGTCCTTTTCATTCTTAACCAAACAAATTAATTTATTGTATTTACAGAAAATTAAAGTCTTTCTTGGCACAGCTGACTTTTGAACTAAGACATTTCAAGCAAATTTGTTTTTAGGAGACACCGAAATTTATACAACTGCTAGTTTTGGAGGACAATGGAGCATGAGGGAGATCTGGCGGTCTACTCTGTAATTCGAAACTAAAGAATATTCTTTCGAACTTGGACGTTAATAGCGTGCTAATTTTACAGGATTTTCTTTCGTTTCGAATTACAGTTTAAACAAATCTAACATTATTTTCCTTTTTAAAATGCCGGTCTACAAGATCCCAAGTTCAATCCCTAACAAGACTCGGTCATACTAACATCATAGTCATTTATAGCAATGAATATTCGGTGAGTTATAATAACTAATAAAATTATCAAATTTACTTAACACCAGATGCGCAATAAGCTCCTCCTCTCTCTATCTATTCGTCACTTTACCATCTGTACTTGATTTATCCCTTTCCTATTTCCAGATAATACAAACGGATTTGTTATTTGGACTAGTCAAGCCTGACCTAACCTATATTAGCCTTACACTAACTATTTTGTAAAAATTCGAAACCATTTCATCGATTATATTCGTAACTTCTTGTAACACTGACACTTTATCAAATGAGGGGACGTTTACGTTTGGAACAATCTCAAAACTACAACGAGAAAGTTATTCCAACAAGTTCTTATACAGACGCACACTGGCATACAAAGAGTAGTTATAAAATGTTACTGCTCATATTTCCAACTCTGCAGTAAATTACAACAACAAAACTTTTATTTTCTCTTAAGGCCTCTTCTAACTAGTGAATTTTTAGGGCCTACAATGTAGGCTAAACTATTTGAAATTAATTTTGCGCTTTTTTCTGTTTTGGTTTTACATTTCTGGTGTATGTATGCATTTCATTCTATTAACACTCGTATGTACTACACTTTCATGGTTTCGTTAAAACTTCTTTTTAATACTATTTATGTATGTACATACTTCTTTTCCATTCTTTTCTTATTTCATTTTTGTTTTGGTCATATCATTAACAGATAGGTAGGTATTCAAAACATAACGTCTATTAAATTGTGTTTGGATGAGAGTTTAGTATTCCCTTAAGTGTTTATTTTTACTTTTTTTTAAGGACCCACCAGTTGTACGCAATGAACTAGCAGACGGAGAGACAACTAATCGTCCATACCAAATGCAAGAAATAACGACGTCTGTTTTTATTCAATCGCCAAATGCCAGTTCCCAGTTGACCAAGACGTTCGTTATTGATATCGATTTCGAATATATCTCGAACATTTATCGTGTAAAATTATCGAGAGTGACACTCAAAAATGAATCGAAAAAAGTCCAGCTGTCGCTCAGTTTTGTGCCAAAACTCATTAGGTTTCGAAGTTTCGCTAGTAATATCAAAAGTCAGAGAATATCGAACTAATTACGATATCGCAAAAAGGCAGCAGAAAAAGTAAAAAACTAATTTTATTATTTAGTTTATTTATTTTAACTTACTTAACTTTTTATTAATTTATTTTTTTAATACCTCCATTCGAACAGACTAGCACACATCCACTATGCCATCGTGGCAAAAAAATTTCTGTTCAATTATTGCACATATCGCTCATTTACTTCAATAGTGTCGCAACTCAAAAAAAAAACTAGTTTTGCAGAAAACGCGTTTAAAGTTTTCAATTTACATACAACTCAATGGAGACATAAAAAAATATTCTTCTCTCATGAGGTGGTAGTACAAGCTATTTATATGAAATTTTTATACAAGATAAAATTCGAAATGCGGAATTATTTTGCATCATTAACTCAAAAAACGCATTTTTTGAGTTGTGCCACTATTGAAGTAAATGTTTGTTTGTTTTTATACTTACAGTGCTGTCATTGGTTGAACTTGGTACCTCTGGACTAACAGACTAGCACACATCCACTCCGCTACCGTCACACATTCGAAAAACTGTCGAGAGAATTTCGAAGCCTTAGCGAACATTCGAATTTTTTAGATTTGCGAACAAATATCGCACAATTTTGTTTCGAAATTTCTTCGCTTTAGTGAGCATTCGTTTATATCGAATCTCAGGTCAAGTGGGTTGTGTGTACATATGTATGTATGTAAGATATGTGTGTTTGTATGTATGTGGTAAACGGAAGCAAATGTCGCAGAAGTTCGAATTTCTTTTATTTATAGTTTTCAAAAGAAAGGAAATCCCGCATAAGTATGTAGTAGGTACATAGGAGTACATGCATAAATCCAAAATAAGTTGTTAGTAAATCCGTATGACAAATTAGTTGCCACCTTCACACATAATACTTAAAAATTAAGACCTCTTTCAGACACGCAAAGTTTACTTTGCAAAGGGAGGAACAACGAATTATTTTAACCCAATACCCTGTACCAAGGCGAATTCATACTAGGTGGTCGCACGGTATCAGGTTACTATTCTCGCCGCTGGTAATGTGAATATATGTGTGTTGGGTGTCAACACACATTTTTTTGAGGGCAATTATGAATAAAATTTCGCGAGAAAATTTTCCCGGGGAACAATTCCAACTAATAGCAATTAATAGGGAAAACAAAAATTACTAATTGGAAAAGGGAGAAATTTCTCGCGGAATTTTATTCATAATTGCCCTGATAAACTTCTCAAAGCGAACTGAGCTGAGTATACCTTATATGAATTTGCCTTGCCCTGTACTTAACAAATAATTCTTTGTATTCCGCAATGCTGTGGAAAGAGTAAAGAAGGAAAGGCACGGAATAAAGAATTATCTTGCTGTTTTTGCAACACCGGAAACCATCAGAAATAAATGCGATGGTTGCTACGAGTACCACAAAACAAATAGCAGCTTAAGTGGCAAAATTGAATAGGTATGATCCTAACGAGTTTGGACCAGATCCTACGAAAGAATACAACCCTGCTGTGATGAATTGTTATTGTCCTTTGAAAATTTTCATAAACTCCATTGTACCAGGGTTGTATTTTCTCAAAAATCGTACGACTTTGTATGATAGTGTACCACGGCCTTAACGAGTATAAAAATGTAAGTTTTCATTGTCAACAAATTGCTTATTTCAGCAAAAAATCGCTTAAATTAGACAAAGGTTAATTATAAAAAAAAAATATAAAGCAATGGCCGCTTGCTTATTTAAAACAAAAATCCTGATATCGCAGTATAAGATTTCCGACTTCTTTTTCATTATTAAAAGCTTGACCCAAACATTATGTTATAAATACTATGCAAAAAGATGCGGATATAAATAAAATAAAGAAAACATAAAAATTAAGTAGACATCTAATATTATCTTGTGATTAATTTTAGAAGATGATTGGCTGTCTGTCTTGGTATTTATTGTTTATGAAGCAACTCATTTCCATAGACGTGACGGCGCATTCGCAGAAGCAGCAATCAAAATAAATAAAAAAAATATTACTATAAACAATTTATTGCTATTATTATGTTTCATCTTCAACAATAATTATTTTGTAATTTTTCGTATTTTAAAGATTCAATGGATTTAACATTCAATGCACCAGCAGTTTAACCTTGATTATAAAGAAAATATCTTTACGATTTAGTTGCTAATTCAGAGATATGCTAGCTTATAATAAAGAACAATTAAGTTGCAATTAAAAAACACCTTGTTTTTATAATGTTGCAAAGCAAACAAAAAAAGTTTCTCCAGTTGTCGTAAAGATGATGAGTTGGGACTACTATCGTATACGAATACAACTACACACATTTTTGATTATTTTCTATATTTACACATGGATCAAGAAAGCAAGATTGCGCATTACGCAGGTCCGTTGTTTTATTTTCTGCTTGTGACGTAGACATAGAATTTTGTTGTAAACAAAGTATGTACATACATTTGCTTGCGAAATTTGTTCTCTCTCTCTCTCTCTCTCTCACACACACACACTTTATACAACAAACACACGTGAGTAAGATGACGTAGATGCGCAGTAGAAAATTTTTTTGTATTATGATATTTACATACTCGTACAGTATTATTATGCAAAATATCTCTAAAACATTCATATTGAAATTGAACTTTGAACCCAACATGACAACGAGATAGTTTGCAGTTTAGCCTCACAGATATTCACTGCTATTGTGAATAATATGTGAAATATTTGTTCCCTTGAAATTTTCATTCGCGGGAACGTTTGTTCCCGCCATCAATGCGTAGTGAATGTAAAAAAAACGGGAAGAAGATTTGTAAAGCTTAAAAACTAATTGAAAATCAAATTTAAGTTTAATAACATGAATCACACAAATGGTGTGTTTCAATGTTTCAAATTAAAAGTTTTTGATTGTAAAGTTGTGTTTTTGAATATTTTAAGTGCAGTGGAAAAAATTCTTTATTAACCGGAAATGAAAGTGCAAATGAACTTGCGAAAAAGGCCAGAACGTTACGGACAGTAACTCTAATTAATGCAAAGCTTTTCAAGGCAGCGAAGATTGAGTTACAAAGTTGGGAGAATATGGCCCACAGGACACGATGGAATTGTGATACTGTGGGTAATCTGACCAAGGTTCTATGAGGCGACCCGGACGAAGTTAAAACAAGGGCACTGTTGAAAGTAAACAAGCCCGAACTAGGAAAGATGACCGGCATCTTAAGGGGGCGCTCTAATCTACGAGGGCATTTGTACCGGATTGGAGCCACGAATGACAATGAATGCATGAAAGCATGCATGGAGGACGTGGAGACAATGGAGCACTTCCTTTGTCATTGTCCAGCTTTCGCCCAGGAGAGATCTCATTGTTTTGGGGATGATACCTCACCGGGCATTACCCGGTATTACTTACGAGGTATTGACTGGAAAAGTCATAAAGGTGGGGTTCGTTTGTTAATTTACATGAGAGCCACAACAGGTCTGGAGTGGCTTATGTGTATGTCCGCGGACATGGGCGTAATGACTCCTCTTTTCCATTTAACCAAACTACAGCCCTAAAATTTACTGCATGTGAACCAAAGAGATTCATGTTCAATGAAAAAAGTGTTGCAGGGAATTATTATTAATAACAATGTGGACATTATTTACTGATCTTTTTTATATAATTGGACCAGCCCTGAGGTGATAACCCCTAGTCATGCAATGCGTTGAGCTAAAAGTAATTATTTATAACTTTATAAATAGTTAACTTATAGTTAACTTTTCTTAGACTGACTAAAAGCTAACTGCAATGTCATCCAGAACAAATCCAAAATTAATTCTTAAGTTGAGTATGTAATCGAATTTGGTGAGAGCCAACAAATTTATTCTCAGCTACTTTGAAACTCATTTCAGTTTTATATTAACATTTTGCTGTTATTATTTTAAATGGTACCTTGGCTGTGTAGTTAGCGCGTTGAGTACACAACGTGTGATGATACATGTTCGAACCCCAGAAAAATTTTTTAAATTTACTGACTACCAGGTGATTTAAAAAAAGCCAACTTTAAGTTAGCTGAAAGTAATGCAGAGTGAGACAATTGACTACTGCCTAGGACATACATAAAGGCATACATAAATGACAAAACTGCGGCATTTTTATTTGTTTTCCTAATTGTGCTGACCTGTAATTTACCAAAAGTCATAAATAAAATATGTATTTATAAATCTATTTTAATATACATACACACATATATATGTACTTTATTTTCCATTCAGTTTCTTTTGTCCTGTTTCTGTGTTTTTGCTTTTTTACCTGTGTCTAATTATAATTTGTTGTGGGAAATTTTGTGCGTTAAAATCGAATATGCGTGTGATTTGTTGGAACAAGAATTGTAAAACTATAGTTTATATATACATACATACGAGTATGTACGTATGTACTCGTACATAAAATAAATCCTTTATATTTTCTTTTCTTTTCAACTGTTATTTCACAAACAAAAAAAGTAAATCTATGTACCTTTGTAAGGAATTTAATTGTTTTAATACCTTGAATCCGTCATACGTGTTGTGACCAACAGAAGGGGATTTCCGACTATTCATTCAATTTGTGTAATTCTTTAAAATGTTTTTATTAGCGGACTCTTTTTAGAATTATTTTTATGGATTTATATTGTTTCTATTGTCTTTTTGTTTTCTTTGTTAAAATTTATGGATTTACAGGTATTTCACACTTTTTATGTACGAGTACATACATGTTAACCCTCAAGAACTCAAGGAGGCAGTGGAATGAAAAATTATGTTATTCCTTCAAACATTTAACAGATTCCAGAAATGCCCAAGCAAAATTTAGAAAAACCACCTTTTCAAATACATACATACAACATATGTATGGAATAAACGACTGTTTTATAATAACCCTGAAGGAAACGTGGGGTTAACTGTCCCCAAGTCACCACTTTTGCCGACTATTTTGGTGACATTGTCAACAGAGCGTCTATCAATAATGTTTTTAATGCGTAGAAAACATTTTTTTCAGATACACACAACTATGCTTCTACTTCATGTTTTATTGGTTTGTTGAAAATAAACGAGGGGTGCGGTATAGCAGCACCCTTTACCTAACCTAAACTTAGTTAAATTTTAATGGTGTTTTTGTGTTTTTTTCAGAGCTCAGGGTGTGTGTTAAGTTTTGTAAAAATCGGTGAGAACCAGGTGAAATATAATACTAAATTTCAATGGGCGTAGCACCCCCACCCCATTTTTTCAACTTAGAAATTGTGTAATTACAAGAACCAAAGTAGAATATCATAAAATCAAATAAAAAATGTGTGGGCGTATCCCCGCTTTACCCTCTCCGACAACAACAAAAATAGAGACGAATTGATAACCTCCTGCTTTTTTTTAAGTTGTTAAAAACCGTAGTTTTTAGGCCGGGTTTTTTTATCAGAAGTTGTTCATTCATCATTCATCAAGTGCGGACACCCACTTATAACTATACACTTTTTTATATTTTTATGCTTTTTAAATGTATTGCCGTGACATGTATTATTATGCAAAACCAATGAATAAATGCTCTCGTATATTAAGTGAAGCACGATCGATGTAGTGATGTTCGTGTTTATGTTTACAAGGGAGGTCGCGAAGAATTCTTCTTCGTAACAAACACTTCAAATACCATAAGAAGAAGTAGTGTCTTCACCTGGTCACAAATGCTGTAGATGTATCGAACTCTTTCAGTAGCTCGTTTCTGACACAAACCAATGATCACATCCATGTAATGTAAATGGGTTTGATCATTGGTTTGTGTCAAAAACGAGCTAATCAAAAAGAGTTAGATACAACGTCTAAAATACTGGTAACAACTATATAGTATGCTGGTGCTGCCACTGCGGATTTTTAGATTTTCAGTGTTGCCGTAATTTTCCGGGGAAGTGTCGGGGAACTCCTGGGATTTTGGGGATTTTAAGTTTAGTTTCTGTGTCTTTGCAAAAAGGTTATTAATTCGTATAAATGGTTCGTGGCAGTGATATCTGAAGGTGTCTCTGCTAAAATAAAAGAGCAACTTACATATGTGTGTATGTACATTGTACATGCATGACGTTTGTATACATATACCCATGCGTAAAAGGAAAAAGCACACATCACACAAATTCTTTCGTCACGAAGTATTTGCCTCTTTACTTCTATACCTACAATAACTGAAACAAATGTTGCAAGCAGTGTTGTTCAGTGTCTGTTTTTGAAGACTTCGGCTACAGTAAAGCATTTGAAAAATCCCTTATGTCTTGAAAGTAAAATTTAATGTTTTATTATATCAGCGATATTTGGCGAATACTCGACAAGTTATATGACAGCACTGTTGGCAACTACAGGATACGAAATTTGGCCTATATAAACCATTTTCATTAAAAAATAACTTACCAAGATGAGTTAGAATCAATAGCAACTAAAGTACGAATATCTCTGGATTCTAAATGAAAATTCGCATAAACACAAGCCATTATAAACCAAAACAACTTTGTTGTAAATTTGCTTTTATGACTAGAAAAGATATTTGAAATTCACCACCAACATAAATTGAGTGTAATCAATGCTGCTGATGAACATTAAGTCCGCAATTGATGTACGAGTACGAGTATGTACAGCTTTTAGCATTTCTTCTTTTTAGGAAAAATAAAATTCTTTACTTTAAGACTAGTTTTGAAGCGAAGAAAAATTAAAAGAGTTTGTTCTTAAATTGCACCACTTTCCATACAAGTTTTTTATTTTTTTATTTTTTTTCTTCTAGTTTATAAGTTTTATACGTGCTGTTTTACTTTTTTTCCAACGATTTCCAACTTAATTGTTGGCTTTTTTTTCTACACATATTTGTGTACTTGTTTTTTATGAGAAATAACTTTTACGAGTATATGGATGATATTTAAGAACGCTTATTTGGTAGAGCCGGTGAGTTTTGGTAACATTAGCTAACGTTCGTTGTTCAGGTGTACATGAGGAAGAATATAATTCTAATGCTCTTATTAATGCGCGAATGTGTTCTTTATAGCTTTTTTTCCAGTTTATCACAACTTGTAGTTACGCCTGCAGTTTTGGAACGTGAACGAGTTACAAACTGCAAACACACAAACACACACACACACACACATAAATATACACCTCGAAACACATTTTCAAAGAAATTTTTTTCTCAATAACATGTTTTTTGAAGTATTTTTTAGAAGCAAAAAAAAATACACTCACAAACATATATACATATGTATGTATGTATATAAGTGGTCATTTAGGTCGGTTCAATGATGCACTACAAAAGTTTGGAACCAAAATAGGTATAATACATATATCCTCGGCTTAGAGTGTAAATCTGCTAAATCATTTTAATGCCGTTCGAGAAAAATACGCCGCATCGACTGCCTAAAATACGAGTACATACTTACTTATTTTAAATTGAAACTCTACATGTTCAAGAAACGTCATCTATTCGTATAAGGTAATT
This sequence comes from Nowickia ferox, assembly GCA_936439885.1. Lineage (NCBI taxonomy): Eukaryota > Metazoa > Arthropoda > Insecta > Diptera > Tachinidae > Nowickia > Nowickia ferox. The sequence goes on along the minus strand of OW387024.1, from coordinate 107,585,259 downwards.
TCTTATTCTTATGTTATGTATAGAAAAGTTAACAGTATTTTGTCTCTCCTGTAAAATTTGATTGAAGTACGTTAGCTGGTTTACACTCTAAGCCGACGGATATGTATGTAATTTGGTCTGAAGTTAGATTTACAAACATGACTCAAATTCAGTTGATTTTTTAGTATTACGAGTTTACTAGCTAACCCAATTTGAAGAACCTATGGGCTTTTTGGACCAGGAGTTTGGAAAATTATTTCAAATTATATAATAACTATTTTATTAAGCTTGAGGTCTTTTTTTTAAATAACACTAACAATATTTATTTTTCAACAACATTTCGACACGCTTTTGTGTGTCTTCTTCAGGCGAACATTTTTTTGTTAACGAATTCACCTAAAGAAGACACACAAAGGATTGTCGAAATATTTGTTGAAAAATAAAATTTTTTCACGTGACCTCAAGCTTAATAAAATAGTTGTTATGTAATAATAAAAGGTCAAATAAGGTCAACGATCATTATTTAAAATTTTTTTTATTAAAAAGCATATACATAGATATCTGCAACATGAAGAGCCATTGTGTTTTAGGGTACAGACATTGGCTATAAGGACAATTCCGAGGGGAATTTTTGTATATTATACAGCAATATATATATATATGTGACAGCGCATAGAGAAAGGGACCTAAGGGTAAAATAATCAATTTTCACTTTTTTTTTTTTTTTTGATGTGGACAACATCTGAGCATCGAATGAGACCGATCCCATGCCCCAAAAGTGTTCCCTCCCAGAGATATGCGCGTTTTAAGATGTGATGGTACACCAAAGATACACGTATTTAAGTCTTTAAAATGGCTCTCCTGAACAAAACCTGTTTTTATCCTTAGGTCCCTTTCTATTTTGCGCGTCACATATGTATATATATATTCCATTAAATGGTTTGTACTAGGACTATATCTTAGTTCCCATTCCTAATTTTGCCTCCGAAATAATTTTCATTAATTTTACTAAGACTGTTAAATTATTAATAGTGCGCTAGCAACAAACAATTTTTAAATTCTAATGTAATATGCAGAGAATTTCATATACACACTTGAAATTTTGAAAGTTACTGTATTTTTATGCAGACTATCTACACCAATTAACACTGAAATTTTAAAAATCAAAATTAAAGGGTTTTCTATCAGTTAATGTAATTTTGACAACTTGCTGTATCTTGGAAACTGTACGAGGCAAACTCTTGCAATTTTCAAAAACGCTAAAACTAAAAAATCCCAAAATTAAAATAGATGTCGAAACGAAAAATCACCAAAAGGAAAAAAGCGCTGAAATGAAATATATGTATCACCAAACGTAAAAAGTCACCAAAAAAACTAAAAAACCCGAAAAAATCGTCAAAACCAATATAAGCACCAAAATTAAAAAAAAAATCCCCAAAACTAAAAAAAACGCCAGGACTAAAAAAATCGTCAAAACAAAAAAAGCACCAAAACCAAAAAAAAATAACCAAAGCTTAAAAACGCCAAAAACAAAACATGTCAAAAAACTAAAAAAAAAATCGTTAAATAAAAAAACAAAAATATAAAAATCACCAAAACTACAAAACACCAACAGAAAAAACGCCAACACGAAAACACTCCGAAGCAAAAAATCGCCAAAACTAAAAAAATCGTCAAAATGAAAAAAGAAAGCAAAAAAATCGCCAAAACTAAAAACATTCGTCTATGTTCGGGCTTCCACATCGTTTTCACATGTTTTCTTGTGAGTTCGGATGTTAAAACACATGCTACACCTTTTTAAATTGAAATTTAGGAAATACAGATTAATTTATTTATTATTAATTTAGAAGAAAACAATTTGGAAATGGACGATGTCAAACTTTTAGATTTTTTCGTTTTCACTTTTGAGCAAAAAAAAAAAAAACTACGAGTAGTATTCTTTTCACTTGTTAACAGTCTTGTGAAAGCAAAACGAAACAAGAAAATCAAAAGATTTTAAATCGTCCATTTTCTTCTAAATTCGAACACATACTATTAATTTGTATTTTCTAAATTTCAACTTGAAAAGGTGAAGCATGTGCTTTCCGAACTCACAAGAAAACATGTGAAAACGATGTGGAAGGCAGAACATAGACGATTGCCAGAAACAAGAAAAAAAATGGCGAAACGAAAAAAAACCCAAAAACTAACAAATATTGGCAAAAACAAACAAAAAAAAAATCACGTCAAAATTGAGGTCCAAATACTAAAACTCAGCATAAATTACAAAACAAATCATTAGTTACTGCATTGATCAACTCAGCTCCTTCCATTTCTAGTGAATCATCAATGAATTTCACACATAGTTGTCATAGGACGGAAGTCACACAAATAACTGAACGGTATTCGATTAAAAAGTTGTCTAGATCAGTCTTTTTTATATAAACAACAGACTTAGAATATTAAATTCAGTACCTTTCATTGATTGGTATGCAATGAAAGTGGTAAACCTTTGGAACTACATCCGATTTTTTTTTTTTTTTGGGAAATAAATATAAATAGTTAAAACGAAAAAGGGATACGAGTATAACGTATGTGTGTACGTGGTATTTGTACGGAGCCCTTCGTATGAGAGTCAAAGTAACACTTTACTGAATTTATTAATGATTGAAATGGATAAAATTTGATGTAGCGTACTAACCTTATAATTGGTTTTGACCATCTTTCATTTTTCTGCAAGCTTTTCCCTCAACTTTTTCTTATTTTAATGAAATAGCAACAAATGCATTCATACTTACATGGATACAAAATACGATTTATCACAAGCATACGAGTATGATAACAGCCTCATAAAAGAGTTTAAGCTGAAATACAGTCAGTTAAACGAGTATCTAGGTTTTGGTTTATCTTTAAGCTTAAATCATTAGTTTTTATGGATTAAAATTGAACTTGTTTAATTTTTTTTTTATAGAGGAAGGCAAAAGATTTTATAGATTTTATACACAAATGTTATTTTTGGTTTGTAAATTTCTTTAAGACTGTTTAAAAGAATATTCAGTCTTAAATTAAAGCTTTTATGAATCAATCGCACGTTTTTTTTATGCATTTTTAGCTTCGAAGTTTTTGAAGTTTTTGAAATTTTGAATTGTTTAACATTATCTATTATTATGTATGCACTTATGCACATACATAAGTATATTAAGAAAATATATAAGACCATTACACAACAATTATTCTCCACACGAAGCATGCCTCATTCAATCTACACAAGTATGTATTTAAAATAGAAAAGAACGAACGAACCGTTTTTAACTTTTGTACGTGTAAAATTGATTGCAAAAATTCAAATTTAATTTTTTGCATTTTTCTAAACAATAAATACAATAGCTTTCGTTTAAGCTATTTTCTATTATTTTTACAAATTGCATTGACATCGCAAAAAAAAAACGAAATCACGTAATTTTAGCCGACTTTTATTTACAAACAAATCAGATCTTTGATAGTATACTCGTATGGATGTATGTATGTATGTAAACATTTCCCCCTGCTGCGTAATTGAGATTCACTATTTGTTTAGACGAAAGTATTTATTAATTTGAGTAATTTTCACATTCTTGGTTATCGAATGATTGCTGAGCATACAAATTTTTTTTAAATCATTTGCGTCAAGTAGCCATAACTATAAAAAATGATTATATTGATGACAATGAACGGAATTATGTAATATTTTAGTCAATTTTAGCCATTAATTAAAGCACACGCCCAGTCGCAGCCAGATGGAACTTTTACGACTAAAATATTATTGACAAATTGTAAATTTTTAACGAAACCTCACCGATTGTCAAGAAGTTGTTCATTAATTTCTATTTGCTTCTCGCTGCATAATGAATCCTTTGCTTAACAAAAAAAAAAATTAAAATAAAAAACAAGCAAAAATTCCTAGTGACAATTCTTTGAAAAATATTTTCACTTTATCCATTCTTAATCGATTTTAAAAAAGAAAACTAAATATTTATACAAAAATGTATCTCAAGCTCGAACATTCTGAATACAGGTCTAAAGTAAAGGGTGTTTTTTATAGAGTGACACAAGTTTAAATTAGGGATGCAACCGATACCGATATATCGGCGATACTGCTGGTTTTCCGATATATCGATATCGGCGATATTTTACTGTCGATACGCCGATACTTCTTATATTTTTCTTTAGAGTTTTTTGAACAACTGAAACTGAAATGTATTGACAATTTTGATGATTTTAGAAAATAAACAGTATGACATTCAGTTTGAATTGACTCATTGGCTCATTCAGTTTGAATTGACTCATTCAATCTTACACTGTTATTTTGTGAAAAACAATAATTAATTTTTTGTTAACATGAATTAAAATTCAATTCTTTTTTTTAAGTCTTATTAATATCAATTTTAAATCTTGAGCCAATCTAAGCTGAATGCCAACGTTTATTTTGTAAAATCATAAATATTGCAGACGTTTTGTAGTTTGAAAATTTGAATTTTAGAAACTGAAATGTACTGAAAATTTTGATGATTTGAATGGCTCATTAATAAACACTGTTATTTTGTATAATAGAAGAACTATTCTACTTGAGTTTTGTTAATTTTTACTTGAGCTCAATTTAAATATGCGTATCGGTATCGGAATCGGTATCGGCGATATTTATTTTTGAGTATCGGTATCGGTATCGGATCGGCGAAATTGCGTATCGTTACATCCCTAGTTTAAATCATAATAAAACAAGGAAATATATATTTAATATCATTAATTTTTTTTAAAGTGACATCGCTGTCGACAACTGGAATAAGGGTGATTATTTCAAATTGCTGCAAGAAAGTGGCCCGAAATTTATTTTTTTTTTATTTTCCAACATTTTCAATAGTTTTTTTTTCGGAAATTTAGTTGATTCAAAATTGTTTGAATGTTCTTAGTAGAGCTGAATTTTCATCTATCCAACATCATTTTAAAAATGGATTTGTTAGAAATATTTTGGTCGACAAAGTCCCAAAAAATGGTATTTTATCGATAACCTGATTTCGGTTTCGGGGATGTAATCGAATTTCTAAAAATGAAAAAATGGTCTACTCAAGCCTACAATCTACGATATCCTTTTTACAAGTACATATTTTTTCGATTGTATGATAGTGTAATTGACATTTCTTTACCAGTGGAGTTCATTAAATTCCTAATTTTCTGTGTGTGTGTGAAGTTAAATTTTAAAATGTATAACCCTTGACACAAACCTTGTGCTTTATATAAAAATTCGATTAATGCCTTTCCAAAGGACTTTTCCAAAAAATAATGCAAGCCAGATGGGAAAAAAATAATGCAAATTTATAGACAAGGTGTTCCTTTATTATTGCCCATGAATCTATTTCTGAAAAACGTGAATAAGAACCAAATATCGTCAAGTTTTCAACTTGGCACTTTTTTGGGAAGGAAGCGATGCGGGCGGAAAAAAGTGGTGACCTATTATGGACCACATTATACTCTAAAAGCGTGCATATTCAGAATTTCTGAGAGTTTGAGTTTTCAAGAGATTTTTTAAAAACTTTAAATTTGTCCAACCATATTAACCAAAAAAAGTGCGTAACCCTCAGAAAATGCCAAGTTGAGTTCTTATTCGTGTTTTTCAGAAATAGATTCATGGGCAATAATAAAGGAACACCTTGTCTAAAAATTTGCATTATTTTTTTCCATCTGGCTTGCACCATTTAATGGAAAAGTCCTTTGGAAAGGCATTAATCGAATTTTTATAGCTTAACAGTGCTCCGTTAACACGCTAACAGAGCTCTGTTAAAGCACAAGGTTTGGGTCAAGGGTTATAAATTTTAAAATTTAACTTTACACACATATTTGCTCATAAATGCATAAATTTTTTGTTTGTTTTATAGTTGGTAACAAAAAAAATATAATGAGAAATTAAATTAATTCATTTACTAACTAGCAGAGCTGTACATGAATCATTCTTTTGTGATTTTAATTCGTTATGAATTAGCTAAATTTTTAATTAATTCTTTTTACAACAAAAAAAAACTTGAATGAAATTTTAATCAATGCAAACGAATTAAGCAGAGAGGAATTTCAATTCAAATGAATTTTTAGAATGAGTTGCAATTGAATTGAATTGATTTTGAATTCATTCAAATGAATTAGAACAATGAATGAATTCAATTCATTTCATTTGAATTAATCAAAATCAATTCAATTCAAGTGAATTGGAAATTAATTGCAATTCACTTTGACAAATTCATTTTTACCAAATTCATTTGAATGTACTCAAACTTCATTCAATTAATTTTTTTTTTGTGTGAATAGAATTAATTCAAAATTTGCTAATTCAGTGCATGAATGATTCTCGAATTAATTCAAAAATTAATGATTCAATTACAGCTCTGCTAACTAGTACAATATGCACTGAACTACTACTATTTATTAATTTAAAAAAACCAATTAACCTAAAACTGAAAATCTTTATGGAAGTAAAAAGACTTTTGAAACATTTTTTCCACGATTTATGGTTATACGGAAAATAAAAAAGCATCTTTACGCCAATATCATTCATTGAACTTTCGAAGGTTAAACACAAGGACACAGAAATAAGTACATCAATTTTAAACTGAAAAAAAAAGATAATTAATAAATTTACTAAAGGAGAACAAAAAATAAGACAGAACAAAAAAAATATGTACTAAAGAAAAAAAGCTTAACGATCGCCAAAACCATTGATCTTCATTTGAATGCAAACTGGTGCATAATGAAGAACACAAAAGCAAGAGATTAATATAAACAAACAATTCACCAAAATAAAACTGGTTGAACATGTTTAAGGGAACCACCGCAATGATAAGTTGGAAAAACAGCAGTTATGTATAAAATAGACAGCAACAAGAAAAAGAAAAACATGTACGAGGACGCAAGCAATAACAAACAGTCAGAAACCCAGAAATGCAATTCAGTGGTGACAAATCTCTAATTATTTAATAAACGAAAATTTTTGTGATTGATAAATTCAATTGAATATAGAATATTGAAATTTATAAATTTAACTATTTTTCGGGTACCTACATACTGTTGTAGTCATAAAAGAGCATTGAAATGGAGGAAGAGAGACAGGGTGTCACTTGATCTTTCCAATATAATTGATAGTTTGAATCATAATTGAGGGATAAAAAGAAATATATAATGCAGTGCAAATTGATAAATTCGTATTTACATGGTAGATCACAATTTGTTGACATGCATGGCCTTATAACGGACGTTATGGGGTGGCCCAAGATCCTACTTTTGGCCCCGATTTATTTTTTTTATATAGTAAAAGCCTTTGTTTTTCTCCAACCAACATCAATTGCCGGGCTTTGTGGTGGTTGGCGCATTTCGACTTTGACTCAGAAAACTCTATCGTTGCGGTTTATATATTTGGCGATTTCAATTAGATATACGATTGCTCATAATTTATTGAATTATACTACTGTGTCTGGTATCTTTTATTACTTACATATACGAGATGTGTTCAAAAAGTATCGCGAATTTTGAATTTTCACGGTTTACGTATATTCGAATTTTGATTTTTTTTGTGGCGTTATGTTGGTACTCATCTTCTCAAGAAATTTCACAAGAAAAAATATTTGAGAAACGTGACCACTTGGGTCACAATTAGTACCCTTAAGAGTACCACACCTATATGGTGTAGTACGTATACTCTTCCATATTTTGCAAAAATTATCACTAATATTCTGAAGAAAGTTTATGTTTTCTTACATCTAATTTATTGGCTCTACCAGACATAGTTCCACCATCCTACTTTTATAATTTCATAATCTTCATTTTACAGCAATTTTTCAAACAAACAAAAATTTTATAATTTCATAAACTTCATTTTAGAGCAATTTTTCCAACAAACAAAAATTATCTATCTGAATCCAGTTCCAAGGATTCTGGAATCCTAATCCATTTAGCGACTAATGTTAAACAGCTAACAGTGCTCTGTTATGTGCTTAAAATGCTATGTTAGAAATTTAGGTTCCTGTCTCTGCTAGTTAAATTCTAATTTATCTTCACACACATAAAAATTTCATACAAATATCTTGTTTACTCGACTCTTGAGAGCAAAATAAATTTTCTTTTTTCATTAAATTGTGTGTAAATTGAAACTTTAAACTCGTTTTCTGGCAAACTAGTTTTTTTGAGTTTTGACGTTCTTTGAGTAAATGAGCGAATGTACATACATACATGTCATGCAAAACCCTTTATTTTGGACATAACATTATGTAGGTACTTGTTTTATTTTAACCTCTAGATTCTATAGTCCAGAACAGAGCTGGCCACCGAGAGAAACACGAGAGAAATGTATTCGCTTATGTATATTCATTTGTATAACAAGCCGATTGATGTTCGGCACTCTGGTGCTACTTTGGCCAGCTCAGGTCTAGAAGAATGTGAACATAAGTCTTTATCACAAAGTATATCTTTATATTGATCTGAGCGGAATGGGCCTGATTATTTGGAACATTTTCTTAGAATTTTCATTAGATTAATTTTTGTTACAGATATGTACCTATATACATATCGCTGGTCACAACTAGAAAGGCCCTAACTCAAATAATTGCACATTTACAGGAGAAGGTAAAAACATAATAATAAACAGTACAACTGCTTGTAAAAGCGTTATTTTTTACACTATTGCAATAAATTTTTGTGACAAGGTGTATTTGTGTGAAATGTATTGGAATCACTGAAAAGCTCAATTTCGTGAAAATACGAGTTAGGGCCTTTCTACTTGTGACCATCGATATGTATATATGTATGTACATTTTTATCTATCATGCAAACAGGATACAACTACAGTCTTCAAATGTAATTTCAAACAAAAAACATTATGAAAATTTATATACATACATATGTATGTACGTACTATGTACATTAGACAGAGCTGTGAATGAATCATTCATTTTTGAATTAATTCGCGAATCATTCATGCACTGAATTAGCAAATTTTGAATTATTCCTTTTCACACAAAACAATAAATTGAATGAAATTTGAGTCAATTCAAATGAATTTGTCAATTCAAATGAATTTGTCAAAGTGAATTGCAATTCATTTCCAATTCATTTGAATTGAATTGATTTTGAATTAATTCAAATGAATTAGAAAAAATTATTAGCAATTCATTACCAGCTCATTTGAATTGAATTGATTCAGTGTTTTAATTCATTTGAATGAATTCAAAATCATTCTACAAATTCATTTGAATTGGAAACGAATTGAAATTCATTTCGGCCTAATTCGTTTGTATTGATTCAAATTTTATTAAATTTTTTTTATTGTGAAAAGACTTAACTCAAATTTTAGCTAATTCGTAACGAATTAAAATCAAAAAAGAATGATTCATTTACAGCTCTGAGATTAGACCACCCGAAAAATTTAATTTACATAATATATGCAAATATGTAGGCAGATTTTTTTTATCCAAAATTATATTTTATTTCATCGTTTATTTTTTATTGAGATACACTCATATATTCAATGGATCACGAGCTGCAGGATAATTTCCAAATACATAACAAAGCTTATAATAACTGGTATTTGATGTTTTGATCTTTATATTATTAAATGTTACATATTTGGTCCCAATATAATGGTGCTATATAAATCCACAGATCTTGCCTTATAAAATAATGAAAACGGATTATAATTATCGCTATCCAATTTTAAGCGAGAGTCGTTGAAAAAAAGGTTTTCCAAAGAAAACTTAGTTTCATCCCATTAAAGTACCATGTAGGGTTGCCAGATACTTAAAGTCAAATAACTGGACAATGCAAAAAATTCACCTGGATTTTGAACAAATAACTGGACAATTTAAAAATGCACTTATTGTTCAAAATATAACAGTTTTGATACTTTTTGAAAATAGTTTTTTGGTTGTAAATTATCAGTGATATTCCAAAAAGAGGAAAAATACAAGTGATTATAAATTTGCAAGCAATTTCATTCTATTTAGTATTGAAATTTTTTTTGTAGAAGATATTATATTAATTAATTAAAAATATATAGTTGGCAACAGAAATATTTTTCAAAATTAAAGAAATTGTTTTTTAACTGGACAAATTGTATTTTAGCTGGTAACTGGACAAGCTTCCTAAAAACTGGACAATCCAGGCCATTCCAGGCCATCTGGCAACCCTAGTACCATGATAGGCCATAGTTAGGGCAAAATTATGTACATGAAAGATGTTGTGGTATTTATTCTAAACAAAAAAAATAGGTATAAAGTTTTTCCAAAAAATGCCACACTTAAAAGTTATGGCGCCAAAAATGTTTTTCGTGAAGATATGTAGGTTTTTTTCGTGTGAAAAGTGCAATACGCATGGCCGGTTTGCATTCTATCAGTGTAATTTTTATCCACAAGTGATTGCTTATGGCCAGTCTATCAGAAACTGCCGCTAGAGCGAATAAAATATGTAAGCACTTTCGGCGATTTGGGAGGTTTAATGTACATATGCACATACATACCTACATACTTTATTACAAGTTAAGGGCCTGTCCCACGATGTCGACAACGTTCGACTTGTCGCACACTTACATTGAAACAACAACAAAGTCTTAAAATTTGTTTTAAGTTTTCAATTTACATACAACTCAATGAAGATATAAGAATATTTTCACTATTTTTCTGCACTATTAACTTCAAAAACTCATTTTTGGAGATATGACTATGGTTGCAAAAAGGAGCGACATGTGTATGTGTATGTATGTAAAATCATCACTTACATGCATACACACAAATGTACTTGTGTAAGTTCTGTAACTTTACTACTTTTTTTAATCATAGACAATCTAAATAATGATCGTTGACAACACTGCTTTTATGAAAATGAAAAAATAACTTACAATTTCTTGTTTGATTCTTTTTTATGGTTTTCCTTTTTTATCTCTTCTTTAACCAGGAAACAAAAGCAATATTTTAACGTTGTCCTGTATTCTGCATATCTACGTACTTGTTCAAAGACAGGCCCCAGATATATTATGCACTTACATATGTACATATAAATTTCAGAAACCACTACAAGTTGTTTTCATAATATGAATACATACTTATTTCACTTCCAATGGAGTAAATATACTAGGAGCATATCACAACATACATACATACATATGTATGTACTCATGGATACGTCTGTGCTTCTGTGCTATGTATCTGCGTATTTGCACATTTTTTTATAAACCACTTTAATATTAGCTTTTTTGACACAAATTTTTACACTTCTTAAAATCAATTGCACACTTGTTTTACAAACATCAACACATTTTTTTTAACACTTTGTGCTCAACAACAAATTGTGCTCTTTATATTATTTTTAACCAAGCAACAAATCAATAAATTCTTAATAATTTTTTATTTTAATTAAGATTGTTTTAAAATGCGCGTACGATCCCCGTAAGTTTTAGCCGAAATAGCATACTTTTCTCCAAAACAGTCAGAATTGCACTAAACAAAAACAAGAACAAACATTAAAAGAGATCGAGATGTAATTAGTGTTGCCAGAAAATCAAAAGTTGAGGAACAAATCCTAATGTTTAAGAAAAATCTCAAACTACTGGCTTCTAAATAGCACACTAGAGGATAAAATATATACAAACCGACTATGAATTCGCCTTGGTTATTAGGACAGTTCAAGATCTATTTATAAGGTCAATGCAACTCTACAAAAATACAAGCTTTCAGAAACAGACACAAACATAAACTAAAGTACACATAAATCAATTTCTAAACAACTTTTTACAGTTTGAAAATGAAAACACACCAAATCATCAGGAGGCTTGCATAACATATCTAACATATATTCACCTTATATGACTTTGCCGTGATTAAAATCTTATTATTATTCTTAGATATATTATCGGAAAAAGACGAACCGTTTTTCCCGTGCATTATTAATTTTTTTCCATACAAAATACCAAAGCTTCACATGAACTAAGTCTTTGCATTTATCTCCTATAAAGACCATAAGGCACTATATATTTTGAAAATTGTGAATGTCCATTCAAGAGTACACTTTGAATTCTACCAATAAAATACGAACGCTTGCCTCATGCGAAATTTTTCGTTCTACATACCAAAAACGTCAAATTCCGATAAGGACCATACGATTTATTTATGTTCTGGCAACATTGTTAACAATTAAGTTTAAGAGATCTGCAGCTCTCTTCATTAAATTATAATGTAGCCAGATGTATTTTTTTCATTTCTGAAATTTAATTTTTGGGAAGGTTTTATAACAAAAATGTTTGCACTCAGTAACTCAGGGTTTACACTTGTAAGTGCAAGTTTGAAAAACTCCATGCAAACTCGTTTACTAAAGGACATGATACACTATCATACAAAGTCGTGCGATCTACGAAAAAATACAACCCTGGTATGATGGAGTTTATGAAAATTTTTAAAAGACAATAACAATTCATCACACCAGGGTTGTACTTTTTCGTAGATCGCACCACTTTGTATGATAGTGAGTCATGGCCTTAACTAGCGCTACCTACTACCCTTTCGACACTTGCAGTCTACTTCCAAATCAACTGCCATGGAACTTTACAAGACATTAATTTGTTTAAATTTCAATAATATCTGGTTCTCTTAAAATTATTAAACTTTTTTATGCCACATAGTGTTTACACCTGAATAGTTTATATCATGATGAATGTCAAATTGATATCTTGATGAAAATTTATCACGTATAGACTCAATTTATTAATATTATGGCAGCGTTATGATATAATCATCAGAGCTCACGGCCTGATAAATTCATCTTGATATCAAATGTCATATTATGTGTTACTGTGCATTTAACGTTTATTTATTAAATAATTATCGTATAAAAAAGGCGACACAATTATTTGTGACCAAAAAATTAAGCAACACGCAAATTGGATATTTTGGCAAGTAATTTTCAAATATTTACTTGATTCATCATGATATAAAATCATCAAAGTCTACCACTTTGTGTTGATATTAATGGAAAAATGACAGTTGCTCTGCCGGCGTCATATTACCAGTTATGTTCCTATGTTATGGACAACTCTGCATTAAAAAGTAAACATGCCACATAACTGATAACACAGAAAAAATCGTTATATTAAATATGTTTTATATTTTATAACAATTGAAAATTGAAAACTTAAACTTGTTTTCTACAAAACTTGTTTTATCGAGTTATGTCTCTGTTAAATAATATAATATAAAAAAAGGATAATAATATAATATAAAAAGGATAATAATATAATATAAAAAAGGGAATAATAATAAAGGAGCGATATGTACATATTTATATGTATACATATGTATGTATGTGGTTATTTCTAAAATATTTTATTATGAGCAAACAACTTACCAAATATTATTGCAACTTATGAGCTAAATGAGCAAATATGCTTAAATTGAAGTTCATATTTTTTATTTTCTTAATATAAATAAATAAAGGTATTGTATTTCATATAAGTATTTATGTATTTATGTATATGGTAACAATAAAAATATCAACGTTTTAAGTTTTATCATTATAGATTTATATATGAATGTATGTATGTATGTATGTAAGTATATGTATTTAAATGGCTTAATGAGAGCGTGCTATATCTGAAAAGAAATTCAAAATATCTTGTATATTAAATTCTAAACTGATCATTGAACCGGCATAACACTTTTGTATGCGTTCTTCTAGGAACTTGTATTGCACAATGAATTCCTCTTGCATGGCATGCCACACAACTTGCAAAAGGTTTTCCTCTTCGCACAAATGTTTTTCTACCTTTTTGTAAAGATTTTCCAAACCCTTTTTCACTTCACGTGCCGGATACTGGCTAATCACCTTACGTAATTCCTGTTTCGAAAACGCCATTTGATAACTGATTTCTGTCTCCTTAACACCCTGTGCAATTTTTTGCTGAACACCTTCAAAGAACAGCTACAAAATTTTATTTATACGTGTGATTATTAAAAATTTTACAATATAATTAATAATTATTGATCCAGCTTACGTTCAGTTTTTCCAGAGGTCTTCCAAAATACTGTATAACATAATTTGTGAGTGCTTCGTTATATCGGGACTTGGCTTCCTTTTTCAATTCATCTAAGCTGGGCACTTTTAAGCGAGCTAATAGCGAGTACATATGATGATAATTTTCCATGCGCACCACTTGTACTGGAGTTTTTGGATGATCCTTAGCATGTGTATTAATGCCTTCGAATATGGCATTTATTAATTGTATATACTTTTCGCCATCTGTACGACGAGTGGATTTCCTGAAGAAATCCTCGGTTGTTTGAGAAAAATATTCGAAATTTTCTACATAAGGTAATATGCCGCATTTCGAACGTTTGGGCAATTTGGCATCACGTATCGATTGCAATTGCTGCTGCATAAAACGATCGAAGTTACGCTTGACATGAACTAGTACTGACGCAAAAGTCATGCTTAAAAAGGAATGCGTATCTTGGGCGGACATAACATGTTGATTTAAACGTTCCAACACATAGAGGGAATAGCTAAATGCGAAATAAATTAAACACGTACATACATAGTATGTATGTATGTATATTCAAGTCCGTAGATATTTCTGTACCTGTATTCAGTAACTTTTATTACGGTTTATCGACTTTGCTATTCAGTAACATATTTTAAAGATATTTTCTATACAGATATACCACATAATATTGAATTAAATGGTTGGTAAAATACAGCTGGAGACTATCGCAAAAAAGAAATTACGGAATCACATTATCGTTACCGCAAACGAATAAATAGTATGTCGATAAGTATTACTATTTTCGGTTCGCAAAAAAGTTACAGAATCCAGGTATAATGTTTACATATATTCAAAATACACACATACATATGTACGTAAATGTAATTAAATAGAAATAATTTAAGAAAATTTAACTGTGTAATGCAATAGCTAGCAAAATAATAATTTTAAGTTGATGAAAACAACAACAGCTTGAGATAGTATGAATTTCTTTGTGAAGATCGGTTTTCAATTTGTATGCAATTTCGAAATTTTGATAAAAAAGTAAACTTTAAAATTTTTAAATTTAGAATTTCTTCACAATCACATATGATAAAAAAAATAATTTTACTCATGTATGCCTTATGTTCACGCTCACGCTAGTTCAAAGAAAAAAATTTATTTGTGTTTTGGAATTTCCGAATTGCTTTCCAGAATTTTCAAATTATACTTCAGAATATTTTAACAACGAAATAATTACGATAAACTCCCACTCACTCACGCTGAACTTTTTCATACTTATATTCATTCACGCTTACGGTTGACACAATTTAATAATCACCCTTATTCCATTTGTCGACATCGACGTCACTTTAACACAACTGACTCCTGTTGGCAGGTTTATGTTATTTTCTAGACCTTAGGCATCGGAAATAGATTGTCAGTAGCACGAAATTTTTCTCGAGAGTGAGTAAACAAGCCTCAATTTGTTGGTATTGTGTTGAAGTGACGTCTATGTCGACAATTGGAATAAGGGTGAATGACTACACCTGATCATACATGATTCATTTAAACAGAGTGAGTGATCTTGGTATCTAATAAACTCTTTAAAAAATCGTTGAAATTTTTTTTAATTGACTTTTGAACGTATAAAATTAAATATTTCATACTTACAAGCAATCAAATCTTTCAAAACTTTGTATAAAGCTTATAAGTTCCTGCTCCAGACTACCAAACAAAGCATTCATTAATTTGCGAACTTCTTCATTTATTTGCCGATCAATTTTCTTTTGAGGAAATTGAGCTGCAATATAAGAAGTGAAAAATAAATATAAAGTATGAAATAAAATCAACGAGAGTAGTACCATCTCCAGCTCCGGTAGTTGATGAAGGTGACAGCAATATAGATTGTGACATATCAATACTCTTTTCCATCACTTCTAAATTACCGGTTTTAGTTGTTGGACTAATAACATCCATTTGAAAGAAGTTTATGCAGAATCTTTGCTCTTGCAAAGCAATGGGCTCTAATTCAGCTAAAACTTTTTCCAGAACCGCATCAAAACGTTCACGATCAGCTGAGTCCACACCAGGGCCCCATTGATCTTTATTCACTCCTAGAGTGCCATGAGCAACAGATGTGACAGCTGACTTTTTAGACGTAGAAGATGTGGAAATATCTAAATCTTCTCGAGAGTTGCGCAACTTTTCCGAAATTTGTAGTTTAGCCTTTAAAATAAAATAAAATAAAAATAAGTTATAACAAACATTAATCACTACTACACACACTCACCAATGTAAAAAAATTTCTAACATCACGCTCATAGATTTTACTTAAGGATTTTGTGTAAACCGCTGTAAGACCATCATATTTAGCACGATCCATGGCTTTTATCCAATGCATTAATTCCGTATAGGGTGTTAGCTCATGATGAACAGATGAGTGATTTGGCAGCACCAGTTCTGTGCCCGATAATGGCATATCACCAATTTCATTGGACAAATGTATGAATAAGCAATTGAGGTGCTTTATCACAGGCACTAGAAAATTCTTTTTCCAACTTTCGAAACGTTTCATTTGATCTCGTACAGCTACCAAACGCTGCAGCGAAGGATCGATATCACTATTTAGGGCCTGTTGCAAGCTCTGGGCTGCCACTATTGCCGCTTTGCGACCTTCTGGCGTCTTTAAGTCCGGTGCTTGCAAAAATTTTTGATAGGATACTGGAAAATCTAACTGGGTCTAAACATGAAAAGTGTTGTAACTTTTGTTTAGAGGCAAAAACAGAAATTTGAGATGAAGCGTATAGTAATTTTAGCGTATTGGGTTTTGTTGCTTATATTTGAATAAGATTACATAATTTAATTACCGGTTATTATAGCAAAGTATTTGAACTTGGTATTTATCGAATGGAAGTAAATGAAAGAAAAAGCAGTTGCAACACAATTGTCTTAGAGGCCAGAAAAAGTTTTGAAACATCATGAAACTCAGTTTACTTAAACATACATAGGAATACACTTTTTCTTCGAAACTATCAATACAAAACAAACAACCTCGACAACCACGAAATGTGCTTTGTAATTAATAAGTGAAAAATTGCTCACGCGCTCATCTTAAAAAGTATTATAAATAAACTTACAATAATTTGACTTAATTCTTCTTTAAGTTTAATATTATTATTATTGGCGACTTTAATCATTGCATTTTTACCACCAATTTTTTCCATCGTCTCTTTGACATGGCCCAAAATTTCCTCGTACGAATCCAAGCGTTCTTCAAACTTATCAGCTTCGCCAATAGCTTTATCTATGTGCTCCATTAACATCATAACTTGCTTTTCGGAAGCTAGCACAGATTGCATATTTGCCTAAATAAAAAGGAAAGCAATATAGGAAAACAGAAAAATTTAAATTGTCATAAATGTTTAAGACTTACGCCATCCAAATCATGCAGCTCTTTTGATAACTTTTCAATTACTAATTCAGCATCCTTTACAGCGTAATCACATTCATTAAATAGTTTTGATAACTCATTAGCTTCTTTATCGGTTAAAGCTGTAAATTCAGTGAATTCCATTTCTTCTTCATCTTCAGTCTCACCATCATTCTTGCGCATGCCGTCGCGTCCACTACCATCCCGTACAGCTGAAGAATCTCGAATACTACCACAACCAGAGCTCTCCATACTCATTACTTTCTCTGGGGATTTATCAATCAGCCAGGCTGTCGGTACATTTCGAAACTCTGCTTTAGCACCACGAGCATATTTTTGAATTTGTTTGTACAAAACAACAATGAAGTTTTGCCGTTCATGCAAATTAAGAGCATACCATTTGTATAGTTTTTCAACTTGGACATCGAACTCATGAATATCAAACTGCTCACTCCTACCGTCAATCCATTTGATTTCGTCCAATTGCCACACACGTTTCTTCTTGTAATCAGCATCTTTCTGTTCGGCCTGTTTGACGAGGCAGACGGTTACTAGTGGTACGGGTGGCGGAGTTGTTACAACACATAAATAACAGGCCCTTTTCTTTTTGAAGGTCTTGGTTACGGTCACTACAGAGAGTAGACGTTCACCGCACCCATTATATAGTTCCTTTTGTAGAATGTGTTTAATGTTGGCCAAGGAGCCAATCGATAACATTATGTTGTACAAGTATTAAATTAACGTTTTACAGCTTGTGCTCTAATATATCTGATTTATTTTGCAATAATAATTCCATTGACGCCTCTAACAAAAATTGAGAACAATTTATTTTTTTTTGTTCCAATTATCAAAATACCAGCTGTTTTCATAATTTCAGGCATGCCAGATTTCAGTTTCAGGAAATGTATATCGCGCCCTCACTTCCTATGTAAAGGCATAGGTTGTGTACAGTACTTGTGCAACCATATTATGAAAACTTACTTTGTATAATATGTATCCATAAATAAATAAAAGAAATATCGCGCCCTTACCATGGAGGATACCCCTTACTTCAACAATATCATAACTAAAAAAAACTAGTTTCATAGACCACAACATGCATGTAGAGATTTTTATCTTAAGATTGTTCATTGAGAAAGTTGTAGTAATGTAAAAAATTGCAATACTGTAACAGATATATCATATAATACAAACAAACTTGTGCAAACGCTGGATTTTATATGTTTAAGCTAATGCACTTGGAAGCGATAGCTTATGAAACATATAAAGCAAAGCCTTGGCAACTCTGCTTATTCAAATCTTGCAAAACGAGACTCGTTCTGCAAAGCAGCGATGCCAATTTAGCGCGTTTCGCTCTAGATTTAGCGCGTTTTAACTATGCCAAACGCCCTTTTTTTAGTCTTAGCGCGTTTACTAAAAAAAGCGCTAAATTAGCGCGTTTTGAATAAAGTCAGTATCATTTCAGTTCAATATTTATTTTTTTACTTTTTTTTGCATAAATTTAACAATTTTCTAGTATTCAAAACTCATAAAATTTTTTAAATTGGATAATAATTCAATAATTCCCTTGACTGTGGTTAGAATTAAAAACGCATTTTAATACTGTAAATGGCAAATATTTTGAAATTTCATGAAAATTCGTGATCAAAAAAATTTATATAACTTATTAAGCATCTATTCTAGCTGAAGTATAGAAAGCATTTGAATCGCAAAACTATTCGACAATTTATATACCTATAAGTTGTTAAAAAGTTTGACATATAAAATAAAAATAAAAACTAGGGATTTCGATTATTTCGAAGGCAATTCTGATTCTGTATTATTATTTAGGATATAATTTCGAAGAAACAATATTATAAAATCTGAAAAGAGCTACTAAAAAATCAATTGTATTTACTAATACACATGTAAATACATCGAATTTTATTAAAATTTAATTTAGCGCGTAGGAAAATAGCGCGTTTTGGCAATAAATAGTTGACAATGCTGCAACTTAGCGCGTTCTAGCGCGTTTTGCGAAGGGGAATAGCGCCTTTGGGTTACAAATAGTTGGCATCGCTGCTGCAAAGGGCTGCTACATCAATTGTCAAAATCTGCAATTATTATTCTTTTCAGAAGTACAGCATGTAGGTCTGGATAAAATTTTATTGAAAATTTTCTAATTGAGTTTTTATGTATCCACAGTTCTCCAGGAAGCTTAACAAAAATGTTGGTCAAACATATTGCTAAACAAGGACTCTTGTTAAAGAATGGTAAGTTTAATCAACAGACTGAAATTGCACTAACCTTAAAAATTACATAACTAATACATGAAAAATTACTAATATATGGTATACTTGTTTAATTTCTTTTAGTGGGTGCTTTGTCCCGTGCGTCTTACCATGGGACTGGCATTAAGGTTACCATGAACGACATGCCCGTACCCCAAGGCGATTGGAAAGAAAATTACACTCGTCAAAATACCAAGTACAATATTATTTTATTAACCGGTATTACTGCTTTGATCAGCACCATTGCTTTGGTAATTTAAAAATCGTCTAATAATCACTCTTCATTAACGAATATTTTATTTTTAAGGTCAAATCAACCGGAGTCATTCAATTCAACTTTAGCCCCCCCTCATCTTTGGATTAAGTGTACTAGTTTACTATGTTCAAGCTTAATGTAATGTAAGGATTACATCGAAATTTCGAAATGGCTTGCAATAAAATAAGGAAATAAACATTACTCTGGTGTGTTTTTTTTTATTTTATTTTTAATATACAGGTCCGTCGTCTAAGTTGTCGTCCTCTTCGTTGTAGGCTTCCCCATTGTCGAAATAACTATTACCGTAATCGTTTTCATCATCCATTTCATCGTCTGCTACTTCATCTTCCTCTACCTCTTGCTCGGAATCGGAGTTGGCTTTATTGTCCTTTTCCTTGTTATTTTCAGTCAGTTCTTTTTCTTCTAGCTGCTTCAAGCGATCTTCAATATTACCTGTTTTTGCCTTTTTAACATCTTTGGGATTAGATGCTGTTTTTCGTTTTCTATTGCTAATTTGTAATTCGGCTGGCATTAATGTCCAATTAAATTCAGCCTTTGGCTTCAACTTGTTTGCTTCTGAATCGTTCTGAAATGATTTATGGTTTAAAATGAAATTCCACAAAACATCCCAAAAGACTTATTACATTTTTTCGGCTATAACTTAAAACGGCTTGGTTTATTTTACTTTTTTCCGAAGTCTGAAGGAAATACGGGGAGTCTCGCATATGATTGAGGAAGTCTTCTTTCCATAATATCTGATAGCTTTGTGCCGATGTTGTCTAGAAAATGTACATATATCTTTTATTTTTGGGAACATATAAAGCTTTACTATTACCTCCAGAGTTACAGGCTTTGACATTAAGGGCGGATATGTCGGCGGAGGTGCCGTTTGCACTTGAGGCATATCCTTTCCAGCACATCCTAATGACTGCAGTTGTTCTTGTGTAAGAGATCCGGTTTTGCCTCTGCCTCTTCCAGCCATAGTATATTTCACTTGAACCTAATTTGTATGTTAGTTCTTAAGTTAAAGATCTAATTCATGTTCAAAACTTTTCTAAAACATTTTCAATGAAACAAACACATGTTGTTTTTAAGAGGCTTTGCAGACTTGTTGTTTTAACAAATGTCATTTTCTCTCTTTTTCCGACTTTAGTAGTAGTGTTGCCATACCGTTCCAATTCGAAAAGGGGAAAATCTAAGAAATTTGAAGACATTGGCCGAATTCCATAACATCTCAATGCAAAGAATCAACTTTAATTTGGAATAAATAATATATACATATAGATATATTTCTTTTATTGTTAAACAGCAATTTTAAACTATAGGTATAATTTCAAACTTAATTTTGCTTTTGATATACATACATACATACATTTCTGTTTTCTTTTCTAGCTTTTACTAATACTTTATATATTTTTCATATCAAATTACATACATACATACATATAAACAAATATTCGAAAATAGCAAGAACTAGAAGAAAATGAACAATTGCTTTAGCATCTTAAAATAAATATTTATTAATTGGCATTTTTTAATCTTTAGGCTTAACTGATACATTCAAGTTTATATTTATAACGGACTATCTAAAAATATACATCAAGTAATTTGTAAAAATACATTCAAAATAAAAATTATATTGCAATTTTTTTTTTAATATTTTGGTAAAACTATATTCATGTTTATTTTGAGGTGGACGTTGGTGATTCATAATCACCATTTGCATTCAGACCAACTTTTTCCATTAGTTCCGTTAATTTCTGAGCCTTGCGATCCTCATTGTGTGCAATAACAGTACATAAATGCTCTGTTAATAACTCCTTCTTTTCAGCCGCATTATGCAAATCTATTTTAGCTTTTAGAAATTGAGACTCTATTTTCATATAATGTTTTCTTTTAAGTGTGGGGAAAAATAAAACAGGTTAATAATTAGCAAAATTGAATATATTATAATGATATGTACATATGTATACATATACTTACTCCACAGTAGCAAACTGAATACAAGCATTATCTATTTGTTTTCTTAACAGTGCTACATCTACGGCAAGATCATTATCCAATTTGGCAAGTTCCGACTTTATTTCTTCAATTTTACGTGCTTCTGCAGCCGTTTTTTGAGAGCTTAAATGAATTGGAATATTCTTTTATTTATTTCTTAACAATAATACATATAGCCATCGGGCCAATTTTATTCGTATTATATGTAGTATTCTATTCTATTCTATTCTTTTATTTATTTTATTTTATTTACTTCTTTCTTTCTTTTATATCTGCAATGCATGGTAAATTATTTATTTGTTTTTTTCAAGTTTTTTTCTTATAAGTGTTTCTTTAGAAGTATGTATGTTGAATACGCTCTTAAAATTATTTTAACAGATAATTTCTATGAGCGGAATACGAATTTCTATTAATTCTTATTAAAAATAAGTGTATAAATTCTGTGCTTAAAAGCGATAACAGCACAAGTCGACTTAAGACCAACTCGAGCGTGCAACAAAATTCTACAAACGAATCTTTTTATATTTGCATGAAGTCTCCATGTCTCTAACCAAGTTTTTTATAAAGATAACCACAAAACAATATTGAGCTAAGTGTTAAAAAAGTCAAATTAAATTTATAAAAATCCCCAAATTATACTAAAAATTACATTTTCACAAAATCTTGGGTACAACAAAATTGTTTTAATTTAACCATTTTGATTTTTTTTTATCGAAAAAATGTTCATACGTTAAAAGTGGTTTTTCTCGAAACTACATTTTTCGACTTTCACTGTTATCACTTGTGACCACAGATTTATTATACATGGAATGTTTCACAATACTTGGAAAATCTAATGGTCTTCAAAATCAAAATTTCCACGGTTTACTATTTTACTGTTTTTTTTTTACTTACTGCTGTTCGATGGCTTTATACAATATTTCCTTCTTTTGACGATTTTGTTCTTCTATCATTTTGCGATGCGATTCAAAATCTTTCAATGAAATACCCTTAAAAGGCGACTCCACATTCAGTGAGCTGGGAGGCGCAAAAGCTGGCTTTTTATGCCCATCAATTGGCAGAGACTGTAAAATCGATGAATCTTCCATGCTATTTGTACAACTTGAGGAGGATATTTGGCTATCCATTTCGTCGCCTAATTTTAATATTGAAGAATCTTCATTATCCACATCATTTGTTGATCTATTTTCCTCCACATGACTTTTCAAACGTTTTTCTCCCGCCGAATACGTTTTAGTGTCTAATTGTTGTGGCTGTTGCTGTCGACTTTTTAATGGTTGATAAAATAATGCTTCTTCTAATGATTTTGACATGCTGCTATCTAGGTTTATATCTTCCAAAGACTCATTTGATTGAATATTTTTAAGTTTTTCCGAAATTTTATTAGCATCACTATTGGATTTTGAAATATTTATATTGCTTGGTGCTAATTGCAATTGTTGTTTTGTTTGAGCCATCTTTTGTTGGCGTAAATATTCGCTTTTTTCTGGCATACGTCTGATGCCACCGTGCCCACGAAATGTAGCTGATTTCACTACCATAAATTAACAAACACAAACATACATACATACATGTTTAATGCATATTAAACAATCATAACTACAAATTTTACTAATAAATTTTATATTCTAATTAAGAACTTATCTCAATTCGTTATTACAGAAACATATATATATACATACTTATGTACATATTTATATATTCATACTCACTTGTATCCACGGTTGCAAGTTTTTTATGTTTAGTGCCGGAAACGCGATTGATTTCATCTTGACTAAAACCATTGAATTTATCACACATTTTTTATTTTCCTTCGATGTTAATTTTATTTTATTAATTACTTTAAGCAGGTATGTATAATTAATTAAAATAAGCAAAAAATTAAATTAAATTGAAAATGCAAACAACACAGAAAATCTTTCAAACAAGAGAAGTGAAACCAACTACAACAAAATTTGCTTTTTTGAGAGCGGAGAATGTCAAAATGATCTAAAGTGCTGCCAACTGTTTGCAGTTGCATGATCAGATTACAACCGGATAGTGATAATTAGATATGGCCGTTTTTATGTTAATTTCAACTTGGTTATACGTAGTTCTTTTCTCAATTCATCAATATCTTGTTCCCAGCGTTCCTCCCAGTACACTGGCATTAAGGGTTTGGATTTGTTGCCATTTCTAATTGCCCATGGCAAATATTCGTTTACGTATTTCTTTCGCTGCCTGAAATAAATTATTATTTAATAATTATATTATTAATTATTATTTCCTTAAATAATTGCCCTTCATATATCGTCGCTGTTTTAACTAACTGACCTAACTGACTTTCTTTTTTTTTTTTTTGAAAAATGAGTTAAGTCCTTTATTACTACACTTTCTTTATAAGTCATAATATACCTTGTCTACAATTTTCATGACTGTTAAATTGTTAAAATGTTAGTTAGGTCAGTTGGTTAAATCAGCGACGATATGGGTAATTGTGTATGTATGTGCATATCGTTAGTTGAAATGCAAAAAGGCGTAACTAACAAAAAATTCAAAATCGAGTTTTCGATTGATTATTGTTAATGCCATTAAACTATGTACATGTCTTGACAAAATTTTACACATCTGCGATGTTTAGTTTTTTTAGTGTTTTGGTTCTCCTGTAATATTATATTTTTGTTAGTTACGCCTGTTTGCAAGTATATACAAGAAAAACTTAAAAAGCGTACAAAGAAAATATATATTTTTAATTATGGTTTGGTCGTCGGACGGGTCAATAAATATTTTTTAACAGAGATACATATGTATGTACATACTTGTGTAAGCAAATGGTACTCACTTTGGCCTCAAGCGCATCGCACCAAAGATTGCACCACCATAACACATTGGTAAGCCGTTATTTAAAGCTTCAAACCACTTTACAGCCACCTCGCCCAGCATATTTGTTGGCATGTCGAGTATACTGTGAACTAAGTCATGGCACTCACGGTATCTGGTCATAATATATGCCAATTCCGGATCATCCATAAAGCGCACTTCCATGCGAGAATCTGGAGTAACTTGCTAAATATGTATGTATTTATAAAACAACAAAAAGAAAATGATTGGCACCAGCAGCTGCAATGTTATTAAATAATTCAGTACATACATTGTCATCTAAGAATTTAACATAAGCACGTCCAAATGAATTGTCTGGTAGTTCACGCAATTTTTCGATATCAACTGTACGCGTATTTATACGTGGCTTAAGCTGCAATATTCGTTGACCTTCTTTGCTGGATTTCATTGTATGCAAAATATTACGTAAAGCTCCTTCACCAGTCGTCTCACCTAAGCAGGCGATCATATCGTGTCTATTTGGGTAGAAAAATATAAAAAAAAACTTATTTTACTTTTTGCCCTTTAAGAGCAACGAACCTTCTCGGATCCACTAATGCTGCAATTGATGAGCCAACAGCTAAGAAATATTTTTGAAATGTAGTCATTTCGATACGATTTTGCATAAACTCTTTCGTAAATTCATCCCAGTGCTGTTGCGATAATTCATCGGGATCAATCGTGTAATCTCTCTCATTTGCTTTTTGGTTACTTTCAGCTGTTTCCGTTATGTTCGATGATGCAAATGTGGCAAAATTTTTCGCAAATCGCTGGGATACAGATAAAAATAATGACCTCGTGGATAGATTTTTTATCATCGCAATTGCTTTAATCTAACGTCAGTCAGGCTGAAATAAAAACTGATCCTAATCATAAATTAATATAATAATACGAGTAATAAGAATAATGATAAATTGAAACACACATTTATGTATGCAATTTGTTCATTTCTACTGATAAGAGCATACATATTTGTTTTAATTGCAATTTTAGAGATCAGATAAAATTATTTCTTTAAAATGTATGTACATAGTTTTATCTTTGCACCATTTTTGCATGATTTTCAAATAATAATTAACTATAATATCATTGCGAATTGGACAGACATTATAAATACAAAACACCTGCTGGAATACACATACATATGTATGTATGTATGTATGACTGTTACTGTTAGATTTCTTGTCATCTTTCAAAACAGACCAGAACAGCTCTCGCGTCATCGTAATTATTTCTTAAGCGAGGTCAGGCTTGTGTGTGTTGCTTGGCCTTCGAGAGTTATTCGTCTCGCTCACACTAGTTGACTGATCTGCCATGGATAACCGCATAATCTTACGGTTCTTTTGTGGAATTTCGTTGACAACCACGTTGCTACTTCCTATGTGAAGGCATAGGTATTGTATAGTCAGTCACAAAAAAATTTTAAAATACTGTTTATAACATCTTGGGCTGTTAATAACCCCGCCCATTCTTGTGCAACAATACTTTGCAAAATTTATTTTGTAAAGTATTTATGAAATAAATAAAAAAATAAATAATTTAATTATTTATAACAATAAGGGGTTTAATGAGAACTCTTTGTGCAATTGGGCAATCTTGTGAGACTTGTTTCATGAAGCCCCTTTTCAACTTTTGCGCAAACTGGAGATGTCAATGTAAAATTCATTGGTTTTGAAAATATCTTAATTTGAAGTGGTTTAATTCTACTTCTTTTTCCTCACTTTTTTTGCTGGGATGGAAAGGGCATCTTAAAATTAAAAGACTTTATTGTCTGTTGGGCTCTAAGTCCCACTTAAATATTGAAGCTAAACTGATAATATGGAAGACTATATTTAAACCCGTGTGGATCTATCAGTTATTTTACAAATGCCCACAGTGCGAAATAACGTTTAAAGATGTGCATCATAGACATTTTTCAATACTTGTTTATTTAAAAAAATCAATCGTTTAAACACCTGTCCACTTATAATAAGAAACACATACATACATATATGTATGTATGTATGTACATACAAATGCATACATACATATATGTATGTAAGTATGTGCATCCATACATATAAATGAATTTAAGCAAAGAGATTAATCTAATCTTACTAACTTTACTAAAACTATAAAAATAAACATTACAGAAGATAAAAAATATATAAGTACATATGTATGTATGTACATACATATACATATATCTGATGATTAACAAATTCTTGCAATTCAATGACTTTTAAATAAACCAATTAATAATTTACATATCGCTCTTTTGCTCAAAGAACGTCATAACTCAAAAAAAAAATGGAATTTTTGAGTTAGTGATATAGAATTAATCCTCATATCATTCTTCATATTGTGTAAAAATTTCATAAAAATATCTTGTTTACTCAACTCTCTAGAGAAAAATAAAATTTTCTTTTTCCATTTAGTTGCGTGTAAATTGAAAACTTTAAACTCGTTTTCTGACAAACTAGTTTTTTGAGTTATGGTGTTGTTTTAGTAAATGAACGACATGTATGAATTCAGTATGCATGCATACAAACATTTGTACGTACATATGTATGTACATACATATGTATACACACATCGAGCCAAAAAATCTTAAGCGGCATAATTTTCGAACATAATTTTTAGACCAAAATCAATTATTTGCGATCGTAAATAATTTTCCTCAAAAAAAGACGATGTCCAAAAACTGTGTCGGTTAAGCTTTTTTGGCGATTATGGCTCGATGTATACTGACTGTATGTTGTATTCTTATCACACAACAGTGGGCTTTAAAACAATAACATTGAAGCATCTCAGTAGTATATCTCCCAAATTAAGGATACATACATATGTAGATACCTAATATAGAAAGGCCTTACTCATTATTTTTTGTATATTTCGATAGAAGAACATCTAATGTGTCCAAAAATGCAAAAATGTTATGTATGTACACTTAATTAAAACCATTAATGTAATGAAGAATTAAAAGCAGAATTTTTTTAATTTTCTAACTCTAAAATGTAAGAAACAGTTTATTAAAATAAATGTTCTTTATTAAAATTGCGCTACCTGCTTATCTAAGCACACATGTTGAAGGAACAAATTACGAGGGTATGAACACATACATACATACTTCTATCTTCTGTGATTTTATGTTTTCACTAGTTGTGGAGTGATTGTAATATAACATTTCTAAAACATTGATTTATTAGATCATGGAAGGGAGATTTTAAATAGTTATTAAAAAGCTTTCAAATTCATTAATTTATATATTTTTGA
The DNA here is from genome assembly GCA_936439885.1 of Nowickia ferox. NCBI lineage: Eukaryota > Metazoa > Arthropoda > Insecta > Diptera > Tachinidae > Nowickia > Nowickia ferox. Next base: position 107,557,210 of record OW387024.1, on the reverse strand, counting down.
TGATTATCATCAATTCAATAGACGTTTTACTACGAATCAAAAAAGATGCTTTCATAGTGCAATGTAAACACATAAAGAGCAGTTTAATTTCCCAAACCAATTACAGAGTAACTAACCATTACAGTACAACATTGTTTTAAAAACTTATTCAATATCAAAATATATTGTTAATGCTTTACTTTGTATTGCTTAATTAATATTTTTGTTTATACTCTAACTTCGCACGTGTCAAGTCGTTATTTTTATTACGTATGTACATATATATATGTATAATAAACAAACAAAAAAAACAATTAATTCAGTCATTTATAATGTTTATAATACGGTCCAATTTTTGAGAATTTAAACAACATTATGTATACATGTTTTTTTTAGTATGTTTTTATTTCATAACATTTGTTAAGTTTTTCGTTTTTTTCTATGGCATTTCTATATTATATAAAATATATTCTGTACACAATGATGAAAATAATAATTTATAAGACCTAGTTTATAACTACAAATACCGTATTAGAGCAAAAATATAAATTTATAGATTAAATTTCTTAAATACATACATACTTACATACATACATACATACATATGTACATGCTAACGTATGTATGTACGTACACATTTAATAAGTAATATTATTTAAATTACAAATATAACACATACTATCCACTTGCTGTTTAAAGATAATGCTGGTACTAGATGTGGTGTTTTTGGCGACGAAAATAAAATAATTCCAAAAGTAGCAAAAATTATATATGTATTATGAAACCCAACTAAACAGCCTCACTTTTATTTGTTGTTGGTAATAGTAGTTCCTTATCGGGTGCTTGCTTCCGTCTAAATGTTACGTATGTATATAAAAGACTGGCAAACACACTAATATTAATACCGATGCAATTTAACCATGAGAATATGTAATCACCACCAATAAACATGCCCAAATATGTGACGCATATATTCTTCAAACAGCCTACAATGGTAGTTGTCAAAGCCGAGTTGAACTGTGTACATAAAATTGTACTATAGGATAATATGAATCCCATAAAACAACTGAGTAGGAACTGAACGAAAAAGTAGGGATTGTGCCAGTTTTTAAAGGCCAGCGATTCATCCAAGTCCCCAGTAAGATAGGTAATCAATAGTGCCGGAATGAGCATGAAAAGGGAATTGTAGAACATAAGGCCGTATTTACCAATCTCCGAAGTGTCCAATTTCTTTTTGACAAACACACCATTTGCTGCAGTAAGCGCATTCGTAATCATTACGAACGTATAGCCCTGCATATTGAAGGATAAATCATCTGACGCTGCCAACAAGGCACCACTTATCATGCCATACACGCTGATCTGTACAGCAACTGAAGGCCGCACTCCTAATATTTTCAACTCCAGTAACATAGTCATTAAAATGGAGAAACGCCGCAGTGCTGCAAACATGGGCAAACTCAAGGCTTGTGTACCGCCTAAACCAAACATCATGTTGCCCAAAAATATTAAAGGCAACGGAAAAATCTTTTTAAATGTATTGCGTTGCAGTGGTGGGTAGTTGACTAGTTTCAGGCGTTTACTTATACTTAATACCACAATGCTTGCAGTCAGCTGACCCAGGCTTAGGAAAAGAAATGAAGGAAATCTGTAGGATGTTAATACTGTCTTATTAACTACAGTTATCATAAACGATGAAAGCCCATAAAACAGGGCGCTGGCAATTTTCTTAAAATACAGTGTTACATCTTCTTTTTGTTGGCGCAAATCTTTGGAATTTATACTTGAGTTACTGCCTCCAATGTTATTGCTGTGGCTCAAATCCACGGTTAGGCTTCCATTTCCTCCACTAGTGGCTCGTGCTTCCATTTTTTATGCCTAGAAAGACCAAAACCACACGATAGCTAGCATACAGCTATTGCTAACCAAGCAATGTATGCGAATAGTTGGTAATTTGTATGAATATACAATTGAACAAGCTATTTAGTTAATGAAAAATTTTTGCTTATTATTTCTCTTTGTTGTATTTACTGCATTCTCGTAGACATTGACTACGTAATTACACGTCGTTATTAAAAATTTATTTTTTTACTTTTATCTTCATGTTAATGAAACTTAACACTGTTCGCTGTTACTATTTTCCCATTGCCTTTAACATTGCACACTTGTTTCTCTTTTATTTGTTTTAATTAATTTTATACACGGACTATTTAACTATACCGCAATATCTTCACAAAGTAAATTTCTGCCCTTTTTCTATTACTTGATTATGACCATTTTGACAGAGATTCTTTTCGTGTATGACCCTACCACCATCAGTGTTTGTTTTTATTACGCTTTTCTCATTTTCTTAATTTCTGACGTTATTTTTTACTTCACCGGAGATTTTTGGCATATTTTGCGATTGCAGCTCAAACTCTTATAACTTGGCCAAGTATATGTTATAAATAATTGTATGTAACTACTTACCAGTTTTTATATAATTATTAGTATTATTTTTGTTGTTTTTACTGAAATTTTATTGTTTTACTAAATAGATAGGAAGAATTGTTTTATCTTTGGAGAAGCGAAGTCAGCTGTGAATTAAAGCAGGGCTGTTCTGTGTGGTGGATATAAGAAATACATGGATTCCCAATTTCTTACGGTAGAATTTTTTCTATGTTTACAGATACGTGTTAAAATCTTTGGTTTGTGTTGTTACACTTCGTTAAACACGTAAATGGAGTATGTTCACTGCATTTTTTATAACTCTGGCAATTTCGTGATGTTATTAAATTATTTGCTACGCAAGTAATTGAAAATTGTTCGACATTTCTTACAAACGAAGCCCTAAACATCTCAAATTTAATATGAACGGCTGTGTTTGGTTTTAAAAAAAACTTGTCCTCAGTACGTTGAAAAACATAAGTGTGAAATAGTATTATATATTGGGCTTCTATTGCACCAAAAGATAACTATGTATGTATGTATATCGTTTTTGTGTGTGAATTTCTAAGAACTCTTTCAAACACATAAAGCTTCCTTTGACTGTTAAATTGTGTCTTAAGCTTTGTTCCACTTCTGCATACGCAGTCATTACTATCACAATTTTGCACCACAACACCGATTTAGTGCCTTTTTAGCCTGCCTTGTTTTGACAATTTTCTTTTAAGCACCCTACGAAAAGCCACGCACATTTACATTAAGACTTTTTTCTTCATGCTTTTTTGACAATTACATACACGTTGAATGTTGAGAGTACGAAAAAGCAAAGAGAAAAGTCAAAAATCCCCTCGAATTTTCATTACGTGCCTTTTATTTTGCCCCGCAAGCTTTTCACCACCTCTTACCAAACAAACTAAAAAAGCCTGCCTGCACAGGCAAGCAGAAAAGGCACAGTGTAAAATGTGTCTTAATGTATGTACATGACGAAGGAATACTCTAAAACAAAATCAATAACTTGCATATTAAAGGCCGTGATACACTATACAAGCCTGGTATGATGGAGTTTATGAAAATTTTCAAAAGACAATAACAATTCATCACACCAGGGTTGTACTTTTTCGTAGATAGGACGACTTTGTATGATAGTGAGTCATGGCCTTAAACTTTGCCTGTGCGATAGAAGTAAAATTTTCGTATGCTGGTCACGTTGTGAATTTACTTTTCTGTTTATACATCTCTGTGCAATTTGCAGAGCAAAACTAAAAAAAGAACAGCTGTTTTATTGTGCTTGAATTAATTTTAAATTTGCAGGATTTTTGTTTGAAGTTGTGTGCTAAAAATTTAATATTAATTTTAAAAAAACATGCATAAAACAAAAAAGAAATCAAAAACGGCAAAACTGCCAAAACCAATAAGAGTAAAAAAAGAAAAGGCAGATGAAGATCGTCTGCCACGACCCATGACCCATTATATTGATGATAGGTTGGAAATGGTAAAACAGATATTTAATACTCTTAAGCCGAAAACCATTGTAAATTTAGCCCCAGACTTTTTAAAGGTAATTAATTCGAATTCTTTACAAATAATTTAATGATAATACTAATTTTATTGATAAAAACACTTAAGACTCAGGCCTTGGAGGAAATTGAGGAGGCCTGTTTAAATGAGCTTTTATGCATATCCACAAAGCGTTTAAAATCTATAATAACAGGCTCAAGATGTCCCACAGACACCGAATCATCCGATAATGATTCAGATGTGGAAAGACATGAAGGTGAGTAAATATAAATTAAATAAAGTATTTAATTGTTGTATATATAATACCGAGAACCCTTATTAATAATAACTACTTGTGGGTTTAGAAATTACACATTATAGGTATATGTTATTAAAAAGTAAGCTTAGGTTTTCCTATTTGTGAAGAGATTATTATATTTTCAATTGAATAAACAATTGTATTATAATTTAAAACTAACTTCATTGGATTTAATATCAATATTATGTACTTTGACTTTAAATTCGTATACACAATTACAGAACATATTTCTTTGGAAGAAATATCATCAGATAGTGAAATTGGAGGCTCTACTTCAAAAAAGGGTAAGAATATCATTTTTATTCTATATTTTAAATTTTAAAATTTAGTTCATATACATTTTGTCCTTTACTTGCAGGCAGAAAAAAGAAAACATCTAAAACCGGGGAAGCAGCTGCAGGTACCAAAAAGGATACACCAAGCAATGATAATCAAGGTATATAACTATATAACATAAACTTAAATTTTCTTAAAGCCAGCAATATATACAAAGACATCTAAAACCACGCACACTCATAAAAACTTATTTGCACATCCTTTTTAATTTTACCATTTTCCTCTTTTCTCATCAAAAAAGCTGAAGGCCTTAGTAGCCATTGCTTTCAAATATAAGTTATATTAACTAGTTCCTTACTATAGCTTATAATGTAAATAAATAAATAAATAAACTTAAATTTTTATGGCACCTTAATCCTTTCATAATATATGTAGGTAATGCAATAAATGTCCAACATTTGTTTTCTAATAATTTTTTTCCATTTTCAGGCGATGGGCAGATAAGTGTGCTGGAATTATTAGAATTACAAGCTCGTGCTAGAGCTATTCGGTCTCAATTGGCTTTGGAACCAGTTACGAAAATTGAAGTTGATTCCGATGAAGAAAAAAGTAGTGAGACTGCGAAAAGTAAATCTTCGAAAAGAGATGATAAAGCAAATAAAAATGAACGCAAACGTTATTCAAGTGAAAGAGAATCTAGAGATTCGACTAAACAAAGTCGTTTGACTGACTCAACAGAAAATTTAAATACTAAAAATACTACTGAAATGGAAGTTGAAAAAACTACTTCAAAAAAGATTAAAATAAAAAGGAATTATCGTAGCGCGACTAACAGTGAAATCGAAGAGAAAATTCCAGAAAAACAGAACCAAGAAACCCTTAAAGAAGGCAAGGAAAGAAGCAGTAAAATTAAATCGAAAGAAAATTTCAAGGAACAAGAAAAACATAAAACTAAAAAAAGTATTTTGACTCACATTAAGAAGGAGAAAAGCAGCCGTTCACCATCCCCTGATGTTATACCCATTGTAGCTGAACCAGAAACTCTGCTAATACCTGATTCTTCAGAAGACGAGAGTAAATCGAAAAGAAAAAATGAAAATTTCACACCTTCTGCCGAGAAAACCACAAATGAACAAACAGCTAATGGACAAACAAAAGAAAAAAGCAGTGAAAAGGTTTCTCAAGAAGTTGAAAAGGCAAATCAAAATAATAAAGAACGCTTTGCGGCTCAAAACTCAAATGAAGCACAAAATGTAGAAGCAGAGTCTTTACCAAGTGTTGAAGACAGTAACTGCAATGAACATTTATTAGAAACTACTCAGGATTCTCATTGCCAAATAAGCGATACAAAAACAACTGAAGAAAGTAACGCAAAGATTAAACAGTTAAAACTTGCTAGCAAAGACAAAACTAAATCAAATGATGGAACGTGCTCCGCTAACCATTCGGATGATGATCAGAATGAAGATGTCATATCATTGGGTGGCGATTTGGAAAATGAAATGAATGAACAATTGGAGAATGAAGTAAATGCCATGAAATCGCCGTATAACAAAAAATCCACAGACAATTCATGCCAAGATAATAAATCTCAAGACGAAACTCTAAATGAAGATATCATTTCGTTAGAGTCTAGCGACGATGAGAGAGCGAACGATAATCAAGTAAGTCTTACGATTTGTATTCATAGAATTAAATAATTTTCCTCAATTTTTTTACTTTGTGCAACTACAGTCCTGGCATTCACGTTATATGAAAAGTACGAAAGTAAGCAAGGTATTGGCCGCTTCACGTTTGGGCAAACGTGTTAGGGATAAAATAAAGAAGTCTAAACATTCAAAAAAAGAAACTTCGCGTGAAAACTCAGATGCTGAAAAAGAGAAATCCACACCTCTATTTACTTCCAAACATGAAGATGGTTCTGTCGAACAATATAAAGAGCTTTTGGAAATGAGACAGCGTAAATCGTCGTAATTTAATTACTTAACGCTGGAATATTAGTTCTGTAATATTTTAAATAAAGCTAATTGCATAAAATAAACAAATAAAATCAAATGAAGTTGGGAATATTTCCATTGCGCATACATAAAAGACAAAAAAAAAAAAGAAACTGAGTTATATTTAACTTTTTTACAAGGGAGACTTGTATCGAACTCGTTCAGTAGCTCGTTTCTGAAGCAAACCTATTACCAAACCCATTTAAATTACATGGATTTGATCATTGGTTTGTGTCAAAAACGAGCTACTGATTGAGTTCGAGTACATACTAGATTGTTCGGTATATTTAAGTGGATTTTCTGGAAAAAAATAAAAATAAAAATTTGTCATGCGGTGTAGGAATTCATTTAATTTATTATAGAAATTTGTGTTTTGTGTAGTTTTTAAATAAAATGTTGGACAGATATATTTATTTATACATAACCATTCTGATTCCTATGAGCTGTCTCAAAATAAGTCTGACTTACGATAACTGACTTCAAGCTAACTCAAAAAATATCCAGAGTTGAGAGTTGTAACTTTTTCTTGCTAAGCAATGAACTAACTTTTATTTGACTATAAACTGATGCAGAAATGTTAAAAATATACATATTTTGAAGAAAAAATTTCCATCAGTATATAATATAATACATCTTAAACATAAAAATTTTTGGACATAAAATTCTTCAATAGGATAGTGGTTAGTGCACTAGCCTGTATGTACGAAAGTTGGTGGTTCAAATACCGATTGAAATTTTTTTTTCAAATAATATTTTTTAAATCTATAATTGGAAATGTTTTTTAATAATGTGGTAAAAATCATTTGACCTTTGCAATCTTAATAAAAAAAATTAAGAAAAACTTACATGATTTGATTTAAAAGGAGAAAAAGGCGTTTAATTAAGCATAGAGATTTTCAAAAAGGAATCATATATAGAGCTGGGTCCAACTCATTCCTTTTTGCCACAAACCAATGATCAAACACATTTAAATTACATGGGTTGATCATTGGTTTGTGGCAAAAATGAACGAATTAACGAGTTGGAACCAGCTCTAATCATATAGATTCTACATGAATGTCTGCGTGTAGTAGGCAGCCACGTCAACCAACCAAGCATAGAGATAAAAAATGCAAAACATTTTACAATAGGATGAAGTGCTTATGTACATACATATGTATGTATGTATGTATGTACACATTTGCATATGAAATTTTAAAAGTAAATAAAAACATGATTTTAAGAGTTGCCACACCCTTTTATTTAGTGAAAATTATCAAGTAACAATTAACGGGCACTTTTGTTCTCGATTTCTGAAGGTATTGGGATTAAATGGAACTCATTTAAATGGGGATTTTTCTATGTGTAGGTATTATATGAAAAATTTTCATTCAATGTTTTTTAGAGCTATTAACCGGTTAAATCAATTATGCGTATAAGTACGTATACATGTACATATGTAGGTGTTTTTTTTTAATCTGTCATAAGTTTAGCCTCCATTTCATTTCAATCTAACACCCATGTGTAACTTTTTTATTACTTCAATTTATTATGATGAACTTTCGTTTTTACACTAACTACAATATGTATATACATACATATGTATGTATGTATGTATATGTGCATATGTATGTACTAATGCATATACATATTTATGTAGTATGTATAGACTTTGGTATGTAGTATGCTTGCATGTTACATTATTCATATAAGCTGTATACTACAGCCGAACATACTGTTCATGCAACACTTAATACGCCAAAGTTTAACAGACCCAAGAGAATTAAAGGCTTTAAGAACTTTATTTTTTGTGCCGTCTAATGTTAAGGTTGATGGAGCACCACCGAGCACGTTCCGCTAAATCAGTAACAAACTAAACGAATAATAAACATTCTACTTGCGGACATTCATGGTAACAATTATGTAGGTACACCTAAATGTGAAATACATACTTATGTACACATGTATGTATATATGTATGTATGTATACTTAAGAAGGCATGGGGACTTATCATGATGGTCTTAGCCCATAAATATTTAAAAATTTGTTAAATTTTGTTAATGCTTCCATGATCAAGTTAATGAGACTCTCGTCTTAAGCCAAGACTAAAAAATATATCTACATTGTAAATATGTACATGTATAGGAACATAAATATGTATGTACATACATACATACATTAGAATATTCATGCATATATCGATATACATACATACATATGTTTAATGTGGAAGGGCTTTTTGTAATAAATTTTATTCCAAAATACCTACATTTTATATTTTTTTCTAGTTATATTAAAAAATTGCTGCAGTCGTTAAGGCATGGCACGAGTTTAAATATTTCATTAGGGTACTACTGAATTAGGTAGTATGTATGTATGTACCTATTACAAATAAAAAGTAAAACTGGGAAGAGAAATGAATATACCTATGTAGGTACACACATCTATGTAAATATGTAAGCTTGGCAAATATATATATACATACATACATACATACATACTTATGTGTATGTACACATAGCACAGGATATGTAAAAGCCACATGCGCATGTGGTTATGTGATCTTTGGTTGCAGTTATGTATGAGGTCGCGTAAATGTAATCTACAGAAGTTAAGAAATTGATCTGAAGGACATCAACAATTTCTTTTCAGTAAAATAAAACACATCTTCATATTTCCATATGTAGGTACCTATGCGAAATATTAGATAAAATTATGATTTTTCCACTGTTTTTAAATCAATTACCACTCACATCACTCACATAATGTACATACATATGTACATACTATTTGTAACTGTGATTGTCGAATTCGCAAAACAAATCAATCCTCTTGTAGGTATTAGCAAATATTACTTTCATCGGCAACTCTGCAATTATTGCCAAAAATTTAGTTCTCATGAAGTCGTCGCTAAATATAGTCGTTCTAAGCTGTCGGTGCTTTGAAATTGTATTTAAAGTTGAGTGAAGGTGTTTAAAAGTTGCTAAATCTATAAAATATTGTTTATATTAATGAAATTTCATATAAAATTAATTAGATATGCAATAAAAAGCCGTAATTTTATGTTTTTGTATGCAAAGTAATTGCGTGAAATATATAGAGTGCAATGTTGTTTTTGTTGTACATAGCGGTTAATTTTTGTTGGTGGCTTGTTAGTAGCCATTCTCAATATAAAGCAAAGTGTTCGTTCATTTGTGCACACGAGTATGTGTATTAAAATATGTTGTTGTTTTTTGCTTGGCATAGAAAAAAGCAATAAGAAATAAAAGCAAAATTCAATAATAAAGCAGAGCAAATACAATAATATGTAGTGTGTATAAAGATGTGTGTGTTTTGAGGCTGTTTTGTTTACAAAAAGCAAGGCAGCATCAGGTGTTTATTTTAGTAAAAAAAAGAGTTGCCATTATGTATTTAAAATATATCAATTAAAGTAATATCAACATAACTAAATAAAGGTAAGTTAAATATTTGCTTACAAGGAATTTATAGGTATACATACCTATGTAATACATATGTAGGTATAGGAAAACGTATCATCATAGCAACCAGATAAAATACTTCAAAAACTACAAAATTATGTATTTAGGTATGTAGGGGCACAGATTTACCCTTTTTAAAAATTTTAATTTTTATCTAAAAAATTAGACGTTTAAAATAATTGTATTGTTAGTGGAAAAAAATTTGAATAGGTAAAACATCGCTAGTTTTCTCAAAGATAGTCATACCTAAAAAAATCGATTTTATTTGCATACATATTTTTTATAAAAAGTTTATCAAAATTTAGTGTAGCCACTCCTGAATGCATTTCCACTAGATTACATATTTAGGTACTCACCTCTTTATATTTATATTGTTGGTTTACGCGCGGACTTTTGCAAGAACTAACAACAGAAATAAGTAAACAATGACTCAAATCAAATAATACGTTATTAAAAAAATAATAGAAATTATTTTATTATAACAGTCGTAAAGCAGCTCTGGGCGAGTCAACATCAAGCGTCGTTGGCAATTATCTCTTAAGTGCAACCAGGCCACTGTTGTTTATTGGCCTTCGAGAGTTTTGCGTCTCGCTCGCACTGGTTGACTGATCTTTAACAACCACGTTGCTACTTCCTATGTGAAGCATAGGTCGTGTACAGTCAGTCACAAAACCTTTTTAAAATACTGTTAATAACATCTTGGGCATATGGTCTAGTTACTCCGCCCATATTTGCGCAACCATATCATGCAAATTTATTTTGTATAATATGTATAAATAAATAAATAAAAATTTTATTATAAGAAGCATTTGGCTGACTATTTTTTGCAAATAATCACAGATTTTCATAATCGCGATTACGATTAAAAAATATGCGATTAATCGCGATTAACCGATAATAAGAAAATAGGTATACTACTCGTATCATAATTTTTTTTTAAAACAGTTAAAATGTTTTTCTTTTTTATTTGATTTCGTATTTTTACTTTCGTAAAATACTACTATAATTTTTGTAATGCGAGGTCCCAAGATAAGACTGCTGCACCCATTTGCCAACCGAGTTAAAAATATGTTTATCGATCGTAATGCATTTGTTGAGATACTACGACGTTGCAGTAAATGAGCGTTATGTACTTATAGGTATCTGTAAGAAAATTTATAGTATCAGCTTACATACATACTTAAAATATGGAAACGCCTTAGAAGTGACCGGAAAAAATAGGCAAATCAACGTTATTTTCATTTGATTGGAGAGATTTATTTAGTTTAGCTACCAAATGGGCGAAAAGTTAAGAAAAAATTGGCCACCAAACCTTTAATTAAGAATAGACAGAATCTAATTGTATTAGGTTGTTTTATAAGTGTTACAAAAGATATTGTATGCGGTTTGCAGGCGGTAAAACTTTGTCTTACAACGTATTTTATATTTAAAATTAAAATTTAACACTTTTATGAGTTAAAATTGCCCTGTATGAAAATTTAAAAATTTTAAATGAATCTTAAATTAGAAAAAAGTTTATTGGCGAAGGCTTTTGACATAAACTTGTTGCTTGAAAAGGGGTAAAAGTTTTAATCGTAATTGAGCTATTAATGGCTTCGACTACGATTAAAACGTGCGATTAATCGTGATTTCGATTACGATTATAATCGCAGTGCAAACCCTAGCTATGACGTCGGGATAATTTTCACCATATTTGTTGCTTTTTTTAAATAGTAAGTAGTATTGGCTACATGCCGTAAGATTTTGATATTACATGAAATGTAATTTCATGATGACATCAAAATTACATCAGAGCCACATGCGCATGTGGTTTTTTACATGCCGCGGACTGCTGGCTTAGATGATAGGAGAGAAGATAAAAAGTTAAGAATCTTATGTGAATGAAATTGCCTATGTGTTTCCAGTAAAATAAAGTCGTAAAATGTAAATACATACATACATATGTATTTATGTATGCGAAATACATACATACGTATTCCATAAAAGCTATGATTTTTCAAGTGTTTTTAAATCAATTAACACTTATATACATGTTCTTACATAAACATACATACATACATATATACATATGTATATGCATACATCCATACATTAGAGCTGGGTCCAACTCGTTCATTCGTTCATTTTTGAAACAAACCAATGATCAAACCCATTTAAATTACATGGGTTCGATTATAGGTTTGTGGCAAAAATGAACGAATGAACGAGTTGGACCCAGCTCTACCATACATCCTTTGATTTTCCAATTCGCAAAACAAATCCTCTTATATTAGCAAATACTACTTTAACTGGCAACTCTGCTCTTATTGCCAAAAATTTAGTTCTCACGAGGACGCCGCTAAATATAGTCGTTTTGAGTTGTCGGTGCTTTGAAATTGCACCTAAAGTTGAGTGAACGTGTGCTTAAAAGTTGCTAAATCTATAAAATATTATTTATTTATATGAATGAAATTTCATATAAAATTAATTGGATATGCAATAAAAAGCAGTAATATTATGTTCTACTCGTATATCAAAGTAAATCAGTGAAATATAAAGTGCAATGTTGTTTTTGTTGTACATAGCGGTTAATTTTTGTTGGTAGCCATTCTCAATACCAAGCAAAGTGTTCGTTTGTGTATATCTATGTGCATTAAAATGTGTTGCTGTGTTATGCTTGGCATAGAAAGAAAATCAAGAGGAAATAAAAGCAAAATGCAATAATAAAGCAGAACAAATATGTATGTATATATGGAAGTAGTATTAGTAAATATGTGTGTGTTTTTTGCCTGTTTTGTTTACAAAATGCAAGGCAGCATCAGGTGTGTTTTTTTAATGAAAAGAAGAGTTGCCATTGTTTAAAATATGTAAAATAAATCGGTCATCGGCACGGTGGCTAATTAAAAACATAACTAGATGAAGGTGAGTTAAATATTTGATTATATGGAATTTATAGGTATACAGGCATGTTCTGAAAATCACTTTTTGTAAAAGTGATTTGAAATCACAAGAAAGGTGTTCTGCACACAAAACTTTTTGAATTATTGCAATTTGAAACCGGTCAGCTAATTGCCTGCCGATTTGAAATCACTTTGTTACTTTTTCAATCACTTTATGTATTTTGAAATTCGTAATAAATTAATTAAATATAGTATACCTATATGTACATTGTATATACATATGTATATGTATACATATACATATATACTATATATGTATGTATATGTATATATTTTTTTATAGTAAAATTAGCAATTTTCTACGAAAGAATTTATAAAATTATGAAAAAATTTAAGACACTTTCTATTGCAATAAATGTTGTTATTTGCTTTGTGGTTTACATTTGAAATTTTGCATTTACAAAACAAAACATCAGCTGGTTTCTTGTATTTTCGAAAGGGTAAAATCACACCGAAAAGTTAAAACTTTTGTGATTTTCAGAACTTTATCAAATCAGAATTGTGATTTTAAAATCACAAGTACATAGTTACATAACCGAAAACTTTTCTTTAAATTGCAGGATATAAAATAACTTTCAATATAAAAAGTTATTTTTGAAGCTGTACAGATTTGTTATTTTTAAAAATATTAACTTTTACCTCAGTGCATCAAAATTACTAGCTTCACAATTTTTGAATGTGAACAATCTTTCCTCTGAGAGAAGCTAGGACCACCTAATCACGATGGACCAAATTGGGTCTCCGAGTGGAGGTGCGGTATAATAATTGTGCATCACATATCGCTCGTTTACACAAAGATAGTGAAACAAAAATTAGATTTTTAGATTAGAATTAAATTAGAAATTTAGATATTTTTAAAAAAGCTCATCATGCGCGCTCCCAACGGGGGTCTGGGTTCATTCTTGCTAAACTACAAGTTAGCGTAGCCACTGCACCGGCTGAATTTCCACTAACTTATGTATATTGTTGGAATTTTTTATCGATGTGATAAGTTTCAAGGAAAAGATTATACCAAAGGTAAATTGTAATTATTCCGTTTACTTGGTTGATCCACCGTGTGTGGAGTCAGTTGAAGAAAAAATCTCAGCCTTATATCTATACAAATTTTCAAATGCAAATTGAATTTTGTAATTCGTAGAAATACATATGGCCAAATTCTCGCCTACTTTCCAAGAGTCCAATGTGTGAGCACAGTTTCTTGAAATCGATTGGCGTAAAGTACATGAAATAAAATGGAAATAATTAGCGGACGTCATATGGCGTTACTAAAAGGGAAATAGCTGTTTTTATAATAAATGTCAATGGGAGTGGCTTCGTCCACTTTTCCAAACTGAAAATTGTGTCATTAGGGGACCTCAAAGTATTTTTATTTTTGACAATGGAACCAAACAGCAATTATACTTCGTCAGACATAAAAAATACATGTTTTTGTCGTTTACAGTTTTTAAGTAAATTGGTTTTTTTAAACGGAAAAAATTTTAATGTAGAAAATAAACAATTATTACGAAGAAAATCCCCTGAAGAAGTCAACAAACAATTGACGAACGTTGGGAAAAAATGTAATAAAGTCGTTTTATTAACATTATCAATAACTTAGGCCTTATTAGCTCAAACAATTGCAACATAAACATAAACAGTATTGGCCAAATAATTTAAAATTCATAAAAAATTGTTTTTCAAATCGGTTAACAAATGATGGAATCATGAAGTAACAAATATTAAGAAAAACAAGCCAATTGAAAACATTTTTCTTTTCTGAAGTCGGTAAAAAATTAATCCAAACTAGGTACTACATATCGTGGCACAACCGGCAAAAAAGGTTCAGCGACATAATTTTTGAATTTGATTTTCATAAAAACACGAGATCTAAAATATGTTTTGGTTAAACTTTTTTTCGGGGTTGGTGCTCGATATGTACATATTTATGTATGTGTGTTTTTCTATGATTTTATCTCATTCTCTTAGAGAAAAGAATTTTTCTTAAGAAAAGCGGAATTTCGATATAACATTCTTTAATTTGAAAATATTTGTTACATACACATACATATGTATGTATGTATGTACAATGTACATATCTGTAGTAATTTTAATTTACTTAAATAATTACGAATTGTAGTACAAATATTAGAAAAAACTACTTGAAATTGTTTATTTTTTATTGTTAAGCTCAGAAGAAGAAAAAAAGTTATCAAACCGTGAAGTAATAATAAATTAATACAAGAAAACACAGTGGCTGCTATTTTGCACATTATGAACATACAAAAATATGCATATGTATTACATTAAGGGCGTCCAAATTTTGCATTAATCGAGCTATTACTAACTAATAAAAATGAAAAACTAGTGTCTGGAATAACAAGAAAATTATGGTTTCTGAGCGCCTGAGTTTAGACCCTGTCGTCGGTATTTGCAGCAATGAAGCGTGGACGAAGAAATGAATATAGGTATTATAACAATATTAATTGCAATGAAAATATTTAAAAACATTGCTGGTGTACAAAACAAAAAAAAAAAAAATTTGCAAAAGTGTTAATTATTAAAATTATTTGGAATTAGTTTAAAACACTCAATTCTTTGCAAAGTGAGAGCAAGCATAGTTCCCTGTTGTGTTGTTGTTGTGGCTGTTGTGCTCTCGTCGGTGTGAAAGCACAAAAGCTCTTTTGTAAAAGTTCGCACATTGTGCATGGACGTAGCTGGTTTAAACTTTAAAGTAAATCTTTGCCTGATATAATTGTACTGTATCCCAGTTGACCAAGACTTTCGTTATTGATATCGATTTCGAATATTTCGAACATTTATCGTGTAAAACTATCGAGGGTGACACTCAAAAATGAATCGAAAAAAATTCAGCTGTCGCTCAGTTTTGTCCCAAAAAACATTCGATTTCGAAGTTTCGCTATCAATATCAAAAGTGAGAGAATATTGAACTAATTTCGATATCGAAAAAGGCAGCAGAAAAACTAAAAAACTAATTTTATTTTAAGTTACTTATTTATTTTATTTATTTTTTTAAACTTACCCTGCAGGATTTGAACATGGTACCTCCATTCCAGAATAGCACACATTCACTAGGCTATCGTGATAAATTTTTTTCTGTTCAATTATTGCACACATGTAGGTATGTGTTTTTATATTATTTTTTAACTTACACATCCACTCGATTACCGTCACACATTCGAAAAACTATCGCGAGAAGTTCGAAGCTCGAAGCTTTAGCGAAAATTCGAATTTTCTTAGATTTGCGAACAAATATCGAAGAATTTTGTTTCGAAATTTCTTCGCTTTAGGGAGCATTCGTTTTTATCGAATCTCAGGTCAAGTGGGATCTTATTTTCAATTATTCTAAATTACAGTTAACTAATTTAATATTAGGACGTGTATGGTTGTAGTAGAAGACTGTAAAATGTGCCATTTAAAGCTTGAATGATACTTTTGCTATCTAAGTAAATAAAAGCTTTAGGAGGAGCAAATCATTTTTCTAA
Organism: Nowickia ferox; assembly: GCA_936439885.1. Lineage (NCBI taxonomy): Eukaryota > Metazoa > Arthropoda > Insecta > Diptera > Tachinidae > Nowickia > Nowickia ferox. Next base: position 107,540,838 of record OW387024.1, on the reverse strand, counting down.
GCATTCAATTATATAGTTTTGGTTTATATAAAAAGGAGCCATTAGGTATAAAGTTACTTTCATAACACTGTGAACTCCTTGAGATATTGACATTTATTTTTTCTTTATCATGTCTCTTACTGTTGAATTTTCGAGAATGAAGCCTCCCTAATACATTACATTACTAACTACTCTTGTAAGTAGTATTTACTTAAAACAACTACATAATACGAATGTGCATAATGAACTGCAATTCTTATACATATTTGACTGTTTTATTTGCTCTCCTCCCAAAATTATTAGATGAAATTAAATTATTCCAATTCATACGTAATAACGCTTGTAAAACTTGCAACGATTTTTTTTTTGGTTTTAGTAGTTCATTGAGGAGTTGTGAAGAAAGAAAGAAAGAATGTTTATAGGGAGCCAACTTTTTTATTTTGTTAACATTCAATTCAGCCGCAGCAGGTAGATTTTAAATGAGTTAGCAAGTTTAACTTACTACGCCACCTGTTCAAGCGTTTTTTGAACATTCGCTCAATTGGGCCATTCGTTTTGATTAAGGTTTAGTTTTGTTGCTGTTTGGCTGTTTGGCTGTTTTCTGTTTGCTGTTGTAGGTTAACAGCAACAAAATCACTGAACCATCCATCCACCAGTTAGTACCTACATACATACATACATACATAAATACATATAACTACAGTATGCAGCAAATACCACCAATAAAATACCACCGCCGCCTCGGCTGCCACTGACAAGCAGCAAATGCGACTTACATACCTATACATATATGTATGTACATATGTACATATGTATGCATAGTTTTGGTGTGTGTAATTTTATTCCACTTTTTTTTATTTTCAATCAAAGTTAAAAAAGTAACGACTTAAAAACTTTTGCTTTGAAACTAACAAACATTTGTTATTTTACCACCTTCCAATACACAACGTTTATTCTTAAAACTCAATTGAAATCAACATACAATCGCAAACAAAAATTTGTCAACACTGTCTCAAATGTGTTGAAATGCAGAAAAGTTGACGAGAAATCAGAAGTTGCTCCAGATATTTTAAACTTTATTTTTCTTCCTCATAAAACTAAAAATACATAAAATTAATAACAATAAAAAAAATAAATAAAATAAAACAAAACACAAAAACTCATAAAAACCAAAAACCATTCAAATTGTCATAAAAGAGATGAGGAGTGTTATTTTTAAATTTTCTTCGTTTGTGTTCACTTGAACTGTATCTTTTCAGGCACGTGCTTGTTGTAAAATGCATAAATTAGTTTTGAACTCAGCCAAGATTCAGTTGACAATATTGTTTGTCTAAGTTGTGACGTTGTTTCTGTTTCGCTTACTTTTTTTTCTTAAAGGAGAAACCAAACTAAAAAAAAAATTATAAAAATAATAGAAGTATAATAAATACATACATTGAGATGAAAATGAAAAGAGAAATTAATGGAATAAAAGTGCTTAAAAATTTATAACCGTGAAACACAAAACTGTGAAAATCGAATAAAAGAAAGAAAGAGCTTTCAATTAATTTTTAATAATAATAAAAAATAAACTACATCATGCTGCTGTTTAAAAGACTTTACAAAAGGCAAAATAGCAATAGATCAGGTAAATAATATCTTTTATTTATTTATGTTTTCTTTAAATTTATGCGATGTCGTCGATACTCATTTGCATACGAGTATTATGAATATTTAAATATTTAATTTATTAAATATAAACATACTTTTATTTTGGCAATAAATGCAAATATTCGGAGCTATTTCACGGAAAGAGTAAACAACATATTTACATACATGCATCTCAGCGAAAAAAGCTTAACCGTCAAATTTTTTGGACCTCGTTTTTCTTGACGAAAATAGATTATTTATGATAGCAAATAATCGCTTTAGGTGAAAAAATCAAGTTCGAAATTTATATTGCTTAATCTTTTTTGGCGGTTATGGCACGATATGTTGCTAGCAAGGTTTTGTTTTTTATCTGGTATAAAATTAATATATTAAGCGTGAGTATAAAAAATACTCTGACTATTAATCGGCTGCACATGCGTATATACAGAGCTTTTTTATTTAGATATACACATAAAACATATTTTCAAACAACCACACATACCGCACAACCGCATATTTTCCATTCCATTTTATTTACACAAATGTATAAATACGGTGGCGAATGATAAATAAATATCTGGAGTATCATGCGTATATTTTTTTTGTCCGACTAAATATCCATACTCTGAGTATAAGCATACTCCGACTATAAGTATGACAGAGAGTCAATACGATTGATACCCATGTGCATTATATAGTTGTAGCGTATTTTAGTTTTTGGTCTAAACGAAGTTGAGATGCTCTTGTATGTTGGAATCGGCTATAGTCGTAGTTGGTTGCTTGCGCGAAAATTATGATTATACGCAGTTACTAAAATTACGACTATTCGCTTATGTTTATTTTTTTAAGTAAGTCAATATTGTGTTGTTTATTGCAATAAAAATTATATGTAAATAAAAATGTTGTCTCATTTCCAAAGTTTTCATTTGGTATTGTCATCTCTTTTGGAGTTGAAGTTAAATTTTTACGGCTGTATAAAAAAAACACTAATTTATACTGTTTGCTTTAGACAAAATTCGTATGGCAATTTTGTTTTAACGTACACTTCAAGCCCAAATTATTTTTTTTCACACCGTAGTTATTATTTGTTAAGTTTTTATTGTTTCCTTTCTTTTTTTTAAACCCCCACCAAAAAAGGGGTGTTATAAGTTTGTAGTGTGTGTTCAAGTTCAAGTCCACGTACAGACCAAACGGCTGGTCCGATTTTGATTAAGTTTTTTCTGTTCGAAAAGTGACTTGATCGAGAGTGTTCTTAGCTATGCTTGAAAAAAAAACGGTCCAGCCGTTTAAAATCACATCTTTTCTTGACATATCGGGGGTTTTTGAAATTTTTATTTTTTATTTGTTTTTTGTTTGTCTCATTTTATATGCAAATCTTGTTGAATTAAAACTATATCTGCATTTAAAAATAAACTAATTTGTGTTATTTTAAGAGCATTTTTTGAATTTTTAGTGCATATTTACAAGTTTTTAGTGCATATTGAATGCGCATAAAACACTTTATTAGAACATATTACTGGTTTCTCTAATAATGTTTTTTTGTCAAGTGAATAACAATGGAATGCATCAAAAAATTGTTTTAGTGGATGAAATTGATGTGATAAATGGGGTTTTCGTAGGTGAGGTGAGGTGATTACTTTCACGGCAAAAGTACATAATTGGAAAATATTTTCTGCAAAAAAGAAGGGCACAGAACGGCAACGAAAAGTAAAAACTAATGAGGCCTTAAAACGAAAGGGCAAATAAGTGCGCGCATTTTCAGTTTTCCCTAATATCTGTCATTTAAGTTGAATTTATTGCTTTTATGGCGAATATTTCTGCAGATAACTTTGCCATTTTATACCCCTTTAAAGGTACGGGTAGGGGTTATACTTGGTACGGAAATCACATTACAGATCTACACGAAGAGTTGGGGGATTTAAAGTATTCCACAAAAATGTGTCTCGTAAAATTTTACATAAAAATGCTGAACATAAGGTATCATATCCCCCTTTAAGGGCACTCATTCGGCCATTTCTGCCCATACGGAGAAGAGTTATAGTTACATTAGTATATTATTGTTAGTTATATTATTGTTCGAAAATCATTTGTTTCTATATTTACAAAGTTGATTGTAAATATTGTGGCAAACACTAGCAGAACGGAACAGCTAGCTGTTTTCGAAGGTCGCTGCACCTTCATTACCAGCGTTCTTTGTGTTTGGTCCACTGTGTGTGGTGTCAGTTGATGTAGATTTCTGCTTTAGATACTCAGTTTTTCAGTGCAAATGGAATATGTGAATTGTTTTGATTCATCGTAGTACAATTTGCCTGATCACAGCATAAATAAAGAAACAAATGAAGTTCGAACAATAATAAATAAAATTAAATAAAACAAAAGTTTTAACATTTCCTATGTCAATTCAACATAATAATGTGTATAACTCCCTTTTATAGAAGCTCAGCACAAACTTTCAAAACTACGATATTAACTTATTTTTTATTTGGTCTCTTCTGCCAGAATCAATCGTTATCAAAATTTTTAATTGCACCACAAATTCAAAAATAAAAACCACAAATGTGACAAAACTTCTGTTAAAAAGCAATAAAAAGTCTCTTACATACATATATCGATTCATTTTAATCAAGAATTTAAACAATAAAAATTCCCATACAGGAATGTAGCAAAAACATGAAAGCTTTCATGTGTTTGCTGTTGTTTCTGTATGCCCAACGAGCAAATTGTCTAGGAAATTAGTGTAGAAATGTCACAAAAACTTTTTAGTTTTTCATACAAATCTTCTAAATGAATTTTACCCGTGTAACATAACACCAGCATTACATACTGGTGTATGTTTGTTTTGTGCGTAAAATCATAAACGTATTTTATGTTCTAAAGAACAGCAGAAGAAACTAAATAAAAGTAAAAATTCAGAGTGAATTTAAAGCCGATTAACTAAAATACAAGAAACATATGTAAGTATGTATATTTATATAAGCATACATACATACATATAAAATTGACCAAAGAATTTAAAAGTGTTTATGTTTATGAGAGCTGAGGGGATCCACTCGCGCAACCAACCATTAAGAGCGTCTTCAATAAACACTACAACAAATACAACGAGTGTGATGATCAGTGATTGTTTGTGGCTATACCAACTATACCAAACAAAACGACAACAATGGACACACTAACAGGCGATCAATGGATCGATCAAACAACTGAAGTCAAAACAATTTGACAAGGAGAACACTAAGCAGCCAGAAAATATAGAAGAAATTCTTAGCGGAGTTTGAAAGAATGATTTTTAGTTTTGTTCTATTCACAAATCAAGATCCACAAAACTGCTACAGGGTCTGTTTCTTTATTCTCCTACACATACCATAGCACATACATACATACATACATACCTACATATCGAGCCATAACCGCCAAAAAAGCTTAAGCGACATATATTTTGAACTTCATTTCTTGACGAAAATCGACTATCTACGTTCGTAAATAATCGCTTTTCGTAAAAAAATTAAGCTCGAAAATTATGTCGCTTACGCACTATATGTAATATAAAATTCTTGCTTTTATGTACATTCTACCAATACGAGTACTATTCAAATTATTTAAAATTTTTCAAATGTATCCGCAATTACTTGAAGACTCTGCTTGAAAAAAAAATACTGAATCGGTCAGTTAGCGAAAACAACCTGTTGCCATCATTTTAACTCTTTTTCCATTGAACAACACATTAAGTGTTGATGATCACAGTCATAAACGTTAAATAACCACAAATCACATTACAATAAAATCTTATAAACTTAAGGTCCAAAATCAAAGTTAAAGAAAAAGATTTGAAAAAGGCAAGAGTATAAAGTTGGTTACTGACGCATTGAATTGCACCCTTTTGGAGAACTGCTGAAAAAAAGCTGCTTATTACTTTTTCTAGAATAGACTTGGAAATAAATCAATGATTACCTTTAACAAACTTCTGGTATTCAATTTAGAAATTTATACATACTTCGAAACTTCTAACAAGAGTGATTTATAAAAAAAGTTGGTTTACTGTTGGTTAAGCACGTCTAGCAACATTTCGTTGTTGCTTAAGGAACTTGTCAGTAGCTTAAAAAGCCCAAATGCTTATAGCCAAACTCTCAATAAACTATTGAGAATTACAAAACCATTGATTAGCTGTTTAAGCAGCAACGAAATGCATCGCCAAAATCAATTTTATTTAGTTTTTCTTAATATATAAATATATATGTATTTGATAATAAATTTGTTTTTAAATAAAACTTTCTTCAATATAAATTTTTGTCAAATACATAATCGTATAAATTAGCAGAAAATCGCCAAAAATTATTTCTTGTTATTTTTTTTATAAGAAAAATCATCAAAATCATATTGTTTTAATTTCTTGAAGTCGAATTTTGGTAGGATTTATTTTTGAAACTACTCCTACAACAAACTAATTTTTCTGAATTGCAAAAATTTTGAAGTTCATAAAAATTGCCAACATATTTATTTATCGCCATGTCGTCAAACGAGTTGAAAAATCGCCATACGCTGGCTTAACCAACAATTTCATAATTATGCACATATACAATATATCGCTCCTTTATTGCAACACAGTAATATCTCAAAAAATGAATTTTTGGAGTTAATAATGCAAAAAAATTCGTTCTATCATATTTAATCTTGTGTAAAAATTTCATACAGAGGATTTTACACTCACGTCTTGAGAAAAGAAAATGGGCCTAATTACGAGTGTCGCATTTCGACTTCGACGATTTTGTATTCGGTTAAACAAAAAATGTTGTAATGTTCTTTAGTTTAATACAAAGTCGTCGTAGTCGAAGTCGTGATACGACACTCGTGATAAGGCCAAATATTTTTATTTTTTCATTCAAGTGTATGTAAATTGAAAACTTTAAACTTATTTTCTGCAAAACTAGCTTTTTTGAGTTATGACTATATTGCAATAAAGCAGCGATATGTTGTATATCGCTGTTGTTCCTCTCAAGGGGGTCAACTCAAAACTTACAAATTCTCAGTAGAAGCAAAAAAAACCGTTATTTGTTTAATATACTCTCATAGAGGAATGCAACTGTATTTTTTTTTAATACAGTACGAGCTCGATTTGCGCAACCGAAAGGAAATCGAGGTTGTTGCTTTTACCGAAAAGTTGCAATAATCGGCCACTAAAAATTTCATACAAACCTAACTGTAACTTAAAATAAAATAATTTATTTCTAATAGTTAAACATAAGAAATTTAAACAAAAGTTATAAAATAATTTAAAGATTTGGCATGTTTTTATGGTTAAGCAATTGTCTATATGCATTTCATTCCCGCTTTTGGAACTCATCAGTAGACTTCGACCAAAAAAAATTTTTGAATTTAGTTAACAAACTTCGTATGTTTATAGCAAGACTCGTAATACTAAATTGATAATCACAGTATACAAACATAATAAATTTGAAAGCTTCAAACAAAAATCTTTACAAAACAAGCATCTTTATTCGATTGTGCATCTATTTTATTTTCTTCATATTAAATAAATAAAGACTTTATGTCAAATAAATATACTTCGTTATTTCATTTATAAAATAATATTAATTAATTATACATGAATTGAAATTTAAAACCAATCTTCATTTTTTGTACTTGTGTATGTTTGAGTTCTAGTCATGCTAATATTTTCATAAGCTCAATCTAGTTTGAGGAAAAGAATGTTGAAATTTTGTTTTTAACATTTGGATTCTTAATTTTTCGCGATATTGTCGCCTCTTTAATTTCTTGAATAGCAAATAATTTTTATTTTATTTTTTATACTCATGAACGAAGAGTAAAGAGAGAAAAATAAATAAAAAGTGTTGGCACTGGCGTGCAAACAACTTTTTGGGATGGGTTCTATTGTGAAACTGAGAGTACTTGTTAAAATTACATTTTAAATTCAGTAAATTCAGAGGGAAAGGCGCTTTAAATTTACTAAAAGAGAAAAAGTTGCGCTTATCGAGACTGTTCTTTGAAAAAAGTTGCACTTATAAAGACTATAATGTAAAAAAATTACCTGCTGTCCCAATCGGGGTATTGCAATAAGCGGTGGTTGCGCAAACTGAGCTCGTACTGAAGTATAGAAAATGATGTAAATGATTTTTACAGTGGGTATATATGACATATGTATATAGTTTTCTAGGAAAAAGTGAAAATTGCACAATTTTGATTTGAGTGCAATCGATATACATATGAACATGCTTTTTGAACAACCATATTTTTTCTTGAAGTAGGGTGCCTGCCTTCTTAAACAAGAGCAACAAACAATAAATAATAAATTACATCGAAGATGGGTTTTCTTGGTGGGATCCATAAAAATAAACAAACAATATTAACATTGTCATTGCATTAAACACTCATATAAAAAATAAGTTATACGCTCAAGACATCAAGACGAACAAATACATACATATATACATACAAACATACGTACAAAAGTATGAAGTATGAAAAGGTGAGCTTTAATGTGAAAGATATGGGTGGGTGTGTGTACACTTGCAAAAAGGTTGGTGTCAATTAAATAGAAGAAAAGTAAATTTTAATTGAAAATTTATTTAAAATTTTTTAGAAGTACTACAAATATTGCCCACAGAGTAGAATTAAAAAAAATATATGTATATGTCTGTCAGATATGTTATTTAGAATTCAGTCTCAGTGATTAAATATTTCTATTACACTGTACAAAAAGAGACCGCACGTTGTCGTATTACACTGGCTAAGAACAAAATTTCTTACGTTTTACTTTAGATATTTAAATATAATTTACAAAAATTTACGTAACATGTGCACACAACTTTTCGAACGCTCTCGAACTAGTTCAAAAAGAGCTGCTGGACACAACTGTAGTGTAAAACGTGGATACTGCACGACCCACAGCTGAAATTATAAAAGATTAATTTCTAATTCACATAATCTCTCGTTTTTGTGATTTGCAATGGCCGGCAAGATTGATCGATTTAACCGTTCTGAACTTCCTTTTTTGCGGTTTCTACAAGTCACCAGTCTATGTCAACAAGTCTGAGGCTCTGAAATCCCTCAAAGAGAATATCCGTCAGGAATGCGGGAGCCTCCCAGCAAAAATATTGGCTTGCTGGAAGCATTTTTATAAGGGAGATAAAAAAGGGAATCACTTACAATTGCACTTATATTTGTTCGCCATGAGCCACTTAGAAGCAATAGCGATAAATCATCCAAAAAACGTGTAAGTGCACTACGTACATACATATCGTCACCTAAAATGTAAAAGGTCGTAAGTCCACTTTTTACTTTTTTACAGGTGAAGCAAAAAAAAAACCTTATAAATTTAAGACTATTTATATTTGTATTTTTGAACATACATCAGTGAGTAAAATTTTAAGCAAATATGGATTTTGGCCAATCACATCATAGTAAATCCAAAAAGTATATTTTGAACTTTTTGTTTGTTACGACGACCGTTTGGAGTTTAGGTGAAGATATATAATTGTGTACTGTTCGTGTACGATCGTAGAATATATTTTAATGATCTCGCTTACGTTAGTGCTTCTTGGAATGCAATGTATTGCTTCTAAAAGCTTTTAGTCCTTCTAAGTGTCGAATATTTTTTGCTGGGCTATCGCCGAAAGTTCTGGCCACTTGGCCGATATCATTTTCTCTACTTATTAAAAAACAAAATTTTAACATCAAGTAAACACATTTTTTGCCACCTTGTATATATGTATGTATGCATGTAGATATCGCTAATTTACTCAAACAACGTCATAACTAAAAAAATAGGATTTTCCAGTTAATGATGCAGAATTAATCCTCATATCGTTATTCATATTGTGTAAAAATTTCATTCAAATATGTATCTTGTTTAGTCAACCCTTGAGGGAAAAATAAAATTTTCTTTTTCCATTAGATAAACTTTAAACTCGTATTCTGGCAAATTTATTTATTTTTAGTTATGTCGTTGTTTTAGTAAATGGGCGTATATACAATGTACATATATAAATAAACACATTTTCCGCACCCAAAAATCTTAGTTGGCTTAAATATTTTTACTATCAAAAATCTGATTTGAACTAAAAAGAAAATCTAATTATTAAAACGACGACGAAAGTGATTTTAATGATAAACGGACACTTTCAAAACACATAAATGAATGGTTCATATCTTGCTATTCTATCTATTTATGTATGAATATAAACATGTGTGTATGTACGTTTCTTAAGCTGTGCATAAAATAAAATAATATTCATCCAAAACTCTATTGCTCTAAACACATTCACCACAGCGGGCTACCGACTACAACCTGTCAAAAACAGAATACATGTGTGTATATAAAATTGATTATTTTGACGACAACACGGCTACACTACTACACGACTACTTTTGTGGCTGTAGCCAACTTAAGCCTACACGGCATGTAAAAAGCCACATGCGTGTGTGGCATGTTGGTTGCATTTTTTTAAATTACTAGTAGTGGCTACAGGTCTTAAAATTTTGATAGTATTTCTGCTCCAAAATACAAGTGTGGCACATGTAGCCGAATCGAACACATTTCCTGAGGCAGCACATATGTAAGCATGTGAATATCAATATCAAAATTACGTCAGAACCACATGCAAATGTGGTTTTTTACATGCCGTGTACTGTAGGCTTTAGACTAAGTGATTAAACAGAATACTAGCATAAACACATTTTCCATACAAATTGGCACAAAAAAGCAGCCGCAAAAAGCGGTCGTGAGATAGAATCTATTTTATTATGAGAGCGTTTTTTCTTATGCTATATGAATAAATATTCTCTCAAAAATGTTACCATACTTTCAATAAATTTCCTACATTTTGTAAACAAAACTACAAAGAAAAATAAGCACAAAAGAAAATAAAACAAAAATTAGAGAGCATTTGAAGTTACTGCCGACGATGTTATTATGGGCTTTATTAATTTGGGAGAAATTTTCCTGAAGTTGCAGACTTTATTCGGTTTGAACAATGAGCAAATACAGTGCTGCCACACAAAATGTGAAATTAATTATGGCTTGAAATGGCTACAATTGTTGCCAGCGGCATTTGTAGTGGTGTAGTCGGTAGCCTGCTGGAGTGAATGTGTTTAATACATATGAATTAGTTTCTTGATTCATGTCATATCTACTAAAATTCATGAATTCATCTAACTCTCTCTTTCTCTCTCTCTCTCTAATAATACGAAAAAAGTATCACATTCTTAGTGCCATTATTACAACTTGCCGATAGTTAAAGGCAGGATTTTGTCTGCCCGATAAAAAACTTTGCATTATTACAACTTAAATTTTTGTTTGTTATTATTATAAATAATGATACTATTTAATGGATAAAAAAATAATAAATTAAGGTTTTATAATGCTAAGCCATTTATTCGTCCGACAAAATCTTGACTTTAACTATCGGCAAGTTGTAATAATGGCCCTTAATGTGAAATCATGGGTGGTCGTCATCATTTCATAATGGCTAAAAGACCAAGTGTTGACATTGATTTATATTAATTAAGTGTCTTATGTACAAGTTAAGATCACACTCAACCAAGAACAACTATACATTTAAATATAAAGTCAATGATTTAATCCGAATGCCATAATTCAAGTAACAACAAAGACTGGCAAGAAAAACTCTAATGCAAGAAGTCAAGAAAACGAATAAATTGTCTAAATTAGTGAAATTTTTATAAAAAAAAGCATAAAAGTATTAAATGTATTCTATATAATTTATGATAGTGTAGTTCTCTTTTTCACTTCCTTAAAGATATAAATATTTTTCTATTTAGTATGTAAATTCGGTGACACCTTTTTTAAAAAGCTAATTTTTGTCTCGTTTGGTTGAGTGTATTAAATATTCATAAATTCATTTTCGGTGATAAAATGTTAATTTATTGTTATAGTTATAGTTTCTTTTATGTCCCTCTTTCATAATAATTGTATTTGTGTTACTAAAAACTCAAAATTATATGATTTTTTAAAACAACATAAAAATTTATCATACCAACTTATTTATGCCGCGATGATTTTGTATGTAGAGAGAAAGAGCAGGTTATTGCAGTCTATGTATTCAATATTTAATTGATGCTTAAAATTGAATTTATTATCAAAAGTTATTGGAAAGTGTTCAAATAAACTTTTAAACCCATAAGATGAGAAATACCTGTTGAAAGAGTTGATAATGTTGTGAGCAAAATGACAAATGAAAAAAATATACATACTCGTATACATATGAGAAAAGAGCAACAGCAAAAATTATTGCATTTAATAAAATTCATTTAAAATGCATAAAATCAAATGTTGGGCGAAGAAGGCATTAAAAAACTTAAATTATCTTTTAAAAGTGTCTTCTATGCGATAAAAATAGCACAACTTTGCAGAACCTTTGAGCAGGTTACTTGATAGATAAAACTTTGCACGCCTCTAGGCGCCATTTTTAACATTTCTTAGGCGCAGGCAGGCTTTTTTGGTTTGTTGCTGAGAGGGGGTGAAAAGTTTGCCGGATAAAAACAAAAGGCACGTAATGAAAATTCGAGGGGATTTTTGACTTCTCTCCTTTGCCCTTTTCGTACTCTCAAAAAGGCATGAAGAAAAAAGTCTTAATGTAAATGTGCGTGACTTTTCTTAGGGGATTTAAAAGAAACTTGTCAAAACAAAGCAGGTTAAAAAGGCATCAGTGTTTAAAAAATTGTAATGATTTTCATTTCATTTGATTTTGCTTCTGCTTTCGCTTTTGAAAAATACAGCAGTTGAAGTCAAAGCAAAGCAGTGACAGTGGAAGAAGCAAAAACTCTTGCTTTTAGAAGTTTTAAGCAATCGCAGTAAAGTGGTTTTTATTTTTGCCTCTTGTCTGATGTGCAAAAACAACAACAAAAACATGACAAACACCACAAAATAGTTGACTGAACCTGCAGAAAGCTTCTAAAAGCAAGAGCTTTTTGCTTTTTGCTTCTTCGAATGTGACTGTTTGGTACTTACAAAATCATACAGACCGCCTCTGCTTTTACTTGCGATACTAACCAAAAGCGACAGCAAATCAAATTTAAACTTTTGAAATCGTCGACTATTGAAAGTACTGCGCAATTGTGCGTAAATCGTTCGCTGTTTCTGCTTCGACTGCGACTGTTGTTGGTTTTCACAAGCACAAGCAAAAGTATTGTTTGATTTTAAACAGTTGGAAAAAGCCAAAGCAGCGAAAAATAAAAATCTTACGACTTTTGCTACTTTGACTTAAATTTTTTAAACACTGAAAGGAATGGTGTAAAATGGCACTCAACACAAAAAATCAAGGGAGCAAACAGTTATTTATCGCTCCTAAAAATATGCCCCAAAATGTTTAGCATACGATCTTTACGGTCCCATGATGTTGCCAAAAAACGTTCGATCGACAACTTGTTTTTAAAACAACAATAAAATAAGGGCCTGTCCCACGTTGTCGACATCCATGACCAGATGACTTTTTTTGCCGCTTGTAATTTGAATATTCCTCAGATGTCAACACACAGAATTGAGCAGAGTCTACCTCATATGAATATGCCTTGCAATTTTATTTTAACTTTTAAAATATTCATTCTCAAATACATACGAGTACATACGAGTACATTGTTGCCTCCCGCCCTCAATCTTAATAAGGAAAGTAGTTATTCAAACTTTTTGTGAAATGAAAAATCTCTTTATAAACTTCTGACACCTAAATAACTTAAAATTACCCGTTCCTTTTTAAATCGCTTTGAACTCATTTCCAATTCAATTCAGAAGAAACGTTTTAATAAAAAATGAAATTTTAAGCGACTAGTCACAAGACAAACCAAAAAAAAGACTTAAAAGAAGAAAAATTATGCCACAATACAAATAATTGTTTAAGCACGAGTGCATAACAACAGCTTCGAAAACTGAATCCACGCAATAAGAACATCAATATCCTGGCAACTACAAAACATCACTGGCAGCTAAAATTCCCCAAAAAGCGAAAAAAAGTTAGACATTCCACTTGAAGTTTTGAGGCAGAAAAAAGTAGAAGAAAAAAATTATACAAATTTATAAACTTCATGATCAATGTGAACTAGTGTAGATACTCCTTGATCAAATAAATATAAACGTTTGTAGTTATACGGAGGACAACAGTCAGTTGAGTATGGGCTGACTGTCTGTCTGTCTGGCCAAATGAAATGCACAAGAAATCTCATGGAATGTTGAGAGATTTTGTGAATTATTATCTTGGCAACTGCATTGAACAGTTCAGGTCACGATTATCGTTCGTAGAAGAACGACCAATCGATGCCCATCGATCGATGTAGTGCACATTTAACAAATTTAATTCTGTTTTGCTCTCGTTGTTGTTGTTGCCTTTTTAACATACTTTTTAATGCGGGGGATAATGACGACTCTTCGATGGTGATCATTATTACCATCATCTTGTTGATTATTTTAGTTTATTCGTGGTACTTTGCAAAAAAAAAAAAACAAAATCCTGCGTAAAATATAATGCAATTTATTTTGGTGGGTATGGTTTTGGTTTTTTGGGCAGCTATTGCACACTGGGCAAGAATGCAAAAAATAAAAGAATTCTTAATAAGAAATTGCTAAAAGGAATGACGGCAGTATCAACTGGCGGTTGTGGTCGCTCTTTAATAGGTAGAGTACGGTGATTTCGAGAGATTTGGGTATTAGAGTCCGAACTGACCGGATATTGTATCATGGGTTCAATGCAGTGGCTTCTGTCGTAATTGACGGTTTTTAGGGTTCCGTACACCAAAGGTGAAAAGGAACCCTATTGTTTTCGCTACGCTGTCCGTCTGTCTGACTGTCTGCCTCAGACTATTTTCTCGAGAACCGTAAGAGCTAGGGACTTAAAATTTTGACAGATTAAATAATTGAAACATTTTAAATCTGAGTTAAATAATATTAACTGATATAGTGTATTCCTGCACATTGGGACATTAAGGGATTACTTTGAAAAAATACTTTTCGAAAAAGGTACTTGAAAGAAATTTTTTTATATTTTTTTTTTGGGAAACAGAACTTTTTTGAAAAGGTGTTCTTGGGAAATGGTACTTTTTTTGAAAATGTAATTTTTGAAAATACATATAATATTTGAAAATAAACTTTTGGGATATAAAAAGTTTTAAAAGTGGCACTTTTTGGGAATGCACTCTTTCAAAAAAAGTACTTTTAAGAAAAGTTATTTACTTACAAACGTGCTTTCAAAAAAAGGTACTTTTTGGGGAAAAGTACTTTTTTCAGTAGAGTAATTTTTTAAGTACTTTTCTTAAGAAAAGTACTTTTAAACAAAAATTTTTTGGAAAAAGTACTTTTTTAAGAAAAGTACTTTTAAACAAAAAAATTTTTTTTTGAAAAAAGTATTTTTCAGATAAGATATTTTTTTGAAACGGTATACTGGCATACATGCCATACAATTTCAAAGATACCCAGGCCATAGTGTGTTGCCTGTACAGGGTAATCTTTAAATCATTGAACTTTTATATAATAAACTAATTTTGATGATCGTTATGTTTCTTGAAGGTCTTAAACTTAATATATAAATTGGCTTTCATTTAAAGCCACATGCATAAATACGAAAGCATGTGGCAGATGGTGTTGAGGGAGAGAAAGAGCGAGAGCAGGCCTTTAAAGCTCTCAGCCTAAGATTAAGGAATCGTTTGCAGACAAAAGAAATAAAAAGAAAATTTTGCAAAAAAAATATATGTACTGATATAAATACGAGTATACTAAACAATTTGGCGATTTGCCAACTTATAAATAAAATGATTTGCAAGGTCTCTCTTGGCTTGGTTGTTGGCTGTTGGTGATGTTGTTATTAGGTGTGATTACGGCCATTATGGGCTTATGACTTAAACTCTTCAATCTTGTGATCTTGTGCATTTATTTTAATTTTGTTCGTTAACTTTATAGATCAAAGTATGTGCCAGCAAAAATATATCGATTTATGATAGTTGGTTATGCATTCTTTTTATTTTTGTTCTTTTTTGTGGAAAACATATTTATTTTTCTTTCTTTCGTTTTTTTTTTGGTAGATATAAGTACTTTTGCAGCATTCTTGACTGCAGTCTACTTTAAAATATAATGATGACCTTAAGGCCATTTATTTTTACTTCAACTGTTCGATTTAACCAATAAACGGTTACGTATGAAATTTTATAAGAACCCACAGAGCAAAAGAGCTAAAAACTGTAATTCAAATGTAATAAACTGCTGATAACAACATGTTTTAACTGTTTTATATACACACATACATATGTATATATAATCTTACCATTAATTTCCTTTTGGTTTTCTCAAGGTACGAAAAAGAAATTTTTGAAAATTGATTGATTGCAAAAAAATTTGCTTGTCAAATACACATGCACGAGTACACATAATGTGCAATTGATCAATATGTATGATCGACATTTCAGCAATTATCAATACATACATTTAACGCTCTTACCAACGGTCACAACATTTTAATCATTCTGCTGCTTTGGCCAGTTATTGAAACTTAAGTAAAAACACTAAAAGTGAAAATGATTTACAAAAAAAAAACAAAAAACAAAAAAGATTCCATCCAAGATCAGCAAAAAGTATATTAAAAACTCCACCTGCACGCCCTATCAGGTGTTTAAACATTTAACAACTTAAGCCGCAAAATAAGTTTAAGATTTGACATCTTAAATTCATTCGCAATCATACGCAATACTCACACTCCTGCACACATTCACGTCCGCTTACTTTATTTAAAGGCAATACATGCGTGTTTTAACTGGACTCCCCTTAAAAGAAACGAAGAAACAAAACGAAAAAAAAGATCTTTGTTAAGCTGGTCATGTTATAAAGAATCCTATAAATGAACCAAAAATACATACATATAAAAAAAAAAGTATTCGCATGAAGCGAAAATTTAAGGCGGTTACAGCGTATTAACTTGAGAGCAAGCACCAAAGCAATGAAACAGAAAAATGTAAAATGAGAAAATCTTTAGCATACCATATGGTTACAGACAGTCAGTCAGTCAGATGGACGGACAAATAAGAGCATATTTACCAAACAAAACTATAGGAAAAACATAATCCAACATCAGCAACCTCTGACCGAATTTATTTTTTTTATATTTTTGTTGTTGCTTCAGATAACTATCGGTTAGCGTGCAAATATGCAACAACCTAGGAAGGATCATACATTTCTTTACCACCCTACAGCTAGTTATTTAACATTTAAATATGAAGCAAATGTTTGACTTAAAATTAAAATTAAAATTAAAAAGACAGACCAGACAGACTGGACCAATGAACATAAGATCCTGCAAAAAAATTAACTTCACAAGAAGTCTATAAGATTCAAATATTGTTTCCCGGAAGTAGTGATAGTGCCGTGCCGATAGCTTCAGCTTTTAATATATTCTTGTCTCTGCAGAGAATTAAGATTTCCTAATAGACAAACGCAGAATACAAGTCGGTCGATAAGCCATGGATCGGCTTGCTCCACATGAACGCGAAATAATTGTTTCGCTAATAATGTAGCTCCTTAAATGTGCGTCTTAAGGCTCCTGCAACAAAGTTTTGTTTTACTCATATTTGCCTGATTTGTTTGTGTCTTTGTTGATTTTCTCGTAATTTGGTTTCGTACATTTTTACAGCGAAAATATTTAACAAAAATACCACACAAAACAATAACAAATGAACACACTGAAAGCTTGTCTTAAAGGCTCTTCTTATACACATACTTATATTTTTTTTTACCTTTTGTAGTTGTTATTGTTGTTACTTAAAGCCCTGGGAAATATTGAGGGCGAAATCTACTGCAGTGTGCAGCAGCAGATCATCTACAAGACTAAAAAGCAAGCAGCGTGTTCACATACGGACAAACTTTTGGCTTTTCAAATAACAGCTAAATTTATGTATGTATATTAATTGTCGAGTGTTAAATATTTTTAAAGTTTATGTATGATGGAAGTGGTACCAAAGAAGACGATGACGATGACGATGATAATGACGACGGTGATGATGATGATGATGGTTGGTGGTGGTGTTGCTTAGTCGGAGTTGTTTGGTGGTGTTGATAATGACGTTGCTGTTAGAGATGAGCGATATTTCGATACGTGTTACTTTTTCACAGCGATTGAAAAATCACTAATCACAACTGCGACTGAATTGATCAAGTAACAGGTTTCGGAAATATAGTTCTTTCATACAAACTGTAAATAAAGTTACCATATTAATTTTTTTATACCTATATATATTTTTTTTCGTCAAATCGTCTTTTCTGGAAACTATGTATAGCTCTCACTTTTTTGTCTTCGCAATTTTATTGCCTCTCTTCCTCTTATACGACACTATTCAATATTTGTAAGGGGTTGCTTGCTAATTGTCTGTTCTTGTCGCTCTTCTTATAAGTATTTCAAAATACTAATACTTATAAACAATGTTTGATAGTCCTGCGGTACTCTCTAGGCTATTTTGGTCCGTTTCAACTAATTTCTTCAAAGCTTTGAATACACTTTTCAGTGGAGTTTTCTCCGTTTTAAAAATTACTTTTATTTTTGGAGATTTCTATTTAAACTGGTTTCCGAAATCTGCGCCAGATCCTGTTTTAAGTGGGGAAGCCAATAGTATTGTACCACTTGCTATTAAACATTTTCCGAAGGAAGCAGAACAAATAAATAATGAATATAGGGCAGTATCGCAAGTTTTAGAATTTAGGGTGGCGTTGGCTGAAGTCCTGGGTTCGAGCCCGGTATCAGACAGTCATCAAATAACAATACCACGCATTTTTCTGATGCACATTAGTGTCCCTTTGTATCAGTTGTTGTAGGAAAGTTCATGTGATGAAAGCATAGTCACTGGTTACTGCATTATACCGACTTCAGCAGATACTAATCCTACTGTAACATCAGAGCGCCCTCCTTCGTTGCGTAGCAGAATCATCGGCGAAGTAACTATAAATTGCTACTAATCACAGCTTCAAAAATTGAATACGCATCATTCAATACCAGAGGCGCTGCAACAGTGCATTATTAAAAAACGTGCAAAAAGCCGAGTTGTAAAAGTATGAAGCTTTCCTCTATCTCTTCCTTCACCACCTGTCTTCTCTATCACTATCCCTTTCCTAAAGAAGGTAACACCTAGTAATAGTAGGAGACATTCATTGCCTGAGTGTTACTTCTCTTTAAAAAAAAAAAAAATAATAAAAAATTTACAGAGCTCAAAGATTTAATTAGAAGTGAACTTTGGAAAAAGATTTCCACATTTAAAAATTTATACAGAATTGTTTAAGGAACTCTTTCTATCACCATGTCTGGAAAGAATCTTTTCTTTCCAAAAAATATTATATGTAAATTATTTGCTGGGTTTTGTATCAGTTTCAAAGCCTACTTCGCTTATTTTTTCTTTTGTGATTTTCAAAAACATTATTATATGTGAATTTTCAAATAGTTTTTGAAAGTCTGCATAAGATTAGAGGTTTGTGACTGTTCAAAATGTGTGATTGGAGTCTACTGATGATTTGGTTGAAGCGCCAATGAAATGCGTATATAGACATGCTTAACCACCAGCAAATAAATTCCAATTATTTAAGACTAAATTTCACAAAAACTACTTTTAAAAAATTTGAATTTTTGTCACTATTTTCTTTTTTTTTTGTTCTAAACAAAATAAATCACATGTATTATATTACTAATGCTTACTTTTTTTATTTAAATAAAAATATTGAAGTCAATGTACTTGACTTTGGCCCTATCAAAATTATTTTGGCCGTTTTGAATCGTTAATTTGGCCCCTAAACCAAAAAACTCAAAATGCATCACTGTTTTAAGCCTTGATCACGGTGACTGTTTAATTTCACTGCTACTATTATTATTAGTTGTTTTTTTCAAACTAGCAGAACTGCCATAAAAAAATACTGCTAAACTGTGATCACAGGCATAGTTTAAAAGAACAGTGATTTTGAAATCACGTTAACCAAGAGCAACTTTGTTAAAAAATCACGGGATCGCTCATCTCTCGTTGCTGTTGTTGGTGGTGGTTCGTGGTGTAATGTGAAACTAATTAAATTAAAAAGAAATTTATTTTAACATCTTTAGCATAAAGTTTCTTCCCTCTTTTTTTTGGGGCACCTTTTTATGGTGCGAATGAAGGTTGTATTACTTTTGTTTTTCTTACAGAATTTTATATTTCAGAGGAATTTCTTGTTACTGATATAAAACATGTAAACCTGCATACATACATATACTCGTACAGACAGCGTTATATAAAAATAGATGATTGGACGGAGTGATTGATAGACTAAAGAAAGGTAGTCGTCGTTCGTCAAGTCAGTTTATGGTTTATTTATAAAGTAAAAAAAAATAAAGCTTACATATATTTAAATTAGTGTGTTTGGGTATTTGTACTTGTGACCCTCTCAAAATCACACTTTAACATTTCCGTTTGAATTCAATTTAGGGGTTGCATGTGCATGAAGTGTGTGCAAAGTGCGGGAATAATATTAAAATATTTACGCAGGGATATACATATGGCTTCCTGTTTAAGTATGTGAAATAGGAAACACTCAAGTATCAATTAAAATTGTAACTTTAGCACGTGCTAAGCACAAACAAGCAAAGAAATGCGAAGAAAAAAAAAACTGCTTTTGAAATAAATTTTGTATTAAATATTTGTAACACAAATTTGTTTGAGAAGATTTGTTAAAAAAGTCAATGAGTTTACACATACAAAAAATAAGAAAAAAATAAAACTTTTTAAACAATCTATTTGTTGTTGGTTTAGCATGCAAAAATGAAATATTGAAAAAAAACTTTTTATTTTATATTTAGAGAAGTTTGTGTAGAAACGCTTTAGTAAAAAGTATTTAAGGATATATTTTTTTTCTAGAGAAATTTTTTTCCACTTCCTTTCTGCCTTCAATAAACAATAGATATATAAGAAATCCATTTCTCTCGGATTTTTTTTTTTTTTAATTTCTTAAAGAAGTATTTAAGAAGGGGTTGCTGCAATAAAAGTAGAAAATTTATTTTTCTGGATCTATTTTGAATTGTGCCCCTATTATGAGCATAATTTGAGCTCCGATTGTGGCTGAAGTAAAATAATTTATAAAACACTGCACAGCTTGAAGAAATGCGCTAAAGGCCCTTTTTTCGGGGATAATTCATATCTCCACAACTAAAATATGTATAGGTAAAATATAGGGGTAGCTCTTAGAACAAACTGCATGTTCCAACAAAATCTTGAAGGTATAGATGGCGGGGGGGGGGGAAGGCAAGTACCCTCATACAAAATAATTTTTATTTTTCCTATATCTTCAGAACTACAATAGTGAGGTACACGAATAGCATGTTCCACCAAAATCTTGGTGGCATAGAAGAGAGGCGAGAGACGGGTATCCCCCATACAAAGTAATAATTAATTAATTAAGAAATACCAAAGTAGCAACGAAATACAAATAAACGGTGCTTTACCAACTAAGCAAGCAAAAATTCACGCACGCTCCTGATGCATTGCCTGCCATTGACAGACTTCGAATACGAATTATACAAAAATAGATTATTTAACAAGAGTAAGAAAATTAGCTAAAGTCACACATGTTATTTTTTTTAATCATTATTATATATAAATACAACCACTATCTCGCGTGACTAACGCGTGACTAACGCGTGACTCACGCATAGCAAATCACAGCATTTGCACATATCTAATAAAAATACATGGAACAATGACAACAAGAACAATAACAATAAAAGTGCTAGCAGAAGTCGCTGAGAGCTTATTGTTGATAAACTCAACGCGTGAGGCTATCACTAATTCGTGCATAGCTTCTGAGGCGCATCGGAGCGCAGCATAAATTTTTCTTAAACAACGCAGATTCGTTCAATCTTTAAAACAAAGTTTAAATCTCTGCCTAATTGAACCCTATTTATAACTTTATGTCCTCTCAAACTGAGAAAATCCATTTATTTTATTGCACTTCAAACAAACAAAAAAAAAAAAACACTTCCACAAATAATTAATGTTACAAATTTGATCAAAACATTTGAATGAATACTTGAACTTGATGATTGCATGTTTAAATTTATAATTTTTTTAAAATTACTTAAATTAAATGGGGATTTAATTACCCAAAGTTAAAGTTAAAGTTTTTCAACTTTAACGCGTCATTAAAAAAGTACCGTTATCTATTTGATATTTATATTTTGTCTAGTGATGTAGAATTTTGTGCGCTTTAAGTAAGTAATTAATCCGTAAAATCAACGCCTCTGGCCCCACTGTGCGTCGGTGCACACGTATATTGTTATTGTTGTTGTTATATAACGTAATTACAATAATAGAGTCAGTCAATAGTAGTCAATTATTGTCGACAACGAGCTTGCAAATCTAAATCTTTGCTGCCCACATAATCATAGGAGGACATAATGTATTAATGTGGCGTTAGCACGTTGACTACAAATCCGAAGGTCCTGGGTTTCAGCCCGGTCACCGAACAAGTCATTAAATAATAATAATACTACGCATTTTTCTAATGTGCATTATTGTCTATAGGTGTCTGTTGTTGTAGGAAAGTTCAAGGTCTGGTCACTGAACTACACCGCCCTCAGCGGATACTACTGCTAATGTAACACAAAAACGCGCCCTCCTTCGTCAGTATTGTGTAGCAGAATCAAGGGCAAAGTAAAATAACCCATAAAATGGCTACTAGACACAGCTTAGAAACAATTTAATACGTCTCATTGACACCAGAGGCTCTGCAACCACTCACTGCCTTAATAAAAGCGTGCAAAGAGCAGAGTTGTGGAAGAATGAAACTTTCCTCTATCCCTTCTCTGTCACTATCCCTTTGATAGTAGTAGTAGTAGGCATTCATTGCCTGAGTTTTACTTCTCTTTTTTTTTAAAAAAAAAGCTCCATTTTGTGGAACAAAGCCACAACAATACCCGCCTAAGTTATTTATTATATAAATATTAACATGCATACTAATGCAAAACTGGCAGTAAACTCTGTTGGTATTTTTGAAATCTTTATAATGAAAACCATTCACTTCGATCATGTGGGACAGCAAATCGTGTTTTCCTTTTGAAAACATTGTTTTTAATGGATTTGTAACAATACTCCTCATATCACGTCGATTTCACATTAACCGATGCAAATAATTCTAAATGATAAACTACCTGAGTTTGGCAAAACTCTCTCTCTCTCTCTCCCCCTGCATCTTTTGAATTCTCAAGATAATAACACGCTGCAAACTTATCGTTCAATTATAAGATCATAAAAATAATTTTGAAATCGATTTCTCAAATCCATAAAACTTCATCATATTCAACACCTCCTTTTCCAAACGAAAAAGAAATATCTTTTCTGCTTGCTAAAAGAAATATTTTCAGCAGAGATAAACCTAATTGAAATGAAATATGTAATTTTAGCAACAATATTTATTTATGCATTTTGTGGCAAAATAATGTTGAAACTAAAAGTAAAATTGTGCTGCAAAAAAAAAAAAAAAAAGAAAAACAACATTACTATGAACTCGCAGCAAAAGAACAGAGCAAAGGGAAAACATCACGCAATTCACGATCAAACGATTATATGAAAGAAAAAAATTAAACCGTGATTGATTGCGTATTACCAAACAACTAAAACAAAAAACTATAAAAAAAATAACTAAAACCTTTGGTACCATTATTAAAAAACAATTTCGTTTAAGGTATTTTGTTTTATTATTTTGTTTTGGTTAATTTTTTAACAACTCCTCAATGCCATCTCCATAAACAATGAGCCAAATAAAGATAAATTGTGGCAGTAACCAAAGTACACAACATTATAGGAAAACCGAAGAGAAAAAAGTCAACAAAGGAAAAACGATAACCATGTTGTTCGGCTACACCCGACGACACCACATTGGCGGAGGCCCCTATTAAGGTACCGTTGCCGCCAAAACAAGCACCAAATGCCAAGGCCCACACTAAAGGTGCCAATGGTAAATCCAGTTCTTTATTCTGACTCAGATTGACCACGATTTTGATCATCATGGTAGTCACCGGTATGTTGTCCAGAAAGGCTGAAGCTATGCCCGTGATCCACAAAATAATCAAAATGGCCACCAGCAAACGATTCTCCGTACCAGCCTGCAGAATAATCTTGACGCATAAATCGCCCAAAGCTCCTATTAGTCCCAATTCCGTGAGAGCTTCCATTAATATAAACAAACAGGCAAAGAAAAGCAAAGTAGACCATTCCACTCTGGACAAAATTGCCTCTATATCACTGTCTGCCAGTATAATGAGCAGTATAGCGCCCACCAAGGCACTCCAACCCAAGGACAAATGCTGCAAATGTGGCGCAGTGTGCAGGGAAAATAACACCAATACAAATGTAAAAGCTACGGAGGATTTTATAAGCAATGCCTTGTTGCGTATGGGATAGGAAGCTTTCATGTGTTGCAAAGTAGTCTTGTAGTCTACCTCGACATACACACCCTTCTTTTCCAGCTCCACGACCTTTTCCCTTAACACCTGGGCTTTTTTCAGCAGCGTGCTTTGCACAATTTCCTCATCCGTTGTAGTGGGCTGAATATTTTGGGCTGCTTTTTCCCACACCTGGATTTCATGTTTCAATGCTTCCACTTCTACCGATTGCTTATTCATATACGCCTCTATCTTGGGATATTTTAGATACAAAAAAGTAAATATCGTCACCATACCCATTACAACTCCAGGCAGCATATGTAAAATAAAACTGCCAAAATTTACTTCACTATTTTTCACATATTGGTTGGTCATTATGATTATATTTGGAGGATCTCCTACTGGAGTCAAAGCCGCTCCCACATTCGAATAAATAACCATGCTCATTAGAACCGGCACCGGATTCAAATTGGTTACCTCGCACAGGCGTATGGTCACCGGTGTCATCAGCAACATCATGGTAACATTGTCCAAAAAGGCCGACAAAAACGAGGTAAAGAAACACAAAACATAAATCAAAATGAACAGTTCCCCTCTTGCCACTTCGTAGGCCAATACCGCCAAGTAATCAAAAATACCCGACTCCGACAGTATGGCTACCAATACCATCATGCCGAACAGCAGCATTAAAGTCTCTACATCCAGCCAAGTTAAAATTTTGGCTGTAGAAGGCCGGCCATTCAAAGCAGCCAATATTCCAATAGCCAGCATAGAAGCCACCACTGAGGCCAACGTGCGATTTATTACCTCCCACACAATTAAAATATACAAAAACAACAACACAAACGTGCCATAGATAATGCCCAAGGTCTGATCTACCGGCGTCATGTTGCAAGACACTTCAACGGTTAAATCCTTTTCTATATTTGTGCTCATTTTCAAGAATATTTTGGCTTTGTGTAACTGCTCGTAACTTCTAATGTCTTCCGTTAGATCCATGTACAACTCCTTGGGAACCGATAGTACATGTTCTAACTGAAGAGGTCTTTTAATGATTAAACCGCGCTTTCGGGATACCACTCTCACTTGATCTTCTCCCATAACCATGATCACTTGCAACATTAATTGTGGCTGATTTTCGTGGGGCAGCACATCCACGTCTTGCACTATTTGAAACGCTCCCATTAATCGTAGTTCTATGACATCTTTAGTGGCTGCCTCCGGGTACAATGGCAAGAGTTTTTCTTTCGCTGGTGTTATGGCCAGCAAAACTGAATGATGAATTTCCTCCTTATGGGTTATTATGGGAATGGTGTAAATGCACCATATTATAAATAAAATTGAAACTATTACAACATGTTTGATATTTGCCTTCCAGTTTGGCTTGTGCGCTAAATTTTCTTCAGACACGGGCACGTCAAGGCGTACTTGTTTGGCAGCAGCCGCTTCTACGGTTTCTTCGGCCTCAACGATGGGTAAATCATGTTCCCTTTCTTCGGCATTAGTTGGATCTGCGCCAGCCATTAAACGTTTTAAGTAGATATTTTGCGATATAAGTATATCATCCATGTCCAATTTCGAAGAGGGATGCTCGGGCATAGTTTCTTACTAAGCAGTTGGAAGGAAAATTACACACAGAAACTAAAAATGTGCATAAAATGAAAGAAAGTTTTTGTTGAAATAAATGTTTGACGAGAAAATAAAACTATGTGCACCGAAAAAAAGTTTTAAAATCAAGAAGAAGTATGTAATTTCATTTTGTAAAAAACGTGTATGAAACAGAGAATGCCAAAAGTATCGTTTTAAGTACTCTTTGAGTATTGGCCGGCAAACAGCTATGAATGCGTACAGCTAAAAATAAAAAACACGCTCATATGCAAACACACACATTAATTTTAAACTATAAACATCCAAAAACTATGTCTATACACATTTTTAAATTACGCAGCACAAACGACTGCAACTTCAATTTATAGACTGTGTGAGCTACAAACACAAGCATAAGTGTAAAAATACTCTGCCTATTAATCGGCTACACATGCGTATATGCAGGGCTATTTTATTTACACACACACACATAAAGCATATTTATCCATTTCATTTTATATATACATATGTATGTATACGGCGGCGAATTATGAATAAATATCCTGAGTATTATGCGTATAGTTTTGTCCGATAAAATATCCATAGCTTGAGTATAAAAATACACTCATATATAGACTGTAAGTATGAGATACAGTCAATGCGTTTGATACCTATGTGCTTTTTTATTTTTAGTTGTAGCGCATTTTAGTTTTTCGCATAAACGAAGTAGAGACACTCGTATATGTTAGAATCGGCTATAGTCATAGTTGCTTGAAAGAAAATATGTGTGCGTACGAATTTTTTGCTCTAAAATTATGATTAAACAAAGTTACAATAAATTCAGTAAATTGCGACTGTGATTCGCACGGACACTGCATATATAATACTATACGAACTTTAGCCAGTAACTTTTATTACGATAAAATTTATCAACCTTGCTATTCAGTAACATATTTAAACAATATTCGTAGTCGGTTTAGGTAAAAAATAAAATAAAATAACAAGTTCAAATTCATTTAGTTTTTCTTTAATTCTTCTTTGTACTTTTTTTTTTTTGTGCCACATGATTAACAATTAAATGAACAGTAAACAACAGATGTACACTATCGCAAAAAAGAAACTACAAAATTACATTATCGAGAAAATATTACAATTTTCGGTTCGCTAAAAGTTACTGAATCCAGGTACAGATGTAGACATTTCAAATAAAATGTAAGTACCCGGTAAACTTTTCTTCGGTGTTCGTTGATGTTTCTAGTTTTGGTGGTTTTCTTATTTTTTGCGCTTTTTTCGTTCAAGGAAGGTTTTGCGGTTTTTGGCGTTTTTTTTAGTTGTGGATTTATTTTAGCTTAAGAGATTTTTTTTTGATCGGCGCTTTTTTCGTTTCAAGAGTTTGACTCTCACGGTTTACAAGATACAGCAAGTTGTCAAAATTACATTAACTGAGAGAATAAACTTTAATTTTGATTTCATTTTAAATATTTTAGTGTTAATTGCTGTGGTCTGTATAAAAATAACCAAACTTTGCAAATTTCAGGTGTCTGTATATAATTGTATGTACTCGTATAATAGATGGGATTTTAACATTTTCGTTTCTCGTTTTGAAACACCCTTTAATTTTTAACTGTCATATATTTGTTGTTCTACACATTCTGTCCAAATTTCAGTTCCGTAGCTCTTAGGGTTCTCGAGAAAATAGCCTGTAGCAGACAGACCGACAGACGGACAGCGTAGCGAAAACAATAGGATTCTTTTTCACCTTTGGTGTACGTAACCCTAAAAATTAAGGCTATTTACCTATGTGTATTTTATTTTGGAGTACTCATTGTCGTTCTCTGGTGTGTATCGCATATTGTTAAGAATCAGCGTTGCCAGAAAACACAATTTGTCCCAACTTGGAATATTGAAAAAAATCCTTTGAATTTTCTATGATTTAATTCGCTGTGGACACCTTGTTAAAAATTTTAACCATAATTTTCATTATAATCATTACATCATCATCAAACGTTCTACAAAAACTCTTTTTTTTACCCACCATTGCATTGACGAAGCAACAACGAAACATGCTGCTTAAACAAAACATTTAGCAAATGAAACGAAATTGTACGAATTGTACAACACCGGTTCGTAGTGGAAGTCTAACTGACACAATCGTAAAATATAATATTATAGGTTGCCTATCGCTGATTTAAAGTTAGTGATCTGGAAATACAAGCAGGCAGGGAATTATTAAACTGTGCTCGTGCATACACTATTATATTACTACTACTTTTGGGCTCTTCTCTGTAAAACTGCCCATTAGCAATTTTGTTAAGGCAACTTGTAAAGGCTTAGAAATTCTAATTTGACTTGCTGTACATACATACTTACAATCCTGCATACATATGTACATATGTATATGAATACATCCATAGATATTTTTTTTCTGGCAAAATTTATATTTTTCTAAAACAGTAATCTCAATTCGTGAACACTGGTTGGCATTTGGTCTGCAGAAAGTTGAGTTTGTAAAGCACGGTCTTTTATGTATTCGACCCTTCCATTCCAACCACTTAACCATTCATTAAGCAGTTTTTGTGAAATATTTCCATTCCAAGGGTAATTTGCAAAAAAAAAAAAAAAAACAAAATCAAAAAGATCCCGTTCCAGCTTTTTGAACTTTTAAGAGGGGCTTTTTAATGGCATCATCAGAGGTTGGTACTTTTAGATTTATGCATATTTTATATGTAGTTTTGGGCATTAAATATAAGGTCATTTACCCATAAATTTTTGTCTTTAAATTATGGCTTCTTTCTTAATAAGCAAAAAAAAAAAAAAAACAATAATAATAAAATAACGCCTTTCCTTTAGTGCTTTAATAACAACGTCTAATATCCGGTGCGTATTTTCTTATCCTTATTAAAATTATGGCTTGGGAGGGAAAGGGAATTAACTGAGTACAACAAGTATAAATTTTACAGACAGTTTTATTGCTTTGGAGAAAGTAAGAGAAAATGTCCTTTGTGCCACATCTTAATGACCTTGATGCCTAAAATTGTGTTTTCGTTACAGAAATAACAAGCGACTTTTATTACAATATAAACGAAGATGTATGGCGGTGTGTGTGTTTGTGTGTGTGTGTTTGCACATGTATGAGTGTGCAGTAAAATTTATATTCATTGTTGTTTTGTAAAACAACCTGAAAATTATTTATATCCGTATGTGCAAATGTTTCTTGCGATGTTTAGTTAAAACAAAACAAGAACTACAATAACTCTTTATAAACAGCAACAACAACAGCAACAGCGAAAACTTGCTACAACATCACAATGTACCAAAATTATTCTTTGATTATAAAATGTGTGAAATGTTTGTTCAGGTCTGTTCATTGGAATATAAAATCAAAAAACAGGAACAGGAACAGACATAAAAGCAGTTGTAACAACCTCAGCCAGCAGACGTATGAAAAGGAAGTTGTTCTTTTTGTTCTTCTTCTTCTTCTCCTACTTCTTTCACTTGTATGGGTCTTCCGGCAGTGCTTTGTACACAGTAATGATTTTATTACAGCAACATGTTGAAAGTTCTTATTGTTGTGTTATTCATTTATATTTTCTATGTTGTTTGCGCAGACATTTATTGCCTGGAGCTCAATGAAAATGAGCAGATGAAAAAGGTACATATGCGGGCAAAAGGCAAAAGGAAGGCGGTTGGCTGATTGCTGGTGGTGTGAAAAATATTGCAGAGCATTTTTTTGTTCGGCTGCGTTCGATTAAGGCCAGCATCTATTGTTATGTGAAGTGGGAAGTCCTGCTTACTAAAAAAGAACAAAAAATTATAAAATTTTAAATTTTTTTTCAGTCAAGCATTTAACATTTCATTTGTAAATAAAGCGTCTTACAATAGAGATTTCCGAATTTTGACATTTAATAGCGCTTTAAGGTTGAAGAATTGAATTTGGCTGTTAATCTATCCATCAGCACTTCATAAATAGTAAAGAAAGGAACTGGCGAGCGAAAGTTTTTAAAAGCATTTATTGAACTATAAGAAAGTCTTACCGAGTTATTTCAAACAAAAACGGACGTTTACCACAATAGAAATTTAATAAATAAAATTTTCATTTCTTTTTTTCTTAATTTTACTCATTCTCCAATAGTAATAATTATAAATAAGATTTGCTTGGCTCGAACATGTTTTGTCGGTCAAGCACAAACCTATGATCAAACCCGTTGAAATAGACTTGGATCGAACTCATTCAGTAGCTCGTTTTTGACACAAATTTATGATCATCAAAAACATTTAAATTACATGGGTTTGATCGTAGGTTTGTGGCAAAAATGAGCTAGTGAACGAGTTCGACCCAAGTCTAATAAGTTTTTGTCTAATATGACCGACTGAAAAGAGTTTGATTCAAGTAGAGCTGGGTCCAACTCATTTCATTTATTTTTATTGCAGACATTGCATTAAAAACAGCAAATGTAAGATGATCGTTTTCTAAGTCCTAAAGGGGTTGTTTTACAAAAAATAGACTGAATGTTATAGCTATTTTGCTATACTTCCATTTAATTATTTTCTCAGTGCAGCTCCAGCCTGAATAAGACGAAAGTTTTGTTTTATAAAAAAATATTTCATGAAAAATATTTTTGTTGTGTTGTTCATGCTTTAAGTAAAACTTATGATACAACTTTTATTTTTGTATTTTCTCGTTTAATACATTTTATTTCGTTATTTTTTTCTGTGTTACGAGGAATATTTATATGCAAAAATTTCTGTGTACCTCTGTTTTGTTACAAAATTATAAAGAGATTTTCATCTGCAACTCGTGTGATGATGCATTCAGGCTATTTTTCTTAACAAAATGCCAAAAAAAAGATGTTGTTACATAATTTAATTAAACTTTTGCTCAAACATAGTACGGACGCCAAAATAGCTTATATTTTAAATGAATGAAAATGGATGGAGGCAGCTTTCTTTGGTTTCAATTTTACGTACAACTTATACTTCAATTGAAAAGAATTGGATCTTATTACAATTCGTAGTCGAATCGTTTTGGACTTGTACTAAATTAAAGTAGTAGGTAATATTTTGCTTTAATCTAGTGGAAAAGCTGTCAAATTCGAATAGAAACATTCTACAACAATACAATTCTAATAAGGCAGAATATTAAAGAAAGTTCCCAGTTGCGTTGATTTGAGGATGCTTGAATGATATGAAAACTATAGTGCTGCTAATATTTTCGTCCTAGCAAAGAAGATTTTTGGATTAGAGAAAGATTTTCTTTAGAAAGTTTTGAGAAAGGGACAAATTTTTCTTTCACGAGCTTTGAGCTGGTGAAAGATTTTCACTTTTGCAAAATTGAGCGAAAAGTTCTCAGTAAATAAAGTTTAAGCTGTCGAAAGGTTCCCGTAATAATGTGTTTACAATTGAGAAAAAAAGCAAGAATATTTAGAAATTTACTCGAAATCTCATTGAAAACAAAAACTACTTCGTCACTAGATTTTGTCGAAAGTGATTTTTTCAAACTTGCGTTAAATAAAATAAATCGCTCTACTTAAAAAGGTGTGTGAATTGGATATTCATACTACAGTTGTTTGGTTGTAGCATATGCCGAGCACACATCTGGCATTTATTGTGTTGTCAGTTTGTGGCATCATGATGTTTTTTATATGAGTAATAGTAGTACACACTATTGCGATGTCACAAAATGCCATAGTGTGTACTCGGCATTAGGAAAAATTTCAGTCAATGGTTTTTGTTTTGAATACGAAATCTTGAAAAGTATAAAAAAAAAATAAAGATAAAGATTTGCATTTAAATCTACTAGATTTTGCGCAGGTGTAAATATCCCATAAAGATAATTAAATCTTACATCTGAGCAAAATTTAGGGGTCATGAGAATTCAAGCAAAATTTAAGATTTCGAGAAGATTTCCCATTCTACTTCGCCACTAGATTTTGTCAAAATTTACCTAAAATCTAGTAGAACTTAGTGATAAAAATTTGAAAAAGTGTACCAAAAAATAAAGTTCTGTACTTAAAAAGGTGTGTGAATTAGCTAAATTGCAATTGTTTGGTTGCTGTTTAGAAACAATTTGACACGAAGTCTTGGTCAATAACTATAAAAAAACTTGGTGTAAACGGTATAGATTTTGATAAAGGTTTCCATTGAAATCTACTTGATTTCATGCGGAAAAAATTTTGATTTTCCTTCAAGGAAATTTTTGCCTCAGCCAGCAGCAATTGCAAAATTTAATATAGTCCTTTTCAAAATCACCATTAAACAACAAGTAAGTATAAATGATGAAAGTAATGCATTAAACACATTCACCACAGCAGGCTACCGACTACAAAATGTCAAGGATAGAATACACATGTTTATATGGGAGTGATTCTTTTGAAGACAGCAAGGCAACATGGCGGCAGGTTGTTGTCTATGCTGATTTTGTCGTTGTAGTCCAATTAAACTAATTTCTATTTCTTTGGCTACAATGAGAAAATTCAGTGTTGCAAGTATAATACAAAATGTTGAATGAATGTTATTGTACAATTATTTCATATTATTTAACAGAAACAATATCCAAAAATTGATGTAAAGCATAAATTGATTCACTTTTATACTTTTACGTCATATAAGTACATTTTGAAAGATTAATTTAATTTTTATAAATGCGAAATATTTGAAGGTGGCAATACTGAACTATGCATTTATACTTAAATATGAGGTGCAGATGGCGCTGCTGGTGTCTCCAAAATAATTAAGAAGCTGGCTACGAGGCGACAAATGCTGCTAGCGGCATTTGAAGTCGTGTGTTCGTGTAGCCTGCTGTGGTGAATGTGTTTAATGCATAAAAAGAAAAAAAAAAACAAAATAACTCTTACTCTTGTCTGCCAACTACACGGCAACAAATACAAATACAACATTTTTCATATGTATGATTGTTGGAGAAAAAGTAAAGAAGATTGCTGGAAACAAATTATTTGCTCTGCTGGCTTCTTTGTACTCTTTTCAAACGGCGTTATTCATTTACTAAATGCTTTTACAAGTAAATCAAAAAATGTGCAAGGAAAATTGTGGAAAGAAACTTTTTATTTGTATAGAAAAAAAAATAAAAAATTTGAGTGAAAAAAGTCGTTGTATAGAATTTTAAGAAGCTTTATCACACATAATGAGCATATTAGATGGAACTATGCTTTTTGTTTGAATTGTACTCGTATTTGTGTTTGTAGAAATGTGTAAATAATTTTTTTTGAAACTTAATTTTGTATAAAAGCTACTTTTACATGAATGTAAAATAAATGGAAACAAAATTTATTAAATGCATACGAGTATGTTGAAATGCTAAAATTATATTATAAATGTTTTATTTAGTGTGCAATTATAAATATTTAAACGAAAATGGTTTTGTGTGTGAGATTATTTAAATTAGTTGTTCAAGTGGTGTTAATGTTGTAGTGATTATTGTGAAAAACGAACATACATATATTTTTTGTGTGTGTTAAGGCTCAAAAGCTTTAGGAAGCTGAATTAAAAAAAACGGTGTTTTTTTGCAGTAAACAAATATAAAAAATAGCTCAAGCAAACTTTTTGTTCAGGCAGGCCCAAATTAGCGCATATTTGGAACATTTGCATGTTGTTGCTGATTCTTGGGAAATTTCAATTAATTGTTATTGTAATTGATACGTTTTTAGTTAAAATTACAAAATGTAATTGCAATTGACAACTTTTAATTATAGTTACTTGCAATTACTTGTTTCAATTACAAATTACATCTGATTAAAATCCTTTTTTCTTCAATTGCAATTACATGTAATTGTAATTGTGATTCAGCAAAGCATGATTACTTTTTATTCAACAGATTTAATTACATTAGTGTTTTTTGTGGGAATTGTTACAATTTAAGTTTAAAATTTTTTTAACGCACTAGTAATCCCAAATTATTATTTTACTTATTAAGTAAAATTTTTTATTTATTTATTTTTTTTTATTTTTTTATTTAGGGGTTTAGCCGGATCCTATGCGCATTTCAC
Organism: Nowickia ferox; assembly: GCA_936439885.1. Taxonomy (NCBI): domain Eukaryota; kingdom Metazoa; phylum Arthropoda; class Insecta; order Diptera; family Tachinidae; genus Nowickia; species Nowickia ferox. The sequence continues at coordinate 107,507,246 of OW387024.1, read as the reverse complement.
TGTTGCTAATGCAGATCATCAGGGAATCTTTACCCAAAAATTTCTTAGAACAAATAGAGTTAATATGTTAAACTTTCATTTAAGCAAATGAGAAGCTCAACAAATAACAAAGTTGAAACAAGAACTCAATAATCAATATGTTTTTTATTTTCTTACTTTTTTATTGGCTGACTTTTTTTCAGCTTCAAATTGTAGTTGTAAGAGTATGTAAAGAAAATAAATGTAAATAACAACAACAGCTATTCAAGAATATAGTGTTGCCACACAAGTATTTTTTTGACCGGGTGCTGTCAAGTTAATAATTAGTGTTTTTTGTGGGAATTGTTGTTACAATTTAAGTTTAAAATTTTTTTAACGCACTAGTAATCCCAAATTATTATTTATTAAGTAAAATATTTTTTTTTTTTAATAAAAATACATTGAAATTGATTATTGAGGGGTTTAGGCGGATCCTATGCGCATTTCAAGCAATTTTAAATTTAGATTTAATTACATTTTCCTAAAAATAAGTTTCTTTTATTCTTATTTATTTAAAAATGATTTATATACGAGTATTGATAAGTAACCATGTACAAAGTACGTAATATAAATGAAAGCCATTCACATGATTTCGGTAAATAATGCATGGCAATCGTGAGTAATCAAAAAAAGTGACTTCAAAAAAAGGAGGAGGTTATCAATTCGTCTCTATTTTTTTTGGCAGTGTTACTTCATAACTCGGTTCATATTAGACAGATTGTAAATTTTTTTTATTGTCTGAGAGAGTATAGCTTCCGTTTCCGAACGGAATTGCACTCTGTGACATGGCCGATAATTGTAATTGGGGTTTTTTTTACCACAATTAGTTTTAAATGTAATTGTTTTCTTTTTTCATTTTCAATTACAACAAAATGTGATTGTAATAGTAAACTGTCAATCACAATTACAAAAAAATTTTGTAATTGATGTGTAATCAGTTACAAAATGTACTCATTACTGACCCAAGTCTAATTGGAATCAATATCAATGCTCGCGATGACATGATGTTAAATAGTAAAACATTAAAAACTTCCCAGCCAAGAAAAGGGCTTCCAAGCAAGTCTATAAGATCCCGAACTTGTGGTGTGTAAGTAGTGTAAATCCGAATCATTTCTGGTAATGATTACATGGGGTTTTCATTGCAAGAAGTTCTTTTTTTTTGATGCCTATTCAATGAATCTGAAGTCATTTGCATGATGTTAAGTAAATCTGATTTTTTGTATGTTATTTTTAATATATGAAGAGCAACTAATTTTTACTTACTTTTATAGAGTTAGGAAAAACTCTCAGGATTGGGGCTTTGTAAGCTTTTTATAATTGTGGTTAAATTTTACTGATTGCTGCTTAGACAACTCTGGGTAGCACATATGTAAATGTCTTGTCCTTTAAAAAAATTTAGCTCGGTTCTACAAAGCCCATTTAAGTACATTATGGAATTTATCATTATTTAAAAAAATAAATTTCATAAATTTTTTCGGTAATTATAGATATGCTACAATTTGTTTTACAATTTCTATGGCTTTGTTTTTTTTTTTTTTGGTAATCCCTTGAGCCCATGAATATAAAACAAGCAAGCAAACCAGCGAGGAGATAAACAGTACAAAAATATTTATAAGCATTGTATATGTACAAAATACAAGGAATTTCAGCAACATGTTGCACAGCTTGTCAAGCAATATAATGCAGATGCTGTTTATAAACATCTTAAAGTGTCACACAGTGGTTGCATGCATGAGCCCAACAACGCATGTATGTAAGTACGAGTATGTGTATGTTAGCTCGAGGGGATTAAGCTTTTGGCGCGTATGGTATGCGATAAATGAAGAAAGCAGAAATAATGAACAAGCAAAAAAAAAAAAAAAGACAACAACCACAAAATATTCCAAATATTTTGCTTGTTGTTGCCGCATTTGTACAATTCAACATCTTATTTTATCTCAAAATTTTAACTAACATAAAGCTCATAAAGCATCAACATCATAATCAGCCACATCGTTGTTAGTATTGACCACATATTTGTCATTATCATTATGATAATCATCATCATCATTATGATTATCCGCCAATAGCAACAAGTATAAGAAAAAAAAGTTGAGGGAACCTGTAAAACTGAGGCTGAACATTTTTGGTTGTAACAAGTTGCCAGCTGCTGGGCCACATTCGTACATTCGTTTGCTCATACTCGTCCTACCAAGGCTGTTTGTTGCTGTTATTCGCATAACAGCTTTTTAATACAAATCGTGCCAAGTGTGTATGTTGTCTTCTCTACGAGTTCGTAGATGAGTATAAATGTTTGTTGCTTATACGGCCAAAAGTTATTTCATATTGTCGTAGTACGAGTACTTTGCTCACTCAACAGAGATGCGAGTGAGATCAGACAATTTTGCTTTAACTTACTTCCTGAATAGCATGAAGCATGGAGGTACTATTTTTGTGCAAATAATCTGATTTCTTGTTGAATATTAAAATTAATTGAAACCCATTTAAATTACATGGTTTTGATGGGTCTAGTCTGGTGGCAAAAAACAACGCAAAATCAAGATGCTTTGTTGTAAGCTATAATACAAACTAAATGAAATTTAATAAAAAAAAACCACTAATTACATTATTTTTAGACACTTTTTTTAGGACTCAGGGTAAGATTCCTACTGATGCAAAGCTAGAACTTGGAAAATAGGTTGTGGGGAAGAGGATATAAGGAGTAGCGCTTGTGGATGTTGAATTTGAACCTTTCGATATTGAAAGTAACAGAAGAGAGTTCTGATGATTGTTTGTTCTATGTATGTACAAACTGTTCAGCTAAAAACTAAATTTTCCCTGTAATTCGAGTGCTCTTAATGAAGCACGTGCTTTGCGTAAAAATGTGCGGCTTTGAGGAACAAGTTCCCTAGTTTCGTTAAAGAACATTCCACTGTAGTACCCACAATTGCCCTACTGTCACCTACGAGCTCCTTCGGCCTCTCCTTTCCGCGGTCAAGCAGGTCCGAAATATATTTTGGAACTCCGCACTATAACAAATTTCGTGAGAAGGAGGTATATAAATTCTATAACTTTTAGAATTTTTTAATGCATTTATTATTTGTTAGATAGAAGACACTTTAGGCTACATGTAGAGTTATATCCAACAGCTCTTTTTGAACTAGTTCGTTCGCGATCGAATCAAAAGTTGTTTCAAACCCATTTAATTTTAAATTACAAAACGAACTAGTTTAAAATAGACTTGTATCGAACTCATTCAGTAGCTCGTTTTTGACACAAACCAGTCATCAAACCCACGTAATTTAAATGGGTTTCATCATAGGTTTGTGTCAAAAACGAGCTACTGAATGAGTTCGATACAAGTCTAGTTCAAAAAGACCTCTTGGACACAACTCCAGCTACATGAGTGTTATGTTCCATTTTATGTCAGTTAGACTGTAGTGTATTTTACACTATTTCAAAAACCCGAGATACCTGAGTGTTGTTATGATTCGGAAGTTGTTTCATAGTGGGCAACATCGTTTATTCCATTCAGAATTTTCTGAATAATTCGTAGCTTTAATAATGGCTTTCTTCTTTAAAAGTGTCGCTCTTTGATTATGCGATTCCTAGACCCACTTTTCCAATAATGGACTTATAACGAAAGTACCGACTATTGTTATGTTGGTATTTACATTCCGGATCATATCCTCCAAATATTCCTTGATCCCAGTCCGTTTCTCGTGTCCCATTTTTAGACACACACACACATTTTTATTTTTATAGAAATATATAAATATATTTTTAAATTAAAAATTGCTTGAAATTTTCTTATTTTATTTCTATTAAACTAACTTTTTGACGTTTATTCAAAAGGGGCTTCATGAAACAAGTCTCGCAATATTGCCCAATTGCACAAATGGCAATTTTAAGAGTTCTCATGAAAACCTTTACTATGATTTCAACATTTTTCGTTGCAGTAGTAGTTTGGGCGCTTTTACTTAGTTTTGGAGCTTTTTCTTAGTTTTTTTCGGTTTTTGTAGCTTTTTTAGTTTTGGGATTTTTTTCCGGCTTTTGGCGTTTATTCTTAGTTTGTGACGATTTTTTGGATTTTTGGCGATTTTTTTTAGTTTTAGCGATTTATTTTAGTTTTGGCGTTTTTTAGCTTTAGCGTTTTTTTAAATTTCAAGAGTTTGCCTCTTACGGTTTCCAACATACAGCAAGTTATCAAAATTACACTAACTGATAGAATACCCTTTAATTTTAATTTTTTTTATTTCAGTGTCAATTCGTGTAGTTTGCCTAAAAATACACTAAGCTTGAAAATTTCAGGTGTTTATATATAATTGTCTGTATATAACATTAGGATTTCAACATGTTTCGTTGATCACCTTAGAGCACCCTTTAATTTTTAACTGTCATATATTTGCTGTTGTAGCGGCCAAAATTTTACATATTTTGTGAAAATTTCTGGTCCATAGCTCTTACGGTTCTCGAGAAAACAGCCTGTGACAGACAGACAGACAGACGGATATCGTAGCGAAAACAATAGGGTTCCTTTTCACCTTCGGTGTACAGAACCTTAAGAAATTCAAAACAATTTATGCAAATATACATGTACGAGTATGTACATACATGCATATTTATTTTGAAATACATATGACAACAAATAAATAATTACAAAAGCGACTCCAAACATCAACTTAAGCTCCGATTTCTAAGAATTCCTGTTTTAATTTCACTTCGAACTGAAAAAGTACTACGTTGCTCTCTTTTCCCCCCGTTTCGGAAGAAGTACCGTACCATTGACTACGTCTCTGTTATTTACTCACACTTAAAGTATTCAAAGAACTTTTGTTTAACTATTAAATTGTTGTTGTTGTTATTATTATTGTTGTTTATTGTGTGAGTAGTAAATATCTGTTGGATACACGTTTGTTTTGTTTTACCATGCGAATTCGAGCTCCATCGTATTTGTTTTATTCTTTTTTTTTTAAATTTCAAAAACATCTGACTTTGTTTGGCTACATATGTATGTACGAGTATGTAAACGACGCAGAGTTGTCTGTCGACTATGACTCTAGAAACGTCGTTGGGTGTGTGTTTATTTGCTTTTTTTTTCTTTTTTGTTTTTAATTTGTTGCGAGTACATTTTGTTTATGTTGTACGTACATTTGTTGCAAATCTTTAACCTGTCATTTTTACGGATTCAGTCTTCGTTCGGCATCGAATGCGGGTGGTTCGTGAAAATTTTTCGTAGTCAACGAAATTTTTCCAACGGAGTAAAATCTTTTGAGAAAAACTTTATAATAAAGCGTTTACGGGTTTTCGTCATTTTGCAAAAAGACTGCAATTGTGAATATGCATTTTTTGTCACAGTATTTGTGGGGGTGTGTGCATGTTTTTGAATGAAAGCCTGTCAATGAACATAAATATGCATGTGTGAGTGAGAAGGGGCCATGGCAAGAGTAATTTTGCTACCGGCATTTTACTTGCTTTTTTGTTGCTTCTATTTATTTTTGTGTGAAAATTTTTAATTGTACCGTAAAGCCACAAAGTAAAAGGTTTTGAGAGCAAGTGTGTGCGTGTGTGTGATTGAATATGCATGCAGGAGACTTAAGTGTACAGAGATGTGCGTGTGTGTGCGTGTGTGAGAACCAGAAACGGAAATGAAATTGTTTATTTTTTCAGTTGTTTGTTCTTTTTTTGTTTGTCATATGTTTTTCACGTTCAATAGTAACAGGCCGTTGTGTTTTGTTCTTATTTAATGGAGTTTTGCGAGTATGTGGGAGAGTTGTGTAAATGTTGTTTGCGGTTAAATTTGTGTAAATATTTAAAATAAATTGTGTTAATAGTGTTACCGTTGGTGATTAATTCATTAATTAAAAAATTTTATGGGCTTTTTGTTTTATTTTTCTTAGACAATTCTTTAGATATTTTTTGTGCTTTGAAAGATGTGAATCTTAACAATTTACTTTAATTCACTAGAAAATAAAACACTGCCTGATTGTTATTTCAATAAACATTTAATATTAATGAATTTATTGAATCATTGGCAACATTTACTGCTTTTCCAAGTAAAATCGAATTACGAAAAAAAGTGCTATAAATATTTAATGTCTACACAGAAAGTAAATAAGGAAGCCCAATACAAAGTAATTTAATGTATACAAAGCACGTACAGAACAAATTTGTATAAATAACTTTATAAAGGATAAAAGGATATATCTATGTATTTGTTACATAAAAAGGAAAGCCATTAAATACAAATTAAAGGTAAGATTGAAAAATACATTTTCTATCTATAGAAATTTTTTCTTCATATATTTTGTTATTGTTGTAAAAATCATTTTGTAAATTACCTGAACGTTTTCATCTCTCAGATAATTTATTAACGAAAATAGATCGATTTTTGCTAATTCCCGGTAATATGAAGTGTTTTCTGGACTAAAATAAAATAATAAAGATCATAAGCATTAAATACATTCACCACAGCATACTACCGACTTCAAAATTTCAGGGACAGAATCATGGCATAGCGTCGGCAGGTCCATGCTGATTTTGTCGTTGTAGTCCAATTTACCCAAAACACTGTGATATTTTAAATTATGTGCACATTTTAAAGATTATATGTAAGTGCAATGAATAAGACAGATGTTTCTTGTTGTTTAATATAATCTTTATTTTTGCTTTTATAAATATATGGTTGCCAGATTTTAATAAAGAATCATCCCTGAAGAAGTTGGAAAAACACCAACGAAACGTAGGATGGAAAATATAAATATTTAATGAGTAATATTTTATTTGTTTAAATATATACTTTAAAATGACCTCGAAAGCCAAAAAACCAAATAACATCAAAATCATAAACTAATTTCTATTTTTGTTTTTGCTGACAATTAGCAAATATAGTGCTGCCAGTATAAAGCAAAATATTGAATGAATGATACCTTACAAATATTTCATATTATTTAACAAAAAAAAAAAAAACATCCCAAAATTGATGTAAAGCAATGGATTAATTTTTATATTATTACTACGTACACAGAAAAAAAAGATTTGTAAATACAATGAATTTTTTTGTATATCAATTAAATAATTAATGGATTTTGAGCCTACACATTTTGCAATAAAACTTTGCTTATCTCGTCAATGCAGCGCCGAATTTCAACTTTCAGAGCGTCAGTTGTTTGTGGTTTGTTCACGAAAACCCGGTCTTTCAAATGGCGCCAGAGAAAATAATCCAGCGGTGTTAAATCATAAGAACGAGGCGGCCAATTGATATTACCAAATCGAGAAATTACGCGACCGGGAAATTTCTCATGCAATAACTGTTTTGCTTGGACGGCTGTTTGGTTTGTGGCGCCGTCTTGCTGAAATTAAAAGGTCACTAATGCCAACATTAGCCAATTGTGGCCACAAAAAATCGGTTATCATGGTTTGGTAGCGCAGAGAATTCACGGCAACGGCGTTTCCTTGCTCATTTTCGAAAAAATACGGGCCGATGATGCCGCCTGACCACAAACCGCAGCATATACGTCACTTCTTTTTACGTTTATTTAGAAGCAAAATTTTTATTTTTTTTTGACGATGAATCAAAACAATTCATATATTGCATTTGCAATATAAATGAGAAATCTATCTGACACCACACTCATTGGACCAAACACAAAGAACTCTGTTGATAAAGGTGTAGTGGCCTTCGAAAACAGCTAGTTGTTCCGTTCTACTACGTGTTTGTCAGAATATTTACAATTAACTTTGGTGTTATTTGTTCGTTAATAATTATCACATGTAATTTGGCTTACAAAGCGCTACGAACTTTAGCCTGATCAAATCATAAATATAAAAACATGTTTTTTGTCAAAGTAACTGTTTACGCTAGTGGTAATTGATATAACTTTGCCCCGCCCCCCACCCCTTTCTATAAATCCGCCTCTGATTAAATAAAATGTTATTTACTTTCAGTTAATTAAAATTAGCTTCACACTCTTCATTTTCCATTGCACAACTTTCAATGGAAATTCTTGAAAGAAAACCAACAACAACAGCAACAACAACAAAAAGAAAAATCTCAATAAGTAGTTTCCATTAAGTGCACAAGTGAAAAAGGACCATAAATGGCCTAATGCTTCAGCTGGCTGAAGCATTGCTGTTACTTCTATTGCTGTAGCACAACTTAATACTTACATATGTATGTACTCGTATGTACATACATATGTATGTATGTATGTGCATTTCTGTATGCCATGTATCACCTAATTTTTGTTAAAAAGTTCCTTTTAAAATTTAAATGCAAACAAACTTAAGCTCACTTACAAACTCATACACACGTATTCACACACAAATTCACACCCACACATACACACACACACACACACACGCTTTGAAATGATTTTCTTTATATGTACATTAGAGTGGTTCGAAAAAAAGTTACTAACACACCCCCTAGGATTAAAAATAATGTAAAAACAATTGCAAAAATATTTATTTTATTTTTTTGCCACGCCTACAAATATCGCCCTTTTAGTATTTTGTTCACTGTGTCGCCATTTTTAGTCCGATCATAACATTTTATACACTGGTGTTCATGGCTCCGTAAGGGCTACATTAATAGTTTTTTACTACCACGTCATATTCTAGTCATGACTTTTAAAAACTCAGTTCGTGCTCACCCTAATGCTAAATATTTTTGAACGAATGGCATGACAAGAATATGACGTGGTAGTAAAAAACGATTAAAGACAGAAATGTAGCCCTCACGGAGCCATGAACACCAGTATATAAAATGTTATGATCGGACTAAAAATTGCGACACAGTGAACAAAATACTAAAAGGGCAGTATTTATAGGCGTGGCAAAAAATAAATATTTTTGGATTTGTTTTTACATTATCTTTAATCCTAGGGGCTGACTGGCACAACTTTTTTCTTGTATGGCAGGCGAATTACTCTAATGTACATAAATGAATGTGTTGTAAATGCAGGCATACTTTTTTGCAAACAAATTGTAGAAATTTTCACACATACAACCGTTAAATAAACACAATTGGCTGAGTTATTTATTTTGTTTTTATTTTTTATTTTTGTAATAAAAAATAGTTGTGACTGACAATCATGATTAAATACGTGAATGACGATGGCGATGGCGATGGCAATGATGTGTTTGTATGTCTGTCAATCAGTCAGTAATGTTGCTAAAAAGCCAAAAGCTTAAACTGCAGTGCATGATGTTAATGATGATGATGATGATGATGAAAATGATGGTGATGAGCATAATGTTGATGTTGGTGACACTAATAGTGTTTGCTAATAAATTATTCATAAACGTTCTTCTATGGATGGCTACAAATACCAGCCCAAACAAAGGCAAACACTCACAAAGAGATAAATATTTATAAAACTTAACAAAAAAAATAAGAATAAGAATAAGCGGGTGAGAGAGTGAGTGGTGGGAGTGAAGAACAAATAATTGCTAAATGCAAAGCAATTTTCTAAAAGAAAATTAAAAAGAAAATAGTTAGAAAAACGAGCTTTGACAATTGGCAAAGATAACTTCTGTTTAGAGAAGACTGAATTGAAGGCGATAATCAGACTATGGCTTCCTAAGGAGATGCACTTTTTTTTATTTATATAGGGTTATTAATTTTTCGTTGTCAAAAGTAAAGTTAAATAAAATACTGATAAAGATATGATTTCGATGAAACTTTTATTTCATTTCAATAGTGAGGATCTGGCCATTACGTGCGAATTAAAAATTCATTTAAATAATGGAAAAATCAAATAGATTCATTCGATATCCCCTTGTGATTTTCGAAAATATTATTTTTTTTTGTGAATTCTCAAATAGTTTGTGAAAGTCTGTGCATAAGATAAGGAGATTGTGACTGTCCAAAATATGCGGTTGAAGTCTGCTGACTATTTGGCAAAGCACCAATGAAATGCATACAGATGTGCTAAACCACCAGCACATAAATTGCAATTAAAATAAATTTATGACAATATATCAAATAATAAATTTCTTAAATTGACTTATGTACACTTCACTTCACATGAATATAGGTGCAGTGTTCTACCAATCTACTTCAGGTTGCTATTCTCAAGATAATCATTGCAATGGATTATGTTGCACATTTGATTAAAGGCTTAACAGTTGAGAAAAAGAGTGTAAGCAAAGAAAAGTCGAAAAAGTTCCGTTAGATTTTATATTTAATTTGTGAAGAAAAATATGAATTATTTTTGCGCCACTTGTATGTAAATAAGGAATTTCTTTTTAGGAATTCAAACAAAGTGTTGAACAGCGTTATTTTTGATTACATTTTATTTTGAGAGGCTTAGTCGATGCCGAATGCATTAGATTGAATCAATTCTCTTCAACATCGTTTGAAACCTCGAAATCAGTGAAATATTTACTTAGTTAAAAATATTTATGTCCACAAACTTCTCAAAAATAGTATTTTATCTATTGATTAGTTCGCTTTTTGTTATCGAATTTAAAAAAAAAAAAAAAACGCCAAATTTTTATAATCAAGCAATCCTACAATCTGCGGTAGCAATTTTTAAAGCTAAAGTTGATTTCACTCTCAAATTTATGTGTCCCCGGAAATAGTATTGCCAATTTAAAGTTTTAATATATTTATTATTGTAGCTACGCTATTTATTGCGCAATACAGGAGTTAGGAAGTGATTTTGGTAACAAAAATAATCGACACTATTACAGTTATAAATTTATTTTTGTTTTGTTTTTTTTTGTACTTAAAAGCAGCGCACGAAAATAAGCGAAACAAATTGTTTGATTTTGTTTTGTTTCGTTCTTTGAAGTGAGTGAAACAAAGAGAAAACAAAAGCAATGAAAACGATTGGTCAATTTGTTTTTGTATTGTTTTTGCACATGAGCACAAACCAGCGAATACAGTCGATCGGCTGTAAGCCGGCTAACAGCCGCCACCGGCCACAAACAATACTTTAATTTAATTGTACGCCGCTAGAAAAGAAAATAATGGGAAATAAATGGAAAATTTTTGAAATATTTGCGGCGAATTTGACATCATTATATAATATAATTTCATTGCATTGTTATTTAACACATGAAGTTTGTTTAATATAACTAAGCAGCGTAGCTACAACCGCTCCTATTTTTTTTATTCATTTATTTCTGTTAAGAAACTTCATAAAAATACCAATAGTACAACCATCAATGGCAGTCATTAAGATCAAACTGCATGTAGTGCATGATACTCGTTCATTTGTTTTAATAGGTTTGCTATGAAAACGTTTATAAAATTTAAGTACTCGTATGTATATATTCATTTACTCGTATCTCTTGAAATCACAAATCCATATTTCCTTATTGGAATAGCTGCAATGTGTCATGATGAATGTTAAAAATTTTAAAGCATTTATAGAACTTGTATAAATACACTAACAAAATTCTGTTAGTTGCTGATGGAAAGATGGTGCTTAATCGTATTAAGTGTTTGGCTTTTTGAGAGAGAACAAAATTATTTGATAATGTGTTTTAAGTTTTTTTTTTCGATAAATAATATGTACTGAAAAGCTTGAGGCTATATTAGTTTTTTTTTTTAATTGAATTATGGCAGTGTCTAGTGTGACAGTTTTAGTTTTGTCCTTAAAGTTGCAACTGGTTTTACTAAATAATTCTTAATCTGTAAAAGTACTCTTTGGGTGTGATTTTTTTTTTAAATAATCCATATAGGTTTATATCGTTACCTTAAAATATAGTTAGGCCCTAACTCATTTTTTTTAAATCGAGATTTTTGCATTTTCCTATACATTAGATGTTCTTCTATCGAAATATACAAAAAATCGTTTCCAAAAAAAAAATGATGAGTTAGGGCCTTTCTATAAATATTAAGGTAACGATTTTTAACCTTGTTAAAAATATCACTTGCAAAGTTTTCTATTTCGTCAGCCCATTATTGGTTTGACCCACCAACCATTTAAAAAAATGAGTTAGGTATGGCGTATATATATTTCGAATATCTCCTTTAATTATGGTTTCTGATATATTTAGCACTAATTTTGCTCCATTTCAACTAATTTAAGGTTTAATAAGTATTGTTTTGCTGTACATGTCACAGTTTGGCATTTGTGTCAAATTCTTCACACAAAAACATGCGAGGTAAGGTTAACTCTTGTTTTGCTTCATTTCGGTAAGAAATGAATAATAAAAAAAGAAGGTGCCGTAAGAAAAATTCAACGGCGACTGTTAAGCAAAAACATCACCACCCAGACGCAGCCGCCGATTAAATGTTTTAAGATAATCTTATTAATTACTAAAATAAAATAAAATAAACCTTAATTATGTATGTTTGAGTATAACTGAAATCATTTAATTTCATTCTTTATATTAAATACACTTCAATTACTTGTTTTTCTTGTGTAAGAGTGTAAGCGAATCGATAGTTAAAAATATTACGGTGGCGGCTTCTTGGTTAGCGTTAAACGATCGACTTATTTCTCTAAACAGCAAAAAAAAAAAACAAAACAACAAAATTCTCAATTCTCAGCAGTAAAGTAACGTATGAAGCGCAAAAAGCTACTTTTTGAAAATAAATTAAGAAAAGTGGTGTATGCGGCACAAAACGTATTTTTACTTTTACAATAAAGTAATATTAACTTCTAACTTTATTCGTGAAAGTTTACTAAAATGTACACATTTCTTCCAAACATGTGTCGGAAGCAATGGTGAAAATACAAAAAAATTCTATCGGTTATACTTTGAGAAAACTTCATGTAAACCGTCTTTGTCGTTTGTCTCCATTCTGAATTTTTGGCATATGGTCCAAACCAATAATGGGCTGACGATTTGTGTTAATTACAAAAAATTTCACATAAATTTTTCATTTTGATTTAAATTTGCTGACTATTGACTATCAGTAGCGGACTGGCAAAAAAAATGTAAGATGTTAATGTTTTCTCGGGAAGACCTAATGTATTAGCAGTGATGACCTGAGGCTACCTTCCACTGAGAAGCTGGATGCATTAACCAATAATGAAATTATTTTCCACAGTGGCTCGCTTAAATAAAAGTAGTTGCAGCTCGAAAGAAAATGTTTGAATTTAGTTTGAATGTTATCATTCATATATAGGGCTTGATTATGGTTGGCAAGCGAACATTAGCAGCGTTGCCAGTTGCTGAAATGTTACGTATAACAGCTGTTAATTTTAGTTGCCAAATTGCAATAATACAAGTATTGGCAGACATAAATTTTTCGGCTGTATTGCATGGGAAGTTTCCAGAACGCGTAATTTCACGCTTCGGTGACATCAATCATCATCTTGGCCACCAAGATCATGTGAATTGACGCTGTAAACCTTTTTTTTAAATCACCTAACGTTGTAGCATTTGAGAAGCAACATTCACCAAGATGCCGCAGTTGCAGCAGCAACAAATTTTGCTTTAAAGCAACTGCAGCAAGTTGTAAGTTAACTCAGAAATGCAAGTACAGAGTAAATTATCACACTAACTCTTTAACTAAATCCAGCAATTAAAAGTGTCGGTCTTAGTTTAACTTTTAGTATTGTTGTTTTTTATATAAAAAGTCAAAGTTGTTGCAACAAAAGTAACTTCTTTTATTTCCTTTTGCTTCATTAAATATCCTTGGTACGAATTGTTATTGTTGCAGCTAGTATACATACCTTGAGGCTGTATGCCATAGCGAACCCGAACAGCTCCAGTAACAAACATTTTTCTTTGAGCGTTTAACAATGTAATTGAAAAGAATAAAGCAAAGCAGTTGTGTCATTGGGGCGTTACACAAATTTATTTATTTTTAGTTTTATTTTGGTATTTACTATGCCTTCAGTATGTGTGTGTGTGTGTGTCTGACTTTGTTGTTGTTGTTGTAGTTGTCAACGTATCTAAAGGTCTTAAAGGTGAAAGGACTTTGCCATTAAGATGACGCTAATATTTGTTGTATTCATTTTTGTTTGTCTCTCCGCTCCTCAACATATTTTATTTAAAATTTCCAGACAATAAGACGTCACTTGAAAGTAGTAAACAAGATGAGTTCTGCACAAAAAGAAAGGAAAATGTGCCATACTCGTGCCCGTAGTACGAGTGCTACACTACGGTTAAATTTAAATTACTACGAGCTGAAATATACAAGTGGTTAGACGTGGAAGTACGAGGCAAATAATAATGGGAGCGCTGACAAGTTGGGTGAAAAATAAAAATCATATAAAGGAAAATACATTTTTATTTATAAAGCGACATCAAACGAAGGAGTCATTTAAACTTAGATTTAGATAGAAAGTCAGCCATAGATGGTAGTTGTGGTATTTCTTATTTTTTATTTTGTATAATTCACGTGTTTCTATCAGAAGGTATTTGTTTAAAAGGTACTTTTTTCAAAGGTCCTTTTTCAAAAATACTTATTTACAGGGTAGCTTTTTAAAAAGTACTTTTTTAAAAGGTAATTTTTAGAAAAGGTACTTTTTGAAATTTACTTTCTAAGAAGGTACTTAAAAACTTTCTTTCGAAAATGTACTTATTTAGAAGGTACTTTTTATAATGCACTTCTTTTAAAATATTTCTTAACAGGTACTTTAGGGAAGTTACTTTTTGAAAGTTACTTTCCAAGAAGGTACTTTCAGAAAAGACTTTTTAGAAGGTTCTCTTTAAAAATGTACTTTTTAAAAGCCATTGTTACAACTTACCCTTAGTAAAAGGCAGGATTTTGTCTGTCCGATAAATAGCTTTGCATTATTACAATTTCCATTTTTTATTGTTACTATTAATAATAATAATAATAATAATAATAATAATAATAATAATAATAATAATAATAATAATAATAATAATAATAATAATAATATTTAATGGATAAAAAAATAATAAATGAAAGTTTTATAAGGCAGAGCCATTTAACGGTCCGACAAAATCCTACTTTTAACTAACCGAAAGTTGTAATAATGCCCCTTAAAGTACTTTTTATAAGCTACTTTTTAAAAGATACTTTTGAAAGTTACTTTTTAAAAGGAACTTTTCGAAAGCTACTTTCTAAGAAGATACTTTCTGAAAGGTACATTTTTAAAGGTACTTTTCAAAAGGTATTTTTGAAAAACTACTTTTTAAAAGATAATATTTAAAAAGGTATTTGCTTAGAAAGTACTTTTTAAAAGGTACTTTTTCAAAAGTACACTTACAAAGGTACTTTCTTATAACGTACTTTTTAAATAGTACTTTTTTAACAGGTACTTTTTAAAGGGTACTATTTTGAAAGGTACTTTTACAAGGGTACTGTTTTGAAAGATACTTTTTTAAAATGGACCTTTTTTAAAGGAAATTTTTTTCTTTGTTTTAAAGGCACTTTTTTTATTTTAAGTGATTTCTTTAAAAGGTACCTTTTTTAAAATAATTTTTTAAAGGTAATTTAATTTTTTTCTATGGCTTTTTTAAGTATTTTTTTTTTAAATGTACTTTTTTAAAACCTTTATTTGTTCTATAAAATTTTTCTTTTAACTAAATCCATGATTTATAGGGTCTCCATTTAACAGTTGTCATGACTCAACCTGTAACTACTTGGCAGATGACAAGTAAAACGCCATTAAAATTACAATGAAACGATATGCGCTTGAACAACGCACTAAAATTATTAAATAAAATTATTATTATTCACCACATAAATGTTAAAAATTTCGCTCACATCGCTCAAGAAAATGAATTGTATATCTAACTTACAGCTCTTATTGGAAGACACTCTTAATCACAAATATTTCTTATTATTTCAAAGATAAAAATTTTCTCCCAGCCCTGTAAACATTCTTTTGCTAACATGTTGTGTTTTTCCCATACAAAGGAATGTGTAATAATTCAGCATTTTATAGTGTGTGCATATTTAAAACACGAGGTTAGATAAAAAAATTAAGAACACTTAAATATATGTATGGCCATATTTATGAAAGTGAACTGAGTAATAAAAAGCTTTTTGCTAAATATCGATGTATTTAATAAATTTTCATTAATGAATTTTACATTAATATATTTGGGTAATTCACAAGTTGTTCTATTGTGTCCTATTGTCATAATTTACTAAAATGTTTGTGTGTAAGTAAAAAAAAAGAATATAGTGTGAACTAGCACTTTTGATGATCAAACCCTTGTTATTTAAATGGGTTTGTGTCTTTGCTAATATTATGTTAGACTTTCTAATTGTTGCCGTTGTTTTTTTTTTATGAAAAATATTTGCCTTAGCAAAGTTAAAAATGCATTTGCATAGCAACATGGAATCTTCCAATCATCCTCGTATATTTATACATATGAATAGACGATAATAAGCCTTTATGTAACATACATCAAAACTCCAGTAGAAAAGTGTTTAAAAAATTATTTTCTTCTATTAAATAGTGAAAAGTTAACAACTGTTTTACTTGAATTTTTCCCACAAATTACTCGAAAAGTACACTTAACTTTAATATATGCTTAAATTTAATAAGTTTTTGAGCAAAAACAAAAAACCAGTTAAATAAATGATACGAATTTAAAATTCAATTTATTCCGGTTATTTATTGATTTTATATTTCATGGGGGTTTTTTTTTCTTAATAACGTGCCATCTCTAATGTTTCAAAAATGTGCAATAAATTTTTATGAAATTCTTTTTTATTTCCGGTTTGAAATTACAGAAAAATTCATTTTTATTTTTCTTTGCATTTTATGATTGTGCAGCAGTAAATTTTATTTAGTTTATCTTTCATTCATGCGATTTGATTTTTATTATTTTCATCTCGGTTATTTGCTTTGGAATATACTTATTTTCATTTTGATTTGTTTATTTAATTTTTTTTATTTTATTCTTTTTGTTGTTGTTGGAAATATTTCAGTTCATTTTGTATTTTTAGCGTAATGGTGGCTTACGCAAGACACCAACCCAGCCCATCAACCGGCCATTGTACCAACGCAACAACCAAGCATTCACTCGTATTATATTAAGTGGAGCACGTCCATTTGGCATTATTTAAAATTTGTATTTATTCGTCATTGTAACCGTGAGAACAAATAAAATTCTATCATGGATTTATGCTGTCGTTTTTTGTTTTTGCTCTTCTTAAATGGAATATATGTAGATGAATTTAAGTACGACTATGATAACACTGCGGAACATTTTTGGGATTATTGTCTGGGGGGTGAGAAATTCCAAGTCAGGGTGATGGTACTAGGTCAGTATAGTAAAACCCTCAAAGGGTTTGGCGTTCGTATGTGTCAGTTTTTTTTATGACCTTTTAAATTTTTTCTTTTACACTTGTCCGATTTTGATGAAACAAATTTAGAAAAATTAAGAATTACAATTTCTCTAATCTGTTTCTATACCGTTTTCCTATATGTGCAACACTTTCGAAGTTAAAAATAAATTTAATTAATTAATTAAATTTTTTTTTTTAAATTCATAAAAAATCCAAAACGGAAAAAAGGATCAAGTGTTACTAATTTCGTGTTTTTTGCTCATGAGTTATGTGACTTTACGCGAAAGTAATTAGTTTTGGCACTTTTTTCCATTTTGGATTTTTTATGAATTTAAAAAAAAAAATATTTAAATTTTTAGGCAAAAAAATATTTTTTTGCCTCCACAAATTTATTTTTAACTTCGAAAGTGTTGCACATATAGGAAAACGGTATAGAAACAGATTAGAGGAATTGTAATTCTTAATTTTTCTAAATTTGTTTCATCAAAATCGGACAAGTGAAAAAGAAAAAATTTAAAAGGTCATAAAAAAAACTGACACATACGAACGCCAAACCCTTTGAGGGTTTTACTATACTGACCTAGTACCATCACCCTGACTTGGAATTTCTCACCCCCCAGATTGGCTGTTGTACTGTGTAATAGAATAGCATATCAATTTGTGTCATGCAAATTACACTGAAGTAAATATTTGAAAAAAAAATGTTGTTGAAATACTGCAACCAAACTTCAGCTTGATGATATTAAAAGAATTTTTATAATACAATAGGCTTGACATATTACTAAACTAAAATTATGCGAAAACAACCGCCGAAGTTTTCAATGCACTTGACATTAAACTCTTAGAATGAATTAAATAAATTCAATAAAGTGCGACTTTAACTGGCACACGAACGTTCCGTACTGACACTACATATCGTTGGGCACAAGTAGAAAGGTCCCAACTCAAATAACTGCAACTTTGCAGGAGAAGGTAAAAACATAATCATGAACAGTACAAGTGCTGGTACAACTGCTTTGTAAAGGCCGTGATACACTATCATACAAAGTCGTGCGATCTACGAAAAAATACAACCCTGGTATGATGGAGTTTATGAAAATTTTCAAAAGACAATAACAATTCATCACACCAGGGTTGTACTTTTTCGTAGATCGCACGACTTTGTATGATAGTGAGTCATGGCCTTAAACGTTATTTTTTACACTATTGCAATACATTTTTTTAACGAGGGGTATTTGTGTGAAATGTATTGGAATCACTGAAAAATTCAATTTCTTCAAAATTAGTTAGAGTTAGGGCCTTTCTACTTGTGACCATCGATATGTAATACTATACGAACTTTTTAGTTTTGGCGATTGTTTCTGTTTGGCGATTTTTAAGTATTGTCGCTTATTTTAGTTTTGGCGTTTTTTCGTTTTGGCGATTTTTTTTTAATTTTTGGCGATTTTATTATTTTTTTTTAATTTTTTTATATAATATAATTTTATTGCATTGTTATTTCACACATGAAATTAATTTTTTATTTTATTAATTCAAATTGAAAACTGAAGAAAATTTTTTCTGGGAATACAAGATATTTGTATGGAATTTTAAAACAAGCATTATTAATTCGAGAAATCTCTTTTTCTGAGTTATGACTCTATTGCAGCAAAGGCTCGATATATTCCTGTTTTTTATTTATTGCAAATTTCCCTTACATTAACATTTCACCACCATTAGTACCGTTAATTATGCTTATAATATAATCTTCACGTTAGAAATGCTGACTTCCGTTAAGGATAATTTAATTAAACTAATCTCAAGGCAAAAGTTGTCCAAAGAACTTCTCCTTGCGGCACTAACTTTGGGGAAAACTTTTTAAAAGAACTTAATAGAAAAAAACATATAATTTTATGATGATTTAAAGTTATTTTAAAATAAAAATTAATTTGCCAGAAAAACTTATTAAGGCACAGGAGAACGAAGCAAATTAATGTTAATGACAAGACAAAAGAAACAAAAATAAAATATAAAATAAACAAGGAACTATATACAAGGCGTTTCAAAAGGTACACGGGGTGGCTAAAATATTTTTTGTTTTCTTTTTTTTTAAATTTCTATACGAAATACGAAACCGAGGATGTTTTTAAGTAGAATTTCAATAAGTATTTCCACTTAGTCTATTGGGATGTAAGTACAAATATTTAGTAAAATATCTACTAACGAAGAAAAGAAAAAATTAACGCAGTCCATAAAGTATATTTCATTTTTTACAACAAATATTAATAAAAGCAACTCCCCACACAATTTTGCTGCAAACAAAAGCAAACACAAAAATGTACAAAAAAGTTTTATTTTTTTTAACTTAAAACCAAACCACTGATAAAAACTACTGAAAAAAATCGCATCGTATTGTAAACAAAGCATGAGAGTGAAAAACACCTGCTGCGGTATGAATTAAAAAACAAAAAATTAAAAATATTTGAAAGAGCAGACTACTCGTACGAATATAACCAAAAACTTTACAATGTGCCTGCTAAGCATTAAACACATAGAACACAACAGGCTGCACTGCTACAACCACAACCACAACCACAAATGCCGTAGTGAGCTACAACTTCATGAGAACAGCTGATATTGAATTATAAATTCATATTTAAGTGATGCCACCTTCAAGTATTTCAGATTTATAAAAATAAAATTACTTATTTAAAAGTACTCGTAGTTATATCACATAAAAATATAGAAACGCATCAACTTATTTAATCGACTTGGGAGGGCACAGGGGCTGCTGTTTATATCTTGAGAACGAACATTCGTAGTTCTTTCAGACTGCAGAATGAATCCAGCGTTTTCACAGCTGAGATCTTGTCGATCCTCAAAGCTACGGAACTGGTGGCTAGAAATGTAGCTGAAGGGGAGAAGGTAACCTTCTATGTCGACAGCCAGGCAGCACTAAAAGCTTTGAAGGGACACAATGTCAAATCGAAACTTGTTAGTGATTGTAGGAGAGCCCTCAACTTGCTCTCTCTTGGACAAATATAGTGTCAGACTATTTTGGGTTCCTGGCCACATCATTGTTGAGGGAAGCAAGGGAATGTGTGACAGATCGGTGAGTTTACCGATAGATAATTACTACAGGGAACTCAGTAATTGGGTAGAGAGCAGGACAAACAGTTTATGGCAAAGTAGGGAGGATTGTAGAAACTCGAGGGCCATGTGGCCAAAACTGGACTCACGAAGATCCAAACTGCTCCTGGACATGGATACGAAGGCAATGCGAATCGTAATAGGAGCGTTGACTGGTTACTGCTCGGTCATGGGAATTCAGTGGCTTAATGACGGATAATAGGGTCACTTTTGGGTACAAATGGGGGGTAAATATTAATTTTAACGGGCAATTGAAGAACATTACAATGGACCGGGTGGAGGTGCGTTATAACACCACCCTTCCTAACCTAACTTAAGCTGTTTAATCGACTTCACAAAAAGAAGAAGGTTATAAATTCGGCTGTATATTTTTTTTGTGTGATTGTAATTCTTTTTTGTCTGAGAGGGTATAGCTTCCATGTGGGCGGGAATACGCCCATTATATTCTAATTTTTCTCTAATTTTATGATCTTTAACTGATCAGATTACTGCGAAACTGATCAGATTACTGCGAAAATTTTTACAAAACTTGGTACACATCTTGAGCACTTAAAAATACACAATCTGGCATTAAAAAACTAGGCGGAGCTACGCCCATTAAAATTTAGTATTATATTTCATGTGCTTTACTTTACCCATTTTTACGAAACTTGGCACAAATTTTGAGATGTGGAAAATACCTAATCTTGCGCTTACCAAAGCGGGCAGGGTCATGCCCATGAAAGTTAATATAGTATTAAATTATATGTACTTCTACTTTTGCGATTCCCACGAAACTTGGCAAAGAGTTTCGGCTCTTATAGTGACATAATTTTATGCTTAAAGAAGTGCTCATTATAGGTGAATATTACATTTCACGTGCTTCCACCTGACCGATTTTTCCTAACACATTCGGCACACACCTTGAGCTCTCAGAGTGATGCGATGTTGAAATATAAAAGTGACACAATAAATATAAAAAAATAAAACTAAAAAAATCAACCGATTACAAAAATAAACAATAAAGTTAAAAGTTAAAAATAATTTAGAAATGCCGAAGTCTATTTATTTGATAAAGTGTTTATTTGCATTTGAAAATGTTTCTTGTTTTTTTGTGAAGCAATAGAATAGAATAAAAATGCTTGTTTTGTAAAGATTTTTGTTTGATGTTTTTAAACTTATTATGTTTGTATATTGTGATTCTCAAAAATGTATTAAGAGTCTTACTATAAACATACGAAGTTTTTTAACTAATTTCAAAATCTTTTGGCTTAAAGTCTACTGACTATTTCCGTGAAGCAGTTATGAAATGCATATTGACAAAAAAAAAAAGATTGGATTTTTAATGCTTATTTTTGAAGACGGTTCAATATTTTTTTAAGTTTTATTTCTTTATCTGAACTTTAAGATGTTCTTTATGTTAAATAATATTGAATAATTTCAAGATATTTTATTTTACATATTCACATTTTGTATTAAATTGGCAGCAGTATATTTGCTCATTGTCGCTTACAGAAATATACATAAATTAGCTTAAGTTGGCGCCAGCGACAAAAGTGGTCATGTAGCCGTGTAGCTGTGTAGCTGTTTGTGATGGCGTCAAAATAATCGTTTTCATATAAACGTGTGTATGCTATTGTTTAATATGTTAATGCTTTAGCCAAAGCTCTCTACTACTTTGTTAAGTTTAGTTTGGCTCTTGCTCAAAACCTTTACGTCTGTCTAATGGTTAGTAGTAGCTACAATACTGGCAGCAGCTGCATCTGTTTTGGGAATCAAAGGAGAGCTTGATAGAAAGAAAAAAAAACAAATATGGGAGAAAAGCGAATTGCTGTGTAGCCAGTTAATTTCAAAAGAACATTTGAAGATATTTTAGGACGCACAATTGTGTTGATTATTTTTTTTTTTAGCAATGATAGGCAAATAATTTAAGTTTTAAATGGATTGGTCGGTCGACTATCTTGCTCGTTAATACACTACGAATCACTTAAACAAGGAATTTAATTATAAATGAGATATTTATTTCTTAAGCTTTGAAGGGCCAAAATTTTTTAAACTTATTTTTAGAAAATAAAACTCCATGAGTCTTAAATGCAAACCTTTGAAAAGCAGATACACTTGTATTTTTACAGACTCCTTTGCAAGAATCAGTTATTGGGTAAATTTTTATTATAGAATAATTTTTTTTTTGCAAATCGGCTTTATGCTGATTCGAAGGTTATTGAATTCCTGTTTCAACTTTGATATTTGTTGAACTTCTCATTTGTTTAAATGAAAGTTTATTATGTTAAACTCTAGTTGTTCTAAGAAATTTTTGGGTAAAGGTTCCCTGATGATCTGCATTAGCAACAGTGAAATGCACATATGGTTCAGCTAAACCCCTCAATGATAAATTTAAATGTATTTTTAATAAAAAAATATTCTACTGAATAAGTAAAATAATAATTTGGGATTTTTAGTGCTTTAAAAAATGTTAATAATAGATTTTTGTTATGTACATATGTCCCGGTCCAGACTTGCAATTTTTTTTGCAGCAATTTTTGAATATCTGGGAGTGTTGAAATAGAAATATATACATTTTGTATTCCTCTCTCGCTCTTTTGCACTAAAACATTAAAAAGTTACTACAACAAAAGTTGCAACTCTGGACCGGGACTGTGCGGATTTTCTTGTAAAAATTCAATGTCGTGCTTTGCTTTGTCAGCACGTTACGTTGAAATGCTGCATAATTTATGATTTATTTAAGTAAAAATCCTTAGAAATTCTCTACCATACTTCAACAGCAAATTGATATTCAAACATTTTTATTGTAACATACTTTCAAATTCAATTTCTTTTGCCAGAATGTAAAGAAATTGGATTAAGATTGCATGACTTTGTATATACAGCTTGTTTCGCCTAACAAACTTAAACCTAAATTACATTACATTTGTAAGGAATTTAGGTATATCGTCACCAAAAATCAAAAAGGTCGTAACAGCCAAAAAAATCGAAATAGACTTTTTGATTGATTATGATGTGATTAAATAAAATACATACATACATCTTTCCTTAAATTTTACTCACAAATGTTCAAAAATACCGATTTCATTCATTAAATCCGAAAGACAAGAATAAATAAAAAGTCTTACATATTTAAGATTTTTTGCTTCTCCTGTAAAAAAGTAAAGAGTGCACTTATGGCCTTTTGGATTTTAGGTGACGATATGTAAGTATGTGTGTATGTACATATGTGCATATGTATGTAGGTAGATATATTTTATGCTTATGAAAAAATAATTTTCATACTTCAACTAACATAAAAAATGTTGTAATATCGTTGCGAGTTTTCTTTTTTTTATGCTTTAGCAACTGAAACCTCCTCCTGGGCCCTTAAACAAAATATAAAAAAATAAATGGAAAATAAGACTAAAGTAGATAACCAAAAAGGAATAAAATAAAAGGAGTGTAATATGAAAAATTTACTTGCTCCATAATCATAACGAAATTTCTCAATCAAATAACACTAGAAAATAAAATTTTCATGTTTGTTTGCCCTTCTTTTATTTTTTGTTAAAGGAATTTTATTTAATATTTTCCAACGAAATGATTCCACATTCACGTGTGTGTGTGTGTGTGTCAACGTAAAAGGACTATTTGCACATTATTTATTCTTTTATTTTATTTTCAAAATCAATGAGAAAATAAAGATGCCGTTAAGTTGACAAATTCCAAAGGCTTTACCACTCATGCTATTTCATTGCTAAAGCTTATGCATGTAAGTCATGATGAAAGGTTTCAGGGAAATAAGTTTTAAGGTATAAGAAGCTGAATGGCAAACATGCAGGCTTTAAAGGAAAGCAATATTGATTGAAAGTCTTCTTGATAATTGTCAAAAAATAAATCTTGAAAATTTAAAAGTATTTATTATATCGATTAAGTTTGAGTAATGAATATATAAATCCTTACCAAAAGTCTTTTGTGTTCACTTTACATATAAACCGGACGATCTATAGTTTTTTTTTATTATTATTTTTTTTAACTGACTGGTTTTCTTTTAATACACAACAAACAATCATTATGTTGTCTACCGCAATGCTAAATTTATGTAAAAAGAGAAAAAAAAAACATAAATAAAAAGACAGCATCCAGATGTTTGCTCAAGGCCATGTTAAATTTGGATTCAGCCATCGCCATCGCCATCATCAGTTTTAACAAAACCAACAAGCACACACTGTTAAAAATTATCTTTGGCAGACAAATATTTGACCAGGATAATGCAGAAGTTTTTGATACGAAACACAAACACACACTAACTCATTTGTCTGCCTCTTTGCTAGCATTCACACTCACACACAAAAATAAAAACCAGAAAATACCCACTCAAAGAGAGATTTATTTAAATGAAAAAAAAAACTAAAGCTTTTTACCCTAAATACTTAAATGCTAATGTGAGTCCAAGAAACGAGGGTAGATTGATGATAATAATATATAATTAAATTTATATTTTTGAGCTTATAGTAGAATATGTGTTTTTGTAGAATATTTTGGGCCTTATTTCGACACCTAGATTAAAGAATAAATGATGCAAGGATGCGAATAAAGTTGTAGAAGACAAATTTGGCAAAACCAGTTGTTTGCAGATAACCGTTAATATTGCTCTCTTTCATTGTTCCAAAACAATAAAAATAAACCAATTACAATTACAATTGCAATTAGAATTACAATTACAATTACAATTACAATTACAATTACAATTACAATTACAATTACAATTACATTTACAATTACAATTACAATTACAATTACAACTACAATTACAATTACAATTACAATTACAATTACAATTACATTTACAATTACAATTACAATTACAATTACAACTACAATTACAATTACAATTGCAATTACAATTGCAGTTACAATTACAATTACAATTGCAATTACAATTACAATTACAATTACAACTACAATTACAATTACAATTCAATTACAATTACAATTACAACTACAATTACAACTACAATTACAGTAACAATTGCAATTACAATTACAATTACAATTACAACTACAATTACAATTACAATTACAATTACAACTGCAATTACAATTACAATTACAATTACAATTACAATTACAATTACAATTACAATTACAATTACAACTACAATTACAATTGCAGTTAAACATTCTTAGGTATGTTAACAAGGTCGGGAAATCCTGACGATGTTAAGAAACTGTTAACGAAATATCGAAAATAAATAAAATCAATAACAATTTTATAAAAACGACCTCGAGCTTAACAAACATAAGAATATGAAAAAAGCACATTTATTTACCTTTAAAATTTAAATAGTTATGTACAGGTAAATAATACGCACATATATATACATAAAATTCGCCCTTGCCATTTATACCCCTCTAGAGGTATAAATGGTTCATTTAGGTTTCTTTAATTTTAAAATTAAATTTTTCAAATTAATAAATCACTTTTTGTTAATGACTTGTGTTTAAGATTTATTAGCAAAAAAAAAAAAAACAAAAAATTCTTGAAATATTTATTTATATTAATAGCAAAACAATTGCTAATTTATTAGTAAGTACAAAAAAAAGCAAAAAGCACACACACACAGAAGGACACACACATACACACAAACGCATACACCACAAACACAGAGAGGAAAGAAAGTTCAGGAAGTATCAAGCGTTGTGCTTGGTTACACCTCAATAAAATATTGCAAAGCAAAAAAGGTATTGCCCGTCTTTTATAAAAAAAACGCAAAATAAGAAAATAAAAACTTTTTATAAAATTATAACGACATGTAGCTAACAAAGTGGAAAAGTTCATACCCAAGAATTTTATTACACTTTTGGGTTTTCTTTCTTTGTAGGGAAAGGGGGGAGGGGATGGGGGGTGAGTTTAATGGCTCCTTGCAATATTTTTATGTAAAATGTGGACTTTGTACAACATACTCACACAGAACACAGAAGTGAAGAAGTTTTTGGCCATGAATCTCGTCTGTATAAATAAATGTACATACTCGTTTGTATGTATGTTTCTTAATAATTGTTATGCCAATAGCAAGCAGTCAGTATCAGGAATTAGCATCAAACCTTAACACATAAACTCCACAAGTTCATTTAATTTCACTGAATTCCTTTCAGTTTCCTGTTTGGTGTAATTTATGCACTACATAAATATATTTTTTTGGGAACATGTTCAACATTAGGTAGGGGGCGGAGGATGTGTTTGTTATGCAATGTAGCGATGAATGTACATAAATTATATTGGCATTTTAACGAGTTTTACATGTACTCGTACATTTGTGCATCTGTCTGCCTATTTAGGAGTATGTATCATGTCCTTCATCATTCCATCCTTAACATAAGGATTTTATTGTGTTTATCGTAAGTTTGCAATAACATAATTGGAGCTGAAGAAATTTGGGATTTGATTGGAGAAATGTTTATGTAATAAAAGTTTTTCATTACACAATACAGTTTGTCAAATAATTGTTTGCATAATGAAATATTTGAAAATTGTTGAATATCGCAAGGAGGCAGGGGGTGATATAATCGATGTTCTAGTACAATAAACAAAACATTTTGTATTAAAAGCACGGTAGAAAAAAACTCTGCTCTCAAATAACATTTTATTTCTTTCGTTCGTTTTAAATTTTTTTATTTCGGAATTTTAAAAATTTTCGGAAAAAGTTTTTATTTTCAATTCTTTTTTTTTTTTTTTTTTTTTTGTAATTGAAAGGAGAAAAGAATAATTTAATTTAAAAAAAAATTAAAATATCCTGAAGAAGTTAACCAAAGGTTAACGAAATATCGAACTAATAATATAATAATAAAAATATACCTAAAGCTCAAAAAATTAGTTTAATTAAATATATTGAAAAAGGTCGAAAAATTAGATAAAAGAATTATTTTTAATTTAATTGCGAATTTAGTTTTTTTTTTGTTAAATTGTATTAATAAAGTAGAAAAAGATAAAAATATTGAACTCTTTAAAATATATATAAATTAAGTAAAATGTAAATATTATAAAAAGCAAATAAATGGAATTAAATAATTTACGGTCTGGCCCACGATTTCGACAAGAAAGTTTCTTTCGCTTACTTACATTGAAAACAAAAACAAATTCTCTTGTTTTGTTTTTGTTTTCAATATAAGTAAGCGAAAGAAACTTTCTTGTCGACATCGTGGGTCAAGCCGTTAGTTTTTTTTTCGTTCGCCAATTTTACAGAGAAATTTATTTGCATTCATCGATTTTTTTTCGTTTGCGAATTTTATTTTTTTATTAAATGTGTTTACGAAATGTGTTGCCATTTTAGCATTTTCACTGCTAGATTGAGCATATACTTTCGTAAAAAGCGTTAACGTTTTTTTTTTATCTAAAATTAAAATCTAGAATCTTGTTTTTTCTTCTATGTTACATTTTGGCAGATATTTTGGTTCGATTAAGCATCATAATTTTCTGGCAACACTTGTATTCCCATATAAGCGCACTTTCTTTTCAAATTTAATATTTAAGCACAAATTTTTTTTCCTGTAGAAATTTCTAGCCAGCAATTTTACATTGATTTATTGAAGTGCACAAAAAAATGCTTTTTGGATTTTAGGTGACGATACCAATAGTATATAAGTACATATATTTATTTTTTTATTTTTAAATTTTGGCGCCCTTTAAACTATGCCGACCTAGGGCCTAGACCTTAATCCAGCACTGTCCAAGTTGTCTTTTTCACCTTTGGTATACGGAACCCTATGACATGTTGATTATTGAGTATTTGCTTCAACTATGATATTTGTTGAAGTTCTCACTTGTTTAAATGAAAGCTTCAGATAATATCTCTAGAAGAAATTTTTGGGTAAATGTTCCCTGATGCTAACCCCTCAATAATCAATTTTGATGTACATATTTTTTAATAAAACAAATATTTTACTGATTAAGTAAAATTATAATTTGTTAATGTTAAACTTGATTGTAACATTCCCCAAAAATAACAGCAAACTTAAATGCACTATGTGAGACAATTGAAGACATTGAAAATTGGCGTTAAATAGCTGATGTTAATAACAATCTCTACCCCAGTAGACAGACTTGGGAGCTGATGAAGTGCGTGGCTGCACAGAAAAATATCGGTATTTGCCCCAGCTAATAAAGTCTAATTTAATTTTTCTTCTCTTCTTTAGAAACTCACATTAATTAATAAGAATATTTCATTCAACAAGAATTGAAATTACTGAATTTAAGCCCGACAAGAAATTATTTCTGATTAAATGCACTATTTTTGTGTAAACAACGACTTGACAGACTGTACTTAACTGTTGTACTTAATTGTTGGCTTATGTCTTATTGAAAAACTTGTTGCATATTTTATGGCTGCAAAATTAAAAGTTACAAAATCTTTCTTCTGTAGTGGCTGCAATTTCTTGTGAAAGTATTTTTTGTTGCTTTTTTTAAGTGGGTGGTTGACATTATTGAATTTTACAACTTAATTAGAAGACAGTTTGCTCTCTTAATTTATGCAACTTCCATAATAAGCCTTTTTTTTATGACTTTTACAACATTAATTCCTCTTTAAGAAGAGTTTAGTTTTAGTTCTTTTACTCGTATTATCGACCAAAGAGTGAGTGTAATAAAATTTGTTTTTTGTTGGAAAACTGCTTGATTTTTTTATTCTTAAATTAAGTATTAGATTTGTCTGGATTAGTTTCTCTTATGTTGGCTGATGTGCGTACTTTTTCGATTTGGTATTCAGTTTGAAAATTTTGGCTTTGTGAAAAGTTTTATGTTTGCTGTATTGATTTTGTAAAAGTTTTTATTACTTAATGCAAGTGTAGACATACTTACACACAAGTTAATTACTTTTTTATGAATCTATTTATTATTTGAGTTGTTTATGGATTTTATGTAGATTTTATGAAAATAAATCTAATAAAAATAAATAAATTAATTTCCGCTAAATCTTTTATAGTATTAGGCGGGTGTTTTATGTTTGTTGTTTTAATTGTGTTTCTAGAACAGCTTCGTTCAAGCCACATGCACAATGTGCAAGCTTTTACAAAAGAAATTTGTGCTTTCACACCAATGAGAGCAAGCAGCCAATCCGAGCTCAGCGAAAACATTGCTTGTGCTTATTTTGCAAAAAAAAAACAAGAACAAATTGTAAGAGCTTTCAAAGCTTTTTACCTCAAATGCAAATGCCAGAGTATGTGTGTTTGGACGTAGCTGTTGTAGATATAGAACTTGAGTCTGATTAAAAAATTATTCCACATTAAAATTCATTATAGTTCAGCTACGTCAAGGCCATATGCACAATGTGCAAGCTTTTGCAAAAGAGCTTTGTGCATTCTCACCAACGAGAGCACAACAGCCAATCACATCTCGTCGAAAACAGTGCTTGCTTTTTACTTTGAGCTTTCAAAGCTGTTTGCCTCAAATGCAAATATCAAAGTGTGTGTACTTGGGCGAAGCTGTTCTAGTTCCATTAAATAATAATAGAATAATAATTATTATTATATTATATTATCATGTATGTATATTTTATTTTTATAAATATTTTTTCGAGAGATACACACATGTACATAAAAATGAATATTTAATTTGCTTGAGGCACCAAAGTTTCCATGATTCCCTTTACAAAACGCACAATGGGTCTCCGTAGCTCTAATTCAAACATCAATGAGGATTTTCCATCGCTTTGAGTTTCATTAGATAACTGGGAGTCTTCACTGTCACTTTTAACGGTTGCGTTTAAAATTTCTTTTGCCTGATATTCAGCCTCTCGATTCTCAACGTCTCTTTCTAATGCTTTGGCTGCAGCATTTGTGCTAAACGTATTGCTAGCAATTTGTGCCTCAAGAGGATGTCTAAGGGGAAAGACGAAATGCACCAGTTGACCCTGGGCCGGCAAAAGTACTGTTTTAGCTCTATTGTTAGCGAGTTGGGGAAATTTGAAGAGATCTAGACCGTTTATGTAATTCAAAGGTCTAAAATTCTTAAATGTGCCATTTAGTACTTCGCTGCTTTTTATTTGATCCGTAATACTTTTAGCACGTTGAACTAAAGCATTCCACAATGTTAATCCTTTGGATTCTTGGATGGGAATCGATCCGATATCATGCAGGGGTGGTCGGGTTTCTATAATATTGACAGGGGAAAAGAA
Source organism: Nowickia ferox (assembly GCA_936439885.1). Classification (NCBI taxonomy): domain Eukaryota; kingdom Metazoa; phylum Arthropoda; class Insecta; order Diptera; family Tachinidae; genus Nowickia; species Nowickia ferox. The sequence continues at coordinate 107,476,799 of OW387024.1, read as the reverse complement.
GTTGCTGAAGGTTGGCATCCAGTTGGAGGGTAAAGGGAAAATTCCGAAACCAAAAGTTGTTTGCGTTTGGTTGTTTATGGAAGTAGTAATGTTGGCGGGGTTAATGAAAAAGGTGGGCCGAGGACGGAAATTTGGAAACCAACCGGGATTTATGATAGGTCTGCGAGTACTTATTGGTTTGCGGGTAGTAGTAGTGGTAGTAGGAGTAGGTGTAGGAGTAGGAGTCGGAGTACTTGGTGTAAAAGAAACTTCTGCTTCTGTGGCAATTTCAGGTTTTATAGTTGTTGTAGCGCTTGAAATCGTAGTTGCTATAGTTCGGCTGTCACTTGGTTGTTTTTCGGTGTTTGGGGGAGTCACATTTACTGCATTTGATTGAGAACTCGCTTGGCTTGTAAAATTACTTTGCAAAGAAGCTGGGCTATTTTTTATTTGCTCGCCATTGGCTTTAGTTGATTCGGAGATATTATTTATTGCATCCTTGGTGGTACCGAAAATAGTCTTTCTCTCAGTTAATACCGAATTATTTGCTAAATATACTTTTTCGGAATCTTCCAGATTAACTCCATTCACAAGAACTTTATTTTCAGAGTTCACAGTTACTTCAGTACCCAAAATAGACTCTCTCTCGCTTATTGCCGAATTATTTGCTAAATATATTTTTTCGGAGTCATCCACATTAACTCCATTCACAAGAACTTTATTTTCAGAGTTCACAGTTGCTTCAGTACCCAAAATAGACTCTCTCTCAGTTAATACCGAATTATTTGTTAAATATATTTTTTCGTAGTCTTGCAAATTAACTCCATTCACAAGAACTTTATTTTCAGAGTTCAAAATTACTTTATTTTCCGTTTTATTAACCACTTTTTGAGAGTTTGTAGCTTCCTTTTTTATATCCTCAGGTTGTAATAAAATTTCGGAGTTGAACATTTCTTTGAAAATATTTTCTTCGACTGGAATTATGGCTGAAGAGTTTGCTCTGTCAATATTTGATTTTGTCAGATTTAGGTCTTCTTTAACTTCAAAATTATTTTCTGTAGTAGAAATTACAGTTTCTGAGTTTGTCGTTGTCTTTGTTTTATCCTCTCCAGCTTCTATTGCAGTTATTTGTTCGATTCTATTTAAATTGCTCCTTGAAATACTTTCAGCTTCCTCGCTCATTTTATCTTTTATTAAAACCGTTGCGTTGCGCTTGTTTTCAAAGTTTTTGTTTTCTGAATTTGAATTGTTTTGAAAGAGAGCGGCATAGTCCAAGAAGTTTTTTGACTCATTTTGAGAGCTGTAATGTATAAGTGCCTCATTGTCGCAGATTTTAGTTAAAAGTGTTTTATTGGTGTTAGTTTCGTTGAATTCTCTTGCACTTACAGCAGCATGTTTTGGTTCTTGTTCAATAGTTGTTATTGGTGTTGCATTAACATTCTGACTTACAATCTCATTTAATTTATCTTCGGCGTCATCAAAATTTACATCATCATAAGGCGGAGGTATAGGATCATCCGAAAGTTTTGTTGCAGTCAGTACAGGTGGTATTATATATTTTTGCGGAGTCCTTATAGTTTCTGCAGTTTCTGGAGACTGCACTACTTCTCGCTTGTAAATGTTGCGCTGCTCGCTTAACAAGACAAAACTTAAGAACCAAATCCAATTCAAATGAAGAAGTTCCTAAAATGAAGTTATTTTTTCCTCTAATTAGTCACATTTAAGTTGAAAGGGAAATAATTTTTTCCTCAAAAAAGAACTTACCATGTTGTTTTCTGGATCAATACTGAAGGTGAAAAAGCATTCCAGTATTATATTTATATGCTAAAGAGAAAAGTTTTTTCTTTTTGTGTTAAAATATTAGAAAAACGTATCTGGTATGTATGTATGTACGAGTATGTATGTTGGCTTTGTTTTTAAATTTTATTTATTATTTTTCAAATGCATCTTTATTGTTTGAAACTGATTGTATTTGGGTAAGTTTGTGCGTGAGCTCATTTCTTTTTCTTTTCATTTTTAACAAAGTGGTGTCTAAGTAGATTCTAATTTTGTGTGTATGGTTTTTTGTAACTTTATCATTATAAGGCACTTATTGTTTTAAAAAAAGGTAGAGTGTGTTTTAATGGTCTAACGATAAGAACTTCACACAAAAACGCAGCATGAAAAACCGACAACGTACATATTTTTGTTGTCTTTAAATTTTGTTGTTTTTCGAAATTTCACTCTTATTTCGTTTATTTTGAATCATCATGTTCATCAGCGACTTCACTTCATTGAATGGTCATGTTATTGAACTGCATGACTTTCAGTATTTATCGAACGAAATGTTCGTTCTATTTATTTATAGCTTTCACTAATTTAACGCAGAGTAATTCAAAATTTTACTTTTCCTAAATCATACACATGGAAATATGTACATATGTACATCTTCTTATATGTCACTTAAGCAAAAAAGTACATTTTGAAACAGTATTTTTTAAGAAAAGTACCTTTTGATTCAGTATTTTATAAGAAAAGTACCTACTCCGAAGAGTACTCTTTAAAGTACCTTTTAAAAAGTATCTTTTTAAAAGAGTACTTTTTAAAAAAGTACGATTTAAAAAACGTACATTTAAAAAAAAGTTCCTTTAAAAAAAATACATTTTAAAAAAAGTACCTTTAAAAAAGTAACTTTTTAAAATAGTACCTTATAAAAAAGTACCTTATAAAAAAGTACCTTTTAAAAAAAGTACATTTTAAAAAAGTACCTTTTAAAAAAAGTACCTTTAGAAAAGTACCTTTTAAAAAAAGTACCTTTTAAAAAGGTACCTTTTGAAAAAGTACCTTTTAAAAAAAGTACCTTTTAAAAAGTATCTCTTAAAAAAGTAATTAAAAAAAAAGGACTTTTTCAAAAAAATAGGTTTAAAAAAAGAGCTTTTAAAAACGGACGTAAAAAAAAGTACCTTTAAAAAAACTTAATTTATAAAAAAAGTACCTTTTAAAAAAGGTAACTGTTAAAAAAGGTAACTGTTAAAAAAGGACCCTATAAAAAAGTACCTTTTCAAAAAAGTACCTTTAAAAAAAATACCTTTTAACAAAAGTACCTTTTAAAAAGTGCCTTTTAAAAAACCATGTTTGAAAAAAAATTAGCTCTTAAAAAAGTAACTATTAAAAAAAGTACCTTTTAAAGCGGTACTTTTTAAGAAAAATACCTACTAAACCCTTAAAAAGTACCATTTAAAACATGTATGTACCTTTTAAAAAAGTGTCTTTTCGAAAAATTAACTTTTAGAAAATAATACATCTAAAAAAAGTACCTATGAAACCACCTTTTAAAAATTAACCTTTCGCTAATTTTTTTTTGGACCACCCTTTACATTCAATCCCATAGTTCATTCATTTTCACGGAACACAGTACACCTCCATATAATAGAAATTTGAAATACGAGTATGTACAACGATAACGAATAACGAACATCAATTCCCCTCATTTGTATTTCAATAGCTTTGAGACTACAACATCATTTTCAATAGAATAGGAAATTTCAACACTGTAACAACAACGGCAATAAGTTTCGAAGCTTTAGGAGCAATAGCAACAACAAAAAATGAGTCTGATGCAGCAGTGCCAAACAAAGGTCCCCCGCGCACTATCGCATCGTAAATACTAACACATTTGTATTTCTCTAGTTTACCTACTATACATTTACTCATACATCAATAAATAATAAGGTTTATTTTCAATAATAAAAAAAAACTCAACAAAAAAAAAAATAACATAAAAAGAACCCCTCGCCCATAGAACTGTTGTGAGAAGCGCAGTTGAAAGCTATTTGCTTTCTTCTTCTGTTCAACTAATACAAAAATTCTGCTAATAAATAATAATGATCTTTATAGGGCACAAGCATACTTTTATGCAAATATCAAATGGAAATGTAACTAATTATGTATTCATTACACTCTGGAAATATGTACGAGTATGTACAAATTGTAATACGAGTAAAAAAACTCTACTCTATTGCTCTAAGTTCGTACGAATACAATGAAATACTCTATGCACACATTGTACGGGTAAACATTTGCAGTTGTTAACATCAAAACGGACAAAAAAGGAAGTTAAGGAAAATTAAGCACAATCAGGCAATATTCAATAATGTAGTGAATGTATGTAATCGTATGTATGTATGTATTTGTATGTTTGTATGTATTTGTATGTTTTATAAAAAATTATTGTTATTATCCCTACAGTGCTAGTGCAAGCATGTGAATTTGGGATTATATACTAAAAATAAAAATAATAACAAAAATTACAGTGGAGCCTGTGAAAATGTTTTTTAACGAATGCAATTTTAAAGTTTTCACAAATGCTGACTGACAAACGAGCTTAATAGAACAAAATTCTAAATATGTAATATTAAAAGCAAATAATACTCTCAATATTCGTTAAAGTTACCCATGTACATACTTGCAATATGTGTAACATTATTGTGCAATAATTAATATTGTGCAATAAATTTGTCGGTGTGTACATGATACGAGTATTAGTAGATGGCACAATATATTACAAAAATTAAATGTCTTCAACACACTCGTGTGTGCAGGTGTTCTTTACTTTTACTACATATCGATGGTCAAAAGTATTTCGTATTTTCACGAAATTGAGTTTTTCAGTGATTCCAATACATTTCGCACAAAAATTTATTGCAATAGTGTTAAATTAACACTTTTACAATCAGTTGTACTGTTTATTATTATGTTCTTACCTTCTCCTTTCTACTTGCGACCAACGATATACATACGAGTATTGTAAGAAAAATTGCTCCATATTTTGTTTTTAATATTGCGCTGCTTATTGAATAGTGTCAAGCAAAATGACAATAATAATAGCAATAAAGTACGCAATGATATTGCGTAGTCAAACCTTAAGTTGCACGAATATTATATTAATATCAGTTGATTATATTAAAACTATTCTATGATGTTGCATTTCAAGCTGAAAGCGTTGGGAAACCCCGAACCATTTAACCGATTTCGATCAAATTTGCGATGTTCAATGCAGTTTCTCAAGTCCAAAAAAGTAAATGAAAATCGATTTTACAAGAACATTTGGAATTATTAATATTTTTTCGCAAATATCTCTCGAACGATTAAGTTGAATCGACGATTTTTTTCTTTGAGTTTAAGAGCTGATGAGATTTTGGATTCGAAAAAAAAACTTTTTTTCGAAAATATTATTTGCTGAAGAAAATTCAATATTGTTGTATTGTGAAAGAGGAAATATGTATGTGCGTATATTTTTTCCAGGTTATGTAATTTTATTTACAAGGAACAAGGGAGTAATTACAAAAAAGCCGTAATTCTTAAAAATTTCAATGCACGCTTTGGCTTCACTCACCCCTTCCGAATTTGATCAAATTTTGTGCTAGCAACTATAATTAATAAATAAATCCATCATCACTTCCGATCAAATGACTAGTCAATTGACTGTCACTATTGATTTCAATGTAAAATGGTTGCAAATGTGTTTGTGAAGAAATTTTGTCTGTGTTAGTTTCAGTCATTCATTTCTTGTAGGGCATAGTCAAAAGAAAACTAAAAAAAAAAAACAAACAAAAAAATTACATTTAATAAATGGGCTTGTGGGGCGGACGCACCCCTTAAAACACAACTTATCGCTATGAAATTTTTTTGTATATTTTTTTTTACATAAAACTGAACCGGTTTGGGGGGGGGGAGAAAATAAAAAAATTCTCCATACAACTAAAGGGCCACTTAGACTATTATACTTTGTATTAATACATGTCAAAAATTCAAATAATACGTGCAAGTGCGATATTGTGAATGCAAAATGTCATGACGAATGGTAAATAATACGATAAAAATTTGACATCCCATAAGACTTGATCATTTTTTGAAATTTTTCTAAACGATTATACTTTTCATCTGATCAGAGTTGCATTATTACAAAACCAACTAATAAACAAACCAACAAGTCGTCTGTTTCGACGCCGTTGCCGTGCCGTCGTTTATGGCATATGGCTTCGTCTTAAGTCGGCTATAAATATTGAATATGTTATCGTATTGAATAATTTTTCGTGTAAGCCATGTTTGAAAATAAGCGAAACTATCGTATTTCCCCTTTTTTTTCTTATTTAAATCAACTACTTTGAATGCCGCTTATTTTCAAGGACCGGCACGACCACAGCTTTCATGAGACTGCTCTGCCGCAGGAAGTCAACGAATAATGTAGGCATGTTAATCCTCAACAGCTGTTTGCTTTCTACTTGTGTTTTTAATGAAAAATATGAGGTGTGATGGTGTGAACACAAAATGCAACTTTACGTTAGATTTTTTGACAGTCGAAACAAATGTCTTTAGATTTCTTTCTCGTAAAGTGTGATGAAAGTCTTTATACATGTATAATAGTCTGAGTGGCCCTTAGCGGCCACTGTATCCATACATATTATATTATGGCAACATTAAATTAATATGCTTGAATTATTTTGTGACAGTACTAAAATGTTATTAATCATGTTAAGTGGAATCTCTTAAGTAATAAAGAATGAGAAAGAAGACATAATACACTTGCCTATTAAAAAAAGCATACGAGTACGAGTACACATGACATGCAAAGTGAAGTATAAAATTAAGTCACAGGTATGACGTTATTAAAAAATATATATACCTTATATGTATGAGCATATATGTATGTACGAGTATGTTTGTATAAACAAATATGTGTACATATTAAAAAACAATGCTTGCTTAAGCTGTATTTGTAGGTAAATTAATTACATGCAGTTTCATTAAAAAACCACTCAATCAAAGTAGTTAAACATAATCAAAAAGAAAAACAAAAACTTTGCTACAAGCAAAATGATAAAACATTTAAACTTAATGGCACCAACGTTTAGTTCTATAGGATATTTTTTAGAGAGTCACAACTTTGAGTTGGCATCACTGCTTTATTTGAGCACCCATTTAACAGCTGATGGTTGCTTTTTGTTTAGTTTGTTTTGAAATTTCCAAGGCGAATTCACATCAGGTGATCCTAATTCACCAGCTGACATAATTTCTCTGCTGTCAATCAATGCAAAACGCTAGGAAATATTCTGACAGCAGAAAATTTTACACTAACAAATATACAAGGCGAATACGCAGAGTTGCAAATTAAGACCACCTGGTATCAATTCGCCTTGGAAATTTCATTATGGATCGACTAACACCAGAGCAACGCGTGCAAATTGTTCGGCGAATGGGCTGAAGCACAAATTGATATTGATTTTGAATTTCCATTAAAAATTTTATTTTCCGATGAAACCCATTTCTAGTTGAATGGGTAAGTAAATGAGCAGAATTGTCTCATTTGGAGCGAGGAGAAACCACAAGCTTTTGTCGAAACACCATTACATCCACAGAAAATTACTGTTTGGTGCGCTTTATGGGCTGGCGTAGTCATTGGCCCATATGTTTTCAAAAACGATGATCTGAATGGTCAGAATGTTACTGTCAATGGTGAACGGTATAGGAACATGATTCGAAATTTTTTCGTACCTCGATTACGTGACAGTAATCTTGCTGATATGTGGTTCCAACAAGACGGAGCCACATGCCACACAGCGGGCACTACAAACTCTCGAATCGATTCTATAACTGCAATAAACCGAAGATAATACAAAAATTATATTGGTAACCAAAAGTACTCCGATTGGCCTGATACTTTCCAGATTTTTTTTTGTATCTCAAAAATAAAAAATTGGCGGTAAGACTTTAATATTTTCAGCTTTAAATACGAAAGCCATGCTATTTTGCATACAAATGCCATTTTGTATGGCGCTTACAAGGTTTTGAAAATGGATTTAATTTTTGTTTTTTTTTCATACAAAGTTGTCAAGATGAGAATGCAATCGGGTGGAAAATGTTATTTTCTACCGTAAAAACGAAAAAAGTCAATTTTGAAAAAGTGGCGCTTACGTGGTTTAAGAAGAAACGCGACGATATATGAGTTGGACCACTTTCATAATTAAGGGCACATACCCGTATGTTAACAATATATGTAGTTGCTTTCACATGAAGTTAAGTTTATTTTTTTAATAATGAATAATAATCCTCTTATATTTTCCATTGTTTTAGTGGTTGTATTATTTTATACATACTCGTACATACGCACACACAAAGTACTCGTATACTATATTGTATTTTCACGATTATGAGTTTATGGATGTCATGTTTAATTATTTCATCTGTTGAATTTTACGATTTTACGATTTACATGAATGAAGGAAGTTTGTTTAACAGATTTTCAGTTTTCATTTATTTGATACTCGCTCGTATTTCTCTTCTTTAGTTCCTGCACTGCAATGAAGTAAATACTCGTATGTATGTCAGTTGTTGGTTTTGGGCTAATCCATTTTATTAAATCTTTCGTCCGTCTGTCTGTCTGCCTGTCGGTCTGTTGCTTTGACTACCCATTTACTATTTCTATTTATAATTATTTCCTGCAATTCCTGAAGATGTTTGCGCTGCATCATGCTGCTTTTACAAAACAATTGTTAACATGAATTTTAAAGTTTTTGCATTATTATTATTATTGTTATTGTTTTTTTTTGTATTCATGTGAGAAATTGTCACATTATTTCGTAAATTTCGCACAATGCAATGCAATGCAATTTCTGTATGTCTGGTTTTATATGAGTGCAACTCTTTGTGTAACATGTGTAATAGTCATTGTTTGTGACAACATTATACTCGTAGTTTTATTAGAAAAATAATACATTTCTTAGGAAATTTATTGCATAAGCTGTATGGTGGAGATGGTTTTATTATTTTTTCTAGCATTTCTAGCAAAATGTTACACATATACATATCTTACATATGGGTAATTCCAAAAAAAAAAATTTTTTTGCTAAAAAAAATTTTTTGTTTTTTTTTCAATAATGAAGCTAAAGGTCTATAATTTATAGGTGTAAAAGCATTTTTCGTTTTTAAAATAATTTTTTTTACCAAAATATGCAACTATAAAAAAAACAATTTTTTTGCTGAGCCTTTTAGAAATTATTTAAAGTAATAAATATTATTTTACTTTTATTTTTTGTAATTTGCAAATTTTCTACTAACAATTACCTTACGCATTAGCACAAAAGAAGTGGAACGGAGTTCTACTTATGCCTTATTGTCTGATTTCTTTTCAATTAAAGTTTAATCAATATTAGTAAAGATACTGCGTTTAGTTCTATTGGAAAAAAAATTGTCGCGTCCGTATTTGTACTTTACCCATTCAAAAAAATATTAAAACAAAATTTCAAAAATCTACACACAAACGATCATCTTTCAGCTTCATTTCCACATTCACAAAAAATCATAAAACTTCCCTAAATTATGTATATTTCTATAAGTGCACAGAAATAACTTCTATTTTTGTTGCGTCCGTTTCTCGCTGACATTTGTTTATATCATTTTACTATATTATTGATATCGCCCAAATTTTTTTCTTAAATGTACTACTCCTTGATTGCTTTAAAACATTTAATATATATATATTGGATCTTTCCATTCCTTTCTTGTTTTTTGCTCAACTAAAAGTGTGCGAATCTCGCATCCGTCGTCTGGGAATACCCCATATGTATATTGTCGCTGATACTAAAGAGCTGGAAATCTTATAAAATTTTTTTGATTTATTTTATTTTATTTACAATAAAATTTATTTTTATTTTTTATTTTTTTTGTTGCAGGTAAGGGCACAAGTTTTACATATACTTTTGGAAAGCTTTCACTTATATGGCAGCAAACATTCTGAGTTGTAAGTTTTAAAAGTTTAAGGTATTTTTATATTGGGTTAGCTTTTACCCGCAGCTCCACTCGCTTTGGTAAGTGTAAAAAATACATAAAAACCGGTTTTAAAACGGTATAAACAATGAAACCCGAAACGAGAATCACCCTAACCAGCCCAAAAATGTGTTTTTCGGAAAAAATCCGTACCAAATATAAAAAAAACCGGTTCCGAACCCTATAAAAAATATTCTTCATTTGGCGCTGGTAATGTAGCTTTCTATTAGTGAAAGAATTTTCAAAATCGGTTTAGCCGTTTAGGCGTGGAAGCGTAGCAAACAAACAAACAAACAAACAGACACTTTCACATTTTAAGAAACATTTTAACACTCCACAGTGGGGACTTTTGCAAAATAAATGGTAATAAATCTGGAACTTCTAAGCTACAAAATGGATTTATATGAAACTTCGAACATCTTTAGAGGAAGACTTAGGCTTCATAACACATGTCTTGATCGCCTTCTGGCTTAAGCTGGACAAGAGTTACAGTGGGCCAAAATTGCCCACCTGGAGCTCAAAAAAAACTGCCAATTTTTATCGGATAAAGCATTTTGAGCTAAGCTCAAAATTCTTAAGCAATAATTTCTTAAGATATGTTTCCGTAACTCTCATAACTTAGAAGATATTTGACTTAAGACAAACAAATTTTTTTTTTGCCTTGGGGTTTTTTAGTATTTTACCTATAACTTTTTAGTTTTAGTTGGATTTTAAATTAAAATACAGCATTAAATTTGTGACAAAACTCTGAATTAAAATGGATAAATTTTCAATAAATGCATTCGTGAAATCGGGAAAAGACTAAGAATTCAAAATTTTAAAATTTGCCTGAAAAAGGCATGTTTTTCTTTAAAAAAAAGTATCTTCATTATTTTCAATTTTGTAAAAAACTTTGTTTAACACATGCGCTTTTAAACCACATAGCGCTATAGACAATATATTCAGAATGTGCTAAAAGCCAATTATTTTGTAGTTTGGACATGTACCCTACATTCAGCAATGTCCGAAAATCGTCAATTTTAAAAATATTTTTTATGTTTAAGCGCTTATAAAAAGTTGTGACTGTAGAAATTGATAATTTCAACTATAAAATTTTATTATGTAGATAGTTTTCAACATGTTTAATTAAGATTTTAGGGAGCCTTTTCATAAATGCAGACATAAGCGCAGATTTTCTGAAAAAAGTCAAAATTTGGAAAAAAAATATTGTTTTGTACCATAAAAATTATAAATATTAAAATAATTTTCTTTTCATATATTAGCATTTTTGACTTCTATATGAGTCTTTTTAGTATGCCTGAAAAAATTATTCCAATATATTTAACTGATGTCGAGATATTCCGATTGTAGAATGTCATTCAAAAAATTTACCCTAGAGTGAATTTTAATCAGGAATAATTTTTTAATCGGGCTTAAGCTCAATTTTCAATTCTTATTGAATGAAATATATTTGCGCATTTTTCTGTGCGTGGCTGCACAGAAAAATGCGCATTTCCACCAGCTACGAAGTCAAGTTTAATTTTTCTTCTCTTCTTTAGAAAATTACATTAGTAAATAAGAAATATTTCATTCAATGAGAATTGAAAATAGTGAACTTAATCCCCATTAAGAAATTATTCCTCATTAAAGTTCACTCTAGTTCAATTAAATTTAATATATTTATATCAGTTAAATCATCATGGGCACGTGACAAATATAAATGTTCACTTGGCAAATCACAGTTCATATACTGAAAGTAAAACCAACCACGACCATCAGATCGCGTAAATCGAGGGTAACTGTAGTAGACTTGTATCGAACTCTTTCAGTAGCTCGTTTTTGACACAAACCAATGATCAACCCCATTTAAATTACATGGGTTTGGTCATTGGTTTGTGTCAAAAACGAGCTACTGAAAGAGTTCGATACAAGTCTAAACTGTAGATTAATTTGTTTATACAATTTTTGCAATAATAATTTTTTTTTTCAAAAAATCTTGATTGATTTCAAGATAGAATTCTTCAAATATATTAATATGCAATGTAATATTTTTATTTTAAATGCTTTAATAAGATTTTTTATAAATATTAAATTTATGTTTCCACTGTTGGCTTTTTGTACAAAATAAATACCAAAAACTTATTTTACTCATATTTTTTTTTGGAAAATAAATTAAGCGATGTAATTTGGCTTACAAAGCGCTACGAACTTTAAGCCTGATAAAATCATAAATATAGAAACAACTGAAGTTCGAACAATAATAATTAAAATTAACTAAGATGTAATATTTAATTTAACAAATTCGAGACTATTAAATTATTAAATCACTTTTTAAAATTACTTCATACACTTTTAAAATTTAAGAAAATAAATATTTCGTCTATACATCAAATACGTTTAATTATTTGTTATAGAAAAAACAAAAATATTTAACTACATATAATTTAATTTGAACTTATCATAACTTAGCAGCTAAAAAATACTCGCGTGTACGTACTTCTAAACCTAAATCACTCCCAATCGTCGCCCATTTCCTCATCTATTTCCTCTTCAATATCTGGATAATTTTCTTCATCGTGTCTTGAAAAATGATTAAATATCATATCGCCACCGCCACCACTCGGCTGAATTGCATTAGTATCACAGTCTATGAAATCGTCGTAATTATTCTCCCTGCTGTCGCCACGATTGTGACGATAACCATGACTGTGGCCATTGTAACGGTGATAGTGAGTCTTGGCAACACCAGCACCTCCACTATTGCCTCCACTCCCCGCCGCCAAGCCACTATGATGTGTCGAATAACCCATTATTTTGTAAATGGTTTGTTTGTTGGCACCACCGCCGCCTCCGCCTCCGCCGCCGCCATAACTGCTGCTGCTGCCTTTGCCCATTCCATGCACTTGCGTGTAGACGGTGTGCGTATGATGGTGGGTTCTTATCTTGATGGGCACGTGAATGACGAAATGCTTTCCGTGCACCATTTTGGTTTTCAGCAGGCACGTTGGCATTAACGATGAATATACAATTATCAATAGAATAGATTTTATCACATTAAATTTGGCGCTGGTACGATTGTGATGAATCTGTAACATTTAGATTAGTGAGAGCGGAGAGAGAGAGAGATTTTCTAAATTATTTAACTAAATTAGATTTCGATATACATAAGTACATATATTTAGCTAATTTGTTTCTATACACACACTTTAAACATTTTGCTACGTTAATATTATTTTGTATTTTTATCAGTTTGTATCCTTAAATGTTACTCTGGTCCGCAAAAACGTTCAACTGTTTGTGATTCGTTACGTTTGATGAGTTTTATATGGATTTTTCAATTCGCCCATTAACTGAAAAAGAAAAATGTAAAATAGTTAGTGTTGGTTTCTAATTAAGTAATTATGTTTTAAATATTTTACGATACATTTATTAGCCACCAGTAGTATCTGGTCTTCGGCATTTATGCAGCACTTAAGCATATTTTTCAAACATTTTTGTTTTGCTCGTTTAAGTAATTAATTACTATTGGGCGTTATGTGGTTGGTTTTAAGTTTTTTATACGAGGGTTAATATTTAAAAACACCAAATTGCTTATGGGATGAGAGCAAAAAATCTCACATATCAGTTTAAACAATTGTTTTATAGCTTGTCAAAAATAATGATAATGAAAACTTTTATACATTTACGTCCCTTTTCACAATGTATGATTTAGAGTTAACGTGAACTTTAACTGCAAGTTGTTCATACATAACTTGTCGTTAAAGTCCCTGTTAGCTTTTAATTGTATGTTATGAAAAGTGCCAATAATACTTTTCTTTTTGTACCTCAGTGACATTTATCAATTACAATTACAATTGCGACAATTCCGTTCATACCTAACAAAATAGTTACTTATAACGTTCTACCACTCACAGACTCTTTTACATTTTGACAGCGATATGAATGAATGAATTAAGTCTAGCGGGAAGCACAGGACACTGCGACCAAAGTAGATCTATTGTATCCCCTGCCTGGTGCTAGAGCACCTCATCTAGACCTACTCCCCTAATGAATCTCAGGATTGCCAGTGGGTTGAGAGTTGGCAGTTCCCAATCCTCCAATAGGTGCTTGCCCAATTGGCTATATCTTCTGTGGCTTAACGCTTCACAGTCCTTCAGAATATGCTCTGGAGTTTCATCTTCGTAATCACAGAATCTGCACAGGCTGTTACTCTCAATGCCAAGTCTGTTGAGGTGTTTTCTCAGTCTACACTGGCCTGTGAGGAAGCCTGTGAGCATTCTTAGATTGTTTTTGCTCAGGGACATGAAAGCTATGAAACGATTTTGGTTATACGTTCCAATCATTAGTTTTGCATGTCTCAATCTTGGGAGATTGAGACAGAGGTTTTCTCTATTACTCTTAATTTCCGTCGATATATCTTCCCGTATTTTGTCCAATCCGAGTCCACATAACCGTTCTGGTCCGACCATGGGTGTACTAGCCTCCCTTCTGGCCATTTTGTCCTAACACATCGGCGTGTCCAGGAACCCAGCAGAGTGTGACCTTATTCATGCTGCTTAGCTGATTTAGCCTAATGCGACATTCAAACGCTAACTTAGAGGTAAACTCATATGAGCTGAGCGCTTTGATAGCAGCCTGACTATCCGAGCAAATGGCTATTTCTTTTCTTCGGTAGCCCCTATCAAGATTGAATTGTGCGCATCTTTCAATGGCATAAACTTCTGATTGAAAAATGGTGGGAGATTTTCCCAACGACTCATGGTAGTTAGTCCTTGGTCCTACAACTCCCACACCAGAACCTGTCGTCGTTCTGGAACCACCAGTGTACCACCTGATGGTGCCATTTTCAAAGGAATACCTGGGTTCTATTTCCCCCCATTCCCTTCTATTGGCCAGAACAGTTTCAAACCCCTTATCGAAGTCATACACCTTATTCATCACGTCAGAGGGTTGAGCAAGTAGGGGAAATCGTCTTGCTAGGGATGATTGCTCCCATTGGCTAATTAGACCGTCCCTGTCTGTGCTTTCCCCCCGCGATGCTTATTACTTTCTGTTTGGCAGCAGCCTCTATCACAATCGTAAGAGTTGTGAGTTCAATGAGAACTTCCATAGCCGCCATAGGACACGTCCTCATAGCCCCTGTTATACAAAGCATGCTAGCCTCTGTAATTTCTCTAACCGATTCCTGGTCGTAGCCAGCTTGATCCTGTCCGACCAGGCAACAGCATCATAAGTGATGATAGGTCTCACTATCATGGTGTATATCCATCTCAAGATTTTGGGTGTGCAGCCCCATGTTCTTCCTGCAACGGATCTACAAACCATTAGTGCTTTTATTGCCCTGTCCGCCTCTAAATGCTGTTTCCATAACAGCTTTGAATCTAATATCACTCCCAGATACTTGACCTCCGATGAGCTTCCTATTTGCACGTTCCCCACCTGGATGCTTTTCCAACGTGGAAGTGTTCTCCAGCGATAACATGCACGATTTTGGATGTTAGAACAAAGATACATGTTTGAACGGCGGCTGACAAAAAATACCTACGACGGCTGCTAAAAGTCGACTTTCGCTAATGTCGGCTAATTTCAACAAAATTTCTTAGCTACCATTAGTGTCAGAAGCGGGCACATACTTTTCCGTTGATTTAAAAAGAGAACAAGAAGAAAAGAGAGAAAGAAGAAAACAGCGACTAATGGTGAATTAGTTGATTCGTATCGTGAGTTTACGAATCAGCTGACAAAATCTGTAACATAAATTAAACATGTATGTGAAGTAGAAATCAACAGAAAATAAATAGATTTTTAAGGAGCAAACGTTAACTTCTCTCTCACATACATACACACACATGTACATATAAAGCAAAGAGAAATGCAATAACAGCTGTCACGTTCGCTTGCAGCCTCACATATTTACTAACTAACATCCAGATTTAAACGATACGACAACTTCAAAAGTAACACGATAGGAATCGACTAATTCTACCAGCGGATGCGACTCGTCGCTCACAGCGCCGGCTTACAGCCGATTGGCTTCGTTCTCTATATTTGAACAATGCAAAAGAGTAAAGTTAACGGTAATCTTAGAAAAAAATCAGGTTTCGCAAAATGTGTATTTTTCAACGTTATTCGTGGCCTTGCTTCAAATAACTTTCTGCGTACTCAAAAGGTCGGACTAAGAAAGTTGTCACATCTGCCTTTTTTCCACTAAGAAATCACAAACTTCTACTAAATACAAGGCTTATAATACACGTAGTGACCCTCGTACAAGTTGTCGTTTTATGTTTACTTTGATTTTATTTACCACTTTCATGATTTTCATTGATGATCTTATAATTTGCAAAATTGCATCTCATTTGTTTAAAATATTCATATATTTTTTTAACGAGCTTTGCAAGAGAATTCCATATGGGAAAGTATGCCTAAGAAAACTTATGAAGGAATTTATATTTTATGAGAATGTGGAACATATCGTCGCTGTTTTAACTAACCGACATAATTGATATTTTTTGAAAAAATGAGTTAAGTCCATTACTAGACTTTATAAGCCATAATACACTTTGTTTAAAATTTGTATGACTGTAAGCATTACTGTTGTGCCTTTGAAAGTAATAATAATATTTCAGACGCATCCATAAGAATGCATAAAAGCTGTTCTTGTGTAAAATTTAAAAAATGTTAGTTAGGTCACTTACATTAGGATTTCAACATTTTTTGTTGCTCGCTGTAGACCACACTTTAATTTTGAACTGTCATATATTTGTTGTTGTTGTAGCAGCTAAGGTTTTACATATTCTTTGAAATTTTCAGGTCCGTAGCTCTTACGGTTCTCGAAAAAACAGCCTGTGATGGAGAGATGAACAGACGGACAATAGGATTCCCTTACATCTTTGGTGTACGGAACCCTAAGAATAGTTTTTTCTTAAATTTAATTTTTTATATACGAGTATGTACATAAACACATACTTTTTTCCTACAAGTAATTATAAAGGTAACTTCTAATGTTCCAGGCAAATGTATGTACATTTGTAAGAGGTACCCTATATTTTTATAAATTTAATATTTTATATATTTTTAACACTCTACAAGTAAAATTGTAAGCAGTTAAGATTCAAATTAAGGCATACTTTATTGCATACCATCATTGACAAATGAAAACTTGGGATACTTCTCATCATTTTAAAACTTCATTTCCATATGATTTGATGGCACGACTCAATTCTGCCCTCATCGTCAAAGTATATACGAGTACTTTGCTGTTACTTTCCCTGTGCAAAGTAACTAATTATATACACACGTGTTGCATAAAATTTCAGCATAATAAAAAATAAATAAAGTAAATAAAAAAAACCACAGCAAATCGTTATGCACTATTGAAATGATGATAAACAAATTTATTCCTCCACACCAACTTCCTTCCTTCCTTCCTTCCTGCCTTTCCAACCAAACATACAAACACTTATTTTCAACTTCGTTATCATTTTCATTATATTTGATTTTAATATGAAAAAAATAAAATAAATCATCAAAATAAATATTTATTATATGTGCATAATGATTATAATAATTATTATAATGACTTGTTTGAGTGATTATTTGTTTTTATTAAAAAAAAATACAACAATAATAATAATTAAGCAAAAGAAGCCCATGAAAAACTTCCGTTTTAAAAAGGTGGCAACAAATATGGATGGCATGTTTCAAAACTTACGAGTATAAAAAACCCGACGTTATGATTACTTTTATTTTTTCTAATTTCTTTGTTAATTTATATTTAACACAATTAATGCTATAAAAATTGTAACAGACATGCAATTAAAGTAACAATTATTTATTATTGTGTTTGGGAAGTATTTTTGAATATACGAGGGTGGAACAATAATGTGTAGTAATTTTTAATTTTTTAACAATATATTAATAACACTTTTAAAATGATATTTAAGATGGAAAATATCTTTAATATTTGAAGGAAAAAAAGACCTAATAATAGTGTTTTCACACCTAAAGTTAAAACCATAAACAGCTGATTTTGCGTTCCCACTGCAAGTTTGATAAATTCAGGTTTTAATAAATTTTGTCCAAAATAAAAAAAAAACTCCTGTAAAAATACATGTATTTGTTGCTGTACTTTTTTTTTGGCTTCTTATAACACTTTATTGACAAACTGGACAACAACTGTTTTTGTTTGTATGAAAAACTCGGAAATATTTCTTAGCGGCGCGGTAGCTTGGGAACCGTAACCTCTTGAAATTTCCAAAAACGCTAAAACTAAAAAATACCAAACTCAAAAAAGGTCGTCAAAACGAAAAACTCGGCAAAAACCGAAAAAAATCATTAAATCGAAATAAGCGCCAGAACTACAAAAAAGCGCTAAAACTGGAATAAATCGTCAAAAACAGAAAAAAAACGCTAAAACTGAAATAAATCGCCAAAAACGAGAAAAAAACGCCAAACACCGAAATAAATCACAGTAACGTAAAAACCCCAAAACTAAGAAAAAGCGCCAAAAGTAAAAACTCTGTCAAGGCTAAAAAAATCGCTAAAACTGGAATAAATCACCAAAACCCAAAAAAGAAATCAGCAAAACGAAAAAAAACCAAAACTAAAAAATCGCTAAAACTGAACTAAATAGCCAAAAACAGAAAAAAATCGCCAAAAACGAAAAAAAAAATCCAAACAAAAAAAATACAATAACGTAAAACTAAGAAAAAGCGTCAAAACTAAAAAAATCGCCAAAAACCGGGAAAAGTCTACGGTGTATATAAAATTTTAAAAAAGCCTTTATCAGGTAACATATTCGATTATAAAGGTTAAATATCATACAGAATTGCATATTTACTGTCCGTAGAAAACCCTTCTTGTGCGAGTCAAAGCAGCACTTTTCTGAATTTATTTCTTCTTCCGAAAACTAAAAAAACACGACTTAAAGGTTTTTATTTATACTAAACTAAAGATGTGTGTGTGTATACATATGCATATGTACATACATAAATGTATCAAAAATTTGAAAAAAAAAAAAAATTTACCAAATGGGAAAAATTGCCAATATTTTCATTTATTTCTGTATCTCAGCCATCTATGAAATTGCACAGGCCTATAAATTTCACACAAATTTGCTTGTCAATTACAATAAGACACAAATATGTACATAAGTTTTCTTTTGAAATTTTACACCTTTAAGATAAACATGAAAAGCTTAAAAACTCTAAATTATTACTAAACGTAGCATTAAGTCGATATTTCATAATTTTAACATTTTTATGAACACTTTTTGCTGAACAACAACCTTTTAAGTATTTTATGATAAATTATTCATAAATTTGGAATTTTAGATTGTTCCGCTGGAATTTTATATTTTTAATATGGTAGAAGGCAACAGCAACATATATGAACATTTATAGGCTACAAAAAATATAAAATTATCGTAATTGTTGTACATTCAAACATAAATTTCATTTAATACATTTGCTTTTAGTAACAACATCTTGCCGCCCAACCACACAAAGAAAACTCCATCCATCCATCCATGCATTCGTTCATTCATTCATTTATTCATTTGGATTAAAAGAGAGTCACTCACAGCTTGTGCGGTTGTTATATTCGTTTGTTTATTTGCTTGTTGGTTGGTTTTATATGAAAACCACATTTAAAAAAAAAATTAAAAAAAAGAAAATAAGTGTCATTTTAACCATGAAATTACCATAAGATTTGTCAGTATTATAACCAAGTTAAAGTGATAGCAGGAAAATCTACATCAAAGAGTCCACGGACAGACAAACACAGTTCTTCTGCTTTTAGCCAGCCACTCTCTGATATTACGAGTACATAGAACAAACATAAAATTGGGTAACATGGGTGACCGACCCCACACATTGAAACGTAAAATGACAGTTACTGGATGGCATGTGTTGTACAAAGTTATTCAGTAAGTAGTAGAGATACTTATTAACTAGAGAGTGGAATTTTTTTCTTCCCTTCCGGACAGAATTGGATTGTAACAACTAAACCGACCGACCTTGCACCGTGGTGGTGCACACTTTCTCAAAAGATTTTTAATATGGCAATGGGAGGGGTTTTTCGGTTCAATCGCAGTACTTTTTAGCGACAAATGCACAGTGGTCTGTTCCCATATAGCAAAACGCTAGATTTGGAGGAGTAATGTAATGGGTGATGGTTAAAGTAAGACGGGAGGAAAAGTACCGAGTACTCAGCTGATTGCCATGACTCAAGCTGCAACTACTTGAGCTTGAAATTATGAAAATTCACTACAAAAATGATGAAAACTTCGTAATCACAATTTGCTGAAGTAAACCTTTTTTGGGTCACACAGCTAAACTTTGTAGTAAATTTTAGTTCAATCAATGCAAGAATATACATACATACATACATACTTGCCTCTCATATATCCTTAATTTAAAAAATAGTTTTCTTGACAGTGCCACAAACATTTGTTTTTTTTTTGACTATTTCTAGGATTATACAATAAGACTCTCTACTCTATTGGGCCTTCCTCTCGAATATCCTTAATCTTAAAAATTAGATTTTGAGCAGGATGCAACAAAACTTTGCAACTACATATTTCTAAAATTATGCCGCTTCTCAGGGAAATTTCAGTTTTATATGCGAAGGAATTCTAACTCGTATAGGTGTCCTTTGCATTTAAAATTAATGCTCAGGCAAAAATTATGATCTGAGCAAATTGAAACTCGATAACTATTTCTAAAATCTTGCAGTCAAGATATCTCCTAAATTTCAGTACAATCGCTGGAAGGATATAATTACCTCCCATATATCCTTTATTTTTTATCTTTTTTAGACTAAAAGTCAAATAAGTACATATGCATATGAACTTCAATATTTTTATAATAAAAAAAAATTATAAATAACAGAAGTCTCTAATTTTTTCTGGAAGATATAACTCAGTTCTTAAGTGAAATTTAATTTAATCGGTTCAAAGATCTACCTTCCGCCTCATATAAAAATTAAATTTCAACTGCTACTTTTATCAGTAATTCGTACTTGTACATGTGTATATATGTTTTTACTAAACTACAAGTTAAGCTCTCTGTTAAATTTCTATCGGTGCAGGGACATGGCTGCCTTTCTCATATCCTTTATTGCAAAAATTAACTACTAACTACAATTATGGTCAGAACTATTTGCAACAATATGTAGAATTACATCCACTAAATTGTCCGTGAAATTTCTTTTCTATGCGAGCAAGGATATGAAGACCTCCCATATATCCTTTATTTGCAAAAAATTAAATTTATACCAAAATTATGATCTGAATGCAGTAAAGGAAAAAAGTGAATTGCTTTCGACATACATAACTAAGTTTTTAAGTGAAATTTAATTCAATTGGCTCAAGGATCTACCCTCTTCCTTTGTCGTATAAAAATTCAGCTCAACTCAAATTTATTCGCAAGTTTCATTAATAATTCTTACTTATATATATTTAAAAAGCTACAAGTCAAGCTCTCTGATAAATTTCTATCGGTGCAAGGACATGACTAGGCTTTCTCATTTCCATTATTGCAAAAATTTAATGCTAACTACAACTGTGCTCAGCACTATTTGGAACAATACGTAGAATTACATCCACTACGTTGTCCGTGAAATTTCTTTTCTATGCGACCAAGGATATGTCCACCTCCCATATATCCTTTATTCGAAAAAATAGTATATGTAAATGTAAAAAAGTGGTAACATTATAGAGTCCAGTTCTGCGATGAATTTCACTACAAATTGTGAGAGCACATATACATATGTACATACATACATATGTATATTTGCAAAGTATCCTTAAAATAAAAAAATCATTTTGTAATCAGGATGTAGTTAAAAACTTGTAATAGTTATATCTAAAACTCTTTCATCGATTTGTTGTTCAATAAGTCCCGGGACATGTCAATCTCCCATATATCCTTAATTTTAAAATATTCAATTTGAGCACAATTCAAAAAAGCTTGATACAAATAAAATTAATTTTAGCTACAATTATGACCAGGATGCCGTAAAAAAGTATAACCTCTATAACAGAATTTTTCTTCAATAAGGGCAAACACATGTTAACCTCCCATATATCCTTAATTTTACAAACTTCAATTTCAGCTTTAATTATCATCATAATGCAATAAAAATGTAAAATTATGTCTTGAATCTTGCAAATTTCAATGCAATTGTTGCAAGGACATGCCTCGTTGTCATATATACATATGTGTGTATTTTATTTATTGTAATTAAAATTAAGTTGAAACAAAACGATTTCAGCTGGCATTATACATCAAAAATGTCTGATAAATTTAATATTGCTCAGTGCAAGTATATTAAAATTTTTTTAATGTAAATTTTACGCACTAACTGAGCATGAATTTTTAACTGTTTGCCCCACTGTGTTATGTTTATTTGGCGGGTGCAATGGAATTAATACAATGTCTTTCTAACCAGCAAGGAATACAACATGTGTCACAAGAATATCAAACATTTAAAACTGAAAAATAAAAAACATAAAATTATGTCTTTTCAAAGAAAAGGCTGCTGTTGCGGCTTCTTGTTGTCGCTTCTCCCTGAGTTTGTGTGTTAAAAACTACTTACATATGTATGTATACGCATAAACTTTCTTTGAAAATATTTATCTTGGCCGTAAATTTATGTTTTATTTGTCTAATTAAAAATCTCAATTTATTTAGAGCCTTTAGGTTTTAATACGAGTATAAATATTTAGTTTATTGAAAAGCTTTTCGTTTGAAATGTTGAAAAGTTGAACTTTATCCAACACAAAATCTTACTCGTATTTCTTATTTGTGTTTAAAATAAATAGAACTTAAAATGTTTCTTATAATCTTCTAATAATTTACTAAGTGAAGAAAAAGTGTCACAACGCCAAAAAGAAGGTCTCTGTTTATTGATACAAAAATTGTTTATGATTTGTTGTCCGTATACAGAAATTAAATAAAAAGGTGTAATTTATAATGGAGTCTTAGAGCATATTTCACCAATTAGGCTCTTAGAGTTATAAACGTTTTTTTTATCTATGAAATTAGCATGAGGCGCGGAGTAAAAAATGAATTTAAAAAGTTTATCTGCAATGCTTCAGAGATTCAGCCTACGCCATTTCACTTATGTCAATCTCTTTTCCAACTCGGCTAATAGCAAATGAAAAAAAGTTCTTTGCTACCAATTTGAAGAAATTTAAAAAAATTTCCGTTTGTAAAAAGGAAGTATGTACTATGTATTTAAGTTTTATCTAATTTGTTTGTGCAAGTTCAATAAGACGTGCCATACCATAATGTCAAAGCCAGGAGCATTGCCATAAGCATAAATATATTTGCTTCACCCATTAGTGTTGCCATAACCATAAACAGCTGTTTATGTTTACATTTGTTTTCTTAATTTCCACAAGCTCTTGGTTTCTCTTGTATAAGATGAAGAAAAACATCGGCATTTTATTTTATTTTATAATATCTCTCAGATATTATGTCAGAGTTAAGCTTAAATTTGACGTGCCATACCATATTGCCAGAGCCATAATCAAAACCAAAATTCAATTGGTTTATATGGTTATGGCTATGGCATTATGCCGATAAATATTTAATCAAATACTGCGTTTGTTCATAAGGTGGGTTGAAATAGCTGGTTATGGCACGTTTAATTGAACTGTTAGTTGTCAGTTGGAAGGAGCCACGAATAACGTACGACAGACTCTATGTGTCTAGGCTTTTAAACACATGTTACATAAGGTTTCCACTTTTCACTCAAACTAAAAAAAACTACTGTTGCCAGTTGGTTTTCGGACCGCCATCGCATATACATACATACATATAAAAAATTTTGTATATCGTCGCTGTTTTAACTAACCGACCTAACTGAAATTTTTTTTTGAAAATTGAGTCCTTTACAAGACTTTATAAGTCATAATTTACCTTGTCTACAGTTTTCATGACTATAAGCATTAATTAAATGTTGTGCCTATATAAGTAAAAAGTTTTCAGACGCAGCCATAAGAATAAATGTATAAAACAACCATAAAAGCTGCTCTCCTGTTAAATTATTGAAATGTTAGTTAGTTCAGTTAGTTAAATCAGCGACGATATGAGCACTCGAATTGAAAATCACCCTTTTACAGTTGTTAACAACAGTGATAATTAAATGCCACCATTCCCTACAAATGCCTACTACCTTTACTCTTAAAAATCCAACAAAAACTTTTCACTAGTTGTGGAAAGGAACGAACAAGTGCTTAAGTCGACATAAGCTGATTTTGAGTTAATGGCACCACTGTAATCCTCATATTCAGAAGTACCTCTGAGCAAAATCTCATTTATTTTGTGAGATTTTTCAGGAAGTTATAGCTCAGTGAATTGCTGCTTATCTTTTTTCGACTTAAGCCTAGTACTGCGTTCGAAATTGTGAAGAATTTTCAGCAAAATTTATTATTTCACGTGAAAAATTTTACATGTACTAAATGTAGCCCAACTCGCCGTTTTTTTAAATAAATTTCTCGCTTTTCTTGCTTGAAAGTATGCAACATTGTTAAAATTCCGTGCGAAAAAAGTACAGCGCTCATGTTGTTTCGCAGCTGAAACTAAAATGATGCCAGAGTCATTTTACATGGAAAAAACATGCTGCCAGATAGAATTTACGTGTTTTTCGGAATAAGAACAGAGTACTACTTTTGCAAGTTTATTTCGCAAATATTTCATACCAAATTGTCGGCTGCTTACTGGTTTGCCGCACAGTGTGTTAAGAACACATTAGTACTGCGGCAAACGAATAAGCACCCGAAGAAATATTTTTACATGTTGGCACGAAATTGTGAACAGAGTACCAGCCTTTATACATAATCCCATTTAGAATAATAGCTTATATAGCTTTTTTATTGAGGTATAGAACTTTAAGTTGGCATCACTTTTCTAACTGGCGGCCATTTTGTCAGCTGTCAGGTGATTAATATTTAGTTTGGTTTGCCATTTCATCATGAACAGGTTGACAAAAGAACAACGCTTGCAAATCGTGCAAATTTATTTCGAAAATAATGGTTCAGTTCGCGAAGTTTACCGCAAGCTCCGTCCATTTTATGGTCGACATAATCGTCCATCAGAGCAATTAATTCGGTTAACCATGGATTGGCCACCAAGATCGTGTGATTTGACACCATTGGATTATTTTCTTTGGGGATATGTGAAGTCGCTCGTCTACGCCAACAAACCAGAAACGTTAGGGGACTTGGAAGCCAACATTCGTGGCGTTATTGCCAACATACGGCCCCATATGCTCGAAAAAGTGGTTGAAAATTGGACCAGTAGAATTGGCTTTATTCGAGCCAGCCGCGGCGGCCACATGCCCGAAATCATATTTAAACGTTAATGGCATAAAATTATCCTTCCAATAAAGCCAAATTGATGGACATTAAAACGATTTTCTTGTGTTTTATTTCAATTCGAAGTTCTATACCTCTAAAAAAAACACCTTATATATACTTTGCTAAATTTTAAATTGAATGTATTCATTATAATGTGTAAAATTATATTTTCTTAAAAAAAATAAAAATAAAAACCAAATTTTCCAATTTATCTGCAAAAGAAGTAAATTTCCGAAAATCGACTTGACAAGACAGTAATATATGACTTAAGCAGTTTTTCCTTATTTCCACAGAGTTTATGCCAACAAAATTGATTTTTAATTTCTATAATTTATCGCATTTGTATGCGAGGCAGCGCTTTTTCTTCAGTTAAAAGAAATATATGTACGAGTATGTACTTAAAATAATACTTTTCATTTAAATATTCAAGTTGAAAACTTATTTTCTCAGAACTTTTTTTCTACTTGTTTGCTGATAACGCAATAATAAATCTTAATTGCTTAATTACTTAATAATCATATTTAACTTCATGGTAAAGAGAATGAAAGTTGTTGTGCAATAAAAAATAGAAAACTCATGAAAAACTTATCTTTAATATCTTTAACACCGACTTCTTGCTGCTGCTATTGAAATAACTA
Organism: Nowickia ferox; assembly: GCA_936439885.1. Taxonomy (NCBI): domain Eukaryota; kingdom Metazoa; phylum Arthropoda; class Insecta; order Diptera; family Tachinidae; genus Nowickia; species Nowickia ferox. The sequence goes on along the minus strand of OW387024.1, from coordinate 107,451,038 downwards.
AAATCTCCAAACCATCATAAAAGTTCATAAAATTCCTGCTTTATTGTTCTCAAGTACTTAAACTGCAACTTTTTTTTCTTCTCTGATTTCATTGTTGCAGGGAAGAGTTAGTTGTTAATACGTACGTACGACCGACTAAGGCTGATACTCCTGCAGTTGATGTTGATGATTTAAAGCTGCTGCTGTAATTTGTTAAAGGGAAAATTTTCAACCCTGCAGCAAGAGAGTATGCACAACTTTAGCGTTACTTTACTCGTACTCGTACTCAACAACAAACTACTGCAATTTTTGAAAGCAGCAGAAAAAAAATAATAATAAACGATAACGAAATGAAATTGTTTAGTAGGTAAAACTTTTCATCAAATAAAGTTTGTAGTGTGATAGTGATAGAAAGGGTGCTGCCAGCAGATGTGTAATATAGACAAAGATACTTTGCTGTGTTATAATTATGTATATTTTGTATTGTCATCCCAGTATAAAAAGACACTCTAACGAAATCATAAAAATGTAGAGTTTGCGATTCGGAAGTAGTGCAAATTTGGATAATTTCTAATTATTTTTACATGAGGTTGGCATTGCAAGAAGTTCTCTTTTTCGATGCCTAATCACTGAATTGGAAACGATCTTAAGAAAAATTTCCTTTTTGGCGTTCTATAGCAATATTTTCCTCCAGGAAAAATGGTAAAAAGTTCCCCTTTTTTACAATTTGTTTCCTTTTATAAGAATTTAAATGCGAAACAGTGTTTTAATGTAAGTTTAAGTAAGTAACTTTAAAATTTTCGCCAAAACCAGTTTATAAATTTCTTTAAAAAAGAAATCTATTTTATAGCTATGCTATTTATTGCGCGACACAGGAGCTAGGGCGTGATTTTCGTAACAAAAATAATCGACACTATTACAGTTATAAATTTATTTTTGTTTTGATTTCTTTGTACTTAGAACCAGAATACGAAAATAAACGAAACAAATTGTTTGATTTTGTTTTGTTTAGCTCTTTGAAGTTAGTGAAACAAAAACAATGAGATGAATTGTCCAATTTGTTTTTGTTTGGTTTTTTGCACAAACCAGAGAACACGGCCGATCGGCTTTAAATAGGCAAACAGCCGCCGCCGGCCACAAACATTACATTAATTTAATAGTACGCCGCTAGAAAAGGAAACAATGGGAAATAAATGGAAACGTTTTAAAATATTTGTGGCAAATTTGACATCATCATATAATATAATTTTATTGCATTGTTATTTAACACATTAAGTTTGTTTTATATAGCTAAGTAGCATAGCTATAACCGGGTGTCCTAAGACACCTCTCTTCTTTTTTCAAGACATCGTAAAATTCTTTAATTTGATTTCTGTATTTTAAAAACATGTCAATAATACTTTTTGCCAAATACAAATACAATAATCAAAATAATATAAAAATGATTAAGCAAAATCCGTCTATCGAAATATTCAGCCTTTCCCACGGTGTCGAGCAAAAACGTTCGATCGGTTACAAAAACCGATTTTCTTATATAAAAACAAACTTTCCTATATAATTTTTTTTCAATACAAGTTGTCGATCAAACGTTTTCAGTCGACATTGGGGGTCAGGCCGATTGTTTTAGTTTTCATTATCAAAGACAACAACCATTTTTGCAAAAAATGATTTGTAGAACTCGAAAACAAATAGTTTCAAATAAAATCGTCCTAAATATTCCCTGCAATAATAAATTTGGTACAAGTAAGACAAAAAGATGCACTTCGAAAGGGGGGTAAAGCAAACAGTGCATCCCTTCTGCCTTACAAGGATGCAATAACGTAAGCGAATGACGAAATTTAACACAAGCACTACGAAGTTGGTCGGCTGTTTATATTCAAATTCTCAAAGTTTTTTATAGCGCATCCTTTCTCGCTTAGCTGGATACAAGTTTGGATGCGAATGAAATTTTTACTTCAAGTTTTGATTTTTTAAATTTTAATTGAATTGTTTATAAAAATAAATATGTGCTTCGGAAAGTCACTGGGTAGTGTTGTAGCCTGACATGCGGAGATCCTTGAATCGACTCCCGATTCAACGCGCGAAAAAAAAGTATTTAATTTATTGTATTTAATATATAACAAATATAAAAACAAAATAAAGCATATTGGAAGTTAGTTTAAGAGTGAATCACAATGGACCCAATTGGGTCTTCGAGTGGAGGTGCGGTATAGCACCACCCTTCCTAACCTAGTTTAAGAGTATATATAAAATTCTCATGTATAGAGCCAATTTTTTAATTATATATGTACATACTCGTACATATAAAAAGGCATGAGGTATGGGCTTCTTTCTGCACATCCTATATGCATTCAGAAGCTCACACCTGTAGAGCTACCAAGTGGGACATCTCTCTTCCTTTCCAACCTGCTGTCAGTTAGACGAATATTTTTGCTGGGTTCTTACTGAATTAGGGCTTAAAAAGATTAGTGGTGGACCGTCTGGGTTATGGAAACCGTGTTTTAGAAAATCTTCTTTTGAGAAAATCTTAAATAGAAAATAATATTTGCTATAAAATTTAAAACACACGTTAATGAACTTCCCTGTAAGCAAAAAAAGTTTGCAAGTTTGTGTAAATGTACCCATATAACGAGTAATATATGTACATATGTATGTGTGGATTGAAGCTACCCGGAGGGAAAAAGAAGGAGTACGGATGCCTTCTAAAAGGCCCCTGTGCTGCTTCTTTTCGATGTACAAAGCCTGCTGGATCCATCCCATATTCATATCTTTTTTACACACGTTGTCATTGCGAGGTAGGCCTTCCGTTCTCGCTTCTTCCGCAGATATTTTAAATTGCCTTCAAATCAATTACTCTTAAAGGCCTTCCAGAGAGTGGCTGTTAAAATGCCTTCACATAAAGGTCATATTGAAAGAGGTTTAATAAAGGTTTTCAACTGCTGGGGCCTGTATCTCAAAACTTACAAGTGTTGAAATACAAGTAAAATAGTTGTGAAAATATATTTTATGTATACAGGACAATTATAAATAAAATTCCGCGAGAAATTTCTCCCTTTTCCAATTAGAATTTTTTGTTTTCCCTATTACTTGCCATTAGTTGGAAGTGTTCCCCGCGAAAAATTTATCACGAAATTTTATTCATAATTGCCCTCATAGTGTTTTGACGTTTATTTTGTTATCAAAAGAATCGAATATATTGAAAGGAAACTTCTGAAAATAACAAGAACCCAAATAGTATTTATACACATAATAATGATCGAACAACACAACTGTCTTTTTCAACGGAGAAAACTGATTTACGTTTTCTTTTCTTTAATAGTTCTGTATTCGCTATATTTACATATACGGAATTTTGTTTTTTTATAACGGCATCTGAATTTTTCTGGCTTTTGCTTTGGCAAAAAAGCAAAACAAAATACTTTACTCTTCTGTTCTCCCTTCTCATACAAGGGAATGTGGAATGAATACCTCATATTTTATGCGGAAAAGCCGCTGCCTTCTATAAGGCATTCTTTGGCAGTTTGATAAGAATGGTAGTGGAATCGAAAAACTTCCAGAGCAGGCCTTTAATAAGGCCTGAAGTAAGAAAGTCTGCTGAGTTTTACCGCTGGTTAAAGCTCGTACGAGTGTGTGCGGGTGTATGTGGGTGTGTGTGTGATTAATATTTGTTTTCACTTTAATACAATGTACATACATACATATATATATATATATATATATATATATGTGTACGTATGTGTGTGTACGTATGTATGTGTGGTCATGTTAATGGAAGGAAGGAAGAATGGATAGATGAAAGATTGGTTGGATGGCTGAATGTATAAACTGACGGTTGGTTAGATGCAATACAAACATTTAAAGTTCTCTAGATAAACTTCCTGTTTGGGTGGCCTCTTTAAAACGTTTAGCGGTGATGTTAGGATACTATACATTCTGCATTCCTGCATACGTACGCGTTTTGCAAACTCTTTTTACTTCGTATTGTCAGTGGCATATCAAAGTGTAGAATTATTTCAAATTCATTTTGTTTTTTTTCGGCAAACTTGTACTAAATTTAAATATATTTATTTTAAAATTTTTGTTTTTTTTTCTTGGAAGATTAAGATAAAGAAAAATCTTTTGCTAAGATTTTCACTTCCGTTCAAAGAGGAAAAAGCAAAAGCACAAGAACATTTTCTTTGCAAGTTAACAAAATTTCGACTATAAAGTGAAAAGCAGAAAACTTTGTAAGAGAGAATTGATAGAACTCATACATAAATTAAAAGCAAACTTACAATAGAGAGTGAGAAAGACGTTGTCATTACAAAAGGATTTTTAAACATGAAAGAGTTTATATGAAACTTTGTTCAAATTGTTTAAAATATTAAGAAATCTTTGTTAAACTTGAACAATGCACAGAAGGAAAAGAGACTATTAACTTATTCTGTTTGAAAGTTGAAATAGTTTTTCGCTGGTTTTTAAAAGGTCACTTGCAAGAGAATTAAAAGAAAGGCGTTATTATTTAACAGTGATGACCAAAGTTATTAAGCACCATATTTCAGCAATAATGTTTGCTTACTGGAAGCATTTTTGTAAGGGAGACAACGAAACGGAATCACTGACAATTGTACTTTTACAATGCTTATTTTTGTTCACGATGAGCACCTTCGAAGCAATAGCAATAAATCATCCACCAAACGTGTACGTGTACTATGTACATACCAAGGCGAATTGATACCAGGTGGTCTCGATTTGCAACTCTGCATATTCGCCTGGTAAATTTGTTAGTGTCAGAATGTTTCTTAACGTTTTGCATTGATTTGACAGCAGAGAAATTATGTCAGCTGGTGAATTAAGTTCACTTGATGTGAATTCGCCTTGGTACATACTCTTACATATATAATTGTGTACTGTTCGTGTACCATCATAGAACAAATGAAATTAAAAAAATTTCGGGAAATTTTTCACTTTTGCGGCTATCTCAGCGCTACCTAAACGGTGTTGAGAATCATTCCTAGGAAGTCCATATGCTCTAGAAAGTTGTTTTTTGTAATTGATGATTTCCTTGAATTTTGAACGGTTTGCTACCTATGAACCTGAACAGGGGAAAAAGGTAAGAAAAATCGAATTTTTTTTAATTTTTTGCGATTTTGATCTTGAAGATGATTTTTTTTTAATCTTATATGTTAACAATTTTTATTCTTTATAACAAGAGTTACAACTTTGCCTCAGAGAGTAAATCAAAATTCCGAACGTTTTGCAAGATATGAGCGCGAAAAAATGCAAAACTGACAGCGAGGCCCCAAATCTTTGGGACCCATGAAAAAAAGTGCATGACTTGGGGCAAAACTGGGAGACGCGGGTCTTTTTTTTTTTGGTCTTTTATCACTTAGTGGTGTCCGTATATGGTTATATTTCGATGACTTAAGAAATTGCACACAGTGTTATTAATGGCACGGTACACTCCTTCTCTTTACAATTAAATAAATAAATATTCGATGATTTCGCTTAAAAATACTTAAATATGAAATGAAACCTCTTGTTTGAAGAACCGTGTTAAAACTCTCAATGAAATCATTTCATAGTTTATTGTTTTTACTGAAAATATTTGTTTATTTTTTTTATAAATATTTTTCAATTTAATTTGAAAATTTTGCTTGATTTAATGGTTAAGCAATTGTCTATATGCATTTCGTTACCGCTTTTGAAACTCATCAGTAGACTTCAACCCAACAAATTTTTGAAGACTCTTAAAACTATATTGCAAACATAATAAGTTTGAAAACCTCAAACAAAAATCTTTACAAAACAAGCATTTGTATTCGATTGTGCATCTATTTTATTTTTTTTAATTAAATAAATGAAGACTTCATGTGAAATAAATATACTTCGGTATTTCATGAATTTTTCAATTTACTTAAATCACTTTTTAAAAGCTAAAAATTAACCATGATAAAGAAAAAAATTAAAGTAAGTATATACTTGCATAAAAATACAAACCAGCAATTAAATTGTCTTGCCAACTTCAAATTAATATAAATAGAAAAAAATATTCTATGCATATGCATTCAAACAAAGCAACCCAAGTCAAAGGATTAAATAAAAATAAAAAATAAAATATGCAAGTATACAATAAATGAAGATTGAAAAAAAGTTTGTGGAATATTATTTATCACAAATACTCGTAGCATCAAAGATTTTTCCAATCATGAAACAAAAAGTACCCCTTTCAAAAAAATATTTAGAAGGAGCACTTCCTTGCAATTTATGTGGGCTTCCTGCTTTCTCACATTCTCGACAATCTCTTTAACATCGATTTTTTATGCTTTTGTTTTGAAAACTCAAACTTCTAAATGCAAGTACATACATACATATGTACGAATGGATGGATGGATGTATGGATGGATGGTCTTTAAGATGCGAATAAAAATATGTAAATACGAGTACAAACATACAAACTTTGATAACGTTTTTAATACAAGTAAATATTTACTTAGAAGTGCACATACATATTTGTATATACATATTCCCTTCTGCTCTTGAATCTAAGTTTAAATATTAAACATAAACCAATATAGAAACAAAGTATATATTGGCCCAGAAGCATATATTCGTGTATTAAATATATCTTGAATTATAGGGGAATTTCTTTATGTTTTACAAGTTTACTTAAAGGCTGTTCGAAAAAGTTTACAAAATATATATAAAAATATTGGCTCTTCGGGAGGAGTTGCTTTTTGGTTTTAGGTTTGGATCGAATAATAAGTACATACTAGAGATGAGCAATACTGGGAGTTTTGAATAATGTTGCTCCTTGTGAAGGTGATTTCTAAATCACTGTTATTTTACTTAATAGTATTTTGTTTTGTTCTCTCGAGAAACACTAATAAGAAGAATAGCAGTGGAATTAAACAGTGACCGTGATTTTACCACATTTCAGCATTTCTGCTTTAAAAGTGTGTATTATGTTACTTGATAAATTCAATCACAGTTGTGATTAGTGATTTTTCAATGGCTGTGATAAAGTAACATGTTTCGAAATATCGCTCATCTCTAGTACATACAGTGGCTCATAATAAAACTGGGACAATAAATAAAAAAAATTTAAAGTTGGAAAAGTAAATTTGAAAATTTTGCTTATTTTTATGGTTAAGCATTGTCTGTATGCATTTCGTTCCAGCTTTTGGAACTCATCAGTAGACTTCAACCCAAAAAAATTTTTGAATTTAGCTATAAAACTTCGAATGTTTGTAGTAAGACTCTTAATACATTATTGAGAGTCACAATCAAACAGAAATCTTTACAAAAAAAGCATCTTTATTCGATTTTGCATCTTCATTTATATTATTTTCTTCTTACAATTAGCTGCCACACTGGGCAACAATAAAAGTATTAAAAACAAAGAGGAAAATAAAATATTTATTTTTATACATTTAATACATTTAATTTGAAAACTTTGCTTGTTTTTATGGTTAAGCATTGTCTATAAGCGGCAACGAAATGCACATAACAATAAAAAATGCACATAAACATAAACCATAAAAACAAAATTTTAAGCACCCAAAAAAAGGGCAGAAGATTTGTAAATTTTAAAAACTAATTGATTTTCTTAATTTTGGCGCTTTTCTTCTTAGTTTTTTCGTTTTTGGGATTTTTCGGCTTATGGCGTTTTATTAGTTTTCGCGTTTTCTTTTTGTTTTTGGCGATTTTTTGGGTTCTTGGCGATTCATTTTAGTTTGAGCGTTTTGTTTTTATTCTGGCGCTTTTTTGTCGATTTTTTCGCTTTCTCGATTTCTTAATTTCGGGATTTTTTTAGTTTTAGCGTTTTTGAAAATTTCTAGAGTTTGCCTATGTTTACCTTATGGTTTCCAAGATACAGCAAGTTTGTCAAAATTACATTAACTGATAGAATACCCTTATTCTTATTCCTTATTATATTGACTTTTTAAATGTCATTGTTAATTGATGTAGTCTGCATAAAAAATACACTAACTTTAAAAATTTCAAGTGTCGGTATTAGTGATGAGCTATTTTTCGAAACCTGTTACAGCGATTTGCAAATGTAGTTCTTTCATTCAAACTGTGAATGCTCTTGCATGCTTACTTTACAGTAAATAAAGCTACCACATGAATTTATTTGTATACGTTCACCGTTTGTCGAGAAATATCGTCTAATCGTGTCAAATCGTCTTTTCTGGCAACTATCTATAGCTCTCACAATTTTGTATTTGCAATTTTACTGTCTCTCTGACGCTCATACGATAATTATCATTATTTGGTTGGGGTTGATGCTAATTGTTTGTTCTTGTCGCTCTTCTTATTAGCATTTATCAAAATACCAATACTAATACATACTTTTAAAGCAGAAGAGCTGAAATGTGTTAAACCGTGATCACAGTCACTGTTTAATTTCACAACTGCTCTTCTTATTAGATTTTATCAAAATAACAGAACTGCTACAAACAAAATACTGCTAAACTGTAATCACAATCGCAGTTTAAACGAACAGCGATTTAGAAATCACGTTCACAAGGAGCTACATTATTAAAAAATCACAGTTTCGCTCAACACTAGTCGGTATATGTATGTACAATGTACATACGAGAATATGTATGTAATTGTTTGTAATCCTTTCACCTTTGGTGTACGGAACCCTAAAAACTTGGTATAAGCGGTATAGATTTTCCTGAAGGATATTAATTAAAATCTGCTAGCTTTTGTGCAGTTGTAAGTGCCCTATAGGAAAAATAAATTATAAGATATCGTGACCTATAAAAAATGTCCAAAGATATCAATTCTAAAAATTTATGCATGTGTGTACATCTGTTTTACTATTCCAGCAAAACTTTTATTCAAGATAAGCTTTTTTTAACGAGAGTTTAAGTCTTACATACATTTCTTTCGCATTGTTTGTAAAGTACGTATGTATGTATGTGCACTTGTACAAACTCACATGTATATATGTATTTACATGCAACCCTGCACATTTACAACAATGGAAGCCGCTACTTGTTGTTGCTCGCAAGGATGCTGCTGTAATATGTTGTAGAT